>OY292316.1:15174534-17727988 GCA_958496155.1 Sisyra nigra | reverse complement strand
TATTTGTAATTTCTTAAAACTATTTACATATTATTAATAAAATCTTTACCTATGAATAAAGAAACGACATTTAATGTTAATAATTATAAATGCCAGTTCCCAAAATTAAAGTGTAGAATCATAATGAATATTAATAAACAACTAACCATAGCAATATAAAAAATGAGGGATGAAACCTTACATCACCCCTCCTACGAAAAAAATATTTGTAAGATATTTTCACATTTTTTTTTTGCAGTTGTTAGGATTGAAAGTGGTTTAGAGATGTGGAAAAAGTTTGATTCCGTCTTGTTCTGACCTGTGTCAACTCTGTAAATTGATTTTGATAACTCTTCGATAGTTTTATAGGGTCCAGCTTTCAGTTCATCTAGTTTTTTTCTCTTCGACCTCTTTACAGGCTCCACTTCATTTGGAATATTTTCTCCGCTATCAGATTTTACCATTTCTTCATTTATTTCAGTAATATCTTTCATTTTCTTTGTTTTTTCTTTTTTCTCCTTGGAGATCACGTCACTATCGTCAAAAGATAATTTATTTTCAATAAGTTTTTCTTTATTTTTTTAATTTTTTTTACTCTTCTTAATGCCTACAATTTCATTGTTGTCTTCTAGCTTTTCTTCTGTAGCGACAACTGTTAAATTTGCATTATGATCTTCTATATTTTCTTCATGTTTTCTTTTCTTTTTACTTTTTTTTTCTTCATTTAAATTTTTTGAATCCTCTTTTAAATTAGGAATAATTTCGGGTTCAGAATTGAATTCAATCAATTTTTCCTTATTTTTTTTAAAACATATTCGTTGTCGTCTAATTGTGAATGTATTCCTGTTTTAAAGACTTTGGGTTCAACATTTTCTGTTTCCTCATAGGATTTTTCTTTCTTAGATTTTTTATTTTTACGTTTTCCTGGTTCGGTTATTTCGTCATTAGCTTTTGTTGAAATTTCCGTTAATTTTTTCAGTATTTTTATCAGCGTCCCTTTGAAGCTATTTTCAGTATCTGAAGTGATTTCTTTCAGGAAAAAGTCCTCGAACTGCACGTTTTCGTCCTCATCTAAGGAAACTTTAGCTAATTCTTCCGTTAAACTTATCCAAACTTTTCTGGTTTGATTTATTTTTTCTATTGAGTTTTTTATTTTGGAATACGCTTTAGTTTCTGTGAGCAGTGTTCAACGTTGCTGGCTGATATTCATCTGGGATGTGGAAGGTGCGATTGTCGGGTGTTCCTATAGATGTTATGCACATAACATCTGATTTTTCATCTGCAGTACTTCTCATTGTAAAGCCGAATCTTAATTTTTCTATATTTGACATGTTTAACAAAATGTCGTTTTATAATATTGTCTTGTATACGGAGTCTGACAAATAAATTATTGGCACCACTGTGTTTCTCTATGAATAAAGTTTTTATTTATAATTTCTTAAAACTATTTACATATTATTAATAAAATCTTACCTATGAATAAAGAAACGACATTTAATGTTAATAATTATAAATGCCAGTTCCCAAAATTAAAGTGTAGAATCATAATGAATATTAATAAACAACTAACCATAGCAATATAAAAAATGAGGGATGAAACCTTACATATATATATACGTTCAAATCCGACAAAGATTTTTTTATGTTACTTCAAGTCAGAAAATGCAGAAGTCATTAGACTTTTTTTTAACGAGCTTTTCAGAAATGCGTAAATGAAGTAAATAGTGTCATTAGATGTGATTTTTCTAAAAAATATTTAGTAACATCTGAATAACATTATCAGAAAAAGTTAGTACTTATATGTTAATTCCCAAAAAATATTTGTCAGCTTTTTTTTCTTATAATTTATTTACGAGCAATTGTTGTTGCAGTTTTGTTTTTCCTAAAATAAGGATTATTTAACCAAATAAGAGTGTCGGAAACGAGTTGCGAGCCGTAATTTGTTAAATATTTCTAAAAGAAAACAACCTATTTACCTTTAAGATAAACATGGGAAATTATGGCACTAAAAATCCACATTACAGCGAATACTAAGCGACGCATCGAAAAAAGTCAATCTACATTTTCGTTTGACTTTCCAAAAATCTATATGAAACCAATTAACCATCTTGATTTTTAATAAATGAAAAAGCTCAGAATTTAATGTCATTATATTAGGAGTATAGGACAATATAATTATTTTTTAATATTTTAATTCTTACAACTAACAATAAGTAGTACCTATTTAAAAATATACACTTCTTAAATTAGCATTGTTGATTTAAAAAGCAAATATAAATAGTCCATTGATTCACGTAATTCTAGATTTTACTATGGTCCACTTATATGAGTGAGAGAGTCAAGCAGACAATATATTGCCGTGTTAGGCCATTAGTAAAAGAGAGACGCAATGCAAACAAAGTTCTAGAAAAATCTCGTACGTTCGATCTGATAAGTCTCACCCGTGCGCACTTATGGATCGCTAAGTACTAGAAAGAACGAGAATGTTCGAGAATCAATGTCTCTACTTGTTTCGGTTTCTGAGCTTTTTTATTCCTTTAAAGTTTTTTCTACATGTGAATTAGTTTTGCATTTTTTTTTGCATTGCATCCTACATTCCTACATCCTCTTATATCGAATGCGTTCACACATTTTCTCTCAAATTTTCCTTTCTTCTAGAATTAGAAGAGAACTAATTATTGAATTGCTCGTAAATAAATTATAAGAAAAAAAAGCTGACAAATATTTTTTGGGAATTAACATATAGGTACTAACTTTTTCTGATAATGTTATTCAGATGTTACTAAATATTTTCTAGAAAAATCAAATCTAATGACGCTATTAACTTCATTTACGCATTTCTGAAAAGCTCGTTAAAAAAAAGTCTAATGACTTCAGCATTTTCTGACTTGACGTAACATAAAAAAATCTTTGTCGGATTTGTACGTTGTTTTTGAAAACTTTTCAGAGTAAATAAGATTTCTTGAACTTTTACTCCAAATCATGGACGAATTATTCAAACCTCTGGAAAAAATCAGTGATGTATTTACATATTATGGGATCTTGTGCTTCTATTTCGAAAATGGAAGGCGCAAAATGGAAATTTGCTGTTCTATGAGTCGCATGCACAGGCATATATTTTTAGGATTAATCTAAAATATATTAATTGAAAATAAGTTATCCTTTTTAAAATAAATTACTTCAAAAACATTACATTATTACAATGTAACAAAATAATAGGACAATTTTCATCTTAAATGTTACGTACATACAATATACGTATTGCGTTAGGGGTGTTACCTACATATTAAATTTAAAAAAAAGTTTTTATAATTATTAATAAAATTAGGAAAATTATATTTTTGAAGTTATTAATAAAATATAAATGATAGAATTATGAGAGCTATAATAATATAGAAATCATTGCTAATTTAAAAACAAATATAAATAGCCCGTTGATTCACGTAACTCTAGATTTTACTATGGCCCATTTATAAGAGTGAGAGTTTTAAGCAGACAATATATTGCCGTGTTAGGCCATTAGTGAAAGAGAGACACAATGCAAACAAAGTTCTAGAAAAGTCTCGTACGTTCGATCTGATGAGTCTCACCCGTGCGCACTTATGGAACGCTATGGACTAGAAGGAACGAGAATGTTCGAGAGAAATGCCCTGTGAGTATAAATACCGCGCGCCGAGCACAGAGCGTCAGATAAATACAAAACTACAAAGTAACAAGTGAGAAAGCTTACCAAGCGAACTCAACCAAACAAACTCTCTCTACATTGTTGTAGATACAAAATATATTATTATTGTTGTGTGAATTATTACAAGTGATTGTGAACTATAAACGAAACAATGGCTACAAAAGCAATTGGAATTGATTTGGGAACGACATATTCGTGCGTTGGAGTATGGGAACATGGAAAAGTGGAAATCATTGCCAACGACCAAGGAAACCGAACAACACCCAGCTATGTGGCGTTCACGGACACGGAACGATTGATTGGCGACGCAGCCAAAAATCAAGTGGCCATGAATCCACAGAACACCGTATTCGACGCGAAACGATTGATTGGGCGAAAATTCGATGATCCAAAAATCCAAGCCGATATGAAACACTGGCCATTCAAAGTGATCAACGATTGTGGAAAACCGAAAATCCAGGTCGAGTACAAGGGGGAACAGAAGAAGTTTGCACCGGAGGAAGTCAGCTCGATGGTGTTGACGAAAATGAAGGAAACGGCCGAGGCTTATTTGGGAACAACAGTGCGAGACGCTGTGATTACAGTGCCGGCGTATTTCAACGATTCACAGCGTCAGGCAACCAAAGATGCGGGGGCAATTGCCGGATTGAATGTGTTGCGAATTATCAACGAACCAACAGCCGCCGCTTTGGCCTACGGTCTCGATAAAAATCTTAAAGGCGAACGCAACGTCCTTATATTCGACTTGGGTGGAGGAACCTTTGATGTATCCATCTTGACCATCGACGAAGGTTCCTTGTTCGAGGTGAAATCAACGGCCGGCGACACTCATTTGGGCGGAGAAGATTTCGACAACCGATTAGTGAATCATCTGGCCGACGAATTCAAGAGAAAATATCGCAAAGACCTCCGAAGCAACCCACGATCATTGCGACGTCTTCGAACAGCAGCGGAACGAGCCAAACGTACATTGTCATCCAGTACCGAGGCGAGCATTGAAATTGATGCCCTCTTCGACGGCATTGATTTCTACACGAAAGTGTCACGGGCCAGATTTGAGGAATTGTGCTCAGATTTGTTCCGCGGCACACTTGAACCGGTCGAGAAGGCTTTAGCCGATGCCCGTTTGGATAAAGGAGCAATCCACGACGTCGTATTGGTGGGCGGATCGACGCGTATCCCGAAAATCCAGTCTTTGCTACAGAACTATTTCTGCGGCAAACCATTGAACTTGTCGATCAATCCAGACGAGGCTGTGGCCTATGGAGCGGCTGTACAAGCCGCTATTCTCAGCGGTGACACCAGCTCGAAAATTCAGGATGTGCTTCTAGTCGACGTAACACCATTGTCATTGGGCATCGAAACAGCCGGTGGAGTAATGACAAAGATCATCGAACGAAATGCACGCATCCCGTGCAAACAAACTCAAACATTTACCACCTACTCGGACAATCAACCAGCCGTAACCATCCAAGTGTTCGAGGGAGAACGTGCCATGACCCGCGACAACAACCTATTGGGAACATTCGATTTGACGGGAATACCTCCAGCTCCACGAGGCATACCCAAGATTGAAGTCACCTTCGACATGGATGCCAATGGAATCTTGAATGTCGCGGCCAAGGATAACAGTAGCGGCAAGTCCAAAAACATCACCATCAAAAACGACAAGGGCCGCCTCTCGCAAAAAGACATAGACCGAATGTTGGCCGAAGCTGAAAAATACAAGGAGGAAGACGAACGACAACGTGAGAACATCGCAGCTCGCAATAAACTCGAGGGCTACATTTTCAACTTGAAACAAGCCGTCGACGATGCTGGCGACAAATTGGACGAAAACGACAAAGCCAAGGTAAAATCCGAATGCGATTCAGCGCTACAATGGCTGGACAACAACACGTTAGCCGACAAAGAAGAATACGAACATCGTCTCAAAGAGCTAACCAGTGCATGCAGTCCAATTATGACGAAAATGCATCAAGGTCCAGCCGGAGCACAAGGACAACAAATGCCCAATGGCTATGGAGGATATCCCAACAGCAGTTGTGGACAACAAGCTGGAGGCTTTGGCGGTCAAAATAGAGGCCCTACGATTGAAGAAGTTGATTAATTTAATAAGTAGTTGTTAGTTATTTAAATTTTCTACTCTGTTATTTAAAGCATTGCATCTTATTGTTAGAAATTATAATTGTTTTTTGTTTGTTAACTTTTGTTAATTTAACTATGTAAATAGTCTGTGATATTTTTTTAAAATTATTTATGCCAAATAAATGAAATATTTTATTTATTTTTAAGTAATTGTGTTGTCTTTTAATACAATTTTTCCATAATTCATCTTTACAGATCGACAATCAGTGATTAATTATGTAGTACTTTTATGATTTTGAAAATTTGCACACTATATCATAAACAACTACCCAACAATGAAAGGCAACCTGAAAATACTCCGTAATTGAGATTTAAAAAAATTAAGGTTATTATGTTGATAAACTATGAGAAGAAAACAGTTTTTAAATTATTTTCTGCTAATAAAAATATTGTCAAAGCATTGCCCCCCCCCCCTCCGCCAAATAGTTACCAAAAAGCTTTAAATATTAAGGAAAAAATGTGTTTGTATTTCATTTTATTATTATTGAAATTTGTCAGAAATTTCAATGTACAAATACTCACTCATGGGATACAAAATAAATAAAAAACGAAAAGAAAATTCCATTATTAATTATCTACCAAGACGACAATCGATTGTTATTAAAGTGTAATAAAAACAGTTATATCTTAATCTAAGAATGAGTAAGAATCGATATTTAAAAAAAAATCAGTTCAATGTATTTAAAATAACTAATTAATGTTTTGTTTTATGGAGTGTTTTTGTCCTATTTTTTTCTTCTCGGGTTTTATATTTAGTAACCCGTATATTTTATAATCGTTCTGTAATATTTTCAAGAACCAAAAAATGGTAAAAGTACCTACACATTTTTTTTTTCATATAATATTTAAAGGATTCTTGGAAGATAAAATGGTGCTCTGTGGAAATAAACTTTACATTTTTCAAATAAACTTTGATACTTATACTTATCTATATTTATTTATTTTTTTTTTTGTGTTTTAAGTCGCTTTAATATTAAAGGTCATATCAGACTGTCATGAACAGAACAATTCTGTTAGTCAATTTAATCTTAGGTCTAGGTCTCTCAAGTCAAGGATTCGACGAGGATCGAGCCCAGTACTACTTGACGCATAAAGCGGAGAGAGCAATTGCTCTAACCACTGCGCCAAAAGGTGGTTTTCAATATTTGTTGGGATAATTTTTCCTTTAGTCCTAAAGCTTAATGGTGCTGAGAAAGATTAAACGTCGCTAACGAAGTATTCTTAAGTATCTCATTTATAGACTCTTCTGCAAAATTGGTCAGATTTTATTTTTCTAAAATGAAATTGGTGATGGGTTGTGACAAGAATTTTTGGGAAAGGCTAGAAATTGCATTGTAGTTTTTTGCATTACATTTTATTAATTGTTTAGTGGACAGTTGTCGAATTTAATTGTTTTGTACTAAAATTAAAAATGTTTCAATTAACTGTTGGTAAATAATAATGGCTTATTGTTAGTTTTTAATTGACAAAGCATTGCATTCTCTTGCCTCTATAGAGAACTGATACTGATTAAATTAGAAATGCTATTCCAGAAGATTCTTAAATCTTAAACATGTCTTGACTTTAAATTATTTTTAAAAAATTATCGTAACTTTCTCCATTCTTTTTCGGAGATACCAAAACCTTAAAAATATTCTTAAAGAATCCTTAATCAATTATTATTTAATTCCAAAGAAACTTTTTTCATTTTTAAAAATTACCATTTTAATTTAAGAGCAACCTATATTATTTCAAATATAATTTTTTTAGTTTTGTCCTATCGCAAATTTAATTTTTTTGTTTTGATAAAGTAGGTATAACCTAATATTAAAAAATGTTATTTGAAACGAAACAAGTTTTCTTTTTGAAAATGAAAAAGGATGCGTTTGAAGTAAAAAGCTGTATTTATTTGTTACTGTTCTGAATAGTTATTTTTGGATTCTTCTAGACTATACTAACAATTTTGATATCTCTGAAAAAAATTAAAAAGGTTACGGCAATTTTTTGAAATAATTTAAATCCAAAACATGTTTAAGTATTTGAAGTAAAATATCATTCCATTTTAAACAACTTTTTAAACAACAATCACTTGTCCCACGACTTCTCCCCCGCCAGGTGTCAGTCGCAGCTTTCCGATCTAACACAGGATACGACTGCCTATGCAAGCACTTGCACCGTATTGGCATCCTACCAACTCCAACCTGCTCCCTCTGCAATGGGGAATCGATGAACGCCATGCATCTTGGCAATTGTCCTGAATCTGTGTCTCCCTGAATCTGCACTTGCAGACGTCAGGGAGATAAACGAAAACAATAAAAACCAACTAGTCTCCAATCTTTACTGGACGGCACGGCGCGGCACCGAATGGCAGAAATGTCAAGAGTGGATAAGAAGTTTTTTAACTCAAAAATGCTTTGTTGATGGAAACAAAGAAAGTAAAAAAAGCTATAATTTAAAATAAAATATTTATTATGGTATATAAAAATTTAAAACACCTTCAATATAAACAGATATATGAAATAATATAGTTAACATTTATTTTTTTCTGCTTAATTTTCTTCATACAGTCTTATCAAGTCATCAACTTTTGCTGGATATCTAGTAACTGGACAAGAAGACGTTTCTCTCAATTGACGCACTATACATCGATAACAAAATACATATCTAAAAAAGACAAAAATACAACAAAAAAATCGTCTCAATATCGATAGAACTTACCCCGAAACGGGTAAAACTGTTGGTATTTTCCATTTTTGATAGCAAATAGGGCATTTTCCTTTCAGTTTCCGTTCACACATAGCCATCTAAAAAAAATAATTCAATAAAATGCTTTTTAACTTAAATAGATAAACCCAACTGTTTCTGGAACTGACGGAACAGGGACTGACGTGATATTGGTATATAAATTTTTTGCATACCACCACTGCAAAAATTGTAAAAAGAATGCGCCGACTTCCAATGAACGGAACATAATCTGTCCAAAAGTTTTATATAAATCTCTGGAAAACCTAGAGAGACACAACACATTTGTGCTAGAATAAATATTTTATATTCATATAGCTAATAATATGTACCAAAAGTTTAAGTGAGAAGCTTTTCCCAAAATTTCAGTCCATGATAAACCTAAACGTTGTTTCTGACTATGTGTAAGCGTTAACGATAGAACTTGAAGCTCCAACGAAGAATACAATGATTTTCCCGATATATAACGTAAATATTGTAATAACTTTATGCATTGTAGTAAAAATGAAATAACAGGTTCTAACTGGTAGATATTACGTTTTATTATTGTAGTTGTGTCCTGTAATGAAGTCAATCTTCAACAATTTAATAGTAGCCTTAAAAAGCGTCTAGTTTTAAGTAAATTTTGAATAATGAATAAAAAACTATATTATTATACTATAACTGTGAAAGTTTTAGAATAAAATCAATGCTCAAAATTTGCTCAAATCAGTTAAGAATATTACATTATTTCGTAAGTGTCCTTCAATATCCTGGATTTTATATTGCTCACACAATTTTTCTAGTTTTATTTTTAAATAAGGAGCTAAAACTAGTGTAAGGAGGGAAGCTAATCTTTTAACTGGTGGAAGTTTTCCACTTGAAACTGATATCCTTTCCAAACCATAAAACGCCTCTGACAATGAACCACCTGTAATACAATAAATATATCAGAATAAAAATTTGGTTTTTAAATTTAAAACTATACCTTCAACTTTTAAATAGTAATATTGAATAAAGCCGTTTAAAGCTAAAAATAACTCATCATTCCATTTACTTATAAAACTAAAATGTTTTGAATTGTGCAATTGTAGAGCCTAAAAATTAAAATAATTAAAAACAAAAATGTATTTAATATTAATTAGGCGATTATTTAAAACCTCAATTAAATGATTGAATGCTGGATACAATGAAGCATTAAAGGAATCTTGTGCTACTATTTCGAAAATGGAAGGCGCAGAATGGAAATTTGCTGTTCGATGAGTCGCATGCACAGCCATATTTTGGAATTAATCTAAAATATTTTGATTGAAAATAACAATTTTAAAAATATTTTACTGCTAAAACACTCCAAAGACCGAAAATAATAAAGCAATTTTCATCTTTAAGTTATGTACATAAAATATTTTAATGGAGGAGCGTTTTATTAAATAAAAACCTAATATTTTTACAATGAAGAAATTTATTTTAAACAAATTATAATCAAAAAAAATCTCAATTCCAATATAGGTAAATAATAAACTACCCATAGTAAAGCCATAATAATAATATAATATATTATGTACTCCATTAGTGGAGCTATAATAATATAAATAAAACATTGTTAAACATAAGGCCGGGTTAGTCCATTAGTGAAAGAGAGATGCAATGCAAACAAAGTTCTAGAAAACCCTCAAACGTTCGAACTGATGAGTCTCACTCGGGCGCACTTATGGAACGCTATGGACTAGAAAAAACGAGAATGTTCGAGAATCAATGTCTCTACTTGTTCGGTTTCTGAGCTATTTTATTCCTTAAAAATTTTTTTTACATATGAATTTGTTTTGCATTGCATCTTACATTCCTACATCCTCTTATATCGTATGCGTTCACACATTTTCTCTCAATTTTTCCCTTCTTCTAGAATTAGAAGAGAACTAATTATTGAATTGCTCGTAAATAAATTATAAGAAAAAAAAGCTGACAAATTATTTTTTTGGAATTAACATATAAGTACTAACTTTTTTTGATAATGTTATTCAGATGTTACTAAATATTTTCTAGAAAAATCAAATCTCATGACGCTATTTACTTCATTTACGCATTTCTGAAAAGCTCGTTAAAAAAACTCTATAATGACTTCTGCATTTTCTGACTTGAAGTAGGTAACATAAAAAAATCTTAATCGGATTTGTACGTTGTTTTTGAAAACTTTTCAGAATAAATAAGATTTCTAGAATTTTTACTCCAAAACATGGAAGAATTATTCAAACCTCTGGGAAAAATCAGTGAAGTATTTACATATTAAGGGATCTTGTGCTTCTATTTTGAAAATGGAATGCGCAAAATGGAAATTTGCTGTTCGATGAGTCGCATGCACAGGCATATTTTAGGATTAATCTAAAATATTTTAATTGAAAATAAGTAATACTTTTTAAAATAAATTGCTCCAAAAACATTACATTATTACAATGTAACAAAATAATAGGACAACTTTCATCTTAAATGTTACGTACATACAATATACGTATTGCGTTAGGGGTGTTACCTACATATTAAATTAAAAAAAAAAACGATTTTATAAATATTAATAAAATTTAGAAAAATTATATTTTTGAAGTTATTAATAAAATATAAATGATAGAATTATGAGAGCTATAATAATATAAATATCATTGCTAATTTAAAAACAAATATAAATAGTCCGTTGATTCACATAACTCTAGATTTTACTATGGCCCACTAATAAGAGCAACAGAGTCAAGCAGACAATATATTGCCGTGTTAGACCATTAGTGAAAGAGAGACGCAATGCAAACAAAGTTCTAGAAAAGTCTCGTACGTTCGATCTGATGAGTCTCACCCGTGCGCACTTATGGAACGCTATGGACTAGAAGGAACGAGAATGTTCGAGAGAAATGCCCTGTGAGTATAAATACCGCGCGCCGAGCACAGAGCGTCAGATAAATACAAAACTACAAAGTAACAAGTGAGAAAGCTTACCAAGCGAACTCAACCAAACAAACTCTCTCTACATTGTTGTAGATACAAAATATATTATTATTGTTGTGTGAATTATTACAAGTGATTGTGAACTATAAACGAAACAATGGCTACAAAAGCAATTGGAATTGATTTGGGAACGACATATTCGTGCGTTGGAGTATGGGAACATGGAAAAGTGGAAATCATCGCCAACGACCAAGGAAACCGAACAACACCCAGCTATGTGGCGTTCACGGACACGGAACGATTGATTGGCGACGCAGCCAAAAATCAAGTGGCCATGAATCCACAGAACACCGTATTCGACGCGAAACGATTGATTGGGCGAAAATTCGATGATCCAAAAATCCAAGCCGATATGAAACACTGGCCATTCAAAGTGATCAACGATTGTGGAAAACCGAAAATCCAGGTCGAGTACAAGGGGGAACAGAAGAAGTTTGCACCGGAGGAAGTCAGCTCGATGGTGTTGACGAAAATGAAGGAAACGGCCGAGGCTTATTTGGGAACAACAGTGCGAGACGCTGTGATTACAGTGCCGGCGTATTTCAACGATTCACAGCGTCAGGCAACCAAAGATGCGGGGGCAATTGCCGGATTGAATGTGTTGCGAATTATCAACGAACCAACAGCCGCCGCTTTGGCCTACGGTCTCGATAAAAATCTTAAAGGCGAACGCAACGTCCTTATATTCGACTTGGGTGGAGGAACCTTTGATGTATCCATCTTGACCATCGACGAAGGTTCCTTGTTCGAGGTGAAATCAACGGCCGGCGACACTCATTTGGGCGGAGAAGATTTCGACAACCGATTAGTGAATCATCTGGCCGACGAATTCAAGAGAAAATATCGCAAAGACCTCCGAAGCAACCCACGATCATTGCGACGTCTTCGAACAGCAGCGGAACGAGCCAAACGTACATTGTCATCCAGTACCGAGGCGAGCATTGAAATTGATGCCCTCTTCGACGGCATTGATTTCTACACGAAAGTGTCACGGGCCAGATTTGAGGAATTGTGCTCAGATTTATTCCGCGGCACACTTGAACCGGTCGAGAAGGCTTTAGCCGATGCCCGTTTGGATAAAGGAGCAATCCACGACGTCGTATTGGTGGGCGGATCGACGCGTATCCCGAAAATCCAGTCTTTGCTACAGAACTATTTCTGCGGCAAACCATTGAACTTGTCGATCAATCCAGACGAGGCTGTGGCCTATGGAGCGGCTGTACAAGCCGCTATTCTCAGCGGTGACACCAGCTCGAAAATCCAGGATGTGCTTCTAGTCGACGTAACACCATTGTCATTGGGCATCGAAACAGCCGGTGGAGTAATGACAAAGATCATCGAACGAAATGCACGCATCCCGTGCAAACAAACTCAAACATTTACCACCTACTCGGACAATCAACCAGCCGTAACCATCCAAGTGTTCGAGGGAGAACGTGCCATGACCCGCGACAACAACCTGTTGGGAACATTCGATTTGACGGGAATACCTCCAGCTCCACGAGGCATACCCAAGATTGAAGTCACCTTCGACATGGATGCCAATGGAATCTTGAATGTCGCGGCCAAGGATAACAGTAGCGGCAAGTCCAAGAACATCACCATCAAAAACGACAAGGGCCGCCTCTCGCAAAAAGACATAGACCGAATGTTGGCCGAAGCTGAAAAATACAAGGAGGAAGACGAACGACAACGTGAGAACATCGCAGCTCGCAACAAACTCGAGGGCTACATTTTCAACTTGAAACAAGCCGTCGACGATGCTGGCGACAAATTGGACGAAAACGACAAAGCCAAAGTAAAATCCGAATGCGACTCAGCGCTACAATGGCTGGACAACAACACGTTAGCCGACAAAGAAGAATACGAACATCGTCTCAAAGAGCTAACCAGTGCATGCAGTCCAATTATGACGAAAATGCATCAAGGTCCAGCCGGAGCACAAGGACAACAAATGCCCAATGGCTATGGAGGATATCCCAACAGCAGTTGTGGACAACAAGCTGGAGGCTTTGGCGGTCAAAATAGAGGCCCTACGATTGAAGAAGTTGATTAAAATACATAACTAACGATTTTTGTAATAGTTTCAAAGAAGCCATTTTATAATTTCTACTTAAGATGCAATGCTGTAAATATTTTATTTATTTTTTTGGTTTATATTAAATCTGACTGATGTTCCTATAATATAAGTTTTAGATAGATATAGTAACAAATTAAAAATTATTTTTTTTAATAAATTTATTTTAAATTAAAATCTTATTTGTTTTATTTCAATGCATTAAATTGTTTGATATAAAGTGGGATTCTTGATTTTACGAAGATGGCTAAAATTAGAATTTTATTAATTTTTAAAGATTTTATAACGATGTTGGAAAAAGAATTTAATTAACATTAAGTTATCACGATATCTTCATTAAAAACAAAGTAATTAAAGTTTTAAAAATTGCGATTTTTAAAAACAAAACGCGTTAAGCGGGCATTTTTCGTCACTTTGATAGATTGGAACAAATGGTTTATTGCGCATGGACTGCAGAGACAGTGTTTCTCCTTCCACTGCCTATATACTGATTATTCCATATTTGAGCCGCTCATATGCGATTAACTCCGTAATGCAAAATATTGTGTTAATTGATAAAATAGACTTCTGAATACATTGTCTCAAGCTAAAAAGCAAATTGTCAGTTAGAGCTGTTATAACTTATTATTAGAAAAATTTATTGTATGTATATATTTTTAACCAAAAAGGGTTAAGATGACGAGATTAAATTTTTTTTTAATTGCTTCTTAAATGCTCTTTCCGGATCCGCAATTGTTCCAGATGTATAGTCAATAGTTAATTAATAATTTTTTTTTAAATTTTCAATCACAAGAATTAAAAAAGCTATAAAACCCAAAATAATTTTTAATTGAAAGTTTTGTTTTTTATTAAGCTCTATATCTGATCTTTTCATTACGCAAATAATTAATCAAATTTTTGCAATATTTTTGATAGTTAATTATTTGTAACTATTTATACATGTATTGTTGTATTATGACGTCAACAACTGCCGTTGGATCTTATAAACATGAATAGTTTAAAAATTAAATTACTAATTAACTATACACCTGGAGCAATTGCGGATCCGGAAAGAGCTTTTAAGGGACAATTTTGTGAAACAAAAAGTGATTATTTTGGATTATATAGCAATTTTTATTATAAAATTCTTGAAAAATTAATTAACTAATCACTATACACTTGGAGACATAGCGGATTCTGAAGAAGCTATTTAGAAGAACTTTTTTGGCATAAAGTTAAAAATGTTCTACGCTAAGTTCTTTCCGGTTATTTTTGACGTGATAAATTGATGAAAACTGGTCACCACCGCGTTTTTTTTTTAGTCAAAAAATAATATCCTAAGGCACTAGAAACGTTCAAAAATTATGCTTTTCATTTTACCATTTCCTTCATAATTTTGAATTACTTTTATTACTAACGGTCTCCATACATTATTTAAAATTACATATTACTTTCTTCTTTTAAATAATCATTTGAAAAAGAAAAGACAATAGTAATCATTAAACAAGCATAGTTTTTAAGGCAATTTAAATTGGTAAATAAATGTAATACCAAAAATATTTTTTCTCAATAATAATTGCAAATGTGTTATTGTCCGCATTGTTATTTGTTACGTTTCATATGTTTCATATTGTTGACAATGATCTAAGTCTAACGTAATTTCGCATACGATTTGCTCAAGCCTCGTGCTTACGTCATATTTTGGCCAAATTTGACGTTTTCGATACAATTTTTAAAAATCAATATCTCGAAAACTAAACGAAAACTCGAAAAATTGTATTTTTCATTTTCGATTTATTTTTGCGAGATCTATAAGAATCCGTCGTCAAATCTTGACGCCCGGGAAACAGCAATCTTGCACCCCATTTTACAGATAACCAATTTTTAATATATTTTTTCTTTCAGTTTTTTAAATGTTTCACCTCTGTAAATTAAATATTTCCTTAACATAATAACCTACGCAGACGACGTCGCGGGTATCAGCTAGTTTGAAAGTAATTATTCTCAGTTTGACGTTGGAAAGGTATAGATCAGTAAGCTATTTATATCTATCATTTTATCAACAACTGGTGGAAAAAGTCCTCAGTAGTAATAATTGGTAATAACTAATAATAATTATTAAGATCCCTATTACTGTCAATTTTGTACATTGTGTACTTATGATAAATGTAGTAAAATAAAGATGTATTTGTGATAAAGCCAATACACCTACCCACCTACAAATACCAAACATGAAACATTGCCCAACAATTTAATTAAAGTTTACATTGAATAATATTGGATCACGTATTGTATCATATTGTACAATAAAATACATAATAATATAACCTCTATTATTTACGTCAAAGTTGTGAAATAACATACATAGTTATTTTTATAAATACCTTGTCGTTAAAACTAACAAACTGTTAGGACTATTAAAAATATACAAAAAATTATTTTTAAATTTAAAGTTTAGAACATTGAAATGTGCTATGTAAAATAACTATTTAACACAAAATTATTCACAGAAATTTGAAAATTAAAAGTCCAAAAAATGATGGCGAGCCGAGCTGAGCATGTGCAAATTGTGTAATGTTGCACCACATGGGAAAATAGTGAGAACGTATATAAACGTGATATTGGACGTCCAAGCGTAGAATTATTGTGAAGACGTGAAACAAAAAGACCAGAAATAGTTTTAGTTTAATTTATTTAAAATTTTCGGTATACCAAATTTTCTAATCATTAACACTTTTAAGTACATATTTATAACAAAAAAATGAGTGGTTCACCGTGGAGTATCATCAAACCTCCATCTGAAGTAATTGACCTTCAAAACATAATGTCAGAAGAACTAGCCAAAGACCTGCAGGTCAGAGAAGATCAAAAACTAGCCAAAATAATCGCAGGCACTGGCGACAAAAACCCGAATCAAGTTGAAGAAATACCAGCAGAACTCCTGAATGAAGTCCCGTGCGATTCCGATGAAGTAATCGCCAATATGCTTCAGTTACAATATGATCGGGAGTTCAATTCAATGCTAGACCGTAGTGAGCAAAAGGTTAATGGCCACTCGAAAGTCTCGATTTCTTTTTCCAACTATCGAAGAAACATTGAGAATATAAGCTATGACGATGACGAGGAGGACGATTGTTATGATGATGGTGGCGAGTTTGAAAAGAAGGATTGGGATCGTTTTGAAACCGTTGAAAAAGAGTTCCAGGCAATTCCACGGTGTGGTTATAAAATGCAGTCGGGGGAGATGATTACGAAACATGATATGACAATGGCGGGTCGACGAAATGCTGGACGTGTCATGAGTCTACCATTGGAAATTCAAACCGGAGATGGAGCTGGTTTTGATATGCGTTTACCTAATAAAGTATATAACAGTATCAAGCGGTATGCACACTCTGAAGATGCTCGTCGCCAAAAACATCATGACAAAAAGAAAGAACAAGCCACCAGCGACATGGCATTTGATGAGAAAACTTCACTATTATTATTCAAACTGTTGAACAAAGGTTTACTTACGAAACGTAATGGGATCATAAGCACAGGAAAAGAAGCCGTCGTTATCCACGCTGACAGTGATATTTCATACACTGACGACGACATGTCCGTGGATTTTACAATGCCCGATGAATGTGCCGTAAAAGTTTTCAAAACTACATTAAACGAATTTAAAAATCGGGATAAATACATTCGAGACGATAATCGATTTAAAGATCGTCTATCGACTCAGAATCCACGTAAAACGATCCATTTATGGGCAGAAAAGGAAATGCATAATTTGAAGAGGATGCAAAAAATTGGAATTGCATGTCCTCAGGTGGTGTGTCTTTGTGACCATGTCCTAGTCATGTCGTTTATTGGGAAAAATGGTTTGGCTGCGCCTAAATTAAAGGACGCTCCCCTGAAACCTAAGACGATTTGTACGGCTTATGATCAAGTTATTGATACAATGGAAAAACTATACAAAGATGCACGACTAGTCCATGCTGATTTGTCAGAATATAATATTTTATGGCATGAAAATAAATGTTGGTTTATCGATGTCAGTCAAGCTGTTGAACACTGCCATCCTAGTGCCTTCGATTTCCTACTTCGAGATTGTCGAAATATTAGTACTGTAAGTTGATAATAAAATGATAATAACTTTGTTCGTGGGTCTCATTCAGAACCGATTACGAATCAGTTCAAGCGGATTTAGGGTTATTAAGGGTTATTTTTCTATGAATGAGTTTGAAAATGTTCGGAAGTAAGACGAGGATTAACGATAACCAACGAAAATTGTTAATTGAATTTAACGTTGATACTTCGTTCACAAGATTCAACTTTAGTTGATCGATCAAAAGTTGAATGAAAAACCTAGTGTGATTACCCGTTCAAACTTTTGTTGATCCACTAAAAAGTTGATCACGGTTCTCACACGAGATTCATCATTCAACTTTTGTTGATCAACTAAAACCGGGCAACTAAAGTTGACTCGTGTTAACGCAGCATGACAGCGAAACTGGTTTTTGAACTAGTCACGATTTATCGAACTGCGCATGAGTAAGAGATTCGAATTTTTCGTCCTAAAAAATCGAGAATCGCTAGAACCATTTCTGAATTAGTTGCAATTGATAAATCGTGGCTAGTTCAAAGTTCAGTTTCGCTATCAACGTTAAATTCAATTAACAATTTTAAACTCGTTCACGGAAAAATAACCCTTAATCAGTTCATAAGCGTGTATGCGCCTGGCCATTATCCTAAATTTGCTTCAACTGATTCGTTATCGGTTCAGAATGAGACCCGCGAACAAACCTAATAACACCGTGCATTGTACGGTACAAGACAGGTGTCATATAAAACTGGTACAGTTTGGTATTGCGTGTGTCTTGTAGTCGGGGTTGAGACATTTTGACCTCCCACAACAGGCTTATTTGTCCTTCGGAGTCAGTGAGTGCTAACATAAAAAAAAAAACTTATTATCATTTGTGAACATTATTTTTGTATTACTAGCGTTTTGAAACGTCACGAATTCTACTTTTCTTTGTAACATTTATTACCGATCTCACACTGAATTAAACATCAAATTGACCAATTTTCAAATCAACTTGGACTTTTTACAAATAAATTGAGCATTTCATAAATCAAATTGGATTCTTCCAAATATTGATAAATGAAATTTACATGTACCTATATTAGGATGCTTAAGAAAATAGTTTTTCTTAATTTGTTCAAAAATTGGTAGTACATATTAAAACAGAAATTTTAATGCTCAAACGAGCTCTAAATATTAATATTAAGGTTTGCCTCAATCCATTTTTTCATTTTCCATCTAAGCAGCAGAGTAATTATTTTTTTTTTTATATTTGAATTTTCATACTTTACAGTTCTTCATTGTAACAATCTGAAAGAAGGGATTTAAAAGAAATTTTACGCTTTACAAAAAAGGTCTTTAGAACAAAGTTGAAAAATATTAAAATGTTTAATTAGTATTAACTTTGACTTTCGAGGTCTTTGAAACGGTTGTTCTGAGGAACTTTGTCTTAAGGGCATTTTTTGTAGAGCATAAGAGAAATAAAAGCTTCCTTAGATTGTTGTAACAATGAACTGTTTCAAAGTTATGAAAATTTAAAAATAAAAGATTTCTATGTTATTTAAATGAAAAAATTGATTTTAAGAGCTTGTTTTGGCATAAAAATTTTTATCTTAATATATACTATGTATAAATATATTTGGGCACCATAAGATTTTTTTTAGAACTTTAATGCCGGGGTTCCCAACCCTATTTATGTGCCCCCGCCACTATTCAACCGCACGAAAATTTGTCATGAATAATAATATAATATTCCTATATAATTTTTTTTTATTAATTTTTTACTACTCATGTTCAATTATAAATATCCTTCGAAAAGAAGGTGGTGCCTTACATATATTTTAAAATGCGCTCCAGGGTACAAAAAGTTTGGGAATCCCTACCTTAATATATATATATCTCTGTTCCACTATGACTTTCATTAAGAATCTAATTAGTATGTATTTTAGTAAACACTTAATAAGTCAAGTGTCCAATTTGATTTGTAAAATCTCCAATTTTGAGTGTAAAACCTTTATAATATGTTATTTTAAAACCTTCTCAATCAATTTTAGTATTTATTTCGTTTTAATTATTATATTATAATGTAATATAATATTATATTATATTAATTATAAGCTTCTTTGAACGTGGATTTTTTAACTTACCGAAAGATAGTAAAAAGTAATCCAACAAAATGGTCAATACATCATTGGATAATGTTTGTTATTAATATAAATAAATTCACTTTGAAAAATAGGAAAAACACGGCATTAATTGTCGTACAACCTAATATATCTAATTACTAAAATATTGTGCTGTGTTACCTGCGTGACCCTTCTTATTACAAATAAGAGGATAGGGCCAATGCATTGAGTGTCAGACCCCTGCTTGTATCGTACAATGTACGGTTTTATTTTAGTCGGGAACAAATTATAATATTTTTTTTTCAATTTCTTTTCTAGTTTTTTACAAAAAAGGGGGTGCCCGAAGTTGCGTCTGCTGAAGAACTATTTCTTAAAATTACGGGATTGGAATCGATCAAATCTATTGAGAAGGAACGCATCAAACCCAAATGTAAACCGCATATGGTTAACCGGGCCGATTACGAACCAGAAGATATGAACGATTTCGATCATTCGTGGAATGAATCCCAAACACATTTAGGAGTGGATGATTTTGTTGAAAGTTTGAAACATGAAATCGAACAAGTACCTCTTGTTGAACCACCCCAATCTTAAATTGAAACAAAAACTGCATAAATTATGATAAAACTTTTATATTATATTTTAAATTTAACCAAAAGTTAATCCGCAAGTCAAAAGATTGAAAATCGATTGCGAGATGTTAAAACAAGTTAATTTTCTATAACAGAAACATTCGATTGAATTATATAATTGAAAGCAAACTTTAAACAAATGCGTACTCAAATTGTTTCTGGTTTGGGAGACCGATATAAATAAAATTTATTCCATCATTAAATACGTATTTTATTTAATGGGTCAAAATTCTTTATGTATAAATATTTCCAGCCAAACAATAAGAGAGGATGGGAGCAGTGGCGGATCGTCCGTATGCACTGCGGTACTACAGCACCCCCAAACAAATTATGTAAAAATACTGTTTACACTCATATTATTAAATGACAATAATATTGATGGAGTTATAGTAATAATATAATAAAATCAATTCAATTGTTATGTAAACGAACTATTTAAATCTTACTTATTGTTAGAATATGAAGCCTGGAACTGTGATGTTCACAGTGTCAATTCAGCCGGCTCCGTTCAGCTTCGTCTATTTACGTTTAGGTTCGTGTATTCCAGTCGGTGCACAAGCGAAACTGACACTGTCACATCGGCAGTGCCACTATGTACATGGCCACGTTGAGAGACGTTCGTCGCAAAATCCTGGTGTTTTTAAAGGGCTAATTTATTTTTTCGCTACTTTTGATTCTACAAATACATTTAGACAATAGAACGCTACACTAAAACGACAAGAAATTGAGTCATTGCTTAGGAATAATATGAATCAAGACCGATTAACTCCTTTATTTAGCTAAACGCTAAAAATCGTAGAATGGATTTTGTATACAAATGATACAAAAGTTCATAAATTAAATATGTACATTATGTTTTTTATTTGTTTTTAACACAGCATCTCCATGTCAAAATGTCATGAGCCGCCACTGGATGGGTGTGACGTAGTTAAGGGGTGCAAAGGAAGTTCGTAGGTTGAAAAATGTTTACAAGGAAAACAAGAATTTTAATGAAATCGCCTGGCACTGCTAGTATATAAACGGATCAATTCTGTAAGACGTGTCACTGGTCAAGTGAGACGACAATTGTCACTTCATAATAAATCTCGTGAAATTCTCGCTTCAAACGACAATTACCGATTCACATTATGTTAAAGAGCAAGTACCAAAAAGAATCGAGCACCGTCACCTAGAGTCTCGACGATATTTACAAAATTACAATCACATATTTTTAAAATACGAACTTAAACTCTTGTCTCACTTGACAAGTGACTCGTCTTCTGGAATAGGGTTAGTTATACTTTTTTTTTTCCATTATATAAAACACTGCTGGGTGAGGGGCTTAATAAATACTATACCCCGGGCTCAGGTTAGTTAGACTCACTACGCCACTGGAAACGTACAATTTATGGTTTTCGTCTTATCTGAACTTTTACCTTAAATAAAATTTAATAAAAAAAAAATAAAATTTGGCATCTTTAAAAAAAAAGTTATTTATTTATTTTTCTTTTAAAAACAAATTCGTTTAATACGAAAATAATTTTCAGCCCTTTTAGTTTCGTTATATAGTTTTAAGTAAATTACGAAAAGAGCGTCGTTCCAATAAGGCATCTTGAAAATATTTAAAATTAAAATAAAATATGAATTAAGTAAAGTATACAATTTTTTTTTAAATTTAATTACTTAATATCTTAAAAATAAATTATCAAGATAAAAATTAACACATTTGTAATGCAGGTGGATGCTCCGGTATTTGTCCTAATTCAAAATTATCATTGTTAAAAGAATTGATTTCATCTTCACTTAAATCTTCCATTTTTGAATAAATCGATTCATCATAAACTGCTTTATTATTTCCGACATTTGGATCATTGGGGGTTTTCATTCCAAACTGATTCGAACTTTGACCAAATGCCACCTGATTAACCTGATTCGTTCCTCCAAATATATTTGCTGGCTGATTAAAATTGGGTTGCATTTCTAATGGATTACCAGGGTTAGGATTTGCGGAAAAATTTTGGCCGAACGGATTTTGTTGTGGAACTTGAGGAGGTTGAGGAAGTTGAGGAGCTCCAAAGGCATTTGGAGGGTTGTTTTGAAATAATGGGACTGAGGGTGTGTCAAAAGTTTGCTGACCAAATACATTTGCGGTTGGTTGAGTTTGAAATGCGGCTGCTAAGGGAGATTTTGATTGTTGCGGATTTTCTGCAGGTCTTCCAAATGCGTTATTGGTAGCAGCTGCAGCAGCTCCCCCAAATATTGATTGCGATTGTTGCACTTGATTAAATTGAGTGTTTGTATTACCAAAAACATTATTTTGTGGAGGATTTAAATTGGTTGCACCGAAAATTGAAGGCCCCGATGGTGGTGCAAATGCAGGTTGATTAGCTCCAAATATATTTGGTGGAGCAGTTGGTTGTTGGTTGAAGCCTTGGTTGAAAACAGAATTTCCAGCGGGAGGATTATTACGGTTAAATATTGAAGTATTTGGAGGTGGTGGTTGGTTAGAGAGAAAAGAAAAATTGGTGTTTGTCGGCGGGTTTTGTTGTCGGGAAAACACGGAATTCGACGTATTTTGATTTTGGTTTCCCACAAAAGATGCTGTTTGAGGTGCTTGAGGTTCAGAGCCCGCATAATAAATGTCTTTGATCACTTTGATTATTTCGATATTTGGATCGAGTAATGTTTGAAATTTTTGTAGTGCCGTGCCCCATAGTTGTCTAAAATTTTCTATCTAAAAAAAACAAAAGTATTAATTGCTTTTAATTAATATTAGTTTTAAGGTATAAGGTTGATAAATATACAAAATAGTTTGCTTAAATACTAGAGGTGACTTGCATATAGAGGCAAAAGAGACAACACTAACTTAAAATTGCCATATGTACACTGCCGGCCAAAAGTTTGAGACCAGTTGTAATATATTTATGCTATCACTTATTGTATTCAAAGTTTCGGTAATAAAATAAAAATTGTTGTCCATACATATTTTTAAATTACTGATGAACATCTAAAGAGACTTTTGTAGGTATGTTTCTCAGGTACAAATAGAATTAATGGGTTCTGTTTAAAAACATTCAAGACCGCAGGGTGTCTGGCCAGTGGAAGGGTCATCATTATATTTAAAGTAGCTCCGTATTAATTGTTCTTTAATTCTATTCTTCTTTAATTTTGCACTGGCTATTCTTTGTTATTATTTAGACTTTCTAAAACAGGTTATTTTAAATTTTTTTTTAAGTTATGTACCATTTTGTACGAATAATTTAATTTAGTCTTAACTTGGGGTTTCTATAGTTAAAACGTTTTAAAAATGGGAAAAGTACGAGAAATAAATATCGAAACTCGATCTGCCATTGTTACTTTACATAATGAAGGCAAATCCGAACGTGAAATTGCGTCTCAACTTAAACTTTCGAAGACTTGTATTCATCGCACAATTATTCGGTTTAAGGAAACGGGTAGTTTTCAAGATTTTCCACGTTCAGGAAGACCGAGAGCTACTACTTCTAGTGAGGATCAGTTTATCGTTATTACCAGCAAAAGGAATAGACGCTTAACAGCACCAAAAATTCGTGCTGAAGTGAACAAATCTTTAAATAAACCAGTTTCGCTTACCACAGTGAAAAGACGGTTGAGAACCGGTTGGAAACCTTTACTAAGGCCGCAAAATAAGAAAAAAAGGATGCAGTGGGCCCTATTCCATCGAGATTGGACAGAAGATGATTTTAAAAAAGTTCTTTGGACTGATGAGTCAAAATTCCAAGTATTTGGCTCAAATCGACGAATTTACGTTCGGCGTAGCACCGAAGAAAAGATGTTACCAGATTGTGTAGTGCCAACTGTTAAGCACGGTGGTGGTTCAATAATGGCCTGGGGTTGTTTCTCAGGCTATGGAATTGGAAATTTGGTTAAAATTGATGGAATTTTGAAGAAAGAGGAATATAAAACAATTCTCGAAAAAAATGCTGTACCATCAGGCTTAAGTTTAATTGGCAATGGGTTCATTTTCCAGCAAGATAACGATCCAAAGCATACTTCCAAGCTATGTAAAAATTATTTATTACAAAAAGAAGCAGAAGGAGTTTTAAAAATCATGAAATGACCACCGCAAAGTCCGGATCTCAATCCAATCGAGCTTTTGTGGGACGAGCTTGATAGGAATGTCCGAGAGGAGTGTCCCTCTTCACCTGCAGACTTGTGGAGAGTACTACAAGAAAGCTGGAACAAAATTTCTCAAGAAACCATAAATAAATTAATAAGTAGAATGCCGAGGCTAGTAGAAAAAGTAATAAAGTGCAAGGGAGGATTTTTTGATGAAAAAACAGTTTGAGTAATTAGTTCATTTTTTTTTATAGAATAATTTTTTATGTTTATTTTTTATACTAAGTATGTTTAAAGGTTATAACTATAATATTAATAAACATTTTTACTGTATTTGTCTTTGAATTTTTAAAAATATTTCCTTTTTTTGGCTTAAACCTATATGGTCTCAAACTTTTGGCCGGCAGTGTACATACTGCGCAATCTTGTATCGTAACTGTACGGTTTTATTTTCATCTGGAACTTACTTTAAGTTATCTTTATCGAAAACCAATTTTAAATATTTTTGTTATTTTTCGAGATGATCTTTCAAAAAAGAAAAACCAATTTTTGTTTACCTGCTCGCTTTACTAAGCGTACAACTCAACTAATATTTATAATTGACTTTTTCATAGTAAATATAATTTTCGTAAGTATAATCAAAAGGTTTGACAATTTTTTTGGAAATTTTATGAAGACTAAATCACAAAAGACCCACAAAGAAATATTTAAAAATTTTTATATTTTTTTAAAAAACTGCCCCCAACCCAGAGATTCTATATAAGGTTTCCGGTGTATTTTTGCACGTTGAGCACGATCCCGTGGTCAGTTTTTCTTCAGTACTCTGCAGTTTTCAGAAAATCACTGAAAACTTGCAGAAAATTCAAGAGAATGTCACAATACTTATATTTTACATGCGATATTATACCAATGCATATTCAGCAATTCCTCTTATAGCCCAGTGCTTTTAGCCTTTGAAAATGGTAAAAAGTGAAAAAAATTATAGTAGTATGAAACCCATTGGAAAAGGAAGAGAGTATAACAAAAATGAAAGGAAAAATAAATTACGGTCGAGCTGAGGTGGGGAAAAAGAAAAGTGGGCGTTTTTAAGGGTATAAACGGTTTATCTCGATTTCCGACAAAACTACAAGTCCTATGGAAAAAAGTTAAATTGCATAGTTGTAGGTAATAAGAAGATCTACAACTTTTGTGCTATCATTTTTTTCACATAACCTTAAAATTTATGTAAAAAATTTCAATAATCAAGTTTTTGGGTTTTTATTTTTATCTTTTACAAAAAAAAAAAAAAAATCTTGAAATTTTGCAAAAACTTACCTCTTAATGTCCCAAACATACTGTTATTTTTTTGATTTAAAATATTTATGTTTTCACTTTATTTTGACTTAATATTGAAAATCCACCCTAATTTTTAATCGAAAATTCTCACGTCAAAATATCTGATTTTTTAAAAAGTCGGTGAGCTTTTTGTTTGTTGAAACCTCTACTTTCTGATGGTGCAAAAAATATATACATTACAATGTTAAATGTTCTCAGTAAATGCAATAATTAAATTGTAAATGTTATTAAATCGTTCAAAATTGTGTTATGTACAATTTAACTTTTTTCCATAGGACTTGTAGTTTTGTCGGAAATCGAGATAAACCGTTTATATCCTTAAAAACGTCCCCCTTTTCCACTTCCCCACCTCAGATCGACCGTACTTTATTTTTCCTTTCATTTTTGTTATATTCTCTTCCTTTTCTAATGGGTTTCATCCTACTATAATTTTTATTTCTGTTCAAAAATTGTTTACTCTGGTCTATTACGGAAATTGAATATCATCATTTATAATGATATAGTCGTCAAAAGCTGATGTAAAATTTGTCTCTATTTTTCGTAACAAGCCACTATAGGGAAAAGTACTTTGTTCTGTATAGTTTGATAGTGGTATACCATGCTACTATTGATACATTGTAAGGGTTCTTACTTGATTTTGTGTCGTTCCTAATTTCTGTGCCTCATACATAGCAAATCGGATTTCTTCAAATGAATAGTCCTCAAACTGAGGAAAATTTCCTTTTTCTTTAAATGGACCGTAGCATGTTAAGAGCCATTGTTTTCCTTTGATTGCACAAGTAGAGTCGTTAATCACAGACCTTACCAAATTAGCGACTTCTTTTTGACTATTTGCAGGGTCGTATTTTTGTGGTTGTTGCACTATAAAATCACATAGAAAAAATTTAAATCAAATCCTTTTAAAAAGATAGCTATAGATTTTTTTACCGGGTTTGTAAGAATATTTGTTGGGATAAACATGCTCATTTCGGCAGGAATTTCCATATCGGCAATTTCCTTGTTGGAAGAAGCGGCAAACAACCATTTTCGAGTTATTTAAAAATACTATAATAACGTTTTCTTACAACATTTTTAAGTCAAAAATACAAATCAGAATGAAGAGAATTTATGATTCTTTCCAACCTGTTTGAACTTGTCAAATTATTCCACCTGATTCAATACAATTTATATGGAATTTATCCGAGTTTTGGGATATCAGTCGTGTATAGTAGATTGTATAGTACAATCATAAACACTTTAATGGTGTTCTATGTAAATAAGCTAAATAAGCCTTTTCAAATCTCGGATAATTTATAAACCCCACTGAAGTGTTATATATTGTACAATACAATATACTGCTCAATACTACTCCATACGATTATTCAATCATAATGCGCATGTATTTCATCATTCCGACCAATTCCGACCATATCCGACTATCAGACGAGAATGACGAGTTGTCAAACAATTACGACTGATTACGACTCAATAAATGTTCCTTACGACAAGTTTTCTGTTCAGAAACGACTTAAATAAGTTTTGACCAGTTTTGACTATAATTACTAACAATAATTTTAAAAATGCCACCTTTTAATCTTAACGCATTTATAATCGAAAACGTTCAGAAAAATAAATTTATCTACGATAAAACTGACGGTCTTCACAAAAACATCCAGAAAAGAAAAGAACTTTGGTGTTCAATGTCGGAAGCATTAATAACAGAACATAACGTCTTTATGGATGGTACGTTTTTTAAACAGAATCAACAATCGAACACTGATTAAAATTTAAATTTCAGCTGATTCAGTTGAGAAACGATGGACTACATTACGAGACATGTTTTCTCGGGAGGTGCGAAAGAAAAAAATGGGATATAATTCAAAAAAAGAATGGGCTCTGTATAAGGATTTACTTTTCTTATCAAATTATATCGCTCCAAGGCAGTACTTTATATTTGAAATTAAAAAATATCTTTTTTTAAATTAAATTTATTTTATTTTATTAGGAAATCAGTATTACTTTCAAATGCAACTAAAGAGGAAGAAGTTCAAAATGATCAAACTGAGACAGTTTCAGTTGAAGGATCAACGCTGGATACACTTGAGTTGTGGACACCAGTTGTTGATAATTTAAATACTTTCGAGGCAAAAACAGAAACTTCGATAGTTAGTCAGTTGGTGGAAGTTAGTAATGTGGTTTCAACTTCTATGAGTACACTTTCAAAATTATTGGTGAATCGGGAAAAAAATCCTTACTTCGCCGTGATAGAAGAAGGATTAAAACGTGTATCTAGTAAACAAAGAACCCAATGCTGTATTGAACTATTAGAAGTAATTAATAAATATGAGAATATATAAATATTTTAGCTATTATTTTATATATAAACCCATAGTGGACATACAGTTATAGAAAGCTGTTGTGTATTATATATATATTATATACCTACCGGTTTCAGTTACGATTACGGTTATGAAATAATTTTGAATTAATCGATACTTTTGTATATATTATAGTTTTTATTTACGGATAAAAGATTTTTTAGAAATTGTAAGAGAATAATACAAATAAATAAAAGGCAATTTCTACTTTCTAGTGTATATGCGTTGCGGCATTTGCAAAACCACTATAAATATTATTGTGAAATTTTTGGCCATATTTAAGTGAAGGAAAATGTTTTAAAAGAATAGATTAAGTATATAATATATACTTTATAGAATAGAATAGATTGTAGCTATCCTACAGGAACCGTACCTTTTTAGGATACATGATATTCAACATGTTAAGATCTGAAGTATCTTTAACAAAACTTCATTAAAATTCGTTCCGTTAAGTAATTGTTAATTTTTTGAAATTTTTAGTACCTATGTATATTATATTAATACGTTTATTTCTAATTAATATCTTCGACAATGAACAATAAAGAAATTCAAATATTTCAAAAAATGTCATTATTAATTTTATCGGGTGTTAAATCGAAATTCATATTCAATTTCCAGAAAAAATTGTCATTTTTTATTTTAAACTTTTTAGAGAACTTCTTTCGTTACTGTGTAAAATTGGTCAGGCCTTTTTGAGAAAAATGTGCTAAATTCTATTTCACAAACTTTACCGAAACTTCTTTTAAATATACGGTTCCTGTAGGATGGAATTGTTTTGCCATCCCATGAGAACCATGCATTTTTCCAGACTTAAAAGTAAGCTATATCATTCTTCCACAAACTACAACACTGCAAAAATCATATCAATTTTTTACTTTGTGATAAACAAAATCATATCTATCTCGCGGGAAGAGTAAATTTTTTTGAGTAAAAAGTACATCAAGACTTTTTAAGGAAAATTAGCTAAGATTCTATTTTGTGAACTTTAACGAAACTCCTTTAAAATACACGGTTCTGATAGAATACAATTGTTTTGCTATCCCATGGGAACCGTTCATTATTCCGATAAAAGAAATAACCTATATCATTCCCTGAACCCTAAACTACAACATTACAAAAAAGGAAGTTAATCTTTTGCTCTGTAAAAAAACAAAAAATATCTATCCCGCGGGAATCGTACATTTTACTGGATATACTATATGTTACACCTGATTATAATCTATATCTATGCCAAATTTCATCCAGATCCATTAAGTAATTTTTGAGTGAAAGAGCAACAAACATCCATACATCCATTCTTACAAACTTTCGCGTTTATAATATTGGTAAGGATTCCTATCCGAAACCAAACGATTTTTTAAATCAAATTCGGATACATTTTCATGTAAATTTTACGGTTACTGTTACATGGCTCCTTAACGTCTCTAATGAAATTTAAAAAATAGTTAAAATCAGTTTAAAAATGGTCTGAACCTGCTTAAATATTTAAATCCAACAATTAATTTATAATACCAGAATGGCTACGACAACTTAGTAACTGATGAACTATTCGAAACTCTATGGTCCCATGCTGTCGCATGCTGTTTTGTGAAAATTTGAAAGCGAATGAAAAAAAATTGGCACGTTTTTCATACAAATTAGCAAATTTGACTCTTTCAATAATTTATTAAGAAGCTTTAAAACATGGAAACCTGTTATGCGGTGAAAACTATTAACAATACTAAGGTATTAAAGAAATGTTAACAAATAAAATACTTCAATCTTTTAAACAAATAATACATTTACTTACAGGGTCGTGGATTAGTGGCAACCAAAGATATTAAGAAAGACGATTTAATTTTAACCGATAAACCAATTGTTAGCTGCCAATTTGCATGGAATATAACATGTGGTTATTTAGCATGCGATTATTGTCTTAGGTAAAATAACATCATTTTGAAGATTATAATTTACTAATTATTTTTGACCCAGGCCTTTAGAAACGGCTGAACAGACAGCACGTCGATTAACAGGAAAACAAGATTTAAATCTACCATTCCCTCAATGTAATGCGGAAGGAATTGGCTCTTCTAAAAGTCAATTCGTTTGTTGCTCTGCTTGTGGAGTGAAATATTGTAGCCCAGAATGTCAGGTTGAAGCCGATGAACAGTACCATAGGACACTATGTATGCAAACAACAGAAAGAGATCTAAGTCATCCTTTAGAACAGTTAAATGAAACTTGGAAGTACGTAATATACCTATAAAACCACACTTATGTAGTAATTTAGTCATGTGATGGTGTTTTAAATTCAGTTAACTAATGATATTATTGATAAATTTTTATAGACAAATGCATTATCCTCCAGAGGTTTGCAGTATCATGCTAGTAGCAAGGATGTTTGCATTAATCCACCAATCACCAAATAAAGATGAGGCGATCGAGCAGTTTAAACAGTTCGCACATAGTGGATTAAATGAAAATTTCGATTCTTTCAAGTTATTAGGCGATAAATTCAAAGATAACTTAGAAGTTTTACGGGAATTAGTTATACAAACACTTCCGGTCGAAGGTCTAGATTTTTGGTTGACCCGTGAAGGGTTTCAAAGTCTGTTTGTTTTAATCGGAACAAATGGTCAGGGCATCGGAACCAATTCCTTAACCACATGGTATCATAAATGTGAAGAATATTTACAAACTTTTCCACAAAATACCAAAGATGAGTTCGAATCATTTATTGATGGTTTATATAAAGATATTGAAAAACATTCTGGGGAATTTATTGACGCGGAAGGTTCGGGGTTGTTTCGATTACAAAGTTTATGTAATCATAGTTGTAATAATAACGCGCAATGTTGTTTTCCTGATGGAAATTTTTTATTGCACTTAAAAGCTACTGAAGATATTAAATGTGGAGAGGAAATAACAATCAGCTACATTCCGGAGTGTATATTACAAAGGTCACGACATACAAGACAAAAATATCTGGCTGAAAATTATATGTTTCACTGTAAATGTGAGAAATGTGAACTTCAATCTGGAGATCCAGACGAGACCAGTGACGAAGATGAGGAGGAAGACGAGGAAATGGATGAAGATTGAATATTAATTGTAACATTTATTTTATCAAATAAATTTATTAACCGCTTGTTAAATGAATTAGTTCATTACTACTTTCAGCTAGTTCAGCTATCGAAACTCGACCACGTCGTTTTATAAATTTTGCGACTGCCTCAAGTTCTTCTTGAGAAATATAAATGAATTTTCCCCGGTCGTCGATAACACCTGTTAAATTTCCTTCTTTTTGTAACGCGTGTATTCGATCGATAACAGCCTGTGTTTTCAATTTGAAATGTGCAGCTAAGTCCTCTAAAATGACTACTTTATTATCTTTAATGAACTTTATAAAGTCGCTCAATAAAGTTTCTTCGTTCGTTTCGGATTCTTCATAGCCTTCGCCCTCAACGCTAAAAGCTTCTTTCATTTTTAAATATTCTTCGTGTTCGCGCTGTTCTTTTTCTTCCAATGCTTTTTTCTCGTCTTCTTCTCGTTGCTTTTCGGCGGCCGCTTCGCGTTCGGACTCTTTACGACGCTCTTCTTCTTCCTGTTCCATTCGTTTTTTTCGATCTTCCCGAGCTTGTTGTTCGGCCTCGCGTTGAGCTTTCTTCTCGGCTTTCGCTTCTAGTTTGGCCCGTTTTTTGGCACCGAGCTTCTCAAGCTCGGCTGTCTCGAACTCATCGTCGGCTTGTTCAGCTCGGACTTGTTCGTATTGCTCGTCTCTTTCATTATCGGATTGCTCTCGAGCTGCACGTGGTGCGACTAAAAAAATATTTTTTTTATTAAATATAAAATCATACTTTTTAATTTTACCATTTGTTCGTAGACGAGCTCGTTGATTTCTAGCCCCTTGAACTCTTCGTGCTTGTGCATTTTGCGCTGCCGGAGCATCTTCTTTTTTCACTGTTGATAAGTATAGTTTTAGTAGATTCATTACTAGGGATTCATCAAATCAAGTAACTGGCTATGTTATAAAATAAATGGAGTTTGAAATTATGACTTTACAACCAGGGCTTCATAGAGTAGCCAGGGAAATGAACAAATATCTGCTGCGAGGCGTCACAGTACTTTCTTTTAATTTCATTTGACACTCACTGTTGGTTAAAAGAACTATAAGTTCTTTATAACTATACATATAAACTATTGTATATGCATACATCCTATATATACATATGGATATACGAATTCCTAACCATCACCCCAGAACCTGCCTTATTCGAATATTCCCAGGAAAAAGTTTCAAATAAAAGTTGTAGGCATCAATGAGTCTAAGAACTGTAGAAAGTTTAAAGAAAATCGTTGGAGCCGTTTTAGAAAAAAATTCCAAAAGCTCCAAAACTCCTAGAATAAAGTGGAGCTTCCGGTTAACCGATTTTAACCAAAAGCTTTGCGACACAACTAGATGTAATATGCAGGCTATATTCCAAGTTGGAGAAATTCGTATAAAGCTTTCGATACAATATGGCTCTCACATACAGACATGTTTCTAAAAACCACTTTTTTGGGCACAGGGGACCTCAAAACATGTATTTCCGGTGAAAGCTCGAATTCGAAAATTCGACCCGATTACAATACTTCCTTTACTATAATATAGTAGTAAAGGAAAGTAATATATTTTTCTCTACTGCTCCGATAATTTTTAAAATATTTACTGTTTATTTTGTTTTTAATTATTATCTTTGTTTAAAAATCCTACAAAAGGTACACCATTTAATTAATTAACAGATTAATTAATTCGGTTATTTAAAAAGCGTTACTTAAATTATATTGGTAATAGTTTGCAGTATGGTAAAATTACCAAAATGTTGTGTTGGTTCTTTAGGACGAAGAGGAGAATAGGACAAATAAGTCATATTGGTTGACGCGGTTTGTTCTACTGTTATTTATACATTAAATAAAATTGTAACTAGGCTAAATCCACCATTTTTAAAACTTTCGTATCTTTGTTGGGCCTAAATTTTAAAAAATCCAAAGTTTTTAGTTCAAGTTTTAAAGGGGTTTAATTTTTTTTTTAACTTTATTTCCTTAAATCCATAGCAAAGGAAATATTGTAATTGTACCGAATTTTAGATTACGAGTTTTCCAAAAAAAAGTGGTTTTGACAGCGACATCTTAGCGAAAGCGTTATCCAAAATTCATCAAACTTGGAATTTTACTCTCGTATTTCGTATAGTTGTGCTTTTGATTGAAATCGGCTAGCAGGAAGCCTCTACTTTATTCTATACTAGCTGATACCCGCGACGTCGTCTGCGTAGGTTATTATGTTAAGAACATATTTAATTTACAGAGGAAAAAAATTTAAAGCAAAAATATATTAAAAATAACCGGAAAGAACTAAGCGTACAACATTTTTAACTAAATGCCAAAAAATGGTTCCTGCAGAATCGGCTATTGCTCCAAGTGTATAGTTATTAGTTAATTAATAATTGATTTTTCAAAAATAAAAATAATAATAGTTTTTAATTTTTTTTTTCAAAAAATTGTTCCTTGAATGCTCTTTACGGATCCGCAATTGCTCCAGGTATAATTTTACATCTCTTTAGTAATGTAGTTTTTGAGTTAAAAGCGAACATTGGAAAACAGCTAGCATTTTATTTATATAGATATAGATTTTCAGGGGTTTTTAATTTTTTTTCGAAAATGACTCTAACGATTTTCTTTAAACTAGCTATGGTTATTACTTATTAGACACATCAAAGCCTGCCACTTTTATTTTAAACTCTTTTCTGGAAAAATGCAACTAAAGGGAGTTATGGGTAAGAGGATGGGCGTTAGTATATCGGTGAAAATTTTTAAACTAACAGCTGGTTTCGTCTAAAAAAAGTTCTGTGACGCATCGAAGCAGATATTTTTATAATATTAAATAACATAAATAAGGAAGGTGTTTTTAACAGAAATATGGAACGGAGCTGGGAACAAGTACTTTCATCATTCATGTCGGAGCGGAGCAATTCAAAAACGTGGTCTCTCCGAAGCCCTCTTTTTAAATGAAATAATTTACAAAAAAACATCTTCAATTGCCTTGATTTGGTTTCAAATAAAATGCAAGTCAAGTAACTTGAAAGCCAAGTCCAGTGTTGAAGCTCTATTCTTTCCGTACATACATGTCATGGTATAATATTAAACTCACCTTTTTGTTTTTGTTTTGGGATTAAGTATAACAACACGCATATTATAATTAACGATATTGCTGCTATCGCAGCAAATATTAAGGTTAAATCCATCAGTTAATAAATAATTATTTCTAATCAAATGATTTGTGTAACATCTGACATATGCTTCTCATGGACTCATGTCAAAATTTTTTGACGAGATTTTGACATTCTAGTGTAGATTTCAATCTTTTGTGGAAAATATTCGTATCTTGGATATCATGAATGCAATAGATGTTTTCTGAAATTGATTGTCAATTGAGATTGTATTTTAGAACCTAATACACTTCATAGGTGTTTCTCTTGTATTGCATGTTGACTAATATTGACTAATGAGACAACTTTAATGAAATACCCTAAAAGTGTATGGGGTTGTACTTCAAAATTGTTTTCGTTGTATACAATATACGAAAACCAACGAACACATCCGATTGAAACTCGGAGTTAAATCTTTGCGATCTTTTTCCATTAAATTCAATTACATTTATAGACGCTTATGTACGCAAGCGTCACAACGACTTTATTTTATAAAATATCCATACACTTGAAAAAATATATCGCTAACGGTCGCGACTGTTATTTCAAAACGTCTAGTACATTGAAATTTATTTTTATGGTATAATTTTATCGATTAATCGCGCGTTTTATCGACAAAGAAATATATTTTTTACTCTATTATATTTGGTGTATTTAATGAACAACAGAAACGTGATGCGTCGCCGAAGTAAGTCAGTTTCGGACTTGTCCAAGTTAAGGACGCCATTGATCCCGATACCGGTTAACCGACTAAAACGAACCGGGATAAACACAAGTGAAGCTCCAGCTGCCAAAACACAAAAAGTTGCGCCACAAACTCAACAAAGATTAAGACCACTGCCTTCGACTTCAACGAATCGAGTCCCATTAACTGGTCCAGGTGCAACCCGTGGAGGTTTGTTGACAAAAATCAGTGAAAATAAAACGAATCGACCTGCTGCACCTAGCAAAGCAGCGTTATCGAAACCTGCTCCTTATGATTATAAGGCACGGTGGCAACTGTTAAATGAGAAATTTACGATCTTAAAAGCCGAACATGACAAGCAATCCAAGGAATATCAACAGTTTGTCGACGAAAATGCCGAGTTGGTCAACATTCGGGAACAATATGAAACTGCAAGTGTTTCATTGAAATCGTTAGAAGAGAAAAATGTAGTGCTGGAAGCACGTAAAAGTGAACTGGAAGCTAATCTTAACACTTGCACCGCGGAACTTTCAACTTGTAAAACGACCCTCTCAACGGTTACAAACAGATTGAACACGTTAGAACAGGAAAACGCACTGTTAAAAATTCGTCAGACTGAAGTAGAAACGAAACTTACCACCAGTGAAGCACAAGTTCAAATTTTAAGCGATCGGCTGTTTCAATCAGATACAGAAAGGCGTAAATTGCACAACCAAGTTCAAGATCTTAAAGGTAACAACTTAAATACACTAGAAACAAAACTTAGAATATTACATAATTTGTGGTTTTCAAAGAGCGGTAATTTGGATGGAAAAATTCGTATAGAAAAAAAAAACAGCAAATATTGTAATTGTAAGTTTCTAAAACTTTGTTTTAAAAATCGATAGATTCCATTGTTTTGTTAAATGCTCTTAGAACATTTTAACTTTCTTAATTTAACTGGCTTAGAGATAAGTACGATGATTTGTTTGTGTTCAATGTAATCGCGGCTTATCGACGAATTTTTGGCCATCATTCAGCCAGAAATTTGACGTCTTAAAAAGTTCTTAATTAATATTTGAATTTCTCAATTTTTTAAAAACATTAAGTCTTTAAGACATCTTGAGAATGTCGAATTCACTAATAACTCTTGGAGAGCTCTTTTTTTTTAGTTAAAATATAACTTTTTAGACGCCTTACAAAATAAAGAAAAAATAAAAATTATAACAAAATCAAAAACCGACTTCAAAATAAAAAAAAAATCTTAAACAAAAAATGCACTAAAAAGTAAAACAATAATTGCGTATCCTTGCAGTGTCTACAACTTACAAGTTATTAGGATGAATATAATGTACAACTTTTGTTATTTTTGGAGTTGATCAACATTGAGCATTAATATTTATTTTCTTGGCGGACACCAACTCCAAAAATAACAAAAGTTGTACATTATATCATTCTAATAACTTGTAAGTTGTAGACACTGCAAGGATACGTAATTATTTTTTTACGTTTAAGTGCATTTTTTGTTTAAGATTTTTTATTTATTTTGAAGTTGGTTTTTCAGTTTGTTATAATTTTTATTTATTTCTCGATTTTTAGTGATCTAAAGTTTGATAACTGATTTTATTTCTTTGAATATGGGTAAACCTACTAAACGCGCTGCTCATATAAGGCAGCGTTGTTAAATGTAAAGAGTTACTACTTCATCCCCTTTTGCTCTTAAGGGTTGAAATTTTTTGCTTTTAAATGTTATGAAAGAACTAAGTGGAATACTCTCTCCATTAGAAAAAAAATCATCAAAATTCGATAATTCAATTAAACGTCACTATTTCATCCCCTATTTTCATCCTTAGGGGGTAGATTTTTTTCTTCAAATTGAAATGTAAACAATTTAAAGGTACGATGTTACGTAATAGAAAAAAAAATATCGAAATCGGGTCAGCCAGAAAAAATGTATTATTTCATCCCTAATTTTTAACCCGTTATGAGTGAAATTTTTAAAAAAAATGAAAATGAGATTAATTTAAAAAAGTATGTTCTACCAATAAAAAAAAGAACTATCAAAATCGAGTTAATATTTCATCTCTTAGTTTTAACCCCTTAGAAGTAAACGATTTCCTTCAAATTAAAATGGGACCATTCGGGGAGCACCAGCTTTCAAATAAAAAAAGAATCATTAAAATCACTTCACCCAGTCGAAAATTCTGAGGTAACAAACATTAAAAGAAAAACATACAGTTGAATTGAGAACCTCCTCCTTTTTTTGAAGTCGGTTAAAAAGATTTATTAAAAAGCTGATATTTTTGACGTCTTGAAAATTCAGGAAAAAAGACTTCTTTAAGGAATCTGAAAAAGCAATCTATTTTTTTTTCTGTTTTCTTCCAAGCTCTTTAAAAATTATGTAAAATTAAATAATATAAAATAAAAACACCGGCAGCCTGTATGAAAAAGTGTCACGTTCCGTTCGAGCCTGTGCGTGCAAACGAGAGCGCGATACAAGCGATAGAGAAGCAAGATAGAGTTCTATTACTGAAACGCCGTCACACGAACTTCTTAGAGAACTTCTAAAAAAAGCTACGCCTCGTATTCAATAATTGTTGAATACGAGACAACGTGTTTTGTGTTTTTTTCTACAATTTATTTAATAAGATTTAATTGATTTCCTTCATAATTTTCAGTCTGATTTCATTTTGAAAAAATTGTTAATTTTCAATTAACTCCTTCTTTGTATTATACAAAATAATGAAAAATAAGTGATAATAATTCAATTGAATTCATAAAAGTATGCAATTTTTCATCAATGTTTCTTTATAGCGTTATCACGTAAAACTATCGTCCGTAAACCGGCTTTACAGATAACCAATTTTTTTAAAATATTCTTTATTGTGGTTTTTATCAATATGTCATAATTAATTTTTAATAAAATTATTTTTAGGTAATATCCGTGTGTTCTGTCGGATACGTCCAATGTTAAAACACGAAGAAGAAAAAACCGAAATCAACGTTAATTATTTGGACGAGGCAACGTTAGAAGTGCACGATCCAACCCAAAAAACAACCACGAAACAAGAATTTTCATTTGATCGAGTTTTTAGTCCTAGTGCAAGTCAAGAACTGGTTTTCGACGAGCTCGGGCAATTGGTCGAATCAGCATTAGACGGTTACAATGTATGTGTTTTCGCCTACGGTCAAACCGGCTCTGGGAAAACGTACACAATGGAAGGAAATCGTCAGTCGCAAAACGCTGGAATGATCCCTCGCACGGCCGAATTGATTTTCAAATCAATCGAAAATCGTCGTTTAATCGATTGGGATTTCAATGTCAGTGTGTCATTCTTGGAGATCTACAACGAACATATCATTGACTTGCTGAATAATAGCGATAAAAAAGAAACGTATGAGATTCGAATGGTCGATCCGAAGGGTACTGATTTGTATGTGACCAATTTAAAAATCGAAAAAATCACATCGAGCGAACAGTTACTGGTAAAATTGGCGTTGGCTCAGAACAATCGAGCTGTGGCTGCAACTACAATGAACGCTCATTCGTCCCGTTCACATTGTGTGGGAAAAATTTATCTAACGGGAATCAATCAACGTACCAAGGAAAAATGCACAAGTAGCTTAAGTTTGGTCGATTTAGCGGGTTCTGAACGTTTACACGACACCAAAGATCAAGCTCGTTTAACGGAGACTAAAAACATCAATAAATCTCTGGCAAATTTGGGTAATGTTATATTAGCACTGTCCCAAAAGAACAAACATGTACCCTATCGGAATTCGAAGCTCACCCATCTTCTAATGCCTTCGTTGGGAGGAAATTCAAAGATGTTAATGTTTGTCAATGTATCACCATTGCTTGAGTCATATAATGAAACACTTAATTCATTACGTTTCGCCTCCAAAGTTAATTGTACAAAAATTGGAAAAACTAAAAAGAATAAAGTACAAAACCTTGAATTTTAGATTTGCAAAATCGTATTTTAGATTTATAAAATTATTGTATTTTTAATATAAATTTTATGTGCATTATTTCCCTTTATTTATACAATATTTTATTGGTTTCTTATTTACTGATATGGAATATTTAAAACAGATTTTAACCATAAGTATGTATGGATATAGTATATATTATAATAAATAGTTTTATGAAAGTATTTGTAAGGATTTGTTTGTAGAGCTTTTAATATTAACCGAGTCAATAAAACATCAAAATCTTTAAAAACTCAGTCCTAATACAACTGTGATTTTTATATTTTTTTAAAATGTATCCATATAACTATTTATATTGCTTCAACGGATTTTATTTTTTTCACGGTTTTTATTAATTTTAAATAGTAGGGTTGCATTTCTTTATGTTACAACTAGCTGATACCTATACATGATTCACACAGGGCAGCGTGAACGATAGCAAATTTTAATGCGTTTTAGCTCCGTCCGCTCGAAGGTATTTAATATCTTCCAAATTAATAATGACCCCAACTTCTTGTAAAATGCATTTTGTAGATGATAAAATCAGGAACAAAATTACATATTTTTTAATTCGATTCAAGTTGGGCAAGGGGGTGTAAAATGCGTATAAACAATTAAATTATAATCTATATAAATAAAATGATAGCTGTTTTCCAATGTTCGATTTTAACTCAAAAACTACTGGATAGATTTCGATCAATTTGTTTTTGTTTTACTTCTTATATACTTAATTCTTATCTAAAAAAGAATTATCACGATAACTTCATTAAAAACAAAGTAATTAAAGTTTTAAAAAATGTAATTTTTACAAGCAAAATGCGTTAAGCGGTGAATTTTTCGTCGCTTTGATAGAGTGGGGAAAACGGTTTAGTGCGCATGGAATGGCTGTAGAGAGAGTGTTTCTCCTTCCACTGCCTACTGATTATTTCATATTTGAGCCGCTCAGTGCACACATAGATTAACTCCGTAATGCAAAACGCCCAAAACGTTGAGTAAACTGATAAAATAGACTTCTGAAATACATTGTCTCTTAAAGCTAAAAAGCAAATTGTCATTTAGAGCTGGCATTACTTATTATTAGAAAAATTTATTTCGAATATATAAAGTTAGGAGTCAACCAAGTGTTTTGACAGGAACATTTGTAAAAGTTGAAAAAGTGGAGTTAATCGATGTGTTCACTGCCCGGCTCATTTCAGCGCAGACTTAATAGTTCATGCAGTTCAGCGAGATATTAGATTAAATATAGCTTTTTTAAAATTCTCTTTTAGCATTTTTTATATTTTACTGTCAATACAAATTCAAAATGCATTTTTAAGTTACAATAATCAAGTTACATTTCAACACTCCCTTTAATTATTGCATATATTTTTTAACCAGAAAGAGTTAAGTTGACAAGAATAAAGTTTTTTTTTTTTAAATTACTCCTTAAATGCTCTTTCCGGATCCGTAATTGCTCCAGGTGTATAATTAATTAATAATTACATTTTTAAAAAAATTTCATCTCAATAATTAAAATCGCTATAAAACCCAAAATAATTTTTAATTGAATTTTTTTTTCTAAGCCATCTATCTGCGTTTTTCATTGCGTAAATACTTGATCAAATTTTTGCAATATTTTTAATAATTAATTATTTGTAACTATTTACTCATGTATTGTTGTATTATGACGTCATCAACTGCCGTTGGATCTTATAAACATGAATAGTTTAAAAATTGAATTATTAATTAACTATACACTTGGAGCAATTGCGGATTCTGCAGGAAAAAAAATGTTTTTCCTCTTTAAATTAAATATGTTCTTAACATAATAACCTACGCCCTGTTTATAAAATGTATGAAAAATATTTTTTTCTATAAATGTACTTTGAAACATTATGTAACAAAATGTGGAATACAAAAAACTCGGCTTTAATTCAAATAGTAGACCTGGAGATATTAAATTTCAAATAGGCAAAGGTTGGAGAAAATTCAGCAAATCATTGAAAATTTAAATACTATAAAAAAAATTTCAGACGAATCTAAAATATCGGGTTCAAATTTGTTCTCATTTTGGGCGCTTTGTAAAAGAACGACCCATATACGAACTCCAATAATGTTATAATCTCCGATTAACATTTAAAAGTCCCACAGGAACCGTACCTTTTTCCGGGACATAAAGCTTATCGTGTATTGCTGTAAAGGTTAATTTGTAAAACTCGCTTCATTTGACTTTTAAGAAAATTTAGAAGATTTCAAGTCAAATTCAAGCAAAAATTAGCATTAAAATGGCTTGTTTAGATCTCAAGAAAAACTTGATATTCAAGTTCACAGAATCACGTCATTGTAGCTAATTTTCTAAACTCAAATGAAGCCAGGCGCACCCGGTCATATTCTACAAATCAAATTTTGTAGTTGAATTCTAAATACGAAGTTACTTAAAAATATTTTTACAAAAATAATTCTTTTTAATTATTTTCCTGGTGATAAAATGAAAATTGGAGTTTCCCTAGCAACAATATTTATAATTATAAACAAGAAAAATTTTTAAAAAGAATTTCCTTACTAAAAATATTTTTAAGTAACTTGGTGATTAGATTTCAACTATAGAACATTTGATTTAAAAATATTAGCGGATATCTTCGACTTATAAAATCGTAAAGAACTTCGTTTTTAACGGAGGTTCCTCGACCGTATTATTTTTTTTAAAGCCTAGATCCAGTATTTTAAGGGGGATTTCTAGTCTAGAGTAAGGATGTTAAAAAATAATCGATTTTTATTTAAATCGATTATTATTTTCTAATAATCGATTTTCATAGTAATATTAATCGATTTTTAAATAATCGATTATATAAATTACGCGTTTAAATCGATTTTAATAAACAGCGCAAACTTAAATGCAAACTAGCTGTAACGGTTTTTTTTCATTCTTGTCATTCAAATATAATAGACATTCATTAAAATATTTGATTGTTAAATTTAAAATTCATTGTTAAAAGATTGAAATCGAAAATAGTTTTTGAGGCAATAAGGTTGTAATGGTTGTAATTTTGTTAGGATGCTAATCATTTCATTTTTATTATAATAAAACGTTTAATGGTACTGAAATTGTGTATCATTAATCATATTTGCCTTATTCCTTACCTTGAAAGTTTAATGGAAGATTCGCTTTAATTTTAAGTTTTTAATTGGTTATTTTTTTATTCAAATCATTTTATTTGATTTTTAATCTGATAAATTGTAGTTTTTTCTGTTAGTATGAATCTCTTAGGTTTCATCATTATTGGAATATGAAAATCAAGTAGAATTTTAAATAATAGAAAAAATCGATTTTTTCGCATAAATCGATTTTTTATTTAATTAAAATCGATTTTTGAGAAATCGATTAATATTGAATAAAGAAAAATCGATTTTTATTTAATCGATTCTTTTCCATTAATCTCACATCCCTAGTCTAGAGGCCCGAATTACGAGCGTTTTTTGGCAATTGATAAAAAAAAGCATTGGTTATTTTTACCATCCAGTTTTTATCATTTGTTTATTTATATTCAGAGAGTACACAAAATTAATTTCAAAAAATTTTTTTTTTTCATTGAGTTATGCGTCTTTGAAGTAGAGGGAAAAAAGGGCTGTGTCGTCGTCGCCATGATTTCTACCCTTGTGGTCATTTGAAAAATTAAACAATGATGGATTCTTGATAAGTACAAATGTCGCTATCGCATGAACCTCCAAAACAGAAAAAAACATTTTTTTTTCATAAAATGGCGGCTACTCAAAAATAAAGGTCGATTTTTTCACTCATTTTTTTAAAAATATTACAAATTTAAAATTTTCATTTTTTGTTGGTTCATGCGATAGAGAGATATTTAAAGAATATTCTTGCCAAATTTCAAGTAAATCGGCTGATTAAAACTTGAGATATTGTGGCTAGCGCATCAAAAAAAGTAGTTTCGAGAAAAACGCGTTTAAAGTTTTACGTTAAGTCTCAACTAGTGTAGTTGCCACGACACTAAAACGGCTATAAATTCGGAAATAATTTGAATTTTGAAAAATCCTTTAAGGGAGATAGTTTTGAATATATAAACTATCGGATTATGAAAAAAACATTTTCTCAAATTCCTAGACTAGAATACCCCCTTAATTCACAACTTATAACTTAAAAATTTAGAAAAAAAGTCAAAATTTGTATTTTTTTTTTATTACAACAATGAGAGTAACAACAGAAATTAAAGGAGTTAATCATAATTTAAAGACAAGTTTGAAAATATGTTTAGATTGTTTTAATGCTCATAAAGATCTAAAATAAATAAAATAAAATAATATATCACAGTAGCTTTAAGATTCATCAAAAGTTAATCGTCCAGCTCCATGATTTTTCATGTATCTTCTATACGCTTTATACTTGGCATTTTCAGCCAAAGATTTCTTCAGCTTTTCCTGTTCCTCTTTTTGCCAATTCACAAATGTTTCTTTAATCCACAACTCCATTCGAAGATATTCTTCTTTGGTATGCTCCTCAATGGCGTTGAACTGGTTTTGGCCAACTCGTAGATTTTTTCGAATTAGATACAGCTTTTCTTCTTCTCCATACGGTTGACGGCAGATGTTGTACTTCCAAATCCACATGAAATACCAAACGAAATACATGAGGATGGTGTAGGGTGAAATAAGTAACTGGATCCAGAGGATGTCTTTGAAGCTGGGCTTAGCATAGGATCCTTTGATGTCCATGTTTTCTTCGATCACACGTCTGATGATCGCCTCCATTTCCTCTTTTTGCTCCGCTTTGTTTTTTCTTTTGTTGGCCTTTGTGTTCTGGAGGAGTCCTTCTTGTTTAGCTACTTCCATGGCTTTGTTACGATATTTTGGCAGGGCCATAAAATATTTTATGGCTTCTTCATAGCGCTGCCACGCGCTGTAATATTGAATGATCGAAATAATTGTAATTGTCACAGCTATGACAATTCGAACATCGACTTTAGGTGCGACACGACGTCGATAATATCTATAGTAATGTGCGTAATATTCGTTGGGGTTATCCAACATATAATCATAGTCAGCTCGAGCTTCTTCATCTTTAAGTATTTCATAAGCAGTGGCTAATTGAGTGAATAATTCGGAGGCTTCCTGTTTAGCCTTTTCTGTTTTGTGCAAATCAGGATGAAACTTTTTTGCCAGACGTCGATAGTTTCGGGAAATGTCAGCTTTGGTTGTGTCCCGTGTGACGTTTAAGACATCGTAACAATTTTGTTTACCACAATATAGTCCTTCTAGTAATTGGCCACTTATGATTGATGTTAAAAATGATAATATTATAAGCGTTTTGGTAATCATATTTGAAACTATTTTTCATTCTCTATTTGAAAAGAGTTAAAGCCGGTGAAAAGATATCATCTTGACACAAATCATTACTTTCGGCTTTCCACGTCATAACTCGTAGCAGCCGTCACACTGAAATTGGACTGTATACAGGGTGTCCGGTTTTGACCAACCTAAACTAGGCACTGCTAGGCATGGGAGGGACACTCTTACGAGACGTGAGGTGCCCCTGAATTTTAGTAAGGCGGGTCAAACACAGATGGCGAAACAATATTCAGTCGGTTAGGTAGATAAAATTTCTTCAAATGAATTGTTCCGAACTTCCCGATTGATACCGAGGATTGGCGATGATCAAAAAAATTCGTTTTTATTTTACACTTCTGTCAAGTCCTTCCATAAAGTGCACGCGTTGGTATGTCATTTTAAGAAAAAAATGTTGATTGTGTGAATTAAAGTCATCGGAAACAAATTATGTATTTGTTTAAATTTATTTCAAGGAGCATAATCACGAAAAAAAGGATGATTGACTCATCATAAGTTAAGTAAAAAATATTTTATCTTACTAAATTATTTTTCTAAGTTGGTTAAGTAATTTCATATTCCCAGATTTCGTGATAACCAAGATTATGAATGGAATACAGAAGTCATTTTCATCACCAAACTCAATACTCGATAACAACGAATAACAACTGCTGCAAAACTGGAGAAAAGTAGTAATCATTTTTTTATAATATTTACATTCATGCATTCATTGTAAAATCCCGATCCATTGCCCCTCTAACTAAATTAATCAGTTTATAATAATAACTTTGTTGTAGCAATTTAATTGTTATTATTTCTTATGTATTAGGTGTATTTAATTTTTTTAAATAAAATATTTAACATCTAATAAAAGAATTAATTATTTTAAATTTAAATATAGGTAATAAAAATGAATAAATAAAAAAAAATTCAAATTACGTGCGCGTGGTTAAAAATTGCCGACACTAGCGCCCCTATGAATGAACCGCCTTACTAATAGCAAAAAAAAGCACCGCAGTTTAACACGGAGTGTCCCTCCCGTGCTGCTAGGCATCGGACCCATCGGACCACGGAGTATATATGAGTAGCCCAGAATAAAAGTCGGCCAATTGCCATTTTTATCAAAATTGAGCTTTTGATGGATTATTATTCTTCACAATGAGCTGCATTATGGTGATATTGAAATAATATCAAAAAAAGCTACCTAACGGGCAGGGCCGTAACGTGGATTTTGTGGGCCCTGGGCAAGACATTCAAATTGGGCCCCCTCAATAAAAAAAAATTGAGAAAAAACTTACCATGGTTATAGTTCCTGTTCTTTCCCATTTTTAAAGTTTAGTAGGCATATCACTTAATAAATAAACAAAAAATAAGGAATCTTTAAATTGGTCCTGTCCATATTTTTTGTATTTTTTTTTTATTTTATATTTATGAAGAAAAACGAATTAAAAATCTATTTAAATTGCATTCTTCTTGCTTTTTTCTCCGTAAACTCATCAATTATATTATTAAAATCTATTTCTTGTACTATGTTAGATTCAATTGATATAATAGACAGGTTCGACAAACGCTGTTGTGAGAGCGATGATCTTAAATAGTTTTTAATTAACTTCAGTTTACTAAAAGTTCTCTCGCAAGAAGCGGTGGTGACTGGTAGGGTTAGAAATATTCTTAAAGCAACAACGATGTTTTGGTACGATTCGACTAATTCGAAATCATGTATCTAGTCTGTAATAAATTTAGAAGAGTGGCTTCTTTCAAATTTTCCACCAGCCCACATACTTGAAATTTAAAACTTTCAATATCACAGCTTAATTCGTGACTATTCAAATCTTTATTATATTTTCTGGATAAATCTGTCACCGCCTTTTGTAATTCCACAACGCGCATTGATTCTAATGACGAGCCAAAAAGAAAAGAAAAATCTTCAAATATAGTTTTCGTTTGTCTATAATGCATTGTACATTTGCATTGCAAACAAATTTTCTTGGTTGAGATGGTTGAGATTAGTAACACTTTCTTCTTTAATTCGCCTAATTCGTTGATTAAAAAATTCAGCTTCAATATTCATTTCCAAAGCGACTTTTTGTGCATCCGAAATTATTTGTATAAATCCTGCTTCCCGTAGTCCTTGTAAAGAGCAACGCAGACCATCATTTAATTTTGTTGCAAGGTCTATTGATAGATTTTTGTGTTGTAAGGCTTTATTTGCACGGTCAACGCATTGTAATATTTTATTCCAAACATGAAGAATACATATAAATTTATAATTAATTTGAAATAGTAAACTTTTTGCATTTGACACTGCCTCAGAGTTTGAAAAATCATCTTTAATTCTTTCAAGTTTTTTTTTTTTTTACTTCTGAAAGTTGCAAGCACAATGCTTTTATAACATTCGCCTTTGACGACCATCTAGTATCTGAAAACCCCTTCAGTGATAGTTTTAAAAATTTCATAAGATTTTCCCAACGCGTCGTCGAAGAAGATAAACAGTTGAATAATCTTTGGATAGTGCCAAAAAAGGTAACCATTCCTGACGCTGTGGATATTGCGTGAACACCAGCTAAATTAAGATTATGTGCGGCACAAGGTACAAATATTGCATTTAGTGTGTCATATGGATGAAGCATTATTCTCCTCAATTTGTCGGCGTTTGTGCTACTAAGTAGGGGTAAAGAAATCCCACGATCTGGCTTCACTGGCCCTGTCAGCTTTTTATTTATTGGGTGCTATTTAAAACTGCACACATTTTTTTAAAAGATAAGGTCTGTAAGCATAAAAACGAATAGTGTGTTAAGTGCGTGCAATAGAATATTAAGTATTAAGAATTAAATAAATATGTTTTTTTTAAATAAAAATTCTTATAGCATATTCTGGCTTTTTTGGGCCCCGTCTATCTGAGCCACCAGTGGTGTTACTTATATATGTGATTTGGAATATTCATTAAAATACGAATGAAAATAATTGAGATAATTTTTATCGGGGTCTTCTTGGGCCCCTCCGGGCCCCCCTGGGCCCTGGGCAAGTGCCCCTATTGCCCCTGCCTAGTTACGGCCCTGCTAACGGGTAAATCCTACTTTGAAAGTACGCCTTAGAATCAAAATCGGACATTTACAGGAAATTGTAGTATCAAAGTCGGACAATTACTCTGCGGCCAATGAGAACGCCTATTTTGGTCACGCGGTAGCTTCAGAAATGAATATGACGAGATATGTACCATACACTTTATAAGATATTATGTGATTCATCTAGGACTAATAAAGGAAATAGTACTATACACATGTTGATGCATGAAGAGAGAAAGACGATTTTCAACAAAATCTTTCTCTCTTTATACATCAAAATGTGTATAGCACCGTTTCATTCATAACTCCCATTATTTCTTATGTAGTGCATACATTTCTTATGAGGTAGCTTGTTGCTTTGCATAGGTTTTTTTAAATGTTTTAAAAGTTAATGAGTTAAAAGTGTTTAAGTGATCAGCAATGGACAGTGAAGTAAAAGTGGCAAAATGACACTAGGAAGTGCTAGAAAAAGGAAGTTTTAGTTTCAGCTAGCACCGTATCGAAGCCTGCTGGGCAGTTACATTTCCAAATGAAACAAACAAGAAAGCAAGTTAAGAAAAAAGTGGTAAAATGTAAAAGGTTCATTCTAAAAAGATCGACAAAAAACAATATTTTAGTTCGAGGAGAAATAGCCTACAATGTTGACACAGGGAAGAAAAATAATCTGTCAGAAGGAGAAAAATATAAGTATGATCAACCCGAAGCAGATCTCGGTAGGAGTCAAAAGTGCAAAAATAGCTGACATCAAGAAGCTCATTCAGAAACATTTTGGAGTAACTTGGAGAAAAATCGAGTCATTGAGGTGGTATAAAAATGTGATCGAGAGCAGCAAGGAAATCGCTTTCTGAACGAAGAAATTGAAGATTGCGAGTGTTTTCCCGATCATGGGGAAGAAGAAGATAAACAATTAACTTGTTAATTGTACCTTGAAATTAAATAATCAATAATCAATAAAAAAACTTATTCTAAGGCCTTTTTTGTTTTTTGTATATTCTGATCTTTAAGTTTCAAAAAGGGCCAAAATCTCAATTTTCAAAATGCTTTAGGGCTTAAAATTAATAATGTCATGCTATGAAACTTGCTGGAATTAGTAATGAGAATGCCAACGACAGATTAAGAAAGGAAAAATAGAAGAAAGTTTGAAGAATTTTTCGCTACAAAAAATTGGCTTTCCTGAAAAAAAAGTGTTTTGGCGATTGGCCGTCTTTGATTCTTAGCTACTCATATATCAGGAGTCCAAACGACATATGCTATTTTACGATATTTATGCCACGTAAATATGAAAATCAACAATAAACTTTTTTATCACTGTGGCGCTAAGATTCGGAGGCACCGAAACCGAACACCGAGGCACCGTTATTATGATTGTTATTAGATGTTATTACTACGATTATTACGTACACATTTAAATATCGACCGGCGGGATGTGAGAAACATAAAAAAGAACTAATAAAAAAATCATAAGTAATTTTTTAATAATGCGTAGGCATTTTTTTGTAAAGTGCTTTAATAAAAAACACTGCAGAAAAAAATTAGAAGCAAGAAGAATAGAAAAAAATCTAAATTATTTTAGTTTTATATACTTGGTATGTATAATACTTGTTATTTAATTTTTTACAAATGTTCCTGTTGAATTCTGAAGTAACAATTATTAATAAGCAAATAATTGTATTTGTTTACCGCCACTAAACAGAGATACGTATTTCAAACGCCATGCGTTCGTCATAAGTGGATTAAATTGAAGTGTCTTCGAGGACAATTTCGTGCTGATTCATTTATCAATTTATTTTTACTTTAATTTATAGTTTGTGTTGTGAATTTTAGTGAATAGTATTTGTGAAATATAATCATTTGCTGACCACTCCTCCTTTGTTTAGCTTCCACTTTTTGGTGAGCACACAGCGGGACGCCACGTCCACAAGGCGCTAGATGCGAGGCCCAAGCCCACACACATAGGCACACATTCAAATCTAAGGCGTGTAACGATAAAGAATAATAAAGTTTCAAAACGTTAGTAATACTTATAATATTGTTATTTTTTGTTGGTGGTCATTGGTTCTTTGTGTCAAATAAGTTTGTAGTGGAAGCCCACAGTGTCTCAGGTTTGGTGTAGACGTTCAAAAGGAATATATCGTATTTTTCACCGTATTCATCTATTATATAAAAATAAGTCGGGTTTCCCTTCCTGACGCTATAACTCCAGAACGCACGAACCGATTTCCACGGTTTTGCATTTGTTGGAAAGGTCTCGGGCTGTGTGAGGTTTATAGCAAAGAAAATTCAGGAAAAATTTAAACAGAAAAGCGGGAAAATCTTTTTTCACATACAGCGCCATCTTTGATGATACATAGCATGTACTACAAACCAATATTTTAAGTAGATAGCGCCGGTGCGTGATACATTGCTTGACAAGCAATGAGAGTTTTCATAGTGCAAAAAATCGACATAATTGTACTCTTCCCGTGGGATAACAAGACAATTGTATCTTACAGGAATCGTGTATTTAATAGAAATTTCGTTAAAGAACGTGAAATAGAGTTCTAGCACATTATCTTCAAGAAGGCCTGATCTCTTTTTTATCCAAAAAAAATGTACTACTCCCGTGGGATAGATATGTTTTTGTTTGTCATAGAGCAAAAGATTGGCATGATTTTTTGCAATAGGGTAGTTGAAAGGTCAGAAAAAAATATAGATTATTAATTCGTATGTTAGAATAATGCACGATTCTCAAAAGATAGCATAACAATTGTACTTATCCTACTGCAGGAATCGTGTTTTTAAAAAAGCTATTCCTAAAGTTCATGAAATAGCGTTTTAACACAATCATTCCAAAAAAGTTTAAATAAAAATTACAATTTCTACAGCAAAATATGATTTTTAATTTAACATCCGATAACATCGGTAAATTAATAATAAAAATTTTTGAAACATTGAAACTTCTTTCATTGTTAATTTTTGAATGTCTATAATGTTTAGAAATAAACGTGTTAAATTACTATTAAAAATTTGAACTTGGTGAAAAACTCAGTTAAATATATAATACATTCAACATTTTTGAATTGTATTTCTATTGAAGGAACACAAGTATAGGTATTTTATAATATTTATAAAAGCGTATAGAACAAATAAGATAGCTCTTCTAGATAGCTATATAGAATATCTTCCTGGAAAAGTAGTTTATCTGATTTTCATGAACTTTCTATGAATCAAAGATCTAGAAATATCTATCCGTCTTTTTTTGTTGATGGGATGAAAGTTTCCATTATTCAATCAGTATAATTTAGAAACGCTCAGCGAAGCGGGCGGGGACCAGCTAGTATTAAAATATATTTTTCATATAGAAGGAGAATACAAATAATTAAAAGTTTCTAGTTCCTAAAGTCTGAAACCATTGAAAATTGGATACATCCTATGGTAGGAGAGGTGATCTCGATCATCTCGATATTCGTTCATTAAAGAAATCGAAATTGTTCTTTTCGACGTTTAGTCACCAGACACCCTGTATCAGTATTTCGTATTATTCCCGAACTTGCACGAGGCTACAAAAATCTCCGAGCTCCAAAAATTTTGTAAGTTTATAGCACTGAGTGTCAAAATTCAAAAGTTTCAATGAGTGTCAAAATAATGGATAATTATTATTTTGAAATGTTAAATAACATTTATTATGTTTTAACTGGTGAATTTCCCAAGAAAAAATGTGGAATAATCAGAAAAAATTCGACAAAACTTAGTCAATTCGGAGAATTTTATTTTCCTGTACAACTAACCACGTGGAAATCATTAATTGGTAACGTAACCGTTGAGAATAAAAATATCTTTACCTTACAAAACGAATCCAAAGACGAACAAGAATTAGTTAAAATAAGCAAAAATTGGCGAGTTCCAATCGAAAAATGTATTGTATCAAAAAATCTAGCTTCTATATATTTGTTACGATCCGCATGCTTTGATTCAGTCCTCAAGACTATATCGAATCTTAAAGGACAATATGGGCTATCAACGATGAAGAAATATAAAAAGTTTCACGTCGCTACAGACTTAGATGATTTTAACCAAGAAGCAATCGGCTTAACTGAACTTCGAGTAAAATTAATCACTGAAGTAATTAAGAATATAATAATTTTAAATGGAGGTTCACTTTCTACATCTGATGAACCAGAAAATGATAGGATATCATTGCTTGTAACAAGTTCATCGCATCGATCATCAGATAATGGTTTCACAATCCTTTGTGGTCCAGTGATAGATTCATTGAGTGGCAAGAAGTTCACTGATTTTAAATCAGAATCCTTTTATAAGTATTTGCTTAGAAACGATCATAACTTAGAAAAATAATTTTCTTTTTTTTTTTTTATAGAAAACGAGAGACTGATATGCGGTTACTTGCTGAACACAAATATGGGGTGCGTGTTAGATCTGTGGAATCTTGGAAAGATTGCTTTTTGAAACTTGGAAAAGCAGCCGTAACTTTTGATTTGTTACAAAATAAACCAAGCAACAATACAAAGATTAATTTAAATGACCCTACTTATGCTAACAGTAAAGGTTTGAGATCACATTCATTTTTAAATTTTTTTTTTAAATTATTTTTTTTTATCTTTTAGGAGCGGCGTTTATTTTGTATAACTGTGCGCGATTGGCAGCTATTCAGAAAAAGTTTAATGAAGACGTGGTTAATGGAAAAGTTACCAAGTTGTCGAGTATTGATGAGATCGATATGGAAATTTTGAATCAAGAAGTATTAAAATGTCGATATACCCTAGCGTATCCGATTACACACACTGAAATCCCACCGTATAAATGTGAAATATTTACGCGGTGTTTACACTGGATTACCATTGTTTGATACAATGTAGTTTCAGTGTAAACACGGTGTAGTTCGAATAACTGTGTTACACCGTGTATATACCGAAATTCCACTTTATGTTTAAATAGCCGGTATAAAATAGGTATTACAACTTTTTTATAATTTATTAATAATATATTACATCGTAATTATTAGTATTTATCGTTTGTTCCATTCAATGAAAATTCGGTGTTTACACAGAGTGTATCGATTGATAATATGCCAGTGTAAAACAAGTGTGAACTATAGCTAAAATTTTCACAAATCCATCGTGATATTTGAGTGTGATTTCAGTGTAAAGTTGGTGTAATCTGCATTTACACAGAGCTTACACCGTAACACACCGTGGAAACGGATCTGCTAGGGGTAAAAATCTGAAAGCAAATTTGTTAAATCTTTGTTTCTTTTTTGTAGGAGGAATGGGAATTAGTTTTTAATTATTTACTTTATTTCCCAGTTATAGTTGAGGAATGTATCGAAGATATTGAGAGAGGTCAAATAAATTTGCAGCACTTATGTGCATTCTTATCAGGGATGTGTTCAACATTTAGTGTCTACTATAGACGGGTCCGAGTATTAACAGTAAGTATTAAACATTTATTAATATTCTGTACTCAAGAGTAATGATATTTGAAAAATATGTTTATTCACTAAATATACTTAGCCGAGTTGATTCGGAATTTCTTTATAGTTTAAGTATATTAGGCATGTTCTTAGTTTTTCACCTTAAAAATAGGTGAACTATAAAAATAGTGTACAAAAAAAGAGTACTTTATTTTTTATTTATTATCACTTATTATATTTTATTGTAACGTTTTTACGGAGCTCGATGGTTTGTGTTTAATGACAACGAATTTATTTCTTAACAATTGATTATTTATTAAACCTTACGTTATTGTTGCTTATATACTACTACACTGTTATTTACAATGTTCAATATTACAATAGTCACAGTCACTGTTTATATTTCACTATATACACTACACAGATACACTTTATTTAACAATGCAATGATTATTTATTTTAGCACTAATCACTTTGAACACTGTCGAATATTTATATCGCACATAATGTCGTTTATTTACACTGTTGATTCACAACTCTCGAAGATTTATTTGAATACTGCTCGCCTTATGCTTGTCCGGGCTTATATAGGGTTTCGGAATATTTTCTCGAATGTTCCCTATTGTCTCTCAACTTTCTATTTTTCTCGGAATCTATTATGTCGACACCACTTTCTAAAGGTGTCTTCGATCATTCCAGAATTTTTACTCCTTCTTAATTCACCCAGTAATCCTTTTTGGCACACCCTCCCTATAGGGGTTCCTTGTAGGGATGTGAGATTAATGGAAAAAAATCGATTAAGTAAAAATCGATTTTTCTTTATTCAATATTAATCGATTTGTCAAAAATTGATTTTAATAAAAAAAAATCGATTTATGCGAAATAATCGATTTTTTCTATTATTTAAAATTCTACTTGCTTTTCATATTCCAATAATGATGAAACCTAAGAGATTTATACTAACAATTTATCAGATTAAAAATCCAATAAAAGATATGAATAAAAAAATAACCAATTCAAAACTAAAAATTAAAGCGAATCTTCCATTAAACTTTCAAGGTAAGGAATAAGGCAAATATGATTATTGATTTTATTGCCTCAAAAAATATTTTCGATTTCAATCTTTTAATAATGAATTTTTAATTTAACAATCAAATATTTCAATGAATGTTTATTATATTTAAATGACATGAATGAAAAAAACCGTTACAGCTAGTTTGCCTTTAAGTTTGCGCTGTTTATGAAAATCGATTTAAACGCGTAATTTATATAATCGATTATTTAAAAATCGATTTATATTACTATGAAAATCGATTATAAAAAATCGATTATTAGAAAATAATAATCGATTTAAATAAAAATCGATTATTTTTTAACATCCCTAGTTCCTTGCCACCACTAATCTGATAACAGACCGCCTTCTCATTAAGTAAGTGTAGGCGTTAAAATGACGCCGTCTTCATCTTGGGATTGTGGCAATATATTATTATTATATGACTTACGCTTAACATTGAATTATGTTTATTAGACTGCTTAAAAAGCGACTATTCTTTTTTAATTATATCGAAAAAGTTTTAGCTCTTAATAATTTAAGAGGTGCTGCCCCACAAATTTCCATTTTCCATTCAAATATCAATATCTCTTGCATTTTGGAATTTTATAGCTCACGTTAGGAACAATATTTTGGAATGACTATGATATATTTTTATAGAAAATCTAACACTCTACTAAACAGATCAATTTTTTGAAATATTTATTCCTTCAAAAGTTATTCAAGGTTAAAGTTGGATTGATGATTAATTTTTACATTTTTCCAATTTTTTGACACAACCATCAATTTTATGGGAAATATTCAAATGATATATTTTGTAAAGCATTTTATTTTCTATAAATTGTCGCCATAAAAGCTTTAGATATTTCGTACAGATTATAAGTTATTCGCATTAAACTGATTTTTAAAAAAATATTTGTAACTACTATTTATAATTGATTATAAAACTTCAATTTTAAACTAAAAATGATCCTATCTTTATACACCCATACCTTGCTATACGGTCGCTCTATTTACGGCTTTTCGCTATAACGGCCTTTTTTAATTCCAACATTTTTTCGATATACGGCCCAACATGTTTCGTGTTACGGCCAAAAAATTGAAAAAAATGTATAGAAAAACCTGTTTGTGTTACTTTTTTCTTCGTTATTTTTGTGATTCGTTTTACGGCCAACTTTCTCGGAACGTATCTAGGCCGTAAAGCGAGTTATTGGTGTATCATGATCTAATTATTAGATTAAGATTAAGATAATTCTTAGATATTTAACTATTACAAAATTAATTCTAAACGTTGCTGTTAATTCAAAAATATCAAAAGCTACCACAGGAAAAATTAAGAATCATATGTAGTATATAATTAAGAATTTTTTTAAAAGTCTCATTAAATAGTTTGTTCCACTTCAAGTTTTGGGACTAAACAAATTTAAAAAAAATTCAAATGTTACTGTGAAATTTTATTGATAACTCTAGAAATGAAGACTGAACATCAGTAACGGGCTAAGTGCCAAAAAAAATGAGTTAGACCCGAAAAAGTAAGCTAAGTGCCATTGTCAACAATTAATAGTTACTTACTAATAGCCAATTAATAGTTAAAAGTACCTACTAGTATGGTACCTATGGTACCTATGGTATTTAGCCCGCTTTTTAGGTTGTTGGGCAATGGTATTTAGCTTGCTTTTTCGGGTCTAACTCAATTTTTTTTGGCACCTAGCCCGTTATTGATGTCCAGTCTTCAAAAGATATTTTTTCATCAAATTACAATTGCATTTTGAAGATTTGAAGTGTCTCATTGTGTTTATATATTTTTATATAATTGTTTAAAAATAATATAAAATGTACTTAATAAATTAATAGATTTGGATCAATCCAAAGCTTATTTTTCTTTTTTAGAGCATTTAAATGAAAGCTTATTTTTAAGAATGTTCTTTACTATTTTATTATGCATCTACATACATTTTATATTTGTTTTAGTCGACTAAAAGTCACTTGGTTCCGATAATGCATGCCCGTCTTCATTTATTAGCTTGTATTGAACAAGTGTTACATAACGGGCTAAGGATTTTGAACTTGGAGCCTGTATCGCAAATGTAAAGGATAATTCGAAATGTATTATTTAATATTTTAACATGTGATTCAACATAAAGAAAATGTATCAAATTTGATTCTAAGTCATAAGACTTTAAAGTGAAATAAGAGTTTAAGTTTTTAATGTTTTTATATCTATAAGTTTTTATACAGAACAATTTTATAAAATTTTTACCAAGAAAGAAATATATTTTTTTTATACAAAATTAACTATAGTTTCATTTCTTTCAAAGTTAAAAACCGTTTATGGTCGTTATTTTTAGCTAAACATTTTTTACTTCGTATTTCGCATTAAAAGTAATAGCCAGAGTCCCTAGGCCCTAGATGAAGAAAGATGACAGAACATAAAATATATCAACTTTTTGTGAAGTTTTCGATAGTACGAAATAATTCCAATTTTATAATAATATAAGATTGGAATTATTTCTATAGTACATATTATGTTCTATGATAATTCCATGCAATAGTTTATATAGTTTAATAAAATGTGCTTCATACTAAGCCTAAACATATTATGCCCCTTCACTATTCCTTTAAAATATATTTTCCTTGTTGGGAAAAATTGGACGAAGATATTAAGCTTTTTCTTCAAATTTTTCTAAAATTTCCGTTAAAACGAAGTACATCCTCTTTCCTACTAATAGGTAATAATTTCATACATGTGTTTCTTTAAAGACAAAATTATTTTAATACGAAATCATATTACGGTCATTTAAGTTTTGTTATAAAAATTTTCCACTCTAATATTAAGGTATTTCTACAGGAACCGTAAATTTTTGGGTAGTAAACGTTTCTTAGTAATATAATAATACCTATGTATATAATAATAACATGTGACATTTCTTTTATTTCTAGAATTATCCCTTTTTTATTTTTCAGGTAGGTTCCTTTCCGAAATATTCGTAATTTTCGATCGTCAGAAAAATTCTGGTCTCGTCTAGCACAGACAATCACATTATACATAACTGTTATGGGGGTTGTCTACACGAAATATAGATTTTTATATTATATATATACGATTATATTATATACGAAGTATATAATGTTTAATAATAATTTGTATAATCGAAAATGACGAATATCTCGGAAACGACAAAAAATTTGGAAAATTGGCAACGACAACTTTTTCGATCTTACTCTCGACTTTCTTTATCCTGATTTTCATCGCGAAAATCAATCGGGAAGTCTCGCCGGAACTTTTTCTTGGCGCAACTAGAGTTGTAATAACACATTCTAGTTATATGGAGATTAAAACTATACTTTATATAAAAGTTTCAACACACTTTCCGCAGTTCTCTTATATCCTAGGACCTAGGTCATAGAGACATCGGAAGCCAAGCAGTGGATCATGGTTCGAATCCAGCACCTGACCTGGATTTTTTCTAATATTAAACTATTTCTACATGTATTACAGCATGAGTTATTTTTAAAATAATGTTCATTTGAATTTTCCAGCTTTCCTTTGATTTAATTACTTTCGAATATTCAAATCCTTCGTGATTTGAATGATCGATGGATTAAAGTAACGTTTGCTTTTTTTTCTCATTATGGAAATTGTTTTATAATTGGATTAATTAGGTTGCTGATATTGAAATAGCTTTTTTTTAAATAAAAATTTGGCTGTCAATTTTCCAAATTTCGTTTTTGGGTTTGGATCGTGCTACAATTTCCACAATCCCCAAATTTTGATTCACAATTTTACATCTTTTTTTTTGATGCGGCGTCGCAGCAAAACCGCCTCGAAAACTGAGAAATTCTGACAAAGTGGCAAAAATGACACTTTTTGCAACGTTAACGTCCAATATCTCATTAACTATCGATCGTACGTTAACGATCGTAGCATCATTGGAATCGGCGTGAATTACTCTATCGATTGACACCAAGAGAGTCCCGGAAAAGCTTAAGGGAAAGATTTCAATTTTTCGGTTTTTTGAATACTCGATGGATCAAGGAAAAAGTTAAAATTTCATTGACAATTTTTTCAATGACATTCTGAATATAAATTGAGGAGTACGTAAACGGTAAAGCTGTTTTATTAGATTTTCAAAATCTTTTGTCGTTTCCGAGATATTCTGGATTTTCAATTTTAAAAATACCCGTTTACTAAGTCGACATTTTTTAAGAATTTTCTTGTCAAAATCAGTCCTCCAAGATAAGTCCTGTCAAGATAGTCCTGCAATAGTCGCCAAAGCCAGGGCCCTGCGGGCTCAGTATGTCTTTCACTTGTGCTTTTTTTGAAAGTATTACGCAAGTAAAACCTTTTAATAGTCTTATTAAATATTGTAGGCAACTAGCTTAACGTATCAGTACTAGTAGTTGTCTATGAAAAACTTAAAATCGTTTTTACACGGATGTTTTTCCCTTTTTATCGTGAAATTGAGTTTTTCTTTTTTATAAATAAAACAATCAATTACTAAAGGAAATATTAATTTATTTCAATAAAAAATTGAATTTTTTTATTATGTACAATTAATGTAAGGAAATTAATTAGAAAATACAGATGTTAGATCCTTTAATACTAACCTTTTTTCAGAATATACCTACTTATTATCTTATTTTATAAAACGGTTGATTTCTTTAAAAATTTGTGCTATACAAAGAAAATATAACAAACCGCCAAAAAATAGCAATCGTGAAATCAAGCAATATTTATCAGAGATTTAAAAATTACAAAAATTATCAAAACTTACAGTAGTCGTAGAACTTAAAATATACAAACAAATCACTTATTATAAATACTCGTATATGCACAAGGAGATCTAAATATGTGTTAACTAAAATTTCTTCTTCTCTAATCGATTCGAAATGACGTCATACTTTTGATATTTGCCAACCTTTTTCTTAAAGAAGTTGATTTTTCTCTCCAACGAAATCAGCTCCATGAAATGAAAACGATTCATTGTGTTGTAAATCAATAAAATAAAAAAATAATAAACTTATCATAACGAAGAGGATTTCAGAGCTTTCACTATGCGAAGATTGACTTTTGGCATTCGAATTCTACTAACAATAAGCGACGATCGACGACAAACTCAATGTATTCAGACATTAATTGGTGGACCATTGCCAAAGTTCTAACGGGAGAGCGTTGGATAAAATTTCCTGCTCGATTATGACAGCCTGTCGGATAATTTCAATGCTTCGATTCTTGGATGATAATTGCACTAAATATTTAAACATCAAACATGCAGAGTCGCAATGGAGACCCTATAAAAATAAATTATTAGTTAAATTTTAGAGTTGATTACTTTGAAATTACGAGAGGGTCCTTATTGGAAAAAAATTGTATAAATACTTAATACATGGGGGTCGCTTTTGACATAATATCGAAATAAAGTTATCTAAAAAAGATGGAAAAATTACGTGGTGCCACTTTTGAAAAAGCTCTAAAACCTTTTAAATACATTTGATTTTTCTTATGAATATTTGAAATAACGATTAAAACTAATTATGTAAAAATTATCTAATATTCTGCTTATATTCTGTTGTAAAGTTGACATTATGACCTTTAAAACATCTCTGGTATAGAAAATAACCAACGTTAAATGCAGGCCCGGATTTACGTCTATAGCCGTGAGGGCATATACACCTACCCTAAAGTGTTCCCCTGGAAATACACATTTTGAGGTCCCCTGAGTCCGAAAGAGTGGTTTTCAGAAGAAAAAATTGGTTATCTGTAAAGTCGGATTACGGACGAAAGTTTAACGTGATAACATCATAAAGAAACAGTGATAAAAAATTGCATTTATGAACTGAATTATTATCACTGAATTGTCATTATTTTGTATATAATACAAAGAAGGAGTTAATTGAAAATTAACATTTTTTTTCAAAATGAAATCAGACTGAAAATTATGAAGGAAATAAATTTGAAATCTTATTAAGTAAATCGTAGAAAAAACACAAAACACGTTGTCTAGGATCCAACAATTGCCTCTCTATCGCTTGTATCGCGTTCTCGCTTGCTCGTACAGGCTCAAATGGAACGTAACATTTTTCAGACTGGCTGCCGTAGTTCATCCATTTATAAGACGTTATCAAGTCAAAAATGTCTGTGTGTGTTAGCAGAAAAAAATTAATTTTATTGTTTGTATTTGAAATTTTTGCCATAAATTTTCCGCTCTAAGAATAAAAAAAAAAATCTACTGCGAGGCATCACAGTATTTTCTTTTGTGAAAATTGATGCTGGTTAAAAGAACATAAATAAAACCCATACGATTGGATAAAAAAGTATAAATTGAATACTATTTAAATATCTATATATAAACAGAACCATATGCATACAGCTTTTACGTATACATATGTGAACTTCCACTTTTAACTCCAGAACTGTCCATATTCGAATTTTTCGGGAAAAAGTTTCAAATAAAACGTCTAAGAACTAAAGCAAATTTAAAGAAAATCGTTGGAGCCGTTTTCGAAAAAAATTAGAAAAGCTCAAAAAATTCTTGAATAAAGTGAAGCTTCCGGTCAACCGATTTCAACTAAAAGCTTCACGGCACAATTAGTGTAATATAAAGGCCAAAATTCTAAGTTTTTTGAAATTCGGATAAAGCTTTCGATACGGTATTGCTGTCACATACACACACACAGAAATGTTTCTAAAAAAACTTTTTTGGACTCAAACGATGTCAAACATGTATTTCCGGTGAAAGCTCTAATTCGAAAATTCAACCCGATTACAATACTTCCTTTACTGAATAGTAGTAAAAAAAAGTAATAATCACTTAAGTCATATCGTATCGAAATTTGAAAGCTGTATCCAAATTTCAACTGGAATTTAAATTCACTGGAATTTACTTTGTAATTTAACCTGCATATTGCATCTACTTTTGCCGCAAAGCTTTTGGCTGAAATCTGTTAGCCGAAAGCTCCACTATATTCTAGGAGGTTTAGAGCTTTTTAAATTTTTTTGAAAACGACTCCAACGATTTTTTTTAAACTTGTTTCTAATGCGTCTAAGATTAATGCCTACAACTTGTATTTGAAACTTTTTCCTGGAAAAATTCAAAATAGGAGGGTTCTGGAGTTAAAGGGTGGAAATTCCTATACACATAGGTCATACAGGCTATATGCATATAAACAGTTATAAAGTCCTTATAGTTTTTTCAACCAACAGCGAGTTTCCCAAAAGAAAGTACTGTGACGCCTTGCAGCAGATATTTTTTTTCATTCTGTACATGAAAAATACTTTTTTTTTCCAGTTTTGTTGGAAAATATTAAAAATTTTAGTAACTGTTATTTTTGAACTCTGATATCTTTATCTTATTTTTAGTTCTAAGGACCATTGTTGCAGAGCTTCAAAATATTTTAAAATCACTTCTTTTATATTGTTGTTACAATTACTGTTCCAAAGTTATGAAAATTAAAAAAAAATCTTCTATTACCTATTTAAATGTAAAAGAATGACAAAATGTAATATTTATATTATAGTAGTATTAAGAACTTGTTTTAGACTTTAATGCTAAAATTTTAGTTTTAATACCTACCTACTACCAATTTTTGGACACCATAATGTATGTTTTAAAACACCATGACAGAGGTTTTACACCCTAACAAATTCAACCTATTTAAAAATTTTTTAAAATCACTCTAATCATAAATCAGTAAACATAACATCATAATTTCAATATTTAAACGTACATATAATATCACAATATATAAATGTATAAAAAACTATATTAACAATAGAATAAATTATAAATATTACTAATCCTAAATTACAACAAAATACTAATACAATTAGATTTTGTTTAAAACGTAATGTTGATGTGATAATCATTGAAGGCAGTGCAAATCATTTATAATTATTTCTTAAGCTTATGATATGAAAACATAAGAATAATTAATTATGTAACATATAGTATATACCTACTCAATATACTCTATTAATAATTAGCGTTCCTTAGTTTTTTAGTTCCTTAGCTTTTATTCTTTTTTGACGATTCGCTTGTATTTGCCTGTATACGAACAAAGGTCGAAAAACAACACCGTCTTCCGCCGTTTCCATAATATCAATGAGAGAACTATCTAAGCTCTCCACGTCTGATTCAGAAGAAATGGCAGCTTTTCGCGAATAATTGTTCAAATTTTGTTCATTTGAAACGGTAGATGAATCATTTTCACGTGTCAAATCCAAATCAGATTCAGTTTCAGATGAAATTGGCGATTGATGCGAAACCAATATCACGACTGATAACAACAAAACCGCAATTGGCAAACAAACAGAAGCCATCTAAAATTATAGTTTTACGTAAATCGATTTTAATCTTAAAAATTCACTCACTTACTTTATCGTAAAAATGATTGATTGTTTAAATCACAAAATATTTTGGTAAGAAAGTAAACCAACAATCACAATATTTGGGGGCTTTAAAGTTGTACGTAGTATGTTATTACGATTCTTTAAATTCCTTTTATATATAAAAAGACATAGAGTCGCTTTATATGTTGCTAAAATTGAAATAATGAAGGTTGCTTTTATAAAGCATGCTAAATCAATTATTTGAATGAATCAATACGATGATGTTTTTTTTTACGAAAAAAATCGCTACCGTTGTACCCATTACGTGCTAAATTACATTCACGTATGAAATCACAATGTGACCATTTGTGAATTTTATGAACAAACATTTAATAATAAATTGGTTTAACACAACATTTCATTGAGAACCGCTTATAAATAATTATAAACGTCGATGATATGATATTGTTACAATATTCATACGTAGACACATTGATAATTGAACTTTGTCATAATACGCTTATTATTATTACTTATTATTCTATTTGCTGATGATGTACATGGATATCGAGTATTAACCCTGTGACTTAAATCCTATGAAAATTAAGTTTATAATTTAAAGTATACAATGATTAAATATCGTTTTTGTACGTTTGAAGAATATCTAAGACCTTGTACAAACTAGAGGCTGAAATACGCACAGGAAGATTCCCTACTGGTGTATCCTTAACCAAGGGCTCTGTCTGTACCAGTGCTTGTAGCATACGAATATCGAATATTTTTTTCTAGATTTCTCCATTACTTCAGACTCTTTATAATATGTAAAGTAAAAAATTGCAACTAAAATCGTTGACAAATATCAATATCAAGGTTTAAGTCGTAAAAAGAAAATAAACATTGTATTTTTCACGTAAGCTTCTAATATTTTGAATTTCAAAGATTTATTTGTTTATGTTATTTGTATAAGAATATTCATCAAGCTGAATTATTATCTGTATCTACTATGTTACTATTTTTTTACAATAATTTGAATATATTCAAATAAGTCAGGCTTTTATTTACCCAAGTAATTGACAAAATCTATATTTATATACAGATTTTATTTGAAAAATTTACCATTAGCTATGACAGTAGATGGTATTATATAAATTTAAGATTTTTTCTGACACGTACAATCGAATTTTCTGGGTGTTTCATGAAAATTTTCCTATATGTTTGATTTGTGTTTGTCATGGTTTTTTAGTTCAAGATTTTCACAGGAAATTGGAGTTGACTTCCGTGTTATTCACATTTACGTGGATTATATTAGTCTATTTACATTCACGATAAAATTTGATAAACGTATTAAAGTAACTTTTTTTATACTTCTGATGTTTGTCGTATGCTTATATGTTATTAGCGAAAATGCAAGGTCAACGTGGATCGATGTGCGTTGGTTTACAATAATTATGGCCTATAAAAATTGTATTCTGATGAAACAAGATCTGCAAAGCGTTTGGATTGGAGTCCTAAAAGTGTATTGCAGTCTGTAAATCTAAATTATAGCAAAGGCTCAAGTGGTTCAAGTGGTTGAAAGTACATACATACAAATAAACCAGTCATGCAAGTGTAAACCATCGATCTAAATCAAAGATCTACAACGATGATGCGTGAATTTTTTTTTTGTTTAGTTTAAAAAGAGGGTTGAAAGTTTTGCATTTTTTAACTCTTCCTACTAAAATATCAATTTCCTTAAATTCTTTTTTTGCAATTATCCCTAAATCTATATGCAAATATTCTATTATATAAAGAACCTCTGCTTTTTTACCTAGTTTCTTATATCAATAATGTAAAAGCTAAAAACAATGTTTAAAAATTTCAAGAAAATTATTTACTAAAGAAATGGCCGTCTTGATTCTTTTATAACAAGCTTTTATCAAGTGGCGTGCGGTGTTTGCGAGGAGGGAATTTTTTAAAAGTATGTTCCACCAAACCGATTTTCCGGAAATTTTTGTGATAAGTAGTTACTTAATAGATACATAAAATATATTTTTTTGGTGGGTGTCAACTAAGAGGGAGGTATAAAAACAGCCCCTTAAATATTTTAATAATTTTTTTTACCACTAAAATATTTTTATTGAAGCTTGAAAAAGTATGTAATACAGAAATTGTTATTGTACATCCTTTTCTGGAAAATTTTTTGAGTTATCTTTATTAGTTTTGGAGAAAAAAAAAATTAAGTTAAGGGTTGTAACCCCTCTAACTCCGATAATAGAAGGGGTAGCGGTCTAATATCAAGTATACGTACTACCCCCACCTAGAGGTGTATTTGGATAAGAACAAAATAAACGTCCGATCAAAAAAACCCGCTGGCTTATCGTTAAACGGCTATACCCTTTGAAAATGTCAAATAATTTTTTTTATAGCGCTAGATATACTTAACGTAGGTTTTGGCCTTCTACTTTTAATAATTATTTCTTTTTCTTTAAACGGTGTGGAGCCAAAAATGTTATTGAAAAAATTTTCAACTATGCAATTGCAAGCTAAAGCCATGGGTATATAAAGACTAGATTTTAAAGATTAAAAATTCTAGAAAATAATTTAAAATGTAAAGAAAACAAACGCACTAATTACAATATTGTTTTTAACAATTTGGCTGCGAGATATAGATACGCTCGTTCCACTCGTTATACGTTTAATATTTGGCTTACTCTGTTCTATTGAATAATGCTATGGCATCTTCTATGCGGTCTTTCAGTGTGTAGCATCCAAACAAGTGAACCGTTTTAGCAAGCTGGGACATTAGACACCGCATACGCATGCGCGATTGTGTTGAATTGCTGTATGTTAAGTGGATTCTACAACCCAAGTAGCTTCTACAGGATATTTACATAAGTCTGTCTAATTTCATCATATCATTATGGTGTGTAGTGGCCACGCTATTCAAGTCACGGATTTCAAATATGTTGCTTGGTCTTATATTTAATTTTTAGTAAGTTGAACGTTTAAAAGTTTTAGATTTGTTTGAAATTTTACCAACTTTTGAAACTTAATTGGAATATTCAACCAAAATTCTAATAAATAATGGATAAATATGTACGCAAATTTGAAATATTTTTGAAAAAAAAAATTATTTATTCATATGATTTTGAAAGAAATTAGGGTAGCGGCGCTTCCATGGACTGCACGCCACTGCTTTTAACTTACAATGCTTACAATGTTTGTTTAGATAAAATCTTTGAAAATGAATAAGAACCATTTATTCTTATTCTACAATCTAAATAGCTGAAATTTTTCATGTTGGTTCAGTTTCAGTTTCAGTTTCAGTTCAGTTTTTTATTTCACTCTTTAATAAGTATAGCCTAGGGCCCTAGAATCTACATCCAGGATAAGAACATTCAAACAAAGGAATTATGTATTTAACAGATGAATTGAAAATTTTTAATTATAACGTAAATAAAATACCGCGCTGATTTAAATTTTACTATCGAAATAAATACATCACAAGTCATTAGTTTAGGTCTAGTTATCTTATTATTAGAAGCTTTATTTAACAAATCTCTTTTAATCAAAACTTCTTAGTAGTTAGTACATCACTATTGGTGCAGTGGTTAGAAAATAGCCGAAGTAGCTCTCTCCGCTTCATGCGTCAATTGGTATGGGTTCGCTTCCCGTTGAATCCTATAGGCTTAAGATCCTCGACCTAAGAATTAAGATTAAAATTGACTTAAAACACAAAAAAAAAAATTCAAATTTAACATTTAACTAGATTTATCATTTTAAATCTAGGCAATCATGGATTCAACAAACTTTTTGAAAATGCAACCTAATACGGTTGGATTGGGAATAAAGTTAGCTCTCATTTGATATGTAATTCGTAGGCAATCTTTATTTTTTCAATTCCTTGGGCCTTGGGGTATATTCTGTCAGCTGAAGCTCGACTTTCATAAATAACTAATCGGAGAAGTTGATCAAAATATTTTAATTAAACATTTCATTGTTTACCTACCACCATCGACACGTGATTTAGCTAGACAACCTATTTGCGATGTATTAATGTACACATTATATTCTTTATTATCATTAAATAACAGATAAGGGTAAATATTCCTTATATCGGAGGCCGCAATCAAACAACCCAATGACAATTACTATGTTCATATTAAATAAATTATTTTGTAACAATAACAATGATACAAGACACAATTTTCTATAGCACTAATAAGAGTTTCATATCCAAGAACTAATAACAATAAAATTTCTCAAATTTAGGGGTTCATTATTAAGTCATTATATCCTATATGGACATTATACATGGGTATCAATGACTTATTATTAAATACATAAATTGTAGTTTAACACCCGATTCTGTCGTAATTACTTGGCATAAAAACAAAACTTATAATATGATTATAAAATTTGCAGAAACCTTGAATACTTATATGTAGGAAATTGGAAAGCGATTAAAAGAGGAGTTTTGCTAAAAATTTGAACTTTATAATCATCGAACGATGCCAAACAAAACTATTAATAATTTAACAATTATGCATGTTCAAATTATAGTCTAGGCTAATATACCTATACTATAATTATAGGTCTTTAAGTATTTACAAAATACTATTATCTATACTAATATATAAAATTGAAGAGTTTGTTTGTTTGTTTGTTTGTTTGTTTGTTTGATTGGTTGAACGGGCTAATCTCAGGAACTACTGGTTCGAATTGAAAAATTCTTTTAATGTTGGATAGCCTAATTATCGGGGAAGGCTTTAGGCTATATAACATCACGCTACGACTAATAGGAGCAGAGCATCGATGGAAAATGTTGCAAAAATCAGGAAAAAATTTTCCTTTTGAGAGCGTTCGTGGCCTGCCCTGCGTAAACGGTTAAAGTTACGCAAAAATTATGTGCAGCAAAATTGTTCCTCTTAAAAAGTTCTACAAAAAAGTCCGCGACGGCATATGTCTATCTTTTACGGTTAGCCCGCTATAACCTTTTTAATGGTTGTTAAGGTTATTTCAAAAATAATTCATTATTTGCGAAATTGTTTTTAGAAACATAGTATTAATTCTTACCCAAATAAATATAACTTTTAATAAAATTTGTTGTGATAATAAATGACAATCTGAGTCATTTAATAGAATACTTTTTAATGCGGGAAAATGTCTCATTTACCCGGGAAATTGAAAAACGGGTTGGAGAAAAGAATTATGCATAAACTCTATTTTTAGTTGAAAATGGATTTTGGTGATATTTAAGTATGATAAATATGCGAATCATTATCTAGAACACGTTTTATTTCGGAAAAATTTTTCATTTCATCGGGAAAATAGAGAAAAACTGGTTCGAAGAAAAATCATGCTGAAACCAAACATTTTAATAACTCATTTATTAGTTAAGAGTTAAGTAATAACTCATAAGGTCCTCAAGGCAAAATCATAATTTTTCTTTTCATACAGTCCACTTTTTATCCAGGAAAAATGTATGTTCCCGTAGGATAGATACGTTTTTGTTTTTCACAGAACAAAAGATTACCATAATTTCTTGCAATATGGTGGTTTAAGAGACAGTGAATGATATGGGTTACTTTTTATGTTAGAATATTGTACGGTTCCCGTAGGATAGGCTAAAAATAGAATCTTTCAGGAACTGAGTATTTCAAAAGAGTTTTCTAAAAGTTTATGAATAAGAGTTTTAACAAATTTTCCTCAGGAAAGCTTGATCTCTTTTTTATCCAGGAAAAATGTTCTACTCCCGTGGGATAGATATGTTTTTGTTTTTCACAGAGTAAAAGATAGACATGATTTTTTGCAATATGATAGTTGAGGGATCAGATAATAATATAGATTATTTCTTATGCCAGAATAATGCACGGTGCTCAAAAGATAGCATGATAATTGTCTCCTGCGGGAACCGTGTGCAAAAAAAAAGGTCGTGAAATAGATCTTTAAAGTTCGTGAAATAGCGTTTTAACACATTTTTTCTTTAGGATTAAAATAAAAATTACAATTTTCACTTGAAGATATGATTTTTTATTTAACATCCGAAAAATAATGAAAATTTTTGAAACGTTGAAATTTCTTTCATTGTTAATTTTCGAATACATATTTAGAATTTAACGTGTTAAAGTACATTTAAAAAATCAACAATTACATTTTTAACATTTTTCAAGACTCCCCACTCTTTAAAATATGTTAGGCCTCCTAAGTGAGCGCTTGCGCTTTTCCTTCTCAATATTTGTGTCCATCTAACTTTTTTTCAGGAGTCAGTACTGAGCTGATTCATAGATCATTAGACATTCAGGCATTCAGCTCCTTGCAATATATTATATCAGATACAGAAATACAAGTTTAAAATATATTATTTGTTACAACGGTTACAGGCGTTGCAATAATCAAATAACATTTAAATTTTTTTTACGTTACTCTTTGTTTAAGTTTCATATATTCTTTTTTCTTCATTATATTTTAAGTTTACATACGTAAATTTTATCAATAAAACACCCCAGTAGTGTTATGCAGCGTTCCTTTATTATTCCCGTTCCCGTGACATTTTTTACTATAGTTCTACTCTTACTGATCATAGTGTGATGTACCTAAGATAGCTCATGAGTCATGTTATACTTTTAACGTTACAGACATACAATGTTTTTCTTGGTTTCGTCCGCGTGGTTTTAAATTAGCATTATAGGTACCAAATTTAATCTCTTCAATGGTTCTTAAGTGATTTGTGGATAAAACAAAGAAAGTTTCAACTCCTTTAGAATCGTGCCATAGGTTCCCCACGTTTAACCCTCTCGCACTCTTATCTGACGCAGACGGAGTTGCGCGGGTCAGCTATATAATATATAATGTATTTGTATTTTTTGAGACACACGTACAGAAGTGGTCAGTCAAGTAGCGATCAAGATTAACCAAAATTGTAGTAAGAAAGAAGTAAAATCACATCAAACTCAAATAACCAGAAACATTCTAGCGACAAAAAGTTTTGCCAGCTGGCAATCTTTACTCTAGAGTAAATCGAAACAGCCCATCTTAATGAGCTTTATTGATAATTATCACGTTAATAAGAATCCAATAAAAATCAAACTTATACATGAATGATATTGTAACGTTTTTACGGGTTCGTTGGTTTGTGTATAATGACTACAAATTTATTTTAAACAATTGTTTATTTATTTATCTAAGACTTATACACTACAACAATGTTCACTGTCAACAATAGTCACAGTACTGTTTATATTTCACTGTATACACTGTTAACTCTATTTACAATGTTTACAATAATCACAATTTATTTATACTCGCGATTCACTATTCACTTTATTTAACAATGCACTGATCACTTTTCACGTAGATTTATTTGAATACTCTTCGACATTTATTTGAATACTGCCGATGAACACTCGATGATTTATGTTAATACTCGTCGGAGGTTTATTTGAATACTGAACTGTTGGCTCACCCTTCGGGATATTTATAGTAGGCGATCACCCGTTTCTAGATTTTTCGATTGGTAATCTTAGCGCCTGTCTTACTCTCCTCCATTGGTAAATTAATGTAGAAAATACTAGAACACTCGTTCCTCGTCTAATCCTTCGTGCTGTTAATCCTTTGGTCATAAGACCGCTTCAGGGGGGTCCATCCTTTTGTGCAATTCTTATTGTTGGTTATTGGTTAATCCTCGACTTTTAGGCGCCAGACACAAATGGGTGTCTTGGATTTGTGACAATATGTAAAATAAAAGTAAAACGCAGAAATAAGGGATCAAATATTACTTCCCGGGAAAAAATATTTTAGCCCTAATGACCGCTCCGCGAGCTAATGATATTAAATATTTTTTTTTCTTTGTAACTAATTGTAAGACATTTTTTATTATCTATACCAGGGCTTCTTAAACTTTTTTCATTTACGACCCCATTTATGATTGCGAGTTTCCTGGCGACCCCATATAAATATAAAAGAAAGATAAATAAATATATTCGAACGCAGTCGTTGAGTGGTAAGTATTAAATTAAAATTAAAGGAAAAAATTTAATGAGATGGATGTGCCTGTTTTTATTGCATAACAAATTAAATCTTGGTGGAATGTTTGACACTGCTGGACGTAAGACCGCTTCAACATTTTTTAGCGATGAACGGTATTGGGATTTAATGTGTTAAAGCTGAGAAAGTAACTTCACAGAAATATGTGGTGTTGAATGGCAGAAGAACATTTAACGCCATATCAGCGATTGTGGGAAATTCAGTTCAAGTTCCGATCCAGAATTCAGACAAGGGCTTTTTTGGAAAATGTAGTTTTAAATTTGAGTCACTCGAAAGCTCAGCAAATTCCTCTGGAGCTTTAAGTGGCAGGTGATCAATCTCACTCAAGCCAATCCAAAACGGCTTTTGAATCCAAGCTACCTTTTTTAAATCAATATTTAATATAAAATATGTACGGAATTGTGTTGATTTTATAAAATCGTGTATTTAAATATTTGACATTAAAATCTCTCGCGACCCCAGATTTTTGCTACGCGACCCCATTTGGGGTCGCGACCCATAGTTTAAGAAGGCCTGATCTATACTAATATATAAAATTGAAGAGTTTGTTTGTTTGTTTGATTGTTTGGTTAAACGCGCTAATCTCAGGGACTACTGGTTCGAATTGAAAATTTCTTTTTGTGTTGGATAGCTTCATTATCGACAAAGGCTTTAAGCTATACAACATCACTCTACGACAAGCAGCAGCAGAGCATCAATGGAAAATGTTGCAAAAACCAGGAAAATTTTTTTCTTTTGAGAGCGGTTGATGCCTGCCCTGCGTAAATGGTTCAAGTTACGCAAAAATTATGTAAAAGAAAATTGTTCCTCTTAAAAAGTTCTAAAAAAAAGTCCGAGACGACATATGTCTATCTTTGAAGGTTAGCTCGCTATAACCCTTTTAATGGTTATTAAAGTTGTTTCAAAAATAAATCATTATTTGCAAAATTGTTTTTAGAAACATATTATTAATTCTTACCCAAATAAATACGGTTCTTAATAAAATTTGGTATGATGATAAATGAGAAATCTGAGTCATAAAAAAGAATACTTTTTATAACGGCAAAATGTTTCATTTTTCCGGGAAATTAAAAAACGGGTTGGAACAAAAATGATGCATAAACTACACATTTTTATTTGCAAATGAATATTGGTGATATTTAAGTATGATGATAGCTAAATATGTGAATCATTATCTACAATACGTTTCATTTCGGAAAAATTTCTCATTTCAACGGGAAAATAGAAAAACTGGTTTAAAGAAAAATCATGCTTAAACTAAACGTTTTTAGCTGATTATAATAGAGTATTTTAATAGTTATAACTCATAATGTCCTCAAGGCAAAAAATAATTTTCTTATCCTACAGTCTTATTTTTATGCAGGAAAAATGAGCGGTTTCCGTAGGATAAATATGTTTTTATTTTTCACATAGAAAAAGATTACCATAATTTCTTACAATAAGGTGTTTAATTGAGAGTCAGAGAATAAATATAGGCTACCTTTTATGTCCGAATATAGCACGGTTCCCGTAGGATAGGATAAGAATGGTATCCTTCAGGAACTGAGTATTTAAAAGAAGTTTCGTAAAAGTTCATGGATAAGTGTATTAAGGAATTTTCCTCAAGAAAGATTGGTCTACCTTTTATCCAAAAAAAATGTACAGGCCCGTGGGCTAGATACGTTTTTATTTTTCATAGAGCAAAAAATCGACATAATTGTACTCTTCCCGTGGGATAACAAGACAATTGTATCTTAAAGGAACCGTGTATTTAATAGAAGTTTTGTTAAAGTACGTGAAATAGAGTTCTAGCGCAATATCCTCAATAAGGCCTGATCTCTTTTTTATCCAGGAAAAATGTACTACTCCCGTGGGATAGATATGTTTTTGTTTGTCATAGAGCAAAAGATTGACATGATTTTTTGCAATAGGGTAGTTGAAAGGTCAGAGAAAAATACAGATTATTAATTAGTATGTTAGAATAATGCACGATTCTCAAAAAATAGCATAACAATAATTGTACTTATCCTGCAGGAATCGTGGTTTTACAAAAGCTTTCCTTAAAGTTTGTGAAATAGCGTTTTAACACAATCATTCCAAAAAAGTTTAAATAAAAATTACAATTTCAACAGCAAAATATGATTTTTAATTTAACATCCGATAACATCGATAAATTAATAATGAAAATTTTTGAAAGATTGAAACTTCTTTGATTGTTTATTTTTGAATGTCTATAATGTTTAGAAATAAACGTGTTAAATTACTATTGAAAATTTTGAACTTGGTGAAAAACTCAGTTAAATATATACAATATATTTATTTATATATTATTATATATTTATATATATAATAATACATTCAACATTTTCGAATTGTATTGCTACTTAAGGAACACAAGTATATTTACCTATTTTATAATATTCATAAAAACGTATAGAACCAATAAGATAGCTCTCCTAGATAGCTATTTAGAATATCTTTCTGGAAAAGTAGTTTATCTGATTTTCATGAACTTTCTATGAATCAAAAATCTAGAAATATCTATCTGTCTTTTTTGTTTATGGGATGACAATTTCCATTATTCAATCAGTAGATATAATTTAGATACGCTCAGCGAAGCGGGCGGGGACCAGCTAGTGTGTATATATATATATATATAATTAACTAATATTTAGGATACAATTTTAACATTCATATTAAAAAAAAATTGGGGAGTCAAAGGGAAGTCCTTGATTTAATTAAGTAGGTAGATCGATATTAAGTTACGTAGAACTTGCTAGATCTAAGATTATTTTCTTTGATCTTAGTTGATCTAAGCTTGTTTAAAAATGAAGGAAGCCATTATAGCCTATTTAGATCTAATAGATCTAACATAACACCCTTAGATCTAGATTGACTTAAGCTAAAGTGACCACACGTCTCGATTTTGGCGGGACAGTCTCGCTTTTTGAAGGACTGTCCGGCGTCCCGCGTTGTTTTGAAAAAGTTCTGCTTAAATTATTGGTCAGCTTACTAAGGGGCATTTTACATTATACTATTTTTATCAAACATTTATCATTTTTATCAATTATAAATGTTTATATAAAAGTTCATACAATAATATTAGCCCATAAAAATTTTCCGCCTTTTTCCACATGTGACACGGCCCTCGCTATTTTTATGTAAATTTTAATTATACTTATTGCTATTTCATCGCAATTTGTCCCGCTTTGTCATCAAGAAAATGTGGTCACTTTAGCCTAAGCATATATTTAATTTGATCTAATGAATTCCATATTTTTGATCTATATGGATCAAGTAGATAAACTGAGATCTAAAATATTATTCCTGGGTTTTCATGATTCTCTATCTCAAAAATATTGTAAAACATTGACCTAAAAAAACTTTTTTTTTTTTAAATAAGTCCCATTTTTCACGATCCATTTGAAAATACATATGTAGGTAGTTGAAAATTCCCTCAAAAGAAGATTTTTTTCAAATATTTTTTAAACATTTTTCACTTATTTAATTATAAAAACTGAAGTCGTAAGGGTTTTCAATGATTGCATCACAAACCGATTTTTTTAAAAAACTATCTTTATTGAAATAAAAATAAAAAATTGATATGTACAATGAAAAATGATTGTCTTAAATAAACTAATTATTATTGTTGTTGCCTAACGAACGAAATCGATTTCGTTCGGCTAATTGTTGACGATATCGGAACATTGGTCGAAAAACGACGTTATTTTCAGCATTTTCCATTAATTCCACATCAGATTCAATGGGATGAATATCCGTTAACGTTGGTCCAGATTCCATCAATTCAGGATCAATTCGTTTTGGTAGATTTTCTGAGGCAATTTGTTCATTTCGTCGCAAACGAATTTGATTGAAACTATCATCCACTGGCATCCCACACGAATTGGATACAATCAACAAAATCCACAAAATTGGAAGAATAAGCGAAAAAATAAATTTCTAAGACAAAATAAATTAATTAAAACAAAAAAAAAATAAAATAAAATTTAAAATAAATACCTTTAGACTTCCAGCCATTTCTATATCTTACTGAGTTAAAATGTGTTTAGAATAATTGCACAACTTCAAATGATGCTACTTCCAGATATTGCATGATATTTATATCAGAAAATTATAAATATTGCAGAGGTTGCATTAAAAAAAAATCAGTGATATTGTTAAATGATTAACACCTTGTTCTAATTGTTGATCATTCTAACGTCAAATGAAGAACTAACGTCAGTGCTAGAATCTCCGGAAAATCTATGATAACATTATTTTCTTATATCGATAACAAAAGTAACGTAGACTTTGCAATGACCACATGACAATTAGCGCATAATTTAAACGTTTAACACTTGTCGCGAAAATATATCTAAGGTCGCGATTCACGTTTTATTTGCAAATTATAAATAGAGAATACAACAGAAGGCGAAAGAAAAAAATCTATGCAGATTAGACAAGTGGTTTATTTTTTAAAAAAATGGTTTTATTACAGAAAGAACAGGTTTATAAAGTTGCTAATTGGAGGTTTGTTATCACCATCTCCATCCCCATCCCCCGTGTCCACGACCTTGACCATATCCGCCATATCCGCCATATCCACCGTATCCACCATAGCCACCATAGCCGCTATTTCCTCCGTATGCTTGTCGCCATCCCCATCCTCTATATGCGTTGTTTCCATAGCCTCCGTATCCACCATAATTTGGCCGATATCCACTATAACCACCCCATCCTCCCCAGTAGCTTTGAGCTGAGTCTAAATCTGATTTTTCTTCGGCTTCTGGTAGGTTAGCTTCGTTCACAGTAGGTTGGAGAATTAAGATTTTTTCAGAATTTGGTAAGGCGGCGATTGGTTCTTGTTCGATGGGTTGTTTGCTTAATTCAGCGTTTTTAGCGATTGCTGCATTGTCGACCAAAATTACAGGATCATTATCGGCTTTGTTATGAGATTCAGCAGCTTGGGCAGCTTCAACTTTCGATGGAATAACCGCCGCTGAGCAGTACTGAAAATATGTTTTTCACTAATCGTATCTACGTATAAGTAATTGTTGAAGAGTCTTACCGAAATCAACAGAGTAACAACAATAAATTTCCACATTGTTAAGATTGTAATACCGGCACTAAATTGTCAGATCTTCCTTGTATTTGAATCAATATGGATGCAGTTTCATCTCCTTTATTTATATCAAATGAGTAGCATGGGTGGGATGCTCTGTGTGTGGACAAAGGGCTGATGACCGCATAGTGGTGTGGTCAAGGGCATAGCACCAACAACAACAATAACACAGACTGGTTGTACGCTTGAGGATGTTTCCTTCGTTTTTTTTGAGTTTTTCCCCGGCCGACAGACAGACGGACTAAAACCAACAAATCGCTGGACGAATCATTCGAATTTTTACGATACGTCGTTCGATGTGAACGCAACAAACAACGTTTTTTTTGAAGGGGGAATCTTTAGGAAGACGTGAGAAAAAAAAGCCATGGAAATTTCTTGCTCAACCGCGTTTTTTCTTCTTTTCTTCTGTTATAGTTTCGTTGAATTTTTCTTTGTCGTTTTTAATAAAAATTTATATACGAACGACGCTATAAATATGTATATAAAAAATATAAGTGACTAATGTAATATGCTAAATAATTTTGAGTAAGACGAGGAATTCCCGTGGATTTAATTTTAAGAGTCAATATTGACAAACCTTAGGTTGACTACGAGATATTTTAGATGAAGTGATGCAATTTATTTGGATGGATTTTTGAAGCGTCTTAGGCACACATCATTACTAGTATACAATTATATTGATCTATTTAAACAAATTTTCCTTGGGTGATTGATTAGAGTTTCGACTAAAGCATTTCTTTCGGTTTCATCACCCGAATTTTGAAATGTTTCCATTTATCTAATGGCAAAAAATATTTAATATTTAAATCAGTCTATCGTTAGTTTGTCAATATTTGAACGAAATTCATTTAAATATCAATTAAATTTTCATTTACTTCATGCATAATTAAATATAATATATTTGCAAGGATTGGAATTTTTTGATTTCATCAACTTGGTACATTTAGTTGCTTGACTATTGAGAAATCTATTGTTAGGGGCATCGATACAATTTTCTCGTTTTCTGTTAATAGTTCTTCGGATTGAGTTGCATTATTCAGTTCTTTTGAGCGAGTTCAAGAAGCTCCCGTTTTCAATTAATTTTTATGAGGTACTCGTATTCAGATTCTGACGCAGTTCGAATGATGGTGTAAAGACAAGAATAAATTAATTAAATATTGTTGCTACTAGACAAAAGAATTAATAAGATAAAATGTTATTTACCACGCTGACGCATTTATTATGTACAGACTTAAATGGATTGGAACCCAAAACACGAATTCCTGAAAGGTATAAACATAATAACATATCTAGGTACGTCGCATTTTGGCGATGGGAATCGATGTAATGTGAAAGAAAGGTCATCGAGCAAAACGTCTTGGGAGAAAATGGAATATTTTATGGATTCATTCTAATATTACAGCGCCTCCAAAAAATATAGGAAACTGACGACCTAAAAGATTATTTACTCATAATTTATTATGGTTCATTATTTTTATTATTATATGACTATATAAGGTAATTGGTTAGGAAAAAATTTACCCTTCCTTATTAATTTGTATATTTTTACTTTTCAAAAGGCGCAAAATTTAATTATGCAATTAAAAACCTGATCTGTCTCAGATTTTTAAATAACTTACAACTTATGTTTTGTTTACCAAATAATATGGAAAATATTCACCATGCGTCATTGCAAAAAATAAGTTACATATTAAAATTACATATTTTTACCAGTCTTTATCTTCCTGTATCCGGAACATAGACAGGATGTAAACTTTTCTTTATCCTGTAATATTCAAGTCTATTTAATTTCTCTTGAAAAATAAGTTGGGATGGTTTTATATTTATTTTCAGGGCTCTGTCCCCAAAATTTTCCCGGGTGCTACACCCTCGGGCTCTACTTCCAAAATAGTTGCGAGCAGCTGTCAAAATTTCGTAGGTCCAAAAATGACCGCATTCACAACATTTAACTCCCATAAGAAATAACATTGGAGTTGTGCTACTAAAATCCAATTTTTCTCGAAAACTAAGCAAATCAAATAGCGCGCGCTTCACTGGCTTCCTGTTACACACTTCCGTCCCATTTCACGAAATCACTTTCAAAAGTTGCAGGGAACCGAGCGGAAAGATGTTACACATCAAAAATTTGCCACGTACGCTATTTCTAATAGAGATGAAACGGATAGCAGTTTAGCCGGATACCGGATATTCGGTTAACTTTGTTATTCTAACTCGTTTTAACTCTATAAGTCAAGACTCAAACTACTTGCTTGCAACTTACCTAGACCCGAACAAACTACTTGGTGCTGAAAAAGCGCTCTAGATGATTCTATTAGATTCTAGATCTATTAGATTATTCTATAATATTTAAAAATGTCTTGTGAAGAGTCCTCCAGTAACACCGACTAAAAAAGTAGAGGAGAACACAGAGTCAGCTGTATCTCGCAAAGCTCATGACACGTTTTGGGATTGCTTTGATGAGGTAGCAAATGAGCCAGGTTCAACATAAAGAAAGAAACACGATAGCATGTGAGCTTGATTTTATCTTAAGTCAATGCGAATTGATCGCAATTATGACTCTTATTCTTGGTGGGCAGCTAATGCTAAACGATAGCCAAACTTAACAAAGTTTGCCAAAATCTATCTTTCAGCACCTTGCAGCAGTGTGTATAGCGAGAGACTTTTTTCTGAAGCTGCACCTTATTTTCGAAGACAAGCAAAACCGCTTGCTACCTCTTATTTGGCCGCCCAGAATTTGCGACTTGACGTCATACGATTTTTACCTCTGAAGTTTTGTAAAATCTAAGTTCTATGTTAATACACCAGAAATAAATCCAGAAATGAAAACAGAGATCTAACGCGTTATTTCTGAAATTGAGTCAAATGTCTTGCAAAAAGTCTTTGAAAAATTTATCAAAAGAAATTTTCACTTATTTGTGGGCACTTTTACATTGGCACCCTTATATAATCATATAGAGAAAAAAAAGCTTTAATTTGATATATAAATGATGAATCTACTTTATGAGTGTAGCAATCATGCGGCGTTCAATAAGGTGACTTTCACACTTGTATTACGATCATTTCAGTAATTGTAGTTTTCTTGGATAATTTCGAGGAAGTAAAAGAAAATATTTGAAATTGTATCATCTTAACATCCTGAAATGGGAAAGATACGCCATAATACAACTATATCTATCGCAATCTACTTATTATGTATAGACGGTTGTTTACTAGTTATTGACTGGAATATTTCAGAAAATTCCTCTAACAAGATATTGATGCTATTGATAGAATATAATTTTGGTGAAATTATTTTTAAAACTTATTCCAAATGATGAAATAGGGAAAACCAGGGCATATACAAGGTTTTTTTAAATAATGCTTAATTTTGTCAACTTGTCATTACATTTCAAGATCATGGAATTTTCAAGGGTTGAGTCTGCGCTTATAATTGCATTTGAATAACATAACTTTGATATGCTCCAACAAATTGGAAAAAGCTAAAAATATATTTGAAAAATATTTATTCTTGTCCGATCTATTAAAAAATCACGATATGTAATTTCAACCCTTTAAAGTCTATGTATTTAGTTCAGTTATCCTATGAAAAATTTATAGACACATTTTAGTAATTTTTTTTTCGCTTTTCTCTACTCAACCTACTTTTTGACTGTTAAAATCTCTTTCAATATAGAAAGTTTTTAATACATATAGCAGGTACAAAAAACGTCAAGAGTTAATAGTTGCGGTTTTCGTTTTGCAAATCAAAGTAATTAAAACCATAAGTTATAGGCATATTAATCCTTTTATTTTATTAACTTTTTTAACATCATCTGCATTGGTGATTCAAATGTTAAATAATTCCATTTGAATTTTTTTTTTCTCATTGTCAGTCTCAAAAGTCTCTGTTCATAAGTAGTTTTTTAACAAATATTAAGTAAGTATCAAAGACTTCTTTTTTCTATTGTAGGGGAGAGTTTCCAAATGCGTCACCTAAATCGTACCAGATGTTTTATTTAAAAATTAATGCATATTGATACCTCTTGGTGGTAAAGAAATGAACTTTTATTTATGTCGATAAAGTAAGACTAAAAAGTCATTCTCGCATGAAGTGTTGTTTTGTGAATGACAAAGAAATCAGGCAAGTCTGATGTTATCTTTAAACGATTTAATTCTTAATAAATCTACAGTTTCTGAGGGAGTCTTATATATTTTTGAAAACTAGCTACGTTATATTATTTATTTCTATTTAGTTTGATAATGTTTTAAAGTTAGTTTCAATTATTTGGCGGAACGTCTTTTTCCTAAATCGTACCACACCACGAATCAGTGCTGAAAGTGCCAGAAGTGAGGGTACATGAAACTAGTGTAAGATTTTCGTAGGAGACAATATTTATTATTGTCCTTATTGCATTTAAGTTAAGTAGAGTAATAATTAATTTTTTATTTATGTTTTATAAATAAATTAAACTTACTATAAACTCAAAATACAGTTTTGCTGATGGTTTTTTTTGTATGTTTTTAATCCAACACATGAGATACGATTTTGGAAACAGGCTGATACCGTTTATGATACTAGTGGCCTAAATCGTACTGTTTACATGATCTTACAAAAGTGTTCATATCACAAAGATCTATCAATAAATATTAAAAAAATTATACTAAATTGTAACTTTGATAGTTCATGCATAGATGCAAAACATAATACTTACTAAAATTCCTACTTAAGAATATGCAAACTGCCTCCGAAATTAAGTGGTACACATTTGGAAACTCTCCCCTATTAACATGTTATATTCACAAACTAATAAAATATGACTGGTCAGATGTTTTTCTATGGTCTAGAATTTTGCTTTTTTATTGAAATGAATGTGTCATTCGACTAATAATTAGCACTCAGATCGGAAGACGTTTCTTGTTAAAACAGATAATTGATGTTAAATACTTATGAAATTCGCTTAAAACGTAATTACATTTGCGACTAATTGGCAGCTAAATTGTTTGTGTTTGTTAATGCAATTGAGTTCAGAGTGCTAAATATTAATTAATGCGATGCCATTTAAATTAACCAAAATCTATCTCACCGGTTCTCAACCGGAGGTCTATGGACTCCATAGGGATACGTGGAGCACTCCTCGGGGGTACGAGAAGCGCGGCCGGTATAAAAATTTTATAAAAATATAAGAAGAATAAATTTTTTTTCTTTATATAATTTTTTTTTGCTGTAAGTATATAAATAACAATAAAAGTTAGGGGTACGTAAAATTCCAAGTTGTTACCAAAGGGTACGATTACCCCAAAAAGTTGGGAACCATTGATCTATCTATTGAATATCAAATTTACATTAAGTCCTTGTCGTATTGAAACAAAGACAATGGGGCCTTTAACTTTGCCTTGTTAGATTAATACTTTTAATACTTTTTTTAAATTTAATAACTATAATTTCCTTTCGTGTCTTTTTTTGTGGAAATTACTTTAAGCGATACCGATTAGATGTATGTAAGTCTTAGATTAAGAAAATTGAATTTATCTGACGCCAAAAAAGTAGAAGACCATGAAACTTTTAACGTCTTTTCGTCTGATTTGAATTCAAACAGCATATCCTTGATGGTGACCTAGGTCATTTCTTGTCTTTTTTTTGAAAATCGGGGGATTTTTTGCATAAAATTGTGAACTTGTTCATTTAATTGACTCACGATAAGATACATGACATGAAACATGTTTTTTGCATTTATTTTTTATGTCGTTTTAGTTAGATTGAGTCAGCTAATTTATGTCAGTTGTATAACTCGAGGAAAGAATATGAAAGACAATTTCATCCGATTCCAATGACAATGAAAATTAAATACAAAACGTATATTTGTACTAACAAAATTATTTGGTTTAATTAGCGTTATGTCATAGGCAAATCTAAAGTCAAATGGCGTAACTAACAACGGAACATAATTAGACTTGTCCATGGAACAATTAATAAGTATATAAAAATAAGGCATTGTTTTTAAATGAAAATATTTATTTAATTTCAACAATTGACTCAACATTCACTCAATTTTTAATTTTGATATTTAAGAAGGACCTTCATCGCAATAATAAGGAAAGGAATTAATGTATTACAAAAAATTTCGTTTTGAAACAGTTTAATTGGAATACCTAAACATTTGAGATAATAAAATAATTTTATAAGTGTGTAAAATTACAATTGCATAATAAGATTTCAAAAATTTAGAGGTAATTGAGAAATAAACGAATAAATAATCAAATATTTCAGTGAGAACAAATTCAGAAACAAATAAGCAGGACAACAAATTTTATAGTTAATGCCGAAAACATTCATGTAAAATAAATACTTAGTACAACCCATTATAATAATAAAATATCTGCTGCGATGCATCACAGTACCTACTTTCTTTTACTTTAATTTATGAAACTCGCTGTTGATATGAAATAGATGAAATATAAGCACTTTATAACTATGCATATAAACAGAACTACCTATATACATACAACCTATATGTACATTGTACATATAACATATATACGAATTCCCAACCTTCACCCCAAAACCGTCCTTATTCGAATTTTCCCAGGAAAAAACTTCAAATAAAAGTTGTATCCACTAATGAGTCTAAGAACTATAGTAAGTTTAAAGAAAATCGTTGGAAGTCGTTTTCAAAAAAAAAAAATTGAAAAAACTCAAAAACTTCTAAAATAAAGTGGAGCTTTTGGTTCACCGATTTCAAGCAAAAGCTTCGCGGCACAAGGCCAGTGAGCAAGATCCTGCCCCCCGCAGAGCTACTTAAGCACCTCTCTTAAAAATGCAAGAAGGGGTGCTGAATGGTAATTGCACTTGCCTGAAAGCAAGACCTAGATGTTCTGCGATGTGTGCTATTTGCTCTGGGGAAATGTGTAAAACTGCAATGAAAGGGACGACGGTGACAAGCCTCAAATAAACCTTGACGTTCCACCAATACTGGAGTACCCATTAAAATGCGATTTTCCCTTATATGGGTTCTCTAAGATTTTGAGAGAACTACGAGCCTTACAGGTCCCGCTTTATACTTTATTGAACGCTAATTAAATTGTCTACAAATTATATTCAATACGTTTTTCTCGTAGGATCAACGGTTTCGACGCAACTTCGACCCAAAAAAGGTCTAAAACTAAAATTTTCAATTGTTCAAAAAACTGGCCTATTTTCAAAGTCCCGTACGTCGGTAACCCATTAACATGCAGAGCTCCAGTTGGGCTTAATTTGTCACAGATGTTCTTTAAAAACGTACAGAACAGCTTTTGAAGAAAAATGCATGGATTAGGAGATACCGAGCAGAATCTGAAACAAGCCCAAAATTTTCACGGTTTTTCCTCTATAAAAATGCTTCCACAACTTTTTGGGAGTTTCAAACTTGAGAATACATATCCTTAATGGGTTCAAACAACATATTAAAAATTCAGAGATAATTTAGCTATTTTTATGTCGATTTTGACTGGCCAAATATAGTAGTTAAAGAAAGTAAAAAGTTGACTCTCTTGACTAGCTATGTTTAGTAGAACGAGTGACGAGAGAGGATATATTAGGTTTGTTCCAATCGTTCTTCTTGTATTGTTCAATCATTGACCAACAGACAAAGAGCAAGATAACATTGTCTAAGAGACTAGAGTGAGTGTAAACCTGTTTCAGTTTAGGCCGAGGGTCGACAAAACAGTGCCTAAACAGTTCTTCTGCTGAAACAGTTCTTCACTCACTCTTGGCCAATGTTGTCTTGCTCTTTGTCTGTTTTCGTGCCTGTGCATCGCCATAGATGGACGATTGGAACAAACCTATTGTGACGTCACACGCAGGATCCTCATCTTTCAATTACTGTTTCGCTTAACGAGTATTTCAAAGTAAGAATTATAAACGACATTTGTAATAATAAGTGATTTCCCACTGTAATAACCCCCCCCCTCAAATCCTATCAGATAATTCTTACCGAGAAAAAGTAAAAGCTTTCAGAGATAAACAAATTAAATATTGTTAAACTTAATTGCTTATATACTTAACTAAGTAATCAGTAACTGTGCTTGTCTTGTTAACTTCAAAATTGCGTTCAAATGTGCTCAGTTATCAATTGTATGAAAATTTTTATTAAAACAGTTTCATTGTCACAAGAAGAATACAATTGTTATGAATACAAGAGATACAATTGTTCAAAATCTTATCCCGAGTTACAGTCATGTAATAAATCAAATTGCAAATATCCATTTCTCTAAAATTATTCACTTCCAAGTGAATGAAATTGGAATTTTTATTTTGTTTTAAGTATCGGTCACGTATTGGTGCGTTCAAAGTTTGGTATTGCAATTCATGATCTAACAACAATTAATCAATCAAAAGCCCGATACATTCATGCCCGTTCGTGCTCTAGCTCCAGTCAGAAAATTTTTTTGGGCTTTAGAGCTTGTCTATAATATTAAAAAAGAATTGAAGTCAAGTTTTATAGCAATAATAATAATCAATGTAATTTATTTATTTAAATATCTTTATTAATGGAGAAGTATTTTGAGAATACTTAAGAGCACTTAAAGACTTATCTGATAATCTGAAACGTAATTTTGTACAGAAGTTATATGCAACAGAAAGTGATCTTTCTGCATAATTTATGATGATCTAATGGTGCTAATAGCATCTAATAAATGTTTTAAATTTTCGATTAATACACCATTATTATTTGATATTGAAACTTTTTGTTGTAATTTTTTACAATCGATTTGCGAGAAACTTTGAAGAGTAAAAGATTCTAAACGATTCTTTATGTCACCTACAAATCCTCCAAGAAACCTTTAAATATCTTCCGGGGGCAAATTCACCATACTTATACTCCTAGGGTCTTTATTTTACATGAAATTCGCTGTTGGTTAAGTGAACATAAATATAACCCACGAATGGTTAAAAAGTTGTGAATATATAATAATATGTATCTTTACAAACAGAACTTTGGGGCCATACATAAATTATGTTACACTTTAAGGGGAGGGGGGGGTCGACGAAGTGTGACATTGTGTGACAAGGGGGTGGGAGGGGTTGTAAATTTCATGACGTCACATTTCAAAATCTATTTTAATTTAAGTGTTTAAAGGAGTTGGTTCAAAGTCCATGGACTCACAATGATTAAGTTTGATCTTTAATTAATATAGTTAATCGTTTTTGTTTTGTTAATTTCTTAAAATGTTTGATTTGATGTAAATTTTATTAAAAAATTATTTAAATTGAAAAAAATTTGAAAATTAAACGGCGCTGTCTCATATAAGCAGCGCGTTTGGAAGGTTAACCATTTTCAAGAAAATAAAATCAGTTATCAAACTTCAGATCACTAAAACGCGAGAAATAAATAAATATTATAAAAAAATGAAAAACCGACCTCAAAATATATAAAAATTCTTAAACAAAAAATGCACTAAAAAGTAACAAAATAATGGCGTATCCTTGCAGTATCTACAACTTACAAATTATTAGGATGATACAATGTACAACTGTTGTTATTTTTGGAGTTGGTGTCAGCCAAGGAAATACGACTATATTGGTACTTAGCAAAAAACGAGAATACCTTATGAAAATTATTTTTCAAATGAACTTTTAAACAATATACTCGAACTGTAACAATATCTAGCGACCTTTAAACTACAAAATACCAATACCAACTAAACCTTTTTAAAATTTTTACAAATTACTCTTAATATTTATTTTCTTGCCTGACACCAACTCCAAAAATAACAATAGTTGTACATTGTATCATCCTAATAATTTGTAAGTTGTAGATACTGCAAGGATACGCCATTATTTTGTTACTTTTTAGTGCATTTTTTGTTTAAGAATTTTTATATATTTTGAAGTCGGTTTTTCATTTTTTTATAATATTTATTTATAAATTAATAGCTTACAAAATTGAAAGAATCAGCTTGGACTAGCGATGTATATTAACGTTACTATGCCATTTTTTTAAAATAAATAAGTCAAATGTCTATGTCAAAACCATGCCAAAACTATATTTTAAAATACTTTAATTTTATTTTAAATACTTAAATAACTCCAAGATGAATGTTCAAGACCTAAATAACCATCCCAAACACCCGTATTTAACCTCAAATTGCTTATCCCACATGCTTTTTTGGTGGACACACTCCATTTTCAGGATGGGAAATTCCAGAGAAATTACTGAAAATGATTTAGCCTCTCCGTTAAAAGAACACCGATCCGAATACTTAGGAAATGTATACGAAAACAAATGGCTTCAAAAAGATACCACCAAAAAAGAAATAAGGAAAAAACCAAGGATTTGGTCATTGATCGTGTCGATTGTAGGATGTGATATGTTTTTCCAAGGATTACTATTGTTTGTGTTAGAAATTGGTCTTCGATTGCACCAACCGTTTTTTATTGCGTTAACTTTACGATATTATTACGATAATTTCTTTCGTCCCGGCGCCATTGTTCCTAATTCACCAAAATATTTGATGCGAGTCTATTCCTTTTTTAATGAACAATCTGCTATCACCTGGAAGGAAGCTTGTTTTTTTGCGGCAGGAATCGGAGTCACTACCCTCCTCTATATCCTATTCTTGCATCCTAGTAACATGGTCGTTATGCATATAGGAATGAAAATTCGGATTGGAATCACCTCGATGATCTACCGCAAAGCTCTGCGCTTAACTTCTAGTTCGTTAGCGGAAATAACAATTGGTCGAGTTATTAATTTAATTTCAAATGATGTGGTTCGTCTGGAAGCGTTTCCATTATATTTCCATTACTTGTGGCTGTCACCATTACAAACTGGATTGATTACTTGGTTCCTTTTTTTACAAACCGGATTAAGTGGAATATGGGGTTCCATCGTAGTGTTAATGTGTATCCCAATACAAATTTTCCTTGGATTCCTAACTCTATCAATTCGAAAGAACACGGCACTAAAAACCGATGAAAGAATCAGACAAATGAATGAAATCGTCCAAGGAATTCAGGTGATTAAAATGTACGCCTGGGAAGATCCTTTTATCAAACTGATCGATGAAATCCGTCGAAAAGAAATTGAAAACATAGAATATAGTTGTTACATTAAGGGAGTTGCGATGATTTTTATGTCAACCTTAAGTCGAACTGCTATTTTCATAACGGTCACCTGTTTTGTGTTACAAGGACAAGACTTAAAAAGCGAGGTTGTCTTCGTTGTTGTGACTGAATTTTTAATTTTGCGTCATACTATGACAAATTATTATCCCCAAGCTGCAGTACAATTTGCGGAAGCGATTGTTGCAACAAAACGTATCCAAACTTTCATGGATATGGAAGAAATGTATACGAAAAAATTTACAAAAACCAATGAAACGGCGGTAGAAAAAAATTCAGATACTCAATTGAGTGGTATTGGGTTTCAAATAATCCACGCTTATGTTCGTTGGAAATCTCGAGGTCCGTTCGATTTACGAGATATCAACTTAAAAATGGATTCTAGAGATCTATTAGCTATCATTGGTCCAGTAGGATCTGGCAAGACTACACTTCTAAATGCGATCCTTGAAGAAATTCCTTTGTACATGGGAATATTGGTAGTAAATGGGCACATTTCTTATGCTTCCCAAAATCCTTGGTTATTTGCTGGAACGGTTCGCCAAAATATCCTTTTTGGGCATGAATATGATCGAAATAAATATCAGGAAGTGATTCGAGTCTGTGCTTTATCGAGGGATTTTCGTTTGCTCCCTTTCGGGGATAAAACAATCGTTGGAGAACGAGGAGTTTCGCTAAGTGGTGGGCAACGAGCCCGAATTAATCTAGCTCGAGCTATTTACAAAGATGCTGACATTTATTTATTGGACGACCCCTTATCAGCTGTCGATACTGCTGTTGGTAAACATTTATTCTACGAATGTATCAGAAGTTACTTAAAATCTAAGATCTGTGTCTTGGTCACTCATCAACTTCAATATCTAAAAAATGTTGATAAAATAGTCCTGTTGGATAATGGAGAGATTCAAGCCTTTGGCACCTACCATGATTTACGTTATTCCGGATTTAAATATTCTAAAATGTTAAAAGATGATGAAGAAGATGGAGAAGACGATGAGGTAGTACTAACTCAGCTATTACGAAATATCACTAAGCAAAGTGCCACTAATGCAATTGCTCGTGAAAAACGAGATCCTCCAACTCAAGAGTATTACCATCGTCAACTGAAACTACCTAAAAAGAAGACGTCTTATAAGTATTTTTTATTTGGAGGAAATAGTTGTATAGTATTTACTATGATATCTAGTTTCTTCGTTAATCAACTAGTTGGTAGTACCACAGATTATTGGCTTGGTCATTGGGTTACCGTACTGAAACACAAAGCTAAATCTGAGAATCCGTTTTACATTCGAGTTTATTTGATTCTTTACCTCGTACAATTAATTTTATGCCTTTTTCGAGTTTGGTTTTTCTTTTTTGTTTGCATGCGAGCCTCAATCTTTATGCATAAGAAAATGTTTACCAGAGTAATACAGGCACCAATGAAATTTTTTAATACTAACACTTCAGGAGTGATCCTAAACCGTTTTTCAAAGGATATGGGTCAAGTTGATGAACTTCTTCCGGCTGCTCTAATTGATTTTGGACAAATTTTCATGGCTTTGCTAGGAGTAGTTTTTATCATTACCTACTTAAATCTTTATACGTTAATCCCAACTATTATAACCACACTGATTTTTTGGTTGATTCGAAAATATTACCTTAAACCCAGTCAGACATTGAAACGACTCGAAGCTTTTGCTAAGGGTCCCATTTTTTCACACGTTAACGCATCATTGCAAGGTTTAGCGACAATTCGAGCTTTTAAAGCAGGAGGGCTTTTAATTGGAGAGTTTGATTCGCTTCAAGATATCCATACTACTTGTTCGTTTTATCTCTTAGGGATTTCTCGAGCTTTTGGACTATGGTACGATATCGTTCTAGGGATTTATATAATAATTTTATCATTTTTTTTTTTATTACTCGACAAAGATGTTACTGGTAGTGATTTTGGAATGGCAATTTCACAGTTACTATCTTTAGTTGGTATTTTTCAATGGGCAATGCGGCAATCAGCCGAAATCGAAAATCAAATGACTTCGGTTGAAAGAATTATCGAGTATCAGAATCTAGAACAAGAACCTCCTTTGGAACTACCACCATTTCAAAGACCCCCACCTGATTGGCCGGCAAAGGGTCGACTTGAGTTTGTTAATGTTTCGCTTCAGTATTCTCTTCAAGAGCCTCCCGTTTTACATGGTATATCTTTTGTCGCGTTACCAGCTGAAAAAATTGGGATTGTCGGTAGAACTGGAGCGGGCAAATCATCGATTTTATCTGCAGTCTTTCGGCTGGCTCACATCGAAGGTGGAATTTTAATCGACGATATCAATACGAGATATATTGGATTGCATGATTTAAGGAAGAAAATTTCAATAATTCCACAAGAACCGATTCTTTTTAGCGGGACAATGAGATATAATTTGGACCCTTTTAACAACTATCCGGATTATCTTTTGTATCAATCTTTAGACATAGTTGAGCTTCACGATCGAGTTTTACCGGAATTAGGAGGTTTGGACACACTGATTTCTGAAGGCGGCGCTAATTACAGTGTGGGACAGCGACAGTTGGTTTGTTTAGCTCGAGCAATTATTCGAAATAATAAGATTTTAGTTCTTGATGAAGCGACTGCTAATGTGGATCCTCAAACAGACAGATTGATACAACATACGATTCGAACTAAGTTTCAGACTTGTACTGTTTTAACGATAGCACATAGGTTGCAAACGGTAATGGATTCGGATAGGGTTTTGGTCGTGGATGCTGGAAGAGCTGTAGAATACGACCATCCACATGTACTTTTGCAAATTGAAGATGGGTATTTGAGGAGAATGGTTGAAGAAACTGGACTTGCGATGCAACATGACTTAATGTCGATGGCTCGTGAACATTATGCTAATAAATATGGAGAAGATGCAGCGTTTGCTATTGAAGATCAAGATAGTGATACTATCAATAGTTAATTAAAAATAGACATTTAATATTTTTGTATTTTTATATAAGGTTTTACATTAAAATTAAAGTTTAATACCATAAAATTAAGGTTGTTGTTTTTGTTGAATGGTAAAATAGTGCAGAAATCCAATATTTCAAAAGTTACTACGTCATGTTATATTGTATAGTGACATCAAAAAGCTGAACATTAATAATCCTGACAACCATAATTTTTTAGAAGTTTTTATTTTTTTATCTACACCTAAAACGATAAGGGTGCTTGTCTCATGTCGATCGGTTTTAAAAAAGTAAAAGTTGTAGGGGTGAAACATCACAAATTTTCGGTTAAAAAAACTTTAGGTCCGACTTGAAAAGAATCAGTTTTAAATTAAACAGCGAATATTAGCAAGTATTTTTGAAATACAGACGAACTTGGATAAGAGAGAACTTAAGGAACTGCAATTTTTCTTACTTATACTTATTACAGTTTCCAACTAAGCCAGGTCTCTCACTTACAAAGATAGAGGAGCGTGGGGTAATGCGAGCTTACGAAAAGATTATTTTGGCCATAATTTCAGTAATTTAAACTTTAATTCTAATAGTCTAATCAAATTTATTTAGTATATCTAATAATATTTTATTATTATAGAAAACTCCATTTTGTGATCGCTCCCATTACCCGGAGACTCTCATTACCCCATGTTCCATTACAGTATACATCTTGTTGTTTCTCACAATAATTATACTCTTAATATATATACAAACTAACTGATACCCGCGACGTCGTCTGCGTAGATTATTATGTTAAGAACATATTTAATTTACAGAGGAAAACGTTTAAAAAATTGAAAGCAAAAATATATTAAAAATTACCGAAAAGACTTAGCGTAGAACATTTTTAACTATATGCCAAAAAATTGCTCCCTCAGAATCCTTTATTGCTCCCAATGTATAGTAAATAGTTATTAGTTAATCAATAATTATTAATTTTTCAAAATTTTGTAAATTCAAAACTAAAAATCTCTATATATATGTTATAATCCAAAATAATCACTTATATAATGTGTAATATGTAACGGTGTAACTTATGTATTTTGTATTTGTATTTACAGTAAAATATAAAAAATGCTAAAAGAGAATTTAAAAAAAATATATAAAAATATTTAAAAAAAAAATAGAATTCAAAAAATATTTTATTAATTATTCTAATATCTCGTTTAGCTCCATGAAGTCGTACCGCGTAAATATGAAATAATCTTTAGGCAGTGGACTGTGGAAGAAGAAACATTCCCTCTCTAGTCCACTCTAGTACATGCGCATAACTTAGCTTCGTTTGCCCCACTCTATCAAGGCGACGAAAGAACAACGATGAACTCATACGCGGTATGCTTGAAAAAATCGCAATTTTTATAACTTTAATTACTTTGTTTTTAATGAAGATAACGTGACAATCCTTTTTTTTTTAGATAAGAACCTAGTATATAAGAAGTAAAACAAAAACAAAAAAAATTAATCGAAATATATCCAGTAATTTTTGAGTTAAAAGCGAACATTAGAGAACAGCTATCATTTCATTTATATAGATGTCTAACTAACTGTATATACACGTTCGTTCTGAGAATTTGAAAAACAACGTTAAAGAAAAGAAAAATGACGAAAATTTTCATTTCATACTCGAAGGGGTAGGTAGGTTTATACTTTGGATATATCTACCTCATAAGTGAAAGTTGATGTTATCTTGAATTTTTTAAATTTTTAGTAGGAAATTTTGACGTCTTTCAAAGCTATTTTTGACATTATAAGCTTATATTATTAGCTGACACAAAGAAAAAACAAATTCAACAGAAAAAATAATTGTGAAGTAATTTTTAGTTACCACACTGATCATATCGATCATCAAGATATAAAAGCGAAAAATTGTTATAAACTTATTATAGCATTCGTACAGTTTTGTACATTTTATCACGCGATTGGTTCCCAGTTAAATTTAGCATGCCATGACCAATTGTCATAGAAAAGAATTAATAAAAATCCAAAAAAGATACGCAGGAATGACTTAAAAATTCAATTTAATTTCACATACATTTTCTTATAAAATCCAAATAGTAACATGAACACACCCGGAGTAATAAAACGACCAGTTCATCCCCGTCTCGCAGCAAATTATCTGTCAGTTTTAACATTCTGGTGGACGCGTTACATATTCAGACTCGCACGTAAACGAGATCTTAATGAAAATGACCTTCCCGAGCCACTGATCGAACACCAATCATCCCTATTGGGAGACATGTACGAGACACAATGGAAAAACGACAGCGATGCCAAATTCAGCAAAAGCAAAAGGACTAAAGTCTCCTCAGTTATTGTTAGTCTGGTCGGACTCGACATGTTCGTACAAGGACTTTTACTGTTATTCATTGAGGTCATCATTCGCTTACACCAACCTTACTTTGTTGGACTGACCATGCGTTATTATTTTGATAGAACCTTCCGACCAAATGCTACTGTACCAAACTCTCCAACCTATTTGTTACGAGTTTACTCCTATCATAGGGAACAATCCCCAGTAACGAGATCAGAGGCATATTTTTACGCTGCTGGAATTGGTGTAACTACACTTCTGTATGCTTCAGTTTTACATCCAAGTAATATGGCTGTGATGCACATTGGAATGAAAATTCGAATAGGAATCTCTTCGTTGATATATCGGAAAGCTTTACGATTAACTAGTAGTGCACTTGGTCAAGTTACTGTGGGTCGCATTGTAAATTTAATGTCAAACGACGTTACTCGCTTAGATAACGTGCCACTGTACTTCCATTATTTGTGGCTATCCCCATTTCAAACTGCGATTATTACTTATTTGATGTTTTACGAAGCGGATCAATGGGGCTTATACGGTTCAATTGTGGTCTTAGCTTGTATTCCTCTACAAATTTGTCTTGGTTTTCGCATGATAACACTACGCCGAAATACGGCTCAACGCACTGATGAGAGAGTAAGACAAATGAACGAAATCATCCAAGGTATACAAGTGATTAAGATGTACGCCTGGGAAACTCCGTTTGTTAATTTGATACGTGAAATTCGGCGTTTGGAAATACACGAAATACGACAGAGTGGATTCATAAAAGCTGTATGCATGTCGTTTATGTTCTGTACAGCACGTACAGCAATTTTTGTGACTCTACTAGCATTTTCGACTGGAAATACCTTTCTAAAAGCCGAAACAATGTTTTTGATAACGGCACAGTTCTTAATTTTACGACATACAATGACAAATTTCTTTCCACAAGCTGTAATTCAATTCGCAGAAGCCGTTGTCGCTACCAGACGTTTACAATCCTTTATGGATATGAGTGAAATGAATTACCAAAATACCGTAGGCAATAAAAATGATTACATAATACAAAGATTCAGAAGATCCTCGGACGACTCGTTAACGGGACACCTTGGAATTCAGCTGCGACACGTATATGCTCGATGGGCAAATAAAGGTCCTTGCGACTTAAATGATATCACCTTAAAAGTGACTCCTGGTGAACTGTGTGTGATAATCGGTCCGGTTGGTTCTGGAAAAACCACTTTATTAAACGTGATTCTTCACGAAATTCCGTTAGTTGCTGGTGAGTTAACAGTAAACGGAAAGTTGTCATATGCTGCTCAAAATCCATGGATTTTCGCTGGGACTGTAAGACAGAATATACTATTTGGACAAACTTACGATCGTGAACGATACAACGAAGTAGTTAGGAGCTGTGCGTTGATTCGAGATTTTCGATTGTTTCCTCAAGGAGATAGAACGATTGTTGGAGAACGAGGAGTCTCACTTAGTGGAGGACAACGAGCCAGAGTTAATTTAGCTCGAGCTGTATATAAAGATGCCGACATTTACTTATTAGATGATCCTCTATCGGCAGTCGATGCAGCCGTTGGAAAGCATTTATTTTATGAATGTATTTCAAAGTATTTAAAAGCAAAAACTGTTATTTTAGTGACTCATCAAATTCAGTATTTGAAACTGGTGGACCGAATTATTTTGATGGATCAAGGAACTATACAGGCTGCCGGGACGTATCATAATCTACAAATTACCGAGAAGAAAAAATATTCGAAGTTGTTTGAAACTGAAGAAGATGATGAAGAAGATGAACCTAGAGAGAATGACCAAGTCGAGAAACTAGCCAATTTGCTTCGTGCTATTTCATTCCATAGTACCACCAATATAATAGCACGCAATAAAAAAGAACCACCTGCACTTACAGCGACTCAAGAACGTTCATCCGAAGGACAACCTGGATTAACAATGCTATGTGCATACTTTTTAGCAGGCTCCAACGTCTTGGGAGTCAGTTTAATTGCCTTTGGATATCTGGGAACTCAGTTTTGTGGAAGTGCCGTAGATGTTTGGTCTCGTGAATGGGTAGTTCATGATCACTATTCAATTTACCAGAATAAAACGGATGGTAATAGTGAATCTTATTACATTAACATTTACATTATATTACTAGTTATGGCAATTGTTATGGCTCTGTCACGAGCTTTTTATTTTTTCGTGGTTTGTATGAGGTCGTCAATAGCGTTGCATAATCAAATGTTTGAAAGTATTACGACAGCTTCGATGCGTTTTTTTTATGTGAACACTTCTGGTGCTATTTTAAACCGCTTTTCCAAGGATATGGGTCAAGTTGATGAGCTACTTCCAGCAGCTTTTATTGATTCGGCTCAAATTTTATTGACCATGGTCGGAGCTTCTGTCTTAATTATGTATTTGAGCTGGACGATGGTTTTTCCTACCATAATTATGATTGTGCTTTTTTACGTTATACGAGAGTATTATTTAGTGCCTAGTCAACGTTTGAAGCGTCTTGAGGGGTGCACAAAAACACCAGTTTTTGCTCATGTTAACGCTTCCTTGCAAGGGCTCGCTACCATACGAGCTTTTGGAGCCGAGGAACTTCTAATCGCTGAATTTGATTCGCACCAAGATTTACACAGTAGTTGCTGGTACTATTTTATCGCAATATCCCGAGCTTTTGGATTGTGGTATGATTTGGTTGTGGCTCTTTATATTTTCGCGATCACATTTATGTTTTTGGTGATCGATCAAGATCCGACAGGAAGTGACAATGGGTTGGCTGTGACTCAGGTTATAAGCATGATTGGCTTGTTTCAATGGGGTATGCGACAGTCAGCCGAACTACAAAATCAAATGACTTCAGTTGAAAGAATTTTTGATTACCTAAAAGTTGAACATGAGCCTCCTTTGGAAACAGCACCGTATCAACGTCCTCCCCCAGAATGGCCGATTGAGGGACGTTTGGAATTCATTAATTTGTCGATGCATTATTCAATAAAGGATCCTCCTGTGTTGCAGAATTTGACCCTGAAAATTTGTGCTAAGGAAAAGGTAGGAATTGTAGGACGCACTGGAGCTGGCAAGTCCTCGTTGATCGGAGCTTTGTTTCGCCTAGCTCATTTGAATGGAGGTATACTATTAGATGGGATCAACACAAAATATATTGGACTTCATGATTTACGACGGAAAATTTCCATCATACCACAAGAGCCTGTTTTGTTTAGTGGCAGTATGAGGTATAATTTGGATCCTTTCAGTGAATATCCAGATTATTTATTATATCAATCATTGGACGTGGTGGAACTTCAGGCTTGTGTTTTACCGGAACTGGGAGGATTAGACGCTCAGATTATTGAGGGTGGCGCGAATTTTAGTGTTGGACAACGCCAATTGGTATGTTTAGCACGGGCACTGGTTCGCAGAAATAAGGTGTTAGTGTTAGACGAAGCCACGGCCAATGTGGACCCACAAACGGACGACTTAATTCAAAGGACAATTCGAACGAAATTTGATTACTGTACGGTACTAACGATCGCTCATCGTCTTAATACGGTTATGGATTCGGACAGAGTAATGGTGATTGATGCTGGGAAGTTGATGGAATTTGATCATCCCTATGTACTGTTACGAAACCCAGATGGATTTTTGTCGGTTATGGTTAATCAAACGGGATCGGGTATGCGGCATCTTTTACATAAAATGGCTCGTGATAATTACATTTCGAAACATGGTGAAGCAGCCGCTGAGGCTATGAGTGAATATAATTTTTCAATCACGTCATAATAGAAAAAAAAATTAGAATTGGTACTTATATTTTTTAAAAATTTCTTATTATTTTATAAAACTGTTTTTTTAGTTTATATTTCTATGGTAGATAGTTCAATAAAAGCCTTTTGCTTTAATTTTTTTTAATATTATTTATTTATATTTTCTTTATTAATTGCAGTACTTGTTACGTGATCACTTCGCCAAGCCTAAACTAAGCTCATTTATGAGGTTTGTTCCACGTGTACATTTGTTGATGTTGAAACACGTCCATCGAATGACAAAGAGTAAGACACATTAACCAAGAGACAAGAGTGAGTGAAAATCATGAGGCAAGGGCTTCACCCTAATTTGAAACTGGTTTTGCGGTGTTTAAACACCTCCAAAACAGTGCCCTGATGAGTTACAGTCATAAAAATGTACGTTAATAGATCGGCTTTCGCCCTGGTGCGGCCAAACGGCTGAGGGCTGGGGCGTTTCTTCACTCACTCTTGTTTCTTGGTCAGTGCCTTGCTCTTTGTCTTACGTGGACGTGTTTTGCTCAAACGTCTGGAACAAACCTATGATAACACCAAAAAAAAAAAAAAACAAAATATCTGACCCAGAGATACAATTGTTTTTCTATGTATCACGTTGAACATAAATCACATTAAATAGAACGTTTCAATTTTCCGAAACTTGCTTAAATACTTCCCTGTCACAAAAAAAATCTACATTAGAGATTTTCCAAGAACTGAAGGACACTTAAGAAAAACTGACCCCTGATTTGTGCTTAGCGTTCAAAAATACTCGAAAAACTATTTATCACACGTTTATTAACTTTTTCTTATTGATATTTTCTTCAATTTCTATAAAAGTTTTCGGTCATTTTTTGAAATTGATGAGTGCTGGAGGAAAACGTTTTTCGTGCTCAGTGTAAAAATATTCACCAGAAACCAGGTATCACATCTCTGGGTTAGATATTTTATTTTTTTTTGTCTAGCTGTCTTATTACCTTTTTTATAGTAAAAATAGTTTATGAATGTTAATAAATTTGGACATTTTCTTTTAAAAATTTAATGACACAAAATGGCAGGAGGTTCACTGTTAAAGCACCCAAAGCTTCAAATTGACTAATAACTACTTTCGTTTATTTTATGATGAGAAAAACGTGAAAATGGCAATTTATATTAACGATATAAAAAAAACATTCATTGTTGAAATCGAGCCTCTGTCTATCTTATTTGTTTTGATTGAATCTTGAAACAAAAGTAGGTTCTTCTCCCGTCTATATAACCGAATGCTTTTTTTTTTGGCTACATACCCATAAATAAAGATAAAACCAACTTGAAATCCACTCACTTACCGTATTTGCCGGGAGATAAGACGCATCGGACCATAAGACGCACCCCAAAATTTATCTATACATAGAAAAAAGTATGGTTTAGACTTTTGACTATAAGACACATCGGGCCATAAGACGCACCCTGATTTTAGGTCAAATTTTCATAGTAAAAAAGTGCGTCTTATCGTCCGGCAAATACGATATTTAAAAAGTGCCAAAATTGTATACAGTGTGTGAACGCTAATTGTTTTCTTAACTGGTATTCTCTTATTTACCAATCAATTATTTTATATATTTTTTGTATGAATTTTCATAGTTAATTGAATCTAAGACCAAAACTGGTTCGTCAAAATTGATAGTTTTAAAGCGATTTAAAGATAACAACGAACTCTTAAAGAAGTATACAAATGAATTCCTTAATCATACTCTCTTTATTTTTCTTTAAATGATCTTTGTATCACCATTAAACCACTTTAAATCGATTCCACCATAATGGATCCGATTACACTTTTACACACTGAAATCTCAACCTTTAAAAAAAAATAACCGTGTATACATTGAAATCTGACCATTACGTTTAAAAAGCAAGCATTACACTATGTCTACACTGAATCACACTATAAGTTTTATTAAATGTGTATTACACTGTATTTTTACATTTATTAGCAATAAATTAAATCGTTTTTTTTGTGTTTATCATTTTTATCACTCACTTGGCAAAAATTTGATGTTTAATGGAGTGAATCGAATGTTGCTATATATCAGTGTAAGTAAGTATGAACTACAGGTAAAATTTTCACAAGTCCACCCTATTTGAGTGTGATCTCAGCATATACTTGGTGTATTTACTACACCAAGTATGTCTAAACTGAGTTTAGACCGTAACACACCATGGAAGTCCTAACGGGTCCAGAAAGGTAGAAAGCTTTTTTAGTTTTCAAATTGGGTATCAATTTATGTAGGTACATACATTGATTAAGGTTTCTTTGTTTATTGTTATAATCTATTACATGGGTCTTTGTTTTATGAATCATTTTTTTCAGCCATACAAAACGCCAGATACAAAGATAGATACCCACATGATCTATACCCATGTTGGCCTATAATAAAGCTTTTAAAATAAATAAAAATATCAGCTTATAAAATTATATTTCCAAATTTTTAAGTCAACTTAGTATATAAGAATCAGTGTCTAAGTTATTTGAATTAAGCGGAAACTACATGGTAGTCGTGAATCGGGTAGGAACAAAACCAGACCAGACAGGATTTACATCTTCGACTAAACTGAAATTTTACGACCACAATCTGTCTTTTTCATGGACGAGAACTAATATATGTACTTCCACTGATGTTGGTTTAAACAAGGTACCTATTGATCACGACCAGCTGGTCAATGGGTAATGATCTCGTCCGGTTCACGATTCCATGTAAATCTGGGTTTTTAAAAATTTTCTTGTTATTCAACAATTACAATCCTCTTTCCAATCTCTTGAGTAATTGGTGATTTTAATCTAATATAAGACTTAAAAATATCAGTATCTGAAGGACCAGGTAAGTGATTTCTCATATTTTTCGGAATCATATCAAAACCATCTCCTCCTCCAGTCATATAACTAGATACAACAATTCGGTACCAGGAATCTTCCTTCAATGGTTCATAACGAGAAAGTGTGCATTTTCCACATCTGACTTCTACATTTTGAACCCTCGATCCAGCAGGTTGAGACACATTAAAAGTTACCTGGAACCCTAATAAAATTTATTTGAATCGAATATAAAAATTTCTATTTAATAATACCGCTATATTGTAGCATGTGAACAGCTGTGAATTTTTCTGCTGTTAATTGTTTACTGACAGAATATTCGAGCATTTCTAAGATCTTGTCTCCACGAAGTTCCACGACATCAAGGAAATTATTAAAAGGTAGAGCCACAACCATGTCATTAAACGTGATATCTATGCAAATTTTATAAGATTAAAATAAATAAAAGAATCCTCTGTTAATTTACTAACTCCCTTTAAAAATTGATGCAAATAAAGTTCCTGTGTGTACAACAGCAATAGGTGCGTATGTCCATTAGGGTGGAGCGTCAATATATGGAAGAAAAAAAAAATTAATTTAACGGATTCGAATACCTCTAGTTTTTTGCATTTTGAGGAATTAAACACTTTTTTATTATAAACTTATTATTTTTGAAATCGTTTTTAGCCCTCTACCGAAGCTCAAAGTTTCAACTTTTTTAAAATTAAGAAAGGAATTTTTATTTTATTAGTTTAATGGTGAAATTAATTTTCTAACGATTTTTTTTTCAATTCTTCGCAAGTTGGTATGGATGTTACTTAACTTATTCAAAAATTAAAATTTTTTTCATCGCCTAAAATCCGATAAAAAATATGATAAATAATATACATTATAATCAACTTCAAATGGGTTATTTGGAAGTTCAGTTTCCGTTTTTCCCATAAAAAAGCTAGAGTTAATTTTTTATAAATAAAGCTTATAAAAATATTATAATGAAATATAGGTATAATGTTTATTAAACGAAAATAAATGATACAAATAATGACACAAATAAATGATTCGACTCATAAAAACAAATCGAAAACTCGAAAGGTTGATTCAAAATGTGATTATAAGAAGACAATTGCTCTATTTTCACATTTTGTAATTTTTTTTAGTGTGGAAAAATGGCATTATACTTCTTGAATTTATTTTAGATCTTATAAGTCCGTCCCTTGCTTTTTCACCAACCACAGTAACTGAAGCTTCAGTCACCATCTTCACACATCGCTCAACAGCTTGAGTATGACAAGGATAATCAGGAAATTCTATATCAATTTTCGATTTTTTCTGTAGCAATGTTTTTAAATCTTGATTGCTCATATTATCCAACAGTGGAGGAGATGTGACTTGTGATTCAGTCCATATTATTAAGCTAGTATAGTCTTTAGCTTCAAAATTTAACTTTGGAAGCTTAAATATTCGAACCGAAGCTCCAACTTTTTGTTTTTCTCTGGCTGATAAAATTTTTCTTAAGCCCAATTTTCTGATGTGAGGTCTTCTATCGTTTAGCATACCCAGTAATATATTTTCTGGGTGTGCAAAAAAAGAATTACGTTGAATTACCGGGTCAATTATTTCTCGAACATTCGGACTGAAACATCTTGAAAAACTAATAAGTTTAAAAATATGATTTGGGCCATGTTTGAAAGAGCTATCTTTTTTAATGCCAAACCAAACGGGGCCATATACTTTTAAAATATATTTTGAAAGTATAATTAAATTTTCCGTTGGATTAGATGTCGCTACATATAGTCTTAAGATTCTATTGGCAGTTGTTAGCCACCTGGAATGTGCCATTTTTCCTGGGTTTCGGTGTGCAAGACCTTCAGGGCAAGATCCTTTACTTACAGCTTGACACATTTGGTATAAATACTTTTGGTCCGTACTTAGGCTCTCTTCGATTTCAGGAGCTAACGTCGGTAGATTTCCTAAAATTGCTGAACATTCCACAATAGGAAGATCAGCGCAACTTTCCAGTGCTTTTCCAATGGGCCCTGTGTAACTCTTAGGTCCTAATGTCGCTCCATCTAATTTAAGAAATAAGTGGCGAAAAGGTAATTCATTGAAATGCAGTTGACATATGAACCACTGCAAAGGCCTTTTCAACTTCAGCTCCATAATTCGAATAACTCCACTTTTCCAACCCGTATTTGTGGCTGTACCATCACAACCAATAACAGACAACGCATTTAAATTTAATTTTCTGTTTGTCATAAAAGAATATAGCGAATGCGCAATTGCTTTCCCTGTACCGGAAGAAATGGTTAAATGTCCTAAATAGTTTGAACCTGGCTCCGTGAGTAAGGAGATATGTTCATTTATTTTTCTAACATTATGAAAACTTTGGCCTCGTTTTTCACAAACCAACGTTCTATCTTTTCTTCCGTCAAAATAAATACTGGTAACATTCGAAAGACAATCGTTTTGTTGGAGTTTTTCACGTTGCCGTTTTCTAGCTCTACGAACTTTGCTTCGATCGATTATATTTTCTGTATTTTGAACAGTTACTAATCCGACGTCCTGCAACACTGCGCTCGCGACTGCTGCTGCCGATCGATCTGAAATGCCATATTGATCACAAATTCGGGCAACATTTGGAAGATGTAAATGATTTCTCTCACTTATTTCATGAACATTTTTCGAGGTATGTGACTTGGAATTATATTCAGATGTTGATGAAGCAGTTGGAATATTAACTTTTACGGAATTTTTTGTTTTTACGTTAAGCGATGATTTCATAGTTTTATATAACATAATTTTGTCATTTTCTTTCTTTTTCCTTATATTTTTCTTTTTAAGTTTATTTGTTTCCAAAAGATCCAACCCACCTATAACCATTTTTCTTTTAGTTCTTTGATCGGCAAGAAACGATCTTTCTAAAAAAGGTACTTTCTTATCTCGTGAACAAATACAACTGTTGAAATCAATGCATTTGCAAGTACAGATATCAAATAATTCAGTTTGGCATTTGTATTTCCATTCTTCTAGCTTCTGAATAAAATTTTCATTTTTTTTAGATTGAGGGTACCTCAAAAAGTGTAAATATTTATCATAGGCACTTTTTAGCTGTTGTTTTATACGTTGTATTGTAACAAAAGGTAAAGATGCACTTTTCCAAATTTCTATTATATTACGACCTGTGATATCAATTATTTCAGCAATAGCTGGTTGTTTTCCGTTTCCCATAACTTTATGTTCATTTCTCACAAAAATTAAATGTTTCAAAACGTCCGCGATTGTTGGTAACACTCTCTTGTTTAGAAGGCCCAATGATCCAAAGATTGGACAGCTAAATTCGTGTCGGGTTACTCGCTTCAACATGATGATTTCAATATGTATTTAAGTACTTAATAAAAATTTTAATGTTTCAAAATTAACACGTAACTTCTTGATAGTTATGATAACAACTTTGAAATAAAAACAAAATTGTATTCTCACTTATCCTACCCACACGACGCAAAGATAACTAATTTTAGTTAAAAAAAAAATTATTGGTTGTTTATAATTATTAAGATTTAAACTTTTACAAAGAAATTTTTAATTAAAGGGAACGAGGCAAATATCTAAAAACATTGAACAATGTTATGTATTTTACGGATGTATTAAAAGTAAGATTGATGACGATGAGGACAAGTAGGTGAATTAATATTTTTTTCCAGTATTATATGCCATTCCTGGACTGAATAAACATAGCTAAAAATATTAAAAAAACAGTTACGGATAAAAAAATTAACAATACATAACGATTATTTTCAACGTATTTTTTTAAATTTTTGAGCTGTGGTAGAGGGCTGAAAGAATTTTTTTAGATTTTTTTTATTATTTTTTACATGAAGTTTATATAATTACGCAACATTTAAACTCTCTTCCAATAACAAAATTTGAAAAAAATTATGACGCTCCACCCTAATGTCCATTCATCTCTATCTCCTTTACCAAACCACTTAACAAACAAATGAATTTGAATTGAAAAAAATTGATTTTAAAAGTAATTAACATACGGCAGAAACCATTGCATCGGCCACGAAATTTCCCAAATTGCATTCACCAGTTTTACAATTAGATTGATCTAAAACAACTCGAGTTTCACCAATTATTTCATTCCCTATTGCATCTACAGTGTTTTTCCAAGGAACCAAAAGTTTTTCAATAGTTTCATCTAAAAATTAAACGTCTCCCTTAATAATTTAAGTAATTGATTTTTCCATCTACCTTTTTTGATTGAAGAGTCTAAAAAAATCGGATTACCCTCCCAACTGTGAATGTCATTTTTTTCATTGAAAAAAACGGTTAAATTTCCCAGATATTTTGAGTAGCAAGATGCTTGCACTATCAAAACAGCTCGTTCACGACCAGAACTTGTCTCTTTTATTACAAGTGGATAGTCGCCTTCTGGTTTATCAGGGCCTGGAGGATTGTCTCCATGGTACAATAGAGTATGCGAATGTGAACTAATAATGATATTTAAATACGGGCCTGCGTTAGCTGCAATAACTTTATCTACGTCTAGCCCACAGTGAGATAATGCAATTATTATATCGCAGTGCTCTTCAAGTTTTAAACGTTTTGCCTCAAGTTGTACGGCTGTGGATTCGTCGGAAAATTTTAATTTGCCAGTTTGAGCGATTTCCTAAAATTCCTAGTAATTAAAAAGTAGACAAATATTGATTAAAATTCTTCTCAAGACGGTGGTGCAACTTGAGTTTTTGTTTTTTTACAACATTTTTACTTTTGTTTAAACGGCTTAAAACTTTTAGTAAAGCTCGTTTTTACTATACATTAAGGTAGTCGAAGAATAAAACTAAGTTTGCAGTCTCAATTAGGTATACAGTCAAAATCAACGTTTTCCTCCTATTTATTCAAGCCTAGAAAAAAAAACTAAAGCTTAACAAGAGGAATACGAAAAATACAGGTCAAGCATTTAGTAGTATATTCCACATGACTTGTAACGTATCAAGTATACGGGGTATGGTACAATGTACGGTTTTAATTTCATCTGAAAAAAACCTTAAGTGTTCAGTGTTCACACTCATTAATCTTGAAATTATTGGAACTTGATCGAAAATCTTTCAAGTCTAGAAGTAAAAGAAAAATACACCAGACACAAAAATTTAAGATTATTAAAATATACGATTTTGTGGGATTTTCAAAGAGCTGTAAGTTAGATATAAAAAATATGGTCGCTATTTGTAGAGAAAAAAAGAAAATAAAAGCTTTACGTTTCTTATAGTTCTATTTGAATCTCAAGATTAATTAAAAGTAATAGATTCCAAATAATTGCAAGACCGATGAAAATTTTTTGCCTGTTTCTTAAAAATGCAAAGTTAAGTAATATAATTTTTTTTTTTTATTTTGTAATTTCACTTTGACATTTTCTTTTAGTTTGTTTAGAATTTAATTTCCTTAAATTTGGTCAACTCTAGAGATTTTTAATCACTTTTACTCAGATTTTTGTCACGGAGTTATCGTCGATAGTGGAAAAAAAATCTTTTTTGATTTAAATATAGTCACTATCTCGGAAAATATAGTTTTTTATTTCAAAAACAACCTTTTTTATTACAAATGCAACTTTTTTCATTTCAAACAACATTCAATAACAAATAATACCTATATGTATATGTAGAACAACACTTATTTTTTTTAGGGGAGGTTGCCAAATGCGTACTGGTCACTTGAATCGTACCAGATCATTTATTTAAAAATTAATACATTTACCAGACATCTCTTGGTGGTAAAGATATGAACTTTTATATAATTTCCTACTATTATAACTTTTATGTCGCTAAAATAAGAACTAAAAGTCATTCCCATGAAACGTTGTTTTGTGAATAACAGAAGCACAAAGAAATCAGGAAAGTCTGATCTTATTTTTAAACTATTTTAATCGGCTGAAATTAATATAAATCTACAATTTCTGGGGTAGTCTTATATATTTTTGAAAACTAACTACGCATGTTATACTATTTATTTCTATTTAGACATTTAGTTTATGAAACATGCTGATAAGGTTTTAAAGTTAGCTTCAATTATTTGGCGGGACGTCTTTTTCCTAAATCGTACCACACCATGATCCAATGGTTTAAGCGCTGAAAGGGAGGGGGTACATGAAGCTAGTGTAAGATTTTTGAAAATACTTACGAGTATTATTGTCCTCATAGAATATCAGTTAAGTAACGTAATATTAAATTCCTTTTTTATGTTTTATGAATATATAAACTAAACTTACTTTAAATTCTAAATACAGTTTCGCTGATGGTTTTTTTGTATTTTTTTTAATCCAACACATGAGGTAAGATTTTGGAGACCAGCTGATACCATTTAGGATACCGGTTGCCTAAATCGTACTGTTTGCGTGATTTTACAAAAGTGTTCATATAACAATGATCAATCAATAAATATTTAAAAATTCATATTAAATTCAACTTCGATAGTTAATGCATAGATGCAAACCATAATATTTACTAAAATTCCTACTTAAGAATATACTGTAAACTGCCTTCGAAATTAAGTGGTACACATTTGGCAACTCTCCCCCATACATTCTAATACATAATAAAAATGTATATTATATATATTATATATATATATATATATATATATATATATATATATATATATATATTGTATTTCATTTTTATTTTTATTTTGATATACAATATTAAAATTAAAGAAATATTACTTGAAATAAAAATGATTGCTTTTGGAATAAAAAAAATTTCTTTTGAAATGAAAAGATTGTTTTTGATGTAGAAGAACGGTAATAGAAAAACTCCAAATTATTTTTTAAGGTGAAATTATTGAAGAGAAAATAGTGAATAGATTATATAAACATTATTTTAGTGTTAGATGCTGGTTTTAGAAAATGTAAAAACTGCACCAATAAAATAATTAAGAACCTTAATGGTATAACTATGCAAAAATGGATTTTTAGTGTAAAACTGTGGGTAAGTTTTCAACCTTTAAATATCCTAAAGAACTCCGGAAGTATCCAGAAGCTTTAAAAAATATGTTCTTACCATTTTTACTTAAACTATAGAATAGTTCTTTTTTTGAGTTGTTTTTAGATGCTCCAAGTCAAGTAAGTATTTGGAAATTTTGCTCAATGAATTAGCTTAGTGATTAAATATTAATATTTGACTTAATTTTCAGCCAAAAATAGCTCTAAAGTCAAGTGAAGTAGTGCAGTGGTTTTAACAATCCAAATTTTGACTCGACCATTAATATGAAAGTTATCTCTAGATAAAACGTAGTTGAAAACTTATTTTAACGAGAACTTTAGCACCCTTGAGAAAAAGTTTAATTTAATTTTTTCATTTACATTTGTTGTTTTCAGTATTACACCAATGACACCAATTTTTTTCCCTTCTCGATTTATTATTGTCGATTTATTATACAATCCCTCCATACTTGGTTCCAAAGAACTATCCATATTAGCTACCAAAATAGGTGATTTTAAGGCTTTCATGAAAGGAACAAGTCCGTCAATCTTATTGTCGAATTCATGATTTCCTAAAGTCTATAATACGATTTTATGTTAGATCATTTTTTGTGTTATTTCATGCTAATTTAAGAGACTTACAAAAGCGTCAAATGGGAGTAAATTCATAAAGTATTGAGTCACGTTCCATCCTAAAATATTATACCATATTGTGCCTTGGAAATTGTCTCCAGCGTTTAAAACAATTGAATTAGGACGAGTTTTCACTAAATCATTAATCAAAGTATAAACTCGAGAAATGCCTCCAATACATGGTTGGGTCTTGGGGTCTTTACATGGAGTCGATTGCCAAGTAATTTCCTCAAAACTTGAATTTTAAAAAAATACAAATTGTATTATTTGTTGTCATTTTATAAGTGTAACCTTACCGAGCATGAAAATCATTCAAGTGAATTACAGATAGTTCAAATAAATTTTCACTCGGGTCTCTTTCGAATTTGGAAATAGAAATAACTCCATTAAACAATAAGTTAACAATGAAGAAAACTGGAAAATCCAAAAATTAGTTTGTATAAAGGAATTTAAAGTTGAATTTCTATCTTTACGAGTTATTCCTATGGTATCCATTTTATAATATAGTTATACAATAACATTTGCTCTTTGACTTATTAATTTATGCTCAAACAAGTTTTACTGATAATCATTTCATTATCTTAAATTGAAAGGAATTTGAATATAGTAAGAGAAAGGGAAGTTTATCCAAGTAAAAATGTAATTAATGATTTAAAAATTAAGAAATGAAAATTTGACTTGCAAAAAGATTTTTTCTATTTAAGTATCCTAAAAATATTTTATAAACGAAAGCCGTAATCTTTTCAATTTTTTTAATTTAGATACCTATTTCATAATACTAAAAATTATCTATATTTTTTTTCGATTACAACAATTGTATACGGTTTGAGATATTTAAAATTGGATTGGAAAATTCAGAGATGAATTTTTCGAAATTTTCTTAATAAAAGCGCACAATTTTTTATGTATATAAAAATTTATAATAGATGTAACAATGTGCATTAGAATATAAGTATATACGATAGTATATATATTTAATTATGATATAAATTGTTATACGATAGTATAACGAAGTGAATCTTCTTTAAAATGAATTTTGCTTGATATTTCCACTTATAAATGAAATTGATGATGTAATGATTTGATTTGACTCTTAAATATTAATTTTCGAGTTTGACTCGATTTCAAAGTCAAATTTAGATCAAGTAACTTGAATATCAGTTAAGTTTTTTTTAGAAGTCAAGTCAAGTATTAAATTCTTAAAAATATTCACAAAATAAATGAGTTTTATGGTAACAAAAACTAAATTTTTGTTTTTCAACGATAACATTGTTAACGGTATATATCTAATATTTAATTTTATTCTTTCAAAGGCACAAACCTAAACTTATAATTAGTTTTTAAAATGTTTAATTAATAAATGTAAATGATTTTTTACTTTTAATTTTAAGTATCTACTTAAAAAATCTTTTAGCAATCTTATATAATTCAGATAAAAATACTTCATATGCCAAAATTATGGCTTTAAGAATCAATTATATTCAAGAATGGGGATTTCTCAAGGCAAGTAGTTGAACATATTTAGAAATAGATTGTGGTTGATTTTAATTTGCAAAAAAATAACTTACAAGTCTATGCTTAACTTGATAAGACATTTAAAAATAAATGTTTGGCTTGATTTCAAGTCAAATTTAGATCAAGCAACTTGAAATGATATCAAATTTTGAATCTTTATTTAAGAATCAAGAAAAAGAATACCCAATGAGCACATACGTTGAAACAATTCTGTAACATTAACATAACATTCTTTCGTTCTATTAAGAGTTTCAGAACTATTAGATAGTGGGACCTTTTGTGGTTATTGAGATACACTGTAGTGACGGGGGAATTCTCCTTGGGCTCCTCAAACCCTGTTCATTTAAGTTTAAATGCATTTTTATAAAACTTCTTAGATGTACTGTAATTTTTACCTTAATACTTTTTTCTTACCATTCTAATTATTGTTAATAGTAGATTAAGATACACATAGTCAGTTAAAACAATTTCCTGATCTTAATTTTTCTCTCGTTCTCTTATAGACCAAAAAAAAATCAAAGTGCAAAGATTTCCAAAAATGAATATCATAATATAATTTTTCAAAGTTATACTCTGTATCCATCGTAACCATACTAATATACAAATTATAGTTATTTCTTTTATGATATAAGTGTACTATCATTTTAACAAAAATTTTGATTTAATAAATTTTTCCACTTGTGAGAGGATTTAATGTTAAATTTCAGTCATGGAGTTTTTTGGTATTACTATGTTTGGTTTTCCAGACATTTTTGCTGAAATGAAAAAACCCGAATATCACGAGCCTCAAAAGCCTGCCATTTGCATTGATTTAAACTCAGAAAGTAAAGTAAATCATACTAATAAAAAAAAATCTTTTACCTAGCAGATTTTTAGAATACCAAGGTAAAAAGCTGTACGAATATTACAAACCCCTTGATGCGTATATCAAAAATGCAGACGGTTATGCGTATGGTTCTTATGACCGAATGGTTCGTTTAAAAGAAAAAGGGTTAAGAAAACCTGTTGGTAATATTTCAATAATTTCCCTTTATTATAAAAATATCATGATGATAATAATTAATAATCATTGGTGGCTAATGTTCTATTTTTCTAAAGCTCCTTGTGATATGTATAAACGTCCCATAACCCAATCTCAATATATGAGCTATTGGATGGGCGATAAATCGAAAGGAGGAATTTTGGAATCAAAAGAATGGATGTATCCATTGAAAATATACCGAAAAAAATTATCACCTGAATCACGGTAATATATTTTATTTTCATTCGATTCATTCACTTTTAGTAATATTGTTGTTATTTATTATTTAAGATTTGCTGAAGAGTTTTTCCATAAAAGTAAATCTCTTATCAGATAAAAAATATCTACAGAAGATTTGATTCATAAAATGTAATCAAATGAAATAAAATAAATTATTACAAAATTCCCACCCCCGAGTGGCTTAACAAGGAAGTTTTTTTTAATCCTACTATTCAATCATCAATTTCCTCAAAGTCTAAATTTACTTATAAGTACTACCTATAATTTATTTATAAGTGTAAAGTACTTCAACTTTTTCAGATTATTCATTCGTTCATTTAAACATCTTGTTAAAAATTTTAAGAAAGACTCAATTTTCAAATTTTAATTTTCAGAGGATATTATAGGATCAAGTGAATTATTTAATATTTATTATTCATCATATCATAATAAATAATATTAACGTTATCAATTATTGAATTGTCCTGCCACATCATTGTGTATAGTGGTCTATTAATATAACAATGATAGGACATGTAGCAGGACAATTCAATAATTGATCAAGTTGATATTATATATTATGATCGCCTGATGAAATAATAAATTATTGCAAAACGTTGCGTTAAATAATAATACATGTATAACTTGATGGTATAATACTTGATGGTATAAAATCCTCTGGAAATTAAAATTTAGGTATAATATCAAGGTTCAAGGACCTGAACAAAATAATGACTCAATTTTCAATAAAAATTATATAATTAAGTCCACTCTCTGTAGTAGCTAGTAGATCTATAAGTATTTAATGTTTAATTTTTTCCTATAATTTCTTCCTAAATGGGTCGTCCACTTATAACATAACGCGTTGGGGGAGGGGGTGTCTGGAGAAAACGTTATTAATTGTGACACGGAAGACTCAGGGGTTTTCTCCAAATGCAAAACCACAGTTCAAAATTAATTTTTGAAAAAAAAAGTTTTGTTGTATTTATCGACATGAGGTAAGTGGTACTATTTGATACTTAGTTCTGATTTGTGCCGGGGTAAAATATAATTAATTTTTATTTTTTCTAATATACAGCCGGCAAAAAGAGTTAGAAGAGGGGGGAGGTAGTATTATAAATGTTGTGCCATAGTATTTGTTGGAGGTTTGTTTGTGTGTGACTAAGTGTGACAGAGAGACGGGGAACTAAAATATCATAAAAAAGGCGTTATTTATACGTAATATGTGGGCAACCCCCAGTGGCGAAACTATAAATTTTAGCCCACCCCCCCCTGCCGTAAAAAAATAGATCGGTCCCCAACCTTATATGAATTTTTGCTCTTCGTATCTAGCGTCCCATATTTTAATTTAGCACCGATTTTCTTGCGAAAGGTCCTTCTTAAAAGGCCCTTTGAGGTTTAGAGAAGTTAGCAGATATTATCATTTTTTTCATATCAGGTGTTGATATGAAAATCGTGTATATTTTGTTTTGAAAATTAGCATTGTCTGTTAAGAATAACGACAGTTTCTTAATATCCTTATTCGTAACATCTTGGTCGAAATCCATGGTAATTTCATCGTTATTCAAATCAATTGCCGTACTACTTCTGCTATCAACATGTTCAAATTGCCCTTCATCTCCAGGTGTAGGACCTTGATTTTTTAGTTTTAAGTCAGTTGGATTAGTTTTTTCGCTAAGTATAAACTTGTTCAAACACCTGTTCATCTTTAAAAGTACTTTGATTTTCTGTGATTGTAGCAAATGATTTAAGAAAACGGGTTAGTTTGGTATTTTGCAAAACGTTCCTGTTCCTTTTTCAATTTCTCTTTTTTACTGCACCGTCTCTGCAGCACCACTAGTACTAATTTTCTCAAAATTTTCGACCCCCCGCGTCGCAGGGCCTAGCGATATGGTAGTTTCGCTACTGACGACCCCCAAATTGTACTGCTGCTTGCAGAAAGGAATTTTAATGGTTTCTCTATTCAAAGTTAAAGACTTATTTTCTAAAACTCTGCACTTAATTTGTTGAATTTTACGTTAATGAAGCCACGGGTAGCCACTAGTATCATTTAACACTTCAGAATAATATAAATTATATTACAGAAACGCAACAATTAACAGCATTAACAATGCCATAATATGATTTTATACAGCGCCAACGGCACCAACAGTGTACTATAGTTAGTTAGGATTTAGAATCAGAGATGGCCATAGCATCGCGCCTGTCAAATGGTGCCATGTGCTCGTGATTTACTTCAAATTTCCTGATTCTAACCTTTTAAAAGATTTAAAACAACTACACCAACTACATTTAAAAAATACATAAGATGAAGGAAAAAAGGAAAAAAATAATCAAAAAAAGTCAACCCAAAAGTCGTAAGGAACTACGCAAAGAAAAACGAAACGTGAAAAAAATTCATCGACAAGAATTCTTTTCCAAGAAAAGCAAGAATACTATCCCAACAAATATCGATAAAAATGAAAAGGAGCCTCGCAAAAAGAACCAAAAACCTGATCTTAAACCTTCAAAGGTTTGTAAAAAATCAAAAATCCAATTATTCATTGAATAATTTTTAAATTTTTCTTATAGCCTAAACAAGAAAGTGTGGCTGATGTTATGGTAAAACATATAGAAAAAGAGAAAAAGGATAAATTGATTCTTGATAAAGAAATGAGAAAGCAACGAAAGAAGCAGTTACTGAAAGCGAATGAAACGGAAGATAAAAACATTAAAAAATTAGAGAAGCAATTAAAACTCAACAAGAGAAAATCTAAAAATATAGCACAGGCGTTTAGTTCTGATGGGTTAGATTGTATCCTTTTTACCTAATATAGGTTTCTGTCTGGAGGAAATAAAACTGTATATTGTACGATACAAGTCATCCATAATATGAAAAATACTCGTATATTAAGAGCCATCCATAAATTACTTCACACGAATTTCATTGTTTTGGACCCCCTCCCCCGTCTTTGGCACTGCTGGTCTACTTGTGAGACCCCCCGCTTCTTAGTGTGACGTCACATATTTTACAATTTTACATAATTATTAAATTAAAACAGCAGTTCTTAAATTTGTTTTATTTAAATTTAAATGATTTTTTAATAAAATTAACAAGTCAAACTTTTCAAGAATTAAACCAAAAAAAAAAAAAAGATTAATTATATTAATTAGAGATCCAACTTAATCATCTTGAAAGTCAATTGTCAAATGAAATAAAAACAATATCACCGCTAGCCACGGTGCAACATTTAGCGCCATTGACCAAAGGGCAATAATATCAGCGCGTAACAGTACATTGAAAAAAAAATTCTCTTCGGACAATTACTTAAATCTAAATATTAAATATTTGATTGGCAATGGGCTATCAAATCATTTTTTTGGCGTAAATGAAATTCAGTTGTCAGAAGAAAATTTTTTTTTCTTATCGTTAGTGTAGTAGAGCGAGTGGCTGACAAAACAATTTGAACCTTATGTTTCTACAGATAGTGTTGCAAATGTTTTTGAGTTTTTCGTGAATAGTTCAAAGTTTGTGTTTTACATAACACTTATTGTTAGATTAAAATGGATTTTGAAATGTGACGTCACGAAATTTAGGACCCCTCCCTCCCCTTTGTCACACAATGTCACAATTCGTCGACTCCTTCCTACCCCTTAACGTGTGACGTAATTTATGGATGGCCCCTTACCGTACCGTATCAATTAACGATTTTATTTTCATCTGGAACAAACCTTATATTTCTTTATTTAAACTGTGTATTTTGTTTGTGACTTAACTTAAAATTAGATATTTTGGAACTTTGTGACGGAGATACAATAGGAGACGCAGCAAAAGTAGAACAACAATTTTTCGATTCAAATTTAGAAAATGAATTTGAGGATGACTTTGCCATAGCTACAGGAAAAAAAGAACATTCCGAAACCAAAAAGAAAGACACAAAAAAAGTAAATTCTAATAAAAAAATTGATAACGATTCTGGTTCAAACAATGAAGATTTCGACGAATCAGACTTAGATTCAATCGATAATTTTGATGAATCTAATGAAAGTCTTGGAGAAGAAGAAGATTTTTCTGATTTTGAGTCTGATTTGAGCGAAATGGATGAAGAAATTCCAAAAAATAAAAAAGTTAAAGGCAATTTAAAGAGAAAACATAACGAGTCCTCTGATTTTGAAGACGATAAAAAACCGAATAAAAAATCAAAAGGGAAAGAAGATGAAGATATAAATAATTCTGTAGATGAATTTGATTCCAATGAATCAAATTCTGAAGAAGAGGCTGAGAAAAGTGGTGAATGGGAAGATATTTACGGTCGAAAACGGGATGAAACTGGAAAAGTGGTTGAATCACAAAGCAAATATGTTCCTCCAGCTCTCCGTGCAAAATTTGTCGATAGTGATTCAGAAAAAGTTCAGAGATTGAGAAAACAAATTAAAGGTCTCCTTAACAGATTGACGGAGGCAAATTTGGTGAATATTTCACACCAAATTGAAAATTTGTATACCAACGGTGAACATAGTCGACACAATTTAAATACAGTTTTAAGTGGTTTGATCATAGACAGTTTGGTGACCTATTCTATGACCCCACCTAAAACTATTTCTGATCACGCACTTTTGATAGGAGTTCTTCATGCTAATATTGATATTGAAATAGGTAAAATAATTATTATTATATCTACTTATATTGGGGGAGAGTAAGGTTAGCGTGCCGCCAAGAATTAAGGACGGTTCCTGATAAAACAATTCAAAAGAAAACGAAAATGAAGAGTGCTAATTTGCGAGTTTTCGCTTCGTTTTCGATAAAAACCAGATTTCAAGACGCATTTTCTTATGGGAAATGATTTTGTTAAATCTGTCAATTAAAACGTAACTATGGGAACTGTCATGTATTTTAAAGTTAATTCATATAAATTCATCCAACAATTTCCTACTACAAATGCCAAAGGGGTCCAGGGGGCCCTGCTTGCGGGGGCTGGGAGTGCTCCGCCCCCAACAAAAGAAATTTTAGTCACCCGAATTTCATTATTTGACTGAATGTGCACTTCCTGACACCACGGAGTTTTACACAAAATTAAATGTTTTAAAATTATGCTGCAAATATCTATGAGTTTTCAGTATTCGTTGAAAATCTTTATGAATACAGATGCATTATTAGAGCATTTTAAATTTATAGAATATTTTTAAAATCTAGTCAACTTTAAAATACATGGTATCTAAGGATTGTTTATTTTGCCAATTATATCTATACTAATATATAAAATTGAAGAGTTTGTTTGTTTGATTGTTTGGTTAAACGCGCTAATCTCAGGAACTACTGGTTCGAATTGAAAAATTCTTTTTGTGTTGGATAGCTTAATTATCGACGAAGGCTTTAGGTTATACAACATCACTCTACGGCTAATAGCAGCAGAGCATCAATGGAAAATGTTGCAAAAACCAGGAAAAAAAACCTTTTGAGAGTGTTTGTTGCCTGCCTTGCGTAAATGGTTAAAGTTACGCAAAAATCATGTATAAAAAATTGTTCCTCTTAAAAAGTTCTAAAAAAAAAGTCCGCGACGACATATGTCTATCCTTTAAGGTTGGCCCGCTATAAACTTTTTAATAGTTATTAAAGTTGTTTCAAAAATAATTCATTACTAGCGAAATTGTTTTTAGAAACATATTATTAATTCTTACCCAAATAAATACGGTTTTTAATGAAATTTGGTATGATGATAAAAGACAATCTGAGCCATAAAAAAGAATACTTTTTATTACGGGAAAATGTCTCATTTATCCGGGAAATTGAAAAACGGGTTGGAACAAAAATTATGCATAAACTATACATTTTTATTTGCAAATGAATATTGGTGATATTTAAGTATGATGATAGCTAAATATGTGAATCATTATCTACAATACGTTTCATTTCGGAAAAATTTCTCATTTCAACGGGAAAATAGAAAAACTGATTATAATAGAGTATTTTAATAGTTATAACTCATAATGTCCTCAAGGCAAAAAATAATTTTCTTATCCTATAGTCTTATTTTTATGCAGGAAAAATGTGCGGTTCCCGTAGGATAAATATGTTTTTATTTTTCACAGAGCAAAAGATTACCATCATTTCTTACAATGAGGTGGTTAATTGGGAGTCAGAGAATAAATATAGGCTACCTTTTATGTCAGACTATAGCACGGTTCCCGTAGGATAGGATAAGAATGGTATCCTTCAGGAACTGAGTATTTAAAAGGAGTTTCGTAAAAGTTCATGGATAAGCGTTTTAAGGAATTTTCCTCAAGAAAGATTGGTCTACCTTTTATCCAGGAAAAATGTACAGGCCCGTGGGCTAGATACGTTTTTATTTTTCATAGAGCAAAAAATCGAAATAAATGTACTCTTTCCGTGGGATAACAAGACAATTTTATCTTACAGGAACCATGTATTTAATTGAAGTTTCGTTAAAGTACGTGAAATAGAGTTCTAGCGCATTATCCTCAAGAAAGCCTGATCTCTTTTTTATCTAGGAAAAATGTACTGCTCCCGTGGGATAGATATGTTTTTGTTTGTCATAGAGCAAAAGATTGACATGATTTTTTGCAATAGGGTAGTTGAAAGGTCAGAGAAAAATATAGATTATTAATTCGTATGTTAGAATAATGCACGATTCTCAAAAGATAGCATAACAATTGTACTTATCCTACAGGAGTCGTGTTTTTAAAAAAGCTTTCTCTAAAGTTCGTGAAATAGCGTTTTAACACAATCATTTCAAAAAAGTTTCAATTCCATAAAAATTACAATTTCTACAGCAAAATATGATTTTTATTTTAACATCCGATAACATCGGTAAATTAATAATGAAAATTTTTGAAAGATTGAAACTTCTTTGATTGTTTATTTTTGAATGTCTATAATGTTTAGAAATAAACGTGTTAAATTACTATTGAAAAATTTGAACTTGGTGAAAAACTCAGTTAAATATATAATACATTCAATATTTTCGAATTGTATTGCTATACTTAAGGAAGACAAGTAGGTATAGATATTTTATAATATTCATAAAAACGTATAGAACCAATAAGATAGCTTTTCTAGATAGCTATATAGAATATCTTCCTGGAAAAGTAGTTTATCCGATTTTCATGAACTTTCTATGAATCAAAGATCTAAAAACATCTATCTGTCTTTTTTTTTGTTGATGGGATGAAAGTTTCTATTATTCAATCAGTATAATTTAGATACGCTCAGCGAAGCGGGCCGGGACCAGCTAGTTTTCTATATTACTTGGGTTCAAGCTCGAGCCTCGAATCGCAATAGTTAGAATTTCCTTAATTTTATTGTGTTTTCTGTGTTTTATTCAAATTCTGAATGTATTATTTGTGATGTTTATGAAATATGTGTCCTTTGAATTGCAAAATAAATGGAAATTATCATCACTCAATGGAAATTTAATATTGAAAACGTGTTCGCAAATAAAAAATATTGAGTGTTCAAATTGGACCATGTAAGTTGCCATAGCTACTCATATTTTGAATTTTGAAAATGGCTTGCTTAGGCCCCATGCTGACGTTGAAATTTATCGATTTCTCTTGAAATTTTGATTTTGGGATAATTGGCAAGCTACTTAGCTTCTATTGGCCTTACTTTATGGTTATACAAAAGCATAAAGTTGGGCGATTTTAAATACTCAAAGCGCCACGCTAATCTTACTCGTTGGCTTATATTGTGCCATTGAATTGATTTTTTTTCTTGTGTCGTTCTAAAACAATTTCCCAATCCACCTAAATATTTTTTTACTTTTTTAGGTGCCAATTTTTTACAGACCATAATTGAAAAGTTTGACAACCTCATACAGAAAAACAATGAAATTGAAAACAAAGAAATGGAAAATTGTGTTCATTTAATATCACAGCTATATAATTTAAAGCTGTTCCACTGTAATTTGATTCATGAGATCCTCAAAAAACTTGTCGCTAACGATTTAACTGAGCAAAACCTAGAGTCAACTTTGATTATTTTACGAACGGTTGGACCTACATTGCGAAAAGATGACCCGATTTCCTTGAAAGATACAATTTTACACTTACAATCGTTAATTTCAAATGTTACAGGCAGTGCAAAAGAAAGGTAAATTATTTTTTGTTTAAATTGAAATTTTATTTGATCTATTTTTCTCGATATTTTAGCTCTCGATTAAAGTTCATGTTAGATATTTTAATGGCAATAAAAAATAATAATTTCACTAAAATTCCAAATTATTCTCCTGATGATGTTGAACGCATGAGGAAAGTTCTTCGAGCTGCGTTACGTAAAGGAAATTATGTTACTGAGCTTAACATTGGATTAGAAGATATCCTTAAAGGTATTGAGAGCTTTATTATTATTCATAAGAAGATTTAATTTTTTTGGGTCATGTACCTCTAAAAAATGGATCTTTTTAATGGACGCCTTGTTGTTTGTCTACCAAAACCATTTTTGTACCATAATAGAGTATTTTAGTACTCTATAGCAGGGGTAGGCAACCTATTTTAGGTAGAGCCATTTTTCCTTAAATAATTTAAAAAAATCTCACCAAGAGCTGCAAGGATGAGAGTGTAAAAAACTCTGTAGATCGATTCACAGATTTGTTTTACATTAAGTTCATATTTTGAGGTCTTTAGTTTTAGATAGCTTTCAAGGCTAACATCATTGAGAGAGGATCTTAATTTACTTTTAAGGATGTTCATGTTGCTAAGCATCTGCTCACAAAACTATGTAGATCCGAAAATTATCAAGAGTCCGCAAGCTTTAAAGTTGGTTGTAACTCTTAGAAAGACTATTCCATGTTTCAAATATAATGTGATCTTTCTTTTGAGAATTTAAAATTTCTTTCCATTTCTGATCTACTGCCAACTTTTCTTTTTTAAAATGTTTAATTTGAACAGGCTGAAGAGCCACACAATTGGGATAAAAGAGCCGCATGCGGCTCGCGAGCCGCGGGTTACCGACCCCTGCTCTATAGCTTTGTTTGCGGGTCTCATTCTGAACTGATTACGAATCAGTTCAAAACAGATTTAGGATTATCACTAAGCGCATGCAGGGTTATGAACTGATTTAGGATTTTTTTTTTCCGCGAACGACTTCAAAATTAACCGAAAACCAACGTTAACTAACGTTGGATAACGTTGACAGTAAAACTGGACTTAATCAGAATCTTTCAAACTGCGCATGAGTTAGATAATCGAATTTTTCCTTCTAACAAAAATCCGAGAATCAATTCTGAATCGATAACGAACAAAATTGGTGTGAACCGCGAACGCCGTACTATTACTAAAAATCCAGAATTTATTGACCCGCGAACGCTTTTTTTAAAAATGCGCATGCGAATAGTTCCCGAACTGGTTCAGAATTGCACCCGCGAACGAATCTCATAAGTACTCTAGTACTTACAATAAGCTATTTAACAGTAGTGGAAATATGTTGTTTATTATTGCTATCCTCGCAGAAAACAATATTACAAAGTATATTTTTGTTAAAATTATTTAAAGACCTATTTATTGATAAATATGGAATCAAGGTTAATTTTTTTAAAATTATTGTACGAAGCCGGAAATTCTAAATATTACTGATGTATATTGTATACATAAAATATCGTTGTAAGCATTATGAAATTTAAGCATTATGGTTTCCAGAATTTATGAAATTTATTCTCGGAATAATCCGAAAAATTTTTATTGGTAATTTTACCAAAGAAAAATTAAATATTTGTAATTTACACTACCATTTGTCCTGTATTTAAATTTATATTTAACCGCATATGGAACCGCAGTGGATTATGCGTAAACAAAGCTAGTTTTTTTTTACTTAAATTTGTACGGAACCCTGAGGGGGCGAGCCAATCTCGCACTTATCCGTTTTTTTTTCTTTCAGTCGAAGAACGTGGAAAATGGTGGGTTGTAGGATCAGCATGGAGTGGAAAAGAGGAAAAAACCAAGCTCGAAAAAGGACAATCCAGTAGTGAAGTGGGATACAGTGCTCAACTGTTAGAACTAGCCCGGAAGCAACGAATGAATACGGATGTTCGTCGTAATATTTTCTGCATCATAATGAGTGCAGAAGATTATTTGGATGCGTTTGAAAAACTTTTACATCTAGGTCTTCGTGGCCAATCAGAACGGGAAATTATTCACGTTTTGATTCATTGTTGTCTACAAGAACGAAATTTTAATCCTTACTATGCCGTGCTTACTCAAAAATTTTGTGATTACGATCGAAGATTTCAAGTAACATCACAATTTATTATAAATTTTTTTTTTTTAATTGTTAATGTTTTAGATGTGTGTTCAATGTACAGTATGGGACAAAATTCGAGATATATCTAATATATCAAACACCCAAATCACAAACTTGGCGAAATTTTTAACGCATCTTTTCCTTAAGTTATCAATTCCGATATCTATGTTGAAAGTGATCGAATTGGGAGAGTTAAGCAAACCTTTATTACGATTACTTCGACAAACTTTACTAGGAGTTTTATTAAATAAAGATATGGAGGCTGTGGTCCAAGTTTGGGAGCGGGTCGGAAATAACGCCAGTTTCAAACAAGGTCTACGATTATTCATACATCATTTTCTTTTACGTGGAACTGTAAATCAAAATCTCTCCGACTCAGACCGACAGTTATTAGAAGAACGTTCAAAAATTGCCGATAAGGCACTGTCTTCTTCGAATAAAAGAATAAATATTGATATCTAATCTATGTGTACCTAAATATTTATTTAATACCTCTTATCTTTTTATTAGTGATTCTCGTATTATATTGAAATAACTTAATTTTATTGGAAAATGTCAGAAAACCGATCGATAGGAAATGAATCAAAAGTTTTTATTTTTAATGCTATAAACAAAGCATGAAAGGGGGCGTCTTTTTGGATGTAATTTGATACATGATTAATTCATTTATTTTATTAAGTGTTGACAATATTGCATTGGGCTGTTGAATCATTTTAGTTTAAAATTTATTTGCAAATCGTAAATAAGTGAGACGTGATGGTGCGAAAATCAATTAGAAGTTCGAAGAAAAAAATTAATTTAAATGATCGGCTCTATAGTGGATCTTCGTCGTATAAGGTAAGTGCTTTTGTTTAAATAAAAAATATACACAGATAATAATTATGTAAGATCTTGATATAATATAAAATTTTAAGTTTATAAATTGAAAAAATTAAGGTTTAAAAAATAACAAACTTTTTCTTATCTCGTGTATAAATCAAGTTATCACTGAAGTATGTCACGTAATTTTTTTAGTTAAATTAAATGTAAATAATTTTTATATGTTATCATGTTTTAATATCTCTTTTAATGTACATATCAACAAATTCAAAATTAATATTGAAGAAAAATAAATCTTCTTTTTTTATTCTGTTTCAATCAAATTTAAAGTAAAAGTAATTTTGTATTATAATGGGAAAATTGAGAAAGAAATTTATTAACTGTATGAGGTATGATCTAGGCATAAATTAAGCATTTCAAACATTATAATGCAGCCAGAGCTGTAGCTTGGTTGGTGCGAGCGGTACCTCGACTACAGGTGCCAAATGATAAGGATATCGCGCGTTTAATGTAGCGAATAATAGAAATGCCGTTTTAACTATGCAAAATTTCATCCTTTCGCATCGGGCGCCGTAAGATCACGGTACGGGTCTGGATATGGTATGAAAGTATGGTTCATCCATTGCTAAAATTCACATCCTTAATTTGTAGTGATTTTAAATAAAGATACTGTGCCTCTTACGACATATGCCTATAAAATTGAAGAATAAATTCGTTATACATGATTATTTTAATATCATACAATGTCATACACCAATGAAAAATACGCCCACAAAACTTTTCTAGCTCTCAACTTTCTTACGACTATTCTGTGTAATAAAAATATCTATTTTCTAAATTCTATAACTGATAATACTACCCATGGTTTTTACTTTCCATAGTCAAGTTATTTGTGTAAAAATAAAATTAATTTGACTATACGGACTATACTAAATCCGATGAGTCCGATGATCTAGTGGCGGATTTAGGTTCTATTCAATAAGTAGGTACAATCGGTACAATTATTTGTTACATTTCGCTACGTCAGTGCAACAGTGAGATATCTCAAAAAGTCTAGTTTAGAGATAATTCATAAAATAACTTTTATGCTCAATCTTTAAAAAGAGTATTTCTAGATTTGTTAAGAGAAATTCTATTATTCCGAAAGCTTTATATGTCTAGTATTATCTAAAAAAAAAAGTTTTTTTTTTTAATATGGAGCTATATTTAAATTAATTAATCCTAAAACACGGTAAAATCAATCAAATCATAAAGTGAGTTATATCCTTTTAACGCATGAAGCTGTTTAATTCACAGGAAACCTTATATGCCACTCAATTTTTCTGTTTTTGGTGGTTTTAAAAGTGGTATGTATATCCTAAAATTGGTATTTTTGAACTTGTCTCATTGTTGCACTCAGGTAGCGATTTATTCAATAAGTACATCTAATTATTAAATATTTAAATTATAAATATGCGTGGGTTCACATTACTTTTACTAAACACTATCTGTAAAGTATTAGAACAAAATGAACCTAAACCAAATTTTAATTTAAACTATTCTTATATTTTTGTGCTTTTTAAATACTACCGCCCCTAAAGCCATGATGTTTTAGGTCCGGGTCTCAACTAGGGATGTTAAAAAATAATTGATTTTTATTTAAATCGATTATTATAAGAAAATAATCGATTTTCATAGTACTATTAATCGATTTTTAAATAATCGATTATATAAATTACGCGTTTAAATCGGTTTTCATAAACAGCGCAAACTTAAATGCAAACTAGCTGTAACGGTTTTTTTCATTCTTGTCATTCAAATATTTGATCGTTAAATTTAAAATTCATTATTAAAAGGTTGTAATCGAAAGTATTTATTTCAATTAAATCTAAGTACATACTACATAGTAGTAACATTTTGTGACAATACGTTAACGTTATCGTTTGGATTTTTACTTATCGTTTCATTTTATTTTAATACTACTTTTACGTAAAGCATAATTATTTTTCGTCTTTTGTTTAAACTTAAACCAAGTACAAAAAAGTGCATGTGAATTTAAAAAAATGAAAGATTTGTTTTATATTTTAGTTTTTGAGACCACAACGAATTCGATTAGTTTTTTAAATATCATTTTAAGTATTTCATTTGAAGACTAGTCAAATATAAAATAGTACAAGAAATGTATTTATATTTTAGTTTGTGAGGCAATAAGGTTGTAATTTTGTTAGGATGCTCATCATTTCATTTTTATTATAATAAAAGGTTTAATGGTACTGAAATTGTGTATCAATAATCATATTTGCCTTATTCCTTACCTTGAAAGTTTAATGGAAGATTAGCTTTAATTTTTAGTTTTGAACTGGTTATTTTTTTTTTTTTTTTTTTTTTTTTTTGTGTTTATAAGTCATTTTTTAACTACGTGGTCATCAATGACTTGGTATTTAAATTAAGATTTCTAGATTTTTTCGTATAATTCTATTTTTTTGAGGAAGGTTATTGTTTTGTTGATTCCTTCCTGTGTGTTCAGGCATTTTGATATGGAGTTTGGGAGGTTTATTGATTTTCTTTGAGAGAGGTATGTCCCACACTGAAGCAAAATATGTTTCACTGACTGCTCTTGTTGGCAATACGAACATTTTGCCTTTTCTTTTTTTGTTATTAAGTGGCTGTGCGTTAAGTTCGTATGTCCTATACGCAGTCGTGCTATCACCGATTGGTCTCTTCTTGTTACTGGGATGGGGAGCTTCTCTATGGATGTCTTGCGGATCTCATGTAGGTGTGTTAGTTTGTTTTTCCATTTGCTGTCCCAATATTCTGAAGTTGTTTTGTTTATTGTTTTTTTAATTTCGTCTTTTGCTGTCTTCAGTGTGGGGTCTATTGTTTCCTCGGTCGTGGCCTCTTTTGCTTCTATATCTGCCCGCTCATTCCCGTCTATTCCTTGGTGACTAGGAATCCATATAAGTGACACTTTCACCCCGCAGTCTTCGAGTTCTTCGAGAGTTTTTTGGATGTTACTGATGAGTTGGTTTTTACTGTATGGATTTTGGAGGGCAATTAAACTGGATTTGGAGTCAGTGAAGATAACGGAATTTTGAGGTGGGTTGTCTGCTTGGATCAGGTCCAGGGCCTTCGAAATGGCAGTTGCTTCACACGTGAATATTGAATAGTGATTTCGAAGCCTGAAACGCTTAACTACGTTGTCGGATACCACCGCGCATCCCTTTTTTGTTCCAATAATTGACCCATCAGTGTAATAAATTTTTTCTTTGTTGTATTTATTTAAAGTTTCCAAGAAGAGGCTTTTATATAACAGTTGGGGTGTGTCTCCTTTGAGGTTTTCGGCCATTTTTAGATTGACGGCTGGCCTAAATCGTTCCCATGGGGGCTTTTAACTTTCCCTTCGGAATATTTGTAGTTCTCGCAATTCCAACTCTAATTCCTTGCTGTACTCTGCGGCTCTTATTCGAACTGGTTTTGGAAGGTATTTATGGGTTCGATACAGGTTGTCTATGCTTGGTTTCTTATTGAGGCGAATACAGGCTGGGTTTTTTAGATCCTCATTGACGCAGATGGCAACACTGGCAACCAGCTTTTTTCTTCTTAGATCAAGTGGGATTTCCTCAGCTTCTACTAGGATACTACTGGTGGGACTCGTTCTGAAGGCTCCTATGCATAGCCTTAGAGCATTATTTTGGATTATGTTAAGTTTTCTAAGGTTGGTTTTTGTTGCAGAATCATAAAGTATACACCCATAATCCAATTTTGTGCGAATCATAGTCCTGTATATGTCAAGTAAGCATTTTTTATCGGCTCCCCATTGCACTGAGGCTAGCACTTTTATGAGGTTTAGTCTTTTGTGGCAGTCTTTTATTATTGTTTCAATATGTGGTTTCCAGGTGAGTTTTTTATCTAGTACCATACCCAATAATTTTACTGTACTAGACGTTTTTAGTAGATGGCCATCGAGGTTAAGCAAAACATTGTCTGGTGATTTGTATTTTCGAGAGAAGATTGTGATTTCCGATTTTGTTTTAGAAAATTTGAATCCTGTTTTCTCCGACCACTCTTGTAATTTGTCCAGGGTTTTTTGAAGTAGTTTAGTGGATGCATGTTCGTTTGTACTTCTACATGTTATTGTCAAATCGTCCGCAAATAGGTAGAATTTTACAGGGTTGATTTTATTGGAGAAGACGTTGTTGATACTTACTAGAAATAGGAGAACACTCAGAACTGATCCTTGAGGGAGCCCGTTCTCAAGTTTTACTGGATTCGAAAGGGTGTCGTTGAGTCTTACCCTGATTTCTCTGTTTTCTAGGAAGTTTTTAATAAACGCTAATGTGTTTCCTTTTATTCTCATCTTTTCTAGTTGTTTTAAGATGTTGTGCTTCCATGCCATTTCATAGGCTTTCTCAATATCTAGAGTGAGTAATATGAGGTTAGTTTTATTTGCAAAGGAGTCGCATATATCGTCTTCTATGTTAATAAGATGGTCCATTGTTGATTTATTTTGACGGAAACCGAACTGATAGGGAGAGAGGAGATTGTTTTGTTCCAGATACCACCGAAGTCTTCTACTAATTATTTTTTCCATTAACTTGCATAAGTTGCATGTTAAGGAGATTGGCCTATAGCTGGTTACGCAGTTGGGGTTTTTGTTGGGTTTTAGGATTGGAATCACTATTGCTTGTCTCCAGCTATCTGGGAAGGTTTGGTTTTCCCATATGTAATTATATAGTTCTAGCAGATAATTCAGAGCAGCACTTGACATTTTTTTAATGATTGCGTTTGGCAAGTTGTCTGGGCCAGGGCTTGAGTTACCTGATTGTTGTAGCGCATATATGAGTTCATGCATGGATAACCTTTTGTTGATCGGATTTGCATTATCTTTAAGCTCTAGGTAGGAGTTGTATTCCTGTTTTTTTTTGTGAATAGCAAATTTTTTTGTATAATTTTTTGTGCTAGAGTTGGAGGCAAATGCTTCTGCTAAAATTTTTGTTGTGATATTTGGATTTTCCTCCAATTTCTGGTCTTCTGTTTCTAGAACAATGGGGTGTGGTATTTTGTTTTTTTTAATACTATTGATTTTTTCCCAAATTAATTTAACCGGAGTGTTGCTGTTAATGGAAGAGGTAAATTCTTGCCACGATTTCCTTTTACTTTCTTTGATTATCCATCTGGCCTTTGCTCTCTTTTTTTTATATTCAATTTTGAATTTACTATCAGGGTCGTTATTAACATTTTTTTTGGAAGAGTCTTCTAGCTTTGTTGGCTTCTTTGATAGCTTGGTAGCAATCACTGTTCCACCAGGGTACTGATTTATTTCTGACTTTTCCTGTTGTCATTGGAATGCTCATTTTTGCGGCATCTAATATGAGTGTTGTAAATTCGTTCACTATTACATTTATATTTTTTGTAGAATATTTTGATGGGATTGTGAGATCATGGATGTTATTATCTATTATTTGGGTAAATAGGGTCCAATTTGCTAAATTTATTTTCCATTTTTTTGGGATGAATTTGACACTTTGCTGGTGATCAAGACCTATTGTTATTTTTATTGGATAGTGGTCACTGTCATACAAATTGTCGTTGGCCTCCCAATCTATTTCTGAGGCTAATGTGTGGGAACTTAAACTTAAATCTATGCTACTGGATGTTCCTTTGCTACTGCTAAAATGTGTTGGTTGTTCTTTATTTAGGAGTAATACATGGTTCAGCGAGTCCAACCAGTTGGCTATTTGATTTCCTCTAGGGTCGTTTTTTTTGGAACCCCAATAGTAATGGTGACTGTTGAAATCCCCTACTAATATAAATGGTTTGGGTAGTTGGTTTATCAAATCGTCTAGGTCGTCTGTGTTCAATGGGGAGCTATTTGGAAGGTAAATGTTGCATATAGTTAGGGAGCGAGGAAATTTGATGGTAATGGCCACCGCTTCTATTTCGGTGTTTAAGTCCAGTTGCTGTGGATTGGAGGAATGTGTTATATAGATTGCCACTCCTCCACTGGCTCTCCCTGCGTCCTGTCGGTTTTTGAAAAACTTAGAGAATCCTCGTATGTCGGCACAGTGGTTCGCAGGGAAGTTAGTTTCCTGGAGACATAGGCAGGTTGGATTCTGTTGGTTGATCAGGATTTCAATAGATTCTCGCCTAGAGTAATACCCATTTACATTCCATTGTATGATTTTCATACTCATATTGATTATTTAGTTATTAAAATTTAAATTTATTTTTGTGTTTGTTGAGGATTTTAGTTTTGGTTGGTTTTGTTTTATTTGCTTTGGTCCGTTTCCCCACAGGGATCCGTTGAATTGACCAAAAGTTCTAATTTTTTTACTATTCGGGTGCATCTGCTTTTCATACTATGGTTCAAAGACGGATATAATGAGTTACACATACTTGCTAATGACGCTATATCTTCTGTGTATTCTAATGCTAATTCTTTGATATTAATGTAGCCTTTTGCGTTATCAAAAAAACTGTAAAATTGTTCCGCTTTTAATGGGAGTTTTTCATTTGGTTCCATGTTTGAAAATGTTTTATTAATTATTTCCCATAAATCATTGTTTTCTCTTACCTCTTTGTTTGCTTTTGCCCTTTTGAGTTTTTTCCTACCGACCTTGGGGTTGTCTTTAATCCACGATGACTCGCTGTTGGTGGTTGCGTCCGACTCCAAATCTGTGATGTCTGAATCCACCCCTTGTATTTTGGACGATTTTGGAATTGCGAATTCAGGTCCCTCTTCTTTCGTTTCATTTTCTTTGTTTTCTTTTTGTAGGACCTGTTTTTTTGGTTTTGTATTTATTTCATTTGTTGAGGTGTGAATGTTTTCGTTATTTTCCTTTTCTGTTTGGTTTGACTCGGATTGTAGGTGTACTAATTCGTGCATGTATTTTTCTTCTTCGTTCTCAGTGTTCAGATCGGAGTGACTGGTTGAATGTTGTCGTTTTTTGTTTTTTTGATTATTAATTTCAGGGTTTTCAGTACTTGTTGTGTTTTGAATTTTGTCTGTTGTGCTTGTGTTTTCCACGGGCATTGCCGTCAGCTGTTGTGGTCCCCCTGTATTGACTGGACTTGACCTGCAATTTATATTGGTGTGTCCGTATCGGTGACAATTGTTGCAAAATTCGGACACCAGCGATATTTTCACGTCCTCTGTTTCTTTTTTTATGGTGATGAAATCGGGAATAGAATTTTGTTCTTCTATAAATGTAGTTCGTTTTCCACTATTAATATGTGCCAGCTTGGGGTTTGATAGTTTTATTTGGATAACTGGGGCCGTTATTTTTATGTTATTGTTGATTAATGCTTGTTTAATTTCCTCATTTGTGATGAAGGCTGGGGCGAAGATGATAATTTTTTTTTGCGGGTTGACATATCGTCTTATGTTTGAAAGTTGGTTGTTGACTTTGATTTGTGGGTTACTTGCTATTAATTCTTCCACCAATTGTTTGTGCTTAAGGAACACACAGATCCGGTTGTTCCTCAATGGATATGCGTCGGTGATCTCGTTCAGGTTGATTACTTGTTCGAGGGCTATGATATGGTCTGCAAATTCCGCTTGTTTTCGTTCCAGAATGATTGCGTTTTCTTTTTTTGGCACTGTTTGGGTTGGTTTGATGATCGTGTTGTGGATGGGTTTTGTTTTGCTTTGTGTTATTGTGGCATATGATGTTGTTGCAATTGATGTGGATGGTTGCGGGTCCATAATGGTGATTCCCGTCATCCCTTTTCACTTTTTTTCGTGATTTATTTAGTTGTTTTTATCAGTTATGTAATTTTACTGTTTAAATTATTTTTAACTTGAACTGCTCTGTTCGAGCTGATGTTAACGAATGGTTATTTTTTTATTCATATCATTTTATTTGAATTTTAATCTGACAAATTGTTAGTATGAGTCTCTTAGGTTTCATCATTATTGGATTATGAAAAGCAAGTAGAATTTTAAATAACAGAAAAATCGATTTTTTTTTTATTAAAGTCGATTAATATTGAATAAAGAAAAATTGATTTTTATTTAATCGATTATTTTCCATTAATCTCACATCCCTAGTCTCAACGGCCTTTATATAAATTCATCATTGATTGGACCTTAACTGTAATGCATTGAAAACAATAAAAGTAAGGTAATTTAAATTCATTTGTATCTTACAAATATATAGGTATACCAGCATTAATTATAACAATTAAAAGTCTAAAATTTCTGCCTATCAAAAAATAATACAAGTCGTCAAATTTTTAAAAGAATGAGTTAAAGTTCAAGTTTTTATGAATAACAATAATAAAAACAAATCAAATTGAAAAACGCCGCGTTGGTTAAAGCCGTTATATATGTAGCTATAGCATTAAAAATAACATACTGAATGTTATGAAACCCATTATACATTAATGTGATAATCTAACAGAGTTATGTTGCAGGTTTTCGTTTAAGGGTACTGAAGGTACTGAATACTTAAATACCACTTTAGATTACTGTAACTTGGTTTATTTCGTTTATTTAGCGAATTTCGTGTTACCCCTAACAAATAATTGACGCATAATATCGTTTCTTAAAAAAAGGAAAATTTTGTTTAAACGTGCCAACCCTATCATTAAGATAGCCGTAATGATTGTTATATCGCGACACACATATAATATACTTTTTTGTGAAACGAAAATAATTAGCACAATTTATATTTGTGAAGGAAGAGAGCCACCTGTTTTATGTGAGCCGGAGGATGTTCAATCTGCTCAATTATTGTCTCTATTGTTGTACTTGATTTGTTGCTCTTTGGCGATTGCGTCTTTTAGACTGTAGCACCTGCAGGCTGCATAAAACCATACAAACCCACCGGTAATACAAAACAAGAACTTTTTTTTATAAATACACTTAAAAGCGGACGGCCTTGAGTCGTCCAACATCACCAACATCTTCTCCATTGTATATAGACCATATATAGACTATGTGATGGTAGTGGTGCAGGAGGCACCTTCTCGTGTCTCACAAAGAAACGACCAAACTCCTTTTTCATTCGATTATTTCCTTCATAGTCAATCAGAAGACGTATTATCATGAGCGTACCAAAGAAGGGTAGGGAGGGATAGCTGCCCCCTTGCAATTATTGTTGGGACTTTTAAATTATAGATAAAGTAAATTTTATAAGCTCTTGTATCAATTTTATTGCGATCAATTGGCGATTCTGCTTAAACTTATTTTATAATTACCTTACTTAAGTTTAACTTGAAATTAAGTCAAACTTATGTTAAAAATACAATAAACACCTAATGAATAAAGTGAGCAATTTGATTTGTAAAGAATTCAAATTGATTTATAAAATGTCCAATTTGGAGTGTATGACTGTGTAGACTTGCAGTATAATATAATGCAAAGAATTAAGATCAGTGTAAAAAAAATACCCAGACCTTATTTTGTATTGAGTCCGAAGACCTAAACTGATATTACATTTGAATATAACCTAAAGATCAAAATATCGGTATTTCATTTATAAACACCAATTTATGGAGAGGGGTTGAAAAAGTATCAATAATTATTATGCTTAAAAGAGCTGATCTGGTAAATTGGAGGGGAGAGGGCGAAAGAGTGGAAGGATCTAATTTATTTAAAAAATTATTTTCTACTTTTTAGACCAGAGCTAAAGCCTTTGAAAATGGTAAAAAGTGAAACAAAATAATAGGATGAAAGCAATTAGAAGAGGAGGAGAACATAACAAAAATTAAAGGAAAAATAAATTATGGTCGATCTGAGGTAAGGAAGTGGAAAATGGAGAGGGTTTAAAAGTAGAAACGGTTTATCTCGATTTTCGACAAAACTACAACTTCTATGGGAAAAAGTTAAATAGCAAAGTTGTAGATAATAAGAAGATCTGCAACTTTTGTGCTCACACTTTTAAACATAACCTCAAAATTTATGTGAAAAATTCCAATAACCAAGTTTTTGGTGGATATTTATATCAGCCCCCTACAACTCCATGTTACAAAAATGTGACCATTTTTACTGGATTTGCAGTCACTAGTTGCGATTTAGATTCTAACGAGTTAAATGAAGAAGACCACAAAAACTGACAAAGACCGAAGAATTTATGGAAGTCGGAAGTTAGAAATAATTTTTTTTAAACGTCAGGCAAGTTATTAAAATGAAACTTTTTTAAATGTTTTCATTATTACTGTTATTATATGAGAATAATTATGATAGGTATTTTTATGTAATAATTATAATAACTCTGATAAGTTTAAGTGGTAGGGGGCTGTTTGAGACGTATGACTCTTATAACAACACCGATTTCCGTAGAAATCGGTTACGTTTTTTTAGCCTTTTTCGTATCTAAGTGACAGGGGGCTGATTTATATATTGGTGGGTAAACGTGGATATTTTGACGTGAGAATTTTCGATTGAAAATTAGGGTGTTTTTTCAATATTAAGTCAAAATAAGGTGAAAAAATTAATATTTTAAATCAAAAAAATTATAAAGTGTTTGAGACATTAAAAGGTAAGGTTGCACCAAATTTGACAGAAAAAAATTTTTTTTAAGAGGTTATTGGAATTTTTCACATAAATTTTGAGGTTATGTGAAAAAATTGTGAGCACAAAAGTTGTAGATCTTTTTATGGTACTATCTACAACTTGGCAATTTAACTTTTTTCCATAGAACTTGTAGTTTTGTCAGAAATCGAGATAAACCGTTTCTACCCTTAAACCCTTCCCCTGTTTTCACTCCCCCCCCTCAGATCGACCGTAATTTAATTTTCCTTTCATTTTTGTTATATTCTCTTCTTTTTCTAATGGGTTTCATCCTACTCGAGTTTTTTTGTGGTTAAATTTGATTTAGAATCATATGAAATAGCAAACAATTTGCAAAATAATAATAATAATAATAAAACTTTTGAGGAAATAATGGATTTCTTTATATATATTTCGGGTTTGGTTCCAATATCTCGGGATATTTATGGTTATATAGTATCCTATATCCTCACATAGGCTTCCAACAGCCTTGGTTGGTCTTATGTTAATTGGTTTATTTAATAGTGCGATCAACGTATGCCAATTAAAAATGTTGTACCTATATTTAAATTCCCTACACTAAAAGCTGGAAACGCCTATGGATATAATAGCATTTTTATGTATTATAATTTCCCCCCTTTTATTTAATAAAAAAAAAAAATAATTTGAAGAGTAAATTTTTGAGACGCTGTCTTTTTTGACCTTTAACACTTGTTGGGATCTACAAGATTCACTAATGAACTTCAGGGATAAAAATAGGATTGACACGAGTGATTGATTGTCTACAAGAGAAGTTCAATGAAAAGAAAAGACTTTTGTTCTTTCACGGCAGAGAAGTGAAAGAAAATGGACTCATAAATATTGGGATGGAGACACGAAAATATACGGCGGCAATTAGTCTTTTCGTATGGACCAGGAAGATATATTTACTTGACAAATAAACGATATACCTATAGCTATTTTCAAATTTAGCTCTATTCCGTCAACAAAAATTTTATGTAGCGTATTATTACCCTGTTCTTTCGCTTGGTCTATTTAAAAAGGTATCAGTCATCGGTATACGATATGGTGACTAAAAATAAAATATGCCTCCAAAAAAATAATTCTTGAAAAACTGTCTATTATTATCATTCTAAAAGTCATAAAATCGTTTGACAAGAGACAAATTATTTTAATATCTCTTCGTAATGGTAGTACGTGTATTAATCTCTAAAAAAAGATTATATAAATTATTTAAATTTTATATTTGTGAATGTGTTCGAAAAACTATACGCTTCCAAGAAATTGATAATATAAAAAGTTAATAAAAATTAAATATCTATTTTTATTTAAAAGAAAATAAGCTAAATCTGGTTCTAATATTTTATGTAAATATTCAAATACATACATAGAACAAGACAAGTTATTGCTCAAGATTTGGGCACTATAGAATTTTCTTTTAAATAGATTTGAATATACCTATTTTAATAAAAAAAAAATTGCCTTCGACATAAAACATGTCTTCAATAAAAATTTTTAAAATAAATTTTTTCTCAACGATTTTTTTTTTAAATTATTTATAAATTTATCTACACACGTAGAACTTTGCTATACATAAAAATATTTGAATTTCTATTTGTCAGAAAATAATATTTTAATAGGTATTTTTCAAAGTCGTTAAGACCATAGATTTTTAATGCAGAAGTAAAAAATTGTTTTTTTATTTTTTATTTATAAGTAGTTCTTCAATTTAATGAGGTTCAATTTTAATTCAACTATTTCATTTCACTACATACGATCAAATGAGTCATTACAAAATTTAAAAGTCAGCATGAGGTGTATACTTTTTCTTTCATGTTGGTTATTGTAAGAAAAAAGAATGGTGTTAGTTGGTAGTCTAAATACAAATAAATACATGTTAGGGTTTTATTGCAAATTTTTCTCGTATAATCGTCAAATATTTAATCAAGAAACTAAATATAACTTAAATTTAAATATCTGCTGCGACGCGTCACAGTACTTTCTTCAATATTAAACTCGCTGTTGGTTAAAAAGACATTATAAAAGCTCACGATTGGAGAAATAAATTATAAATTGAATAATATTTAAATATATACATAAATAAAAATATATGTATGTGGCCTCTATGCATTTACGAACTCCCATCCGTAACCCTAGAACCCTCCTTATTTCAATTTTCCCAAGAAAAAGTAACGAATAAAAATTTTAGGCATTGATGAGTCTAAGAATAGTAGCAAGTTTGAAGGAAATCGTCGGAGCCGTTTTCGAAAATTTTTGAAATAACTCAAAAACCCATAGAATAATGTGGAGTTTCCGGTCAACCAATTTCAACCGAAGGCTTCGCGGCACAACAAGATGTAATATAAATGCAAAATTCCAAGTTTGGAGAAATTCGGATAAAGCTTTTTATACGATACAGCTGTCACATACAAATCACATACACACAGACTTCTTTCTAAAAATTACTTTTTTGGATTCAGGGGACCTCAAAACATGTATTTCCGGTGAAAATTTGAAATCGAAAATTCGACCTGATTACAATACTTCATTTATACTTTGATTAGTGCAAGTGATTAGCGATTAGTTATTCTTGTGAGTGATTCAAGTGTGCCGTGCGAGTAGTGTCCACTGTACGAGTACTGTTTAGCTACTACGTTTATTGTTAGTTGAACTAATCACTCACAAGAATAATCGCTAATCACTCGCTCTCGTACTAATCAAAGTGTAAATGAGCTTTACTATATAGTAGTAAAAGAAGTAAAAACATATCATAACTTTAAAAGCTTCCCCAACATAAGTAACACTCCCTAAGTAATTGCAAGATTTACTTAATCCACTGATGGTTCGTGACAAGAACTTAAGCAAGTGTTGCATCATAATTTTATGGTTACACCAAAAGTCCCTTTTTATAAACAGTTTAGTAAATACTTTTCTCGTATATAAATCTCTTATAATAACATTTAAAATATGTATTTCAATAAGTAATAAATAAAAATAATTTAGTTCTTTATATGGAGGAGGCATTACCATTTTTACGACGAGCTGCCACTAATTTAAACTTCGTTTACTTCTTACTGATTAGGTATACAATGATACAATTTAAGAAAAGAAATCGCCACATACAGAAAGAATAGCATAACGAAAATTTTGCACCTCAAAACCTTACTTATATGTTTAAATTTTTAAAATCATTAATAAAAAACTGTTTTAAAATTTACAAACTGGCTTTAGGTACTATTCATTATGTTTTAATTAAAGAGTTAATTAATTGAAGGTAGTTAATTAAAAAAACGTGTTTACATACGATTTTTGCTCTACATGTATATCTTTATATAAAGAAACCATCTATCTAAAGGTTATCAAAGATTCAAAATTGTTACTACTAGATTTAGAATCAGAATCAATAACATTAAAGCATTGTAAAGGATGTTTCAAAAGCATCTCAGTTCTGTTAGTTCTGGCATATCAAATGCATACCAAACAAATGTTTGTTTAAGAAGAAAAATATTTTTGAACATATTAACTTTCACTAGCTCAGTACAAAAGCCAACTTTTCCTAGACAAAGTCAACAATGACTTGAAAATGTAAGTAAACTATAACTCTTCTTTTCCCAAAAACAGTGATTCCTTTACCTTTCTGATAATTTTTTACCTTGACGTACTCTCAACAACTCCTTACATTTTTACGGACCTGTTTAAGGATAAAACTACAAAAAGAAATTGTGTATTTACGGCATTTTTTATAGATGCATAATGCGCAAGTATACAATTAGAAACATTGGGACAAGGACCCTTTGACCTATGCCCGTCCTGGGGCTTAAAAGCAGTCCGAGAATTTAAGAGACGTCGATTTCCATAACACTTTCCATGAAAACCCTACAATCCAATACTGCAGGCTAAACGGCCTTCACCAGATCGATCCATCCCCCATTTTTGGCTCTATTTTTATTTGACATTAAGAGCTTTTAAAGCTGCCAACAAAAAGAAACTAAGAGATTCATTTTCTTCCATTGTTCTCTTGTTTCAAAATAAGAACCAATCGGTGTTATTTAAATTATGTTAGTGTTAGTTGTCACCGCAGTAAGATATTGTATAAGGTTGTCAGCTTGATTTTCTCCTCGGGTAAAAAAAGAGAATAGGACAAATACACAGAGAAGAATATTTTTGGATTTGTATATGATTGGTAGTTGTAAAATTAGTATTTGAAAAAGTTAATAATTTAAGAGTAAGTCTCAAAAATCCAAAACTTTTAACCCCCCTGTTTGAACTACTCAGAGTTAGAACTTTAAAAAATCGTTACTTAGTGGATAGCAAAGCCCTCTCAGGAATAATACTTTTAAATTTCATGTTTTATCTTCAGTGGTTTAGCCTCCTGTAAGTCTATCAGTCAATCATGTTACTGCTTTACATGTATGTACATTGTACAATATAGTTAATTTTACTTGTAGCCAGTGGCGGTTCGTGACATTTTTACATGGGGGTGCTGTATTAATAAATAAATGAAAAACATAACGGACCTATTCAATTTATTTTTTGTATATAAAATCTATTCGACGGTTTTTTGCTTTACAAAATTTTTCTATAACTTTCCCATTAAAATTAATTATATTAGAAATCATGGATATAGCAGTTAATCGGTCTTGCGCTATATTATTTCTTAGCAATGACTTTATTTGTTTTAATTTTGAAAAACACCTCCCTGATTCTGTTGTTTGCGTCATAATAATATTTGGTGTTGATCGACCTTTATCTTTAATTACAAGTTTTTCTTCTAGTGACAATTGCAAAACTGTAATTATTTAAGATATTCTACACTGACCCCCATGGTGATAATTTACCTAGGTAATCTATTTAAAATAATAAAACCGAAATTATTTTTTCTGGAATAAAATAAACTTTTAAAATAAAAAAAGTATAATCCTTTATTGATAACCGTTAATAGCTTGTGTGTGAAATACTGATTTATTTACAAACAATGCTGCCTGTTATATAGAAACCTAATACCAGCACTGCCGAAATCACAGTGTCAGCTTTAATTTTAACATGCATATATTAGCTTATGCTTATAGTACACAAACTTAAGCGTAGATAGACGAAGCTGAACGAAGCCGGCTGAATTGACACTGTCAAAAACCCAGTGCCAAACTTCATATTTCAACGTATTCTAAGCAAGATTTAAATAGTTCGTTTACATAACAATTGAATTGGTAATATTTAACAGTTTTACTGTATTATTATGAATCCATCAATATTATTGTCATTTAATAATATGAAGGTAAACAGTATTTTTACATAATCTATTTGGGGGTGCTCCAGTGCCGCAGTGCTTATGGAGAAACCGCCACTGCTTGTTGCATTAATAAGGCCGCGTTCACACGGTTCAACTTTAGTTGATAAACAATTCACAATCTTTTAGACCGTAGCGGGGTAAGCGACGCGAGAAGTGAAGCAGAAGCGAGTCGAATTGAAAGAAAAGTTTGACTGAGTCAAACATTTTGTCGTTCAAGTCGATCCCGGTCAGTTTTCTTTCAATTCTGCTCAAATTGCTTCCAATTCGACTCGCTTGTACTTCACTTCTCGCGTTGTTTACCCCGCTACGGTCTAAAAGATTGTGAATTGTTGATCAACTGAAGTTGAACCGTGTGAACGCGGCCTAACATACTCGTTTAAGAATGCTTTTTATTTGTTTCGTCAAGTATTTAAATGTTCATAAGTAAGTAAACATTTTTTACAAAGCTTGTATCACCAAAATAAATTGATGCAATTCACGACCATACTAAATAAGATGCAAACATTGATTGTCAAAAAAAAAAAATTATTCGAACTTACTATGACATAAATTACGAGCAAGTATATGGAATGGAGATAAAGTTGATCTTAAAACATCAAGTAATCTTACCATTCTTGGGAAGTGTGTGAAATGTATAAAATTATGTCTACAAGGAGTTATTGATACATTGTAAGTGTGCTCAAGTGCAAAAGAAAAAAAGCTTTATGAATAGTAAAACATTATCTTGAAGAAATTAAAACATTACCCCTTATAACAATAACACTTTTTATATAGTTTTCTTGATTAAATATTATGTTTTCATCATTGCATAAGGAAAATATAATTTATTCAAAGTCGTTTTCATGTAAATATTTTAATAATGTGAATTTTAAAGTTTAATGTACCATTATATTATGTTAATCAATGTGATATTTTTTAAATTTATACAGTATGTGAATAATTTAAATAAATACAATATAATATATTAAATTAAAGTATCTTCATTTGCAAATATTTCATATTTAATTGAGTTTGTTTATGTTAAATTAAAAAATGTGACTAACTTTTTTTGGAAATTTGATAAAGTATATCCTTATTAAATTCAAAGGGGTTCAACTGAGTTCATAGTAGCCCGAGTTTATTTTACCTCTTGCATTTTAAACCTCTTACGTTACGTCCTAATCCCTGCAACAATCTCATATGGGTTTAAAAATTTTTGTGGCTTCCTTTTTTTCAATATGTCTTCCTATTTTGCGTTAAAAATATATATTTGATAGTGAATTAAGTGTAGTTTTCTTAAAAATGTCCGGGTACGAAAAAAAAATGGAAATGAGCCAATTTTCAAGCGATATTGACTGAAATATTGAGTGAATAATCTCGTGTTGAATACTGATATGTTCACGTAAATATGTAAAATAGGTGTATATGAAGATATTGAGAGAAATACGTCGACTTAGTTGTTGGAAGTTCGTCGTGCAGTCGTCGCCAACAACCCACCAAGAGACTAACGAACCAATGAACTAGGCATAAGCGGGGCCAACAACAAGCGACACTCACACATAGAGAGTCAAACAACTTGGTATGTATGTGGATGTACTTCATCTCTCAAACGGGGTCTTAAAACTTCTCAAGACACGGCAAAGTGGTCAGTCTTCATAAAGCGTCGATGGTGGAACTCGTCTCGCCGTCATCGCCGACAACAATCAACATACAGCTGCGATTCACCTACATACGAAGCCGTTAGTGCCGTAAAAACAACGCCGGCCGTTTGTTGTTCGAATCGATCGAAAAAATCTTCGTGTGTTCAATCAGAAGACGGCAAAAAAAAAACGGTCATCCGTGCGCGTCTTTGCCGATTGGAGAAGAATCAGAGTGAGATCATCGCGTCTCTGTGCCCCTTTGGTCCTGATGCTGACCAAAGACAACATCATCGACAACATCCACAACTGTTGCTATCACGACGACAACCATCGTCGTCGTCGTCGTCATCATCGCCATAATCCAGCGAAGCCAACGAACAAGATCGCAGGCTTCTACTTGATATTCTTCCGTTTCTTCTCCTTTCGCTTTTTAAAAATCTTCCTCACAAAAAACTCATCCACCTCAAACCGTACAACCTCTCTTCCACATTCATTTCTCCATCTCAACTCATAAAAGTTTTTTTTTTCAACACAAACCCATTCCATATGTACAATTTTAACGACCAACTGCAAATATTTACTAAAAGGTATCAAGTGATCAAGTGATTTTCTTCAATTAGATATTCCGTGATTTGGCTGTGTAAGTGATTTTAGTTTAATCTCCAATTAAGTGTATAGTGTTTCGTGTTATTAAAATGTTAGTGAAAATTTCCTGTGATTTAAACGTGAAAAAGTTTCAAATCATTTCTTGTGGTCATGTCCAGGAAGCATCGTCCAAATCCTTAAACTGAACAGACGTTTAAAACTTGGAAAACTATAGCAAGTGGTTATATTCAACATGGATTCGTTAACCAATAACATCATGACTAATCAAAGTGATATGCAGGTACGGGAATTTAAAAAGATTATTTTCATATACATTCCTCTCATTTCTTTCTATATAACACACGTATCTCGAGCTCGAGGAACGTTCGAACCAAATCAACGCTTACACTGGCTTACACATCACGGACATTCCTTTAATCTTCTTCATTCTTCTCAAGCCATTTCGTTCCTTCTCTCGTTTACGAACGAATCCTCTTGAAGTTGTCGAGCTGTCTTTTGAGCACAATCTTTCTCAGCTTCGTCTTAACGAACATCTACCTGTCCACTCCCCATATATCTATTCAAAATACTTGCATACCTATTATTAAAGGTACAACCCGATTTGATGTTTTTGTTTGGGTAAAGCCATATAATATATATTTTAAGTAAGGTGGCTGCTTTATAAATCTGATTCGGTCTCGATGGAATCTTCACGTAACCTTGCCTCGTTTAATTCAACGGATATTGGAAGGGTAATATTATAGGAGATAATTGCTTGAACAAGTGGATGTTTTAAAGGGTTGGAACGATCGTGTGAATGGGTCGAAGCGATGCTTTTTGGTTTTAATAAGAAACCACTTGGATTTGATTCATAATTAAACGAAATTGAATTGAAAGTCAAGTGCAATATATCTAATTAATACCCGGCGTTGCCAGGATTGAAATTTATTAAATAGTAATAAATCTTCCACTATAAATTTTTAGTCATCAAAATATTAGAATTTAGTCTAATTTTGTGTTCTGGCGAAGAAAATTTTGATTTTTTAAAAATCGATTGGAGGCTGTCTAGATGCAAAACGACTAATAGAAGTGAAGTGCGTCGACTTACTTAAGATCAGTCTGAACAAAAGTCTTTATAGGTTTTGGTCAGATTGTAACTTAATCATAATTTCAACTTCGGAGCTTCATCGCTCCAATTGTTTACACTTTGTCCTACATTTCATTATTTATTGCTGCTGATTCACCTTGGAAATCGTATCAATTTCATCTTTAAACACTGTAATTGTTTAAATAAATAAAATCATGATTGAACATGATCCTGGTATTGTATCTTAGATATGATACATGAGAATTCCCTGATATCCGTTTTGTTTCTTTACATTGAACTTAATGAAAACCATTCTATAATGGTAGAAATATTTTTAACTAAACAAACTCTTCATTTACATTTAAGTACGTTTAGCATATTGGCAATCAAAAAGAGTGACCAAAAGCAATTAAAATTATTTTTTTACTAGTTGGTAACCAAAGCTACACTGATCCTAAAACCATGAGAACTTTTTTTGTGACGACATTTATTTAAGACCCATTTTGTAGATAATTTACATAATAAACATTTAGAGTACCAAAAGTGTGATATGAAAAATGTCTTTTTAAAATATTCTAGTTAAAAGCAAACAAAAATAAGAGGGATAAAATAGAGGCGGAGGTTTAGGCCAAAAGACAGGAATCATATACAGTGATACCTTGCGATACAAATGTCCTAACATACGAATGTTTTGAGATACAACATGAAATATTCTAAAATTTATACCTCGATATACAATGAAAAATTTGAGATACAAATTTGCAATGTGCGATTTTATTGAGTGGATGAACATAGTTTTTGGGCCTTCAGGGAAAAAATACTTAATCGATAATGGTCTATCGCTTAAGTGTCTCCTTTTGTTGGATAATGCTCCCGCTCACCCTCCTGGCCTTGAGGATGACCTTTTATATGAATATAAATTTATTAAAATTGTCTATCTGCCACCCAATACAACGTCTACCCTTCAGCCCATTAGTTTAAGCGCCACTTTTTCCAGACAACGAATCCCTATTTTCCACTACTTTTAATTGATATTTAGTAGCTCACCGTGGCTATGTAAAATATTCAACTAACATGCATTTTTACATTGAATTATTGAATGTATTATTATTATCAAATGAAAAATTTGAATAGTAAAGTTATAGACTGAAAAAGAACCAAATCATATAATCACTATACCTACTCGTATACTTATATCAATATTCCCCATTAAAACAATATTTCAAAATGTTCTATGAGCTTATTATATAAACCGAACATAGAAATTCTTAATGTAAGTTAGTTACACTGTCGAGTATTGATATAGACAGACTGACGTCTGATAGAGCCGTAAATTACCTCTACGTCTATTAGGTTTTAACATTTTAGTGGAAAGAAAAGACCATCCTTAACTAAGGGAAGACTCAATGTCTTAAAATAAATCAAAAATGTTAAAACATTAAAAAAATCAATGGGTAATCTAAGTTTTATAGATAAATGAAATAAAGAAATCATAACGAATATTTAAAAAATAGATCATTAAAATCCTTCAAATACTTTTTGAAAAAGTATTTCAACATGCATACAAATAGTTTCTGGTGAGACAATGGCTTAATGAGTTAAGTTTATGTGGTTTGATTTCAATTTTAGACAGTCGAAAACATTTATCTTGGAGTTGAATCTGTTTGAAACGAGTACCAGCATAGAGCGGGTCAGATTTAAGGAATTAAGGCCTAAAGCTAATCAGTACTTTCAACATTAGGAACACTTTTGTTTAGGAAATGAAGGCAGAGATTGTTCTAAGTTGACTTTCAATTTAATACTTACTGAAAACATAAATGAGTCAATTTAAAAGGAAGTTCTTTTGAGGTCTGAGTATTACGGAAAATGTGTTATAATTTGTAAGAATAATGATCAAATTAATTGGGTATATAAAAAGTAGCTGAGAGCTGTTAAAATTTTAACGATAACCTGTGAAAAATTACGACTTGTAAGTATATTTTTAATGTGAAATTTTTATTAATAAAAAAATAAAAATTTTGGTTTATTCAATTGATGTTACAATCAGTAGAAATTATCTTTTAACCATGAACTTGTCAATTTTCAAATTTTGGTAATTTCTAACGTTATTCTTTCAATAGACCATTGCTAGTTCACAAACCACAGTTTCTCTTTTTACATATTCTATTGATTAATGTTAACAACCGGAAAACATTTTGACTATAAAGAAACAGCCAAATCTTATAATAATCGATTCAAACTCATAAAACTCAAAAATCCACCGTCATCTTCTTTGTTTATTTATTGGTAGGAATCTTCAATAAAAAAAAATTGGGAACACACACACAAAAAGCATCGCATTCGTCAGCTCAATTTCAAGAGAGTAAAAAATAAAAATAAAAATTTATTCTAGACACCAATGACTATAGACACAGTGGTGATAGCGTTTTTTTATTATAATTTTGGCGATGTTTCAAAAATCTAAATTTAAATTTTGCTCGCCAAAAAATATGTATATAAATTATCCAGTTGCCCGCTGTTCCCTCTAATCTTATCGGGTTTCAAATGCAAAATTTTTTATTATTTGATAAGAACTAATTGAAGATGGCACTTTATGTTAAATTTAAACATAAAAAAATTTAATTTCGTGTGCATAACTTGTTTAGACACGAAAAATGTTGTATTTAATTTCCTTGCAAATTGGCGTTAATTATATTATTTAATTGTTGATGTGAAAATGAGTGTCGTTTATGAATTAAATTCACACACACACACACACCTCTAGTTGCATGTTTGTCTCGATCATTTTCTTCTTGGCAAATAACGACTAATAGAAATTTTAAATACAAAGGAATTATTTCCGTTGATAAGATCGCTTTAATTAACGAAAGATAATTTAAATGTCAACGACCAAATGATCTTATTTTCGTCTAGTTCATAAAAATTCTTGTATACGTACATGAAGAATGGAAATGAGAAAATTTTTCATTCATTTTATCCATCCATTAAATAGTCAACTTGGAAGACAATTTCCTTTACATCTAAATAATGTAGTAATTTTAAAAACTATCTGTACAGATAATTTCATGTTAAGATATCTAACCATTAATTGAACTTTCAGTGGTAAAAAGATAGCAATCTATTGGTACATAAAAACATTGCAGGTTTAGAGAAAATTGAAATATAATTTTTACACTTTAGAAATGTTTACGTTTTACTATCTACAGGCTCTTCTCTTTTTGATACAGTTGCAAAGATGAATGTGCAATAATTCTGTTTCTTAATCTTCTAGAGGAAAACAACTAGATGGGAAAATTTACTGAGAAGCAGAATTCAATAATTATTATCGCAGGTCTAAGATAAATATATATAGGAGGAATACAGAGAAAAGATAAATACAGGGAGTATGTATTATTATTACTGCGTTAATGCATAGTCGTACAGGATATTATCCTCTTATTATTATTATTGTATTCATAGTACAGTTGTACGATATTGTAGTTATAACTGTATTTAATACAGGATGTCTCCAAAGTAATGAAAATCCCGGAAACTGGTGATAAATGACACAATGTCAGGGTGATAAGTTTCCTCATTTACCTCTAATTTCCCACGTTTTCATTACTTTTGAGACGCTGTGTATTTTTTAAATAAATTATAATACAAAAGCTTAGTACTTTAGTAAATTTTTCTATAAATGTGGAGAAAATAAAATAATAATAGCGGTAAACTAAAACAAACTAAAAAAAACCACATGTACGCTGAGTAAAATCGCCTCAGGATACAATTTCTTTTCAACATCAACTATTAAGATTAGGCACCACTTTTTGAGTTTTTAAATTTAGGTGTATGATGGTAAAAAAAAACCGGAAACATATAGTATATCTCTCAATTTTTATTTTGAAACTTGAAAAACTGTGAAAATCGGTAAAAATCAACAAATGCAATGGGACACTTTGTAGATGTATCATAATTTAAAAAAATCTTCACTTGGAGCATATATTATTGGCGGATTTTAGGTATTAGAAGAAATCGTTTTAAAACCCGCTTATAACAAAAAAAATAGCTGGTGATCCATGTCAGTGTTGTAGAGGAATCCGTCCAGAGTGTTATAGGACAATTCGAGACAGCGATAGTGTTCAACACAAAAGCAACCAGCCGAATTAATAGAACGGCAGCTGATAATTCAAGTCAAGGAATTGTCATTTTTTGAAGTAGAGCTGCTTTAGTTTTGGACATCACAAGTCGGGTGGTAATTTTGTTGCAAGTTTGGACTCGAAAATATATGACAGCACCTAGCGCTGCATTTGAGGTATCAGAAAACCCATGTACGAATACATTGTACTGTTACGATTCGATACATGTTTTTTTAAAAACGAAATTCGCTTAGTATGCAAAAATATCTCAGTCCTTTCAGTTTTGTTATAACCATTTTTCACATTCCTTTATCAAAAATATTTTTACTCTTGAGAAAAACTGTTTCTGATGTAAAATTGTTTATTTTGGTTTTAGCTATATTATCTGTGATAAACAAGTTGATTTTTTTTCCGTTAACATGAAAACAGAATTGCAAGAGATTTATAAGGAAATCATTCGAAATTTAAAATTTATGTAACGAATCTTCTTACTTAAATTGTTAACGTTTTAACGAAACGGAAGTAGAAATATTAGTTCCAATAATAATTAGGTTGACTAATTACATAGACATGGATTGAAATTGAACCTCTCCCTATCTTATTTTTTCTTGTTTAAACTTGAGACGAAATTAGATCTTTATCTCGTATATATCAGAAACTCTTTTTTTGATGACATACATACACATTACACATATAAAACACATTTTGAGCCTGCTAATTTGGGGGTATCCATAAACCACGTAACGCGTTTTTCGTACTTATTTGACCCCTCCCCCTACTATATAACGCTATATAGACTGCCTAATATTATAACCTTTAACCATATCTAACGTTAGAGCATACTCTTTCCCCCTGGTAGAGTGTGTTACGTGGTTTAGGGATGGCCCTTTATTTAATATTTGTAAAAACTGTAAATATGTTACACGCTCTCTCTTACACTACTGAAATTCATATTTTCGTAACCATGTTATGGCCTAAATCCTACACTTTTTTCGGTTTTTCTCATTAGACAAATATTTTATTAATAATATGCTGTAGAGGTATTCTTTTACAAATAGTATTTTCCAATTTTTGAATAATACAAAAGATCTTAAATATAAAAATTCATAGCAATTACAAACTTTTAAAACAAAAAATAAATAAAAAGATATTTTTATTCCTACTCTCTTAAATCGAAATAGTGACTTTCGACTATCAAATAGTGACTATTCACTATTTTGTAGTGAAAAGTATACCACGATTTGAATTTAGTGGCATACTCTGCACTGAAAAAATAGTGAATAGTCACTAGTCACTATTTCGATTTAAGAGAGTACCTACGTTGATCATTTTTCAAATATATTTTTGAGATTACAGTGAAAACCAAAGTGAAAGGCTACACCGAGACTTAAAAGATGTAGGATTTTTTCTTTGAAATTAAATTTTTTTGTGATATTTTAAGTATTATGGTAGATAATCAAAAAATTTGTCCAAGCCTTTGATGGCAAATATTTATTATGGGACATTTGTTTAAATTCTGTTTCAAAGCCTAAAGTTGTTTGATAGTTTAAGCCTTAAGGATTACATAAAAGAAATTCTTAAATATTTCAAAAAACATTTTTTAGTTTCTCTAGGCTTCAAAATTTCATATTTTTACAAAAGTAGGATATAAATGGTGCACCTACATGTTAAGTCAGATTGTCTGAGAATTTACTTTCTGAACTATCTTTTGGCTAAGTAGACTAAAAAGGTAAAAATGTTATCCACGTAAAATCTCTTCTTTTACTAATCCCAGTCATAAAATAATAAAAATACAACCCCTGTTTTGTTATGACATTACTTTGAAGTTGCATTCGTGTTTTCATACCACATACTTTCCTTTAAAAAAATAACACAAAAACCTCAAAGTTCAATCGAGCATTCCTTCAAAAAGCCATAAATATCTCGAACGTGTTTATGTCAGTCTTATCTTTGTAACTAATTGTTAATATTGATTCTTATCTAACCATTTCCTCTTAAAAAATGAATCACATAGAAAAGTTACTGCACATTAAAAATGTGGTAGAAGGTCGGTGCATTACACAAAGTAAATTCCTTCTTTAAATTTTAGCTCAAATTCCTTCTTTTTAAGTTTAAAACACAAATAATAAATGTTGAAAAACGGATAGATAATATTTTAGCTTGTCTTTAATGATCTGGCCTAATGTCTTTAATGGCAATGAATTAAATTTTCTTTCGGCAAACAAACCCAATTTAAGGTTATTAAAATACTAGACGAGTTCCCATTTGAAATTATCCATCAAAAAATCGAACAATTCAAATCAATTAACAAAGTTTTTTTTCGATTTAATGACTAGAAATAACCTTGAGTACGTTTTATTGTTCGAATCTAATAGCAACACATCCAATTTGGTTCATGAAATATTGCATTGTATGGATTTTATGTCTTAGAATATATTTCTATTATTCCACTAAATTAAAATACATTTGCCTAATAATGCAGGTTGTTTTTAATTAATTATATTACCGTCATCGAATGTCTGACTAAAAATTGGCCATGGTTTAGAGCTGTTATTTGGTGTGTCATAAATCGAGTTTTTATTTATTTGTGTTTTCTTATAAAAACTAAATCAAATGATGTCATTTTTGACTTATGAGTAAAACGATAAGGAATTATTTGGCCAGATGTAAGATTTTTTTTTTAATTTCGAACTTTGAAATAATTTCTTTGTTCAATGTTAATCATTAATAAACTTTTTTAATCCTACATTACTTGGTAATTGAATAGAAAACCGTAAAATTCATAACTTAGATCATCAGTGAAACAAAGCATAACATCTTTCATACGAAAATGTATTACCTACTCAAGCCTGTCTGCTGTGATTATTTAATTTTCAATAGCTAGCAAAATAATTAACACCAGTGACCCAAAAACATAACCCAGAAGACATCAGATCATTATTTTTTTAGTAATCTTGCCCGAAGGTTTGTCAGCGAAAAGCTTCCATAGCCAATAATTCTTCCAAGTAATTTTAATCACTTTATTTTCTTGGAAACCACAATAAATCATTGTTCAACCTCAGTTTGTTTGATTTTTTTCTTATTACCAATTCATTGTTGTATTATGTTGTAATAATATAATTATTACATTTACGGGTTACGAGATAATAAACAAAGAGTTCATTTTAGCATCTGGTGAACTTCTTATCTCAAATTCAAGAAAAAATGTTTATGGTATTTGTTCTTTGTTACTGATTTCGTTTCGCTTATAATTTAAATTAAACAATTAGTACTTAAGCCTATACAAATTACTTTTTTACACACAAAAAAAAAACTAAGAATTGCTGATGTTAGATTAAAAATTACATGACCAGGAAGTTCAAATTATAATAATGAAATTTAAATAACAAACAAATGTCGAATTTAATTATTTGAATTTAGTGAATAATCTGATTATCTTAAATCTTAACTCTGTCATTTTGCAGACCGATTTAATTGTGTTTTAATATCTATCATTTAACTTATGTCGTAGATATTTAAATATTTCCTTTATTGCTTATTTCCTAAGCCTTAGATCGAAATGAAATCTGTAACTTGTCAATAATTTTAAATCAAACGTTGATAGTTTTAAATCGATTACCAGATTCAATAAAATCAATTATTTGAAACGTAAAAACTCGTTTTTGTTACACCTTTTGTTAGAAACCAATAAACTTTACATTAGTAGTAAACTTAACATATGAATAGAAGTAATAGAAAAAGTGATCCTTACATAACGTTATCTAATGGAATATGAATAAAATCGTAAACTCTTTTCTTGAGTTTATCGCAGGAAATTCAGTAATTGCCAATAAGCCTGAAGATACATTTAACTTTAATATCTGTTACTTCCTTTTAAAATCTCAACTTTACCTACAGTAAATACTTGAAATGCAAGAGTAGTTTTAGTAGTAAATTATAAAGTGTACCTATATGAATTAAAAACACACAACAAAATTGTATTCAGTGATATACCAATTGGGAATCGTGACTCAAACATAAATGGAAAATAAAATTCTGTGGTTCACCGAAATTAAATACATTTAATCAAGTTTCTTGGCCACGATCACTCCAGAGTCCATAGAGATTGATCAAGTCAAGTAGATGGATATTTTTTTAAATGAATGGTGGAAAGACTTGTAAATGAAATAACTTGTGAAGTCAATGCTTGACTTGATTGGATTTAAGTGTCGACCGTTGGCTTGAATTTGGATAGAATTCAAGTCTTAAAATCAAGTCAAATAGTTAATCTATACTCAAAAAAAAAAGTTCGATTGAAAGATCCTCCGAGTTGAGGGGGGGGTAATTTTCTACTCAAAGCTCTTTGTCGGAACATTATGTATCGACAATAGTTATACCTATACATTTTTATTGATAACACATCAAACATTATGTAATTGTTCAGAAAAAAATGTACCCTCTTCTGAAAATTTTCAAACGTATATACCTGATTCGTTTTTACAAAAAAGAAAGCATAAATACTTTCCATCATTTAGGACATATATATCCAGGATTATATCTCAGACCTCAATATCTGTATTTATTATTTACTAAACTTGGTATTGGCATACTACTAAGGTAGTCCAGGTGTAATTCCATCTTCTTAATTTATTTGAATACTATTCAGTATTAAATAAACGATCTTTGAAGTTGGCCTTATTAGGAGCAATGTAGATATTTAACAATTAGTGGCAAAATATCAATTTTTTTTCCTTTTTTTTCCCTTAGCAGAAAACCAGGTTAGGGCTCGTTCCCCCGCACTGCAGCGTTAGGCTTATTGTACTCCTGTTCTGCTCATGTATTCCTGCTGTGCAAGGATCCTTGCTTATTCCAGGTTCAGCAAAATATCAACTTAATTCATTCAGTAAAAGTTAGTAAGCAGGGATTCACTACTTGACTTGATTTTTAAGCTATATGTCAAGTCAAATTTAAGTCGAATTTTAATTTTTAAATATTAAGTCAAGTATTGAATTTGCAAGTTATTTCATTTCAAAATTTATATGTTGGATTCAATTCATTGCACCAAGTGTCCAAATACTTAATTTGAGAAATCTTTATCAGTAAAAGGAAGTCCTCAAAGTGTGTATACATATTATAGTCCACCACTCAAATATTTAATACTTAAAAGCTAAAACCAAGCAATTCAAAGACAGGCATTACAACTATCGATGCTTATGGGACTAATTTTTTTCCAAGCTAACAATTTGGGAAAATCCTCGACTTTTGCTTATTCGAATTTCACTTAATTTGATAAGCATTCTGCTATAAAGATTTATTTGTGTCTCCATTTTTTTAGTTTGATATACCTAAAGATAAGTTCATACATCGTAACATAGATAAGAAATGACTTGTTATTGTTAAAAATTATAAAAATCAACATTTATTTAATAAAAAAACGATGTTATTATAAGGAAATGGATGCCCTGATCATTTCAACATTTCATTTTATGACTTACAGTATTACATCGTATATAAGACACTTTTTTTTAAATGCTTTCATGCGTCTGTATTCTTGATACGTCTATATTCGATGGTTAATTCAAGTGTACTTTAATTCAGGATTTTTTTTATTTCTTGCTTGAAATATTTAGGATGCTTTTTATAATCAATGTAATATGGTATTATACTTTCCTTCTGTAATTTTTTTGTAATAATTCTTCTGGGTTTTATTTAGGTACCGATAAAAAAAGCTTTTGAAAGAAATATTCCCACCTATTAAAATTCGGTGATGATATTTATTGGTAAATACAGGTGACATTTTCAATAAATCATAATGTTACGGTATTCTGAATATTTTTAGAAAAATCTCATTAAACATGATATATCATAACTTAAAAACGAAATTTTTAGAGAAATGGAAGCTAAATTATTATACCTACTATAACTATAACATATAAAATTATTTTTTAAAACCTTTTCAATCATTCCAATTTACGTTCGAAATTGTACAATAGAACTTAATCCTGTCAAAAGAAATAAGTTCACTCGTATTTTATATAAATTTTTGAAATATATATTTACTTTGTCGTCATATTATAACATTATTTTTAATAGGTAAGATATGTTGAACATAAAAATAAACTACAAACAAATGTACAACTTGATAGTAACGGATTTTTGAGAATTCAGTGGATATTTTAGAAAAAAATTTGTCGTCTTTAAGCCAAAATTGTTTCTCGTAAAAATTAATGAAAAAAAAATATTTTGAAACTCTTAATGATATTAGCAATAAAAATGCAACTTACTGCAATTTATTGAGAATAAAATAAATCGCAAGCTTATCTAGAAACGTTCACATATAATATATTATATCACCCATAAGCACGAGCTATCGAGTCAAGTTAATGATTTCCAATTAAAAATCGAGAACTTGTGCAGGGTGTTGTAAATCGTAGCCATAATCGTTAAAGAAAATATTCCTAATAGTTTTTTAATGCCTCATAGAAAACGTGGCAACTATTGTTGTACGAATACTAGGTTTTTGTTATTCAAAGAAATAATGGCTTAAAGTTTCGATTTATGTGAAACATGTCAGGTGGTGATTGTGGGGGCGAACGAGGGCGGCTTTAGCCAAGTGAAATGCAAGGTGTGGCTGTGCTTAAAGAAGTTATGTGAAGCACGCCAAAGACTCCATTGGTAAATATGCAACAAATGCAGGTTGCACCTCAATCCAATAAGTAGCATCAATATAATATAAATAATGCTAATACATCACATTTAGAAAACTATAGACATTATCTAGAAATTTTAAATTGTCTGTACCTACCTATCAGATCCGGACTAAAACTATAGTCCGGGTATTTTAAAAACGTCGGCTCATTACTTCCCTCAAAAGCTTTACATATATGCACTAGTATATCATTACTTAATTATATTTATTTGAAAGTTATTTAACAGTTTGTATTTAATAATTATTTTTCGAGTTTAACCAAAAATTAAATTTTCTTATGACTTCTGAATTTTTTTTCACAATTTCCACCTTATACCTAATTGGAAAAATTAGTTAACAATGTAACTTTTAAAAATTATTTCGATTCGTTACTATCATATTTTTAAGGAGTATATTCCAAAATGTTGTCCCAAATCTTACATTACCTTAGTTGTTTAACCAAATGCTTATTTCCTTATAAAACACCCTATAAAACAGAACATATTTGACTGACAGACACTCTGAAGGTTAAATAACTAAAGGTAAAGGCATATTTAAAAGGTAAGGCAAATTTTGCATTTTTTGAGACCTATTTCATTATACCTATTCAAAATTATACACCGGTCAACACGATTTTTGGGTCTGACTTCTACATGTTAAATTTTAGTTTCTCCTAGGTCAAAAATGAGAAAAATATTTTTTTTTTTTTTTTTGTTAAAGTTTGCTTTTGTGGAAATTAGAGCAATTTAATTTAAGTATCATTATAATTAAAAATGATGAATTCATTATAAAATTTACTTATCGACGCGAATCAGACAAAAGCAAACTTTAAGAATTAAAAATTAAAACAAAGTGTTTTTCAATGTGTAAAATCAGAATTTAAACATGAGAACAGAAACCCAAAAAAAAAAATTTATTTTGTTGACTTTTTGATGAATTATCAATTTTTTCATAGTCTATTTTTGCAATCACAATTATACAAGCAAATGTAAAGAACCTCTGTTTGTGTATTTCCTTACTTCGTCCATTTAAAGGTTGAAAAAAATATTCAAAGTCCACTATCTTTAATTGAGCTTAGGGATGCATCAAGTCAAGTTGTATTTTATGCAATGAACTGAGCTTAAAATGTTAACAACAAGAAGAAATAACTTGTGAATTCAATGCTTGAAATGCCCCGATATTTAAAAACAGTGAAACTTTAGCTTAACGACCGTTAATAGAACGATTTCCTTGATTTAACCAATTTAAGGGCGGTATTCGTAATCGTCACTTAAATTTGAGGAAACACTCAAGTGTGGTGATATTCATTAGATTTCATAGAATTTCCATTACAAAATAAAACATACGCTTCAGCAAACACTTATCACAAATGTTTTGATGTTTTTATAAACCAAATTCATCGCATGATTTGAGTATATGCTCAAACTTATTGGAGCTTATATATTATATTGCAAATATCCAGTAATCGTTTACTTGAGGGAGCTTCAACCTACACTTAAGTTTTCATGGTAACAAATTGAGCATATATGGTTATATCATGGTTAGAATTTGAGTGTTTCCTCAAATTTGAGTGACGACTATGAATACCACCCTAAAACCCTCTGGGATTGGCCGTAAGAGTTAATGCAAAATATACGTTTCCATTACGAATACTTTTTGTAAAAATCTCTTTGTAACGAACTTTTAATAATTGCAAGTCATAAATTAATAAGACAATTAACCTTTGTATAACGATTTGTTATAACCTTTGCATCTATCTAACAATAAATTTATGTCTCGACATATTCAGACACCTTGTTAATACGAATTTTAGAAGACCCTAACTTCTACATAAAAAATCTCATTGTGACAACTTACTTGATATAACGAAAATTTTCTTATCTTCAGATTTTTTATATCTAGGTTTCATTGTATTATCATTTGACTTGATTTTAGTCAAATTTAAGAAAGTAGCTTAAATTCAAATCAAATAGTTTAAATATTAAGTTGATGTTCACTACTCATCCAATTGAGCTAGTTTTTTAGGTTTGGGTATTTTATGTTTAATTAGTAGTAGATTTTGCAGCTTTTCTTTTAAAGACAGATTTTTAGTTTCTTAAACATGAACTGTGTTCTTTTAATTTTCAACAAATTATAATTTTCTTTTTCACGATATAATCAGCTATCACTATATGTGTAAAAGAACTATTGACTATTGACCTGATTGATTTATTGAGTATTTGCCCGATCTGCCCTAGTGCTCAATCCGGGCCTGATACACACACATATACACACAATTAGATTTCCCTATTTTCTACAACAAAATATTTGTGGTGAGCCACTGAATTATTTCTATTAAAAAAATAATTTATTTGGACAACGAAACATAGTTGTACCTAATGTTTTCGAATTTCAATCGAATTAATCTAATTTCATTGAAATGGAATGTGAACTATCATAAATTAAACTGAGATAAGACACTTACATGGGATATATTATAGGCATTATGTGGGAGGTTTGGAGCACGTTTGTTTCAAGTAAATCGATCACCTTTGATTTATCAATTCGAATAAAACCACAAAACACGTGTGAGCTGCTACTGAAGAGTTTTTCTTATAATATAAGTAAATAATCGAATCTTTACATTTTATGTAACCATAATGAGATGTTGTGGAAGCGAAATGAATTCATACTCATTACTCAAACAATGAGTATAATATGAAATAATGAGATTTAATAAAAAATTATCTTGATTCATCTGTCAGAGTAATTTAATGTTTAATTGAAAAAAGCCATTGTGTAACTGTTGAAAATTGTTACAATATTTAATTTCAATATTGAAATTGTAATGGTGATAAAATAATAAAATTTATTGGATTGTAAATTGGAAAAAATATCGTTAATGTTATGGATTTGTTGTTAGAAAATTAATTTTTATCACTGTGAATTAACTATTAAATTGTAAAAATTTTTAACAATGTGCACACATTTTGTAACGCTTTATAGTTACGTTTCTAAATAGTCACAGATAGAACAAATTGTACATATTTTATTTACGATTTAATTAAGCTTGTGTGACGGCCTTTCACTGTAATAACGTGATCTCGACTCAGGAAAAGGATTGCCTCAAGACTTATTGGAATTCCTCTCTAAGCATTTACCCAGGTCTAATAGACGGGGAGGTGCATAGATATTTTGCTGACACTTGAAATTATTTCAACATTGAATTCGGTTCATCAGAGTGAATTTAATCGAATGTTTCGATCTCGACGAAAATGTCTTGGAAGTAGCCGATTAATTAATTATAATCGGCAGCATCATTTAATCAAATCCCTTATAGCATTAATGAAGACTTCATATTTTTGACACAGAAGTGTTTAAATATGAAATAGATTGTGAAGTTAACATCAAGGTTTGCTCGAGGAATTTGATTGAGTAATACGTTAAGAGTCGCTATATTTATCATGAAAATTTTTCAAAATTTGATTTGTATAAATGAAAAAAATGGCACTTAGGAAATGGTAATCAAGAAGTTTTATTGATGTATCATATCTTTGACTTATTTGAACATTTTTTTTCCGTTCTTGATGAGGTATATTTAAAGAGTCGAGTATATGCCATAATAATCATTCAATTTTAAGATAAAATCTGACGGATGACAGAGTTTTACGCATAGTAATGATAAATCAAATCTTCAGTAAAAATCTATTTTAAAATATTTCAAAAAAATTTATTCCATTCTTTCATATTTCTAAGTGCTTTGATAAAAAGTAATAATTTTAACAAGATACCGAACCAGCTTTAATTAGATATTATTAGTTCAAATTACTATATAATGGTATTCCACTTGAAAACCTAATTATTTTTACGACAAAAAATTAACATATAAAACAAGATAACTACTAGAATAACTACTGGGGGGAATTAAAATATATTTCTAATATCATCTTATCCCATAATGAAAACCTACTTAAAGCCCATTAATTTCAGCTTAAAAAATAAATAATTCACTATGTTAACTACTTATTTAAATAATATTACATTAAGTATTTTTCTCCTCGTTTAAAGCTTTTAAAAGTATAACCCGAAAAAATAACGGAAGAAGATTAACTTAAATTTATACTAGTTTTTTGAAATGAAAGCCTTCAAAATGCAACTCCCAATTATTAAATTATATAAATCGTAAAATTGAGTAATTTTGAATAAAAAATTCTCGAATTCCAGAGTAAAATATCAGTTTAGAAGAAAACATTAATGCAATCTCAATTACTTGCTGCGATGTGTCACATAACATTCTTTTATTTAAAATTATGTTGGTTAAACGAACATAAACGCAACCCACAATTTGTCAAAATAAAAATTTAAGTTAAATCTTCCATAATTGTCACCATAGACTTTGCTAGTAACCATAAATTGAGTTATGAGTTTCTTAATATTAACTCCCACCCTATTCACCCAGAAACCTGTTCATTTGGATTTTCCTAGAAAAAAGTTTCAAATAAAAATTGCAAACTTTGGTGAGTCTAATAATCATAGCAAGTTTAAAGAAAATCGTTCCAGTAATTTTCGAAAAAATTCAAAAAACCCATAGAATAAGTGGAGCTTCCTGCTAGCCAATTTAAACAAAAAGCTTCCACTAACCAAATATAACTTGAAATCAAATCGAACTTAATTAAAATGTTCATACTTAAACGTTAATTCAAATCAAACATTGAATTAGCATTATTTTCATTTAAAACTTCCAATATTAGGCTTAATTTATTGAACAGAGTATCCAAATACTTGACTTGATGAAATAATTTGCAATAGCAATGCTTGAATTTACATTTAAATACTAATATTTGACTAAAGTTTGACCTGGTTTTAAGACAAATTTGAGGCAAGTAGCTGAAAGTCAAATCAAGTAACCTGAAAATGAAGTGAAGTAGCTTAGACTTTAAGTTAAGTAGCGAATCCTTATTTGTGGTAAAACATTAGCAATACCATACACGTATAGAAGTGACAAATTTTAGGAATGAAGAATATAGAAAATTTAGTGTGTGAGATAAAGAGAGAAAAGGAGAGAATTTAAGACAAAATATTACCTAATTTGCATAAAAATGTTCTGTTTATTCAATATTTTCACCGCCGTTCGTTCTCTTTTTCTTAACGTCATATATTTTTTCTCTGTCATGTAACGAAATGTGCCTAAACATGACGCTTCTTTGAAATTTCCCAATCAATTCTTGTCCACTTATTAACTATCGAATAACTGTTTAAAACGTTTCAATTAAAAAAATTGATGCATGTATAATCTTACATGTCTAAGAAGGGAAACTTCTTTCGATTATTTAACATTTTTCAACGTTAAAAATAAATAGAATAGTTGCTGTGAAAGGAAAAAATGTTTCAAATAATTTTTGCGATACTTGGAAGTAGAATTATTTTTGTGTCAACAAAAACTAAAACTACCCACTAAATGGCATAGTGATTAGAACTTGTAGTTAGTTTTAATGAAAACAGTAAAAAGTTATTCAAAATTATGCATATAAAGTTTATTTAAAACAACCAAAAACATCTAAAATAATAAATAACAGTTGAGATGGAAAAATTTTCTATTTTCAAAACCGTGATAATTTATTTCTATATAAATACCACCATAAAAGCGTAATGGAGAGACGCAAATCTATGTCTAAAAATGTAGTATACTCTTTTTATTCTTATAAAATGTTCTTACTTAAAAAAAAACTGCAAAAGTACTTAAGTAATATAAATTAAGAGCTAAACTCTTTCGTGGGTCATTATCTTAATACATACCAAAAATTTTTTTAAAAAAATTTACTGGAATCACACCTTAATTAATATGTTAGAATACACCATTATGAATATATTTTTATAGTATTTTTAAGACCTTTTGACTGCAAAAGTCATTTTATAGTGACTAAGAATTTTATTGTTAAATATTTCAATGGGAACATCTTTTATGTAACAACTTAAAAATGACTTGGAAATTTTTAAAATTCATTTAAATAATACCCAACCATATTCCATTATTATTTATTCTGGCTTTGGGGTGTTCCTAAACCTTGACGACTTCATGGTCTTGAAACTACAAACAATCAAAAGCGTTCAACCCTTATTATACGAGCCACATTATATGTGAATGTCTTTACAATCAGACCAACCAATTAAAAGTTTCTCACAAAAAATATTTCCGGTGACTGAATTTCATACCCCGAAATTTCTCAAGTAAGTAGCCAATCTGTCAGATGTTTCAGCTCTAAAATTACAAAGATCTCAAATAACTAACAAATATATACAAACATACACACGAGCACACATTGGTACATTTTTTTTTTTTTTTTTTTTTTTTGATTTAAATGAGTAATATTACATCTTGGCTTGGCATTAAACATCTCTCCAATTATGTATCCAAAGACCAAAAAAAAACTCAATTAGGCCCATTAAAAACATGTCTGACCAAATAAGGGCCACGTTTAGCCTTGAAGTCTCGCAAATTTTAAATTGCGTAATATCGTTTTGTTTGATCGGTATGATGAACTTCCTGTGATCAATTTTTTTTTTCGACTTGTTCGATCTTGTCGTTAATTAACGTCTTCCAAGAATCCATATCGAGATACATTTTATTATTCATCTTATTGAAACCCACGTGGTTGTGACGAAGCTTCGACAATACCTCGAACATTTGTAGGTTTGTCACGTTTGAAAAGTGCTACAGCTTAAATACCTAACAAATATTTTCCGATACCGCCTCTAATTTTGAATATATTAACTAATTGAATTAACATATCATTAATAATGAGAGAATTTACATAAAATTATGTACAAGACCTCTGCTTTTTCCCTCAAGAATCAAACGAACAAAGAGCGTATTTATAAAAAATGATCCAACAAAAATGCTTTTTGGTAATGGATGTCCAATGTAATGAATATTAATATGTTAATGGCTCATTCACCGACACGGTTAATTATGTCGTTACTGACCTGAAAGATATTTCAGATATTTTATTTGTTCCTATTGACGAAAAAATAATAATGGACCATTTGTCACTTTCCAATTATAAAGAAAAGAAAAATTTCCGTGTGAAACAATCAAATTTTTCATCGCCTTATCAACCTTACAGCTCATACCAATAGAGTTAAACCATTAAAACCACAATTTTAATATTAGATAGGAATGAGATATCGCTTTTACTAGGTATATATTTATAATGTTAAAATACTTTGAAACTTTTAAATTGTTATTTTCTAACTTTCTAAAATTATGCAAACGTAATGTTTGCTGTTATTTTTTCAATAACCTCAGTCAAGTGTTTGTAGTTTATTTTAAAAGAATCATTTCCAAGATGTTAATTCTTTCATTGAAACACCGTGAAACTGTAAGAAAATCTATTTGTACTCAAGAGTATTGACTACAAGGGAACTCTGTTTTTCTATGAGTTGTTAAGTGAAACTTAAAGGTACTAATTTAAGCGGGAATAAGTCACTAAACACTCAATAAAATTAGTCCATAAATGGAAATCATCTGAGGAACACACTGAATATATTAAGCTGGAGATTAATTTAATTATTACCGTATGAAGCCGAGATTAATTAACTCTTATTCTTATGATAAAATCGAGTCTGTAATAAACTTGTACTTTTTAATTGTTCCCACAACCTACACACTTGTAGTACATCAAAATTATTAAAATCTCTGTGTTATCATTTAAATTAAATCTGACATGTTGTTTAGGCAATTAAAAGATTAAGTTTTATGAAGTTTATCTGAGAAAATTCATGGTTGCTTAAACTATACTCGTATCTGTATACTATGTAGGAAGCTACTTAAATGTTTGTTAATGAGCGTTAAATGAGATAATAAATAAGGGATTATAATTTTTTGTCTATCGTGTGTAGAAAAGTTCTACTTTAAAAAATTGTGCAGACTTCAAGTCTGTAGTTTGGTGATGAGCGAAATTGGAGTTTTTAGTTTCTCAGTTGGTTCATTTAAGGGTTAAAAATATTATAAACTATTTTAAGTTTACTATCGCTGAAATTGACTATGCCTCATATGCCTCTAAAACCATCTAAAATGAAAATCTTATAATTTTATATTGCGCATGACCTATACCGTTCAATATACGCTGTTATTTTCATCAAGAACAAACCTATTAGGAACCTTCGCTTTAGGTAAACTTAATTCTAAATGAGGAAAAAACCAAGGCGATTCTATATTTACAAAGAGAAGGTCATTAAGACAAAAAATAAACGTCGAAGGAAAAGAGTTGAAATAGTTCTATCCTGTAAAATATTTGAGAGTGGCATAATCTGAAACCAGAAATTTTATCTGTTTTTTATGGTGTTATTATAAGTTAGTTAATTCGTTAATTTAAGACAAATGTTCCCAAATTTCTTTGGTCTAGCGCCCCTTCTTCAGAAAGACAATTAAATAGTGGTCGACAATGTTTTAATTCATTTTCATTGATTCAAGATTCATTTTGTGTGATTGATTGGAAAATGATATTGCATTAAGTTACATTACAATATTAATGAAAATGCCTGAAGTGCTTTTCTAACTTTTATCTTCTTTTTATACAATGTCCCCAAATACACCTGGGGCAACTGTCGTCCCCTTGAATCGTTTCAATGCTCTCAGAGGGGTGGTATCGCCCACTTTGAAAATCATTGATTCAAAGGTTGAAAAAAATTATTCCAAGTTCACTATCTTTAGTTGAGCTAATCTTTTTTTGAAATAAAATTGTCTTTCGGCTTGCTGTAAGGTAGTTTTATAATTTTCGCTTCATTGACAGTGGTTTATTTTCTTAACTTTAAACTGTGTTTACTTATTTTGTTAAATTTTACATAAGTTACAGATTACAGTCCATTAGATCACTTAGACTTTATGTAGTCTAAGACTGTTAAAAACAAAAAAAATTGATTATTTGAATGCAAGTATTGTTAAAATAAATATTCGCACGTAGTTTATTAAAAGTTGTTTTTATTTCCTTTTCATTAAGTTTTAGACTTTGCCTACGTTTGCTATTTTTTCAAGTACTCGTATTTAAACATCCAACATTTGCTTTGTTACACAATGTAAACTATGCATAATATTATACATCAAATTTTAGTCAAAGAACAAGCATCCGATAATACCTACATATTTTGTCAGGGAGGTGTAGTTTAGATATTTAATACCGAAAAAAATGACTCTTCCTTAAGGAACGTATGTAAGCAGAGTTGATAGATTACAGATGTGAATATGAAAAAAAAAACAGGTGAACATTTAAGTTAAAAGTACGGTATCATGGTTGATGGGATGATGATTAAGTTGTTGGTAATGAGAATGTTGATGACATTACTCTTAGTGAGAATGGAAATTTCAAGAAAAGCTTTTTGTTTTAGTATTTACCAGAAAATTTTCGCAATATCTTTTTATAGATACATTTTTTTATATTGTTTGTTTATTTCATTAAAATACAACTTTTTAAAATTTTCCATTGGAGTCACATTGTTTATAGGTACCTGTTTTTATAAAAATAAAGTATCGTAGTTTAAAAAGTTGATGTCATAGATAAAATAATTTTTTTAATTTATGAGCCCGATATTAGCTTTAAACGAGTATCAGATTATGTAGACCAGTGGATCCCAAACTTTTTCGCCCCATGCTCTATTTACAGCCAAAATTTGCCTACGTAAACCCCTAAATAAAAAAGTTACATTAATATAGGTTGTAGAAAAATAATAATTAAATGTTGTTTTTCTCATTACTTGAAGAAGTATTTTAAACCTTTGGTTCAGGGTTGAATGAAGAGCTATTAAGTGTTGGCAATAAGCAAGCTAATCTTCATCTCTATTTTGCAATTTTGAATGAATTGGAAACTCGAAATATTCTCGTCTTCCCAAGTTTTCGTTGTACAAGAAAAGTTTTTCAACAAGCGCAGATATTACGCTTTTAATTTCCATTAAATGTAATTGGACACCTTGTAGTTTCAAATTAGCTTCGTTAAACTTGGCAAATAAATTAGTCACATAGGCTATATCATTTTTTGATTTAGTTAAATTGTGTCGCAAATCATTGTCTCTGCTTTTCAGGAATTGCAATACTGATACAAAAAAAAGCATTATGTCGTTTTTAACATGTACAGATAGATAACCAGTTTTGTCAATGTTCTTTCACAAAATGATACTGAAATGATACTGGGGACCACTGGGGGTCCGTAGGGACCTACTGAATTAGATCAAAGCCAATAAAATGACTGTTCCTCAAAATATGTTGTCGATATTAAAATAATGTTAACACACCAAAGTAAGGCTAGTAAATACAGTGCACCTTTGATATAACAAATCGGACGGTACCACCTATTGGCGCAGTGGTTAGAGGCTGTAGTTCTCTCCGCTTCATGCGTCAAGTGGTACGGGTTCGATTCCCGTTGAATCCTAGACTTAAGATCTTAGACCTAAGAATAAAATTGACCAACAGAATTTTTCTGTGTTTAGGCAGTCGTGATATGACCTTAGATGTTAAAACGACTTAAAACACCAAAAAAAAAAAAAAAAATCGGACGGAACAAGTAAATATTCGTTATATCGAGTAAGTCGTTAAAGTGAGGTTTGTTATATTGAGATTAGGTTGGTCTAAAATTTGTTATAAAGAGGTAAAAAATAGTTTTATTCACATCAACATTACGTACTCTTCTTGTTCTAGCGAACAACTTCTACTGATAAATGAGAACACATTTTTATCAAATTACTTACTGTATGTATTTTCTATTTAAAAACAATTAAGTAGGTGGGTAACAAAATTTTTCACTTAGATTAATAATCAAAATTAAATGCAGTAAAATTCTGTAAAACTTGTCGCGATATGAATCTCATACTATGGGATTAAGGGTCATATATTGGTAGGAACGTTATATAAAGGTTTTGGGTTGACAAAATTCGTTAATTACAAGTATTTACCTATACTTTTTTTTGGTAACTGAAAATTCGTTATAGAGATTGTTCGCAATATAAAGGTATAATTTACATTGACTCTTATGGACAATTCAAGGGGATTACGAAGAATTTGTTAAATCGAGGAAGTCGTTATATTAAGGTTGCACTGTATATATTTTCTTAATTTTGATTGAATTCAAATATTTTTTTCTTTTTTATGACTAAATGAAATGGTAAAACTGCATGTTTCCAAATGAATGTTCAAAAATCAAAATGATATATAAAAGGCGAAGAAAATTTGCGTACATTTTAAAAACTGCCTTATTCTTAATCTTTAGTTTTTAAAATTTTTATCATAATTACCAATAATAGCAAAACAACCACCAGTTAGTTACTTACTTCATAAAAAAAAGGTAGTTGAATTTTTCAAATTACTCAATTAGGAGTTCAATTAAATGCCTCTTTTATAGTTAGTAACAAGTAAAATTGAATATTTTTAAACGTTATAAAGATAAGATTTTTGGCCGCAAATCGATTAAAATGCTAATATTTTTACATATAGCAAAATTTTATTAGCTAATCAAAGTTTCATAGTACTTACTTTTATGTTTTAAATGGTCAGTCTATAAATTCACTTTTTTTTAAACTTAATTTATTTTTTTATTTTCCGTAACTTGAAATAGTTGAAATTATATTTTCTTATTACGTAATCGTAAATGTCACGATAAATAACCGAGTTTTCTTCCTTGCTTTTACGTTCAGTTATTTATAAAATCCATCTTAAATGTCTCAGTAAAATCCTAAAATATATTTCTATACACTCAAATGTGTGAAAGTCTATATTATGTTGTTCCATCATACACTTGTTTACTAATGCGCCTACTTATACTGTATCCAATTTTATAGCCGACATCTTAAATTTAAATGCTCAAGTTCAGTCTTAAGTCGAAGAAACGCCCTGATTAATTATCCAAAACAAACATTAATGCCCCCGACTAGAAATTTAACAAAAAAAAGCTAAAATGAAAAATTTACTAATCGAAAGAAATGCCAAGTTTTCGACGATGTTAGGCCAAACCCGAATTTTTGGAAAGTACTCTCGCATTTTTAGTTTCGTGTGATTTATGTTGAATATTTCTCAGATATACGAACAACTGTTGATTAATTTGCAAAGCAAACATTTGTTTCTTATTAGAGTCACAAATTTACATTGGTCTTGTGACTTTCAATTATTGCTTGTATTGCGGCATAATATGCAGGTGTGTCGTATTTTGTACCTACATACTTATGCATATAATTAAGCGCCGAAGGTGTGTCGAAAATTTATTAAAATAAATTGATATTTATCGTTCAAATTATTAAAGTTCACTATATAGACAAATTACTCGCTTAGGCTATCGCAAAACTTTCTTTCTTTTATCGGGATTATTTCTAGTTTGTTAGTGTTTGAGTAAGACTTTTCTATATAACTTTATAGTAACAAAATTACCCTTCCAAAATTATAACAAATGATCGTTTATAAAACTTTTTAAAATACCTTGCTAACTGATCCATTTAAACCAAATGACTAATTAAAATAAGAGAATTGATCGATGTGATTTATAAGTTAGATATTTGGAATATTGGGTGCTTGGGTTTGTTTTGTTCTTATTTTCGATTCATTATTGTACCTATCAGTAATGATCGCACCACCCACAATATACTTCTGTTTTTTTTAGCTTTTTTAAGTTCTAAACAAAATAACTTTTAAAAAATCACACCATTCGCAACACTGTCAGTTTTGCGAATTGATAAACATGAGATACTTAAATATATATTAAGCAGACAAAACTATTCGTATGCAGATTAAATCAACTTGAGATAAGGCATGAAAATAGAATAAACTGTAGGTAATAGAAGTTTTCTCTTTTGATTTTGGAATTTAATTTTCTAAATACTTAATTTCATGAAAACCTAGAACATTCTAGGTATAACGCGTATTCTTATGGCCTTATACATTCTAAACATGTATCAGTGATTTTTCACTAATTACAAGTATATCACGTTTTATCAAAGCTAAAACCGAACGATCTGGAAATAAGTGAATACTCACAATATGAATTAGTGGGTTTAAATATGAGTTAGTACCAGTGGCGGTTTGTTCATAAGGGCTGCGGGGCTGCAGCCTCTCCAGTACACATTGATTATGTTTCTTGTAATATTTATTCATTTATAATATATGAAATTGTTACTATGGGTACCTACGGTCGCAAAAGTTGAACAATATACGATATAAAGGTTAGATTAAACCAAAATATCAAAAAGCACCGAAAACGGTACAATTACGGCTCTATTTTAGGTTTGTTCCATACGACTAGTTAAGGTGATGCTCAAACACTGACAGACAGACAAAGAGCAAGACACATTGACCAAGACACAAGAGTGAGTGCAAAATTGTTTCAGCTTACAATCGACCGCATTAGGCCGAGAGTCGAGCTATGTACATACGGTACGTACATTTTCGTGACAATCGCTTATATCAACACTGATTTGGATATGTTTAAGAACTGGTTACCCGGTTTGTAACTCAAGCGAACTTTTCACTTTATGTTCTCCGCTCACTCTTGTCTCTTGGTCAATGTTGTCTTGCTCTTTCTCTGTTTGTCAGTGTTTGAACATCACCAGAAGGACGACTGGAACAAACCTTTTGGTTTTGCGGGCTGCATGCATTGCAGAAAGAAATAGAACAGATTTTGGGCTGCAAAATAAACAGCCCTCGCCATTTGACTAACAAGTTGAACAAAGATGGATATACATTTTGAAGTTTTAATTTGAAGTTCAATTGAATATCTTTTGATACTTTTATACTTGCATATTATTTAAAAAATATATATAATTATAATGGAAAATAAAGAAGCTTTAGAAGATTACAAAGTTATTCATTTAATTTATCAAAAAGATCGAAGAAAAGATTTCTAACTTAAACAAAAATGTAAGGGTTTGTAATTAATTTATGTGAATGTAAATGTACTTTATATGATTAAAGTTTTTTCAAAGAATCGCAGCCACGCCTTTACAAATTTGCACAAACCGCCACTGAATTAGTACACTAAGTCGTTGTGAAAAATTGATTAATTTTAAAGTACTAAATACAAATTCACTTACGCGATTAGTGAAATTTTCACTGATTTATAGGAAGAAGGTACTAGGTTATTATTTTGCAGAATGTCTATAGGATTTGTAAAACTAATTTCGATAGACTAATTTCGCTATTTTGATAGTCTAATAACTTGAACCCAACTATAAGTAGCGTACATAATTAGTTATACAAGTTACATAATCAACTTTAATTTTTCAAATGATGAGCAAACTTCAAACGTTTCAACTATGAAAGAAATAGGACTATAAACTATGGAATAAACTGGATAAAGTTTTTCCCTTTGAGTTGTAAGTTTATGTAATTCTTTTAATAGGGCCATAACATTTTGAAACATTCTATAATATAAGTAACGCATATTCTTATAAGATTATTTTTGCAGAATTTCTTACAGAATTTGCTAAATCAGCGTTTTTTTTCCCGGCCTATCTATTTTTAAAATGTCTTGGACATGATTTTTTTCAAAATTAACACTCAATGCTTCTAGTTTAAATAAAATTAACAAATTGATGCCAGTCATTGAACTTGGACTTCTTCACCTATTATACAAAAACATTTTTTACTTAATTAAATTTTATTTGAAAAATCAAAAACGATAAAAATGCAAAATAGCATCTTTCTCTCATTCGCTTGTATGAAATTTACATGAATCAAATTGAATGTTCTGTCTTTTTGAGAAACGTGCAACGATTGCATTTAACTAACGGCTTTTATATAATCAAATAGCTATAAATAAGAATATTCATTACAAATGCAGATAGCTGTAAATAATCAACATTTTGTAATTAAATAGCTTCATTTCAATTTATTTTTATTAAATGTATTATTTTACTCGAGCCAAGTGCATTTTTAGGCTGATTTATTAAATGGCGTTGTGGCTTTTATTGCTTACTTATTTTTTAGTACTTATTATTTGCATTTTTAGAAATTGTTATTTATTTCTTGGTATGTTATTTTAGTGTAGTAATTTCTTTTGGCATTAAGTCGCTTAGATTCGTATCTAAAAATCAATCGTGCTAATCTTAAAGATTGTCGCACAGCTTCTTTGGGTCCGACCATGAATTTGGCCCACGGGAAAGTATCTCGTTTCCATCAAGGTTAGTACTTGTAACACCATTTCAAAGCATAAATTATTATTATTTTCCTACAAGTAGAAGTTGAAAAAAGTTTTCTCCTTTTTATTAAATCTTGTTTTCAAATAGACAACGTTTGCTACTTTGCTACTTGGCGATAGCGAAATACTTGATTTGATTCAATGTGAGATAGACAGAGCAAAAAATTGTAACACACATTCGAATAATGCAAATTATATACTTTATATCGCGTCGCAAGTTATTTCCTTTGAAAAATTCTTCTTTTTTATGGTGTTCTTGTTTCGAAAATAAGTTTGATTTTTTAATTACTATGTTGAATATATTACATTTCAAACCATTTGATAATCACAATGTCTAGAGCCGTTGTAAAAAAAAATTAATTTCAATATTAAGTATCAGGGTTTTTTTTAAATAACATAGAAAATAATCGGGATTTTTTAAAATGGCTGTGTGATATCATTAGTTACACTAAACAATATAAAAATAGGTTTTTTATAAAAACCTTTTTTAATTAAAATATTCGAAAAATTTACTTGGAAAGATTATCTCATTCTAGGCACTTCAGTCTGTGTTCATAGATGATGAAATCTTGTTTTTTCTGATGACATTTCAAACGATTTAAATTTTTTGTTTTACTTCAATTAGAGTATTTTAAAAATTACTAAAGAAATACTTAATAGGTACAACCAGTGATTTATCATGAGAGAATTTCAAGGGGTTTTATTTAGATGGTTCGTTTGAATATTTTTTCGTCTGGCTTGAATTAGGTCAGATAAAACAATGCGATCTCAAATATTTTCTTTGTCAGAATAACACAAACATAGTGCCGCAGAATTTCTGAGAAAATTGATGACAATATATAGAGCCAATTGAACGTTTAATACATCGTATACTTAAAAGGTGAAAAGTATAAGTGAATAATTAATAACACTTTAATATCAATGTTGAATTGTATGGTAATTCATAATATTTTCGTTGAATATATTATCGATTTGAGTTGTCAGAGAAAAAAAACCTGAGATATTGTATGTAAAAATTGATGATTCATATTTGTGATGTGATTTTTGCCATGGATATATTATGTTCAAATATAGATTGGTTGACAAGTGTAACATTTTAAGGTACATAATACTATATTGTATATACGTAACATTTTTTGTCTAGATATTGAGACTCAAAAATGGCATTTCTAAGTTCTATGGACAGTGATAATGCAAGATTCCAATGCAAAATTTGTACGTTCATGGAATTTTAAATTAAAATATACTTTATGAAATATTATATAATTAGAGAGAAATGTTTCAGTCGGGTTGGCTATCAAAATACAGTCATAAATACCTATTTTAAATTAAACTCTGATTTTAAAAAAAAATCCTCTCTTGGTTGCAACTTCTTGGCCACCGGATGTAAAACGATATCATTCTTTTACCTTATATCTGCATTATATTTTTTTCATGAATTATATCTCAAATTGTTATTATTATTTTTAGAAAAATAATGGAACATGGTTGCCTATAAAAAGTGGCGCTAATAGGGGCTATTAGCCCTGTTAAATATACATACATTTTTTAATTTTAGTAGTAATAACTAATACCTATATCAGATACTTTGGTGTAAAAAAAATATTTCAAAATATGGTAAAATTTTTGGAGGCCTAAGACACCTCTCATATGCATGTACCCTGAAAACATTCCTGTTAAAAAGTCAAAAGAGGACTTTTTACCTTACAATACCGTCTTCTATCTTTAAGTTTTTAGGTTACCCCCTTAATGTTTCTAATTTCCTATAAGTATTGAATAAAACTGGTTTTGTTTACTTTTGAGTACTATCGAAACAAAAATGTTTTAACTGCAAATACAGTAAGCAATTAGTAGGTAAGCAATTTACAGATAAGCCCCGATTATCCGCGGAATTAGATAGTAAGGGCTCCGCGGATAGAGCTCTTCGTATTTTATTTTAGGGCCTATTGTCCTTTTCTTGATGGGTTGGATTAAACCAGTGATCCTTAACCTTTATTTTTGTTTTGGCACACATTTAAAAAATTCCAAAATTTGGCGGCACACTTCATGAATTTCGCGGTACCTAAAAGTGTCGCGGCACAGTGGTTGAGAATCGCTGAATTAAACATTTAAATAGGTTGAGGTTCGTTACTATTTTTTTGAGGTTTTTAGCACCTAGTTAACATTTCTTTAGTAGCACTCACGAATCATACACTCATGAATAAACAAAGCTATATCTACTGTAATTATAAATTGTTTTAATTTCATTATTTAACAGGGGTTAAAATAATTGATAGCACTTTTATTAACTAACTAAGCAAATTTATAACTCAAAATAGAAAAAACTAAAATCAATTATTCGTTTTACAAAATATACATAGATAGCCTTTTTATAAGGAATTAAGCACTTGTCTTAAATTCAAAATTAAATACATAGTTTATAAATGTGTTATAAATGCATAATTTCTAGTTATAGTTTAAAGAAATTTAAAATTAGTCCTAATAACAATTAGTATTAAAACACTAACGATAAGAACTAAAAATAAAATAAATGACATATTAATTGGATAATAACTAACTGAGATGAGTGTAACCGAATAATGGGGAAAAAATATCCCTCGCTCACTGCAAAGGTAACAAGGAAAGAAACAACACAGGACTTTGATGGGACTGATAGCCGAATGTTGTGGACTGAAAAAGCATTTGAAAACTATTGAGATATTCCAACACCCAAAATGACCCAAATTTTTTGGGGATAGGGATAGTATTGCAACCCACGCCATATTTGACTGCAAAGTCTTGATAAAGTGCCGACATTTGTATAGGATCAATGATATTCTAACAGACACAAATCACACCAGGGGTTACCCAGTGAATGTAAAACTGTAACAGTTATATAACGATAGAATGTTAAGTAATTGTTATAAAACTGTTATATAGTTGGATATTTTGTGCTCACTGAGTAGTACAAGGACAAATTCTGCGAGACAGAATGTTGAACTTTGAATTAGTAGAAAAGACAATAGGTAAGGCTGCAGTACAAGAGGATGAACCTTATTCTGCGTTTTTGCTAATTAGAAAAAAGGGTGTAACAAATTAAAAAGCATCAATAAACTTTTTCAAAGTGTTACTTTCTATTTCTCTTGGAATTATAAGATTGCGATTAAAATACTATTTTCAAAATATACCTACATAAACCTACAATATTATGCCAGTGAGACCATCTGAATATTTTCTACGATTCAAATATTCAATTATCGCAACATCTAAATTTCGCGTTCTTTTATGTTAACCTTTAAAACACATTACAAAATATAATCTCACAACCTAACATCAAACTCCTACTCGATTAGCATGAATAATGTCTTTATATTCGCCGTGATAGTTGATATTTAAATATAAACAAAACGCAATGATTACATTTTTTGTTTCATTTAACTTCCTCTCTTTTTCCCCAGTGTTACATACCATTACTTTTCATAGTAACATTCTTCATTTATAAAAAAAACCTTTCTTTATTTCATAATTTAATTTCATTTAATGATATATAGTCGAGATTTGATTTCCGTTAGTTTTAATCAGTTTCATATTCGTTCTAATACAATTACTATAAAATATGTCATAATATGTTCTGTAGGTTGAAAAAAATTTATCGAGGACACACTGCGTAGATAATATTGCATATTTAATAGAAAGTAGACCATGGAGATTATAAAGTTAAACTGCTTATTATTACTAATCGAGAAAATATTTTCTACTAATTGATTTTGACTTCTTGATTTGTTTACAGTACATAATTAGCATTTTCTATGTTATGTTCTTCGCATAATTAGGATAAACCTCAACTGATATTATATCTACAAGATTGGCTTATTTCTAAATAGATATTATTCAAGTTAACGTGACATTTATATTACACAAAAAGACGTTTTAACGTTGTTTTTTTGGGGGTTTAAACTAAAATACTAACTAGTAAAAATGAATATACTATAATGATTGGAAAAATATGTAAACGACAATTACTAAGACAAATATTTTAAATTTTGGCAATGAACTTGATAATAAAAATTTTTTACCTCCCAGAGGCAAACCTTCGTCTGACAAAAATCATCATAAATCTAAATACTGTACAAGTTCTAACTTTAGGCATTTAGTTGAATATATTCAATTTCTTTAAGCCGTGGAAATTTTGCGTGACGAATCTTTTATTATAGATTTCACTAGTTTAAATTGCCTTATATCTATTTCAATTGGTCATGCGTTAAGAAGGTTATCTACGTCTGAAATTAATTAGTTAAAATTTGAAATTAATTAAACTTAAAATTCTTTGTTTCACCTCTCCAAAAGTTATCTATTTGCTTATTATTTCACTTTTATCTAATTGTATTTTTTCTTAATTTTGGACATGAATAGGCACATTAAGAGATTTTCCCGTCGATTACTGGGGTTTCAACTATCAGACCGTAACCGAAATATGTACAACTACGTCGTTTACACTTCGTTGCCGATAAAATTCGTTTTACAGCCTTGTAACCGAGTAAATAAGCCAAAAGAAGTTGAAAATAAAAACAGCACTGCCTATTCCAGTTTTATACTGACCAAGTAACATTATTTTAGTAAACTGAACCAATTATCTGTATATATATTTAATTGCGGAAACGGAAACTTTGATCAATAACGGAAGTTGTATTTTGTTTTAAAGACAAGGAATTCGAACGATTTACCTTTTATGAAATTTAATTTTTTTATTAAAACGTTTATTTTTATTTTTAGTAATATTCAATTGACGATTAAATTAATTCCCACTTAGATATATCAAATTAATTAAATTCTAATTATCTCTTTTAATTTTTTAGTAAATAACACATGCAGTAATTACACAAATTAACTGATAAAGATGTTAAATTTCTATAGCTATTTATATAGCTATAATTAAAAAATCAGTAATATTTTTCAGCTCAAAATATTTGGTATTTCCTCATTTCAATAAAATTACTATTAAATGATAATATAAACGTTTGAGATATGTTTAAATATTCAACGGCAATATTGAATTTTAAGAGAAAATTGTTTTGGTTTAAAATGTGGTTATATTTATTTATATTTTACTAGTTATAGTATTTTATGTGTTAATAACGGTGGAAATCACCTAGTCTTTGTCAGAAGTTGTCGATTTAATATCTATAATTATTTCATTTTTATCATAGATTTATGGAATAATTAGGAATATTGTAGCATTACCGTAAAAAATCATATTATACTAGGGAAAGTTGGAGTGTAAATCAAGCAGAAAGCATAAAGAACACAACTTAGATATTCTTTGAGATACAACGTAACATGCGAAAAAGGAAATATATGCAAATTAAATTGTAAATTATTTCATAAATCAAGTAATTATTCTATTAACATTTTTATCTAGACAACAAAGACGAGAATCTTCTTGATTTCCTTTCAGTTTCAATTATTTTTTTTTATGAATTAAACTGAAGTTTAAAAAAAACTTTTTATTAAAGGTCAAAATTTTTTATAATATTCTTAGATAGTTATTTCCAATTTCGGAAAATTCAGAATCAAAAATGTTCAAATTTTAGTGGTAAACTCCAACAGAAGTATCATGAAAAATGATGCCTAACTATTCATAAAATATTTTTAAAAATTTGGTTGAATCTTGGGAATACTAAATAAACTCAAAAAGTACGAAAATTTGTTATAAATGACTTAAATATGGAACCAAAAAAATTGGTTCTTACTAAATTTTGTATTTTCTTCGATATATAAAACATAATCTTTGTTATTCCTCCAATTTCTATACTTTGATTAAGAAGTGTTTTCTAACAATTAACAATATTTTGTTGTACGGTCAAAAATGCTATACAATTAATGATAAGATGCCTTAGAATATTATATTTTTGAGCTTATGAATCATTTTTCTTATGCATATTTAAGGCCACAAAGGAACGTGTGGATATATTCAAGTGTTATAAATTATCTCATCCAGCCATCATTAAAAGTGGGCACAGGGGTTGCATAATAGACGGAATAAATGAAATCGAAAAAACGACGAATGTATAATAAAAAAATACCATCTGATGGTCAATTTGACCATCTCTTCTCCTGATAAAAAATCATCTTCTGAAGAGAGCAGTAAATATTTTGAGAAGTATCGTTGGGCAATTCTTTTATATACCATCGGCTTAATTAAAAAATAATATGACTTATTTAATTAGATGGTCAATTTAGCCCGCTTTCTTGTGATTAACTTTTCAAGTAAATAGTTAAAATTCCTTTAACACTATACGTACTATGTAAATTAGTGAAAATGCTTTTACTAAAAATCCACTTACTTAGTGTGATGTGAAATGTGTGATGATAGTTGAATTTCCATGAAGTCTAAAGCGCCAACTTGTAACTCATCTCACCAATCAGTAATCCACAAATGCAGCAAACATACACATTATCACTATCTAAAACAAAATAAATTAAAGAAATCTATTAATATTTTTAGTTCATTCAAATCCTACAACAATATCAACTATATTTGGTAGTTATACTACAACGGCGATTGTTATAAGTTCGTTCTAGATAACATTTTTGTACGTTAACATAACGAAAAAAAACTGTATGTACTTCCTTTGTACGTATGTCTACCCTTAGCTTAGTTTTCAGCGTTTTTAAACGATACTTGCTCGAGACCAAGTAAGTACTGGTATTACTAATTCAGAATCGTACAAAATATAAAACCACAAGTTCCTCTAGTACTCTAACTAACTCATCCATAAACAGTCATAGATCATCTGGAACGCTATTTTGCCATTTATGTACGGTTTGTTTGATATTTGGAACGAACCTATTATTGTAAATTATAAAAATATATTTTTCAGATAATAATGTAAAAAAATAGATTCATCTCATTCACACGAAAACTTATTTAAAATACCCCTTACTTTTTCAAAAGTAACTTTTCAAATACTTTGAATTTCTGTATGCATTCTCTGGAAAACTTTGAAATTACAAAGGTTCTTACTTATGTACCCCAATACACATACATCTTTAACCTAAATTAACGCGATCCAATTTTCACAAAAATGTATTTTAAAATATCCTTCTTTTGTCGAAATCAGCTTTTCCAATAAAAAATGATTTATGTAATCACTGGAAAACTTCGAAATTAGTTTTTCATCTTTCTACCACCTGTATGCACAATGCACATAGTTACCTATTTAATCTTAACCCACAAAAATTAAGAGCAATTTGTTTAAATTAATTATAAAATGCATCAAAAGTAAATCTTAAAATTAATTTTTAAGATAAATTAAATTAAATCAGCATTTTTGAAGTAAACTTTTAAGTCGTTTATTTATACAAAGGAACTTGCCTCATAATTCAATTAATAGGAAATTTTTTCTTACCCGATTAAAAACATTAGTGTGTTGTAATTAATCACTACTTAAGAAACTATTTTCAACGGTAATTAAAGATTATTTAAGGCAAATTAATTAAAAATATCACGATTTAATTATCAAAAAAACTTAGACAAGACATAACTTAATCAAGCGTCTCAGTAAAACTATATATAATCGGGATGCGCACTAGAGTCATGCGCATTTACAAATAATTAATAGTATGACCTCTATAAAGCAGTGGTTTCCAAGCTTTTTTGAGGTGAGCACTCCTTTGAATGTGAAAATAAGCTCCCCTCCACCCGTAAAAATGCGTTCAGACTTTTTTAGTTGATGTATTTATATGTATATCAAATTGATCAAAATAAAAATTCAAAAGCAAAAAATTTGATGACGTCACATGTCAAAATGAAAAATTGAATGTGAAAAAAAAATGTAGACTAAGTATATGAAATTTAAATAAACTTAATTTTTTATATAAATTTTATAGATTTTTATAAATTGTTTCGCACTCCTATAGGGGAGCCGGCGCCATAGATTGGAAACCACTGCTCTAAAGAGTAATGAATATAAGAAAAAGTCCCAAAATTTGAATAAATAATTTAGGGATTCGAAAAAGGAATAATTTAAATTAAAATATTTGATTTCTAAGGTTTTTGAATAAACATTAAGAAACGTTTATAACGAAAACGCTTAAACTGAAAGTCGGTTAATACGAATTTATATCAAATCCCCAATTTAATATGTAGGTAGTAGGTACGAATATGATCATGCACAATTGTAGCTATATGAAAATTTATGTTTTCAACATGTTTATTCAATGATCAGAGATTGTAGTTAAGTGTTCAAGAGTAAGCAGCATGGTAAATTTACCAACAGGCTAAGTAGGCTGAAACCTAGTACGGCTCACATAAGGCCAAAATTTCAAATGCAACCTATAAAATTACAATTTTATTGACAAAAAACTTGTAATTGATATGATTATGAAGATTATGAACTTGACTTTGAGTATCGTATTGTTTAGGTCCGTGGGGGGAGGTGCAAAATGTAAATAGTCTACTGGGAGCAAATATGTAAATTCGTCACTCGTAAACGATATTTTAGCTTGAGATAGGAAGTGATCATTGTTTGAATTTAAATTTGTTTTAGCGCATATAGCCATCAGTTGCTGAGCGCTTTTATCTAAATAAAAAAAAAATTGTTTTAATAAAAAAAAACATTATGGAATCATAATAGTACTTATTTAGGACCAAATCATTATTTCGTATTAACCGAATTTAGTTTTAAACGTTACCAATGTATTATAGAAACCTAGATTAGCATAGCAGATAAAGGCAATTACAAAAATAACTTAGATCGAAATTAAAAAGAAAGTTAGGAAAACTAGGAGCAATTAGCAAACTGTTACAACAAGAAAATCGCATTAAAACCTGCTTTAAACTTAAATCGAGGCTAATAAAAACAAAGATTGTTGGAACCAAATCAAAGTTCTTTTTGTAGAACAAGAAAAAAAGGTGAAAATATTATTTCAGTCCGTGGCCAATTTAAACTCGACAAATTTTTCTCAGCTCATAAAAGCCGAGCTGAAAAACAAATACATGATTTACGTACGTTAATTACAATCATTAAAAAGCAATATTTTTTAGTACAATATTTAAAAATAAAACCAGAAAAAAAAACATAAAGACTGGAAGTTGTCACCAAGAAAAAACGACGAGCAACTAATAACAGAACAAGTTATGCATTTTATTTTCTCTTCGTTACATTCCGCGTAGTTCTCAGTAAATGTGTGGCTTTTCAAAGGGAAAATGCAACACTTAAACAACTCGAGTTCTTGAGGCATCCATGACTAATTATTGCAACTGATATAAAATTTATCGCGAACGCAAATCTCAATTTTCTACTGTTCTCACATAACATTTTGCAGTCCACTGAACGAATCACACGCTGACACGAATTATAAACGTTAAATCTTGATAAAACCAAACTTAGTCTTTGATTTCATTAGCATTTACTCAATGCATCGCAATGTTAATATCCCAGTCGTTTACGTATGAGATGTTTAATGTTCATTTTGTAGTTTGGTCTGATCCTGATTGCTAAAAGGCAGTAAGGGTTCTTATATAGAACCAAGGGAAGTAGCGCCTGCTCAAACAAAAATTATTTTATTTTATTTTTTTGACTTTAATATCGCTTTAACATCTCATATCATTACTGTTTAGACATAGAAAATGACTGTAATCTATTACTTCCAAGGAAATCTAGGATTCAATGGGAATCGATCCGTGTATTATCCACAAAGCGAGATTTTTGCCATTTTTATGTATAACCAATTTTAACATTATTACTTTTATCATAGAAGGTATCAGCACAAAAAAAATCATTAAGAAATGTTTTGATGCGTTTTCAGGTTTTTATTACAAGAGAATATTATTATGAATTTATGAGTAAGTAGTTGCCTATCCATCAACATAGTATTAATTACTGAATGCTTTGAATGTATGTGGGTTGTATGGAAAATTGCACATAATAGTAAAACTTAAATGGTTATTGAAAGGTTTATAGTAGAAAGAAGTGTAAAACGGAGAAATTATTTTTTAAGAATTTTGTATGTCAAATTGCTTTACGTTAAGTCAGCAAAGATGTTAAGAATATATTTTAAATATTCAATTGAATAAAGCTCGGTCAGTCAGGTACTACCTATATACAGTGTAACTTCGATATACGTTCTTAATCGGTTCCAGATCTTTAGACTTATACCAAATAGGACGTATACCAAACGTATTTTTCCATAAGAAATAAAGGGAAAATGATTAATCCGTTCCCACGACTCTGGTTGAGGTTCACCAGGCTTAACTTTTACTAAAAATCTGTCTAAGAACTTTGCTTTTGTCATCTCCTCAGGGTGTATCGAAAATGTAACATTGTCTGGTCTTCCCAGGCAATGCTATTACGACTTGTTTGAGCTTTGTTGTGGTAATACTTCTCTGCAAAATTTTTGACATCTATCCATTGATGGATAGCCAAAATTTCCTTGATTAATGAAGTAGGAACTTCCTCTATCTCCTCCTCTTCAAAGCCTGAAGAGAGTGCATCCTTCCTAGTCTTGTGCTCATTTTTCTTAAGTACCTGCAGCTCCTCAGTGGTCAACTCTTCCCTGTGTTCCTCCACTTACTCCTCCACATCAAAAGTCGTATTCCAAACGAAGGTCGTGTACCAAGCTAAATGTTTCCCGTACAAACAGGACGTATACCAAGTTGGGCTTATTCCAAAGCAGACGTAAACCGAGGTTCCACTGTATAAATATAATTATAAAAATGTGTGGCTAGTGCATAATAGCTAAATAAAAATATGTAATTATTGGTTCCTTAACAGAAATATTAAAAAAAATATTAAATAAACATGTACTTTTTAATATATTATATTTGATTAGTGTTTGGGTCGAAAATTATTTATACTAATTTTTACCCTACAAAAAACTATGTTTCCTGCAGGATATGCAGGGTAGCTAAATAAGGTTATATGAATAGAAAAACATGTTTATTGTTTTTCAATTCTAACACAGAAACAATGTAAGGAATCAATGTGATTTTGATATTGTAGAAGTTACTACCCTAAAGGAATTTATCGTTCCTGCAAAATAGAAAAAAAATGTTACTTGGATTTCACATAAACCAAAAAATATTTTTTTTTCTACAGTCTTAGTTTATAGGCCACGGAGTATTTTTGTGTAGAAAATGCAGAAAGTAATTTTTGTTCTGGATAAATTCGTGGCTTCTGAGGAAGAGTTATTACTTCTTTAAGCTTAAAAAAATCACTGACCTAATGAAATCGCATGTAAAATCACATGATCTTATGTTTTGTAATAACATATTATAGAATATTGTATTATAAGTTAGATTTGTTTATATTTAGAGAAGCAGGACTGTGTCAGCAATAAATTTATTAAATCTGGTTTTTAATTGATCATAACAATACAATCTAAAAAATTTGCTTCCCTAAAAGTTTTTATCACGAGCCTCCCTTGCTGAAAGTATGTTCCTAGTAGATTAACAGGAAGGATTTGAAAACTAATTTCTCAAAGCTTGAAACAATGAACCTCTCACATAATCATTAAATATGTTTCATTTTCTATGTAACATTCCTTCCGTCAGTCATTTTTACAGCCTAACTCTCTTGATTAGAATGCAAGATGTAGCGTTTATGAACATTTGTTAGCGTGCATTGAACGCTTGTGTAAACAAACAAATTATTGTACAGAAATCCATGATAAGATTTATAATTAATAAGACAAGAAATAATAGAAAATTCTATTCGATCAACTCGAGGAATTTATGCTAATTTCTTTTATATATCGACTTGGATAATTCAATCAAAAATCCACGTCTTTGGAATGATTCAATCGCCTATTATTACTCCGACATCTCAAATTCCTTTAGGAAACCACCACATATGGGAGAAATTTGTTTGATGTAATGAGAGATGTAAATAGTTCATTAACTCTTCCATGTGTTGCAGCAATCGAATTATTATTATTATAAACTAATTACAAAATTCCATTCGATGCATTCTTCAACAAAAATAATTTATAATGTCTCTTTTTCCGTTGCACGTCTTCTATTTCATCGAAACAATTCACATATTGTCATTTCCTATTCTTTTCTGAAACTGAACATGTAATGTTTATTTTTTTAATTATAGCATTCATTTCGTGGCATTGAAAACGCATTTGGAACGCCCGGGAGAAATGAATTTTGGAACTTGAATATTTCAATGGCATTATGATTTCAACACAATCTGTGTCTTGTAACAATAAAGTCACTTGACACCAACAATATTGTCTTTGTTACAAATTCCAAGATTCGACATTGTGTTATTTTAAATATATTTTTTTACAAAAAGATTAAGCCGACGTTAAAAAAAGAAAATGAAAGAGGAGATATAAAATTAACATTTACAATTTTAAACTAAGCAAAATTTTACTTGAATTTAACGATTTTGGAATTGATGCCGAACAAACAACAATACTATTTATTCCTTAGATATATACACATAGTATCTTAAGTAAAAAATATCTGCTGCAAGGCGTTACAGTACTTTCTTTTATGAAACTCGCTGTTGGTTAAAGTTGTTAAAAGAACTGCAAGCACTTTATAACTATAAAAAGTATAAACAAAACTCTATGTTTACAGCCTAAGTATATATTTTGTACGAACTCCCACTCTTAACCCCAGAACCGTCCTTATTTGACTTTTCCCAGGAAAAAGTTTCAAATAAAAGATGTTGGTATTAATGCGTCTAAAAACTGCAGCAAGTTTAAAAAAAATCTTTGGAGCCGTTTTCGAAAAAAATTGCAAAAGCTCAAAAACTCCTAAAATAAAGGGGAGCTTTCGGTTAACCGATGTCAACCAAAAGCTTTGCAGCACAACTAGATGTAATATGAAGGCTAAGTTCTAGGTTTGGTTAAATTCGGATAAAGCTGTCGATGCGATATCGATGCCACACACAGACATGCTTCTAAAAACCACTTTTTTGGACTCAGGGGACTCAAAACATGTATTTCCGGTGAAAGCTCGAATTCGAAAATTCAACCCAATTACAAATCTTCCTTTACTATATAGTAGTAAAAGAAAGTAAAAATGTATATGGAATTCTAAAAGAGTAGCCAAGTTAAGGTCTCATTGCTTGACTTGATTTCAACCTACTTGAAATCAAATCAAACTTAAGTCAAATGATAATATTTAAATATCAAAGCAAGTCAAGCTAGCCAAGTTATTTTTTTCAGTTAAAATAAGTCTAGTTAATAAGAAAACTATAAGTATCTTACAATATAGAAACAATATCAAAATCTTATCCAATACAAACTATCAATTAATTCCTTTTTGTTACTAATAAAAATGGACATTTTCTTCAAATTAAAATGCGGTCATTTTATTCCTACTTTACTTAATAAAAAATTAATCCAGGTAATCCGAATTATTCAATAGAAAATTAATATTTGATACTTAATATTTTTTAATTCCTAAATTCAAAGTTTCTGCTTCTAATTAAAATAAAAACTTTTTTTGAGTTATATTCTATCGAATAAACAAATCGAAATTGAATTAATCAGTAAAAATAAGTTTTCTTGGTCAGAGAATTTTTCATTTAAGAGAAAGACTTAGTATATGCCTATTTACCTACTTGGTTGTGAAGCATAAATTGTCCGACAAACGGAAATATCCTATTAGTTGTAATATTTTCAAGTTAAATTAAGTCTTGTTTATTTTTACAGGGATGGGAATATCGGCAAGTATCAGTTACAAGGGTGCCCGGATATGGGTTTGGAATCGCCGTTTCTGGTGGTCGAGACAACCCACATTTCAGCTCGGGTGATCCTAGTATCGCAGTTAGTGATGTCCTCACACAAGGACCGGCAGAACGATTATTGCAGTAAGTATTTCACATAATATCTCAATGCGTTGAAAATAAATTTCCAGAAACCCTTCAAAATCTCCACCCCCTTCTTGACCTGATTTCAAGAACTTTAAGATCGTATTAGCATGAAATTCAATACGCTGACCCTTTTATTAATTCTTGCAATTTAACGCAGAGTGAACGACCGTATTCTGTCCGTGAATGGCATCTCGTTACAAAATGTCGACTATGCCACGGCTGTTCAAGTTCTTCGTGATTCCGGCGACACGGTTGTCCTCTCGATAAAACGAAGAGTCGCCTCTCAAAGCAACCACCAACACAGCCATAGCTTGAGTGCCAGTTACTCCTTACCCCCGTCCCAAAACAATAAAATCACCCTAACAAAAAACAGCAAGAAAGAAGATTTCGGAATCGTTTTGGGCTGTAAGTTATTCGTCAAAGAAATTTCGTCAAAGGCCCGCGACCAATTAGCTCTGACCAATCAACAATTGACGGAAGGCGATTTTATAAGCAAAATTAACAACACAAGTTGCAATGACATGATGTCGTTGAAAGAAGCGAAAAAAATCATAGACGGATGCAAAGATAAATTGAATCTTGTTATAGCACGGGATGGTTTGAGCGGAAGCGTTTTACATCAAACGCAAAGTTCAATTAGCACAACGGGGGCCGTCAATAACTATTATAATAAAGGGGACGACTTATTCGTACCAAATCAAAGTTATTCGAATCAAAATCTTTATGTACAACCGCCGACGAGACATCCACAACACCAACACACCGCGTCTTATAACGAAGATATGAGCGAAGATAAAAGTAATTTAGTTCCACGAGGTGGACGTTTACGAGGCCCTTTAAACGATAGTAATTTGAGCCGAGAGTTAGAAGCTGTGGTTTCAAATCGTCAATTATCCAGAGAGCCTCCTCGTCCTCCACCTCCACGACCTGAAGATTACTATACAACCCGTCGGCAGTTATACGAAGAAGATCCTCTTCTTGGCAAAACAAAGCAAGCCATTCCGGACGCCCGATTTATAGCATTTCAAAAAGAAGGCTCTGTCGGAATTCGTCTCACCGGTGGAAATCATTCGGGTATATTTGTAACGGCTGTCCAACCTGGAAGTCCTGCATCGCTTCAAGGCTTACAACCTGGTGATAAAATATTAAAAGTTAACGATATGGATATGACAGGAGTCACTCGAGAAGAAGCTGTCCTATTCCTTTTAAGCCTTCAAGATCGAATCGAATTAATCGTTCAGTATTGTAAAGATGAATATGATGCAGTTGTTGCATCACAAAAAGGAGATAGTTTTTATATAAAAACACATTTTCATTACGAAAGTCCTGTGAAAGGGGAAATGACTTTCCGATCGGGTGATATTTTTCATGTTATTGATACACTATATAATGGGGTAGTGGGATGCTGGCAAGTTTATCGAATTGGAAGGAATAATCAAGAAGTCCAAAAGGGGATAATTCCAAATAAAGCACGTGCTGAAGAATTGGCAACTGCTCAGTTCAATGCGACGAAGAAAGAAATGTCGGCTAATGAGTCTCGAGGAAGTTTCTTCCGGAGACGAAGATCGTCGAATAGACGATCTAAGAGTTTAGGAAAGGTATGTATAATATTGATAAAGTCCGCATTTAAGTAAAGCTGACTTTGTTTAAGCAAATTTCAGAACAAAGCTGACATTGGCTGAGAAAATTTCAGCCAACGTCGATTTTATTGGATTGGTGTAGGCAACGTTTAATCGAAAGATGTTTTTTGAACTTTACCTGATTTCTTGAGTAAAGTGTATTGAATCCATTTAGGGGAAGTTAAAAACAAAATTATGATAGAACTTTATCGCATAAGTCTAGGCAAAGTCAACTATCGCTTAAAAATTCGACAATGTTATATATACGCAATTATAATCTATATAAATAAAATGATAACTGTTTTCCAATGTTCGTTTTTAACTAAAAAACTACTGCACAGATTTCGATCAATTTTTGTTTTTTGTTTTACGTCTTATATACCTACTTGGCCGTTATCTAAAAAAATAATTATCTCGATATCTTCATTAAAAACAAAGTAATTAAAGTTTTATAACATGCGATTTTTACAAGCAAAACGCGTAAAGCGGGCATTTTTCGTCGCTTTGATAGAGTAGGACAAACAGTTTAATGCACGTGGACTGCAGGGACAGTGTTTCTCCTTCCACTGCCTACTGATTATTTCATATTTGAGCGTGCACTTAAAAGTGCAGTTCAGCGAAATATTAGATTAATATAGCTTTTTTTTTAAATTCTCTTTTTCTCTTTTAGCATTTTTTATATTTTACTGTCAATACAAATTCAAAATACATTTTTAAGTTACAACCGTTACAATAATCAAATTACATTTAAACACTCCCTTTTATTATTGCATATATTTTTTAAGCAGAAAGAGTTAAGTTGACGTGATTAAAGTTTTTTTTTAATTGCTCCTTAAATGCTCTTTCCAGATCCGCAATTGCTCCAGGTATATAGTTAATAGTTAATTAATAATTAATTTTTTTTTAAATTTTCAATCTCAAGAACAATTACAATTGCTATAAAACCCAAAATAATTTTTAATTGAAATTTTTGTTTTTTTAAGCTGTATCTGCTATTTTCATTACGCAAATAATTGATCAAATTTTTTTTTTTTTTTATTATAAATTTGACAACTTTTTGTACATATATTGTACGATATAGTTCGGCTCTTATACATAAATCACAGTAAAATCATGAGGTTAGGCGGCTGTCCACTGACAGTATAAAATTTTTGCAATATTTTTAATAACTAACTATTTTTAAACATGTATTGTTGTATTATGACGTCATCAACTGCCGTTGGATCTTATAAAAATGAATAGTTTAAAAATTGAATTACTAACTAACTATACACCTGGAGCAATTGCGGATCTGGAAAGAGCATTTAAGGAACAATTTTTGAAAAAAAGGGATTAAATTGGATTATATAGCAATTTTTATTTTTGAATTTACAAACTTTTAAAAAATTAATTATTAATTAACTAATAACTATTAACTATACACTTGGAGCAATAGCGGATTCTGCAGGAGCAATTTTTGGCGTATAGGTAGTTAAAAATGTTCTACGTTAAGTTCTTTCCGTTTATTTTTAATATATTTTTGCTTTCAATATGCATTAAATATGTTCTTAACATAATAACCTACGCAGACGACGTCGCGGGTATTAGCTAGTTAATTAAATAAAATTCTATTACATTAAATGTACTGCAAACATAGTCAGCAGTCAGCTAATCCTTCACTTAAGCTGTTCTTATTACACAATCCACTTTATCCGCCATGACGAGGTTAAACTCTTTAACTTTATATTTCACAAATACAATTCACATTTTTCAGAAGTTTTACTTCGGCTAACTTGTGGCCTGTTTCAACATTATGTTCCGCTACACAAGATTTTTCCGTTCTGGAATATTTTATATTTGCCAGGTGCTCCTTGTATCTAGTTCCTATTTTTCTTCTGGTTTGTCCGATATAGCTTTTCTCGCATTCCATACACGCAATTTGATAAATACCTGATCTTTGAAGATCAGGTATTTTATCCTTGCAACTCAGGAAAATATCCTTTAGTTTAGCTGTCGTGTATCCTGCCTTTATATCGTATTGTTTCAAAATGTTTGAAATTTTATTAGATACCCCAGGGAAAAATGTCAGCCTCGCCCATTTGTTGAGGAGAAACAAAACAAGAGATTGGATGCCATCGAAAGCATTGAAATTTATAAAAGAAAAGGGAAAGTTTTAAACTGGGAGAAAGGACCGATTCAGGATTCGGCCTTATTCGGCGTTTTGGGAAAGGGTAAGAAGAGAATGGACGAAAGGATTGCACCCCCGGCTGCAGCGATTGTAAAAGAGAAAGGGATCGAAAGGACCTATAAATTGAGGTCAATTCGGGACTATTTTGTGAATCAGCACGAAATTGTTCTCGAAGACACTTCAATTTGATCCACTGATGACGAACGCATGGCGTTTGAAATACGTATCTGGAGATACAAAATTAACAATTTGGATTTTTCGGTTTGTGAATTTTTACATTTAATTTTGCTTAAATTCATAACTTGTTTTGTGAATTTTTGTGAATTGTATTTGTGAAATATAATAATTAAGTCCAAAGTCAGCGAAATTTAAAATTTTTTTTTTTCTCTTTAACTTTGTTTTTTATCCAAATAAGAGAAAATATCAGCTTTTGAAAAACCGTTAAAGTCCGAATAAGTGTTCAAATGCGATTCAAATATTATAATATAACGAAAACGCTTAATTAACCCTTATCGGTCGTAAGTCGTATATCACGTGGAAGGTGACAAGACGCAAAATTCTGTTGTCACGTGAGAGGTGACTTACGACCGATAAGGGTAAAAATGTAATTTGGTTAATACGACGTAGTACTGTGGTCCCAATTAAGTATTTGTTTATTATTAAGACTTCATTTTTTTTTCTCTTTAGTCGAACTTCGTTTAGTAGAAAAATATTTCGGTCCTTTCAGTTTTATTATAAATTATATATTTTTCTAAATTTTGTCATAACTTTGTCTTAAATTTGTTTTTAATGTTTGGAGTGCATTAATTATGAATATTTTCACTTCACATAAGTAAGGGTTTTAAATTGTTGCTAACATGCGTTCGACAGTTAGATTTGAAAATTTGACTTGGGCTTTATTTAAATTAGTCGAGTCAAGTAAAGGCACCAAGGAATCAAGAAAAGTTCAAATTAACATATTTTGAATGATTTTTTCAAACCGATCGCAAAATCGACTTTACCTGAAATTTTCAAAGACCATATCAATTTTGCCTTAATGATCTCGGTAAAGTTGACTTTCTCGGAATTTGATTAGACAAAGCCAGTTTCAACTTAACCGGGCTTTGCATATGAATTTGATCACATGAGATAATCAAATATTCAAATAAATTACTTTTTTAAAGGAACATTGGGATGATATTTTATTCTCGGATAGCGTGAGCAAATTTCCAGCTTATGAACGTGTGATTCTACGACATCCTGGTTTTATGCGACCTGTGATCTTATTTGGACCAATTGCAGACATTGCTCGAGAAAAATTACTTAAAGATTTTCCCGATAAATTCATTTCACCACGTAATATTCGAATTTCTTAAAATTAAAAATCCAAACCTGTAAACTTTTTTCTTGCTTGTAGAATTAGAAAATGGTTTAGATGAAAACAAATCAACGAAAGCATCTCATATAATCCGTTTAAGTGCCATAAGAGACGTAATTTCAACCGGAAAACACGCACTGTTAGATATTACTCCGAACGCTGTTGAAAGGCTCAATTATGCTCAACTCTACCCAGTCGTTGTGTTCTTCAAGGCAGATTCTAAGATTGTTATCAAACAATTAAGACAAGGATTACCCAAGTAATAATTAAAATAATTATGATAACATTTAAATTGGTAATAACTTTGTTTCAAATCTAGATCAGCACACAAAAGTTCCAAGAAACTCTTAGAACAATGTTCTCGTTTGGACAAAGTATGGGGTCACGTTTTTGGAGCTACGATTACACTGAGCGATCCCTCGGAACACTGGTACCGAAAACTACGCGAAATTCTCGATCGTCAACAAGCCAATGCATTGTGGATGAGTGAAACTAAGGTAATTAAGTAACAATTTTATAGTATATCTAGCAAAAGGAGTGCGATTCATCAAGAATTGAAAATGGAACAATAAATATTTAAATATTTATCTTTCAGTTTCGGCAAGATTTAGTATCCGATATCTACTTTCCTCCGTCCCTATCCCAAACATTGAACAACACGTATCGACATTCCACAATATCTACATCATTACCAAATCATTATAGATCCTCGTCATATCGACGTATGCAAATAATGTCCTATCCATCAACCTCCAACAATCGATGTTGTTCCGTGCCACATTATTATACACCCGTATGTAAAAGTAGTTATAATTCAGTGTGTCCGTATTTTGCTCATTTGTTAACCGAACGTAAAACGAATAATAGTGACGTTATCGTTTGCTCGACTAACAATAACGATAATTGTACGCTGAATCTCAATAAAGTGATCGATAAATCTCGAATAGATCTGAATGAACTTGAAGATGATAAATCTCATGTTTCTAGTCCTATACAAGAACAATATTATGGATGTGTTTAATCATCATATATAATGTTAGAAACAGTGACGTAGCTATACTTTAAAGAAAACAGTAATATTAAAGATTCCCAAGTTATAAAGATGTAAAATGCAAGGAAACTTTATTAAATAGTTCAAGCCTAACTTAAATCTTTGTAACACATTCTAATTATGGTAATAAAATGTTTATTATTGGGACAATTTCTTAATTACCTAAGAAATTTTTTTTGAATTGTTTTAATAATTTATTTTAAAGCTTTGTCGCGGATAAAAGAGGAAATTTTTTTTGGAAAGTTTTTCATGTTTCAATGTTCAAGGGAGTATTTTTTTTTTTTTTTTTTTGGTGGTGTTTTAGGTTGCTTTAACATTCTAAGATCATATCACGACTGTAAAAGCACAAAGAATTTTTGTTGGTTAATTTTTACTTAGGTCTAGGATCCTAAGTCTAAGATTCAACGGGGATCGAACCCAGAACCACTTGACGCATGAAGCGGGGAGAACAATTGCTCTAGCCACAGCATCAATAGGTGTTATGAAGTATCTATTTAAGTCGTAAAAATAAACTTAAGTGAAACCTTGCCTCGGTTTTGTTATCGCTAAAGCCATCTCAAGCAAACTTTGCTTTGGGTTTTATTTAAAAGCAGTGCAAGTCTTTTAAGGCGTTTACATAGTTTACATATTATGTACTTTATTATTCTGTAATTTGTTGATATTTTTTAAAATGTTACCAAAGAAATCTAAGTACGTGCTAATAAAATTTTCCATATAATAAGAAAATTTTCGAAAATATTTTTTTTTTGAAATTAGCTATTGTTCCTAGTAACTATATCTATTTTATGACACTGTTTTACAATTTTTCCATGATGCAACTCTTTTAGTTAGTAAGTAAACTTTTTTTTACTACTTCTACCCTTTGCTATTCTAACCGATACTTTATTATGTTACAAAAATTAAATCCGCGTATGTTATGTTTATTTACTTACATACTTAAATATCAGCTAAATAACAACTTTCTAATGAAGGCTTCACAACTCGCTTGGAGTTCGCAACCTAAACATTAGAAAACCCTGCTTTGCAGATTGAGCATCTCATATAAAACAAATAAACAAATGGATCGCTAAACACTAGTATTTTAAAATTTTAGCATTATATTCTATCATCTAAAACAAAATACTCCGTCACTACTATTGCTATTATTATCATTGTTACCACTATTCAGCTTATATCAAATTTTTTTTCACTTCAAATCTATTATTTTTATCAAAAATCTAATTAATTACTAGGCATAGTACCACTATGCGCAGTCGCTAATAGCGCTAGAAGTTGAAGCGACTTTAAAAATTTAAGAAAAAAAAAAATAAACAAATTGGTAAAAAATTTAGCTTCATGAATTGGTCACTAAATTACCAAAATTGGTCTGCTAGCTTCAAAAATTGGTCAGTCTTTAGTTAAGTTGTATAGCCAATTTAAGATTAAGATTTCAGGATCATCTATATATATGATCGGCACCTTATATAAAACAAATCGCCATGAAACCTAATATATCTAACTAGTTATAAGTGTTCAGTTGGTTTCAATTTGTTTTAGATAAGGTGCTAACTATTGAAATAAGTATTTGAAATCTTAATTTCGCTATAAACTGTTTCTGGGTGTTGATCAATTTCTGGAGCCAACTGAACAATTATGACCAAGTAATCGCGTTAGGTTTCATACTGGCTTATTTTAAATGAAAACCTTCAATTTAACGATCCAGCCATATATAACGGTAAATTATACTATACTATCTTCCAAAACTGGGCAAATGCGGCTCTCATCAAAGTTTCAGACAATATTTATTAGTAGAGGACTTGAGGGATTTTTACTTTCTTTTACTACTATATAGATAGTAAAGGAAGTATTGTAATCGGGTCGAATTTTCGAAATCGAGTTTTCACCGGAAGTACATGTTTTGAGGTCCCCTGAGTCCAAAAAGTAGTTTTTAGAAAAATGTCTGTGTGTGTGTGACAGCCATATCGTATCGAAAGCTTTATCCGAATTTCACCAAACTTGGAATTTGACCTCCATATTAAACCTAGTTGTGCCGCGAAGCTTTTGGTTAAAATCGGTGAACCAAAATCTCCACTTTATTCTTGAAGTTTTTGAGTTTTTTTCAATTTTTTTTTTGAAAACGACTCCAACGATTTTCTTTAAACTTACTATAGTTCTTAGACTCATTAGTGGATACAACTTTTATTTGATACTTTTTCCTGGGAAAATTCGAATAAGGACGGTTCTGGGGTGAAGGTTGGGAATTCGTATATGTTATAGGTTGTATGCATATAGTTCTGTTTATATGTATAGTTATAAAGTGCTTATATTTCATATATTTTATACAACCTATACCAAGAGCGAGTTTCATAGTTTAAAGTAAAAGAAAGTACTGCGACGCCTCGCACCAGATATTTTTTATATGTTATAGTAAAATTGTTTCTATAATTTTTTTATTTTGTGACTTGTGAAAATATGTAATTATAATAAATAAAAAAATTTAATTAGTGTATGGCTGTTAAATATCCTGTTTAGGATATTTAAAATTGGGTTGCGGCTCTCTTAGGTCTCATGTGTGCCCATCCCTGCTATATACTATTGACTTGGAAGTTAGAAGATTCAATACCGAATTTTTCAAGTACAGTAAGACCTCGTTTAATCATTAATCTCTGTTATCCGTCGATATGAAAACAATTAAACAAAGAGATATTTTGTCTAATTATAATAACAAATTTTACCATAATTTGCTGCCCCTCAAAACTTCGCCGCCCAAGACACTTGCCTACTTTGTTTAGTAATAAATCCGGTTATCAATAAAAGGAACCAAATAAAACGTTAAATATTAAAGCTTTTACCAAATTACAAGTAGAACCATTCAATTGAACCTCTTCGTTAAATATTTTGAAACACATTGAAGTTTAATCACAATTAAAATTATAATATTATTTTTTTTATCACTAAAAAAAAACAATTTAGCTACGTCACTGTTCAAAAGTACCAGAAAGTATTGCAATATACCAAATATTTTTTCTCAAGATATACAAATTTATAATAATATTAATTTAATGTTTATATTATTTAACGAAATAAAAATAATCAAAAAACTTCCGTTTTATATTATAATGTATTAAGCTAGAGTGTATATTTTTTGCTTTATTTAATCTCTCCTTAAACATCCCATAAATCATTTGCATGATTCTTTTGATATCCTTTCGCTTCCATTCATTTAAAGACATTGAAGCTGCTGTTATGTTTTTTTTTTGTATTTGTAATCATTTTGTTTGATTTTTTTTTTCGTTTATTGTTTTGTTTGAGTTTTGTAAGCTACCATCTATGTATGTATTGTAGCCTGAAGAATCATTATCAGACGATTTCCTATTCCCAATGTCATCGTTGCGTCTCTCATATGCGAGCTCGCCTGAAAGTGATCTTGAACACAGTCCGGGTCCACCAGGTGCTTCTGCTGTTGGGGTGTCGGGAAGCGGAGCATTAACCGCCATATCTACTTCTCCATCGGGTCGATTAACGAAAGCAAGCTCTGATCCAAGTATCAATCATCCCACTGTAAACAGCCCTCCGTCAGATCATGATGTCCCACCCCCATATCAGGTACTAACCGTATTAAAAAAAAATCTTGATTCATTCATTATGGTTTCGGGTATATCTTTATCACGGTAAGAGTTAACCGAAATCTATTATAAATCTACCACTAATTTTAAAATTTGCTTGGTTGAAAATGATTAATTTATTACTTAGCTCTTGAATCTTTTTATTGTATTAATATTTCATTTAAATTAATTCGTTTACTTCCTCATCCAGGCCACATACGATAGTAAATATGGCTTTGGCGCAACTAATCGAAATGATCTCGATGCCAAAAACATGAATTCCTTAGAGAAATCATTACCACTAAACGAAAATAATCAACCCGACTCTTTATCATCGCCGAATGATGCCAATTATAAATCATCGTCAGGACTCAATAGCATGCTAGGAATGAACGGAAATGGAAACAGCATTTACGGACAAACACCAATTAACAGCATGCCCAATGAAGTATCTCATCATGAACGACAAAAAAGTAGCATTCACGGAACGGGCAGTGGTGGTAGTTACCTATCGCCGAAATCGAGTTTTGGTCGGTTGCAAAACGCAGATGGAAGTCCAAGTCGTAGTCCTCGAGTGATGAACGAAGGCACTTACGGATCAATGGCCCCCGATCTTCCACCTCGAATCGACCGGGCTGTAAAACCATCAAGTTTATTATCGAAAAGCTCGAGTGGATCCACCGGACGTTCTGCTCATGAAAGATTGTTCGGTACGAAAGCTCCAGGACAAGAGAACCACGAACAAAACAGCAATACAGAAAATAACTACAAAACTAATTCCTTGGAAAATTCAAAATTGGTATAATTTAAAAGATATCAAATTAGTTCTTAGGTTTTAATAAACTACATTTTTTTCAGAGTTCGTATGATTCAGTTTCAAGTTACGACTCGTATCATCAGCAATCACCACAGAAACATCCGAATGTTCGGCTTGGGCCTAATGCTCATGATGATTTAAAATCGAGTGTTCCTGAGGTTAAACATGAAAAGACTCTTTCGACTAACAATGGAAACCATCGTTATGGTTCTGGAGGACACCGAGACAATCAAAGTCCTCGAACTTCGTATGAGTCTGATCATAAATTACGTTCTCCAGATAGTAGACAACATACTGACATGTACAGGTAAACTTCCAAATTTATCGCATTTCTTATAAATTTTAAATGAGATTTCTCATTAGTTATTGAATAAAATGACTAATTATTACCAGATTTTTAGAACTAAGTTCTGGCTAAGTAGTTAATCCGTCCCTGTTTTGATTGTTGTTAAGAAATTCTAGTTATTTCAAAACTTAAGACAACTTCTATCCATTAAACCGTTTGGATATAAAATCAATAGGGTTTTCCAGGAATGTCTCCAGAATAAATAGTGATCTATGCATTTTCTTTGAAAGTAGTATAAGTCCATTTTTCACGAAAGATTAGATTAATATAATCAGCTATGATGAGCTCTTACCCTCCAATAGTGTCCACAAAAATTCTTCTTGATCGTTTTAAATTTAAATTTCTTTGATCAAATGCAATTAAATCAAGGATTCGAAACCAAAATGTTGAATACCTCCATATATCGAATATAAAACTAAATTATACTTTTGTCAAAAGTACGAAGTACGAAAATGCTTACGTACATAATACAAGTGTACAACCCACTTGATGTGGGTAAAATTAAGTATCAAGACCTACAGAATATTTTTGTGTGTAAGACAGTCGTGATATGACCATAGATGTTAAAGCGACTATAAACACCCAAAAAAGAAAAAAAAAATACAAGCGTTCAAATACAACTTTGAACAATTAATTAAAATCTACACTTTAATTATTGAATTTTCTGAGAACATTTAGCATTGTAATGTACCGTATTTGCCGGACGATAAGACGCACCCCAAAATTTATCTATAAATTTTTAGAAAAAAGTATGGCTTGGACTACAAGACGCATCGGACCATAAGACGCACCCTGAGTTTAGGTCAAATTTTCAGAGTAATAAAGTGCGTTTTATCGTCCGGCAAATACGGGATATTTTTTTAGCACCATCAAAAAATAGAGATTTCAACGAACAAAAAGCCCACCGACTTTTTAAAAAAATCAGACTTTTTGACGTGAGAATTTTCGATTGAAAATTAGGGTGCTTTTTCAATATTAAGTCAAAAGAAGGTGAAAAAATAAATATTTTAAATCAAAAAAATTACAGTGTGCTTGGAATATTAATTAATTAAGGTAAATTAATTAATAAAAATTAATAGATAAAAATTAAAAACCAGAAACTTGGTAATTTGAGTTTTTCACATAAATTTTAAAGTTATGTGAAAAAAGTGTTAGTATAAAAGTTGTAGATCTACTTATTATCTACAACTTTGCTGTTTAATTTTTTTCAATAGGACTTGTAGTTTTGTCGGAAATCGAGATAAACCGTTTTTACTCTTACCCCCCACCTCTATTTCCACTTCCCCCCTTGAGATCGACCGTAATTTATTTTTTCTTTTATTTTTGTTATATTCTCTTCCTTTTCTAATGGGTTTCATCCTACTTTATATTTTTTTCAATTTTTTACCATGTTCAAAGGCTTTAGTTTTGGTCTAATAATGTGTAGATGTTACATTTTTTTAGCTGTTTTCTTAAAGAATAGATCCTTAAAGCGATTTCTGTTGTCTGATATTTAATACAAAAGGAAGCTTCTTGACTAAATTTAATTCTTTGTTATAGATATAACAAATCGCCTGCGAAACAAACACCTAATAGAATTCATTATGAAACTAAGACTGATTATGGAAAATATAGGTAAGTGACAAAAAAAAGAAATCTTAAATAAGTTAGTTATAAAATGATTCGATTAACTAGGAAATCTCAATATGATATAAATCATTCAAACTCTCCTGAAAACGGTGGATCTCAAGGAGGTATTCTCACAACAGTTTCATCAATGCAACATTTTACGAACGGAATGGGAAATGATGGAATGATACCGCCTCCACATCCAATGACTAACGGAAACGGTCATAACACAAACTCATATAAACCAATACCTCCCCCTAAGCCAAAGAATTATAAACCACCGTTCAAAAATAATGGTTCCACTAATAATTACGTGGATGATGGCCAGATGAATATGTCACCTCCGATTTATCAACACGGAAAGAGCAATAGTCACCCTGCTCCTATGGTATGTATTTAATTAGGGTGTTTATTTTTAAATAACTAAATTTTTTTGGTATGAAAAGGTTGATCAGAGACCCCCGAATTATTACTATAACATCCCTCCATCGGCTAGTACTTGGCATGGAGGTGGTAATGGGGTGGATGGAAACGGTGGTACACATTTTGCACAATCAATGATTGGAGGTGGTGGTGGTGTTCCTCCCTATGAACATAGGCATGCCGGCGATGGAATGCATTATAGTCAAGACTACCATCGTACAGATCATAACAGATTCCATTCAGGAGAACTGAACGATCAACAAAGAACCAACATTGTAGATTTACAGGGTTCCCGTGAACAGAGAGGCTCAGCCTTTGAACTCTATCGTAAACCGATGCATCATAACCTTAGGTAAGCCAATTAACTAACTCTAATTCTTACATTCTTGGGTTCTTAATTCTTAAAGCAAAAAATAAAACAATTTCCATTTTATTTCTTTAGCTCAATGACAATAGAAGAATCATTGCACGTGAACACTAACATCAGCTCTTCTTTAATTACAAATAACATGACTAACATTTCCCAAAATTCGCCCTCGACCGGGCCTTACTCATATCACGATGCAGATCATACAAATGACCATGATGATAATGTAAAGGATAATGATAATAATATAACTGATCCTCGTCGTCATAGCAATGACGATGATGTTAGCGAAGTTCTCCCCGACGAAAATGTTCCCATTTCCGAAATGCCTCACTCGTCTTCTGCCTCATCAACGCCTCGACATCATAATGAGTTCAATGATAATGCTGGTATCGAAAATGATGTAAATGTTACATCAGCAGTGGTAGATCATAAAGGTGGCCGCTTAGAGAATGCATACTGGGGCGTCTCTCTAGATATTCCGGAAGGCGCCATTCCCGACGGAGTGCAACAGCACATATATTTTGTTATTACGGACCCGCGAAGTTGCGACAATGCACCACCACTTGATTTTGAAAATGGTATGAATTCGTTGGCAACAATTTATTAACAACTACTTAGATTTTTGTTTTCTTTTAAAACATTTAACTCTTTCCAGTTAAAGAATATGTTTTCTTTGTACAGATTTTTAAGCCCTTATATTTATTATCATTAAACACATTATGATCATAAAACTAATTACGGGACTTGAAAGGGTTAAAATTGGGATTTTCAAATTTACTTAAATTAGTATAGAACTAATATAATAACCACTACTTCTTAACTTGTTTTCTTTACTAACAAAACTAATCAATTAATCGCACACTTTTGTCTAAGCTTCTATTGAAAATTGCCATACTTCAACTTTGCTAAAGAAGTATAACATGTTTTTTGATTTCAAGATTTTTGCATTGAGTATTTTACTAATGAGCTAAAATATATTAGTCAATTAGTTTCAAATCATTTTTCATCAAATAATAGCTATTTTTGCAGCAGTGCTGGATTAATTCAGAACTGAAAACATTATGCATGCTAATATTAAAACGAATGAAGGCTACTGCACGAATAAAACTATTATAGCTAATATTCATGTATTTAATGCGTCCAATCTTAGAACCGTTGAACCTTGGTATTTGAGTATTTTTAGTCTTTTTTTTACTTAAATATGTTATCAATAAAATACGCCTTTAAGTTAAGCCAGTTTTTCCGGATTTGGCGTTTTGATGGAAAGGTGGTCTTTTGAACTTTCCATGATTTCTTGGGAAAGCAAGCACTCAATCGGACCATTTTATGAAAAGTTAAAAGAAAAATTTTTGACACGGGCTTTGTTAAGTACTTGTTAAGCTAAATCTATGCTTAAAATTGATGCCATCACTAATAGTATGAATTGTAGGTATATATATATATATATATGTGATAAGAACAGCTAACATGGATAATTATCTTTGTATGTGAATGTTTGTTAATATATTGTATGTAAAAAGTCCACAAAAAACATCTTTTTATCGGATATTACCTACAGTCGTTTCGTAAAATTAAACTTTGCCTGATATTTGCTTAGGTAAATCTGACTTTACCAAAACGAAAATTTTTTCCTGTAATTATAATCGGTGGTATCGGGAGGGAGGGGCGATACTAAAATATCTAAAGAACTATTTTAAATTTTAGGTATAAATAAATTTAATACCTTTTACAAACTTTTCCTAGACTATGGTTACGTTCCACTAAATAGAACAACATTAAAAAAACAGCTCAGAAACAACCTTGGTCGTTGTGTTTGAAATGTCCACCATGACGTCATTACTTTCGCTATCGGTCCAGTGGCGGAACTACCATATCGCTAGAACCCACGACGCGGGGAAGCCCGAAGCTTTGGGGGGGGGCCAAAATTTTTGAGAAAATTAGTACTAGTGGTGCTGCAGAAAGGGTGCAGTAAAAAAGAGAATTTAAAAAAGGAACAGGAACAGGAACGTTTAGCAAAAATATCAAAATTATCCCGTTTTCTTAATTCGTTTGCTACGATCACAGAAAATGAAAGTACTTATAAAGATGTACAAGTGTGTGAACAAGTTTATAGCGAAAAAATTAATCCAACTGACTTAAAACTAAAAAATCAAGTTACTACTCCTAGAGATGAAGGGTACATGTTGATAGCAGAAGCAGTACGGCAATTGATTTGAATAACGATGAAAATACCATGGGTTTCGACCAAGATGTTACGAATAAGGATATTAAGAAACTGTCGTTATTCTTAACCGACAATGCTAATTTTCAAAACAAAATATTACACCTGAAATAAAAAAAAAATGATAATATCTGCTAACTCCTCTAGACCTCAAGGGCCTTTTAAGAAGGACCTTTTGCAAGAAAATTGGTGCTAAATCAAAATATGGGACGCTATATACGAAAAGCAAAAATTCATATAAGGTTGGGGGGCTGATCTAATTTTTTGCGGGGGGGGGGGGGCTAAAATTTGAAGTTCCGCCACTGTATAGGTCACAAAATCCCTTCTTAAGCTGTGACAGCTTCTGGCTATGATTTAAAACGCGTTTACAACAATTAAGTTCATTGTTATTGTTTTTTTTTTGTTCATTCCACTAACTTTGAAGCGTTTGATCGACATTCATCGCTCTGACTCATCTCTTAAGAAGAGTTTACGTTAACGTTAGCGAAGGTAATGACGTCATTGATGACGTTCCACTTAACACAACTAGCATAAATTTTACACTCAAACTCATAAAAAGTTAAAAAAGCATTTTCAAACTGATTTTACAATTATTATACTCATTGCTGTTGTAAGTTAGTCCATTCCACTAACTTTGAAACGGCCCAGTGACATCCATCGCTCTGATCCATCTTTTAAAAATGGTTTACGTGAACGTTAATTGTAATAATGACGTCATAAATGATTTTTCTCTCAACACAACAATCGTTGTTGTCATAAATAAACGCCTAAAGGAACGTTTCTTAACTGTTTTTAAAGTTATTACCATTTAATGAACCGTCTTAAGAAATGAAAGTCGACTGCTCAAACACTTTAAAGCTAGTGGAATGAACAAAAAACTACGACAATGAGCATAACTGAGCAACGTAACCTATGTATTATACATACAGTCAACAAGAAACCAAGTCGAGGAATGGTATATCAAGATTTGTGCGCTTTTAATGAACGCGGTTATTGCGTGGAGCAAAAGATCGTAATTCTCGACTTGATTCCTTGTTAACTGTATGCATTCCTGGTATAAGGCTGAATTCAGAATAACGGGAAAAGAAGGTTAGGAAACATGTACATGGGTACATGCTCTCAAAATATTCACAATAATGTAATACATATATCTATATGTGTCGTTGTATATATCTACTCGCTCAAGTTGATGATTCATCCGTGTATTCATTCAGTAAGAATATTACTGTTTATCCGCGTAAAATAAAACACAGAATGTCAAGGGAAGACTATATAGACACCAAGACCCAAACGGTTCTTTATTTTGTTTTATATGTGTAACTAAAAGGTTGTTCCAGATAAAAATAAATTCGTGTATTGTACGTTACAAATTATAGCGACTTTTATGTATTGGGCACGATTTTTTTTTTGTATTGGGCATAAGTTGTATCGTACACTGTACGTTTTCGTTTTTATTTGAAACGTACCTATTGTACTTACATTGATTTTTATATTGTAACATAAATTTAGATATTTAAAAATCTAACCATAAATGATAGTTTTGTACAGAATTATTTTTTTGTAGAAACTATTAAGAATGTACATACTGTACCATAAAAAGTAACTCAATATCAGTCCTCAATTTAGATAAAATTATAATATTATCTCTTTCTAGGTGAAACCCTTCTGTCACCCTTAGTGATGTGCGGTCCGCAAGGTAATTCTTATAATTAGTTTATATTTTTTTAAGTTTGCTTTAAATCTATTTTCTTCTTTTTTTTCAAAGGTTTGGAGTTCCAAAAATCTGTCGTCTTAAACATTCCACACTATGCTCACACTTTACCAAGTTTAGCGATAAGTTTGAAAGCCACAGACTCGGAAAGAAATCTCCAAACAGACTGGGATAACATTTTACTACCAAGCAATCATACTGCTAATTGTGTCGCTGTTAAAGTGGATCATTTTTAATCTAATTTTAGTATAAATGCCTTATTATTATTTCCATGACAGTTTATTTTTATTTTTGCGATACAGTGTTTAAGTTAAAATATTATTTTTAATTTCCTGGATATTTTTTTCAACTTAAGTAAATTTTCGATTTTTAATTTTATATGCATATAGAAAATATCCAAGCTAATATATAATATTATTAGTAAGCTTAATTTACTTATAGTTGCTATATTTTAAGTTGTGAAATTGTGTCATTTTCAGAAAATAATAAGAATTGGTTTAAGATTAATTTCATTTTCTATTTTAATTATAGCTCTACTATGTATATATTAGGTTTTTTTACATAAATGTGTTGATTGATTTAAAGTACATAATGTATATTTATAAATAAGAAAAATAAAATTTCATTAAAATTTAAGCTGATTTAAGTTAATTAAACGTTGATCATTACTACTTCCACTATGTTAAGTTTATGGCTTATCATAGCTTCTGAAATGTTGGGTTGGAGAAGAGAGCACCCCAAAAATTCTGGAGGACCTTTATATATTCCATTTACTATTAAAATAAGAATAGTGCACATATGAACTGTTACTACATATTTCCTTATAAGATGAATACTGTTTTCTATTCTTTAGTACCTATACTGTTTTGCGCATTAAGTGTAACTGAAATGGAATTCTAATTTCTTAGTTTCTTTAATCAATCAGTTTCATTTAGCTATGCTCAGTGAAGCGGGCGGGTATCAGTAATAAATATGCATTTTCGGTAGAAAATATAAATAATCAACAGTTTAACAACCTAATGGTATGCATGTAAATAATTTCCAATGCTTAATAGGTGAACACGAAGAATACTTAAATTTTACAAGTTTACTTCGGGACCACAGGCTACTGCCCTGCTAGCACCCCCCCCTCCCCCGCGAAATCATGAGGCTTAGATGCACATCTAATTTTTTCTATTTCACAAGCCGTTTTCCTGAATATAGACCTTTCCTATATTTACATTTGTTTTTATTTTGAGCTTTTCGAAACCAAAACTTTCCACCCACACTACTATTTGGTGGTATTCTAATTTCTCGAGTTGTTTGTCTGGGTCGCCAAAAATAACTTTTAGAATCGAAACCAACTATTTGGTAACCCTGACAATCTTATTTCTAGTTTAACCAAGTATAACTTTAATAATGCCTTGGTGTGAAAAAAAAACCTTTAAATAAGCTGTGATGTGAATGTGATTTAAGGGTTATTTTTAAAGGATAATGAGTTGTTTAATGAATCAATACTTACAACGTACAAAAATAAACAGATCTTGATAAGACACAGGTCACAGCACTCACATAATGTAATTTATAATAACATAAATAACAAACTTTAACTTTCAAAGGGTTATTTCTTAGGCGTCTATTGCTGTATTGTTGTTTTATTAACGGTCGACTTAGCGCACTAAGTTAGAGTTGGTAAATGTAATGAAACGTAAATGTAACAGAGCGAGATATAACATAGAAACATACACATGTACAACAGAGAAGATGTACATTCAAATTTTGGTATTTCAATAGTCACATTTCAATATCGTTCATAAAAATTACTGTAGCGATCAGTGGCGTGCGGTGACTTTTGAAACAGGGGAATGTAGTTAGATGTGGGGGGGGGGTTAAGAACCACATTTTTTAAATTTATTTTTTTATTTGATAAACATGGTGTTATAAGTTTTTTTTTTTTAAATTAGCCTTATTCGACGCTCATTCTTACAAAAATCATCAACAACCGCATCATATAATGTATTTAAAAACCACGAAAATAGTTCTTATCGTAAAGAACAGAACATTTGTATGGCCTCTGGGTAAATAATTCTAAATAAGTGACGAACAGTATCAGTAACAATTAAATTCACTGTTTAGATTCAAAACGGCAAACGCATCTGCAGACCGTTAATCGGCAATGTGAACTGCCGATAGTATTCGACCGTATTAGTGCCAATGCGCAACCAATTCGAAGCAAACGATCGCATGCTACTGTCGCCTACGCATTCATTCGGTTTTTACCGTTCAGTTGATTTGGTAAACTATGCCAATTTTATGAGCTATACCTTTCATTATTACGTAAATTAAAAATATAATGAATAAATCATAAAAAATATTTAATTTTTTTAATCGTCTTACAATCCCAAGGCACGCGGCGCATCTACAGCATGTATGGACCGCACGCCTCTGGTAGCGATATATCTATGATATATCGATATTTTATGGGGTAACAATTATGGTAACAATTAATTCCAGAATCCCGATTTATCGTTTGTATCCCTAATCGAAATGCAAGAGTATTTCGGTTAGGGATAATATTACATTTATTAATGCATTTGTTTATTAAAAATTTTTCTTTACAATTATTTATAGCCGAGCTTTTTTGAGGGTTGGCTTATAATTCAACAAACCTTAAAAATCTCGTTAAAGCTTATTTTTAAGAAATGTATTATTTTCGAAGAAATCTGATATTAGGTTTATTCTCGATGAAAATACTTATAATTCTTATGATAATAACTATATAGACTTTATATACATATTTTTTAATATTACGTATGACTTGTACCATACATTGCACTATAATTTTCATCAAGAACAAACTGATTATATAGAACTCTTACATTGGATACCTCGGCTTACTATTCTATATAACCTTTCAATACGGCAAAAATCAATTCCTACGTAGACTTTTTATGAATCCATGAAGCCACAGTTTCCTAGATAGATTTTTTATAAGAATATCCGTTAAACTATGATTTCATATATGGGATTCCTCGTAGCCATATCTAGCTATGTGGATTTCACATATGGGAATCTATATACCTACTCACAATTTCTTATATGGATTTCTATATAAATTCATACAATCCTACATGAATCCATATGATTCTTATATAAATCAAAACTTTCTTTTATGGATTTCCATGGATTCTCACACAATCCTCGGTGGATTTTTTTTTGTAGAGATGGTTTGCATAAGTACATAAGCGCAGCTTAAAAAGCATAGTGCTGACATCAGAAAAAATATAATTTTAAATTATTTGAATACACCCTTAATAATTTGCAGAATTGCGTATTAATAAGGTGACCATACGTCCCAAATTGACCGGGATAGTCCCGGATTTCCACCTTACGTCTCGGATTTTTTTAGAAGCAATATTTGTCTCGTATTAAGGTTTTTCGTCCCAAATTTTTGAAAAGGTTCTTATTTTCAATATGTATTTTAAATATATTTTAACTAGAATTATTTTTCCAAATTTGAACCGAAAAAGACCTGAAATTTGATTCATTTAAAAAAATATTGATTTTTATTATATCCTTAAATAGTATTTGTTATGTAAAGTTTTTATTAAAAAAATCATATTTAAGTTATTTAACTTAACTTACCCCCCCCCACCAATTATAAAAAAATATGGTCCCCTTAGTATTAAGAACATCGCGAATAGTGGAAATTGAAGATAACCAGAAAAAAAGGCCAAAAATAAGACGAAAACACAAAAAGAAAATTTAATGTTTATATTTATAACATAATTTTCGACTTTTGCATTGTAGGGATTATTATAATTTCATTGTTGTTGGACTAATTTTTTTTTAGTTTCGTAACCAAAAATTTATTTCATGACACTCACGAATCATCCGCTTGCGAATAAACGAGATTGTACTGTAAATACTAAATAGTAATAAATAAAACTCAATCTTAACTTAAACAGATGTATATTTTTTAAAACATTTACAATTAACGGTTATTTTTATAAAAAATAATAAGTTAAATAAAATATCTACAATTTCTTACATTAACGTGAAACTGCACAAGAAGTAATTTCTGAGATCACATAAAGATGTTATAATCAAATACATCAAATAATCACATTTGGGTTTGTCCCCGATAAAAATCAAACCGAACATTGTTTAATAACTTTACAAATTATGTGTAGTATAAAATAATGGTAATTTATGGCGCATGACTTCAATCGTACAACGTACGGTTTTATTTTCATCGAGGACAAATCTTTAAACACCATACTACTATCAGAGTGGTATACATTAACATTTATGTAGAACCAGCTTTTCAACCAGTAGTCATTTAAGTCGTGATCTAAGTGCGTTATGCCAGTGGTCACTAACATACGGCCTTCAAAATTTCTGATTTTTACTTATACATAATAAAATTATGTATTAATTTTATTACTTGACGTATATTTCAAGGCATTAATCAAGGCCTTAAGTATTGAAGTTGGATAGTTGAGATAGCCAAAGTTTTTGGTGTTTTCAGAAAAAACGCTGTTTAAGGCATCGCTCATACTACGACAATAAGCGATATATCGTAAACGATATACGATACGCATAAACAGATACTAAAAATGTGAGGAGAGGCAATAAAAAATGTTCTCTGTCGCACTATAATATTTCGAGTTGCAACTATATTTTAGCGCCCGGATAGCACTGTTTCATGGTCCACTGTCAAAAACCTTCCTATGTCGTTACGATATATCGCTTATCGCCTACCACCTTGGCATGAATGGAGACAACGACAGCTAGATGTTGTTACTCATTTAACGCAAAGATTTTCCTTAAAAAGATGGTGACCACTATTTTAAACAATCGAAGTTATCCTAAGTTGACTCCTTTTCATAATATATTATATACAACTATTACAGCCAAAGTATAGGTAGTTCCACGATAACATAAATTATCTTTAAACAGCATTGACCTTATTTGTCATGATCCTCTTTCACATATATTCTTTGTCAAACGATTAATCGAACTCATAAAACCCATTTAGAAGTCTTTTACATTTAGGACATTTGCTCTTTTCAGTTGCCAATCGGGAAGCACATACAAAACATAACGGCTTATGTCCGCAAGGCTGTAATATACATCGAGCTTCCCAATCGTCATCATTACATACGATACAAACCTACAAAATAAAAATTAAAATTAAATAAAGTTACAATTAGGGATCATCCATAAATTACGACACACGAATTTCATGATTGACCCACCCCACCTTAGTGTGACGTCATATATTTTACTATTTTACATCTACAAATAATTATTTCAATTTAAATGATTTTTTTAATAAAATTAACATCAAATCAAACATTTCAACAAAAAAACGACTAATTACATTAATTAATGATCAAACTTAATCGACTTAATCATCTTGAAAGTCAATTGTCAAATTAAATAAAAACAACAACACCGCTAGCCACGGTGCAGCATTTATCAAAGGGCAATAGTATCGGCGCGTAACACTGTATCGAGAAAAAAAAATTATCTTCGGACAATTAAATCTAAATATTAAATATTTGATTGGCAATGGGCTTTCAAATCATAGTGTTGCAAATGTTTTTGAGTATTTGTTAATAGTTCAAAGTTCGTGTTTTACTTAACCCTTATGTCAATACCCAGTCGTTACAACGTTGTTCAATAGCCGGGGTACCTGGGTACCCACATGGATTATTCTTTCCATATAAGAATTTAAATTCCTGAAAACTTTGATATTTCAACTCATCTCATTAGGGATTTTCCAAAGAATTATCGATCATCTGAAAAACTCTATTTCTAAAGAAATAATAACCTTGGGAGGGATGAAAAGGTAGAAAATTAGCAATAACAATTAGAAATAATGGTCATTTTCAAACTGGACTTGATTTAAATTAAAAATGAATATTTGTGAATATTTTGTAAACATAGTGTGTATTTTTCTGCTTGAAATTTGTGAGAAACTTGTTATACAATGTAAATACCTAATGAAAAATTTATCACCAACTGAGGTTTCAAGGTACGTTCAAGTTTTTCATATAAATAGTAGTTATTTGTAATGGATCACCTTTATACAATTAAATGCTTATTACACTATATAATTAAAAAAATAATAATTTAACAAACTGACGGTTGAAGAAAAAAATAGATATTTGAATGAATTATTGGGAGAAGATTCCGCTGTCGAGGATAATGCCGCAGATAGTGACGACGAGGACGACTACCTAACAGAGAGTATTCAGAAGCCTCAGACTGTGAAGAATCTGATAGTTAATTACTATTATTTTTTTCCCGCATTACAATTTCTATATTCAAATATAATGTAGATAATCTTTTAATATTTCTGTAATTTATTTAATATGTCTGTTTTTAGTGGAAAATCGTGAGAGTGAGGCTGAGTTAGACGAGGATTAGGTATGATCAATGATGATTAATTGACTGAACGCGTTTCAATTAGTGGCGAATCGTTACAATCGACAACAGTCTGGTTGAAATGGTCGACGTAATTATTTGTACCACCAACAAAAAGGCATTAGCTGTATGCAATTCGTACAATAAAGAAAAACCTAGGAAAAAAAATGTCGTGGAAAAATATAACTATTTAAGAGTTCTACGCATTCTTGGGAGTTTTAATTATGACAGGTGCGAATAATTCCAATACTGGACCATACATTAGATATGTTGAAATGAACTTCAAATCTATTATACCAAGCGGCTATGGGTATCAATAGATTTTGGGGCATTCTAAGATTAATTCGGTTTGATACTGCCAATACGACGTTCGAATAAAAGAAGATAAGGCAGCACCGATCCGCGATATCTGGACAATGGTGAATGCCAATTTATCAGCACTTTATAAGCCGACAAGATGTTTGACAGTCGAAGAGCAAGTCTACCCATACAGAGGGCGAACGAAATGCACCCAGTATATGCCATCGAAGCCAGCAAAGTATGGAATCAAAGTATGGTGGATATGCGACGCACACAATTTATACCCATTGAAAGGTCAAATTTAAACCGGCAAATCATCAACTTTTTAATAATAAAATTAAATAAAATCGTTTGTTTATATATTGAGTATTATTTTTTATCCCTTGAGACAAGTTTAATATTTATTACTCCGCAATTTTGTAGACACACAAAATTTTTACACATGGGTACCCGGGTACCCCGGGTATTGGGCAATGGGGGGTTAAACTTTAAATCTTAAATTTATATATTTTTTTGCATATTTAATTGTTTTAACATGTACGAATGTTGTTAGATTCAAATAACGAGGATCTAAAAGGATTTGGTAATTTTCCGTTAGAAACAAAAGATATGTGAGTAAGAAAATGCAAAAGGGTACCCAGGTACCCGGGTATTGACATAAGGGTTAATTAATGATCAAGGGTTAATTAATGATCAAGCTTAATCGACTTAATCATCTTGAAAGTCAATTGTCAAATGAAATAAAAACAATATCACCGCTAGCCACGGTGCAGCATTTATCAAAGGACAATAGTATCGGCGCGTAACACCTAACACATTAAATATTTGATTGGCAATGGGCTTTCAAATCATTTTGTTGGCGTAAATGAAATTTAGTTGTCAGAAGAAAATTTTTTTCTCAGTATAGTAGAGCGAGTGGCCGACAAAACAATTTGAACCCTATGTTTCTACAGATAGTGTTGCAAATGTTTTTGAGTTTTTCGTTAATAGTTCAAAGTTCGTGTTTTACATAACACTTCGATTAAAATATATTTTGAAATGTGACGTCACAAAAATTAGGATCCCTCCCACCCCCTTGTCACACAATGTCATACTTCGTTGACCCCCTCCCTCCCCCTTAACGTGTGACGTAATTTATGGATGGCCCCTTAAAATGCAAGTACTTTACCTTTGAATTTACATTTTCGGAATCATCAATTTTAACAACGGTAGCCGGAATAGAAGAGGCCTTAGTCTCGGTCGATCTTTTCCTCTTATTGGTCATTGTATAAACGATTCCTTCTGATTTAATAGTGAATAAACGCCGATCGGCAATTTCCTCTCCGTTTATATCTCGTCCTCGAATCAGTTCAGCTTCTTCATATTGGTCTATAATAAATCTAAATTGTGCCTCAATAGGTCGAAGAATTTCCGCGGCTCTTTCTAAAAACACCAAAGTTGGCAATCGACGAGTCTCAATCATTCTCCACGCTCTGTTCAAGTGGTCATCACTCGTTAAAAGTTTTGTTTTTCTCTCTCGACCAATTGCGTGACCACCTTCTAACAATTCGAAATCCCGAAATGTCAAACATTCAACTTCTTTAAGTTTTTCGGTGAAGATCCACGCGTTGGATACGCCTCGAAAACGTTGCCGAATTGTTTTGTGAAACATGTGAATATTATTGTTGGTGGCATCTGGATTATTGTAAACGGACATAAACGGAGCTGTGACCCCATACCACCATTGTTCATCTATATATGATATCAAATCCTTATACATGGCAACTGGTAGAACTGTTTTGGCTATTTCATCGATCACATTGATACCGATTGCTATTTTATCGACTGGTAGCAAAGGTAGAGCCATTATCATACGAATTAAGTTACTTGAATCGGTGATTCCTAGCATTCCAATACTGGCCATTTTTTGGTAAACGTGTTGTAGATAATGATAGTACGTGCACTGGATTTTTGGGCAACTAGGAAATTCTTCTCGAATTGCTGAATGTAAAGAGGCTTCAAAATCACATAAAATGTGCGTAGGTCTTAAATTTGGAGCCATTTGCCGTAAATGTGATAAAATGGCTGTATATAAAGCTGGAGTTCTTGCACTCATCAACGCATACATTATAGCATTTGACTAAAAAAAAAAATAGTTGTATATAGGCCAGTCAAAATCAACAATAAATTAACAAAACATTATGTCTTTCTGATTTTTTAGTATGTTGTTTGGACCCATTAGGGCTATGTATTCTCAAGTTTACAACTCTCAAGAAGTTGTGGAAAAAATTTTATAGAGGAAAAACCGTGAAAATTTTGAATTTGTTTTAGATTCTGCTCGGTCTCTCCTAACTTATGTATTTTTCTTCAAATGCTATTTTTCATGTTTTTTAAGAGCATCAAATTTAAAACAAATTATTGCTCCTACGAGCAAAACTTGTATATATGTTTGTAAGTAATTTAATTAGCTTTAAATTACGTGCAGAAAGGGGTCTTAAGCCTCGTAGTTCTTTCAAAATCTTAAAAAAAAAAACATAAAAGGTAAAATTACATTTTCCCAGAGATGTACCTAAACACTTTTAACACATGTATGACCCCGGCTGGACTCATCCACATTGCCAGTCGGCAAAATCCTACTCGCAGAGCTACTAAAACACCTCCTTTGTAAATGCAATAAGGGGTGCTGAGTGGTGGCTGCAATTGCCTCAAAGCAGGGCTTAGATGTTTTGCGATGTGTGCTATCTGCTCTGGGGCAATGTGCAATACTGCATTGAAGAGGACGACAATGACTGGCCTCAAATAAACCCTGACGTTCCACCAATACTGGAGTACTCACCAAAATGCTATTTTACCTTATATGGGCTCTCTAAGATTATGAGAGAACTACGAGGCTTACAGGCCCCACTCTGCACTTAATTTAAAACTAAATAAATTGTCTACAAATTATATTCAATAAGTTCTGCTCGTAGGATCAATGGTTACGGCGCAACTTCGATCCAAAAGAGGTCTAAAACTAAAATTTTCAATTTTTGAAAAGACTGGCCTATTTTCAAAGTGCCGTACCTTGGTAACCCATTGATGTGGAGAGCTCCGGTTGGGCTTAATTAGGGTTTGCAAACCGGTTAAAATCAATTTTTAAAAACCGGGATTTTTGGTAAAAATTAAAAACCGAAAACTCGGTTATTCAATATAAATAATCGGAAATTTTTTTTAACCTGTATTTAATATTATTTCAAATGAATTTTACAAAAGAACTTTGGCGAAGTATTTAAAAGACCCAAACTATGCAAAAATCAAATCAATTATTCAACCGGAAGTTTCTCTGCCATATTCGTCAAAATCAGAAATGTTAAATTTTGGCAGGTGATTATTAGAAAGAATGATTCAAATTGAATCAGAACCAGAAAGTTTGTAGGTGAGGATAGTGAGATTTATATACATAATACAAGTGAATGAAGTGGAAATGTCGCTAAATGATGAACGTTTAGAAAAGAATGCCATTTATTTGAACCAATCGGGAAAAGAACAATCAACTTAGAATTACTTTTAAATGCTTTAATCACAGTTAAACCATCTTCGACAGATTCAGAAAGAACACTTTCTGTGTCAGGAAATTTTAGAGTAAAATTGATCAGTTTTATTAAATTTTGAAATTCGCAAATGAACTTTTATAACTGAAGTTGAATTAAAAATCATTAATTAATGGTGTTTTTTTTTGTTAATAAATATAATAAGGGGGGTGATTTTATTATAAATTAAATTATTTTAAAACCCGGTGTTTAACCGGTTAACCGGGTTTAAGATAAGAAAAAAACCGAAAACCGGTTTTAACAAAAATACGGTTCTTTGCAAACTCTAGGCTTGATTTGTATTAAATTTGATGCTCTTAAAAACGTGCAGAATAACTTTCGAAGAAAAATGCATGAATTAGGAGATGCCAAGCAGAATCTTAAACAAATTCAAAATTTTCACGGTTTTTCCTCTATAAAAATTTTTCCACAACTTTTTGAGAGTTGCAAACTTGAGGATACATAGCCCTAATGGGTCCAAACAACATACTAAAAAATCAGAAATACATCATGTTCGGCGAATTTAGCTATTCTTATGTCGATTTTGGCTGGCCTATATAAGTACAGTAAGCTAAGTAAAGTATTTGCATTACATGTTTGTGCATTATGGCATGGACTGAGAAGAAATATTTTCCATCGCCCAGAGCTGGTTCCATTATATAACTGGCATCAAAGTAAACCTGAGTCGAGGGTGAAATTTTTTCAATCAAATCTGGATTACTAAAAATAATCGCCACGCTCCCATCAGCACCTTCCAACTGTGCCGAAAAAAACGGACGTCCATTCACAGTTTGGGCAAATCTACGCCATTCATTCATCGATATCAAGTCTCCATATTCTAACAGATTACTAGGATTGGTAGGCTGAGTCGTGGCTCGTACTCTCCGCAATTTTGATTCGATTGTTTGAAAAGCGACCAAAGATGAAGCATTGGGAAAACTAAAAATATTATACTCTATGTAATAAGAAGTACCAAGTTTTTCTTAAAAGAAACTAACTCTTGGCATGTTTGATCATAAATAGATTTAATTGTGCCGGCTTGATGGACAACTCGCCGCTTCAATTCCTGAATGAACGCGGTTCGATGGATCAAAAGAGGATCCGGACCGTGGGAGTGGGGCTTTTTTACTTGTACAGCCATGGTTTCTCCATCTAATGGTATACAAGCTTTAGCACCACATCCTAAAGGAACTCTCGATGCACATTGAAGATATCTATTCATAAATAAAACAGACAATAAGTTCTAAAAACATAAGTAATTTTTCTAACTACATACCTCATTTTATCAGATGTATAATTAGTAATATATGCAAAACCATCGAAAACAATAACATTGGAATTTCGGCGTAATCCTTCTATAATAAACGCAGGATTCGGTTTTATATCTAACTCTGCATCTTCCTGTTTATAAATAACTATACTTTAATAACTATTCTTATTGGAACAATTAATCATTATTGTCATCATTTACCAAATAAAATGTAGCCGCTGCATCTTCATCGGATTCGAGAAGCGACATTTTATGAAAATCCTGAAATCCTTTTTAAATATTCTATTGCAATACAATTTGAAAGCAAATCTTTATGAAATCAATATTGAAGAGGCTTTTATTAAAGCCAAGCTAATTTAATGGCGTTTATTTAACTATAATTAATATATAACAGCTTATATTCTTAGTAATAATTTAAATTAATTAGATTATTTGTAAATAAATTTGAAACTTTTTTAAAATAAACAATTTTTGGGATAAATGACTTCTCGGGGACTTCTCATAACAAAAACGAGCACAAATTCTTTTTTTGGTTCTTCAAGTTGGCTAAAGTGTAATGTCATTTGGCCAACATGTTTTAAAGGCGCGATTGTTTGAATCATATTTTGAATGCATGGTAAATAATGATTTATTATATAGGGTAACATATTATAACTTACGTAACATACGGAAAATACTGTGAAATATTTTAAAGAATCATAAAAATATATCAAGTCCTTGAGCTAATTTTATTAACGATACAACATTAGTCCTTTTAAACATTTTTTATAATATAAGCAAAAGCATAAACAAGCTATTAATAAAATTTGTTTTAAAGCTAATGTTGTATTATATATTATAAATGTTATGTATATTTAAATGTATGTATATACTTATAGGTTCTGATAATATTCATATCACCTGTATCATATAGATGTGTATATATAGGTAAATATTGATTCTTTGAAATACTATGAATTAGAATGTATAAGTTGAATGTTGAAATGTTCAGATTAATAGTTAATATTAATATATATATATATATATATATATTAATATTAACTATTATGGTATGTATAAAGTATCATTGATTAGTATATAAATATAGGTTTAATTAAAAGCATGGATTATATCAACGAGGGGTGTAAATTCCATTTTATTATTTTATAGTTTATACCCTATCTGATACTCACCCATTTGCTAAGCGTGCCTTAGATTAAAATATATTACTATATTAATTTAATAAAAACTTTATATATATATATAGTGGCAAAGCTTCTCAGAGAAATACCGAGCTCCGGGGCAACCGATATTTAGAGGCCCCCTCCTGTAAAAATATAGTTAAAAAAAATTATCCCGTTATGCTTAATTAACAAAGTAATAAATGTCTTAATATTGATAATAGAAGATTGGAAATATAAATGTGAAAAGATGTAAGAGAGACTGTAAGTCACTTATTTATAAATATAATAAAATTGTAAATAAGTCATATCTGCATCAAAGAGCCAGGAAGCTATAGGGGAAGGTTGGGTATTTGAGAACAGCGGGTAATTTAAAACAGTTGAATTTTAATTATTTTTTTTCGCAAAAATGTTCATTAGTGTTTGAATGGACAAGTTTGATGACCATAAGTTCCTGGATAAAAAAATATTTAAATTGACGCTCGCATACTGTCACGGTAAGTAAATAATTAAAATGTGACCTTTTGTTACAATTTTTGCCGTATGTAAAAATCTTTGAAAAAATTATTTTTTTGAACTTTAGTGCGTGATATTTTGTTATTATATTTCACGTACAATCCATTTATTAATTTTATGTGGCTATTTAAGTTCAATTTAGAAAATATTTTAAGTATCGAACATTTTAATTTGAATTGCTTAAATCGGGTAATTTGGAACGATTTTCGCGGGGTAAATGTGGACGTTTCTTATTAATATGTAATTAATGAATTATTTTACAATTTTTTCGAAGAATTTTGTTATTTTAAACTATGATGCAACGTTTCGTTGACTTGTTGTTGTTTAGTTTGATCAATTTGTTTGCATCAATTTTATGTTGTGCTGTTGTTTCCAATAATTATGAATGTTCTAACGATAAAAATTTATCTTTTTAGATGCCCAGAAATTACACAAGAAAACTACAACGTGGTACACAATTGAAAATCTTCAACGTGCAAGACAAGATGTAAGATATGGACGACTTTTTTAAAACAAAGCAGCAAGAAAATACGGAGTTCCAAAATCTACATTATTCCAACAAGTGCATCAAGAAGAATTTAAGAAACCAAAAAAAGGACGAAACCCTGTCGTCAATCAAAGTCACGAAAATTAATTGGAAAATACATCCTCGATTGTTGCGAGTCTTTTTACGGCATAACACCCAAATCACTACGAAAGATTGCCTTTACATTTGCTGAAGCCAACAAATTGAAACATAAATTTAACCAAGAATCTCAGTTCGCTGGTAAAGACTGGTACTATTCATTCATGTCTCGAGATCCCTCCATCAGTCTACGAACTCCAGAAGCAACGTCACTTAACCGAATACAAGCGTTTAATGCCACCGAAGTTAAACTATTTTTCGACCAACTAGAAGCCCTGCAACAAAAATACAATTTTCCTAGTCATCGTATATTCAACATTGATGAAACCGGTATTAATACTGTTCAAAGAAATTCGAAAATATTGGCTCCAAATGTTTGAAGCAAGTAGCAAAAGTGACAAGCGCTAAAAGCGGTATCACCACTACCGTTGTTTGTGCGGCAAGTGCGAGCTTTTTTATTATTATTATGTTAATGTAAAAAAGTTTTAAGTTCAAATTATTAAAGTAGATAAGTTATGCTTATGTTATAACTAAAGTTTACTAAAATTGTTATTTTGTTTTATTAATTAAAATAATTTAAAGTTAACTGTTCTCAAATACCCCACTTTCCTCTAATATACTATATGGCGAAACGTCGTGACCTGATATTCTGTTTGCATTCATTGTAAATCCTGATTCATTGCCCCTCTAACTATATATACGAAATAACAAGGATCTGAATAAATACTAATTAAGTCATATCTGTACATTGAATATTTTTTGGAAAATCTTCGTTGTTATTATCGATACAGAGGTCAAATCGCTGGACAAATTTTGTTAAAATTTCATATGATGATAACTAACTATCCGACTTGGATACTTATCTAGAATACTTTTTACTGTGGAAAAATGTATCACTTCTTCGGAAAAAGAGTGAGCATCCAATTGATTGGCCGTATCAATATATTTTGAATGTTATATATGAATATAAAAAGTGCTTATTCATATGTGCAGGAAAAAAAACGACAATCATCTCAAGTTGCAACCAGAGAAAAGAAAATAGATTTAAGTTAAATTGCATATGTCTATCTCAGTAATACTAATTATTATTTTTAGTTTTACTTCATCGTATAAATGTAAACAAAAGAATTTTTTAAGATATAAATTTGATAATTTTATATATCATGCAAATTTGCAGAAACAAACTGTTAAACTTATTTGTAAGTTTACTTTAAAAAATTAACAATCGATTTAGTTCAGCTTTCGCTCAGCGAAGCGTTTAAGTTGCATTTAATAAAAATAAAAGATGTCTCTAAAAAACACTGTTTAAATGAATTAGTATTCTTTTCATCATCTTACTATCAACTTTACACATAATATCTAGTTTTTATTTAATATTTAAACCCTTAATTGATCAATTATCCTTTTAATACTTTTTGTTTGAAAGTTGAATGAATTAAAAGTTTTTACGCAGTCAAGTACAATTTTAATTGAGAAAATTACAGGCTTAGAAATCGAAATTGATTACTCATATTTAAAAAAAAACATTTTAAAAGAGCATGAAATCATAGAAGAACCATCATTTACTTCAATCAAAATGCGCGTCACCGACGTTAATATCAAGCCAAATATACTTCTATTAAAGGTTTTATGCATAGCCCCCGATCAAATTGATCTATTTTCGACCTGTATTTGGTTTCTCGGTTTCATATCGATGAGTTTCATGTTCCTATTCCAAATAATATATTTGCTATCACAACGATTGAGTATTACAGATGTTGCATTTACCTTTTCAACAATACCAACGACTTTTCAAGTAAGTGCTTTTCATTAGATTAGAAAAATTTACTTTTAATATAGTAGAGGAAATACTAAAAATTGTATATTCAAGGGAGCATATCAAGTCTTTGAATTCAAATATCGTCGAGATCTACTTCAGAAACTATTGGATGTAATCAAGTATGATTTTTGGCCTACTTATATTGGAGGTCCGAAACTGGAAAAGGAGTTCTTTCGGGAAGCTAAATTGATGGTTTACTTGATGGGTTCCTATTTATTTTGGATTTGGGTGATTATCACTGGATATGGTGTCATGCCATTGTTTGATCGCTATAAATTTGACTATCTACCGTATCCAGCCTGGTCCCCTTTTGATATGTCTACATCCCCTTGGCACGAAATTACGTTTGCTTGGGAAATGCTTACAAGTGCTTGGGGTGTTGCGTTTATGATATGTGGAGGTGATTGTTTGTTGTGTAACTTAATTATGGCTACAACCCAGCAATTACGATTGTTACAATCAACGCTCATGTCTCTGGGCCAACCACCACGAAATGGTGAACTTAATTGTTCGGAGGAGTTGATCGAATATTTCGATCGAAAGGAGTGTGAAAAACTGAGAAAGGAGTATGTACCGATTAAGGAAGATCCTGAAGAAAGGGCGTATCGAATTTTACGATTGTGTGTGATTCATCATTGTCGTTTGATTGAGTATATGTTTCCCACATAATATAAAACCACGGTTACATTGGATACGAATCTGTACAATTTTTTATTCGTACCTACGAACTCATTAAAAATATATATTTTACACGTACATATATACAGAATTATAGATGCATTGTAGTTAATAGAAATTTTATCTTAATTTTATAATTCTCTTACGAGTTCGTACCATATTTCCCTACATTACCACATCAGAATTTGTACAAAATTTGTTATTTTTTGAATGCTAATTGTTAAAGTTGTTAAAAAATTATGAAAATCTTGATTTATCGGTTTACAAAAAAAAAAAAATAATAATAATAACAATGAGCCAATAGCACATTCGTCATTTACTTGCTATCCATGTAACCACACTATTCGTACGCATTCAAACGAACTGTTTCATACGAATTCGTATCTAATGTAACCGCGGTCTTTTACTATAACTTAATAATAAGAATAATTTTTTAGATTTTCCGAAGATATCCAATTTTTGTACAAAAATATTACAGCCATGCATTACATAGCCAGCACATTGGCTATTTGTGTCAGTGCTTTCGTAATTCGGACGGTAATATAATCACTAATTATAATTACTATTTAATTACTATCTATCATAAAATATTTTTTTCAAAAGCAAGCTAACAGCTCGTTAACGTTCAATTTAATTGAATATTGTTTAATACACCTGATGCAGTTATTCGTGCTTTGCACCGCTGGGACTAGCTTACAAAACCATGTAAGAAAATTTAATACTTTCTCCTAAGCCAGTGGTCATCATCATACACGCCAAAGCCTGAATCTAAACTGCTCAAAATTTTCATTTGACCCTTAAAATATTCATGATTTTTATATATAAATAATCATATAGGATATATCATACCTATCTTGTACCTAACGGGATTTATCTAACCTGTATTGAGCTTCTCGTTAAGGGTTCTTTTATTCGATGGAAATTTTAGAAAACGTATAATAAACTAACCTAATTTACACAAAAATTAATTTATATCAATCACTTTTCAAATCACTCGTTTTATTATTACTTGAATCGCTTGTATTCACAGAATAAATAAGTTAAAATTAATGTCCATTCTTATAAAGGCATACCAAGTGTTCTCGAACATTCGAGAGGGTTTGATTGCCAAACTTCCTAAAAACTTCCTGACAACAATGAAAGGTTTAAATGTCCATTGTCAGAATGTCCATCGAACAATCTCGAATGTTCTATTCTTTTCTATCGCTTATTATACGTGTATTTCAGCAATAGGAATTTTAGAAACACTCGTTTAATTAAAAAGAACAAACTTTTTTAATATATACCAATATTAACTTAATAATATTTAGTAATTATTCTAAGACCAACTTTTAGAAGTTAAGTTTTATTATATTATCTATACTTCTTTTATCCACTCAACCTTTCAATTGTAAGACCAATGTTATGCAGTGGTACATTGGAGCTTTAGCACGTTAACAGTAAAATTAACTTAGTAAAACTTACCGAAATAAAGTTTTTTTTGGGGTTTTTTTTTAATGCTCCAAGCTATAGCTACCCATACGCACCCCAAAGTTACAATATGAAGGAAATTTGTTACTTTTAAGAACATTTATTAAAGGAAGTGTACTGTAATTTATTTTAAATGTGAAGTGACTAAGGGTGGAAGAATATGACGTGAAAAATTTAATTTAAAATTTATTTGTATTGGGGGTTCAAAATTTGGTAAACCATTATTAACAACGAGAGTACAGATGCTTACTCATTACTTGTGAAGAGAGAATTTGATCCTGAGGGAATGTTTTTTTTTTTATTAATGTATAAAAAAAGTACCCATAAGTTAATATTCTAATAATAATTGAACGCCAACCGTAATAAGAACGCGTTCTCCATGCAACACGTAGGTTCTTAAAAAAATCATTTTGATAGTTTTTTTCCAAAAAGTTGGTGACCACTGCTTCAAACAATTGATTTATTAAAAAAAAATTATTATTAGAGCGAAAAAGTGGCAAAAGCTGCTTACAATTGTGGATGGTTTACCCGAAAGTACCATAAAATGCGTCAAGGCTTAATAATGATAATTCAACGAGCTCAACGTCCGCAAAAAATCGCTACAGCTTACGGCATTGCTACGTTGCAATATGAGAGTTTTACGTCTGTAAGTACGGAAAATAAATTTTATTAAGAAAGCCTCATGTGAGCCTCATGTACATATTTTATCATTTCACTTGACAAAAAGTTACGACTTGCTTAAATTTTATGGCAGTTTTACCCAAAATAAATATTGATATTATTTTCTTTTCTTTTACTTAAACATCTATTGTTCCAGGTGATAAAGAGTTCGTTCTCGTATATGACGGTTTTATACTCTGTGAACTTTGAAGACAAAGATCAATAAATCATCGTTATCATCTTTTCTTTCACTTTGGAATAATTTTAGAAGTTAATTGTATATTAATTTTATATTTATATTAAATTAGTTACTTGAAAATATCACGAGTTTTCTTTTGAAATGTGTTTTAATCCACTATAGTAGTTCCCAAACAAAAACATACTCAAATTAGGGCGAATTGGAGCATTTCCCCCTCCTGGATTTAAAATTGATGTTTTCCGTGATAATTTAGTTTAAAAGTTCCAATTCTCAAATTAAACTGTTTTGGTTAAGTAAGTACTTACTTTACTTGTGTTTTCTTATATTTAATCTCCTCTTGGTTTAAAACCGTTACATTGTTGTGCTGTGCAACGATGTGATGATATAATATGAGGTTTGTTCCAAACGTCCTCGCTACGGTTATTAGACTTGTCAAAACCTGCAACTTTTATTTGAAATAAATTTTCGTGGGAAAACTCAAATAGAGGAAATTTTAGAGAAGTGGGTGGGAGTTAGTATAAAAAAAATCATAACGACTGATTTTGATTCTACAGTGCGCTTTATGTTAATATTGGCCACTGCACTGAGCATAGGGCAGATTGGGCAAATTCGGGCTGCGATTCTGCTAGTCTGGATGATCATCACTGGCTGATTGTAGGGTTTTTGTGGAAATGTTTGAAAGCTGATGTCTTAAAATGTTCTTTAAAAAGTCGTATCTCTGGGGGGACTTATTGTTTTTTCATAAATGGACATTGATGAAACTTAGAATGGAGTTCTTGGAGATCTTGAACTGCCACGGAAAATCATCATTATACCAGAAAAAGATTCTATTGTGGAAAATCTTTTATAGTAACTAAACAATATAGTGAATGTTATCAAAATTGGATGTAAATGAGCTTAAAGTTTTTGGAATTTAATATTTTTTCCAAGCAAACTAGGATCAGCTACTTTTCAATAAACGAATAATGTAAGGTATGGCATAAACTGTAATTATTGGCATCTAGTAAGGTGACCATATTTTTTTATTTCAAATCCGTGACGGGAATTTGTAGCGGGGGGAGGGTAATTAGGTTAAAAAACTTAAATATGATTTTTTAAATTATTTTTTTAATAAAAATTATAGATAACAAATACTATTTAAGGATATAGGTATAATAAAAATCAGTATTTTTTTTTAAATAAATCAAATTTTTTTAACCAGAATTACTGAGTACAAAACTTTTTATATTTTTCTGAACTATGGATCTTTTTAGTAGGTCTTTTTCACGTATTTTGATATACACAATTTTTTCGGTTCAAATTGTTTTAAAAATAATTCTAGTTGGAATATATTTAAAATAAATATTGAAAATAAGAACCTTTTCAAAAATTCGGGACAAATATTGCTTCTAGAAAAATCCGGGACGCAAGGTGGAAATCTGGGACGTATGGTCACCTTACGTCTAGGTGCGATTAAAAAACTACCCTGATTGAATTTAACTCCAATAGAGGTGTTTTCCAATAAAGGAGATTTCCGTATAAACAAAATTAACAATTATATTGTTGGCCTCAATGAATATAAAATAGCAATATGTAAATTTCAATACAATATTCCTCTTGTTTATGTTGCATATTCTTAAAATAGTATCTACCACGCCATAGACGTAGCCAGGTTTGGTCTATAAGAAGGGAAATCTTAAAGGACCTATTTTGCCTAAGCAAAATTGCAATTTTTTTTTTTTTTTTGTTCTCACTAACAAAAGACTAATGAACAACAATTGAACTGCCTATTGTCCATGAAAATTTTCAAATAGGAACCCATAAATTTTACTTCACTACATTTTTATAAATACAACAGTATTTAGAAATAGAAAAATTACTGATCAGTTAAATAAATTAGCGGTACTACCCCCCTCTTTGGTACGTCCCTGTACCAAGCAATTTTGAAACATTTTGTATATTTTTGTAAGTTGATGTTTCATTACGAACTATTTATAATTTTTTGAATGGAAATTATACAATTAATTTGTTCAATTACGTTAAAATGTATTTGGAAGTTTATGCCCTTGAACTGATGTTTGAAATTAAATACAAGTTACGATAAAAACAGTTTTTTTTTTTAATTTTCACAATTTCTCTAATTACATTTAATGCATTATATTCTACAGTTTCAATGATTTTTACAAGTTATAATTATTGGTTGTATACAAAAACTTTTAAGTACTTTCAAATACGCATACGTTATTCACTCACACACCAAAAGGAAACTATTTGTGTTCCTTTGCATCGCATTAATTTATAGATATTTACATGTTGTAAGCAACGAAATTTTAAATGTACTTTTTGTTTGAAATGACCAGTTCGAAGTGATCATACAGTGGTGGTTTTAACACATACTGAGGTGGACTGAAGACGGGCCGGATCTAATCGAATCGCTTCATCATACGAGGGTGGTGCCATGGTTTCAGCTATGGTCTCATAATCGGGTGGCTTCGAATTTTGAACGTTTTCAACTTGAATCACATGAATCCCATCGCGATTCTAAAAACAACTAAAAAGTTTATGGAATGTTAGCCAAATCGAAAAGATTCTTACTTGAGCTTCGATATCGATCGAATCTAAGGTTTGTTCAGCTCGTGGAGCGCTGCGAGCCCAGCAAAAAACAGCACCGGCAATTAAAAAAGCTCCCGCTACCACACATGCGATTCCGATATACCTTACTGGATGTTCATAGTTCTGAGCGAAGCCAAGCCAATTAATTAAAGCCCCCATGCACAGTAACACCATACCACATCGGTATGGACGTGCAGATTCGCTCGTTTCGTCTAAGGGCATTGCTAATGATCGGGGCGCAATCCCGCTGCTAAAATTCAAATAGATCGCTATAATAACACTGTTGCTTTCATATTATTGAATTAATCGTAATTGTTTTAATTAATCAAAGTCAACAGTTCATTTGTTAGACAGATAATGGTAGTAATATCATGTTCTTTAATAGTGCTCAAGAAAAACAAAACAAAATTAAATTATAAAATTTTTAATGACTTACAATGTTTATTTCTGATTAAAACTTTGACTAGTTAATGTTGGAAATGTTCACATTATTTTTCCTTGATTATTTTTGATAGGTGTACTTACAATCCCATTGAAAACTAAACTTAAACTGGTTGCATATAAATTTTTCTCTTCGTACATTTTTGTGATGTAAACGTAAATATTTATTTTCTTTATACTAATTTATGTTTCAATTACCCTGTGTATATACGTGAAAAATGCAAATAAAACTGTTGTGCAATTCCAATGGATTAGTTTACACATTATAAAGTGAACATAAGCAATTGATATTTTCCTCACAATATAAAAGAAAATGTTGATTTTAAACAATTTGCATATTATATGTAGCAAATGTTTAAACGAGTGAGTCAATGACGATATGTTATAATTGACGTTAATTAAAATAATTTAAGTTTAAAAATACAATGTGTAGAATGTAGATCTATGATCCATGAATAGATAACAAATATCGATACAGGTACCGAATAAAACTCACCTTATAACATGAAAAAGTCTCATTAGTAAAAACCATTGAAATACACCGTTTACATTGCAAACTTTTCCTTTATTTGTTTCGTCCAATCACTTCGCTGGTGATGGCTATGTATTCACAAGATTGTCGCATGAAATGTATTTCACATGTGCTCATCACATCGAACACTGATGATATGTTAATTGTTCCAGTCCTTTGTATTAAAATCATAAAGATAAAACAATTACAACAATTTATTGTGCTAGTGAACCGAAATGAGTCTTCCAGTTAACAATCGTACAGTTATTACAACTGCGAGTAAGCGAGCGTTTTTATATACACGAAGATACGTTTGAAAGATAACGCTAATCGCCTCCACACGATCCCCTTGTACGTCTCAATTTTACAATTGAATTATATATAATTTATTTTTGAGAAACTTAATTTTCACTTATTTAAATAAAAACGTTTGAACAATATGAATTAAACTAGTTTAAAATTTGTGTTTATTTGTTCAAAAACGTAGACCAGAGTTTTCTAACTCTTTGTAGGTATATGTAAGTGTACTTATGTGATGTTAAACTTTTTACTTTTAGTTATATGAAAAATTGGTTGTTAACATTAAATTATGAGCAGTGCTAAATTTACACCTAAACCCCTGAGGGCGGAATAATTTTAAGGACGGCAAAAACTTAGGAACGATAGCTTTTAGTCTAACTAAGCCTAGTCTACAACAAGGAGTAGTTCTCTCCACTTCATGCGTTAAGTGGCCCGGGTTCGATTCCCGTTGAATCCTAGAATTAAGATCCTAGAACTAAGATTATAATCGACCAACAGAAATTTTCTGTGTTTAGACAGTCGTGATATGACCATAGCTGTTAAAGCGACTTAAAACACCAAACAAAAAAAAATTATGATGGTATATTAATAACGCTTACTTGCCTGTTTATACCTGGCAGCTCCATAGTTTCGTAAAGAGAAAAGTAGGCAATCTGTATTTATTCAATCCCTTGGGGTATATTCTCTCAGCTGAAGCTAGACTTTCATAAAATATAACTAGAGGGTTATTCCCGGGAAAATTCTTCAATTTTTATTTCTCTTTTTTCCGCGAAAAACAAAACATTTCCCGGAAAATAAAATTATTATTCATGCCGATTGCGATACCGAAACCAAAATCTTGGTTTAGTTAACTTTAATAGTCGTAAAAAATTTCATAATAACGCAGTTATCAAATCAGCATCCATCACTTTATAAATCAAAAAATCGCTTAACAAAGTTTTATTATATATGTTATGTGGAAAACTTATAAAATGCCATTATATAAATGCTGAAACATTGCTACAAATCTGCAAAAGAGATTGGATGCTTTAATGACCATACATCCCACATTATATTTGGGGGTATATTATCGGTACGTGACATTTTGGCGCGGCACGTTTTGACGCAGGACGTTTTCTCGAGGGGAGTTTCGCTCCACTCTACCGTGGTCCTAAGACTTTGCGGGGGTGGTTTTTTGTATCAACTTTTGGTTTCCCATATAAACATCAGTGGTTCAGTGGCGCCAAAACGTCCTGCTTCGGTATATAAAATGTATTCTCTATCACGGAAAAAAGTTGTTGTAGTTTTAACAACATTCCTTGTTAATTTTACTACATTAACTAGTATTATATAGGATGACACCACGTGTGGTAACGTTTACCAGTCAAGTGTAATTAAAAAACTGTAGTATTATTTACAACACAAACTTGTAAAAATGTAGTTGAATTTTTGACACTTGCATTTATTTGTCAAAATTATTGGTTATGTTGCACGCGCCGAAAGCGCAAACGCCAAAATTTGTTAATTGTACAACAATCAGCAGTTGTAACCGCTACATATATTTTCTACACTATGGTAGTTAAAAATACTATACGTTAGAGCTGAATACAACACAGTGTGTTATCTAATGTTACATTTGTGGTTATAGTGAACACAAAGTACAGTAAAAATAGTACTAGTTTAGTGTTGTAAATCTTACACCACTATTTTTTTCCGTGTAGGTTTGTTTCAATTGTCCTTCTGGTGATGTTCAAACATTGACCAATAGACAAAGATCAAGACAACATTGACAACAATTTTGGGTTAAAGTTATTTTATTTTTTTGCAATAACAACATTTATTTAATTTTTCCCTAAAACTTTTACAATTTCCACCTCAAATTTAATATTTTTTAAATTTCCCGGGAATCCCGAGGAATTCATTTTTAAATTTCCCGTTTCCCGGGAACAAAAATAATCCGGGAAAAATTAACCTCTAGCTCTATACGACAACAGAAGATGATTAAACATTAAACTATTGATATAATCACATGGTATTTATAAGGAATTTTCAAATTTACAAAAGATTCTGAACCTCTGCTTTAAATAGTCAGACTAAAAAAATTTATACAAATTTAATCAAATAAATTAACAAGGTAATTTATTAATCCAAATATTATTTATTATAATTCATATCATACAAAATTTTCACCGTTCTTTTAACCTCTACTTTAACACACAATATACACAACGTTACCCTTATATTTTGTAATATATGTATCTCTCTTTACAAACATACTAATAAAGTATACCATAAAAATTAAGAGTAAGCAAATTTATTTATACAAAATTTATTTTAATCTAATTTATAACGTTTGAAGGTTTTTTATAAATTAATTTCTAACAAATGTAAAACAACGTCGTCATTTACGTAAGTATCTTATGATATTTACTAGCATTTGGTACATGCAACAATTCAAATGAGATTAAATGAATTTAACATTTATTTATTTGATTACAATTTTCAACGAATATAAGGTGCAATAAATAACATGTTGTACAGCATCAAAAATATTTATTTTTACTTTATCTCATACAAACAATAAATAGATATTATGTTTATTTCATATATTAAACATTTTAATAAATATATTCGGGGAATTTTAGGAACTTATCAATTAAATTAATATTTAAGTAGGACGAGTATAGGACTATAAGTACACTACGGTAATTTTTTAACAAATTTTCAGTGAATATAACTAGTAACAAATACATTGAATCAAGCGTATTTTAAAATAAATATAATGAGTTATAATAAAAGTGTTTAATAAATATCAATTTAATTACAGTAATTAAGAGAATAAGTGCAACAAAAAACAATTTATTGTATATATTTGAATGTTTGTGGTGGTTTGTAATTTTTGTAACTAACAAAAACGTATGTGATGTTTAATTTTAGCATGCAGATAATTTTAAGTTAATTTTTTTCAAGTCTTACAGCGACATTACAATTAAAATTAATTGAAAAAATTTTAACTGTCTCTTACTAACTGCAAACCTCACAATTATAAAATTTATAAACTAAATGGGAAACGCAATAACAAAGTTGAAAAAAGATACAAGGTGAGACATTTATATTGAGACAATTTACATAACTCAAAAGCTTATTGTTGTATTTAAGCTTATTCAAACTTCAATTCTTGGATAATATAAAATTAACTTAGATAGTTAAGATTAGAAATTACATAATAAATCGATAAGGCTTTAATATTTAAGAAAATTATTTTTATGACTTTAGAACAGGCATGGGTAACCTGGCCCGATTTTTGATGACCCGTGGGTGATCAAAAGATCTACTAGAGTTTTGCAAATGAATTATCAACTTCTTGGAACTACATTTAAGACATCATTTCTAAGAAATTGATTGAATGAAATCACGTTTTCAACACGAGGAAATAATTTTTTTTAATACTAAGTAATTTGAATGTGATTGGTGAAGGTGTCATTGCTTGAAAGGTTAATGATGTATGTATGGAGATCTTATTCTTACGTTCTGTTAACAGTAGATATTCAAAGAGTTTGTCTTGCTTTTCTCTCTGGTTTTATCTCTTGCTTTGACCATTGCTTGATCATCACTTGTTCATCACTTGTGGTGAGAATATCACAAGAGAATGCCATCAGAAGCAAAATAAAAGTATGCAGGATTTGCTTAGGTATTTGGATAATTTACTAACAATAAGACCTGAGGCATTAAAACTATGGATCACTAAAATCCCGAATACCAAAACTTCAGAAGTCCGAAATTCCGAAAGATTAAACCACAAATATCTAACTAAGAAATTTTCAAGAAATTACATTTCTGTTTATATAAAATTTTTGTTTCAATTTAGTAGATACTAGAGCGTTAAGAAATCAAATGTTTTTCTTCAAATACAACCTTATTCATTTCAAAAGCAACCTTTTTCATTCCAAATAACACTTTACTTTGCATTGGATATTGGATGAATCATGAAATGTTTTATTTTCTATTTAAACTCGAATACAAGCTATGTACAATTATTGAAATTAAAATTCGGGAATTTCGCGTGCGAGATTCTGAATACGATTGCACTCCTCCCCTACTTTTATATATCTAGACATTAAGTATGCACATGCAACTGCGGCCGTTAGTTTTTCCCGAAAATCCCGAATTCCAACTTTAATATAGTTTTATATACATAATAAAACGTTTCAAAAACATTTTATCCAATATACAATGAAAAATTTAAATACGTGTTATTTGAAATGAAAAAGGTTGTATTAATTTGAGGTAAAAAAAATAAACTTTATATATACTTACTTTCAAATGTATACAATATACAAATTATATATTTAACATTTTTTTTTCAAAATATAACCATTCCTCTTTAAGAAATAATAAAAAGGTTTAAAATTTGATGCTTCTACTATAAGAAGAAATTGATTTCATAAGAAAGATCATAGAATGTTTTCCTTTTAGACGTTCAAGATTTTTAGACTTCCGGGTTTTGGAGATTCAGAATTTAGGGTAGATCCAGGACTCTGTGTGAATTCCTTGTTGGATATAATTGTAAAAAGATGACTTCCAAAAGATTATAATGTTTTTAAGAGTCCCCTAGTTTTCAAAAAAATTCATGAACTAGATTTTTAATAATTTTTATTATATCTAGGTCGACATGTTATCTCAATGTCTAGTGCGGAATCGCACTGCCAAAATATTTGAATATCTCTGCCTTCGATTGTTGAATCTAAGATTTAATTGTTGGTCAAAGAAATACTTGTTACGTTATTTATATATATCTCAATGTTCCCGTCTCAACCAAGTACATATAAATGAAAAATCTTAACACTACAACTTATATCTAGTTTGAAATTTTCATCTAAAAATTCAACATTAAAACCTATCAACTACTTAACATATTTTTGAATGTAAAATGTTCCACTGTCATGTAATTTTTTCCGTTTCCAATACTGAGATTGTATTTTAATTAACTAAATTATTTAACAATTTCATCCTAAACAATTGATTTTTCAATAATAAAAAATAAATAACAATAAAATTAATCGCTTTTTATAGAAGTTTCATATTCAACTATCATCGTTGCGACTAAAAGCTGTTAGCAACCAGTAGCCAAAAGCGATAGCGAAAACCTAATCAGCTAATAACTGTTTACATGAGCAATTTTAGTCGCAAGAGAATTTTAGGGGGGCGATTTTTTGCGTAAATAAATGCCACTGTAACAATTATGGAATGATTATAATCATATTATAGGAACAATGTAAATACTAATTCGGGAATCAGAAAGAATTTCTTATAGTAAAGATCTAAGGCCTCTTGATTTAATTCGATTAAAAAATTAAGTTAAAAATTATAAATTTGCAGCATCTCTGGCTGCTTTAAGCTCCATCGCTAATTTGTATCCCAATTCTGGACGGCGGTCGCGTCCCTCGACCATTGCTTTGACTTCGCTCGAATGTACTATTACACCATTGTTTTTAATGACGGTGTTTTTGGTTTTTTCGATATCGAGTAAATCGACACCTCGACTACAGTCATCGAGAAGAATCGTTCGATAGCCAATTGCTAGAGCGTCGACAGCAGTCGCCCCAACACAGACATCGTATGCTAATCCGCATATGTAAATGTCTGTCGCATTTTTTAAACGTAATTGCGCACATAATGTTGTGTCGGTGAGTTTTTTGTTGTCCCAAAAGACAGAGTATGAGTCCACCTCAGGATTTGTACCTTTATATACTTTAACAGCATCATCTAGCATCTGAAAAAAATATTCTACTATATTCCTCTTATTATTTTTACGAAGGTACTCTTAAATGTGATCATAAAACTACATGCGTATATAAGTAAATTTATTTACATAGTTTTTAATAAAAACAAAAATGATAGCCGAGTCCATGGGGCAACCTAACTTTTGAGCTTGGTAAGGGCAAGCACAAGCAATAGGTAGTGTAAATTAGAACCAGACCCGGGCTAATCAGGAGCAGATTGAGCAAATAATGCCGGCCTAGTCAAAGCGTCGTTTAGCCGGCAACACTGGCTGATTATATCGTAATAATCTTACATCGTTTATATATATTTTTTATTAGTGATTTCTAAAATGTCCGAGTTGGTTTAAGGCGATCCAGTCTGGACCTAATTCCCATTAACTAATTTCCATTACTGAATTTTTAAAAATTAATTATATGGTATAAGTTATGAGGTCGTATTCTCATGATAAAGATTCCACTAAAAATAGAAAATTCTATTTTGATTAAATTAATTAGTCTTTTAGATTACATTGACATTATTTTCACCGAATATGCAATTAAAAATACCATAAAATCTATTTCAATTAATGCTAAAAATAATTAATAGCAGTAACAATACCTCGATCAAATCAAAGGAAAATTCCTAAGAATATTTATTCTATATATCAAATCATTAATTGATAAATCTAAAATACATTAATTTTCCTTTCTTTCTTCCAGTGGCGTCCAGTCCATGGAAGCGCCACTTCCCTAATTTATTTCGAAAATATATGAGTAAATAATTTTTTTTTTCAAAAATATTTCAAATTTGCGTATATATATATATATCCATTATTTAAAAGAATGTTGCTTAAATATTCCAATTTCAAATTTTACAAAAATTTCAAACAAATCTAAAACCTTAAACGTTCAAATTACTAGCAATCAAATATGGGATCAAACAACATATTTAAAATTCGTGGCTTGAACAGAGTGGCCACTATGCACCATAATGATATGATAAATGAGACAGACTTATGTAAATATTCTGTGGAAGCTGCTTGGGTTGTAGAATCCACGTAACAATTAACATGCAGCGACTCATATAATCGCGCATGCGTATGCGGTGTCTAATGGCCCAACTTGCTAAAACGGTTCACTTGCTTGGATGCTACACACTGAAATACCGCATAGAAGATTCCATATCGTGTCTATCTGGCAGCCGCATTGTTAAAAACAATATTGTAATTACTTAGTGCGTTTGTTTTCTTTACATTTTTAAATTATTTTCTAGAAGTTTTAATTTTAAAAATTTAGTCCTTATATCCTCATGGCTTTAGATTGCAATTGCATAGTTGAAATTTTTTTCAATAAAATGTTTGGCTCTACACCGGTTAAAGAAAAAGAAATAATTATTAAAAGCAGAAGGCCAAAACCTACGTTAAGTATATCTAGCGCTACAAAAAAATTTATTTGACATTTTCAAAGTAAAAACGATGGTAAAAATGGCTTCTTTGTATAAAAATTTACCAGGCATTTTCATAGTAAAATTTACAATAATACAAAATAGCTTCCCTTCTCGCAAATTTCACCGCACGCCACTGCTTTCTTTATATACTTATGTGTTAATGCTTCATACATTAATTAGTCGTTTTATTTTTAGTAATATTAGGAAGTAGGTATACATAAATGATTTTCCTATGATTGCCTTCAAATAGCTACTCATTTGAGGGATGTAGGTATATTAAATATAGTGAAAAACTTCCTATTGGAAATGTAATTATGTAGGTACCTAATGTCCTCATTGTAATTATGAATTTAAAAAATAATAAATGCATTTTTAGCAAATAAGATATGTTCCATAAATGAATCATTAATGGAATTTATCTTTCTATATTATAATAACTGTAATTAAGACTATAAAATTTAATTTTCATTTGTTTAATTAAGTACATTCATGTTCTTAATGTTCACTTCTTACTTTCTTTAATTAATCAAAATTTCATCATATTCATTCATCATATAAAAAAAATTTTCTTCAATGGGTACAAGGAAGTTTTCTATCTACTTTTTTAACTTGATGAACATTTAAAAATAAATCATTTTCTTGTAAATCTTTCAACTATGTATTTTAGAACGCAGGTATTAAAGCTCATGACTCTTAAAGGATTAACGCGTTTATATCTATAAGCTCTATTAAAATGTTTATTATCAACGTAGGGCTTTCATTCTCGTTTTATATCATGTTGATCAGTGATTCCCAAACTATGTGTCGCGAGATTTTCAAAAAAGATTTAAATTTGCTAGAGGTTTTGAGTAGGTATTACATTTATTTGAGTAAAATTTGTATCTACCAAACTACTGAAGTTAAATGAATTTTGGCTCTCCTTACAGAAATCACATCCTTTGATAAGCTTAAGAGCAATTAAAATCCTTTTACTATTTTCTTCGTCTTGGCTATGGGAGTTCGGATTTTCAGCATTGACTGAAATTAAGTCAAACAAAAAATAAAGGCTACTGGAATCGATAATGAAATGCGTACATGCTTATCAAATTTTGAACCACGATTCGAATTGATTTGCTCACGAAAGCAAGCATATCTGACTCATTGATAAAGAATATCTTTTTGTGTTTTGAAATTTAATTTATATTGATTATAAAAGTAATTTTGAAAAATAAATTTGATTTCTGATTCAATTTTTTCGTAATTTCTTAGAAATTCATACATTGGTGTAAACAGATGTGTCGCGAAAATTCTTAATTTCTTTTACTGTGTCGTGGGCCAAAAGAGTTTGGGAAGCACTGTGCTAGATTAATATTTTTGAGAATAACAATTATTTAATAATAATTTTCTTGCTGTTTTTAATAAGCTGCGGTTCAATTGAAAAGAATAATTTTTTTTTGAGAAAATTATATCAGCGATATTCGTTTTCTTATAGGAAATACATTGAAAGTAAAGCATCCTTTTGATTATTGGATTTTTGCTTGTATTCTATTTAATAGGTTAGAAAGAAAACATTACCTACTCATCAACTATTTTAACTCATTGTTGTTAACACATAGGAAAACTCTTGCTGATATTTGAAATTTGATTGTTGCTCTTTAGGAGCGTCCTTAAACTACAATCGAAACAATCGGCTTTTAATGACAGTCAGTAATCGCTCAACAACTGGAGCAATAAAACTCTAAAATTTGATGTTAGCTTTTTGTGCTTTACCTAATTGGTAACTTATGTATATTAGTGTATGAAAAATAATTGTGTTTAGTGATAATAATAAAACTAACAATTAAGTTTATCAGAATTAAAGCCGTGCTTTTCAAAAATCGAGACGCTATGGACGGATATCTGAAGAATATTGGTATACTAAATTCTGTTCGTTTGTAGCATGGATATTTGAAGGTAAAAACGCTATATTAAATATTTTTCATATTATCATCAATTATACGAGGTACTTTTTGGCAACAAACAGAAATATTTTGTTTAATAATTTTGATTTAATAGTTTATATACGTTTATATTGGTATACCGACCTAAATTTGAAATCTTTATTTAATGCTAATATTTACCTATAGCCAGATACAGGATATACATATAGCCTATACAGGATAAGTATGTATATGCAGATAATTCATATAATATATAACAATTATTACAAACAAACAAAAAATCATAATAAGAAATTATTTTTCATTCAACCTCCAGGTTTACAAATAATCAATTTGGCCCTTTTCTCAAAAAAAAAAAAATAAAAATAAAAAAAAACATAATGACCACTGCTCTACATAATTTTCTCCATTATTAAGATACTTGTGCGTCGTTTTTGCTAAGGGGGTAGGCGATAAGCGATATATCGCAAGAAATGTATCGTTAGAAAGGATCTTAAAAGTATGCGATAAATCGGTGGTATTTAGGCGATAAAATATTCAACCATGTTTGACCCTTCAGATTGCAAGTATCCATCTATGCATATTGCATATCGTATAACACTTCCCCCTTAATACAGATTTGAAATCTCGTGTTCATAACATATACCTTGCAACATAATATACTTGCTTACTTATACCTATATTTACATATGCACTACAATAGCCAACAGATTTGAATCTCATCATCATTGTTATGGCGTAAACCACTTAAGGCAGCGGTAGGGAAACTTTTTTTACCATTACCCCAAAATAATTTTGCTTAGGTCGATATTACCCCCTCATTTTGAAAAAGGGACAATCAATGTAAATTTAAATTAAAGATTATTTATTTAATTAATTGACACGAAAAGAAAAATTTGCATGAAATTAGTAAGTATGTACACACATAATAAAATTCTCATATTGGAACAGACAAAAATTAAATGAAAACTTTCCCCCTTTAGGTTTTGGAAATATGATCTTTCTTCATGTTTGATACAATAACTTCAAAATTGGGGCTTTTAGATGTACGAACAATTGTACGAAATAATTACACGCTTATAAAATAGCCATGTTAAAAATTTCCGTATTACCCCCAAAAATTTCAATTTTACCCCAATTGGGGTAATTTACCCCGGTTCCCCGACCGCTGACTTAGGGGCTGTTGTAAATGCATGCATTGTGCATGTAAAAAATCTTCAAATTTTTTTGATGAAAAGGAAACTACAAAAAGACTTTATGTATAGGTACTGGAAACAGCAATACACACAATTGGTACACTGTTTCCCAATTAAAAAATAATAGACGCAAAAGAGAAAAAATTTCTTTGTGGATTGCTGGGGATTCTTAGTATGTTTACAGTTTTACGTCCAGTTAACAGTTCAGTAGTATAGGCTTTGGTTCGTCTTTCAATTATGTTGTTATTTTACATTTCTGTACACCATTTAATAGAACTAATAAAATGTTCTGAAAAATCTGCGAAACCAGAAAAAAGTTCAAACTTTCAAAATTTTAAGGCCTTCAACCTACACAAAAATAAACTCGATTGTTTACACGTCTAACAGATACTTCCTACAATCTACATTATTGGACTGATTCATGCTAATTCTGTAATGCTAACATTGAATGTTAATACTTTTATGATTATAATTAAAAATTATTTTAGTTGTTGGAATTAGTTCGTAGCGTTTGATGAAAAATGGTGTGGTTATTACAGTAGTCTGCTTTTACGTTCAGAAACAAATTTATCGTAAAACAAATGTTATTAGGTGTTATTTTTACACCTCTTAATTTTAATTGTTAATAACACAACAAGTTGCAGCTATTTAAATTAGTCAACATTTATTCCAATAAAGCTTTTTCGCGGGGAATTTTACTACATTATTTTAAAACGAACAAAAGTGTTGCGGAAAGTCATCGAATTTCAGTGAAAGTTTATGGTGAACATGCTTTAGCTGATCAAACGGATCGGAAGACGTTTGCGCGTTTCAAAGTGGTGATTTTGACTTGGAAGATAACGAACGACCTGAAGATCAAAAAAAATTTGAAGACAAAGAATTGGAGGATTTACTAAAGCAAATTCATGTCAAACATTTCAAGAGTTGTCCACATCGTTGGGGGTTGGAAAACGGCCGGAATGGAGAGAAAAGTACATCAAAGTTATTTTGCTGCACGACAATTCTCAACCTCACGTGGTAAAATCTGTAAAAACATATCTGCAAACATTGAAATGGGAAGTCTTAACCCGCCGGCTGTATTTTCCAGATATTGCCCTTTCGGACTAGCACCTGTTCCGATCGATAGCTCATAGTTTGTTAAGGGAAAATTTAAAATCTTATGAAGATTGTAAAAATTGGATTGCCTCCAAAGACGAAGCGTTTTTTCGATGGAGTATCCGACTCCTGCCTGAAATATGGAAAAAAAGTAGTGGCAAGCAATGGACAGTATTTTCAATAATGTAGTTTTTTATTTTCATTTAAAAGCAGTCGTTATTTTTCTTTCAAAAAACGCTACGAATTAATTCCAACACCTAATAATTAAAATTATACCTAATTCGTAATTAATAGCAAAACAATTGTTTGGTTATTGTAAAAAAACAATTTCCTGTATATTTATTTGATATTCTAAAGGCAATCTTTTCAAAACCCATCAAATTAATTAAACATAATATAATACCTACATCGGTTGAGTATGCATAATTTATACCACAGATAGGCAACCCGTTATTCAAATATGCATATTTTCTGTTAAGTTGAAAAGAACCAAAAAAATGTTTATATTATTTAAATGTTTTACTATAAAGTATCTATTAAGATTTAAGACAATAAATTTTATATCGGTTTAATAATAAAACCACGTTTATAATGATTACTACTCAGACTGACGACAGTCTTAAACAACACTATATACATCAATTACGTTCGAATTTTCGATTATCCTAATCATCTGTTGTTTTTATTTCACAATAAAATTATCATAAAAAATTCAACTTTAAAATCAAGGCTTTGTTATGGGTTTCTATTAAATTAACTTTATGATTGTGAAACACGCACAATATGCTTGTTAAAATATATATAGAAACTACGAAGTAAAAATACAACTAAATAATACTATACTGGAAGCTTTAATATGTTTATAATAATATAATAAAGTAGAAAAATCCAATTCGATTTGAACATTTTTTATGTATGTTACCTTCAAATTTTCATGTAATTCGGACCCCCATGTATCCTGAACACAATGTTTAGGCCATAAGCGTTGCTTCATTAAGGGAGGTCCCGCGAATATGACAGTATCGTAAACTTGTGCGCTTTCTGCTGAAACTGGACTGCTCGAATGAATTTCCCTCTGTCCAATGTTATCAATGAATGATACATGGTCATTCGGGTGCCAATCCAACGAATAAAAAACCGCATCAAACTCAACCGTGTCTAACAATCGATTTATCGGTTCAATAACTTCAAAACCATTTTGTTGAGCTGAACATTTACTAATATTTAAAGTTCCTGATATAAAATCATTTTGGACATCAACTATTAAAAATGCAGACACAGGATGTACAATCTGAAAAAAAAAAATCATTAGAATAAAAAATTCCATTAAACTCACCATTTAATATTTTACAGTTTTAATCCAATGATTCCAACAAAAGGTAAATTCTTCACGGTCAATAAATCCATCATCGTTTTTATCGAATACCTGGAAAATTTGTTTCAGTTTCGATTCTTCGAGTGGATAAATTTTTCCTTTCTCGTTACGAAACAATGCTCGACAAAGGACTCGAAATTCTTCCAAGCTTATAAGGCCATCACTGCAAAAAGAAATAATCAAATTTAGGTTTTATCGAATTGAATGCGCTATTTATAGCTTATTGTGTGAAGGAATAATTAGTTAGATTATCGATTAAATTTAAGGTGTTATTTTCATTGAGCATGCAATGAGCACGATTGAATTACTGACCTTTGATATTCTGCATTTTTAACAATTATTGGAAATAGGTGTACCGCGGTTTACCTATAGACAGTAAGGTGGGGTAACTGCGTTTGTACAAATCGAAAATTAATTATCTTTTACAGGTGCGGTAAAGGTATTCTTGATTTATAGTCTAAATTTTTAATCTGCCGTGTTTATTAAAGCGGAACTGCGTCATTAATTATATTCTTTGAATCGGTTTTTGAACGGTCAAAGTTTTCGAAATAAAATTAACTTTAATCTTTCAGACATAATTTAGTACTATGAAAAATACGTGCTTTTTCTGATTGTTGAAAATATAAAAGTGGGTCTCCAAATATACGCTAATATATCGTAGGGTGAATCAGTGGCGTTCCTAGCTACGGTGTCACACGGGGCGGCAAATAGAATGTCACGGGTCGCCCCTATATATTTTTTTACTGCATACTACTAATGAATGTTTAGGTATAAATTATAAAGCTACAAGTAGTTTTAGTTGAAGTATTATAATAATAAAATAGCACACCTAATAGATTTTTAACTTCTGTTTGGTAAAAATGGAGTAAAAGGTCATTTGCTCTTTGTTAAATTCATCTTACGAGTATAATCCGTCTTAAAAATGAATCTATGTCACTGATGTATATTACAAAAAATGCATTAAGTAATTTAATATCTATATACCCAGAATATTTATTTCTTTAGATTATATGGACAGTGTTTAATTAATTGGTATTACCTCAAATCGGGTGTTACTTTAAATTTAGTGACACCTCCACCCGTACGAATGCCACTGGGGTGAATACTACAACTATAGGTAACTACAGATTTGCAAAATATAGGTAATTGTAAAGAAATATTTTATTTGATAAGGGTTTTAAGATTTTGAAAGGAGACTTCAAGTTAAAACCTTTTAATTAAATAAAATTAAAAATGATAGAAAAATAACATTGATGTAATTAAGTTATTTAATTTAATTTAAGGACCACCTATTAGCGCAGTGGTTAGAACAATAAGTTCTCTCCGCTTCATATGCGTGGAACGGGGTCGATCCCCGTTGAATCCAAGACTTAAGATGCTAGACCTAAGATTAAAAAATTGACCAACAGAAATTTTCTGTGTTTAGACAGTCGTGATATGACCATAGATGTTAAAGCGACTTAAAACACCAAAAAAAAAAAATAATTTTAGAAGTTAAATATCTTTATAAAATTTTTAAAATATCTTTCTATTATCAGGTTACTGTAAGGTGTTATTACTTCTGAGAATTTTTTATATTTAAATTAGTTAATGCGGTTTTTTGCAGAATAAAATGACAAAATATTTTTTTAAATTATTCATAAGACATTTGTTGTACAGGAATTCATTATGATTCTGTGTTTGATTGGTTTTCAAGCTATTTGGCCTATAACTTAAGAGAAGTCGAGGCAAATTCTAATCAACAATTAATTTTAAATATCAAATTAAGGATGTTTGGAAGGTAAATCAAGATAATGCCAAACAAACAAAAATTCACAAGAATGTTGTTAGTTAATCTTTAATATAATGTTAAATTTTAAAGAGATTAACTAAACTTTTCAAAAGTTATAACAATTTTTAAAAAAACTGTAATTTAAAATGCGGTTTTATGAAGATATGTTCACTCAATGGATTATTTAAACTTATCTAAAAAGATGGTAAATGCTTCAAATATCATTTAAACTAGCATTAAAAATTTTACAAAATTTAATTAACATTTACAGCTAGATTTTGGAAAAAAAACATATCGAAAGTCAAAACCCTTATTTTACTGATTAATACAAATAAACTGAAGTATATATTCGCTATCAAAAGTTAAAAATATTTTTAAATCATTCATGATTTTATGATACATTGCTTATAAGGATTTCCTGAATGGCTTAGTTTTTAAGATACTAAGCGTGATTTTTAAGTTATTTGGTCTAAAAGAAATGAAGTCAAAATTTAGTATTAGAATAACAAGTTATGTTAAGCATTGGCTTTGCAATGTTTATTGTTATTGTTAATCAAATTCAAAATACCCAAGTTCAATTCATTTCTTAAAATATCCAACTACATGACGAATTTCTTGATTAAAGCCCTTTATTTGATGAATCCTTAACTGTTTGTATAGAAGGATATGGAGAAGTTAATTTCAATTACTTATACTTTTTAAGGAGAAAATATTACATAAGATAATAATAATCGAAGTTGGTATCACTTACTTTTTAATAGTAAAATTATTTAATAATAATATTTTTTTAGAATTTTTTCATGGATTTTTTAATCACTTCAAATACAAGTTTTTGTATATCAAAAACAACCTTTTTTATTTCAAATTACATTTTTTTAATAATGTTACGAAACTAAATATTTTATATATTCTACGATCAGATAGAAGTTAGCGTAGAACATTTATTTTTATTATTAAACTATCCAGCATCAAAAAATTGCTCCTTTAATGCCTTTTCAGGATCCCCAATGGCTCCACGCGTATAGTTATTAATAAACTAACTATTAATTTTTAAGAAATTTTCAAATTAAAATTAAAATTGCAATAAAATCCAAAATATACATCTTTTATTGAAGTTTCTATTTTTTTTATTGCTCCTTAAATGCTATTTCAGGATCCCCAATTGCTCCACGCGTATAGTTATTAGTTAATTAATAGTTCATTTTGATAAAAATTTGCAAATTCAAAAATTAAAATTGAAATAATTTAAAAATAACCACTTGTTATTAAAGTTTTTTTTTTAATTGTTCGCAATTTGCTGTATTTGTTGCACATATAACTTATCGGATTTTTGTAATATTTATAATTAGTTTTTATAAACTATTTATGTATATTGTTGCTCATATTGCGACAATGTTAAATTCACCATAATGTTTATGTTGCAACAATTTGGCATATCGTTTAGTAAAATTAAAAAAAAAATATTCAGATCCAACGACAATTGATGACGCCATAGTGCTACAATAAGTAGGTACATGCACAAATAGTTAAAAAAAGTTAATTATTATAAACATTGCAAATATCCAACAAACTATTTGTGCAAGCAATGGAGCAAATTGAGAGCAATTTAAAAAAAACTGTTATAAAATGGTTATTTTTATTCTATAGTGATTTTAATTTTTGAGTACCTGTGTACCTACATATGTACCTACATACAAATTTTTTAACGAATAAAAATTAATTAACTAATAAATATACGCGCGGAGCTATTGCCTATTGAGGAGCTTGGAGGATCATAAGAGAAGCATTTTTTGGCATATATACTTAGTTTAATATAAAAATAAATGTTCTTCGCTAACTTCTTTTCAGTCTGTCCAGTTACATATGTATACAGATTATTGTTGTATTAATGTTTTGCTATTTACTTCAATGTTAGTTTTGTGGCCCAGAGATTAAAGTGACGGTCTCACATGCAAGAAGTCTACAGGACGAACCCCACATTCGTTTTTTTTTAAATACTGAATGTATGAACATTCAATATTTTAAACTTACAGTCGTGAATATTTCACAGGAAGCTACTAGTAGTACATAATAAAATATATTATAGTATATTATTGTACATTTTTATTTTACATTGTAGTATAATATTTAAAAAAATTAATTTGAAATGAAAAATGTGAAAATGAAAATGTATTTAAAGTAAAAAAAGGTAAATACAATAAATTTTTAGAATTTTTTAAAGAGTTAATAAGACCAATTTTGGTAAAAAAACGTCTATTATTACTACTTTTACAAAATTTAGTAAAAAATAATTAATTAATATAATCCACTTATTTGAAGAGAAATATTTGAAGAATTTGTAGTATTTAGATATCTTCATAAAATTCTTAAGATATCCACCCACTTGATAAATATTAAAAAAAATAATAAAAATTGCTAATAAGTATTTTTAATTAGTAAGTTTAATATTAAAGATTTTAGTGTTACAAATTCAAAGAAAAGTTGTGAAATCATTGAATAGTTTTCCTCACGTAAACAAACCTTAATGTGTTGACTACGCAATCAACAAATCAAATCCTTAACCATTTCCAAAGAACAACAATCACCATATTTTACGCACACATCTTAATCGATTTAATGGAAAAAGCCATGCAAATACTTCATTAAAATTGATGCGTTTTCAAAAATTTTCTACTTACCCGTCTTTATCAAAAGCCGTGTAACACGCGTTCATTGTTGTAAAACGTTCGCAAATCGTGATGTTGACGTCGGTTACGTCGTCACAACTAACCAACGGCGTCTCCATCGAAATTTCTGCACCTTTTGCTACAGCGGTCATGGTACCTTCTGGTGCCTGGCACAACCACAATTCGAAACTGCACTGCCTCCAACCAAGCCAACCCCCAATCGCTTTCCTCTGCCCACGATATCGAAATATCGTTGGATATATAACACTATGACGTATATGAAGCTTTTACCTATACAATGAATATATCACACATAATTTATTTCCTCTTGTACATATACCTACAGGAAATATGCAATTACAAAATGAACATTGACTAAGCATCATAAATTAAATCGGCCTCAATCAATATAGGTACAACTATTGTGCAACTCTAATCAAATATCAGATAAAACCTTACATGCTTCAATAAATTTTCAATGAAATACTAAATAAAAACTTTCGAAATGTTGTCAAATATATCATCGGTATAACTAAATAGCATTCCAAAGCCTGTTGTCTTGATGAATGCACTTATGTAAACAATTCAAAAAACTAATCGAATTCTAGAAATATCTTGCTTTAGTTTTCTCTCGCCTGCAACTCAAACTTGATTACGTGACCGTTAACAACCATGTAGGTACCTATATAATATTTCAGGAGTCACGAAAGAGCAAAAGTTTCAGCTCTAACGAAGACATTTACGTCTTAGAATTGCCGATAGAATTTTATCTTTAATTAAAATCATTGAGATGAAAGTAATCACCTTTAAATTGTAGATATTGATACCCTACCTAACTTTAAAATAAAAATAAATAGTAAATATATACGTCAAAAGTTATATGCGTTTGATTGTATATTAATTTTAGTGTTAGATGACATTGATTTATGGCGATCATCCAAATTATATGTAGATATTTATAGCTATAGTTATACCTAAAAATAGGCAATCAAAATTGCAAAAAAAACATATCAAATTAGTATAATATTAATAAAAAAATATAAAAAAAATGGAAAAGATTAATGAACTACGTGTAGGTACATAATTTTATTGTTGTATTGTTGTTTCGCAATTTGACTCAGGATAATAAGTGGATCTAAACATATGAACGGAACAGAGAACAGGACACAGAAGCAAGTGCGTCTGATATCTAACGTTGAACCTCTTTAAGAGTAACCATGCCTAGTACCCATATCTTTATCATTTATGGATATCAAAGATATTAATGTATCGTAAGGCATTATCTACTAGGTATATTGTTTTTCTACTAAAGCCTCTGAATTATGTGACCAGTAAAACTTGCGTTTCCATTGAAATTATCCCATAAACACATGTTTTGCTCATTATTGTCCCTCAGGTACCATGCATTATCGGAAATAGTAACATATATATACACTCTTCGACAGTGGTGTATTGGTAAAACAAGAGGTAAAGGAACGCATGGTGAGAGGAAAAATATAGTCCGCGACTTTCCATAAACAGTTTCCTAAAAGTTTTTTGGAGATCATCTTATTTTAAACAAAATTTTGTTTTCCTTGTAAGTTTTTTTATTTTTTTTACAGGTACCTTCTTTACTAAATATTAACAAAAAAAAAATAAGAAATTTGAAAAAAATAAAAATAAGACTGCTCAAGCCAACACAGAATACATTATGCTTATTTAATTTAAAAGGGAGAAAGAAACAAGACACAAAAAGCAAGATAAATTCTCTACATTCTACAATGAAACATATTTTTTGAATTGTTTTTGCAAATTCGTTATTTAAAACATAATTTTCATTTGGAATTAAAAAAATGGCTAGTTACTAAAAAAAAGTACCGGAACGCGTTCCGTTTCTGAAAAAAAGTGACGGAACACCATGCCCCCCCCCCAATACACCACTGCTCTTCGACCAAAAAGCTTTCGTAGCCCTTTAACTTTGTTTCTTTGTTTATAAAAGCTTATTATACAAGCGTTTTTCTTTTAGCTATCCTGAAGGAATTTTTTTTTCTCAGAATAGAAAGTTTTATATAAAATCTATGAGCCATATGAGCCACAATTTATGTTAATTTATTTTTTGGTTCCTGTTAAAAAACTAATTAACAAATATTTCTATTACAAGGAATTCTATTCTACAGGAATCATACATTTTTCTGGAGTAAACTTCAACATATATGCAATCATCTGCTTAGTAACTAACCTTACACGAAAAAATTAGTTTGTTCCTTTTATTTGTAAGTCAATAGAATAATAAACACTTGATTCATTTTAATGCTATCCTACAAGAACCATTCATTTTTCCAAGACAAAAGTTACCATGGTGTTTTTCTTTAAATAAACTGAATTTATACTAAAAACCCATTAAAATCCTTTCATCTATTTAAAAAAGAACATCGTAATCCTTCAGGATATTATGTTTTCCAGGATCAAAAAAACCTACCTATATATTATGTTCTAATTAAGGAATTTCAAAGGCTGAAATCTGCTCTTAAAGTATCTTTATAATATTTTTTTTCAATTACTCTTTAATAAATTTCTTACTCGGGGAAAACTTATAATTAAACTATCATCATTTGCCCATCTTTTTGCTTTCTTTTTTTTAAATGTTTTAATGGGAATTTTATTAACGTAACACAATTATATAATTGACCACAATTAGCTACAAAGAAACCAATAAATAATAACAATTATAACAATTCATTTATTTGACAATAATTTATCATTTCCCTCATGGAAAACAACATAAAAATTAGCCAAAATTGGCGAATTTCAAAAAAAAATAATTCAAATTTGCCTTAAATAACACAGTACAGTAAAACCCCGATATAACGGAACTCTATTTACCGGACTTCGAATATAACAGAAAAAATATTCGGTCAGATTGAATACGTTTTACAATGGCTAGAAGTATAAGGGTGGCTCAGGATAAAAACTGAGGATGGTAGCGAGAAAATAGCGAAGAAGAAAAAACAACACTGCTAAAAATAAAAATATCAGTGGTAAAATCACATCTCGATGATCTATTAACATCTATTACCTCTTTTCAAGTTCAACTATGATATGCTTTTCGTATTTTTAGAAAGTTGATTTAAAACCCAGAAAACGTCTACTAAGTGGAAGCAAGGCTTCATTCCTTTTTCAAAGCAGGACAACCGAAAGCAAACATGTCGATAACAAACAACGACGTCTAAATACAGTTCACACATTTTCAAAAATACGTTTTTTGATTTATTAACGAACACGGCTTTAACGAACACCTCCTCCCCCCAATTAGTCTGTTATATCGAGGTTTTACTGTACACTTATATAGATTATAGACAATCCAAATTTCATAGTTCCAAGTTTTGAACTAATTAGTCGTTGATTTAAGTTTTTGAAGTTAATTTCTTTTTATATTTTCAATAAAAATGTAGTAGAAATTATAAATCAATCAAATTCGTCCTAATAATAGTCCTAATAATGAAATTTAAACTTTTTTCTAGACAACAGAGAATATTTTGAAAAATCATAAACTTTTTTCATTTTCAAAATTGGTGTAAAAAAACTGTGAAATTTTAATTTTCTGTAAATATCATTGCCCTTTGGCAATTAGTAGCTAACTTTTAAATAGGATTATGAAAATGAACAAGGATCTACCGAAACAAATTTTTAACTATGTAAAAAACAATATGATAGGTGCTAATAGGTAAGAATTCATTATTTCGTCTGATTTTGATTTTCAAGTTACTTAACTTAAATTTGGGTTAAAGCAAATCATAACTCCAGTTAAAGTTAATATTTTAATATAAAGGTTAGTCAAGCATTGAATTTGTAAGTTATGTGATCGTTTCGATAAGCTAAAATATTTTTTTTTGAGTAAGTACACACAGTTTCCATTTACTTGCCTTGATGAATCTCTACTAATAGTTACAGATTTTTTTAAATTTTGATTCTATAACTAAATCGTTACCTTTTGTTAATTAACTTAAATTAATTTACTTAAGGAGGAATTTTATATTCCAAGAATGAAAATTTTCACGAACTAGTGCAAGATTATTTAAACGTAATTAATCGTAATATAGCCATTAGCTATATGCTTTAATTTTATTATTTACTTCAACATTTATACATAATTGAAAATTAATGACTCACGTTAATCACGAAGCAATAGCCCTAATGTATTCACACGTTAAAAATTTTATAATATATGTATAGGTAGATACTTTTACAATGCTTTTATATATTTTAGTAAATTTACGCTTATACCTGGGGATATAAATATAAAATATACATCATGTTAAAATGAAGAAATTAGCTGCACTTTCTTTCCAATTGACAAATTTTTTGAAAGACTGCCATCGTAAATTTGAAGAGTTTAAAAATACGCACTGATTTTTTTTATTTTTCCTTCATTCTATTTTAATGCGTAGATCAATTTTTTCGATCTTCCTACCTAAGGCTATCCACATACTTTTTAATTATGATACATGTCTTAATTTGATTTAACTTTAATTTGAAATGAAAGAGACTAATGGGAAAATCAACTAATTTATTATTTCTACCGGTTTTCTTATAAAGAAAAAAATTTTTGCAAATATTTAAATATAATAATTATTTCGAGTATTACGAGGAATCACCGAAGATAAATAATTCAACAAAAAATATATCATACCTATCACCGTTAATTTTTAATAAGTTTTTAGATAATATGTTAATCAAAAAATATTTATGTATCTTATACTCTTTAGTAACATCCAATTTACACATAACTTAAAACAGCTAATACATGTTAAAAACTAAACAAACGTTAATTTCTAATTTATATTTATTGCCATTTGTGGGCCATTAGTACTATACTAATGGCTGAAAAGGTATATATGTACACAATTCATTAATTGTTTTACTTAAGTAACAAAGTTGCAGTATATGTCACGTTTTAAATAGCCAAGGAAATATCATTCATAATTCAAATTACTTTTTCGCCATAAAAATTATCCAAATAATTATCTATTCATAAGAATATAAACAGATTGTCCTAATTTTTAACTTATTGCCTCAATTAGCATGCAAAAATATCTATCATGTTGAGTACCGAAATTACCACACTCATAATGTAGTTAATCAAAAGTCATTTTTACATATATTTATGTAAGGGATAGTATATTTTTGTCAGGGTGCCAATCAAAAAGTACCCGCAAGTTCTTTTAAATAAAATATAATGAAAACTGATTTTTGGGGATGAATTTCGTTTATGTTGTAGTGAAATAAAATTTAATCTACATGATAGTAATGTATGTAAACAATTAGAAAAATACTAGCAGCGGTCGTACAAGTGCCTGTACCTCTTCGCAGCCAGGTGAAAGCAGATATAATTTTGGAAGACTTTTACGTTCATAATGTAGATCCATATATAAAAATAAAGCTCTTTTTCTTCTGATAATATAAGGCTGCGTATAAAAAACTGCCCGTAAACTGAGGCAGCCAGCTGTTAAAGATGCTAGAAATTAAAGATAAAGTGTGAGAAATTAACGCGCAACGTCTCTTGTCAGAGGAACAAAGGTAGTTAATATTAGGAATTCATCAAGCCAATAGCGGGGAATTTTGTGCAATGAATTGAAATAAATATTTTTACTTTGAAATGAAAAATAACTTACAAATTCAATGCTCAACTTGACCTCTTTTTGGTTTATTAATATTTAGCTTTAGTTTTATTTGATTTCAAGTCAAATTTGAGTCAAGTAACTTGAAAATCAAGTCAAGTAGTGAATCCTTAATTAAAATTTGTATTTATTAGGGAGAAAATTGATTCATTTTAGATTAAACACCACCTAGTATAAGATATTATACATCTTCAATTCTTCCAAATTTATTGTCTGTACTTAATAGTGATGTAACGAATACTCGCATTCGTGAATATTTGCATCTTATTTTACATTCGCATTCGCAAGAAACGACACGAATGTTTGGCGAATGTATTTGACAAACCAAAGAGAAAATATTTGGAATGATAATACAACTGATAAAAATTAATTTTTTTTTATTTCATTAAATTATTTGAATAATTAAATGATCAAGGAACAGTTTTGAGATAGGGAGCCATTCATAAATTACGTAAGACGTTTCTGAGGCTTATTTATACTAGTGCGAAATAGTAATATTTTCAATTAAAAATCATACGTAAAATCAGATCGTCTACCCCCCGCCGATAAAAAAAATTTATAATATTCAGTCTACCCCCACTCTAAATGCCTTACGTTATTTATGAACAGTCCCTAGGCCACTAAATTAAAAATACTTTTTGATATTCTCGTTAGTTTACCTAATTAATAAAAAAGCACAACTAAAATAAAAAATACGTTTATACGTTTAAAAAAACTCCATTTTTAAATGTTTATATAAATTATAAAAAGCGAACTTGAGAATTGGGTAGTAATTAGTAGTAATATTATTCTTATATAATAGATTTTAATTAGGTAAATTATAAAATTTATAAGTAATATCTTTTTACATCAGAAAACAAAAAAAAATGTTCTTTTTAACCAAAGTTAAACTTCTAGTAGGTATCCAAGTTGACCTGTCGCTTTAATTGTAAAATATTTTTCCATTTAAATAATTAATTAGCAAACTCAAAAAAAAAAACAAAACAATGAATATTATAAGCGCATAATTAGCATTTTACGCGCACCTTATTTGAAAGTCAACATTCGTACACGCGAATATTGGAAAAAAATATTCGCACTCGCATTCGCGAATGTGAAAAATCGGACATTCGTTACATCACTGGTACCTACCCAAACTTAAAAAAAAATACTTTTATTTTGAAAATATATATAGATATTAGATACGAATACTCAATGGAGAGCGTTCTTTCATTGAGAGTTTACATATAAAGTTTTACGTTCAAAATATTAATTATTTAAATACATAAGTGTAGGATTATTGTTTCAATTCGATAAAAAAAAAACAAATAGTTTGACTGATAAAAATGTTATATTTGCATAGTTAATAAATAAAATATTGAAATAAAAAACTGATAATTAAAGAAAAAACACATAAAAATGTTTTTCAATGTCACCATACCAAAGTAATAATCGTTGAAATAAAAACTACAAATTTCGATTAGATAAAAAGTCCAACAATAAAAAATTAATCCTATTAAACAATGTATGCAATACCCCTAACCAGTAATATAAATGTACTTTATATAAGAATATAAATATATGATGTAATTGTTTGTACAGTTATTTAATTTGCTTTAACAAAATTTTTTAAGGCAATGCTCTTTAATTTTTTTAATAAGTCCCCTGTATTATCAATGGTTTATTGATTAGTAATTTGAATACAATGTAATACAATGGAGATACAATGTAATTAATGCGTCGATTATTGAACTATTAAAAATTGATACAACTATAAAAAAATGGTAACGCCTATAAGTATTATAAATTTTCAAAAGTATGCTTATTATTATAAAAATCATAAAAATAATTTATATTTAACGATATAATACCATAACACCTGTGATATGTAGATATGAAATTTGAAATTTAAGAAAAAGCGCGTCATCGTACCGCCATGCGCGAGTCTCATTCCATTGCATTTAATGGTACAATTTTTCGGCGAATTATTTTCAATAAAAATATAACATGATACAGATATAAAATTAAATATTTACGAACCTGTATCTTAAGCATTGTCATCCGTACATTTTTGTAAATAAAATCGTGATGATGTAATATGTACTTTTCATTAAACACGCAAACATTTCTCATTCTTGAACTTGAATTGAATGAATAAGAACCAAAGAAACTAAACTAGAATTACTAGATTGAGACACATAACAAGCCATATGACTATTAGACATCTGTGAGGTTTTCGCGCCAAGCTGAAATTGACTTGGATTGACTTAATGTTTTGTATATTTTTATTTTAAACTCCATTAATAATAGTTTAGAAGTAGTTTCAAACGAATTTTTATCCTAGTTTTTATTAAAAGACAACAAATTAACGATGGAAGAAATATGTTCTGTGGAAATGTTAAAGTTATATTACAATCGACTATTTCCAATTGATACATTTTACGATTGGCTTTCTTATGCTCATGAAGGTAATTTTTATTATTGATAATATTTGATTAAATAAGTGGTATAATAAGCTTGGCATTTAACGCTGGTTAGAATTTATACACATTACACACAATTGTTTGTGGTTTTGTCTATTGTACTGGAAAGATATACCGTGATGATTATCCTCTATTAACTAACAGTTTTTCCATCTTTTTCGATAGTAAACTTTACGGAATTGTTCAATAAAGCCCTCCACGGTGTTTTTCCATAGGAACCCCAAGATTTCTTTCAGCAGTAGCCTCTGTGTAGTTTTCTGATCATTTTCAAATGGTTTCCTAGACATAGTTTTTCAATCTTCAATTGATAATCAGTGACCCGTTGACCCGACAGTAACTCCGTAAAAGTTTCATAACGAAATAATATTATGTAAATGTTACGTAGTTTTAACATTGTGTACCCACTGGGAGGTGATTTCCAAGTAGTTTTCCGATAATAATAATCTTCATAAAATTTTTCGGTCATTTACAAATTGCGATCCCTACATAAATTTCCAATCATTTTCTAGAATAGTGTCCTCGGCACCAGGGGCCGCATGACAATAGAAGCAGCGAACAATAGAAATGTTGTTTTAAGCTAGAAAGAATAATCTATTAATGCATTTAATTTTGTATGGTTCCTATAAGGATAAGGGAAGGGTTCCTATATGGTTCCTTGTAAGGGAAAGGTATCCTTTTGCACCAAGCTCTAGTGGCCTCCACAAAATACACCTTATTTTCTTATTAGAGCTTCCTATAGCATTTCAATAGTGCTCCACGTATCCGGGAAAATTTTTTTTGTTTAATCATATATAATCAGATGTGAAAATTGGCCAGGTATAATAATATATAATTATATATGATTAGACAAAAATATTTTTCCCGGGCAACCAATTAGTACGAGCGAAAGCACATTTTTCGAGAGTATTATTATAAAAACTAAAGAAAATAAAATAAAAAACACCAAGTATAGCGACAACTAAAAAGATATTACAATATGAGTGAGTGCCTGACAAAAATATTTTTGTCGAATCATATATAAACATTAGCCATATATAATCAGATCTGAAAATTGCCCAGGTATGATAATATATAATTATATATGATTAAACTAGACTATGATTAGATTTTTTTTTGTCGCTATACTTGGTGTTTTCTATTTAATTTTCTTTAGTTTTTATAATTTATACTCTCGGAAAATGTGCTTTTGCTTTTAGTAATTGATTGCCCGAGAAAAATATTTTTGTCTAATCATATATAGTTATATATGATTATACCTGGCCAATTTTCACATCTGATTATATATGATTAGACAAAAACATTTTTTCCCGGGTAGTTTATCGATCATTTTCCAAAAGTGACTCCCAAGTAGTTTTTCTATCTTTCATCGAAAGTAACCCCAAACTAATTTCTATGTAGTGATAGTAGTGTCCAAGCTTTTATCAATTTATAATGATCGTCAGGTAGTTTTTCGATCATTTAATGACCCCTATGTAATGTTTCCATCTTGTTTACTTTCATCAAAAGTGAACCCCAAGCAATTGTTTTAATAGTGACCCCCAATAAATTTTCTTACCATTGTTCAATAGTGCTCTCACGTAATCTTTTATTAGTGACCCTTACGTAATTTTCCAATAACTATCCTAAAGTAATTTGACTTTTTTTCGTTAGTTAATTGCAAATATGTATAATTTTTTAATAATTATTTTGTTCTAGTTAAAAATAAAAATGTACAATGTACGCTATGAGTACGCTAAGTTATGAATAATACAAAACATTTGTTATAATTTTATAATGCGGAGACTTGTACCGTACATTAAACGGTTTTGTTTTTATCTGATACAAACCTAATGACACCCATGTAATTTTCTGGTTATTTTAAATTATCGAGCACAAAACATCCAATTATGTGGGATGCTAACAGTTACGTAGCACTATTTCGTTATGTAACTGTTCCAGAGATTTTACATAGTTGGGCCTTTTTCCTGACTGGGAAGAAACATACAATAAAATAAACAACTCTCCAACTATTTTATTTGTATTAATAATAACCATTGTTAAACATCATAACAATTACTTAATTCTAATATTTCTATTTTTTTTTTTTTAGATGAAAATGGGAAATCATCAATAATTTTTCGTGAGTTTTCTTTTACTCTTCCCGGTGATATTTACTCACGATACAACACTTTTACGGCAAAAGACGAACTCCTAGATAGACTCTCGAATTCCGCCCCCATAAAAATAGATATTGGTGCTGAATACAATGAACCACCAAACCGATTCAAAAGCCAGACCATTGAACCTATTCGTAGGGAATTAGTCTTCGATATTGATTTAACAGATTATGATGACCTACGTAAATGTTGCAAAGAAGGGGCTGTTTGCTCAAAATGCTGGAAATATATGATAATTGCTTGTAAAATTATCGATTCTGCAATCAAAGGTAAATCTCTCAGCTCTCTTGATATTAAGTGATATTAATAATTTGTTTAAATTTCAGAGGATTTCGGTTTCGAGCATGTTTTATGGGTGTTTTCGGGACGACGTGGTATTCATGGTTGGATCTGTGATAAAACAGCACGAAATTTGTCGGTGACTACCAGAACCGCAATTGTTGAATACTTAAATGTGATAGTTGCCCGAACTCATAATAGTTATAAAAAGAAACTTGAACTCTTTCGAGGGCCTCATTTACATCCATCTATCGAGTAATATTTCAAGATAAAAATATTTGTTCCTGACGAAAATGAAACCGTACATTGTACAGTACAAATGATGAAAAATATATATACATGGTTATCATAATTTTATATTGCACATGACTTGCTCCGTAAAATTCACAATTGATCATTTTTATATCATACTGAATAAAATCGTAGTTTTTTTTGGGGGGGGGGGTGAATGGGGACAAACTTTCGTTAATTTCTCAATTTCTTTGGGTATATCTTAATTTACTTATTTATTTCCGATAGTAAAGAAATAGGAACAATTGTTTTTAATTTTTGTTTTTTTTTTTTTTTTTGGTACCTGGAAAGTGGGAGAACCAACGAAACGTTACATGAAAAGTTTTAATTAAAAGCCAATACCACATTTCCTAAAAAAAACTTAATGTATTTATAAGTATCCTAACGGATCCGTTTCTACGGTGTAAACTCCGTGTAAATGCAGATTACTCCAAGTATACACTGAAATCACACTCGAATAACAAGGTGGTTTTGTGAAAATTTTACTTCTAGTTCATACTTATTTTACGTTCGTATTCAATTCACTTCGTATTAACGCTGAATTTCCACTGAATAAGTGATGCAAACGATAAATACTTGTGAATATACTAATTATAATATTTATAATTATAATACATAATTGTAATTATTAGCATTATTTAGTAATAATAATTTTTATTACTAATAAATGCTCATTACCGTGTATAACAATTTTATAAAGTCTGATTTCAGTATACACAATGTAACACCTGCTATTTAAACGTAAAGTGAAATTTCGGTGTATACACGGTGTAACACACGGTTATTCAAACTGCACTGTTTTTACACCGAGATTACTTCGTATCACACCGTAGTATGCCAGTGTAGACACCATGTACATTTTTCACATTTACACACACATTTATTTTCATTAGGAACAAACCTAATAATAATATATTTAAAAACTAATCGAAGCTTTTCAGACGAGCAGTTGATATAATCGATAAACATTTCGTCGAATTATGCGTCGTTGACCAAGGAATGCTTGATGACAGTGAAGATATTAAAACATTTTTTGAATATATACCCGATGAAAATTTACAGGATAAATTGAGAGAGGAATTTAGTAAAGTTAATACTTCAAAAGAACGTTGGGAAGCTTTTCTGAGTACCTTCGAAAATTATTTAAATGTAAATCACAATAGATAAAGTATTTAATAACCCTTCACAGTAGGGCTGTTCTCAATGAAAATAAAACCGTACATTGTGCAGTACAAATTAAATAACTGTTGAAAATTTATCATAATCTTATACTACACAAGTTTTGTACTGTACAATTTACGGTTTTATTTTCATTGGAAACTTATCTAATAGTATTTATCTAAAGTTAATTTTTAATAGCACAGGGTCTATCTGACCCTAGTAACTTTAAGAAGCCATAAAAATTTCCAGATTAGTATCGACCGTTTCAAAAAAATTTTAGGAACGTATTTCAAATCTTTTGTCTAATATTTTCTAACACCAAATTCTTATTTTGTCTACGCTAAAAACTTTTTTCAAACAATTCTCTAATTTTTATTTACTGAGGTTTTTCAAAAATTCAAACAACATATGAACCTTTGGAACCGCCCATAAACCATGTATTTCGTTTGCTGCTTATTATATTTTATATTGGTCATTATATTTTAAACTGGAAAAGCAGCTCTTCCCTCTTTGTGAAGTTAGTTACTTCGTTTATCGATGGCAACTTAAAGATTTTTCTTTTCATTACACAAATTTCTATTTCAATTTGTTTAAAATGTTTACTCGCTGAAACAATATTAAGGTTTTAAAAAATATCTCAACCATGAATGCCTAGTGTTCAAAACCCATACCCCTAGAGATAGCATCAATAACCGCGTTTTTGCTATTTTAAGAAGAGAAGATTTAGCTAATTCAAAAATGCCAGGGGATCTCTATGATCCCGTGCTATTAATTAGTAATAATACCGATTTAATCAAGAAAAAATTACAGGAAAACCCCACTACGCAATTAATTTACTTAGTGGAAGAAATAAAAGCTAACTACGCATATCCACGACTCGACGTTGAAGTATCAAAAGGAATGAAGCATTTACTGAAGTCTCCATTTTGTGTCCATCCAAAAACTGGAAAAGTTTGCATTCCGTTTAGTATAAATACAGTAGAAAAATTTGATCTATCGAAAGTTCCAACTATTCAGTAAGTGTTATAGAATCGCAAAAAATAAGTGTTGAATAATTTTTTTTTTCAGAGAATTAACTAACGAAATAAATTCGTATGATAATCGAGTGGATCCAGAGGTTCCTGATTTCAATCCAACTGGAGTAAAAGATTATAGAAAAACAAGCTTATTGAAATCAGTTCTTGTCTTTGAACAGTTCGTTGCAAAACTAACTAAGATCGCAAATCAAAGTAAGTTTTTGTCCTAATTATTCAATTATTAAGTAAATTAGCTTAATAAACGTAATGTGTTGGTATTGTTATGCTTAAGTCAGCTTAAGTACTGAAATAGAGCCACTAAGTGGTCGTAAATACAAATTGTAAATAGTTGTTAAAATATACACTTGCGATAATAGAACTAATAGAAGTTAAGAAGCTACTTTTATTGTACTATATTTTCACAGTAGCGGCACTACTTGTTTTCACGCACATACCGAATAGGTAATTTTTATTTATTCTCAATACGTTCTAAACTTCAGGGAGTACGGAATAGTACGGGGGTCAAATCAGCTTTGATCAGAATCAGTTTTAAAGATAATTTAATTTGATACAACTGCTTGATAGCTTCTTTAATTTCAAATTGTAGTTATTCTAGTCAAATTTAAATTTTAAAAATAGTTGAATTTTTCTGTTCAAGGGCCGTTCAATAAATACAGGGGGGGGGGGGTTTCGCTTAGTGTGACAAGGGGGCGGGCGTTTCTAAGAGAATGTGTCATTCTCTGTTCAGCAAACAATTTTCCTTAATTTTATTTTTCTGCAACGATAGAAAGTCATTCGTATTGAATGTTTTAATATATTTAGGTCACTTAGTGGCGTGGTTGACTAGATAGTTGTCCTATACGCCAGTGGTCCTGGGTTCGAATGAAAGCCAAAGTTTTTTTTCATGGGTTTTCGAATTCGACAGTTGCTAATGATGAAAGTAGTTGATGCGACCTTAAATAAACCAAAAAAAAAAATATATTTATATATTTAAGTATATTTATTAGAGATGAAACGGATATCCGGTAACTATTCAGTATTTGACCTATCTGGCGACGTAAATACTATCCGGCCGAATACCGGATAACTAGCGCCTATCCTGCCGAATGCTGTATTTAAAAATATATTTTTAGGTAATTAATTGCTTTATTTGGTTAGTATCACTAAAGAAATACAATCAGTGATCACAAGATAATTGTGCAACTTAGAAAATGAATTAGCACTCATAGTGCACTAAGGGCAAATTATGATGAATGCATACTAATTTCTCTGCATTAAGAGGTAACGAGCGGTTTTACTGGTCTTCGTAAGCAAGACCAGTTTCAGAAAAAAACTAGTGTCCGAATTCCGACCGAAACTTCGGTTTCGGCCAAAATTGGCCGAAACTTTTGCCGAAACCGAAACTGATTTCGGAAGTTGTCGTGCACGCTCGCCTAACTTCGTTTCTCGAGGCAACGCTTTAGTATTAATGAAACAGTAACAATTAGTGATTTGATTATTGATATAACTGATAAACATTTTGCTATGAAAACTTAGCTTGAATAAAATAATAAAAATATTATTTATATTTTTTTATATTATATTAAATAAATGATTACAACAGCATTAATATACTGTGTTTCCATTTCATGTTTTAATTAATGCAGAATAATGGGTAAAATGCACCAAATTTCAGTATTTTAAGGAATTTTATACTTGACCACATAAGTTTCGGTTTTGGCCGGAAAACCAGGTTCAGTCGTACTCTAAAAAAAAACTTTTGCTGTACACACTGTTGCAAGGTGCTGAAAGATAAATTTTGCCAAAGTTTGTTAAATTTGAGTATTGTCTAGCATTAGCTGCCCATTTAGAATAAGGATAACAATTGCGATCATTCGCACTAACTGAAGATAAAAATCAAATTTACATGCTATCGCGTTTCTTTCATGTTGAACCTGACTAGTATTGTTTTCATTTGCTACCTCATCCAAGCAATCCCGGAACGTGCCCTGAGCTTGGACATTTTTTAAATATTCCAATAGAATCTCCTGGGGCCCTCTTTCAGCATCTAGCACCGCCCCAAGTAGTTTGTTTTAAATCTCGGGTCTAGATAAGTTGCATTCAATTAGTTTGAGTCTTGATTTATGGAGTTAAAACGAGTTTCTTATTCAGTTTTGAACGTTCCGCCAGATATTCGGCGGCCGAATATCAAGTATCCGGCTAAACTGCTATCCGTTTCATCTCTAATATTCATTGCTGTATTGAAATTTTATTATTAAAATAGTAAATATTTAAACATATCAATATTTATTATAATCGAAAGGAACTATTTATTGTACATTGGGGGTCTAATTTTTGTGATGTAACGTTTGTAAGGGAGTCGCAAAAAGTGTAACGCAGCGTGACAAAGAGGAATAAGAACTCAAAAATCGAGAAATTTAGCGTAACGTAGTTTATGAATAACCCTAAACTAACAATTAATGAGATATTCACAATAGTGACTAATCAAACACTTAAACTACCTTTTGTATACCAAAATGTACCATTTACTGTTACATGTCCATTTTACTGGACTTCAACTTGTTAATAATTTTTTTTTATTTTTATTTCAGATGAAATGGAATTTTGATTAATACGAGGAAATATAAGAATGTGATTTTAACACTGAAAATCATTTAATTACATCTTCAGTTTTAAAATATACATACAAAAGTAATTTTATCTACAACTATTAACAGAGAGCATTTATAAAATTAGTATCACCTCAAGTTTAACCGTACATACAAGATTAATTATTTATTCATTTTAAACTAAACCATACTTAATTTTTAGTACAAATCAAATAAAGAAAATAAATCAAAAAAAAAAGTTTATTTTTTCGATAATAAAATTCACAAAATTAACATAAGGAAATAAATATTATTATTTTATCACACCGTTTTTTTTTTTAGACCAAGTTAAACATTTAGTTTATTTTATTTGTACAAAACCAGTGTTGTGATGTTTAACTTAATTCGAATCCGGCACCCTGACTTATGGCATATAGTAAACGGTCTCTTAATAAGTCAGCGTCTAAAATGGCCGGAATTTTTAATAAATTCATGCAAGTGCTTGCCGTTGGCAAGCGATCAGTGCTATCGGCTAATTGGATACTAAACGATGGTTGCAGCTCTTTAAATCCAAGTAGTGGAGGCCGACTGCAACTGGTGACAAATTTAAGCAATTGTCGCTTTTGAACCGCTGTAAATCCTTCGACAATTGACCAAAATATTTTGATCACTGGATGATCTGCTGTACGATCTCCTGAAAATAAAAAAATAAATATATAATAAAAATAATTTATCATTAGAAATTATCGCCATAACGATTCGACTCTAGGAATAGAACGACAATCTAGTCAACCACGCCACTAAGTGACCTTCTTATGGAATAGACGCAAATACATAATTTACAGAATTAATATCTTCCTTTACCCGAGTAATTTGTATTTTCCTTGAGATCCTGAATATCAACCTCGTAGTCAGCTCCCGAAATGATTAACTGAAGTTCTTTATTAGAAAAAATTTGTAAATACGACAAGTCAATAACCGAATGCAATCCTTGTTTAAATGCTAAGCATTGTTGTCGAACTTGCTTATTCATTTTATAATCAGCCAATAAGTGAATGTATTCGATTCGATTCGTACTTGTAACTGGAATATTGCTACCATTAAGCTTTAATTCGTCCACCTAAAAAAAAAATTCTTTAAAAATTGGACAATAGTATGATATAAGTTAAAATACCTTAGCTTCTCCAAGTTCTTCATTTACAATTGTAAAGTCTAAACCGAGATCTTGGAAATTTCCTTGGTAGTTTTTTAAGAATAACATATTTTTATACATGACCTGATCCAACGAGGCCAAGTAATGGAAGTCAACATCAAATTTTTTGGAAACTAGTTTTGTTAAGAAAAACTCAGCAAATGGCAAATCAACTTGAATATTTTCATACAATGTCTAAAAAATGTTTAATTAATTACTTATTAAGATATAAATTGATGATAAAACTTACTTTCCCCAACATTTTTCCAATAAAATAATAATGCTGAGAAAAATCCGGATCGACCCATTGAACATTCGGATTCGGATACAACAAATTCGATCGATTCAGTTTAAAATATCCACGATTCGGATCTGAACAAGTTTTCAATAACTCGGACAAGAATTCCCGTAATATTCCTCCACCATCGATGCCAGCTTCTTCTAACCCAGCCGTGTTAATAAATTGAACTCGTAATTTCTGTCTCAAATCGGCATCTTGCAACTTCAAATAAGCATCTTCATAAATGTGGGATCGTCGTACAGCAATATTAACACTAGGTCCACGTAAAAATGGAGTAAGATCTGGATCTTGAAATTGCCTATGTAAACGTTGCACCAGGGCTCGGAATAAGAAAACCCTCGACGTGAATGGTAACAAGAATGGGACATCACGAAGAACTTGCAACCAACGCATTTCACATGTTGTTAACGGAGGTTTATCCTCAACTAAAAGTGGTTCAATATTACAAATTAAAAATTACCTTTTTATGGGTGTTCTTAAAAATGTGAACGAATTGATGATTGATTAAAATATCAACTACTCCTATATTATTTCATCTCGAAATTGAGACTTTTTCAAGTGCTTCGAGTTAAGTTAAAGGGTTATGTACATCACCAGTGCAACTCAGTGTAGCCAGACCGTGGGATTTTTTACCCCCTTTTAACAGCACAAACGCCGACAAATTGAGGAGAATAATGCCCCTTCCATTTAACACGGATAGGTAAATCTACACCCATACAACGCTTTGTAAGTGTGTGTTACCTACCCGTATCATATGGAAGGGAGATTATTCTCCTCAATTTGTCGGCATTTGTGCTACTAAGTAGGGGTAAAAAAATTCAACGAACCGGCTTCACTGGTATAACTTACCATTAGATAATTATCTTAGTGAAGCACAGTACTCGCTTAATTAACTACAAGAAATTAAACCTTTTTCAGTTCTAAGCGAGTATACTAGCTAGTAAGTTGGTATAATAGTATAGCTAGCTATAGCAATAAACTGAAAACTAACTGGTAAGCTGTAAGTTAGAAGCTTCTATACTGTTAGCTATCAAGCAGTAAGTTAGTGCTTACGCTTAGCGTGTACGCTAAATAGCCAACTGTAAGCTAGTAAGTAGTAAGCTGTAGGGTAGTTATTAGTACGCTATAAGCTAGTATCTAATAAGATGTAAAGTAATAGCAAGTAACAAGTAAGTTCTTAACTACTAGCTATTAAGTTGTAAGTTAATATATATAGTACGTTAACTAGAAAGCTGTAATCTACTAACTAGTAAGATGTACGCTGCTAGCTAGTAAACTGTTAGCTAGTAAGATAAGAAGTATTTTAATTAACCATCAATTCATCTATATCTATCTACAATAGACAAAACATTAAAATTACCATCAATTTCGGCATAGACTCGAGCAACTCCTTCAATACTATGATAGTCGGTTGGAAAACTAATAATATTTTTCTTCGTCCATAAATTTTCCGGACAAAATTGGATTCGTGAATCTTTTTGATATAAATTAGTAACCAATTTTAAGGTACTTTTATATAACATGAGCCAAAATTTCATGTATGTTTCACCTAGTAAAAAACACACATTTAAAACAAATTGAATAGTTAAAAACAATTAAAAAGTGGATAGTGGTGGCTTCGTGAAAACAGATTTCGGAAATCTATCAAAAATTTTTATACTTTTCGTTTTCGGAATGTACATGCAACAGTAAATATAGTGCATTGGAACTTCATATTTCATAGATATGCAACGAATATTCGGCTACTATTCGGTATTCGGCCGAATATTGTGTACTATTCGGCCGAATACCGAATACTAAATCATAATAAAATAAATGTTTAATTATATATATATATTTAAAATACAAATTAAAATTGAAAATCAATAAGGGAGAATTAATTATGATGAATCAAAACATTTTTTTTTGCATTCGAGTAGTTTACTCGAGTAGGAACCTGCTTTGAGTTTAGAAACCACTACTTATATGGATCTGGTGTCCGATTTAGGCGAATACTTTGTAAATAAAAATCAATTTCGGTTGCCGTTAAATTTTTTTTTATTTTTAATAAAAAATAATGCGTCTCGTGATAAGATTTACTCAGAAATAAAACGGCCGAATATTCGGCCGAGAGTATGGCCCAATATTTGGTATTCGGTAGGGATGTGAGATTAATGGAAAAAAATCGATTAAATAAAAATCGATTTTTCTTTATTCAATATTAATCGATTTGTCAAAAATCGATTTTAATTTAAAAAAATCGATTATGCGAAAAAATCGATTTTTCCTATTTAAAATTCTACTTGCTTTTCATATTCCAATAATGATGAAACCTAAGAGATTCATACTAACAACTTATCAGATTAAAAATCAAATAAAATGATATGAATAAAAAAATAACCAATTCAAAACTAAAAATTAAAGCGAATCTTCCATGAAACTTTCAAGGTAAGGAATAAGGCAAATATGATTATTGATACACAATTTCAGTACCATTAAACTTTTTATTATAATAAAAATGAAATGATGAGCATCCTAACAAAATTACAACCTTATTGCCTCAAAAACTATTTTCGATTTCAATCTTTTAATAATGAATTTTAAATTTAACAATTAAATATTTCAATGGATGTCTATTATATTTAAATGACAAGAATGAAAAAAACCGTTACAGCTAGTTTGAATCTAAGTTTGCGCTGTTTATGAAAATCGATTTAAACGCGTAATTTATATAATCGATTATTTAAAAATCGATTATTAGAAAATAAAAATCGATTATTTTTTAACATCCCTAGTATTCGGCTAAATCACTATCCGTTGCATCTCTATAATTTTATATAACAAGCACAGAACTGTAATGTGATATTACGGCGTCCAGTGCAAAAGATTAATTTGACCCTTCCCGTCTTATGATCATGTCAGATATAAAAGATATTGGAAAATTATAAAACTATACGAAATTAAATGCATTATTGAATTACTAAAAAAAATTTCATGATTAAAACGACATCTATGAGATTTATTATACATTTTCATCATTTTGTGCGTGGTGATCGGGCACCGTACCGCATCGTTCTGTAAAATTTATAGTCGCGATATCTCGAAAAACGTCAATAGGAACTTGGTAATTTTACTAAAAAACCACCAAGTTATTCTATTTTGACATTTCTAACCACCTGTACATTAACTGAAACTCGGCCAACGAAGCAATTCGTTGTAGTTTGTTGGCTCAGTGTGCACGAACCTTAGGGTGAAGGAAATATCGCATTGTACTTACTATTAGTATTCGTAGAATTGGAATGAAAAGAAAACGACGTAAGAGGCCTGCTAGGACTGGTTACTGTTAATTCGACCAAGCCTTCAACTAATTGCTTCATATATTCACAAATATTGACCAACTCAACTGCCGAAAAAGGCATACTACTAACACTTTCCTTTTCACCAGCTAAAACGTTTTTTTAAATAAGAAAAAAGTAAGTAGATTTTTTTTTGTTTTTGAGTTATATAATTTACTTATATCAGTCGACCAAAACTCATCGTCATGTAATGTCGTAAGTAATAACGAAAAAAGTTCGCAGTACGTAGAAAAACGGCAAGCTGGCTCCACATACCATTCGTTTAAAACCTGTGCTCCTTTTTGTAATCCTTTCAGCAGTGCTACGTTGTCTGGATGCATCCAAAGAGCTCGAAGAAAATCCGGATTAAAAGCTAGCATATAAAGTATTCTGAAAAAAAAAACTTTTATTAACGTTCTTAACAATTAAAATTTATACCAATGATGGCTAATATGGCCTTCTCAATCAAAGAGTAAACATCGAATTTAAATTTAACTTTCTTCATCAAAGATGTTAATATGAAAAAAAAAGTTTACTAAAAAATGTATAGGAGTTACGTCTTGTTTTAGTGCGTTGTAAAAAATTTACATCACCAAGAATTATTGTATTACAAGCTGTCATTAGCTTATACTCACTTATATTTCTGTACAGCGTTTTCTTCTCGAGTTAATAAATTAAAACATATTTGAGCTAAAGAATTCATTACATTCATTGTATACGTTGTATCTTCTTTTAACGATAAAAGTAGATTATTTACGAACGCCTCATCGTTACACATTTCCACGCATTCCCGTAAAATACCATTAAAACTTAAATCCGGTCCTGTAGGTATGCATTCCATTCCAAAATCGTCGTCATCGTCATCCAAATTGACTGCTCGTTGTGTCAACGATTTCAATTTTTCAAACTTAGACTGTTTACGAATATTAATCGATGCTAACGCTAGTGCCATTGAATAACTTTCACTTATACCAATATCGACATTTGAAAAATCTAGAAAAAAATTGAGTTATTGTTTTTTTGTTATAAATAATGGATGGTTTGTTCTTGATGGAAATAAAACCGTACGTTGTACGGTAAAACTCATGCGCGATATGAAATTATGGTTACTTTAGGCTCATTATTTTTATAAAAAGCTTATGATAACGACCGGAAAAAAGTGTAATCCCCTCTGGAGATATGTATTGTTACGTTTCAAGTGTAAAAGGTGACTTTGCAAAAAAAATCAAGAGCTTATTAAATCACAGTAATATTTAGTTATAAAGTTCCTAACAGACCTTAAAAAATCAGCATGAAAATCGGTTCGTTGGGGAGCTACGATTTCACAGACAGACAGACAGATACACACATTAAATTTGTAGACCAGAGCTAAAGCGTTTGAAAATGGTAAAAAGTGAAAAAAAAATTATAGTAGGATGAAACCCATTAGAAAAGGAAGAGAATATAACAAAAATGAAAGGAAAAAAATTCTGGTCGATCTGAGGTGCGAAAATGGAAAAGGGGGAGGGGTTTGAGGGTAGAAACGGTTTATCTCAATTCCCGACAACACTACAAGTCCTATGGAAAAAAATTAAATAGAAAAGTTGTAGATAATTAGTACTTACAACTTTTGTGATAACACTTTTTTCACATAACCTCAAAACTTATGTGAACATTTCAAATTACCAAGTTTTTGGTATTTTATTTTTATATTTTACAAAAAAAAAATTACAGTGTGTTTGGGACGTTAAAAGGTAAGTTTTTACCAAATTTCATGATTTTTTTTTTTGTAAAAGATAAAAATATAGAACCAAACACTTGGTTATTGGAATTTTTCACATAATTTTTGAGGTTATGTGAAAACAGTGTTAATACAAAAGTTGTAGATCTTCTTATTATCTACAACTTTGCTATTTAACTTTTTTCCATAAAACTTGTAGTATTGTCGGAAATAGAGATAAACCGTTTCTACCTTTAAACCCCTTCCCATTTTACACTTCCTCACCTCAGACCGACCGTAATTTATTTTTCCTTTCATTTTTGTTATATTCTCTTCTTTTTCTAATGGGTTTCATCCTACTATATTTTTTTTGTGTTCAAAAATTATCGACCCTGATCTATTATAAAATCTATCGTTTTGGGTCAGGGGTTAAAAATGATATCATGTGCAATATAATGAACATATACTAAAAAATATTTTTTTTAATTTTTGTAAGTCTTTGGAATAACCATATAATATTTTCCTATTAGCTTCGTGTATTTTTTACACGATACTCTTTGGAACGTATCTAGCATGTAAAAAACTGTCTGATGTACTTTAAAAATTTCAAAAAGTATCTATAGTCAACAAATTGTTATATCCAACCATGCCCGTGACACTTATTTTTTTTTACTGCGCATGGTTTGTACCGTTCAGTATACGATTTTATTTTCATCAAAAACAAATATAACCAAATGTATGTTCCACATAAAAATAAAACTACATTGGACGGTACAAGTCATGCGCAATATAAAAAAAAACTAATACAGTTTTATATTGCGCATGACTTGTACCGTCCAATGTACAGTTTTGTTTTCATCAAAAACAAATCTAATATTAGCAATTACCAGGAGCTAATTTTAATGCACAATACAGGAAATAGACAGAAATATCAATTTCCTTTTGATGATCTACGACGAACTTATAAAATATATCGTATGGAAACGTCGATTGCATTAGTTGTACTATGAATATGTCTTTAACAAGTTCAGTAAACGGTTGACAAAGCATTGTTTCACATAGACTAAGTAGAACCTTATACTTATAACCTTCATACGGAACAATATTTTGACTTTCTTTCGTAATATTCAATAACGTTATCGGGCGTATGATGAAATTTGAAAGAACCACACAAAGGTTACGATTAGACTCCATTTTACATGACTCGTCCAGGAAAATTCGCATTTTTTTGAAGTAATTTTTCTTTGTTAGATATAAGAAAAAGTTGAACGTAATAGGAAATGTCGGCTCGTCTTCTTTTATATTTCCCATTAAAAATATATCTAATATACGAAAATACGTTGCATTATTACGAGACATATCGATCGAATCGATGCAATACGCAAGCAATCGCTTTATTCGATAATTCCATATAATGTCTTTCTGGATTAACGATACAATTTCCTTGTGTTGTTTTAGAATGTGCTGACAGATCCATAACTAGGAAAAAAATTAAAAATGAATATTTTAAACTTTTTAGCGAGAATAAACAATTTACCAATTTGTCATAATCGATATTTTTATTGTAAAAGAAGACCAGATATTTAATAAGATCGTCTAACTGTAGATTGGGTAGAGCCTTGGATTTTCTTTGTAACTCGTCAAAATCGTTTCGAACGACTTGTTTAAATCGTTGACGAACCAAATAACTTCGTACATAGCTCTGGATCTGTAAAGCACTTTTTAAATGTAAACGCTGTTCTTCCCGTTTCAAACGTTCCTGTTGGGCCTTCAATATGATATCGTTACGACTGAGTTTTGCGCTGGCACCTGACAAATTTTGTTCAGGACGCCGTCGAAAGTCACCATTGAAATTGGCATACATAATAACTCCATAAAATTGTTAATTAAACGATTTTTACACGAACCTCTGTATGAAATGAAAGAGTACCAAGAGCATGATTATTGTGTCATTTATGTACAATTATAAATTAAATAATAAATTTTGATTCGTACCTGTCTTATAACTACGTCTTGTCTTATATTTAAATATTCTAATTTTTATGAAATAAAATGATTCAGAAAAACTAAGAATTATATTAATGTCTTGTGTTTGACGTTTATTATCAACATCTGCAAATCACCATTATTGTGAAGTTGGATTCACTTTGATTCACTTCATTGTGTTTTGAAAAAAAAGGAAATATTTACATATTTTTAATATTAAATTCAATACTTTGAACTAATTATTTAAACAAATAACTGATCAAAACTAATATTTAAATTTTTTTTATTTAATTTTTTGTACAATAAAATTCATTTAAACTGCATATATTTTAAATAATTTTAACCTAGCTACTAAACTATATTTTCTTCTTTATGAAATTTTCTGTTCAAATTTAATTACTTCAAACATAAAAAAAAATTACAACCAAAATATATTTTTTTATATATTGTTTCAATTACCAATTATTTTAAGAATACTAATTATTTCCAATTATTTTTATTATAAAAGCATTAATTTTTAAAAATGCCGCTCTGTCAATCAGCTGTATTGCCGACAGTGCAGCACACGTCACGTTCAAACGTCACCTAATTTACGTAAACCGTAGTAAATTTCAATGTTAACAACGTAATTTGTGCTTGTGAACCAGAATAACGACGACAACTACTGACAAGACGGGTGACTGTAGACAACAGCCACGTTGGAAGTGTCGGGAAATGAGAAAAGTATTAAATGTTAATTAGTTGAAATAAACTAAATCGTTAACTCAAATCAAGGTATTGAACATTCTAAATATAAATCCGGCATTATGTAAAAAAATTGACATTGCACCTCGTAATGTTATTATAGTTTTGACGTTTCATTACTTAACAGAAGTTTATATTTTTTTTCCAAGAAAAATATTGAATTTTATCGTATTTTTGTCAACAGGAATTGTTTAAAAATGTTGATTAAACAAATACAACGTACTGTTGTATCCGCTTGGGCTCCAAGTGGTAATCAACTGGTTGGTGGTTCAGCTGCTCAACAGCTGGATGCCACATTCAACACCTCGGCTAATCTAGAAATTTACGACTTGAATCTTGCTAATCCTGTCACGGAATTAGAAGTAACGGCCTCTGCAAACAGTGCTCATAGGTAGCAAATCCTTTCGTATCAAATTAAATTTAGATATAATAAAAATCGCTGTTATAGATTTCATAAATTGGTTTGGGGAGCTCATTACAAGTCGAGCGAAACCGGAATCATCGTTGGTGGATGTGACGATGGTATACTGGAAGTTTACAATGCAGAAAAGCTGTTGGAATCAAATGATTCAGCTTTGGTGGCTCATCCAAATAAGCATACCGGAGCGGTTCGGGCCTTAGACTTTAATCCGTTTCAACAAAATCTCCTGGCCACTGGAGCGACCCAATCAGAAATTTATATCTGGGATATGAATAACACCGCCACCCCAATGACTCCAGGAACTAAATCCCAACCATTAGAAAATGTTCAATGGATATCCTGGAATCGACAAGTAATTTTTAACAGGCAGTTTAAGAAGAAAAATATTATTGCCACTTTTTGTAGGTTCAACACATTTTAGCGTCAACGTTTGCCTCTCGATGTGTGGTTTGGGATTTACGTAAAAATGAACCAATTATAAAACTAACTGATAACAATGGACGTGTAAGTTGGAGAGTTGTAACGTGGCATCCGGATGTCGCTACTCAGTTGTGTCTAGCTTCGGAAGATGATTTGGCTCCGGTCATTCAAATGTGGGATCTTCGTTTTGCGACTGCTCCGTTAAAAGTTCTTGAAAATCATACAAGAGGAGTATTATCGATTGCATGGTGCACCCAAGACTCGGATCTCTTAGTCAGTTGTGGCAAGGATAACCGAATTTTATGCTGGAATCCAAATAGTAATAGGCCGGTTAGTAAAAAAACATTAACTCTTTATAACAGCATTTCTAGAGCAGTGGTTCACAATCTATGGTCCGTGAATCCCCACGCTATCGTAAGCGGCTTACGATGGATTTCAGTGTTGAGTTTTGTTACTATTCATATATCTTATCCTCTTCTTTGTATTGAGGAGAATAATCAACTACCAACATAATACAATAATATACTGTAGTGACAACTAGCACCAGCATAATTTAAATTTTTCTTATTGGTTCTTATTCTGTTTTATTGTGTCTAAGGCACTAACTTATACCTAAGCCTTTTTAGTTCTAACTTCTAGGACTTAAAAGATTCTCTAAACGCAGTTTATCATTTACCTCTGGGTATAAATCAGCAGTCTCTTGTTGAGTTACTGTGACTTTTGCTGATTTATCAATTAATCGATTGCTCTTTTTTAATTGACTATTTTTTTTTTTTTTTTGGTCTTTTAAGTCGCTTTAACATCTAAGGTCATATCACGACTATCTAAACACAGAATTTCTGTTGATCAGTTGTATCTTAAGTCTAGACTTCAACGGGGATCGAACCCAGAACCACTCGCATGAAGCGGAGAGGGAAATTGCTCTAATCACAGCGCCAATAGGTGGTTCCTATAATTTTTTGTTATTCGTATAATATTGTAATGGGATTTTTCAAACTTTTAAATAACCAAAACACTTCATTTATTTCAACTCGGTGATTAACAATTTATCATAAAAATCACTTCTGAAATCACTTTCTAAAATGTTCTTTTCTCTTGTATTCACTGACTGACTTATTTAGAATGAATGAGATTGACTGACTGTGCCTTTTTATATAGTTTGCTTAGGCCAGCGGTTGGGGAACCGGAGTAAATTACCCCAAATGGGGTAAAAATGAATTTTTTGGGGGTTGTTAGAAAATTTTTTGGCATAGTAATTTTATAAACGTGTTAGTATTTCCGAAGGCTTTATTAAAATTGTTACATCCAAAAGACCCAATTTTAAAATTATTATATCAAGCATGAAGCAAGATCACTTATTCAAAATCTGAAGGGGGAAAGTCTTCAATTAAATTATGCTTTTCTAATATGAGAATTTTATTTTGTTTGTCTATGACATACACTACTTTCATGCAATTTTTTTCCGGGTAAATTAATTCAATAAATAATTTAAATTTGCATTGATTGTCTCCTTTTCGAAATGATAGGGGTAATATCGACTTACACAAAAATATTTTGGGGTAATGGCAAAAAAAGTTCCCCTACCGCTCGCTTAGGCAAACAATTATACATTCTAGATTCACTAGAAAATTGTTGCCTAACCTATTAGAAACCCTTTGCGTCAAGAATGAAACAATTCAAATGCAAATTAGAAACTTCCATAGAACAATCTAGAATGTTCCATTCTTTTCTATCGCTGTTCGTTACAATATTATATTATATAATAATTTTAATATTAATAATAAGTAATTAATAATTTAATATTTTTCCCGTCCGCGGACCAGTAAAATTTATAAAAAAATTAGCGGACCAGTGATATTTTTAAAAACAAAATTTTACTAGGTATTAAAGAACTACTACATAAGGTAATTGTAAAATGTTTATTATCATTTATAGGGAAAACTTGTCCGCGGGCCAGTAAAATTTCTCCGCGGACCACTGGTGGTCCACCGGACCAGCGGTTGAGAATAGCTGCTTTAGACAAATTTGTGGCGGTGCTCCCGTTTTTCCCAACTAGCAATGTAGAAATGAAATACTCTTTTATATATTATCTCTAAGGCTCTGTTCATTTTTTTTCTCAAATGTTACGTGAACGAATTCACGGGTAGCTACTAGTCTTACTTAATGGAGAAAATCTGATTCCAAATTCTACGGTTCACTAAGACCTTGTACAATTTATTCGAGTTTTAAGAATGTTTCTAGCCGATCTTGTAAAATTTTTATTTTCAGGGGGGAGAAGTTTTAACGGAATTAGCTCGAACTTCACAGTGGAGCTACGAAGTGTCTTGGTGTCCTCGAAATCCAGCCTTAATTTCTGCATGCAGTTCCGATGGCTTACTATCCATTTATTCTCTAATGGGAGGCTCTTCTAAAGCCCAACTAGAAGTATCCCAACAACAAACCTCTCAAATGCTAGCCGATAGTTTCCCCGGAATGAGTGACTTTGGTCAAACTCCAGTACCAATCAACCAAAATGATCACATCCATACAGATTTGGCTAAACCACCAAAATGGTTGAAAAAACCAGTCGGAGCAAGTTTTGGGGTAAAAATTACCTCGAAAATAATTAAGAAATTATACTTATACTTTTAAATTATAGTTTGGAGGAAAACTAATCACTTTCGTATTGGACAAACCTGTGCCTTCATCTACTGAAACTCCAGCTCATACATCTCGACTTGTAACAATTAGTCAATTAGAAACCGAATCAGAAATTGTGGCACGGTCCACCGATTTAGAGAATGCAATACAACAACGGACATTTGTTGATTATTGTCATCAGAAAGCTGACAGTGCAGCGTCTCAAAATCGACGTTATATTTGGTTTTTCCTGAAGTCTTACTTTGAACCAAATCAAAGAGCCGAGTTGTTGAATTTGCTGGGATACAAACAAGAAGATATTTATAATAAGTTAAACGAGCATAGCACTACGTCAAAGGATAACGTTGAACATTTAACTCGAAAAATGAGTTCATTAAATCGAGGAGTTAGCGTAAGTATGATAAAAATTAGTTTTTAAATATCCATATTATAGATATCGGAAATTAATAATCATTTGCTAAGAAAAATTTTGAATAATTTGCCTTTCACAAGAGTTTTTTGAAAAATCAAAAATTTGACCCGATCACAATACTTCTATTACTATAATATGGTAGTTAAAAAAAGTAATTATGAAATTCTGTGTATAACTTCAAAATTTTTTTTAACATTTTACCTTTGTGAAATAACTAAGGTAACCATATTTTTTTTATTTCAAATCCGGGACGGTAACTTGTAGGAGGGGGGGGTAATTTAGTTAAATAACTTAAATATAATTTTTAAATTATTCTTTTAAGGGGGTATTCTAGTCTAGAGGCTCGAATTTCGAGCGTTTTTTGGCAATTGATTAAAAAAAAGCATTTGATATTTTTAGTATCCATTTTTTATCATTTGCTTATTCATATTCAGAGAGTACATAAAATTAATTTTAAAACAAAAAAAATTTTTTTTCATTGAGTTATGCGACTTTGAAGTAGAGGGGAAAAAAAAAGACTGTGTCCTTGTCGCCATGATTTCTACCCTTGTGGTCATTTGGAAAATAAAACAATGGTGGATTCTTGATAAGTACAAATATCGCTATCGCATGAACCTCCAAAACAGAAAAAAACATTTTTTTCATAAAATGGCGACTACTCAAAAATAAAGGTCGATTTTTTCACTCATTTTTTAACTTTGTCGAATTTTTAAAAAATATTACAAATTTAAAACTTTCCTTTTTGTTGGTTCATGCGATAGAGAGATATTTAAAGAATATTCATGCCAAATTTTAAGTAAATCGGTTAATTAGAACTTGAGATATTATGGCGACCACATCGAAAAAAGTAGTTTCGAGAAAAACGCGTTTAAAGTTTTACGTTAAGTCTCAACCGGCTTAGTTGCCACGTCACTAAAACGGCTATAATTTTGGAAATAATTTGAATTTTGAAAAATCCTTTTAGGGAGACATTTTTGAATATATAAACTATCGGATTATGAAAAAAAAAAATTCGATTTTTTCAAAATCCTAGACTAGAATACCCCCTTAAGAAAAACTACGCATAACAAATACTATTAAAGGATATATTATTATAATAAAAATCAGTATTTCGAGGAATCGAGAGTTCCCTGTATGCTTCAAATGGCTTAAAGCGTGCCGCGTATTTTGATATGCACGATTTTTTTCGGTTTAAATTTTGTAAAAATAATTCTAGTTAAAAAATATTCAAAAAAAATATTGATAATAAGAATCTTTTCAAAAATTCGCGACAAAAAACCTAAATCCGGGACAAATATTGCTTCTAGAAAAATCCGGGACGCAAGGTGGAAATCCGGGACGTATGGTCACCTTAGAAATAACTTTTATTTGTTTGCTTCATCATTTTTTTAATTAAAAAGAATCCTTTCTTGTATTTCTAACAATTTTTAAATGTAACTCACATTATGTGTTGGCGACGGGATTCTTTTTTAGAGCGAATCTGAGGATCCAGTGCTTTCAAGTGATACTAGCGCTGATTTGTCGGTGAGTCCAATCATACCTAAATGTTGTGTATTGCATGATTGGTTCATAGAGAAATTAACCGACTAGTGTAGTTCAAACCAACCAAATCTAAACTCTAAAAAATAATTTATAACATTTCTTCTAGCCTGGTCTGGATGGAAGTGGAGTTTTTGATGCAATAACCAATCATTTGGATGAACAAAAACAAACTTTGTTTGACATCAATACATCTGATGGTATTTTTTTTTATTAAAGCTGATCCTTATGAAAATAAAACCGTATATAGTACGATACCATGCGAAGTTTAAAAAATGTTACCAAATTTTATAATGCACATGACTTGTACGTACTGTATAACGCACGGTTTTATTTTAATCGGGAAGAAATCTACATTTTTTTTATATAAAAAAATTACTTTTAGATAGTGAAGGTCTTATAACCCAGGCGTTATTGATTGGAAATCTTCAAATGGCTGTTGATTTATGTTTTGAAGCCGATCGATTTTCTGATGCTTTGATTTTGGCGACTGCTGGGGGATCAGATTTGGTTAAACACGCGCAGCAACGTTATATGCAACGTACAGCCGGTTCAAAAATCGCCCCCTTGATATCTGCCTTGATTCATCAAGATTGGACATCCGTGGTGGAAAATTGTAAGCCTCAATGCTGGCGAGAAGCTTTAGTTGCAGTCCTCACCCATTCACCAGAGCAGCAACTACCATATTTATGCCGTTAGTAAATCAATTAACTATAACAGGGTGTCTACAAAATCATGAATTCCATTAAATATCCTTGAAGTCAATTTTTCCATCTTTGCGATTGATATATTTAAAAAGTTTATATTGCATCTGACGTTCATGGTTTTTATGAGAAAAATTGGAATTTAATATTTAAGCACCGAGTGATCGAGCTTTGCTTAATTGAGTTTTCAGAATCGGTTCTCTTGTTATAACGGCTAATTAATTTGATTTGACAATAAGCATTTTTTTTTAAATTTATTTCTCAACTTTGGCAACAAATTTTTTCTGTTTTAATCAAAATCTTTAAATAACAATTTACATTTTGTTACTATGTGCAATTTTTATACAAACCACGTGTATTCAAAGCATTCAGTAATTGAGGTCATTCACATAGTACGTAACGCGCTAAGGGGGAGGGAGGGATCTGTACAAAACTTTTGTAATTGTGACATGGGGAATTCAGGGCTTTTCTCCAAATGTGACATCACAGTTGAAAGTTAAATTTAAAAAAAATTTGTTTTCGTTTTATTTGTCGACAGTAAGTGGTACTAGTTGATATTTTAGTTATGTTTTGTAACGGTGCAAAATATAATAGTTGAAAAAGAGAGGACGAGGGGTAGTTCTATGTTGTGATATAATATTTGCCGGGAAGTTTGTTTGTATGTGACAGAGGTTTTGTATGGGACAGTTTGTTTGAATACGACAACTTTGCTGATGGATAGGCAATATCTTAGTCAGCAATGCATGATTGTAGTACTCCTTAATAGGAAACCGAAAAATATGGAAAAACGAATCTTCTTAGAATTAAGACCAAGCTTAATCAACCCCCTTTCTCTCAAAAATCTCTATATTATAAATTTCATCGAATTAGTAGTTATAGGATAATATCTAAGATTACACTTTTTTCCATTAGCAGAAAAACCAGGTTAGGGCTCGTTTCCCCGCACTGCCACCTTAGGGTTATTGTACTTCTGTTTTACTCATCTATCCCTGTTGTGCAAGGATTCTTGCTTATTCTAGGTTCAGCATTCTGCTTAGCAAAAGCAGTCCCTGTACTAAGCTTTTTGATTAGTACACTTAAAATCATACTTAGTAAGACTTAAATTAAGATGGGAAATTTTCAGATATAGGGAAGTTATTGATTCCGATCTCCACGTTTTGAGGTTCTAAGATGTCTAGGATTCTTAATATTATATATTATATTTCAAGAACGAGTGAACCGATTAAGACCCCTGATACGAATTTTGAAAGGGTTAGATCTGATAAGGTTTTGAAGTCATTCGGTCGTGTTATTCGAAGGACATTCAATAACGAAGAACCCAAAAAAATGTTTTTATTTTATTTTTTATTTTTCGGGATAACTTAAAGGTTTTTCAAGCAATCAGTATAAAACCTGGTATAATATTAAACCTTTTGTACTAAAAAACATCATCGAATGCTATTTGAAACATTGAAATCGAACGACGTATTCAAAAGTTATGACTGTTCAAACATTTCCAAAAAAGAGATATTTTTTAACATAACTTGAAAATGCAATTAAAAAAATTCTTGATATCCTTAAATATCTTTATTTTTTTCGTTAAAGTTTTTGTAGACACTTATTAATATTTACACACAAATTAATATTTTAACTATAATAAACTTAGTAATATCATTTTTTAGAGAAACTTGGCGAGCGTCTCGCACAGTTTGATGATGCTATATTATGTTTCATATGTGCTGGAAGCATTGAAAATCTAGTAGATCGTTGGACGAGCAAACATTTAACCAATTCCGAAATTCAAGATTTAGTTGAAATTGTAGTTGTTTTACAAAAAGCCTTAGAACAAAAAGGTCGGCAAGTCGAGGTAATATAAATAAAACCACATGAAAAAAATACCAAGTTTAATTTCATAATATAATTTTATAATTTTTTAGGTTTCTGGAAAATTTGCCAATCTTCTCTCTCGCTATGCATTGTTGTTAATATCTCAAGGAAATTTAGCCCCGGCTTTGAGTTACTTAGGTGCTAACAGTGTGGATGCTGAGATAAATGAATTGAAAGAGCGTTTGATTTGTGCTCTGGGCCACAAACACCCTTATTCTGCTGGGGCTCGGGTTCAACAACCGTATACTCCTCAGGTCAAATCAGGATATTCAAATCAAGCAACGCCATTTAATCCAAGTGTTTACAATCCCCCACCAATTAATCCACCGGTTGTAACAAATCAACCAAGTTGGATGCAACAAAATGCTTCTCTAACAGCGCCACCGCCTCAAATTCCACAAGCTGTACCTCCACCGACAGGATTTATGCAACCTCCGGCTTCGTTGTCGCCTGCTCCAGCTAATATGCCTCCACCTGCCCGTCCATTAAGCACAAGTAGTAAGTATTACCTTTGTTCAAGAATGTTTAAAATGTACTACTAAAGACTCAGAATTGATTCTAGTGATCCTTGGATTTTTGTTAGAATGAAAATTTAGTACATTCAAAAATTCACTTTATTTAATTTATTTATAAAAATCACTAACGCAAAATATAAATTTTAAAAATCCTTTTATTTTTAGGCTCGGGTGGTTTACCTCGAAGCAAATATGTACTCGATCCATCGGTTCAACCGTCTAATTCTTTCAATAATTATGGAATGTCGTACAATCCAACTCCACTGATGAATCCTCAACCGTTATCCTCGAATTCAATGATTCCACCATTGCAACCGACCAATCAATCAACTCTAATGAATCCTCTTCCTCTACAATCAAATCCAACGCAATATCAAACAAATGCGTTACAAAATAACGCTGTCCCTAACTTTAATCCTCAAGCCAATTTTGGCCAGAATCCAAACGTATTTAATCCACCACCAGTATCAAATGCTCCGATGAATCCGGGCATCGCACCACCACCCATCTATCAACATGATTCTCCGCCAGGATGGAACGATCCTCCGATGTTTAGTAAAACGAATAAACCTCCACCGGTATGTATTAGTACATGTTTTGTAGTCTAATCAGGAAGTGGGATTAAAGGTGATTTTACGTATCATCGGTTTCAAGGCACAAAATCAAGAATGTGTAAATTTCTTATTTTAAGAAAACTTCTTTTTGTAGTTTTATCTTTAAGAGGTTCGCCCAATATGTTAAAAGTTCTTGAGGCTCCATCATGGTAAACGGCTGTGAACCAGTGATTTAGAGGTAGAAGAGGTTTTTAAAAACGAGCCTAATAATAAATAAAACTATCCTTAATCATCTACCACACGGACTGTGAGTCATATTATTTTAAAAAATGGACCCCAAATGACACTAATTGGTGGTCCCTGGTATAGAATAACTAAACTGACATAAATAATAAATCGTAAAAAATTTCTAACATGCACACACCTCAATTTCGAAATTTTTGCACATTCTTAATTTTGCCTTGCAACCGACGAATTATGCGACGTTTTTTCAGATCAAAGACTTATTTAATAAATATATGAAATAGTCCAGACAAATGTTTATATATAAACTATTCAAATAGGAATAACGTTATACTTTAAAAAAAGAATAAATCCCATTTACATAATACAGTGGGAAACGGTTATAAACTAATATTATCAGTATTAAATTAAACTACTATTAAATTATTGCCATCATAAAAAGTGTGGAATCCTAGTAGTAATTAGTTAGGGCTACAAATTATTTTCAACATTTTAGACCAGGGTAGATAATTTTTGAACAAAAATTATAGTAGGATGAAACCCATTAGAAAAGGAAGAGAATATAACAAAAATGAAAGGAAAAATACATTCTATTTATTAATAGATAATAATTTCTGCCCTTACCCTCCCCCCCCTTTTCTATTTTTTCACCTCAGATCGACCGTATCTTATTTTTCCATTCATTTTTGTTATATTCTCTACCTTTTCCAATGGGTTTCATCCTACTATAATTTTTTTCGCTTTTTACCATTTTCAAAGGCTAAAAGCACTGGTCTATTTTCATACTAGCCGTTTTCCACTGTAATTAATTTTAACTTTTTTTCTCCAAAAGGATCAAATGAAATAAATTTCGATTGTAACAATGTATTGAATTGTATATAGTTTCATGGAAGACATGTTGAAATGTCAGCATTACACAGTGGAACAAGATTATGGAATAATATAATTCTACATTCCTCCGAGGTATCAAGTACCCATTCCTCCTAAATGATTTAGTTTTGAAGTTATCTAACAGCTTTATTTTTTTAAAAACCTTTGAAATGGTTGAAAAAATCCAAATGTTTTTAATTTTATGACTAACCCGTGTTTGCATTCCCTTTGAAATAATAGAACTCTTTTCACCAGATAAGATCTTTGTAGATCTTTTTTTAGTTTGGTTGTGTCTTTAAACTGTTTTAGAAAACTCTTTTAATTTCATTATACTGTAATTTTTCAGCCTAAAGTTGAATATGCACCGCCGAGTGCTATAACGCATCCCTTGTATGGAAATACGGCTCCTGCTCCGAACAATATCGATCCCCAACAACAATTGTATGGGGCTCAGATGCAACCACCACCTACGACCTACACGAATAACTTCACTAATGGATATAACAATCAACCCCCTCAACAATATTCGCAACTATATCCAGACCAATCACCGATGCCTGTTAGTGGAATGCCGCCACCAGTTCAGCCGATTGAAGTCGCTAAAGTAGCGGAACCACCAAAGCCAAAAGGTCCGATTCCCGAAGAACATATACATTTGAAGACAGTGTTCGATGAGCTACAAGTTCAGTGTTCTACTGCAGCAACAAATCCAGTAAGTTTCAAATAAGTAGTACAAAATACCACTGCAAGATTTATACATTCATTGAGTTTTTAATTAAAATAGAAAATGTACCTACCAATATACTAGAGGAATATGTTTCAGTCGGGTTGTCTAACTTTTTTCTTAAGTATATTATTTTGGGTAACACAAAAACTATCTAGGATAAATTTTGAAAAAAAATTAAATTTATGAAACCCCAAAAAAAAAAATTTCCCGAGGGTACAATGGGCATAGTACCGGGGAGACTGAGCTTTATTAGATTGAATTTTTCGAATATAACTTTGATTATTTGTTAAAATAACGGCTGAGTTTGACTGATTTGGCATATGCAATTTTTTAAATAATTTTCCTATCTTTGAACTTCTTTTCGTTATAAACAGTACCGATAACATAAATTTAATTTTTTTCTATGCGTTTTTATGTAACTTACGTGCATTCAAAGCATTGAGTAACTAATACAATGTTTATTTCCTATTTCAAGTAGTTACTTTAATAGCTATTGGTCATTAACTCGTGTGGGAAATACTGTGTTGATGGATAGGCAATCCCTTATACATAAATACATAATTATATTACCCCTTAGGGGCCATCCATAAAATACGTCACGCGTTACGGGTGGGGGGGTTTACGAAGTGTGACATTGTTTGACAAGGGGTGGGAGGGGTCCTAAATTTCGTGACGTCACATTTCAAAATCTATTTTAATCAAAGTGTTTAAAGGAGTGGGTTCAAAGTCCATGGACTCAAGATGATTAAGTTGGATCTTTAATTAATATAATTAATCGTTTTTTTTTATTGAGTTTATTTATGGTCGCCCAAACATCCAGGGTCATTGACGACCTCCATTACAACTTATTTACATTTTATTGTAATTTACACATATAAAATTTGACTATAATTCATAACAAGATACTTAAATTTGAAAGAAAAACAAGAAAAAGAACAACATTAAATTTCCCCAAACAGTTTTATCATTTTGATGAATTCGAGAGTCTTCAGGCACCCGGAGTGGTCACTTAAGCAACGTGTCATATTGTTTGATAGATTTATCTTCCGTCTTTCAGGATTGTAGTTCTTACATTCTACGAGAATGTGTTTAATTGTTCATATTTCTCCACAGCGATGGCATGAAGACTCGGTTCTTTTTTGAAATTTAAAAAAAAAATTCTTGAAATGTTTGATTTGCTGTTAATTTTATTAAAAAACTAGCTGGACCTCGCCCGCTTTGCTGAGCGTATCTAAATTATAGTGATTGAATAATAGAAACTTTCATTCCATCGACAAAAAAGACAGATAGATATTTCTAGATCTTTGATTCATATAAAGTTCATGAAAATCCGATAAACTACTTTTCCAGGAAGATATTTCATATAGCTATCTAGAAGAGCTAACTAATAGGTGTTATACGTTTTTATGAATATTATAAAATACCTTTACTTCTGTTCTTTAAGTAGCAATACAATTCGAAAATGTTGAATGTAGTAAATATTTAACTGAGTTTTTCGCCAAGTTCAAATTTTTCAATAGTTCAAAAAGTTGAGTAAGTGAAGTAATTGTTGACTGTTTGAATATAATTTAACACGTTTATTTCTAAACATTATAGACATTCAAAAATTAACAATGAAAAAAGGTTCAATGTTTCAAAAATTTACATTATTAATTTATCGGATGTTAAATTAAAAATCATATTTTGCAGAAAAAATACTCATTGTTATTTCAACTTTTTTGAAGTGATTGTGTTAAAACACTATTTCACGAACTTTCAGGAAAGCTTTTATAAAAACACGAATCCTACAGGAAAAGTACAATAATTCTTATGCTATCTTTTGAGAACCGTGCATTATTCTATTATATGAATTAATCTTATTAATCTATATTATTCTCTGATCTTTTAACTATCCTATTGCAAACAATCATGTCAATCTTTTGCTCTTTGACAAACAAAACATATCTATCTTACGGGAGTAGTACATTTTTCCTGGATAAAAAAGAGATCAAGCCTTCTTGAGGATAATGCGCTAGAACTCTATTTCACGTACTTTAACGAAGCTTCTTTTAAATACACGGTTCCTGTAAGATACAATTGTCTTGTTATCCCACGGGAAGAGTACAATTATGTCGATTTTTTGCTCTATGAAAAATAAAAACGTATCTAGCTCACGGGCCCGTACATTTTTCCTGGATAAAAAGTAGACCAATCCTTCTTGAGGAAAATTTGTTAAAACGCTTATCCATGAACTTTCACGAAACTCCTTTTAAATACTCAGTTCCTGAAGGATACAATTCTTATCCTATCCTACGGGAAGCGTGCTATATTCTGACATAAAAGGTAGCCTATATTTATTCTCTGACTCTCAATTAACCACCACATTGTAAGAAATTATGGTAATCTTTTGCTCTGTGAAAAATAAAAACATATCTATCCTACGGGAACCGCACATTTTTCCTAGATAAAAAAAAGACTGTAGGATAAGAAAATTATTTTTGACTTGAGGACATTATGAGTTATTACTATTTATACATTATAATCAGCTAACAACGTTTAGTTTCAGCATGATTTTTCTTTACACCAGTTTTTCTATTTTCCCGTTGAAATGAGAAATTTTTCCGAAATGAAACGTATTGTAGATAATGATTCACATATTTAGCTATCATCATACTTAAATATCATGCAAAAAAATAGATACCATAAAATATTGGTTTGTAGTACATGCTATGTATCATCAGAAAAGGCGCTGTATGTGAAAAAAGATTTTCCCGCTTTTCTGTTTACATTTTTCCTGAATTTTCTTTGCTATAAACCTCACACAGCCTGAGACCTTTACAACGAATGCAAAACCGTGAAAATCGGTTCGTGCGTTCTGGAGTTATAGCGTCAGGAAGGAAAACCCGACTTATTTTTATATAGTAGATTATTTAAATGGAAATAAAAAAAAAATTGAAATTTCTGTTTTAAATCAATAATTATTTGTAGATGTAAAATATGTGACGTCACACTAAGGAGGGGTGGGTCTCACAAATGTGACCAGCTGTGACAAGGACGGGAGGGGGGGGGGTCAAAAATCAAGAAATTTGTGTGACGTAATTTATAAAATATTTTCCTAAAAATGAAACTAAGCTAGAACAGTTTTTCACCTCCCAAAACCTATATACTGTTTTCATGGAAATTATTAGCGCCGTGAACGTGATTACAAATATATACATACAAATATTGATAATTTTATTAACTTTTAGTAAATATTTTTTTTAATCGCATTCAAATTTAAAAAATTGTATTTTGATTAAATACTTGACGAACATTGAAACCTTGCAGCAAAATTTTGTGCTTAAACTTTTACATTTCTACTTATTTATTAAAATCAATTACTTTATAGCAAACCCGCCGAAAAATTGATGATGTCAAGAAAAAATTGGAATCTCTTTATGATATGTTAAGAGATAATGCTGTAAGTACTGGTAACAGTTTTCATAAATGTCCTATTCAACTAAATTTTAATGATCTAGTTGTCGCCTAATACCCTGTCGCAACTTCATCAAATGGTCCAATCAATTCAAGCTGGGGACTACAACAATGGCTTACACATTCATACTCAGTTAGTGTCTGGACCAGACTTTGCCCGGATTGCCTCATTTATGCCTGGATTAAAAGTACTTTTGCAATGTTCTTCACAACTACATGTGTATTTACGATAAAATATCATCAAGTGTCGAGTTTTCTCCTTTTCTTTTCATCTTATTACATTTTTATATGAAGGGGCTCGTTTAATATATATACATTATACATAGCAGACATAACAAAAATTATTACTTTTTATGAATGTTTTATTAATAATATAGACTTATATATATAAAAAATGAAAATGTATATTTAAGGGAAACAAATATAAAAAAATTAATTTCAAATGCGATTATCTTATTTCAAGTATTTTCATTTTCATGTCAGGATAGTAAATGATAATATTCTGATATAATTCTGTTCATTTTAATTATATTAACTTCACATAAAATGTTAAAAATTTAATGATATAATTGATATGGAGATTCACTTATATAATTTAAATGAAATATACTAATTTTATATTACAACATCGTTGTATTTTTTTTAAATACTACAAAATGGTATGTGCTTTGTAGAGCTGTAATAAACCGTTACTGAGTAACGGGTACATCGTCTGATTAGAAGTACTTAAACGTTACTCTGGAATTAATTTCGTTAGTCGTATTCGCCAAATGGATGTGAAATTAATTTAGTTAATGGCCGAATCCTTCTAGTCTTCTTATATGCCTCGGATACCTGGATAATCCGTTCCAAAGATCGAAGAAGAATTGATCTATTTAAAATATGGACTGGAACAAAATATTACAGATTTACTGGTCAGCCAAAAGAACAAATGCCTCTAAAGGAAATTAAGTCTACCCAGAAACTATCCTCGATGACTGGCGTGAGAAAGGTTGGGGGAGAAAAGAAAACCAGGATGAACCCCAATTTGTTGGATCGATGTTATTTCAAAATTGACCGTAACATCTTTAGCCAAATAAGCGAGATAATCCACTGATCGGCGTAAATCGTTCGTCAAGGCATCAAAGGACTAGAGAGAGGCCTCGAGCAACAATCATCGTAGCCCCTACACGTTGATTACGACGTTAGATTAGAAAGAAGAAGAAACTAAACCTGGGTATGTCCATGACATATAGGTTGATCATTCTACAATCTTTATGCACCAAAAAAATTGAAAAAGTTAAGGAAATTGATTTCTAAATTATATTTTCTATTATTATTCATTATTTCGTTTTAAATACATCAACAGTTAAACTGATCGTTAATTGATTAATCGTTAATCCTCTTAAGTGGAGTTAATTGATTTGGTAAGTGAAACATTAAGCTATAAGTAACGATATAGCGTTATGAGCTATATAAAGGACTCACAAGTTCTTTGTGTAAAATTTTTGGAAAATATTTTGCGTTTTGAAAAATTTTAAATCGACAATTAAAATATTTTTTTTTTGTTGTTTTAAAAAGTTTGTTTGATCATTCTTCGTTATAATAATTTTCAATCAAAATTTGGTAATCTTGGCGGTTAACGTTGGGATTGTTAATTAAATGTATCTAACAATTCTACTACGTATATTTCCTATAATGTGTATCAGCATGGATGTTATGGATATGAAATTTTGTATTTGGATATAGGACGATATAGCTGAATAATATTATACCGGTTTTGGATATACGGCTATGAGTATTAAATTATTTTTCAGAAATTGTAAAGTGAAACACAAATAGGTAAACAATATTTGACTTTATTTCTAAGCTATCATTCGATGCTATAATCGCAATCATAGAGTAATTACGGTAATAGGGCCCCATAGACGAGCAGCATTCTTTCCGGCAGGAATGTTTATTCCGTCCGGGAAGAACGTTCGTGTATGGAACACGAGAGGAAAGCGTGCCGTACGGCTTTTGCCGAAAATTGGCCTTAGCAGGATTACTTGGAAGGATTGCGTTTCAAAATTTACGTCGTTAATGGAGCCTTGCCTTTCCTCTCAATTCTTACTCGTTTAAGTGGAAAGCGTGTCGTTCTTTCAATTTTAATTTATAACAAGTAGTTTTTTAAAGTTTTTTAATTCCGATTTTTGAAGTGCTACTTTTTAATATGGAGTTACAAGAGCATGAAGATAAAAGTGACGTTAGAAATTTCCCAAAACACGTAATTAGAGAATTTATTGAAGTATATAAGGCCCACCCAGCACTATGGCAAAAAATAAGAAAGTTTACGGAAACAAAAATTTAATATATAAAGGACACCTGCAGGCCCTGGTACAAGTATATAAAAAAACGACCCTGACGCGGACATTAACCGATAATTCTCTCAGCAATTTCATGTCACTGAACATTTCCCGATCATGAAGCCACCTCTTCATCCATTTTCTTTTTCTTCTCCCCCTGTACAAGCGGTACATAGCGACAGCCATACCAGTAACGGCTAATACCTTACGTTCCACCTTGTTCCACCTGTAAAACTGCAGGATTAGGTGAGAAGACGCGCTTTCCTTTCACATGATTAAAATTTTTCCGAACCGAGAGAAAATAGCCCATACACGAACACTCTTTACAGTCTTTCCTTCAGGATTGCACTAAGCGGAAAGAATGATCGTCTATGGGGCCCTAATGGGGCCCTATAGCTATTCAATTTTAGGTGTTATCTACTTATAAGTCCAATAGTAACAAAATTTTTATAATAGACTTCCTTTTATGCGAAACTTTTATATCGAATTCAGTTACAATTACGGATAGATTTTTATTTCGGATATCCAATAGTTTCGGCAACGGAGCTCTTTAACATCTCTGAGTAAAAAATTCCTATAGCTGCCTTTAATTTTAAATTCTCATAATTTAAACAGCTCAAAGCTCAAACGGTTCAAACCATAATGAAAAATAAAGTAAATTGAATTTTTTACTGATTTTTAATAACTAAATTTAAAATAATATAATTGAATAGGATAATGCTTTTAATGTTATCTTTTTTGTTCTATCATTTAAGGGGGTATTCTAGTCTAGAGGCCCGAATTTCGAGCGTTTTTGGCAATTGATAAAGAAAAAGCATTTGAAATTTTTAGTATCAATTTTTTTATCATTTGTTTATTTATATTCAGAGAGTACACAAAATTAATTTCAAAAGTTTTTTTTTTATTTTTCATTGAGTTATGCGTCTTTGAAGTAGAGGGAAAAAAAAAGACCGTGTCTTCGTCGCCATGATTTCTACCCTTGTGGTCATTTGAAAAATTAAACAATGATGGATTCTTGATAAGTACAAATGTCGCTATCGCATGAACCTCCAAAACAGAAAAAAACATTTTTTTTTCATAAAATGGCGGCTACTCAAAAATAAAGGTCGATTTTTTTACTCATTTTTTAACTTTGTCGAATTTTTAAAAAATATTACAAATTTAAAATTTTCATTTTTGTTGGTTCATGCGATAGAGCTATATTTAAAGAATATTCATGTCAAATTTCAAGTAAATCGGTTAATTAGAACTTGAGATATTATGGCGACCACATCGAAAAAAGTAGTTTCGAGAAAAACGCGTTTGAAGTTTTACGTTAAGGCTCAACCTGTCTAGTTGCCGCGACACTAAAACGGCTATAACTTCGTAAATAATTTGAATTTTGAAAAATCCTTTTAGAGAGATATTTTTGAATATATAAACTATCGGATTATGAAAGAAAAAAAATTTCGATTTTTTCAAAATCCTAGACTAGAATACCCCCTCCCTGAAGGCACATTTAAAGGCGTGTACATACATTATGTAACACAAAAATGCATTAAGATTTATTTTAATTCGGGACATAAAAATTTATTCTATTTAAAATAAATATTTCCACAGATACTTAGTAAATATTTACAATAAATTTTAATTCTAATTAACTAAAGACAATTTAAATGACAAAGTACAAAAATGCTTGTAACGCTTCGTAATCTCTTTTGCATGTTCAAACTTGTTCGTACTGTAAATAAGTCATTCTCGGAATCATAGACAATTACTTATGAGTCAATATCGTTGAAATCATCCTACATATCTACTTATGTTTATTTAAAAATGCATTGCATTATATTATAAAAGGAAAATTACATTTATAAATTTACATTTGCTTCCATATCATCAATAATAACATTCGTATTAATTTGTAAATATCGTAGTCAACATAGTAAAAACCTGTTGCATTTTTTGGAAGCGATAATAGTAATTCGGGTGAATTCGGGGAATTTGATTATTTCAAATCGTAGTAATAACGCCACTAGTGTCCGTTAAGTAAACTAAATACTGATCCTCGCTTCACCCCACTCGTATTTTTTGCCTACAAATTAACCGGAAACCTGATTGACAGGATGCAGTTAATAGTGGAATTTCATTTAAGTTGGTACCATTCAATACTCGAACTCGTTGAAACTGGTTTCCATTTAAGTTCATAAGTCGTAAGTAAAGTTCGCGTCTACACATCTACAACTAGTCAAAGTTTTTTTTAAAATGAATTTAACCGTTCAATCACGTAAGTAGTGCAATAAATTTATCACATTTATTTCTATTAATTATTGCATTTTAATTATTTCAACTTTGTATGAGCTAATAGTTATAATTTGTGTGACAAAAGCATCTTTCATTTATACTCCTTTATGTGTATTGTGTATATGTGAATTAAAAGCATATGTCCTTTTATAATGTATTGGGCTGCATTAGGGTCGTTTTTTTGAAAGTGGTATAAGTCCATTTTTGATTACATTAGTTAATAATCACAATAAATACAATCTATAAACAATTGAATGTGTAAAAAAAGTAAATCTTATCATTTTTCAAAGTTCCTCAAATTTAAATATAAATCCTTAAATATTAATATAATACTAGGTACTATAATATAATTACTATTTAATATAAAAGCGACTTAAGCCACTTAAATGAAAATCTTTCAAGAATATAAAAATATAGCCAACTTTATAATACATTTTAAATTATATATTTTCAAAAATATTTCCTTCATTTTCAATTAACTATTCTATTTAATTGTTAGCATCGGGTTTATTGAAGAGAACCTATTCTAAATCTTCACAAAATGATGAACCACCAAACAAAATTCCGGCACTTGATTGGTACTACAAGCTGGAAACCGACAATTCCCAGAACAGGGACGATTCGGATAATGACACCGAAAGTGTTTACAGTATACAGGATAAAGAAACTGGTGAGCAAAGAGTAAAATCAAAATTTTTTATATTTGGTAATCTTAGTCATCTTAGTGTTTAACATTGATTAGTATTTATACTCACTAAACCCACTCAACGGTCTCAACATTTTTGCGACTTGGTCTATTCTACTGTATATGGTATGAAATATGGATCTTATGTTTCATAAGGGCGTATATATCTTATGGAAGAATATCATTCTATAAATCTGGTCAAACTAATAAAAATATCAAAAATCGTAGCTGATGCTCGCTTCGCTGAGTGTATCTAAATTTAACTAATTGATTAAAAGATTCCCTACTTTCATAGCGAAATATAAAAATTAATCTATTTTGACAGAAAAAGATGATAGATACTTTCAGACTTTAGTTCCAAAGAAAGTTCATTCCAAGAAAAATATGTTAGCTGTCTCACATCAGCTTCTATACGATTTTTAGTATAAAAGTACCTCTATTCCTTCCTTTAGGACTTGAAAATCTTTCATACCAAATGTCATTTAAAACCATTCAGCTATTTTAGGGGACATTCATTAATTGCGCGAGGCGAATTTTGAAATCCCACCCCTTCTCTTTTGGTAAAATGTCATGAGATTTGGCATAGCCCTTTCCCACAACCCGCAACCCAATGTGATATTTTTCAAAACGTGTGTTTTCTTAAAAAATACGTGATATTTTTGAGACCTTTCCTTTTTCCAAAGTAAGATTAGATGAGATTCGCCTCGACCCCATCGGTCCCTAAACGTCTCACGTAATTAATGGATGTTCCCATAAAAGAATAGATTAGTAGCTACTCTACAAGATTTTTAGCAAAACTTGATTAAAAGTCGTTCCGTTAAGTAATTGTTAATTTTTTGAAATTTTAAGCTTATTATTTTAATACGTTTATTTTTAATTAATACTTCTACAATGAACAATGAAAAAATTCAAATATTGAAAAAAAATCATTATTAATTTTATCGGGTGTGAAATTGAAATTCATATTTATTTTCCAGTAAAAATTGTCAATTTTTTAATTTCAACTTTGTAGCGATTTCATTCGTTATTGTGTAAAATTGGTCAGGCATTCTTGATAAAAATGCGTTAAAATTCTATTTCACGAACTTTACCGAAACTTTTTAAATGTACGGTTCCTGTAGGATATAATTGTTTTGTCATCTCATGGGAACCATGCATTATTTTAGCCCTTAAAGTAAGCTATATCATTCTCCCCCAAACTACCACATTGCAAAAATCATATCAATCTTTAACTCTGTGATAAACAAAAAACATATCTATCCCACGGGAATAGTACATCTCTCCTGAGTAAATTAGATCAAATCTTCTTAAGGAAAATGAGTTAAGGCTCTATTTCGTTAACTTTAACGAAAGTGCTTTTCAATATTCGGTTTCTATAGAAAACATACTTGTTTTACTATCCCATGGGAAACGTTCATTATTCCGGTATAAGAAGTAACCTATATCATACTCTGACCCCTAAACAACCACATTGTTAAAAAGGAAATTTATCTTTTGCTCTGTAAAAAACAAAAACAAAATTATCCCACGGGAACCGTACATTTTTTCTGGATAAAAGTTATACTATATGTTACACCGAATTATAATCTATATCTATGCCAAATTTCATCCAGATCCATTCAGTACTTTTTGAGTGAAAGAGCAACAAACATCCATACATCCATTCTTACAAACTTTCTCGTTTATAATATTAGTAAGGATTTGTATTCTTTTAATCAACAGCAGATTTCATGTAAAAGAAAGTTCTGTGACGCGCCGCAGTAGATATTTTAAAAGTTTTTTTTTTTTTCAATTATGATGTGATTTCTCTACGTTTCATATTTTTCGAGACACCTATATAGTTTATTGACAGTAACCTTTTTTTTTTTTTTTTTTTTGATAGGAACCTACGCGTATCTTTACGATCTTTTTTCGTTAGCGATCACGTAGTTTTCTGATTTTTTTTTCTCTATAATGACCTTCAGTAGTAACTCACTCCCCCATAGCATTTTTCGGTCGTTTTTAAACTATAACCCTTACGTAGTTTTCAAATTTTGTTCGATAACGACCTCGGTGTATTTTTAAAATCTTTTTTTTTTATGGTGACCCCCACATAGTTGTGTTATTTTTTCGACGTAGATTGTCGATTTTTTTCCTATAGTTTTTCCTACTTAGGTAGTTTCTTGATAATGACTCCCATGTAAATTTAACGCCAAGCCTACAATGTTACAGGAATATACATAGGTGTACTTCATAAGGATTATATCTTGGGTAAAAATAATAACCAATGTTAAACACATATAATAATTTTATATTCTAACCCATTCATATTGAAATCTGTTTACAAATTGACTTCAAATCAATACTAATTGGGTTGTGATTTTTAGATTTTGTCAAAGACACCACCGACCTCGACACATCTGACTCCGATTATACGGATGATACAAACGTAGAGTTTGAAGTCGCCAGCATGAGTGAAGTGGACGATCACGTTCAGTCATTTTGGGCTGGGGTTGATTTGAACAGTAGCAGTGGCACCGATGTGAGTCTACTGGGACATTACTTCCCAGAGGGTCAAAATTTGATGGTTGATTCACATTTCTTAATAACCAATTAAACTAAATAAAGCGTAACATTAAATGTTTAAACTGATTTGTTTTAATTTACTTTAATACAACTCATTGTATTTTACTTACGAATAAAGATGGACATATCTCGATTAAACTAGAAAATTCTACGTTCTTAAGATTGTGTCCTTCGTAGTAAAAGAAATATTCTTTATTTGTGTTTATTTGGTTGAAAAGAATTTGAATCAACATTCAGATCTTGATACTAAGGAATAAGTACGTGTCGAATCTACGAATTGATCATTAACTAATTTTTGATATTAACTGCTTTTTAATTATTTAAAACAATACGAAATAGTTGTGTTTGATGAAATTATGAAAAAATTAAGAAAAAGAAAATAGAAAAAATAGACGAAGAAATTGATAAAAAAAAAACTAAAATAAAGAAATGAACATAGAAAACTAAAAGAGAAAAATTTTTAAAAAATATATATAAAAGAAATAGAGAGATATTTTCAAAAAGAAAACAGAAAGTAAAAAAAGAAAGAAAATTCTATAAAAGAAAATTGAAAGTAAAAAAATTAATGGTTAAAAGAAGAAAGAATAAAAAACCAATGGTAAACGAGAAAAAAAAAAAGATAATTAAAAAAATCATAATATGTGTATTGTTTTTTTGTGTTAAGTACTTTGTAAGCAAATTGAATTTTGATGCAGTGAATCATGCAGACATTTAACGGGTCGTTTAAACTTGTCGTTGCACGTTTCTAATTTAATGGCTCATTTCTTTTATGACTTTCCCAATTTGAACATTTTGAAATCCAACAAGTCTCAACAAGCAACAAATTTACATATCAATCGGTTAAAAGGTCATATCCATTGCATTTTTCACTGATCAATCATTAAATTCTCATAATTTTTTTTTTGTTTTTTTCAAATCAACAACCTAAAAAATTAAGATAAGCCATATTGAACTGTGGACTTAAACATTTTTATTTTGGTTGTTGATTTTTTTTACAGCATTTACTAGTGTTTTCGATTTGTACGTGGGTCTAATATTGCATTAACATTAAATTTGTTTTTGATGACAATAAAACTGCATTGTACGCATGTCATACGCAATATTAAATTATAATAATTTCAATATTGCGCATGTCTAGTGCTATACAATTCGGTTTTATTTTTATCTGGAACAAAATTATTATGACTAATGGATTAGATTTAGTAGCATTTTGTGGGATTTATCAGGATTCTGGGAATGGTTTTCATCAGACGGGCTTTTTGTCTCAAATAGCACGAACTAATTAGCACTTGTTGTGTGTGTGTGTCTTTTATGTCGATTGTAGTGAACTTAAAAGAACTAGTTTTCATTTTGAAATGTATGTGACGTAGGATGTGCTGTCAGCGGAAGTAATCGCGGCTATACAAACAGAAAATATTGACGATATTTTATCTTCGGCTGGCACTGAATATGAAGCTGAAGACGATGTGGATAACAGCTGCCTAAGCGTCCCAAGAAAACCCAAAATAACTCTTTGTACCCAGTGCAAAGGACCAAACGACAACCCTTCTTTTCACTACTGCAAAAAATGCTATCAGGTAAAAACAAACATAAGAACTATTAACTTAAATCTAGCTAATTTTTTAAACATAGGTTCGAAAAGCGATTTTTCCTCCGAGACCCCGCCGTGTTCGTTCTCGCAATCAGACGAATTCGGGAATTTCATCGTCCCAAGAATCTCCACAACTGATAGAACCGGAGAAGGTGCATTCATTTTTCAAATGTTCGCAAGATTCGGGCATGGGAAGCAGCAGCCAAGAAAGCTGTGCCATTTCAAGTTTGGACTTGGATAAGATTGTGGTCCCGGATGAACTGGTGAAAGAAGAAAAACAAAATCAAAACAAAACCTCGAAATTGATAGAAAATCCTGTAATTAATTAAATATTTATTTAGCATGCGGTATTTATTCTGGACATTTATAATATGAAAACTAAAAAATTACCTAAAAATATTTGAATGGAAAATTAACTTTCAAAGAAGGTTCTTGAGGTTTCCTTTGATAATAAAAAGAGGCCGTTCATAAACTACTTCACGCTAAATTTGTCACACCCCCTCCCCCGCGCCTTCGTTACGCTGCGGTACACTTTGACTTCATTATAAATATAACATCACGAAAGCTACACCCCATCCTCTGTAAATACAGTATCATCTCACTAATCCGGTACTTCAACAAACCGACACGTCCAATAATCCGGCACCCTCCGCTAACGCCTACGCGCTCCGATTTCTCTCTATGAAATTCTTTATTTTTAACCGACTTCAAAAAGGAGGTTCTGAATTCGACTGGATTTTTTTTAAAGTTTGTTACCTCAGAACTTTTGACTTGGTGATCCGAATTTGATGATTTTTTTTTTATTTGAAAGCTGGTGCTTTCCGTGTGGTCCCATTTTAATTTGAAGGAAATCGTTTACTTCTAACGGGTTGAAAACTAAGGGATGAAATATTAACTTCTTATTGGATAGCTCGATTTTGATAATTCTTTTTTTATTGGTAGAACATATTTTTAAATTAATCTCATATCCATTTTTTATAAAAAAAAAAAAAAAACTAGACTCATCGAGGTCAAGATTAGGGGTGAAATAATATAATAAATTTTTCCTGGCTAACCCAATTTTGATAATTTTGTTTCTATTACGTACATCGTACCTTTAAATTGTTCACATTTCAATTTGAAGGAAAATATCCACAAATCCATCATTTTTAAAATTTTTGTTGTTATTTTATAAATCGTCTAATCGCATCACACGACAACCAATCAACGGATTTTAATGAAATTAGATATGATGGTAATTGACTATTCGGGTCATTATCCAGGGTACTTATTATTTCAGAAAACTGTCTCATTTTCACGAAAATTAAAATTTACTTTAATTTAGTAATCCGTGAATGCTTTTTTTAAAAATTTGCATAAAGAATTGTCCCTGAATTGGTTCAGAATCGTATTTATAAATTAAGCTAATTTGAATGACAACTAAGAAGTGCACCTCAGAAACCTGCTTTGTTTACATTTTTTTATGTTAACTTTCTTAGTTCAGAATAAATATTATCCCATTAATTTAATAATTTTATTAATCACTTTTCTTTTTCGTTAAGGATATGGATGACGACAAGTGTATTATGTGTACAGAGCAACCGAAAAATGGAGTATTTGTTCATGGAAGTATAGGCCACATGTGTTGCTGTTATAAATGTGCAGTGAAAACGTGGACGAGGACTAAACGATGTCCTATTTGCAGCTGTAAGGTTAAAAATGTTCTGAAGGTATTCGCGAGATAAAAGTAGTTTTTAAGTATCCCTATTTTTAAATTTTATAATAACAAAGAGTATATATATAAATATTTATAAACCTAAAAAAAAAAACAAAACAAAACAAAAAATAGGCAACAAATTATAGTAACAAATTTTAAAAATAGCACAAAAATATTTTTTTCCAGACTTAAAAAAATTGCTATAAATAATTAAGTTTAAAAAAATGATAATACCGTAGATTAAATAAATCAAGACTAAATAGGTTATTTTTATCAATTAAGAACGCTGAAAATTCGAAATATAAATTAAAAATTTGATATTTTCGTCAATTTAAAATACTTTAAATCAATATTTATTAAAAAAAAAAACTTAAAAACATAAAACGCGGATTAAAAAAAAAACTAAATTATCGTTCAACGAATTCAAAAAATCAATAAACTTGATTCTTCCTAAAAGTTACTATACATATTTTTGTTGTTTTAAGTAATTATTGTTGAACAGATTTTATTATTTAATTTAATTTTTAAGAAAGTTTTTTAAATGTATTTAAATTCTGTTGTTAATATTTAAAAAAAAATGGAAAGAATTTATTCAAGTTTGTTATAAGCTATGTTCCAATATTAAACTCAAAATAATTGTTTTTGTAGTTTTCAATTTTGCTCGAGTATAAAGGTTAATTATTTGGAAATTAGTAAAATATGATTGTAAGGATTTATTGTATTGCTCTAATTGCTTCTGTTAATTTAGGTATTTCAATCAATTGTATTTGTTAGGATCGATAAGATAAGTCTGCTTAAGTATAGAAATAGTTTAGTAGATAGTTAATAATAATGAAAAAGAAAGTTAGATAAATCTGTAATAAGTTACATAACTATCAAAATTTGTTAAATACTCGAGCAATACTTGAAATTTTTTTTATAAAGAAAATGATTTGTTAACGTCTTTAGAATAAGTGGAATGATCTTTTAATCAATATCTGTCAAAACGTTCAATTCGGAAAGTGATTTCATTCAGAGGGTTACTTCTTCAGAAAAAAAAAAGAATGTGAGACCCACTAATGGGTTACACCGAAGTGAACGTATCAGCAGGGTTACGACACTCTGACCTCCCACCACAGGCTTATTTGTCCTGAGGAGTCAATAAGTGCCAACATAAAAGAAAAAAAAATATTTTAATTATTTTTGTTATTACTGGGATTTTGAATCGTCACTGTTTTTGTGATATTTGTGATATTTGATATGAAAGTTGTTAAAATTATTAAAATTTTGTGTTGTCTGACCATCCTTGGGACGAATAAGAGGATAGGGCAAATAAATTAACGTCAGACCCTTGCGTATCAGAATTGTTAATAACAAGTGACCACTTAGCTATTTTTTAATACCATGAACACTTATCATAAATAAATGTTTTTGTTATACAATAAAACATGAGATTTTGGCAATTTAGAGAAAAGTTCTCTTTGATCTAGGAAAAATAAATTTTGTTGAAAAATTTATAAAATATTTTATAGGAATGGAGTTTTTTTGTTGGAACGAAGCTATGTAAGACTTGAAAAGTTTGTTCATCTGTAGACAAGATTTTTGTTACAAAATACTAAATTTGGTTCAATATTAATCAAGAGGAAAACTATCATAGTATCAAAAAGAAAACATGGTGTGAGTTTCAAATGAAGAATCTTTTGGTATGCATAAATAAATACAAAATTTGATATAAGATTTTAATGGAAGAACAACGGGCGATACACTGGTGGATTACACCATTATAAAAATAAATAAAAATGGTGATAAGTGATTGTAGAATATAAGTGAAGACGATCTGCTCATGTTATCAAAATAAATTAATACTAAACCTCTGTAATAGCAAAGGTCTAATTGACACCACTAAAATTAAAGGTTCATAAACACAGTGATAGAGAATCATTGGTGTAAGAGAAGACTTATCTTGAAAGTTAATGTGCCCAATTTTTGTTAGAACTTCATCCAAATGCTTCAATTGCCATTTTTGTAACCAACAATGCCAGGACGACTATTCCTTTCAAAATCTTAATTTTAAGAGGTTTTGAATTACTCTAATAAGATATGTGCGTTCTTATCTACAGTCCATAGTTATACCAAAGGTTTTAATTTCGTTTAAAGAAAGAAAATCTAATTTGAAAAACTTTGTGGGGTCACCGTGACTCCGTGCTATTAGAAAAAGGCTTAAAAAATCAATAAAATGAGCGTTGTAACTTCACTTTATTTCTATTATCAATAACAAACAATGTCGGTAGAAACAATGCATGTCGGTCTTATCCCATCTTTTTTATTCCCATACTCAAAATTCCATCTGACAATGATCCTGTGTTTCTTTATGAGGGGCCATCCATAAATTACGTCACACGAATTTCATGCTTTTTTTAAAAAGTAACATCAAATCAAACATTTCAAGAAATAAATAAAAAATGTAACACTTTGATTAAAATAGATTTAAAAATGTGACGTCACAAAATTTAAGACCCCTCCCACCCCCCTTGTCATACAATGTCACACTTTGTTGACCCCCTCCCTCCCCCGTAACGTGTGACGTAATTTATGGATGGCCCCTGACAGGGTGTCTACGAAACCATGAAATTTATATTATCCTTAAAGAGTTCATATTTTTAGTACCTCCTCCCCTCCTACCTATTATATATGTATGATTCCTATTTTTCAACTGGCATCCATTCAAAATCAGTAAGGCTCAAATATGATTAAAAATCAAAAATGTGAAAAAATGTCTGAAAAATATTGAAGCAAAATAGCTAACATTTATTTTTTAGATTTCTTTCAAGTTTTTGTTTTGAGCATTTTATCAACTCTGAGTAATTGCATCATTTAACATTAAATTTTTTTTTTCCAACATTCGTCATTTAAAGTTTTTAACATTTCTTTGATTTACAATATCCTTAACTTTATCATAAAACATTTAGTAGACACCTTGTATAATCTTCCTCGACTATTTTTATTGAAATAATTTATTTAAATAATACGCAAGGCTTTGAGGTGCTTTTAAAAAAATAGAACACAAAAAATCAAATATTAAAATAGAATTTTATAAAAAAGGTATAACAATGTCGCAGTTCTAAGCGATTGATATATTGCGGGATTTGATCACAATATGATAAATGCCGACTGTTAAACGGATTTATTTTAATGTATAATTTATATTATAAACAAGTGAATAATCGATGAATTCATTTAACAGATGCTGCTGCTGTTGATATGAGATATGTTCGAGAAAACGACATAGACAAGACATACAAGAAACCATGTATTGAAACATGAAATTAAAAAAAAATATTTTCTTTAAACAGGTGGAAACATGGAACATGGAAAATATCATGATAGAGAAAATGCTTGCCTCTTTGATTTAAGGATTCTGTTACAATTAAACGTTTCATTTTGCATTTAAGCTATAGTTACGATAATTTCAATTATTGTATAGTTGATAATTTTGTGTTAACGAGTTAATAAGGTTTTCATGATTTTAATAAGAATATCATCATTGGTGGCAAGTGCCGTTGTTGAGTGGTCTGTAGACCATTTCGTCTTGAATCTAATTAACAAGGCGCATCGCCACGGAACTAATAAATAAAATCTTTAAAGGTTGCAAGTTCACTGATCTTTTTTTTTTCTTATTAAAAATTTATAATTGAGTCTTTAACGTAAGCACACATTTTATTGTATCCAATATTTAAGAAATGTAATTAGTAGTTTAATTACTGTGATATTAATCTACCAACAATTGTTATCAATTATTATATTTAACATCACTTATAATTGCTAATTTTGTTTTCAGGAATTTGGAAACGCATAAGTTTTGTAATGATGTTCGAAAAAAACCCAAAATGAATAAATGCCAAGAAAAAATTGAAAAAAAAAGGTGAGCAAATAAAAAGGGTAATCAAAAATGTGGTTGATTTATTTTTCCTTAAACCTTATATCCTTTGGTTCTTAAAAAAAAAACGACTAGACGTTTTAATTTAATGCAATAAAAGTAAAACCGTTAGAGAATAGCGTGAGTCAATTTTATTATATAGCAAAAGCCTTCAAAAATGCTCAACAAAGCGGATCGGGATTAACAATTAAATGAAAAATACTTTTATTAGTCGATTTCAGTTTTAATTAGATTAACGTCGAATAATTAGTAACAAGTCAGGGAATCTTAATTTTATTGGCTTTTTTTATTATTGATGGTTAATTTATTGGTGTAATGAGGTGGAATTGCGAGGCGATACAAAAGATTTAGTGAGTAACTGAAATTGATGAGAGAAAATAAAATTTGAATGAGTCATCGCACTGGTCGATTTTGACAGTGAGAGGGTAAATGAAAACGAAATGAATTGAAAAAAGACATTCGCCTCCCCTCAATGTGTTGTGAATCTGTTGGTCTGCGTTTGTATTGGGTTATTGAACAATGCCTTCGGTTATTTGTATTTGTAATTCGCTCGTGTGATTTCAATAACTGGAGTTAGGCAATGTATAAACGAGACGTGGTCGATAAATATCGTAAGGCTTGAATGAATATATCATTTGTAGGATGGTCAATATATAAATATTCAAGAATGGTTTGATTTTAAAAAAAAATATCTGGTATAAATTTTAAACTAATTAGTCAAAATTAGTTTGTGAAACTCTTAGCCATTTTGTACTATATAATAAAAATTATTTATAATATTTAAAAAATATTTATATCAAAAAAATTTTCCCATAATTATATTTGAGGAAATTTTTTTATTTTCTCAAATTTGGAGACTGATTCAAACTTATTTTAAGAATTCACGCATTTACTAATGGATAGCTTCTTAAACAAATTTAAAGAGAGTTTTGTTTTAAGAAAATAAGCTTTAGAAAATTTCAATATTGAAAAATGAGCGTTTAAAACATAAAAAAAGAGTTACTCAAATACGTTACATGGATTTCAAAAATTATAATAAGAAGTCCTCTACCTTTTTTATAATTATATTGAGGAATTAAATTGATTTATTTATAATTTTTATCATATGTAACAGCAATATTTTAACTACATAATTCGTACAAGTTTTATTAAAAAATTTGATATTGAGCTATCGTTTTCAAAAATCTCTTTAAAAATCTTCGTTCTGATCAATAAAACTAATGCATCATGTTAGATATGGCCCTGGTATGGGCGAGCTCCCAGGCCAAAAATTGTGGAGGGCCTTTATATACTCTCTTTACTGTTGAAATAGAAATTGTTAGGTCGTACTCAAGTTTGATAAAAAATAAAAACATTTTTCAAGTTTACTCCGAGCCCCCAAGCTCCAGGCCCTCAAGTTATACCCTTATACCTGTTATACCCTACTAGCACCCCACCCCTCTTACAAAAACCATGATGACAGCTTGAACAGAAACTGAAAACTAAATTATTTGACCAAAGCTCTTAATTGAACAAAGAATTTAGAAAATGATCGGATTTACACTACTGTTATAAAGTTTAATAATTGACTCAGTATGTATGCTAATATAGATATTAAAATGTATGGTCTTACAACAGTTACTTATTATTGTCCTTCATAATCCTGAATGATCCTGAAAAAGCTTCAGGCTATTTAAAAGTAACATTTTCTCCATAGACTATGCTTTTTTTGTTATTTGAAAACAAAATCACGATCTTTAACAACTAGTCTTATACTTTGTTAATTAATAAAGGAATTATACAATCCTATTATAACTATCTACTATTTAAATCAATTGTCCCAGCTTTTTTAGTGTTAAGAGATAAATTTTCTTCTTTCGTTTCCTGTATCGATTTCAAAACTGGAGTTTTGACAAAAAAGCGATCAAAGTTCTTTTTTAATAGGAATAAAACGTGCCTAATAGGAAGACTTAGAATAGTTTTCTTTTCTAGAGTTTTACTGCGATTTGACATTTTGGAAAAATATATAATTTTTTATATGTTATATGATACTATTTGAATATGTTCCAATTGGCGCTCACAAGTTTCGATACGTGCCATTAAAGGAAAGTAGATACATTTCGAGTGTTATAAATGCCTAGTGGAACGCACCCTTAGAGAGTAAAATAAGTTTTTTTTTTTTATAGTACTCGATTAATGTAGCCACTTCAAAAACATTTTTAACTCAGAAATGAATAAATTTGATAAATACAACAAGCAAGAGTCCTAGATAGGTTAATCGTTAGAAATTAGAATTGAAGGGAGTTGAAAGTTTAAACGTTTAGACTTCAAAAATTTAATTATGAAAATAATAAAAATAGATTTTTACTGAATTATTAATAATTAAATAACTAAATGTTAAAATAAATTTCAACCCTCTTTTTGAGTCACAGGAATTTAAAAAACTCCTTTTTTACCGAACACCGTAATCCTTTTAAGAATAAAGCTTTCAAATGTTCTTTCATTATCTTCAGTGTTTTATTTTCCAATGTTTCTACCATTTAGTTACGGTAGTTTTTTATACGACGGTTTTATACGGTAATCATTTTCAACAATTTTTTTTTTTGAAGTATAACGTCTTTTTGCGCGCTATACCTACTTGGAGAGTAAACCGAATGTGTTACAGAAGTTGAGAGGGGAGATATAAAGAGAGAGTTACGTTCGTATGTCTAATACACAGTGCATATCTATTCTCCGATCCTCTTTTGTACAGAGCTTCATGTGTCCCCACTCTTACATTGAGTTTAACGTCTATAGTCCAGAGTTTACATAGATCTAGATGCATTGTAAGAGCAAGCAAGCGTATACATTTTCTTTCTCTCATAGCCCGTTGTTCTTATCATAAGCAGAGAGAAGACTTCTCTCTGTCATAAGCTTAGGTATTGTTTCAATCTTACAATCTACTGCAGTAATAACTAATGTAATTGATATTGAAAACAATGAAAAAAAATCTAAAATATTGATTAATATGTGAAAACCCATGCTATATATTATACGAGTACATAGATACCGAAAGAAGTTATACTTCTACTGTGTGGTCTATTATAAGCACACTTATTTTTGTATTTTACACTACATTTTTCAGAATTTTAAAATTTGGCGGCGCACTACCTAACAATAGGACAAGTATAAAATAATTGCACTTAATCATTGTACTACCGGTTTATGATTATAATTTTCAATCTAAAATAAAATATACTACAAAGGCAAGGTATACATTACACATTCTATATACCTTGCTACAAAGGCAACAAAATGGAGATTTACTGTATAAAAGTACGCACAAAGTTATTTTCATTGTTTGCATTTTTAAAATTTGGCGGCACGCTTCATAAATTTCACGGCACCCAAAAGTGCCGCAGCGCAGTGGTTGTGAATCACTGGTCTAGAACATCTATTAATTGGGTAAAATCTACTCCTATTCGATTTTTAATAATTGATAACAAAAAAGTTAAAAAACTAAATGAATTCATTGCTACAAAAATGAACATGTATATATTCTAAGTATTATGCCAATATTAATAAATAAATATTATAAAAAAATGAAAAACCGACTTCAAAATATATAAAAATTCTTAAACAAGAAATGCACTAAAAAGTAACAAAACAATGGCGTACCCTTGCAGTATCTACAACCTACAAATTATTAGGATGATACAATGTACAACTATTGTTATTTTTGGAGTTGGTGTCAGCCAAGGAAATACAACTATATTGGTACTTAGCAATAAACGAGAATACCTTATGAAAATTATTTTTCAAATTAACTTTTAAACAATATACTCGAACTGTAACAATATCTAGCGACCTTTAAACTACAAAATACCAATTACCAACTAAACCTTTTTACAATTTTTACAAATTACCATTAATATTTATTTTCTTGACTGACACCAACTCCAAAAATAACAATAGTTGTACATTGTATCATCCTAATAATTTGTAAGTTGTAGATACTGCAAGGATACGCCATTATTTTGTTACTTTTAAGTGCATTTCTTGTTTAAGAATTTTTATATATTTTGTCGGTTTTTCATTTTCTTATAATATTTATTTATTTCTTGCGTTTTAGTGATTTGAAGTTTGATAACTGATTTTTTTTTTCTTGAAAATGGTTAACCTTCCAAACGCGCTGCTCATATGAGGCAGCGCCGTTTAATATTAAAAGTTACTAGATCATCCTTTTTTGCCCTTAAGGGTTGACATTTTTTGCTTTTAAATGTAATAACAAAACTAAGTGGATTACTCTTTCCAACAGAAAAAAAAATTATCAAAACTCGGTTAAATGTCACTATTTCATCCTCTATTTTCATCCTTAAGGGGTGGTTTTTTTTCTTCAAATTGAGAACAATTTAAAGGTACGTTGTACGTAAAAGAAACAAAATTATCAAAATCGAGTTAGCCAGGAAAAATTTATAATATTATTTCATATCTAATTTTTAACCCCTTATGAGTGGGGTTTTGTTTTTTTAAAAATGGATAGGAGATTATTTTAAAATTATGTTCTACAAATAAAAAAAGAATTATCAAAATCTAGCTATCCAATAAGAAGTTAATATTTCATCCCTTAGTTTTCAACCCCTTTGAAATGGAAGATTTTCCTCAAATTAAATGGGACCACACGAGAAGCACTAGCTTTCAAATAGAAAAAGAATTATCGAAATCGAGCTATCCAATAAGAAGTTAGTATTTCATCCCTTAATTTTCAACTCCTTAGAAGTGAACGATTTCCTTCAAATTAAAATCGAACTACACAACAAGCACTGGCTTTCAAATAAAAAAATAATTTTTAAATTCGAGCTATCCAATAAGAAGTTAGTATTTCATCCCTTAGTTTACAACCCCTTAGAAGTAAACGATTTCCTTCAAATTAAAATGGGACCATTCGGGAAGCACCAGCTTTCAAATAAAAAAAGAATTATCAAAACCGCTTCACCCAGTCGAAAATGCTGAGGTAACAAACATTAAAAAAAAAATACAGTCGAATTGAGAACCTCCTCATTTTTTTGAAGTCGGTTAAAAATGTATATAACAATGTAATAAAAATTTCGGGACAGTCACGGTATCTATTGCTTGATATATACGTAATATACCTTTGTGACTATACTATGCGAATATACTATATTATACTATTATAGTCTACTATACTATGTAGTCTGTTAATATTTTATCGTAGATTTTTTTTTTTTTTTTGTAAAACAAGTGATAAGAATTTAGATTTGAAATTTGCTTGTTAAGTACGTTTAGTAATTGAATTTTCTTATCAAATATGATTGCTTGAAATTTAAATTTGGAAATATTCATGAGAACTAAATGCTTATAATTAAAACTGATTATTTATTGTACTCATTTTTAAAAAAATGTATAAATCGATTTTTTGATATTTTTTTATCAAATAAAGTTTTTAAACGGTAACAAAGTTGATCGTCTATAGGGCGCCTAACAACGCATCAGACTGGAGCGCAGAAGTTCCACCACCACCCGTCAATTTCCACAAATACACCTCTGTCTCGTCTAGCAGACAGCACATCGAGTTATTTTATTGGGACTTGCAAGTAGCATCACTGGTCACACCCTTGTCGAGTTTTATTGTGGACTGTCAAAAAGTTTTCTCTGTGCCGGCTTACGTTATTTTCACACCGATTTCAATCAAATACCCCGTGTTTTCATTTACAAATCAATCAAGTAAGTCATTTTCTTCATTTTCCACCCAACTGTTCATTCATTCTTCCCAATCTTTGCCAATAAATGCAAATTCACTTGCATCCAACGGCTCTGGTCTTAACTGGTTCAAGTTAATAAATTTTTAAATAATTTTTTTTTTACTATAAATTAAACGTTAAAAGTTAAACAAATTTAAGTGTTTAAAAATAATTAATTTTTATCGAAAAAACTTAATTCTTAAAAATTACTTCATTCAGATAAGGGACCAATTAAATTTTTTAAAAAAATAAATCGCCATTCAAAAGCCAAAACAAAATATTTATCATTTTCAATTTCAAGGCCTTTAGATAAAAAAAAATATTCAAATAAAGACGTTTATGACTCATTGGTAAAGATATTAAAACTAAAGTATTGTTTAAAAATTTCTTTGTTCCTAATTGATTTTTTTTTTGACTCACTTTTATAATATTATTTTGATCGTAAAAATGAAATTTTAGCCGATTTTAGTTCGATTGTAATTTGAAACTTTCGAAAATGAGGCACTCATTGTGTTAACTTGTCTGTGGGGTTTGCCATCTTCTCTACAATGTCTCAATGCCACAACCTAAATACTTGTTTTTTTTTTTCATTTTCGATTAAATTTAAAAAAATTAAATGAAGATTAAACAAAACTAATTACGAATATTACGTCAACGGTAAAAAATTTCTGGTATCATGTATGTATATGAAAGTGGAAGCGCAATGAGTCACACAAATGGCTTCGAGGGATATAAAGAAAATTATTGTCTTGTAAATATAAAACCACGGTCTTTATTTTAGACGCAAAACTTTTAGCTGTATTAATATTTGTTTTATTGTTTGAACAGTCGCTTCCTCTATAAATTCACATTAAGCACTAATTTCTTATAAATACAAGAAACATTTGTTGCAATTTTAAAATATAAGACCTGATAGATAAAAAAATATTTTTATTACTTGAAAAAAAACTTTCAAATTTTTCTGCAACTTATTACCCATATAAAGTTACTTATCGTTTTATGAAAAATATTTCAAATTAACGAAACATTATTAAAAATAACTGCCAATTAAAGAAGTACTTTTCAACAAAGTTAATGGAGATATTTATGAAATTTGAGCTATTTACGATATCCTTATATACTTTTTATGAAGTACAAGGTGTCTCTCTCTCTCTTACATGTTTCCGTTTTATAACGAATGAATGGAGTAGACTAACTATACATATGTCGCAGGAATATGATAGCATTGATGATTAAATCAAATCCTTTGAACTATTTGAGGACCATCAATCGAGGAATAAGTTCTTTTTAACTATACTTCAATTTATAAAAGCAAGAGATTGTTTTTATGGAACGATCGCTGGAAGTGAAGGGCGTAGACTTTCATAATCAGTCGTAAACTATAAATCGATCTGTTCAGAATTTATCAACTTTACAACTCGATTGTGTCTAAATCGTAACTAAAAATTCTAATTTGGGGTCACTTAGTGGCGTGGTTTACTAGAAGTTGCCCTATACGCCTGTGGTCTTAGGGTCGAACCCCAATAAAACTCTAAAATTTTTTTAGGGTTTTTGGATTCGCCGGTCGCTAATGAGCATGTATTAATATAAAAACTTTGTTTTTTTTGTTTTGTGCTTAATTTTTGTCTGACAGCAGAGTCATAAATGTTATCACATTACTACATTAAAGTGTCATGTAAATGATACAATAGAGAGTTTCAAAAAAACTTTTTCCTTATTTTGTCTAAAAATTGATAGTATAGGTATTATACCTTTTAAAACAAAAATGTGGTTGCCAAACCAAGTTCTTAAAATACAATATTAATGTTTGCCTCAATCCATTAAAAATCTATTTTTACTTTTTTTTTTTTTTTTTTTTTTTTTTTTTTTTTTTTTTTTTTTTTTAAAGTCGCTTCAACTTCCAGGGCTATTAGCGACTGCGCATAGTAGTACTATGCCTAGTAAATTAATTAGATTTTGACAAAAATATTAGATTGGAAGAAAAAAGAAAAAAATTTGATATAGGCTGGATAGTGGTAACAATGATTACAATGGACATAACGGTGATAACAATGGTAACAGTGATAACAATCCATTTATTTGATGGTTAATTAGAGGGTTTTGTAGAAGGTGGAGTTCTTTATTCTCCTCCAGTTGTCGTCAAATTCGGGGTGTTCCGGGTCGAGAGCAGCCCTCAGGTCTGATTGGCTGAAGGACAAGTCACAGCTGGGAACTTTTTTTGCTACTATATATTAAGGGAAGTATTGTAATCGGGTCAAATTTTCGAGCTTTCACTAGAAATGCATATTTTGGGGCCCCCTGGGTCCAACAAAAACTGATTTTTGGAAACATGTCTGTATGACATGACGTATCGTATTAAATGCTTCAACCGAATTTCATCAAACTTGGAGTTTTACCTTTTTTATTACATCTAGTTGTGCCGCGAAGCTTTTGGTTGAAATCGGTTGACTGGAAGCTTAACTTTATTCTACGGGTTTTTGAGCTTTTTAAATTTTTTTCGAAAATGGCTCCAACGATTTTCTTTAAACTTGCTATAGTACTTAGACGTATTAATGTCTATAACTTTTATTTGAAGTTTTTTCCTGGGAAAATTCGGATAAGGACGGTTCTGGATTTAACAATGGGAGTTCGTGTATACGTATACAGGCTGCATGCACATGGTTCTGTTTATATAAGGTTTGTTCCAGACGTTGAAGCCAAACACGTCCACGTAAGACAATGAGCAAGGTACACTGACCAAGCGACAAGAGTGAGTGAAGAAATGGTTCAGCCCTCAGCCGCTTGGCCGCATTAGGCCGAGAGTCGAGCTATGAACGTACGTTTTTGTGACAATAGCTTGTTTAGACACTGATTTGAAGGTGTTTAAACACCGCAAAACCGGTTTAAAATTAGAGTGAAGTTCTTGCTTTATGATTTTCACTCACTCTTTTCTCTTGTTTAATGTGTCTTACTCTTTGTCATTCGGTGGACGTGTTTGAAAATCATCAAATGGACAAGTGGAACAAACCTATAGATATTTAAATATTATTCAATTTATAATTTTGTTGATCCAATCGTATTTATACTCTTTTAACCAACAGCGATTTTCATAAAAGAAAGTACTGTGACGCTTTGCAGCAGATATTTTTTTCATTTTTCATTTAAATAACACAGGAAAGTTTTTTTTATTTTTGCATTTTCATAACTTTGGAAGAGTTCATCGTAACAACAATCTGAAAGAAGGGGTTTAAAGGAAATTTCACAAAGAAAACACCTTAATAGAGATATATTACAATATAATGTATTTGAAGTTATTTAAATCAATTTTTTGAGTTAGATCAATTAAAACCTTTTCCTTTTTTCCTCTAGTTTAACAGAAATAGGTACAGTTAGCAGATTTATTTTCAAAATTTTGAGATTAGCAAGTATAGTTTATTTTACTACAGCATGTGTTATCCAATAGCAGATTAGTTATGTTGAACTTTTTTAAACAGCAAAATAATAAATTAATGTTAAAAACTAAACTATCGTCTCTATAGAAGACGAATTTACAATACTAACGTAGAATGGAGATGAATATTCATGCAAATTGTGTTATTAAAACAATTACTATGTTAATTATAAATTTAAGAAATTGAAATAGTACTTACATACTACATAGCATCATGCTTATGTACACAACAGTACTTATATTTGTTGAGTTAATTAACTCCATTAGAGTTTTATAGCACAATTAACTTAAGTGCATTAAATATTAATATAATTTTACTGTTTGCTTTGATTGCAAAAAGTTACATTTATAGTACATACTTTCAGTCTTAATTTTCCTGATTGAAATATAACGCAAATAGCATTAATTTATTGAAAACATCTCCTGGATAGCACAAAATTAAACATGTATATATAAGTTTTACTTGGAAATCCTACTTTTCATATTTGATTAAAATTGACATTTACAATATTCTTTGGAAAGAAGCAAAAATTAAAACATTTGCTTAAAAATCACATAAAAATTTACAATAATGAAGTAACTTGAAGCACCGTAACTACAAGCCTAAAAAAGGACATTTCATTATAACCCAAGCAATAATTTTTTTTTGCCAATAAACACTATTAATAAATAGTCAAGCCAAAAATAAACGACCAGTTTTTTGCAAATCTTTGCCATTGAACATTTTGAATAATTAAAACATTAAATTTTAAAAGAAACGTGCATCGAACACTCTCTTAATGGCTCTCCCAACTCACTTCCAGAAAAGGGCTTATATTCGAAATGAGTTTCTTCAATTCTTTGCATAAATTATAATGAATTATAGTCTATGAAGCAACTTTCTTCGTATTTAAACTTTAATTTTCTTAACAAACTTTTCTACGTCTTAATACAGTCGACAAATTACAGCGTTGACTCCGCAGAAAACTTAAACGCCTTTTATTCTATGTCTACAGTCGAGCTGTTAATAAAAACCATTAGAAACTAAAATAAATAAAAAAACTTCATAAGGCGTAGGACGTTAAAACATTTAATGAATTGGTTTGTGTTTTAAGAGGAAGTTTTTAAGTTATTTATTCAAATCAGACTCAAATACTGATCTCATATCTCTTTGATGATCTTTAAGGTATAAATTAAGATAATAAATAAGAAATATTCATTTAAAATACAATTTTTGTTATTAAATTAAAGAAAATGATCATTTAGTGGAGTAATGAAGAGATTGTTGCTCTATACGCCAGTGATTTTAGTGTAGTTGATACCATCTTAAATAACAAAAAAAACGAGTTTATTATCATAATAATAGGATATATCTGATAGATGTGAAACATCTAAATATTTTTATCCGTCTATGAACTTCAAATGAAGCATACAATATCTCTATGATTCACTTTTTCTTTCCATCTATGGTGTTTCCATTTTCAGAATTATTTCTAGCCTTATTTTTAAGTTCGTGCTTCACGCTTATTTTCTCAATGTTTTCAAAATTTTCACAAGTCCATTTATAACCCACTGCGTTTTTTGAACGAATCTACATTTATTTTCATATGCATATGGTCTCGTTTTAATATGATTTTTCCTAGAAAAATGTACTGTTTCTGCAGGATAGCTGCAAATATTTGTTTTTAGTTCGCTAAAAGGAGCCTAAAGATAAATTAATGTGGCTTTTTATATAAGATTAGTTCCTGAGTCAAAAAATGCATTTATTTACTACTTTTTATCCTACAAAAATAAATGCTTTGTACAAGATACATTGAAACTTTAGCATAACGATCCATAATACAACAATTTCCTTACTTTAGCGAATTCTTAAAATCCCCTATCTCTACATTACGAATACTTTTTATAACCACCTCTTTATTACGAACTTTTAATAACTGCAATCCTTACATAGAAAGTACAGTTAATTTCTGTACAACGATTTTTACTTTATTTTTTTAGGTTTGAAGCCTTGTTAATACGAATACTAGACGAACTTAATCTCTATACAACAAATAAAAAAAATAAAATTAAAAATATATCACAAACCTCATTTGTGCTTGGTATAACGATTATTTTTTGATCTTCTTCATTAAAGTTTCCCTGTAGCTGTAATTAGAACAATGTACTTATTATTTCTCACACAGAAATGAAAAACTCCCTAAACATGAATCAGTGGGTTTTCACTAATTACAAGTGCACATTCAGTTTTTGTTAAAGCTAACACCGAACCAGTTGGAATAAGTGAATACTCAAATTAGGAAACAGTGAATCTGGAGAATTCACAAATTTGATAAATGGCTATGAAATTCACTACTTCAATTAGTGGTTATCAAGTTCACTTTCACAATAGTGAAATCATATATCTAATTGAATAAGTTAAACTTACAATTTATTAATAAATAATTTTTTTTAATATTTAAACAATTAGTTAAAATTTCACTAATTTAGCAGTGAAAATAACGCACTATTTAGAGGAAATTAAAAGTCTCGAATAATTGATGACATTTCATTAATTTGTTGTGAAAAATATTGAATTGTAAATGAATAAAGCGTCACTTATGGAAATAGTGAAATTTTCACTGATTCATATTTAAAGGAATTCACGGTTTTTTTTTAGGAAAAAAACTAATTGTAGGTAGTTCGTAGAATGTTTGTTATTATTATCTATTATAGAACAATACATGAATAATATAATAAAATTTGTTTAATCGATAAGTTCAGTGAAAACGATATTTAACGCAAGTTAATTTTATCAATCTCAAGTAAAGCCGAGACAGATTTGCTAGTGATTTAATATTTTGGAAAATTGTTATTTCGGACGTACTGCAGTATTAAGATTAGTAGTTAAAATGTACCATTAGACATCTTTAATACCATATTATTAGATTGTAATAAAATTTAAATTGTCGAGTTTTTAATTTTTTTTCAATGAATTCTATTTATAACACGAAAACTTTCTTTCTAAATACAGACAATGTAACAATGATTCACTCCAAGCCCAATTGTAATTTTACGGAAATTAAATACATACATTTAGACACTACCTATGTAATAACAATGGAACGAATTTCAAGGGATATTATGTCCAAATTTTAAACGATTAAAATATTCTAATGGAATTTCAATGTGGCTGTCTCTTCTATGTCTGCCTTATTACTTACGTAACCATATTGATTTTTTTTGAGAGGCAAAACTGTCGAGAAATCATTGTATACGTTGTAACTACTTTGTAGTTTAATTACGATAATGAATGAAAAATTTAATAATATTTTAACGGCAAAAAATGAGTCATTTCCATTAAGCTATATTAAGTTAAATAATTTGCAAGGCAATTATCGAGTTTGCATAAATATTAATTAAATCGTCTCACTTGAAACGTACAGAAAACGTTGTTACTTTCCGGCTGCTCGGCCTGGATTTACAGTGAAATTTTTACATGTCCATTTTTGGCTTGGACAATTATTATTATTTCACTATATGAAAAGAAATTATGTATTTAGATTGGGTCGATCTTTTTAGACGCCGATTAAAAAAAAATGATTACTTTTACTTTTTTACATATGTAGATAATATTGGTACATACTTTCATTGTATCATACGTAGATATTTTTTAAAATATAAATCCAATATCAATTTGATAGTAATAAGAGGCTTTGTTACATAACGGGTTTTATTTTCTATTTTCAGAAACACTTAATGTTCTCAAGGTCTGTGTTCTTTTTATTCCATACGATTTATTCTTTACCACATGTTGGTTGAGGTTTCTGGTTTTCATTTCTTAATACTAGGGCTTGCGACCTAAATATCAACATTAAGTACAAGCCTGTAAATTTAATTATACATTAAAAAAAACATTTTTTGAAGTTCATGCATGTGGGGTGCAAATGAATCAAGGGTTCATACGTTTAAAGTTCTCTTAATTATACAAAATGATCCAAATGTTAGTGTTTAAAAGTCAAATTTAGATGCTTTTTTTAAGAGAGTCTGATCTTTAGTAGTTAGAAATTAATCAAGTCAAGTAGTAAACAGTTGTTCAAATAAATGGCGCTAGATATTGTGCATTGTAAATGAAATAATTTGCGATAATGCTTGATTTGATTTACTATTAAATATCAATATTTGAGTTGAGTTGGATTTGATTTTAATTTAGGTCATGTCAAATAACTTTAAAATCAAGTCAAGTAGTTATAGTTCCTAGAGATTTTTTTTATAATTTTGATTTTAATAGTTGTTTAGAATCTTTTAAGATAACCCATTTGTATAATAATAAAAATATTAGTTATATCAGTTTTTAGTCAAATACTCAAAATTACCGTTTGAGAACATAATCAGGAAGTATAGACTCAAAAATATTTTTAATAGTATCAAATAGTTTTTAATGTTTCTAAAAATTTCTGTGAACTTTCAGCTATAGAAAATTTTAAACACCAAAGGCCTTTTTATCCCTATAGTTTATCTTCAAAGGTAACAAGGATTTCCTTTCATAATAGTGCAGTTAAATAAGGGTTTAACCACAGAAAAAAAAAACTCAAAAAAATATAAAAAATCCCAAAAATTGAACTTATATCTTAAGGGTCATCCATAAACCACGGAACTCACTTTATCAGAGGGAGGGGTATGTTCTTCTGTTATGTAACTACGGTTAAATAGATAGTCTAAATGGTCTAAATAGTGTTACGTAGTAGGGGGGAGGGGTTCAAAAATTACAAAAAATGCGATATGTGGCTTATGGATGACCCCTTAATACTTGATTTTTTTACTTGTAAGGGAATTTTGAGTTTTTTCCAAAGCTGTAGAGTGTAGAGCATTAAATTTCCATCAAGTATGATTCTTGATAAATTTTCATACTACTAATCATTTTCGAGGTGAAATACGAAATGTAAAAATTTGTTTAAAAAGATGTTCAAACTCCAAACTCTCAAAATTCGAACTTTATTAATATTTCATTTCCTGTTCTTTGAATGATATTTTAGTTGGTTATAATGGTATAGAGCGCAAAATTTCTAACACTTTTGATTCTTAGCAAATTTTCATAAAATCAACTCTTTTCGAAATAGCACCCGAAATGTGTAAAAAGTAATTTTTAACATTTCTTCATATTTTCAAGTCTGTCTACTTCATGCGTTTATCTTTTAAACGTATTAAAACTTGAAAATGTCTTTTCTTGAACAGTTTTTTATAGGTTGATTCAAGTGTTAGAAAATTTTGTATTATGATATTCTCCAGCTCCTTGAAGCCTCCAAAAATCGGATTTTTCGTTTTTTCTACTTTTAGGACATTTAAAGTTATTGTCAACGCTATAGACTACAAAATTCTTACAATTTTGGTCTTTTGCAAATTCTCATACAATTAATTTAAGCTTACAACTCCTTAAAATTGAACTTTTGTCAATATTTCGCTTTCGGTTATTTAAAGAAATTTTTAGTTATTTACGAAGTTGTAAAGCATAAAATTTCCTACGAATGTTGTTTGTTATTGGAGCACAAAATTTTCAACACTTTTGATTCTTACCAAAATTTCATACAATCAACCGTTTTTGAGAGTGAACGTAAATGTGGGAGGGTTATTTTACACAAAGGGATTAATCAAGTCTCTTGACTGAGCTGACTATTATGAAATGAATTCATTTTAATATTAGGTACTTGAAAAAGAAATAATTAGCGAAATCAATGGTTGATTTTCCTTGATATTCAAACTTGACTTACGTTTGATATGATTTCAAATAATATTTAAGTCAAGTAGCTTGAAAAACAAGTCAAGAAACGAGTTTCCCTTTATAGATATTTCTTAATCGTTTTGAGTTTATCTAATCCATGTGTCTTTTAAAATGGATTGGAGGAGCATTTCTTTGGCAACCTTTTACTTAGCAGCATATAATCACTCAAAGGAAACGAGAGAAAAATGTCAAATAAAATAATTAACGGTTTTATTCATAAAAGACGTAATTAGAATCAAAATTATCTAATGTAATTAATTAGTCTTTTTTCATTAACAATTTCAAAGGAATTTTCATGGAAATACAATTAATGTATCATAAAGTCAAACTACAGAATGGAAAATATCATAAAATCAGCTCTTATTTGATTTTATCATATGGAGTATGTCTAAATCATGAATCATTCTATAAAAATTCAAACCATCAACCTACTTAAAAATGTTATCAGAAAATCTTCACCCAAAAAAAAAAAAAAATAAAAATGAATAGGTGGTTAAAACTTGTAGGCATTAATTTTTAATATTAAACTGTACGTACGTATAGAAAAAAACAGTTAAATCAATATTTGTCTGTGATTTAATTCCTTGCAAATAACTCACCCCTTGATTGAGACAAACTTAATTTGCATCACTATTAAAAACGAGGGTTCGCTCAGTCCGAGTAATGTAAATGTAATCAGCAACCCTAACATCCTCCCTCGGACAAATCAATCATTTTAATCTCTCTCGAATCTTTCACCATGCAGTCGCCAAATTTTTTTCCGATAGGCATCAACAAACAGATGGAAGTTTAGGTTGAATTTTTTCCGGTGGATTTCTGAGAATTTGGTGAAATTGTTTCCATTTTATAACTGTTTCAGGCCATATGTTGACTCATTGTGATAAGTTAATTCCGTTTTAGATTAAAATGTCACATTTCAATTAACTGTTTTTCTGTTACTCTATGGGTCTGGCGAAAATTTGGTCTACTGAACTAAATTAGAAACGGCAAATTTTATTCATTGTATTTTTACAAGCAACTAAATTATTTACTCAAATTTTTGTTTAATCTGGTTTTTAGTGTTAATTTTGGAAACTAGATGAGAAAAAATTGAGTGTGCTTGTAACACTAGAAGTATAATTTCTTTCGCTATCTATCTATGTTAGTCATTGTTTTCATTATGAGAGAAAGAGAGAAAGAAAACGTACGGGCTCGCTTGCTTGCACCTACAGTACATCTAGATTCTAGATCTATTTAAACTCTCAACTCTAGACGTTAAACTCAATGTAAGAGAGGAGACACACGAAGCTCCGCACAAAAGGGAACCGGAGATCAGGCTTGCATTGTGTATTAGATATACCTACGAACGTAACTCTCTCCCTTTCTGTCTTTACCAACGTATATCTTCCTTCTTTACCCAGATCACACTTTTCGTAACGCTTCTGTAACACATTCACCAGCTTTTACTCCCCAAGCCAGGCGCGCGTAAAAAAAGTTATACTTCAAAAAGTTTAATGTTATCTATATCAATAATAAGATTGAAGATTTCTGCTTTTTGAAAAGTTATATAATAAAAACGTTGCGTCTTAGCTGCGCGAACGAACAAAAACGGAATTATTTTTCTCAGCCGAGATTTTTATCTAATCTAAAAAATGTAAGGCTTTACTGCCTACATTTTCATATATTTTATACAAAAAAAAAATTTTCAAAAAAATTTACTAAATAGTGTAACTTACTTTATAGGTTACTTTTTATTTCGAATAGTTTTGTCTGTCTGCCTGTTTGTTCTTGGCAAACTTGAAAATGGCTGGTCCGATTTGGACGAAATTTTCACATACAGGTAGTAAACATTACAAAAAGTGCTATAAAATACTTTTTATTCCGAAAAAAAATTTGATTTTCTGAGCAAAAAAATAAAAACTATAATATAAAAACTGTGCAACGAAAAACATACATCGCCAAACTTGAAAACGCTCAGCGAAGCGGGTGAGGATCAACTAGTCATACATAATATAAAATGAAAAGGTTTATAATTAGGATCGAAAATATTTTTTCATAATTTTTAAAAAATATGGATACTTAAGTACTACAAAATATATTGAAGAAGTTAATCGAAAAAAGACAATTCTCCCTCTATCTCCGAAACTACTGACCCTAAATTAAAAAAAAAAAATGCCCAACATAGTTTTTGATTTGAAACAATTTTTTGAAAAAATAGTTAAAATGTGATTTAAACTCTTCTTGTCTTATTACTGTAATTGTGTTCAAACAAGTGAAATATTAACTTAAATCACATAACAATTATTACCCATAGCACTTTGGGCTAATTTAGGTTACATTTTTTGTTTTTACGGGAATAAAGGATTTCTGAGTTGTTGTTCGTCAGCCGTAGTTTATACAATTAATTGTCGTACAATTGACTCCTTATGGTGCATATAAGGGCGAATTTATACATTAACCGCCAGTAAGCTCTTCAAATTTTACCAACCTAAACAATTCGATACCTTATTTCACAGTCTTATTAATTACAATTTTTAGCCAGTGAAATTGTAATTTTATGATTTTTTTACGAAACCCTTTTACTTCGAGTTTCACTCCCACTTGATCGCTATTTTAGGTTTATATCTTCCATGCTAAATTTTTACAAAATATTTGAATTGGTTATAAATAAAAATGATTTAATTCGTCTTTAGGAAGATATTTCCTCCCTTGTATTCATAAACGAGTCGCCACTGATAGAAATTTTCTTTAATACCTTAAGCCAAGCTAAATTGTTCGGAAATATACAGAAATGTATATTTCCGTAGAAATATTATAGAATCGTGAATGCATTGAAGTGTTCTTCGGCGAAGAACACTAAAATGAACAGTTGGAAGTTGTAACTGTGCGTCTGTCGGCGATGATGTGGGCTGTTGCGGTCAATGGCTGCAAATCAGATTCATTCACGGCCATTATTTTGACTTGAAGAAACACTTATATCATGCCTTCTTTATTAAACACAATCGTTAATGTGCCTTTAATTATTTTAATTAACCACAACGCAGTGTTTAAGTTAACTAGACAGCAATCTGGCGTATTTTGATTCAATTTATTGATAAATTACGCCAAAACTAGAAACGATCCCGGAAGCACTGAACGTGTAACCGCCGGAAATTCAGAAACCATTGAATTCAGTTCCTTCCCCAGCCAATAAGTATCTGTCTATTATTAACTATTTCCAACTACCAAAACCAACAATAACAGTACAAAATATGACTCATGACACATTTTAGTAATATAAATGCGATACAATTAAAATGCAAATAATTGTAGAATAGTTAAAATTTCTTTTTTTTTGTCTCATAAAAAACCTGAACAAAAGGAAAGTTTACCCAAACCAGTTAAATTTTTAACATTTGCGGTTTATTTTTTCATACTTCCATCAGTTTATCAGACCGGAAATATCGTTTTATCTAACGAACATAAAAATAATGAGCTAAATACTCAGTCTTTTACAAAAAAAAAAATTATTTTTGAATTAGACTAAATTAAGTATAATATCTTACGTGAAATTGATTGATATCTCACACCGAAAATTCAACAAAAAACCTAAGTAATTCCCAGCTTGACGAGCATACAGGTGAAGAAACGTAAAGACGAAGCAATGGAGAACTTCCGGGAAATATACAATGCATTGTTCGTATATACATGTTCAAAATTTTTCTTCAATGTTTTGAGATAATCGTTTTTATATGCGTTCAATGTAATTAATTGGTAATAAATTCGAAAGAATTGCGTCGAAGAAATTATAATCTATTCTTACATTTGTCTGTTTAAAAAGTCTTGAACTTGTCAAGCATACTAAGTATGTAGTGATTGAAGTCTTGAAAATTAAATACATTTAATATGTTTATTTAACTTTAAATCAGGATTGGGTAACCAAATATTTAAAAAAAATTGTCTGGTCACCATCAAAAAAATAATTGATTTTTATTTTTTTTTTTTGTTAGATATTCAAATCTTTATAGTTTTAAAACTATAATAAGTTAGTGTTAATAATTATTTTATAGTGCATCAGTAATACAGTTATTTGGTTCTATAATAAGAGGTTATCTGGAAAGTTTTTGGGAGTTTTGAAAATTGGTAATTTTATAGATTTTGATGTGTTCTTTGAGAGTTTCAACTTTGCCACCTCGTATCTTTGCCGCTATATTGGAAAATACCGCTTTTAACACTGTCTTTTGACAATACTTTCCAACTCATTTTACGGCAATATTATTTTTACACTAAATGAAAGTAGAAAAAATTCTTACAATTTATGTAGACTTTTTTCTGTTTTGTAAATTCAAAAACGCTACCCGTGACATTCAATTTTAACTATGTATTTGTGTATTGTAATGTCACGGATTGGCGTAGATGTATAAAAGTTTGCGGCGCTCGTACGCCAAACTGTTGATTTTACGAAAAAAAAAAGTTTTTACATAAATTATAGGAAAGATTTTCTACTTTCATTTAGCGTAGAACAGTGTTATAGGCAGGGTTTTCCAATATAGAGGCGTGAGCGGCAAAGATACTAGGTGGCAAAGTTGAAATTTGGAAAGAGCACATCAAAATCTATATAATTACTAATTTTCAAAACTCCCGAAAAACTTTCCACGTAAAATTACCATATTACTGGACTGCAGACAGAACAAGTACTAAAGGATCTTTATCCCTTATAAAAGAAATGTACCCTTATTTATTTAACTTCTCACTTTTTGATTACTTTTGGGAACATCTGTTTAATATAATGAAGGCGTCAATTCACTGATGTTTTGGTGATATTCAACACGAACACTGCTTCTTTAAGAAGGTTTATATCAAAAGGAAACACCTTCTTCTTCAAAGTATTGTAGAATTTTTTTTTGGTATAGTCGAGCACGTTTAGAACAAGAGGCCGATCTGAAAAGAAACTCCTCCTGGTCCCGTGATAAGCATCCTGGTCCCGCACTACTACAGAGGGGGATCCATCTTAGTCTTACGATAGGTCTCTATACTTATCCCATTTTTATATGCTCATTATCGTCTTATCAATATTAGGGGTGTAGAAGAATACGTTGTCACTTTTAATGCTCAATTCTTCTAAAATTAGTCTGTAATTATAATTATTCAGGTTTTATATATAAATATGTCCAAAAGTTATAAGAATATAAGTTTATAAAGACCAAATATTGCGTGCTAAATTATTATTTATTATTTATTAATTATTTTATTTTTTATATAATAAATAATAATTTAACACGCAATAGTTGGTCTTTATTAAATTATATTCTTATGTATACTTAAGTAGTCTGTCATTAATCCTTTAATTTTTAAGAAGACTCAAATGGATTTTTCCTTTCAAATTGTTGAAGCAACCTCTTTAAATTTTTTACAATTCTCTAAAATATATTCTATTAAAAAGGGAAATGTTACACTGATTTAATGATTTAACAAAAAAATGAAAAACAAAAGCACCTCAAATGAAACGTATGTTAATTAGGGATTCATTACTTGACTTAATTTTCAAGCTACTTGAACTTGAAAGCAAGTCAAACTCGAATCAAATCTTAATATTGAAATATTGAATCATGTCAAGCATTGAACTATTTGCAAATATTCATTTCAAAATATATTCAATTACTTAACTTGATAAATCCGTAGCTATATCCTTAGTTTACAAATACTGCAAAGCATTTTGAACTGTTTTAGTCAATTCGTTTCAGTCAATTCATATAAAAATGCCAGAATACCTTAACTAGGAAAAATGTGATTTATAATTTAATTAAAATTGACTAAATAAAATATACATAAGTCGTAATTTTAATAAAAATATTTATAAATATTTTCAGTTGGAAATTGCGTTTATGGTTAAAGTTAAATGATAATAAAATTGCGATAATTTTTTTTTCTTGCTAAACACAAAGGATTAACTCTCTGTAAATATCAAATATTTAATTTTTTTTTCTTGTTAAAAATTATCAAAATTTATCATGCCATTTTAAAAATATGATTTCTTAGACAAAGTCTTATCGGTTACATGACAAATCTTTCGAATGAAAAATGCGATATAGTCAATATTTTCAATTCCATTAGATTGCATTTTAACGATTTATCACCGTTTGTGCAAATACTTGACTCATTTGCTTAATCAGAACTCTACTTTTAATTTTTTCATGATAAATTTAACCATATACAAATTTAAAACATAACGCAAAAGATAACGATAATATTTACATAGCACTATTACAAATATTTAATCGTAAATTTTACATTTCCAATTAATTTTTCGATACTGAGAATTATTATTTCCAATTTTGATTTTATGTCTTTTAGTATAACATTGAATTTAAGTTCATGTAATTTCTCATAAAACTAGATATTCGAGTCGAAAAAATCTCGTAAGTCGCATTAACTGTAGCACGGCAGAATGTCGTTCCGGTTTGTTAAACGTTTCCTTCAAAGAAATCTATGTACTTATTTTATGAAACGACTCGTCATTTTTTCTTAATAACACAGAAGCACTGAAGGTAGTGAGGAATCTTTTAATTTAATAAACCTGCAAATAAAGTGAAACCTTGTATCAAGAAAACCAGTTGAAGGCAGTCAAAAGTTTATTAAGATTTATTCTTGCGTACAATGAATTAAAATATTTGCCTAGGGAAGTTTTTCAATATAAAATCAGAATTCTTTTTCGTTTAGTCATCAAAAACTTACTGTGTTCAACTAGAAATTTTTTGCAATTAATTATATTCTTCGTTATATTTGCATCTAAAACAACTTTATGCTTTTATTTTGGTTCGTTATTTTGATAATACTTAATCTAATCAGTAAGAAAAAATTGAAATGTTCTGAAAATATGTATTTTGTATTTAAGAAAATTCGACTGGTCATCCACCGTATCCTCCTTCGGGAATTTTATTGCCCTTTAAATTAATGGAATTAAACAGATTTCAATTTTACTAAAACATAACTCGAGGAAGTATTAAATAAAAAATTTCAATAGTTTCTTTTAAACATTCTTATTTACATTTTACTGGCTGTTGACCAATTAGTGAAATAAACTGACCAAATATGACTAAATCGTGACCAAGTATTCGAGCGAGGTTTCATATATTTTTGTTTTAAAGGAGATTCTCTTTAAATACAGCCAAATTTGCCCCCTCTATTTAAGAATGATTTAATGGATTACATGGGTTTCACGACTTCAAAAAATCGAAATTTTTGTTGTCTTATAACTCCAACATCTCAAAAATATTTTCCTAAATTTTCAAGTCGATCGGAGTCAGTTTCGGATATAGATCCTTGGGAAGTTGCACGCTTAAACCCAGTTTTATTCACTTTAACTTAAAACGCGCTTTTCTCGAAACTGTATTTTCAAAGTCGGTTGTCAAGATTTCTCGAAAATTACTGAACCAATCTTGAAGAAATTTTACAAACGTCTTCGAGATATTATTGGCAAGGATTTGGACGAAGTATTTTTTTTTAGTTACGACTATTTTAAAAAAATGTAGATCAAATTTTACCGAAATTTCTATTTTTTTAGAATAAGGTTTGCCAAAAATTCAATTTTTACTTTTTTTTCTTTCGTCCAAATTCTAGTTTAAGGTATCAACTAAAAGACGTAATTTGATTTTTGATCTCAGATGATCCTATCATGAGTTCTGCTGTCAATGCGTAAGCACATTTTTTCCGAAGGGTGACCGGAAATGACGTCACAATGGCAGAATTTTGAAAAATTTTTCTACAAAAATTTCAGAAATTCTTTTGAAATGTTTACATATTTAATGCAATAATAAGTATCAATGAAATATTTCATTTTTTGTATAAAAACAAATGAAATGAATAGGTATAAGGTGATAACAATTTTCATAAACATCAATCATGAGTGTCAAATTCGTTTTTAAAATAGAAAAAAATACGAATAGTTTGGATATGCAAGGCTACAAAAAGACAAGAATGCTGAGCATGCATCAGTTAGCATGAGGAAGCTATAGAATATATGGCGCAACGTTGCGATCTGATATTCTGTTTGCATTCGTTTAAAGTTCCGATTAATTGCTTCTCTATTCATATATATCAATACAAAATAACAAAGACCTAAATAAATAGTTAAAAAAATTGTTAAAAACAAGTCGCTTTTTACCCGAAGAAATACATGCAAGCCCTTAAGCTAGTTTGTTTTTAAAATTTAAAAATAGTATTTAATAAAGTTATACGTTATTTTTCTGGTACGTATTGGAACAGTGAAGAATTTACCAGTAGGCTGAGTAGGTTGGATCCTAAGGTTACAGATTTTAAGGGCGGCAAATTCAGGACCAAAATTTCAAATAAAAATTATGAAATTATAATTTAATTAGGATATAATATAATAGGATATCGAGTTGTAGAGGTCAGTAGGGGCGGAAAAATTTTAAAAACTGACTGCTGGCAAAATTGTAAATTCACCACTGAGTACATAGGTAGTTGTTTACAATAGGAGGTTTCTTCGATAACTTTATCATTATTTTGAAGGTTTATATATTCTTCTTACCAAGGCTTCATTGTCTATTCAGTAAATAAACAATACTTTATAAGGACATCAAAGACATTGTAAAACCAACATTAGAAATGAAAATAAATTCTTACTCTCGATCTCGTTATTAGTAATACGAGTACCCTATAATATAAGTGTAAACGAATTGATATGTAAATGACCAAGTATTTGAAGGCTTCCGATGATTGATAAATATTTTTTTTCGTTCGTCAAGAAAAAAAAAAACCGTGCATATGTTGGAAAGTATGCCAATGATGTCCCCATTTTAAGTCCGAGCGAGTATTTTATATAAGTGAAATATTGCTTTATTATTAATATTATTAGACGTTTTATGTCTATAAATGGCAATCTTCAATACCGCTTTAGTCATTTTCATTCTCTTTGGCCAGACTTTGCTAAGACAGCTGTCGCGTTTTTATATAGACGTACTCGTTACAAATTTTCATTATTGGTGCCATGACGTGTTTCCACGCCAAAAGCCGCCACTGCACGTTTTTGAAATTATTTCAGTTTCCAAAGAGAGAAATAAAATTAATGCAAACAGCATATGCGATTAATTTGGTTGTATTTGCATATACATAGAGACATTACGAATTTTAAATCACTTTCGATCGTTTGTTAAAACCGATTGTGTTTGCTTCTGGCTTACACTTGCCATCATTAGTTGCTGGCATTACGAGGTATGAAATTCGCATTGAATCGTTTCAAGCGAAACCAGATTTTGCTGCATTCCAAACTGGCATTTATTGGTATTCAGGTGCTGTCTTATCCTAAAATAAAAAATTTAATTAAAAATCTTCTCAGTGATCATAACTGGTTAAATTTTTAAATCTTTTCAATCAGCCAGTTCTTATTGGGAAACTTACACTGATCGAATGAATATTTCCAACAAATGTTGGAGACTTGCAGCAAAGATTTTATAACTTAAAACTTATTGATAAAGACGCTAATGTATAATTTTGCAAATTTAATCTAGTTATCACTTATCGGTTGCCAGGATTCACTTTTATTTGATTGGTAGTCGAAATTTTAATAATAATATATTCATCAATAAGAATACAGCTTTCAAATTCCAATCAATCTTATAGTATGTCAAAGTTGAAAATATTATGTCAAAAATATGGATTAGCAACATGAAGATTAAGAAAAAAAAAATTTGAAAAATCAAATAATTTGTGGATCGACAAAAAACTTATAAATTGAATTTATAATTTAACTGATTTATTCAAATAGTAACTGAAGCCAGGTGAGAAAAATTTTATTTTAAATAAATATCAAAAATTTCATTTAGAACATTGTTTTGATTATTTTAGGTATTAAAAAAATAATTTTGATTCTAATTAGATCCGGATTGGGATCTAAAAGTAGCCTGGGCATTTTAGAAACTTTGGCTTTCAAAACACTTTCCCCAAAAACGCTACACTGAACCAATGCTGAGGACTAAACTATCTTTTATCATACTGACCCGTTGGGCATTTTCCTAATCGGTTTAACGCCCTATGCCTAGACCGGGTCTAATTCTAAATTATAGATTTTAAAAATAGTCTCAAATGAAATAAAAGTTTGCTTAATTTTTTGTCCCTTAATTTATTTGCCCTTAGAAATAATATCTATCGTGCCTAAATATTTTCAAAGGACATTGTTTTTTTGGAAAAATTAGAATTAAAAAAAATGTAAAAATATAGATTCCAGTAGATTATTAATAGAATGTAACTACCTATTCATCTTTAAAAAAAGTTTAGGTGTTACATCTGGGGATAAAATGCCGCCATTCCTTATTTTAAATTTCAATGCTGGCTTTTGCAAATATCGGAAGGACTTTTTTAGACTTAAACTTTTACTTAAAATTTCATTTTAACCATAAGAGGAAACAAAATTGTCTGGTATTCTGTTGAGAAACGCAAGTTATTGTTAGATTTACTAAGAAAAATTATACCTTAGAAAAAAAAAATCTCGTTTGAGTTCATTCTCTTGACACTCCATGGTAGTCCCTTAATTGGCGAATAAGATTAACGTAGGTACTTACACAAGAAAATCAGTTTAAAATTTTGATTTTTCATTACCAAGCAAAACGTAATATGTGTATATTAGGTTGCATAAACTAAACCAATTATAAATATAGAGGTTTCAAAGTTTTTAAGTAAAAAATAGAAATATTTTATTATGTTCTATACTTGCATTGTTCATCCGATAGACACTGTTATCAAAGCATTTCCTGATTGAAAATCAATGACTCATCAATCGTGCAGATCTAAAAAAAATGTTCATAGGAGAATCAATTTACATTAATTTAAATCTTTTGTGTTTTATTCAATTCAAACTTATACTTTCTAGTAATAATAGAAACGATATACCCTGAGTTTATGCTGAGTCTTTATGAATATATCATAAGAAACCCTAAGAGGCCTGAATTCTTTTAATGTACTGTTGAGCTCGGGTAAAATTATGGTTTGCATATTGTGAACTTCCTTATTGAGTTATTAATCTAAGTTTAGTTTGTGGTCTAAGAAATTTTCATTACGAAGCTTTATTGTAAAGAACTTGAAAATTTATGATTTTAAACCAGGATTTATCAAACTTTTAATGTTGATTAGGTTTTAGAAATATAATCCTAAGAATAAAAATGAAATGGTACCCTTTGTAAGATAGTTTCAAATTATGATTTTTCCAAAACAATTCAACCTTTGTTGACGATTTATTTTTTTTTTTTTCAGAAGAACTTTGTTAAACCGTAGTTCTATTTTTGATTTGAGAGGCTTTATGAAAATTAGATAAGTTTGTGATAGATTTTTTTTTTTTAAAAGTATTTTCTATAAAATTTTTTAAACGATCAGATGTTTTGTTTTTACCTCTTTATTTTTCTTTGTGTATATTAAGTCATTAAGATATTATAAAACTTGTGTATAAAACTGTTTTTCCGATATTTCATTTCAGCACTTTTTGGTGTATTGAAATTAAAAAATATATGCTGCAAGGTATCACAGTACTTTATTTTACTTAATTTTATGAAACTCACTGTTTCGTTTAGCCCACCGACGAAAACGTACATGGCATTTGATACCTTGAACTTTATAGATTTGTTCCAGATGAAAATCAAAACGTTCATTGTACGTTACAAAGAAGATGAATCAATGAGAAACAGTGTACTATGCAAATCTAACAATCTTTACGTTTTAAGGAGTTTTTAGTTGTATAGTAATTTATTGTATAAAGTTTACGCTGTTAAAACTATTTCAATTTTAAGTTAGTTACTCTATTTAAATTTAAACTAAAAATGCTCCATTCGTTATTAAAAAACAAATCCAAATCAATTGTTAATTTGTTTTCATATTTTAGCAGATTCAAAATTATGTAGCTTGTAAGCTTTTGTCGCTTTTAAAATTATTCCGCCCTAGGCTCGGGCCTAGGCGTAAATCCAGCACTGCTCCTCTTACTCAACCTCTCGACCACTCCATGGACTTAGTTTCTATACAACTTTATACTACAATTACATAAAATTGAAGCTACACAAAATATCGAGATCTTACGTAGGGTATAAACTACCTCACAATCCCACCCCTAAGTAATTAGAGCTAATTATTATAAAAATGTGCTTCCGTAAGTTTCACCTGTAGTCCCATACTTCTCATATAAATTAGATCAAATTACGTTAGTTTTTCGTGCGTTAAATTCGCGTGGGATTGTAATTTTATGGAACGTGGTAAATTATATTTCCAGGTCTAGAAATATTATTTGGAACTTAGCATTGATAATAAATCACTTTTTTAAGGACAAATTATAATTTTTAACATTAAGTTATCACCTTCAAAAGCTTATCTACTATTGAAAACGATGTTGTATTTTAAATCAAGTTCATAAAAACTAACCTTAATGGGATTTATCAAGGCAAGACCCTTTTTGAAATGATTAATGCTTCATATTTTGACTTGAAAACGAAGTATTTTTAATGGCTTGGCTTTGATAAATAAAATCAAGTAGTTTGAAAATCAAGTAATGAATTTCTATTAATGTGTTACCAGAACCTATTGAAAATAACAATTAGTGATTATAAAAAATTAAGTCGACTTAGTGGCGCATTGGTTAGAGCAGTTTGCTTTTTCTGCTATATGCGTCAGTGGGTTCGATCCCCGTCGAGTCCTTTGATTTAAAACTTATGATCAAAGATTTAAGACCTACAAAAATTTTCTGTGTGTAAGACAGCCGTGATTTGATCTGAGATGTTAAAGCGACTTAATACACCAAAAAAAAAAAAATGACTAAGTAATAATTTATGTATGAAAATAGAAAAAAAATAATCTATATCAAGCGTTTATTTTAAAATAGAAATGCAAAGCTCAATAAAAAACCTTTTTAAGTATATTCAAATCGATTTTGGAAGTAAAAGTATAATAATATGTACTTTTATTATTTTTACCAAAGTGAAACGAACGTGTCGTAATTAAAAATTACATTGTTATCTTAAGTATTTTAATTACGAATACTAATCTCTGTTCAACTAATGAATTACTCTTTCATTCGTATATACATTGGGATTGTAAATTTCGAATATCAAGTGAAAAGTAAACGTCTGCTCGTTTTCGATTCCAACCATTCAAAATTTTAACGAACTTAGCCAATTTAAATTCGATTCGCCATGTGGCTAGCGAATTTCGTATTACCATGCAAGAATAATTCTTGCCACATTTCCGTTTTAATGGCATCATTATTAATATTTTTTTTAAGAAAAAACGGATATGACCAGAACAGCTTTGTTGCAAACTTGCATATGCTTAATATAATATTCTGATTGTGTGACGGAATTTTTCCAAGACACTCATATTATTTTTTTTTTCAATTGATAGAATGTCTGATGCACCCTCGTTGAAAGATTTACCTAAAGTCGCTGGTGACTTGAAGGACGCCTTAGAACATTTCAATACCACCTGCATGAAGAAAGCAGACACTCAGGAAAAGAATGTTCTTCCATCTGCTGAAGGTATCTACCATAAAATATTTTATTTTGTCTGTATGTAAATGAGTAAATTAATCAATCCATTTTATTTAGATGTCGCAGCAGAAAAAACCCAACAAACCTTAATTGCGGGAATTGAAAAATTCGACCCCGCAAAATTAAAACATACTGAGACGAACGAAAAAAATCCTCTTCCAGATAAAGATGGTATGTATTTGAAGACAAAAAAATTTCAGACATTTTAAGCTCTGTATTGCATTTAATGTGCAACAATGGAATGCATGAATATTACAAATACCACCAAAATTTTAGTTTAAAGAAAGACTAACTGGAGAGTGTTAATGAAAATCGGATCGACATAAGAAGAAAATTTTTTCGTTTCAATCAACTTCTATTATTAGAGGCCATCCATAAATTACGTCACACGAATTTCAGAACTTTTTAACCCCTCCCTCCGTCCTTGTCACAGGTTGTCACATTTTAGAACCCCCTCCCCTTGATGTGACATATATTTTTCAAATATTTAAAAATAATCAAAATAACAGTTATTTTCATTTTTTGAGATAATCTCATAGCGAGAGTGCTAAAGTATTAACAAATATAGATCAAGTTCGTAAATTTTTAGAATTTTTTATTCACATATACATTTTGCGTTTAAGTATTTTAAATTTGAACATGTGACGTCACAAAGCTTTAGACATTCCCTTGCCCTTTGTCACATAATGTCACATTCTGATGATACCCTCCCCATTTAATGTGTAATTTATGGATGACCTCTTAATGTAATTTCAACCTAAATTTATGATACTTTTCTTCATTATATGATGAAGTCAATATTTTCAAGGTGTTTTTGAAACATTTACATATTCGATCGTAAAGTGCTCAAATTCGATCTTGTTCGTTTTTACTGCTTCTTAAAAGGGGTGCAGAATTGTTGGTTTGCTTTAACTTTCTGTTGTAACACTAACAGTAATAAATCAAGAATTTGGTCAAAATAACAATAAGGCAATCCTTATACAATCTAAAAACAAGATTAAGATAGATTTTAATCAATCTCTGGACACAAATAGTTTTAAATGATAGAGATAAAAACGTCTCTTGATAATTAAATTTTTAGTTTGACCGATAATCATAATAATATAAATATTTCTTTAATAGCGATATTAAATGATTTACTACGGTTTCTGTTTCTTATTGTCTTGAACATATTAATTAAACGACTAAGATTTTTTTCTGGGTATTTTCCTTTCAATAGACTTGTCTTAACCCACCTACTTCAAATTTTTATATCGATTTTTAAAATTATTAATACAGTAATTAGTAATACAAAAATCATTATTTTTATTTTTTAAGATTTTTTGTTTATTTGTAACAAAAATAGCATAAATATTCTGTTGTAACTGTATACAGAGTGTTCCAGAAAATACAGATAAAAACTACATCAATTCTATTACTTTGAATCGAACTTTACATCGAATTTTTAAACAAAATATTCCTGTAAAACTAATCTGCTGCACTTTGATTTTTGTACTAAATTTAACCCAATTTTACACTGTGTCTTGTGGGAAAAAATGACGTTGTATTTCCCGAAACTTACTCACCTTAAAGTAAAAATAATGAGATTCAGCTTTACCCCCCTCTCCCCTAAACGCCTCACAAAATGAACGATACGTTATTTAAATATGTATCTTCAAAAATTATTAAGAAAAAATTAATAGCCCATTAAGTGGGTGCATCTTTTAGTTTTCCGCTCCATGCGTCAACGGTTCTCGTAGGTCAATTCCTAGGTTGAATTTTAGATGTTTTTAACATTAGTTAATTACAAAAATTTTCTGTGTCGAACAGTCGTATGACCATAGAAAGCTACCTCAAAAACCCATAAAATTTTGTTTTTATGCGTCAATAATTCTATTTATTTTATAAAAAACCGAAAGAATTTACGCTTCTTGCGCATGTGCAATAATGCACTCATGAAGTTTTTTTTTTGAAATCAGAGTGAAAAATAGGCTTTTATAGAACTTTTTTGGTTAAAACTTTGATCTAGAGTTGGAGGTGCATCTTTGCCTGTACTTTCTGGAACATCCTGTATGAATAGTTTTTAACACCCTATATAAGTGGTTATCTTAAAATCACGCGGGGCTTCAATAAAAATTACAATTGGCCCAGACAGATTTATTCGTCGAGACTTTTATTAACACCTCTCAGTTGCGTCACATAATTTGCATAATGCATGTTTAATATTGATGTCGCATGAACATTATAGCCGTGGAAGCTGAAAAGACCCATCAAAATCTTCTGAACGGCGTCGAGCACTTCGACAAATCGACAATGAAGCACGCCACCACCCAAGAGAAAATTATCCTTCCTGATCCTGAAGGTAAACACGGGGAATGCATAACGCTATCGAAATGCAATTTGCCTATGTACTTGCGCTTGTTAACAATTCTCATTACACGCTAATCAACTGCAACTAATTAAAATTTCATCTTTCAGCCATTGAACAGGAAAAGGACCAATTGAACTTCATCTCAGGAATCGAAAATTTCGACACCAGCAAGTTAAAACACACTGAAACTTGCGAGAAGAACCCGTTGCCAACGAAAGAAGCAATTGCTCAAGAAAAAACTTGCGCTGCGTAAAGAACATCGTGTAGATTTTAAATGCGCTCAAAGCAAATTTTTCACATTCTTTTCATAACGTTTTTTCAGTCATACATAAAGCATATAAATCTTAATCAATTTTTACATCCATTTATAATATTATTTTGTTATTTATAAACCGAAATTAGACCAAGTCGATTTCATACATAAGCTACACATTCCAAATTTCTTTAATGTAGATAACCCAATAAGCTCCATTCGTAACAATTCCTTACAGCATTTATTTTTTTTTCTTATTTAATCAAACCAAGAAAAAAAATTCTAATATATTTTAACATATAAGCATAATTTTTTTAATCGTAAAAATACCCTATAAAGCATACATATTATATTAATATTATATTCTTGAATTAAAATATTATATATGAATTCGACATTTTATCAGTTATAAAATAATTAAAATTGAAGGAGTTAAAAATGTCTTGAAACAACTAACAAATAAACTTGCATGTGATTTTACGAAGGATTTGATTGACTGAAAAAAAGAAATTAATAAAAGATGAGTGCTGGCTATTCGACTTTTATTCAAAATTTAATTATACAATAATTGTGATCAATAGGATAAAAATATAATCTAAAATAATATTCTGTGACTTCCATCCTTTAATATTCTTAAAACAAACATTATTTATCAAAACGAAAGACTTTTACAAAGCCATTTAGAAATGGGCTATTTTTTTACTTCTTTAATAAAAAAAAAAGTGATGAATGATTATATAGAGAAAACGTGTATGGAATGTTGAATTGTACGAAAAATAAACTATGTGATGATATAATATTATAAATAAATAAAAAAATGTAATGAAAATTGCTTTGAATGTCAATTATATTTTAAGTTGCAAATAATTCAATTACTACGCTAATCGTTCATATAATATGTGAAATAAAAGAAAAAAATGTAGTTTGAGCTTTTTAAGTTTGTAAAATTTTTGGTAAGCGAATACATTACAATTAAAAAGCTAAACATTGTAACAACAGTACTTTTATATAATGTTTTATATCTCATTTGTATACTATTACAACATTTAATACTTTTATATTGATATTTGTGTAAAATAAAATAATCACCAACATAAACGATGTTTTATTTAAAAACACATTAAGTTTTGTTCTAGTAATAATTTTTCAATCTATTATTGGCGATCGATAACAAACATTTTGAGGTGATCAGTTTCTTTTCATTTATTAATTCAATCTTTTTGAATTCATCTGTTTTGTACATGAACTAGCGGCTTAATCAATGCTACCGGGACGTTTGAAGACTACTAGTGCTATACAATTTAACCGGTTGAGCCAGTTAAAAAGGTTAACTGGATTAATTAGTTATTTAAATGATCAGTTTAGATGATTTATCTTTTTAACCGAATTGGCTAACAGCCTAGTTAATTAACTAATAGCTAAACTAGCTAATTTTATTTTTAATAATGACTATGTATTATATTAGTTGACTGTTTAATGTTTATTGTTGTTCTGAATAGTCATTATTACAAAAATTAAAACTAGCTGTGTAGCTATAAGCTAATTATCCAGGTTAATTTGGTTAACCGGCTAAATTGTGGAGCACTACTACCATGTTCCCAATATATGAGCCCCTCAGTGCACACATCGATTAACTCCACCTTTTCAACTTTTACAAATTTTCATGTCAAAACACTTGGTCGACTCCTAACTTTATATATCCGAAATACATTTTCTAATAATAAGCTAATAACAGCTCTAAATGACAATTTGCTTTTTAGCTTTTGCTTAAGAGACAATGTATTTCAGAAGTCTATTTTATCAATTTACCCAACTTTTTGCATTACGGAGTTAATCGATGTGTCCACTGAACGGCTCATATACAAATCAATCGCTGATATAAAAAAACTATCCCAATTACTGTTTGCTAAGAAATGGTACTAGCAATACTATCTGTAAAGTTACAAAGATTTTAATCAACTAACTCATGGATACATCATAATAAACAGATGGAAACAAACGTGGAAACAAACATATGGGGCACTTCACTAGTAGACGCACTATTTTACGAACTTATATAATATGTTAAGATTAAAGTATTAAGGGGGTATTCTAGTCTAGGATTTTGAAAAAATCAAAAATAATTTTTTTTCATAACCCGATAGTTTATATATTCAAAAATATTTCCCTAAAAGAATTTTTCAAAATTCAAATTATTTCCGAAATTATAGCCGTTTTAGTGTCGTGGCAACTAGACCGGTTGAGACTTAACGTAAAACTTTAAATGCGTTTTTCTCGAAACTACTTTTTTCGATGCGGTCGCCATAATATCTCAAGTTCTAATCAGCCGATTTACTTGAAATTTTGCATGAATATTCTTTAAACATCTCTCTATCGCATGAACCAACAAAAAATGAAAAATTTAAATTTGTAACATTTTTTAAAAATTCGACAAAGTTAAAAAATTAGTGAAAAAATCGACCTTTATTTTTGAATAGCCGCCATTTTATGAAAAAAAAATTTTTTTTTTCAGTTTTGGAGGTTCATGCGATAGCGACATTTGTACTTATCAAGAATCATTGTTTAATTTTTCAAATGACCACAAGGGTAGAAATCATGGCGACGAGGACACGGTCTTTTTTTTTCCCCCCTCTACTTCAAAGACGCATAACTCAATGAAAATTTTTTTTTTTGTTTTGAAATTAATTTTGTGTATTCTCTGAATATGAATAAGCAAATGATAAAAAAATGTATAGTAAAAATATCAAATGCTATTTTTTATCAATTGCCAAAAAACGCCCGAAATTCGGGCCTCTAGACTAGAATACCCCCTTAATATTCTATATAGCATTCGGCTGATTAGGGTTTTGCTCTTAATTCGACAATATTTATTGTTATTGATAGCGAATACCGAGTCTGTCCGTGGCTTCGTTCGAAAATTGTTTTCCTTTTCCACGTTCCAGCTTAGGGCCCCTATAAAGAATTTCTATGATTTTTTTGTTTTAATTCATTAAAAGGATTGAAAATACATTTAAATGAACGCATCTTTTTTGTACCCCCTCTTCACTACTCTTGAACTTCTGAAAATTTTAATTTTTTTTATATTCTTGAAGCATTAATAAATATTTTATAAGTTTAAAATTGGATCGTATTTTTTATTTCTGTTTTATCGTACTTACAAAACACCTAAAGTTTAGGGTTCTAGACTAGAATACCCACTTATAAAAGAACATATATAATTCCTTAAAAACCTAAAGGAATTGGATATTTGAAAAAAAAATTGTTTGTTTTATGGATAGATCGTATACACATTTTATAACATAAATTGTTTTGGTATTTTTTTTTTGTTCTAATTAAAATTTTATTAAATTAAAATTACATTTTTGAGTTTAGTGCTGAAAACACATCTTAAACTCGAATGCATGTGATGTCCCAATGTTCGTTTGTACTCATTTTAGCACATAGGTGATACAATCAATGCCCCAATCATAATTTCATAATTTAAATCGATCGTTGCAACGTCTTCTTCTTTATTGCCACCTGAATTTTCATTTGGGGCGATGGGGGTAAGCCAGGAGGAAGGGATGAGACCCCGGTGATGTGAAGCGCACAATTTTGTGAAAAGTCTGGTTTAAGCGCTCGGATACTTTAAACGGGTAATAAATAATATAATGTAAACAATGTAAATATCTGTATCAACTTATAATCTTTGTATATTATTAATGTAAATAAACGTGAGAATCAATCACAACATTAGCCTAAATTAAATTAAAGATATTTTTCCAGACATTCATTCGGCATTTTCCTCATAAAGTTTTTGTAAGACCAATTGAGAAACCTCGAACTTGATTATAAATTTCGTTCTCTTGATAATATTAGGTTCGTTCACGGATGTGATAATGAATCGGTAACGGATCAGTTCAAGACCGATTTAGGATCATCGCCAAGCGCATGCAAGTTTATGAGCCGAGTTACGGTCCGATATTCGCGGTTCAGACGAAATGCGTTCGTTACCGACTCATAATTGATTCTAGCGATCCTAAAAGTTTTGTTAGGATGAAAAATTAGAGTCTCTTACTCATGCGTAGTTTGCTAAATTGTGGCTAATTCATAATACAGTTTCGCTGTCATGCTGCGTTCACACGAGTCAATTTTAGTAGGCCGTTTTTAGTTAATCAAATTTGAATGAAAAACCTCGTGTGAGAACCGTAATCAACTTTTAGTGGATCAAAAAAAGTTTGAATAAGTCATCACACTAGGTTTTTTATTCCACTTTTGATCGATTAACTAAAATCGGTTAACTAAAGTTGACTCGTATCAACGAAGCATCTACTTTCAATTCATATAACAATTTTCGTGGGTTCTCGTTAATCCTCGTCTTACTTCCGAACATTTTCAAACTCGTTCACGGGAAAATAACCCTTAATCAGTTCATAAGCGTGTATGCGTTTGGCGATTATCCTATCTAATGATTCTTTACCAGTTACGGATCAGTACCATCAGTACCGCGAAGGAACCTATTAGAACTCTCGATTCTTTGAGCCAGTGAAATGAAATAAGTTACCAAAGGTGTGTTTTTTGTTGTTGCACTATCACTTGCACAACTGGGAGATAAAATACTGTTAAGACTTTCGGAATCTAAGAAGATAGACACTAAACTAAAAAAATTAAGAATAAATAAATAAATTGATTATTCATTGAGTATTTTATAATATAGTAATTAATAAATATTTTTAGCTGAAAAAGTAAGCGTTGAAACACAGACTGATAATCTTCGTATTGTCGCTATGGAAATAAATTGTTGTAACATTATGACGTTATAAACACGACGACCAATGGTGGGGAGTTTTTAGTTAGGTGGTTTTTTTTCAAAATTTTTATTTAATTGTTTATAATTAACTGTATAAACATTTTTAACAATTTTTCGCATCGATAATTACTACAATGTATGATAAAGTTTTAAAAAACATAAAAAAATTGATATTTTTTTAAAACCCAATGTCAATGTATAACGCATGCATTTGATATTAATTAACAACAACAACAAAAAAAAAACGGAAAATTCTTATTAAGAAATTTATTAAGATATACATAATGTGGATTTGCGATATTTACAAAATATTTTCTATTGCATTAAGTAAGTTTTTATGGTTAACAATTGGTTAAATATTACATATTTTTTCATAATATATTATTTTATTGATTTCAGAAAAATAAAAAAAAGCGTTTTATTAAACCTATTGAACATTTTTGGTAAGTTAAACAATATCTATCTTAAAAAAATTTCATTCATACAAAGAAAAAAAATATAATGAATTATTGCACATTATTATGTATTTATTATGCGTTTTGTGGATATGCATTTTTATAATTTAATTTATTTTCTTCATAAAATTTAATGATTTATTTTTTAAATTTATAATTAATTTATATATTAAATTTGTATTAATTAATATAAAAATATCTGAATTTTGCAAAAATTAGTGTTTTAACAATAATATTTTTTAATTATATATTTTAATAACTATAGAATATTTTCTATAAAATTTATTCGATGCCTTATCTCGATGTTAACATTACTTGATAAAAAAATATTTTTTTAAAAAATTTTTCCAAACGTAACTTTGCAGTTTTAATAATTTTAAGTAAATTATGTCGATTTTTTAAACCCATTTTATTATGTAAAATAGTAAAGAAACGTCTTAAAGAAAATTTATTTAAGCCTCGCTGATGTAAGAGTTTCAAATTAGTTCAGAACTAATTAATATTAGGTTATTTTGAAAAATGGGCGTCTCATATTAACTAATTCAGCAGACTACAGCAAAAACCAAACAACGTCTATTTATTGTGATGAACAGATTAACTTTAAAGTAAGTAGTGCTTAATGTTAAAATTACAAAAAAATTATTGACTAAAATCGCATGTAAAAACTATCAAGGGTAATTGTTTCATTAAAATATTTTGTTTACAATTAAATAAAGAAATATATTGGCATAAACATTTCCATAAAAATATTTCATTAAGTTAAAGAAAACTTAATTTCGTTTGGAAGAATTAATTAAATATTTGCAACAATGCGTTAATAAGTGTTTTTCGCCCGTACTTGAAATTGAGCTAAATTCTCTCGTATAAATATCTAAGCCATATTGTCCTTCTTCAGGGAAACTGATTGTGAATGTAACGATATCGTCTGAGACGATATGCGATACGAATTTCGACAACCGTTTTTCTTCGACTCCATTTTTGTGCAGCGTCGCCATAAAATCAGTTAATTGACGAGACATTCGAAATTGAATTTCCAACTCACGGCCAGCAAAGACTAGTGCATCCTGAAAATCAATTTATATTCAATATAAATAATTTTAATTCTTCAGAACTGGAACTCCTTTATGTGTGGTAAAGGAAAAAAATTAAGACAGCATACGTTTTTAAGTTATAAGATTACAATTTCTTGGAAACACCCGGGAAAAAATGTTTTTGTTTAATCATATATAATCAGATCTGAAAATTGGTCAGGTATAATCATATATAATTATATAGGATTGGACAAAAATATTTTTACTGGGCAATCAATTACTACAAGCAAATGCACATTTTTTGAGAGGATTTTTTATAAAAACTAAATAAAATAAAATAAAAAACACCAAGTATGATCATATATAATCATATATTATTAGAAAAAAATATTTTTCCTGGACAATTACTTACTACAAGCAAAAGCACATTTTTGAGAGTTTTTTTATAAAAACTAAATAAAATAAAATAAAAACACCAAGTACAACGATAACTACAAAGATATTACAATATGAGTTAGGGTCCGACAAAAAATTTTTTAATTGTCTTATCATATATAATCAGATCTGAAAATTGACCAGGTATGATCATATATTATAATCATATGTGATTAGACAAAATATTTTTTGTCGGGCACTAACTCATATTGTAATATCTTTGTAGTTATCGTAGTTATCGTTGTACTTGGTGTTTTTATTTTATTTTATTTAGTTTTATTAAAAAAAAAAAAACTCAAAAATGTGCTTTTGCTTGTAGTAAGTGATTGTTCAGGAAAAATATTTTTGTCTAATAATATATGATTATATATGATCATACTTGGCCAATTTTCAGATCTGCTTATATATATTTATATATGATTAGACAAAAACATTTTTTCCCGGGCAATGTAATTAATATGATTGTGAATTAGGGTATTCGAATTATAAAGGTTAGCAGGGGCGGCAAAATTTTAGTAGCCTACTGGCGGTAAATGTGTAAATCTGCCACTGAATGTTTTTAAAATTTTGATTATTTACATACCTGATGTGTAATTGGAACTAAGCCAAATAAACGAGTCGCTTTCGTTGGACCCCATTCTCCACTAGCGCAATCGGGTAGTGGTACCATAACGGTTTGCAGTTCCTCGCAACAAATTTTAAATTTGCACACGCTTTTGAATTTCATTGGCTCTCCAGTAAGATATTCTTTCGGCGTTACAGCATTAGCGAAAATATCTAATAAAAATGCTCCACTGCAGGGGGCATGCACTCGGAAAGCGACCATATTTCCCACAACCGATTGCATAACAAATCGTTTAAGGGAAACACCATCAAATCCATCGCCTTCACTATCATAAAATTTAAGATTATAATGGAAAATTAAAGTTCCTTGCATATGAGCTGGCATCGCTATTCTAACAGTTGCAGCACCTAGAGTATATTAAAAAAAAATAAAAAAATCTTTAAAAAAATGCCCTTTAAATTACCTGTTGAATCCGTGTACATAACAGCTTTTGTGTTTGTATCGGAGAAATAAAGACCGTAGCGGAAAAATAATGAACGTACAAACGGTAACTCTTCAAAATCGTGTAATGTAATTGGTGTTTTCAATAATTGCCAGTCGGATTGTAATGGGAAGAACTCGTAAATGAACTCACGAGGATCTGTTAAGAAATAGTGATCGTCGTATTCGTAGCGTAAGCTATCAGATTTGGCTTTGTTTCCAGATTTGGGTGCTTCTTTGGCGTTAACCAAGTGTCGTGCGCCCCAATTACATTGAACAAAACGCCAAGCTCCCGCTACATAAACCGCATTCCACGAATTTCTAAATCGATTATCTTCAAATCGTACCCCTGGTTGATATCCGGCAGACTTGGAATATCCTTTGATTACGACACAGTGCAAGCCAGCGTAGCTAATTTTGGAAAATAAGAAAATTTATCATTTTATAAGACGTACTATATAGTTAAAGTAGCTGTGTCAAAAGACTTCATGGCCTTAGAAGTTATTTTATTTTTAATTTTTCGCTATGAAAATTGAAAATTTTCAAAAATAAGAAAGCTAGTGCTTTGAGTCCGATTTTCGGTAGTCAAGTTTTCATCAGATCTTTAAGTTTTGAGACCCTAGGAAGTCATTCTGAATATTGTAAATAAATGTTGTACTACCTACGATATCTCAAGAACGAATAAACCGATTAAGACATCGTTCATTGACAAGTTCATTAAGACTTAAATCTGATTACATTTTGAAGTCAATCCACAAAGCCGTTCCAAAGTCATTAAAAATTCAAAAAGCAAAAAAAATGTTTTTGTACTTAAAAAAGGCGTCAAATCTGTGGCGGAACTAAAAATTTTAGACCCCCCCCCACAAAAAATTAGATCGGCCCCCAATCTTATATGAATTTTTGTTTTTCGTATCTAGCGTCCCATATTTTAATTTAGCACCGATTTTCTTGCAAAAGGTTCTTCTTAAAACGTCCTTGGGGTCTAGGGGAGTTATTAGATATTATCAATTTTTCATATCAGGTTTAATATTTTGTTTTTAAAATTAGCATTATCCGTTAAAAATAACGACAGTTTTTTAATATCCTTATTAGTAACATCTTGGTCAAAATCCATGGTATTTTCATCGTTATTCAAATCAATTGGCGTACGGCTTCTGCTATCAACGTGTTCAAATTGCCTTTCATCTCTATATTATGTAGTACCTTGATTTTTTAGTTTTAAGTCAGTTGGATTAAATTTTTCGCTATAAACTTGTTCAAACACTTGTTCGTTGTGAAAACGATTTAAGAAAACGGGATAATTTTGGTATTTTTACTAAATGTTCCTGTCCCTTTTTCAATTTTTCTTTTTTATTGTACCCTCTTTGGAGCACCACTAGTACTAATTTTCTCAAAATTTTCGGGCCCTCAAAAGCTTTGCCACCGCCCCGCCCCCCCTAATCGCGGGGCTTAACGATATGGTAGTTCCGCCACTGCGTCAAATGTAGACCTTCAGAAGCTATTTGTATAGGTGATCAACAATTTCAAAAAAGAGTTAATTTCAACATAACTTTGTAATTTATCATCTATCAATTTTGCACCCTTATCATAATAACTTTTTTCTCAGAAATAAAAAGAAAAACAACAACAAAATATTCAGGGAAAATTATGCCAACTATAGTTAAAATACTGGCCTTTAATTTGGTTAAAAGCTTGAATAAAAAGTTCCTTTCTTTAACAGTAAATTCTTGGGCTTCTATTAAAATTCATGCCGAAAATGAAAAAAATAATTTTTTGTAATTTTATAAATACCTGCATAGTCGTTTAAACAAAACATGGTAGCTTTCAGTTCCGTGTTTGATCCCTCTTAACAATCCCATTGGAGTATCTCCCCGTAAATTTTCATCAAACTGCATTGTGTTGAGATTTTTTACCGTAATCCATCGGAAAATCGTTCTAAAAGCATTTTGGTATTTAAAAATAAATATTTCCTTTATAAGTTTTTAAAAATAAGTTACCTCGCTTTTTCAATATCTGAACCACATCGTCCAACTAATTGCCGCACTAAATCCGTAAACGTTTTCTGATCTTCCTGTGCTACGGAAATAGCGATTTGATCAACATCGGCAAATTCAGTTGGATCGTTGTAAATTTGGAATTTGGAAAGAGCCGGCGGAGCTGGAATCGGTGCTCTCGAAGGATATGGTTGGAGCTCTTCTACGTATCCCACTTCTCCCGAATCGGTCGGATCTAAATATAAGGACTCGGCCATCATATACTCACTACGTTTTTCGTTGATCAGTTCCAACATCTCGTGGCTTTGTTTCTCGACAAGGGCAGCGGTAGCCGCTCTTTGGTAATAAAAGAAAAAGTGAAATTAATCAACGACATCCAGGAAGTTATGCATCAGTGAAATTGCACTGCACAAGTTCAGAGGAAATTGATTGAAAAGTCTACCTTTCATGTTCCAGCATTTTTCTGGTAAGGGATTCTTTTTTCTTATCACGACGAAGCGTCATATTTTTCTCTAAATCTTCACGTTCTTGTTGATGGCGAAGTGTAAGAACATTTTGGTCTTCTGGTCGTTTTCTTTTCACTTGCATTTCACGTTCGAATCGATGTGTAAGACGTTCCAATTCCTTCTCCCATTCATCCTTAAATCAATTACGAATTAGACAAGGATTCTTTTTTTATTTACTAAAACCTACTCTTATCTCTTCTCGAATCCGCTTTTCTTCTTCTTCACGTTGCCGAGCAAATTTCCTATATAAATCATCCTCTTCTTTTCGATGTTTCATTTCCAATTGAGTTTGTTCATCTCGATCCTAGAAAAAAACATCGTGCGTCATTAGATTTATATTTTCTATAGAAGAAAAAAATTAAATTAACACCAGATGCAGCAAAATATTAGCTAAGTCTTTGAATACTATAATATACTAGTTTATTTATAATAACGACTTTCTCCAGCCCCGGGAAACGGATAATGTTGTGATTCATAAATAGTGATAAAGAGTATTAAGATGAAGAAATCTCACCAAGTCGAGACACTGGTTATTGTCGCCTAATACCTTCGAAACAAGTTCAAGTTTATCAGAAAAGAATTTTTATTTTTTCTCGAAAAATAAATCTAAAAAAGTGTCCGATTTCCATATGTTCCAAGATTTACGATCCACTTTCAACTTGAAACGCTTTATAAAAATGTTTTTTCAAGAAAGTTAAAAAGATTAAAATTCAAATAATCGTTGATTTATTTTCATGGTATACCTGGAAAAGAGATATTTAAGCTATTCGTATCAACCACTAAATTATTTTAAATATAATTTCGGAAATTGTTACTCTATAATAATAAAAAAGATAATATACTGGGTATAATTTACGATGTGCTAATTTGGTGTTTAATAATTTGACTCAAAAGTGGAAATAATTAAAGATAATTTTTGATCTTTGTATCCAACACGAATTGGTTTTCAATTTTCGAACATTTTAGGATATTTTTCAATTAGTAAAACTTGAAATTATTTAACAAAAAGTTAACAGAACTGTTTACTCTTTTATTACTACATCATATTATTTAAATGATACAAGGTGTTCAAGGTTATTTGATATTTTTATTGAAAGTAATAATAGGACTATAATATGAAAAAAAAAATAATGACCCATTGTTATCTATTAAATTGAAGATCAGAGTGAAGTAAAACTTCGCCTTAGTTTATTTAAAACGTTATTAATTATGTAATAATATGATCAATCTTTTTTAATGGAATGATGATCAATTAAAAAAGATTATAAATAAAATGTATTATAATTTTGTTATTTTTAAAAGAAATTCGTTAAATTACTGCTTTAGCCATAATTTCTTAAATACTATCTATGTAACTAAAAATGTCTTCTTTGCGAGTTATTGTTACGATTTCGTGCCATTCTATTAAAAACTTCTTAATAGAGATTACCTACTTGACTTGATTTTAAAGCTACTTGCCTCGATGGTCAAGCTACTTGACTAAAATTTAATTGAAAAATAAATCTAAACTCAGATCAATTACTAATATAATATTAAAATGCCAAAACCAAGTCAAGCATTGACATTCTAAATTATTTCATTTACAAGTTACAATGTTAAGCAAAATTTATTTGAAAAATGTCCAACTACTTACTTGATGCATTCCTACTTCTTATGTAAGTTATGTTTAAGATATTTAAATAATAATATTAATTCTTGACGAGGTCGTATTTCTTTAGTCAAAAGTATAAATCGTTAAGCAACTTAATAATGTTAATCTGAACAAAAACAGATCAAAAACTAGTGCGGCCGATGGACCCTTATTAGAAACGGAGTCCTTAATGTTATTTTTTTCAATTCTTAATGCTCTCTAGTTTCAAAAGAAAACTAAAAATTAAAAAAAATGTTTTTCAACTTTCTTGTTTATAAAAAAGAATATTGAACCTGTTTTAATAAAAATAAAATTAGAATTAAGAAGAAAGGGAGGGAAGGTTGTCTAGTCGTTATTTCGTTACATTATGGTCTCTAGGATTCTACTCCAAGCCCAATAAAAGAACTTCGTTCCAATTATGTTTGTAAGACATTCACTTTACACACAGTGAAAATAGCAGCTATTTTATCTACTGTGAGACTGCAGAGTAGAAGATCTTTGCGAAATCCTCTTTCTATAATTGTACAATCTTAGGTTTTAGTTGTTAAATGAATGGAAAATATTGACACCTCCATATCTTTAATAAGAGTTTTTGCTATTATTAGAGCAATATTTCGGTTGTGGCAATAAACAGAAACAGTCATCATAAAGAAATATTCTAATATATTAGTTATAAGTTCTATTTGGATTGTTGCTTGAAACTCAAACATGAACAATATCAAGAGCTACCACTGGTGAGATACGTCTAACATAAAAATTTTTAAGACAAAACTCGATTATTACGTAATAATACTTTGGTCCCAGCTAGATTGATGTCTGTTGTAAGCAAGATAAAATCGCTCATCCTTGAAACCTAACTTACAGTCCCTGATCATTAAATAAGAATCACTAACATACAGTGGTAAATGTTTAACACAAATAAATAATTATTTAAAAAAAAATGTTTATCAATAAAAAGTGAAACACAATCTATGATGTAAAATACGGTAGCAAATAATGAAAGCTATTTAAGCTGCCATGTGTAAAAAGATAAAGTTTTTTCTTTGCTTTTAAGACGAATTTCATTTGATATGAAAAAAAATATTTCAATTAACTTAATTTTCATGTTAGCTGATTTTCACTGTACTGTTTTTCAACTTACAAAAAAACCGATTAAGTATTTTTCTAACAATCTCACTTCTGTAGTCAGAATTTTAAGGGTTCTGATTTAAGGCCTCCTTAAGAAATCCTAAATATTTAGTAAGCGAAAATTTAAATAACTTGACTGAAAATCATTTAACAAAAAAGCAAAGGTATTATTATTTAATTTTTTATTATAATTACTGCCATGAGTGTAACAAAAAAGAGGGTATAAATGGTTTAATCTCCCCCCTCTCTTAGTAGGCTATAGTTATAATTTACTTAAGTTGTTAATTATTTTTCTATTTTTAAGTAGGTAGGTATTGTTGTATTTATGAAATTGTTTATTAAGTAAAATCTATAATTTCCTATTTTAAAGTTTTAAGAATAAATCTTTTAAAGTTTGTCAAGTTTTAGATCAAAAGTTGAATTGGTACATCTATGACTACAACGTAGTTTTTAAATGATAAAAGGTGCTCAAGGTGAGATGATTTTTTATAGTAAATAATAATAGACCTATACCCAGAAAAAAAAAATGATCCATTGTTATCTTTTCAATTGAAGATCAAAATGAAACAAATAAAACCTCGTCTTGACTTATTTAAAAGGCTATAATTATTAAGTTATATGAATACTAATTAGTCAACTCAAAATTATTCTGAATTAAACGCATGTATTACAATAGGTATTTTATCTTACATTACTCAAAGATATTTGCATGAAAATTACTATTCTTAGGTTTGACTGTACGAGGTAGTTTTATGTTTAGTTCCGTTATGCTAATATTTAAAACTAACCCAAAGACTTCTTATGCTAAAAGAAGCCTCAAGAAACTAGTTTAAAGTAAAACGACCTCTAAATCAATTTTGATTTGAAAAGTTTAAGTCCTTAATAAATCTTCCACTATCTTGATTTCGATTTCTACTTAATACATGTAAGTCATCCTACACCTGATACACAGTATGAAACATACTCTATAGTCTACGTGATGATATCACAGTCTTCCAACGATATAAGTTGACCATTTTACCAAGTTTCGTATAGCGATGATGACGATTGTCCCTAGAATGAAAACCTGAAGTTACTGTATCGTGGCAGTTGATGCGTATGAATTTTTTTTCTCGTTTGTAAATTCGTTCTCACATAAGTTACCAAAGAGGAAATAACAAGGAATTGTTCAAGAAGTGTCCGATAATGGAAATTGTATTCACCTGAATGACGTCATATACTCTACAATATCATTATAATTAAGTAAGTAGGTAGGTGGATGCTTCGTTCGAGTTAATGTTTATTTCCATCTATGATCACAGTGAGTTATTTTGTGGGGGCCGCAGGTGTACAAATACCATTTTATCGAACGTTCAAAGTAAATTTGTCGTTCCGATTAATTTTTTTCAGGTCGTAATTTTTAAAGACTGTCGTCGTATTGACTAGAATTTCATTACTGTCAATTAGTTTGTTTCTAACGATTTTACGCCTCCGTGCTTTAATTATATGTTTCGTATGAATCAAAATTGCCTTTGATTATGCCTTTAACAATTACGCCTACCGCAAACAATTTGCTCGAATTTTAACACTAAACACGTAAGAAATCAGATTGAACTGATCCAAATTTAAAGCGAAAAAAAAATGATACTTATAAAATAAACTAGCAAACCCGTAAAATTTCGAAAAAAAAAATATTTGAACGGAAAAAGTTGTTACACCACAAATTACGTATTAGTACGTTATTAATAAAATACGGTCAATTTGTCATTAAATAAATTGTCCGGTCCATATACAAAATATCCGTTTATGTTGGGTATTGATGATTATGATTTTATAAGTCTATCATAGGCCTGTATAAATAACGACCATAAATTTTATATAGTGATTACTGGGTCAATTAAACTTTGAACAGTTTCAAACAATTTTTTCACAAAGGAAGGTGATATGAAATTCAAAGTTTGTAAACGACGGAATAACTAATAAGTACATTTATGTCGATTCAGTTTCATTTGCTTTTTGTAGCAATTTACTGAAATGAGTTTGTTTCACTTCGTCATTATTCAAGATAGTGTCTCTAAATATGGTTAACCCTTTTATTTTGCGCAAATATGACTTATGATTTTACAAATCTGTCAGAGGTTTGTATGCATAATGACTAGAAAGTGTATATGATACAATCCCCCACAATACGATACGATAGAATATCACCCGGTCAATTTAGCTTCGAACATGTTCAAACAAAGAATTTCAACAAATTCAAAGAAATTCATAGTTCATAAAAAACAAAATAAATAGGCATATGTATGTATAAATAATAATTCCAATTCAGTTTTATTTGATTTTTGTAACAATGATCTCTATAAAAATGATCATTATACATAATGACCGTACTTTTTGGAAATTTTATATAATAACTTGACAATATATATAATATTCAATTTTAAAGAATTGCCGTAACTAACAATAAAATTCGTAAAAAATGTTAATATGAAATCGAAGTTGTAGTTCCGAACTTTGTGATTATCTGTTTCCTGCGGTTTAAAAGCATTTAAGTTACTATCAAAGTTGTAGATCAGAACAAAATCTTATGTGTTTGACTCTTAATCAACCAGTTGTTATAGTGAACTGTTTTTAAAATATACCACAAAATGAAGAAGAAGTACGATTGGCATATAAATTTTAAATGTGCAGCTAAATCCAACCGTATTTCCCAGGTTATCTCGGAAACGGTTGTTGATAATGAGGATTTGCTAAGGGTTAGGGATTCACTATTTGGCTTGATACCAAACCAAACTCTAATTAAATATAAATGTCAAAACAAGCTTAGCATTGACTTCACAAGTTTTTTTTAATTTATAAATTAAAATGAACACAATTCATTTAAAAGAATGTTTAACTACTTGACTTGATGAATCACTATTAAAGATCAAAATGTTAAAACTTCTTCAGACTTTAAAACTTAAAATATCTTTAATAGCACAGGAAGCGAGATTATTAAGAAAGTTCATATATCTTGACATAAGCAAATGATACCATATGAAGCTTTAAAATTAACTAATAAAATGGCATAACGCTTCACATATATTTACTCTTATGTGGACAAAGCACCTTAAAAAAACTTTGAAAACTAGTCATAAAAAATAAAACTTCATTATGTCTAAGATTTTTAACTATTTTTTTGTAGACAGAACAATTTTTAGATACACTTAGAACTTTTTGACCCGTTGATCTTTATTTTTTTTTTTTTGAGTCTATCTTTCACTTTAAGGTTTTAAGCTAAAGTACTTAGTACTTTTGAGCTTTTGACTTAATTCTTAAACTGTTTCGAAAGGATCAAATAAATAAAACATTTTTAAACTTATATTTGATAATATAAATATCGATAACCATTGTAAAAAGCATCGAAATTTTTCCAATAGAAAGGGAAAAAATCGTACCTAATAGATGTCAGTAATGGCGGATTTATCAGAAGGCTAAGTAGTCTTTAGTCTAGGGCGGCAGATTTTATAGGCAACTTTGGAACCAAAATTTCAAATACACATAATAATATTACAATTTCATTGATAAAAAATTGTGATTTATATTATTGTGAACTATGTATAGGGTATCGTATTGTATAGGTCGGAAGGGTCAGCAAAATATGAATAGCCTATTGATGACAAATGTGTAAATCCAGCACTGGATTTCAGGTCGAAGTAAGAAGAAAAATTCTAGCTCTAATGCTATTAAAATCGAACACGTTGTATGGGAGGATTTTTAGGGGGTTGTTAGTCATTAGAGGGGTTGATCTCAACGCCCCCAACGACAAGAATCTAAATTTTTTCTTTTGACCTTCTAAACGCTGGACAACCTTATTGATTTTACAAAAAAATTATTTCTTGAAATTATCACATTTTCAGCTATAAAATGTTAAAAATAGAAAGATTGAAAATTCTTTCTCATACTTATAAGCAATAAATTCTATTCAAATACAATGGCCAAGGTCTTCCACATCATTTCAACAAATAGTTATTTATGTGATGACACATTAGTTAATTACCGACTGCATCTGCATCTGTATCAATTACATTTGTGCAAATTACAAGCGTTTTTCATAATATTTATTATCAGATGCACGATCCGTTCAAGTTGTAAGTTCCTACCGTTGCGATTCTGTTACCATTTCCTGATGTTTCTTTTTTTTTTCAAAACTAATTTTTACCCATTTTGCGTTTCGTTTTTCTGTCCACACATTAACAGTTAGTTTGAGCATAATGAAATAGGATTTGTTCTCTGTGGATATTTAAACATGCTAATTATTTGTCAGGTTTTAATCTTTTTTCCATGCAATATTCACAACATGTAAATCAGTGAACAATAAAATTAATACATCAAAATGACTTCATTACATAAGCCAACCAACGTATTCAGGAAATGGAAAATTTGGATGTATCAATTTAGTGTATTGTCGAAATAGGAAAAAGAAGTTTTTGAACTACACATACACTTAACAGTTGCAATGGAATGAGAAATTGCTTTTCGTAATAATTTAAACATTATATTAGAGTTGAAAAATACCGATTACAGCATCACCTCCTACAAATATTGGCATCCTGTTTGTTATTATTGGACGCCTAAGACTCCTACGGGTGATATTTTACATTTTGGTAATACTTATTATGTGTTTAATCCATACGTGCGTTTGGTATAAAATTAAACCCTTTATAGCTAACATTTTGAACATATATACAACCTACTCAACAGTTGTGAATAAGTTATAATATTTCGATTACGCACTTTTATTTATTTTCGATGAGCCCACATTTAAATTTATTCAAACAAGATTGTATGTTATTTTCTTTACATCGTAAAATAAAAATGTTGTTACTTTTAAAACATTGCTTCCTTGAATTAGATTTTCATTAGAAGTGGAAAATACATTAGTATAAAAATTGAAAAAGCTCTTAGTAGATACTATTTATTTATGAACTTATATATTATATAATATATGTTATATTTTATTATTTACGGTAAAGTAATTAAGTTAAGCCATGAACAATTAAAGCATTCATTTTGAAGTATTTCACAATGTATCTATGGAACGGTAAATTGCAAATTTTAAATAACACAATGAAATAAATAATTAATTAGTTAATAAACTTTTTACGTTATTTTTCAATATAATATAGAAAAGATTTACATACAGTGGATATTTATATTTTAATGATTTTAAAACTACGAAATAATCCCTGAATTTCTTGATCTATCACTAATAGGATTTTAAATTAATGCCAATTACTGGATGACCTAAAAAAATATCGAAGCCAGTAGTGATAGGAAACAAGATTTGCAGCATTTTTAGTTCTTAGATAAAAAGTTCTTCAATAATAGTTATTATTTATAACATTTTTAAATAACAAACCTTTTCCAAGTTAAATAGAAAAAATATTTTTCAAGTCAAATGCAGCCTTTTACATACAAACGCAGTCCTTTGAATTAAAGTGTAGTCCTTTTTATATGAATAGTAACCCGTTCTTTGGGTATAAAAATATTCCGTTAAAAATAAATAAATTCTACTCCATTTTAATTTCAAATAAGAATTCACTACTTAATTTAATTTGTATCCTGTTTGCCTTGATTTTCAAGCTACTTGACCTAAATTTGATTTGAAATCAAGTTCAAATGGAGCCATCTATAAATATCTAAGTGTTAAAACAAGTCAAGCATTGGCAGTTATTTCATTAACAAGGCAAACAGTCAAGCACAATACATTTTAAGAAATGTTCACCTATCATACTTGTCTTGATGAATCATTGTTAAATCAACAGTTGTTGTACAGAAGTTAACAAGACTAACATCTTGGGAAATAGTGTTTCTTCAAAGTTAACACGAAAAAAATATTTCGGTCCTTTCATTATACTTGTAACTGCTATAATTGAAGTCAATACTTGAACAAGAGCTCCAGTGAACTCCAAAATACTGATTGATAAATATTGCTCATACCGTTGAAATTTTGGTGGGTTAAGTGGTTATCTTATTTCACTAAAAACAAAAAATATATCCGGTGAAAAGCCACCAAAGAATTATTCATTTTAGGATTTCACCCCTTTTCTGTTTTGATTACTTTTGGTCTTCGGGTAATTTTGCATAGGTAACTATATAACATACATGAATTAGTAGGCGGTAAGTATCTGAAATTGCAGTTTTTACCAAATGAAATGTCTTTAAAATTTACTTTTTGTATGAAGGTAACCCTCTACAATTTAAAGTGTAAGAAAAAAAGCTTTTTAATACTAACTAAAAATTTTTCATAAAGGTATACTCCTATTATAAATATATGTATAATATTATAGTATATATAAAATAATTTACTTATTCAATACTTAAAATAAGTTTATTTTAAAATCAATTTTCGTATAAATAAAGTGCTACCCTAAAACGCATTACTTAAATTGGACAAAAACATAAAATGCAATTTATTTTTTCTGACATATGTAGGTTGTGTGCGATTGATGCATTTCAAATGCATTTTTAAAAGAGAAAATTTTAAACGTTTTTTTTTCACAAAAAGTTACGTTAAATTTACAATCCAACCAGATCAAAAGACACAACAATTAGAGCAAGCATATTACAATACGTTACGTTTTCCACTTTTGTAGGTTTCACTCAAGATTTGTTTTTCGCAATTCCAAAAAAAAAAAAATACTGCAAACTATATGAAGAATAATTATTAGAATTATTTTGTCACAAACTTTAGATCTTTTCTATTTGATAAGACACAACACATAACAATTATGATAAATTGAAAATGGGGAAACATTAAATTAGCACCTATAATTAATGATGTCTTTGTTACTAAACAAAATGAATTTAATTGTCGTTAATTTAAATTAGTTGACTTTGTAACAAGATAGATTGCAGATAGATCAGACATTTGTATATACTGAGAGTTTGAGTAAGGATAAAACCAGTGACAGATCACCTAATAGGTGCAGTAGGTTTATCGGGTTTATCCCTAGAGCAGCGGTCGGGGAACCAGGGTAAATTACCCCAAATGGGGTAAGAAGAAATTTTCGGCGGTAATAAAGGAATTTTTTCTACTTTTCTATTTTATAAACGTTTTAGGTAGTATTTTTACAAACCATTCTTTAAACTTAAATCAAAAAGCCCTAATTTTGAAGTCATTATGTCAAACATGAAGCAACAGCATTTCTCCAAAATCTGAAGGGGAAAGTATTCAATTAATTTTTGTTTTATTTGTTCTAATAGGACAATTTTATTTAATTTATTTATTACATATGTAGATATTTACTATTTTCATACAACTTTTTTATTTTCCGTATAAACTAATGCAATAAATAATGTTTAATTTACATTTACATTTACATTGATTACCGCATTTTAAAAATGAGGGGGTAATATCGACTCAGGCAAAAATATTTTCGGGTAATGGTTAAAAAAGTTCCCCAACCGCTGACCTAGAGCCTTAGCAATGGTAAGTAGGGTCTCAAAAACCAAAAACGTTTAATATTGAATAAAAGTCTCTATAAGTCTCTAAAAAAATAGTTTTGATCTTTTATAATGAACATAAATATGTTATCTGTGAGGTACCCACTCATAGCCAAGATATCTAGGAGATCTGCCATGTATAGCAATGTTTTGAATGATTTCGAAATTTTTTTTAATGATAAAATTGGTAGGAAAAAATTATTAAATTAATCCAAAAAAATGACATACAGCAGTGATATAAAATATAATAAAATACTTCGAAGATTAAGTTCTCCATTTCATCAAATATGTTAGATAAGAAAATATAATCGATCCCGTTGATTTGTATTAATTAGTGATTGACGGTCTGCGGTCTACGTTTCCTAACGTTAGAACTATTCTGATTTCTGAGAATCTTTTCGACAATTCGTATTGCAATGCAAGTAGTGAACGTTCATTCTCTGTACTGAAAAGAGTAAAAAATGATGAAAGTCGATGTTGTTCAGAATTGTTAGATTATGAATCTCATATACTATTATTGATAAATTTGCAAAAATGCAAGCTAGAAAAATTTGTCTTTGAACAAGTGATTTTTTACCGTTAAATGTGATTTTTTTAGATGAAAATGTGATTTTTTTCTTTTATCTAAAAATTTTCTTTTTTGTTTATTTTTTATTGTTTTAGTTCCTTTTTGGAACATAAAAAACTTTTTGAAATCTCAGTTTTCCTAAATTCAGTCTGCCTTCTCATTAGTTGGGCAAATAAATAGGGGAACTTCAGATTAAGCTGCGTTTAGGGTCCTCACAAAGTGATGATCCGCCACTGGATAAGATTTTAGATATATAAAATTTTCTTGAAAATAATATTAATAGGTACATTACCTATTAATAGCTCCATAAATGTAAATTTTAACAAATATATTAAATTTCACTAAAATTTTAGTGAATAGTATTTGTGAAATATAATAATTAAGTCCAAAGTCAGCGAAATTTAATTTTTTATATTTAATTTAATTTTTAAATTTATTTTGAAGCTCACTTAGTAGTAAAACCGTTAGAACTCTTAGATTCCTGATTTATATATGTATATCAGTAGTGCTCGGTTCGATTCCGAATGAATTCTAGATTTGCCTAGAAATAGAAATCAAAGTTTTCTGTACTTAGACATCTAGGGAATTAAATGGTTTTTTTCTTTAAAATAAAATTCTTAAGTATAAAATTATTTTGTTATAACCGTTTTCCACTTTAATTCTTTCTATTCTGGAAAATAAAATTGTCTATTTATTTTTCAGGCCTTATACTTTGAAAAATTATAATCGTGACAATTTTCAATTACACGTCAACCTATAATTTGTATAAAACACAAATAATGCGTTTATCAAAGAAATTATTTCCAATATACAATCGAATTTACAGCGAATAATTTCCATTTATAGAGAAGAACGAGATATTTATCAAATCTAAATATCGCCTTTCTTCTCTCTCATTTTTCTTGATTCGTACCAATAATTTTATTATACCAACGATAATAATCATAATGAAATGCACACGCATTTAAATGAAAACCTTAACGAAAAAAAAGTCATTATGAATTTGAATGAAACAGTGAAAGCATCAAAGACTTTTTTTGTTTGGAGTTTTCTATCATTTCCACCAGTTATAATTCCATCTTTGGAAAGTGATAAAAGAAATTTGAAAAAAAAAACTCTTCGTTGTAACAATAAATTTGCTCGATACATGAAAACTATGACTCGCTCTAAATGATTCAAATGAAATCAGTTGAAAATATGGCTTATGAAAGATATTAACGATATTTACGTTTACATGCACTTTATGCGCTTTTAGTTTTTTTTATGACTTTCTTAAGACTCTCTTTTTCACACTATCAATTTCAACGATTTAACACCTATCAATTAAAATTTTCTTTTTGTTAGACTGCGAATAAATGAAGACGTCCGTGCAAACTCTTCGTCGCTTATAAGTCGGTTCATTTACCCGTTAATCTCGGGTATTTTGGTACTTAATTAACATTTTTTTCATTCTATACAAAAAAATCAAAACTCTTCATTATCTTACTATACACCTTATTAAAAATTCAATTATTCATAAATAAGTGGTTAATAAAGCAATTTCTCATTTATTCCCAGCAATTAAACAGATTGCAATCGGCCACGAAAAAAATACCATACACGCTTATACTTAGATGAAAATTTTACAATCGAAACTTTCTAAATGAATTTATCGTAGATATCTTATATTTTGAAATCTCAGTAACAACTTGGCATAGTATCGTTATCCTAGTTACATAATTCACTTTTAAGTAAAAATGGACCATCTGCATACGACCATATACTTAAAAAGTAGATTACATTTTTAAATGCTGAATGCAGCATAAACCACAAGTGTTATATCCTCGTCGTGAAAAGTCGTCCAAAAATGCATGCAGAATAATAAATTAAGCGGCCACATAAATAACAATAGGAAACGAATATCATTTGTAAATACTAATGATGCCGATGACATTGAAAATACCAAATAAAAGCCTAATTATTCATTTCAATTTACATATTGGGTAACTTCAAGAAGACAATAATGGGATTTCGATGTTTTCATGTCATTTATATTTAGATTAGGACACGAGACGAATTTTCACTTATTTTTTCCTCGATTTACGTATGTCAATGCTCATGCATGTATTATGCAAAAATTTAAGAGCATTACCTATGCGTGCAAATTAATTCGTTTTAAATGCTTGCTTTTCTATTGTCTAGTTTTCTTTTCGAAATCTGCATATGGATCAATAAGCAATGAAATAAATGAACTAGATCTTATTAAATCTTCACTCTCTATTTCTTTTGCTATTGAATTTCATTTAATCGCGGTATTTCATCCCTTCACTTTTAAAATCTTATAGTATTAACAAACAAGAATATAATAAGAAAATTAATTGTTTAAAAATTAATAACTAAAAGATATTATCTTTGTGTCATAAGATTTGAAAACTCGATATACCAATAGATGATTTAAGATATGAAAATCTTCTTAGATTACTTTTTGTGTTTTAAGTAGCTTTAACAACTAAGGTCATATCACGACTGTCTAAACATAGAAAATTTCTGTTGGTCAATTTTAATCTTAGGTCTAGGATTCAACGGGGATCGAACCCGTACTTGACGCATAAAGCAAAGAGAACTACTGTTTTAATCACTGCGCCAATATGTGGTGCTTCTTAGATTTTGAGTATTGTAGAATTAAGCTCTTATAAATTTTCGTATAAGAAATAGATGAAGCACTTTAGATTTTGAAATGTGACGTGATGAAACTTATGAGTGACCAGTGGTGTATTCGGGGGGAACGTGGCGGAACGACGTTCCAGCACTTTTTATCAGAAAGGGAACGCGTTCCGGTACTCTTTTTAGTAACTAATCATTTTTTTAATTCCAAATGAAATTATGTTTTAAATTGGCGAATTTGCAAAAACATTTCAAAAAATATTTTAACTTGTAGAGAATTTATCTTGCTTTTTGTATCTTGTTTCTTTTTCCCTTTTAAATCAAATAAACATAATGTGTTCTATGTAGGCTTTAGTGGTCTTATTTTTGTTTGTTAATATTTAGTAAAGTAACAATAAAAAAATTAATAAAAAACTAACAAGGAAAATAAAAGGCCTTATTAGGGGTATACGAATGGTGACTTTACCCCTGGAAGATATTTAAACGATACTTGGAGAGTTTGTAGGTATTAATGAAATAATAAGATCCTGAAAATTTTAGGTCCTTAACGAAATTGGTTTTTGAAAAAAAGCAAATTTTGTAAAAATCGGAAATAAAAAATTTTCTCAGGAACGCGTGAATTGATTGATCTAAATTTTGGATATCTTTTAGAGGCTGATAATAGCTTTTGGGAAAAAATTAAGAGCTTTATCGTTTCATAAAATGTTTTATGTGTAAAATTTTTTAGTAAAACAACTTCTTCCATTTCAGTGAAAACTTGATGTCAGATTGTCGAGAGCAACGTGCGGCTGTGAAATTTTGTTTCCTGTTGAGAAAATCGGCCGCGGAAACTATTGATACTTATGCTTAAGACTGCTTATGAGGGATGCTGCCCTATAAGTAAAACCAGAATCTACGAGTGGTTTTCACGTTTCAAAAATGAAAAAGTGTCAATTGACGACGAACCCCGTTCAGGACGCCCCTCAACGTAAAGAAATGACGGAAACGTCAACAAAATCAATGCCCTCATTCGTGAATACCATCGCCGAACTATTGATCAATTCAATCTAATACACTGATCTAAAGTTATTCGTCAATGATGAACAATTCTGATAACATTTTTGTAAGTAAGAATAAAAATAACAAGCATTAATTTCATAATTAAAACATTCGTTAATTTTTTAATTAATTATAGCTCTTACTATTTTGGTTTACTGAAAAATAAGTATAAGATGCTCATCAATGGCAAGAGCATTGATTTCTTTCAAATAAACTTTGGTTAAAAATTTAAAGATAGTAAAAAAAACTCGTTCTTATATATGCGTTAGCTCCAAATAATATCTTTGTTCGAAAAAAATTAGAATCATTTATTTACGATTTACTTAAATCGGTCCCTATTCATGTTAACCGGTTTGATAACGGAATATTCGATGACTGATTTTAATAATAATAGTCATCATCAGTGATAATGCATTTCTTTAATTTTTTTTTTTCCTAACTACACACTTCCAATCTTAACAAACCAAAGTTTGTTTTCACTTTTCCTAATGAACTCGAAATACTTTTATTTAAACCAAAGTCTTTGTTAAGGTCAAATCTAATAGGTAGGCCGGTTTAAATGGTAAAGCGTGCCGTTTACTTGAAGATTTTTTTTGAAATCCACGCCGATTTCCTTTTTCTGTTTGAATAACCTTTCCAATGTCGCTAAATTAATCAAATGTTAAGTATTAAGGTGCAACTGATTGTATTGAATTCGCGATCAATTTGGTATCTCTGAGAATTGAGGCCAATTCGAACACATGAATATGATTATTTTGCCGTTTCCCATAGTAATTTTTTCAAAGAAAATCAGTCGGTGTTTCATTACAATTGCTTTATTTTTATGCGAAGCAAATCGAGTCTTTTAAAAACCTATTTATAATCGGTATATATATACAGTGTCATTGATATAATTGTGCAATAAGCGATTTTCTAGTTTCTTTTAATAGAGTTTTAAATGAAAAAATAATAAAAATGCGAATAAATGAAAAAATAATGTGGGAGAGAAAAAAAATTCAATTGAATATTTGTAGGTCAGTTGGGTGTATATTATTAATGAATGACATAATTACCGGCCATGTGTTGTTTTTTTAAGAAAAAGATTCTGGCTTACCAAATAGCAGTCGATTGGTTTTTCACGTCGAGCTTTCTGATACGCTTTTTGAAGTTCCGTTTGTCGAAGTGCATGTGCAATGTGTAATGCACTAGCGTCGAAACGGCCGTATTGGTAATTGGGCGAATCGGAATTCTGGTTTTGGTGAGCGTATTGGTTTTGACTACTGTAGTGGGCATCCCGGTGACCACCGTTTGGTGATGTTGGCGAGTGATGATTGTTCGATCCATTTAGGTGCGTCCGAATATTAAGAGCTGAAAACACACAAAAAATTTTTCTCAATTTGTATTTTCTTTTGTAGTGACCTAGATTTTGAAATTTTTACAAGTTTCATGGTACATATGGTCGAGAGAAAGATACAATAATTATTGTTGAAAATGCTATTGAGTTCTGTAATAATAGTAATTAAAAGAATAGAATTTTAATTACTATGTTAATTAATTTTCAAAGTAAATGAGAGTTTCGATTTTTTTTTTTTTTTTGAGGAGACATAGTAAACAAAAAAGAAGAAATTGTACAAATTTACATGTATATATAAATGATGTCGAAATTTCCAATAATAAAGAATTTTCAATACGTCTACAATGATCGTAGATAGATAAGTACCTACACAATTATTTTATACGCAAACTATCAAAAAATTTTAGTTTTACAGTTATGCAAACATCTTTAATGCTTTTTGAATAAATTTTCAATTGAAATAAAAATCCTATTAAATCAAAGTAGAAAAATTAGTTCTGTGTTCAATTCAAAAAGTTTGGCTAATTAGTAGAAGCAGAAGTGTAAGTGCCATTCCATGTTAAAAATCTTTTATATTTATTCAAAAATCATTTTCTGATCTTTTATATCAGATTTTATTTAACAAAAAGCAATATTTACAAATATTATTTTATCTATACTTAATACGGTTGAATTAAGGAATAAACCAACAAAAAAAATTTCTCAAAATCTTTTCTATTTAATTTTGGTTAAAAATATTTAAAACGTGAAGGTGAACAAATTATTTTAGTGTAGGTAGGTACTCTAGCTATGTTTCCACTATTTGTTCAACTCTGTTAGCCTTGTAAGTTTTTGAAAAATTTATTTTAAAAATTCGAAAACCTAAAGTTTTATGCAGCTTTTCAAAAACTATAGCTAAATGTTTTGCATTATGGGTTTTTTTTGTGAACTATAACCAAATTAAATTTTTTTGCTGTTATGCCTAAACCAGGGATGGTGAGCATATGGCACGCGTGCCCGACGTGGCACGTTTGAGAATTTGGATAGCACGCAAATAATTTCCAAGTTCAAAAGTATTGTTTCTTAATTTTTAAGTTTTTTTTTTTCGTTCTACAGGTATCAGGATATTTGTTCTCATTCCCTTTATCACCGCGACCAATGAGGTCTATTGTGATGCGACCCTCTGTATTAACTAGTGGAGCATTAGACTTTTAAAGAAATCCAGCAGCTGCCTAGGGGCTGCCATTTCTATCTCGCCAGGCGTCTTGTCCGTCTTTCCGAGATGCTGCAGTCTTTAAGTTTGAACAACAGTAAAGATTTTATTGGTAAAAATTAAAAAATTAATTTGAAGTTTATGCTCAATATCTGCTAAAATATAGTGTTTATACTAGTGGAGTAACTATAAGGTGGCAGGGCTGGCAAAATTCCTTGGACCCCGCAGGGGCTGGAGCCCGGCCCGAAAGGCCGCGACTTCCTAACATTTTTAACAAAATAAATTATAAATTTTATATAAATACTTAAATTCAGTTTACTTAAATTCAAACTATCAATGGTACCGATGCAGCCTCTAAAGCACTTCAGTCTAAGGCTACCGATCTTTCAAATGCCTTAAAACGTTAGAAAATTTGTCTGGAAGAATTGGAAAGGTATCGATATGAATTTGAAAATGTAAAAAAGAAAGCAAATAGTGGAGCAGAAAAATAGTCCATCAACCCTACATTTTCTAAAACCCGCCAGAGGAAGGTGACGAGCTTTACGAAGATGAGTGATTCCAAGATCCGAAAAGTTTAGTTCAAACTGAACTTATTTTATTGAGTATTGGATATCATAATTGATCAACTAAAATTGCGTTTCCTTTCAATGAATGAAATTGTTCCCGATTTCAATGTTGTATAATCCTCTACTTTGCAAAATTTAAATGACACTAATTTTTTTAAAAAAATCTCTAGATTTTGTTGATATATGTAAAAAAACATACCTAAATCATTTACCAGAGAAATTCTCAGTTTTTGGTCCACCTTTAGACCTTTTGGCTCACTATTCTTGTCAATCAATTAAGTAGGTAAAAGTGTGACGGACAAGGATGGAAATAGTGAACCCTACTTTGAAAAGAGATGAAATGTCAACAACCACCCTCTAAAAATTGATTGAATGCTCGACAATCGATTGGAAAATTTCAAAAAACTTCTATAACATCCCGTTCGACTATGCAAGGAGAACGGTATTTTTTCTGGATTAACAGTAACATCGGCCAAACGAATTTTCTAACCAAATAAAAGTACGAAACTAAAAAAAAATTAAGAAGTTGAACAAAATTATGAAGACTCAATTGAGGTTTTGAAAAACATGAAAAAATTTTGGAAAAAAATAGAGATGAATATAAATTTACACATAATTGGACATCTTGTATTAAAGACCCAAATCATCGAATTTCGGCCATTATAGAACGAAAAAGAAGATATTTTTATGGGTGTTTAATTTTAAGAAACTATTAAGAGTAAATGAAAAATTACCTTCGGCATCGAATGTGCCTCGACCATGTCCACGGATTTGCTCGTTAACGAAATTCGAGCTCCGTGGCACGTTTAATGCGGAACGAATTCCGACGGATGATCCATCCAAATGTCCTGGCCCGATTTTTGGCACGTGGCTATTACAGTACACCTCTTTGTCTTCCTGACGATGCTGATTATTATAATAAGTTTTTAGTGTTAATTTCGTGCCACAAACGGCACACTTAAAGCATCCACTATGGAAAAATGTGAAGTCTTTCAGTGGCCCAACTCGATCCACCTGATAGACAATCTCGTTGCATCGAAGACACGTACTTTCGTAAAAATTTGGTCGGTACATCATTTTTAATGGGTTTTTAATGTTGAATAATTTTCATACAGAAAAACTAAATCAACGTTTAAACTTTTTACATTTTTGTCCCAGATTTTCTTGTAGAACCTGAAACGAAAAAAAAAACATCTTCAGTAAAATAGAAGAAAAATCGAAATTTGTTTTTCATTTAAGAAAAAAAGCATAATTTAATCGCTATGGAATGCATTCTTTGATTGATTAATTGAAATCTGGCATTTAATTTCTTTTGAATTCTTTATGCCTGTATGAACGATGGCACACATACCACGTTTTCCAACTGATTGTTCATAAATCATAAAAAAATGGACAGTTAGATTTTTGATAAATATTTGGACCCATTATATTCTCATAGCGTCTATAATTAAAATCCAAAACAAAGAAAAAATTAGACCGATCAAAGCGACGAGAAATTGAGGCTACATTTGAAGTTTCATGGATTGTGACACGAAAATTTCAGATATCTTCATTCATGTTTGAATCAATCGAATTCATCGATTACTTATAAGCAATTATATGGAAAATAGATCAATCAGATTCGTTTTGTTCATTGCAAGAAAAAAAAATCTAAATTAATTTTCCAAAACGAAGATTGGATTGCTTTGATAACTTTGCATTTTCATCTAATATTTTACTTGTATATATACCCACCCGCTTCACTAAGCATATCTCAATTAAACTAAAGTATGATTTTAGAATAGTTGACTTAATTTAAATTTGAAATCAAATCAAACTCATGTTAAGTGTTAAGGTTCTGCACTTATTGCAACCCTATGCAGATTATGTAATTTATTTGAAAAAAAAGTGTTAAGATTTAGTTATAAAGGCAATTCAAGCATTGACTTTGCTAATTATTTCATTCTAAAATCATGATATCAAACTCATTTTATCTCATAACATAGCCAATTGCTTGACTTGAGGAATACTTATGGCTCCATGGTACCCAAAATTTTTTGGTTGCTGGTATCCTGGATATACTAAACCTTTCTGTGGCACCCCAAATAAAAGCATTGGTCTATTTTAAAGTGACCTTATGTCAAAACTAGCTTAATTTCTATTTTCAATAATCTTCAAAAAAGTAAAGATACAATTTATTTTAAACCATAGATGTAAATTACAATTAAAACCATTCCATTCACCACTGTTATAAGTGCAATATGGAATGACGAACTATCTTATTATTAAACTGTATAATTGACCAAAGATCTATTTGCTAATGACCAAGATGTTAAAGCTACTATAAAAAAATAAAGAAAAAAATATCCATACTATAGGGGCTCTCAATAAAGAATTTTGCCAGCCCTGCCATCTTATAGTTACTCCACTGGTCTAAACACCATATTTTAGGAGATATTGAACAAAAACTTAATAAAAATAATAATAAAAATTAATAAATTTTTTTTTTAATATTAATTAACTAACTTAAAAATTAGACTGTAGCATCTTGGAAAGACAAACCTTACGCCTGGCGAGATAGTAATGGCAGCCCCTAGGCAGGTGCTGGCTTTCTTTAAAAGTCTAATGTTCCCCTAGTTAATACAGAGGGTCACATTAAAACAGACATCATTGGTCGCGGTGATAAAGGGAAGAAATATCCTTGTACCCGTAGAATGGAAAAAAAAATTTTAAATTGGGCTCTTAATTTTTTTTAACAGATTAGGGTGCTGTGTTTTAAAAATAAAACGTTTCTATGATACCCAAAAATTAATAGTATGAATATATTAAAACAAAAATTTTGATGCCAAAATGAGGTCCTAATATCAATTCTAAGGTTTAACTCAATACATTTTCTCATTTTCCATTTAAATAACACAAGGAAATTTTTATTATATTTTTGAATTTTCATAGCTTTGTAACAGTTCATCGTATCAAAAATCTAAAGCAATCCTTTCTAAGATTTCAGAGTTCAAAATTAGCAATAATTAAAATTTTTGATATTTTCCAACTTTGTTCTAAGGATTTTTTTTGTAGAACGTGAATTTTACTTTAAATGATTTAGACCTTCTTTCAGTTTGTTATTATGACTGTTCCAAAGTTATAAAAATCCAAAAATAAAAATAAAAAATACCAGGCCGGTCATAAGAAAGTGGCTATACAAGGTATAAGGGTAGCGTTTTAGAAATTGACTTTACGACCCCTCTGGAAGTTTGCATTTATCCTCAAGCATTAAAGTAATAGTTATTTATAACCAACGAGGAAATTTTAGGGGTGCCCCTGTAAAACAATCCAGACTTCCCAGGGCGCCATGAAGTTTGAGGACCACTGCGATAGAACCATTCTTCCGTTATAGAAAAGCAAATTAATATTTAAACTTTTCCTCTTACAAATATCTTACAGAAGCAGTGAATTTTTATAGAACGATAAAATATTTGAGTGAAACATTAATTACTTCAAAGCTCGTCCAATCATTTTTGTTCGTTTTAATTTTATGAAAAGCTAAAACAATTTGAGCATTAAAAGACCTCAAATTGCAAATGACGATAAGAATTAACATTTAGGAAAGAAAGAATTAAAGAAAATTGCAATTTTCCACGGTACTATAATTATGTGTAATGAATTGCAAAGTCTTAGAGTTATTTTATTTCCATTTTGTCTAATTTGGGAATTTTTGTGGAATTAAAAAGAAAAAAAAAAGTTATTGCGTTCTTTTTATTGCTTTGTGTACCTATATGTAAAATTGTTTGATGATTTGAGAAATCCGTTTTAAATTATCAATTCTTGTTGAGCAAAGAAAGAAAAGAAGTTAATTATTCGTTTTCAATATTTGCAACTTGGTTTTGGTGTGCAATTGTGCATTTTGGTGAACGTAAGCAGGTGATTTAATGTGATAGTCAGAGGTCACATAATCAAATTAAAATTTAAGAAAAAAACAATTATTTTATAAAAGTTAATATGTTGATGTATCTTTCTTAATAATTAAGTGGTTATTTTAAAAATATAACATCTCGTATATATACCTAATAATTAGTGCCATTGTTTTTAAAAAAAATTTTATTGGCAACCAAAAATTTTATTATCAAATGTAATAAATATTATAATAAAAAAAAAATGTTGCTTCCATCAATTAAACTTCTAAGCGTCTTCAGAATGAAAATAACTTTATAACACACATCGACAATGATTTACTTCCCGACCCGATGTTTCGCAAAATTCGCGTGTGTCTGACAAATTTTTTCTCACAAATATCGTTTGCAGATATAAAATTAGAATCCAGTTAAACAACTGTACTTAGTTATGGTGGTTTTGTCTCACATACACAGCTCTTAATGGCTCTAAAACTGTACACATTTTTGAACAAAAAAAAAAAAAAAAAACAAAGTTTTTAAAAGCCACACTGCAAATAGTCACGGTCATCAACTAAACATTTCATGACTTTTGCATAAGAAATCAACCTGGTGATTGTTCAAATTTTGGCTGAAACTTGAAAATTTTAACCTTTGCTCTTTTGCAATTGACCTTACAATGACCATTGAGATGAAAAAAGGAAACACATTTATGTGATGTAAAAATTTGTTTACAGAAGTTTAAGTTAAGTAATAACTATATTTAAAAAGTTGGTCATTTGCTAATTTTTTTTATTTTATATATAGTATTTTGATATACGCTTCATACTCTGATGATTGAGGTAAGATGCTACCGTAAGTGAAAAGTATAAAACAAATATATATAGAGACAATGTTTTATAAGGCTATCAGATTTTAAATATTTCTTATACCGTTATAAGTACTTTATTTGCTTAGTAAATATAAATCTAGTCAATCTGCATATTGCCTAGATAATCTGTAAAATAACTGATTTCCATAGTTTTGGTGTAACATATAATATAAATTACAATCCACAGTATTATAAAACAAATTCATTTAATTGGTAAATGCAATATCTCAATAGTGCAATATGTTGTATTTCAATGATGTTATGACTTAAAACGACTTTAATTAATGTTTTTAAGTACTATTACTTATAAGTACTGTTTTGTGAAGGTACCATAGCTAATAGTTGTTAATTAAGTAAATAATATAAAGTACATAAATAGTGAGGAAACTAAAACTATAAGTAAAAGAAATCGGTTTATGCAATTGTAAAAGTGAAACCAATATTTTTCTGCAACATTGCGAATCCTATTTGTAAGTATTTATCGATGCGTTTTTTCAATGTAAATGTATTTTTCGCTACCAACATCGACTTCTACAAGACATTATTCCAAATTGGTGGAGAAAGTTTATATTTTTCTTATAACCATCGTTATTGTTGCTCCTCGAAACTTGTTTTACAACTGTTGCTTGTTGGAAAATTGTGTGTGTGTGTGTGTGTGCGGTTTAATCGATTCAATTAATTGTCGTAGAAAAATTATTGTGCCAATCGACTGAAACGCCAACAGGTCTTATTAATATTTTTCTATTTCTTTCACTTTTACTTTAAATGATTCGAAACAAACGATATACGAACGATAGGGAAATTTTTAAGAAATTTTAAAAATATGGTTAATTGAAATTCATAAAAAATCCATAAAGAAGTGCCAGTTATAAGTTAAGTGGATACGAAGAAGATAGTTTTTACCGGAAAGAGTAGAAGATTTTTTTTATTAAACTATATCTATGTCAAAAAATTGCTCCTAAAATGCTCCTCCATAATTCGCAATTGCTCTAAGTGTATAGTTATTAGTTAATCAATAATTAATTTTTAAAAATAAGCAATTAATCCAAATATTAAAATTGCTATAAAATTTAAAATAATCATTTTAATTGAAATTTCCTTTTTTATTTTGAATCGCTCCTTAAATGCTCTTTCAGGATCTCCAATCGCTCCAATTGTGTAGTTATTAGTTAATTGATAGTTAATTTTTTTAAAATTTGCAAATTCAAATATGAAAATTACTAAAAATCCAAAATAACTTTTTAATGACGTTTCTTTTTATTAAAAATTGCACCTTAAATGCTGTTTCAAGCTCCTTAATTGCTCCACGCGTATAGTTAAGTTAATTAATATCAATAAATTTGCATGCAGGTACTCAAAAATTAAAATTGCTGTAAAATAACAATAACCACTTCATTGTATGTTGATCTTTCGGGTTTGATGATTCGTATTTGAACAATGTATCAACATATTGTAACGAACAAAGGCAGAGACAACGAACAGCGATGAAAAAGATGGAATATTCGAGATTGTTCTAGGGAAATTCTGACAATGGACATTTGAATCTTTGATTTTTAACAGCCGATTGCGGAAGTTTCTAGAAGGTTTAGCAATCAAAGTTTCTGGACTGTTCGAGAACATATGATTTGCCTATGTATGGTCACATATTCATTCGAAGAAATTAATCCTGTGAATGTAAGTGATTCAAGTAATAGTTTTTTTTTTTTAATAAGTTTATTTCCCAGATTAGTCCATGGCTATACACATAATTTTTTACAAGATTATTCCAGACACTTATACGCTTAAATACTTAAAAGCGCGAATACCTTTTCACTTTTTTTTAACAATCAGTTTTTGTTTTTTTCACTGTTCGTTTTAACACTGTGATTCGATATTTTATTTTTGTAAATTTAGCAGGCTGGGGGTAGTCTGGCTTTTAACTTATTTTTAATATTGTCAAGACCGATTCTGTAAATTTTTTTGTTCTTTTAGACGCGATAGATAAATGTCAGATAGCTATTGGGTGTACTCCGAGATAAACGGTATGTTAAGCTCCCGATAGAGTTAAGCATTTTTGAAGTAGGTACCATGGGGCGTTTACTCCGATTCTCAGCACCTTATTTTGAAGTAATAGTGATACGAGCGATTTGAAAAGTGATTGAAGTAAAGTGATTTTTGTGATGAACTATTTATCAACGAATTAAAATACATAATAGGTTTATTAAACGTTTTACAAAATTTCCATCAAATAAAAGAACCCTTAGTGAGAAGCTCAATACAGGTTTGAGAAATCCCGTTACAATATGAAACGAAAATTAAATGTAAATGCAGAAGTGGTGATCGAAGTACGGTGTACTAAGGGTACAAAGTACGCCACTACGAAATATAGAAATATCATTAGGTACAAATGTAAATAGTAGGTACCTGGTAGGTACCATTCAAGCTGTAACTAGTCAACTTTATAGGAATTATAAGAGGTATCTACCAAATTTGTAAAAATGTATATACAAAATCTGGATGCCATTACTTAAGTGGATGAATAGATGGATTTTTTACTGTAAAATCGAATTCTACCCTTTTCCATGTGTAACAATAGTACTTTTCAGGGAGGGGAAGAATCTTTTTTTCCAGTCAATTAAAAAAAGGACCAAATGTACGCGCATGTAATTAACTTCCTATAGGTATTAATTTAAGAGCCGCTATACTCGCATGCATAAAGCACCAAAAAATTAAACTTTGAAAATTGAAATTTTATTTTTAAGGAAAACTTTTTGGTAATGAATCTCTTCATGTCTAATATTGTGGCATCTTTTTTCTCAACTCCACGTTTTTCACTTGCATAATAATCGGTCAGGTATTTTGAAATTCAAATCTTCATTTACATAAAATGTGAGAGAGAATAATCGTTGGAATCTTAAAATGTGACCTCCCCATAAGCCATTGCACGCCTCCCGGTTCTCGTAGTTTATGGTAAACTAAATTAAGTATATGTAAGTGTATAGAGATATCTTGGAGTCCATGTGTGAGAGGAGGCTGCTGCTTTTCCCAGGCATTCATGTTTCCTGTCTTTCAAACAAACACAAACGGCTCGAACTCATTATTCTTACGTCTTCAAGTATATTATTTGTAAGAAAATCTCGCGACGCAATTCACTCTCGAGGAAATAAAAAATATAACAGTAACACAACCAACATTGTTTTCTTTTAATTAATATTATTTTAATATCATATTTAATTCAATATTTATATAAATATATAAAAAGATATTTTTTTCATTTCCTTTTTTTTGGTGCAAGAAAAAAAAGTAACGCAAATAGCAACTGAATTTTTACGCTTTATTATAGCATCGGGGAATTCACAAACATTTTATTTTCGAATGAATGAATATCAAATAAGTGAATGGAAATAATGAATGAATTTATTTGTTTGAAGGACACAATTAGGTATAATGAAGTATTAAAATATCTCGCTTAATAACGGGTCATTTTAACAAAATCAACTATTCATTGAAATTTACGGTAATATTTCAAGAATTTTTTTCCATTAACTTCAAGCCATAGGTAAAATGTATCCTTTAAACACAGCCAAATGCTTGACTATTTTTCTTTTTGAACTTGAATGCCTTTTAGCGCGTCCCACATTTTTCAGTTCCATGAATATTTTATTAATTTATTACATGGACATATTATCTTAATTTATAGAAGAAAAAAATTTACGTAGGATTTGAACGAAATGATTGGAGGAAGGTTGCGTTTGAGGAACGTAGGCTTATTCCTACGATTTCGTTTACTATTTATTTATCTGTTAAATTAATTGTTTGAGGACAACATTTTTCATGCGAAAGGAAAGCCAGAAAATTGATTTAAATATTTATCTGCGTCTATACGTTTCAAACGTCCACTTAACTGTTATGTGGTGAATTGATTTGAATTCAAACTTGAAAGTTCATTTATAGAAAATTATAATTTTTCACACAAATTAATCAAGCGCCTACATTAACATTGAATTACTTATAAACAATGTGTATTTAATAAATTATCTTATTTTATATACCTATCTATTATAGAATATATTTTATTGATTGATATATCGTAATGATGATAATTAGACATTTAACTTTAGATGGAAGTATGAAAATTTAAAGTTAACATGATTTTTATATCAATATGCAAATAAAGAAAAACTTATAGTTTTTGGTACAGTTATTGCTATTTTGTGTTTACAATAGTTTGAAGTTCTTCCTTATTAATATTTTTAAATCATAAAAATAATAGGCAAATGTTTCTATGTCAACAGTTAAAGACGGTTTGTATTAATGCTTTGTTATACATATCATTGTTGTATATTTGTGGTCTAGCGACTAGAGTGACAGTCTCTCATGCGAGAAGTCTACGAAACGAATTTCGCTATCCTTATTTTTTTTTTAATTGTACGTTCGGCATTTTAAATTTACGTTCGTGGATATTTCACGAAAAGCTACTGGTTTTCAATATAATAGTTGAAAAGTTAGAGGAAATATACGTTTTACATTTTTAAATTTTTTTTTTGTTATCACTTTTTAATGAAAAAAGGATCTTAAGCATTGCGAATTTTACAAAAAAATTCAACATATATAAGAAACATTTAAGACACAAATAAATTCTAAATTTAGAATAGTTTTATGGTCTGGATGGGTAGATATATATTTTAGGATGGGACTTCCTATAAATCAAAATCAAATTCTTTTAATTTTGTTTGTTTTTCAAATCCACAAATTTTCTATCATAATTCGTTGTGAGTTGAAACATTAGAGAGTTACAATAGTTGGAATTTTCAAAAAATTGATTTTTAAAATATACCTAATTTTTGTAATGTACATATTACCTACTTATATTTAACTAATCGCTCAGAAAATTTCAAGTCAATCCACCGATTATTTTTAAAGTTGCACGCAAATTTTTAAAAACAATTTTCACTCTATGTAAAGTATTATACTTTTGGAACTTTAAACGGATTTTTCTCAAAATTGCGGGTATTTTAAAGTCGTTGGCCAAGATTTCTCAGAAACGGCTGAACCAATCAGTCTCAAATTTTTACACAAGCTTCTAAAGTATATTTTTCAGTAATTAATCAAAGGTGTTTTTCTTACCGATAATTTTTTATTTATTTACAATTTAAGGTCAAAATTTTGATAAAAAATCAATTTTTATTTTTGAGAAGCCATTATTTTGTCAAAAATTATATTTTGCTTATGCTCTCGATTTATAACAAGATTATAGATTACTTTAACGAAATCCGTTTGTTTTTTTTCATTTTAAATGATTTGGTCCAGAGATATCGTGGTCACTGCAAAAGGCTTTTTTTTTGGGAAGAGCTTTTGGAGATCTGCTAGAGCCACTTTCAAAATTTTTTTATAAATACAAAAATGTTAGGATTCAACTTAAAGTTATCATAATATGTGTACAAATTTTTATTTTAATAAATTCAAATGTCTGTACAGGAAAAATTCTTAAAAATCGTTTTTTTAGACCTCTTCAATGTATAAAAAAACTCTTTAAAAGAAAGAAAGAAATGTACGGATCATTGTTGGGACCATGCCTTAATCTTAAGCAAGTTTGTTTTAAGCGTATTACATTGCATTTAAGAAATATTCGATGGTTATTACTAAGTGCATGCCAGTTTTTAGTTGTAGGTATATTTTCTGTTAAATTACATTATCTTAAGACCAAAACTTCTTTCCAGCTATGTCAGAAATGATTTAAAAACAAATTTTTATGGACCATGAATAAACTACTTAAAATACGCAGTTTGATTCAAGTTACGTGATCATTCGATTCAGACTTTTTATTAATTCATAATTTCATAAACATTTGTAACGTTTAATTTAACAAATTATTTCTATTTTTAACTCAATTTAACAATTGATATGAGAAGTTAAAGATGTAAGGGAAATGCGTTTTTAATATACCTACAGAAGAAATTAATTAAATGGAAGTTAGGAAATAGTTCTTCATTCTCATATTATCAGATACTTTATTTTATCAAGTTTTTTAAATATATTTTTACGAAATCTTTATTTAGGTACATATTCAACGAATTTTAGTAAGTACAACTCAGGAATATTTAAATTTTTAAGAAAATGTTGCAAACAAGAAAAGGTGTTTTCTTATTTGGATTGTTCATTCATTATTGATTTTTCTCTTATGGAATTTAATAATTAACATGATAATGTAAAATTAGTGTAATTATTTAAAATGGGAAATATTTAAAGGTATCTACGAAGTGTTTTAATTTCATACGCATTTCATTTAAAAATTTTAGAGAAAGTTTTACGTAATCTATGTTCATATTATAAATACGTTCTTTTATATTCATTCAAGAGTTTATATTTCAGATTTAAATTACCAAATTTAATTTAAATGAAATATAAGAAATTCAATTCTTCTATTTAATTAAAAACAATCAATAGTTAAATGAATTCAAGAACATTTAGTTTTTTATGAACATAGAGGAACTTTATAGTTTTATAAGTGTTATTTTATTGATTCTAGTATGGTAAAAGTAGTTATTTTATTTTTTTAAATGCCAGTTGTAGACGATCAAATTTCTACTTCGTTATTTAAATTGTGCAAGTTTTAGGAATTAAAACATAAGTTTTAAGTTACAGAATAGAATATCACGAAAAAATATAGATACAAGGAAAGCTAACAAATTCAAAGCTACTTGTAAATAGTAAAGTAAGTGAATAAGTAAGTATTAGTAAAAATAAGTGATCAAGTCAGTGAAAAAAAAAATGTTTTTTTCATTTAAAAACAACCCTATTTATTTATTTAGGGACTATTTTCATTTTCATTTCAAATATATTTTTTTTTTATTTTCTTTGGATGATGAGTGAAATGTTATATTTTGTATTTTTTAAAATTTTATTTTTTGTCGCTTTAGCTGCAAAGCCTATGTCGACTAGACTTGGTCAGTAAAAGTCTATATAAGGTTATAAACGGTTGATGTCTTTATGATTCGCCAATACTCCAGAAAACCCAGGCTCTTTGGGTTTAGATCTATTGGAAGAATCGGTAAATGTTGGGCCAAGCCACATCCCGTCAGTAAAAGTAGTCAGTGGTTCGCCGCAGGATGGAGGACCAAGGAATAAGGACCAACTCCCCTTGTCTTTCGAGATCATCAAAAATAGTTAAGCTCCCAACTAGAGGCTTAAACAACCTCAGAAGGTTGCGGGAAACTCCGCATTCGTTTGCCAACTTCGTTGTAATACTTTTTTTATGTTTGTTAACGACTCGTTTAACGAGACCCTGCGATCCCTCAAATCATTTTTGCACAATATAAATACGTAAATCTTCAAAATTAGTGAAATTTCAATAATTTGCTGGAAAAACAATTATTAAAAGTGACTACACAGCTTCACTTGCAATTATTGAATATTTCACTAATCCATGTTTAAAGGATAATGCCTTAGGCTATCTTGACGGTTACGCCTACGGCGGTCACGACGTCTGCACTGCAATATGTCAACAACATTCATAACGCTTTAAAAATTTGCTGGGTAGGCAATCTCAAAACGTCGCTGACTTCTGACATTTTGAAGTTTTTTTAAATTAATAAAAAATTATAGGGTATAATTTATAAATTATATTAACTAAACAGTTTCATTTAAAATTTCTGCAATCTTCTTTCACGTTTCTGCTTTTAATTTTATACTATTTTTATATCTTCTTGAAGTTTTATCTTTTAAATTTTATTATTTTTCACCAATTCAATTAGTTTTTCTTCAAAACCCATTTTAAATTTTCAAATTTTTTCAGTTATAAATTTGTGTAGAACCTACATTTTTTTTTAAATGACAAATACACAGTTGCCATTTGATAACGTCGAAAGCGTCAAAAGTTGAAGTAGAATCAACTTTGAAGCGTCGTGAGCATACGGACGAGTTTAATCATTTTTATGGAGTTCTATATGTATTAATTTTTTTTTCACATTATGAACCGTCACCGTTGTGGACGTCGAGTTTAACGCAGGGATAAGTTCTTTTAGTGACAAAAACAAGCTGATCATTTTTTTATGTTTATGGATAGTAAAATGTTGGAAAGGTTTCAAACAAAAGTTATGTGTAAACTGTTTTATGTTTTAAAAATAAATATAAAATTTATTTTTTCATTGCTTTTTCTTTATTTTACTGACATAAGGTAATAAGACTATGGTTATCCTATGAAATTTTCAATTATAAATCAATTTATAGGTAAATAATTAAAACATTATTCAATTAAAAAATAATTGCTTCATTTAAGTAAATAATCTCCTATTTAGATACTCATAAGAAATAAAAAATTCATATCTTAGTACTTTTATTATAAACCGAGCAAGAAAAATTAAAAACTCCTTTTAAGGTAAAAATAATATAATAAAAAATAGTAATCGTAATAAACGATCGTTAAAAAAGTTTAATAAAAAACCTCAATATGATGATAATACTATCAGAAAAGAACTTTAATTTCTTTGATTTTATTTGAAACTAAAAAAAAAATAAAGTGAAAATCATTTTTTCCAATAAGGAAGTGCTTATTAATGCAGTGATGAAAGAAAAAAGAATGTTGGTAAATATTTGCAGTATTGTGATTGCAAAGAGAGTGAAATGAAATTATCGAGAGCAATTATTACTTATTGATATATTGTATGAGGAATTTTTTTCAATTACATCCATTTACGTTTATAATATCTAAATTTAATTGGAAAATAATACAAATTATTTTCTTAATTGATTTGTCAATGAAAATCTGTATTTGGGGTGAAATATTAGAAACTAAGATTTATTATTTTCAGATGCAAATATTTCGAATAATTGACCTATTTTTCTGTAATGGAATGCAGATTTCATTTTGGTTATTCGATCACTTGCCACAGGGCTTGTGGCTTGATGAAGTCACCATGAAGTTATTTCTTTTTGAAAATTATTCAAAGACAATCCCCTAAATGACACAAACCCGTTAATTTATTTTAAATTGAATTTAAATCGAGTGATGCGAACTCTTAAAATGACGTTAGACACGCTATTCTTATTCATGTTGATGAATTAGTACCTACCATGATCGACATGATGACAACCACGGTTAACGAACTCACTGTTCATCGTCATTTCAATTGCATTTATTATTTTTTTTTTATTTAACAAATAAAATTAAAATTAAACGAAGCTACTACATGGATATTTGACCAAAACAATCCATTCATGAAGAGTTCGAGGTGGTTTCAGTAACGTTTTCAAGCCATTTCCTCTCAATTGAAATTAAAAAAAATCCGTCTCGAAAATAAAATTATTTCAAAAATCAAAAAATCTTTGAAATTAATTTCAAAAATAAGGTGTTTTAGAAAGTTATATATTCCGCCATGGGTTAGTCGCCGTGCCATGTGTTGAAATCTCTGAAATAATTTCAAACTAAAAATATGTAACTATGGTATTTGGTTGCAAGCGATTTTACATTTTTATTATTTTTTTTTAGTCTAAAAATTAGCATATACTTATTTATGTCTCGTATAATTTGTTTTGGAATTTTAGATGGCTCCATCCACACAAACACATAGTTTGAAATAGGCGTTATTTAATGGAACCAAATGTCAATCTATCGTTTTTTTACATTTTTATGAGATAGAAATAGCTTTATATTTGCATTATAAGAAGAACGATCAAGTGAAAGCAATTACACTTGTTAATAAATTCATATAAAAAAGATGATTTCAGAGGTTTACAAGTCTAGGTAAGGCATTCGATATAGATATAAATATTATTAATTATTGTGTTATCATTTACAATATTTTTGTTAATTTGGATAATGAAGAAGGTTATGAATTATCCTTTAACAAATTTTAGGGCCACCTATTGGCGCAGTGGCTAGAGGAGTAGTTCTCTCCACTTCATGCGTCAAGTAGCCCGGGTTCGATTCCCATTGAATCCTAGAATTAAGATCCTAGAACTTAAGATTACAATTGACCAACAGAAATTTTCTGTGTTTAGATAGTCGTGATATGACCATAGCTGTTAAAGCGACATAAAACACCAAAAAAAAAAAAAAAAAAAAAATTTTAAGCATTGACTATCAATTCTCTATCCACATATGCATAATAAGCTAAGTATTAAATTTTTTATGTAGGTACATATAAAGAACATCATTTAGCATACAAATATATACAACATACTGTGACAGACAAGGATGGAAATAACTAGCCGCACGTTGAAAAGAGATGAAACGGTCAACAATCAAACATCGAACAACGATCGAATGTTCTGGAATGATCGACAATCGTTTTAAGCCCAGAAGTTCTGATATCAATAAAAAGAAACCTCGAGTAACTTCTAGAACATTCCGTTCTAGTATATATAAGAGACGACAAGTATTCTGTTGAATTCAATATGATTCTACGCATTTTTAAAATTTGCATTCTAAGTGAATCAACAGGTTTTTTGACGTGATAACGTCTTATAAATTAATGAACTACGAGAACCAGTCTGAAAAAGTGTCACGTTCCGTTTGAGGCTCTGAGTGCAAGCGAAAACGCGATACAAGCAATAGAGAGGCAATTGTTGAATCCTAGACAACGTGTTTTGTGTTTGTTTCTACAATTTACTTAGTAAGATTTAAAATTGATTTCCTTCATAATTTTCAGCCTGATTTCATTTTGAAGAAATTGTTAATTTTCAATTAACTCCTTCTTTGCATTATACAAAAAATGATAATTTAGTAATAACAATTCAAATCAATTCATAAAAGTATGCAATTTTTCATCAATGTTTCTTTATGAAGTTATCACATAAAACTATCGTCCATAAACCGATTTTAGAGACAACCAATTTTTTTTTGAGTAGGAACAACTTCCTTTAAAAGAAGATCCGTAAAAACGTATACTAACTAACGTATAAACTTAACCAAAAATTGTATTTTTTGGATGGTACACCACCAAAAATTTAAATCTTTCGAACATTATTCACAAACTAACATAAGACATTTAATTGCATTTTTGATAAAGCCATCGTAAGTTTTCTTGATCATTGTGAGAGTACCTATATATAGGTACCTTTTTCTACGGAGTCACCAAAATAAGGTTATAACAGTGAAATTTCCCAATAAAAATGTAACAAAATATTATCAAACTGTACATACACTGTAAATGCGGGCTACTTTGGCTCTAGGGACCTACTTTGGCCCAAACTGAGAAAAAAATACAATATCCTCTGCTAACTTTCAGGAAGCAGTTTTTAAATTATTTTCGACATCACTGCTTGCTTGGGGTTACACCCTAGCAAAAATGTCGAAATTAATTTAAAAACTGCTTCTGAAAGTTAGTGCAGAGGATATTATATTTTTTTCTCAGTTTGAGCCAAAGTAAGATCCTAGGACCAAAGTAGCCCGCATTTACGGTACCTTTTTACATAGTCCAATGTTTGAACAAAAAAAGTTTTAATTAGGTATACCTACATATTTAAAAGAAGAGAAAATTTACTTTTGTAATTTCCGAATGTAAAACCTATCAACTGATAAAAGCAATAATAAAAAGCATAACGGTTATAATAAATTGTTTTAAAGTACCTGAGGTAAAGCTGGAAACGTGTACAAATTTAATTTGGATTTTATGGACAACATTTTTGGATTTTATCTTTGTTTCCTGAATATTACCCGAGTAGATCTAGGTTTAATCGTTTATCTAACTTTATTCGTAACATATATATGCACCTACCAATTAGGGTATCTATTTAAAAAAAAATTTTTTTGTTTTTTTTTTATTTTCTCCAAAATTTGATAGTATATATTAAAACAAAAATGTTAGTGCCAAAACGAGCTCTTAATAACAACATTAAGGTTTATCTCAATCATTTTTTCATTTTCTGTTTAAATAACAAAGGATTTTTATTTTTGAATTTTCATAATTTTGGAGCAGTTCATTGTAACAACAATTTGAATATAAAGACTTAAAGGAAATTTAACACTCTACAAAAAAGGTCCTTAGAGCAAAGTTCCTCGAATCAACCGTTTCAAAGATATCCAAGTTCAAAGTGAATACCAATTACGTAAACATTTTTAATATTTTTCAACTTTGTTCAAAAGACTTTTTTTGTATAGCGTGAAATTTCCTTTAAATCCCTATTTTCAGATTGTTGTTATAATTAATTATTATTTAAATAGAAAATGAAAAAATGGATTGAGACAAACCTTAATGATGATATTAAGAGCTCTTTTTGGTATCAAAATGTTGTTTTAAATATAGGTACTATCATTTTTTGGACAAAATAAAAAAACAAAAAAAAATTTTTTTTTAAACACCCTAAGTATAATCTACATATTACCTATGTATACAAATCAATGGTAGGTAAACATGGGTACACTTAAAAATTTTATTTTCTAAATATTATCCAAATTATTATAAAATAGGATAAAAAGTTGATTCATTAATTTTTTAATTTTGGAAAAATATGTACCATAAAATAATAATACGAAAATAATCGAGATGTTTATTACGCTTTTTCTTTAATGTGCTTGACATTAAGTATCAATATAAAAGGACAATACTAACTAGTAACCAATATGTTCGACCCTAATAAAAATAAAACTATACAATATACCTACATTGTATAATTCGAATTTCTAGTCATGCACAATATAAAGTCTTGGTAACTTTTTTTTCAAGACTTCTACCGTACAATCACAATGTGCGATTTTATTATAATCTGGAGCAAACCTAAATCATTTATTTTAATCAATCCAAGAATAAATTATCATTTACAAGTGAAAATCCTTTTTTTTTAAATAAAAATCAAAAAATCCGGAGATTTTGTTATAAACTGGAGTTTGGAAAAAAACTTGATTTTTCAGGAATCTCAAGACTGAAACTGGAGAGTTGTGGAAAATTGGAAAATCGATCTGAATCCCTCTAATCCCTGTAACATTTATTAGGTCTTATTTATGTATAAAAAAAATACACCTACTACAATTTTAATTGATTCTACCAACAGCTATAATTTTTAAATTTTCTCAAATGCACACTTTTTTATATGTGTATCAATTATTTTATTTAAGCATATTTATTTTTGACCCAATAAAAACTTTTTTTGTTTATATAGCATGATTTTCATTAACTCCTTAATGCAAATATCATATTTACATCATGTTATATTTGCTCTGTTTTATTCAAGGATTTTATTTATTTATGTATTTACTACGTTTTATAATCTCTTGTTAACACTTCCGCTTCCCCTTGGTCCCTTATAGATCTAGGAATTTCCGGTTAACTCATATGACATCACCATGTTTGATTTATAACTGTTATTATATCCTTGACCATTATTTCAAATGATATAAACATGTAAATTTCAATCTATTATTTCGGCTATTTACCCTTGACCTAGTGCAATAATTAACATATGCACCCCCGCTTACTATATTATTTTTTTTAGGTTCTTAAAAGGGGGTTTCTATGGATATAAATTAAAAACAAACGTTAGTAATTTTTTTTTAATAAATATCTACCTTTAGTAAAAGTATAGTTTTGATGAAAAAAATTTAAGTCGAAATATTTCACTGTAACTGTTAAATTTCGCACACAATCACATATAGAGAGATACACACACTGAAATTGATAGAACACTTGCCTAAATTCTTATAATGCCGGTGTAACACTTTCAGATTGAAGATTCAAGTGTATATTTTGTGCGGATCGAGTTTATTTTATTATATTTGAAACACTTGTTAAAATATTTGAAAATCAAATAAATGTTCTCCAGATGCAGAATTATGTATAAGTATATATATAGAGATGTATATATAAAACCGGAATTTACAAATAACTTTCTATAGTATGTATTCGCACGGGGCATAGATTTAATGTTATCGAAACAGTTTTTGTTCGGTGTATAAGGGGTTGTTAACTAGAGACAATGTTCAAATCACTATTTTGCACAGTTGTGAAATGATTGTTGTTGAAATGGTGACAATGTTCACTCATCTTGTGTCGAATAAAAAGAACAACACGAGCACTTGGTGTACATCAGCCATGTTGATCAGTGACTGATTTTCAGCTCAACAAATACCAGCGAATACCACCACGTCATATACGCGCACTTGTTCTTCTTGTGGTGGACACGGAGAACCTCCATCGACCTTACCATTCACATGTTCTCCCATCCTAGAACCTCTACCATTGCGATCGCTCCTCCGTAATAATTTTGTGCCGATGATGATGATAATGATTATAATAATGACGCCATCAACACAACAGCGTTTTCAGTCGCTCCGTGACTTACAGATTACCATTTTCTGTTTTAAATAATATGACCGAAGTCTAAATAAAATATTGTGAAGTTCAATCCATGTTTATCTACAGCAGATTTAAGTACATGTAAAATGCTTTGGCTACTACAGTTAATAACAATGATTATCTACTTATGATAATATTCTAATTTCAACTCTTAACTCACAATCAGTAATATTTCGTATAGTAGGTACATATACAGAATTTACTTGTAGTTATAATTTTTTCACAAGAGGTATTATGTAGAGATTAGATGGCAAACAATTAAAGGTTTTTGGATCATTTTTACACCTACAGCTATTATTATTTACCTACAGTTTGTAGGTATTAATAGTAGAATATCCGAACCTACATCAACCTTCACCGAGTTGATAATAGAATGAAACCTACTGTATCATGAATTTAGTATATTAGGAAATATATTAAAAATGGGTTGGCTTAAAAATCCTGGACAGACTATTTTTTTATTATTTTTAATAAAATATTGCAACAAATAGAAAAAAATGTATATGATCACAGTTGGCTGCGATGTTGGGTCCTTAATTATTACACAGTATACTTATCTCCGATCTCTGTCATTTCCACATTAAAATTTAAATCTTTAAAATTCGCAAATCCCTAATAGGACCGAACTTTTTGTAGACAAACGTATATCAACGTGTTCGCAATAACACAGCGCTTATGATGATATAAAATTTTTTCTATTATCTTGATGTTGCAATATTTTATTAAAAATCATTTTTTTTTAAATAATTAAAAATAGTCTGTCTAGGATTTTTAAGCCAACCCATTTTTAATATATTTCCTAATATACTAAATTCATGATAAAATATGTTTAATTTTATTATCAACTCGGTGAAGGTCGATGTAGGTTCGGATCTTAGACTATAAGTAGCATTTTGAGAGGAGGTCTCAGTACCTATACCAATCTATGTAAATAAAGAAGTTAAAAAAACATTTCTTATGTTCCCTAAAAATTGGTAAGTATGTTACGGTCAATTTGATAATTCGGGGCAGTTTTCATAATGCTTGGTCATTATTAATAATGACCGATAAAATCAAGCAGTCTTATAATTTTATATTTGTCTACGACTTGGATAATTCTTTACATTGCCTGGTCATTTGTAAAACTTCTATTATTTCTCTGGTCACTTTAATTAATGTACAGCAATTTGGCTGTAAATCTGACAAGTGCAAGTACCGTAAAGAAAAAAAGCTCTGTAACTCGATGTCACCAAAGTGGAAGCTGCTCTTATAAATAGAAACTCTAGAACTGGAAATTTTATGTGTATCTTTATGTTTTTATAAGTATCTACATACCTAATAAGTATGTTTTTTTTAGTAAGGCGTACACATTTTTTATACTTATTTTTATCACCACTTGTTTCTTTCCTTGTTTCTTATTTATTGACTGTTTTTACTTTCTTTGGCTACTATATTATAGTAAAGGAAGTATTGTAATCCGGTCGATTTTTCGAATTTGAGCTTTTACCAGAAACACATGTTTTGAGGTCCCTGAATCCAAAAAAGTGGTTTTTAGAAACATTTTGTTTGTGTGACAGCCATATCGTATCGAAAACTTCATCCGAATTTCAACAAACTTGGACCTTAGCCTAGGTATGCCACGAAGCTTTTGCTTAAAATTTGTTGACCGGAAGCTCCACTTTATTCTAGGAGTTTTTAAGCTTTTTTATTTTTTTTTCAAAAATAGCTCCAAAGATTTCCTTTAAACTTTCTATAGTAGGTACTTAAACTCAATAATGCCTACAACTATTATTTGAAACTGTTTCCTGGGAAAAGTCAAGTGAGGACGGTTCTGGGGTTAATGGGGGGGGGTGGAGTTCGTATATATACATAGAGGCTTTATACATATAGTTATAAAGTGCTTCTAGTTCTTTTAACCAACAGTGAGTTTCATAAAAAAAAGTACTGTGACGCCTCGTAGCATAAAATAAGCATAAAATACCTTACAAATTAATTTTTTTTTTTACTCTTGTAATACACCAATACCTCACTTTGCGTTGTCGTTACGTTCCAAAAAAAACGACGCAAAGTGAATTATGATTTTCTATAGCAAGCATTTTTACATACATAGTACTACATTTTACATTAAAGACTCGACCCAAAACAACGCAACTTCGAAAATCTAACGACGCACAGTGAAAATTATTACTAATTCAGCAGCGACGCAACTTCGAAAAAACGCAAAACGAAACGACACAAAGCGAGGTATTGGTGTACATTATATTTTATAAGCTCATTCATCAGTCCCCTTATGTTAAGGCCTTAAGTACAATTTCAGCTCCCATTTTCCAGACTATTTTCCGAAATTCCGAGTAAAGCAACGTTTATTTTACGAAAAAACGTTTTTCAGTATTTTTTTTTCCTTTTTAATACTTTGAAATATACAAATTGTTCTTAAAAAAATGTTTTTTATGTAATTTTATTAAATCAATGAATGAAATCACGATGAATGTGTCGAAAAAACTTTTCATCTAAGAATTTTATCCCCTTTTTTATTCCTTTTTTCAAGGTTTTGATATTTGGATCAGTCTATTTTACAATTTCAATTAAAAACTTTTTGCCATAAACTATAAAACGCATTAAAATCCAAGTCAAGAAAGTTTGGTATTTATGGAGAAATTTGTTTCGATATTCATTCGCTTTTACAAACTCTTATCGCATGTGTTTATATCCACATGTGACTATAACAGGTGAATATTTAATCTGTCTCTGTCCTATACACATCTAGAATAAGCTAAGAAAAGAAATAAAACTCATTATAACTAACATAAATATCAATCTTGTACCTATAAGTATATCATGATTATAAGTATCTACAGTTATTAGAGAGTAGAACACTTTTGATTTTATCATTTTTTAAAATATATCTTGGTGAATGTTAAATTTAGACTAGAAATTATTTTAAGTATTTTTATTGTGTTGAAATCATAGATAAACCTAATATATTAAAAAATTGTGGTTTTAAAGATTTTTCTTGTGGCTTCACGTGATGCTAAAGTTTACAATAATTATATCTCATCGGTACATTTGGAACAACAAAAGTAATGAAATAATAGAAGAAAATATTTGTGGTTGTACAATTATATAATTGTAGTAATTTTTTACCTAACGACTAGATATATACAGTTTGAGTTTGTTAAAATGTGGTTAACTCGTAACTACCTCAAATATGTAGTTTCTCTTCCAAAAATATTTATGTAATTTTATTGAAACGAATAAGTAATTAAAATCAAAGTGAGTAGTTAATGGCATTCTTTCATTAATAAATTCGAAGCGATACCTGCAGCCTACACTTATCTAAAATTTATCAATTCATATATTTGCGATAAGGAAATCGGTAGGAAATCAAAAGTGTATTAGATTAAACACGTAAAAGAATATGCTAATATTTTTTTAGTAAATAAGGTGGAACGAGCAACCTCCACATTTGATACCTACGATATGCAGCACCCACTTATAACTATTTTAAAAAAGGTATAATAATTTTGAATGATATTCAAGCTTAAATTACCTTTAAATAATTGATGTTTGATTTAAACATGAAACCTTGTAAACTTCTCGAACTTTATTAATTTAAAATAACCTACGATGAAGTCGCTACTTTAGTTAAAACCGTTAAAACTATGTAAATAAGCAATCGGGTGATATTTGTAAGCTTCAACGATTGTTTATCAACACGATCAAATCTCTAACATGGATTTTAGAAGTTTGATTAGTATCTTTTTAAGTTATTATAGACTATGGCGAATTCACTGTGAATTTAAAAAGAGAAGATATCTGAACAATGTTGAAGAAGAATTTACTATGGATATGCATATCTGTGTGCATATATATTTAAACGTATAGGCATTTGTTTTTACAAATAAGTAACTTTTATAATCTAAGTCAACAGATTTCTATATTATCTACTATACGGTGATCATACGTCCCGGATTGGCCGGGACAGCCCCGGATTACCACCTTGCATCCCGGATTTTTCTAGAAGCAATATTTGTCCCGGATTGTCTCGAATTTTTGAAAAGGCTCTTATTTTTAATATTTATTTTAAATATAGACACACTAAAAGCGATATTACTTACTAAAGTTAATTATGAAGAAAATTGTACAGAATTTTATACAATGCTTCAAAGCGAAAAAGACGTACTGAAAAAGATCCATAGGTAAGAAAAATATAAAAAGTTTTGTACTCAGTAATCTGATTAAAAAAATATGATTCATTTAAAAAAATATTTATATATATATATTTCGAGTATTTGTTATGTATAGTTTTATTAAAAAAATCATATTTAAGTTATTTAACTTTACTCAACCCCCCCTCCCCGCTACAATTTCCCGTCCCGGATTTGAAATAAAAAAAATATGGTCACCTTAATCTACTATCACTATCTTTAAATATGTACATAGCCCTAGTATGAATGGTATGAGCTTAATGTATGAGTATTTTTTTAGATTATAAGAGTTATTTATTTGTAAAGATAAATGCCTATACAGTCAAATATATATATTCTTAAGAATTTAATATTATCATAATAATAAAATGTTGTCAATCAATTTATAAAGTAGGATCATATTAATTAGCAAAATGATGGTATTTTATGTACTCAAAACAATAATTAATGAAAGTATTTTATAAAGACAGCCTAATTAGAAAACCTCTGAAAAGTGAAAAATCTCAATTTATTTTTTAATTATTAATTATAGGTACTTAAAATTACAGACCAAATCCTATACATTATAATGATTCCTTGCGTTCCTTTTATTATAACCATTGGTAAATATTATTTTTAAAATTATTCTCAATTTTTAAGAAAAATTTAGGTATTTGGATCTTATTATAATTAAAATTGTTAAGAAACAAGTTGGCCATCTCACACCATCCTAAATGGAACGGTCTACTGTTTCGAATTTAGGTACCCCCAACAAGGCCGTAAATATGTACTCATTTATACCATCACATATTATTTAGGGTTGCCATTAGTGTTCGACCGAACTTTCGGTTTCGACCGAGTTTGGGCAAAAAACAGGATTCGATTTGGTTTTATTTATTAGGTTTAAGTATTTAAGGGGGTATTCTAGTCTAGACTCTAGAGTCTAGAGGAATGAATTGTAGTTATTTTTTCAGGTGCAATAAAAAACCAAATATTATTATTTTTACCAGCCATTATTTTATCAAATATTTTGAAGAATGTATAAAAAAATCAAAGGAAAAATTTAGAATTCAAAAAGTTACAGGCTTCCAAACTATGGAAAAGTAAAAAAAAATGTTTTTCGCAAAAATAGCGGCTTCCTTAAAAATAGTAATAATTGAACTTTTCTAATAGTTTTGGTTAGTGCGATAGAGTAATGTATAAAGAAAGCTCGCACCATATTTCAAGTAAATTGATTCGGTAGAACTTGAGATATCATGGCAACCGTCTCGAATAAATAAGTTTCGAAGAAAACGCGTTTAAAGTTTCGGGTAAAGTTACATGCAGGGGTCATACAATGGTAGTTAATACTTACAATTTTTGAATCGGCGATTCCTGGTCCAATAAATTATTAAAATTTTGCAAAATCCTTTTAAGGGCATTTTCTTAAAGACTTAAGCTTTGAAAATATAAAAGAAAAGAAAAAATTTTTTTTTCAATTTTCTAGACTAGAATATCTCTTCTTAAGGATTAAAGTATTATTGAACAAAAAAAAATTTGATTGCTGTAAACTAACTTTAGTAACAAATAGGGTCATCCAAAATAATTAACCAAAATCTAAAAAAAATAATTAAGAATTGTTTTGGAGATCAAAAGGTGTTTTTTGTTTTATTTTATTCCACTGCACTTATTGGGTTAAAATTGAAAAATTTCCTTTTGAATTTTTTTCTTTAAATTAGCATATTCATTTTAACTTTAAATGTTTATTTTATACGCTGATAGAAGAATAATAAAAAAGTCAAGCAATTTCTCAGACGAGTTCTTTTCATTCTCCTTTGTCCCAACGGCATATAGAGAAATTTTTATATAATAATCAGGAATAAATTTGCGAAAAACATTGAAGATTTTTCAGTTTTAAAATGTCTTTACTATAAATTCTAAACAAAAATACATTATCCTTTTACATAATAATAAATATACGTCCTATATTAAAGGTCTCAAAAGTAGTAAAAAGACTGAAAATGTAGATAGATGACGCAATTCTCATTTCAAGACGAAACGTCCTTTATCGTTTTTTTACGCACCGTCGATTAATTAGTAGAAAAATAAACTATACAATCAGAAAACTCGTAAGACTTCACTGAAATGAAGCATAGAATATACAAAACGGAATCAAGCTTTGGCACTTATTAAAAACAACCCTTACAAACATGCAAGCTCCTTAATTGGTTTAACTATGAAAAACTTTTAAATGGTACGTAAAATAAAAACGTAACAAAAGACTCGCCTTGAACTGCATCACCTACCTTTAGTTTTCTGCTTTTTCAATAATTTTAAGACATCCTGTATATGAGATTATCACAATAAGAGTCAACATTTATTAACTAATTAATAAGGCGTATCAATTTTATCTCTGTCTGACTTTGAAATGAACCGTATTATTCAACATAGAACGTACATAATTTTTAACAAAGAAAAATATAATACTAATTATTAAAAGTACTTACTTATATATAAAAAAAATTTCTTGTCAAGAAATCAATGTTAAAAGCGATATTTCTTTCACTTTTCAAGATTATCATAGCATGTTTAATATCTTATCGGGTATTTTATATTTTCGTTAATACTTCGAGTAGTCTTAAAATTCATACTAGGCACCATTTTTCATGATAACTTAAAATTGCTTTTTTTCTTGATGATTGAACTTTATTTTATTTAGAGCAGGACAATATTTAAATTGCCCTTTTAAGATCTTGATTCAATGACTTAAAAATCTTGTGAGATATATTTAACTTCTGATTCGTTTAAAAAGAAAATCTAATGAGATTAGATTAGAATTAGAAGATAGATAAATAAAATAGAATTATATTTCGTGTATAATAAATGGTAATGTTAATAAATTAAAATAACTATATATTCATAGAATAAATAAAAATTAAGCGGGTAACTTGATAAAGTCGAAATACTTGTCGTGTTAAACTGAATTTGCGGTGGTACCGTTGCGTCTTGGCATTTCAGTTTCGGAATCGTAGCCCATACTACATTGACCATCATTACGTTTATTAACAAAAAGTTTTAAAACGTAATTCGCCTTAAACAGAATAAAAACAAAATGTTAAAACACCATCTTAATGTAAATTTTATTACAAAATTGTCATATACAAATATTAAATGAAAATGTTATGTCTTGTCCTGTTCATAAGTCGTGTAAAAGAGGTTTTCTTTCAGATGAAATTTCTAAGTCAAGGGGTCTAATTAAACTGGAAGCGCTATGAATTTTCATCTGAAAATTAAAAGCATTTGTTAAATGATCTTTTAGAAAGTTAACTATGATGATAATTTGTAGAAGATTACGTACATGTTTAGAAGTATCGTTTATTAATTGTTAAATGAATGTTTCAAATGCTGAATCGATTAACTAATTGGATTTCATGAAATTTTAATTTTCATGCATTTAATTGATTAATAATGTTATGCGTTCTGTGGATGGCAAACTATTTTTTTGAAAATACTATTTTAATGCAAACTTGAGCCTATGAATGCCTTATAACTTTAGAATGGCGTGTAAAAATCAAAGGTTTGTTCCAAGTAAGATTAAACCGTACAGTTATGATTCAAGTTATGCGTAAAATACAATTACAGCAATTTTTTGTGTATTACTTATCAATTGTACTGTAAAAATAGTGTGAATCGATATTTTGACATTTTGTATGGTGACTCCCGTTTTTGATCATATTGTTGCTTCATTCCACCAGTTATTCCTGTATGATATAGAGCAAATTCGTAAGACTGCTCTAGACTAGTTTAATTTTTCTTTTAAAGAAAGGTGAATCGATAAATTTATTGAGTACCCATTTTATGAATAATAAATACACTTTAACGCAACATTATAATGAAATAAATATTCCCCCCCCAATATTTTCCTAGATCTGACCCTGGCCTATTACAATAAAATCAATTGCATTCATAGACCTTAAGCTACATTAAACAGCTTTTAAAAACTTGAATTTACCTCACTTTAATTTTGAATCCATCACATATAAGGTTTGTTCGCGGATCTGATACTGAACCGATAACGATTCAATCCAAGTGGATTTAGGATTATCGCCAATCGCATACACACTTATGAACTGATTAAGGGTTCTTTTCCCGTGAACGAGTTTGAAAATGTTCGGAATTAAGACAAGGGTTAACGAGGATCCACGAAAATTGTAAATTGAATTTAACGTTGAGAGCGAAGGAAAGAAAATCTAGCCACATGTTATCAAACTGCGCATTACTAAGAGAATCGAATTTTTCGTCCTAAAAAAAAACGAAGATCGCTAAATCCAAAGTCCCGTCTCTCTATCCTTTTCTTTCAACTATAAATTAAATTAACAATTTTCGTGGGTTCTCATTAATCCTCGTCTTACTTCTGAACATTTTCAAACTCGTTCAAGGGAAAATAACTCTTAATCAGTTCATAAGCGTGTATGCGTTTGGCGATTATCCTAAATCTACTTGGATTGATTCGTGATCGGTTCAGTATCAGATCCGCGAACAAACCTATTAAAAGCTTTCCCTAGTAAACGAGTGTTAGTATATAAGCAACCTTTTGCCCATTGAAAAGTCAGTAACAAAAATTATGGAGTTAATCAATTTGGCATATGAAATATTTAGTTATTGTTGATCAAACTGTTGATAAGATACATTAGAAAGATACTTACAACTACAAGGGCTACTAAGGCACCGAGAATACAGCCAGCTAATACATCCGTAGGATGATGTTTATAATCGGATACACGAGAAACGCACGTGTAAGCCGCTAAGGCCAGACAGACGAACTGCAAAAAATGTCGCAGAAGTACGGAGCCACTCCATTTAAAACGTGCTTGCATATACAACTAAAATAATAATCCTTTAATAAGAGAACCCTGTTTGTCTCCATTTTAACTTACTACTGCGTAAACCATTGCATAAGTCATAAACGATGAGTGTCCCGAAGGAAATGATAATCTGTAAAAAATTGAAAATTAATTAATTTTTCTTTCAATGTATTTTAGATCAGTGTTTCTCGCACTTTCAAATTTCGAAGAACTCCCAAACAAGTTGCTGCTTTAAATATTGAATATAGCTTCTTCGTTAAAAAAGTATTTACCTTGCATCTTTGGTATAGTTAGGACCAGTGCATTCATAATCAACTATATATTTGTACTTTTCTGAAATATTACAGTCAACACTCGGTTGGCAAATTTCGTAAAAGTGTGGCCGCAGTCGTCCAACAGCATATTTTCCAATATCAGTTAAAGTCTGAGAACAGGCAGCACCAAAACCAAAAATTCCGATTGCAATATAGGCCTTCCAAACAAATTCAGGAATTTCACGTCCGCATACAACCCGACGCGGGACCGCGCTATTGTCTGAAGTGATTGAATGTATGTACTCAGTAGTTAATATCTGAAAATAAAAATGACATTGTTACAAAAAAAGCTTATCAAGTTTGAGGATTATCAAAACTAACCACAAAAATTGGTAAACCAAAACCTAGAATGTATAGCATATAATTGGATATCGTTGACTTATGGAATGGGTGACGGATAGATTCATCATCACAGAAGAAACCTCGTTTGTATGGTTCACCCCAAATATAGAAACTTAAAACGGTCAAACCAACTGAAACAAACAAAAAGGTTGCATTAAAAAAAGTTTTTCAATAAGAACATTACATTTTTAAATCTAAACTAGAGATGTAACGAATATTCGGCTACTATTCGGTATTCGGCCTATTCGGTTGCATTTTTAATTCGAAATTATATATATTTAAATTACAAATTAAAACTGAAAATCTATTAGGGAAAATTAATTATGATGAATAAAAATATTTTTTTCTGCATTTGAGTAAAGTTTCCTCGAGTAAGAACCTGCTTTGAGTTTAGAAACCACTACTTATATGGATCTAGTGTCCGATTTAAGCGAATACTTAGTAAATAAATTTCGGTTGCCGTTAAATCTTTTTTTTTAATAAAAAATAATGCGTCTCGTGATACGATTTACCTAGCTACTCATAAATGAAACGGCCGAATATTCGGCGATTTCGCCGAGAGTGTGGCCAATATTCGACTAAACCACTATTCGTTGCATCTCTAATCTTAACAAAACAAACTGAGTTCAAAATTCAGCTTTTTTATTTAAAGTAATATTTTATAGCATTAAGCATGCGATATAATGTCGCTCAAATCAATTCTAACGTCCAATTTTTTTAAAATAGTTCATATAATATACAGCGAATTTTCGACAACTTGTTCGCCATAGAGTGGATAACATGCGTGATATTCATGATATTTATTTTTGGCATTTTTACCGCTCATTACCGCAATTTTTGAAAAATTCAAATTCTTAAGTAAGTATTTGCTGACCTAACATCACCCATATAATTTCGGTTATATATGCAAACATGATGCAATAGAGAAGGAGGTGATGTTGGGCACTACTGATCAAAATTTTTAGTGTCCAAAAATTGATAGTATATACCAAAAGAAAATTTTTGGCAACAAAACAAATTGTTAATATCAAAATTAAGGATTGCGTCAAGCCATTTATCTATTTAAATAACAGAGATTTTTTTTCTTATTTTTGAATTTTCATAACTTTGTAACAGTTCGTCGTAACAACAATTTAAAGGAAATTTCACGCTCTACAAAAAAGGTCCTAAGAACAAAGATTCTCAGATCAAACGTTTCAAAGATATCACAGTTTTAGCGACATTTTTGTTTTAACACGATCAATTTTTGAAGAATTTTTTTAAACATCCATACAAACCTACATACCCTCATGGACTTAAAGCGACAATATTTTGTATTAAAAAAAGATTTTATTATTGTGACGGACAAAGATGGAAATAATAAGCCGCACATTAAAATAAGACGGAATGCTCAACAATCACTCAATGTAAACGCTTGAATGATTTGGAATGAACAACAATCGATTTAAATCAAACAATCGAGTTCCGTTACTAACAAAAGGGATTGGGAATTTCATTCTGTTGAATTCAATGTAATGAAATTTTTCAAATCGTAAATTCAATACAATTTAAACGATTAGTCATTGTCTAAGTTTAAGATAGCACCGCGAAATTGCTACACTCCTAATGTAGTTTAACAAAATTTAATTCGAACATATATATTTATTAATGGGAGAATACATTTTTACCAGGGTGCCTATTTTTTTTATATGTGACTATTTATATATAAATAATAAAAATTTATTTCTGGAGACGAATGCATTTATGTTGTAATGAAATAATATATTATATAATCCACTTGATATAGTAATGTATGTAAAAAATTATAAAAATAGTGACAGCGGTCACTTAAGTGCCCGCACCCCTTCGCAGTCACCAGTAAACATGTATAATTTTGCGAAACTTTTACATTCATAATGAATAATTATGATTCCTATATAAAATTAAAGATCTTTTTTTCTGCGCATGATGATATTAGACAGCGTTTGAAAAATTGTCCGCAAATTAAGGCAGTCAGTTTTAAAGATACTATAGAAATCTACCAATAATAAGATTGAAGATTTCTCCTTTTTGAAAAATTATATAATAAAAACGATACGTGTTATCTGCGCGAGGGAACAAAAACATAATTATTTTTCTTAGCTGAGATTTTTATCTAATCTAAAAAATTTAAGGTGTTTTGACCAATACTATTTATTACCTACATTTTCATATATTTTATACAAAAAAATAAGTGTCATTTACATTATAATTTTCCCTAAAAAACATTGTTTGTCCAGGGTAAACTTGAAAACGGCTGGGTCGATTTCAATGAAATTTTTACAAAAAGTTATTAAATATTGTAACTTACATTATAGAATACTTTAAATTTCGAATCGTTTTGTCTTCATGCTTGTTTGTTCTTGGCAAACTTGAAAACGGCTGGTCCGATTTGGACGAAATTTTCACATACAGGTAGTAAACATTACAAAAAGTGCTATGAAATACTTTTTATTCCAAAAAAATTTTGATTTTCTGAGAAAAAAATAAAAACTATAAATACTGTGCAACGAAAAACACACATCGCTAAACTTGAAAACGCTCAACGAAGCGGGCGGGGATCAGCTAGTTAAACATAAAGTGAGAGAAGTTATCGCGCGACAATACTCATCACACAAGAATGACATGTTACTTGTTCCGAGTTTTTAAATTCATCGCGTGTCTCGTAGACAGGATCGACAGGATTCTCACCATACAGCTGATATACTCTTAATCTGACCACGCTATTTTGGAGCTCGTTATTTATCCTGTTGTTCTGTTTAAAGGGTAAAGCCCTGATGGGGTGATTCCTCTCCATAAAAATCGTATTGATATTTGATGCCCAATTTCAATTTGTTACCACCAATTGAGAGAGTTGAGTGGAGTTGCGGTGGATACTACCCCAAACTTAAAAATAAATTTTCTACAAAACTATTGAACAGTTTTTATTAAATTAAAATGGAACGTACATATGCATAAAATAATTTTTCTTAGATTTTTATATAGGTAATTATAAATTATTTAAAACATTATACATATTTATTTTTAGAGGGAAGATTTTACATCAACCAATAATTTGACACCTTATTTAAGAAATGTGGTTAATGCGTTTATTATCCACCTCTCATTTACAGAAAAATCTCTTTAAGAAATTCTTGTGTGATCACCACCAAAATGAGTCCAGGGATAGGTTTAAAATAGACAGCGATGTAATAGCGCATATCATAAATGCATTTATTGCTTTATGGCTTGTACCCTATATTATATTTTGGGTTTCTTCAAGGAAGAAAGTCTTGAGAAAAAAATCGTTGTTTGAAATTAATACGAACAAAAATTTTATTTAACCACCTTAACACCATATTGGCGCTATGGTTAGAGCAATTGCTCTCTCCGCTTCATGCGCTAAGTGGTACTGGGTTCGATCCCCGTTGAATTCTAGATCTAAGTAAAAATTGACCAACAGAAATTCTATGTGTATATGCACATACAGTCGTGATATGACCATAGATGTTAAAGCGACTTAAAAGACCCAAAAAAAAAAATTATTTTGTTCAAATAATGATATTAACGGCACCTATATAAAATAAGGTAATCATTATGAATCTCATTTTCTTTGAATTTATTTCAGGTACTATAAATAATGGATAAGAAATTCCAGGTATAAACTGTTTAGATCTACAAAAAAAAACAACGATAATTTTCAGGATTTTCTTCCTAGAAAAAAAACCTTAATATATGCAAGGCAAAAGCTTCTAGGATCTTAGGCGATGATATTTGTGTTTAAAAACTAAAGCCTGTTTTTTTTACGATTGTTTGATTATCAAAGAATAAAAGAGCCCAATAAATGTGGAGCTCAATACAGATGTGTGACAAACTACCTTATACTATTATTCTTAAGGTAACAAATTGGAAACAGCGGCGTAGCGTGAATTTATATCATTCAGCGCAAACCATAAATGTGTGCCCCCGCCCCCTTATTTTTGCAATTAAAAAATCTGTAAAGGATCTAGAATACTCAGACACCATTTTAAAACGCTTTTCGTGTTTTACAAATTTTTCTCGTTTTTCACTAACTACCATTGCTTGATGCTACATACAAAGTTAACCATCTTAACCCTTTGTTGTCGCCCCATATTTGGGCAGCCCGGGACTAAAGTCCTTTTTGTCTCTTTTGCTTTGTCACTGTTTGGGATCTATGAATAAAACCCAATTTTAAATAAAACAATGATGTTATGTCGAACTTATATCTGGAACTAATAAATTGCTGAGCAACGATTTTTTAGTCTTAAGGGTCATTCATATTGAAGAGATATGGGATATACTTGAAATCTAACGGGAGGCGAAAAAAATCGTTCACACGATATACCCCTTACGCTTCATGTGAACAACGCGTTACTGTAATTAAATGGGTACTAAAATAAAGAGGATATGTCCCGGGACCGAAAAATCATTGACCCGGCAGATTTCTGAAAATTGAAAGGGTAGCTGACCTTTAAGGAAAAGTCTCTAGGGCGAAGATACATCAATACTGAAAATGGTATTTATGTAAAATTTATGTTAAACTGTGCCGTCATATTTTTATGTTAAATTTGAGAATTTAAAAATGTGTACCATTTTTCTGATAAACTATAGTTTAATTTTTTAAATAATCAATTTGATATCAAAAGTATGTCTTACATTTAAACAAATATATAATTTAAATAAACTAAAAATATTTAAAGATTATAGAAATAAATATTGCCAATTTTTTATAATTTAAGAAAGAAACGCGTTGATATTTGGGTATACCGAATTTTGTTTTACATAACAGGATAAAATAATCTTTAGAATTTATAAGTCTTATGCAAATAAAACTTTGTTAATTAAGTTACTGAACTCATTGTTCAGCAGCAACAAATTTTCGGTCATCGACTTTAAAAAAGAGAAAGTGTAGAAAATCAGTTATCCTGAACCTTTTTTAACGAAACCATAAAAGAGTAAATTATTGTTGCAATATTTTGAAAAAAAAAAATCTTACCAACAAGAAGCAGGACGAAATCCAAACAAATTTTCAAAGTCAGTCTTGAATCTCGTTCCATGGTACAACAATTAAAATATGTGCATATATTTAAACAGTCCGGGAGATGAATTTATTTAAACTGCATCAATGATACAAATATAACAGAAACTATTTACACACTTCTCGGATTATAACCTATAATGCTAATTGAATTTTCACTATTGCTTAATATAACCTAAACAATAATAAAACGATCGAATTGCCATGGATCAAATTGATTTTTAACACAGATGGTTTCATCACAATATTTCTTAACAAAATATTTCAATGCATTTTAAGTACGCCGCGTTTAGTCGTTTGACGGCTCGAGTGACACAAAAACCCCCTCTGAAATTACTGGCGCTTGCGCCGTGTACTGCAAGTGCAATGCGAAACTGTACATGCGGTGGTACATGCCGTATAATATAATGCCGCACAAATACAAATTGCTTGAATCGTTCTAATTTTACTTTCAAGATTTTTTATAGTTAAATAATTTAATTACATTTTCTTAACATTGCTAATTAAATTTAATAAATTATTCATTTAAGCATTTTATTAACGAAAATGTTTTATTTAAAGGTGAAATATTCTGTCATACTTATTCAGGAACTTCAATGCAAAAATATTTTTTATATATTTTATAAACAATATACAAAATAAATACTTTAAAATAAAGAAAATTAATAACAAAATAAATTTAAAACTTGATTGTAAAATTAATTAATTGCATTGATATATTTTTACATAGAACAATTTACCTTGCAATATGAGTTCTAATAATGTTCTAATCTCCATAGTTCTAATTTATTTGATTTTAATGCGATAGACTATACGGAGAGTAATTGTAATCGTAATTGTAAAAGTAAATTGCAATCTTATTCATTTCAGATTTTTTTTTAAATAATTAATTGTTCACATTAAACATGCTAAACACAATACTAAATGTGTGAAATTAACAGTTTAAATCAGTGGTTCTCAACCACGTTAAACACTGTGCCGCGGCGCTTCTGGGTGTCTCGAAATTCTTCAAATGTATCACCAAATTTTAGAAATGCAAACCATTAACATTTAGGTATATTTACAAGCAGGGTTACCATCCGTCCCGATTTGCTCGGGACTGTCCCGATTTCAATGCCAAAGTCCCGCGTCCCGATTTGAATTCAAAATATCCCGCAACATCGCAAAAATTGAAAAAATAACAATTTACCATAGTTTTATGCAATAATATGCAATGTAGGATAAACTTTTGCGTATATTCATAAGAAATGTTTATAGGGAAATATTTTGAGAAATAGACTTCATCTGGATAATTTAGAGGCTGAACTTATGGTAAAGGAAAATTATAAACTCTGTTGCCGTGAATTTGTGAAATTTTTAAAAACTCCCTCTGGTGAGGAAATTATAAAAAAAAGTCAAAACATCAGAAAAAAAATTAAGTTAGTAATAGTTACAGTTATATTAATATTAATTATTATTTTGTTTTTTTTTTGTGGTTTGAATTGATGTATTTTTCAAAAACTTTGTTATGATAAAAAAAATTATAATAAAATAAAAAATTATAATTAATAAAATTATAATTAAAAAAAATGTGTTTTTTTTTTTTTTGTTACTGTCCCGAGCTGGCCGATTTAAAATATGGTAACCCTGTTTACAAGCAATACATTGAATGTGGTACTTTTTTAATTAACACGCTTTTATTAACTTGACCTGTATGTATGAATGTAAAGGAATCTTTCCGCGTAATTTTCACCTACTTCTTGAAGTCTGATTTACTTGAAAATTTGCACAAGGGTCGAGGGCTGATGACAATGCAATAATTTAATAATTTTGTTCCTGTGTCCTGACTAGGATTATCAGGATAAATAAAAAAAAAAATCTATATTCGTTTGCAGATTAAATGTATGTACGTACAAACCACAGAATTACGGTAAAAGTCATTCTTTTTTTCGTTCAAAATATGACCACTAAGTTTTCATATTTTGTGTTACTTGAAAAGAAAAATGGATTGAATTTATTTATTTCATCAACGTCAAGACCTAATAAATAGAAAAAATCTAACAATCAAAATTTTAAATTTTCAAACAATGACCACTTCCGTGGTTTGATTATTTAAAATTTTGTCTGTGTCGTATTTGTGTAATTAGGCTACACTTAACTTGCAGCTATTGACAATGTGTAGCTCAGAATAATTATTAATTAATTATTAAACTAAATAAAAAAAATAGATTTTTTTTAAACAAAAGATTTAAGTACCTACTAATAATCGAAGCTTTTGATATCGTTTTAAGACTAAAAACTAAATAATAAATTATAGTTTAAAAAACTAAAACAACACGCTTTAATATGAAGCTGTACTAAAAAGTAGAAAATAATTTTTATGTGTGAGTTTGTGTATCAGCAATGGAATTTGCAACAATCAAGTACGACTATTTAATTTGGAAAAAGATTTAATTAACAATTTAGTTATTAATTAAATAATTTATTTATGGTAAAAAGCGTGGGGTGCAATTAAATATATTTTTATAATGACTATATATATATAAATAGGAACAAAATGAAAAAAAATGAAGCGCAAGGCAAAAATGGGAATCCTTACTGGAATCTCCTATCCCACGACTTCTCCCCTGCCAGGTGTCAGTTTCCGTTTTCCGAACTACTACGGGACACGACCAGCTATGCAAGCACCGTATTGGCATCCTATCGACTCCAATCTTGTTTACAAATTATGAAAATATAGATAATTGCACTCCACGCTTTTTTACCATAAATAAATTATTTAATTAATAACTAAATTGTTAATTAAATCTTTTCCAAATTAAATAGTCGTACTTGATTGTTGCAAATTCCATTGCTGATACACAAACTCACACATAAAAATTATTTTCTACTTTTTAGTACAGCTTCATATTAAAGCGTGTTGTTTTAGTTTTTTAAACTATAATTTATTATTCAACAAATCTGCATTATATTGTCTTTGTAGTTATTTTATTTTACATTGAAAATTCAGTATACCAGAGGCAAACCATATATTATAGATACATATACAAGAATATGCAAAATTCCCTAAACTATCAAACAATCATAAAGAACTTGGTGGTTGTTTATCTCTCATCAGTACTAACAAGTAGTAGTGTAACGAATACTCGCATATTTTTTTCCATTCGCAAGAAACGACGTGAATGTTTGGCGAATGTTTTTTACAAACCAAAAGGAAAATATATGGAATGATAATACAACTGATAAAATTTATATATTTTTTTATTTCATTAAAACATTTGAGTAATTAAATGATCAGGGAACAGTTTTGAGATAGGCCACTAAATTAAAAATATTTTTTTATATTCTTGTTAGTTTAGATAATTAATAATGAAAAAATCACAACAAAAATAAAAAATTAAATTCCTTCCTTACGTTTGCAATAACTCCATTTCTAAATTTTTGTATATATTTTGAAAAACGAACTTGAGAATCCAATCAAATAAGGTAGTAATCTTATGCTAGGTCTAATAAGTCTTGTTGCAATTTTTAATGTAAGATTTGTACTTATTTAGCAAATTATAACTAGGATTTTAATTAATAGACCAGAGCTAAAGCTTTTGAAAATAGTAAAATGTAAAAAAAAAATATATTTAGTTAGATGAAACCCATTAGAACAGGAAATTTGTGGATCTTCTTATTTCCTACAACTTTGTCATTTAACTTTTCTCCATAGGACTTGTAGTTTTGTCGGAATTCAAGATCAACCGTTTCTACCCTTAACGCTATCCCTTTCCACTTCCCGACCGCAGATCAACCGTAATTTATTTTTCCTTTCATTTTTGTTATATTCTCTTCTTTTTCTGATGGTTTCATCCTACTATAATTTTGTTTTGGGTTCAAAAATTATCGACCCTGGTCTATAAATAATAGAATTTAAATATCTTTTTACAGAAAACTATTTTATAGTGCGTTATAGAGAAGAAAAATTATTTTAAATTTATCGATAGTGTGCTGCCAAATTTTTAAATTTACCAAAGTATACCGCAGCAAAAAAAGGTTGAATATCACTGGCCTAAATCAAAAATTTATAATGTTTTATAACAAAAAACATCTATAAAAGCATCTAAACTAGCGTACCGTGGATTTTTACAACCTGATGCAACCCATTTATTAGCCACTCTCTACTTTTCTATTGTATTAAGTAAATTGTAGGTTCTAGAAAGTTTTAGAATTTGAACCAAAAAATGCTTTTCTAGGCCTTCAAAGTTCTATTATCATGTAGAATATCGATGATGACGATTTATATACATTATATAATCCCGATTAAACTCGTAAAGATACCAGTAAAGAGAATTTCAACCTAAATGTGTGCTTCATACGAAGTTTTTTTAGCTAGAAACAGATATTGAAAAACAACGCGTTGATACTTAAATAGCTATTAGACTTAATTAATTTTATTTTCCAATCTAAGTTTGAAGAATTAATGCTACTTCTTAATTCTGAACATACTCCTAATAGCCATCAAAAGTAATGCCAGTTATGGAAGAAGGCTCTTCAAATTGAAACTGTTAAAATTATTTCCGATTTACGAATAATATTCACGTCGAAATTAACAAATCTATATAGCTATTTTAGCAAACAAACAGTTGGTATATTACAGAATCTGGAGTCTAGACGGAAGTTACAATCTAGAGTCTAGACAATGAAAATTTGAAGATAATGTTCAAAAGATTAATGTGTCTGTAAAAATTAGCTGTTTATTTCAAATTTTTAAATTTTTTAAATGATGAATAAAATTTAATTCTCATTACTACCAACAACGGATTCTATTTTTGTTGCCTTAAATCAAAAATATGAAGAAGAAAATATGAGAAGAAAAGGCTATTGTTTATGGGAGATGATTTTATCCTTATTACGCGAGACGTTTCCAGGATGTGAAATGTTGTGTTACGATGATATCAACCGACTATCAAAATCATGTGGTGCTTGCAATTATTTTTATGAGATTTTGCAAAGGTTCGTCTGCAGCCTACGAATAATTCTTGGCTATAATTCCTTCGAGGTAAATTCTTCAATTTTTTGCCCAGAATCTCTCTAAAATCGGACGCGATTTACTTTCTTCTATCTTCTAGACCCGTGGTGCGCAAACTATTTTCATATGCGACCCCCATTTTTTCTTTAAATTTTCGCGACCCATGAGTAGACAGTAGATGTTTTTTTTTAATCGTCGATGTTTTTTCTTTCTATTGGGGTGGAATAGGAGTAGGATTTCAGTTTGTGTTTAAAGCTGTTCTCGGTAATTATTTTCAATTGAATTTTTATTTTAGCTGGCTATTTAAATTTAGCGACCCTGAAAAATTTTCTCGCGACCCACGGTTTGTGCACCACTGTTCTAGACGACACGTCCCATAAAGAACATTTAAAAGCTGCTCGGTTTCATGAAAAATGGCAAAATTTTTTAGAGCTGAAAAATTTCTAAGTCCGCTGCTATAACATAAGAATATTGTTTTTCATATAGAATTATTTTTTTTTTTAAATTTTAATTGAAAATAAATTACTTAAAAATATTATAGTTATAACTATAAGTAGTTTTAATTTCTTTTTTCAGGTAGTTTTATAGTAATTTCTTTAAATAACGATAATTTTCATATATATATATATAAACGTATTTCGTATATATATAGTTGGTAGGTACATGAAATGTTATCATAATTTAAACAAAATACGTAATATCTGTATATTAGCATTTAGCAGTAATATGCTATCAATGAATATGACTTATTCTTGATAATAAACTCAAGTAAAAAACATTTTTAAAAACAAGATTTTATTTAAATTTTCAGAAAAGAAAAAAAAACTTTGAATTAAATCAAAAACACCAATTTATTACTTTTTACATTTTGTTTGATATAAAAGTTTGTCGCGTTTACGTAGTATAAATTTCATTTTTTAGCTTGCAAATAATTTCCACCCTTTAACTATTGACCTGACCCATTACACATCAATATATGAAAAAATGCAGGCACGCACAATAAGAAGCCGTGGTTTTTATTCATTTTCAAAGATTTGATCTAAAAAAACATAAATAAAAAAGGTTGTAATAATTACTTTAACATATGACTTTCGATAATAAAATTCAAATCGAGGTGGTATTTTATTTACCTACGTTGTACGAGTAATTAAAAATTTCCCAATTCATTTGTGTTAAGTAATTTCTTTGTTTGCGTGTTCTAATCCTGGATGCTGATTCTAGGCTACACTTATTATAAGAATTAAATATCATTGAAATTGAACCAGCAAGCAAAATTTTGTCAGTGATACTAGGTTCGATTCCCGTCGAATCCCTATAAGATATAAGGATTTAAGACCTACAGAAATGATCTATGTGTAAGACAGTCGAGATATGACCAGAGATATTAAAGCTACTTTAAACATTTAAAAAAAAGTATTGCAAGTTAAGTAAAAGCTTTTAAAAATAACGATTTTTGTGGACAAAATTATTAAAAACGTAGCCCTACCAACTACATATTACAATATCGTTATAATTTTCCTAAAATTTATATGTGAGAATTATCTGTCTAATATACTCGAACTTAAATAAAAGTATATCCTAAACTTTGCCTATATATTAATATAATATATTAATATTAAACATAAAGTACTTAGGTACATATGTAACCACTTATCAAACACAATAATAAATAACAGTATACGCTTATAACAGAAGATAAGTTAAGTTACGTTTGACGTAATTTTTACCAAATACGTATTAAATAATATGTTAGTCCTATTTACATTGGGCTTAGTCATTAAAATTCTTAGGTATTGGTACCTACCCAACAAAGTTGTAAAAAATATTCTTCACACTTTTCACGCACAAGTTAATGATGATAACATCGCATTATCAATGTTGTTCATGTTATTTCTATTATTAGTATTGAGTCATGTTTACTCTAGTAATAATCTTGTAATTTAATTTAGAAAAATGATTTGGGAAACAACCTAAATTCATATAGTGAGCGAAGCAAAATGAACATTAACAATAAGTGAAAAACAAAAATCTTAACTTCTTCATCAATAAGAACTACCTACATTGGATATATTTAAGGATTCATTACTTGACTTGAATTTCATGTTACTTGGTCTAAATTTTAATTACAAACAAGTCTAGCTCGAGTCAAATATTATTACTATTTAAAATTCAAATAAAGTTTAACATTGACCTTGTATACGTTACTTAATTTACAAGTGAAAATAACAAATATGTACATATAATTGATTTCAAAAAATAATCTTACTACATACTTGAATTGATAAATTCCTAATTATATTTTCTCTTTTTTAGTTTATTTTTTAGTACGTTTTATGGATAAATTTTTTTAGAAAAACAGTCAGTCGGATGTTTCGTCGTTAAAATGTTTTACAGCCAATATTTAATCAAATTTTCCAAGTTCCTCCTCCCAATGTTCAGAATGATCGGATAATTCAAATGGAACTTGTGATACCAATTATTTTGCAATGATGTTTCTATCGTGTTCTACACTTAAAAGTTAAAATTAAGGATTTTATAGACTAAAAATCAAAAAGTAACGACAATCGTCAAAAGACCCCCTTTTCAATTTATATACGAGTACAATAATATGCAATACTTACTATACTATACATACATTATTTATATACTATACTATAAGCTATTTATGTAATTGTAAAACAAAAATTTCTCTTATACACTACAGGAAAAGTGCAATATAAGTAAAAATTTCTAATTATAATTTTTAAATCAAAAAATAACAAATTCATGATTTAAGAGCGGTATTTTTCAAATTTATTTTTATAAAACAAGTTTTTTTTTTAAGCAAATTGTTCAAAATGTGTATTTGCTCAAACGTTAACTATGAAAATTATATATGTGTATATACAATATGTTAAATATTCCAATTAGTTTTAAATCGTGACAGTTATTCAAGGATTTTACGAAGAAGCGTTAATAATGTGTTATATGTATATACAATGCATTTCTCTGAATATAAATATTATGGCTAAATCAGCCGCTTTAACATGAAACAAAAGTTAATTTTTAAAGGCAAAGGAAGTATGGGAAAATGAAAAAAAATATCTGAAAACATATACAAACGATTCATTGCAGGATGAATCTGGTCTCAAGTTACAGTTGAAGACTTTGTATTCGGAACTTCAGCATTTTTTCTGATCTCGTATTTATACAGCGACCATATGGGTGAAGTGTGTTTGTGTTTTAAAATGAATTCATTTGTATTTGATTTTCTATTCAATCAAGCCATTCTCTTATTTCAGAATTACGTATATATAAACGTTGAGACACAACATTTTTGTTATCTTTTAAATGCTTTTAATTTTTTCAAGTAATTGATTGTTAATTTATATTTTCTATACACTTCCCCTAGTATTTATTCTAGTTTAAATTATCATCTTTGCCTTTTAGAACGTCGAAAGTGTTATATATCCATCTGATGACTTATCTAAAATGCGAGTTTATCGAGATCTTTTAATATCTGTTTACTTAAGGGGGTATTCTCGTCTAGGATTTTGAAAAAATCGAAAAAATTTTTTTTTCATAATCCGATAGTTTATATATTCAAAAATATCTCCCTAAAAGTATTTTTCAAAATTCAATTTATTTCCGAAGTTATAGCCGTTTTAGTGTCGCGGCAACTCGACCGGTTGAGACTTAACGTAAAACTTTAAACGCGTTTTTCTCGAAACCACTTTTTTCGATGCGGTCGCCATAATATCTCAAGTTTTAATCAGCCGATTTACTTGAAATTTGTCATAAATATTCTTTAAATATCTCTCTATCGCATGAACCAACAAAAAATAAAAATTTTTAATTTGTAATATTTTTTAAAAATTCGACAAAGTTAAAAAATGAGTGAAAAAATCGACCTTTATTTTTGAGTAGCCGCCATTTTGTGAAAACAATTTTTTTTTTTTCAGTTTTGGAGGTTCATGCGATAGCGACATTTGTACTTATTAAGAATCCATCATTGTTTAATTTTTCAAATGACCACAAGGGTAGAAATCATGGCGACGAGGACACGGTCTTTTTTTTTCCTCCCTCTACTTCGAAGACGCATAACTCAATGAAAATTTTTTTTTTGTTTTGAAATTAATTTTGTGTACTCTCTGAATATGAATAAGCAAATGATAAAAAAATGTATAGTAAAAATATCAAATGCTTTTTTTTATCAATTGCTAAAAAACGCTCGAAATTCGGGCCTCTACACTAGAATACCCCCTTAATCAAGTTCTATTCAATGGTAATCGTAAATGAGATTTATACGTAAACTTCATTTCAATGGCTTTATTCTGTAACGTTGTTATATGTAATTTTTAGCATACTTATATAAAAAGCTGTAAGTATGGTCATTGGTATTCTCCTATATTTCAAAAATTATTCGGTTGGATTTTATTGAACATTCTTTAAAAATATTTTTTATGATTAAAATGGCTCATTAAAATAAATTAGGTATATTTAGATTGTGTATTAATTATGTGTAGCAAAAATATATTTGAATCATTTTAAAACAGTATATTTTTAAATAAGTACATGCTATTTGCGTTATGGCGTTGAGTCTTGGTTGTTCCCCACTATTAGAACATACAAATCAGATAGTTAATTAAGATATAATTAATAGATTAACTTAGATATATTTTTCATTATTATCATATAATAGCATAATAATAGCGATGAGCAATCATAGCTTAAGAAAGTGAACACATTCGCTTATTAGAAACAAAAAAGTAAGCATAGAACCAGGGCTACAACTAGCAAAGAGCGACAGGAGCACTTGTCCAAGACCCAGATCGAAAGTTGACCAAAAAAAGCCTTTCAAAAAATTCATCTCATTATCAGTTCTTTTGTTAGCTTATTTTGACGTTACTTATAAGTTGTGTTTATGTATTAAATTTGTTTAAATATCCTTATGTATTAAGTTTATTTATAAAATAAACTATCCTATAGACCAGTGGTTCTTAACCGGTGGTGCACGCACCCCTTAGGGGTGCGAGCTTGAATATTTTGGGGTGCGAAATTGTAATTTTACAAATTCACGTGTAGCTAGCAAAATAAAAAACTAATCTTAAAAATTCATTTTGGTTAGTAAATTTTTTATTCCCTAAACATTTTTTAAATATGTTTGTAAATTATAAACCATCGAGACAAATTAATTTTTGTATTTTTTCTACAATTACAAAAATTCAAATGCGTTTCTAGTTTCTATAGTAATTTTTATATTTCCTCGAAATTTCAGTTGATTGTTGCGATTATTCTTAGAAATATAAATACTGTTGATGCGCACATTACATTGAATAAAAATTTAAAAATAATTGAATTTTAGTGTCGACTATTACAAGTTTGAATTTTTGTGTTGAATATTAAAAGTTAAATATTAATAATAAAATAATTAATACAAGTTAATTTTACAAGTTTAGTTGAATATTTATATTCTAATTATTAGAATATAATTTGGTACATTAAAGTCAAATTCAAAAGGTAACCTAAAATATAGCAATAATAGATAGAAGTTTAATATTTTTTTAGTGTTTTATTAAAAAATTTAATTTAGTTTACGCCATGTCAAAGAAACGATGTTGGAATGACGATTATGTTCGTTATGGTTTTACATTTACAACGGAGAAGGATGGAACGCAGCGACCACAATGTATTCTGTGCTGCAATAAATTTTCAAACGCCAATCTCAAGCCGTCGAAACTAAATGAGCATTTTACCAAACAGCATGGTGGTGTAGATGCTGGCTATGATTTTGAAAGTTTGAAATCTAAACGAGTTCGATTTGATAAAAGTGGAACTATCACAACTTTTGGATTTATATCACACGAAAAGCCGCTGTTGCAAGCGTCTTATCAAGTTGCATATATCTGTGCCAAGAAGAAGAAACCACATACAATAGCTGAAGAACTTGTAAAGCCTTGTGCATTAGAAATGGCTAAAATAGTGTTGGGTACTGAAGCACAACAAAAGCTTCAACAAATTCCTTTGTCAAATGACGTAATCCGTACTAGAATTTCTGATATAAGTAAAGACATCTTACAACAAGTAATTGAAGATATTAAAGCTAGTAATGTCCCAGTGGGTATTCAATTGGATGAATCTACAGATGTTGAAAATTGTTCTCAGCTGATGGTGTTTGTACGATATGTAAAAGAAAAAGAAATTGTTGAAGAATTTTTGTTTTGTGAACCATTAGAATTGACTACAAAAGGAATTGATATATTTAATAAAGTCAAAGACTTTTTATTACAATATGAGATACCGATGAACAAAATAGGATCAATTTGTACTGATGGAGCTCCTTCCATGTTAGGCAAAAATTCTGGATTTGTAGCGTATGTAAAAAAGGAAGTGCCTCACGTTACAATTACCCATTGTATTTTACATAGACATGCGCTAGCTACAAAGACATTGCCTGAAAAATTAAAGAAAACATTAATCACTTCAGTCAAAGTTGTAAATTTTATCAGAGGTCGAGCTTTAAATCATCGTCTCTTCCGTGCTTTATGCGAAGAACTTGGTGCCGAGCATACTGTCCTTTTATTTCACACAGAAGTAAGATGGCTATCGCGTGGACGTATGCTAAATCGTGTGTACGAATTGCGAAGTGAAATAATGCAGTTTCTTAATAATCAAGGCAGTAGTTTAGCTGATGAATTCAGCAATAGAGATGCTATAATTCAGCTAGCGTATTTGGCAGACATATTCACGCACCTTAATGAATTAAATATTTCAATCCAAGGATTTGGAGTGAACACTATAACAGCGAAAGAGAAGTTGACTGCGTTTAGTCGAAAACTTTCAATTTGGATTAACCGTGTTGACAAGATAAATTATGCTAACTTTCCTTTGCTTGAAGAAGTTCTTGTTTCAGATGATGAAAGAAACAATATTACCACCGAAATTAAAGATCATTTGCAAAAGTTGAGCGAATCTTTTGAGGGATATTTTGCTACTGGAGATATAGATATATCAGAAAAATGGATATTAGATCCATTTATTTATAATCTGGACTCAATGGATGACAGTAATTTATTGAAAGATGACCTTGTTGAACTACGGACAAATGGACATAATCAAATGGAATTTGAAGCAGAGAATTTGGAAAATTTCTGGTGTGCTCAAGTAATGTCATATCCACGATTAGCTAAAATAGCGCTTCAGCATCTTGTTCCATTTGCCACAACATATTTGTGTGAGATGGGATTCTCGTCACTTGTGCATATAAAAACAAAAGCTAGAAATAGACTTAATGCTAGTAATGATATGCGTGTAGCTATTTCAAAAAAGATCCCCCGGTTTTCAAAAATAATTGAGGAAAAGCAACAACAAAAAAGCCATTAATAAAAACTTTGATAATTTATAATTGATTATTTCAGCTAACAATTAAAATTTATAAAAAATTTGTTACGTACATAAAATTAATAAAAAATATGTTTTGCATAATGTTTGTTTTTTAATTTATATAACTCAATAATTTCTAGTAAGGGGTGCGAGAATATTGTTTGAAAATTTTAGGGGTGCCGGTAGCTAAAAAGGTTAAGAACCACTGCTATAGACTGTAGAGTATAGTTCCAAAGCTTAAACACCTACGGCTATTAATTTTTTTACTAATATAAATATTGTTTCACTTAGGATAACTATAACTTATGGACCATTTTGAAAGTCTTACCTAAGACCCACAAAAAGTTAGTTACGGCCCTGCATGGAATAGATAGAATTATTTTTTGTATCTATTGTAATACGGTTTTAGATATTAATTTAACGACAACAATCCATATTTAATATTGTACTAATTGAAAAAGATTTTGTATTTTACGAAATATATAATTTGTTTCCTTTCACGTTTATAATTTAAATATTCAGTTATTCTTATTGATGAACACTATTAGGCTTGAAACATGCAATAAGAGGAGCTGAATCTTAGCATTATCGATTGACTTTTTTATTTCTCAGTAATTTATTCGAAGCTCATACAAAGTTTTAGCTCTGGTTCAAAAAATGAGTCTAGCATTAATAATAAAGGTATATGATACTATTTATACGCATATCATATAGTCCGGTACCTTCATAAAGTGGTTGTTCACGGCCCCCAAGGGGCCGTGGACAATTATTTGGTAAAAGTGTAGGCATACATCTACAAAATTTTAAAAAAATAGGGGGCCGTGAGATATTAACTTTAGCTCCAAGGGGGCCGTTACTTCAAAAAATTTAAGAAACACTGAATTTATAGTCAATAAATTTCAATCCAAGCAACGCCGGGTATTTTAGTTAATATCAACATATTCATATGCTATAATCGTATCGCACTTGTTATACGAAATTATCATTTCATTTAGTTTGTATAATGTAATAAATGTCATGCCCACCAATAATAAAATATACAAATTGCAATGAGTTCGTATAAATAGAATTTTTTTCGACTGGTTGGATCAGTTACCTAACAAAAATGTCAAGATGTTAAGAATAATTATTTGTCAACAGCCGATGGTAAAATAATAACTAATTTTCATTTTTATAATGCAACTTTTTAATACGTCGCTTACTTTATGCAAATTTCGTTAAAATATTATATTTACTCATTAAGACTAAATTGTGCTTAAATTTTTGTCATTACAGGATATTTATTTTTTTTTAAATTTAATTTGATATCATCACTATGTATATTTTTTGAGATTTCAACGTTAACACACCTCAAATCACATTGATTATGATGTTGTGTTTTACCTATTTTTTTTTTGAATATCTATAGGAGTAATATAGGGTTTTCCAATAAGGACCTCACAACTTTTTTTCAACAAAAAAAAAATGAAAACCATTTGAGATATTTTAAAAACTTTATTATCGGGTTGAAGTACATTCAAAACATTTATGAATGGAACTCGACTTCGCTCATATGGCCACCGCGGGCACGTTTGCAGCGGCCGATTCGTTGGACCCAATTTCCATGACTCGGCCACACATTTCGGCCGAAACGGCTGCTATTTCGCGTTCAATGTTGGCTTTGAGCTCTTCCAAAGTCATCGGCTTATTAGCATAGATCAAAGACTTGACGTAGCCCCAAAGAAAAAAATCTAGAGGCGTTAAATCGTACGAACGAGGCGGCCAATCGACTGGCCCATTTCTTGAAATAACACGCTAATCAAACTTGTTCTTCAATAAATCGATTGTAATGTGTGCTGTGTGGCGCCGTCCTGTTGAAACCACATTCTGTCCAAGTCCATATATTCCAATTCGGGCCAAAAATAAGAAGATATATAAGAAAATGTACCATTTCTACGTTACAAACAGACAAATATTTTCTAAATTTCTTGCGTGGCAGAGCCATATTTTACTTTCCGAAGAATAAAGATAAATCAGATTATTATAGGGTTTGTTCCAGACGTTGAAGCAAAACACGTTCACGCAAGACAAAGAGCAAGGCACACTGACCAAGAAACAACAGTGAGTGAAGAAACGCCCCAGCCCTCGGCCGTTTGGCCGCACCAGGCCGAGACCTGAACTATGAACTCGTTTGAAATCGGAAAAATATACGGTTCCTGTGTGATGTGGTCATTAATAACTCTTAATTAGAGGGTAACTATTATCTGTTGCTGTTAAAATAAGTAAAAGGATTTTATTGATATTTGGTATACACATTTATGTAAGGCTTGTTGAGGATGAAAATAAAACCATATAGTTACGATACAAGTCTTGGACAGTTTAAAATTATAGCAACTTTTTATATATTGCACATCACTTTTACCATAAATGTGTAGCTTTATTTACATATGGAACATTCCTATAAATATCATTCATTTTAATATAAGTATGCTCAGAAAAGTGGGCAAGTAGGGCAAGTATCAATTACTACTATTTCTTTTGTTTTTAATCTTTATAAAACGTCTACAAAAAAAAAACCAATTTATCGTTTTTAAGCTTCTAAATATTTATGACAATATCAATATATTTATTTAATTAATTTTAACTGTTTTTCAATTCAAAATTCAATACAAACATTATCATGTTCTTTTGTAATTATTTAATTTTTATTTCAATAGATATTGTCAAAGCAAATGTAAGTTTAAAATAAATATTAAATAAAGAATTGGAAGAGTTTTTCTTATTGGCTACTAATAAATATTAAAAGATTAATAATTTTAAAAGTCAATATTTTACAAGGAAAAAGTTAAATAAATTTTAACTTTCTTTATTTTAAAATTCACTAACGACCAACGTCTTGCATTATATATTGTACCTAAACTGATTTTACCTATCCTTGAATTATTGAATTCTTAGAATTTCATTTTACCTAAACTAGTTTTGACACACTGCAAAGGGTCTTATTATAATATTGTCAAACTTTTAAAACTTTTTTGAAAAGTACCTGAAAGAAAAAAAATATAGACAGTAAATATACTTATACCTACTGAATGTGTATACATGTATGTATTCTATAAAACTTGTCATTTACAGCTTCCCTCAAAATTACCTGATGTAGGTGTTATCAGTTTTTATTATTGAAATAGATTTAAAAGGATAGGTAATATTTCCAATTGATAAAATTAAATTTTGCTGTGTAAATATTATCTTCTGTAAAAATGTTTTATAATGACTACCAGCTTAGATATTCTTTATGCTTACAAAACTTGGACTTACAATTAGAAAAATACAAGATCAAAGTTTATATTTATTCAGTTAATAATATGCTTCGTTTTTGAATGATAAAGAAATTTAGATTAATATTATCTAATCGTAAGTATGATTCAATTACCCATTTTAAAAAATCGTTATGAAATTGTACTAATTAAAATGTGTATCAATTACCAGTTAACGTTTTTAGATATATATGTTACACCTATAAAATAATTTAAAATGAGTAAATTTTTAATACTTACGAATGCAGAACGTTCTTATATGTATTACCAATTATATCATTGTTTTATCAATCGCACAACAACACGATAATGAGGTCATAAACAAGTTTTACAGTTTTGGACATTCAAGGTAAGATGGAAAATTCAAAATGGAAAACAAAATTAAAAAAAAATTAGCTAAGAAAAATATAAAAGAGGAAAATATGCAAATCCTCCTGTTTTTTTCAAAGAAAATTCTAAGATATTTACCAAAATTTTGCCTTTATACAATTAACAATGCAGTTTTTAACTGATTACATAATATCAAACTCAAGGTACCTTCTTCATTGATACTTATTATTACTTTTATCTATATTATGTAAGAAAATTGAAAAATCAATTTCTTGAACGCAATCATAGAAGATAAGAAATCCCTCTACCACGCTGTTTAAGTCTATAATCAAATTTCAAAAATAATTTTTTTTTTCACGACTTCTTTTCTTGAGGAAAACTAAATTATGATACCGTAAAATCTTGACTATAATACGCACTTTTTTTCACATTATAGTCCGAAAAAATGAGGGTGCGTATTATGGGTGCGTACAAGATGATCCCTCTAAGCAAGAATTGAAATAAAATATACATATTTCCCTGTGAAACAAACTTGATAGCATTTACTATTGCCATATTTGTTTATCTAACTTTTATCATACTCAAAATCTCTAATTAATTCAGTTTACATAATAGTATATAGATATTTTTAAAACTCTACAAAGTAATCATCTTATACACCCAGGTGGCTAAGATGATCCCTATGGTTGATCAACCCCAATGTCGATCAACCTTTTATTTTTTCAAGAATAAAGTAAGTAAAAGCAAAAATCAAGACTATAAAACGTCTTTATTTAAGATAATTTTTGTAATTCAACATATACATACATATAATTCAACATACACAACATAGGTTTATAATGCAGCAAAATAAACTCTAAAAAAACTAACCCAGTCTTCTGAGTAGTGGCTTCATTATGCAACTTTTCTTAAAAGTGTAATCGCTTTTTGGCCGGTGTTGTGGTACACATTTCACAAATAAATGGATTTGTATCATCGCTATCAATTCCGACATAAGCTTCATGCCGCCATTTTCCACAAGCACAACACTTGATCCAGCTTCAACCCTTGATATAACCGGAAAACTTTTCCATGCAATAAAGGCATTCTGTGTCATCTTTTTCTCAGATGACTCAGACGAGAAATATGATGTTTTCTTAAACTTAATGTATGTAAGTACATAAAAATCCTGGGGATCATCTTGCCCCAAGTGCAACTTTTTTATTCAAAGTTAATTGACATAACCCATAGTCACGCCGCTATTTCCAAGTAACCCAAAAATAAAAATTAGGCGTATTAAAGTGTTACAAACACAAGAATCATTGCGCTTACTAGTATTTAATAGAAGTAATGTAAAATTGAATTCAATCTTTCCTTAAATTAACTGAGCACAATTTATATTATTTTCTGTAAAATCCAACACGCTGGTTATGCTGTCTTTGCAAATGAACAGTGGTGAGGAGGTATTCAAGGCTATGTTTTGTCAAAAATTCCACTAGATAGCGTTAGGTGTTTGGGCGCAATCGAAAAGGATCATCTTACCCAATGGGATCATCTTGTAAACCTTTCCCTTACAAGCCATAAAGCAATAAAAGCATTTACGAAATATGCTATAACTCATGGCTGTCTATTTCAAACCTGTCCCTGGATGAACTCATTTTGGTGGTGACCGATAAAGGATTTCTTAATTCGACTTTTTTTAAGTGCAAGATGGATAATAAATGCATTAACCGCATTTGTAAAAAAAAGGTGCCTCTCTAGGGTTGATGTAAACAACTACCCTCAAAAAATAAATTTTCTATTATTCATCAAGTAAAGTAACAGGACATTTTAAGCCATGACTTGGGCTTAACATTTTAATTTTGAAATTAAATAAATTGCAAATTCATGCTTGACGTCGTTTTATATTTGTTTTAATATAATATTTATTATTTTATTTAATTATTGTCAAATCATTTATTTTTAGTTTGACATTACTCTAAGCCAAATTTAAATCAAGTACTTAAAACCCAAATCAAATAATGAATCTTTACAGACAAGTCGGAATATTTCTGTAGTCTTCTTATTCTAGGAAAATCTTGGTTCTAACGGGAATCAAACTGAGACCCATTGATGGAGCGGGAAGTTAAGGAATCTAACGGCTTCGTTACTAAATATTATTAGTTATTTTGTATTAAAATCTTGCAGAAACATTTAAAGAAACACAAGTTTCAAATTTTGGTAGATTGATATTTCTCAGACAAAGCTAGACTTACAGCTAACAGAAAGTATACAACATTCATTGATGATTATTAAATGTTTATGTTTCATATCATATTTGTTTAACGTAAAGCAAACTTGAAAGACTATGCAATGGTTAATGTTGAATTGTTTGGTCTAAGACCATAGCTAATTACTGTAAATAACACTGGCTTAATTTTTTTAGGTATGTACGAGTATAAAATATGAAATATAAATTTTGTGTCTAGCTGTGTATTAATTATATTTAAACTGCTTTAATAAATGAGTTAATAACAAAGTTTAATTTACTCTTTTTTTCAAATTTATTTAGTGGCATAGCAAAAAAGTTACAAACTTGTTTTATTTTAAATTAAAGAAATAATATGAGAACTCAAATATTATGGAAACCGCACACAACCTATTTTTGTTATAAAATATCCAAAACCACTACAAAGCACTGATAAAACAACGCATAATATATACGCTATATATTATGTTTATTAAATAAATTAATTCAAATTTGTTTTAATTTAGGTATTTAATCTATAGAAGTTAACATGAAAAAATTTGATGATTAATAATTTACGACATAATTTCCCTTTTGATAATCAACTCGTGTCGGTGTTCTTCCCCCGTGTTTAATGTGTTTCCTGTTCCTCTCATTTTATTAAATAGACTAACAATTAGAATTGATTAGGCGTCGGGAATTCTTCCTTTGTTGATATGATTGAAAATATTATATATCAATGTGCTAGCATCGTTAATATAATTAAGTAAAACATAATTTCAATTGTTAATTGTACGTATTTTATCGAACATAAAATTCCCGCACTATATGGTAAATACATCGACTGAGAGCCTTTTGTTAATAATCATGATACATTAAGTTTATATCGTTGCTTCTCTTTGAATTAAATTGTTAATTTCAATGAGGGTTTTGATTAATTTATATTAGTTAAAGTAAGAATTAAAAACTTTAAAATAGTTTCAATACCAATCGTAGCATTAAAAGGTTTAATTAATTATATTATTATTTAAACAAAGAGCACATGGTTTCTTTGTATCTAACTGCTAAACAAATTTATAGTTTTTGTATTGTCTTAAATGAATGTTAGTTTTTCACTATAACCTTAGGTTTTTATTAGCTTTAATATATCATTTCGTCATTTTTTATCAAACGTTCATATAAATTTAAATAATCTTGGCGTTTAGGTTTTGGTAATGCTAAATAATTTATTTAGCATTTAAAAGATACTTTTAAGAATAATTGAAAAATGATGTGGGAATTTCTTTACAAAAAGATGTAAAACCACGTGGAGTTACTACTGAGAAAAGTTCTAAGAACGTGAAGATAACTGTTGGAAAAAGCCAAAAAAAACGAAGAGGTCACTATCGAATCACTACATGGGGGTCACTACTGAAAAATGATCGAGAAATAATGTAGCCATCAAAAAAATAGAAAATTACGCGGGGTCGCTAAAAAAAGAAAAATTAAAATTTTTCTTTTCAAAACAAGATGAGAAAACCGAGCGAGAGCGACTTTTGAGAAAAATTCTGAAATTATGGAAGTAGTTTTAGAAAAAGTTTTAAAAAACGTTAGCATCACTATATAAATCATCATATTATTGAACATAGTAAAAAAGACAAGGCATAGACGACTTAAAACCATTTAATGTGGGTAAATAAGAACCAAATCTAAATGCCAATATTTTCAATACCATTGAATACTAATGGAAGGCTAATGGAATACTAATGGAAGGAAACTTTAGGCTTTAGTTTAATCCAAAGAAAATTTGTTCCAAAAATGTCGATGATTATGTCATAAAAATGTAATGGTTTTGTTTGAAAAGTGAGTAAAACATTTAAAACAATCTTCTTTTATTAAGACATGAAAAAAATATAAAGATAACAAAAAGAAAATTTTTCTAAAAAGTATTTAGATTATTCAAAAATCTTTTAGACGCAACGCCAAGTATTTTGAAAGGAATGTAATTATGGAATTTATTTTAATTATAAAAGGAAAAAAAAACTTTACATTTCATGGTTATTGTTGAGTATGGTACATTGTCGTGAAGAGATATCTGATATGGACAATGATCTTATGCCCTGGAAGTTATAATACGTGAATGGATTTTTAAAATATATAAAAGTATGAATGTGAAATAAACATTAACTACTTAAATGATTAATATTAAGTACTCTATCAAAATCTCTGAGATAATTTGAATAATTATTTCGCTCTCAACAATAAATTAAATATGAAAACTTAGTCTGTAGTCTGCTTTACCAACATGCTAACATCAATTTCATTTAGTTCACCCTCTTTACTCTAGATAGAGGTAAGAGTTTCGAGTCGTTCGAGTATTCAAATAAAGCTAAAACAACAAAAATAGGCCAGGAGGGCTAAAGGCTAAAGGGATACGTTTTTCATTACATTAAATAATTTTCCTTTGAATTGTTAAAATCTAACAACAATCAAGTCAATAAAAAGTTTCCTTATTGAAGTCATTTTCTTATCATTTACAAGACGTGTTTTATTCTTTCCCGTGAATAAGTAATTTTTTAAGAATTATTTCATTTAAGTAGTTACTAAAATTGGATACAAAAAGATTCTCTTTAGACCTCTCTATCTGTAAGATTCTGATACTTTATTTTGCCTGAATATATAGTTGAGCTTACCTACAAAAGGGTTAGCAAATTAAAAGTAAATTATGTATTGTTCAAAACAATAATACTTCCCGCAAGACAGTGATGTAATGTTAGTTGCATCATTAGAATTATAAAATGAAATTAATCACTTAAGTACTTATTATGTAAGAATCTTCAACATGTAAAGACTCATAACACATTTATCACTTTGTCCGTACATTTAGAGATTCGCTACTTGATTTGATTGTTAATCTACTTGAGATAAATTTAGCTTAAGCTCATGTCAAACTCGAGCCAAATATTAATAGTTAAATATCAAGCCTGGCTTGATGAATCTTTAATAGGTTTAGCAATATATATAGATATAATTAAATGGATAATAAGTAATACAACATACACGAGAAAAAAATCGTTTCATTTTTCTTATAAACTTATGATCACTATAATTTTCGATAAATTCGGTCATGGTCTAAACCAAATTCAAATGACTCATTTAATAATTCAACTTACCAATTTTCTATGATGGATTTTAAAGTGATAAAAATTGACTTAATAACTAAAAAATTATACCCCATCTAATTTTAATTATTATAAGAGAAAACAATAATTAATATGATCACTTTGAATACATACACCCTACTACTGAACGATTTGTTTTCTCTTGTAGATTTAAAAGCAACTGGTACTTGTGCAACTATCATTTAACAAGTCAAAGTTACGTTAAACAAAGCTCTTATGCCCGATTTTAAAACAAAACTCTTTTGTATATTATTATTTAAGTTTTTGTTACAGGCTTTTTAATAATGATTTAAGTAAAATCCATAATTTGATATTGGTTTCAACGTGTTCATTCATTTCTTTCTTATTGAGGGAGTGCAGGTACTGTGGCTAAATGTTTTCTTAGAACGAAATACTGTAAAATACAATAACAAAAATATTATGTTAGTAAATTAATACTACTAGTTAACAGTTCAAAATTTACACTAAAAATAGCCATAGAAATTCCAATGATTCCACCCGCGATCAAATCAGTAGCATGATGATAGTTATCATTGACACGCGTTAGACTAATAAAAAATGCAGGTGCCGTAAATGAAAGTTGCAGTATAGGGCAAAGTAATGAAGAACCACTCCACTTATACCGTGATTGTAAATATAACTGAAAATACAACTATTTTATTATTCGAAAATTAAGAAAATAAAAGAAAATTAAAAATTGGTGTTTTTAAAATAAATGTTTTCAACAATCAAAGTATAATACAACTTACAAGCTTCCAAAATAAAATGTTGGCTCCTAACTGTTTCTTTTTTGTATATTAAATGACTCGTGATAGAAGTGAAACTTCTTGAGAAATAAGGAACATTATATTTTGTCAGAAACAAAGAGAAAGAGATAGAAATGAAACAATATTTGCATAACAAGTATGTTGACACCGTCATATCTAATTATATCGTTGTGAATTCGTCTCGTTCCTTTGTTTCAGTTATTTATACATCATATCTTTCGTCTCTCTCTTGTAACGAAAAGGCTAAATGAAGCGTTCTTAAAATTTTTTTTTTTTTTTTTTGTTTCACCTCAAAAATTTTTATTTTAATTTTAATTTTGAATAAATTTTTATGAGTTTTTATATAATCCAACAACTTATAATTCACTATAGTTTCTTCCCTTTTCTATCGTTTATAGACTTTAGTTCAAGAGAATCTTATGTTTCATTGTATGCTTAAATAGTAAATAATATTTAATTAACAATTAAAGGGTACTTATGTAAAGACATATTAAAGCTAATATTTTTGAAGTTCTAAGAAGTAATGTATAGTTAACATTTTTTTTTCTTTTTTTGTTAATTTTAAAATAACTTTACTTACTGCCGTCCAAATTGCACTGTTGAAGGTTATAGATGTGTGGCCTGATGGAAACGACATTCTGAAACAAATTAACATTATTAATTTAAGAAGTTCAAATTTTTACTAAAGAATCTGCCTCAATTATTAAAGCAACATTGTTCAACAAGGTCTTACTCTTGTCTTTTATTGAACAACTAGCGGCAACTCGCGACTTCGTTCACGTAAAATTTCATCAACAAAGTAAACGCAATTTTGTCTTAAAACTAATACTACTTATCTAAAATAATTTGAGTTTAAACAGTAAAAAGGTAATTTTTAAAAATATTAAATTTTTACACCCCTCTTCCTCAAACGTCACAACGAAAGTAGAAATTCACTATTTGACTTGATTTTCAGGTTACTTGGTTTAAATTTGGCATGAAATCAAGTCAAATGTTCAATATCAACTATCAAGTCAAATCAAGTATTGAATTTATTAGTTAATTATTTTCAAAGTTAATTATTGACCTCATTTCGTAGCCCAAAGTACCGACTTATAAAGTCAAGTAGTTGGACGTTTTTTGTAGCTGACTTACAAATGAAATTAGTTGCGAAATCAATGCTTGACTTGATTTTACATTTAAATAGTCATCTTTAATTCGAGCTTGGCTCGATTTCAAGCCAAATTTGAGAAAAATAAAATCAAGTTTATAGAAGCTTAAAATCAAGTCAAGTAGTATTCCTAAGTATTTTTCAATGAGAAAAGTTTTGAACTATATTGTATACCTCGCGTCTGGCGTATAATTTGGACCGGTGCATTCATAATCAGTAATAAAATTTAAGCTGTTCTCAATTGTACTACAATCGACATTCGGACGACACACATCGATAAAATGAGGACGTAATCGACCAACTGCAACTTTTCCAATTGCAGCAATTTCGTCTGTCATTATAAAATTAATAAGAAAATGTCCAATATAAACATAAGCATTCCAAATAAATCTAGGAATCGCATATCCGAGAATAATTCTTTGTTTTTCATCTTCAGTTACGATTGTTAAAATTGTTTCAGTTATGACTATCTATAAGAACAGTATATATAATTAGTTAAAGTAATATTTTTAGAACAACACACAAACCACTGAAATCGGTAAACCAAATCCAAAGCCAAATAATATTGAATCAGTGATAACTCCTTTCTTGTAGGGGTATCGAATTGATTCATCAAGGCAAAAGAAGCCACGCTTGTTCGGCTTAGCTTCTGTACGAATGCACATGTAACTTGCCGTCACTAAAATTTTTTAATATTAGTTTAGTTAAGATATGTTCTTGTTATAATTGCATAATAATTTTGATTTAAGACAACTAAGAATATATTATGAAAATCATTTCCCCCCTCCAAAACATACAGCATAGGGCTAAAAGGATATCCGTAATTATTTTGAAAACCGTTCTCATTCCGTATATTCCATTATTAACTCATCAAAAATAAAAGTATATTAATTGGCACTATAATACGAAAAAAATATATTTCAATTGATATAATATTTGACAACCTTGTAACTAGTAAATAAAACAGTAAAAAATCGTATTTTATGGTAAATTTAATTTCAAGCGAATCAAAGCTTCACTTAAGATAACGAAGGCGTCAATTTGAAAGTTTTACCCAGGGTCCACAAAAAGCTAGTTACGGTTCTGATTATAAATACTTAATTTACAATACTACATTATTGGTAACCCGTGGCTTCGCTCATGTAAAATTTGCCAAAAAGTACGCACAATTCTGCTTTAAGAAAATAAACCACTGCAACTGCAAATACCTAGTACGAAAATTACGGTAAAAACGGTAATCTCAGTTTGTTAATCAAAGGTATAGGACATTGAAAAGCAATTCCTTTTTAGCGAGTCCTGTGGATTTTATTGAGGTTTTACTTATTTCAAAATACAAACATTTTAACCCTTACTGCGCCACTTATACTTTCAATTTTAAAAGCTCTTTCTTAGTCAATGTTACGCTTTTCCTACAACTGAAAATTCATATTTGAAAACTGAACATCAATAACGGGCTAAGTGCTAAAAACAAAAAAATTGAGTTAGACCCGAAAAAGTAAGCTAATGTGCCATTGCCAACAACGTAAAAAGTGAGCTAAATGCCATAACCATTAATAGTATCTAAATATTAATGTATTAGGTTAATGTATATGCAGGGCCGTAACGTGGATTTTGTGGGCCCTGGGCAAGACCTTCAAATTGGGCCCCCCTCAATAAAAAAAACGCCAGTCTGTTTCACTAAGTAAAATGTCAAAAATATTGTACATTTGCATTGCAAACAAATTTTCTTGGTTGAGATTAGTAACACATTTTTTTCTTTAATTCGCTTAATTCGTTGATTAGAAAATTCAGCTTCAATATTCATTTCCAAAGCGACTTTTAGTGCATCCGAAATTATTTGTTTAAATCCTACTTCCCGTAGTCCTTGTAAAGAGCAACGCAGACCATTAATTAATTTTGTTGCAAGGACTATTGATAGATTTTTGTGTTGTAAGGCTTTATTTGCACGGTCAACGCATTGTAATATTTTATTCCAAACATGAAGAATACATATAAATTTATAATTAATTTGAAATAATAAACTTTTTGCATTTGACACTGCCTCAGAGTTTGACAAATCATCATTAATTCTTTCAAGTTCTTTTTTTACTTCTGGAAGTTGCAAGCACAATGATTTTATAGCATTCGCCTTTGACGACCTTCTAGTAGGTATCTGAAAACTCTTTCAGTAATAATTTTAAAAATTTTCATAAGATTTTCAAATTTCATAAGATATTCCCAACGCGTCGTCGAAGAAGAAAAGAAGTTGAATAATCTTTGGATAGTGCCAAAAAAGGTAACCATTCCTAACGTTGTGCATACTGCGTGGTGCGAACACCAGCTAAATTAAGATTATGTGCGGCACAAGGTACAAATATTGCATATAGTGTGTCATATGAAAGAGGCATTATTCTCCTCAATTTGTCGGCGTTTGTGCTACTAAGTGGGGGTAAAGAAATCTCACGATCTGACTTCACTGGCCCTGTCAGCTTTTTATTTATTGGGTGCTATTTAAAACTGCACACACTTTTTTTTAAAGATAAGGTCCGTAAGCAATAAAACGAATAGTGCGTCAAGTGCGTGCAATAGAATATTAAGTATTAAGAATTAAATAAATATGTTTTTTTTTAAATAAAAATTCTAATAGCATATTCTGGCCTTTTTGGGCCCCGTCTATCTCAGCCACCAGTGGTGTTACTTATATATGTGATTTCGAATATTCATTAAAATACGAATGAAAATAATTGAGATAACTTTTATCGGAGTCTTCTTGGGCCCCTCCGGGGCCCCCCTGAGCCCTGGGCCCTGGGCAAGTGCCCCTATTGCCCCTGCCTAGTTACGGCCCTGTGTATATGTATTATTAAGCAATGAAACTTAGCTTGCTTTTCCGGGTCTAACTCAATTTTTTTTTGGCACTTAGTCCGTTATTGATGTCCATAGTCTTCATTTGAGTCATAACTGGTTTAGCCCCTAGCCCCCTGTTTTATAGACATAGGATCTCCCAAGATATACGTTTTTGGCAAATTTTGAAAATATATCTTCTCTTTTTCTATAAAAATCTAAATATCTTACAAATAAACTGTTGCAGATTAAGAATAATAGAAATCTTTGAAACTTTATTTTATGTCCAAGTTTTCCACGACGACTATAAATATTATACTTGTCATAATAAACCAGATAAATAAAGATTTAACCTCGAAACAAAAGATAATGAACCACAAACTTATAAATATCTTGGTTTTGATATCTTATATCATATATAACTTATAAATTTCATAAAATTAACTAAAATCGAGTTTTTGTAAATATCTCATTTTTTAGTTTTTATTGTTGTTTTGAGTCTCTCAAAAACTTGTAAAGCATAAACTTGTCTATAAACTTGGTTCTTACCAAATTTTTGTACAATCAATCATTCTCAAGGTAGAATGCAAAATAACACGTTATACGTCAATTGTGGAGTCCATAGTAAATACCTTAGTAATTATGGAACTTCGTTAGAGATTGAGCACTTGATTTGTTCTTCAAACTATTTGACGTAAAGCTTGGCTTAAAACCAAGTCAAACGAAACTCAAACGCTAATGTTTAAATATAAAGTTAAGTTAAGCATTGAATCTATAATTATTTCATTTCAAAGTTTATATATTAAACTCAATTCATTGCACTATAAGTTTCCAAATACTTGACTTAATGAACTCCTAAGCTCCATCGTACAGTACTTAAGGATTATTATGTTAGAAAATTATTTTTTTAAAATGACTCTAAAATTCTTTCAATTTATGTAAATAAGTTAAATAAAACATTCAAAAGTTCTTTTTTGACGGATATTTTATTATTCAAGTAGTTCGGGTTTTTTTGTAATTTTGTACTACGTTTCGCTACTTTCGTAGCTTATTGTTAGATAAGAACTCGAATATAGTTTAATAAAACTTTTACTGCATAAAACTTAGAAATTTAAACGTAATTAGATGGTGTTATGAAAAAACAAGTTAGCTCAAAGATAGCTGATTTAGAGATAAGTGACTTTAAATTTTACGACATATATATGTTACATGTAATTTAGGGAATACAATAAATGTTATATCAGTTCTTTTCAAAACTAGTTTTAGTTAAATCTTTGTACACAAAGCAGAGTATGAATTTTCCTTTCACGTGGATGGGGGAATAATTTTCTGCTTTTAAAATGGCTTTAAGATCACTTAGTTACGTGGTTGACTAGATTGCCACCCTATACACCAGTGATCCTAGGGTCGAATCCCGATAAAAGCCTAAAATTTTTTTCATGGAGTTTCGGATTCGACGGTCGCTATAACCATAGTAGTTGATGCGACCTGAAATAAATAAAAATAAAAAAAAATCTGCTGCGACGCGTCACAGAATTTTCTTAAGATAACATAAATAAAACCCACGATTAGTTAAAAAAATCATAAATGGAATAATACATACACGTGTATATTATATCTATATAAACGAAACTATATGTATACAGCCTTTATGTATATACGAACTGCCACTCATAAACCTAAAACCCTTCTTAATTGAATTTTCTTAGGAAAAAAATTCAAATAAAAATTGTAGGCTTTGAGGAGCCTAATAACTATAGCTAATTAAAAAAAAACTTTGAAGCCGTTTTTGAAAAAAATTGAAAAAACTTAAAAACCGATAGAACAAATTGGGGCTTCCTATCAACCGATTTCAACCAAAAGCTTCGGATAAAGCTGTCGATACGATATTGTTGTCACATACAGCTATTTTTCTAAAAACCACTTTTTCGGACTTAAGGGACGACCTCCAAACGTGTATTTTTTTGAAAATTTGAAATCGAAAACTCGACTCGATTTCAATACTTCCTTTGCTAGTAGTAAAAGAAAGCAATAAAAATGCTTTACCATATAAACTTAATTTTTATTCTTTGTGAAGAAAAATGTTTAAGTATTAATCTTTTAGAAGTATTCTTATTTTAAATAAAACTGTAAATTATCTGTTGGTAGTATTTTAAAACTTGGAGTATTTAAAGACATTTAACATAAATATCTACTAAGATTATTTATGCATTATTTTGTATGTATAAGTATAAAATATATCTATACATATATTACTGATTAGAACAAAAATATAATCCAATTGAATGCATTTTCTTTGAAGTTTTTTTGCATTTCTATATGACGAAATGTGAAATAATTGTTGTTCTGATTTGCGTGTATATAATCAGGGTAAACAAAAAAACGTTTTATTCCTGTAACGATTTTTTCTTAGAATATTCAAGCGTAAGAGAAGAATTACCATTTAACAGTGTATTTAATACTTGGTGATACCTAAGTGTTCTATTTAAAGATGAAGAAGGTGTTTCTGCATCAGCAGCATTTATGAAAGATCAAAAGAAAACCACAATAGCGAGTAGCAGTTTCAGCGTTAGCTTGAGCGTTAACTCACGTCTATATAGCGATGCCGCGCTCTCTCTAAATGTTAAATAAAGAACATAAGTAGAGAGATGGATGTGAGAAGAGGAGGACGAAGGCAGCTAAAGGGAGTTGCAGACAAGGTGTATCATTATCATCCCCGAGTACCGCTTACTACACCCACTAAAGCCCGATATTGTAGGTTATAAGTAGCGACCGACGTGTTGTTGTATTCGGTTTTAAAAAGCTTTTTTGCCCTTACGTCACGGTTTTATAATCGAGGCAAATCTGTGTGCACTTGTGTGTGTGTGTGTGTGTGCTTTCGGTATTTGTAATATTCATAATAACACAAGAAGGCAAATGGGAAATGTTCCCGAGAGCACCGACTACTTATTATGCCATCCTCTTTTTTCCACCTCATCATCTGATTCACAACCACCTCTGACAACACATTCAACCACACTTTTGCAATTTTATTATGTAGCTTGGTGGCTTTTCCTCGTTCCTTTTTCCCCATAAATCATTTCCTATTTTCTCGTTCCACGAACCGACCAACTTCTCTTTATTTACAAGCGTCGAATTAATACCTCTTTTTATGCAATTCTAGCTCTTATAATATTTTACATAAATTAATTTATAGCTAACAATAAAAAAAAAATTAAATTCTCTACCTACTTAAAATTTTCCAGCTTCACATAAGAGTGCTATATTTTTGTTTCTGTTAACGCCAGTTCGTAATAGTTGAAAGCTTGACGCTAATCAATGAAACGCAAAGATGTTAATATTAATTATTATATTATATAGTAAGACCTCTATTCTCCAATATGTTTGGAGATGATAGATCATGACGTTCATTGTAAATGCTAATTTTGCTATGTATTCAAAAGAATGTGAACGAATTGATGGTTAATTTAAACAGCAGCCATGTGGTTGCATCGTACAACGTTTCGTTTTAAGATGATTGGGTAATAATCGTTGTATGATTTCATTATACCTACTTATTGTTACTATAAAACAATTTTTTATGGATAATGTTCATTCCACTTATATACATTACAATAGCATCAGATCAAATCTTCTATCTTCTATATAAATAAAATGATAGCTGTTTTCTAATGTTCGCTTTTAACTCAAAAACTACTGATTAGATTTCGATCAATTTTTGTTTTGTTTTACTTCTTATATACTTGGTCCTTATCTAAAAAAAGAATTATCACGATATCTTCATTAAAAACAAAGTAGTTAAAGTTTTAAAAATTGCGATTTTTACAAGCAAAACGCGTTAAGCGGGCATTTTTCGTCGCTTTGATAGAGCGGGGCAAACGGTTTATTGTGCATGGAATGCAGATACAGTGTTTCTCCTTACACTGCCTACTGATTATTTCATATTTGAGCCGCTCAGTGCACACATCGATTTACTCCGTAATGCAAAAAGTTGAGTAAATTGATAAAATAGACTAATGAAATACATTGTCTCTTATGGAAAAGCTAAAAAGCAAATTGTCATTTAGAGCTGTTATTACTTATTATTAGAAAAATTTATGTCGAATATATAAAGTTAGGAGTCAACCAAGTGTTTCGACATGAAAATTTGTAAAAGTTGAGTTAATCGATGTGTGCATTTACCGGCTCATTTGAACGTAGACGTAATAGTCAATGCGGCTCCAGTGAGGTATTAGATTAATATACCTTTTTTTTAAATTCTCTTTTAGCATTTTTTATATAATACTGTCAATACAAATTCAAAATACATTTTTAAGTTACAACCGTTACAATAATCAAATTACATTTCTACACTCCCTTTTATTATTGCATAATTTTTTTTAACCAGAAAGAGTTAAGTTAGCAAAAATAAATTTTTTAAAAAAAATTCTTCCTTTAATGCTCTTCAGGATCCATAATTGCTCCAGGTGTATAGTTAGTAAATAGTTAAGTTATCAATCTCAAGAATTAAAATCGCTATAAAACCCTAAAAAATCATTCATCAAAATCTGATTTCATTACGTAAATAATTGATCAAGTTTTTGCAATATTTAATAATTAATTATTTTTAACTATTTATACATGTATTGTTGTATTATGACGTCCTCAACTGCCGTTGGATCTTATAAACATGAACAGTTTAAAAATTGAATTGAAACTAATTAGCTATAAACACCTGGAGCAATTTCGGATCCGGAAAAAACATTAACGGAACAATTAAAAAAAAATAAAAACAGTTATTATTTTGGATTATAATATAGAAATTTTTATTGTTGAATTTACAAATTTTTGAAAAATTATTTAACTATTGACTAACTAATAACTATACACTTGGAGCAATAGCTGATTCTGAAGGAGCAATTTTTTGGCATATAGTTAAAAATGTTCTACGATAAGTTGTTTCCGGTTATTTTTAATATATATTTTTGCTTTCAATTTTTAAATGTTTGTTCCTCTGTAAATATGTTCTTAAAATAATAACCGACGCAGACGACGTCGCGGTCGCGAATATCAGCTAGTTAAAACATAAAATAGAAAAAAGTTCAACAAAGTATAATATTATAACGGGACTTCTCAAACGTTTAAAATAACCAACAACTTTATTTAACTTCATTCAGTGATCAATACTTTTCGCACTAAATCGGTTGGAAAGTAACTCCATGAATTTATATAGGCAACCCAAAATCTCTCAAACAGCATAGGCCCTAAATTATTCCATTTCCTAACCTTCTACCAACTTCCAAAACCGTTGATCGTTGAATAATGAAGTGGTTCAAATGACTATTATGGAAGTTTCGATGGAACAATCTGAAATGTTCTATTCTTTCTATCACTGTTCGTTACAGTATAGTTTATGTGAATCTCCGAATAAAAACAATTACTTAAAAAAGTTTAAAATTCCGATCATTTGAATGCCGAATGTTTGAGGTTTTATTAATTCTACACATTGGAAAATGTTTCGTTTGTGTATAGAAACAAGTAGATAATATCTACTTGTAAGAAAACATATACCTACCTACGATACCAAGGCTTTGATTAAATAGTGCCATGTTCACAGCGTTAAATTGACTGGTTTACTGGTTGGAGATTGGTTTCGAGAAAAAAGCTCCGCATACATTTTCAATTAGATTAATCAAATTTTTATTGTTCGGTGCAAAAGAACATGCCTCTATTTCGTTTTATATTCGCTTTGCATTATTCAATTTACGTCTTTATTTTGCACAGTATGTGGTTACGATCGACCTCTAATCCTATAAACGAGATTGGTTCTATATCGATCTATGCGAGTTGGTGGAACTTGAAAATTACATTTTTTCCAATAAGTTTTTTTTTTGAGTGATGAATCGTGTTAATTGCTATATTAAATTGTTCTATTTTCGTCTTAGGAGACTTCAAGTATTCGCACCACTTGATGTAGAAAAGGGGAAAGACACGACAAGTTGTGTGTAAATAATGAAATCAAACGCAATAATCGTGACGATGGGAGGCCAAATGGATGATGGTGATGCGTTCTAAAGCGGATTATCTGCTTATTGTTTAGTGCGCTGAAGAATCGCTTTGTGTACCTCGCATATGTTCAACTTCACCAAGCCTCATTATACCAATAGTGAAATCAACCCTCGCTATTTAATTCGATTTCAATTAATTTTATTATAAAAATAATATTTTACTTTGCATAATCAAAAAGTTTAAAAAAAGTTATAAATAAGAATTACATATATACGCAGGTGGTTCACGGTATAGGAAACATACGTACCCTAAATCCGGGTTATTTTCCTATTTTTAAGCTGTAATAGCCTTTTTTACACAATTTTACTATCATACTCCTGGGGGTCAACCGCGTAGTCCGAGTTTCGGAAAATAAGATTCGGTTTCGAATAATCCGTACCTACCATGTAAGGTGAAATTCGAAAGAGATCCGAATCCGAAAATTGATGACAGTTTTACTTTCGAATATCCCGCTACTGTGTATTCCTAATTTCGTATCAAATCTCATAAATTCCATTCGATAACTAATTTGTTGTCGAATGTGCTTTGTTTGTAGTTTTTTTTCTTTTTCCTATGTTTTTTCGTTTTATTTTTGTTAATTTAAGAAAATATAATTTAAGTTTGTTATATATGTGTAAATTAATAATAGAAATAGTGTTTTTTGTAGTTTTAATTTAATAATAAAAATAGTCAGCATTTTCGGAATCACTATCACTATCATTATAAAATAAACTTCAATTGAACAATCCATTTTAATTTAATTTTATCAAATAATATTTAAATAAATAAAACAACTCGATTTGTATACAAAATAATTATTTGTAAACAAAAATTAATTATTTGTATTCAAAAATTATTTTTTTGCTGTCAAAATTGAATTTCTCAATTGGCAAAACTATTCTTCATTCGAATCTCTTACGCGGTCCGGATGGATGCAAAATTCGGATCTGCCTGGTACGAAACTCGAACGATTCGAATTTCTTAGACGGTAGAGGGCCAGCATACTCGTAGATATAATTAATACAGACTTTTCAATTTATTAAGAAAGTGTTATTTTTCTTTTGTTTTTGAAGAGCGTCAATTTTACCATTGCATTAGGGTTACTTTGACCTACTGTGATTTTTCCAAGTTTCAAGCATTGTATAACCAATGACTGACTTAGATTCATTATAAATTTAGTTACCAATGAAAAGCATCTAGGTATAGGTTTAAATTTAATTCTAATGTTTATCTTTTTTTGTTTAAAGTTTAATTTCATTAGGCACTTAAAATAATTGTATTAAAATCATGAGTGTTTTTGAAATTGCTAATAAATGCACATATTTTGTTAGGGTAACTAGGAAAAAAAAGTTTTCCTTCGTGAATAAAAACTTGAGGATGCCTCAACTCCTAGAATATGGTAGATAGAATGCAGGCCACTCTTTCCCACTGGACACTCTGGGAAATTGCCCAGGATCCCGCGACCGAAAAGGGTTCCTTCCTAGTTCCCGTCAGATTATCAATTTGAAAAGAGTCCGAAAAATTCCAAGTTAAAAAGAATTAAAAATGAGTTAAGAAGTAAGATGTACCCAAGGAGATTAAACAGTTTGTCGCTGGTGGCCAATGAGTGCGATATGCTGAAAAACATAGATTTTGAAGAAATAAATAACGGTTGTAGCCATCTCATATCTAGAATAGTACGTCTTCAATAAACGTAGAATTCCATCTTTTACGGTCCAAGCAAAAAATACAGTTAAATGCGAAAAGAGTTCCTTTTGTGTAATGTATATATAAGGTTTGTTCTAGATGTTAAAGCAAAACACGTCCACGTAAGACAAAGAGCAAGGCACACAGACCAAGCGACAAGAGTGAGTGAAGAAACGCCCCAGCCCTCAGCCGTTTGGCCGCACCAGGGCAAGAGCCGATCTATGAACGTACATTTTTATGACTATAGCTCGCCCGGGCACTGTTTTGGAGGTTTTTAAACACCGCAAAACGTTAAGTTTTAAATTAGGGTGAAACCCTTGCTTCATGATTTTCACTCACTGTTGTCTCTTGGTAAATGTGTCTTACTCTTTGTCATTCGATGGACGTGTTTCAACATTATCAAATGGACAAGTGGAACAAACCTATATTGTGCTATATTAGGTTTTTTCCAATCGGCATGTCTTGGTCGTGCACGAGAGTGGGTGAAAGAATCAAAAAGAACTGTCTGCATTTAATTTGTTAAATTGTGCGCAAGTCTACCATCAGGTTGGTCGTTGGGTCGAACTAATAGATGCCGCACCAAAAACTAGAATCGGTTAGCACGTGTTTAGATACGACCACCATAAAATGACAATTTAAAATGACAAAAACAAGCACGACCAGATAGAGTGGAACGGTATTTAGACGTTCGTACATAGAAACTTTCGGAAATGGTCGGCCTATTAGTCGGTTGGAACGAACCTTTTGTGTTACCTATTAACATAATCTGACTTTACAGACATCAAAACAAATCTATGCATATCTTTGTCTATCATAACAAAATACTCTTAGTGCCATGTAAAATTCATAAGGGCCCCACTATCCTAATGTGCTCAGCGCCTCCAATAGGTTAAGACAGCCCTAGTGGAATGGCATCTAAACACTTTTGAAGATTATCTCTGATAGACATTATTTTGCTTTTCTGACTGCTGTTTGTAACTAGCCACAACTTTTACACTCGAAAATAAATGCACGTACTGCATGTATTGGTGTTTTACTTTCACAATTTTTACAATTTCTTATAAATCTAAAATCCGAAATTATCCGAAACTGACGGGTACCCGAAATAATTTCATAACGCAATGGTATCCGAAACCAGCATTTTATTGATTCTATATCCGTATCCCGATGTAAAACTTCATAGTCTACATCTTCTCTCTCCTGTTCGTTTTCTCTTCTCTTTTCTCTCGCCGTATGTAAATTTTATAGTATTTGAAGAATATTTAACTTATTAAACATACTCGGCGATATGCTCGGGCAAAAAAAATTATTATTAAGGGTATTCTTTAATGATTTTGTCATTTTCCTACACAGTTGTGTCAATTGCTGAGAATTTTTTTTTGTTTGATATTTCCATTTTGCCAAAAAATGTTAAAATGTAACTTCTAGAAAATTATGTATTTTAGTTATATTCCAGTTCAGAATTATCTTCAACCCTCAAGAGTTCAGGAATATCTTTTCAATGATATTGTTTATTTTTCTGTTAATTTTCATTAAAATTTGTAAATTGGTTTAGTTATATTGAGAACAACCGTAAGAAAGTGTAAAAAAAGTTTGGCTAAAATGAAAGCCTGTACAAAGTATCTAAGGTTTACGGTAGTTATGGTTTACAAAATTGTCTTTGTTCTTTTTTAAGAAAATGGTTAGGTATAAAACGTATCATCCAAATCACAATATTAAGGACAACACGTAGGTATATAATATTCATTGTGATTCTTTTTTGGGTTATCATTTTTATGCTTCAGTGAAATGAATACAGTAAGTAGCCACATATCGTAACATTTATAAGTATTTACCCATTTTAAAGATGAATAATTCTTTTGTTAGTTTCATAGATTGATAACTTTGATACACAAAGATACTAAGCAAGAAAAAATATCTGGTGCGAGGCGTCACATTACTTTCTTTTACTTTCATTTATGAAAATATTCGCTGTTAGTTAAAAGAAATATAAGCACTTTGTAACAATACATATAAACAGTACTATATGCATACAACCTATAGGGCTATATGTATATACACGAATTCCCAACCATCATCCCAGAATCGCCCTTATTCGAATTTTTCCAGGAAAAAGTTTCAAATAAAAGTTGTAGCCACTAATGAGTCTAAGAACTATAGAAAGTTTAAAGAAAATCGTTGGAGCCGTTTTTGAAAAAATTGAAAAAGCTCAAAAACGCCAAAAGTAAAGTAGAGCTTTCGGTTAACCGATTTCAACCAAAAGCTTCGCAGCACAACTAGGTATAATATGGAGGCTAGATTCCAAGTTTGGTGAAATTCGGATAAAGCTTTCGATACGATATCGCTGTCACACACAGACATGTTTCTAAAAACCACTTTGATGGACTCAGGGGACCTCAAAACATGTATTTCCGTTGAAAGTTCGAATTTGAAAATTCGATCCGATTACAATACTTCTTTTACTATTAAGTAGTAAAAGAAAGTAATATGTATACACTATACAGCTTATATATACATATGTACATATAGGTATACGAATTCCGAACCTTCACCCCAGAACCGCCCTTATTCGAATTTTCCCTGAAAAAAGTTTCAAATAAAAGTTGTAGCCACTAATGAGTCTAAGAACTATAGAAAGTTTAAAGAAAATCGTTGGAGCCATTTTTGAAAAAAAATGAAAAAGCTCAAAAACGCCAAGAGTAAAGCAGAGCTTTCGGTTAACCGATTTAAACCAAAAGCTTCGCGGCACAACTAGGTATAATATGGAGGCTAGATTCCAAGTTTGGTGAAATTCGGATAAGGCTTTCGATACGATATGGCTGTCACACACACCACACACACACAGACACACACACAGACATGTTTCTAAAAACCACTTTTTTGGACTCAGGGGACCTCAAAACATGTATTTCCGGTGAAATCTCGAATTCGAAAATTCGACCCGATTACAATACTTCCTTTACTATATAGTAGTAAAAGAAAGTAATACAGTGGGAAACTAGTGTAATGAAACTATAGAAGTCGCATTATTTTTTCGTACTAAAAAATTTCGTTTACATTTCTATATAGCTTCATACAGAACCTACTAAGTTGGAAAGTATTAACTCATATTATTTGAATTTCGTTTTAAGCGTTTTTCAGTTAATACAGATAAAAGCTAATCTAAAAAAAATATGAAAATGCTTTTGACAATTTTCATGTTTGATTTACTTTATAGTGTAAAGTTACCTATATAGAAAAAAATTAATGTGTCAAGTATCCATAAATTAAAATTAATTCTGTTACGACCTAGTTAAAAATTCCGTATAATAAAGTCTCGTTCATATTTGTCTTGGATATTAAAACATGATGAGTTGCATCCCAGTGTATTGCTGTGTATCCCGGATTCTCTGCGAGGATAATGGAGAAAGAGACGAGGAGACTTGGCGGTGGTGGAGCAACCTTATAGAAGTCAGACTGTCAATGTATGTGTGTATGCGATTATTGTGTTTGATTTCATACCTTTTATATTAGAATGTGATTGAATAAAGTAATCTGTGCATTTCATACAAGCACAATCTAATGGTTGTATAGCCGTTAGCGCATTCAAACAAATAACTGAGAATGTGATCAAATATCTTGTATCATAGACACAGAAACATTTCAACATTGCCGTTGTGACATATACTAGGTATGTGTACACTGTACATACTACTCGTACGAGTAGTGGATTATTATCATGCAGTTGATTCGAGGGTTTTTATTGTTATTTGTTTTCAGCTGTGTAAAACATTTTTTATAAACATCTCGCATTCGTTAGAGATGTTTTATGGAGCTTTTCGCTTCGTATTTATCTATTTGCTTCCGAACATTTTTATTTTGAGATAAACTGATTTTTATGTAAAATAAATTTAATAATAGAATCTCTACTGATTGTATTTGTTAGGTACAATATATTCAACATTCCATTATATAAGTATGGCTTGCTAAATGTTAAGAGCGTGATAGTATCAATATTACCAAATAAATTATCTAATGTTTCGTTATTACAGTAAGAGGTGTAAACAAAGCACTCATAAACTCAATTGTTGTACAATATTCTTGTACAATTTCAATCAAGTTATTAGTTTTTGGTTTGGCGCGGAATTGGCGGATTTGGGCGAAATTTCGTCAAGTTTGGTTGTTTCGTAGAAGCAGGGGCACCACGTGCAGGCGACCAAGTCACCCCAATATAAAAACTAACTTAAATAATTGAAAAAAATTTATAAAATAAATTGGAGCAAATTTATAACATTTAGCGTTGTCAACAATCCGTTATACAACGAAAACAACCAAAACCAACTAGTCTCCAACCTATATTGGACGGCGCGGCACCGAATGACAGAAATGTCAAGCGTGGGCGTTGGATAAGAAGAAGAAGAAGTTTTTAGTTTTGACTAGGAAATTTTTTTGTTGTTACAACAACAAATTTGTTTTGCTCTTTCACTAACTATAACAAAACTTAAAATTGAATAATATAAATCAATAAAAAATGTAAGTTAACTTTCTTCTAATGTTGTTTTTAAATTTTAATACTTAGAACTGTAGAAAAATATCAAAATCAAGTAGTTTCAGCAATTATTAGTGGTTATTTGGTAGTACCTACCCTTATTTTTTGGCGTAAAGTACCCATAATTTTGGACAATCTTTTAATGAATTATTAAAACTGCATCGGACACAATTAAACCGTCCGTTAACATTACTTTTACAATTCTTAGTAGTTTGTGTTACCTCGCGCCTTAGTCTCGTGATGGTGTATAGTTGGCTTAGTAAGTAAAGGATGAAATTAAAATGTTGGAAGTGAGCTTTTTTTCAAAATTTCAAAAAATTAACTTCTTGATATAAAGAGCTTTCATTTGGATGTTTATAACTTTTACATAAAATAATTCATAGGCTTAAAAATAAAAAACAACAAGTTACTGCATGTACTTACTGCATGATATTACGGGTTCGGATTTATATCTCGTAAAACACGAGATTATCTGGTACATAAGTTCACCGGTCCAAAAACAGTTTCAAATGATCTCGAACGCTATTAATAAACCGCTCATGTATGAAAATGTAAGTTTCGTCTTCTAAATCCAGCATGACCATTTTCATGTACGAGCGCTGACGAGCGCTTAAAACTTGTTCTTGGCTGTTTTGGTGGTGCTTATGCACTGCCTTGAGCGGGTGAGTTTGTAACTCAAGCGAAATTGTCACTTTATGATAGTCGGATCTAAACACATGCTAACCGATTCTAGTTTTTGACACCGCATCATTTAGGTTGACCGTCAGTCTAAGCTGATGGTAGACCTGCGCACAAAGTAATTTCAAACATTTTTCTCACTTGCTCTTGTCAATGTTTGTGCATCACCATGGTAGGACAATTGGAACAAACCTAATATATTTGTTCCAGGGATCAATTTTTTATCATCACGTGACGATCACATAAATGCTTTGTACCTAATGTGTGAGTATGTCTAATCCTAGCGTTCTTTTGAAATAGTTTTGCAAAAGCCACGTGCGAGTGGATTAGTGAATCGATTAGCATAAAAAGTTTAAAAATTAGGATAGATTTTTCAAATCAAGTATGTATCTGAATATTTTGTGCAATGAATTGAGCTTAATGTTTAAACTTTGAGATGAAACAATTTACAAATTCAATGCTAAATTTGACTTGGTATTTAAATATCAATATTTGACTTGAATTTGGCTTGATTCCAAACCAAATTTAAGTCAAGTAGCTTGAAAATCAAGCCAAGTAGTGAATTCCTAATTAGAATCTAAACTACAAATTATTAAAATATATCTAGCACATGGCGGTGATCATACAATGTACTTGGCTACTTGGAGCTCATCTAATATAATGATACTTGTTATCATTGAGTAAGAGATAGAAGTATTGCTTTTCAAGGAATAGGTTCATGTTTGGTCCCCACAATTCAATTTTCTAACTCATTTTTAGCAATACTAAGTACTAAACACTAAAATCTTTTGAAATAATTAAGTAATAAAAAAAAAGACCAAAACATATACCTTATACGAGTATGAGTAATTTACTAACAAACATTAGCAAATAAGACCTTTATTCTTTTTCATAATATAGACAGTACCTAAATTAAATTATTGATATCAAAAGATTTAGAAGGGAGCAATGATATTAATTTATAAGTTTTTTTTTTTTAAGAAAAGAAATATTTTTAAATAGCCAAAAGCGTATTAAGAATCATCAGGGATGATAAAAAAATAATATTTTCAATAAAAATATTTAAATTTCGCTGACTTTGGTGAATCAGCACGAAATTGTTCTCGAAGACACTTCAATTTGATCCACTGATGACGAACGCATGGCGTTTGAAATACGTATCTGGAGATACAAAATTAACAATTTGGATTTTTCGGTTTGTGAATTTTTACATTTAATTTTGCTTAAATTCATAACTTGTTTTGTGAATTTTTGTGAATTGTATTTGTGAAATATAATATTTTCAATGTTAAAAATTTAAATTTCTGAGATCAGTGCATTTGGAGTAAAAGTTCGTCCCCTTCCAATAGCAATGTAAATCAAGTATATATATATATTTTGAGAACCACGTCAGTGATGCTTGGTTAAAATCCCAATTGAAATCTAAAATTTTTATTTGAGGTTTTTGGATTTTCTGGTCCTTAATAGCTAAAGCAGTTGAAGTGATCTTATGTAACACAAAAGAAGGGTACATTTACATCACATAACTTTTATCCTGTAGGTATGTGCTATGTTAAACGGTGCAAACGGATTTAAGCTTTAAATGAGTAAATACCTAGGATGGATTATACAGACGTACAAAACCAACTTTAGAATTGACTTCATTGAGTGTGCTTGTATTAAGCATGCTACCATTTTTTTTATGATTTTGTGGACGAGTCACCAGATCAGCGGTGCTTGCAATCGCTATACATGGTGTGGATGAGTCTCATGGGACTACCATATTTGTAGTTATGGAAAATACAACAAGTATTACCATTACACTATACCTAGCTTATTCAGTGATAACACCATTGTTTGCCGATTATTATTAAGTTGTTAACTAATTCATGAACTATGATGTCAAAATGAATATTTAAATAAATAATGATAGATGATATATCATATTCCTCTTAAAAAATGATTGAATCTAATTGTATGAAACTAAAACTTTAAAAACCAAATATGCGGTTAATGTTAATCTCAACCCCAACTATTGATTTATGGTTTGATAATATTTTTATTTTTAAAGGAGTTAAATTTGTAGTCAAAGTGCATTGAGCTCAATAGTAAATTGCATATATGTATCCAATACAAATATTTATTTGTATATTGTTTCTATCTATGAACAATGTTCTGAATCATTTCTGATTATTGTTAGATATTAAATCAATCACATTCTAAACGTTATACCTTAGAGTTATTTGTACGTTCCTGATTTTCTACCATTTATATTGGATTATATGAGACGGTGAAGCTATTTGTTCATGGTATTTAAGTATGGTCATATTCTAAACTTCAAATAGAGAAGATTACATATAGGTAGTATGTGATGAGTGTGTGTATGTGTGTGTATTTTGTTGAGAATATTATTTACATAACAGTACAATAAAACCCGCCCCTGTTGCGGGCCAATGGCTTATCACAACAGGATAATAAGTGGGGGAACGACGCTACACTCCTATTGGCTCTTGAACAAACGTCAAGCGTCCTCGTCGTCTTTGTTTTTGCAGTTATCGTTTTTAAAGCTGTCGACGGCGTCGGTTTCGACTCATGTCAGCGTTATGCTCATCATCATCATCAGTAGTTAGTTGGTATTGTCAGCTATTGCTTCGTGGTTAATCCCATCGGACCAATGTAATGTTATTTTCGTATACTATTTTCAGTGTTTTCACCTTTTTATAATTTACTAGCTGGTCCCCGCCCGCTTCGCTGAGCGTATCTAAATTATACGGATTGAATAATAGAAACTTTCATCCCATCAACAAAAAAGACAGATAGATATTTTTAGATCTTTAATTCATAGAAAGTTCATGAAAATCCAATAAACTACTTTTCAAGGAAGATATTCCATATAGCTATCTAGAAGAGCTATCTTATAGGTTCTATACGTTTTTATGAATCTTATACAATACTTATACTTGCGTTCCTTAAGTAGCAATTTAAATCGAAAATGTTGAATGTATTATATATTTAACTGAGTTTTTCGCCAAGTTCAAAATTTTCAATAGTGAAAAAGTTGAGTAAGTAGAGTAATTGTTGACTGTTTGAATATAATTTAACATGCTTGTTTCTAAACATTATAGACATTCAAAAATTAACAATGAAAGAAATTTCAACGTTTCAAAAATTTTCATTATTATTTTTTGGATGTTAAATTAAAAATCATCTTCAAGTGAAAATTGTAATTTTTATTTTAATCCTAAAGAGAAAATATGTTATAACGCTATTCCACGAACTTTAAAGATCTATTTCACGAACTTTTTTTAACACACGATTCCTGCAGGATACAATTGTCATGCTATCCTTTCAGCACCGTGCATTATTCTAGCATAAGAAATAATCTATATTATTATCTGATCCCTCAATTACCATATTACAAAATATCATGTCCATCTTTTACTCTGTGAAAAACAAAAACATATCTATCCCACGGGAGTAGAACATTTTTCCTGGATAAAAAAGAGATCAAGCCTTCCTGAGGAAAATTCGTTAAAACTCTTATTCATGAACTTTTAGAAAACTCCTTTGAAATACACAGTTCCTGAAGGGTACTACTTTTAGCTTATCCTACGGGAGCGGTACAATATTTTAACATAAAAACTAGCCCATATCATTCACTGACTCTTAAACCACCATATTAGAAGAAATTATGGTAATCTTTTGTTCTGTGAAAAACAAAAACGTATATATCCTACGGGAACATACATTTCTCCTGGATAAAAAGTGGACTGTATGAAAAAAAAAATTATGATTTTGCCTTGAGGACCTTATGAGTTATTACTATAAATATATTGTAATCAGATAAAAATGTTTAGTTTCAGCATGATTTTTCTTCGAATCATTTTTTCTCTATTTTCCCGATAAAATGAGCAATTTTTCCGAAGTAAAACGTATTCTAGATAATGATTTACATAGTTAGCTATCATCATACTTAAATATCACCAAAATCCATTTTCAACTAAAAATAGAGTTTATGCAAAATTTTTTTCTCCAACCCTTTTTTCAATTTCCCGAGTAAATGAAACATTTTCCCGTATTAAAAAGTATTCTATTAAATGACTCAAATTGCCATTTATCATCATACCAAATTTAATTAAAAACCGTATTTATTTGGGTAAGAATTAATAATAAGTTTCTAAAAAAAATTTCGCAAATAATGAATAATTTTTGAAACAACCTTTATAACCATTAAAAAAGTTATAGCGGACTAAGCTTAAAAGATCGTCGCGGACATTTTTGTAGAACTTTTTAAGAGGAACAATTTTGCTATACATGATTTTTGCGTTTCTTTAACCGTTTACGCATGGCGGACCACGAACGCTCTCAAAAGGAAAAAAAATCCTGATTTTTACAACATTTTCCATCGATGCTCTGCTCTTATTGGTCGTAGCGTGATGTTATATAGCCTAAAGCCTCCCCCGATAATTAGGCTATCCAACACTAACAGAATTTTTCAATTCGAACCAGTAGTTCCTGAGATTAGCCCGTTTAACCAAACAATCAAACAAACAAACAAACTCTTCAATTTTATATATTAGTATAGATTATTAAAATATATCTACTGCGACGAGTCACTGTCCTTTCGATTATATGAAACTCGCTCTTGGTTAAGATAACATAAATAAAAACCACGATTAGATAAAATAATTATAAATTGAATAATATTTAAATATCTGGACACGTGGTAGACAAGCCAAGTCCAAGCTAACAGAACTGGCGAGCAGCATTGTGTGTAATATTACACAAACCATTTGGAGCCACTTTGACCCCCTCTTAACTCAAAAACTATTCCACATAAACCTGCCAAATTTGGCTCATTTATTGAGACTTGCAAAATACATATGTACTCCCAATTTCATAAACCCACATTAAACGGTTATTTAGATATCCACGTTCAAAAATCGTCATTTTAATCGCTGACTGACCTATAGATCAAAACTATAACCTAGTTCCAGATGGCCTAGAAAGTAAAATCAGGCATCCAGATTAGTAGTTGGGTGAATACAAAGGAAAAAATCAGAAACTAGGACATTTGTATCATTTTATTATAATTGAAGTTATACTTCTTTAGAGTGAAATTTTAAGATGCGCGCGCATCACGGAGACACAAAATTAACATGATGAAGTTGGCCGCAAAATCGCTCGGTTTTTTTAAGTAGGCGCGCTTAATTTGAATTTTTGTTTTATTTATTTACTTATTTATTTATTTTTATATTTAAATTAAAAATAATTAATTCTTTAAATATATTTTTAATATTTTATTTAGAAAATATTAATATATACCAATGACACATATTATTAATAAATAAGTTATTACTTTTCTCAAATTTTGCAGTACCTGTTATCATAACATTTGGAGTTTAGTGATGAAAATGATGTCTGCATTTCATGCATATTCTTGATTATCTCAAAATCTGGGATTCTGAAATGATTCAACCATCTTAGCATAATAATTTAGCAAAACAAGGCATGAATAAGATTAGGACATTTACTTTGAAAAGTAGCTACTTACTTTATTTCGCAATTTTTATGGAGCTTCGTTTTCATGGCATGCATGAATTTTTAACCAGAAAAATGATCCTGACAAGTTTTATAAACGTCTTGCAGTATTCTTTGGATTTTATATTCATTGTAAGCCATAGTTTTTCACAGTATTTCAGCCATTAAATAGTCTTAAAAATACAAATTTACTGCACAAACGGTGACTCGAAAAAAAACGTGTTTAACGTCAGATTACTTTTAGGCTATTAGTACGGCGCGTTGTTCTTAGAGGCGTTAGTATCGGTCTATTTTATCATCATAGCGCAAGTCCGTAATGCTTAAATGCATTTTGGACATTGCCCCGCCATCTCTGCTCAACGCGCCGTACTAAAACTCAAAAGAACCGTAGCTCTTGTAAAAGTGTCCGCCCTATGAAGAAATTATATTGAGTAGTGATTTAAATTGAATATTTTGATTAATATTATTTACTATTCGTATAAATATTAGTGAAAAAAATTGTGCTTATATACTTTTCCAAGTGCTCTATTATAATTGAGGTTAACTATCTGTATATATTATTTTTTGATATAAATTAAAATATTATTCTCTAAATTTTATTTTAATTAATTATTTGTATGCAATTAATAAAAACTAATTTTTAATGATGCCAAAGAAGTATAACTTTTCACGCGCATACATAAGTACACGCACCCACTTTTTTTCAATTAATTGATTCTATTAGGAACACTTAGTTATAGTGCCTGTAATGTAAGAATCAGCATCAAAATTGATGACAGTCGGTCATTATGTGGATTTCAAGATCTTCACTTGAATATACAAATAACGAGTGGAATACCACCCTTATTTTTTTTTTAATCCAAACATATCAGTTTTTACTGGTCTTATTTTAAGTCACTTTGTAAGTATACGTTCAAAGTACATTACTCCATTTTTGAACATCTTCTCATTATCCAATCATCACCAAATTTTGCATGCAGGTTGAATTTTGATAATATGACCCACTATAAAAAGTTAAATAAACCAAAAAAAAAAAAATCAATATGGGTATGAAATGAAAGATAATAAACAGCCAATTTTAGAATGTGAAACAACTTTAAAAATACAAATTCGAAATAGCCAATTTTAAAGTTTACTTCACACTGAAAACTGTGAAATAGAAAAAATTGCTTAAAAAAACCCGATTGCATTGGAAACGAAAAAACGAAAAACAAGCAGAAAATAACTTGAATGTTGGAAGACGTATTGCAGGCGGAGACAGGTAATGAATTTAAAAAAAATTATATTGATGCAAAATTTGTTGATTTGTATAATTAAAGACTGCCACTTGGACAATTAACTTGTTCTCGCCTGCAATACGTTTTCCAACACTAAAGTTATTTTCCGCTTGTTTTTCGTTTTGTAGTTATTATCATCCAATGCAGTCAGGTTTTTTTATTTTTTGTTTAGTAATCTTTTAATGACTTACTATGACCAAAAGGCAAACGATTAAAACGTCAAAATAATGTTAAATATATAGGAGTAATATTTAGCAATGTGTGATAATATAATATATAAGTAACAAGTGGTAGTTGGTGATTTCATTTTTCGCAATTTTAATGAATTTTTTTTTCAAGTATGTTATTTTATAATTCCTTTGCAAAAGTCAGCAACAACAAATCTCCACTATGGTAATGCCCCACTTTTTCAATTTATGATTTTTAGCCGCGACAATGAAATGTATGTACATAGACAAAAAAGGAATAACAGATTTATAAAAACTTTCCTCTACCGCTTGATAAATTTTCATTCAGTATCAAGTGCTTACAAGATACAACCACACCAATTGTAGAGTTTTGTTTTTTTCTAAGTTAAGGTTAAAATTGTTAAAAATGTTAAAAAAATTGTTTATATTTTTTGTAAATTTGTTTTTATTTATTGACGGAAGTAATTGTGAATGTATAGAGACTAAAAATACGGAACCAAAAGACTTACGTTGTAATTCAATGACTTTAGATGAAATAAATGCATATTATCAAAAGGTATGAACTACATAAAATGTAACAAATAAAAAGATAACCTTTAATTTCATTGGAAATAAAAACTTTAACAGAACTAGATTTGAATCAAAAAAAGTTTAAAAAAAATTATGAAAGCGTGTAAACCGAATACTGCTTAAACTGACATTTAAACGTTGACATGTTACATAAAATCTATATAAGTATAAGTAGTAGGTACACATTTTTAGGTATTTATTTTAGGGGTCGTTCATTAAATACGTTCATATACCAGGGTGAGGATGGTATCGTTTAGAGTGATAAGGGCCTTGGAGAACGTGACGTTCACAGTTCATCAAAGAATTCTTAATTTTCTGTCACGATAGAAAGTCATTCGAATTGAATGTGTGAACAGTTCTTCACTCACTCTTGTCTCTTGGACAATGTCGTCTTGCTCTTTGTCTGTTTTCGTGTTTGTGCATCGCCATAGCTGGACGATTGGAACAAACCTAATATTTACACTATTTACACAAAATATCAATATTTAATACCTATATTATTAATCAAAATGAATTATTCACAAGGGTCTAACTGTTTTGATGTAATATTTATAGGGGGGTCGCAAAAAGTGTGACGCAGCGTGACGAAGGTGATGGGGTGGGGGGTGGGGGACGGTAAAATGGCAAAATTTAGCGTGTTGTAGTTTATGAATGGCCCCTTACTTATTGGAATCTCAAATATAATTGATGCACCTTACTGTATACTAAGTTGATTTTAATTAAAAGTTGTAGAATAGAAACAATAAGTGTTATGTGAAATTAAGGTCAGAAGAAACAAGAAAAGCGAAATATTAATTGTTGAATGTTACAATGAATCAACTGCTAATAGTTGCAAGAATCTATTTAAATGTATACGTAATTAGAACAGACAATTTTTTTAATTTAGAGATATTTAATATAACTGTTTATAAATCTAAAAAACAGCAATGCAAGTCTATTCATTGTTCTCTTCTTACATTTAAACATATCATAAACGCTTTCTATTAGTTAAAAAAAGTTATGGTCAATTAATAATAGAATCCTTATGAAGCTTTCCTTTCTCCTATATCATTGTTATCTTACTCAGAATCAGACTGTAAATAAAAGTGTGCTACAGTAGTAATGCGCAATTATAGCAAATTTTTTATAATGCCCATGATTTTTTTGCATAACATATACCTAACATGTACCATTCGATAAGGGATTTTATTTTCATCTGGAACAAATCTATTGTAAACTAGTTGTTACCTGTCCACTTTGTTGAGCGCACACTAAATTCTATTGATAAACGTTGATTTTCAATATTGAAAATATTTTTGAGGATCAATAGTTTATCATTTTTTTTTTCAAATTTCATGAAGATAAAATCGCCCAAGAATTAAAACTTAAGAATTATTAATAAAAAAAAAACTTAAAAGTGTAAAATAATTAAAAAACCCGACTGCATTGGATAATACTCGTATTAACTAAAAACGAAAAATAAGTGGAAAATAATTTGAATCCGCCTGCAGTACCTTTTCAAGCATTCAAGTTGTTTTCCGCTTGTTTTTCGTTTTTTAGTTAATATCATCCAATGCAGTCGGGTTTTTTGTTTTTAAAATATTTTTTTTTTCTTTACACTTTTTAGTATTTATTACATTTAGGTATATACATTGATAAATATTTAAAATTAGTTATTTATTAGATGGATACCTATATTGTTACAAAAAAAAAAAAACTATATTTTCTTATTCCTCGTCTATTTTCAGGGGAGGGGGGGTCGCCGTATTGAAATATTATACCCTATGCCTCTAAAAAATTAAATTACGTCAAACCGTTTAGGGTACAGAGCGCCTCAAAGAATAAAACATAGATACATACATGACTCGAAAAATATTACCCTTTTTAGGTAGTCAGGTAAAAAGCATCATTTGTTAAGGTTTCTAGGACATTCGTTGTTAAAATTGAACCCTTATTTATCTTATTATTTCTGGTTGATACTTGGAATTAAAGCAAGTTCCTTTTTAGGGTTTTTTAATGAAAATTATAACTCTGTGTGTCCTAAGCTCTCTTTTACACTACAAATATTCATAGGTTCGTTCGCGGATACCATACTGAATCGGTAACGAATCAGTTCAAGACCGATTTAGGATCATAGCCAAGGTCGCCAAGCGCATGCAAGTTTATGAGCCGAGTTACGATCCGATATTCGCAGTTTGCTAAATTGTGGCTATTTCAATATCCTGTTTCGTTGTCATGCTGCGTTCACACGAGTCAACTTTAGCAAGCAGCCCGTTTTTAGTTGATCAAAAATAGTTGAATGAAAAACCTCGTGTGAGAACCGTAATCAACTTTTTAGTGGATCAGAAAAAGTTTCAACGAACCATCACACTAAGTTTTTCATTCAAATTTTGATCAATTAACTAATTAACTAAAATACCATAGTAGACTCGTGTGAACGAGGCATCTACGTCTGTCAACGTTAAATTCAATCAGCCCCCTACAACTCCATGTTACAAAAATGTGACCATTTTTACTGGATTTGCAGTAAATTAGTTGCAATATAGTTGCAAACGAGTTGAACAAAGACTGACGAAGAACAAAAAATTTATGAAGGTCGTAGGTTAGAAATAATTTTTTTAAACGTCAGGCAAGTTAATAAAACAAAAACTTTTTTTAATGTTTTCGTTATTATTGTTATTATATGAGAATAATTATGATAAGTATTTTTATATAATAAGTATATTAACTCTGATAAGTTTAAGTGTTAGGGGGCTGTTTGAGACGTATGACTCTTATAACAACAGAAATAGTGAACAGATGTTTTTCCACTAGATACTAGCGCCGCCGAAAGAGCTCAAAGGTACTAACATTTCCGTAGAAATCGGTCACGTTTTTTAGCCTTTCTCGTATCTAAGTGACAGAGGGCTGAAATCAATTAACAATTTTCGTGGGTTTTTGTTAATCCTCGTCTTACTTCCGAACATTTTTCACGGAAAAATGACCCTTAATCAGTCCATAAGCGTGTTTGGGCTTGGCGATTATCCTAAATCGCTTAAATCCACTTGGACGGATTCGTTACCGGTTCATTATGGACCACCGCGAACAAACCTCATGTTTCTATTTCTGTTTTCAATATTAGAACGCAATTCACTTTAAGTTAACTACCCATGTTGTGTTAAATAAAACAAAAATTGACATCATTTAAGAAACATTCAATATTCTTTAATTTTATTTTCTCCTCAGGACTTTACTTTAAAATAAAGGGTGAAAGTACTAGAAAAAGAAGTTTTGGAAAAAGGTTGGCGATTTTTTTTTTTATAAAATGTAATACTATTGAAGGAATATATCTTGGAACTATAAGAAATTGAGTTAAAATGAACAGAAGCAATCTTGTAGTAAATTTTATCAACTTAAAAAAAAATTTTCTATTACTCATCATTTTTGACATATTAGCGAAAATAATGACTTTCTTAGGTTCACTCTTCTCAGTGCGGTTACCACGAATGTGGACAGTTGTTATGTTTAAGTGACTAGTTAGAACTAGTCTTAATAAAATTAGGTAAACTAAACAATATCTTTAATATTGTTTAATATTGGTAAGTGGAGAATGGATTTGTATTTATGAAAGTTAGATACATACATATGTATTTATGCAAGGACTGCCTCTGTTTAAAAACGGTCCTACTATCAATATTTACTTTCCGATTCGGGCAACGCCGGGTATTTAAGCTAGTATTTATTATATAAAAACCATTCTGACGAATATTTACACGAATTACTGCCTATAAGTTATAGAAAAATATACCTAAATATACTATAACTTAAATATTATTAGGTTCGTTCCAAGCGACACACAAGGCGACTATTTTCGTATACGAACGGCTAAATGCAGTTTCACTGAACCTGGTCGTGCTTATGCACGTGCCTTTAGCAGGTGACTTTGTAACTCAAGCGAACTTTTCACTTTATGATGGTTGGATCTACGCAATTCTAGTTTTTAGTGCAGCATTGTTTAGGTCGACCCAACAGCCAACCTGATGGTAGACTTGAGCACAAAGTAATTACAAACAGTTCTTTTACACGCCCTCGTGCACGATCAAGCCATGTCGATTGGAACAAACCTATAAACTTATTTTTTATATCACAATGAAATTATTATAAATATAATAAAATAGTTTAATATGTTTTTCTTAAATAATTTCAGGAATACTACCCAACCTTAGACGCTTCATTAAGGGGCCTACAATCAATACCAACAGAGGCTTTTAGCTGGAGTCATTTAAACAATTTAAGCGTTCATGGCTTCGGTATTAAGTCCCTAGAAAATAATGCTTTCGCTAATATGGAAAACTTGGTTTATCTTGAAATTTCATTCACTGAACTTGACACAGTTCATAAGAATAACTTAAACAATCTTGATTCATTGCAAGTATTAGAAATAACTTCTAATCATCTTGAAACTATCGAAGCCGGATCATTGGACATGCTGATCGATCTCGTTGAATTAAGCTTTGCATGGAATCGGATCTCAGAAATACCAGATGGCCTTTTTGACCAAATGATAAGTTTAGAAAAACTTAATTTAAAATCAAATTTGCTTACGACGTTGCCATATTGTCTGTTTAAACAATCCTACGCTTTGGTGCACTTAGATTTACAAGGCAATAAATTAAAGAGTCTACCCGATGGCCTTTTTATGACAGATCGCCGAATTTCATCGAGTAGTTATATATCTTTTGGATCGAAAATTCAATATTTGGATCTATCAATGAACGAACTTGAAGGGCTATCTGTACGTCAACTGGAATATTTGGAGGACCTGAAAACGTTAAAAATAGCTCAAAATCAGTTTACAGTGTTTCAAATTGATAATATATTTTCTGTAGTTAAAACTTTAGAAAGTCTCGATATTTCGGAAAACCAACTTAAAATTCTCCCTGATGGAATTTTCGATGGTCTCCCAAACTTAATCGAGTTAAAAATTTCATTTATTCCCAACTTAAAATTTGGAAGAATTAATATTTTTAATAAGTTGGTACGTTTAAAAAAGTTAGCACTAATAAAAAATGGCTTAAATGAAATTCAGGAAAATCTTTTTGAAAACTTGGAATCTCTGGTAATTTTAATATTAGACCATAATCCAATAGCAGTGTTACACGATAAGTGCTTTGAAAATTTACCGAATTTACAGACTTTAAGCATAAGTGGAGGTAAACTAAAAGTGTTGGCTAATGGACCTGTTCATCCCTTAAAACGTTTAAAAGAATTAAAATTATCATTCAATGAAATAAGTGAAATTGAAGTTGGTGCATTATCGGCATTAAGTAATTTAATCAAATTAAATTTACAGGGTAACGAAATATTTCAAATTAAAGATGGAACATTTTCCGGGTTACCAACCAAATTTAGAACTGATACTGTTTCACGAATAGTGACGTTACTACTATCAGGGAACAATATTTCGTATATTGAACCTAAAGCTTTTACGCCGTTGAAAAAAGCACGAATTATGCTTTTGTCTTCAAACAAAATTAGTAAGCTGGAACCGAATATTTTTTCAACAATGACAAAGCTCGAAGAACTTGAATTGGATGGAAATAAAATTGAAGATCTTCCTGAAACTGTTTTTAATCCTTTGAAAAATTTGAAAAATTTACAACTAGGTTTCAATCAAATAAGGAGTCTGCGTCCTGACGTTTTTCAACGGTTGGAATATTTAAAAGAACTTTCTCTTATTAATAACAAACTAACAACGTTACCAGATGAAATATTTAAAAATAACATTAATTTGCAAAGTGTTACTGTAAGTCAGAATCACATTTCATATTTACCGCCTAAATTGTTATTGGATTCAAATATAGAAAGATTCGATGCATTTGATAATCACCTAATGTATTTGGAAGATGGCTTTTTCAATAATTCTAAATTGAAGTATATTAACTTTGGAAAAAATCCATGGATTTGTCCTTGTTTGGAAAATACTTTAGATTTATTGGTTGAACTAAACATAGATTATTTAAGAACAGAATATTTTGATGGGAATCGTCCCGCTTGTGTTGTTACAAAATATAAACATTGTGAATATGATAACAGTGCTTTGGAGGATGTCTTAAAATTGTATAATAATGTTTTAAAGTCATATCCAACTCCTAGTTGGGTATCAGGATAAAATGTAAAATTCTAATCAGTTTTTTAAGAGCAGTTTAAGATATACTTAGGTACATATTAAGCAGAATTTATTGTACTTTAAAACATTTTGTTGGGTATTTATGGATTTGAAAGCCTAAAAATCAATAAAATTTAACTTAATGTTTTTGAATTCAAGTTCTAATTGAAGGGCAGGAAGAGAAAGAAAGAGTAAAATAATTTTGTTACTTTTAATACCTACATACAGAAAAAAAAATCATTACAGTTAAAGCATTCTTTGAGCTTAAGCTACGTTTTGATAACTTCTTTGGTAGGTAAAGTATCTATTGATTCTTTTTCAAGTAAAATTTATACACATTACTAATTAGTAGTAATTAGTTTCCTAGTTTTGCTAAACATAAACTGAATTCTAGTCAAAATATTTTTTTTAAGTAAAGGTAATACATTGTTGATATTGATAAAGTTTACAACTTTTTTTGCAAACTTTATGTAAATATCGTAAGGAATTCACAACAAAATTATTTTAAATTTATCAAAAAATCTCTTTGGATTATTTGATGATGATGTAGAAGTTGACATACGTAGTAATTCTTCATTCTAGTGACATAACCCCATACATTCACATTCATTGTTGAAATTTAACTTCTTCCGATCTTATTCGGTCTGGTTGAAACTTGAGACGAAAGTAATGTACTTCTTCCTCCACATATAGGATGATCCAAGTTAAACGCTCCACCCTCTTTTTTTAATGGCAAAACACAATTTGGAGTTATGAAATAAACATTTTTAATTAGTTTTGTTAATTTTTTTTAAATGAAAAAATTGTTTTTTTATACATCACTTTAGACGATATAGCATCCAACTTTTGATTTTTAAAAAGACCGTTATACCTTTCGGGAAAATTTGGGATAAGTGGGGCTTTTGTTAAAAACAAAGAAAAAAAATTAAAATATGTTAAGTTTTGGAAAAGTTATAGACCAGGATAAATAACCTTAACACTTTAATTATTGTATTTTCTGAGAACATTTAACATTGTAATAATGTAATGTATATATTTTTTGCACCATCAAAAAGTAGAGGTTTCAACGAACAAAAAACGCACCAACTTTTTAAAAAAATCAGATATTTTGATGTGAGAATTTTCGATTGAAAATAAGGGTGCTTTTTCAATATTAGGTCAAAATTAGGTGAAAAAATAAATATTTTAAATCAAAAAAATTACAGTATGTTTGGGACATTAAGAGATAAGTTTTCACCAAATTTCATGTTTTTTTTTTGTGAAAGATAAAATAAAAAACCAAAAACTTGGTTATTGGAATTTTTCTCATAAATATTAAGGTTATGTGAAAAAAGTGTTAGCACAAAAGTTGTAGATTTTCTTATTACCTACAACTATGCAATTTAACTTTTTTCCATAGGACTTGTAGTTTTGTCGGAAATCGAGATAAACCGTTTCTACCCTTAAAAACGCCCCCCTTTTCTACTTCCCCACCTCAGATCGACCGTAATTTATTTTTCCTTTCTTTTTTGTTATATTCTCTTCCTTTTCCAATGGATTTTATCCTACTATAATTTTTTTCATTTTTTACCATTTTCAAAGGCTAAAAGCACTGGTCTTTTATGACAATTTGAAATATGAAAATAAAATATTCAAACTAGACCAGTTAACGACAAAGTCCCCTGAAATAATTTTTCCAACATTCAAGTTATTTTCCACTTGTGTTTTGTGTTTTTGTTAATATCATCCAAACGGTCGGGTTTTTTGTTTTTTTAAATATTTTTTTAATTTTATTATCCATTTACTTGGAAATATTAATTTAAAACCAATTACTTTATAACCTCATACATTAATTTTAACATTCATATGTAGTTTAATATTAGTTTCAAGAAGAACTTGGGCTTCCATCGAACCATTATTGTACACTTTCCATTATTCAACCTGATTCTCATTTTTTTGTCAGAGAACAGATGTAAATATTTTGAAATTATTTTATTGGAAACCACTATTAATAACTGATAACCACTTTCAATAAATTGATTTTTGTAGCCATGTCACAATTGTATAATAAAAATAAAATTGAAAATTATACATTAGAACATAGCGAAACCATGAAGCAGTACGTTTTGGCGCGGGACTAACTAACAAATAATTAAAAATAAAAATAGTTTGAAGATCTACTAAAATTAAAATATTAAAGTATTGGTAAGTACGGATTCAAATTCGCACATCATAAAATCACGAGGTCATCTGGTTAATAAACTCAACTGTTCAGAAAATCTCACAGATTATGTCGAACGTCATTTTTCCGTTCATGTACAGAAATGTATGGAAATGTACGCTGTGTCTGTTAAATGAAACGAACCTTATAGTACAACCATGTGCACTTTTTAGCATCGCTAAAAATCGCTGCAATACTTGTATAGGTACTTGTATATGCATATTGCAATACAGTAACTTGTTTCAAATGAAATTGAAAAGGCGTTGTTTATATGCACTGGAATTTCCCCTTTTGATGAATGGAATTCCCCACCAAATCAAAACCTATTATGCTAATGATAAAGAATAACAAAAAGTTAAAAATATCCTTTACCTATACACCGGTTTGTTATTGGAATTATCTTTCATTTGATACGATTCATTGTCATTCTATTGCATTCAGGTGCATGGTCAACATCTCTACTATTTTCTGACCTAACTAATGCATTCAAAATGTTAAGCATTGTTGTGGTTTTTTTAAATTTCTTTTTGTTAATACAACAAATTAACGGTGAATGTCTAGTGGTACAATTACAGTCTGAAGAACTTCATTGCTTCCCAGTGACCTTAGAGGAAGTTAACTCTTATCCTATGAAGGTAAATATTTACTATTAATTTTTACAATGCTTTAAGTATAAAAAAATAAAAACAATTTGGCTCCATTTGTAATTTTTTTTTAAAAGTAAGGCAATTAAAATAGTTGATGCTACTTAATTCAATTTTATCATATTTTGATAATTGTACAAAAAACCCAATAACGAAGCTATATAATATATTTTTATTATATTATTAACCTTTTTTATTGAACTATATCATTTAGTTGTCTTCTGAAAATTTACCATCTTTCTTATAATTTTTTCAGGCATCCGAAGTATTAAAAATTAATTTAATTGGAACTAAAACAGTACCAGCAGAAGCATTTGATTGGAGCCATTTGACTGTTTTTAGCCTAAGAGGGGCTACCATTACATCTATTGAAGATAATGCTTTCTCCAATTTGGAAAACCTGATTCAGCTGTACATTACATCCACAAAAATTGACACCCTCAGTAAAAATGCTTTAAATAATCTCGGGACCTTAGAATTTCTAGAAATCTCGTGGTCTAATCTTGAAACAATTGATTCAGGAGCATTTGATATGCTTAATGATCTCATAGAGTTACAACTAAAATATCACAAACTAAACGAATTGCCAGAAGGAATTTTCGATCAGTTAATAAACTTAGAAAAACTTGATATTAGCAATAACAAATTCGAAACTCTTCCCGAGAGATTATTTCAAAATTTGGCCGCTTTAGTCGATCTAAATTTGAGTGGAAATAAAATGAAAAAACTTCCAGACGACATATTTCTAACTTTCAATATCGCTACGATTGGAGGCAATATTACAGTCGAATCTAACATTGAACATTTAGATATATCAACGAATGAAATTGAAGAACTCTCTTCCAGTCAATTTAATTATTTGGTCAAATTGAAAACTTTAAAAGTGCAACGATGTCAGTTAAAATCATTTCAAGCACCAAACGTTTTTTCCAAAATAAAAAATTTAGAAAATCTAGATCTTTCTCAGAACCTCATCAAAATTCTACCAAAAGGAATTTTCGATGATCTCTCAAATTTAATTAATCTAGATTTTTCGCATAACAATCAATTAGAGCTTTTAAATAACGATATTTTTGATAAGTTAATTCATTTAAAAAATTTGCAATTAAGAAATGTCGGATTAAATGGAACGATTGATATTAATTTGTTTAAAAATTTGGGACGTTTAGAATATTTGGATATTAGTTACAATAAAATTGATAAAGTAACACCTGATACATTTAAAAATTTAAAAAATTTACGTTCATTATATATGACCAATAACCATTTGACTACAGTAGCAAATGGTCCATTCCATCCTTTAGAACGTTTGAAAGCTTTAAGTTTAAGATATAATTCTATTGGAAATATTGAAACCGATTCATTATCTAGATTGAATAATTTAATAGATTTAGATTTATCTCAAAATAATTTATCTCAGATTAATTATGGTACATTCAATGTTTTACCTACTAGATATCGAGTGGACACTAATTCAAGGCTTGTAACGTTATCGTTAGATTCAAATAAAATTAGTAAAATTCACACTGAAGCTTTTAGCCCATTGAAAAAATTGAAAGCTTTGGCACTTTCTGATAACAAAATTACAGATTTGGACCCGAATATTTTCAAGCCTATTGGAAAACTAGAAAAACTCGAGTTGAGTAAAAATAAAATCGAAAACATTAACGAAACACTGTTTAATCCATTAAAAAATTTGGTACAACTTAGTTTATCTGAAAACCTAATCGCTATCTTGTCACCCAAAACATTTTCAAAACTTCCAAATTTGCAGAGACTTCATATGACAAAAAATAAACTAACAACACTGCCAAATGGATTGTTTAAAAATAAACGCAATTTACTTGAGGTAAACTTAAGCTTTAATAAAATTTCATATTTACCTCCAAAATTATTAGCCGATTCCCGCATTGATAAATTAAATATTTTTGGTAATCATTTGATGTATTTGGAAGATGATTTCTTAAATAATGCAGACTTGAAGTATATTAATTTTGGTGAAAATCCCTGGGTGTGTCCATGTTTGGATAGGGTTATCGAGTTGTTGCAAGTGAATGGAATTGATTACAACAAAAAAGATTATTTCGATGGAAAACGTCCCGTTTGTGTCGCTACAAAAAATAAAACGTGTGAGTATGACCATAGCGTTTTGAACGATGTTTTAAAGTTGTATAATGATATTTTGAAACTGTATCCAACACGTGATTGGAATTCTTGGAATGATTAAGTAAATTAAATATAAAATAAGAAGCTATTCTAGATTATACGGTGGTTGTTGTGTTGTAATATGATCTATAATAATATTAAAATTTCGGTCCAAAGAGACTCTAGAATTGAAAATAAATTATGTGTTAAAAACAGAAAATTAAAGATCTCTTTTTGCTAAATTGAAAACTAAAGATACGAGTGTGTTAATATACTGTTGAGTATACAATATACTGGCGAGTATATTTTTGTCAAATATTATATTTAAGGTGGCCTAATCAGACCACCTGAACAGATATAGATGAAAAATTGCCTAAATTAACTACAGTTAATGTTTCTAAAATCCTTCTTCTTATAAAAAGCTTGTAAAAAAGACGTGAATTTGTAAGAAATTTTTATTTTCATGATACAGTCCGCTATGAGTGGTCCTAAGACCTAATTAAATGACCAGGGGCTATGATTCAACATCGTTTTAACGATGTTTACCAAAGGTTTGTTCCACTTGTACATTTGATGATGTTGAAACACGTCCATCGAATGACAAAGAGTAGTAAGACACATTAACCAAGAGACAAGAGTGACTGAAAATCATGAAGCAAGGGGCTACACCCTAATTTTAAACCAGTTTTGCCGTGTTTAAACACTTCCAAATCAGTGCCCGGGCGAGTTACAGTCATAAAAATGTACGTTCATAGATCGGCTTTCGCCCTGGTGCGGCCAAACGGCTGAGAGCTGGGGCGTTTTTTCACTCACTCTTGTCTCTTGGTCAGTGTGTCTTGATCTTTGTCTTACGTGGACGTGTTTTGCTTAAACGTCTGGAAAAAACCTCAAATCACTTTGTTTTGCATACGTTTTGGCTTGGGTTATTAACAATGCTAGTTTCATTAATTAATCGAATGTTAAAAATACGATCCATCTTCATAATAACTCCAATGCATCCTAAAATCGTTGATTACATTTTTTATTCAAGAAAGTTCCTTGCTTTGATGTTTTCAAAAGTATTTATATTTGCTCAATATATTTTAAAAATAAAAACCAACACATGCTATATTACTCATTTAGACTTAAGAAGGTACTCAGTGTAGGCAATAGTATTGTTAAGTAAACTGAAATATATAAAAAAACTTAATGATAAATGTTTAATTTGTATTGTGATAAATTTAACGTTCTATATCTTTTTATAATGTTTATTTTATACTGATTTAAATCTTCTTTTTAAAGTTAATATAAATTATATACTAAGAATATGAATTGTTTTCTTTCATTTGTCTATTTATAATATCAAAATATATTTTTAATAAAAAAAAGATGCACATTATGTTCAGGGAATTATTTATATAACTAACTGATGTTAGCAATACATACTCAATGTTATTATATTTTTAATCTGTTTTACTATAAAAATAACTAATAAATGGAGATGTTAATTTGTAATAAAAATAAAAACTTTGAAATAATATAAGATATTCGTTGACCCTGTAACTATATTATAAGCACCTATATAATCGGTGTCACGCATTTTGATCCTCGGACAAAATATTCTCATGACAAAAATATTTGCGATAAAATATTTCACACAATTTCAAAACCTCACAATTTTCTGATAAAAGAGCACTTTTGATTAATTCCCTGGACAAAAAATTTTTTTGAGCTCCATAACCAAGATTTTATATTTCATAATTTTTAGTAAAAACGTGTTAAATTGACCCCCATGTGTCCGTGTTAAATCCGCAAAAACTGCATTAAATTGATCCCCAATTATTTATTGAAATAGTGTTAAATTGTCCCTCATGTATTCGTGTGAAATCCGCAAAAACTGTGTTAATTAATGCCAAAGGGGTCCAGAAGAAATTATGGTCATTGTTTGTTTACTCGATTTTCATTTATTGACTGAATGTACACTTCTTGATACCGTGAAGTTTTACACAAAACTTAATGTTTTAATATAAAAATTTTGCTGCAAATACGATTTGCAGTTATTCTATGAGGACTTTTTGTCAGAGGATATTTTGCCATGGGGATATTTTGCCCGGGGATCAAAAAGCATGAAACCCTATAATCGGTTACTAAAATACTTCACACAGAAATATGTTGATTATCTAATTGTACATGTTAAAATTGATTCTATGCTTTTTTGAAACAATATTGGAATCCCTGGAAAGCAAAGACAATGATTTGCGATACAATTTAACTAACTCAATAAATGATATAGCTAATGTGACTAATTTATTTGGCAAAAACAAAACTAATTTGAAACTACAAGGTGCCCAATTAAATTTAATGAAAATTAAAAGCGTATATAATCTGCGCTTGTTGCAAAACTTTTTCTGTACGAACAAAACTAGGGAAGAAGAGAATGTTCCGAGTTTTCAAATTTTTCAAAATTGCAAAATAGTGATGAAGATTAGCTTGCTTACTGTCAACACTCAACACTTAAGGGCCTTTCATTCAGCCCTAAACGGAAGATTTAAAATACTTCTTCAAGAATATGTTTTCTTTAAATTGTTATTTTATATTATTTATTTATGTAGTTTTTTTACTTCGGGTATGCAAGTTTTGACTATACAGGGGCCAATGTCTCGAAATAGTTTGGAAGCCACTGCTCTATATACATATCCCTTGAACCTTTTTTCGGGTCAACTATATACCTTATATTTAGCTTAAAAACTTCTTTCAAATAAATTGAAGAGGTTGAACTTTGAGTGCAATTGAGTGCAATCTTTTAATGATTAGACCGGTTTTTTATGGGAATTTCCATAAAAATTTCTGTTTGCGGCAAAGAAAAAAAAATCCAAGAAGGTTATACCAGTTATTAAATTGCATTCTGCATAAGCATTTGTTTTCCTACCACTTCAATACGTTTTACTGTAGAGAAGGCATGAAGAGTTTGCTATAGGACACGTACATATATGCATTGTTAAAAATATTTAACCAAAATGAACGTAAACTTGATAGTTTGTTTGGTGTTTTTATTACTTTTTAAAGAAAGTAACTGCAACTGTGCAGCAAATGAGGATCAGGAGCTGTTTTGCGCTCCAATGACTTTGGAACAAATAAATCAATATCGTCAAAAGGTATTTGCATTTTTTAATTATTTTGTTTTAAATCATTTTGTTAAGCTACGAGACTAAACTTGTAAACTTTTTAACTTAAATAGACTAGTTCCTTAATTACTATTCCTTTTGGTATATGAATTTCTCTTCTTCTACTACTCTGGTTCTTGCCTCATGCAAATAGCACTGAAAGTTTTGTTTTTGTTTGGCTAATGACGTTTTTTCTTTCACAACTCCAACAATAAAAAATGTGTTTGTGTCACTGTAATTTTTTAAAAGAGATAAACAAATGGTATGATTTGGTGGTAGATCAAGAAACTACGTAAAATGCATGACCTAACGCTGTTTGAGTCGGTTCATTGTACTAATAATGAATTCATAACTTTTTTTAAACTTACATGTTTACTATTGTTTTTTTTTACGATCAGAGTAAAAATTTCATGTTAGTAAGGTTAACTACTTAATTATCTTCGATTGTAAAAAATTAACTAAAGTATGCAAAACTGCATTAGTACTCACTAAAATGCAATGATTTCAAAAACTAAACCATCTTTCATTTTTGTATTTTTTACATAAAATTTTTTATTATTTGGTAAAAATTGGACCATCCCAATACTTAAACGCTTTGTTCCAAGGTTGTTAACCAAAGAAAAAAAAATTTGATTCATCACATGTCGCCACTCTTTTAAAGTTTTGTAAATTTCCGGTTTTCATCAATTTAACCCTTATGTCAATACCCGGGTACCTGGGTACCCTTTTGCATTTTCTTACTCACATATCTTTTGTTTCTAACGGAAAATTACCAAATCCTTTTAGATCCTCGTTATTTGAATCTAACAACATCGATTCGTACATGTTAAAACATTTAAATATGCAAAAAAATATATAAATTTAAGATTTAAAGTTTAACCCCCCATTGTCCAATACCCGGGGTACCCGGGTACCCATATGTAAAAATTTAGTGTGTCCACAAAATTGCGGAGTAATAAATAATTAAACTTGTCTCAAGGAATAAAAAATAATACTCAATATATAAACAAACGATTTTATTTAATTTTATTATTAAAAAGTTGATAATTTGCCGGTTTAAATTTGACCTTTTAATGGGTATAAATTGTCTGCGTCGCATATCTACCATACTTTGATTTCATACTTTGCTGGCTTCGATGGCATATACTGGGTGCATTTCGTTCTCCCTCTGTATGGGTAGACTTGCTCATCGACTGTCAAACACTCTGTCGGCTTATAAAGTGCTGATAAATTGGAATTCACCATTGTCCAGATATCGCGGAACGGCGCTGCCTTATCTTCTTTTATTCGAACGTCGTATTGGCAGTATCAAACCATTACAGTACAAAACCGAATTAATCTTAGAATGCTCCAAAATCTATTGATACCCATAGCCGCTCGGTATAATAGATTTGAAGTTGATTTAGACATATCTAATGTATGGTCCAGTATTGGAATTATTTGCACCTGTCATAATTAAAACTCCCAAGAATGCGTAGAACTCTTGAATAGTTATATTTTTCCACGACATTTTTTTCCTAGGTTTTCTTTACTGTACAAATTGCATACAGCAATTGCCTTTTTGTTGGTGGTACGAATAATTATGTCGACCATTTCAACCAGACTGTTATCGACTGTGTCGATTCGCCACTAATTGTAACTGTTGTGTCTAACTCAGCCTCACTCTCACGATTTTCCATTAAACACAGACATATTATATAAATTACAGAAATATTAAAAGATTATCTACATTATATTTGAATATAGAAATTGTAATGCTAGAAAAAATAATAGTAATTAAGTACCAGATTCTTTGCAGTCTGAGGCTTCTGAATGCTCTCTGTTAGGTAGTAGTCCTCGTCGTCACTATCTGCGGCATTATCCTCGACAGCGGAATCTTCTCCCAATAATTCATTCAAATATCTATGTTTTTCATCAACCGTCAGTTTGTTAAGTTATAAATTTTTTAATTATATAGTGTAATAAGCATTTAATTGTATAAAGTTGATCCATTCAAATAACTACTATTTATATGAAAAACTTGAACGTACTTTGAAAACTCAGTTGGTGATAAATTTTCCATTAGATATTTATAACAATTTTCTCACAAATTTCAGGCAGAAAAATACACACTATGCTTACAAAATATTCACAAATATTCATTTTTACTTTAAATCAAGTCCAGTTTGAAAATGACCATTATTTGTAATTGTTATTGCTAATTTTCTACCTTTTCATCCCTCCCAAGGTTATTATTTCTTTAGAAATAGAGTTTTTTAGGTGATCGATAATTATTTGGAAAATCTCTAATGAGATGAATTGAAATATCAAAGTTTTCAGTAATTTAAATTCTTATATGGAAAGAATAATCCATGTGGGTACCCAGGTACCCCGGCTATTGAACAACGTTGTAACGACTGGGTATTGACATAAGGGTTAAATGAAGTAAAAACAATTTACTTAATTGGCAGCCACTCTTAAAAAAATTATAATTTTTTTAGTATCTAAGAAAATAATGTTTATTCAAAAACAATTCAGAGCCAAACTATCAAAGTTATAGACATGGAGAGAGCAAAAATTGAAAAAAGGGGCAAACAATTTGGCTCATACATATTTAGTCTATAAAAGCATCAATATAAGATTTGTTCTCACAGCAGTTAAATTCATGAATTTGAACTGCTTTCTGACTACCAACATTGGTCAACATTGGTCTCCCTTTATACGCTCCATACTACATTTACTACGTATGTTATGCGCCACTCAGCAGTTCAAAAGAAATTCAAATGTAATCCAGGTCACTATGTGAGAACGAAGCTATAGTTTAATGGTCACACTTCGTAAAGGTGTCTAGTATTTATTAAACTACATATTTTCAAAGACATTAAACTTATTTAATGGTCTGGTTGGCTGTCCGTCTGTCACGGGCAATTTTTCCGAATCTACACAATCAAAAATTTTTAAATTAAGTATATTTATAAAATTATTATAGAATTATTTATAGAATTTGGTCAGTCATGAAAGTCATGACTCAGTCAAGTCATGACAGATTTCTAACGAAAAAACGCAAGCACTGAACAAGCACTTTTGAGGGGTACTTTTGGGGATTGAAATAGAGAATTAAAAACAATAATTTATGCCAAATATATCATGTAATATATCATATGAAAGGATTTATGTTCAGGATCTCAAATATTTTTTTTAAATATATAGTTAAAAAGATATAAAAGAAATTCAATCAATAATGATCGTTCCGCCCTTTATCTCCAAACCTACTATGCTTAAAATTTTAAAATCAATTCCCAATGGTTCTTACTTAAAGTAAAAATTACCTAAACATCTTAAGTCTTGTAAAAAAAATTGACTCATTTTTGTTTTCCTACCATTTTGGCTACTCGTATTGGCGCATAGGTCGCTACGACTATGTTTTTAATAAGGTATTGTCTCATAACAATGCAATAATTTTAAAATTCATTTTTTTTCTTCTTAATTTTATAACTTAACTAGAAAAGTTTTCGTTTTCTAGCACACTTTTAATCTCATTATTAACAAGCTTTCAAAAATATGTTAGTGGTCATATTTCAACGGTAAGGGACTGCAGTTAAGGGTTCAAGGTTGAGCAGCAATCTAGCTTGCAATAGATAACGATTGTGTTAGAATTGTTACTGTTTCTTAAAAAATTGTGTAGAAGAAATGGAAAATTGTAAAAAAGTGTTTAAAGTTTTGATTTTGTAAGTTTTAGGTCGCTTTTACATCTAAGGTCATATCACACCTTTCTCAACACAGAAAATTTCTGTAGGACACTTTAATCATAGAAACCACATGGGGCGGATTAGAAGAACTGTTTTGATTGTCGTTTTGTCAAAAAATTGTATTTTTGGGATTACACGTTTGTCATTTCATGTCATCTTAAGTGCTTTCATATAAAACGTTTTCCACTGTACCTATTTCAGTACGTATTTTTCTAAAAGATTTTTGGCTTGTTCAGTATACATACTTTATTTGTAAGTGTAATGTGTAACCATTTTCCTTATTAGCCTAAGATCTCGCTGCATGATTGCTACACTCATAATGTAACTAACCATTTATACCTATATTAAATTAAAGCTCTCTTTTCTGTGCGCGACGATATAAGGGTGCCAATTTAAAAATGCCCGCAAATAAGCGAAAATAGCTGAAGTATATAAATATATCTTAATATATAAAAATCTTCTGTGCGTTTGTTTGTAATTAAACTCCTCCTAAACGGCTGGACTGATTTTGATGAAATTTTTTGTGTGTTCAAGTGGATTCGAGAATGGTTTAGATTTACAATTACTTAATTTTATTTTTTTTTTATTTGAGAATGGTTTTGATTAACAATGACCTAGATGTTTTTTAATTTTTTTTCCGATAAATAGCGCTGAGATCAGATTCAGAAATATTTTTGTAGATTTGTTACTTTTTGGTACCTTCATTAAAACCGTCCAGATTGTTACAGCTTATTAAAAAAAGTTTGTCATTTTTGTATTTAAGACCTGTACAGGGCAACATCTAATTAAAATAAAAAGCAAAAATTAAGCTTGTACCTAATCCCCAATAAGTTTTTTTTTTTTACAAGTAGTATCCACAGAACGTTCCTTCAAGCCTTGAACACTTTCCAAAGAACAAGACCTTCAACATCAATCCTATAATGAATGAAAATTTACAAAAGGAATGAATAATTATTTATTTCTTAAGCCTTTGACTTGTGGCTTTTGTATTTTATAAGTGGTTAATATAAGCAAGGTGTAAACAGCACTTGGCTCTTTCAATCGCTTTAATGTTTCAAAGGTAGTTACAGACTAATCTTAAATGTAATTTCTAAAAAAAATTACGCAAATAACATGTTTTAAACTTTTTATTTTTAAATTTCGTCACTTTCATCAAGTTTGCTTTTTAAAAATGTATATTTATTGCCTATTCTTTCTTAATATACCAATGAAAATATTTTAGGAGTCGTTCAATGTACTAAAGGTGGTGGTGACAGGAACCAAGATAATACCTCCCGCAGCATTTAATTGGAGTCATTTAACCAAGCTTGCATTTAAAGGAAAGGAGATAAAAAAAGTCGAAGGCTACGCATTTTCAAACTTAGGACATCTCACAAGTCTGGAAATACGAGAAACAACAATGGAAATAATCAATAAAAACACCTTCCAAAATCTTCTAGCGTTGGAACATTTAACCGTAATTTGGTCGGAAATCGAAACTATTGAAGTAGGAACTTTCGACTCGTTAACCGACTTAATATACTTGGACATAGCATGGAATAATTTAAGAGGTCTACAAGATAATATTTTCGATGGTTTGTTAAATGTGGAACAACTTGATTTAAGTAATAACTACTTTGAAACGTTATCACCGCGTTTATTCGTCGAAATGTTAGCGTTGAAATTTGTTAATTTAGAAGGAAATGACCTAACAACAATTCCAGAAAAAATGTTTTTAGCAATATCTCTGAATGACAGATTTTCCGATGATAAAAAGTATGCATCTAATCTTGAACATTTGAACTTGGTATCGAATCCAATTGAAGAGGTAACTTATAATCAATTTAAATATTTTACCAAATTACAATTTCTTTTGATGAGTGAGTGTCAGATAAAATCATTCCCAAATCCAAAGGTTTTTGATAAACTTAGAAGCTTGATAGTGTTCGACCTTTCAAAAAATAAAATTGAATTACTTCCAGAGGGAATATTCGATGGTCTTGTAAATGTAGTTCAATTAGCTTTAGCTGACAATGAAAATTTAACATTAGGCAGTGTTAAAATTTTTGATAAATTAACAAAATTGACAAAATTAGATCTGGAAAACACAGGTCTCAAAGAAGTTGATGGTAGAATATTTAAAAATATTGTTCGTCTAGAAAATTTAGATCTGAGTCGGAATGAAATCACTAATTTAGAAGTAGATACTTTCAAATATTTAAGAAGGCTTGGTTCTTTGACGTTAACTTATAATCAATTAACAAAATTAACGAATGGACCATTTAATTTTTTGGATAACTTGAACGTATTAGATCTTGGATTCAATAAGATTAACACCATCGAACCCGATGCTTTTTCTAGTTTGAACAAACTAATTAAGTTAGATTTACAATATAATAACATATCTCGAATTCAATTTGGAACGTTCAATATTCTTCCAACTACCAAACGAAATGATACAACTTCAAGACTTGTTATGTTGGTGTTATCAAATAATAAAATTTCTCAAGTTGAGCCTGATGCTTTCAAACCGTTAAAACGACTGCGAACTTTATTACTTACTTCTAATGAACTGTTTGACCTCGATCCAGGTATGTTCAAATCTATGAGCAAACTGGAAGAATTGAATTTAAGTGATAACAGCATTGAAACACTTCCAGAAACAGTATTTGATCCTTTGAAAAATTTGAAAGACCTTAAACTAGCTCAAAATAAGATCGCTACATTATCATTCAGAGTATTTCAGAGATTACCAAATTTAGAAAGAGTTCTGTTGAGAAGTAATGAACTCACAACTGTTCCAGAAGTTTTATTTAAAGAAAATCAAAAATTAGTAGAGGTCCATTTAAATTTGAATAAAATTTCATATTTACCACCAAACTTACTGTCGGGAACAACCATAGAAAAGTTAAATCTTTTAGGAAACCATTTGATGTTTTTGGAAGATGACTTCTTTAGTGATACGGAGTTGAAGTTTATTAGTTTTGGTAGAAATCCGTTTCTTTGTCCTTGTTTAGATAGAATTTTTGAGTTGATTAACGACAATGATATTGATTATCAAAAGAATGAATATACAGATGGAAGCAAACCTGCATGTGTCGCTACAAAAAGTAAAACTTGTGAATATGATAATAGTAATCTGGAGGATGTCCTTCAGCGTTATACTACCATATTAAATTTGTATGAGACAAAAATGTAATTCCAATTTGTACATGTGCTTATAAAATGAATAAAGATCTATTCGTAAAACTAATCATTGTTGCAACATTAATAATGTTAACCATATAATAATATAGAAATAAGAAACATTAATCTTATGCTAGTATCTTATATTATAGGTACTGTTGTTAGGTAAAATTAAAAGTTTAAGTGACGTGTTTCAAATAAGAAGATTATCACTATGTATGTTTGTTTTGACCACTGTTTGTATAGTAGGTAGTTAAAATATTTCACACTAAAACAGCAGGCGTTGACTTAAACATGTTCTTTATTGACATAAAGGAATCAAAAATATATGAGATGTCGATTAAAGGCAGCGGAGATATAAAAAGATAACTTTTAAATAGCTTAAGGTTATTTCCTCATCAGCTATTGACATATAGGTACGCTCTTACACATCCTAATTTCGATGCGATGCCACTTATGCTAATTGTTACTAGATTAGAGTCCGCGTCTTATTTATCCTATGCGTTTTCCATACACCTCTCTCTCGTCGTATGTGAACTTTATATTATTGGAAGAATATTGTATTTATTAAATATACACTCTGTAACGAAGCATCTAAGTTTTATACATATTTAATATTTGTATTAGGTAATTTTGTATTTGGTTAACGTGCTATTTGCTGAGCAGACGGAGTTTTTCCATTTGTTTCAGGTCCAGTTGGAGAACCGGTGTCCTCGAGTCGTCGAGGAAAACAAGTCGAATTTGGTTGTTTGTCGGTGACTTTGGGGACACTGGGGGGAAGGTATCACTGTATCTTGAGGTAAATGGAAAAACTTGAGGACTCTGATTCCGCCAAGAGAATAACAAGCCGATTAGAATCATTACATTTATTTGTAAAAATTATATTTTACTTACAAATAATTAGTATTAGAATAAATACCTAGTATATTGTTAATTTTAAAATTGTGTTTTTATTCTTTCTTTTCAATAATTAATTCTCAAGAAAAGTACAAACGATGCGACCATCAAGGTATGTATTGCAAACTTTGTAAATTTGGTGGTGGATCAAACAATTGAAAAATCAAGAGATCTCCGTGGCTCACGGGTCCACAAATTTTATTTTCTTTATTTATTTCTTTAAAATTTTTATTTAATTTTATTAAAAACAAGACGTGTTCGTCCTCATCAACTCCACGTGAGGCCGAATAAGTCTATCTCGTTTTTACTTTATACTTAGAATATATTTATATAGGTATATATACTTTATACTTTTTACACTGATATACTTTGGCAGAAAACATTATTACTATATTCTTTATGCAGTAATTTCGTAATTTTTCTTAGTTTTATAGATTTCTGTAAATTTATTTTTTCACAGTGATTTTTTTTCTTTCACAAATAAACTACTTTTGTCTGTTAAAAACTACTGGGGAATCAAATTAGATTTTTCGTTAAATTTAAACAGTTACACTGTTTATACAATTTGTATTTAAAATATATTGTGGTCCTAGTAATGCAATTTAATTTACATTAGTAAACTATTAACATAAATTTGAACAAAAGTTTAAACGTATTTTTTGACATATTTCCCAGATACGTATTTTGATTGCTTATAAGCAATTTTCATTAATGGTCATCAAGTAGTATTGGATCGCTCCGTTACTGCCATGTGACGATTTATACATATTTCACATTCACGATTCATTTGCGAATGTATTACGTGGCAGTTACGAAGGGCTCCAATACTACTTGATGCCTACTCATTCAGATTGCTTGGCAATCAAAATACGTACCTGGGCAATATGTTAAAAAATACGTTTAAACTTTTGTTCTTTATGTTTATAGTTTACTTTTGTAAATGATATTGCATAAATATGACCACAATATATTTTATAGATTGTTTAAACAGTACTGGGGTATACTGTCTATTAATAATATCTCAATTCACAATTATCCCCAACTCTCTAAAAGTCAGCCTATGTTTTTAAGGATATAATTGATTTTTCTGTTCCTTTAAAATCTGTAAACAGAATTAGTTATATGAGGAACTTAAAAAGGTTTTGGTTTTCTAGTAAAAAAGTTCTAGAAATTGCAAAGAGTTGTATTCATAAGGTCTCAAATTTTATTACTCGAGATTAGTGCGATAATTGCAAATACAATGTTTGAAAAACGTTATTAAATTTTTGCTATCTTTCTATGAGTGACAATTATTATAGGTTTTAAATGTATGTTTTGCATTGATAGCAATATTTGATAACATCATACAAATTCTGATCATAATGATCAACCATAAAATCTTGCTATTCTTGTGTAGAAAATTTAAGTAGCTTAGTAATTGGAAGATGATTAAATTGTTATTCTATATATATGTACATCAGTCGAATCCTACTGGCAGCCCAGAAGTTTTGTTTGGTCTTCTGGTTCGGTGGTTGCTATTATATACAGGTTTTTTTTAAAATAAAAGCTTTTTATAAAAATTAAAAATTATTCTGTTAGAGGAAAGGAAAATGAATTACCATATCCATTGGAATTTTCCATTATGATATTATTGATTTCATTCATAAAATTAAAACTGATTAGATAATTATACATAAATCGTGAAGAAAAACAAAGAAAAAAAAATCCTCTCCTACACCAATTATTTACAGAATTCTCTTTCATTTGATTTGATTCAGTAGCATTTCATTACATTGAGGTGCATGGTCAAATCCCATTCTATTTTTTGGTTTAGACTTTAGACAATCATTGCAAAATTTAAGCATATGGCTTAGACTTTTTTAATTTTCCGTTTTTATGACAAATTAACTTTGATTGTTAAGTGAACAAATTTCAGTTTGAAGAACTGCACTATTACGCGGTGATTATGAACTAATTAAATTGTTTTTTGCAAAATCACTTAATGAAAAAAATTACAAGAAGTAATGAAAATAGTTCATAGGCAAAGAACTGAGCTCTGTGAAGTTGGCACCATCAAATGGGAATTTTTTAGAAAACAATATCTCATTCGTTTGCCCATCTTGTATCCACGTTTGCCCAGGAAAATTTTTTATTGACCCACCCACCAAAATGTATAATCAATAGTTTTTAATTATTTATAATAAACATCTAATGAGTCAAATGTTTAGATTGATTTGGAAAATGACTAATATGTTTTGTAAAATATCCAATTTGAAGTGTAAACCCTGTTTAGAGAATAAATAATAATTTCATTGTTGATTGCGATAAATTAAAAAAAAATATCTGATGCGAGGCGTCGTAGTACTTTCTTTTACTTTCATTTATGAAACTCGATGTTGGTTAAAAGAACTATAAGCGCTTTAAAACTATATAACCAGAACCTATGGATACAACCTCTATAGGTATATATTATACTTATATACGAATTACCACCTTTAACACCAGAACCCTCCATATTTTAATTTTCCCAGAAAGAAATTTCTACTTTGCTATTTTTATATGTGTTAGTATTTTTACAAACCATTCTTTACACTTAAATCAAAAAGTCCAAACTTGAACAAAAATAAAGCTTCATCAACTCTCCAAAACCTGAAGGGGAAAGTATTCAATTGTTTTTTGTTTTGTTTGTCCCAATATGATCATTTTTTGTTTGTTTGTCTATATTGCATACTTATTATTTTCATGCAACTTTTTTATTATTCGTGTAAATTAATTCAAAAAATAATGTTTCATCTATCGTACATTTACCTCCATTGATTGCCTCCTTTTCAAAATGAGGAGGTAAGATCGACTTAAGCAAAAATATTTTGGGGTAATAGTTAAAAAAGTTCCCCGACCGCAGTATTAATGCGTCTAAGAACTGCAGCAAGTTTAAAGAAAATCGCCGGAGCCTTTTTATGAAAGAATATTGAAAAAGCTGAAAAACTCATAGAATAAAGTGGAGCTTCTGGTTAACCAATTTTCGGTTAAAAAGTTTCGGTAAAGTTCGTGAAATAGAATATTAATGCATTTTCTTCTAATTTTACAGAATAACGAAAGAAGTCTCTACAAAGTACAAAGTTGAAATTTAAAATTAACAATTTTTACTGGAAAATAAATAATAATTAACAGCCGATAAAATTAGTAATGAAATTGTTTAAAATATTTGAATTTTTTCATTGTTCATTGTCGAAATTATTAATTAGAAATAAACGTACTAAAATAATAAACTAAAAATTTCAAAATTCAACAATTACTTAACGGAACGAATCTTAATTAAGGTTTGGTTAAAGATCCTGTAGAATAGCTACTAATCTATTCTTTTAAAGGAACATCCATTAATTATTACATGAGGCGTTCAGGGGCCGATGGGGTCGAGCCGAATCTCATCTAATCTTACTTTGGGCAAAGGGTAGGTTCCCAAATATCACGTATTTTTTGAAGAAAACAAACGTTTTGAAAAATATCACATTAGATTGCGGGTTGGGGGAAAGGGTTATGCCAAATCTCATGATATATTACCAGAGGGGAGATGGTGGGATTTCATAAATCGCAAAAAACGCCTCGCGCAATTAATGGATGCCCCCTAAAATAACTGTACGGTTTTAAATGACATTTGGTATGAAAAATATTCAAGTCCTAAAGGAAAGAATACAGGTACTTTTTTTTACTAAAAGTTGTATAGAAGCTGATGTGAGACAGCTAACATCTCTTTTTTGAAAAGTAGTTTTACGAATTTTGATGAACTTTTTTTGGATCTAAAGTCTGAAAGTATCTATCATTTTTTTCTGTCAAAATAAATTAATTTTTATATTTCGCTATGAACGTAGGGGATCTTTTAATCAATCAGTTAAATTTAGATACACTCAGCGAAGCGAGCGGGTATCAGATAGTTATTTTATAATCCTAACAAATATTTATTTAAAATAATAATCTATTAATAAACAATTTTTTTTTTGAAATTCAATGCCATTAAACTTAATGCATTCAAATCAATCTACATGCAAAAAGTACCTTTATGTAAAATATACTTTAATCTCTGAATGATTAACAATAACAATAAATTAAATGGAAAGAATAAAAAATGTACCCAACGAGTAGGTAATTAAAAACTAATTTTACCTATTTAATTGTAATACAAGCAACAGATTTTATGAATTTATTCACAAACACAATAAATGGTGGAGGTGGGATTTTTTTCATTGCTCTTTCATCTTTCAATGATTTGACCAGTTTTTTTTATAAAACTCTTCATCATAGCTTGTTTACATTAAATACAAGAAAGTAAATACCAGTTTCCAATGTAATTCTTAATAAATGTTTTGATATTATGCCGATGCAATTTAGTGCAACGAAAACGTTGCAAGTGTACAGTACAGCGGTTTGTGCAAAAAATAACTCAACAAAATGAACGTTATCTGGGTAGTTCTTGTGGTTTATTCATTATGCTTTCAAGGAAGTAGTTGTGATTGTATAGTTGATGAATACCACAACCTTATATGCGATTCAATGACCCTGGAACAAATAAATGCATACCCCCAAAAGGTAATTTGTTATCAATATTATTTTAGTCAAAAATAAAATTATAATTATAAGGTAGAACTTCTCAATATAATAAATCTATATTTTTCTAATAAATGATCCATTTTGTTATCTAAAGATTGAATTAACCATTAGTTGGTAACCGATTTGAATTTGTATCGACTTTGCACCGTTCTATCAAACTCTTATAAAGTTCAAACCTCATTGAAAAATAAAAATTTATCAATATTTTGTAGTCTTACTGGGAAAAAGTCTCTCTAAATGAATCACCCGTTAGTTGAAAATGTTCTTTCTTTGATAAAATTATTTATAATAACAAATATTTGCTGCTATAATTAATATTTCTTCAGATCCTTGTTATTTTTAATTGATAGATATCTATAGTTAGAAGGGAATGGATTATAACTATAAAATAAAACTGAACTATAAACATTAATTTGATAATCTTAATATCTTTTCAAATGTTTCGTATTAAATAATAAAAATTACATCAAGTAATATTTTAGGAGTCTTTCAAATCACTTACTCTGGAGCTGGCAGGAATAAAAAATATACCAAGCACAGCATTTAACTGGACCCATTTGACCCAATTTTCACTTCAAGGAAAGGAAATTAAGCAAATTGAAGGTTTCGCTTTTTCAAATTTAGGACATCTAGTAACTTTGGAAATAACACAAACATCAGTTGATGTAATAAACAAAAACACTTTTGACAATCTCCTAGCATTGGAATATCTAATTATTTCCTTATCAGATACCGAAAACATTGAAGTAGCTACTTTTGACGCCCTCAATGACCTGATAAGTTTGGACATCTCATCGAACAATTTCCGAGAATTACCCGAATTGGTTTTTGATGGTTTGGTGAATGTGGAAATACTTGATTTAAGTAATAATTATTTCGAAAATTTAGATCCACGTCTGTTCTTAGAAATGCTAGCACTAAAAGAGGTCAACTTATATGGAAATAATATTAAAGTAATACCAGAAAATGTATTTTTAGCGATTTCACTGCATGAAACATTTGCTGATATCACGAAATTTGTATCTAATCTTGAAGATTTGAACCTTGCATCGAATAAAATTGAGGAAGTGTCTTTCAGCCAATTTAGAAATTTTATAAAATTGAAAATCCTGGATTTAAGTATGTGTCGGTTGAGATCGTTTCAAACTCCTAAGGTGTTCGCCAATCTCGAAAATTTGATAAAGATAGATCTTTCGAAAAATAGACTTCAACAACTTCCAAACAGATTGTTTGATAACAATGTAAATTTAGTTCAAATTAATTTGTCTTATAATAAAAATTTAACATTTGGCAGTGTTGATATTTTTGACAAACTGTCAAAATTGAAAAACTTAGATCTTGAAGGCACCAACATAACAGAAGTTGATGGAAGATTATTTAAGAAATTAATTCGTTTAGAAAATTTAGATTTGAGTCACAATCAAATTACTAATCTACAAGTAGATACATTCAGAAATTTAAAACGACTTGGTTCTTTAACATTAAGTTACAATCGGCTAACAACATTAACAAATGGGCCATTTAACTTTTTGAATAATTTAAATGTATTAGAACTTGATTATAATAACATCAATAGCATAGCAAGCGATGCCTTTTCTAGTTTGAACAAAATGATCAAATTGGATCTACAACATAATAACATATCTCATATTAGTTTTGGTACATTCAATGTTCTACCGACCACCAATCGAATTGATACTACATCAAGGCTTGTCTTACTCGTTTTATCTCATAACAAAATTTCTCAAATCGACCAAAAAGCGTTAGGACCATTAAAAAGGTTGCGAATTTTATCGCTTGATAATAACGAATTGACTGAACTTGACCCAAATATGTTTCAATCCATGAACAAACTGGAGGATTTAAATCTAAGTGATAACAAAATTGAAACGATTCCAGGAACTCTTTTTGATCCTCTCAAAAGCTTGAAGAAGTTAGTGTTAAATTCTAATAAACTAGCAATATTATCATCTCGAGTTTTTCAAAAATTAAAAGAATTGGAAAAAATATTTATCACAAATAATGAACTAACAACCATTCCAGAAGTATTATTTAAAGAAAATCAAGAATTAGTTGAGGTTAACTTAAATTTCAATAAAATTTCATATTTGCCCTCGAATTTATTGTCTGGAACCACTATAGAAAAGTTGTACGTTTTTGGAAATCATTTAATGTTTTTGGAAGATGGATTTTTCATTGATACAGAATTGAAATTTATCAGTTTTGGTAGAAATCCGTTTCTTTGTCCCTGTCTAGATCGAGCTTTTGATTTGATTAACGACAATGATATTGATTATGAAAAGAATGAATATACAGATGGCAGCCGACCTGCATGTGTCGCTACAAAAATTAAAACTTGTGAATATGATAACAGTAATCTGGAGGAAGTTCTTCAGCGTTATAATAGCATTTTAAGTTTGTATGAATCAAAATAAACCAAATTATTACAAAACTGATACCCATTAATTACATTCAATAGCTACGAAGTTTTTAACTACTAGGTGTTTTACTATTTATAAAATTTTGCATATTTATTCCAGTTTGTGAATTTAATTTAAACTTAATTATTAAAATTAAGGTTATTGTATTATAGTTACTTATATTATTTATATTGAAGTTAAATTAATATAATAATTAATTTTTTCTATTATACATAATTATTTTACTTTTCTACAAATATATAAATAGAACAATTTTTTTAAAAATACTTATGTTATTTGTGTATACTTATTTGCCAAAAATTTACAACTCGTAATTAAAGGCTTAGAGATATTTAATACGAAGTAGGTTTATTCAAATAATCTTGTTTAAGTGCTTTTAATTTCTATAGTTTTTTGGATTTCATAGTAATTTTGTATCAGCAACTGCAGCAATGCAACAGGAAATATAATATTTAAATAATAATTAACAGTGATGAACTTTGAAAGACATCTTAAGACAAATTCTAGTTGTTATTCAACTCATGTTGAATAAATTTTTTGTAATTGATAATTATATTAGAAATAACGTTATTGAGTTTTAAAAATTATCATCATTTGACCTATTCTTCTTATCCTTTAGTGATCTTACTTTCCTGGTCCATTGTTATTAATAGTTGTTTTTACATTTAAGACGCCGTTTTTACTGAAGCGATTGAGGATAAGCGATATATAAACAGACGATATGCCTACGATTCGTACAAGCGGATATTTGAAATTTGGAGGTATAGGTAATGAAAACGGTTCACAGGCGCGCCTCGTATATCGTTCACTATATTCTCAGTATAACGGAGCCTTAACTGTAACCTATAAGTTTCTATAATAAAATATAATAGCTATAGGGTCCGGACTCCTATGTACAATATGTCCTTGTTTTTATTTTCTGAGGTTAGAAATCGTAATAAGCAAGCACACGTTTAAAATATGTTTTAGAAAATTCTTTTTAATCTGAATACATTTTTATACTAGGTACATATTTCACTATAAAACATACTTTTACGTATCACACTTATTATAACATCTTTGCTACATATTTCGGCGAGAAAATTTTTATTTAGAATGAATTTAACCAAGAAATAATAACCGAAATTGTCTACTAGATATGCATTCCACTAAACACTGATAACAATCGAAATGTTTTTTTTTCAACAATGACATAGCAATGGGTGAAACAACATTTCAAGCGTTGTAAGCCCCTAGTGGAATGTATCGTAGTATTTGTATTTTTTTAATATATATTATTTATTTATATATATATATATATCTGTCTGTCCTTTATGCATTCTTTAGGTGTTCGACCATTTTCCGTGAAACTTGGAGTAGTTGTTCTCCAGACTCCAGGGAAGGTTTCCACTTTTTAGATTTTCAACACAACCACAATGTACGCAAATGTAAAGTTCTGTCTAAATGTGAGTGATAAATAAATGTAAGTTTTCATGTTATCATAGTTTATAAAACAATGAATACCAAAAAATACTATATCTTGAAATAGTAGTTCTGTGGGGTAAAAATTTTTTGTAGCACAAACTATGGAACTAATTGTAATGAAATATTGTAAAAAATATCGTAGATCTTAAGATAACACATTGCCTATTAGTTGTCCTAAAAAAAGGTTTGGTTCCTGTAGGCTAACTATTAAATGCTAACTAATGCTAATTGAATGATATCTTTTTAATTCTAAAATAGCTGAACGCTTTTTAATGATATTTGGTATAAAAGCCTCTCAAGTCTTATAGAAAAGCAAGAGCTTTTTATTCTCAAAAGTGTATAGAACCTATACTTTGGGATAGCTAAAATCTCTTACTAAAGAAATATAGTTAGTAAGATAGTTGCCGGATATCCGTTTCATCTCTAATGTATATACACCTATATCTTGCTTTGCGTCGTTTCGTTTTGTGTTTTTTCAAAGTTGCGTCGCTGCTGAATAAGTACTAATTTTCACTGTGCGTCGTTAGCTTTTCGAAGTTGCGTTGTTTTGGGTTCGAGTCTTATATGTAAAAATGCTCGCTATTAAAAATCATAATTCACTCTGCGTCGTATTTTTTTGGAACGTAACCACGACGCAAAGTGAGGTATTGGTGTATACAAATTCCCACCCGTAACCCCAGAACCGTTGTTATTTGAATTTTCCCAGGAAAAAATTTCAAATAAAGTTGTATGCATCAATGAGTCTATTAAGAACTATAGAAAGTTCAAAGAAAATCGTTAGACCGCTTTGGAAAAAAAATTGATAAAGCTCGAAACTCCTAGAATAAAGTGGAGTTTTTAGTTGACCGATTTTAACCAATATATGAAGGCAAAATTCCAAGATTGGTAAAATTTGGATAAAACTTTTGATATGATATGGCTCACACACACACACAGCACGATGATTCTCCAGAGTGCCCGTCCTGCCCCGGAGTTCCAGAAACTCCAGAACACGTGTTCTTTGAGTGCCCATGTTTTGGCTCACTACGATATGTTCTGGAGGTGGCACTGAAACAGACAATTCAGCCGGACACATAAATGGAGGTAATTTTTTATATGTAAAAATATAATGTTGGTCGTTTTCTAGGACAAAACTCGACAAATTCTACACCAATTGAGCTCGAATTTTGATACAATATTCAATACGCTTCCGTGTGGTAGTTGAGAGGGAAGAGAATGATATAGATTGCTTCTTATGCCGGAAAAGTTGATGGTTCCCATAGGATAGCATAACAATTGAATCCTATAGGAACCGTGTATTTAAAAGAAGTTTCCATTGAGTTCGTGAGATAGCATTTTAACGCATTTTCCTCAATAAGGCCTGACCAATTTTACACAGTAACGAAAGAAATCTCTACAAAGTTGAAATTAAAAAATTGACAATATTTACTGGAAAATAAATATGATTTTCAATTTAACACCCGATAAAACTAATAATGAAATTTTATAAAATACTTGAATTTTTTCATCGTTCATTTTCGAAGATATTAATTAGATTTAACGTATTAAAATAATAGAGTTAATTTTTAAATAATTAACAATTACTGACTTAACAGAAAGAGTTTTTTAAAAGATAGGTACCTCAGATCGTAACATATTGAATACCATTAATCTTATAAAAGGTACGATTCCTGTACTATAGTTCCTAATCTTTTCTACTGAAATAGCTGAATGGTTTTAAACGAGATTTTAAAGTCTTAATAAAACACAGGTATTTTTTATACTTAAATTCGTATGGATTATAGAACCTTTGAGATTACTGATATATCTTCCTACAAAAGTAGTTTTAAGAATTTTGATGAACTTACTTTGGATTACTAACTTACCATTAAACTTACCATTACTAAAGTCTGGAAATAACTATCATCTTTTTCTGTCAAAATATAATAATTTTTTTAATTCGCTATGAAGATAGGAAATCTAATAATCAATTAATTAGATTAAGATACTCTCAGCAAAGCGAGCGGGTATCAGTCAGCTAGTCTATTAATAAACCATTTTTTTTAAATTCAATGTCATTAAACTCTATATTTTTCTTCTACGGAAAAAAAAAACTGATGCATTCAAATCAGTCTATATGGAAAAAGTATCTATATGTAAATAATAAGTACTTTAATCTCTGAATAATTAACATTGAACAATGAATTAAATGGACAGAATATAAAATGTACCCAACGAGTAGGTTATAAAAAACTAATTCTACCTATTTAATTGCAATAGAAGCAACAGATAATTCATTCACACATATAATAATTGGTGGAGGTGGGATTCTTTTCATTGGACTCTTTCAATGACTCGCCCAATCTTTTTTTATAAAACTCTTCATCATAGCTTGTTTGCATTAAATACAAGAACGTAAATACCAGTTTCCAATGGAATTCTTAATAAATGCTTTGATATTATGCCGATGCATTTCAGTGCAACGAAAACGTTGCAAGTGTACAGTGCAGCGGTGTGTGCAAAAAATAACTCAACAAAATGAACGTTATCTGGGTAGTTTTTGTGGTTTATTCATTATGCGTTCAAGGAAGTAGTTGTGATTGTATAGTTGATGAACACCACAACCTTATATGCGATTCAATGACCTTGGAACAAATAAATGCATACCCCCAAAAGGTAATTTGTTATCAATATTTTTGTAAGTCAAAAATAAAATTAGAAATAGGTATAAGTTAGAACTTCTCAATATGATAAATATATATTTTTCTAATAAATGATCCATTTTGTTATCTAAAGATTGAATTATCCATTAGTTGGTAACCGATTTGAAATTGTATCGACTTTGCACCGTTCTATCAAACTCTTATAAAGCTCAAACCTTTTTGAAAAATAAAAATCTATCAATATTTTATAGTCTTAATAGGAATAAATCTCTCTAAATGAATCACCCGTTAGTTGAAAATGTCCTTTTTTTAATGATACAATTATCTGTAATAACAAATATTTGATGCTATATATAATTGATATTTCTTAAGATCCTTGTTATTTTGAAATTATAGATATAGTTAGAGGGGCTATGGATCAGGATTCTACAATGACTACAATGAGCGCAAGAAAGAAGTAATAGGTCGCGACGTTTCACCATATATTATAGCTTCATCAAGAGCTCTGATGCATGCTCAGAATTCTTGTTTTTCTGTAGCTTCGGTAAATATGGTGAGAATGATTTCCATAATTTATTATCAATCATGAGTGTCAAATTCGTTTTTAAAATAGAAAAAATATATATAATTGGTATAAGTAGCAAGGCTACAGAAAGATAAGAATTCTGAGTATGCATCAGAGAGCCTAACGAAGCTATAATATATGGCGAAATGTCGCGGCCTGATACCCTTGTTGCATTCAATGTAAAATCCCGATCCATTGCCCCTCTAACTATATACATTAATTTGAGACTATCTTAATATCTTTTCAAATGTTTCGTAATAAATAATACAAATTACATCAAGTAATATTTTAGGAGTCTTTCAAATCACTTACTCTGGAGCTGACAGGAATAAAAAATATACCAAGCACAGCATTTAACTGGACCCATTTGACCCAATTTTCACTCCAAGGAAAGGAAATTAAGCAAATTGAAGGTTTTGCTTTTTCAAATTTAGGACATCTAGTAACATTGGAAATAACACAAACATCAGTTGATGCAATAAACAAAAACACATTTGACAATCTCCTAGCATTGGAATATCTAGCCATTACCTTATCAGATACCGAAAACATTGAAGTAGTAACTTTTGAAGCCCTCAATGACCTGATAAGTTTGGACATCTCATCGAACAATTTCCGAGAATTACCCGAATTGGTTTTCGATGGTTTGGTGAATGTGGAAAAACTGGATTTAAGTAATAATCATTTCGTAAATTTAGATCCACGTATGTTCTTAGAAATGCTAGCACTAAAAGAGGTCAACTTATATGGAAATAACATTAAAGTAATACCAGAAAATGTATTTTTAGCGCTTTCACTGCATGAAACATTTGCTTATGTCACGAAATTTATATCTAATCTTGAAGATTTAAATCTTTCATCGAATGAAATTGAAGAAGTGTCTTTCAGCCAACTTAAAAATTTTATAAAATTGAAAATTCTGGATTTAAGTATGTGTCGGTTGCGATCGTTTCAAACTGCTAAGGTGTTCGCCAATCTTGAAAATTTGATAGCGATAGATCTTTCGAAAAATAGACTTCAACAACTTCCAAACGGATTGTTTGATAACAATGTAAATTTAGTTCAAATTAATTTATCTTATAATAAAAATTTAACATTTGGCAGTGTTGATATTTTTGACAAACTGACAAAATTGAAAAACTTAGATCTTGAAGGCATCAATATAAGAGAGGTTGATGGAAGATTATTTAAGAAATTAATTCGTTTAGAAAATTTAGATTTGAGTCACAATGAAATTACTAATCTACAAGTAGATACATTCAGACATTTAAAACGACTTGGTTCTTTAACATTAAGTTACAATCGGCTAACAACATTAACAAATGGGCCATTTAGTTTTTTGAATAATTTAAATGTATTAGAACTTGGTTATAATAACATCAATAGCATAGCAAGCGATGCCTTTTCTAGTTTGAACAAAATGATCAAATTGGATCTACAACATAATAACATATCTCATATTAGTTTTGGTACATTCAATGTTCTACCGACCACCAATCGAATTGATACTACATCAAGGCTTGTCTTACTCGTTTTATCTCATAACAAAATTTCTCAAATCGACCAAAAAGCGTTAGGACCATTAAAAAGGTTGCGAATTTTATCGCTTGATAATAACGAATTGGCTGAACTTGACCCAAATATGTTTCAATCCATGAACAAACTGGAGGATTTAAATCTAAGTGATAACAAAATTGAAACGATTCCAGGAACTCTTTTTGATCCTCTCAAAAGCTTGAAGAAGTTAGTGTTAAATTCTAATAAACTAGCAATATTATCATCTCGAGTTTTTCAAAAATTAAAAGATTTGGAAAAAATATTTATTACAAATAATGAACTAACAACCATTCCAGAAGTATTATTTAAAGAAAATCAAGAATTAGTTGAGGTTAACTTAAATTTCAATAAAATGTCATTTTTGCCCTCGAAATTATTGTCTGGAACCACTATAGAAAAGTTGTACGTTTTTGGAAATCATTTAATGTTTTTGGAAGATGGATTTTTCATTGATACAGAATTGAAATTTATCAGTTTTGGAAGAAATCCGTTTCTTTGTCCTTGTCTAGATCGAGCTTTTGATTTGATTAACGACAATGATATTGATTATGAAAAGAATGAATATACAGATGGAAGCCGACCTGCATGTGTTGCTACAAAAATTAAAACTTGTGAATATGATAACAGTAATCTGGAGGAAGTTCTTAAGCGTTATAATAGCATTTTAAGTTTGTATGAATCAAAATAAGCCAAATCATTACAAAACGGATACTCATTAATTACACTCAATAGCTTAGAAGTTTTTAACTACTAGGTGTTTTACTATTTATAACATTTTGCATAATTATTCCAGATATTCATTTTAATTTTAACTTAATTATTAAAATTAAGTTAATTGTATTATAGTTAACTATATTAATTATCTATATTAAAGTTATATTAATTTTAAAATTTATTAAAAATAGTTCTTTGATACCTAAATATTTTACTTTTCTACAAATAAAGAAATAGAACATTTTTTTAAAATAAGTTATTTGTGTATATGTGCTTAAAATTTACAACTCGTAACTAAAGGCTTAGAGATATTTAATACGAAGTAGATGCTCAAAAATAATTCAAAAAATGTTGATGAAGTGCTTTTATTTTCAACAGTTTTTTGACTTTGATAGTAATTTTCCACCAGCAACTGCTGCCATGCAGCAGGAAATTTAATATTTAAATAATAATTAACAGTGAAAAACTTTGAAGGCTATCTTAAGACAAAATCTAGTTGTTATTCATGTTGAATATTTTTTTGTAATTGATAATTATATTCGAAAAACGTAAATGAGTTTTAAAAAATTGTATTCATCATTTTACCTATGCTTCTTATCCTTTAGTGATCATCTTACTTTCCTGGTCCATTGTTTTTAATAGTTGTTTTTGCATTTAAGACGCCGTTTTTACTGAAGCGATTAGCGATAATCGATATATACTCTAAATGACGATATGTTCACGATTCTCACAAGCTCCTCACAAGTTTAGAATGAAAATGCATGTAATACTTAGCACAGTATGAGCTGGCCCTAGTCTTGATTAAGGTAGAGCGAGATTGTCTTTCAGCGCCCTTTAAGAAGCTCGGGTATCAGCTGTGCACAAAATAGCTGTCACCTATGTAAATTAACAAGACATAAGTACATCTAATGGATTAGGTTCGAGCCTAATCGAACCGTTCCGTATAGATAGATTTACTTATTAATAAAATCAGACTTAGTATTTAAAAAGTTCGTATATTTACGGCTACGGATTTATCTAAATGCAATCGATGAAAATCCACAAATTTGTCATCGTCTCCCTACAAACTTCCAGAAAACTGACCTAGGAACAGATAACAGATGTTTCAACAAGAATTTAAACGAAATTTTACAAGATGCTTGAGATGGTGACAATATAACTTGAATTTTGGAAATTGTTCGGGTTATCTATACAATCAAAAACGGAAGATTTACGATACGTTAAATAGTATATGATGATCATCTAAAATATTATGATTTTAATTGATCTCTCATAGTAAATTATTACTATAGCAATTACAAAAGCATATTGCATATACCTATTGATTTTTTATTATTGTATACAAATGTAATTTCTCATTCTATATTGCAAAAATGTTTTTGCATTAAACACAAATCATCGTTGCAACAGGACGACCACTATATGGAAATCCCCAAGATTACCAATGGAATTCTCCATTAAACCATCATCTGTCTACGGTTACTTAGTTTTATCGTCAAATATATTTTTAAAAAAAGACTCAATACCAGTTTTGCTATTTCTTTCAATAAGATGTTACATTCTTCTACGGCTTGTTGAATAAATAACATTTATATATTTGGAGCGTTTTATTATTATTTTTTTGTTTGATCCAACAATGCTCATAATGTTCCAAAGGTTTTTTTCATTGTAAATGTTTTTTTTTTGTTATTAAAGAAAGTAGCTGTAGTTGTAAAGTGGTTCAAGATATTGAGGAGATTCAATGCCGTTCAACGACTTTAGAACAATTAAACGCATATTCACAAAAGGTACGAATAAAAATATGTCAAGAGGAGAAAAAAAAGTTTTAGCTAATTTATTTGAAACTAAACTAATTAAATTAACTTAGTTAAAAGAAACTATTAACTACTCCATTAGCTTGTTTTTTACGTATAAAAACTTCATCCAAGTTTCAAAACCTTTTGTGTTTTCTAAAATCAAACTAAAAATAATTATTTAATGGGAAAAAGTTTATAAAGTTTTGTCCTTCAATAGACTTTATCTACGAAAGGCCAGGAACAGGAATTCAATAAGTTTACATTTCTCTGGTTGATGAGAATTTTCCTAATTCTTGGAAAACACACTCAATCAACAATGGTCAGATTTTACCATTTATAAATATAATAATACATTATGGAATGACGAACTATCTTATTGTTAAGCTGTATAATTAACCAAAGATCTACAATTGTTAATATGACCAAGATGTTAAAGTGGTTATAAATAAATAAAGAAATAAAATTAATAGTAACGAAAAGAAACAAAAATACTCAGTGTGTCATTTTGCATAGAAAATGTCAGTAATTAAACATAAGGAATATTTTCGGTATTACCTATTAAATACTTCCAATAGTACAATATACTAAAAAATATTACAGAGTGGGAAAATTTTCTTATAAGTTCTTATCAGAATCTGCGTTCGTTACTATTCTGATTTGCAATCTCTATAGGTATACAAAACAGTATCTTGATTGATACAACTGTAGAAAAAACATAAAATGTGCAAGTACTACTTGACTTCATTTTCAAGTTCTTTGACTTAAACTTAACTTAAAATCAGGCCAAATACAAGTCAAATGTTAGTATCAAGTCAAGCCAACCATTGAATTTGCAAGTAATTTCATTTTAAAGTTTAAATATTCATTGCACAAAATGTTCTTGCCCTATTGAACTATTACTTGAAAGTGTTAATAAAGAACTGTGAGTTCCAATAAGGAAAAGTATTTCAAAATTCCACCTTTTATTGTTAGTTGTTAGTAATTTACAGACGAAATTAGAAGTTTTGAATTTTTTACGTGTTAGGCACTTTTAAACTACCAACTTCGGTAAATTCTAAGCCCTATAATATATTTTAGAGAAATTTTTTATATGTAGATAAAGTATTTTATGCTTAATTTTTTCATTGAAATTCTAAGATGTTTTAATGTTTACTATTAGCCACTACTCATCGATTATTATAATTCAATGATTCTCACAGCCCCTAAAAAGGTTGCAAAGAAAATTCAGGGTGTTATGCCTCCTTTTTCCAAGAGCCTAAACTATAAAATGTAAAGATGATTAGTTACAAATGATAACAACAATTGACTTAAATAACTAGTGTTTAAATTCAACTATGGGTTCACTACTTGACTTGATTTTTAAGCCACTTGACTTAATTTTCGAACTATTTGACATAAATTTGATTTCGAATCGAGTCAAGATCGAGTAATAGGTATATGTTATATGATCATTGAACAAATATATATAAACATATTTATACGAGTATAAACGTCAAAACAAGGCAATCATTGAATTTTCAAGTTATTTCATTTACAATTCAAAATATCAAGCTCAATTTATTTCAAAGAGTGTCCAACTACTTGACTTGATGAACCCCTTATTTCAACCAAAATTTCTTAAAAAAAACATTACGTTAGGTATATTATAAGTCCAATCAGTTTTGATATATTTCTATTGAATATTTTGTATATCAGGGGGTCGGTCATAAACTACGTAATTCGGGGGGGGGGGTAGACTCAATATTATACGTTCTTACTATAGGCAGGCAGGGGAGAGATTTTGATCTTACGTAAGATTTTGAATTGAAAATCTTACTACGTTGTTAAATTTTACTAATTTGTGATGAATTCATAAAATTTATATTAATTAGATTACAATAAGAACTACGAGTATTTTTTTATTAAACAATGTTTTTATAAATATGTTCACTTCTTACAAAAATTTTTACTGTAGGAAAAGGGGGAGAAGTTGTAACCTTATGATATTTTCCAATAGGAGGGGAAAAGGCTAAATTAGTACAAAAAAGTCTTACGTAATTTATGAACGGCCCTTTACTTGTACCTACTGAACATTTTACAAGTAAATATCAGTTAATTCTTAGTTACACGCACACTACAGTACTATAAAAGTATGAATACTGTTTGCTCGAAATCAGAAAATGTAAGCCAAATTATTAAATAGACATTTTTATGCAAAGTATCAAAAGGAATATTTTTGTTTCTAATCATTATTTCGTGTACCCAAAAGATTATAGAATAAATGAGCTTAATTGATCTAGGGTGGCGTCGAGATTAGTTTTTCAACAATCAGGGGATTTTTCATCAAACAGAAAGGTGAAAATTATTTTTGTTCTTATTCCTTCAAAGAAAAATTCCGATGAGAAGCAAAACTCGATCAATTTTTCCATGAAATTGCTAATTTTAGTCTAATTTTGAGGTTGAGGTTGAGGTCTAAGGTTATTCTTTTGAATTTCGTACATTTTTATGAATGTTATAAGGTATCGTATATTGTATACAAGTAAAACTAATTTTAAAAAGAAAACTAATGATATTTTTTCATTTTTAGCAATCATTTCCAAAATTGCAAGTCAATTTGATCGAAAAAAGAAGCATTCCGTCTGAAGCTCTTGATTGGAATCATTTAACAAGTCTCTCGATTAATAGTCCTACGATATCATCTTTAGAAGACAACGCTTTTGCTAACCTAGTAAATTTAAATCGTTAGCACATCAGCTTTACCAACATTCAAATAATCAACAATGATGCCTTAAATAATCTCGATTTGTTAGAAACATTAGAAATAATGAATTCAAAAATTGAAACTATAGATAAAGAAGCGTTTAATAGCCTTACTGATCTTATCGAATTGAATTTATCAAATAATAAAATTTCTGAATTGCCAGAAGGCATTTTTGATAGTCTATTTAACTTGGAAAAATTTGTCTTAAATGATAATGAAGTGGAAAACTTTCTTTCAAATTTATTTAAACGAATATCCGGATTGAAATATGTTGATATAAGTGAAAATCAATTGAAAGAAATACCTGAAAATCTTTTCCGAACTGATCAATTAGTTTCGGAGGGAAATTTTGTGTCGATGGAATCAAATGTCGAATACTTGGATGTTTCATGGAATCCAATCGAGGTGCTTTCTGAAACACAATTAAATTATTTAGAAAAGATAAGAACTTTTAAAATCGCTAACTGTAACTTAAAATCGTTAGGATCGTCGAAAACATTTGCCACTGTAAAAAATCTGGAAAGCCTAGACCTTTTTTCAAACGAAATCAAAGCTCTTCCAAAAGGAATATTTAACAATTTAAAAAACTTGGTTGATCTTAATTTATCTTACAATTTAAAAATAAAATTTGTTCGTGATATTTTTGAAAAAATAAACAAACTTGAAAATCTTAAACTTACAAAATATAGGCTTAAAAGCGATAATAGTATTTTAAGCGAAGTATTGCAAAAGTATAAACTTATATTGTCTTTATATCCGGTTGAATGTTTAAATTATGATGTTTGTTGAAAATTTCAAAATAAACAATTTGTTAAAAAAGGCTTTATTGAGACTACTACTAGTAGGGGAGGCTCGGGTCACAATTTACAAAAGTTGCATTTTATTTATAACTCCGAAATTATTCAACATTTAGAACTACTTTTTACGTCACATGGTGTTTTTAGTATTTAGGTATTATGTTATTAACATAAATCAAATATATAAAATAAATGATGTCAGATAGACATTTTTTCTCAAAAAAATCCTTTGCTGATTCTTACCCCGTAATTGAGGCTAGAATTAACAGCTCTGGGGTAAGTATTAACATGATTTTATATACCAACTAATATAAAAGAAAATAAATACGAGTATATGAATGACATTTTTTTAAATAAAATTATAATCAATACAGACGTAGGTATATCAAAATCATTGCAATCGTTTAATATTGTTTTCTTTACCGTTTCTATTATATTTTACAGTCGGATACCTTGTTAATACTGGCCCCAAGATATTACGTTAGTAGATTTTAACATGTTAATAACCCCGGTGATATATTAATCTTAGGTGGATCGTCCACTGGAACCGAATTCGGCCGAATTGAGTAACGGCCGTGTGCGGATCAATTAGGCAGAACTGGTCCGCTCACAGCCGAACTGCTATACTGACAAAAGACAGCCGTCTTTGACGGCGGACCGATTACAGCAACGGCCGCAAACTGGTCCGAACAAGGCCGAACGATAGAATAAGCTAATTCGGGCGTGCACGATCGTCTTCGGCCGAAAACTTCTCAAATCCAAACTGAATGGGATTTTATAACGCATTCGGCCGAACTTCTAATGTCAACAATGGATTGTGAAAAATTAATAAGTTGGGTTAGTAAATTAATAATCGGGTGGTACCACTTCTTTAAAATTTGACCAATTTCCGATTGATGGACGAATATCGTTCAAAAGATACTGAAATGTTGCTGTACTCAACTTATAATAATCGGAAAACTTATTTCCACCAATATTTCATAACAATATATCGTCAAATATATCCATTTTTACATCATAAACATGAATAGTTACTGTGAATACTGAACAGGAGAACTTCTACAAAACCGTCTCTAGTGGACGAATTCATTCAGTCGTGTTACTTATCGGCCGTTGATGACCGTCAAACGGCTGAATAAAATAAAAACACCCGTCAAACGGCCAAACTGATTTCGGCCGAATGACGGTTCCAGTGGACGACCAGCTTTAGCCCCAAAGGTAAATTTTTGAAATAACATAAAAAAAATTTGTTAATTGAAAATTAAATGGACATTGATTTATTGAATTGTATGTATGAAATTGATGACTTGTTTTACTTCTGTACAATATGTAGTTAAATAAAGATTTCCAGTTGATTTGAATGAAGTTGTTGATTTTATGAGCTCTCAAAAAGTTTGAGCGAAATTCATGTTTTGCCGCATGGTCGGGATTCTTGTTCCAAATCCTCCTATTTATTTGTAGATCGATATATATATTTGAACCTATTTTGAATGATACGATTTTCGACCATGGATCGATCCAAAAAGTCTTGAAACTCTTTAATTAGTCTTTATTTCAGTAATTTTAGTGAGAATGATATTTAACACAAATTAAATTCGTCAACTCCAAACGAAGAAGAGGTGGGTTTGCTAGTATAATATATTACAATGACAAATGACTTAATAGTTAACTAAATAATGTGAACAAACTTGTAAATACTTTTGTCTTTTATAATTTGACTCAAAGCTTAGAAAATCTTTTGTGCATAAGTTATGATCATAAAACGTATTTATAAAAATTGAAGTTTCGTAAAGAAATCGTTTTCTCGGTTCTGAATAGTTTTTTATAGAAAATTACAAATGCACTACCCATAAGTAAAAAAATGTATAAACTTGAATTTTAACTATTCAAATGTAACTCAACAGTAATCGGAGATTTAAGTATATGAGTTAAAATTTATTTTAAAATTTGTTATTAGCTTAAAATTTTGATTCTTCAAAACTGATATTGGAATAACCTAAAGATAAAAATTTGTGCGTAAAATAAAGTAATGTCTAGATATTGTGTGTGCATAGGTCTTTATCTGGCGTCCTGATGTGTGCTCACCGAAGCATGAAAAGTAAATATAGAGGGAGTGGTCAGCCCGACTAAGGCGAAAAATGTTTTAAAGGTTTCTTGGAGGATTTTTGAATTGGGATCAATAAGAGTAGTAATATTTAGTATTAAAAAAATAAATAAACGTGTGTTCAAAATAAATTGTTGTCTTAAAATACAAATCCTAAAAATCCGTCAATATTAACAGTTAAAAACATAAATATATCTGTAATTAAACTGACAATAAAAAAATTATCAAATTAGATAGTTTTTGAAGGTCCTTTAGAAATGATGTGCGTCATTGGAATCCTTGAATTACTTTTATTAGTTTCAAGTTCGCACAAAGCTTTGAACAGCTCATATTTTTGTAGATGTAAAATATGTGCTATTTTTACACACTTTACTATTTTACATATGTACTTTAAATTGAAAACAACGTGATAATGCTGTTTAGAAAAGCTCTAGTAAGAAAACTCAAGTTCAGTAAGGATCAGCAAATTGAAGTTATCAACAAAACTGAATTTTAAAAATGTAGAATTTAAGTTTTATTTAGAAAAATAATAACGATTATGTATAACTTAATTTTTTGTTATAGTTATCACAAACTTAATGTTTAATACTTATAATTAAACATTTTTTACCTATAGGTGTTTTATTTTTAGAGCTGATTATTATCTTAATTTGTTTTAATTGTGCGCGTTTTGTCGGTTTCTTTAGTTAATTATTTTATTAAAACTTTTATGAAGTATATAAATAGTATCTATTAACATTTTTTAAATTGCCTATTTGAGATACTAAACTGTCTAAAACTTATTAAAATAATAAAAAGTAATAAATTATTATTAAGACAAAAGTACCTATGGAACTAAACACACGTAAGTAGAAAGATAAAAAAATAGGTAGGTAATAAGTTTATAATAATTTAACTATAGCAAAGTATTTAATTTTTATACGTAAATACGTAATTAGGTATACGTAAATAATTAAGATGGGAAAAATTGCTAATAAAATATTTCTTAAATAAAAGCAATACATTCAAACATATAGAGAATGAAGAACTTAAATTATTATTTGAGGCATTGATATAAGATAGGGAGTACCTAAGTCCAGAAAACCTCATTTTATAGAGCAAGCAAATACGTTCATACATCGCTAGTATCCTTGTTACCAGAACCATATATTCCGACGTTAATAGCGACTAAACAACTTTCAACACTGACTTACTGATTTTTTCAGACAATTTTCAATCAAAAATTTAGAAAATTGTTTCAACATAAGCACGGTGACACCGTATTGATTTGTACAAGGTTTTTAAAATGTTTTGCACTGCAGATTTACTTAAATTTCAAAAGATGTTTTATTTTCACAAAAAAATTATTATCATTATCCCTATTATAATTCCTACGATTCATGATTACCTATACATCCCCCTTAACATAAAAGTACCTCAAAAAACTTAAAACATCACGATAACATTTATCATATTGGCGAAAAAATATGAACATGTCTGAAATCGAGAATTCCTCAGAACGCTGCGCTGTGTAGTGAGTGATTTAGGCTGCTTTTCATTTACACAAAAACGACCTCTGTGTAACGCAGTGTTCGATACACAGCGTTCCATTTATTAGAATGTCGAACACGGCTGAACACTGCGCGACACTCGAAAAAGCCGTGTTTGACCGTGTTTTGCCCAGGATTACCAACACAAAGAGAAGAAATCTCTTCTCTGCCTATGATTCCCTATGCTTATTAATTATTCAGGTTCTTCAGGTTGGTATTAAAAAACCAAAAATGCAGTCTAGTATTTGTTCTAGTCGCTCTAGTATTATTTTGAGATAACTCTGTTTCATTTTGCGGTGTTTCGCAATGTAACGCAGAGTCGCTCTGTGTTAATAAATGGAGCAACCTTAACTTATAAGTGTTGTGGGCGCTAAATAGTGATTTCCAAGTCATATAACTAATTGTGCCCGCTTTCATGCATAGTTCTGAATGTTCTGTTTAGGTATTTACTCTAGCAATATACATAGAATTTTCCAAATTTGTATGGTCCTTCTTTAAGGCTGACATTAGGTCCTCAAATTTTCAAATTGATCGGATAACCAAGTAGTTCTTAGTTTGTAGTTTTTTATCTAACAAAATATACGTTTAAACATTGAAGAGCTGATTTACAACGTCTGACGTCACATCGCCAAAGACAACTTGTAATAGATTGCGCAACATTTCATTGCATATACGATAATAATATGCAAGAAAATGATATCTCTGTAATAATTTCTAATTATGTAAGATATGAAATCAAAAACAATCCACCTATGGGTAAAATTTGTTATGATTTTTTATCCACGTACATATATTTGAAATATTTTTTATTGGACTTAAGTACTAGGTAAGTATGTACATGTATTTTAAAAATTGTTTCGTAAAATTTATATAAAAGTATACACTAACGTTTGTCGTGAATTTAAGTCATAATAAACTGTCAAAATTAATTTTCCTTATATCGTAATTCATAATCAAAATAATTTGTGCGTAAAATTATAAGCCAAAACTATTGTCATGAATCTTGTTTTAAAATAATGATTCCATAAAAGATATGGAGTAAATAGAGAAACTATATAAAGATATTTCTCCTGTGAGGCTTCGTATTAAATAAAAGTTGTAGGCATTAATGCGCATAAGAACTATAACAAGTTTAAAGAAAATAGTTTGAGCCGTTTTCGAAAAAAAATTAAAAAGTTCTGTAATGGTGGGCGTGGTTACCCACATTTATTTACATTAATATATATACAATAACATAGGCCAGCGCTGGCCAAGAGCAGATCACATCATAAAGGTTTATCATATATTTTTCCCAAGTCAGCTGCGAGAGATAAACACTGCATTTTCCAATTTCCAGCCGCCACAGTTCAAATACCCATAAATTATAGTTGAGCTGCCGGTCAACCGATTTTAAACCAAAAGCTTCGCACCACAACTAGATATAATATGCAGGCTAAATTCCAAGTTTGGTGAAATTCGGATGAAGCTTTCGATACGATATCGCTGTTACACACAGTCACAGATACACACACATATAAACATTCGAAAATTCGAACCGTCTACAATACTTTCTTTACTATAGGTATAGTAGTAAAAGAAAGTACTTAATAAATATGGAAATTACCATGACTTGTAAATTATTTGAAAATATGAAGGTGGATTGAGATATTACAGAAATATATTTTTTTGTTCTTATACCTAAAGATAATATATGAGCCGTTTAGAGCACACATCGATTAACTCCGTAATGCAAAAAGTTGAGCAGGTACATTGATAAAATAGACTTCTGAAATACATTGTCTCTTATGGAAAAGCTAAAAAGCAAGTTATCATTTAGAGCTGTTATTACTTATTATTAGAATTTTTTTTCAGGTATCTAAGTATAAAGTTAGAAGTCAATGTTTTGGCATGAAAATTTGTAAAAGTTGAAAAAGTGGATTTAATCGATATGTGCACTGAACGGCTCATATGTACATTATACCTATATGGAGATTAATAATTATTTATGTTCAATTTAATTTTTTATTTTGGGTTTAGTTACAATTTATCTGTAGGTACCTATCTTAAATTTGACGAATATAATTATAATAGAAATTTAACAACTCTAATTATAATTTTCCATAAATATGGAGTTACATATATTAGAGAAAAGTTATATTTTATAATACATTTTTGATATTTTGCAACTAAAATACTTACTTTAAATAAGAGTGGTACAAATAATTGAGATGTACTTAGTCATTTGAAATATAAAATATTCCCTATATACATACATTACATTTTTAATCGAGTAGGTACATTAAAATTTAAATACTAAAAATGACTGAAAAAATTAATATTAGTAAATTAATCTAATAAATAAAACATTTTCGTTAAATTTCCTTAATTTTTGTATTATTTTATATGCATTCTTAAAAATGAAAAAAATCCACTCAGGTTTGCTTTTAAGATCAGGTTTTTTTTCAAGTTTTGCGACGTTTCGTTGTTAATCACAACTTCTTCAAATATAAATTAATTACAAAACTACCTTTAAAAAATGTCATACCTACATATACATGAAAACAATAATTAAACATAAATTTTTTTTAAATGAAAAATATGTAAGTAACTGATTATTTAATATAAAAATTCCAAACTCTTCTAATGAACTTAAATAGAGTCATTGAAAAATTTGATTAAATCGAAACAATTTAGCGAAATATTATATAAAAAGTATTCAATTATCATTCGTGCTTTTTTTTTTAAATTAAATTTCCTTTATAATAAATGATCATTCTATATTAATAATATAATACGAGTAGATTTGCATACTTTTACGAATGTTTGAAAATCAAAGAAAATATTTTCACCTCGATAAAACAATACCAACACTTTGGAAAATGTTTGCAATGATGTAAGAACGTGAATATCTTTCATCGTTCCCTTTTACATTTATTATTTTACTGGTTCACCGAAAAAAGGATAACGTATATAAAGCGACGGGAAACAAGTGGGAGCGAATCATTATTATTACTACCATCAGCATCATTGTCGGTATCAACATTCTATTTCAAATTCACAAACTGAAAACTTGGCAGATACAGACGGAGATAATATGACGTGTATGTGTGTGTGGGGTTCTCCTGTTGCGGGTGTTGAATCGGGGCGGTTCCTGTTACTCCTGTTTTTCATGCTTGTATTATCAGCAGCTCCGCCTTGATTCACACACGTGTACACGTTTATTTGTAGTACAAATAGAACGAATTCTATTATGACTGTGTTCGTGATACGGTTCCCCTTCAGGAGAGACAGAGAACTCGGTTCCCTGTTCCTGTTCGGTATATTTTGGGGGCGGTTGGTACACGACACACACACGGAGGAGAGCGAGTCATCCGTTTTTCGAGGATTGGTATTGTGGCCCTTTATGGCTCCACTACCTCTTTATCTACGCTAATGCCAATGTGGTCGTCCTAACGTCATCATTGTTCTTAGCAAAGGATAACTGTGAGTTTTTGGAGGATGTATGCGTTCTATAGTAGTGGTATACAGTGGCCGTGGTTTGCGTCGTTGGCGGCCTCGTTATCTTCGTCCTAGAACATACACATACTATTGTTGTTGTTGCTATTATCATTATTATTACTCCTATTCTGGTTGTCGCTATTATTCTTACTACTTCTACATATTGTCGTTGGTATTGTGATGATGGTGTTGTATAACTCTCCGATGTACATATGTGTTGTTTGTGATCATTAACGCCTGAGAATTCGTCCTCGATGACTGCAGAGCATTTCTGGATTTATCCACGAACATTTTTTCACAAATCGCATTAAAATTGCACCGAAAGGCCAAACTAGTTTCATATGTGCTTCTACACCAACTGCACTTGATATAAAACTGTGACATAATAAAGGAATCAGACACGTTTTTATTATGATAAAATATTTGATTAACAGCAGTTTATTAGCGACAAGGACAAGGAAATCATTTTATTACTCTCTGCTTACATTTGTGTGATTAACCAAAAAAAATAAAATTATGTGATATATTCGTTTATCAGGATTTTTAAAGTAAACATTTATCAATGTAAGTTACATTGTTGATGAATTCGTAAACGTTAAAAACAAACTACTTGGCTCAGTTTTAACTAGAGAGTGGCGCTAGAATACGATAAATACTGTGAATATGTTGTACGAGTTAACCGTGTCAATGTTGTGAAAGCTCGCCAAATGTGTTTAGTAGCAATGGTTGATGATGGACGTTTAAATTTGTCTGTGAATGAGTTACACGAATCAGCGAGTCATCAACTTCAGCATCAATTATCTCAGGAGCATTTGATTCAAACGCATCATCAACAAGACATGCTTTTGGATACGAGAAGGAATTTTTCTTCGACAGGAGGACCACTAGGTACAAATGAAACACCGTTGGACTTACGAGGTGGTGTTATTGATTTGGTTCCATCATACCATCACCACCATCATCTTTTACATCATCACCACCATCAAACCACTACGACAACAATACCCTCGACCCGAAATCCTCCATCGTCAGACGGTTCTCCATCCCCATCACCAAGGCCATATTCACCTCAACATCAATCTAATGATTTGACACCAAATAAAAAATCGTCATCGTCATCATCATCAACCACTGGCGGCGGTGGAGGAGGTAATAACGGAAGTGGATCGGGATCATCAAACGTAAATCATCAATTAATCAAACCGCCATATTCGTATATCGCTTTAATAACAATGGCTATATTACAATCTCCGCATAAAAAGTTGACATTAAGTGGAATCTGTGAGTTTATCATGGCCCGGTTCCCGTATTATCGTGAAAAGTTTCCCGCGTGGCAAAATTCGATAAGACACAACTTGTCGTTGAATGACTGTTTTATTAAAATTCCACGTGAACCAGGCAATCCTGGAAAGGGAAATTATTGGACGTTGGATCCATTAGCGGAGGATATGTTTGATAATGGAAGTTTCTTACGACGGCGGAAAAGATACAAGCGGCCGTCGCCGAATATGATGTTAAGAGATCACCATGCGTCGGCAATGGTGGCGTCTTTTCTCAGTAGCCAGGAAAGTTATTCTCATCATGGATTTATTCCACATCCAAGTTTGCATAATTTACCAACGGCAGCATATGCGGCTGCTTATTTTCCACCAAATTTGCCGTTGTTGCCTCCAATGGATCTGTCGCGGTTGGGAGGACTTGGCGGCTTTTTGCCGCAACCGTCTTCAATTTGTAAGCCAGTTGCAGTAGCTGCTGCAGCCGCAGCGGTGGCTACCAGTGGAGTTCATTCGACCAACCCCCAAATTTCAGTTGGACAACACAACTTGATCGATACGGATCAACTGATGTTTGCGGCAGCAGGCCGTAAAAAGATGAAAAATGGATTTTCAATCGAATCAATTATTGGTGGAAATGGAAGCAGTGGTCCAGGTGGTGGCGATGATTGCTCTTCGCCGGGAAACGGAAGTATTAGTGATGGGTTCTATGAACGAACGCAAAAACCGTTACAATTAGTTAAAATTAAGGTGGATTCCACATCTTCTGATCATGATAACGTTTCATCATCATCGCCGTCGCCACTGCCAAATCAAACCACACCAATACCGACAAATCCAATACAAAAAATGTCTCTACACAATAATCCTAGTTCGGCATTTTCGCCACTCTCAACAGTTTCCGACGAATGGACAAGATGAAAATGCGACAAAGATCTATTTGCAAACATTTATTTGTGATGTGACTAGTTTGGAACTTCATATAGAAATAATGGACCAAGAAATTGTATTTATTAATGTGTAAATCGACTCATTTTATTATTAAACAAGTAAAAATTCATTTTAGTTACTCGCAAGTTGAACAACTCTTCGTTGAGCGATTTTCGTAACTATCTTCTAAAGACTTGACATGAAAAGAGTGAATACTTTTTATTTTAGTGCTATATTTAAGTATAAAAGATAGTTGAAATTGATCAACGAATAGAACTTGATATTTAATAAAAACTATATTTATAGAAAATAAATTAATTGTCTATTTAAACAATGTAAATAAAATATCCGTACGCTAAGAATAAAAATATTTTAATTTTATTATTTAAGTATTGTTTAACTTTCTGGTCAAATCTATTGTGCAACAATAATATTATAACTATTTAATTAATTTTTAATTAATATACTATTAAAAAATAAACAAAATATATTAAATACATTTTGGTTAAATTATTTGAAATATTAAATCAATAAGCTTGCAAAGTGAATTTTGATAATAATTTTTTTTTCAGAAAAATGTACAGCGCTCTGTCCATTTTAATTGCTTTATCGCAGTATAGTAGGTACGCGTCAATTTTCCATTGTTTAAACTGGGATATTTGATTTTATAGCATCATATATCGCATAAGAAAATGGCGGAAGAGCTTTAAAAATTTAATATAATATAAATGACAGATAGGACATCTTGTTGAACAATATGAAATTTTCAAAATACTATTCCGTGTTATTTTATCGCTTAAAAATCAGTTTTGGGTTAAAGTTTAATTTTAACGGCAAATATGACGTAAACTCCACGTAATGTATTTAATATTCATACATTTTTAATTGCTACTAATTAAAATGGACGCTTTTCGTACTGTTTTAACTAATTTTTGTGTGATAATAACATAAATAACATAACATCATATTTTTGGCAGCTCGTGTGACAAAACTAATGTTCCTAATCTCTTTATGTACACCTTCATTAGTTGGTAATAATTGAATAAAATAACTCTTGGGAATTGTAAAAATATTCATTTGAAACAGGGGAATAATACAATAAATGTCAAATTTTTAATCAGTTTTACAATTTTACGTTTTAATTTATTTGATTTACTAGTAATTTCACTCGTGTAAAATAATAATGTTTGGTTTAGGTAAGTAGGTAAAAGTATTTGCTTGGTTTGTATTAAGCGACATTATAATAGTAAAAGAAAGAGATTTCTTTTCAAATAAGTATCTAGACCAGTGGTACTTAACCCTGCTGGAGGTGCTGACCCCCACCAGTTTCATATGCACATTCGCCGAACCTGTCTTAATTATAAAAATTTAAAGGTTTTTTTAAAGGTTTTAAAGGTCTAAAGGTTTAAAAACAAGTTGAAGTCGGGTTAAAGATTGATATTCAAATATAAAATCAAACCGAGCTTTGATTTTGTTAATATTTAATTTACGAATTAAAATATCAAGCAGAACTCGTTTAAAATACGACGAACTGTTTAACTTTATAAATCTCTACCGTAAGATTACAATTAAATTTATATTGCTGCTTAGTACGATTTGCCAATAACGAAACCACTCATGGTATTCCATATCTCTTAGTCCTGAAATATATTCCTTAGTTTTAATTTAATCACACTGTAAAAACAATTATTTAAATAACATGATTTGGTTATTTCAAGTGTACCATTGTTTGATGTTACGTTTATTCCAATCTAGTTTTCTTCTTAATTTGAGTTATAAGTATTGTATTTAGAAATATTTTACTATGTTTGATTAAAATTAATAATAAAAACTGTTCATATTACGATTATTCTGTTTTTTAAGGTTTACTAATAATGAGCTATGCTATTTGATAAAAAATAGGTAGGAAACAAACAAAATTATAGAACTCAAGAAAATCCCTTAAAAAAATCCAAACTTATTGACTATCAGGTAGTTGCATGAATCATTTTTCATTGTCAGTCATTAATTAATTTTTGAAAAAATTATAATAATACCCCTTACGCTTTTCCTCTATATTCTTGTACATCCCTTACGACGGGAGACGTAGACATTTTTTCACAAAAGCAAATGAAAATTTTCTAATTAAAACATTCCTCATTTTTCTCGTTTTTAATTAATGAAAGTAACGGCGATCGTTTCATCCAATTCCATTTATCTTCCTTTCTTCGCGATCCAGAAGGACTTGAAGACAGAAAAAACTGCGTGGAATGGAAAAAAGAAAATAAAAATCGAGTGGTGAAGCACAAAGAAAAGAATATTGCCTTTTCGTCACGTTAATGAATTGCTTATTTATTATCGTTACGTTTTTAATTACTGCAGCACGTGCGTGTATAAATTTTTATTGACGTTTTAACCAGAAAAAAAATTAAAAATAAAAGTTTATTGGGCGAAATATCCCTTTCTTATATATAGCTATAAAATGAATAAGTAATATTGATAAATATATCGGCTATTTTCCCTTTCGGTGATAAAAACAAACATTATAAACATGATAATTATTGATATAATAGTTGAAGACGGCAAAAAAATTGTTTCAAAATTAAACTAGAGGTATGTCCAGGACTATCTATGTCTTATCTATAATATTAAATTTATATCTAGGTATGTAGGTAACATCGAAAACACTTTAACGACAGAAGTAGCTTTTTTTTAAAATAGTAAATAAATTTTTTTTTCTGGGAACTGATAACATAGCCGGTATATAAATACCTATAGGTTATAAAAATCGTATAATAAATTACTCACAATAAAATTTTAGGTGTAGGGATGCTAAAAAATTTCACTATTAGTGGAGTCACTTTAGCTTTCAATCTCGGAGCCCAAATACAGTGTATAAATTTTAAAATAAATTAATGAATTCAATAGTTAATATCCTCTATAAAAATGTTTACCCATCAAAAATTGCCGCTATGCTCGAAATATTTAAATTTTTTATAAATAACAATAAGACGTATCACTGCACGATCTCAGTCCCACTACTGTCTGCGACAAGCATGAGAGTGAGAGAGAGGCAATGATGTACTACATACTTGGTTATTGACTTGATTATAGTTATAATTAATTATTAATTAAGTAATTGTTTAATTAATAAATTAATTATTATTAATCCTAAAAAGAAATTAAAATTTAAAAAAATTCTATTAACAAATATTTCTGAAAAAAATAATTATTTATTATATGCAAATAGCTAAATTCGCAAAACATAATGTATCTCTGATTTTTTAGTATGTTGTTTGGACCCATTAGGACTATGTATTCTCAAATTTGCAACTCTCAAAAAGTTGTGGAAAAATGTTTAAAGAGGAAAAACCGTGAAATTTTTGAACCTGTTTCAGATTCTGCTCGTTATCTTCTAATCAATGCATTTTTATTCGAAAGCTATTCTGTACGTTTTTTAAGAACATTAAATTTGTTACAAACTAAGCTCAACCGGAGCTCTGCAGGACAATGGGTTACCAAGTTACGGCACTTTAAAAATAGGCCAGTTTTTTGGAAAATTGAAAATTTTAGTATTTGACCTTTTTTGGAACGAAGTTGCGTCGAAACCATTGATCCTACGAGCAAAACTTATAGAATATAATTTGTAAACAATTTAATGAACTTTAAATTAAGAGCAAAGGAGGACCTATAAGCCTCGTAGTTTTCTGCATAAGGCATTATACAGAGCTCACTAGTTTGATTTAAGTAGGTAAATCAGAAAACTTAAATCATTTTTAACTAACAAAAACACTTCCAGCTTGACACCATATGCGTTTTGACGTGATAACGTCTTATAAATTGATGAACTACGGTAGCCTTCATGAAAAAGTGTCACGTTCCGTCGGAGTCTGTGCGTGCAAGCGAGAACGCGATACAAGAGATAGAGAGGCATGATTAGAGTTCTGCTACTGGAACGCCGCCACGCGAGCTTCTTCGAGAACTTCAACAATAAACTATGCCTCGTATTCAATAATTGTTGAATCCTAGACAACGTGTTTTGTGTCTTTCTTTTACAATTTACTTAATAAGATTTAATTGATTTCCTTCATTATTTTCAGTCTGATTTCATTTCTAAAAAATTTTCAATTAACTCCTTCTTTGTATTATACAAAATAATGATAATTCAGTGATAATACTTAATTCAATTCAATTCATTAAAGTACGCAATTTTTCATCAATGTTTCTTTACGACGTTATCACGTAAAAGTATCGTCCGTAAACCGACTTTACAGACAACCAATTCTTTTAATCAGTACTTGGGCTCTTTATTTATTCAAGGGTCGTTCAATAAATCTTTAGAAAATCTAAGAAACAAACCGGAGATCCATGAAAACTGTTTGTTTTTCAAAAGTATCATGATTCCATAGAAAGTTATTCATTATTTAGATTTATCGATTGCGTGGATTAAATTTATCATTGACTTTTAAAAAAATTTAAAAAATTGAATTTAAAATAGTGGTTAAAAATGTGTATGGCTTAACGCCGAAAGAAATCAAAACTGAGTTGGATCAAGTTATAATGGCATATCTGCTTTGGCGTTTGTAGGTACTATTTATAATGGAGTAAATGAATTTAAACGTAGCCGTACATAAAGAAAAATGAACATTGTTCGGAATGTCCAGAAAAGATGACTATACATCCGAAATAATTAATCAATAAAATCCACGATATGTGTTTCACCATCCACGATGGTGTTAAGCGATCAATAACTTAAAGTGTGTGAGATAGTTGAGACTACAGACATATCACTATATAGGGATCGTGTTTTCAATTTTACACTAAAAATTTGGTGTGAAAATTTTTCGACAAGATGGACGTGCCGCGTTTGACCAAAAGAAAAATAAACGCAATCTTGTTGAATCTGAGGCTACTTTGGAAGTATTTCGGTGTAATCCGGATAAATTTTTGCATTGTTTTATAACTGTAAATGAAACATGGATTCAGCACCATCCATCAGACATAAAAGAATAGCCAAAAAAGTAGCATTTTAAAGTGATCTAAAAGAGGGGTGGGTGGTAAAATCGATTAAAAAGGTTACGACCACAATTTTTTGGGTTATAAGAGAAATTTTCTTGATTAATTGAAAAAAGGACAAACAACAACTGGAGATTATTACGCATCTTTATTGCAACGGGTTAGGTAGAAATTAAAACTAAACGCCCTCATTTAGATAAGAAAGAAGTCCTCTTTCATTAAGACACGGCCCCACACCTGTGCAGTTTTATTGGCTATACTAAAATTGGCTATACTTGTGGAATTGATATTCGAATTGTGACCATGTCCCACATTTTTACTAGATTTGATCCCTAAAGGAATTTTTTATTACGAAATTTTTAAAAATGGCTTTGGTGATAACATTTGGGTGCCAACGAAGAAGTGATTTCCCAAACAAATGTTTATTTTATGGACCTTCCGAAATCGTACTTTTTGAACAGGTACAGAATCTTGAGAAATGTCTGGAAAAGTGTATCTATAGAGCTAAAAAAATTATGTTGAAAAAAAAAGTTACTCAAAATACTATGTTTTTTTATCTTTTTTTAAGGAATTATTGAACGACCCTCGTAATACAGTTATAAAGTTAACTATTATCTATATAAATATAAAGAGCCGATTTTAGTTTTTCCTAGCCACTTTCTTCACTATTGGACTGATTTAAATAAAAATGTTTAGTTTTGTTCCTTGTACACTGACTTTCTTGCAAAAATATAAGCTATCTGAATTTGTTTAGTTAATTTAAAATAATTAAAGTTTTAAAATTGAAAATAAAAATTGAAATATGATTTTCCGTGGTGTAAAAGAGTGCAAATTTCATACACATATAATTTTTACACTTACGTTAGCAGATCTAAAAATTTGTTATGATATGAACTGTTAAGAATTCTAGAATCTAGAGAATGTATTCAAAGGCTAATTCGAGGAAAGTATTATCGTTTCAAGTCTTAACTATAGACAATAAGATAGGGATTCAATTTCATCAGTCAAAGTGTAGGTATATCACTCATACTAATTAATATTTCTACTTTTGCCACATCGTGAACATAAACGAAAGGGATGATCTAATAGTAATGCTTCCATTGTAAACGCCTTACAATTCTGTCTTCATTAAATTTGCATGAAAAAATAACAAACCCTATTAGTAACTATAATCTTTGAGTAGGTACATCAAAATAAAATATAAACATAAACTATATTTATATAAATAAAAATTTGCTTTTGCAATGAGAAAATCAGTTATATACTTATAGATACCAATTTAGTTTATTTTACACTTAGCAAAGCGGGTGGGTGGCATATTTAATATTCGTATATAAATTAACTATTCAACTATCACGTTAAAACTTTCAAATTGTAGATTTTATATCTTGTAGAAGAAAGTTTGCGTTATTACGCTTTCTCACTGCGCTTATGAAATACACGAGTACATATATTTTTATTGTTTGGGTGATTAAAGAGCTTTAACATCTATGACAGTAGCACAACTGTCTAGTAGCAGAAAATTTCTGTAATCTAATTATCTAAGAAAAATCTAAAAATAAATAAGAAATCTTAAACGGGAATCAAACCGAGCATCATTGATACATGGAGCGGAAATTTTGCAAGTATACTTAGGGGAAGTCAAATAATTATTTATTTTTAAAAAATTTCGAATTTTGACAAAGAAAACAAAAGTTACCAGGTGAAAAATGTTGAATGTTTTTTTTTTAATTTTATTATTAATTGTATAAAAATAAAATTAGTCTATTTTAGTTTAGTTTTATGCTAGTTTTTATGCTAGTTATATTAAATAATTGTGGTCTACGCATTTTATCTATTTTAATTGGAACTCATGGTTAGTCCAATTGTTGTTCCAAAAATAATTACACGTTGTAAAAAGGCAAATAAACGTATTATAAACATTCGAAAAGACAACAATTGTTTAACATATTTAGATAAGAATGATGAGTATAATCATCGAGTTATAAATGTTATGATAGTGATGACGCACGTAAACTACACTGATATAAGCATGTAGGTATAGGTATTTGCTTTTTCAAAAAATGTTCATAAACTTAAAAAAAATGGAGTACCTACCTAACATTAATAAGTAATTAAAATAAGAAAACGGGGTTTTATAAATACTTTTTTTTTAGTTAACAGGTTAATGAGATGTTAAAAAATAAAATTGTTTAAGTTAATAGCTTCGAAGAAAGACTGAAAATCCAATTTAAAAAAAAAATTTTGAATCATTTGTGCGTTAAATGTTTAACCTTCTGGAGTATAGACTATTGAGTCGAAACCACAATAATATAATATTTATATACCTATACTTGTATATTTAGGAAAGGAAATTGTTTATGGGGTTTTATAAACTAATTTTGAGTTATATAATGTTTCAGTTATGGTTTTTTTCTTGAAAGTATTTGGTACAAATAATCATTATGTTGGGATTAAGAGCTAAGTCTAAGCTAAAATCTACGCCTATTTATCCAAATAACTCAAAGAGTTTTTGAATAAAATTCAAAGCTACATAAACTCACTTCTCTTAAAAATAGATGTAGATAATGTTAAAAAAAATACTTAGGAAATTTTTATAAAAAATACTTCACTTAACTTGAATTACAAGATAGAAATTAATATTTTTTTAACTAAGCTTATTAAAAATTCAGTTAATTTTGTTGTAAATGAGCCTGCGTGTATTACACAATAAATAACTTAAAACAACATCTGTGATTCTTGAAAGCAGCAAAATTATAAAATATATCACTCTTAGAATTTTTTATCGTTGTTAACATGTATCGTGTATGATGTAATAAATCTTTCAATCGCTGAAACTTTGAAAGCCACCGAGAGGAAAATTTTTAATTTCAAAATAATAAGTGGAACTTTATATCCCAAAGATCTATTTTTCTTAAACACTTATCTTTTTATCTATAGTATACTAATATTATACTAATATACTAATATACTTATATTATAAAGCTGAATAGTTTGTTTGTTTGGTTGAACGCGCTAATCTCAGGAACTACTGGCATAGTATAACTATAGGCATAGGCTATATAACATTACGCTACGACCAATAGGAGTGGAGCATTAATGAAAAAGGCTGCAAAAATTAGGAAAATTTATTTCCTTTGAGAGCTTCCGTAGCCTGCGCTGTGTAAACGGTTAGAGCTACGCAAAAATCATGTATGATCGAATTGTGGTATTTGGGAAGATGTTTTTATAAACATGGAATTTATCCTTATCTAAACAAATAAGTACCTTATTCAACACAAGTATTTATTTTTTTTTATATATGTGTATATATCTTTATATATAAAAATCTTCTGTTACGTGTGTTTGAAATTAAACTCCTCCTAAACGGCTGGACCGATTTTGATGAAATTTTTTGTGTGTTCAAGTTGATTTGAGAATGGCTTAGATTTACATATAGATAATTTTTATTTTTTTTATTTGAGATTGGTTTTGATTAACAATTACCAATATGTTTTTTTTAGTTTTTTAATTTTTTTTCAGTAAGTAGCGTTTGAGATAAGATTCAGGAAAAGTTTATGTACATTTGTTACTTTTTGGTACATCAAAATGGTTCAGATTGTTACAGCTTATTTATAAAAGTTTGAAATTTTTGTATTTAAGACGTGTGTACAGGACAACGTCTGTCGGGTCCGCTAGTAGATATATAGTATAAATACTTTGAAGAGAAGTCGCTAATATACAACAATATCTTTAATATCTACCTTATTTTTATAGCGAACGCCCGATGGCCCTTTTCTTGTAGGTCGTACTCTAACTAAAATCACAGCCAATGCAGAAAATATTTTGTAACAAAAGAAAACTAAATTTATCACAATTTTATTATCAACCTAGTCTAAGTAATTAAATAGTTATAATTAATTAGTTCTAATTAGATAAAATATTTTTAGTAACAAGGTATATAAGTCTCAAATGTTTTTCCTTTCTCGTTAGGAACATTTATTTTAGTTTTATTTGCGACAATATAACCTATTACATAATAAGTTATATAATATAATGAGAGCGCTCTTAATTAGTTTAAAAACAAAGTAATATTATAACTCTTAAATGAGCCTTTTTACAACCGATATTTACAATGTTTTCGAAGCAAAGCTACTTAATTCAGGTTTGACAATGAGGATTAAATATAACTAGAAATTAGCAATACCCAATTGCCATATCCCATTGCCAATACCCACGATCAGCAAAAAACAGAGAAACCGTGTTGATAAACTGATCGGAATTTTTAAGGGTATAAAGTTTTATAGTTTTCATGGTTTTTTTTTGGGGGGTTTTTGAAGTTTCTTTAACATTTAATTTTAAGGTCATATACTATTATTCTTTAAGAATGTTGGGAAATAAATCAAAATGATGACTTATAAACAAAAATTGACTAGGATGTTCCTAAGTTAATTCTTAACTTATTTTAATTATAACATGATTAACAGAAAATTGAGCTGAGCACTATTAGTTAAGGTTTACTATGCTTTTTTTAATAAATTATCCTTGATTATATAAGCATTGTTAGTAATTGTTTTGTAAATGAAATTTCTTTTAAAGTCAAAGCTTGACTTTATGTAATTTAACATTAAAATATCACTATTTTCTTTAAGTTTTAGTAGATTTCAACTCAAATTAAGACCAAGTAGCTTTAAAATAAAGTCAAGTAGTATATCCTTACCCTACCACTAACGTATAGAGCAAAAATATAAGTAAACTATAACTGCTACTGCACAAATTATTCATATAAGTTCTGTTGGGATATCAATTCATTAATTTCTTCCCCTCCTGAAGTAGATTTTCGAGTTCCGTTTAAAAACGAAACTCTTATGAATTTGTATTTTTGAATCAAATTTCTAAATTATGAGGTTTCTCATATTCTATCATTACAACTATTAATCTACATGCAAATGTAAAGAACCCTTGCTTTTGTAGTTTCATTATTCGTTCATTTGAGTAGGTATACCTATTGAAAATAAATTTTTAAAAGTTCAACAAAATATTCAAAGAAATGGTCTCAATATCACCACCTATATTAGTTTTAAATTGATAAAACATATTTTTTAACATTTAACAACAAGGCTCTTAACATCTCACAAGGCTGCACTTAATGATAAAAATCGCATAGAAGAAATTAAGAGCATTTTAAAAGAACACCATCTTCTTGAATCTACCTGAAGACCCCCCCAGATAGACAGTCGCTAAGGACAGCTAATGTTGATGCGACTCAAAACAAAGGAACCAAAAAAAAAAACATTTAATTATATAAACAATATAAAAATTAAAATAAGAATTTAAAACAATAATTCCTGCTATTCAGTAAAACTTTAAAAAATCGTTTTGCCAAAGATGACGGACTTAGCTCGTTATTCACAATCGACGATAAATATTACTTTTAATCAATTTTGTCCTGACAACGTAACTTTTTATATGATGTAGCACGCACTTGTTCGTTGGTCGTCCATAAAAAATCTATTAGTGATTTTTTATTATATCTCCTAATGACATAATGTAGTGATATTTCTGGTTACATTTTAGCAGGTTGAATAGTTAAATTAATCAACAAATTTGGTTATTTATATAAGTTAATTTATTGTATTCATGATAATGAATACTTTCCAAAGCCATGAACATCCATATGAACAAAATCAACAAAATGCAAGTTATCATCTAAGCCTACATCCCTTCCAAGTTCATTATTAGATATAATGGCGGATCACAATAGAAATTCTAGTGTGAGAAAAGTAATCAGATAATAATATTTATTATTTGATTAAGTTCAAATAGGGGATGATAATATGATCTTTTAATAAAACTTTCCGAAAACGATTCAGCCAAATATTTACCGTTTGTGATATAAGAATAATATATTATCATAATTATAAATATCACATAAAAAAAAGACATAAAATGGATTTGGTGTCTGATGGCGGTGAATGGAAGGTATAACAATGTTTATGGATTGTGTGTTTAGCTGGCAGAGTTTATACACAAAAATATTGTTCTTTAGGTCGTTTTAGTGCATCAACCCAAAACGAAACAGGTGTGTGTGGTTTTTGAATGTTTTCGTATGTAAACAAATTATACGTGTGTGTGGTACAAACTACCCCAATTCAAATTTCAACAGGAAGAACGCAAATATTTCAGTATTTGTATAAATAGAAAAAAATCGCTAATTAATAACCCAAAATAAACTAAATACGATTGATTCTATTTGATTGTTTATATCACAGCTTTAGTATTTTCAAAATTGTTAGGACTACGTTTAAAGAATAACAGTGTTATCATCTTGAAAGAGTCAACACAAGAAACATAAACGCCTGCAATGTTTGTACTTAATTTATTTATGGGGAAAAATTCGTCGACAGATAAAAAATTTAAAAATCTGGAGTCGGAAAATATACATATGCTTTATCAAAAATAATAAAACAGGCTAAGATTATTATTAAAAAAGGATACAATTAGAAAAATAAAGTTAATCTTCTTTCATATTAAAACTAATATTGTCTTACGTAGATTTCTTTTTTGGTTGTAAAATTTAATGGAAACATTAAATAATAACTATATACATTGTTTAAAAAACTTTAATGAATGTATATTATATACGTCAGTATTATTTCAAATATGAGATAATTTATAAGCAGTTATTGTTTTAAAACAGAGCCGGTTCTTAAAGAAAAAGTTTTAGTAACCAAATTTTATTGAATATGAATATTGAATTATCTGTGAATTAGAATTAAATTGAAGCGAACAATTAATTAAGTTTTACGCCTGGACCTCCTTGTAATCTTTTTAGTAAAAAAAATTCTGCTGACCTTCTAGGATCTGTTTGAATGATTTTACTTTTTTTTGGATGGAAAGAAAATATGAATTTTCAGAACTGGGTGGTGCAGTTTTAAAGTTATTAATTCCTACTTATCTGAACTACATTTCTTGTCAATGTTTAACATAAAAACTGAAAGATAGTTAAGCTCCTAATGGAAAATGGCTACATTTTGGGCCCCAAAAATAACACCGAGAAAAAAAAAATGAATGATCCATAAACAAGTACAGCCTTCCCACTAAAACAATTTTGCGGCCGTGATTCCTTATATTATAATACTTCGGAACCCAAATGAGAAGATTCACTAATTGACTTGATTTGAAAGCTACTTGATTTAAATTTGAGTTGAAATCAAGTCAAACTTAAATCAAAAAATTTCTGCCGCATCTCATCACTATACAAGCACTTTGATTATAAATGAACTCTATATTTCCTACTGGTCATCTAGACCCTTTCAGTCGACTCCATTCTCTTCTTTCTTATTCCACTCTTTTTTTCTTTTTTTCCTTAATGTGTATTGATTTAAACCCCCATTACCCTTATCGAGACAGGTTAAGGCAAATATTTTTTTTTAGTACCTATATATTTAAAAGTACTTATATATATAATATAGTACTTTATATATATAAAAGTACTTACTTTTAGCATACCTACGTCGTAAATAATTTTTTTTTTCATCTAATAATACCTATATTTAGTATGATCTTTACATAGTATAAAACAAAGTTGCTCCCGCTGTCTGTTCCCTTAGATATTTTAAACTACATAACGGATTTTAATGCAGTTTTCAGCAATTGATAGAGTGATTCAAGAAGAAGGTTTGTAGGTACAAAACATACATTTTATAGTACAGAAAAGTCGGTAAGTAAATTCAAAGAATTGTAATGTGATGTCATAACAAACATATTTTTGTGCACTTATATTGCAAACGCTGACTAAACCTTACGAGATAGATCAAACTAATAAGCGACGAAATTTTGTATCTTAAAGGGATTGATGAAAAAGTCCGCGACGGTATATGCCTATCTATTAAGGATAACCCACAGACAGGAATCATTTTTATCTTTTACATATTACAAAAAATTATTGGTTATTTACCAAACTATTTTAAACAATCCAGTATTATTCTTTATTCAATTAAATGCATTCGATACGTTGTGCATTTCATGTAGATCAAAATTACCTTTTACAAAATATCTTAAAATCAATATCTTAGAAGATATCACAGATTTAAAGAGCGTTAGCAGAGCGACTGGATATTATACGTCGTACGTTGTGGCTGTTTTGTTGCTATCTTTTTCTTATAAATATGAATATATTATGTTGGGCCTGATATAAGACAAAAACTCGAAATATTCTACACCAATTAGGTTTGTAAGGTACAAGTGCCTACTCTTAAAAGAGTACGGTTGGTTAGGGTGACTAACCGTGTAGGGTACATAGGATAGCATAACAATTGAATCCTACAGGAACCATGTATTTTCGTAGTATTTTCGGTAAGTTTTGTTACAGCTCATGAAATAGCATTTTAATGCATTTTCCTCAAGAAGGCTTGACCAAAAAGAAATATCTACAAAGTTTAAATTAAAAAATTTACAAAGTTTACTGAAAAATAAGTACATACGAGTATTATGACTTTTAATAACACCTGATAAAATTAAAAATGAAATTCTTCTAATATATTTGATTTTTTTATTGTTCATTGTCAAAGATTTTAATTAGAAATAAACGTATTAAAATAATAAATTAAATTTTTAAATAATTCACAATTACTTAACGCAACTAATTTTAATAAATTTTTGTTAAAGACGCCTCAGATCTTAACGTATTGAATACCATTTATCCTAAAAAATGCACGGTTCCTGTAGGATAGCTACAAATATATTCAACTAAAATAGCTGAACGGTTAAAAATGAAATTTGAAATGAAAAATTTTCAAGTCTAAAGGAACATTTTATATTTAAAATTGTAATGAACCTGTAAGATAGCTAATATCTCTTCCTTGAAAAGTAGTTTTAAGGATTTTGATGAACTTACTTTGGATCTAAAGTTTGAAGGTATCTATAATCTTTTTCTGTCAAAATAGATTAATTTTTAAATTTTATTCTGAAGGTAGGGAATCAATTAAATTTAGATACTCTCGGCAAAGCGAGCGGGTATCAGCTAGTATAATATATTTGCTACGCTCGTAATGTTGTATGCATTTAAACTCGTTTCATAGAGAATCTAAAGTTAATTTTCAAAGGTTCAAAGAAGCCAAACACAAGACAATAAAGTCAAAGAAAAACGTTTAACATTGAAGAAGAATTCAATACAGTTCGTGTATGGTATTATATGATGATATGTTTGAATGCCGTTAAAACTACCATCGTTATATTACGAGCGTAGCATAACATAAGAATCCGCAGGACAACGATGAAGACGTCCAAACAACGTCAGATATGAGAATTGCCTTTGAAAGCATAGAATTAATCGGAAATAATAACAACGACAATATCTTGGCTGACTGTAATGTCGTTCTGTTCGCATGTACATATTTATTGAATCGTACTCGTATATTGAATGCCAGCCATGTCCTTAAACAAGAGATAATTTTATCTCATTGTCAGAGCCGAGAATGAAAAACACAAGTAAATCATAAAATTATTTTATGAAATTTTCTTCGTCGTTTGTCTTTGTGAATTTTAGATTAACCTTATAAAAATAAATTAGAGGTTTAATGTAATTTATGCTTGTATAAATATTACGTTTAACGTCATAATTAAATGTTATCAATAAATAAATATGTCACCATTATAATATATATGTACAGAAAATTCATATTCAACATATAAATAATTTGTTAATCTTATTTGAAAACATTGTATTACGTTTTGAAAAATATTTATACAGGATATTAACAATGACGACTAATGTTTATAAATAAATTTGAAAATGGAATTAAATAATCTAAGAAAGTATTTTCCTTATTTCATATTCTTTTCAATTTACATAACACAAAAGAAAATGTAAAATGCCGATGAAAAACGTTATTTTGGGTAGTCAAATTTAGAAAATATAAGTAAGTAAATTGTTAATAGAAATCGACAAGAAAATAATTTTTTGTGCTTGCATATTCATAGTGTCATTTAATCTTGTGTTTCTGTTAAGAACAGTAATCAGAAGCGCTATTTGTTATTAATAAATTTTGCTTTTGCTCTTTTAACAATGATAAATATATAAAATGTATAATTTTGAATGAACCAGGAATAAAATATTTCAACAATCATGGAGTGGTTTTACGACAGAAAAATTATTACCATGTCATTCTTTTAAGGCCACTAAATGTATCAAAGTATATTTTTAATATCCTCCTGATGTCAACAATAGTGAGCAGAAGTTGTAAATAGAGCATTATCGTTCATGCTATTATAAGTTTGACAAAGGTCAAAGACAGAAAATCTCCTTTTAATGTACCTATTTAAGGTTTTTGCAAAGCCAAATATGTACACGCTTATAATCCTCGAAATCGCAGAATTCATAAACATTTAGTTAAAATTATTTTTTTTTGTATAAGTACTAATAAATTGTTTAATGCCCTTTAAGCAGTTTATGACCCTTTAAGAAATACATTTTCAAAAATGAATGCTAGAATTAGAATAACGCTTTAATTGATATCGTTATATTAGGCAATGGTACGAGAAATTAGTTCACACAAAATTATCAAAACTATTTTTGAAGTATAACTTCTTTACGCGCGCTGGACTTGTGGAGTAAACTGGTAAATGTGTTACAGAAGCGTTACGAAAAGTGTGATCTGAAGTTGAGAGGGGAGATATACGTCGGTAAAGTCAGAAAGAGAGAGTTACGTTAGTATATATAATACACAGTGCAGGCTTATTCTCTGATTTCCTTTTGTGCGGATCTTCGTGTCTTCCATTGAGTTTAACATTCAGAGTCAACAGTTTACATAGATTTAGATCCACTGTAGGAGCAAGTGAGACCGAACATTTCTTTCTCTTTTTTTCTCATTGCGCATTGTTCTCATCATAAGCCTATTGTTTCAGTTTCTCAGAATTAACTACAATAATAACTGATTTAACCGATATTAAAAGTTTTTTAATAATTCAAAAAAATCTAAAATATTGATTAATATACAGAGCAGCGAAAGCGTTCTAGTGTGTATTCCCCAAGCACACTAATTTTTTTGTTGCTATTTATCTTCCATTTGTTTAAAACTTTAATTTGACTGCGCCAAAAAAAAAATGTTTTATTTTAATACCAATATGTTTACCAAAAGTTTCTTCGACACAAAAGAAAAATCTACCCAAACAGCGAGATATCTCAAAAATTGAGCTGGTGGGTCCCCTTCTCATATAAAATCCATGTAAATTTTTTTTTCAACTTAGTTGTGCGTAACATTTGATTTTAGATTTTTGTTTTCATATATGTACTTGTTGGAAATTAAATTCTTTGCGAAATTGATCTCTTATATTTTCCGCTCAAAATTAAAAGAAAAAAAAGTTATAGATCCTATAGGAAAAGAGAAAAAAAATCAAATTAGCCCAGGAGGAGGATCTAAATAATATATACTTAGTTTTTCATTTTTAACGTAACCTATCCCATTGCTCGTGCAGCATTTACCGTAGGTATATTCTTGATTTTATTACGCCTGCCCCCTTTTTAACCTAATCCTGGCTAGTTGTATTATTACTCCTATTACACTATGGTAGTAAAAAATACTATACTTTAGAGCTGAATACAACACAATGTGTAATCTGCTGTTACATTTGTGGTTATAGTAAACACAAAGTGCAGTAAAAATATTACTCCTACTAGTTTAGTGTTGTAAACTCTTGTATAGATATTTAGGAAAATACGAGAAAAATCTCGCAATTGTTAATTTTATAGTTTTACAAAGCCATATAATCAGGGCCGTAACGTGGATTTTGTGGGCCCTGGGCAAGACCTTCAAATTGGGCCCCCCTCAATAAAAAAAAATTGAGAAAGAACTTACCATGATTATAGTTCCTGTTCTTTCTCATTTTTAAAGTTTAGTAGGTATATCACTTAATAAATAAACACAAAATAAGGAATCTTTAAATTGGTCCTGTCCATATTTTTTGTAAATTTTTTTAATTTTATATTTATGAAGAAAAACGATTTAAAAATCTATTTAAATTGCATTCTTCTTGCTTTTTTCTCCGCAAACTCATCAATTATATTACTAAAATCTATTTCTTGCACTATGTTAGATTCAATTGATATAATAGACAGGTTCGACAAACGCTGTTGTGAGAGCGACGATCTTAAATAGTTTTTAATTAACTTCAGTTTACTTAAACTTCTCTCGCAAGAAGCGGTAGTGACTGTTAGGGTTAGAAATATTCTTAAAGCAACAACGATGTTTTGGTACGATTCGACTAATTTGAAATCATGTATAGTCTGTAATAAATTTAGAAGAGTGGCTTCTTTCAAATTTTCCACCAGCCCACATACTTGAAATTTAAAACTTTCCATATCACAGCTTAATTCGTGACTATTCAAATCTTTATTTTATTTTCTGGATAAATCTGTCGCCGCCTTTTGTAATTCCACAACGCTCATTGATTCTAATGACGAGCCAAAAAGAAAAGAAAAATCTTCAAATATAGTTTTCATGTGTCTATAACGCATTGTACATTTGCATTGCAAACAAATTTTCTTGGTTGAGATTAGTAACACTTTCTTCTTTAATTCGTCTAATTCGTTGATTAGAAAATTCAGCTTCAATATTCATTTCCAAAGCGACTTTTTGTGCATCCGAAATTATTTGTTTAAATCCTGCTTCCCGTAGTCCTTGTAAAAAGCAACGCAGACCATCATTTAATTTTGTTGCAAGGTCTATTGATAGATTTTTGTGTTGTAAGGCTTTATTTGCACGGTCAACGCATTGTAATATTTTATTCCAAACATGAAGAATACATATAAATTTATAATTAATTTGAAATAGTAAACTTTTTGCATTTGACACTGCCTCAGAGTTTGAAAAATCATCTTTAATTCTTTCAAGTTCTTTTTTTACTCCTGAAAGTTGCAAGCACAATGCTTTTATAGCATTCGCCTTTGACGACCATCTAGTATCTGAAAACCCTTTCAGTAATAATTTTAAAAATTTCATAAGATTTTCCCAACGCGTCGTCGAAGAAGATAAAAAGTTGAATAATCTTTGGATAGTGCCAAAAAAGGTAACCATTCCTGACATTGTGGATACTGCGTGAACACCAGCTAAATTAAGATTATGTGCGGCACAAGGTACAAATATTGCATAAAGTGTGTCATATGGAAGAGGCATTATTCTCCTCAATTTGTCGGCGTTTGTGCTACTAAGTAGGGGTAAAGAAATCCCACGATCTGGCTTCACTGGCCCTGTCAGCTTTTTATTTATTGGGTGCTATTTAAAACTGCACACATTTTTTTAAAGATAAGGTCTGTAAGCAATAAAACGAATAGTGCGTTAAGTGCGTGCAATAGAATATTAAGTATTAAAAATTAAATAAACATGTTTTTTTTTTAATAAAAATTCTAATAGCATATTCCGGCCTTTTTGGGCCCCGTCTATCTGAGCCACCAGTGGTGTTACTTATATATGTGATTTGGAATATTCATTAAAATACAAATGAAAATAATTGAGATAATTTTTATCGGGGTCTTCTTGGGCCCCTCCGGGGCCCTCCTGAGCCCTGGGCCCTGGGCAAGTGCCCCTATTGCCCCTGCCTAGTTACGGCTCTGCATATAATACATAATACAAACAAAAAAGAAACCTGATGAAATCTATTAATACTTAGTTCGTAAAATTAAATGCATTAATCCAAATAAATTAAGGACAAATTTTGCATAAAGCTTGTCCATGAAAAGAGTTTCCTCAAAACCCTCTAACGAGACCGTAAAACAAAACATATTTTCATAAGGATAGAAAAATATTTTTCCCGAGCAACCAACTTCATAGCGACATCGTCAAATCGTTTATAACATTCTCAACGGTCGTGAGGAATTTTTCATGCAGAATACATTTAACGTATTGTATGTATAATAGTGTAGGTATACGAGTACACATATAATCATGGTATTCTCTTGTGAGGAAAAACGTTTTTCCTTCAATTTCCGCATATATGTCCTTACACATTCCAGTCCAAGTGATATTACGACGTTCACATTATATCCATCTCACTCTTCGTTTTCATTGCTTTCGTTTCATGTTTCTCATTTTTTTTTTCAAAAAATGAAGAAAAAAAATAAAAAGAAAACATAATAATGTGCGACATGTGTAACGTTCATACAATATGTGTCACATAAAAGTGAATTTTCCACTGTGATAAAATATGAAAACGCTGAGCGAAACGTGTTTTTCTACGCTTTTCCAATAGACTCGACAAGTTAGAAACATGATTTTGTTGTTAATCTTGTTTGACGTCGAACAAAAAATATTTATCCTTGATAGAGCGAAAAAGTGGACAAAGACATTAAATGAACAAATAAGGTAATTTTTTATACCATAAGGATAAGACGGTTTATATATTACCTTTTAAGTGAATGTCGCTATTAGTATATTATGACTTTCAATACAAATATTTACTATAATGAAAATAATATATTCATAAGTATCTCCCAAGCTTTTATCCTGTAAAGCTATAAAACACGATGAAGGTAAGAGTATATTATACTTAAGCGTTTTTTCAGTCTATCAACAAAGTTTTTATAATCCTTTTAATTTTTAATATATTTCTTTTAATGCACTTATGTTTGCTTTGTCCGGTATAACTTAGAGCTTTATTAAATTTTTATCAAAAAACAACAGGAATTTGGGCAGTTCTTTTATGTTTTATTATGTATTATTTAAAAAATTTTCAATTATGATCCTTGAGCATTTCAGAAATAAGACTGTATCTATTATAGTACCAAATCCATATTTTTATAATTAGCTTGGTTATTAAGTTTCGAGGTTGTTTAATTTTGATTATTTTTTTTCAGTGGCTCCTAATCAGTAGATATGTAAATCTTTTGGGCTGGCATGTAGGAAATCAATTTCAATTTGTATTTATCCTGCCTTCTTTAGAACTCTAACTTCACATAAGTGTCATACCTACACGGAAAAAAATGTGTTGTAGATTTAACAATATTCCTTGTTAATTTTACAACATTAACTAGTATTATATAGGATGACACCACGTGTGGTAACTTTTACCAGTTAAGTGTAATTAAAAAACTGTAGTATTATTTACAACACGAACTAGTAAAAATGATTGAAATTTGACATTTGCATTTATTTGTCAAAATTATTGGTTATGTTGTACGCGGTGCATGCGCACCAGTAACAGAAACGCCAAAATTTGTTAATTGTACGACACTCAGCAGTTGTAACAGCTACATATATTTACTACACTATTGTAGTAAAAAATACTATACGTTAGAGCTGAATACAATGTGTTATCTAATGTTACATTTGTGTTTATATTAGTGAACACAAAGTGCAGTAAAAATATTACTAGTCTAGTATTGTAAATTTTACATCACTATTTTTTCCGTGTACATTATTTTAAAACAAATTGATGGTTAGATTAATAATTAATATAGCAGCGATAAATTAATACATGTAGAACATTGTCTTAAGTTTAGATCTTCATGAAGGAAAAATTTGTGTGGATATAAAAATTTTTAGCAATAGTACCTAGTCTTGCCAATAACCCGAAATTAGGAGTTATTACGTAAAAAATAAAAGCGAAATCAGTACCGTTGAGAGGAATATCCGAGCCTGGAATATCGACGTGGATCCCCTTTTTTGCCTCCTTTGTTGTGAACTTATTATTTAAAGCAAACTGAGCTGTTGAAGCTTGAGACAACACTTTCTCTGTATGTAATTGTTAAAATTCTTTATCACCAAAACTTGGTATTCGGTGCTTACTTATGTTCTTCATTAATTCTAAAACCAGATTTGTAAATATTCATCAAAAATCAACTTTACAATCAAAAATTACTTTTGTTATAATTGAATCTTTCTTTGTAAATACCATCAATATTTTAGGGTCTAGCCGCCATGTTGTTAAAGTAAGTACCGACTGCCAAATTTGTTGTAAACTATTCAACAGTATATGTAGTGTAACGCATACTTTTAACAATTTCTTCTCATTTAAAAGTTCGTTCCGAGCCACCTATTGGCGCAGTGGCTAGAGGAGTAGTTCTCTCCACTTCATGCGTCAAGTGACCCGGGTTCGATTCCCGTTGAATCCTAGAATTAAGATACTAGAACTAAGATTATAATTGACCAACAGAAATTTTCTGTGTTTAGACAGTCGTGATATGACCATAGCTGTTAAAGCGACTTAAAACATCAAAAAAAAAAAAAAAAAAAAAAGTTCGTTCCATTTGACATTTCTTGTACGTTAAGGTAGCGATAACAAAACTTGTATGTTCCTACTTTGTGACGTATGTCGACCCTTAGATTAGTTTTGGACATTTTTAAACGATATTCAACCGATAAATAACCAAAGCATTTACAAACTTTTATACTACTTAAGAACTGGTATTAATGAATGATTTGGTAGTTAATTAATTGGATGATGATTTTTAAAAAGATGTTAACTCACAGATAGTATTAAGATAATTGAATTTCAAGTTGGGATGTTAGGAAGTTCCATAACCGTAACTATTTAAAAGTTTTTTATGATTTAAATAGAAGCGAAATATATTAAACGGATAATCCGAAATAATTTCATATTTGTAACAGAATCCGAAACCGGTATAATATTATTTCTATATGCACCATGCGTATATATACCCGAAATTTCATACCCACACCATCCCTACTTTATCCTACTTTATATCCTTGATACGGTTTATCAAGTAAAGTATCTGACTATTTTGAAAAATAAATTGAACCGGATCAACCGGACAGTGTGATTTGAAAATAAAATAACATGAATTATAATATCAACGCTTGAGTTGACCTGTTATTTAAATTTTATTATTTGACTTGTATTTGATTCAATTTCAGGTCAAAATGAGGTCAAATAGTTTGGAAATCAAGTAGCTTAAAAATAATTTTAAGCAGTGACTCTCAAATCCTTAATGATCTTGAGACAGCTTGAGACTTTTTCTGAAGTTAAAAATAAATCTAACATCTTGACTATTTATACGCGAATATTTATACATTTTTATACGCAAATAAAACCACTGGGTTCTGCTTTTATGTTATTGATAAATTCCAAGTTTTCGTAAGTAAGAATTTTCACTTCTAATGAAATTAATTGGTTTCGTTTTTTTAATACAATCTACTATAGGCTTTATCATGTTCCAATATGGAATTTAAACCCAATTCATGCTGATGAATATTTCATTTTGCCCACCCGAAGAAATACCCTTACTAGATTTTCGCATAATTAACCACAAAAGTATTTAATATTGAACCGATCTTCCATTTTATGCCATATGAATAAATAATATCTATTCATAAGTACAACTAAGTAATGATATTTAAGTCTAATACACACACACACAAACATAGTCCGTGATAAAATTGGTAAATTTGAGGGTTGAAATATTATTATATTATTCACATCCCCTTTGACTTGATCTGTCGCTAATAGAATATAATAGGAAAGTTAATTTAGCGCGTCATTTAAATATATTTGTGTGTCTTGCCTTCTTTTTCTTACTTGTATTAAATAAGGGTGGAAATGAATCTATATAGTAGCCACAACACCCTTGATTATTATTATGACTATTTCATATTCTTTTATTGTATACGATATTTATGATAACAAGTGTATAAATACGTTCATAAATCAAATGATTATTGGTTCACCCCCCTCGTTTAGCAATTTGTTCTGGCTATTAATAGATAAATTTGTAGATTCTTCGTATTTTCCATTGAGTGGTCGTATTTTATTTGAGCTGAAACGCTCAGATGTCTCTGTTTTGTCTGTCGTTGGTACGATTAGATTTATTATTATTCCGGTGGCTGTGGCGGAATACGATTTGGCGGACAGATGGAAAAGTGAGTAGGGTGAACTTGGTATACAAGTCTCGCTTGTAATTGTGCAGCATTCAAAAGCTTCCTCCAACAAAACCACCCTGAAACGCTTTCCCTTGTATCACCGACTATCGGTTGGTCGAACGAGAATTTTCTCTCTTTCTATATGCACACTTACACATCCATATATATTATTATACACACACATTGTCTTCTTGTAAATCCGTTTAATGACTGCGCAGGACTTCTCAAGTGCAATTTCTCCCCCTTAGCTATTGATATTCATCCCCCTGGAATAAACGCTACAACACCACCGAAGACCTCGTCCCAACTATGGAACTAAAACACGATGGCAAACGCCGCGCCGGAACGTCGAACCTCATATCACCGCCGGTGCTGTTGCCGTTGCGCGTCCGTATTTACGGACCCCTCTGTTATTCACTTTGAGTTGCAGAGAATGGGGCCTCTCTTCGCCTTTCGTTGTAATATATTATCTTCCTTGCAAACATCTTAAATCTAATATCAGCATTTGGACAAAATACACACCATCTCTCTTGAACAAAGAACATGATGGTTCAGTGTTTGATGGCGGACGGGGAGGCAAACGGAAGAATGAAGGAGAACATAAAAAAAATATCAAGTGCTCTTATTGTACGGCTTGGAAAAATGCAGATTACTAATATTATAATATAATCACATACGATGTTTGTGTTATTTACATTTTATAAAGAACTCCAAATAAATATGTGATTTTGAATCAAAAACTTATATTTATAGAAAGCTTATAAAAAGATTTAGATTTTTTTTAATAAGTAGGTATATGAAAAATATTATCGACTAGGGCTTACATACTTCCTAAATTGATACCTAATTACATTTTTACTTTTTGCACTACTAATAGTAAAAGAAATATTGTAATCGGGTCGAAATTTTGATTTTGAGTTTTTCATCCGAAACAAACGTTTTGTAGTCCAAAAAACCAAAAAACTGGTTTTTAAAAAAATATTTAACTGTACCTGTGTGTGACAGCGACATGGTGTCAAAAGCTTTATTTGAAAATCACCATACCTAAAATTTTCCTTTCATACTTCATTTAGTTGTGCTACGAAGCTTTTAGTTGAAATCGACTAAAAGAAAACCCCACTTTGTTCAATGATTTTTTAGGGTCTTTCATTCTTTTTTTTTTCGAAAACGATTTTAACAAATTTCTCTAAGCTCGCTAAAGTTATTAGACTCATTAAAGCCGGCAACTTTAGAATAAAATTAAATCATAACTCAGTTTATGCTCACTAGCGAAGCCTATCGGTGAAAATGATGAAATATTTTGTTTCTTTTTAACCAAAAGCGGGTTTCAGGTAAAAAAAGATCGGTGACGCGTCACAGCAGATTTTTTTTTTAAATTAATATGCCATTTTCAATGCTATTTTTCAAAGTTACCAACATTAGAAACATGAAATAAAAAATTGTCTTGATTTTTTGGAAAAGATGTGACATAACGTTATCGTTTAAAAATCGTTTTTGAATAAGGATATAAGAATAACTATCTTTAGATTAAATAATATGTATGGTTACAATACAAGTTATGAGCAGTATACATATATTTGTGTGTTTATTTCAAATCAATTGTATCGTAAATTTACGATTTTAGTGGCATCTGGAACAGACCTATAGTAATGTTGGTGTGTATTTGCTTGATTTGTAATGATCAAAGTTAACAGTTAAAGATTGTATTATATTTAAATTCAAAAAATCAACTCATCAGTAAGGACTTTTAATAAGATGGCAATATAACTCATTAAATAAGGAACAATGATATTCTAATTTATCTCTGTAGATAGATAAAATAGGAGATTTTAAATAGTTTACGATGATTAAAATCTCTTTCACTTGTAAGCCAATTAAAAGAAAAATTACGACATCCTTTTACATTATAATACCTATTGAACCAAATTAAACTAAAATAGAAGGAGATAAGACCTCAAAAAATTCTTTAATGTCATTAAAAAGGCAAACTCATGTAAGATTTAAGTTTGTTTAAAGATAGTGGGTCAAAATATTTTTGCAGTCTTAAGATTGTTCCTAATATAACTAAACCTATTTACTAACTATTTATTATTTTATTTCTATTATATTTATTTAATGAAAATTAAAGAAAAAATCAATATTATTAAAAACATATTTTGGATTTTTGAGGGTTGAGAATAATCTTGAACCGAGGTAGAACTAAAAGAAATTATTCCTCAGAAGTTAGAACTTAGGGAAAAAAATATTTACGAAAAAAAAAACTTACAATGTAAAAACAGATTTGCAGAAATCTACAAAACTGTGTAGGATTTAAGTGCAAAAAAGCATGAATCATGTAAAATAAATATGCCTTATAGTTTAATAAAAGCTCAGTTAAACGTGACAAGAATTAAAATTAACAAAAATAGAAAATATTATTCGAAATCTAATACAGAAATTTAACTTTACTCAGACACAATAAAGTTGTAAAATATAGGATTTATAAAGTCGGAAATTTTAGTATTCAGATTATCGTGTTCAAAGAACGAGCTTTTAAGCTTTTTATATTAGTAAATTTAAAAAAAAAACTCAAACTGTTTTATTCGCTATAAAATCTAATTGAATGTTCACTGAACCCAAGTGACTAATAATGACTAAGGAGTGACCAATTAATCTACTCAATTCTTTCTAGATGAGTTGGTAATTAAATACCTTAACTTAATTTATAAAATTAAACACCTTAATTTATTATAAATTTTAAATTGGTAGATAAGTAGTAAAATAGTAAATAAATAGTGGTTATGACCAATTACTAAAACCAATCGACCAGTTATTACCAGCAATGAGCTTAATTTTATATCGATTTGTTTTAGTTACAAAAGTACGTAACTATATACATATAGTCGCATTTTATATCCAATGTATCAGTTTTGATACCAATTTCTTAAAGTATGCTTAAAGAATAGGACAATATTATGAATAGTACCTATTGCAGAATAACGCTTAGAGTAAATTCGGCCCTGGTTATTTTTGTTGTAAATTGTATTAACAAGTTGAAGAGAAATTAGCGACAGCATTACTCCTACGTATTACTGTATTGAAAACTTTAATCTGCTGGCGTATTATTTCAAAAACTTAAAGCAAGAAAAACTATATAAGAACAAAAATAATAAACCAGTTGTTCAAGTGTGCTCTCAGAATCGAAAACAAAACTTTAATGGGTTTTAATTGACTTGGCGTTTTATTCACGAAGAGGAAAACGTAAAAATAAAACAGACCGTAAGAGAGAAATGCAAATCGTTTTTTTATTACAATGGGAAAATTATTTTGAATTAACTTTGATGAGAGTATACCTACTATTATATTATTGTTATTATTTTATTATTCATGCGTAATTGTCGAGGCTCGAGTTATTTTACTGTATTGTTTGTAAAATAATGCCTATGCACCCCTTTAGTATGTGTTTAAAAGAGGTAAATTACACTGTAATTTTAACAGGACTCAATTTAAATGGCTTTTTAATAAATGTTAAACGGTAACATTTTGTGTTATTGTTAGTTGTATTTATAGTTGTTTCTATTATAAATTGAAAATATTTTAACTATATTTTATATGTAAATGCATTTCAATTAATTCTAATTCCTTTTAAAAATTAAATTTTAATATTTATACGAATAAATTAAAAATTTTTTTTTTTTGGGTATTTTCCATTTTATTATACAAGATTAATTACCTATAGGGACAATGAGTGTACCTATTGAAAACGTACATCGTCTCTCAACTAGTATCGTACATATATGCATATGGGTCGTTCTTTTAAAAACCGCACAAAATCCGAACTTTGAGTTTGACAATTTAGAATCGTCTGAAAATTTTTTTACACCTTCTTTGTCTTTTAATTGACACATATTTTTGAATTTTGCTCATAAAAATTTTGTTTCAAAACTATGCACACTTAAATTTTCGATGATTTGCTGGATTTTCTCCAACCTTGCCCTATTTGAAATTTAATATCTCCAGTTCTACTATTCGGATTAATGTCGGTTTTTTTTATTCCGCACTTTGTTACTTGAGGTTTCAAAGGGTAGGTATTTAAAAAAATTGAAACAATTGCAATTTAATTGTTTATACGCTTATAACATCCCCTTACTCCAACTTAAATCGAATTTAAAAAATATAATTTTCTTTATTTAATCATCTACAAAACCCATTTTACAATAAGTGGGGATCTCTGTTAATTTGGAAGATATTAAATATTTTCGAGTAGAAGGAGCCGAAACGAGTTAAAACATGTAATCGTTGGGCAAATAGGGCAAGGTTGGAGAAAATCCAGCAAACCATAGAAATTTTAAATCGGCATAGTTTCGAAAGAAAATTTTTTTTAGTAAAATCCAAAAGTACGTGTCAATTAAATTTACGTAAAGAAGCTGTAAAAATTTTTTCAGATGATTCTAAAATGTCAAATGCCGAATGGTGTGCGATTTGTAAAAGAATGACCCATATATATGTCTGTTTGCCCTTTTTTAAGACAAAAACGCATCAACATAATTTTTGTATAGAAATATTTAATTAATCTTTGAGTACTATAGGATACTTTTTAACTAGAAAAAGGCCACGGTTTCTGTAGGATGTAAACCTAATAACCGAGTGAAATAAAACTAGAATGAGGATGCGCTACGTTTTCAAAAAGAACACAAGCAACTTTTTATCTCGAAATAATACACAGTTTCTGTGGGATGATTGTAATTTTATTTATTGGCCTTCTGTAAGAGAAAAATTCTATGGAATTACTTTCATCTTTTCTTTCAAAATGGCCGAAAGGAGTTTATTGACAGATATAACGGTTTCTATAAATATTATAGAATTAAATTTACGTACGCTCAGCAAAGCGGGCGAGTATCATATAGTATTATATATTCCTTAATTCGGTAACTACAAGTATTCTCTTAAGTTGGTGTAATAAATAATTTCTTTTATCATCGCTCAGACAATAGCAAACAATTTAAATACGAAAATAAGATTTGTTAAACTACATTCTATGTAGTATGCAATTACCTTATTATTAAAAAATTAAGCTTCACTGTGTAAATTTAATAAACATGTTGAAAATGTTGCACGAATTAATTTGCATATTAAAATGGAGTGTCTGAGTAATTAGATCAACATACTGCATATATTACTTTTTCATGAATATTTAGCCAGCTTTTGCATAAAACTTTTAAGTGTAGTAAAAGCTTTTAAGAGCATATATCATACTAATCACTTTACTTTTTGCAATAAGTAATGAGACCAATACGTTATAAAAAAAAAAAAAAAGTAATCGTAATGAGTGGTAATTTGTTAATTAAGTAGGTAGGTATAAACATATTGACAATAGTAAGTTTTTAGTTCATTTCTTACATTAGTATCTACCAAAAAAAAGTTTGATTGTACTAATTATAATATGTATCACTATTCACTAGTACCGATTGAACTTAAAAGGATTTATCAAGCCAAGCAACTGAACTTATTGTAGAATGAATTGACCAAAATATTTTAACTTGGAAATGATATAACTTGTAAGATCAATGCTTGAGCTGACTGTTATTTAAATATTAACATTTGACTTGTACATGTGATGAGATATAAAATAAAGTTAAAGTCAAGTAGCTAAAAAATCAAGTCCAGAAGTGGATCTCTAAATGTGCCTGATCAGTCGTTTAACTACCGAGGCTACGTTCTACTAACGTATCAACAATGTTAGAAACCAATTAAAAATCTTTATTTCAGCTAATTATTATGATAACCACGGTCGTTGTGTTAAGTCAAACGTCATCAATGACGTCATTACTTTTACTTGCGATCAAGTAGAGCCTTCTTAAGAGGTCAGTCAGAGTAATGCATGTCGCTTAGGATTCACTACTTAGCTTAAATTGCAAACTGCGTGGACTAAATTTGATTTGAAATCAAGTCAAGCTTGAGTCAAATGTTAACATTTTAATGTCAAATTAAGTAAAGCAATAGTTTTCGTAATTTATTTCATTTTCAATTCAAAATATCAAGCACAATTCATTTAAAAAATATCTAACCACTTGACTTGATGCATTCGTAAACGTCACTTAAACGCTTCATAAAGTTCGTGAAAAGGAAAATATCAATGGTAGGTACTGAGCGTAAACGTTATTAAGGCATTGTGGAAGGTAACTCTAAACTTTATTTCAAATAATTTAGAAACCTCATGGCCCCGTGGTTTGCATGTAAAATTAAAAGTATATCCTGAATATTAGATTTAGATTTTTTTAATGAAAAATTTAACCACAATGAGTTATTGATATTGCGTTTACTATTCTTCTACTGTTCTATGTACTTAAATATGTATTGACTATATCTTGCATATAAACAAAGATTAAATAAAAATAATGATATTAAACAATAAACAATAATACATATATTTTATAAAAGTGTGATGAATCTTGCGGGATGAAAAAATGTTAGAAAAATGTCACGGGTCAGTCCTAGTTTAGACAATCATGATATGACCTTAAATGTTAAAGCGTCTTAAAACGCCAAAAAAAAATTTTCATCGATTGTTTAAAGCTAAGACTCTTAAGATACTTTTTTACAAAATAAAACCAGAAGTCTAACCCTAAACTTTGTTAATTTTAAAAATAGGACTTGAAAATGCTGATTAAAAAAATTTTGTTGCACCACACAACGCTTATTACTATTAGAAAATCTACAAGTATAAGAAATATAAAGAAGTTGAAATTATAAAAAATAAAATAAAAAAAAAAATTATATTTGTATCCACACCAAGACTTTCGGTAATAATTTTAAAAATCTTTGTGTATATGCAAAATATTATTTATAAATGTATTTAATAATACAATTAAATAATAATTTATTTATTTTATTTAATTAATTATTTTTGACCTAAGTAGGAGCTTTTAACACGTCGCAACATGAGTTAAACATCAAATACTATATTACGTTGATAAAATATTTTAGTTGATTTTTTTTTAATCTTACTCAATAAAAAATGAACATTTATTTGGCAATAACACATTAATATTTATCAATAATTTTATAAAGAAAATTGAAATATGAATAAATACCTAACAAAATATTTTTCTCTTCAAAAAACATTCGTAATATCTATGCAAGCATTGAACAGAAAAAAAAATCGTTTCACAATTCAACTATTTTTAATTTCAATTGTAATCCAACAGTTTGTAAACTCTCAACGTCTAAAGAAAACTCGTGTAGATATATTAAACGTATTTAAAACGTTGAATAATAATTTTCTTCATAAATACGATGGAGGGTTGAAAACATTTTTACGGTTGACGGACTGCGAGTGGTATCGAAGGAGATGGATGAGGATTGAGTCAAGAGGATAAAGAATGGTGGTTGATTTTATTTAACTATGGCAGTAATAAAAAATAAAATAAATGTAGATATCGAAGAGAAGACTAACATTTTACATGCGCTTCATTCGAAAGATTTCAACGAGCACAACTGCAGTGTATATGAAAACGGGGAAAATTCTAGCCTTTGAAACGTACAATAAAACGGGATGCAGGGGAGATAATTGTATAAAATTGCTACGTGTAATTATTTTATAAAATTATGCTTCATTTTGTTGTATTTGCTTATTTTTATTTTTAATTTTACAAGTTTTATTGCTATAGGAAGTTTCTTTTTTATCAGGAATTTTCATCATAATTATTCATCTAATTGCAGCTTTACTTTTCAAGAGCTTTATTTTTTAATAAAAATATTTTTTCACTCTTAAAACAATATAAGACTCAACTTATTCAAATCAATACACCATTTCAACTTACATAAATATATTCTATAAAATTAAAGTAATCAAATTAACCCTTTCACGGTTACTGAGTAAAATGTCAAGATTAAAGACATTCTATTATCAAGTAACTAAGTGTACAATGAATTTTTTACTTTTATAAAAAATATTTAAGTACACAAAAAAGGTAACTACATATTTTATAGATAATATATTTATTACAACATTGTTTGCCTTATTTAAAAAAAAATTATATAAAAAATGTTTGCAAATAAATTTACCCTCTGATAAATCTAAAGCTAAGCAAAGATCGAATCAACGACCGCTTTTTACCAAAGTTGTGGATTACAATCTGTAAGTAGTAAACATTTATACAGAAGACTGACTTAATCCTTGACGCAGAGCAATATTATCATCCCCAATATATCCGAGTGCTCATATTCCGGGAAATTAGATCTGGACAATAGCTCGGCATGTCTCCGGAATACCGGGATTTCACGCTAAACTTCCATCCCAACACATAAATATGTCTATACCCACGTAACATACATAAAATATTCTCTCTCTATATACCTTCACAAAAAAGGGAAAACATCCCACATCCCACTTTAATATAATGTTGTCACCAACAAAAGAAAAAGCCTCTTAACTGTTAACATATTATTTATATAAGTACGCTTTTTATTTGAAATTTATTTATATCTACCTATATATTTTTTTTATTATAATGTTAAATAAAATAAAATTTTTTTTAAAGACTCCTCGTATGAATGAAATATGGGATATGGGAATGATAAGTTCAGTTCATGTGTGATGAATTTGTTAAAAGAAGCATGAATCAGTTATTGTATTATATTATTGTTGTTGGTATTTGAAGTATATTTTATTAATCACACGATAATTTTTTATAGAATTATTTCATTAAATGTGTACATTTTCTATTGATTTACATTTTTAAAATTACTTTAAAAAATACTCAAAATTAATCAAAAAATTATTTTAAAATATGTACGTATATGTAAATCTTTTCTATCGAATTTATGTTAATCGTTTATTTTTATGGTTATAGATTGTCTAGTAAATTTTTTGAAATCAATCAATTAATTGTTATTTAAAAATGGTGTTTTCATTTATAAAAGTTGTTATCGATTGAATTTTGTACGATAAAATACAAATCCATATGATTATAATAACATATTATACGGTAAGTTGTTATAGATTTAATTAAAATTTTTGTAAACTATTCCAAAATACATCGCTATTAAAAATTTATATATTACTAACTATTACCAGCCTTCTTTACTTTGCATAAACCAAACTTTATTGAAAATAATTAATTTTTTTCATACTAAAAAAAATTGGGTTTTTTTTTTTGTTTAATCCCATGTACTTAACAACTTACAAATATTTTTTTTGTCAAATTTGATAATTCTGAGCAGACCTTAAACTGCTATAATGTAAAACTTTATTCTTAACAAAATTTCATTTTCGTGTTTTTTGTCGCTGTAATATTAAGGTCATTTCACAACTGTCTAAACACAGAAAATTTCAATTAATTTTTATTTTAGGTCATAAGTTTTATGCCTAGGATTCAACGGGGATCGAACCCGGTACTACTTAACACATGGAGCGGAGATCGACTAATCTAACCACCGCGCCAGTAAGAGTACTATAATCTTTTTATAATAATCTATAATTTAAAGCTTATATATTTCTTTGGTTGAGCCTCAAGACAAAAAAATATTTTTATCACGACTCTACCTACAGTCTGCACATACACAAAAAGGTATTAACTATTATAAATTAATCGAGTAGATCGAGATAATGTTTGCTTATTGTAAAGCTAAAGTATCCGAGAAGTAAAACAAAAATATCTGCTACGAGGCGTCACAGTACTTTCTTTTACATGAAACTCGCTGTTGGATAAAAGAACATAAATAAACTCCACGATTGATTAAAAACCAATATAAATTGAATATAATATACAAATATAGAACAATATATAAGAACCCCCACCCTTTACCTAAAACCTCGCCATATTTGAATTTTCTTAAGTAAAAATTTCAAATAAAAGTTGTAAGCATTGATGAGTTTAAGAACTATAGCAAGTTGAAAGAAAATCGCTGGAACCGTTTTCTAAAAAAAATTGAAAAAACTCAAAAACCCATTGAATAAATTGGAGCTTCCGGTCAACCGTTTTCAACCAAAAGCTTGAAATGAAATATTAAGGCAAGAATCCATATGAGTGATATTTAGATATACCTTTCGATATCGCTGTCACACACACGCAGACATTTTTCTAAAAACCACTTTTTTGGGCTCAGAGGACCTCAAAACGTGTAATTCCGGGGAAAAGTCGAATTCAAAAATTCGACCCGATTACAATGCTTTCTTTACAATATAGTAGTAAAAAAAAAGTCAAAATCGAACTAAACTAAGTAGTCAACAAATTTTGCGATAAATTCTTCCAACCATGTAACATAGCACGTTGAAACAAATACAGTAATGATTCTAGCCAATAAGCGGAGTTGATAACAAAACATAATAATAATAAGTCAAAAATTAACATTTTTTGAAAAAAAAAGTACCTAATTATTATTTTTTCTTTTGGTTTATTTAAGGTCGCATAAACTACTATGGTTATTAGCGACCATCGAATCCGAAAACCCATGAATAAAATCTGGGGCTTTCATTGGGATTCGAATCCAGGGCCGAAAACAAAAAAATAAATAAACTTAAATAGTTTTCCCCAAATATTAGAAAAATATTTTTTTAGTTGTTCATATAAATATCTGTCATGTATTCACTAAGCTCTACAAATATCCCAAATTTCATAAAAATTTTGTCGAGTACATTTGGAGAAAATTGCCCGTGACAGACAAACACGCGAGTAAGACTATAATGGGTTTCGTTTTGGATGAACGAAACCCTAAAAAATATGTTTATTAGATCATTCCATAACGATTTTTAATGCAAGTTACATTTGTCAACCTTAGTGAAGCGGGGGAGGGTTTGCTAGTGTATTGTAAAAAAATAAAAGCAATGCCTTAAAAACAAGTCTAAAGCAAAAAGTATGAGTTTAATCAAGTATTGTACATAATATATAGTTACTAATATAGGTATAATTTTGTTTTCTGTCTCTATAATACACCTATTAAAATTTTTTCGATACTCAAACAAATGTTATCAACTTGAACTTCCACTTGATTCACTTTGGCTGTATGCGTATTGTATAATGTTGCCTTGATTTAAATAATAACAACTGTATAAATACCCGCACTCGGCTTCATTTCGACAGCTCAATCTCGTCCATTTATTTGAGCACCTCAAACTTGTATATAAAATGTGATTGAATTATCCCATCTTACCCTCGTCTCGCTTTTCACATTACATGTGTATCGTATAAGGTTCAATGCCATTGTATTACAAGTACTTGCCTATCAAAAAACTGTGTAGTTAAGGCCCTTAGTTTAATAACTCTTAAGGGTTGCAAATGAAAAGCGTGATTCTCACATGGGGATTTGAGTGTCAAAATTAAAACACACATACGCGACTTCTATTCAGTAAAGCATAGAGATGAATCTTAATCAGATATAATCAATGAGGAAAAAACAATTTGGTATTTTTAATTTTGTTCCTTGCAATTCATTCTTTTTTCATGTAAATAATTAATCTGACTTGTGTCAATAATAATAGATATTTTATTTTGTGTATAGAATAACTCCTCCTGCCTGCGGATATTTCACTTGACTCTTTTCTCTATCGTTTTAGTCCGTCGTTAGCCACGAACTCTCATTATCAATATAAACTTCAGTTTTATATTTACTTAAATTCGTATACAATCAATGTATTGTTTGTTGTTTCGAGAATAATAAATACAGATTAATATATTGTACTGTTTCATCCAGATCGTTATTAAAACATTTTGTGTTTCTATAAAGCTCGCTGTGTATAAGAGTAGACATATTGATATATACATTTCAGTTGTATGGTTTGACTTTGTGTTGCTTTTGCTTATATTTGGCTTTATTTTATTTTTTCTTGTTTTAATTTAAAACTTTCTTTTCTGTTATAAATATTGTGAGTAATTTTCTTTTTCTCATTAAATTTTCAGTGTTTTAATATATAGTGACACTGTGGTTTTGGTGAGTTTTTTTTTTTTAATTTCATAATTTTAGCTTTTCACAAAAGTGATAAAAAGCTTTATTCATTGTGCGTGCATGCTGTTTGAAAGATCAACGACATTTTTTAATACGTTATGATGTTTATATACTTTATGGTAATTATTAGAGATGCAACGAATAAGTACCTATTCGGCTTCTATTCGGTATTCGGCCTATTCGGCTGCATACTGACCGAATACTAAATCATAACAAAATAAATGTTTAGTTCGAAATTGTGTACCTATATTTAAATTACAAATTAAAATTGACAATCTATTAGGGAGAAATGAATCAAAACAACGTTTTCTGCATTTGAGTAAAGTTTCCTAGAGTAGGAACCTACTTTGAGTTTAAAAACCACTACTTATATGGATCTACTTTGTAAATAACAATCAATTTTGGTTGCCGTTAAATTTTTCGATACGATTTACTCATAAATAAAACGGCTGAATATTCGGCTATTCGGTCGAGAATGTGGTCGAATATTCGGTATTCGGTATTTGGATAAATCACTATTCGTTGCATCTCCAGTAATTATTCATTCAAAGTTTCAAAAATCAAAATGTTTTGTTTTAGACTCTAGTCTCCAATTATTTTTCAATTGGTAATAAAACGGGGTCGAGTTTGATGGTAATTTTTGTTCACAGGGGTAGTTTTATTAGAAGGTTATTATTCATGGTGTCGCGTACAAATATCCGAAGACAAAATAACCGCGACAAAATAACCGGGCGACAAAATAACCGCGGACAAAATAACTGGACGACAAAATAACCGCGGACAAAATAGCTGGACGACATAATAACCGCGGACAAAATAACCGAATTTTTTGAAAACATGCACCGAGAATATTTTTGACAACACTATTTTCACACACAAAACATCCACGCAGTTTTTTAAGGATAAAGAGATATAATATGTTAATATTAATTAAATACGCGTATATTGTTTAAAAATTAATATCTATTATTTTCATGATAAATATATTAGGATTTATTTATGTCTGCAAAGCGAATTGATATTATATTTATTCTGTTGTGCAATTATTTTGTCGATGGTTATTTTGTCCATGGTCATTTTGTCCTCGGTTATTTTGTCTTCGGTTGTTCTGTTAGGGAACCATTATCGCTATTAGCTCATTATTTTATTAATAACGAATCTACATTGTCAGTCAGAAATGGTAGAAAGAGTCGACCCTTTCCTCACTGTGGAGATACTACGATAAAGAATTCAGGACTAATTCTGGACTATTGATATATTTCAAGAATACCCAAAATAAAGATTGTGTGGAAATGAGGACAAACTTGTGCCTAACTTAATTACGAAGCTTTCACACAGTGATGATATTTATACGGGATCAATGACATCCTTACAGTGGATTGCTTCTGATATGGAGGAAGAACTTTTGGCCTCTCTTCTGGACTTAGGATAGGTAAAAAAGTTTTTAAAAGACAAAAATAAAGGAGCAAACTATAGAAGTACAATTAGTTTAAGGTTGGAGTGGAGGGGGTAAACCGTAATTTTCTTGATGGAGAAAAATGTTTACCAGCCTAGCCCCGATACCGAAATTGTATTTTTTATTTTCTTTAACTACTAAATACATAGGAAGTATTTTAATCAGGTCGAATTTTCGATTTTGAGTTTTCATTGGGAATACACGGTTTAAGATCCCTTGTATCCGAAAAATTGGTTTTTAGAAAAATGTAAGTGTGTGTGTCTATGTGACAGCGATATTGTATCGAAAGCTTTATTCGAAATTCACTAAACTTTAATTTTAATTTTCATATTTCATCTAGTTTTGCCACGAGACTTTTGGTTAAAAATCGGCTAATAGGAATATTTCTTTCAAAAAATTTGTAAACAATTTTTTTTAGCTTGGTAAGGTTATTAGACTGAATTTCACATATTATCGCTTATCATGAGTTATGTACTGAGTTAAATAATAAATAAATAAAAAACTTATAGATTTATGCTAGTTGTCCTGGGTTCGAATCCCAATAAAAGCCTAAGATGTTTTTTTTGGGTTTTCAGATTCGGCGGTCGCTAATGACTATAGTAGTTTATGCGACCTTAAATAAATTAAAAAAAAAAACATCTAGTAGAATCCGTTATACGAAAATAATGAAAATTCTACATTTGCACCTTTAGGAAAAAATATTTTCAGGTCTTTTTTATAATGCTACCGATATGAAATAACTTAAAAATCAATGTTTATATAAATTATCGTCTAATTTGAGCTTTAATATAGCCAAATAAGAAATGGTTAACGAGAAACAGAAAACATTTCAATTTACTTTCAAATGCATTTTAATTTTATTTAAAAATATATTTTTTTAAAAATCGTATAAATATTTCCTGCTTTTATTGATATGTACGTATGAGAACGTAAAATGTGTTCAGATGCAAAGATGTTTTTCATGTTCCACTCCATAATGTGTACTTAACGTATATTCAACAGAATATATCCTCTACATTAGTAAAAAGGCACATAGAAAAAAAATCAGAAAAGTTCAAGTGAAAATGAGACACAGGAAAATTAAAATTGAACTAGACCAAATAATATATCAATATAAAATTGCACTAACATTTTCAAAGAGATGCACGTAATTTTTATTTCAAGTGTTGAACAAAAAAAAAACGATATATCGTATAGTTATAAAATGGTATAAAATACGTATAGGTAGATCATATATGATCTACCTATACGTATTTTATTTCCTTTTTGATTCAAAAGCCGCCGTTTCTACAAAGCACTTATTTGATGAGAATATTTTTATTTCAACTGCCACTAAAGTTCGAAACAATGACGCTTTTATATAACACGTCCCACACAGTGCAATGATTACACTCATAAAATTTAGTGTGGAAAATGGAAAAGATGATAAACAAAGGGATAGAAATATTTATTTTCAACAGCTAATCGATGCTATCGTGCTTTTCAAAACGATGATAACTAAACGAAAGAAAATGAACAATTTAAAATTATAGTCCATGCAATATCAATTAATAGTTGTCGTGAAATAAAAAAAAAAATTAACCATTTCGCATTTTTCATCGATACGAAGTACCTATATTTAATTGAACGGAGTCGTACTTATCTCGTGTAATGGACGATAGCGTCATAATAGCAATAATAACGATGATGATGTCGATAATCGTTGACAAATTGGACAATATTGAAGCTTGAGGCGTGATGAGGGACACCGATCCCGGGGTGACAATCACATCAAACATGTATTACATTCCACAGACACGTGTCCGATCCATCTCATCCACGTGTCCATCCAATTCATATCATCCTCTACACGATATATGACAGTAAATATACATACAGAATAAGGGTGCGTTTTACAATTTGATATCTAATAAAATCGAATAGACAGTGATATTTTTGAATATGCCGCCGTTGTTTTTGAAAAAGAAAATAAAACGCAAGTCGTGGCTCTGTGTGAAAATAACGTTTCCGTTTCAATGAATCAAGGGTTGGAAAATTGATCTTGTAAATATTTTTTTAATTAAAAACTTGTGAAATCAATGTGCTTATAATTTAATTTCAAGAAAAGCTATATTAAATAAAATATTGAGATACTTAGTTCGTCGTTGTAAATATATTATAATAAGTTAACATAGAATATCAAAAAAATAAGTGAAAATAAGTGGCAAATTTGAATCGTTATTTTCTTATATTCAATGCTTATATGCATTGATGCTTATTATCGGTCAGTTATAAAAGCAATAGACTAAATGCACCTCACATCACAACAACATTTCTGTGATCACAGAAATACGATTCTAATGAGATTCTTTATTTTCTTCTTTATTTGATTTATCTTTTTTTTTGTGTTTAAAGTCGCTTTAACATCTAAGGTTATATCACTACTGTCCAGACACAGAAAATTTCTGTAGGTCATATACATTTTGCAATTAGATCTTAAATCCTCCTTAAAAGACCTTCTTAAAAGGCCTTTGAGGTCTAGTGGAGTTAGCAGATACTTATTATAATTTTTTTCATATCAGGTGTAATATTTTATTTTGAAAATTAGCATTATTTGTTAAGAATAACGACAGTTTCTTTATATCTTTATTCATAACATCTTAGTCGAAATCCATGCTATTTTCATCGTTATTCAAATCAATTGCCATACTGCTTCTGCTATCAACATGTTCAAATTGCCCTTCATCTCTAAGTGTAGTACCTATCTTGATTTTTTAGTTTTAAGTCAGTTGGATTAATTTTTTTGCTATAAACTTGTTCAAACACCTGGTCATCTTTAGAAGTAAATAGGTACTTTGATTTTCTGTGATTGTAGCAAACGATTTAAGAAAACGGGATAATTTTGGTATTTTTGCTAAACGTTCCTGTTCCTTTTTCAATGTCTCTTTTTTACTGCACTATCTCTGTACACTAGTACTAATTTTCTCAACATTTTTGGGCCCCCCAAAGCTTTCCCTCCCCGCGTCGCAGGGTTTAGCGATATGGTAGTTCCGCCACTGCTTAAATATTATATCTAAGGGTTCGACGGAGATCGAACCCAGTACCACTGACGCACGTAGCGGAGAAGCAAACTGCTTAACAATAAGTGGACTAGGTATATTTCTTTATTTATTAAAAATGAATTTACTAAGTTTCAATGTGTTCAAGCTTTTCTTAATTTCTTTTACTACTAGGTACCTACATAGCAATTTAGGAAGTATTTTAATCGGGTTGAATTTTCAATTTTGAACTTTCAAAGGAAATACACGTGTTGAGGTCCCCTGAATTCAAAAAATTGGTTTTTAGAAAAATGTCTGTGTGATTTTTATACCTTATACATGTTCAGTTTAGAACTTTTTAAGTTTCGTGTAATTATTTTGTGTTAAATCAAATTTAATAGTTTGCCATGTTTATTTTTTGAATTCAACACATTTAACATACGTAGTTCTTGTAACAATTAACGTATTCTTATTGTTTCAAAGAGTTTATAATAGCTAAACTTTCATACTAGAAAACAATTAGAGTAGTAAATAAATTATTCGAGGTTCACTTAACAGATAATCTAATTGAAAGTTTAATAGTAGGTATCGTAATACTACCTACATATACACCGAAAGAAACCTAAAGCATTAGTTCCAATAATCGAAGTTCGACGATGAATTTTTAAAATCGTCTAAAACGGCAAAACTTCCGCGATGTGAAGTGAATTAAAAATGTCCCTCAATTTAGTATTACAAAACCAGAGTACATAAATAAATAATTTATCGACAGTCTGGCTGTGCGAAATTCGTTTCGTTTCGTCCAATTCACAATGGGGTGTTTTAGTTTATCGAATCGCATACATGTACGAGCGTATTCTAGGTATTATAGGTATTGGTTGACAACGAAATCCACTTTCCCACTGTTGTTTTCGACGGAAACAACGACATTATTTCTACCGACACCTACAATATCCCTCCACAGCCATTCCTACCGGTAGGTGCTTTTCTTCTATCTGTAGATCCACTCCCGACGTGTCAATTTATTTCAATTCAATTCAATATGTCTCCTTCAATACCACTGACAATCGCTTCCTTTTATTGAATGTGCCACAAAAAAGATGGAAATAAAAAAAAATGATAGTATATTGACAACAAAAAAAAATCGCAAAGAGAAAATCTAAACATTTTCCCATAATCGAAAAATAGAAAAAAAAGAATGATGCTATGTTATAAATTTAAAAAATATGATAATTAAAAAAAATATCACAATGAGATTTTTAATTCAATCTTTGATCACTCAAAGTTTTAAATATGTCAAAAATTTGACAATTGTTTCAAATTTGTAAATATTTATGTATATTAAGATATTCCAAACAAATATTATTTTAGTGTTTGGGCCAATTAACGGTAATCGGTTTAAAGGTACTATAGGTTTAGATAAGCGGTGGCCAACTCTAATGATATTGTGGAAATTTGGAAAAGGATTATGTATATGTTACCGGCCAAACCCAATTTCAGGACAAACTAGTTTTGCCTGTGCTAAACTAGTTCTTCCTATACGCGATAGGATTAACTAGTATAGCCTAGGCAAAACTAGTTTGTTCTAAGCCAGATAGGATAAATCAGTTTAGGCTAGGCCAAACTAGTTGATCCTGATATAAATACGCACACTCTAGGTTAAACTGGTATGGCCTAGTCTGAACATTAGGTATAGTATATCTAGAAAGTCAAAATAAATAGATAAACTGAATAAAATACTCCGTATTGGAAAAATAATCATTTTTAAAAACCATATCGATTCGTCGGTCTTCAAATTTGAAAGCAACAATACATTTAAATAAAATCAACTTTGTACGATAATCACTGGAAAAAAATAGAAAGAAATCAACGATTGTTTATCTAAGCCTAAATGTAAACGTAAATATTTTTTGGATGAATTGATTTTATGTTGTACGATTCAATCGATTATTGTAAGGAAAAATCATAGTTTGTATGAAAAAAACAATTATTAGATTATAACATTTTATTTTGGATGAATTAGCCTTTTTCTGGATTAAATAATTTATTTTGTATGAAATAACCGAATTTTGGATTGTTTAATTTAATTTGTATTTATCCCAGCTATTTATTGTAAAACTTAATCCATTTATTATATGTTGAGTTTTGTATATTTGTAATCGAATATTGGATGAATAAATTTTAAGCCTTTTGGGAACTCCCGCATGTAGTACAAAACCTGACATGTTTGCTCAATTAGATTCGACTCTGCTAAATTTTTTTGTTTAGACTATTTAGACTAGGCCATACCATTTTATCCTAGAGTTTGCGTATTTATATCAGGATCAACTAGTTTAGCCTAGCCTAAACTGATTTATCCTATCTGGCTTAGGACAAACTAGTTTTGCCTAGGCTATACTAGTTAATCCTATCGCGTATAGGAAGAACTAGTTTAGCCTAGGCAAAACTAGTTTGTCCTGAAATTGGCTTTGGCCGGTAACATATATAACTCGCTGCGGCCCGTATGTAAAATTTTAGGTCCCCATATTTAACGATTTAAACCCACTATTTGCATTTTATGGAGAAAAAATTGAAACTTATTGAGCTTTTTTGTTTGAGGATTCATTAAGTCAAATATTTAGTTGGAGATATTTTGAATTGAATTATGCTTGTTCTGTTGACTTGGAAATGAAATAAATGGCGAGATCAATGTTTAAATATTAATATTTGACTCGAGTTTGGCTTGATTTCAAATCCAATTTAAACCAAGTAGCTTGAAAATCAAATCGAGTAGTGAATCCCTTATTATGTTCACTATTTTTCTTGCGCGTAAATATAGATAATATAATAATTAATAATAATAATAATAATAATAATAATAATAATAATAATAAGGATTATACCAAAAGCACATTTTAAAAATATAAGTAAAAAGCTAACAATAAGATAAAAATATATAAATACAAGTAATGTGTTTTATTAGAACAATGATTTTCACTACTTTACCCATTATAAAATAAATATGTTGTAAAAGTGTAATAATTTCGCGGGCTGAAAAAATATTCTAGGCGAGCCAAGGGCCGGGCCATCTATAGTTTAGATAGTTTTACTTCTTCAAGGGCTTCAATCACAACATATATTTTCAATTTCAAATTATTCAAATAAGAATTTCTGAACACTTCGAGGTTTTAAACCAACATTTTTCCAACATTCCCAATCCTGTGTCGCTTAAGGTTGGCACTTGTAACTTTTACGTCAATACTAATATACTAATAACTAATATACCTAAAACATATTTTTTGTTTCTAATATCCCACAGAAACCATGCATTCCTGCAGAAAACAAGTAATTTTCCAGGATTAGTGCGAGCAAGGATTGACCTATAAACGAATCCCATACAAAAAGAATCACGTTGAATTATTGTTTGGTTCCTATAATTACAGAACCAACAAAAGAATATTTTAATTTTACCTATCCTACAAAAACCATCCATTTTTTTAGGATAAAAATTACGCATTGAGTTTTTATAAATAAACTACTCAAAATATCATTGAAATCCTTTCATTAGTTAAAAAAAGAACAAAATGAATTTTTGTAGGATAAATTATTATATATAATTATTTTATATATATATATATATAACTTATTATACCTTTTAAATGACGAAAGAATTTTTAAAATCGAATGAGTAGTTTTGGTGATAATCTCCAACATACAAACTTGCCAAAATTTTCGTGTTATAATACTTAAATCATTGTTGTGGTAATCAAAAAAAAAAAAAAACTTTTCTTTCAAAACAATTAGAAAAAATATTTTAAAAGTAATTGTTAAGTGCTTAAATTATTATAAAGAACTTTAGGATGAGCGCCTGGTTTCATTCTTACAATAGCGATATAAAGTTGGTAAAAAGGCACACTTTAGATGAGTTACAGAATTTTTGGTAAGAGAGGTTAAAGATTTTCCTTTCTATTATTTTTTTTTTATAAATTGTACCTTAAAAAAATAATTACATTAACCAATGTATGTCTCTTCATTAATATTATCTAGATTCTAGATCTTCATTTACTCTCTATTCAAACTCTGCTCGGTTCTCAATTATCCCGTACAAAAAAACAATTTACCATTAAAACTGAAAAACACATTTAACCATTTTTTTTTCTTAAATTTTGAAGCTTTTAAAATACCTAATTATGATTTTTTTGGCTAAACAAAAGTATCAACAATTAGAAAGTTTTAATCTCCTTTAAATAAGGAAAAGAGCAAATTAATCTCAAAAGTTTGTACGGTCTAAGACACTTTAAGCGCTTGACATTCTTTTACTAACGAAAACAAAAGTAAGTATTGGACTAATTACAAAATAAAAATATATGGAAGTAAGAGGAATGCCACGGGGATAATAAAGATAAAGAACAAATTTTGAATTTTATCCTGTGGCTATCAGTTAAGCACTTAACCGTGTCCTCATCGAGCTCGTGTGAACCTGTGCAAGTGTAAACAGTTTACATGGGATTTATGTATGTTCCTCTGCATAGTCGCATCATTTACAACTTCAATATTTTCGCCCCTTTAATCAGTGACTCAATCCCTCATCTGTAACTATCAGTTCCCAGCATCGGAAACCGATTGAAATCTTACCCGAAAATGCTCATCATCTCGCTTTACAACACCTACACTTGAACTGAATAGAAAAGGACACGAGAAATTAACGATTCGTGATACAAATTTAATTTATCGTAGCATCTCTCTTTTTTTACCCCTGAAATGAAATCAGTGTGACACTACTCTTGTCATCTTATACTTGAACGCGTTCCCTACTCACAGTCCCTTTTTATATTTAAAGGGTAGCCGATTAAGCTCAAGTTTAAATAATGTGACAAAACGAATGTAAACACCGATCTAGGCTCGTACAATGCCACGATAAGTGTACATACGATTTGGTTTAATTATAAAATGAACATTTAATAGCATAGTGGTGTTTGTAATAGTTTGTATAAAGCTTAAATAAAGTGTCTTTATTTTATTATAATCTCGATTATTTAAATAAAAGATAAGCTAAAATATTTTCTTTTTCGTATATTGCTCTTGATAACATTTTACTTAGTGTATTTATATACTTAACAATTTAAGATTTATAATATGAATTGTAACCATTTTCAAATAAATTACGCATTATTAGAAATTTTTATTTTTTCTGCGTTTCCAAAAATAATATAATTAAGGTGTCTATAGTCCTTAGACAATTTTTGCAATTTTCAAAAGACATAGAGGAAGTGAGGCCAAAACGGGTAAGCTAAGCGCGAAGGTAAAAAAAAACTGTAGCATTCGTATTATATAGCAGGTTGATTTACTTTATAATATAGTATATTCATTAAACTTTGAAATAAAGCACGATTTGACCACATTATATGTCCAGTACTTGTTTATTTTACAAGTTAACAAAGTTAACAAAAAACCCGTTTTGCCCTATACATAAGCCTAAAACGGGTAACTACGTAGAGCAAAACGGGTTAACGTCTTTTTATTTAGGTACTGTAATGAGTCAGGAATCAATTTTTTTTTATTTATATTACTCATTTACGTAGTATTTAATTAATGAGTCTCAATATTTGTTGGCTATTTAGTCGATAGAGATTAACGATAATTTATAACACTAATTTTATACTCATTTAATCAGACTTTTAGAATTACCTATTATTATAGAGATAGTAATGTAGAACAATAATTATTATACAATAATATATCAAATAGAAAATACAAACTGATAGTTAATTGAAGCTAAAATGTTTCAGAACTTCATTCTTGGCACAAATCACAATAATAGAATGTCCTATGCCAGAATAAGAAGTACAGGTTTCATGAGCTCATTCTCTACAATCTCCACATTCGATCCAGTCTTCTTTAGGTGAATCTCATACGGATCACCACAAACGAGGCATAAATACATTTTCAGTTTTTTCTGTGTATTTTTCATGTTAAATTGTTTATATTTATCTACCCGTTTTGCCCGAGACACTATTTTAAAAGTAGGAATAAACTCAAAATGGCATATAAATCAGGCAAAGTGTTCATGAAATTTCAAACTTATATAGAACAATAATTGAACGATGGTACGAACAACACGAACATTATAACGATTTTCGACTAACCAGGACATCCTTTACTTGAAATTTTTTACTATAATTAGCAAAAAACCTATATTTAAAATTTCTATGTTTTTAAACAATTCCGGCGCTCGAGCTTAGCTGATCAAAGCTCTTCAGGGTTAGACAAATATCCGCGCACGCGCACAAAATGCTAATGCTTCATACAGTAGCGTATGACTGCTTACCCGTTTTGGACTCACTTCCTCTACCTTTTAAGATTGCAGTTTCATTTAGACCTAAATACTAATAAATATATGAAAAGCTCGCTTTCGAATCCATCGAATGCATTAGATAAATAAGGATTTAATATCTAAATGGAATGAAATAAGCTACAAACTAATGAAGATTATTGTTTGGTACTTTATAAGTTGGCTGATGAATTCCATAAGATCTCGTATATGTGTAAGTCAATGTAATGTATTCAGTGTCAAAGCGAGCTTTTAGGAATATCTCGTTTACTCGGTTTTCTATCATATAAGTTTTCTATCTATAAGTTTGGTACTTTGTAAATTTTTATACAGTCAACCATTCTCGAGGCAGACAGAGTACGAAATGAGGGAAGAGCTTATTTAGTAATGATATATTAGGTTTGTTCCAAGCGACACACAAGCCGACCATTTCCGTGTACGAAGGCTAAAAACCGTTCCACTGAAACTGGTTGTGCTTATGTACGTGCCTTGAGCGGGTGCTTTTTTTGTTTGTAACTCAAGCGAACTTGTCACTTTATGATGGTCGGATCTAAACATGTGGTAACCGATTCTAGTTTTTGTTGCGGCATCGTTTAAATCTACCCAACGACCAACCTGATAGAAATAACACATGCACTAACAACTAATCCTATAAAGAAAACTATTTCAAATAAAATATGATTAATATCGACTTATCTAATTCTGAGTTTTCATATTTTTTGTATTTATACATCAGCGGTTTTTAAAGTTTTTACTTCAAGAAAATAATGTTTAAGACCATAAAAGAGCCTCTAATTTAAGGGGATCTAAATTATAGTTTAAATTTTTAGAACATTAGGAAGTTTCTTAAGTATTAGGAATTTTCTAATGAACAATTTAAAAATGAAAAAAAATGATAATGAGTTTTTCTGACACGATCAAATATAAAGTCAAACTCTGTCTCACTTCTGAGCTCCTGTTTTTAGATTTTGATTTTTCTCTGCATTAACCATGATTTTTGCCCACCTTCGATTGGTGATATAAACTAAGATTCAACCTGTTAAAAAGATTCATTAATTAGATCACGTTTTTTAAATAAAGATCTATCACCATTCAAGATGATCAAGTTCAAATGTTTCACATAATTTAGTGTGATTAACAGCGTTCATACTTATAGTAACGCCTTTATTATTATACTATTATGGGTCATTCTTTTACAAACCGTACAAAATCTGAGCAAATTTGAACTTGACATTTTAGAATCGCCTGAAATTTTTTTTACAGTTTCTATACGTAAATATAACAACCCGTATTTTTGGATTTTGCTCAAAAAAATTTTCTTTTGAAACTATGCCCATTTACATTTTCAATGATATTTGAATTTTCTCCAACCTTTGCCTATTTGAAATTTTATATCCCCAGTTCTACTATTCGGATTTATGTCGGATTTTTTTTATTCTGTACTTTGTTACTTAAGGTTTGAAAGTATATAGTTTAAAAAATTTTTTTGCATAAATTTTATAAACAATTGCAATTTAATTGTTTATAAGCTTATATCACCCCCTTACCCCAACTTGAATCGAATTAAAAAAATATCATTGTATTCCTTATTTTATCATCTACAAAACCCAGTTTACAAAAAAGTTGGGATCTCTGTTATTTTGGAAGATATTAAATATTTTCGAGCGCAAGGTACCGAAACGCGCTCCGCGTGCGTCCAATTCCTAAGATCTCCAACGCTCTAGCACCTACTTTACATTTCTGAATGTTAACCATTTTGCGTTTGAGTATAAAAATGTTTGTTAGAAGAACCTCAAAATAGTTTCCCCATTACAAATTTTCTTTCTTTTCTGAAAATTAATATTTTGAATACTTTTAAGTTTAAAACAAATACGTCCTTTTCCTACATCGCAACTGCATTCATTACATTTCCTTGCGTTCCAAAATATAATATGATTCATTTTTGAAGTAAGTATATCTATTGAAGTTTGCTTTTTAACGTTTAGTTTTGTAATGGGGAAACTATTTTGAGGTTCTTCTAACAAACATTTTTATACTCAAACGCAAAATGGTTAACATTCAGAAATGTAAAGTAGGTGCTAGAGCGTTGGAGATCTTAGGAATTGGACGCACGCGGAGCGCGTTTCGGTACCTTGCGCTCGAAAATATTTAATATCTTCCAAAATAACAGAGATCCCAACTTTTTGTAAACTGGGTTTTGTAGATGATAAAATAAGGAATACAATGATATTTTTTTAATTCGATTCAAGTTGGGGTAAGGGGGTGATATAAGCTTATAAACAATTAAATTGCAATTGTTTATAAAATTTATGCAAAAAAAATTTTTAAACTATATACTTTCAAACCTTAAGTAACAAAGTACAGAATAAAAAAAATCCGACATAAATCCGAATAGTAGAACTGGGGATATAAAATTTCAAATAGGCAAAGGTTGGAGAAAATTCAAATATCATTGAAAATGTAAATGGGCATAGTTTCAAAAGAAAATTTTTTTGAGCAAAATCAAAAAATACGGGTTGTTATATTTACGTAAAGAAGCTGTAAAAAAAATTTCAGGCGATTCTAAAATGTCAAGTGTCGAATGGTGTACGATTTGTAAAAGAATGACCCTTATACTTATTCAAACTTCATACCTCAATAACAAGGTCCTACTTTATTCGTCTAAATTTTAAACACAAAATAAAAAATTGACCAGAATTAAAAAAAATTTTAAGAAAATAATATTGATTAAAATATTGCAGTGATATTTGAGATAAATGCGATCAATTAGTCTCAGCTGAATATTACCTATAGAAGACAACATAAATTATTGATATAGAAGAAAAATAATTATAACAATTTATACTAATTTCATACATTTATATTGATTATTTTTGATTTGATATCCTTCTGTACTTAATCCAAATTTTCCTATTTTTTATTTTATTTTAATATTCTAATTAGCCCTTTTTTATACTAGACTCTGGTTACAAACACCCACAATGATTTCAATTAAATGATAATACAAATTATCTGGGTACCAATAAATTTTTAAATATGTATATATAAATAAAAATAATGAATTATGATAAATATTTACGTCATTCTACACATTTCATACAAAGAAAATATATATATTTAAACATATATTTAAAATAAAATGAAAATTTTTTGTTAAGTACCTATTATGTATAAAGGTTTATTTTTATACCTATATAAATGGTACAAATCTAGATAGGTAATCAAATGGTTTTTAATTAATATTCATTACAGTTATTGTTCATATTTGTTTAATATTAGGTAGGTACAATGATTTTACTATTGAACAAGTTTTGTATAAAATGTGTGGTCTTCTGAAAAATTGATAAATAAAATATTAATTATAAAAATTTATATTTTATGTTGCAAGATCAAGAAATGACCGAAACAAAACATTTATTTAATTTAGATATAGGTACCTATCATTATGTTACGATCTACTTATTTTTACTCAGCTCTTAAATTTGTTTTTTAATATTTAATATTAAAAGCTTTTTTTTCAATCGTTTACCATTTTAATAATAAATAATAAATATTCAAAAGTTGGTCAGTCTTTAAATGAATTCAACTTGTCTTTTATACTTGCAAAGATAACATTATCCTGACAGAATGCGCATATTAGTTCTTATTATTGTAGGTATCTTTATATACCTACGTACACTTATACTTAGAACTTACAAATACTGTCGTAAATGACACAGTGGGAAAAACAAGGTAAAATACATCATGCTAGAGGAATGGGTTCCAAAAGAATATAAAGCTCTTCTCCTCGGATAACAACTTTAGCGCCCCTCGTGTGAGACAGAGCTACTGGTTCCGGAGTTCCTATCCTGTTTTGTCGTCATGGTAACAAAACGAAGGGACTAAGCACAACAGATTGCAATGGCGGCTAGGATTCGGGGCGGAGTCAACTCATTCCTGAAAGCTCTCCCCAATGTCTACACCCATTAACCCATTCCTGTATTTCATTCCAGTACTGTGACAGCTAAGCTACCCTTGGCGGAGACACACACAAATACATTTTTCAGTTCGTGTATTTGTATAAAGCACCCTCAATATTCATTCCTTCGTTCTCTCAAAATATATTATTTTATCCTTACAAAAAATATTTTTTTTAAGTTTATTTTGGCAATTTTCAGGACTCAAATTTCTTTTGTATTTCAATTTTTTTATTTTTGCTTTAAAAATTCTTAAGTGATTGATTTAATTAGATAAGGATAAAACTAATTAAATAAAACTTAAATTACACAAAAAAGGAAGTTACTGGCAGTTTGGTTTGATGCCAATTTCACCTACTTGATTAATGTTTCTTAATATAATATTTACATTTACATTTGAGTTTGAGAACATAACCTTTGATAACATGGGTCAAATTTAAACACTTTTAAGGAAAAACTATCTTTGATACTATGCAGAAAATGCTATGACATAATTTTAATGATACGCTATTTTTAATTGTTGCCATTAAGTTATAAGAAAATCTTTAGATACTTAATAAGAATTGGAAACTTAAAGTGACTACCCTCCTTTTGAATATTTTTCTACTTTTTATTTAAAATTTTAAAAATGACTTTATGGATCTAACTTCTTAAGCCGACTCTGTTTGAAATAAGGTTGAACGGATGCCGGATGAAAATGGGGATGTTTATACGTGGATGTGCATGTCTAGGGATGTGTTCGTAGATGGTCTTGTTCGTGGAGTCAGGGGATGAAGGAACACATACAAATCGAGATCGTCTAGCGTTTCACCCCCAACGACCACAGTATTTAATTTAAGTATGGCCGCCACGTTATTGTCGCTCAAGGCTTCCGTTACTGTCAAACCAATGTTGACTCCATCTCAATATTCTTTGTACAATAAAACGATTTATATTAGAAATAAAAAGCTGCTGCTTTTGCTGTTGTTGATAGCTTTCAAAGCTGTTCAGTTCCTCTTTGTTTTGTCTTCCTTGTCACGGATTTACAATATGTTTTACGCTTCGAAGCCTGATTACAAAACGCCTCACCTTCATTCTATTTAAGAATTGACATTTTTACACAAATGGGCTTCATTGTGTCTTTCTCTTTCAATCCGTTTAAATATATAAATCTACTATCTACTTATAAAATAATATTTTATGTATCCCACATTTTCATCCCACCGCTCTTTGCAAACATTTCAACCAGTATATCCCAATAATTATAATATTTAAGTATTATCCCAAAAAAGCCTTATGATTGAAATTTTTATATAAACCATAACGTTAACATTGATGTTAACCTATTGCATTTCCATCTTTTCTTGTAGGTAGGTAAGTAGTATCTATTCATTTTGCTCCTGATACAAATAATAAAAAAAATATTTGAAGGGTGTGAAGTTTTAAGTGCAAAACAAGCCTTCTCTGTTCTGTGATAAAAGCACAGCTTCTTTGCTTCTGTCATCATAATTTTATTGTTGGCTTGGATCTGTCGTCAACAACATTCCCTTTTAATAAATGAATGAAACCCATTAGCTTCTTACAGGGGTAAATTTAAAAATACAATTATCTATATAAGACAACTATATTGTGTAAAGGCATAAATATTTGATTTTATTTATATCTTTTGACCCGCCAATTCAACATTTACAATATGAAGAATAAAATTTCAGTTATCATAATTTCATTTTATTCCTTATAAAGCTTTGATAGCTTAAAATGGGTGATAATTATCTCAGAGTTCACGGAGTATGCATTTAAATGAAAATTTTATATTGCGTTTTTTAATTGTTCTTTTTAAAAAAGAATAGGTAGGGGAGGGTGGTCCAAAACGGATATGCTTACTTTGGAGACTTGAAGATTTAAATATTTGTTTGATTACGATAACAGTTTTCATTTTATTCCAAAGGAAAATGGAACTTAAAAATGAGACAACAATATGGTATAGTTTTTAACTACTCTCTTAAATCGAAATAGTGACAATAGTGACTAATCACTATTTTTGCAGTGCAGAGTATACCACTAAATTCAAGTAGTGGTATACTTTTCACTACTAAATAGTGAATAGTCACTATTTGATAGTCGAAAGCGGAGCCGTAACTAGGCAGGGGCAATAGGGGCACTTGCCCAGGGCCCAGGGCCCAGGAGGGCCCCGGAGGGGCCCAAGAAGACCCCGATAAAAATTATCTCAATTATTTTCATTTGTATTTTAATGAATATTCCAAATCACATATATAAGTAACACCACTGGTGGCTCAGATAGACGGGGCCCAAAAAGGCCGGAATATGCTATTAGAATTTTTATTTAAAAAAAACATGTTTATTTAATTTTTAATACTTAATATTCTATTGCACGCACTTAACGCACTATTCGTTTTATTGCTTACAGACCTTATCTTTAAAAAAAATGTGTGCAGTTTTAAATAGCACCCAATAAATAAAAAGCTGACAGGGCCAGTGAAGCCAGATCGTGGGATTTCTTTACCCCTACTTAGTAGCACAAACGCCGACAAATTGAGGAGAATAATGCCTCTTCCATATGACACACTTTATGCAATATTTGTACCTTGTGCCGCACATAATCTTAATTTAGCTGGTGTTCACGCAGTATCCACAATGTCAGGAATGGTTACCTTTTTTGGCACTATCCAAAGATTATTCAACTTTTTATCTTCTTCGACGACGCGTTGGGAAAATCTTATGAAATTTTTAAAATTATTACTGAAAGGGTTTTCAGATACTAGATGGTCGTCAAAGGCGAATGCTATAAAAGCATTGTGCTTGCAACTTTCAGGAGTAAAAAAAGAACTTGAAAGAATTAAAGATGATTTTTCAAACTCTGAGGCAGTGTCAAATGCAAAAAGTTTACTATTTCAAATTAATTATAAATTTATATGTATTCTTCATGTTTGGAATAAAATATTACAATGCGTTGACCGTGCAAATAAAGCCTTACAACACAAAAATCTATCAATAGACCTTGCAACAAAATTAAATGATGGTCTGCGTTGCTTTTTACAAGGACTACGGGAAGCAGGATTTAAACAAATAATTTCGGATGCACAAAAAGTCGCTTTGGAAATGAATATTGAAGCTGAATTTTCTAATCAACGAATTAGACGAATTAAAGAAGAAAGTGTTACTAATCTCAACCAAGAAAATTTGTTTGCAATGCAAATGTACAATGCGTTATAGACAAATGAAAACTATATTTGAAGATTTTTCTTTTCTTTTTGGCTCGTCATTAGAATCAATGAGCGTTGTGGAATTACAAAAGGCGGCGACAGATTTATCCAGAAAACATAATAAAGATTTGAATAGTTACGAATTAAGCTGTGATATGGAAAGTTTTAAATTTCAAGTATGTGGGCTGGTGGAAAATTTGAAAGAAGCCACTCTTCTAAATTTATTACAGACTATACATGATTTCAAATTAGTCGAATCGTACTAAAACATCGTTGTTGCTTTAAGAATATTTCTAACCCTAACAGTCACTACCGCTTCTTGCGAGAGAAGTTTAAGTAAACTGAAGTTAATTAAAAACTATTTAAGATCGTCGCTCTCACAACAGCGTTTGTCGAACCTGTCTATTATATCAATTGAATCTAACATAGTGCAAGAAATAGATTTTAATAATATAATTGATGAGTTTGCGGAGAAAACAGCAAGAAGAATGCAATTTAAATAGATTTTTAAATCGTTTTTCTTCATAAATATAAAATTAAAAAAATTTACAAAAAATATGGACAGGACCAATTTAAAGATTCCTTATTTTGTGTTTATTTATTAAGTGATATACCTACTAAACTTTAAAAATGAGAAAGAACAGGAACTATAACCATGGTAAGTTCTTTCTCAATTTTTTTTTATTGAGGGGGGCCCAATTTGAAGGTCTTGCCCAGGGCCCACAAAATCCACGTTACGGCCCTGGTCGAAAGTCACAAAAACTATTAAAAGTTAAGACTAGGAATTCATCGCTTGACTTGATATTTAAGCTATATCTTACTTAATTTTCAAGATATGTACTTGACTTAAAGTTGAAGTTAAATCAAATCAAATTCAACTCAAATGTAAATATTCAAATATAAGATCAAACGCAGAAATCAGGTGCTTTGAAAATTATTAATTATTAAAAAATATTTATCATCATCAACTGTGGCATAATCAGAGTGTATGTAAGATTTGGTTACTAGTTATGGTAATCAATGAGTAACTCAGTGGTTCTTAAATCTTAACCTTTTCAAAGTCACGGTGCAGTTTTGATCATAGGAAACAATATATGGCAATGCACTAAAAGATCGAAAAAAAATGTTAAACATATTTTTTTCCTAATTTAAAAAGATAATAGTTACATACAAAATTACATAAATTTTTTACATATGATCTATTTAAGTTAAATTAAATAAAAAAATTTCAATTTTGCGGATATTTTCGTTTTTACTATATTTTTTTCGCGGTGTATTTGCAATAAGATCGCAGTGCACTGCTTAAGAACCACTGACGCAGCTATACTTAATATATTATGCCGGATTAATTAACATTTTTATTATTAAAGCTAATACTCGCTCGCTTAACTGAGCATACCTAAATTAATTATTAATAATTAAGTCGTCCTTTAGTATTAAAATTACATATTACGTATTTATTTACAAATCAAGCACAATTCATTTTAAAAAATATCCAACTACTTGACTTAATAAATTTCTAAGTATCATACAGAAACAGGATTATTTTACAAAATACATAAGTAGGTACCCTTACTGTCCGTAAAATATCTCTATTTAAAAAAAAAACGCAACAAACGTCTACTGAATTTTAGATGTTCAAAATAACAACCAATCAACATTATTAAAGTTATGTTGGTGCTAGTTGTCACTACTTGTTGGTAGTTTGATTTTCTCCTCAGAACAAAAAAGAGAATAGGATAAATACGTCGAGAGGCAGACCCCCAAACTGGGTTCCACCACGAACCATAATTTGGTACAATGGCTGGTACAATTGGCTGGTACAATTTTAACTTGAATGAACGTCATCAATAAATTTGTCAACACTTAAACGTGAGCAAGTTAATAATTAATAACATTTGATTCCAGATGCGTTGTCATGAAACTTATTTTTATGAACTTTTTGTAAGTTAATATCCAAATATTTGCAATTTAATCTGCAAATATCCGTTTCACTTGCAAACGTTTGAATAAAAAACTTATATATAAAGACGATATTAGACACTTCAAGAATATGAGTATACTTTTGAAACACAAATAGTTACAATTAAAAAAATTTATAGTGTTATTATTAAACTCCCTTTATTGTTTAATATTACCGAGCAGAGTGACATGGTATATAATTTTAATAACAAATAGTTTACTCATGAGCGTTGGAGCTAAAAGTTTAAAGTTTAGACTGCTTCAATGTAACAACGACATACTTGTACCGTTATAGCGACATACCCCTACAAAATATTATGTAGATATGTAGGTATATAGTAGTAACATATTCATGTACCTATTATATGTTATATTCTCTGAAACACAATATAATATCTACAAGTGATTGCGATTATCAGCTATGACAAATATTCTCAAGTACAATAGTTGTGTATAAATCTAGCCATAGGAGGTTTATAGTATCTTCTATGATTTAAGTCTTAATACATTATCACAAATTTTATTGTAAAAGTTAAAAAGAAAAATTGTTAGTCTTAAAACTAAAACAATGCTGACCACTGAATATTCTTTTAAACAAAGATATTATATTGACTAAATAACAATTGAACTTCCCCCCCTGTTATTTCCATAATATTTAATGTGATAAATGTACTCGTATTATATTCAATGTCATATATTAATATTGGAATCAAACCTACATGTTTCGACATTAAATAGGCTTAAATGTCGAATTTGTCAAATGTGATATTTGATTAAAATCCTACCCACCCCTAGCTGACAGTCTTCTCTCTATCTATTTTGCTATTTAATATATTGTCAAATGATTATTTTTATTATTTCATATGACACCCTATCTATTTTGTTTGGTTTTAACTATTCAACCCTGTTGTTCAATAAGCTAAAATTGTGATTATAATTTATTAGAAAATCAATATCAAATATTGAATGGCATTGTGACTGAATTGAAATTGAATAAATATTTAGGATTGTTTGATTTGATTTTATTTAATCAACAATAAAATTTATATATATAAAGGTAAATAGCTCTCATCGTCAATCAATAAATTATTTCTCTTTCAGTTGATTTTCAACAATCCTTTACAGGCAAATATAATTATGAAAATATTTATCTAATAAAATTTTATCCAAAATTATTTTCATATATAAAACACAACGTACATAATTTTGAAATAAAATGATGTAATTTAACATAGATAATTTTTTTCATAGATTATTTTCTTAGCCGGTAGATAGGAACTATTTAGATAGAAATTAATATATCCGAGAAAATAAAATTTTTTAAATTGTTTCTTTGGTAGACGAAACTATAGCTATTACTACCAAATCTATAGATTTGGTGGTTTGTACAGGCTTGGTTTATTATAAAAGTTTGGTAAAACAAACAGGTAAACGCAAATATTGTCCTCATATTTTTTCCGATTGCTTCAAATTAATGTGATATGTGCCAAGATGTGTTGGCTAATTAGACTAATTATTATTAGACTATATTACTTACTAATGTGATATATAATTTTGAAATTATCAAGTTTAACAAAAATTTGATCAATATTATACAAAATTGTTATATTATATAGAAAAAAATAGATAATTTTTAAAATATAAAAAATGAGTTGTGACCCCCTGCTGGATCGTTGTAAACAAATTTTTAAAATATTTCTGATATTTTGAAAATCAAAAAATAATATTCAACATGCTTCTAAAGTATTTATTTAGTTATATTGATATTTCACTTGAAAAAAAAAACAATTTTCTACTGCACTCCGTAATGATTTCACAAAGAGATCCTATAACCTAAATAGGGATTCATCAAGTCAAGTAACTGGACATTTTGTACAATGAATTGGGCTTAACACTTTAACGTTGAAACGAAATAACTTACACTTTAATGCTCGACTTGATCTGATTTTTAAATATTAACATTTGACCTGAGTTTGACTGATGTTAAGTCAAGTAGCTTAAAAATCAAGTCAAGTAGTGAGTCGTTCCACATAAGTATTCCAGTAATATACTTATGTTTAATTTTATTGTAGGTATTGCGGTTTATAGCCTCATCATTCTCTATATAAGTTTCTTTAAATCCTCAAACGCGTTAAGATGTCAAAAAAGGTCTCTGAAAGGCGATATTTTCTATTTTCTCTGATCGATAATAAATTTTTACTTTTTTTTACTATTATATAGTAAGTAAAGGAAGTATTGTAATCGGGTCGAATTTTTATTTGTGTTTCTATGCACTCTTTTAGAGTTTCATTAGTGTTAAAAATGTATTAAAACGTATTTAAAAAAAAAGGTGAATCATCACGTGTAGCAGTTATTGAGCGATCCAATGCTACTTGATGACCACTGATGAAAATTTCTTGGCAATCGAAATACGTATCTGGGCAATATGTCAAAAACTATAATACGTTTGAACTTCTGTTCAAATTTATGTTTATAGTTTACTTATGCATACCACAATATATTTCATATATTGTATAAACAGTATTAAAACAAGTTTCATTGATAAACTCGTTAAATAAATAAAAAAAATTCTAAGAATAATAATCCTATTTTTCGTAACATAATTTCACATAAGTGTTTATACGAAAAGAACTCTGATCACTCTGATTTCCACTTAGGATGGCTTTTTTTGAAATTCCATCTCCCAGAAACTCAAAGCAAAGTAGAAAGTTTTACATTTCTTGAGTCATACTCCGGAATTATCAAGTTGCTCAGGTTCTAATTTCACAGTTATCTACATGTATAATGCAGACGTAACGAACTTTTGCTTTTTTTAAATTCTTTTATTTAAGGAGCGAAAAAATTATTCATAGTCCACTATCTTTCATTATTACTATATATCTACCTTTTTTTGATACTTACACCCAACGTTTTATAACCATAATTTTGGAAATGAATTTCTTGGTAATCATCCTGCTGCTAGCAGTTAGGTAATTTTGCAGTTTTTTTTATAGATAGAGGTTTATTTTTTTAAGCCTGAACTGTGTTTACTTATTTTCTTAAATTTTATATGATAAAGAAGTTATGGATACCAACTAATGATATATGGGATATATGAGTAGTTTAATAATAAATATAAAAGCCTAATATCAAAGACACCTGCTATGTAAGTATATCAAAGTATATAAGAGATGTCCGTCTTTTATATTAGATCCCCTCATATTCCATCATATTCCTCATATTATAATTGTAATGAATAAGTCCTGATAAAATATCAGATTGAACACAAAAATTTACTATGCATAAAGTCAATGTATCATACGCCATCTAGTATCACAATCTTAAAAGTTAGAATACAGCTTTTAACGGTTAGAGTTCCGACTAAAACGCTTTTGCTTTTGTGGCTTCTATATCATTATTACGATTTTTACATGCATTTGCATGTAAAAAATTTAATTATTTAGTTATTTAATTATTTTAGGATTTCTAAATGTTCTAAAAAGTAATTACAATTTTGAAATAATAAATTATGTCATGTATATTTGCCCGTAATTGAGAAATAACAAATGTCTTTGAACTGCTTTGAACCGACCTAATACCACATTTAATATTTTTTTATATAAATGAACAGTAGAAAGAATTAAAACAAGTTTTAAACATACCGTTAAAAAATTAGGAAAACTTGACAGGAACATTTTATAAAGATGATGTATATGAATCATGGAGTATGTAGGAACAAACTGGAACTTACTGAAAGAAAGAATATGACGATGTTGAAAAGATTTTGAAAAATTATTGCACATTAATTTAGACAATTGAAAATCAGTGGCTCGCTAATAGGAAGATGAAACTCACCTTATATTACAGAAGATAAATCAAACACTTGCACTTACTGACACATATTTTCTTATTTTTCTAATTTTATTAGAATTTATATTTGCAATAAAAACAACTTGTTCCAACTTATTTTCGACTAATATTCGACATAAGCGTTATCGTTATTGTTTTGTTTTTTAAAACAATATGAAACGCACACGAAGAATTTAATCGAATTGCGTTGCTTAAAAGAGATGAGTTAAGCAAAATATGAGAATATAATATAAAATTAATAAGAGAAAAAGCGATGGAGACAACGCCAACGTTATGCATATCATGTATGCAATTAAAGACCATATCTTTATGGTTTATGCTACGAGCTAGCTAAAATATTCTTATAGTTTTTTATAATTTTTTATGATCATATGTTTAGATCTTATGTAATTATTATTACAACTAGAGATGCAACGAATATTCGGCTACTATTCGGTATTCGGCCTATTCGGCTGCATTTTTTAATATTCGGTATTCGGCCGAATACCGAATACTAAAGCATAACAAAATAAATGTTTAATTCGAAATTATATATATTTAAATTACAAATTAAAATTGAAAATCTACTAGGGAAAATTAATTATAATGAATCAAATGTGAGTAGGAGTAATAAAATTAAGATAGAACACTAAATAGATCGTCGCTATTTTGATTTTTATCAGACCTTAACATCTTTTTATATGATTTACAACAACTTCAATCTTTGAACTTTTAATCTTAGAAACCATTGGAAATTATTTTAATCGCATATATTATTAATTAAGACTTCCTAAATCGCTCGTTTTGCATAAAACAATTGAACCTGGACGGGCAAGAACGGGATAAACGAGAAAACTGGATAAATTGGAACAATTATCAGAGTTTATCATTTAAACTCTTAAAAACCTCTATGTGTATGTGAAATTGAAAGCCCCTGTATGAGAGAGTGATTTTTCATGCCTGAAATTATAACACTCTAAGATAACCATTTTCCCCCTTTTCTATAAGTGAGAAATACCTTCACTTTACCTCAACTTATAAGTGAGAGATCTGGCTTCCAATAGTGGAGAATCTATAATAAATAATATATATAGTATATATGTATGTAGACATTGAAATCTATCTTAACTTCTTACTTATGAACTGTATAAATAAAATTAGAATTAAAATTAGAGTAATTAGAAGGGGATTATAACTTATATGCAACAGTTGAAAAATATTATTTCACTTTTTCAAAATTCGTGAGCCAATGTTATGTTTAAGAGTTGTATAAGTATTTCAAAATGATAAGTGAAATAAAATAAACATTTGGAAACTTTGAAATTTGTACTTGTTTATCATGAGTTGGAATTTAAGTAAAAAATTAACGAGTAAAAACAGTACTTTACTATATATTTACACTATTTCATACTAACTCTCTAACTTAACTCTCAGGGCCGGGGTCCGTTTATTGAGGCAATTGAAATACACTTTAGAGTTAAGACGTTATAATTTTTAGCTCATCTCACTATTTAGGTACTTAAAAGTACACCCAAACCTCGCTTTGCGTCGTTTCGTTTTGCGTTTTTTCGAAGTTGCGTCGCTGCTGACTTTGTACTAATTTTCACTGTGCGTCGTTAGATTTTCGAAGTTGCGTTATTTTGGGTTCGATTCTTGTATGTAAAAATGCTTGTTTTAGAAAATCATAATTCACTTTGCGATATGGGGTGTATTCCCGTTTCCTACAGTTAAACATTGTATTAGACTAAAAAATTGTCAGATCAATAGGAATCAAGCCCAGATACAACGGAACAGCTTACCAAAGTAGGAAAAAATAAAGAATGGAATATTAAATTTTTATTGAATGACCCAATTTCGATAGCTTTTTATCGAATAGAGCGCGTTTTTAATTAAATAAATCTCGTTTCTGTTTAAAGAAAAGAACTCGACTCATTAAGGGTATAAAGAATATACCAAAAATATAAGGGTGAAATAGGAACTTTTAATTGGTTAATCCGATTTCCATTAATGTTTTCTATTACAGACAAAATACCTTAAAATTGGTCATATTAAAATCTGAAGAAATAAACGTCCTTTGAAGGTGAAAATAGGGGAAGAAATAGTAAATTTAACTGATCTATCAGACTTTGATGATTTTTTTTCCATTAGAAACAGTATACATTAAAGTTGTCCTCATTATACTTTGAAGAAAAAAATCTACTCTCTAAGGCAGCGGTCGGGGAATTTTTTTTGTCATTACTACAAAATATTTTTAGTCGATATTACCCCTCTCATTTTGAAAAGGAGACAATCAATGTAAATTTAAATTATGAATTATTCATTGAATTAATTTACCCGAAAAAAACTTGCATGAAAGTCCGTAAGTCGTCGTAAGTATGTAGGGCGCGTTCAGACGGTTCAACTAAACTCGCCCGACGATTTTCAATCTTTTAGATCGTAGCGGGGTAAGCGACGCGAGAAGTGAAGCACAAGCGAGTTGAATGGGAAGCAAATTGAAAGAAAACTGATCAACTAAACTCGTTCAATAAAAGATTGACTGAATCAAACTTTTGTTGGACGAGTTTAGTTGATCAGTTTTCTTTCAATTCTGCTCAATTTGCTTCCCTTTCAACTCGCTTGTACTTCACTTCTCGCGTCGCTTACCCTGCTGCAGTCTACAAGATTGAAAATAGTCGGGCGAGTTTAGTTGATCCGTCTGAACGCGGCCTTTCAATTTGCTTCCCATTCAACTCGCTTGTACTTCACTTCTCGCGTCGCTTTCCCCGCTACGATCTAAGGGCGCGTTCAGACGGGTCAACTAAACTCGCCCGATAATTTTCAATCTTTTAGACAGTAGCGGGGTAAGCGACGCGAGAAGTGAATTACAAGCCAGTTGAAAGGGAAGCAAATTGAAAGAAAACTGATCAACAAAAGTTTGATTCAGTCAATCTTTTGTTGAACGAGTTTTGTTGATCAGTTTTCTTTCAATTTGCTTCCCTTTCAACTCGCTTGTACTTCACTTCTCGCGTCGCTTACCCTGCTACAGTCTAAAAGATTGAAAATTATCGGGCGAGTTTAGTTGACCCGTCTGAACGCACCCTAAAAGATTGAAAATCTTCGGGCGCGTTTAGTTGAACCGTCTGAACGTGCCCTAATATACAAACAAAATAAAATTCTCATATTGGAACAAACAAAAATTATTTGAAAGAAGTTTCTGGATAAATGATCTTGCTTCATGTTTGATAAAATAACTTCAAAATTGGGGCTTTTTGATGTAATAGCAATTTGAATTAAGTCTTCGGAAGTACCAAAAAATGTCCTTACTACCTCTAAAAATTTCATTTTTACCCCATTTGGGGTAATTAGCCCCAGTTCCCCGACTGCTGCTTTAAGGGTACAAATAGGAGATGGAATACTTATTGTTAGTATCTTTAATTTGAATTAACAAATTCAACTGAATACAGACCGTAGACTTTTTTTTATATCTACCATATATCTACTCCTGCTACAGTAATAAAATTCGTATATGTATTATACATGGTAATATGGTATTGTATAGTATTATACATATCTAATATATACATATGTAGGTACACACACATACAACAACACACAATGAAAACAAGTCAGCTGTGTGGACTTTTGGACTCTAACTGTGAAATGCATTAACGATACAGACTTTTTAATTTCTTAAATATTTTCATTTAATTTCTATTCATTAATTTCTTTAAAATATTATTTAATAAGCGAACAAATATTTTAATTATTAACTATGTCTGCAATTGCTAAAGGTTTGTAAACATTTACCATACGTAAGTTATAAACTGTTTTCTTACAGTTTTTCGTTTCAGGAGTTTTCATTTTGGGTGCTAAGCGAACAGCTTTTGGTACTTTTGGCGGAAAGTTAGTTAATCATAGCAATGTCGAATTACAAAGTGTAGCGGCTCAAGCTGCTATCGCATCATCGAAAGTCAATCCCGAAAATATCGACTCGGTTATTATTGGAAACGTTTTGCAGGTATTATTGAAAATGTCTTTTTGTTCGTATTATTTTTTAATTTATTTACTTCCAACAAGAAATTTTATAAGTATTCTATAGAATTAACTTTAAGCAGCTGTACATATAATAAGATACTGATAAAATTAATTTTTAAGGCATCTTCTCCCGATGGAATTTTCCTAGCACGCCACGTCGGCTTAAAATGTGGTGTCCCATTAGAAAAACCAGCTTTGACTGTAAATCGATTATGCGGTTCTGGATTTCAAGCTGTGGTTAATGGAGCTCAAGAAATTCAAAGTGGAGCCGCAAACATTGTCCTGACCGGTGGCACAGATAATATGAGTCAAACACCGTTTGCAGTTCGAAATATTCGATTTGGAACTGCTCTAGGAAAGACGTATCAATTTGAAGATATGCTTTGGATTGGTCTGACTGACACATATTGTAAATTGGCCATGGCCCAAACGGCAGAAAAACTAGGCGAGCAATACAATGTTAGCAAGGAAGAAGTTGATAAATTTGCATTGCGATCACAGACCTTATGGAAAGCCGGTGAGTTAATCAATTTTTCATAGGCATGTTCCAGATGAAAATAAAGAGGATGTGGCTGTTCATACATATTGTATGTATATGCAATTGGCTATTTATATACATACTGTATATTTTCTACAGTAATGTACCCACAATTCTTTACAGCTATCCTAATTTTCAAGATACTGATCTTCAAGTTTTGTTCCTATAAGCGGATTTACAAATTTCCAAAAATTCTTTTCATACACACACATCCAGTTAAATTAACTTTGCAAATTACTGGAAAATGTTAAATTACTGTTAATTTCGTTTATGTAAATATGGATTTGAATTGGAAATAAAAAAAGAACTATATGTATTTACATTGATGAAAAACTCTTAATATGTTAAGTTAAGTTAATTTAACTGGGTTTGAATGCATGATAATGTGTGTGTTTAGATATTATAATAATATATAAATAATTATACTTTGTAAGTATTTAAAATCTAAAGTCAATTTTTTGTACATTCAGTATGTATAAAAAGCTAATGATCTATACATACAATAGGTTTGTTCGCGGATACCATACTGAACCGATAACGAATCAGTTCAAGTAGATTTAGGATAATCCCCAAGCCCATACACACTTATGAACTGATTAAGGGTCATTTTTCCAATTAACAATTTTCGTAGATTTTCGGTAATCCTCGTCTTACTTCTGAACATTTTCAAACTCTTTCACGGAAAAATAACTCTTAATCAGTTCATAAGCGTGCATGCGCTTGGCGATTATCCTAAATCCACTTGGACTGATTCGTTAACGGTTCAGTATGGTATCCGCGAACGAACCTAATATGTCTAAATACTAAATAGACATTTTAGTATTGTATACATTCAGTATGTATACAAAGCCAATAATATATACATACTATATGTATAAATGGCCAATTATGTATACATACAGTATGTATAAATAGCCACATCCAAATAAAAATGTACATTTTAGGGACAATTCATGCCTTATTTCCTTTTAATGGACAACTCATTTATAAAAATCGCTTAACGTCTTAAAATGGTTCTTTGTAATTTTTATTTTTTGTATTATAGCTCAAGATGGTGGTAAATTTAAAGAAGAGATAGCTCCCATCGTAATGAAATCAAAAAAAGGTGACTATGTCTTTGATTGCGATGAACATCCTCGTCCCAAGACAACATTAGAAGGCCTTGCTAAACTTCCTACGTTATTTAAACCGAATGGACTTGTTACAGCTGGAACAGCTTCGGTATTTTGTTAAACAATTTTAAAAATTCCCGTCAATTAATTAGGTTTTTTTTCTAGGGAGTTTGCGATGGAGCTGGAGCAGTTTTAGTAGCAAGTGAAGAAGCCGTTAAACAACACGATTTGAAACCCCTGGCTCGTTTAGTTGCCTACACAACAGTAGGAGTTGAACCATCTATAATGGGTATTGGTCCAGCTCCAGCTATTAAACAACTATTGAAAATAACTGGAAAAACATTAAATGATATCGATTTAATTGAAGTGAGACCATAGTTAAATTGAAAATTTCATCTTTTTAAGCAAATTCATTTTTTAGATCAATGAAGCATTCGCTGCTCAAACTTTGGCTTGTGTGAAAGAATTAAATTTAGATATCAACAAGTTGAATGTTAATGGCGGAGCTATAGCCTTGGGACATCCATTGGCTGCATCTGGAGCAAGAATTACTGGGCATTTAATTCATGAACTGAAGTAAGTTAAAACTGTAAAGATATTGTTTGTTAATAAATAATAATTCTATTTTAAATGTTACAGGCGTCGTGGTGGAAAGCTAGGAATTGGATCAGCTTGCATTGGTGGTGGTCAAGGAATTGCTCTTCTTGTTGAAGTTTTATAAAATAACAATTTTATTACAAATCTTAATTTTAACAACATGAAAATATAATAATGATTTTATAATAACTTTTTACTTTGATATCAATAAAATCAACTAATTTTTATCCGTTGTTTTTTCTTTAACCGCAATCGTATCGATTCTAGGTGGTGCCAATGATTGATATAGTTTTGTTACTGCTGTTTGTACGATTTGTTGAAATATTTCATCCTCTGGGCAAGTTACTTCCTGTAAATATTGTTTAATTATAACTTTAATTACTAAAATTAGAACTTGTTTCACCACCTATTGATAAAGTAAAAGTTTGATACTTTAGGGGTCATCCATAAATTACGTCACACTAGTTTCATGATTTTTTGACCCCCTCTCCCGTTCTTGTCACAGCTGGTCACATTTGTGAGACCCACCCCTCTTTAGTGTGACGTCACATATTTTACAATTTTACATCTACAAATAATTATTGAATTAAAACAGCAGTTCCAAATTTTGTTTTATTTCAATTTAAATGATTTTACTTAAGTTCGTGTTTTATTTAACACTTAGATAAAAATAAATTTTGAAATGTGACATCACGAAATTTAGAACCCCTCCCACCCCCTTGTCACACAATGTTACACTTCGTCGACCTCCTCCCTCCCCCTTAACGTGTGACGTAATTTATGGATGACCGCTTATAGACATTAGATACTATGCAGAATAAACAAAAGTGCTCGATCTTATGGTATTGCCATAAGATTATATCGATAATTAATTACTCATATTAAGTTACTCGTCTTAGTTGTAGCAACAATAATTAAGGGGGTATCTATTAATACGTGAGGTAATTTTTGATTATTTGGACTCCTCTCCCCCTTGGTGAGATGTGATAGACCCCCCCCCCATCTCTCACGTGAGATTTACTAAATAAATAAGAAAGTATACATTATGTATTATTCTGGCTACAAAATATTTAGTAGCAATGCAATTTTATTTACGGACAATTTTTTAACATAAATAATTTATAATACATATTCTTTCAATTTAAAAGTTGACGTGAAATTTACAATGACCCCTCCTAAGATGAAATTTTGTGAATTTAATTGATCCCCCCCATTTTTATCCCACGTAATTTATAGATGCTCCTTAACATATTTTCAATATTGCCAAATAACTTGTTCTTTTGAATAAAAATTGTTCTCATGAAAAATAAGTGGTGAAACATTAGCTTCGTTCGCGGGTCTCATTCCAAACCGACTACGAATCAGTTCAAGACAGATTTAGGATTATCGTCAAGCGCATGCATGGTTATGAACCGATACAGAAGTTTTTTCCGCAAACATCTTTAGAATTGTTCCGAACTAGACGAGGATTAACGAGACTCCACGAAAATTGTTAGTTTGAACGTTGACAGCGAAACTAAACTTTGAACAGGCCACGATTTATCAAACTGCGCATGAGTAAGAGAATCGAATTTTTCGTCCCAACAAGAATCCGAGAATCGCTAGAATCAATTCTGAATCGATAACGAACGCATTTCGTGGGAACCGCGAACATCGGACCGTTACTAAAAATTCAGAATTCATTAACCCGCAAACGCTCTTTTTAAAAATGCGCATGCGATTAATGACTGAACTGGTTCAGAATCGTACCCGCGAACGAAGCTATTAATTTTTATGGTATATGGAAAGGTATACAAGATCGAGAAAGTGGACAAATTCGAGTATCTGGGAGTGGTGGTTACAAATAGAGGAGGAAGCGAAGACGAGGAGATAGAGAAGGGGAATCTAAAGGCAAACGGAGCATTTGGGGCACTTAAAACAGTACTGGGGTCAAAAAATTTATCAAAAGCGGCAAAAATAAGACTGTACGAGACCGTCATAAGACCAACAATCCCGTATGCGTGCGAGACCTGGACTGTGAGAAAAGAAGATGAAGCCAAACTGGAGTTATGGGAAAGAAAGGTGTTGCGAAGGATTTTTGGAGGGGTGAAAATGACAGAGGAGTTGTTGAAATAGAAGCCAAATGCCTACAAGACCTATAGCGCTGCAATATATTTATAGTCTATCGATCACTTAGTTGAATTTGTCACTTTATCAATAGGCGATGAAACAAACTCTCAATAACTTACCATATTGACTAAGTCGATATTTGCTTTCTTATTATCAACTGTTACACTTAATTTTTCCCCCTTAAAAATTTTTGGGACCGAATCTTCTCCAAACATGTCTTGTAGCATTTCGATTAAACATTCCTTAAAATGCATTTTGTCAATTTTTGTGGCAATATTTAACTGTTTAGATGGCGCATCTAAGCTTTCAGCTTGTAAAATTGCGCTTAGAACAGTGTCAGCGTACATATCATTCACAGGACTTGCCACCCACTAAAAGTTAAATTAAAACAATATATTATATAGAGATAACAATAACTGTAAAGATAACTTTGACAGTACGTACTTCTAAAGTAACTAATTTATTTTCAATAGTAACTTCTACAGATTGAAATGCTTTGAATTTTTTATCGCCTTCAATAATTTCAACTGTACCGGCTAATTGACATATTAAATGCCGCAATACACTCAAAGATCCTCCGTAATAAACACTTTGTCTCTGTACAACTTGACTCATACTCATATCAGTATATTCTATTTAAAACAAAAAAGTAAATCAAAGATTTAATTTTAAAAATTTTAAATGAGTTTTTACTTGATAAATCGGATGGGTCTAACATATGGTAATTGAAGTTTCTTTTAACTAAAATTCCAGATAATTTCTTTCCAGGTTCAGGTTTTTCCATGGCCAGTGTACCCATGACTTTGGCTGTTTTTTCACCTCTAAAATATAACTCAACAGCGTGCGTATTTCTTGGATTATGTAAATGAATATTAGAATTTGGATCATCTTCATATTCTCTTTGTAATGCTGCTTTCAATCGACTCATTTCATTTTGTTCACCGTGTACGAGTATCTATAAAATAAAGCAATTATTTTCGGAATAAACTTCTGTTTCAGATAGAAAATTGAGAGAGTCAGATCGCACGAATGCATGTGCTGTCCCCTAATCCGAGTACGAAATTTGGAACTATTCTTTAGTCACTCGTTTGCACATTTCTCCACTGTTCTACTAGGAATGCATAATGCCATAGATAAACGGTATAGGCTTAAGGCGTTCCGAGTGTAGAGCAGTAAAGAAAGGAACAAACGAGTGACTAAGGAATAGTTCCAAATGTTGTAATCGGGCTAGAGGACAGCACGTGTATTCGTGTGATCTGGCTTTCTCAACTTTCTCTCTGCCTGTTATAAACGACATTGAATGTAGGATGGATATGAGCATATATGCCAACAGCTTATGAGAAAAACCCTTTAGAGATTATACTCAAGCGGCATGTTAGAGTCGAAAATTAATATTTTTAAAATTAATAACACTTACAACATGCGGTGGTTTTAATATCCTTATAAATTCACTGGTTTGTTGATAATCAGTATGCGCTGAAAATGATATATAATCAACCGACATTTTCAATGGTAACTTTTGGCCTGACATGGTATTAATTTCTTCGGGTTCGGATAAAATTGTTTTTGCTAACGTCCCTTCGACACAATATCCGGCTATGATAACTCCATTTTTAGGGTCAGTGCACCATGACTCAAATAGTTCACGGGAAAGTCCGCTTTGCATCATACCAGGTGAGGCCATTACCACACAAGGACCCACATCTTCAAAATGATCTATTCCTTTTAAGTTGGAAATGTGTTTGAATACAAACGGATTATTGACGGCTATTTGACGTCGAATTCTTTCGTTCATTGCATTTACGTATGTTTGGTAAACAGCCATACATTTTTTCGCCAAGCTTGAAGCATAATAAATTGGTACATCGTGCAACTCGGGATGCTGACTCCAATATTCATCTATAAAGTTACATTTCTATTCACATAAACTTTTTACCATAAATAATTAATATTAAAAACCTAAAATTAGGAGAAGTTCTTGGGCTCGTCCAAGAGCAAATACTGGAATGAGACAGCGTCCTCCTCGACTAACAATATCATGCACTAGATTGGTAAATCGACTTTCACGTTCTTCACGTTTTTCGTGTATATGAGTACCATATGTTGATTCCTAGTTAAATAAAAATTGAAATATTTACAACAAAAAGAAACTTTTTGGAAGAAATGATTACCGTAATTAAAACATCTGGATGAACCGTAGGAATTTCAGCAGCCATCAAATGCCTATCTTCTTGTCTTGAAAAATCTCCCGTATATAAAATCTAAAGCCAACAAATTGTATTCTTTTATAAATACATACCATTAAAATACATTTAAAGCAGTAATATTTAACGGAAGTTACATTTGTCACATACCAAACAAAACAGGATAGTAGAAGATCCGAACCTACATCGACCTTCACCGAGTTGATAGTAGAATGAAACATATTTTAATGAATTTAGTATATTAGAAAATATATTAAATGGGTTGTCTACAAAAATTTCTGGACAGACTATTTTTAAAAAAAATTATTTTTAATAAAATATTGCAACATCAAGATAATAGAAAAAATTTTATAACATCACAGGCGACTGCCATGTTGGGTCCTTTATTATTACAAAGTATATTTACCTCGGATCTCTCTGTCACACATTTCCACGCGCATTAAAATTTAAGGGGGTATTCTGGTCTAGAAATTTCAAAAAATTGATTTTTATTTTCAAAGCTTAAACCTTTAAGAATATGCACTTAAGAGGATTTTTCAAAATTTTAATTATTTTCGGACCAGGAATCGCCGAATAAAAATATGTAAGTATTCCATTGTATGGCCACTGCACGTAACTTTATCCAAAACTTTAAATGGGCTTTTCTCGAAACTACTTTTTTCGAGACGGTTGTCAGGATATCTAAAGTTCTACTGAGCCAATTTACTTGAAATTTGGTGTGAGCCTTCTCAATACATTACTCTATCGCACAAACTAAAACTATAATGAAATTTCAATTATTACTATTTTTAAGAAATTCGAAAAAATAAAAAAAATGGTAAAAAAAAACTTTTTTTTTTCAGGCAGTCGCCATTTTGTGAAAAAAATTTTTTAACTTTTCCGTAGTTCCAGACATTACTCTAGATTTAAAATCGTTTTCTTTTTTTTGTTTCAAATTGCTAGTATGGTTGGAATAGTGGGTATGGTCACGTGCCAATTTTTTGAGAACACCCACTTCATCATCTACTAATTTTTTGAAATTTTAACTTTTTTAATTTTTTTCTGTATTCTTGTAATGCTAATAAATAACTTATGAAAAAAATTGATGGTAAAAATATTGATTGCCTTTTTTTTTACGGCACCTCAAAAATTACCTGAAATTCATACCTCTACACCAGAATACCCCCTTAAATCTTTAAAATTCGTAAACCCTTAATAGGACCGAACTTTTTGCAGACAATCCTATAACAACGTGTTCGCAATAAAACAGCGCTTATGACGATATAATTTTTTTCTATTATCTTGATGATGCAATATTTCATCAAAAATATTTTTTTTTTTAATTTTTAAAAATAGTCTGTCCTAGATTATTGTAGACAATCCATTTTTAATATATTTTCTAATTTGCTAAATTCATGTTAAAATATGTTTCATTCTATTATCAACTCGGTGAAGGTCGATGTAGGTTCGGATCTGAGACAAGAAGCAAATTTGCTAGTTGTAGATGCTTAAAAAATACCTTGACTCCAGCGATTTCAATCATAAACATTGCAGCTCCCAACACATGTCCAGCATTATAAGCCCAAAATTTTATTCCCAACACATCTTTTTCTTCATGAAAATTCAATGTTTCGATTTTATCCATACTCGCTTCTAAATCTGATTCTGTATATAACATTTGTTCTGTTGATATATTACTAAAAATTTATGCAAATTTAATTTTACAATTTATTTTCATAAATTTTATCTTGCTTACCTAACTTTAATATAATCAGAAAGTAGCCATCGATAAATAGCTTTTGTAGCATGGGTCATAAAACATCGCCCTTTGAAACTAGTTTTCAATAGAAACCAAGGAAGAGCTCCACTATGATCTAAATGAAAACTAAAACAATTTTATAAGTCATAAACGTGTCTTTGAGTGTTAAATTTAAGTGATTTACTAACTGAGATATTAATAACAAATCAATTTCATCTGCTTCAATTAAATCAACGAAGGGAAGAGCGTCCATTCCTGATAATCCTGGATGAATACCACAGTCCAGCTAAAATTAATTTTATTGATAAATAGTCGATTTTTTATTTCTTTATTGCTAACCATTATCTTTTTGCCCTTGTATTCAAGCATTATACATGATCTTCCTACTTCTTGGCCAGCTCCTCTATAAAATAAAGACATTACGTTTATATAGAACTTAGGTTATGTTAGTAAAGTATGTAATTATTAATGCTTCAAATACTTACAGGGGTCTAATAAGAAGATGGTCACTTTCTTCAGCAGGAACCTGGGTGTCGGATTTTCTTTTTGTTGACATTTTCACACTTAAATTAATTCACTTTACTTGACAATGTTTGACAAATTGTGACAAAATGTTTACATCAGCTTACATACAGCCGGTGTTGCTTGTGATTGGTCAACAACACGAGTCAACTCTCAAATACACTCAACCCGCTTAACACGAATGTAACAAAGGTAAAGAACATAACGCATACACATTTTTAAAAAAAGTCTTTTCACGTCAATGTTTTAAAAGCTGCACTTATTAGTTATTATTTTCTCTAAAATGTATTTAATTTTATTGTTTAACTATAAACTATAAGGAATAAATAGAAATTTAAATAATTTATTCGAAATATTGAGTCGTATTCATAAAAATGGATATGTTTTGCTTGCAAAAGATGATAATTCTTCAGTTTGTGTTAATATTTTGGGGAAAGCGTTTAAGCATTTCTTTTAGAATTAAACTATTGGCTTAAAATATTATTAATTTAAACTGAAGAATTGTCTTTATATTTTACAAGTATAAACGTATTCTTTTATTATGAATGCGACCCAATATTTCAATTTTCTTTGGTTATTATTTAATCTATAAACGCTATAAGCTAATACATAAAGCTGAAAGATTGATTCGATTGATTCTTGAACGCACAACTATTAATTAATATAACTAGTACAATTTACGATCATATAAATATAAGTTTTCGTCCTTTTTACTGATTCTGATCAATCTTTATTGTAAATTTTTTGTTGTATATATTATGACTGGTTATTTTTTACTACGTTTTTATTAGTTTATATATTTATTTAAATTAATTCCAACGTTTCCCTCTTAATATGCATTACTCTGATTACTCTTTTCTTGCATCAAATCGTAAGAAATTATAATTTTTGGGATTCATCTGGTAACATTGCTGACTCGCGCCCCACCGCATATGCCACTATGTGTTTTCCGTATAATATACTGAACGTATTTATTGAATCGACATTTTTTTCCTATTGTATACGAAAACTTTCTAATAAATTCCCGGAAATTTTTCAATTTTTGTATATAGCTTCTAAAGTTTAACGCAAATAAAATGTACTGTTATGGGTGTAATATTTAAGGTTGTTCCCAGTATATAACTAAACCAATTTACAGATGTTACAGATGCTGATGAAAATTAACAGAAAAATCAATAATATTGTTAAAATGATAATCCTAAATTTTTGAGGATTAAAGATAATTCTGAACAAATTGCAAGATATATTATAAAAGAAACCATACTTTAGAAGTTAAATTTTAACATAGTTTCTTATGGAATAAAGGACATAACAATTTTATTGACTGTAAAAAAATAAATTTACAGAAACCTACAAAACTGTTTAGGAAAATGACAAAATCGTTTTAAGAATTTAATAATATTTTTTTTCTGACTATACATATTATATGTTTGTTCGCGGTGTATGTTTAATAAACAAAATACATATTCTTCAAATGCTATGAAGTTCACAAACGACGAAAGAAAAGGTAGGAGAAAACGAGCGAGAGTGAGAAGGCTTGGACCATGATCTAGTAGCAATTAACATAAGCGACGTCTAAAGTAAGATATGTATGTGCGTATATGCCAACAGCTGATGAGGAAAAAATCTTAAGTGAAATTCTGTATTCTTGAATGTTTACAATTCTTTAATCCTCCCTTTGTCAAAAGTCCTTCATATCAAAAGCCCAGTGCTATTAATTTTTTTTCTCAATATCCATGTATTGACTTATCCGTTGGTCCAAACTTGTTGTTGGTTTTAAGGATGTTCTGTGTATATTGCATTAAGTGGAAAGTTCTTGATGTATTTATATGCTATTAAAATATATGAATACATTTTGTGTTTAACGAATAATATCTGTAATACCTGCCAATTTACGTACAACAATTTTATTGTAACTCTTAATGCATTATCAGATAATTCATTTATAAGATAATGATTAACGTAAAAGTATTTATTTTATACAAACAATAGCTCTTAGATAAAAGCATCATTGTATAGTATTTCAAGTAACACAAATTGACAATAACTACTATATTTTATTATATTAATGCAATAATATCATAATAATAATAGGCCAATGTTTGTATATCGGCAGGTAAATACGGTTTGTATTAATGCTTTGTTATTTATTTCAATGCTAATTTTGTGGCCCAGCGATTGAAGTGACGATCTCAAATGTAAAAAGTTTACTGGACGAATTCCACATTTCTTCTTTTTTTTAATTGTACATTCGGTACTTTAAACTTATATTCGTGAATATTTCACGGGAAGCTACTAGTGTTATCATATTTTTAAATAAAACTACTTTATAACAACTTTATTTGTTTTAAAATTGTTTGCTTTGTTTTTTTAATGGAATCAATTTTAAGAACTAAATGCTAAATTGACATAATAAGTCAAATATAAGAAACAATAGTTTTATATATATAAGACCGATTAAAAATAATTTTTATTTGGTTTATCATATAATATACAAATAATTAAATTAGGGCTGATAAGAGTGTGAAATTTAGCATCTAGCGAATAAAACAAACCCCAAGTAACCAACTATCCAGTAAGCGACCCTTATTTTTCATATAGATGCCCGTCACAGTTCCAGTATTGACAAAATGCAACCCTTGTTATGTTTAGGCCTGCTTCCATTCGTAAAAGTACAATGTGCGTATGGGTAGCATGAAGGGATGAAAAATTTTTCAACCCAACACAAACAGAAGTTATTCCATCATTAGCTTCTATCTTTATCTGATAGTTTTTCGGCTCACTCATTCCACATTCGTTGTATGTATTGAGAAAATGAGATAGAGATAGATTTTTGTGCATGCGCTTTTCTTTCATGTGTATATTCTGCGAGGGTAGGTTATTTCACTGAACCTCGCCTCACACAATTTTAGTTGTTATTGTGGTGTCTTCTATTTAAGTACCATGTGTTAAATGTCTTTGTAACGCCGAATTTTGGCGTTTCTGGGCTCTCCCAGTACATTATTTGGATCGACAACATTAGCAACAAATTATTTTAAGGGGTAAGTAAGAATTTATTAATATATTAATTCCAAAATGTTTTATTTGTATTCTTAAAGAGCCGGTTTTAATGATTCAAGCCGAAAATTCTCATTTTGTCAAGATGTTATTGATATTCCATACATCCTTATACAGTAAACAATGTAAACATTATCCTTAAAATGATTATTTAATCTATTAAGAGAATGTATTTGTGTAAATTTGGCATGGATATTAATATATTGTGTATAGATACTTTTAAAACTAAAATTTAATAGAACATTGAAATTGTCTATTAAAGAAAATAATGCATTGAAATTTGTTGTGTTACAAATGCCAAAATTTATATAATTACTTATTGTGTATTGATAAAATTAAATAGCTTGACAAAACAAGTTTATGGATCATTTTGAATCTCTTGTTCAAGGAAAAAAAATGAAAATTTAATTGAAATATTCTTTCAGTTAATTAATTTGAAATGGGTTGAAACTATTAAATATAATAAAGTAACATTTTTAAAATGATACCCATTGAGTTCATAATCTGGGCCCCACCCTTATAAATTTTCGTCCTGGTCCTTTCAAACAAATGGCGTTATTAGAAAAAGGCAATGATTTAATTTACCATCAAAAACCTAAAGACTATAACTATACTTGACCAAAAGGGCAGTTAAAATTGTTCATTTACAATCAATAGAAACACGCATCCATTCCGTAATTCTTTAAATATTCCAAACTCATCATCATCAGCAGAATCGTTCGATAGGGGATGAAGTGAAATGGTAATGTTGTGAATCCTACATTCCAATTGCAATTGGCACGCATGCGCAAGTGCAGCTTTTCACAATATAACGGAGTAACAGGGATGCGACAACACCCCTGACCACACTCAATAGTCTACAAGTGAGGTAGGACCTTGGTTCTTTCGGGGGGGTGAAACGCATGCGTTTAGTTTCAAGGCTACGGCTGTTTTATCTTTATTAGAAGCGAGAGGATGGATTCTCCCTAAGGCCAGATTTTATTATTGCATCAGCGTTATCGAAGTAACGAAGGAAGTTAACGAAAATCAAGTGTTTTGGTTGTTTTTTTCTAAGAACCCTTAAAATTTATTTTTGACATTAATTAGTAGGGCCTTTTGGTCTACATTTTTTTTTAAGTCAATGCCATGCACAATTTAATTTTAATTTAAAAATATATTCTATATAATTTAGAAAATAGATTTTTATTCTTAGCTTAAGGATAGTATCATTTAACGCCCGCTTTACCGAGCGTACTTTAATTAAACTAAATGATATTTATAGAAACCTTCATACCTTTCAATAAATTCTTTTCAGTTATTTTGATAGAAAAAAATGACACCAGAAAAAATCGCACATTTCTCCAAAATATAGCTTAAAAGACTTCCAGGCGTTAGATTCAGTGTAACGATTAGATTTCGTAGTAAATTTCATCAAGCTATTCCACAGAAATTGTGCATTTTTCCAAAATAAAAAGTTTCTATTGGCTTTTTGAAACCCTAACACATCTTCTTACAAATATTAATTTCGCTTAGTCATTTTGATGGACTTACTAATAAATATCCTACATGAACAGTACATTTTTCAGAATATAAAAGCAGCCTGTTATATAGGTATACAGGTCTGTAGAATATAGCCGTATAAAAATGACTCCTTTTTAGCATTCTTGGGTTACAAAAGAACAAATGTAGTCGCTTCGAAGCAAGTACGATATTAAGCTGTCCCTTTGGGTTTTTCGTATTTTTACGGTTTTGTACGTTATAAAACAAGAAACGAACCAGCTAAACCAGATACTAATTTCGCTCGCTTATTTGGCTGACTGTCCGTTTATTACGAGCAATTTTCTCCCAATCTATACGATAAAAACTTGTGAAAGGCATACTTGTAGAACTTGGTGTAGACATGACAGATAAACAGTGATTTGGAGGAGTACTTTTGGGGATTGAAATGGAAACTTTAAGACAAGGATTTATGCTAAATGCATGAAAAAATGATGCGAACATCCTTAAGATATTAAAAAAACAATTTCAACTCTTTTGTCTCATAAATGTCTTGCAAGTCATTTTGACAACTCGTATTGGAGCATAGGTTGTTACGACTATTTTTTTTCTTGTAAAATATTATCTTCGTAACAATGGAATAATTTTAAAATTCATCATTTCTTTTTTAAATTTTGTCACTAAACTAGTGAACTAGCGAATCTTTTTTTATATCATCGTATTCTTTATGTTCTTACTTTTTCTTACATTTTCTTATACAGATACAATTAGATATTAACTGATGGTATCGTGGTAGCTTCTTCGTTTTCTTTAGTTGTTTATTAATTTAGGGCTTCATTTTTAATTAACAGGGAAAATAGAACAAACTTCTCTTAAAAGATAATATTAATTTTTTCCACAATCTTTCTGATATTAATTCAATATATTTTTAAAACTTCAGATTCTTATTTTGGTTTTATCGTCACTATTATATACTATAACATATTTTTTGTCCAACAGTTTTAAATATTAATTAAAACTTCCCAACGATTTTTAATTACTATTATATATTTTCCAACCCTACAAATGAGTTTGGGTTCAGTAAAACAAAGTATTGCTAAAAGTTCAATTTGTGGTACGAATCCCTTCTATTGTAAGTTTTTTTTTTTTACTTTTGGGCAGTTTTATATTATTTCGTTCAGTTATTTTGATTAAACTCGTTTCCAAGTATCCTACAAAAACAGTGAATTTTTTCGAGGTATAAAGAAATCTATTGCATCCACAATTTTGTAAAATATGGCTTTGCAGAAAAATTTTTTAATCCCTTGTTGCGTTTTTCGGTTATAAAAGAACAAAATGAATCTGAAGTTAACAATTTCTTTTTAAGCGATTCCTTTAAATTTTTTCTATTTCTTTTCTTTTTCAAACCACCCCAGTACTGAGAAAAATATAGATAGTTATGATTCAGAAAATAATAACGAATGTTGTCTTAAGAACATTATCATTTAAAATTAATTAAAAGATTAGTTGTCGAATAAAAAAAGGTTCTTAAAGAACAAAAACTATTTTTTTTTCCTATTAGAATATAATTACTCGTGTAATTTTTAGTTAGGTAGGCAAAATTTTCCAAATAGCTTAAAATGGTAATTAAATGCTATAAAATTCAAACAAAAAACATTTATAATATGCAGTTATTTTAGTAGAATTTTCTATTAGTTTAAAGTGAACTTTTAGTTCAAAAAAAAATCATTGATTGTAAATATTTCTTTGTTTAAAGTCATAAATAGCGATGAATAAAACAGACGTTAAAAACATAAAAATATCAAATTAAATGAAGAAAAATGTTGAATTTCATGATCTATGTTTGCTGCACAAAATCCGGTCCTGATACCAACAACCCTCTAGTTTTAATGCAGTTATCCTGGCGTAGGAGGGATACTACAGGCTTTTGCGGCACAATAGAGAACGAGAAGGGATGCTAAGAGCTCGGGTTGCCGCTGCTGCCGCTTTAGCCCCGGGAGGGTCTGTCAGATCCCGTATTAATCAATAGATACACACAATACACGCACAAACGTGTCCTTGAAAACTAAATAGTCACATACACATTCATACGCATGCACGCGTAAAAAGGAAAAAAAATGCTCCATCCCGTTCTTTTTTTTTTTTGAGCAAACGAAATGATGCTCTCATTCATATCGCTGGACTGCAATCAAATTAAAACAAAGAGAAAACTATTTTTGACTTGCAGGCTGCAGCAGCCTTATGGATGTGTATCTTTTTTCTTACTGCGTTTTAAAAGTAGGTAGATTTTGAGTTGTAAACCTCATCAGATTTCTTTCTTCAGGATTCTGTTTCATGTTTAAAATAGCATATTTACGAAACTAGTCCTTAAATTGTAAGATTTACCAAAAGGTTTCTTTCCACAACATCCATAATATGAGTTTTGCTCAATTTCAAGCTATGAATGGTTAGATTTTAGAAAAAAAAATATATGGGTTGTGGGTTTGTTTATATTTTTTTTCCATTTAATTCATCCTTTTTAGTTATCATTATTGTCATTCTTTATCATTAAATTCATTGTTACTTTTATAATAGACATAATAAAATTGATATAAATGAGGTTCTTTAATTTTAGTCCCCTCGTGATACACAAGTATACATTTGTTAGAACTCTCGATTTCAGTAAATAATGATTATTTTTATTTGGGGAAATGTTCTCGTTATCTGGAACATTTTTCTGTACATGTATATGCTCGAAACACACATTCGTTCTCACGTAAATCGACTACGCATGAATCTTTGGTCCCCTTCAGTCGGCCACCCTCACTTTTCCTAATCCCTATTTTTATCCTAGTGCGAGCAATGGGAAATAAATGAGGAAACTAGTGGTGGTTGAGACCAAATTACAAGAAAAATAGTGTCTGAGGTAATGCTTACGATTCAGGAATAGACACTGAACAGATATCACGTTCTAAAAGTATTCGAAACTGATGACATTTTTTTATTATTATTACTGCCAGAGTATAGCAGAAGTTTCCCATTGTTTAATCCTCATCAAAATATGTTTTTAAATTGATCATATTGATTATCGATTGGTTATCAAAATCTTATAATCGAGTTTATTGCTTCTAAACTATAATTTTTACTCAATATTGCATTTCTTCAGTATTAGTAGTATTACATAACTTGATACATTTAGATAATATGTACCTATATTTAATAACTACCAAATTAGTTAACAATGTTTAAGGTTTCATCAAGTCAAGTAACTATATAAGGCATATTGTGTGATGAATTAAACTTAATATTTTAACTTTGAATGGAAATAACCTGCATTTTAGTGCTTCACTTGATTTGATGTTTGTTTATTAACTTTTGATGCAAGTTTAACTTGATTTTAAGTCAAATGTAAGTCAATGAGCTTGAAAATCAAGTCAAGTAGTAAATCAGCTTAACAGGATATCTGTATGATATTTGTATAAAATTGAAGTTGAATTGAGGTGATTAATTTCAAAAACAATTCCATCTGCATTTTTGGAAAAAACATTTTTTATTTTCGCAAGTTATTAATGCACTACATCAACTGGTGAATTCGTTTTGACCAAAAGCGACTCAAAGCAGTATAAAATTATTAAAATTAACAACGCATGGCATAAGCATAATGCATGGCTTCAAAATTTTTTCGATGTCTTCTGTAAAATTCTTGAAAATGGATTCGGTCGATTTTGAAATTAAACGCCTCAATTACGCCTTTGCACTGTTAGGTATATTTTTCAAATATTTTGAAAGTCAGTTAGGAAATAAAAATTAATCATTATTTTATCTACTTACTACATGGCGAACAATAGAGATGCCGTTTTAACCTGGAACAAATTTTTATTAAGTTAGTAATGTATATAATTTTATGCATTCTATAGTTTTGAAATATGTTTCAAGAATGATTATGAGGGGAGGGGGCATTTTATCCTTACGCACTAGGCGCCGTAATATCACGCTTCGGTTCTGATTAGGTACATTTAATCAATAACTACCATTTGCAAAAGCTGTTATTTGTAGAAAATTTATATAAAATCGAACTTCTAGTTTCTACTTTCATTATTGATTGATTTGATAATAATTAATTAATTATAACTCTGAACAATATTTTGAGAATTCCCAACAAACAAAAAATATGCCTTCAATTTTATTGAAAACATTGTCTATATAAGCGTCAGTATTAAATGAAAGGACAAAAATTCATCAAATTGTTAAGGGACCATCCATTAACCACGTAACACACTCAACTAGGAGGGAGGGGTATGCTCTTCTTATGTGATTATGTCTCTTATGTTATGTACGATTAAAAGAAATAGTTAAAGGTATATTATACATGGCGTTACAAGGAAGGGGGAGGGGTTCGAAAAATACAGAAAACGCGTTGTGTGGTTTATGGTTGGTCCTTAACATTACCTAATAGTCTAAGATCTCAACATAGGATAGTTATACCTATCATCATAGAATTTTCTATTTCACCTTATTTTATTAAAATATAATTTAATTCAGAAATCGTACATACACTGCCATTCTAGAGTTTGGAACGGGCGGGTCTAAAGCCCGAAACCCGTCGGGCTTCAGGCTCGAGCTTAAAAATTCATGAAAAGTCCGTCGGGTTTCGGGCTTATGTTTCTTACAAAAAATTTTTAACAATACTAATTTTTAATTTAAATAAATCTTTATTAAAACGATTATTTTAAATGTATTATTACAAAGCTTATTTTTAATTCAAACTTGAAAGGGAGTGAAGCTATAAATGTTTTTTCTTTAAATTAAGTATCAAAAATTTAAATTTTGAAAAAAATAAGTTTATTTATTGTAAGTATCTGTTTTAATAATATTATTTTTTAAATGAAATGATACATTAATAACATTTTTTGAATTAAAATCATGTCAAACAATATGAGATCGTCCATTTGGAAATTTTTTTACAAAGAAAAAAGAAAACAATTCAGTTGAGTGCAATAAATGTGGAAAATCATTTCCTGTGTCTCAAGGAAATGCTTCAACACTTCATCGCCATTTAAGTACCTATAGTATTCATAAAATTAATACAATCAAGGATGAATCACAGCCAAAAGTTTTAAGAACATTTTATGTTTTTAAAACTGTTGGCTGTGATCTAATTACGTTTTAAATAAAACTTCAGTTGAAGAAATTGAATCGAAAATTACTGCTTTAGATGAATTTTCTATTCGAAGTATCACCAGTGGCGTTCCTACCTATGGTGTCACCCTGGGCGGCAAATAGGGTGTCACCCCTATATAAAGTTTTACAGTATATTACTAATGAACGTATAGGTATAAATTATAAAGCTAGTTTTAAGTATCTACCTATTATAATATTATAATGACATAGCAATCCTTTTTTTTTTACCTCTGTTCGGTAAAAAATATAGTAAAAGTTCACGTACCCTTTGTTAAATTAATCTTATAATCCGTCTTAAAAATGAATCTATGCCACTGATGAGTTTTTACATAACAAAAATGTATTAAGTTAATTATTTAATAACCATATGTCCAGAAATATTTTTTAAAATTATAACTCAAATCAAGTCAAGTCAAACATTCAATTGGCATACTATTTGATTTTAAAATTAAAATAATAAGCTCAATGCATTACACAACATGTTCAATTTCTTGACTTGATGATTTTTAATACTTATGAGCAAGAAGTTTTGACTAATTTTAATGTAATTTATATAACTTTCATAGATTCTGATAACATATTTTTTAAATTTTTATGATTGGAAAATGTAAATTTTCTGTGGGAAAACGTTTACCATTAAAACGACTGAATTGATTTTAATGGAAATAGGTAGGAAAATATCTAAGAAATTTAGTAGAGGTTTTAAATATTCAGTAAGATACCTATAACTATTGCTTATTGCTCATTTCAAATTTGAAATTTCGGAAAAATTGCTCATTAGAAGTGAAAAGAAACAAACTCAAAAAGAGGCCATCCATAAATTACGTCACACTTTAAGGGGGAGGGAGGGGTCAACAAAGTGTGACAAGGGAGTGGAGGGGGTCCTAAATTTCATGACGTCACATTTCAAAATCTGTTTAATCTAAGTGTTTAAAGGAATGGGTTCAAAGTCAATGGACTCAAGATGATTAATTTTGATCTTTAATTAATATAATTAATCGTTTTTTTGTTGTTAAATTCTTTAAATGTTTTATTTGATGTTAATTTTATTAAAAAAAATCATTTAAATTGAAATAATACAAATTTTGAAACTGCTGTTTTAATTCAATAATTATTTGTAGATGTAGAATTGTAAAATATGTGACGTCACAATACGGAAGGGTGGGTCTTATAAATGTGACCAGTTGTGACAAGGACGGGGGGGGGTCAAAAACATGAAATTTGTGTGACGTAATTTATGGATGGCCCCAAACGAATAACAAAGTTTTGTTATTAACATTTTAGGAAACAACAACTAAGTACAAAAAAATAGTTATCATTATCATTGATTAATTACGGTTTTATGATTAGGGAATAGACAACAATTAAACTCATCCCTTCAATTTTTTTAGTAACCAAGAGACTAGAATAATGTGTGTCAAAAATTTTTATTTTTATTTAAAATTTAAAATTAATCCACAGACTAAAAATTTTATGGGCATATTGAAGTAAATTTTGAAGTGTTTATTCAATTTGGAAGTTGGGTTGAGTGAAGACGATTAAAACACCAAAATCGATTCATATCGAAATACGCAGGTGAACGCCTTTTTTCATCTTTCCCAAATGATACAAAATTTGTCTATGAAACGTCTAACAATACTATCAAAATCTTAGTGTTTTGTATCTTTAATTTTTTAAATGTTACTTTTATTATATTTATAAGAATATGTTCTTTCATATTTAAATGCATAAGGACATCTGAACTTGAATAGCCTTTGATTTGATCGTTAGATGTTCCCATAAGATCCTTTATCTGATTTATTTAATAGAAATAAGTTTTTTTTTGTGTATACAAGAAAAGTAATTTACTTTTTTTTTTGGTTGCACATTTATAGAATGCCACCACGACCAATAATATCAGAATACACGACGACGTCCAACACTATCAGTTCAAACAGTAATTCGACGACCAACAGAAATAGTAATAATTTAAATGTTAATAAAATGGCGCTACGCTATGGTACCAATTACAATTCGCAATCTTCGAACTCCACATCGCCCACATCATCCCAAGAATCCGAGCCGATGGGCAGTTTTTTAAGTGAATTACTGCAAACAGTGAGCATTGATGAAGAACCATCTTCATCGCAGACATCGTCCATAAACTCACCGCCAATTTTAAACCATTCAACCGCGAACATCATGTTAAACAATGTAATCGGAGCAGTTGGATCAAACTCGTCCACCCTATCAAACAGTACTAGTAGCAGCACAAATGGAACAAGTCTTTTACACAACTCATTGTTATCCGGAGTGACGACAACTTCAGCATCCATAGTCCAAATGATTCAATTTCAATGTTTGAGTTGTAATCGAAATTTGCACGTTACATCCAAGTGTCAGGAATGCAATGAAACATTGTGTGATCCTTGTGCAAGAACACATCGACGTCTACGAACCACGAAAGATCATAATTTAGTAAAACTAAAACGAGATAGCGATTCAGATAGTTTATCATCAAGCCGTAGTAGTAACACACCAACTTCATTAGGTTTATGCGAAGTGCATTGTGAACAAAAAGTCTTGTACTGTGAAAATTGCGTTTGTGGCGCTTGCGGTACTTGTGCATTAAACGAACACCGTGGACACTCACTGATTTATTTACAAGACGCTTTGGCTAATGCAAGAACAATTTGTGCGGCCCTAATGGCAGACGCTAGAATGGGGGCGCAGGCTGTTAAAGATTCGCTAGAAACGGGACAACAATTAGCTGAAGCTGTTGAAGCGGGAGCTAATCGAGCTACCAATGAAGTTAGGGCTACCATTCGCCGTTTTGTTGCGGCAATTGAAGAGCGCCAACGTGAATTGATTGGACGTGTAGAACGAGCTCGACAACTACGTGCTCGGACTTTGTTAGTTCAAATGGACGGCTTACGCTTGGCTTTATCACGGCTAGCTCGAACAACTGATTTACTAGGCGAAGCTCTTGAAAACGCTCCTCCAATTGAAATCTTGCAAATGAATGAACGAGCGGCCGCTGAATTAAGAAAATTGCGAACGTTGCAACTAAATTTAATGCCCCGAGAAGATGATATGATCATGTTCACCGGTCCGGAGCCAAGTCTTCTAAGATCAGTCGCTACTTTGGGGTGTGTCCAAGCCAGTGCTGCAGCAGTAGCACTGGGTTCGTTGGACCAAATATCAGCTAGTTTACCATCTTTACCTCCTGCACCCCGAGGGCGACCAATTCTTGGTATTTCTGAACATGTCGTTGTACGTATTCCAAATCCAAATGACGTACCGATCATATTCGGTGGCGAAGGCGACCAAGATGGGAAACTATGTCGACCATGGGGTATTTGTTGTGACCGTAACGGAAATATTTTAATCGCCGATCGTAGCAATAATAGAATTCAAGTATTTCGACCCGACGGAACGTTTTTATTTAAATTTGGCTCTCATGGAAATTTACCAGGGCAACTAGATCGACCTGCTGGTATATGTTGTGACTCGTACGGTCGAATCGTGGTCGTAGACAAAGATAATCATCGAATTCAAATATTTATGGCTGATGGAACATTCGTGTTAACATTTGGCGAAAAAGGATGTAAAAATGGGCAGTTTAATTATCCTTGGGACGTTGCGTCCAATGCCCAATCGCAATTGGTTGTCGCAGATACTCGAAACCATCGAATTCAATTGTTTGGACCGGATGGTACATTTTTGGGTAAATATGGTTTTGAAGGTGCTAGTCCAATGTGGAAACATTTCGATTCACCTCGGGGAGTTTGTTTCAATCCTGAGGGTCATATATTGGTCACTGATTTTAACAACCACCGTTTAGTGGTGATTGATCCTGGATTTATGCAAGCACGGTTTTTGGGAAGCGAAGGTTCGGGTGAGAAACAATTCTTACGACCACAAGGGATCATTTGTGACGATGACGGCAACTTCGTTGTGGCTGACTCTCGGAACAATCGTATACAGGTATTTGATCATTCAGGAAGTTTATTATGGAAAGTGGGTTCCGGGCCGGGGAAGGGTCCCACAGAAATTGACCGGCCCAGCGGTTTATGTATCACCCAAAACGGTCGTATTGCAGTCATAGATTTTGGAAATCATCGCGTGGTAATATTCTGATATTTAATTACGATTTGCTATTTGTTATGTTTAACTATCGTCGATTTCGATGTGAAATGAAAAAAAAAATCCCTTTTACAAGCTCACTCTCTTTCTATAATACTTAATGATGATTACCAGTATTTCCTCAGGAAGAATTAGAAAAAAATACGTCTAGCATTTTAAATGTGACATCAACTTTATGAATGGTTTTCTTTAATTTTGTTTAAACAATTTTTTTATTAATATTTTATTATTATTTTTTTTTTTATAAAAATTGGTATACTTTTGAAAAAAATATGTTAATTTTATTTTTCTGTGTAATTTATAAGTTATATAATGTGCCAAGGAGGAAATAAGACTTAAGTCTATCCCAAACCGCGTCAATTTGCACACGAAATGTGAGCAAAATAATTTTAACGATGAAAATAAAAGTCTTATTATGTGTAAATTTTCATTTTGTCGATTGTTTTTAGTTGTGAGAATCATTTAACTTTAATTTACATAAGACGCTGCTTTATCCGAGTGTAGTAAAAAAGGAAAGAAAGGATAATACTTAGAATTTTTATTTGATTAAATAAAAGTAAATGGATATTTTTAGAATATTGGATTTGGCAAAATTTTACAAAGAATTTTTTCACTAAATAGTTTCTATTAAACGACTAATTATTTTTTAACAGTGGCTACTCTTAACAAAAAATGTTTACGAAGCAAATTGTTATTGCAGTTTTATGGTTATATTAATCCTACATTTTTTCAATTTTTTGGTGTTTAAATCTTTTATTAGAAAAGTTAAATCATTTCAATTGAATAAAAAAAAAAATCTTTCTCATTTCTAGAAATTCAATATCTACTTAACAAAATTTTCAAACTATTTGGCTTTGTTTTTAAGATTATAGACTTAAATTTGACTCAAAGCTCAAACTCATTTTATACTCGATTCATTGCAAAAAATGTTCAGTTATCTATTTGACTGAATCTCTACTTGCTTCTATAGATGAACGCCACTGTTTTAAATTAAATAAAAACCATTGCTACCTTTTTTGTAAAAATTATATGTATCTCAGTCAACCGCCACGTTAAAAATATTGACAAGATTAATTGTCTTTTATTCGTTATATATCTTAATTTAATTAAGGCTACTACAAACGTACCTATGATGCAAAATACGAACACTATTAGTAATTGAAAGCGTTAATTATATTTTGAAAATATTTTATTTATCAATAGTTTAATCGTGAATGTGTGACAAAAACCATACATTCAGAGCCGTAGTGTGGGCGGTGCGAGTATTGCACCGGCAACAGGCGTCTAACTACAAAGGCCGTTTTCCAATAACCGCATTTAGCATAAAATGCGGCATTATTTGTAGCATCGCGGGTTTCAACTACAGATGCGCATTGCACTTTAGAGCATTGGAAAAAGCGTCGCTTACGAATTTAATGCACCAGTGGTACCAACAAGTTATATTTTGTCATGTCATTATTGGTCATTATCACTTGGATAGAACGATTCCATTAGAAAAGAAATTATTTTTATAGCTCTTCTTGAAATTTGATATAAAAAAAGTGTTAAAGTTCCTAACCTGGCTAAATCTAGGAATTTGTCTTCGAAAGCTACAAATGCACTATACGCACTCTACTGTAGCATTTACAAACTAATCTACGCTAATCTTATTCCAATTAAACATCAGCTTTATGCGACGATAGGAGGCACAAACTCCGCATAATGCTTCGTTGTTGGAAACGGCCAAAAATGCCACATAATAAAGGCGACAAACAGTAGAGATGTTTTCATTTTGAAAATATTTGCTCTTCCGCAACGTGCACCATAATATCACGCTACGGCTCTGCCATACATTAACCAAATTCATAAGTATTATGACCAAGAATTTGCAATAAGATAATGTGCATATTAATCATAACATCTGAGTTTTCTTATACGATATATTTAAAACAGTTGGGGATTGATACCTAAAATTTCCTAGCTTATTTTAAATGAGCATTGAGAGAGTGGATTTAAGACTTCCCTAATTATCTTATAAGGGAATTTAATGTGAACTTTTATGTTCGTGAACCACTTGAACATAAACGGACGGCTATTTGCCTATACAACAACATAATTTATATTTCAAACTGTATAACAAAAAAAAACAAGATTTATTTCTAAAATATCAAACCAATGTTACAATATTGTAAAGTTACCATAATTTTGAATTGTAGGTATATTTTACAAATTTTATAGCTATATTTATATAATTATTGCCTTAGATGTTATTGAAAAAACTAAAATTGACCTTTAACGGGCAATTTAACTTTATAAGACTGATTTTAAAGACTAAAAACTTAGACTTGTACAAGAAAAACAAATAAGACTGAAATATGACGTGAAACAATATGAAGCTTTTCTTCATACAATTGATATATTCGCTTATAATGATAATTCTAGTATTAATTTTAGTCACCAAAATATTATAGCCAAAATATAGTTCTTATATATATTTAAACATTTTTCTTCGTCGTTTTTAATTTCGTTGTAATTATGAATGAAGTGGGACTTGCTTTGTCGAGTTACATTTCCTTTTTAATTTTATGGATGTACTAGCCCTAACAAGTGGAAGCCTCACTTTTAAATAAAGATTTCACCACACTGGCTATATTAATATGTTCAAAACTTTATGTATGATAATATATATTGTTTATTTTTGTTTTGATAGAAAACTTTAGTACAAACGGATATCGTTTCATCTATAATGATGGCTGATATACGAATCGTAATTTAATAAAATTTTAAAATACCTAAGATTGAGTCTTAATTGATATGGGATTGCCATGGATTAAAATTTTTTGCATTGCCACTTTATTTACTTAAACATTTAACAATGAAATGATTGTAGTTCTGATATTATGCATATCATATAAAGCAACGCTTACCGGATAATTTTTACAGTTTTCGTTGGAAATTTATAAGTTAAAATAAAATCCAATTAAAACCCAAAACAAATTTTTACGAAGAGGGGGTTTTTATTAGTCCTTTTTATGTAAATTTTTTTCATTATAAATATTATAATATGTTAATTGAAAAGCGTTTGTCGTTACAAAATTTTAAAGTACTTTACAAATAATTTAGCTTACCTGGGAGTATAAATGGAATATAACTAAAAACTTCATTTTAATAAGTGAATTAAAATGTTTAATACATTGTCATGCTGTTTACGTTACATTTTAGAAAGATTTAGATTGATTTAATTTATTTTTGCTCATAAAAGGAATCAGAAAATGTTCCTGAAAAATACGTCATCGAATGATGGTTAAAAGACTTAGAACAGGTTTTGATTAAATAAAAATGCCAAAAATATTTCCACTATAAAAATGTATCACCTAAAAACAAAAGGAGTCGTTTATTTTAAAGCTAACCATGAATTGATCCCAGTCCACACACACCTAATGCATATGCTTGATAAATTCTGTAAACAATAATTTTTGCTATTGAGTTCAAATTGAAGCTATTCCACGGGTAACCCACTTACCCACGTTTTGCGTGGGTCTGTCGTACTATAATAAAACAGTGAACGTTGGTTAAAATGGATTAAAAATAGGTTAGACGTGTACTGTATATAAGCAAGGTTCAATTTTAAGTGGGTCTAAATACAACAAAAGAACGACACGTCGTATGAAATAGGCCACAAAATACAGTTTTTTTAAACTTTTTATGCAATTTTCTTCATCTCAAATAAAACTTTTTTTTTTTAATTTTTATTGGATATGAGGTGAAACGTTTTATTGTTTATTTGAAAAAGTGAATTTGCGGCTTTAAATAATAAATTTCAAAACAAAGTGTTTCAGTTAATAACCAATGGACATTTTAAAAATATTTTATTTGAAGTAAAAAAGGTTGATTTTAGAATGAAAAAAAGTTTTGCCCCAGTAGTTATTGGTCCCATTTTTGAAGGATCCGAATTGTCGTGTAATATCAACTGTCTGATTACCATCTAAGATACTTAGTGGTGGATTTACATATTTCCCACCAGTAGGCTATTCAAATTTTGCCGCCCCTACCGACCTCTATAACTCGATATACTAGTTCACAATTGTATTAATTACAATTTGTTATCAATAAAATTGTAATTTAATGATTGTGTTTAAAATTTGCCACCCTTAAAATCTGCCCCCTTAGGCTCCAGCCTACTCAGCCTGCTGGTAAATCCAACACTGATGATACCTTTGAACTATACGATCGGCTTACTGATCGCCGATGAATAAGAGTAATTTTTATAAAAGAATCGTGATGTCACAATCAATTTTTCAAATGTAACAATAACAACATGTGCCTATATTACTGACGTAATAATTTGTATAATATTATGTATAATCATCTATATAATATAAACATGGCATCCCAAAATATAAAATATTTTTTTTTAAATATTAAATAAATTTATCAAGGAAAAATGTTCCTATTGTAGATTGAAAATCTTTTAGTGATTTTATTATGAAACAAGCGAATAATTATGAATTATTCACAAAGATAAAAATTTAAATATATATTGAATATAATTAAAATGGTGCCGGCTTTTCACATTTTTATTATTATTATTATTGATTTTTTTTTCTTTTATTCGTGTCTTATCTTACGTAAATGTTATTATGAAATTGTTAATTTAATTATTGGCCTTATAATAAGGTAATATTTTAATATTGTAATAAAATTATGATTAAAAGCAAGAAGCATATTGTCCAGTGAGAGAAATAATTGAATCTTTCAAACATTTGATCAAACATCATTTGTTGCATTTTCATTGATAAATTGTCAACTTTTTTATTTTCATAAAAAGTAATATTAGATTTTAGTCAAAAAAAAAATTGTGCTAAATCTCTTTTTTATATAAAAAGGAAGAAAAAAATGAATTGAAAGAATAAATTAAGTATATTATATATTATTCAATGTGTTGAGTTGCAATAAAGTCCGACAAATTGATTTTTAAAAAAATTATGTCTTAAATTAATAAGTGTGGATATTGATTTTATCGAAAACTTACATTCTATAGGTAATTATATTTCTTCGTATATATTGGTTTGTTAATACCATTAGTATTTTCAAATAAGTGAAGATGATTAGTAAAATAAAAAAGATGATAATGCCTTAAGAGATAGTACAGGGTTGCTTTTGCACGTAAAAATACATTTAACAACTAAACTAAGAAACTATCTTTATACTTGTCTATAATGTATTTGTGCATGAATCATCTTTACTTGATTAAACAAGGCTACAAATAATTTGTATGTAGTTAAAAATTACAAAAAATACAAAAAAAAAATATTTTTAAGGAAATCAATACTTAAGAAAAGTTAAGAGTATATTAAATATAAGACTGAAAATTCAGGTTTTTCTTAAAATGTATTAAGTATCGATCGAAAGACTGCGAATTTTGTAAATGAAAGACTGCAACGAATTCTACCTCAATAATATAATTAATTTTTATAAAATAAGATTTTTTTGTTGCAATTTATTTTTATTCGAGTGTCCTAGTGACCAGTCTATAAATGATGGCTTTTGGAATAATAGTATTAATAATTAATTGTATTTAAAAGTACGTGTGAGTCTTAAAAAATACATGTATAAAAAATTTAATTACTTGTTTTATTTTCATAAATCGACTTATACCTACTCCTATTTCATTTCCATTTATCCTCAATCAATTTTTTTTATTGCAGAAATATCATTGACTTGATAAAAGAACCGTTCCATAATTTATTTAACATTTTTTATATGTTAACGCGAAAATAAAAGAACTATATGTTCTTACTTTGCGACGCATGTTTACCCTTAGCTTAGTTTTGGGAATTTTTAAACGATACTTGCTCGAGAACAAGTACTGGTATTACTGGTTCAAATTCGTAGAATAAGTATACAGTGGGTGATCGGTTAATGAACAGTTCGGACTGCGAACAAATTGGACAACGATGAACGAACACTTTCTCGAACGATATTTGTATTCAGACGATTCAGACAACGAACACATTCGGATAATATTCAATGTTCGATTTTACAAAATCATTTACGGTAAATCGATGATCGGTTGACCAACAATTCGAATAGCGAACAAAGTTTTGGAACGCTTAGAACAAATTATGTTCGTTAACCGATCTTCAATTTACTGTAAATGATTTTGTAAAATCGAATATTATCCGAATGTGTTCGTTGTCTGATCCGTCTGAACACAAAAATCCTTCGGGAAAGTGTTCGTTCATCGTTATCCGATTTGTAAAGTACAATTTGGATAGCAAACATAGGCTTGGAACAGATTATGTTCGTTAACCGATCACCCACTGTAAGTATACATAATAAAATCAAAAATCTGGTATACAAACTCGTTACAGTCACAGATTACCAAAAACGCTGCTGTTCATGTGCGGAAATGTACGATTTAACTCTTATCTGGAACAAACCTTATGACAACTTTCTGTATATTGCGCATCAATTGTACCGTAAATGTAGAGTTTTATTTTCATGTGGAATAGATTTCAAGTATTCGAATCATCGAGTCATATTAAATTGATTACTATATATTGATACTTGTATTATATTACTTTGATTCATAAAGTGCTACAGTCTCGCCAACCACAGAAATTACTTCTAATAATTGAGTGCACCAAAATGTATTACTTTTTTCGAATTATCAAGAGTTTCGAAGGTTTGATTAGACGAGAGTCTACTGTAAAAACCTATTTAACCATTTTGATTTAACAGAATGGAAAAACAATAGGTCTATGTATAGGAACTATGCATTTTTTCAGGATAACAGTGCTCTTAGAGATATTGTTAGGAAACAAGGTTCTAGGCCCCATTTTCTAATATGACGGTGCGAGCGGCTAAGATACGAGGTGACCAAGTGAAAATTTGAAAAGAAGAGCACATCGAAATCTATAAAATTACCAATTTTCAAAACTGTCTAAAAACTTTACAGGTTACCGCTTATTCTAGAACCAAATGACTATTACTATAATAATGAAAAATTATGCATATTTTTTATTAACATGGGTTTACGTATAAAAATTTACGATTTCGGTTTACACGATTTTCAAAGGAACCTGTCTTCCGGGTAAATCGGGGGATAGGTGTATCATATAGATCATATATTCGTAAAAGATATCTTTATAGCTATTTTTTTAAAAATAAATTCACCCGTGTTAAAAAAGGTGAGCCTGTCCTACAGGACAATGATTTTATATGGAACTAGCAGACCCCGCAGACGTTGTCCTGTACACACGTCTTAAATACAAAAATTTAATATTTTTTTATTTAAGCTGTAATTTGAACCGTTTTGACGTATCAAAGAGTAGCAAATGTATAGAAAATTTTCCTGAATCTGATCTCAGCGCTACCTACCGGAAAAAATAAACAATTAAGAAAACATCTAGGTAATTGCTAATTAAAACATTAAAACCATTTTCGAAAATAAAAATTATCTAATTGTAAATCTAAATCATTCTTAAATCCACTTGAACACACAAAAAAATTCATCAAAATTGGTCGAGCCGTTTAGAAGTAATTTAATTACAAACAAACGCACAGAAGAGTTTTATATAAAGATAAAATGTAGCCAATGTTACTAAATTATAGTGTAGCTCTTTTAGTTGGAAAATGCTTTTTTAGAGCTTACTTTCTAGTCCATTTGCAAAAACAATTAAATCCATTTAAAAATGTTTTTATCAAATCAGAAAATACCTCAATGGATTTAAAGCCTTTTAGCCGCTGTTTCCTATACTTTTAACTCAGATTTTATAGGAGTTAATTTTTAATTTTTTTAATTTAACAGCTTTTGAAAATAAATAACTCGCATATGTAGACATTTCCTCTTTCCATAATAGTGAATATTTAGATATTTTTTATATTTCAAATCAATTGTAAGAAAAATAAGGTTTTTAAAAAGTAATTGTAAAAAATAACGTATTTTATATAAGCTTTATTTTAATTGAACTTAAATACTTTAGGCACATAATGAGACGCAGATAAAGCAACATAAAGCAGTTTTTGTAACTCACATTTCAAATAGGAATGCGTTATAATAAGACGCCGTGCAGAACTGCGTCGAATGCGTCGACTGCGTTCACTTGTAAATAAAGCATTAAATGTTAGACACAACTACTTTGCGTTGCGTTATAGCTACGTCTCAATGTGCGTTCAGACTTGCAATGGTCAATTTTATTTAATTTTATCTTAGGTTATAAAATTTTATATCCACTTTTTGGAAAATATGTTCATAAAAGTATACAAAAATTACACACAATATTTTTGCTCTACGCAACCCGAAGAGTATTGCCGTTCAACATCAAAATATTTACGTGCTAATTCTTCAGTTAAATCTACATCATGAATACAAGTTGCGTTATGTCTTGAAGCCACAACACAAGCTGGACGTTTTCCCGTGAAATAATCGTTAAGACGAATTTCGATTTTCAGTTCTCTCACCACTTCCATCAGATATTCAAGACAAGGACATTGCCATGGATTTCGTCCAAAACTAAAATACGATAATTTTGAATTTCGCAAAAAATCGGCATCCAAATACGAAAGTTTATTCGAGAAAATGTCCAAGTTTTCCACGAAACAATTTTCCCCTGCTAACGTTTCTGGAGATAGATAAGTAATTTCATTTTTATTCAATGAGACTATACGTAAACTTGGAATATTAAACAATCCTGGATCAATGGTAGTTAAACGATTTGAAGTTAAATCCAACTTTTCCAAAGATTCAAGATTTTCAAAAGTTGTCGCTTCTATAATTTTAATTTGGTTTTCTGATAAATCAAGATTTATTAAATTTGTTAAAGTCCTAAAAACTGTATTTGGCAACGAAGTGATTTCATTAGAATCTAAATTTAAATATTCCAGATTAGTCATTGATTTGAAACAATCATCCTGTAAATATTTTATATGGGATCGGGTTAAAGTTAATGAAGTGACTTTTTTTAGTGGAGCAAACGCGTTGTAAGTTAGCTTTGAAATATTATTGAAGGAAATATGCAAATCAATTAATCTTGAAGAAACATCCGGATGATCCCCGTGATAACTATCGAAAGTGCCGTATTTTATTTCAGTTAATTGATTTCCGTTTAAAATTAATTTATTTAATTTTACCAGTTGTAAAAATATTTGACTATTCAGCTCTTTAATACCATTACCATGTAAATGTAGTTCTCTTAAATTTTTGACTTGATCAAAAACACCTGGGGGTAAATAAGATATTTGATTACTATCCAGATCCAATTGTTCCAAAGATTTTAAATATTGGAACGTATCGACCGAAATTGATGTAAGTTGATTGTTAGAAAGGTGTAAATATTTTAAGTTTCTTAAGTTTTTAAATACATTTTTATCGATTTCTTTAATATTATTAGAATGCAACCATAAAATTTGAAGCGACCTCAAACTATGGAAAATAGTTATTGGTAAATCTTCTATTTGATTAGAATCTAAATACAATATCTTCAATCTTCGAAGAGGATCAAATAAACCTTCTGGTAGACTCGAAATCGAATTATAACTTAGTTTTAGATCTTCTAAGTTCATATTGTTTTTAAAAACATTTGGTGATTCAAAATTTTTTATATTAGATGATAACATTATCAATTTTTTTAATTTGGTCAAATGATGAAAATTAATAACTTTTAAAATTGGTAGTCTATTATATGATAGTACCAAAGTCGATATTCTAGACGAATAGTCGGGAACTCCAGCAGATTCTCCACCATGATAAGAACTAAATGTCATTGCATTGAACCCTTGAAATTGATTCCCTGCTAGACTAAGAAATTTTAGATTTGTTGTACCATAGAAAACTCCATTGTCGATGTTATCAATTCTATTATTTGCTAAGTCCAGAGAGTCTAAGTGTGTCAATTTATCGAAAAGATGGTCAATGCGGTTTAGATGATTATTACTGAGGTCGAGTTTCGTTAAATCAGGAAAATGGGTAAATGCATTTTGAGAGATTGTGCGAATTTGATTGTAACGAAGATTTAATTGTTGTAACTGAACGAGATTTTCAAATAGTTTTGCATCAATTGATTCAAGTTCATTGTATGAAAGATCCAGGACGATGAGGTTGTTGAATGATTGGAAGGCATTTGGATGAATTTTTTTGACTTTTGATTGGCGGATGAGCAATGTAAAAAGCGCTGCAAATTTCAACCCATTTCCAGGTATTTCACGAATGTCACCATATGATATACTTATGTTTCGATGAGATTCCTGAAAAAGGAAGTTTTTAACTGTTATCCTATATGTGCATATATGTGTCTCTTAGCGTTTTAGTAAACATAAGGTACCCAAAATTGTATCACTTGCAAGATCATATTCCGCGAATAACTTCTTATATTCATTGTACAAAATGCTTTGTTGTCAAAATGTTGATATTTTATACTTATATACATATCACAAAATATAACGTTTACTGTTTCCAAAATTTACGACAGCAGAAATTCACGCTCTACCACGGGAGTGACCACTTAATTAGGGATTATCGGTAAATTAAGTCACACATTTAAGAGAAGGAAGATGGTCATCGAATGTGTCATTGTGTGACAAGGGGTGGGAGGGGTCATATGCTTCGTGACGTCACATGTCAAATCTAAAGTATTAAAACGAGAAATGTATATAAAAGCAAACAACTTGAAAATATTTACCATTCTACATGCAATTTGCAAAATATGTGACATCACACTAGAGAGGAAGGTGTCTCATGAAATTTGTGTGACATATTTTATGGATGGTCTCTTATGATAAAAAATTACTTTGTTCTATTGGTTTTCCAAAATACTTATACATACTTGGATTCTTTATTGACATAATGGTTAAGTAGTTTGTTACTCTTAACTTTTAACTACGCTAGAACAACTTTTCATGCAATTCACGAACATTCGAAGTGATTCGAAGCATTCAATAACTAATGCAATGTCGATGGATAGGCAATCAAGATTGCATCAATGCGTAATAATACCCTATAATATAAAACCATTAAATACAAAGAAAATTTATTTTCCTAGTAATGAGACTAATGCTAGATCAATTTTTCGCTCCCAGAAACCTCTATATTGAGAATTTTATAGAAATCCTTAGAAACAATGCTCGTATAACAATACCTAGAGGATTACTGATTAGAACTAATTTTTATTTATTTTTTATAGAACAATATTATCAATATTTAAAAGTGCATATTAAACGCATTTAATATATTTTTATACCTCACTTAATTTTCAAGCTACTTGACTAAAATTTTGTCTTCGTGTCGAGACAAATTTTATTATTTTAAATTTCAAATCAAATCAAGCATTGATTTCATAAGTTATTTCATTTAAAAGTCAAAACATCAAGCATAATTTATGTCAAAATATGTCCATTTACTTGACTTGATGAATCCCTACGCTTGGAAAGCTTTTTAATTTCTCCAGATTTTCTTTTTATCAACAAGCTATGACACTATGATAAATTAGGCAACATTTTTGAATCACTTAGATTATATTATTAGACCCCGGACAATGTTTTTGCAAGCTAATTACACCGACATTAAATGAAAATTTAGAAATCTTTCTAACGGCAAAAGATGTTGACATTGTTAAAAGCTAGAAAGCATTTTTTAGTAAAAAATACTAAAAAAAAAACACAAAATTCGCTATTATTTGAAATCGCAGAGAAATAAGCTATCTGCTGTTCATAATTAAAACTTTGAGATAAAGAGTCGCTAGTTTTCTGAGTCTGTACTTATCTGGAAAACCCTATCATTACCTACTCTGATATTTAGGTTTTTCAACCCCTTTATCGGAGGTTGTGACCTGCAAATAGAATCCAGGACCCCGAGTTTTCTTGATCAGATGCATACAAACATAGATACTTTTGTTGTTTTTATTAAGTTAACAAGAGGAAAAATTCCACTTTAAAACAAATACATCCAAAAATTAATGAATATCATTTGCTTTCGGTAGTAATACTTAAAAATTATTTTTATGAATCGTTCATTAGAATTTTCCGAATGTTCAAGGATATTCCGACCGGAATTTTGACTAATATAACAAGCTAAAAATAGCTTCAGTTTTATGGTATGATATAAAAAGTGGTAATTTATACGTTTTTAATGGGGTTTCAAAAATGAAAAGGGTAATAGTTATTTTTGCCTTTAAGATGAATATAACAGATTTATCTCAAGTGTCGCTTTGCGAAATGCTGTGAAAAAATTAACTCTAATTTCTTACGTCTTTCACATAATTTTTTATAGCCTTAGAACATTATTTATCTCATTTTGTCGCATTCGAAATTCTTGGTCAGCACTGCTAATATAAATCAAAAATAACTACTATCCTATCAATTGTTTAAATAGTATGTATCAATTAGTATTTTGAATCCCAGGCAGTACAATTTAATTGTTAGGCACACAAAATCACACCAAACTACATAAAAACAATTTAAAAAATTCCCGGGTTAACCTGTTTACTGATAAAAGAGGCAAATCTTTGGTGATACAATTTTGGTAACTCCGATTTGTTAATCATATTATAATCTTTTATAATTTGACAATTAAAATACCTTTCAATTCAATTTCAATAGAAAAGAAGCGTCCGTTCATAGATTTTTTGTCAAATGTAATGTTATAGAGAATAATATAATAAACGAGCGTATTTTACATAGATAGTTAAAATAAATTAAATAACTTAATTTGAAAAAAATTACCTTATTTGGAAGCGAATTTATTTCTTTAAGATTTGTAAAGACACATTGTACGTTTTGATTTTGTTGGGTGCATTCAGCGTTAAACTCTTGGACGTTTTCATTAATTATTGACAAAGTTAAAATGAAAAAATTTATTTTAATAAAATTCATTGAGACACAAATGACGAAATTAAGGCGTCACAAGAATACAATGTCACCAAATTTAGTTTCAAACTTTGTTATATAAGTTTAGTTTGTAGTCTTTTGGTTTGCGGTTTTTATTAGATATTTAAAAATGTATATTTATATACAAATATCAGAGGCGTCCAATACTTTTTAATAACAATACTCATTTAATTAAATTCTTTTAATAAATATTTTTATTTAATAAATTTTTGAGTGTGTGTGTAAATAAGTACATAATCCACTAACAATAAAACACGAAATAATTTTTAGGAGTTCTTTGGATTTCAAAGGTTAAGGCTAAACTTTTAAATATTTTAAAGAGCAATATTTTAGTATATTATTTTGTAAAACTTTCGTAAGAAGATTTGGCAACTCCTTCGTTAGAACGTGGTTATCGAAGAACTCTTAGAAAATAGTATCATCTCGATGATCAAGATAACCCATGAAATTGATTAAGTGGGAGGGCTTAAAATGGTACTTTGAAATCGTTACAGCAGTAATACATGTAAATATAAATGTTAAGGTTGAAAAATAAATTAATTACTTACTTAATTTGATTTAAAATTATATTAAAGCTCTGGCGAATGCATTGAGTCGAATTTATATCTAGTAGATATACTTATGTATATCTATTTTTTACTATTTTATATCCAGACTAGTAATTGCCCGTTGCATTCGCAACTAAAGGTTTTATCTCAATAAAATGTTTAATATGAGACTACTCATGTCATAAACAGAGGCGTCTGCTAATTCGATTACGATCACAATCCATCGACAAAATTTTAAATTTTTTTGCAGGCATTATGCTTTTCAGCTGATTAATCTTCAACGGTCTTTTTCTTCCACCAATCAATTGTCATTAATCCTTCTCACCACGTTTTTGCTCACCTCCAATCTAAAGGATTTTCGGTCTATTGCAAGTTTTAAAAAAGGAGAAAGTTTTGTTTTAAAGATTGCTTGAAGTTTAAAAACTACACGCAAACCGGCAGCAAGACTTCTGATCTTACTGCCAGGCCGAGTAACAATCGGTGCATTTACTATATGCTTAGCAATGTAATATTTACAACTGGCTGATTACTTGTTGCGCTTTTTTTACAGATAGTATAAATTTAAATTAATAAAAAATTGTACCATCGGGTGCGTAAATAATTATTTAATGTGCTTGTGCAATACAAAAAAACTTAAATAGGTAGTAGTAGGGTAAATAGCCGATTTGAGCAAATAGGCATGTTTGAATGCCGTGCGCTGTGTCAACTTAACCCTAACGTTTTGAATGTGTAACTAGGGATAACAGAGAGAGTTGTGATACTGAAACATGCAGGGCAAGCCTGTCAGTCATTAATTAATTAGTTGGCATAGCGACATTTAATTATTATTTAATATTAATAAGTTGTCATAGCGACATCCCATTCTGCACGGACGCCAAAAAAGGGAAGTTATATATAGGAAGATATGAAACATCTCTTGCTACTATTTTTAACAAATGGCAGAATTTTACTGATTTTATACCCCCTGGCCTCTCTGGATAACATAATTGCTTATATCTTTTACAAACCAAAAAATAGAATTTTTTTTAAATTTTAAACATGTTAACATTTTAAATGAATGGATTGCTTATACGCTACTGAAAAAACCTCACCAACCCCACTTCGGGTTTTGCCTTCAAAATATGATTTTCCAGTTTTATTTTAAATAAGGACATGTTTAAAAACTGTTAAATATTTATGTATTCTCAAGAAAAAAATTTAAATCATTGTGGGTAATTAAAACCCTAAAATCACAAAAGTTCGAAAAAAATACAGTCACATCAGAATGCCCAGTAACACACGGATATTTTGGAATATCCTAGAATAAACACAATGATTAATAAGTTAAGCAATTATTAAAAATTATGCTTAGTTTAATTATTATAAAAAAAATTAACGGAGAAGAATCTTAATGAGTTTGAAAATGTTGCGGAATTAGAAATGTAAAAGCGAATTTTTTTTTCTTGTTAGGGAATAAACTGCTTGGCAAATAAACTTATTTTATCTAGAATTAGTTAGAAGTCATTTAAATTGTATGAAACCTCTGTGTTTTTACGAGCAAAACAGATAAAGAGGTTATGTTTTTGACACATTTGACAAGTTTGACCAGTTTGACAATATGCCATATGACAATGTATGACAATGCTATTGATGCTATTCATGTTGTTCATGTCATTTGATGCCTTTGATTTTGATGTCATGCGATGTTATCGCTCGTGTTAATCGTGCTAACTAGTGCTAGCTAGATTAGTGACTACTTGCCAAGGTGTACAGGGAGAAATTTCATACGATTATAACCTAATATACAATTACTATTAAGTTTGAATTAAAACTAAAAATACTTTTGAATTATTATTTTTTAATTTTAATAACATAATAAGTTAATTATAACCTATTGTAGAGATTTAATGACAAACAACTACAATGTCTAATACAAAAGCAGCACTAAAAGAAGCTCGAGAAGCTATTAAAAACAAAGATTTTAAAACTTCTTTAAAGTTATTAAAGGTATTTTAAAGAAGTAGGAAATTATGCATACATATTATATTTAACGAGTAATTGCCTTTTAGTCCATTTTACGAACGGATAAAGAAAATTATATGGCTTTGGTCCTCCTGGGCATTACATTACGTGAAACAGGACCAAAAGACCAGGCTCCGCTAGCCTTCAAAAAAGCAACTGCTACCGATAAAAATCAACCACTGGCTTGGCAAGGACTCGCCGATTATTATGAGAAAGAATCGACCTTGGACGCAAAAAAAGAACTTTTACCAGTATATGAACAATTACTTATAACCGAGCCGTAAATAAAATAAAAAAGTTTGGTAATCTTTCACTTTAGGTGTTCATATTTAGTGTATATTTTTAGTAATGGTGAAGTTAGACGTTTAGCGTAGGTTTTTATACGAATCAGAAGCGGGAATCGGGATACTAAAATCAAATGGGATGATGGGTCTCAGTGAAAACGTCATGTACAATGACATTTTAAAATAAGTAGAATATGCAACTTTGATGGGGAGAGGGTTATGTTATTATGTTAGGTGATTTTAGGTAGGAGAAAAAAAGATAGAACTAAATAATATAGATATGAGTTTCACTAAGTACCGACATCTTTGATCTCGACGCTCTTTTAGTAGATTTGGCGCAACTATTTAATTTCAACTAGGCATTTCTATGTTCAAATGTTGTCAATATAGTATCATGAAAGACGTGGAGTATTTTCTCCGTTACAATTCTGTAATGATCTAAATTACATTAACACAACAATCACAAAAATTTAAATACGTCAATATTTTTGTTCTGTTTTTAATGCGCGACTGCTAAAAATTACCGTATAAACCCCGAAATAAATCTTCTTATTAATACGTAATGCAATTTCTATGATTTTATCGACTATCACGTCTTGAATAATGTCTACTGCTCGGAACTTGTTTTAGGATTATATTTAATTATATCAAATTTTTTTAGATACTCTTATTTTTTTATAACTCTTTTATTAATTAAGTATACTTTTTAGCCCTAGCGGATCCGATTACAATGTATACACTGATATATCACCGTGTAAATGTGAAAATGTATACTGTGTTTACAGTGGAGTACTACGGTGTGATATAGTGCAATTTTAGTATAGACCCGATCGACCCGGTACGGTTAAAAACCACGTGTTACACTGTGTGTACACTAAAATATCATGCTAAATTTAAAAAGCAGCTATTACACCGTGTCTACACGCAAATCACACCGTAAGTTTTATAAAATTATCATTATACCGTATTTATCATTTTTTACTAATAAATCAAACCGTATTTATTAGTATTTATCGTATCTATAGACTGAATTATTCGTGCAGTGCAAATTCGGTGTTTACACGAAGTGAATCGAGTATTGATATATCAGTGTGAAACAAACGTGAATTGCAGACAAAATTTCCACAAATCCATCGTGTCATTTGAGTGTAATTTCAGTGTACACTTCGTGTAAAAATTTTACACCGTAACACACCGTGGAAACGGATCCGTTAAGAAAACAAAGTTTTAATACAATCGCCCAATTACAAGCTGCTTTTATTTAATCTTTAATATGTACCTAATTATTTAAAAAAAATTATTGATTTAAAAGTTACGTAAACAAGTCATGATGGAGGGAGTCACTAAATAAATACATAGCGTTATATAGTGGGAATAAGTTAAGTCAATATAAAAAAATCACTTTATTTGATGAATAACCTTTAAGACAGGGGTCCCTAACTCAATGCCATTGCACCATGGTGTCCACAAGCTATTTTGCATGTGTCCACCAATATTCGAACAAAATATAAAATTAATTATTTATACAAATAAATATAATCTTTAACATTGCTTATACAATATTCATTATTGTATAATATTGTAATCAAATTGTATGGTATACTATAATATTATAGCTTAAAAAGTCTATCTCTAATTCACAATAAGTATGTTCCAGATGAAAATAAAACCGTACATTTACGTTATAAGTCATGCGCAATATAAAAGTATGGCAACTTTCTGTATGTTTAGCCAGCGAGTTGCCACTATTTTTTCCCCCTCCACTTTGCCATTTAACCATCAGCTCAGTGTCAATATTATAACAACAACAAATTTTTAAATTAAACTGGTTTGTTATCGGTTAAATCAGGTTAAATTTAAAATTAATTTGAAGATTTTACGGCTAAAGTGAATTGAGTTGGTATTGCCTCAGAACTGATAGGTCAAATAGGCTCCCTATCCTTTAGCATTGAGTGGCAACCCGCTGTGTTCAGCAAAAATTTTTGTATTACGCATGACTTGTACAATAATTGTACGGCTTTATTTTCATCTGGAACAGACCTAATGTATAGACCTAGACGTAGTGTTAACAATATTCAACAATAAATTTACATTGAAAAAATAAATGGTCACCCATATTATCAAAATTGCTCTTTAATTTAAAAAGGTTGGGAATCTCTGTCCTGGAGTCAAATAATAATTAATTATGTAGACACATATATTTTTCTAAGGCCATTACTAAAAATGTGCATTGTATGTAATAAGTAATATGTACATCTACAGTGGAACATTACCAAAAGTTTTTAATGTGCACTGTTAAATTGCATCTTTTTAAGGGATTTTCAAAAATTTACTGAGTATGTTAATAAGTTATCAAAAATCGCACTGGAATTACAAGAAACCGAAACAGTTATCCAGATTCTGAGCAGACAAACGCAAAATAATGCTCATGCAAATAAAAAATTAATGCTATTGTGGTCTACAATTGCTGATTTGCTTATGCAATTACCTACAGTTCCGTCTCACTTAGATAACTTAGTATGGCTTAGTATATTGTTAAAATTATGATTGTTAAAAAACATTTTAAATCATTTCAGTTTGAAAATGCATTAGAAAATTTAGTTAATGATCGTAACTCTTTGACTATTGAATACTACAAGCATTATTTAAAACAATTATATAAAAATAAAAACGTTTCCAAACTAATATCAGAAGCATTAAGAATGCATAGTTTGTATGAAAGAGAACCGTATCCTTTAGAATGGATATGCAAAGTATTCGCAGAAAAAACTCTTGAAAATACAGAATTTACAATGGTTGATTCCATAGAAAAATATATTGAAGCATTACTAATGCTAAATAAAGAATCACCACTGGCTTTATTGGCTCGAGGTGTACTCTTTTGGGACCATAAAAACTATTTGGAGTGTCGTGATTTGTTACAAAAAGGTATTTTTTACAATTTTCTTTAATCAATTTATGATTTAAATTTTTAAATTTCAGCCGTTACTTCTCGAGGTTTTTCGAACAATGCTTGGATTTTATTAATAGATTGCTTTAAAAAATTGTATTGTTACTCGGAAATGGAAACGACTGCTCGTCAAGCATCTACAATCACTGAAAATTCGTCTTTCACTAATATGATTTCAATTCGACTATGTGAAGCTTTAAGTCAACAAAATGAAGATTCCAAACTAACAGAAGCTGAATCTCTAGCAAAAACCGTAAATATTAAAACAAAAATAATTATTAGCTTTAATTGCCTATATTTCTTAACAGATACTGGAAAATGGTCCAAGTAATACTGAAATTAAAATTATTCTCGCTAGAACTTTATCAAAGTTGAAGAAATATAATGAAGTTGACACATATTTAAAAGAATTAAAAGACGATGAGAGCAATTTGGCACGTCTTGTATTGATTGAATCACAAAAACTTCAGGCTGAAGAAAATTGGACCGAGGCTTTGAATGTTTTATTGTCATATCAAAAACAGGACAATGTTGAAATTTTACTGGAAAAGGGAAAATTGTTACAGAAATTGGATAGAACTAAAGAAAGTTTAATTACATTTCTCGAGGTAAAATTATCATCATAATTTATTCTTACTACTGTTTCGATTAGTACTTCTATATTTCTGATTTTAATTAATTTTTAGGCCGCAAAACTCGATACCAATTGCTATATTGCATTCTTAAATTTAGGACATCATTATTTAAAAGCGAAGGATATCGATCGTGCACGTCGTTGCTACCAAAAAGCATTTAAATTAAATTCCAAATCAGTGGAAGCTGGGATCAGTTTAAGTAACGTCTATCGCGATCTAAACAACTGGGTATTGTACCTTTATTTTAGCCATTTCTAGTTTATTAAAATTATATTTTTTAGGATGCTAATCAAATCTTACTTGAGGGTATTACAAATGACAATATTGGCGATAAAAAGTATAAATGGGCTTGGTTACAACTAGGCTTAAATCATTTACATAAAGGAAATCATAACGAGGCGGTGGCAACTCTTAGAAACATTATTAGAAACGATCCAAATGATGGGTACGAATTTTTCATGGAAATTTTATTTTAATGATTTATTAATATTTATGTTTCTTAGAGCCGGATGGGAAGCATTGGCTGATGCTTATTTAGCCCGGGGTGCATATACGGCAGCAATGAAATCGTATCAACAAGCTGAAATTTTAAACCCCAAAGCTTTATATCCACCATTACAAATAGGAGCTATCAATCAACAACTTGCAAATTTTACTGACGCCATTGTTGCGTTTGAAAAAATTTTAATTTTGAATCCAAACTACGTGCCAGCATTGAAAGGACTTGCTGAAACTCATTTGATTTTGGCAAAAAGTTATTTTACAAGTCAACTTTTGGGGTTGTCGCATGATCATTTGCAAAAGACGATCGATTTAGTGACAATGTAAATTTTAATTAATTTGGGTCTAGGTTACATTGAATACGAATTCGTACAAAATATTTTATGGATTCGTACGAATTTTAAAATAATTAAAAAAAATTTTCTTATGTTATCTAAAAATTGATAGTATATACTGAAACAAAAATTTTGGCGCCGAAACAATCTTTTAATATTAATATTAAGGTTTGCTTCAATTCATTTTTCCTTTTTTTTTACTACTATAGTAAAGGAAGTATTGTAATCGGGTCGAATTTTCGAATTCAAGCTTTCGCCGGAAATATGTAAATATATAACATCTATATCGTATCGAAAACTTGATCCAAATTTTCCATTTCACCAAATATGGAAATTTGGCCTCCATATTGTACCTAGTTGTGCCGCGAAGCTTTTGGTTGAAATCGGTTAACCGAAAGCTCCACTTTATTCTAGGAATTTTAAAGCTGTTTCAAATTTCTTTGAAAGCGACTCCAACGATTTTCTTTAAACTTACTATAGTACTATGAGTATAGTTCTTATACTCATTAATGGCTACAACTTTTATTTGAAACTATTTCCTGAGAAAATGCGAATAAGGACGATTCTGGGGTGAAGGTTGGGAATTCATATATACATATAGGTTGGATACTTGCATGACGTATGCATAATCCATATAGTCCTGTTTATATGTATAGTTATAAAGTGCTTATATTTCTATGAACCAACAGCGAGATTCATAAATGAAAGTAAAAGAAAGTACTTTGACGCCTCACAGCAGATATTTTCATTTTCATAACGGGAACATTGTTTAATTTATCTTTGAATTTTCATAACTTTGGAACAGTTCATCGTAATGACCATCTGAAAAAAGGCATTTAAAGGAAATTTCACGCCCTACAAAAAAGGTCCTTAAAACAAAGTTAGGAAATATTAAAATATTTTAATTACTGTTATTTTTGAACTCTGATATCTTTGAAACGTTTAATCTAAGGAACGTTGTTCTAAGGACCTTTTTTGTAGAGCGTGAAATTTCCTTTAAATGCCTTTTTCCATATGGTCGATACGATGAACTGTTCCGAAGTTATGAAAATACAAAAATTGGTATGGTTCGTACGAATGGAATGAAGTTTTGTATATATTCGTATTTAATGTAATCGGTTTTACTCATATTTTTGATAGCTACAAAATTTTTAATTTTTAGTGCATTGAAAGAAAAAAACAAGTTGTCTTGCTTGTGGAAAATTTTAGCCGACACTTGCTCTTTCACAGCAGCTCAAATGCCAGAAAAGCACTGTTCTTTGTTTGTATCGACTGCTTTATCAACATTAAAAAATCAAGATGGATTATCAGTTTTAGACCAAAAGGAATTATTTATTTTAGCATCTAGGTAATTCATTGAAAATTTGCCTTCGGTATCATCAATACAAATATTTTCCAGAGCATACAGCCGCGCATTAAATTTGACCAACACCAATATTCTGATATGGCATGATATGGCCTGTAATTATTATTTTCAAGGAAAATTTGAAAAAGACGATAACGTTAAGAAAGAACTTATGACGAATGCATTGACAATAATAAAACATTGCATTACGAAAAATTCTAGTCGATGGCAACACTGGAATTTATTGGGAGTTGTTTCAATTGAATTGAAACACTTTAAACTGGCTCAGCATGCGTTAATAAAAGCGATCAGTTTAGAAAAAAATAATAGTATCAGTTGGGCTAATTTGGGCGTATTATATTTGATGAATGATGATGTGAAACTAGCAAATGAAGCCTTTACTAATGCTCAAAGATATGATCCCAACTACGTGCCGAGCTGGATTGGACAAGTATATTTTATTAACAAGTATAGTCGAATATGCATGCGAAATCTGCCTTGATGACAGTTTCAATTAATATGTTGGACTGGGTCGTTGTGGTATAAAATAAAAATAATTTAAGCAAAAACTCAACTCATAAACACTTTTTGAGTTATTTGAAAAATCTATATTTTCGAAAGTAACATTATAAATCAACTTTGAAAGCGAGAAAACATTATAAGTGACAGTATTTGCCAGATCCTCTCATTTTAACCCTGTTAAACCTCTTTGAGTAAAAAAACAGAAACCTCTATAAGAGAAAGTTGTTTTTTACTCGTAAACCTCTATAACCAAGACTATTACAACTACTAACTACTACTGGTCTGTATTTTTATATGCGACAGTCAAGCGTATTTATCATCTACTATTTATGTTATATTCGTTTACGTGCGGGGAAGGATATTAATATATTTTTTTTTCATATTAGTATTCAAAAAAAATTATTATTTATACGAAGAAATCATCAGGTGGAAAAGACCGCAGTTATAAGTTTTAACAATTTAATTTTCTTTTATACTACGTTTCGTCGGAGTTATTCCGACTTTATTAGGTATCTTGTATATTGTTAAATTACATTGTAATATTACATTTATATTATATTTATTTATTAAAGTTTAACAATAATTTGGACCAGTGGTGGAACTACAAATTTTAGACCCCCTCGCAAAAAAATTAGATCGGCCCCCAACCTTATATGAATTTTTGCTTTTCGTATCTAGTGTCCCATATTTTAATTTAGCACCGATTTTCTTGCGAAAGGTCCTTCTTAAAAGACCCTTGAGGTCTAGAGGAGTTAGCAGATATTATCTATCTTTTTTTTATATCAGGAGTAATATTTTGTTTTGAAAATTAGCATTGTCCGTTAAAAATAACCGCAATTTCTTAATAATCTTATTCGTAGCATCTTGGTCGAAATTCATGGTGTTTTCATCGTTATGCAAATCAATTGCCGTACTGCTTCTGCTATCACATGTTCAAATTGCCCTTCATCTCTATAGGTGTAGTACCTTGATTTTTTAGTTTTAAGTTAGTTGGATTAATTTTTTCGCTATAAACTTGTTCAAACACCTGTTCATCTTTATAAATACTTTGATTTTCTGTGATCGTAGCAAACAATTTAAGAAAACGGAATAATTTTGATATTTTTGCTAAACGTTCCTGTTCCTTTTTCAATTTCTCTTTTTTACTGCACCCTCTCTGCAGCACCACTAGTACTAATTTTCTCAAAATTTTCGGGGCCCCCTAAAGTTTCGGGCCCCCCGCATCGCGAGGTCTAGCGATCTGGTAGTTCCGCCACTGATTTGGACGTATGAAATTAATGAATAAAAAACAGTCGTAATGAACATAGGGTATGACAATGTTTTAACAGACTATTTCGAGATACCAGATTTAGTCGGAACAAAGGTCGGAATAACACTGACGAAACGTAGTAAAAAAATAAATTGTTAAACATATAACTGTGGTCTATCTCACCTGATAATTTTTTCGTATATTAAATATTAAGACCTGAAGATTAGTATTAATAATTTTATGACATTTAAAGTTACGTAACAAGGTATATTTAAGACAGGGGAAAGGGTCGTCAAAATGTCTACATAGCGTTACATAGTAGGGGAAGAAACTCAAAAGTACGGAAGACGCGTTATGAGATTTATGGATGGTCCCATACATGTTTATTACTACATATTTACTGTATTTTTTATGAACCTCTATAAATCAGAAAAGCCATTCCTGTACGTCTATAAACTAAAAAATTAGTGTTAGTGAAAATCCTCCATAAGTGAATCATGGAAAAAGATCATGGTACCTTGAACTCTTGCTTATCTAGGTTCGACAGTATTCTACTCTAAGAGATCAATTAATAATATACCAAAAACCATACCATTTGAAAAAATGAGAGGGCAGATTTCACGCATATCCGGCTATATACCTTTACTATAAAGTTTTTTTTTTTTTAATATTGCTGTTTGTAGGCTTTTATCGCTGAAACTTTAGGGTATGACGACGCTATGGATTTGTATAGACATAGCACTCAATTAGGATCTGAACACTCTGAAGCTGGTATCGGCTATGCATATTATGTATGTTCCGTTTTAATCAAAAATGGAATAAAAGCTGAACAACTTTATTGCATTAAAAATATGAATGCCATTCCTGTCGCAGCCGATGTTCTTGAATGGTATACAGAAAAAAATCCTAAAAATTCATGTGCATTAAACATGTTAGGATTACTCAAAGAACGGCAAACGCTATATCAAAGTGCAGCAAATGCTTTTGAACGAGCCCTTAACACCGTAGAAAATGATTCTCAGCGAGATCAAGTTCTTACAAACTATGCCAGAGTCTTGGTTCGTTTAAATAAATTTCAAGAAGCCATCGAATGCTACCAAAATATTAAAGAAGCAAATTTCTTAACGGGATGTGGTTTAGCATTGGCATACTTTAAAGGTTTATTTTCAGTAATGTTAATCGATATTTAGTTAAATAATTTGTTTTTAGCTGAGCTTTATCAAGAATCATATTCAACGTATGAAACAGCTTTAAATTATTTAGCTCCTGACGATAATAATAAATCTCATGTTTTGGTCGCTATGTCAGCAATGGCTTATATGTTTCAAGGGCCGGAAGATGCAAAAACTTTATTATTTCAATGGTTTTCTATACAAATAATCTTTTCTATACTTATTATATAATAACAATTTCAGTATACAACTTGATCCTCCTTCTGTAAATGGAATGTTTGCTGCTTGCGCTTTAGGGGTTTTACATGGAGATTTAAATCTGGCTAATTTGGTTTTAAAAGAACTTGAATCGTTCAGAAATAACTCTGAATATATTTACGATATTGCCAGGTTGGAAACGTTGATGTATTTGGCACAGGTAATTATTTTTTGTTAGGAATATATCAAATACATGAAGGATATAGGAAGGATGTATTTATATCTCTATTTTAAAGAAATACCATTAAAATTATTGAAAGTCAAATTAGCGCTAGTTAGCGCTGAGATGTGCTGAGAGCATTCGGGTATTAATATGCATTATAAGTATAATGCAACATAAGGTTTGTTCCATACGTTGATCCAAACACGTCCACGTAAGATAAAGAGCAAGGCACATTGACTAAGAGACAAGAGTGAGTGAAGAAATATTTTAGCTTACAGCCGCTTGGCCGCATTAGGCCGAGAGCCGAGCTATGTACGTACGTTTTCGTGACAAGCGCTTATATCATCATTGATTTGGAGGTGTTTAAACACTATATAACCGGTTTGTCAACTAGTCGGGACTTGCCGCTTTATGTTCTTCACTCAATCTTGTCTCTTGGTCAATGTGCTCTTTGTCATTCATGGACGTGTTTGAACATCATCAAAAGGACAAGTGGAACAATCCTATAATGTACTCGATAAAATAACTAAGGGTAGCGAAAATTATCAAAAATATCAGTTTTTTAATTTCTGTTTCAATGTTAAATAACAATGATTTTCTCTTTTTTTTATCATACTAGCTGATACCCACCCACTTTGCTGAGCATACCTTAACTAAAGTAATTGATTAATAGAAGAATTGAACCTTCATACAAAATGATAAAAAAATCCTTTCAGCTAGTTTAACAGAAAAAGGTAGTAGCTCTTCCTCGAGAAATGTGCATATTCTAGAATAATAAATATCTTGGCCTAACTTCCAGATCTAAGATCTATAGCCTAGGGACTATTGAATCCGTTTCCACGATGTGCTACGGTGTAAATGCAGATTACACCAAGTATACACTGAAATCACATTCGAATAACACGGCGGATTCGCGTGTTTCAATCTGTCTGAAATCTAATAAGTACTTATTAACCGCCACGGAAGCGCCACGGAACCCATCTTAGAACTATTTTCCTGATCTTAACATTTTACGTTAACTGTTTGAATTACTTTTCCATAAGAGATATACATCCTTATCTAAAAGCTATAATCACATATATAAAATGAGTAATACTTTTCTAGAATGACCATGTGTTGGCAAGAAAATCATTAAGCAAAATTTTACACAAATATCCGACCCAAGCACGACTATGGCTTATGTTATCCGAATTATTGTTGTCAAAGGAGTTATTAAACGCTTCTGCTGCCGTTAACTGTGCAGTAGTTTCGATTTATCATGGACGTACAACAATGGACATTTCAATGGTAAATAAACTTAAACGTCATTGTCAAAAATGCTAAAATTAACACCTCGTCATGAACGTGTTAATTTTACAAGTACGTTTATGTACTCTTAATGTGGAAATTCAATGATTTTTTTTCCAGAATTTATGTTTAGTAAGTTCAGCTCAATTGATGAGTGGTAATTATAAAGAAGCACTTCGTGTAGCCCAAAAAGCAACACATAGTCATCCGACAGTCGCCTCGTGTTGGGTGTTACTGATATCCTCGTTTTATTTGTATGAAAAACAAGCAAAAAATACTTGTGATAGTAATGATTTGATCAAAAAATCGTTGTGGTTACAAAAATTACTTAGTTTTGTACATGAAAATCTGAACCCTAACGATTCGTTAAAAAATTGGTTAACTAATTGTGGAAAATTGATTGAAACCAACTAATTGTGAATATGTTTGTACCAAGTGTAAAAATAAACATTTTTTATGTTACGTAATTATTTGTTCAACGATATTTTATTCCTATAAAATCTCCTTTCTTAGCAGCGTGTTCTTATAATAGATTATTTTTAATAAAATATATTTTCATAAACATTTTTAATTACCCAGTGGTGTTATTCACTGTAAATACGAGGTTGTTATCGAAAATATATCATTTGAATTAACATTATAGAGATCAATGCATTGTTTTATAATCACTGTTTCATATACAGTGAAGCCTCGTTAATCTGCGAGTGGATGATCTGGATTGCAGATTATCCGCGGATACCACAATTTTTTTTTTAATTTTGAACTATAAACTACTTTCAAAAGAGTAACTTTCTAATTTTTTAGTCTTTTTAAGAACATGACATTAACAAGTTTTGAACCCGAGATACGAGTATACTAGAAACTTGAAGCTACATTTTCTTGTTACAATCTTTAAGTTTTCTTACAGTTATCACGCCAAAATTTCTAATGATTTTTAATATCGTTAAATTTTTGTGCCGAATTTATATTCGTTTAATATTATCTAACAAAAACTAATTGGCATTCATCCAGTCAAGTAACGGGTTATCTTATGAAATGCAACGAGCTTGATATTATGATAAAACGAAATAATTTGCAAGTCAATGATTTTTAGTATTAACAGTTCACTTAAGTTTGATTTGTTTTTAAGTCAAATCTAAGTCAAGTTGATTAAAAAATTAAGATAACTAATGAATCCTTAAAATCTGTAGCTAAAATAGTTGATAAAATTTTTTTACAGTTTTATTTAGTTGGAAATTGATTGAAACGCATCATATTTATTACTTATCAGAAGGGGACGAAATTTTGCTTTAGTTCGATACTATCAACAACTACCAAATGTTTGTATTTCGACATCAGTTAGAAACGGATTGGGTTAATTTTTTGTTATTTATTTCAATATTAAATTTGGGGCCCAGTGATTAAAGTGTCGGTCTCACATGCGAGATATCTATGAGGCAAATCCCACATTCGTTAATTTTTATTTTATTTTAATCGTACATTCAGTATTTTAAACTTACAGTCGTGAATATTTCACGGGAAGCAACTAGCTCTTTTATAAATTTCATAACTTGTCGTTACCCTGTTTAACCATTTAATGATTCTGCTTTAAATTAATTTAGTTTTTTGCTCTTTTTAAAATTATATTGGATATGGGAACAATGTAATATTAAGCTCGTACATTTTAAACTATTAGCTTTTTGAGTTAATTAATAATTGTTCAAACCATACATTATCTCAATAAAATACTTTCTTTCTCATTTTCAGAGTGAAAATACGAAACAATGATACGTAAAATATAGAGCTAATGAAAGATAATTGATAAAATAACTGATTCGCTTATCTGACATTGATTATAAGGGAAAACGTTTATACTTTAATTTTTTTGTGAATATCGATAACCGTGTAAATGTATATGTGCATATATCTTCATAATATGGTTTAGTAAATCAATTTTACAGGTAAGTAGACGCTGAATATCTATGTGCCTTAATCAGTATATAAAATTAATTACTTCAGTTTGAAAATATTTAAGTGTAACTTTCGCAGATTGAATATAACGAGTTTGTAACGTTTAACTATCGCTAAATTTTTTTTACGAAATACTCTACCAAATATTGTGAAAATCAAAATTGTTAATAATATATAATTTTTAACAACGAGGTTGACTGTGCTGTTTGATAGTTTATCGGAATTTTATCAATATATACTTTGAGACATTGTTTTATGAACAAATACATTTGATGAAGTACAATTATTGTATGCGTGTCTCAAAAATTTGTCGAAAATGGATGGCGCAACAATTGTTTTAACAATATTAATGATATGTTTCATTTTATTCTCGTGTCGAGTATGCTTCTATATGCGAAAATACACACAAACTAGAAATTCCCCACGAATAAATAGTAAGTTTTTGAATTGATTGTAAAATTGATTTGTTACAGAATGGTTGATATTATATTTGCAATTGGCATTGGAGCTGTACTTATATTTGCACTTCTTTGCTTATATGCTCTATTAAAGGCGAAAAATCGGGGAGAACAATTAGCTCGCGGTAATTAAAACGAATTTTTATTTATTTTTTGAAAAAAAATACTCAAGTATGTAAATAATGTGTAATTGTTATTTTTACTAATGATTTAAAGCTTAAACAATGAGTAAATAGGAGGGTAGTTAGTAAGGATTCATCAAGACAAGTAGTTGGGAATTGTTTTAATGAAATGTGCTTTTCATTTTAATTGAGAAGTGAAATTACTTTTGAAATCAATGTTTGACTTGGTTTAACACTTCGGTTAGATTTCAAGTCAAAATCAAGACAAATAGCTTGAAAATAAGGTCTAGTTGCTGAAAAATTAAGTCAAATAGTGAATTCCGGATAGTTAGCTATACAATGTAAGGTATTTAAGTGATAGAAAATGAGTTAAAGAGTTTCCTAATTAAAGATGCTCCATTTAAGACTGTCCCCTCATCATCTGTTGACATATACGCTCATACACATTTTACTTTCCAAATCTCTTATGTTAATTGCTACTAAATTAGAGTGCACGCTTCTTTTCTCCCACTCGTTTTCTTTTTGCTTCTCTTTCATTGTATGTGAACTTTATAGTATTTGAATAATATTTTATTTTCTAAACATACATAGCGATATGTAGAATACAGTAGAACAAAATTCATAATTATATGTCATGACGTTTTTTTTTTTTTTTTTTAATTTCTTACACAGCTTGGTCAATTTCTGTAAATTTGTTTTATCTCAGTGATTTTTTTTCTATCGGGTATTTTTATTTTTCCATATGAATCCATGTTAAAATTTTGTTGTAAAACGATTTTTTTTAGTTATGCAATTCTCGGTTTAGAATTGAGCCGTTCAGTGCACACATCGATTAACTCCACTTTTTCAACTTTTACAAATTTTCATGTCAAAACACTTGGTTTACTCCTAACTTTATATATCCGAAAAAAAAATTTCTAATATAACAGCTCTAAATGACAATTTGCTTGTTAGCTTTTCGCTTTTCCATAAGAGACAATGTATTTCAGAAATCTATTTTATCAGCTTACTCAACTTTTTGTATTACGGAGTTAATCAATGTGTGCTCTGAACGGCTCAACTATTGTCCTCATCCCCCCAAAACTTCGAACGATATTATTGATATTTTTGTTAATATTCATTACAATCTGTTATTAGTTATATTGGTAAGAACCTTAAGCTCACTGTATGATATTTCCTGTGATAGTATAAGATTATTCTTGAAGTTGTAAGATACATTATAATCATTTTACAAGTTTGGGAAATAGGAAAAGTTTGGGAGACTGTACACGAGTGATTTTTTACCAGTTTCCATTTTTTTATACTTAAATTTCTAACATATTTAGATTTCAGGGCGTATCTTAATTACTTTAAATCTATCTTTTTAAAAAATCAACTTTAATCAAGTGACTCACCAACACAACGAAGTGTTCATTCCAACTCCGAATGATGGCTTCGCTTAGGTTTACCTGTAATTAATTTGGTTGGTTACAATTTAATTTTACTTGAAAATGGAATCAAAAACTGCTTGATTTATTATTAATGGATATATTATTGTATTTAAGTATTTCTAAAATGACGTATGAAAACTTACTCAATGTAATCTTGTAGATAAGCGACTTGGTTTACACCTCCATCAACACTTAACACTTAATAACGAGCATACATTACTAGTATGGCATTATCTAAACATAAAATGCACCATTTTTAATAATTAAAGCACATTAAATAAAGTTAAAATAATTAATTTTCAATAAATTTAAAAGTAATGCAAGAATGCATATACAGCTCATACAGCACTGAGCGTTCCTAGTCTTCAACTGTTACGAAAATAAAAGACGCATGGCACTGTCGTTTGAAACGAACCAATCAAATGCAAGAACTGATTCATTCTTTGTTTGAATTAAATTTTGAATTTACCTATAAAATACGGATTTTAATTATTTGAACTTTTTGAACTAACAATTAATAATGATTACATTACAAGAAATTCAATATAAAGTGTTTATCAAAATTTAACCACACAAAATATGCAATTTTGCATGTTTTATTATCTTTTAAATTTTCACTAACACCGTTTATAATTGTTATAAACCTTTATGACAATTTAAATTTTTGTGAATAATCTCTTATAAGAAACTATATTTTTTAGTCTGACAATAATAAATGACAATAAAGAAGTTTTTTTTTTTTAAATTTTAACCGTGTATGATAGAGATTGACGAATTGCCACAAACGGCTTCTTCCGAGTTTTACAATTAGTTCGATTTCAATTTTAACTTCAAATATTCACTTCCATTGAAGTTTTTTGTAGTTTAAAATTAAAAAGTTTCAAATAGTTTTTTAACGGTTTAATCAAATAATCTTATATTTAAAAATTTGTCAACTCATAATCAAATTATTTTTAAATTTTTTTCGAAAACGGCTACAATGATTTTCTTTAAAATTGCTATAGTTCTTAGCCCATTTATGCTCACCTACAACTTTTCTTGGTAAAATTCAAATTAGGAGTATTCTGGCTTTAAGGGAGAGAGCTCGTGTACACATTGTATGCATATAATAAGTAGTTCTGTTTATATAGTTATAAAGTACTTATAGTTTTTTAACCATCAGCAAGTTTCATGAAAGAAAGTACTGTGCCGCCAAACAGCAAATATTTTTTTTTTGTTATTCAAACTTTTGTTTAGTATTTAATATTTCGTCTTTTTAAAGCATAAAAATCGTTTTTACTAGCACTTACATTCTACGTTTCAACCTTAATAGGTTATACGTGAATTATATAAGCTCATGCCAAATTCTTTAATCATCACTAATTTCAAAATAACATTGATTAGCAAATAAAAGTCGCATGTTTGTCTACACGTTATATTTGTGGTATGCTAGTATTAATATGTACCTTATTTCCGTAATTTATAGCGGCAGCGATAAATCGACAGCAGCAACAAAATCCAATGAGGGTAGTAGCTCTTCAAAATATGGGTTACACATGCGATCCTCTCCATGATCCTATCCTGGATGAGCTATCTTTTTCTAGTATTTATCCGGATAATGCATGGCCAGCAGGTAACTACTCATCATCTTATTCTTAGAAATGTATCTATTTATCCCACTACTATTATTTTATAGGGTTGAGTCGCTTAGAAGTTCCACCACCTAGTTACGACGAAGCAATGAGAATAGCTTTAAACAATTCATTACAAGAATCATCTCAAACAAATTTAGACACCCGAGAACACCAAAGTAATACACATACACAAACGGAAGGTCCTTTTCCTGCTCCTCCACCATACGTTTCATCTTCAACATCAACGCTTTTTACGATTGAAGGACAAAATCATACAACAGTTGCTTAGGCCAAATATACGATTACTTTATAATTAAAAAATGTTAATTTAGGCAATTTTTGAGTAAATATGTAATATTTTTAATCCTGTAATAAATCCACCATCAGGTGTTTGCGAAATATTTTTTAAATTTATGATATTTTACGATCGTATCTATTATTAGATTTGTTATTAAAATACTTTTGTAAATATTGTAATTAGCGCTAATAAAAATAACTTATTTAAATTTTAAATAAAATTAATTGATACATTTGGATTTAACTTAAGAGTAGTTTTTTGACCTAATCAATGATTGTTTTAAAGTAAAATTTTACTTTCAATTTGTCTTGAATTTTAATGTTAGTAACATTTGAAGCAAATAGTAAATTTTATTTACATATTTTAATGTCGCTCACTATTTTTAAAGTGATCCTTAGTATGTTTTTTTTATGATTGACAACATCAAGGAACTTTTAAATTTTCATATACCTAATCAAATAAATTAAATAAAAAAAATAATCGGTTATTCAAGGCTTAGCGTGTGTCTACTCATTTGAAATTATAACTTATTAAAAATAAACATAAATATATAAGTCTTCAGTAAGTGTTAAATGTATATTAAAACACCAATGTGTTAAATACTATTTGAAAAGTAATTACAATTTAAAAATCAATAAATATTTGTTCATCTTATGTTTTTAATCATTAAGTATTGAACTCAAAAAATAATTTTTTTCATAAATGGACTGCCATATATTTTAATATGAAATTAAATCCATACGATATGTGACACTCAACCAATTCAAGAATGTCTCTTGATATTGCTTAAGGTTGAACGATTTTTTAAAATCAATATGATTATTGTGGCCATAAACCTTGATTCTTCGTTTAATGATCTGTTATTTTCTTGTGAGTTCAAAGACGTATCAATAAATTGTAGCCACTCGGAAATCAAAATCAAAGAAACAAGAAACCATATTAGTGGCTACAAGAAGTTTATTTTGGAAAGTAAAATTTACAGAAGTTCGAATTAAGGACAAACATCAGATTTAATGACGTTTTATTGGCGAGTTAATTATAAAAAAATGAACGGCTCTCAAACTTTTTCAAGATTCTCGTGCCTGTGTTAAATTAAGGCGAATATTGAATTAAAACAATTTTTTCTTTCTTCAAAGCAGTACCATTTTCTACAACAAACACTTAGATATATTTTTATTGAAATGCCTCAAGCAATTCAGTTTAGTAGTCAGTAGATAACACAAAATTTATAGGAATTTCAAAAATCCCATAAATTATTTAAATGATAATTTGTCATGCGGCATATTATCATCTATGAAATATATCAATTGAAAAGTTCTTCATTTTATTATTTTAGCTATTTGATTCATCATAATTCTAAACAAAAAATAATATCGATAATAATTTAAATTATAGATAGGTATGTCGTGCATATTATTAAATATGAATAACGAGATCAAGGCTTTAATTGCAAAAATCGTGTCGTTTGAAACCTAATATTTAATATATATACACTTATAATTTCATCTCATTTGAATCCCAGAGGTGCATATTAGAAAATTACATATTGTTTTTTTTTTTTTAATTAGAAACTCGAACATGTTTTAATTAACCACCCATAGATCATTATTTACGTATGAGACCACACATATTGTATAGGTATATAATGGATTCGAGGCCAAAATTGTTTGAAAACGAGTTGTAAAACGCAAAATCAGCTTGATTTTATTAAAATAGGATAATATTAATATTTCATTCTATTATCAAAATTTTTATATCGTATTTTTATTGAAAACTTTCCATTTTTTCACTCTTCTAATTTTGAATATGACGCAACAGTCTTTAAATAATTGCATAAATTATATAAATCACTGGGTGAAATGAATTATTTGAAAGTGTAAAAAGAAGTAAATGTAATATATGAATAAAATAGGGCATCAAAACTGTGAAGTGTTATGAATTAATTATTTAAACTAAATGATCTAACAAATTGGTTGTTTTGCTTTTATAGTTTTTGCTTTGACTGTCGATATCTTATCATTCTCAGTAGGCAACATGAAACCACGTAGGTATATAACAAAATAAAATTCGTTTGGAAATCAAAGTAAAATCTTTGGTTTTGATCAATCTCGATTCTTCTACTTACTCTAAATAGCAAATGAAGACGTATAGTGTTCCAAAGTGATTGACTTTATTGACTTGTTCAGTTTATATTACAAACAATGAGCCTACAATTATTATTACAGTATAAAAGTTTCCAAATTATTTTAGGTAATAATTTTATTGTTATTATTGGGTACTTCAAGGCTAAGGATTTAAACTTAACCATTCTGTTAACCCCTGCATTTAAATTTAATGCAGTCTGTATTGCAGTAGTTATTACTTATAAAACATTATGAAACTGCAACAACTAAATTAAATAAACATTAAGGTGTTTGTACTAAAACAAGCTTAATAATATATTTTTAAAAAATGTAGTTAAAATATTTTATACATTAAATCATTGCAATATAATGTCATAAATTCAAAAAATTGCGTTATTAGAATTTAAATTTACATGTCTACAGTGTCTTAACATATATCATCTTATACAGATTACTTTTAATATTTAAATATTTATTATATTCATGTAGCTTACGTTCAGTAAATTTAATAAATGCTATGTCTTACATTAAGTAACTACAAAAGATATTGTTACGGGATTTCTCAAACCAAACTACTTTATTTATTTTAACTCGCTGGTAAACAATTTATCACATAAATAATTTTTTAAATCGCCCAAATCACTATTATTTGAATCACAGAATGAATCACTTCTAATGACTCCATTAGACTGAATCTGCGTCTTAGATAGTCAAACAAATTTTTTCTCGAACAACTTAGAAAGTTCGATGGTCGAATTTTTGGAACATTTCAATATTGTTGAGAGTGTCAACAAAGCAATATTTAAGCTTCTATTGTCGCCATGAAACTCTCTCGAATGTTCCAATCCTTTCTAACGCTACATTCGTTGTGTCTATCTTTGTTCGTAACAATTTAATAAGTTTCTAGTTTAAGGTACAATAGTATACAAAATCAATTACATTTCCTCGTTTAAAATTGATTAAAGAAACTAGAATAGCATGGGTTGCAATGTTATGGATACAAATATTTTAATTTAACAAATCTAAACTGCTTTCGTTTTATGCTTAAAAATTTAAAATATAAGTTGTGTTGCAACTTCTTTTGGTTGTTAAAATACTTTTTATATCAAGGATCTTATGGAGATTACATTAGAGATTAGTTCATCAAAATGTCTACAATCGAGGATTTTACGGGAATTAAACTGAACATCTCCCAAGCATGAAAAAGTGATCTTATCGTCCATAGTAGGTGAGTATGTAACTTTATTCTAAGTAGTTGAATACTGACTTCATACTGACGTAATAGTTCATAAATGTCCCATGATATTTTGTAATTGTTTGCTAAAAATCAAGTTTTTTAACAAAAATCAAGTTAACAGCTAAAACGTACCTATTGATAATAATTAATTCATTTTCAACATACATGTCCTGCGAAATTCATTATTTAAAAATGAACATCAATTTTATTTAAATTATCTTGATACTATGTTCCACTAAGTGAACATGATTATAGGCTTTATCACACAGTGTACAAAGAATGGCAGTACAAAAAAAAAATGGTAAAAAGAAATGATCATCCTAGATTTTTGTTTAGCTAATACTACAAAGTAGAAAATTCTTACTAAAAGGTAAATTTTCTAAATGCTTCATTGTTTAATCTCTTTTTTAATTTAATAATTTTTTAAATATTTGAGTTTGAACATTATTTGTAGACAATTATAGTGTTTTAGTTTGAAAAAAAAACATATTACGTAAAAATATTTTTTTTCTTGTAATTTTTTGATTCAGAAACCTGAAATCAATTAAAGTCATACAAAAAATAAGAAGAAAAAGAAAAATGTACCTATTTGTTGCAATAAAATACTGTTGCTCATAACATATATTTTTACATCTCCACAGGAAACGGTTTTGGAAAAACACCGTAAACTACTTAATAAAAGTAATTTCAAGAAAAATATTTACCGTGTATAAACTCACATCCTTTTATTGTTTTTTATTACTAATATGTCATGTTCCATTTCAAAATGTCATCTTGAAATTCAATTGAAAAGTGTAGCAAGTTAAAAAAACTTTAAGGTAAGTAGTTACAAATGCCCTTAAATGTAATCCGTTACACAATATGATTGTTGTAATTATTTGAATTATAATATCTACTATTATAAACCCGCCCCTGCTTGGTTTGGAGTTGTATTTTTCTACATTTTGTATTAGTTTTGTAATAAATCAAAAGAAATTAAATGATTAAGCTTATTTTAGTGTTCTATTTTTACTTTCTTTTACTACTATATAGATAGTAAAGGAAGTATTGTAATCGGGTCGAATTTTCGAATTCGAGCTTTCACCGGAAATACATGTTTTGAGGTCCCCTGCGTCCAAAAAAGTGGTTTTTAGAAACATGTCTGTGTGTGTGTCTGTGTGTATGTGTGTGTGTCTGTTTGTGTGTGTGTCTGTGTGTGACAGCCATATCGTATCGAAAGCTTTACCCGAATTTCACCAAACTTGGAAATTTGCCTTTATATTATGTCTAGTTGTACCGCGAAGCTTTTGGTTGAAATCGATTAACCGAAAGCTCCATTAACTCTTGGTGTTTTTGAGCTTTTTCAAGTTTTTTCGAAAATGGCTCCAACGATTTTCTTTAAACTTTCTACAGTTTTTAGACTCATTAGTGGCTACAACTTTTATTTGAAACTTTTTCCTGGGAAAATTCGAATAAAGACGGTTCTGGGGTGAAGGTTGGAAATCCGTATACCTATATGTACTTATAAGCTATATAGTGTATAAATATTACTTTCTTTTACTACTTACTAGTAAAGGTAGTATTGTAATCGGGTCGAATTTTCGAATTCGGGCTTTCACCGGAAATACATGTTTTGCGGTCCACTGAGTCCAAAAAAGGGGTTTTTAGAAGCATGTCTGTGTGTGACAGCCATATCGTATCGAAAGCGTTGTCCGAATTTCACCAAACTTGAAAATTTACCTTCATATTATGTCTAGTTGTGCCGCGAAGCTTTTGGTTAAAATCGGTTAGCCTAAAACTCTACTTTATTCTGGGAGTTTTTGAGCTTTATCAATTTTTTGTATTATACAAAATAATGATAATTCAGTGATAATAATTCAATTCAATTCATAAAAGTATGCAATTTTTCATCAATGTTTCTTTATGACGTTATCACGTAAAACTATCGTCCGTAAACCAACTTTACAGAGAGCCAATTTTTTTAAAATAGTTTTTTTTTAATTAAATTAAATTTAATTTAGTTTCACTAACGATTAAGTAATGGTATGATTTGTAATTTATGTGTATCAAAATTAAAGCGACTATAAACATCAGTTTAGGGCTTTGACCGCGAAGAGGAAATATTCCCTAAAGAAATCCTAACTTTCTCAGGAATAAAATATATACTCTTTGACCCATAACCAATAATGAAACATAACTTTTTGTGGAAGAAAAAGAAACGTAGACAATTTAGAACCCCGAAACTAAACTTATATGAAAAACCACAGTGATTTATTTCTTGGTTTCTATTAGGGTAACCAAAAAAAGATCTATGTATGGCCATCCTGAAGGTACCAAACATTTTTGAAATAAATAATAACATATGCATACTCCGATTTATAAAATAACTTTATACAAAATAATAACGTCCATTCGTTGTTTCATTCCTATTTAATTTATCAAGTTAGTCGTAGTTAGAAAAGTATATGTAGGTATTTTTTTATGTGCAACAAAAGTTTATGAAGTTGTAAGCCGGAGAAACATTGAGATTTACAGGTAGAGCGTATACATATATTTGGAAAACTTATACGTAATCGATTATGGGATCAATGAGGAAAGAATTTGGTAAGTGTCTCTCTAAATGGTTTTCCCAATCACTCGGTCGATGATTTTTAGACATAGCCAGGAAATCCATGATAATGTTTTTCCCAGTGTGATTTTTTAATTGTTAATGTAATACAAGTAGGTATATAAGAGGAACTATTTTCGCTGAAGAGATAGATGAATTTTTTTCCTGTGTATAAATTCACTACTTAAAACTTAAATTGTCCATATAATATGTAGGTAAATTTTTTAATATTCTATTTTTTATCAAATAAAACGATTGAGTATTTAAGTTTTTCACCATTGTTGCGCACTACGTTTTTGTTTCTTGTCACTTAGGTATGTGATTGGTAGTAATTTTAAAACTCTAAATCTTTATAAAAGCATCTACTTATCTCAAATAATATAAAAACCTAATCATTTTTCCTTGATTTTGCCATATCATTAGACCAATGACCCAGTGATAGGTTTATACTTGAAATAAAAATATCAACAAATAAGTTCCATTGAACATTTTTCTTTGCTACACTAAATTTTTAAAAATAAATATTGTTTTAATCAAAAAGGACATTAAACATTCTATTTGACGGTCAAGGTTAAGAACATTGACTCGAGACAGAGTTTTCGAAGGCATTTGATTTATAAATCTTGAAGTTTCACTTTTTTATGTAAGTGTCTACGTTTATACCGCGTATACCATTGAAATTGGATGATTTCTTTTATTCATAACATTGATTTTACTACTGCACTAAACAAAGGTTTTATTATTGGTTACTGAATTGCACTTTTTAGTATAATTTATTGTTAATTCGAATTTTTTACTACATTGATTATAGTAAAGGTGAGAACTTTTTTAAATGTATAAAACTATTTATATTTGACGACTACCTTTGCAACCTTGAGGAGTGTAGCGGTTTGATATTTTCTTATTTAACAATCGGCAAATCTGTCTTCTTGTTCGCTTTGTTTATTATTTTTTAAAAGTGATTCGAAAAGTCTTTAACCTTCATCTTTGTAGACCTTACAATTAGACACAAATGCTATTGCGAACATTGAAATCCATTTTAGGTGTGTTTAAGTCCTTGTCTCCGAAACGAAATAAATATAACTTCGAAAATTTTAATACGTTTATAAAAGTGGATTTAATTTATTTATTTATACTTCCAATAAATATATTTGAATATTGGGTTCAATAATATAAACTATAATAGTCTATAAGTGACTCTTATTAAAAGCTCCTTTTGAACAAAGCGAATTATAGGTATGTTATTGTTGATAAAAATTAATATATCTAAATAACACATATAGAACAGAAAATATAGACGGAGATAATAAATAAAATTAAACTCATCGTAAAAAACCTGCTAAGTATAAGAAAACTTACAGTAGAATAGTTTTGTGTTACAATTGACTTGTTTGCAATATTTTGTTTTAGGTACTGAAATAAAATTTGTTTATAGGGTCTGGAAAATTGAAATGACGATAAAACTCAAAATAAATATTCGAGGTCTTAAAAATGCATTGAACAGAAATTTTTGTAACAATATTTCAAGCTGTAAATTTAAATTTTTATTAGTTTCGTTCAAATATCTTACACTAACTAGATCGTTATCAAATGAAGAATGAAAGAAAAACAGTTGCAAAATATAATTCCCGATAAATGATTTGAAAAAATTAATAATACTATAAGGTTATTTCCTTTACACATTTGGGAATTTTATTCTATTTTTCCTGTAAACTAATAATGAAACCTTAATAACGTAATGAATATAATATATGACTACTGAAGTTTTTAAAGCTGACAGAACTATACCAGATCATATAAGAAGAGGAAACCAGTGAAATATCCCATTATATTAGTCGCAATGTGACCATAGATGTTGGAGCGACTTTAAAAAAAAAAAAACAATATATGAAATTACAACTAAAGAAAATAAAGATGTTACAAAGAAAAAAATTCTCAATGGTTGTATTAGGATAAGAACATGTAAAAAATATAAGAACAATGAACAAAAAGGATACAATGAAATAAAAAAAGAAACGAACTATGTAGTTTAGTGATAAAATTTAGAAAAGAAACTATGAATTATAAATTTATTATATTGTAACCAACACAATACCTAACTAAATAAATAGTCGTAGCGATCTATGCGCCAATACGAGTTTCCAAAATGGTATGGAAAGCATGGATGAGACAAAAAGAGTTGAAATTGTTTTTCTAATATTTTGTAAATTTAAGGATTTCGGACTATTTTTCCACTAAAATTTAAGTAAGAACCTATATTGAGAAATGTGTTTCAAAAATTTAAGCTCTGAAGTTTTTTAGATAGCGGGGAACCAGTGACGGAACTACCATATCGCTAGACCCCGCGACGCGGGGGGGGCGAAACTGGGGGCCGTAAATTTTGAGAAAATTGGTACTAGTGATGCTGCAGAGAGAGTGCAGTAAGAAAGAGAAATTAAAAAAGGAACAGGAACGTTTAGCAAACATTCCAAAAGTATCCCGTTTTCTTAAATCGTTTGCTACGATCACAGGAAATCAAAAAATATTATAAAAAAATGAAAAACCGACTTCAAAATATATAAAAATTCTTAAACAAAAAATGCACTAAAATGTAACAAAATAATGGCGTATCCTTGCAGTATCTACAACTTACAAATTATTAAGATGATACAATGTACAACTATTGTTATTTTTGGAGTTGGTGTCAGCCAAGGAAATACGACTATATTGGTACTTAGCAAAAAACGAGAATACCTTATGAAAATTATTTTTCAAATGAACTTTTAAACAATATACTCGAACTGTAACAATATCTAGCGACCTTTAAACTTCAAAATACCAATACCAACTAAACCTTTTTAAAATTTTTACAAATTACTATTAATATTTATTTTATTGACTGACACCAACTCCAAAAATAACAATAGTTGTACATTGTATAATCCTAATAATTTGTAAGTTGCAGATACTGCAAGGATACGCCATTATTTTGTTACATTTAAGTGCATTTTTTGTTTAAGAATTTTTATATATTTTGAAGTCGGTTTTTCATTTTTTTATAATATTTTTTATTTCTCGCGTTTTAGTGATCTGAAGTTTGATAACTGATTTTAATTCTTGAAAAGGTTAACCTTTCAAACGCGCTGCTCATATGAGGCAGCGCCGTTTAAAATTAAAAGTTTCATCATCCCTTTTTGCCTTAGGAGTTGAAATTTTTTGCTTTTAAATGTAATAACAATACAAAGTGGATTATTCTTTCCAACAGAAAAAAAATATCAAAATTCGGTTAAATGTCACCATTTCATCCCCTATTTTCATCCTTAAGGGGTGGATTTTTTTCCTCAAATTTAAATGTGAACAATTTAAAGGTACGTTGTACGTAATAGAAATAAAATTATCAAAATCGGGTTAGCCAGAAAAAAATTATAATATTATTTCATCTCTAATTTTTAACCTCTTATGAGTGGAGTTTTTTTTTTTTAAATGGATAGGAGATTAATTTAAGGTTGTGTTCTACAAATAAAAAAAGAATTATCGAAATCGAGCTATCCAGTAAGAAGTTAATATTTCATCCCTTAGTTTTCAACCCCTTAGAAGTGGAAGATTTCCCTCAAATTAAAACTGGACCCCACGAAAGGCACCAGATTTCGAATAAAAAAAGAATTATTAAAATCGAGCTAGCCAATAAAAAGTTAATATTTCATCCCTTAGTTTTCAACCCTTTAGAAGTGAAAGATGTTCCTCAAATTAAAACTGGACCCCACAAAAAGCACTAGCTTTCAAATAAAAGAAGAATTATTGAAATCGAGCTATCCAATAAGAAGTTAGTATTTCGTCCCTTAGTTTTCAACCCCTTAGAAGTGAACGATTTCCTTCAAATTAAAATTGAGCCACACGAAAAGCACTGGCTTTCAAAAAAAAAATAGTTTTTAAAATTGAGCCATCCAATAAGAAGTTAGTATTTCACCCCTTAGTTTCCAACCCCTTAGAAGTGAACGATTTCTTTCAAACTAAAATGGGACCATTCGGGAAGCACCAGCTTTCAAATAAAAAGAGAATCATCAAAATCGCTTCACCCAGTCGGAAATGCTGAGGTAACAAACATAAAAAAAAAAAATACAGTCGAATTGAGAACCTCCTCCTTTTTTTGAAGTCGGTTAAAAATACTTCTAAAGATGAATAGGTATTTGAACAAGTTTATAACGAAAAAATTATTTCAACTGACTCAAGGTACTACACCTAGAGATGACGGGCAATTTGAACATGTTGATATCAGAAGCAGTAAGGTAATTAATTTGAGTAATGATGGAAATACCATGGATTTCGACCAAGATGTTACGAATAAAGATATTAAGAAATTGTCGTTATTCTTAACGGACAATGCTAATTTTCAAAACAAAATATTACACCTGATATGAAAAAAATTATAATATCCGCAAACTCCGGTACCTTACCGAACGGTAATTTTTCGTTAAATTTCTTCAATATCGTTCAAACTATGCATTTTAAAATATAAAAAATGTATTTGTGATCCAGAATACAAACCCTTTCATTTAATATAGGTACCACATGAGGCATTTGGCACAAATTTTTGGTTTTTAATTTTCCATTTTTACCCTCAAAAGTATTGTTAAGGTGTGTTTTTTTCAATAGAGATCTAAGTACTTATCATGTCTACACCAAACTCTACAAATATGCCAAAATTTTAAGTTTTTTACCGTGTAGATTCGGAGAAAATCGACCGTGACAGACGGATAGCCAGCCAGACAAATGGGTGAGCTGATAAAGGTTTTGTTTGTAATTTCTTAACTCACGAACCCCTAAAAATTGAACAAATTCGAAAATTATTTAGAATTTATAATATGTAGCTTCCTCCATTATTTCCAATTTCTTTGAAATTTCTATACGTCTACATTACCCCAATATATGCATTAATAAAAAATTAATGATAAAACAAAGTTAAAACAAAGCATTGCATCAATTATTGCTAAATAGTACAAATTATTTTATTTGCAACTCAAGAAAATGAACTAATTTTCGTTCAAATGCTAGTTGAATTATTTTGAAATAAAAAAAATTCGCAATCATGATTTAATTATCTGAATGAAGTTATAAATCTTCTACTAAGTACCCCAGTATTTACATTTCTATAAATCATCAATGCGACTTTTAAAGTATCATGTTCAAGGTTTCAAAACATACAACCTTTAAAACATAAAATATTGAACCAGTTAAAGTTATCGCACGACAAATTCGGTTTTAAAATTGCGTAGCCCATAGTTAAAAAAAATTATTTAGACAATTGATTACAGATAAATTAATTCTACATTGTGCAAGCCTGCATACAATTAAAGACTATAGAACCTTAATTTAAGCTTGTTCTTTTAATAATGTTGATCGAAATATTTAAAAATTTAATCTAGGGATTTATAGGCCTAGCAATTTTTTTCGGGGTCAACGTTAAAATTATAGTATTTTATTAGTAAAAAATATTATCTAAAATATTTTATAGTTGTCAAGTTGTTGGTTAGTGGTAGATACTAACTATTGATTTAGAGTTTAAGTTTAAACAATGTGAAATTGAAAGATAAGATAATTAATCTTGATTTTTGATAACTACTTTTTAAATGATTGAGAAATGCAATTTACATGTTGATTCTTATACGTTTTAAGGGGCATAATAATTATTGCTTTAGTTTCTCTAAGTCGTTTTTAATAACTAAATTATAATATTTTTTAAATAATTCATATACGATTCTAATTTACTTTCTCTGAAGTTTGGTCGAAACATTTATTATATGAAGTTTATACCTATCTATACGTATGTATAGGTAATACGTATATGTATATTGTATATGTATTGCTATATAATAATAATAATAAAAGTAAAAACATTAAAGTAGATATAAAGGTATGAGTTGAGTCAGTGTAGCGACAGCTCTCGTTCAGTTCATAACAGGTGTCTAACTTTTCCCAAGAATTTTGTTCTCTTCCTCTTATAACACGCTCCAACAAAATTTCAATTCATTAAAATTTCCAACTTCATTCTTACCAGACGCAGTTCCAAGTTATAATTTTTCAAAATATATCTGAAACTTTGAGTGAAATTTTAACGTGTTGAAGAAATTGTGAATTCACAAAATATTTTAACGACTCAATTCGTAACTACATTGTTGGTGAACAATAAGACTATAAGCAATTTATAAAACAATTACTATGGATTATATGGATTAATACGGAAGACTAAATAAAGAACGAACTAAGCGCTTTTTCCTGTGATATTAATTTATATGATTTTACTATTTAAAAAAAAACAAAGCAAAATGTGCAAATGCTGCCAAAAGTAAGTTAATATAAATTTTAAAATACAACTGACTATTAATTAATAATTTTGGGAATAGCTTACTCTCAAATTTATTGGCATAGTTAAAGTTTTATTGATAACGATAATTTTTTTTTTAATTTACGATTTTTCACGTTATGAAATTGTCAACGAAATATCAACATGTTGATGTTATGAGCAAAAGATATACCGTATATACATATACATTCAACATTGGTATATGAATACATTTCTTAATTTTATAAGGAAAGTGTTCTTTTGTATTAAGGCACTTACTATTAAAAATAAAAATAAAAATTATAATTAAACTTTAAATGACCCGTTAGATTATTTTATAAAATTAAATTGTTAATATGTTAAATATTAAATTTTAGAGCATTTACCTATTCGAAATTGTAGACAGGAAAAATTCGGATTGTGATTAATATTTATTCTCGTACAAAATAATATTCTTGTATTACTTGAAGTTTTGGTTCGTAATACATTTTTAAAAGATCTAATATTAATTAAATAACATGAATATCCTATTAAAGATTTTTGGAAGGTAAACCAAAATGATAACAAGCAATAATTCATTGAAATGTTTCTTAGTTAATCCGAATTCTATTGTTAATATTTAAAAATGATTGACTACATTGTTCAAAAATTATAAGAATTTAAAAAATCTGTATTTTAACATGCATTTTTATAAATATTTGTTCCCTCAATAGTTTAAATTAATTTAAACTAATCTAAAAAAGTTTGTAAATGCCTCAAATTTTCAAATTAAGTCATATAAACTATACAAAACAAATTTGCATAATTTGATTAACATTTACAGCACGGTTGTTGAGAAAGAATTAAAAACAAATCGAAAACCTGATTTTACTAGTTAAACATAGTGTATGTTGAGGTACATTCATTCTCAAAAATAAGTAGACTTTTTCGTTTTATGCGTTCTTTTTATTTAAATTTGATGCAATTATTTTTCTCGTATTGAAACTACCGTATGTCTCGGCGTTTAGTACGCACCTGTGAGACTAAAAATGTCTTTTTGATTTCCGGGTGCGTATTATACGACAGGTATAAAATTCTACCTTGACAATTTTTTTTATTAAAAAATAAACAATAATCCATTTTGCATCTTTATTTTTTAAATGAATATACTTATATTTGCAAAGTATTTAAGTAAAACACATATTATTACAAATTAGAATTTAAAAACATTTGCTTATTATACACCCGATATACCTGCAAATAGATAAATACTTGTCTAAAATATTACTGCGTACTTATATATTTTTTTTATGTATATTTTTTTACTTCGCCACTAGTGCAAACACTAGATATTCAAGCAAATTAGCAGTATTTAGTCTTTTTGCTTCTAATTGTATCTCCTACACTTCTTTGGGTGGCGGTTCGTCTATAGAAAGATGAGAGGCAGTGCCTCGTCTAACCAAAAATAATTCATTTTTATTTATAACCAATTTAAATGGTTTTCTCTTTATCAAAATAGATTTTAATGCAAGAAGACATGTATTACTAAATAAGTTATACAATTTAGTATTGCTAAAACTGTAAAATTTCGATGGAAATATTTTTCCTCCTCCCCCTCACTCGAAACTTTTTGTAGATACCCGCCACTCCCGATATTCATTTTACGAGTATATACAGAATCAAACCTAAAGATAAAATCAGAGCCCGTTTAGTCCTGATTTTAAAAATATGCTTGAATTTTTTATATAATCAAGATTTAGAATTCATCAAGTCAGTAGCTGGTCAAGTAGCTGAACATTTTACGAAAATAATTGGATTTTACATTTTGATTTAAAATTAAATGGCTTGCGCAAAGATTTACTTTAATGTTTGAATATTAATTTTTGAAAATAAAGTAAATCCCTTCACTCGGTAAAGTAGCCAAGTGCCTTGAACGGTGAATTTTTAGGGATGGCTAATTACAACAAAAGTCGTTATATTCTACCGAAAATGATGTTAATTATGTTATTTTCTTCTTGCAATATTAATTTTTAGAATCAGAATTTTTGACACTTAGAGGACGTTTAACCGAAATTAATATGAATTCGGTATTATTCGAATTGCATGTTAAGAATGGCTATAGGCGGCAAATCCTAAACCTAGGCCTGCTTATAGTTTTCCTAAAATCCTAAAAACATAGTATAGGGGATAATGGCGGATTTACTCATTTTCCGTTAGTACACTATTTAAATTTTGCCACCTCTACCGATCAATACAATTCAAAACCCTAACCCACAAGTATATTAACTACAATTTGTTTGTCCATGAAACTGTAAATTTATGATTTGTATTTGAAATTGTGCCCCCAAATTTGCCGCCCTATAGGCTCCAGCCCACTTAGCCTGCTGGTAAATCCGTCACCGATAGGGGATAAAAATAATCATATAAAATTGAAAAGCAAGAAATAACAAAAACAACAAAATAACATTTTAGTCATATGATCACGCATTATGCATAGTCTGTTAAATTATGCATACCAATTACTAAAACTAGTTTTTACTTAGTTGTCAAGAATACGAACTAAAATATAAAATTTATCTTTTCATCAAGAATAAAGCGTTTTTTATAGTAGTAGCCGTAGTAGCTATAGTTTTATTTGTGTAGCTACTATAAGTGTATATTTTGTTCAAAAATAATTTACAACAAAAGGCCTAAAAATTATTTAAATATACCTACATCTGGCTATTATGGATCATGGCAAGGTGAAAATTTTTCTTGAGGAATAGGTTGTGAAAATATGTTTCTTATAGAACCTGCGACATGCACTTGATACATGAACAAGTATAATATTTAACTTCGTTGGTATATTTTCTTTTCTTGAAAATGTAAAAGCTATAAAAATGTTATCAATTGCTCTTGGACATAAACTTACTACTTACTTACTTACACGTTGTTAACTAACATTTTAAGGCATGTCTATTAGCTTATTAATTGATTTTACTTAATGACTAAATGGAGTTCAACTGTAATTATAGCTTCGTCTTGTTAAATCCATTAATTGATTTTAATGAAAGAAAGCCTAACATAACGATAAGCAAGCAAGATAATTTTAATTTCTGTGAACGTTGAACGATACGAAAGAATTAACATTTAAAAAGAAATTAGTTGAAATTATTGCTTCCTTTTGGATCATTTCATTCTACTAAAGTAATGAATATAACATGTCGATATCTGTTATATATATGTTCCAAATTTTAATTTAAAGAAAACCAATACCTACCTATTTCATTGAAGACATTAAAATATTAGATAATATTTTTTAAGAAAATTTAAAGTGCTTACTATTATTTATAAATTTATAAGAAAAACTGTAACAATGATTTGAGTAGAAATATTCTTCATTGTTGCATTGCGATCTTTAAACTTGCTCATCAAAAAGATCTCTTTACAACTTCAGTTTTTAAAATGTTGACTCTATAAACATTGATTTAGTTTTACCGATTCAAATTGAATCGCTTCAGTTAATAGAGTTAAAAATATTATACGTTTTCTATTGAATATTATTATTTTCAAATTAAAACAGAAACATAATCCCACCTAATGCTGAAAGTGTATATGAACCAACCTTGCCACTTCCGGTTTAATAAAAAATTATTATAATTGTGCTCTCAAGACCATTTCTCTATTCAATCTAATATTTGGATAATTTACATATTATGACGACTCACAAAAAACACGATTTCCTTATCAAATTACTGTTTCTATTACTTATTCCTTCCTTTATTTCAAATAGGGTAAACGGAAAGAAAATAAATTGTTAAGTACACAATATTGAGGTAAACGTTAACGATTAAATCCGGAAAATTGCCGTAAAAATACTTCATTCTGAAATAGAATTGGAAAATGACTACTTGGTTATTTACTCTAACACAAAAGAAGATAAAAGAATGACTGATAGTTTATCTTTTTAAAAACGAGAAAGGATAAGTATGATTCTAAGTTGAAGGATTAAACTTCATAAAAAAATGTAAGCCTCTCATAACGATAAGAAATATTATACAGTGATTATAGACACTGATATGATTAAATGTAAAGAGCAAAAAATAAAACGATAAAATTTGACGTAATTAAAATGAAATGTTCTATCATAGATATTTTAAAATACTTAACAATGACATAAGCGTTTTAGTCCTTATTTGATTTGAACTTTTGAAGGCTTAGCTTATAAACACTTGCTGATAAAATTTTTCGTAGGGAAAATTAAGTACCAAATGGAAATTTCAATGGGATATTATATTCTCTTTATTATATATTTAATCGGATTATTGGATATTGGGGTGTAATATCAAAATATTCAAAGAAAATACATAGATAGTTATTTTAGTAGACACTTATGATATTGTTATTATGATAATACAATTACTATAGGCAATTAACTATCCTGTTAAGTGAATGATGTAAATAAGATTGGGATGAAATTTTTATTGTGATGTATCTTTTTGCAAACCGATACTATTTGCAAGGATTAACTATTTTATGAAAAATACACTAAGACTGTGTATGTCGCAAGTTTTATTACTGGCATTTTTATCATTCTCACGACTTAAAATTTGATTCATAACACTTTTAATAATACAGTTATATTTAAAGTTAAAATGCTCAGTTGTGTTCAAAAAGGATTTTTTATTTGTTTTAAAGCTCGTTTAGTTTCTTTTATTAAGACTTTAATGTCTATGTTTGTGGCTTACAGCTAATATGAATTACTTAATTTACTTCTGCTTGCCTCATAAATAAGGATTCACCAAGTTAAGTAGCTGGGCATTCTAGGAAAAGAATTGAGCTTTGCATTTTGCTTTGAAAATGAAATGACTTGCTTTGACAGAGTTTAACTCAATTTGATATTACAATTATAATATTGACTTGAATTTGACTTGATTTCTTTCAAATCTTAGACCAAGTAGCTTGAAAATCAAGTCAAATATCTTAGAAATAAAATCGCGCAATAAATCTCTTTTCACAAATGTAACCGAACGAAATTGTTTTCATAAACTGTTTAAACTGCTTCTGTTATGAATCTCCAACAAGGTTATCTTCATGAAATTTGTAAAAGAAGTTGTTATTTAGGTTTTATTTAGTATCTGAAACTTATTTTTATTTAAAAAAAATTGAGTATTAATAAGTAAAATTTAGTTAATGCTCAACGACGTGGGCAACTAGCAATTAGTTATCATTTATTCAAATGTTCATTTTTTTTCGTTTTAAGGGTCTCAGGATATTCCACCCTTTTGTCCTGCGATCAAGGAGGTCTATTGTGATGTGACCCAGTGAAGCCAGATCGTGGGATTTCTTTACCCCCACTTAGCAGCACATACGTCATAAATTGAGGAGAAAAATGTCCCTTCCATATGACACGGATATGACACGGATAGGTAAAACAACACCCATACAACGCTTTGTAAGTATTTGTTACCTATCCGTGCATATCCGTGTCATATGGAAGGGACATTTTTCTCCTCAATTTATGACGTATGTGCTGCTAAGTGGGGGTAAAGAAATCCCACGATCTGGCTTCACTGATGTGACCCTCTGTGTTTACTAGGGAGCTCCAGGCTTTTAAAGAAAGTCAGCACCTGCCTAGGGGCTGCTGTTTCTATCTCGCTAGGCGTCATGTCCGTCTTTCCGAGATGCTGCAGTTCAAATGTACCTTGTACGCCATTAGTGTTTCTGCGACCCTTGCTATCTTCAATATGTTGAGAAACCACATGGTCCTCAGTCCGGGACAGGTGTTAAACCGCAAAAGGGTGCTAAGAACACGGGAGGGACACTCCGTGTTAAACTGCGGTGCTTTTTTTTGCTATTAGTAAGGCGGTTCATTCATAGGGGCGCTAGTGTCGGCAATTTTTAACCACGCGCACGTAATTTGAATTTTATTTTATTTATTCATTTTTATTACCTATATTTAAATTTAAAATAATTAATTCTTTTATTACATGTTAAATATTTTATTTAAAAAAAAAATACACCTAATACATAAGAAATAATAACAATTAAATTGCTACAACAAAGTTATTATTATAAACTGATTAATTTAGTTAGAGGGGCAATGGATCGGGATTTTACAATGAATGTAAATATTATAAAAAAATGATTACTACTTTTCTCCAGTTTCGCAGCAGTTGTTATTCGTCGTTATCGAGTATTGAGTTTGGTGATGAAAATGACTTCTGTATTCCATTCATAATCTTGGTTATCACGAAATCTGGGAATATGAAATTACTTAACCAACTTAAAAAAATAATTTAGTAAAATAAAATATTTTTTACTTAACTTATGATGAGTCAATCATCCTTTTTTTCGTGATTATGCTCCTTGAAATAAATTTAAACAAATACATAATTTGTTTCCGACTTTAATTCACACAATCAACATTTTTTTCTTAAAATGACATACCAACGCGTGCACTTTATGGAAGGACTTGACAGAAGTGTAAAATAAAAACGAATTTTTTTGATTATCGCCAATCCTCGGTATCAATCGGGAAGTTTGGAACAATTCATTTGAAGAAATTTTATCTACCTAACCGACTGAATATTGTTTCGCCATCTGTGTTTGACCCGCCTTACTAAAATTCAGGGGCACCTCACGTCTCGTAAGAGTGTCCCTCCCATGGCTAAGAATATCCCCGCTTGACAAAAAGAGGTGTAAACATTTCAAGATTGGAACATAGTGTATTGGAAAGTTAAATTTAGGGTTGCAAATGTCCGAGGATCGTGTACTTTTCTTATTGCTGTAAAACGCTATTAAATTAATAAAAATGACAAAACGAATAATTAAAATTGTTCTTTGAAAACCCCTCTATCAAAATGCACTGGTATCATTTTTTTTTGTAAAATGACCTGAAAAAAAGTTAGGTATAACGATTAAAAAAAAATTTTTCCCAAATTTTTATCTATTCTTGCTAATAACTTTGTTATTTGTAGGACTAAAAGTTTAAGAACCAAAATTGAAGATGATTTCATTTGCAACAAAAAATGTTTTTATAAATTTTAACGAATAGTTTGCCTGATATAGCGAAAAACTATTCGCACCCCTTTTTATAGGGTGGCGGTTGCGTGTCAAGGGTTGCAACCCCACAAACTTGGATTTAACTTTGCACTAACCCCCTCTTGATATCTAAAAAATAAAATTGCGTGCTCTGACTTTTGCAAGGTAAGCCCAAAACAATGTTAAATTTCAATGGACTAACATGAAAATATTATGGAATACAGAGAGACTCTGCAAGTGTTATCTACATAAAATTCAATAGTAACATAATTATAATAGGCTCCCCCCTATCCGAAATTATCTGCAACTACTTATATATCGGATTCGGTTACGGTTACGGATAAATTTCTATGTCAAATATTCGATAGTTTCGGTTACGGAGCTCTTTAACACCTCCGATGTACATATCAAAATTTATATTAACACGTATGCACCTACGTAAAAGTAACTAATGTTGTCGAACATCAGCTTAGAAAAGGGAAAAGTTCCCTATTGATTTTTTTCCCTATTAATTTGTGCATTTTCTTAGCAAAACTCATTATTCTCTAAAATCTAAATAGTTAACAATTTTCCAATTCCAATAACCTTTTGCATTTTTGCAATTATACTTTATTATACTAACAGTTGATAACCTACAGATTATTAACCTATAGATAGGTACCTACTTGTAATTTTTAGGTGAACATTGAGCTTTGAGGTTAAAAAAATTATCATATTTTGTAGGAAAATACCAAAAAAAAAGTCCTTAATAATTGTTCCGAAAAAGTATAAAAATTAAATGATTATAATTATTTCCTCTTGAGCATTTATTTTTTTTTTCGGAAAAATTTGCCATGCAGTACCCAAATAAATACCAACCACTCATTATTCAACTTTTTTATTCAATTTATTTATTAAGTACTTAAGTAAGTATTAAATTCTTCAACAGGAATTTTTCGGTTTTGTGACATTTTACGCGGAAAAAAATATTTTACAAGGCCGTTTCTATCAGGATGTTTTCGAATAAATTTTGTTGTAGGTTTTATTAAGTTCTATTTACTTAATAAATAATTCCTCATATTTTAGTTCTTATCATATTATATCAATTGAATTAAATGTAAAAATACGCCTATTGAAGTTAAAATATTTTTTTATATATTTTAAAATCTATAAAAAAGAAAATTAAATTAAAGTAATTTTCTCGAAATATAGTAGGTTGCAGTACTTATCTAATAAATTTCAAACGTGGAGATGTTTGTATAATTTTGTTAATAGACATGCATTAGACTTGGTACCAACTATAATCACTTCTTTATCCTCTTTACATATTTATCACTTTTTTACAAGATTTACCTGTAAATTAACTAAGTAAACCAATTTTTACTTATATTAATATGCTTATGACAACATCCAAATAAATAAACTTAAAATCGAGTTCAAATTCATAACTACAGTAGAGTCTCACTAATTCGGCACTTCAGCAGTCCGGTAGCTGTGCCCAATAATTCGGCACCCTCCGCTCACGCCACCTTCGACCCTTTAGACTTGTTACAAACTTACTAATGCTTTATTTTATTTACATATTATAAATTTTGCTATGCAATCCAATAACCCGAACATTCCAATAATCCGACACCCCTTAATTTTTAATAATGCTGGATTAGTGAGATTCAACTATATTTTAATTTAAGCAGTAAACGTTACTGATTTCAAAGAGTTATTATTATAATTAAAAAAAATTAATGTATGGTGCTACCTATATTAATTAATTTTTGAATACATAATTATATTACAAATTTGTCTTACGAGTTTTAGTATTATCTGTATAATAATTATGCGATTAACTACACATAATAACAATTTTTTAACAATATAGAATCTCGGCTTTCTGAGTGTGTAAAAATCTTAAGCAAAAAACTTTGAATATATACATTACGTATGTGATTCCATATTTGAAGTAAGTAAAGAAACTAAGAAAAAGGCTCAGTACAGTTTATGCTCCCATACTTGTATATTATAATAACAAGCTTTGAAATGCCTTAAAAACTGAAATGATTTTTCAATAAGATAAAATAATATTAGTAAGTCACAAAAAAAAATTAAAAAAAATAAAAAATTTATCCACATAGTGAATGAAAATAATGTAAAGCTATTAGAAATAAATTGTCTTTTTATATCATTCGGACACTTTTTATGGTTATTTTCATTATCAGACATTTACCATTTAAGAAAGTACCTACATACTATCTTTAAGCCATTAAAGGTCATAGAAACAAGGTTAAACATTTTAAATAAAATTTTCTTTAACTTTAAAAATTGGGTATTTCAAAGATTTTTCCGGTTATGTTAAATTGAAAATAACAGCTAATATTATATTTTAAATATGTGAGTTATGTGTAGTAATGGTAAAATCCAAAATATTTTTTTAATACAATTAAAATTTTTTTAACGAATTCCAGGTATGTAAATACGCATACCTACAGTTATTTCACTACTTACGATTTAGCTCTAAGTGGCTTAAATCTTGTCGTGGTTTCATTTACATGACGGTGACAAGTATTTGCAAATAACATTATTACACATTTGGTATTTCCAAACAAAATATAAACGATTCAGGTGCATAGATATAAATTAATCATTAACTGTATGCACACTACGTATCTCAAACTGGATGCTAAGTATAATTATTGAGGAAAGTTGTAAGATTTAAATTTATAATAAACTTGCTCGATAAAAATGTTTCTTACGTTTACTGTTTTACACCATGATTGAGTTTATTATCAATGTTACTATTGATTCTCAAACATTTGAACATAGAATATTACGAGTAAAAACTAAAGTCAAAACTGTTATTTATATTCAAAATTTAGTGCTGGTCGTCTTTCTTTTGGTGAGATTTTTCCAGTATTTACAAAAGTTATAGCATTGATACCTTTGACCATTAGTTTGATTCTATATAAATATGGATATTACCTTAAGGTGGAACACCACCTAGCAACCCCTCTTAACGCTAAATCAGAAAATAATGAGAATTTCGGAAATAATCTGACGTCGCTCGTCCGCACCCCACCGAATATGCCAACAAATGCTTATCACATATGCTGTACGCAAGCATTTACTGAAGCGACGGCTCGACTGCAATTGTCAGATTTAGTGTTTATTCATATTTCATCCGATAATGTCCCCTAATTACTCGTACTCTTCAAAAAAATGTCAAAATGTCTATATAATTTCTAATATTCGGTACAAATATGTATCTAAAGTTTCAGGATAGTATAAAAAAAATTCAGCGAGAAAGCAAAAAAAAAATTGATACGGCAATATAAAACGAATAGTAAGTAGTATTTTTTTTTCTTCTATAACTCCATAACATTGACTTTTCCCACGTTGTATTTGGTAAAATCTGGGTTTAGCCAAGTAAATAATTTTCTAAGAAAAACAAGATAGATTAGACATTTTTGAACGTTTTTAAGCTTAAATTGAGCAATTTTCCTCCTGAAATTAAACAAATCATTTCCAACCATCAAGCTCACCCATCGTTTTAGTAAATTTCTTTATATTTTAATTATTGTTTCTACTTATGTAATATTTATTCAATAAAATTATTTCTTAAGAAATGTTGTTTATTTTTCTATAATAAACTAATTAATAAAACATTTTTTTTTTAATAAAAACTCGATTTTAAGAAATAGGTATATGGGGGTTGGTGAGTGAAATTTTTCTTAGGGTGTCGATGAAGGGAAAATATTGGGAACTTCTGGTCTAAACACACCTTAATAGGAAGCACCTAATAAAAAACATAATTTATTAGAATACTTTTAATTATTAAACACTTTCTTTTAGCATAATTTGTTCAATTTTCATGGATACCTACTTCTTTATATTTTTTTTTCAATTAAAATATTATACTAAAGAGAAACTATAGCTATAAAGAGTATACTAACGAGAAACTTAAGTTTACTCTATATCTTGAAGGGGTTTTCTTTGATAATTAGTTTTTAATAACTATATGACATAAATTTAATCTCTTTTCATTAAATAATTATGCATTGAAATATTCATGAAGTTATAATATCCATTACCTACTTATGACATTGATGCCATAAAACTATGTAGGTATACATGTTCTTACAATTCAATTCGTATTTTATTTAACTTAACCCAGACACAACACAAAAAAAAACTATATACACTTACGTCAAACAATTAATTAGTATAAGGAAGTCCTGTTAACGATTGATCTACTGACTTTCTATTTGATAAAATCTTTAAATTCATTTGAAATGTCATAAACGAATTGTTAATGTAATAGATTATTTGATAAATGCTATCTTTCGGAGTTTAACATTAAATTTTAATGCCAAAGACCTACCGAACAAGTTCCTAGATTCCTTTAATTAGAAGTTATGAGTTTATATTTTCAAAAATATCTAACAATATTACTATTTAAATGCTATAGATATTGTTTCCATTATAAAAAAAAAAATCGCAGTCTTTGCTTACTTATTAAGGTTTTAAACAAATAATATAAAACTAATTTAATTTATTTCTGCAGGCCGTTGACTTCTTTTGAAGTGTAAGGTAAAAATAATAATCAATATACTAAAAAAATATTTCTTATAAATTTAAAATGTGAATACCTTCTGTGCAATTAAATTTTTAATGGAATATAATATGTAATAGTTTCATAAGTAATTTCACGTTTGTATTTTTTTTTTTCTATTATTTAAAGTCTATAAGTGTATCAAAATTTTAAACTCGGTAAATTTAAGTTTTATTAGATTAAAATATCTGCTGCGACGCGTCACAGAATATCTTTTTACATAAAACCCGCGGGTGTTATAAAACATTAATAAAGTACCTAAAACGTTAATAAAATTGTAAAAAGGACAAAATATTGTCTATAAAACAATACAGCCTCCACAAACTCTCACCTTTTATCGTAGAACCACTCTTTAGTTGATTTTTTCCAGGATTATTTCCACCCCTCAATTACCCCTGCATTAGTCAGTTTTTGTGAGAAAAATTTACTTTGCAAAAGTACCTACTACATATTTTTCGCCAGAAGACATTATTTTCAAGATATTTAAGGGAAATCAAAAAAATAGAACATTTTAACCCCTTCCTCACCCAACACTCATACCCGATCGGTAAGGACTTCTAGTACGTTGTTTTAGAAGACTTTTTCTACTGTTTTCCTATAAAAGAAGCAGGCGGTACTTTTTATTTCCGCAGATCTTACTTTATTGACTGGCCTATTAGTATTATCTATTAATGTCATATTAGACCTTTTTTTTTTAAATGTCCATTATGCATGTGAAATTATTTTGAATAAAAAGAAAAATTATTGTAAATAAATTAAAAAGTAAAAATTTCCTTAAATTCCTTAAAAAATTATGGAAAAAATTTCAAAAAAAATGGAGGCCTTGATGAGTCTAATAACCATAGCATGTTTAAAAAAAAAGCGTTGGAACTGTTTTTGAAAAAGTAATAAGTATTGAAGGTAGGCACTTTTTCAATTTTGAGTAAATATATTCTGCTAGCAATGTTAAAATATTGCACTACTTTTCTGTTAATAATTTGTTGCTTAGTTTGACGATCATTGTCATACTTAATAATAATAATAAAAGCTGAGATATTAATTCTAATGACGTATCTATTTAAATAATTTAAAAGACCTGTGGCGGTTTAAACTTCTGATGATTTGACGACAAAAACTAACTTTTATAATTAGTCAGACTTAATCAATTAGTAAACATGTTTCATAGATGTGATTTGGGAAAAAATATTCTATAACGATTTTTATTATTTTCGTACAACATTTCGTCCACATTTAATTTTATTATATTTTAATAATGTTGTTCATAATTCACAGATATGAAACTTTTTTTTTACTTTATTAGGTTTTTAGATCGCTTTTGAAACAAATTATGTTAAGCAAACATTAATTTTAACAGCTATATGTTAAATTTTTAATTTTATAATCTGCATTTTCGTTTATATTTATACCTATTAGGTGTACAATGAAAGGATAGGTACATACTAATTTGATATGTTGAAAAATCGAGTAAAAATATTACATCAGTTACAAAAAGGTTAAACATTTGTATAGGTAAGAAAAACGCTTAATTCATATTTTAATTGTTGAGGTGTTATACCTAGTTATTGCTTAATTGATGATGAAAACTTGTATATCAAGTAGTTAGTTTTGAAGAAAAAAGCTGAACCGTTCAAATCGTGAAAGCAATAACGAAATATTTTTTAAGAACTTTTTCATTGGTATCATCATCATAATAATAATAGGCAATTTATATGTCGACAGTTAGAAATGGTTTGTCAATTTAATATTGTTTTCGTTGTCCAGTGATTAGAGGAACAGTCTCTTATGTGAGAACTTTCCGGATCGAATCCCGCTATCGATATTTTTTTATTGTACATTCGGTATTTTAAACATACGGTTGTGATTATTTCACGGGAAGCTACGAGTTTGTATATATTAGATTAGATTAAACCACAATGGTTTCAAGTTTTTAATTTTTTAAAAGTATATCAATGGCCTAAAAAAACATACTTTTCTCGCTTTAAATTATATTCCCACCATGCCAGTTTTGTGTTTAAAATCGTTGAGTCCTACACATAGCACCAGTATAGCTATACGTTTTGGAAGTTTAAATTCCGTGGAGTCACTTTGACTCCGTGTGATTAAATAGAATTAACATTATACAGCAAATATTTTAGTATATAACTTAAAAAACTAATGATTGGGTCTATTATTAAATTTTTTTAATAAAAAATTTCCTTCACTTAATGTTATAAGAGCAGATAGTTATTTTAGTACTTAGGTAGCCAAATTAAAGAAAACGCCTTGGTATTAAAACATACACCTGCCTATGTAGAATATGTAATTATAACCGAAGGACCTAAAAATGGCCTCTTCAGATACCTACAAATGGATATAAGCATAACCATTAGATATTAAATTAAATTATATTACAGTTCTAGTAAAGATAGATACGAATAAAAGGTAAAAATCGTATAAAACAAATCCTTGAGAACAATAAAAAAGACTTGGTTGTGATTATTAATTACCTTTTAACTTCAACCAAAAATTTATTCTCAGAAGGTATTACTACATAATATCAAACGTTAATGATCAAAAGAAAAATTTAGAAAAAACTTGGATATTCCCGCTGAATAATATGAATATAACCATAAATAATCATGTAATGATAATATTTAATTTTTCATAAGTATACAAGACGTCTACAGGCAAATAACAATATCGTGAGAAGTAGAATTTTTAAAAATTATATTCTATTTCCTTATATAATCTGTACACATATTCTTAGTAAAACGCTATATACCATCATGTAAATATATGAATAAACAAAGAATATTATAATTTTTAAGATTTAATTGTATGAAAACAATGATCCATATTACCTTCTGCTTCAAATCATCCTTGATTTATTTAAACAATTTTCTTCGCAATTATATTAGTTTACCTTATTCATAATTATCTATAATTATTAAACAAAGCCACAATAGCAACAAGTACTGCTCACTGTTTGGATGAAATAAGAAAAATATAAATCACAGTCAGAGAAAAGCAATTTGCATGGAATTACTTTTATATATATTTTCATATATTAAGCTAATGGCAAAGAAAAATAATAACCATGAAGAACCTCATGACAATTCTTTCATTAGCAGCTTTGTATTGATTTGTTTCATTTTTTTTTTAACTTCAATTGTAAATTGGCCTAGAACATAATTTAATGGTACAATGTTTTCAGCTTCATATTTTCTTGCATTGATAGTTTGTATCAATATTAACAAAAGATTGCAAACACCTAGTTATATTCTACGAGCATAGATCCTTAAATTAAATTTTATCTTTATATTTCTGTTATATTATTTCACTTTGAATAATATGATACAGTCTTAAAAATTATAAAGTGGAACGATTTATAACAAACGATCAAGTTAATCGAATCGGACGTTCCAATCCACACTGATTAGTGAGAACAAACCTGATCTGATGGTGCATGATATTGCAAGAAATGAAATCACTATAGTGGAAGTTGGCATCACAAGTAAAAGGAATGTCGTCACTGTTGAAACAACCGAATCACACTGCCTCAGTTTGCGGGCACTTTTCATACGCTGCCATGTATCATCATGTACTCTTCACTTTGAACTTTCAATCTAAAATGTATTTTCTACTTTTAAGTGCCTTTTATAAAGAAAATAAGTTTTTAAAAATGTTTTTTTATCTGAACATTTTAATTTTCTACTTTTTACCACGTTTTTCTTAACTTGCTTTCTTGCTTATCCGGGTCTAGGTTTTGAGATCGATTTTTGAAGCATTTCCCATCGTCCAAATTCTCTGAAATTTTTTAATATTTGCTTGCTCACCCTAACAATTCAATATTTTATCACTTGTAATATTCAATTCTACTTAATTATAGTAGAATTAAATAGTACTAATTTTATATGAATAAAATAAACCAATGATCAATGATCGAGTAAAATTTTCGTTGAACTTTTGTTAAATAATAACATTTGACCAAAATTTAAAAAATTTATATTTTCTTCAATTGTTGATGTTTAGTTTTTAGTATTATTTGGAATTGTAAATAAATGCATTGAAACTTTTGGGAATTGAATTCAGTTGACTGTTTATTTTATAATCAGTCAGATTAAAGCATGATCAACTTATTAAAATCGACTTTATGAAATTCATCAACAGTTGAAAAATATTTGAAAATCAATAATAACTGGCGATTTCAAAATTTCCACACCCTGATGTAAATAAACAAAATAATCCATGTCAATGATTGCATCTGAGTTTCGTTAAATTTTTCAATTTTTTGCACGGAATTGACTATTTTGCAGTTGCAACATAAAATTTAAAAAGTGCTTGTTTTTATCAAAACAAACAAATTTTTAAATGTTATTAATTGTTTCAATTTAAAGTTAGTTACGGTTTAAAGGTGAGTTAATTAACAATAAAGGTGTATGGAAGTAGTATTTAAAGTGAAAAATTTATTCAATAAGTTAGAAAAAGTGAAATAAAATAAAATAAAATAATATTTTCAAAAAATTTGAAATTGGATAAAAAACTAAATAGAAATAATTATTCCTATTTAAAAAAGACTTTTTAATATACCACGTTTTTCCAGTGAACTAAAAAGTAGGAAATAAAATATATTAAAAAAAGTGGTTGCGTGCACTTATGTACGCGCGTGAGAAGTTATACTTCTTTTGTATCATTAAAAATTAGTTTTTTTTTAATTTTATTCAAATAATCAATTTTAAAAAACTGTAATTTAATATTTAATAATAATATATATATATTTAAAGATATAATTATTAAAAATAAAAGTAAGAGAATAATATTTTAATTTGTAGCAATAAATAATATCCAAAGAAAGCTGCAAGACGTTTATAAAATTTGTCAGGATAATTTTTCTGGTAAACAATTCATGCATGTCATGAAAACGAAGCTTCATAGAAATTGCGAAATAAAGTAAGTAGCTACTTGTCAAAGTAAATGTCTTAATCTTATTCATATCTTGTGTTACTAAATTATTATTCTAAGATGGTTGAATCATTTCAGAATCCCAGATTTCGTGATAACTAAGAATATGCATGGAATGCAGACGTCATTTTCATCATTAAACTTCAAATAGTGCCTATAACAGCTACTGCAAAATTCGAGAAAAGTAATAACTTATTTATCAATAATATGTGTCATTTGTATATATAATTATTTTTAATTTAAATATAAAAATAAATAAAATATAAAATAAATACAACGAAAATTCAAATTACGCGCGCCAGGAAACCCAGTGGTTTTGCGACTAACTTCATTTTGTTAATTTTTGTCTCAAGATACGCGCGCATCTTAAAATTTCACTCTCATCATTTTTTCATAACGCGTCTGAAGAAGTATAACTTCAAAAACTTTTTATAATACCACGTTTAAAGTGTACTAAAAAGAAAAAAATAACTTTTTTCCCTGGGTGGTGCTGGTACCGCTTCCTTCTCTGGACTGTACCGAAGCTGCTTTTTTTTTTGACTCTTGTGTCCATTATGAAGATGCACACTCTTAATCAAACCAAAAAATTTTTAAACTAAAAACGTCGGGCGCATTTGGCTGAAATTATAGGTTTCATTTAATAATAAATAATAATCTTTAGCATTTAGACAATAAAGTTGGGTGGATACTGGGAATTTAAGTCGTATTTATTCGACAGAAAATTTCAACAAATTACAACAACAACTTCTCAACAAAAACACAGATGATCTAACAGGGAAACTTATAATTTCAGCCAAATGCGCCCGACGTTTTTAGTTTTAAAATATTTTGGTTTGATTAAGAGTGTGCATCTTCATAATGGACACAAGAGTCAGACAAAAGCAGCTTCGGTACAGTCCAGAGAAGGAAGCAGTACCCTACCAGCAGCACCCAAGGAAAAAAGTTATTTTCTTCTTTTTAGTACACTTTAAACGTGGTATCTTATAAAATTTTTTTTATATATATTTTAATTAGTCTTCACATTTTGTGACTTTATAATGTGTCCAAGACACAAATATCTATATCACTCAGTATAAATTGAAATTTTTTAATTAAATGAAATAGCCATTGAAAAAATCTACAAAAGTTTACAAAAATACTATCACTGTAATTGAAATATTATCACTTAAATTGAACATGTGTGCAAAATTTCAGAGCGATTGGATCACGGCAAAGAGTTTAAAATTGGGAAATTAAAATGCACCCAAACGCAGAAAGCAAGCTAAGAGAAGACAAGTAAAAAAAGCTTTAATTTGATATTTAAATGATGAATCGACATTATTAACGTAAAATTCTTGTAAAAATTATAATTTAAGGTTTTAAGAGGTCCTATTTTGCAAAAAAAAAAAAACATCCGTCAGCTGTTCAGGTAATATTCCTGAACCTAAAATTTCCTTTTATGAAGCTGATAATGTCCCTCCTCCATTTCCAAGTTGTTCGAGTAAACTGAACGGTACTTATAGTTCTATTAAAATTTTGATAATTTGTCTATACCTAATAGGTACGTTACATTATTTAAACATTAATACAATAATAACATCAAAGGAATCATAAGATAATGAGTTTTTGTGTGAAATTAATTGCAGTGTTTTTCGATATGAATATCGCTTAAGCCTTAACACAAATGGCTAACCCAAATGATCTTGCGAGCTATTTTAGTAATGCATCATCACTTCGTGGGCCACATATAAAATTATTTATCCTCATATTAGATGCAGACCCACAATAGACATTTTTTGAAGTGATTACTGATTTTTTTACATTTAAATGTAGATTATACTATAATATTATACTACTTTGGCCGTTATGAAATAAATATAGTTTATACAAGTGTGATGAATCTCGTGGTCCGAAAAAATGTTCAAAGCAAGTCGCGAATTGACCACCAGTGCACATATTTTTCTATGGTTAACATAGGCTTTAATTATAGAAATTTGTTCTTTCCGATGATTATCTAATTACAATTTTTCTTAACAACCTATAAATGCTTTTACACAATTTTAAATAAAATTATCGCGGTCATAATTTTAGAAAAAAATTCAAAATATTTCAACATATTTAAAAACAATATGCACGTAAAGCATACATGCTTTCTTTACTATTTCAAAAATAATTCATGACTTTGTGCCATATAATATACAGAAATATTTATCAGTTCAATTTTTTTGATTAAATATCACGTTTGAATTGATAAAAATTTATAACCAAAACTGTGAGTGATTTAAAATTACAAGTCTTACTTCAAATGCTGATTTGAAAAGTTTTCCAAAGAATTACGTTCTTATAACAATATTAAGCCTTAAGCCTAGTTTAGATAATTTTAAATTCTTTGGGCATGCATATTGAAAATTATGAGGTCATAAATATATGATTATTTCCAAAAAAACATTTCCAGAAAAACTCATTCAGATATCCCCTTGTTTACACGGTTAATTCGTTTTTGGAAAACATTGCGTAAAATAAAACTGCGTTAATCAAGGAAAATATTTTGTATGTATATTAGCTTATATCAGTGATATTAGGTACTGATCTTCCTGACTTGACTCTTTTCTATCGTTGTATACCTATTTGGGATTCATCAAGCCAAGTATCTACATATTTTGTGTAAGGAATTGAGCTTAATATCTTATCTTTCAAGTGAAATAACTTCTAGATTACATGCTTGATTCAACTTGATATTTAAATATTTATATTTGATTTAGTTGTAAGCCAAATTTAAGTCAAGTAGCTTAAAAATCCAACCAAGTCGTGAATCCCTACTATATACACTCAAACTTGCATAAGAGAGAAGTTTATACAGAAGCTATAAAATGTTTAACAAACTATAAGCGCGTAAGTTCTACAAAGTTAAAAAAACATATAATATAACTTCTCATTAAGTAAGCATATTTTTGAAAAACATTTTCTACTTTTTTAAGGTAAATTGAATTTATGGTTTTGGTAACGTTATTATGTATGTAATAAGGTTTTTTTTAACAATAAAAAGATTATCCTGGACAGCAATCATAAACGTACCCAGCTTTTGGTTTAGACTATAGAGGAAGGTTAACTCTAAAAGAGGTATTCTGCAGTGCATGTAAAATTATAAGACTGTTTTTTAATTAATATTTCTCTTCAGATCCTTGTTACTTTGTATTGATAGATATAGTTAGAGGGGCAACGGATCGGGATTACAATGAATGCAACGAGAGTATCAGATCGCGACAGCTTCATCAGGCTCTCTGATGTATGCTCAGCATTCGTGTTTATATGTAATTTTTTTTCTGTTTTAAAAAAGGGTTTGACACTCATGATTGACAATCATGAATGTCACGAGTTTTTTATTCTCGCTGTTAAAAGACTTATTATCAATATCGAAACTTTACTCCATACACACAAATGGCTATATCACTGTACATTGTTAGTGAAAATTTTGATAAACGTTTACTTCATCTACAATTTCATTAACACAGCAGTACTTAAGGATTAAAATTAGTCAGTTAATTAACTTGTGGCTAGCTACGGCTCAAGAAGGGGCAGCTGCACCTCCCTGGCCACCTTTCGATACATACATGACTACAATCCATAAAACCCTTGTCTAAAATTGCCTATAATCTCCTATTAAATTTAATGGTATATTTGTGCAGTTTTAAAGCGAGAAAATAAAGGAATATAATCAATGTAATTTTAACTGATTTGTGAACTAGGTTTTAAGAAATGATTGAGTAGAACCTCGAAGGGAAAATGGTTATTCATGTGACAGTAAATATAAGGTACCTAACTATAGTCTAATAATAAGAAAATAATGAAATTAACAAAGAAATTATTGATCCATCATATTTACCATTCGGAAAACAAAACTTTAGTTTTAAATAAGTCATTTATGTTAATTTTGGAGCTGATTACAGTCTAATATATAAAATTGGTGGTGGGTAAAGTAAATCTTTTATGATGAAAAATTAGTCACTTATTAACACTTGTAGGTATGTATCTATATATTCATCTGCTAATAATTATTGTTGCTCAAACAGAAAAAAAAAACAATTCCAAAGAAATAAGCTGGGGTATATACCTACCTAAAAATATCTGTCCATTTGCTCCTAAAAAATAATAATTAATAAAACTAAACAAAACGTAGATAGTAAATTTTCACACTAATGACAAAATATATTACCTCTACATTCTACAATTCCGATAATTTTAATCATAAATAATAGTTATCGTAATTATTTGGTTAGAAATTAAAGATAAAATATATCCACTAATCGATTGGATTTTCCATTCATTAAGAACATTTGGTAATTTAGGAAAAATTAAATGATTTACAATTACAAAAATAACAGATATTTAAGGAATTTCAAATATGTTAATATAGGTGTTAACTGTTAATAATTAATATAATTATTTTGTTAATAAGATGCTTATTGCGTATCATATATCTGTTTTATTTCTTAGATATAACAATATAAGTACGCCATAGTTTTTTTTATAATTTATAATACATTCCTTAAATCTTGTTTGATTGTATATTTGTATATATTAAGCAAATATCTATTAATGCAAATATAAATCGTTTTACAAAAATCTGACTTGAAAATGAATCATCCTGATGGAAATTGCAATTTTTCATCCGTAACTTCATCGGTATTTTTACCTTGTAAACGATATTTAATTCTTTTGCAAAACTACATTCACATTCATCATTTGTACATGTACCGGCTTTTATTTTGAAACACAGAGCTGTATTTTAGAAATTAATTTATTAATCAAATAAATCTTTTATCTATAGGTAGATATCTATCATAAAATTATCAAATTGAAAGAAAGGAAAAGGAACTTATATTTTATATTATAGTTTTGACGCTAATTTACTTGTGATTTAAAAATTGAACGTTAATCATTTTTCCGTTTGTAGAAAATTGATTTTACATAATAGATAGATTTATAATATTGTTTCAATTATTTTTCAGTGTTTTTCAATCTGGTGAAAGTGAAACAATAATAACACAAAACACTAATTTAAATATGTTATGAGTGAATAATAAATCCTATTATGGCATGAGTTTATGCATTTTTATAAATATGCATTCATATTTAATTTCAATAATTAAGATGTATCTCTAAGATAGTACACTATTACACTCTACTAAGATGTATCATATAAGTATTAATGAGACTTGCATGTCATGTTTAAATTAAGCTTATACAATAATTTCCTTTTTGTATGATGAGTATATTATTCATTTCTTATAAAATTCATATTTATACTTTGAAAATTTTCTTGATCAATTTTTTTTATACAGAAAACACAGACAATTTCTATTATCCAAATAATGGGTCCAATATTGAAATGAAAGAAAATTCCAAAATATCTTTGTTCTGGTGTTTTATAAGTTCGGTCTAGATAATTAAGCTCAATCTATATAAAATGTTTTATATAAATATTTTATAGGTTCCTGAGTTTATTAGTTATTTAGTTATTTTAGTTATTTATTAAGATGTAGAGTACTAAATTTCCCACAAATTTAGTCTTTGAGAAGGTCTTATTAGTATAATTAACCGTTTACGAGATAAATTGCAAAATTTGGGTCGAGTTAAACCGTACTTGTATAACAACCATAGACTGTTTGTCGTACGCTTCATATCTTATTGCTGAATTGTTGATTATTTCTAAGTTATAAAAAAATTTTAAAAATCTTAACTATTAAATGGGTAATAAATAATAATATTTATTAAAATTACTCACAAAAAAAGATTTAACGCAAGGATAAATGCGTCACCTTAATCATTAATTTCATTTTCTGGTCATTTAACTTGCTTTTCCAATTGATTGTTATACCATTTTATTTGGTCCACTGCATTTTATTTGGGTCCAAAACTATTCATCCTTGACAATACACCTCCGTAACAAATAAATTTATTAATTATAAATGTAAGTGCATATATAGGTATATAATATTATATAAGTTCAAACAATGAAATTCAAATTCATGAATCATTTAATTATTTCATGAAAGAAGAGCTAATAAAATAAAATCAATTAATATAAATATAAATTAATTATGCAGTTCCCTCAATAATGGCTTAAAAATTTCACGGTTATTTTTATAAAATGGCTCAAAACTTTGCCATAGTTTCTTTAAAAATGACTCAAAAACTTCACAGTGGTTATAACATATTATTAAAATGAAAGATAATTTCTATTGGGAATGTCTCATCAAAAAGACAAATTGTCGCGGATTAAAATGTTGCTATAGTGTTGTAATATAATTGACAGGGATTGCATGTTGCGGGGATGAATTATTGTCTTCGACTTAATACACGTCACACCATCTGATTTGGTCAAAAGATAAACATTGAACTTTATCCAAAAAAAATGCTAGGTTGACTAACAATTTTAATTATTGGAAATTCCAGTGCTTTTATCTGTACCTATATGATACATAGTGTATATTTTTTTAAATGAATTGTAGTTGTAATTGTATAACTTATTTATAAAACAAGTTATTAACTAAATGCATGACTTAATTTTAAATCTAAATATTAATTTTTGATTCAAGTTTTACTTGATTTCAAGTCAAATTTAGGTCAAGTGGCTTGAAAATCAATCCAAGTAGCCCTAAGTCAAGTAGTGAATCGCTGCATCTAAATTATGATACATTCGTTGCAGAGGCTTTTCTCTTAATATACTTCTACTATTTAGTATTTTTTTGAAAAGGTGGTTTTCACCTAATTTTTGGACTGTCGATATTTGGAAATTTAAATATAAAACCTCAACGGACTGCAAATGTCTAAAATAATCTAAATAAAGAACCGCATACGACTCTTGATTTGCGGGTTGCCGATCTTTGGCTCACACTAACGGCACAATAAAATACTCCTATCCATAATCATCAAATAATGATATTACTTAACTATTAGGTAACTAATATTGGATCTTCAAAAGTTTAAACTAATCGAATTTCTCATAAAACGATGAACTTTACAAGTTTTTTCTATAGATAGTATTTGATAAAAATATTAAAGATGCCTACACTATAATTATAGATAGTGATTAGCAAAGCAAGAACAAGATCAAGAGTGCCCTAGGCTTGGTATTGGTCTTGGTTTTGCTAGTATAAAGACTATCCTGGTCTTGCTTATGCATTTTTGCAAGACTAAGACCCCAATTTTCCACATCACTATAGAGAAAGAATTGTAGATAATTGTGATTATTTTCAAAACTTGTTATTTTATTGCCTACCACTTAAACTTTTAGATTCTAAACTCCAAAATAGATATTAAATAAAGATTTATTAAATTTTTATTAAATAAAATAATTTTGATCAGTATTATAAACTTTTTTTTTGTTTTTGCAGTTGTTTGGAGTCCATCTACTGGCATTGTTTCGAAAAATGGTTTTGCTGGGACGAAAGTATCGCTTTGTGGGAGGATACTGATCAAAAACCTAATAAAACAATGAATGACCAACTAGGATGGGACAATATGGCATATTGGGATAGTATAGCAGTAATAGCTAATCGATCCATAGTCACTATACAACCATTATCAGAATCAAAATCGACACCAGACATTCCTCAATTAAACGAATTATCTACATCTTTGAGTGTACAAGATGATCTTCATCGTCGACTGTCTGAAGTTTTCATGCGCAGCTCCTTACTAAAAGACACTCCACCGAATACAACAGGATCTTCAGCCACTATTAGTAACAACAGTGAACCTATAGAGATTAAAAGCAATTACTGTAGTAGTTGCAGTAACAATAAAATAAACAATGATAAAGCTTTTCCAGTGAACCAACACTATTTTACACCCCTAAAAGATCAATACCTAGCCGCAAAAGGTGCTCTAATAAGTGAAGATTCTGGAATTGAAGACAATGAATATAATGTAATAAAGGAACACGAAATAGAAACAAAACCAAATTTAACGATACCAGAACAGAACACAAACCAAGCCAAATCAGATTCAAACATTCCAGAGACGTTAAAAGCAATTGAGAAAACTCAAGAAACGCATGTATCAAGTGATTTCTTAGCACCTCCACCACCAGCGAAAAAACGTCCATCGTTACATAAAGCAGAAAGTACTCGATTTTTCTCATTAGATCCAAAACCATTCGAACTACGATTGATCAAACAAAATAGTATGCCTAACTTTTATGCTGCAACGCCAACAATAAGTGACGTTGCGCCACCATCCTTTTACTCAGGTCCTGATAAAATTTTGATGAGTCCCATACTACCAAATGCACCTACGTTTAAATATGATTTGCGTTCAATTGTTGAAATCGAAAACTCTCGAGCTGTGGCTGCTTCAGGTTCATCAGAAGCAAAAGTTAAGACGTCCAGCCAAGCAAACGTTAACGACAGCCAAAAGTCAAGCCGTTTAATTTCAATAAGGAAAAAAATTGCACCATTAATAATAAAAAGACCCTCTAATATTAATTTAAACTCAAGTAAATAAGGTATCTACTCAATACTATATATCATTATTGTGCCATTTTATTTATTTGATAACAAAAGTTGTGAACTCAAGCTCAATCAATGATAAGTTTTTAATTCTTGCAACGATATGAATATGATGTTTAATTTATTTTAAAAAATTTCAATAAAGCGTATTTTATTACTTACATACTTAAATATTGGTTCCTAATGTTTCTTGTTTTGTAATATTTTCAACTATTTTCAGAAAGTATCTACTTATAACAAAGTTAATAGCTAAAGAGAAGTAATAGTTAAGAATTAATAAATCTAAATTAAAATAAAGAGTGCATTATATAGATGAAACCTGAATTAATTATTTGTTATGTGCTGCATTGGTACATAAGTATAATTGTGAAGTGTAATCTTAATATATGATTAATAAAAGTTTACATAGTACCTATTATTAAGTTATAGATTTTTAAATACCAACAATATTTACAACAATACACAATACAGTGATACCTTGAAAAACGATGGTAAACTGTTATTTATTCAATTCAAATAGACGAGTGGTCTTAGGCCCAAAGATATGACAGTTATCAAGATATTTTAGAACAAAATTCCTTTAATGGATTTAAAGCAAAACGGTGGAGACCACAACGTAACGGAAAAGCGACCAACTGGCCTTCCCTCTATTTTTTTTATTTTTATTCTAATATCTATTTCTCTCCCTTTCTATCTCCTTAAGCTCACTGCTTGCCAACAGTGATTGGCGAAATGAAGTGTGCGTAGAGAGAGGGGGGAAATAGAAAGATAGAAAAAGGGGGAGATAAAGGAAAAATTGAGTCTACTAACTACTAGATGTCTCTCTATTTTCCTAAGTAAGAGAATTGTTAGGTTTTTACTTTTCTTTTTAGAGAGTCTAGAGTTGAAAAAGATAGCATTGATATATATAGTACAGAGCTTTGTTCCTGACAAAGGTCCTCCGACTGCACTAGTTTTTTTGGTTGCAGCAACTTATTTTTAATTGAAGCCTTCGTTAATCAAGCTTCCACTGCATATATTTGCAAAGGGTATATTAGATAAGTCATACTTCATAGTTATGGATCGTAGACAAGAGTATGTATATCTCTTATGAAAGAATAATTCAATATCTGGTATAATAAACAGTCAAAAGTTCTTTTTAACGGATATTTTATTATTTATTTGATGTTTTTGTTTTTACTTTTGTGCTACGTTTCGCTGCTTTGTAGCTTCTTCAGGTACTTATTTATAAACACCAACTGTTGTATTAATAATTTCAGCATTAATTTCTAATATGTGTTGATAGTATCCTCTCAAAATTTTCCTCCATATTATACCTAGTTGTGCCTCAAAGCTTTTGCTTGAAATCGGTTAGTCGAAAGCTCCTCTTTATTCCAGGAGTTTTGGAGCTTTTTAATTTTTTGTTCTTAAACTCATTGATGCCTACAACTTTTATTTGAGACTTTTTCCTGGGAAAATTCGAATAAGGATGGTTCCGGGGTGATGGTTGGGAATTCGTATATTCATAATCCATATTGTAACGTTTTTACGGGTTCGTTGGTTTGTGTATAATGACTACGAATTTATTTCTTAACAATTGTTTGTTTATTTATCTAACACTTATGGACTACACGTTAACAATTAGTCAGTTTTTAAAGTCGCTTATTCACTATTACAATGTCACTGTCACAATAGTCACAGCACTGTTTATATTTCACTATATACACAATGCACACTTTATTTAACAATTCACTGATCACTTTATGCACTTTAACAATATTCACTTGATTTATTTTAACACTGTCGATGAATTTATTTGAATACTCGTCGAACATTTATTTGAACACTCTCGGTGATTTATTTGGATACTCGTCGAACATTTATTTGAACACTCTCAGTGGCTTATTTGAATACTGGTCGCCTTATGCTTGTCCGGGGTTTATATAGGATTTCAAAATCCTTCTAGAAAATTCGGCTGTATTGTCCCTGGACTTTCTATTTTTCTCGGAATCCATTTTTGTCGACACCACTTTCTAGAATTCTCCGAATTATCGATCATTCCAGAGTCTTTACTCCTTCTTAATTCATCCAGTAATCCTTTTCGGCCCACCCCTTTCTGTATAGGACTCCTCACCACTCTGATAATAGACCGTCTTCTCATTGACCGGCTGATGGTGACGCCCACTCTCGCTGGGCCGAGTAAGTTAAAATGGCGCCGTCTTCATCTTGGGATTGTGACAATATGTATAATGTATATATAGGCGCTATGCATATACAATAGTTCTGTTTATATGTATAGTTATAAAATATTTATATGTAGTTCTTTTAACCAACAGTGGGTTTCCTGTTTCATAAAAGAAAGTACTGTGACGCCTCGCAGCAGATATTTTTATTATACATTAATATAAAGCAGTGACACAGGAGCATAGATTCTTAGGATTCTTACCAAGTACCAAGTGTAACTTGATTTTATTCATATCAAGCCGAGTACTCGACCGAGTTACTCAGCTTAGTTTAAACGATTTAACTCTGTTCGTAGAGAGCAAGCGACATTCTTCCTTATTAACTTACATACGAAATGTAAATTATGTTGTTTCAATTCCAAATCTTTACATAGTATAAAACAAAGTCGCTCCCGTTGTCTGTTCCCTTAGATATTTTAAACTACTAAACGGATTTTAATGCAGTTTTCAGAAATTGATAGAGTAATTCAAGAGGAAGGTTTGTAGGTATAATAGATGCATATTATAGTAGAGAAAAGTCGGAAAATTTAAAGATTTGTAATGTGATGTCAAAACCAACATATTTTTGTGCACTTACATTGCAAACGCTGGCTAAACCTTACGATATAGATCAAACATATGCGGCGAAATTGTGTATCTTAAAAAGATTGATAAAAAAGTCCGCGACGGTATATGTCTATCTCCTATAAGGATAACTCACAGGAACCCTTTTTATCTTTTACATATTACAAAAAAATTATTGATTGTTTACCAAGCTATTTTAAACAATACAGTATTATTACTTATCTAATTAAATGCATTAGATATGTACGTTGTACATTTCATGTAGATCATAATTGCTCTTTACAGGATATCATCCAAATAAATATCTTAAAAGATATCAGAGATTTAAAAAGCGTTGCCAGAACAGCTGGCTATTTTATACGGCGTACGTAGTGACCGTTAAAATGATATCTTCTTAATTCTTATAGGTATATGTAAAAATATAATGTTGGTGTTTTTGTAGGACAAACCTGGAAAATTCTACACTAATTGAACCCAAATTTTGATGCAATATATTATACATTCTGCTTCCATGTGGTAGTTAACGGGACAGAGAATGATATTGTATTGCTTCTTATGCCGGAATAATCCATGGTTCCCATAGGATCGCATAACAATTGAATCCTACAGGAACCGTGTATTTAAAAGAAGTTTCGTTAAAGTTTGTGAACTAGCATTTTAACGCATTTTCCTCAAAAAAGGTGGACCAATTTTACACAGTGTGGCGGCTGGAAATTGGAAAATGCAGTGTTTATCTCTCGCAGCTGACTTGACAAAAATATATGATATATCTTTATGATGTGATCTGCTCTTGGCCAGCGCTGGCCTATGTTGTGTATATATATTAATGTAAATAAACGTGGGTAATCACCCCCACCATTACATTCTGGTGACCCCGACGTGATCTAAACACGCAAAAACAGCGAGGACCAGTCATTCTGCGTGGACCTGCCAGTTCGCCTCATTATGGACGCCGCCAGTCGCCACATACATCCGGCCCCCCTCACCAGGGAATTCAACGGTGGAGTAGCTGCATCCTGATCTTCGGTTGAGCTACTCCATACTCGTCCCGCGTCGTCTTACGGACTCGAGCCCAGCAGCTCGTTCAAGCGGCCTCTGCTCCACGACGGCCCCAGCAGCCTAGAGTCTCACGGCCCGACGACAATCGTGACCATCGTCACTAGGAGGGGAGTGATGTGGCGGCTGGAAATTGGAAAATGCAGTGTTTATCTCTCGCAGCTGACTTGGGAAAAATATATGATATATCTTTATGATGTGATCTGCTCTTGGCCAGCGCTGGCCTATGTTGTGTATATATATTAATGTAAATAAACGTGGGTAATCACCCCCACCATTACAACAGTAACGAAAGAAATCTTTTCAAAGTTTTAATTAAAAAATTGACAATTTTTGCTGGAGAATAAATATGAACTTCAATTACACCCGATAAAATTAATAATGACATTTTTTTAAATATTTGAATTTCTTTATTGTTTATTAATTAGAAATAAACGTATTAAAATAATGTACTAAATTTTTAATTAGCTAACAATTACTTAACGGAACGAATTTTAATGAAGTTTTGTTAGATACCTCAGATCTTAACATATTGAATACTATTTATCCTAAAAAAGGTATGGTTCCTGTAGGTAAGCTCTTAATTTTTTCTAATAAAATAGCTGAACGGTTTTAAATAACATTTGGTACGAAAGATTTTCAAAATTTCTTAAAGGAACTTTTTAAACTTAAAATCGTATAGAACCTGTGAGATATGTAATATCTCTTCCTATAAAAGTAGTTTTAAGGATTTTGATGAACTTATTTTGGATCTAAAGTCTGGAATTATCTATCATCATTTTTCAAAATAGATTAATTTTTATATTAAGGTCATTAAGTAGGGAATTTTTTAATCAATCATTTAAATTAAGATAGTCTCCGTAAAGCGAGCGGGTATCATTCTAAAGCAAAAATTCAACTAGAAACTCGGATATTGTGACATATTGCTTCGTATTATTTATTTGAAAGATGCATGGATGCTTACTTCTCTTTTCGGTAGTTCTAAGTTTTTTTTATGGAGAAGTAGGAGATTATTAGGAGAGAATTTTATCTAATGAATACAAAATATGAACTAAATGCTAAATTGTTATGTTATCAATTATTTAAAAACTTAACGACTAGGTATAACATAAAAACGTTTATTAAAAATGATTAAGTTTGTAAAGTACAATACAGTGGTACCTCGACATACGAGTTTAATTCGTTCCGCAACCTTGCTCGTATCTCAAATTTTATCTTTTATCTCTATTAAAAAGATCAGATGCACGACCTGTTGCAACTTTTTGAGACCTTCGACCTGCTAAACCGAATTCGTATCTCGAATTTCGCTCGTAACTTAAAGCAAAAAATCACTCTCTCGCCGGCTCGTATCTCGAAAAACTCGTATGTTGGGGCACTCGTATGTCGAGGTACCACTGTACATATAAGTTTTAAAGAACAAAATAAAAATAGAAAGTATTGCTTTGTTGATACAAGTATGTGCCATGAACACAGCAGAACTCGCTCGTAAAGTTTAGACGGTTGCAAACCATCACATAAAGTGGTCGCAAATAGAAGAGTACAAAGTTTGTTATTAATCAACAATCAAATAAACCATTATTATAACTACAATTTATTACATTTACAATTTAATACATAATTTCTTACTTATTAATTAAACTATTATGTTTTTGACAAACTTACAACTAAAATTTTAAATAATATAATGCAATAGTTGTTAAATTAATCTGTTACTTCCGCATATTGTAAAATGATATGCTGTAAGTCTTCCCATAAATCTGCATATATGTTAATATTGGTATCACGTTTAAACGTTTTGCACATTTGTGAAAAAATATCAGAACAATTTCTGTAAATAACATCTAAAAAAATTAATTTCAAATTAAAATAATTAAATTTAACCAGGATAAAATCACATTACTTCTCTCATCTCCTGAAATTTCATAATAATAAATCAAATTCATCAACGTTTTCGACCATTCAATTTTCCAGGAACATTTAAAAATCGTTTTCTTCTTAATTTTTGCAGATATTTGGACGGATCCATCATTCTGAGAAATGAAATAATTTAAGTATTTGAATTTAGTTAAGAAAAGATGAAATACGAACCATTTTTTTGCATTTAAAGACATTTGCGTTTAAAAAGTTAACAACCTTTTCGCGAATGTTGTATAACTTTGAATAATGTACAAGCACAATTAAGACCAGGTTTAAATCATTTTGATAATGTATCGGGTTATTGCATATCAAATCAATAGTTTCATTTAATTCGGCTGCTTGAAGCGGATCATCAAACTCCAATTTTATATTATCAATTATTTCATGTTTAAGTATAGGCATTTCTTTGACAATGAAAGAAATATGAACGTTAAGTATTTCATTTATAATTGTGTCGGCTTCGAATAATTTTGCACTTATTTCTTGTTTGTTGTCACTATCATCGTTGACTTTAATTAACTTTGTACTGTAGTTGGTAAAATTAATTCTTTTGAACGTTTTAGTGCAAGTAATGCACTTTTCGAGATCTTCAATTACACAACTGGAACTTGGTTTCGGCTGAGATATTTGTGGACTGCAGCTTTAACAAAAATACATTATAGTAGAAGATCCGAACTTACATCGACCTTCACCGAGTTGATAACAGACTGAAACATAATTTATCATGAATTTAGTAAATTAGAAAATATGTTAAAAATGGGTTGGCTAAAAAAATCCTGGACAAACTATTTTCAATTATTTAAAAAAAAATGATTTTTAATAAAATGCCTATTGCAACATCAAGATAATAGAAAAAATGTTATATCATCACAGGCGTCTGCGATGTTGGGTAAAATTTAAATCTTTAAAATTCGCCAACTCCTAATAGGACCGAACTTTTTGTAGAAAAACCTATATCAACGTGCTTGTAATAAAACAGTGCTTATGATTATATAAAATGTTTCCTATTATCTTGATGTTGTAATATTTTATTAAAAATAATTATTTAAAAAATAATTAAAATAGTCTGTCCAGGATTTTTTGGCAACCCATATTTAATTTAGGTATTTTCTAATATACTTAATTCATGGTACGAGTAAGATTAGCGTGGCGCTTTGAGTATTTGAAATCGCCCAACTTTATGCTTTTGTGTAACCATAAAGTAAGGCAAATAGAAGCTAAATAGCGTGTCAATTATCGCAAAATCGAAAATTTAATGAGGCCTAAGTAAGCCGTTTGCAAAATTCAAGGTATTTTCAAACACGTTTTCAATATTAAATTTCCATTGAGTGATAATAATTTCCATTTATTTCACAATTCAAAGGACACATATTTTATAAACATCACAAATAATACAACATTTCAGGAATAAAACACAGAAAACGCCATAAAATTAATGAAATTATAACTATTGCGATTTGAGCTTGAACTTAAGTAAGATAGAAAATCTAATTGGCAAAATAAACAATCCTTAGATACCACGTATTTTAAAGATGATTAGATTTTCAAAATATTTAAAATGCTCTAATAATGCAGGATCTGTATTCATAAAAATTTTCAAAGAATACTAAAAACTCATAGATTTAGGAATAACTACAAATCGTATTTGCAGCATAATTGTTATCTTAAAACATTTAATTTTGTGTCAAACTTCGTGGTGTCAGGAAGTGCACATTCAGTCAAATAATGAAAATCGGGTAAACGAATAGTGACTAAAATTTCTTTTTTTGAGGGCTCCACCCCCAAACCCCGCCAGCGGGACCCCCTGCACTCTTTTGGCATTTGTAGTAGTTTGGATGAATTTATATGAATTAACTTAAAATACATGACAGTTCCCATGGTTACGTCTTAATTGACAGATTTATCAAAACCATTTCCCATAAGAAAAATGCGTCTTGAAATTCGGTTTTATCGAAAATGAAGCAAAAACGCGCAAATTACCACTCTTCATTTTCGTTTTATTTTGACTTGTTTTATCAGGAACCGTCGTCAATTCTTGGCGCCACGCTAATCTTACCCTCCCCAAATTCATGATAAGTGATAACATATGGTTCATTCTATTATCAACTCAGTGAAGGTCGATGTAGGTTCGGATCTTAGAAGTAAATTACAAAAAAATCCTCATCAGACCTCATAGGACCTGAACCTTTTTGTGGAATCACAACAAGTAGAATCAAAAACCATTTTTATGGCTTGGGAGACCAAAACCAAAGCCTAGCACTGAAGGAATACTCCGGGGCATAGACAAGCTAAGAAATTCATAAATTGCTCCAAGAAGAGAATTCATGACATATTGTCACTCGGCAAAAGGGACGTAAGGCTCCTAACAAGCCTCTATACAAGCCACTGTACCCTGAATCACCATCTTCATAAGATCGGTAAAACCGACACTAACTATGTCATCTCTGCTGGAAAGCGGCAGAAACGGCGGAACACATTTTGTTCTCATGTGAGGCAGCTTTCAAAAGAAAACTGCAACATCTCGGAAAGACGGCCATGACGCCTGGCGAGATAGCAACGGCAGCCCCTAGGCAGGTGCTGGCTTTCTTTAAAAACCTGGAGCTCCTCTAGTGAACACAGAGGGTCACATCACAATAGAGCTCCTTGGTGATAAAAAAAAAAAAACATCCTGGAACCCACAAAACGGAAAAAAAAAATTATAAAACATACTTACTTAATTGTAGACTTTTGAGGAAATAAGAGAGGTGATGCTTTTATTAGCCTCTGTCTTTCGAGATCTCGTTTAGCTTGGTGTAACATCTTTTGAAGTAATTTTTCTTTTTTCAAAAGTTCTCGATGATTATTTTTTCGTGTTTTCTTAACAAAACGATCCATTTTTTATGTCAGTAGAAGTTTACTTTGATTAAATTTATATTTAGTCGATATAATAGTTTGAAAACAGTTTTAAACTACAAATTACTTCGAACAATTCGAAGACTGCAAAGATTTTGAACAACTTTCAAGTTTCAAACGGTTTCAAACAACGTCAAACCCGTCAGTGTAGCCAACTTTTTTTATTGAAATATGAAATAAAAAACAAAGTTCCTAGGACTGCATAATTTGTATTGAAAAATTGAAATATCAGTATATATAGAACATGTAATTAAATTGTTTAGTTTTAAATTAACTTAATAGGTATAATAAAGCACTTTGCAAATGTTTAACGCTGAAAAATGGTATTGTAAATTTAAAAACGTTTGTTATAGTGATTTACGGAATGTGGCCTTGCTTTTGTTGAATATAAAATAGAATTGTATGGGAAGGAGACGATGAGTTTTATAACGATCGCGGGCATTCGTATTTCGTACTCATACATGTGGTGACAGTAGTGCGATAAGTACGACTACGTTCAGTACAGTATGTGATGTGATAAGCGAAGTGTACGCGAATTAAACACATTAAATATTCACAATGCTTGTTAGTTAACTGCTAGTCCGATAAAAATTATGTGTTGTGTACATAAAAAAGTTTCAAATAAATATTCCACACAGTCGTGCATATAAAAAAAAAAATACAAAATATGATGGACTACAATATTGATTGGATTGTGCCACACTTGCGTAAACCTTCATCAAAATTATGGAACTTAGCAAGTGCGATTACTTTCGCAGCAGTTGGCCTAGTCACCAAATTTATTATGGGTTCGTATTAATTGTTAAAATTATATCCCGAATACCCGTCTATATTAGTCAAGTGACCTGTAGCGTATCCTCTTACAGAATGGCTGAATCGCACACGAGTCTACAATCGCCAGAACATGGACAAGGCTCTGCACCGACCAGGAAACGTGCCCTTAATCACCGTATCAAATCACCACTCGTGTTTCGATGATCCCGGCATGTGGGGTACATTACGCGTGAAACACTTATTCAGTAAGCACCGAATGCGTTGGTCGCTAGCCGCCCACGATATTTGCTTCACGAAAACCTGGCACTCGTATTTTTTCATGCTCGGAAAGTGTATTCCAGTGATACGGGGTAACGGTGTGTACCAGCCGGCCGTCGATTTTTGTATCGAAAAAGTGAACAAGGGTGAATGGTTACATGTGTTCCCAGAGGGTAAAGTCAACATGACCAAAGAATACATGCGCTTAAAGTGGGGTATAGGACGTATTATTTACGAATCCGAATTAAACCCAATTATAATACCAATTTGGCATGAAGGGATGGACCAAATGTTGCCAAATGAGCCACCATACGTGTTTCGGTTAGGGAAAAAATTAACGTTTAATTTCGGTGATCCGATCGACCTCGCGCCAGTCGTTAAAAAATTACGGGCACAAAATGCGACTAGTGAACACGCACGAAAAGTTATCACAGACTGTATTGAGTCGTCCTTGTTGAAACTCAAGGAGGAAACAGTACGGTTACATAAAGAGTTTGTGGACGGTACAGCAACCTCATCCTGACGATAGTTTCATCGATTCAACGAAGTAGGAATGAACAACAAGGGATGAACTTCAACAAGCATATCACACTTCGTATTTAAGAAAATCTTGCGTGGGATTGGTAAGGAAAAATGTATGGATTATAACATTCAAGAATTGCTTCCTCTTCATTTTCCGAACAAAACTTGTTATTTTCTTCTTTATAATCAATATTCGTATTGATAATATGCTATATTAGCATTTGTATACTCTCAAAAATAATTTTCTATCAAAACACATTGATTTGTAATCAATTTATTAACACTAATACAATGGAAATGTTGAATTTACTATAATTATTATTCAATACATTTTATTTTATTCTTATATTTCTCGCTTCTTTTCCTTATTCTTAACAATTTCATAAAGATATCTTTTTCCGATTAAAATTTTCATTATCCTTGATTTATTCATTAAATTTTTTTTTTCTGAACAACGACTTAAAAATACAATCTGGAATTTGATTTTTCAAAAAAACTCTTTAAAATTGAATGGAAACTAAAGTTATAAAATATTAGGCGTTTTGAAATTGAAAATTTAAAGGCTATATGAGCAGAGTTTTAGTTATTTTTGTAGTATTTGTGTACCTAAATGATATGCTCAACAACAAATGAAAGTATAAAAATGTAGTTTTTAATAGCATGGTCAAGGTCGTACCCGTGAAGAGGGGTTGGGGGGTAAAAAGGTAGGGTACCTGCTCTCATCTGGGCCATGACTACCACCAATTTATTTCGGTAATCAATTATGTGTCAAAGATTAAATACTGTCATATTTATATAAAACTGTAGGCAAAATACAATTTATAGGTTCTCCTATTTTAAAACTTTCACTGACTATTGATATCTGTTGATTGTATAAATCTGGAGCCACTATAACGCAATAGAAAAAAGTGTTATTATTTTTTGACGTGATAACGTCTTATAAATTGATGTACTACGGCAGCCAGTCTGAAAAAGAACGTCCATTTTGTCTCGTTCCATTTGAGCCTGTGCGTGCAAGCGAGAACGCGATACAAGTGATAGATAGGCACGATATTGTTGTTGAATCCTAGACAACGTGTTTTGTGTTTTTCTTGTACAATTTATTTAATAAGATTTAATTAATTTTTTTGCCTTCATAATTTGCAGTCTGATTTTATTTTGAAAAAATTTTTAATTTTCAATTAACTCCTTAGTATTATACAAAATAATAATAATTTAGTGATAATAATTCAATTCATACAAGTACGCAATTTTTCTTCAATTAGGTGTTCTTTATGACGTTATCACGTAAAATTATCGTCCGTAAACCGACTTTACAGACAACCATTTTTTTTTTTATTTGAGTGTTTTAATGTCAATGGTCATATCACGACTGTCTGACATACATAAAATTTCTGTAGGTCTTGAATCTTAATTTTATATCTAGCGATATGACGGGAATCGAACCCAGTACCACTGATGTATGTAGCGGAGAGAGCAGTTGCTCTAACCGCTGCGCCATCAAGTGGTTTGTTATTATTTTTACGAGGTTCGTTTCAGTTAACATTTTTTGTACGTTTAAACGTATATACTTACTTTGTGCATATGTCTTGAGCTTAATTTTGGGCGTTTTTAAACGATAGTCGCTCGAGACCAAGTACTGGTATTATTTGTTCAGATTTGTACAGTATAAGTTCATCTAATACACAAACTAATCCGTCCAAACATAGTCATAGATTATCTGGAACGCTATTTTGCTGTTCATGTACGGAAATGTACGGTTTGGCTGTTATCTGGAATGAGCCTACGGTTACTGTCTAATGAATGAAGTGTTTCGATGAATGGTAAACTTTTTGAAAGAAGTCTATTTGAGACATTCTTAGTTATGTGTGAAAATATTTTTATCTATTCTCTTCGGCAAGGATTGAAAAAAATAGATAGAGTAAAATTTATTTTCAAAATAACTTAAACAGTACAAAACTTATAGAAAGAATAATTAACTCAAAAAATTTTCAGTTTTCTTAATATTTAAATTGTTAAAGAGATCAAAAGTTTTCTCTAATACTCATTAAAATGATTTTCCTCACTTGAGCTAGTAACATTTTTTTTGTAACAAAAGGCGTAGCAACTGATACCGATAGATAATGCCGTAATTAGTCATTGACTTTTAAAGCAAGACTCAGATAATTGTAACAAGGACCTTTAACTGTGAAAACAACAAAGAAAGATATAAATTTACAATTTTCAATACACAGAATAAATTTTTCAGAGTTGCTATCCTCTAAAATAAAACGTTATTGCGTATGTGGTGATGATTAAATCATATAGATCCCCCTTTTTCAGGGGAAAATAAAATAAATGAATTGATGGACAATATACAAAAACTCGCTATAATTGTATACTGCGCAAAATTTGTATAGTAACTGTACGATTTTATTTTCATCTAGAACAAACTTTTAGTCAACATAAATAATTGAATTCTCTGGACATTTGGATAAATGATAATTTTTAATCGATATATAGTTTTGTCCCACTTTAAGATAAGTGATAAGTTCTTCTAAAGTTCAATTACGATATCCCTTTTAATCTTATATTAAATTCCATCATTTGAATGATCGAAAATCGACGAATTCTTAGATCTATTATGTTTTAAACATGCAATTTTTAAAGAAACGTCAGTTTCTAAAAATACTAAAAAATATTTCCCAGATAATAATGTAATATTTAAGACAGACAATTAATGAATTTAATAAACATTTCACAATTTTACCACGAATTTGTTTGGCATCAACATATTGCATCAATATTTTGGAAAATGAAACGATTTTTCATCATCATATAAAATATCTTGCTTAAATCTTATACTACAAACAAACATGAACTATATTTGGATCGAAAAATTGTAGGTCAAAAATTTTGATTTCGAATAGAAATCATCTTTGACTCAATTATTTTTTGGGCTGTAACATTCCATACTTTCAAAACTCCTCTACTCAGTGAATATAACTTTGTGGCTATACAATGTATGTCATTTAATGTACATGCCACACGTTTATTAAATAAAAATTATCTATAAGTTACAAAAATTTATAGTTTGAACTATTTCAATAACGTTCTATTATCTATTTTCTGAAAAAATATTCCGCTAATCTACCGCCAATTATTTTACAATCAGAAAACTAATGTTCAGTTTTATCATCACAATAATCATAGTTAATGCACAAAGTATATTTTAAACTATGGTTTTTCTTATTGAAAGTTAGTTATTTTTCTACTGTGCTTCCATATGAATCTTGTTCATTTAAACCAAGTAATTACGCATTCTACACATTTTTAATAATAGTTTAACTTGGACCAACATATTTTTATAAAAAGTTTTATTGAATGTTTTTTAAATCTTAATATAATTCACTTAACTAGAGTTATTAATACCTAAAATTGCGCCTCTTTATTAGTTTTAACTCGGACACAAAAAACGCAAATGAGTGGACCGGAATCAATACGTTTTTTGTTTGTTTGAAAGCTAATAGGTTCGTTCTCACAGTGAACTGGATTTGGATTTGAACTGTTAAGTGTGCGTACAGCAGACTTTCGAGTTTTAAATTCAAATCAGCTCTTCCATGCACTGAATGAGTGTGCACACTCAACAGTTCAAATCCAAATCCAGTTCGCTGTGAGAACAAACCGAATGTAATCGAAATGACTCTTATAGTATATGTGAGTTTTTTTTTTCTTTTAAGAAAGGCATTTTTAACGAAAACGTATTCAATGATAACAATATTTACAAAAAGAAAAAGCTTATGGTTTCTTATAACAATAAGCAACTTTTTTCTACAAACAGTTTCCTAATTCCCAAACAAAAATCATCAAAAATGTTCATACTATTATCAATATAGTATAAAATTGACTTATTTTATTTGTAAAAAAGCTCCTGTATCTTGAGAATCAACACACACTGTTTTCTTATACTAAAAATTTGAGGTATTATCAAATATCTGTTGTTAGTTTTATGGCTATTTGGGTCTAAATTAAAATTTTCATATAGTATAATGTCGAAGGGGTTTGTAATTACAGATAACTAAGTTAATATTAATGGTTACCATTGTAAATGAGTAACTAAAGTATTACTAAACTTTCGAAAATGAACTAATAGAATTGATAATCTTAACAACAGGACATTTTCAAAGAGCAGTGCCACTCAACTTTCGTATACAATACCTCTTAAGTTAGTTAATATAGTTAGAGTGCTCTTTTTAATGTGTTACAAACGCACAAATGTAAAAGTTAACTTTTTCACTTAACACGTTATAAGAGAGAAAATGAAAACTAAAAAAGCACATAACAGGGATTATTTCTGACTATAATTTTTGCACAGAAAAATATTTTTAATTATTTTAATTAATGGTTCTTCGTTTTTAAAAAAAAAAAGAAAGAAATAATTACCATTTTTATATAATAAATATAGTAAAACAATGATTGTAACATAAATCGGGATACAGTTCCTATGTTAAAAATTCAAATTTTATTAGCTACTATTAATTATTTAAGTAAATTTTGGAAATCATCTAAATCAGGGGTTGACAAACTTTGGTTGTTAAAGGGTCAAATATTTTACGTGGGGCTTAGTGTGGACCGCACTTGGGCAATGGCGGATCTAATGGTAAATATTTCAGCAAATGCTGACTAGAAACTAGTTGAGTTAAATAACTTCAATATAATTTTTTAAATAAAAATTATACATAACAAATACTATTTAAGGATATAATAAAAATCAGTATTTTTTTATAGGAATCAAATTTTTTTAAACAGAATTACTGAGTACAAAACTTTTTATATTTTTCTGAACTATGGATCTTTTTCAGTAGTTCTTTTTTGCTTGGAAGAAGAACTTTTTTGAAAATTCGGGACAATACGGGACAAAAAACCTGAATCCGGGACAAATATTGCTTCTAGAAAAATCCGGAACGCAAGGTGGAAATCCGGGACGTATGGTCACCTTAGATAATACTAAAATGCGAAATTTATACATATAAAAATAAATTTGGGAGTCTATGGGCAGTGGCGTAGCTACCGCAATGCCAGTGTAAGCAAAGCTTACGAGCCCTCAAGCAACTGGGGTCCGGCTCGGGCTTTGAAAATTTGCAATTAAAAGTAACACCGCACTAGGCGGAACTATACTGCACAGCACGACAGGGCGCGTCAGAATTTGTGAGAAATTTTTGCTGGATATATATCGTATTACTAACCGAGAAACATAATTCCAACGTAATTCTATAATTAGGCCCATGTCATTTTGTAAATTTTGCTGAATATGGGGGGAGGGGTAGTTTTGTGGGACCGGGGGCCCTTCTCGATGTTTGCCCACAGGCCCAAAAATTGTAGCTACGCTACTGTCTATGGGTACGAATTACGATTCTTCAATGACCTCCATAGTTGAATTGAAGTAGAGATTCACTAATTGATTTAGTTTTTAAGCTGCGTGTTCTAAATTTGGCTTGAAATCAAGTTACACTTGAGTCATAGATTAATGTTTAAATGGAAAATTATGTCAAGCATTTCTTTCACAAGTTATTTCATTTACAAGTCGAAATTTTAAACAACATCATTTACAGAAAATGTCCAACTGCTTGACTTGATAAATCCCTAAACTAAATCAATTGACCGATTAATATGGGTGATTTTCATTACAATTAAATTTGGGTAAAGTATTTCTTGTAACGTATTTTCATAGTTTTCCTCAATGGTTAATATTTTTGTCTTATTTCTAAAACTATTCGAAAGCTATCACAATTTTGTTCCCTTATACCAACTTTGAATTTTCTGCCCAATGGAAGTTTCATTTCTTAACATATGCTTTTTAGTTTTTATATTTATTTAATAAAATTGAATACTTTGAGAATATTTGGAAAGGATAAAAACTACTATTGAAATAAATTTAGTCCTAATATAAACTAATGTTTTGGATTGGTGCATTACGGAAATGTTTAAATTATTCAGGAGCCAAAAATGTTTGGAAATTACTGTCATAAAAGAGCGCTTCTTTTATTCAGTACTAGTAATAGAATATATTTTACTTGAATACTACCATTAATGCAGAGCAGAAAAAAATCACCCTTATTAATGGAACAAATAAAGAAACCCCAAATTAAAATATTTTGCAGCTAAAGAACTTTGTACAATCAGCAGATTAGCGATCCATGATAAAACACTTACAAAATAAACACATATACTTAAGTTGTATTATACGTATTTTTTTTTTAATTTTTCCGTTAAATAAACTTCAAAAACCCACATGCAATAAATGTAAAAATTGTTTCACTGAAATAACATGCTTAATGATTTTCACATAATGTGACTGTTACTAGCGTGACGTAAGTCTAAAAAATAATTTTTGCAATTTCCACATGTCGTTTGTTTTACATAGGTATCAAAAGCATTTAAGTTATTGGAACAACTTTTTATTCGAAAAAATTGCAATGCACATTTCCCAGCTCTTTATTTACATACATAGGTCAGGAACGATTGATGCAATCATAATATGCTATTTTGCCGTGACTTGAATTCAAATGAATGAGTCAACAAACTTATTCATATTTTCATAAGTTTTTAGTATTTTGAACCGATCATTTTTTTAAACAACTCAGTCTGCAATTATTTAAGTGTAAATTTTCTCACTAGCGTTTACTTATTATTTCAATTAATTAAAAGCATTCGTCTCTTGGCTTGTGGTCAATGTCTATATTTAGAAAACTATTTCTATTATTGTCAAGTACTAGACAGACTCAACGTTTATAACATTACGTATTGACTTTTCAAATATACGAGCTGTATTTAAAGAAATTTAAAAAAAAATCATGAAGTTTTCAATCTAAAATAGTCACAATTTTGAGAACGTGTGAGAGTATTATTTGAATTAAATAACTGGAATAGTGCAAGATACTTCGCGATTTTTAAAAAAAGAAATTTTTTAGTTTCGAGAAATTTGCAATTTCTTTACCATTTTATTGGTGTTAAGTGGCATGTTACGGCGATTTTATGATGTAAAAGTAAATGAATAAGTATAAGTTAAAAAAGGAAAATAAAAACTTTTTTCCGTACTTATGTAGTAGCCAGTTTATAATTTAGGCGTTTTCTTCAAGTTTTTGCGAAAAGGTGATTTCATTAAACAGTTTTTACTTAATATTTTGATTATGTACTTTCTTATTCCGGCTTTTTTTATATAATCCAATGTTTAGAAAAATTATGAAACATGAGGTGAAGGGTAATTTAAATTCCGCATGATAACTCTGTGACCTCTCAAATTTTCATTTTTGTATTTAGAACAATATTTCGAAATTTTAAGACTAATTTAGTATAGCCAAAAAAATAAAATTTACACGAGGTAACGCAAAAATTTCTTTCTTATCTCATAAATAACGATAGTGTACCTAGGCGGAAGTTATTTTTAGTACCTATTGTGCTAGTTTTATATTTCATCATAAATTTAATATTAATTTTTTGTAAAAAAAACGCAGTTTTTAAAAGTTGCTTTCATATTCTAGGGATGAACAGATTCATTTAGAGTATGGGCTACTTGTATTTTATCTTAAGTTTTGGGGTTCATCTAGTGGCGTAGGTATTATGGCTATAGAGGCTCGTTGCTTGACTCGATTTTCAAAATATTAGACTAAAACTAAATCAATCTCAAGTTAAGATTGTGATCGACTCATTGTCTACCCCTGGTCCTAGTTAATACGGGGGATTCAGGTCAAGTAGTTAAACATTTTTTAACGAATTATGCTTGACATTTTGACTTGTAAAAGCCAATACTTGGCTTGGTTTGACATTTGAATATTGCTATTTGACTCGAATTTGATTTAATTTTTAGTCATGTGTAAGCCAAGACGCTTTTAAACCAATCCAAGTAATGAATCCCTATTTAATACCGAAAATCAATATGTTTAATTCAAACGATAATATCACCAATTTCAAGCCAATGGGAACCATTCAAAAAAGTTTATTCTGAAAAATTTTATTTCTAGTCATTGTATTTAAAATTTTAATTTTGTTCCGAATTAATATTCTATTTATTATTAATATCAAATTAGAATAGGCATTTAGTTACCAAAAAAAAAATATTGAAAACCCCACCAAAAGAAAACTTACTGTAAGTTTCCAAAAGAAATAAACTGAAAAGCATAGTGCGTATACTTATCTAATCGCGTCAGAAGCTTACTTCTTTACAACTATAAAATTTGTACTTGCAAAAGTTTTTAAAAACAATTTTTATCGTTAACTTTTACAATTAAATATTTTTCTAATATTATCAGACCTATAAAAATACCTAAAATACTTTAATACTTAAATATCATGAAACTCATAAAATCTATCATCGTGAAATATAAGAGAGATTTACCAATTTACTTCATTTGTGCTAACTTTAGTGGCGCTGTGCGCCGAAACAATTAACAAGTCATTTTCTACTTGTCTTGATTTTTAAGGTACTTGACTTGATTTTCAAGCTACTTGATTCTAACTTATATTTAAAAAAAATAACGTCAAATCCTAATATTTAAATATCAAGTCAAAGTTGAATTAATTCTCCAAATAATCGTTTCAAAGTTAAAACGATAAGCTCAATTCATTGCACAAAATATCCAGTTACTTGACTTGATAACTTCCTACAACACGCCAAAGAAGTAAATTTCAAAAACGTTCAAGTTAAAAGAGAGTTTAAAAATGAATCTTATGATTGCCAATATAAAATTTTCTAGTTCACTAATTTATTTGGTTACATAGTACACATTTTAATATGAGTCCCAACAATGTAAGAATGTCTCAGTTGTGACACTGTTAAGCTGATTTGATTTATCATGTCCTTAACATACTATTGAAACATGACTTGGTCTCATCAATTAAATATGGTACTAGTTGATTCAAAGCTAATTTATTTTTCTAAAAATAATTTCTAAATTTTCAATTTGAAAAATCGAAATTCCTATTTTAATATCATATATAGTTTCCAGAAAAAATATTTCTAAGTCTTGACAGACATTTAAAGTTGCATTTTGTTATTAATATTTTATAAGTTAAAAAATAACGCACAGTAACAAAGTACCTATTTTAAAATTTTTTGATCGTTAAACATTTACGTCTTTTATTAAAGACTTAATCTATGCTATGTATTGCAAATATGGTCATGTAAAAACAAGGCCTTTAATGGGAAGATATAGTCGCGTGGAATTAGGGTAGTGTAAATCAATGTATGTTCAAAAAAAAAATGTTGAAATAGGATTGAATTGTATTGTGTCGTGTTTAAATAGGCATAGGCAAAGTTTGCTTCAAGAAGTGCATCTTTTGAAACTAGTCAAAGTTCTAAATGTTTTTTTTTAATCGAAACAGTACATACTGTAAATTATGATGTAAGTATGTATTATTACGATTCTATGTAATTAAAAAAAATTGTAGTAAAATTTGTAGAGAAAATCAGAGGTAGATAAAAATCACTTGCTGTGACTTAAAAACCTTTTATCTAGTTCTGATGAGACAAAAAGTTCAAGTCGAAACGACGAATTTTTCAAATGTTATCTTTTGTCTTCCGAGTTCGTTTTATTTTTTATGATTATATGAAATTTTATTTATGATTTTCGTTCAATTCGACACATTTTTGTCCGGCTTGTAATTGTTATTGATTTTTTTTTAGGATATGGTTAAGTTAACATTATATAAAACTGTTGTAAAGAAATGTAAATATGTATTGATTTCGTTAATCTTTGAGAAAAAAAAAAATAAACAAAATTTAAATTATTATTGGATTTTGTGAGAATTTTATGTTTTTGCGGCACATTTTACCTATTATCCTTCAACTTGTTTGTATCCAATGTTTTCAGGGTTAATTTTTTCAATAAAAATGACAACGATGATGAGCCTCAAGACTACCCTGACGATCCACCAATATTGGAGTACCCACCCAAATGTGATTTTACCTTATATGGGTTCTTTAAAATTTTAAGGTGAACTACGAGGCTCACAAACCCTACTCTGCACTTAATTTAAAGCTAATTAAATTGCCTACAAATTATATTCAACAAGTTCTGCTCGTAGGGTCAATGGCTTCGACGCAACTTCGATCCAAAAAAGGTTTAAAACTAAAACTTTCAATTTAAAAAAAGAAAACTGACCTATTTCTAAAGTGCCGTAACTCGGTAATTCATTGATGTGCAGAGCTGCGGTTGGGCTTAATTTGTAACAAATTTAACGCTTTTAAAAACGTACAGCATAGCTTTCGAAGAAAAATGCATGGATTAGGAGATACCTAGCAGAATCTGAAACAAGTTCTAAACTTCCATGGTTTTCCTGTATAATAATTTTTCCACAACTTTTGAGAGTTGCAAACTTAATAAAATTATACAAATAATATTAATAAAATAAATATCAAATACTAATAGTATTTAAATATCAAGTCAAAGTTGAATAAGAAGAAGTAGTTAAAAAGAATACATAGCCTTAATGGGTCCAAACAACATACTAAAAGATCAGAGATAGGTACATCATGTTTTGCGAATTTATTGTTGATTTTGACTGGTCTATATATCAAAAGAATTCTAAAACATTTTGCTCCTTAAATTTTACTCTAATAGACAACAAATTTTGAAGAAATCTACTTCACATTGTGGACTACTTAATAGGATTTTTTTTTACTAACTTCTAAACCTATGTTACTCATGAATATAAATAGTATAAAGTTTAAGGATTCATCAAAAAAATCGATCTTATTTTAGAATTGTATTATTAATGTACAATAACTAGATTTTATTTAAATATTAGATATACTATATAAATAACTATAGACTAAATTCTAATACTATCTAAATACTATATAACTATAGATCTACAATAATTATTATTGAGCTCAATTTTACAAAGTGTAGCGTTAACAAATAAACCTCTTGCAAATTACAGATTCATTCAACGTTATTAAATCCATTAATTAAATTAATTTTCTAGTTCAGATGCGTAACGGGTGAATTGATCAGGGCCACAATCCATTGCAATAAGATATAAAATAAAAATATACTTATATTGCTCCATATTTTATTGGAAAAATTAATTTTTTAAAAATGTGAGAAATATAAAATATCCAATCAATTCATAGAATTCTGATAAGAAATACTCTATTTCGTAACAAATTATCGTACATATCTTAAACATACAGATCAAGTGGTTTAGATTTGATATAGTAGTAAATTAAACAAATAAATTCCTAGATTTTTTTATCGATTTTTTTATCGAATTTTTATATTGTACATTACATACTTAAAGACAAAAACTTCATTAAAAGTTCTACTTATTAACAGATTTTCCTTCAAATAATGTTGAAACCATAATAAAAATATAAAAACCAATTATTGAATCATTTATTATTAAGCTCATAATCCTTTGTAAAAGTAGGTTATTAGTTTATACGAAACACTAATTGTAGTATAAAAATAAAAATATAAGATAATAAATATAAGAAATTATAGAAGAAGTTTTTAGGAAATCTTATTACCTAAAAATGTGTCTAGTACTTATATTAAAATCATTTGTTTAAGTCCACGATTTACTTCAAGGCTAACAGTAAATTTTACAATAATTTTTGCGTAAATATAGAAAATAGATTTCACTCAGTAATTGCATAACACAATGACAAATCTATTATTATCATTAGGTAATGTTTAACATTGAATTTATAATGTAACTTTCATTTTCTTTAATTGTTGCTATTTCAAGTTGTTGTTTAAACAAATCTCAAAATAGCATTTATCTATAAGAAAGTAAAAGGAAGTAGAGAATGAGGTGATGAGAGCTCATACTTTCTTCTTCGTTGGCATTTAAATTTTTTTCATTAAATAATACATCAATGACAATGCTGTTTGAATTTAAAAAAATTGCCAAGTCAATCTGTTGAATATTTATACGGTTTTAATTTATTAAAGGCATTTTTTCAAATCACATATTAATGAGATTTATTTGGAGCTTTTGAGGCCAATTTTTTTCCTTGACATAAAAACAATGGTAGTGAAAACAAGTCTAAAATAGAAAAAAGTAAATCCTCACAGTTTTATATTACAAACCTAATACGTTGCCACTTAGTACGTACTAAATCTATAAGTCATAGTTCATGATTTATGAGTTCAAAACAACTATAAACGAATAATATTTTAAAATTAAACACTGATTAAATTCGAAAAATCTTCAACGATTAAACTTTTGCCTTGATAATATACCTACTAATATTCTACTCGAGTAATGCTCTTTAAGTCGTAAATGTATAGCGAGTAAAAAACAATCCTTTGTAATATTTGAAAAGAATTTTTTGTAAGTACAAAAGAACTAGATGTACAAATTAAAGGACAGTATAAAAACATCCCAGATTTTCCCGTGACATTCAGAGCTGCAAATTGGCCACAGAGAAAAAAATAAAAAATTATAATAAAGCTCTCAATTTGAAATTTTTGAATCTGGAAATCAAAATCCTTTAGCATCAGCGGGTTTTGCATAATCGTAAAAAAAAACTAACAAACTAAAAAATTCAAAAACTTAAATATTTTTTTAAATGTATATTTCCGCTTCAATATCCTTTCAGTAAACGTAACATGTACAAAGTCATCGTCAATCAAAATAAAAAAGGTATTTTTAAGTGAGAAAAAAATATAAGAAGGATTCTGAGAACTTTACAAAGTTATATTAATGAAGTTTCATGGAAAAAAAGTTTTTGAAAGAAAAGTATTATTTTTTTATTTTTTTCAAATTCAACATCAGGATCTGTGCCCTATTATCCAATTTGATGATAGGATTTTGACGTGATTGAAATCGTTCTCAGTGGAAGAATCTTCAACTAGAAATTCGTCAAGTCAAGTAGATGGACATTTTCTTGAACGAGTTATTGTTATATTGTATTGTGTAAACGAAATAACTCACGATTTTTTCATGCTTGACTACCCTAGATTTGCGATTTCAAGATCAATATTGGACTTGATTTTAAATCAAATTTAGTTTAAGTAACTTGAAGATCGAATCAAGTAACTTTTGAAAGCAAATCCAGCAATGACGCTGTATTTAGTATTATAACATTTAGTATCTCAGAAAAACATTGACATTACATGAATTACGAGGTAATAGGTTTTTCCTAGTGTCCTGAAAACATTTTCATGTTATTTTTTTAAAAAATGTCTGCTGCCAGGCGTCACAGTACTTTCTTTATAAAACTCGCTGTTGGTTAAAAGAACATTAATAAAGCTCACCAGTGGATAAAAAATTCTAAATTAAAAAGTATTTAAATATCTATATGAACAGAACCATATGCATACACAGCGTTTATGTATATACGAACTCTGACTCTTAATTCCAGAATCGTCCTTACTCAAAATTTCCCAGGAAAAAGTTTCAAATAAAAATTGTAGGCATTAATGCGTCTAAGAACTATAGCAAGCTTAAAGAAAATCGTTGGAGCCGTTTTTGAAAAAAAATTGAGCTTTTGGTCAATCGATTTCAATCAATAGCTTTTCAGCACAACTAGATGTAATATAAAGACAAAATTCCAAGTTTGGTGAAATTTGGATAAAGCTTTCGATATGATATCGTTGTCACACACAGGCATGTTTCCAAAAACCAGTTTTTTTGACTCATGGGACCTCAAAACATGAATTTCCGGTGAAAACTCGAAATCAAAAATTTGACCCGATTGCAATACTTTACTATATAGTAGTAAAAGAAAGTAAAATCAATGAGATGATATTGAAGTTCACGTTTTATTAATTTTTTTATTACCTAGGTAATTTTTTTCATAAAAATTCAAAAATTTCAGCTTGTATTGAGAATTTTTTAGCTTTTAGATATCTGCTTACATTTTTTGTGCGACCTAAATTTTTATAGAGCATTTGATGGTCGAAGTCAAAAATTATTTTTTGTTTTGATCGAAAATAACTCCACACCAAAATATCGTGCATAGATATTTCTTATAGTCAGTCAAATTGAAGATGATTATATTGTCTTAAAAAATATTATTAAGCAAAAAATAAAAAAAATATTGTGGTCCATGGATTTTTTTAAAAATAAGAACAAGAACAAGAAATTTAGAAACTGTTGTAGTTTTCTTATGTTTATTCAAAAACTACTGACGTGAAAAATTTTAATTTACAGATTCAAAAACTAGTTTTTTAAAAGTTACGTTAAAATTAGATATATTAAAAAAAAACATTTTTTAGATAATTTTAGTGTCTACTGCAGTGATTCTCAATCTATTTTTGTTGTGGTACATTTTTAAGAGTTTCAAAATTTGGAGGTATACTATTTCAATAAGATAGTTTAAAAGAATTTTACTTATTTTAAACAATTAGATACGTAACATTCAGTATTCAGGATAACCATTCATCGTTTTTACCAGCACAGACCGATTATTTAGCCCGAATGTAAATAATAATGAAAGATTATTATATTCCGGGTTTAGTAAAACTGTAGAAACAGTAGAAAGAAAATAATTTTTGTTTCCATTTCTTAAATTTGGTTGCACACAAAAGCGGTAGTGGTTGATAATCACTGTTTTAGTATAATTTTGTTTGTTTTTCGTTTTTCATAATAAATTAGCTACTTATATTTATTTTTTTAATATTCTTTAAATAGGTGCTTCCTGTTTAGACGCTTATTATTGTCTTTTCAAAAGATATACCGTTAAATTATTTTGTTAATTCGGTAAATTGGATGTGTTTATAAACACGTTGATCAAAATTTAAATTGGAAAGGTCAAGAAATCATAATGAATTCAAAAACGAATGAAGTCTTAATGACTATGCAAAACGTAAATATAAGAGTTTTTGCAATAGGTTGCAAAACTAGCACGTGTTGCAAGTCTCTTCTATATTATTAATAATAATTAGCCAGAAGACCAAAAAAACAACACAATATATTTTGCAAACATTTAAAAATTATATTTTTCACTAGGCGATGTTTTGCTGAGTAATCTTTTTTCCTAATTTGAACATTTTCCTGAAATAGTATAGTTGAATAAATATTATGTCTAAGTAATTGTAACAATTATTTTTCTATTTAAAAATGTATTACACCGTGAAGTAAACATATGTATATAATGCAGGTTTTATTATTATTATTATTTCTTTTTTAAATTTGATCTTATTCAAGGTAACTTGTGTTGAACGTCATGGTAAGTATTAACTCGTAAATACATATATACCAGATACCTACTTACATATATAATATTAAAACCATGTAGATGTAATATAATAATGTTATCTTTAATACACAATCTGGTTTTGGTCATATTATTTTCTCGATTCAATGATATCCTTCATTTTATAGTTCGTGTTTTCAAATGCAATTCTATTAGTTTTTAACAACATTTTTTCATTACTTTTTCAGAAAATTACCATTAGCTAATTCATGATAAATATAAAAAACAAAAATAGGTTTGATAAAATAAAAAATATGATTCTAGTTTTACATAACTGAACAATAATCAAAAACAGGGTAATTAGGATTTAGTAAAACGATTAGCTACCAACAAGCTAGTATTCTACATCTTTACGAACATTATAGGAATATAGCTCGTACAATAGACATGAACCTCAATATGTACCTACTAAGTATTAACAATGAAATGTTCTGAAAAAGAAATTTTTTGCAAGTCATCATGTGCTCCATAATCAGGCTTTCAAATTAATTTTCAACTATTAAATGTATTTATCGCCCACATTTTAAAGATAAGTAAGATATTCATAATATTATGTTATCAATACTTTGATTTTAATAGGTTCTAAAATGAATTAAGGTACAAAATATAATCTTGTTAAAGCTTTCAATGGTAACATTGAGAAGTAGAATATACAATCTAGTCTGGTAAGACTAGAATATTGCCCTAAACACTAATAGTCCTGGCGTCAAATCTCCAATGAAAGTAAGTACCAATAAATTCGTCGGTCACTAATGACCATAACAGTAGAAGAGACCTTAAGTTTCGAAAAAACCAGGCTCATGATTTTCTCTTCTGATTTTTATACTAACTTATATTTTTATTTTTTTGGGTGTTTTAAGTCGCTTTAACAGCTAAGGTCATATCAACACTGTCTAAACACATAAACTTTCTATTGGTCTAGGATTCAACGGGGATCGAACCCGTACCACTTGACGCATGAAGTGGAGAGAACTACTGCTCTAGCCACTGCGCCAATAGGTGGCCCTTACACTAACTTATGATTGAACGTAAGAAATAAAAAATAAATTTCTTATCAAAATTTGATTTAACCAACTTTTATCAAAGTTACAGTCCATCAAAAGTAAAGTTATCTACATTTGGGCAATTTTAGAGTGTAGTGGTAAAATGAATTTCAACTCTAAATTTTTAAGAAAAATATTGCTAATATTTAAAATTTCAATGCTTAGACTAATTTTAGCACTAAAAAAGTGGTTGCGTGTACTTATGTACGCGCGTGAGAAGTTATACTTCTTTGGCATCATTAATATTAGTTTTTATTAATTGAATTCAAATAATCAATTTTAAAAAAAATGTAAATTAATATTTAATAATAATAATATTTATATATATTTAAAGATATAATTATTAAAAATTAAATTAATAGAATAATTTTTTAATTTATATCAATAAATAATATCTAAAGGAAGCTGCCAGACGTTTATAAAATTTGTCAGGATCATTTTTCTGGTTTACAATTCATGCATGTCATGAAAACGAAGCTTCATAGAAATTGCGAAATAAAGTAAGTAGTTACTTTTCAAAGTAAATGTCTTAATCTTATTCATATCTTGTGTTACTAAATTATTATTATAAGATGGTTGAATCATTTCAGAATCCCAGATTTCGTGATAACTAAGAATATGCATGAAATGCAGACGTCATTTTCATCACAGCTACTGCAAAATTCGAGAAAAGTAATAACTTATTTTTTAATAATATGTGTCATTTGTGTATATAATTATTTTTAATTTAAATATAAAAATAAATAAAACAAAAATTCAAATTACGCGCGATATGAAACCGAGTATTTTTACGGCCAACTTTGTTTTGTTAATTTTTGTCTCAAGATGGCCGCCCATCTAAAAATTTCACTCTCATCATTTTTTCATAACGCGCCTAAAGAAGTATAACTTCAAAAACTAAACTAATTGTGCACTCTAACCGTGCATAAAATTTTTAATTGTCCTATTTAACTAAATGTCCTTAACCAACCCTTACTGTATATTTTTTTAATCTCCTTGTTTTAGGTGTATAGAATAATTTGACAGGAATTTATTTAGGACAGTTGGACAATCTTTCCAACAGTCCGGCCAATAGGTTCTTCAAAGTGTTGCAAATTGTTGGGGTATCGTATTCTCTGTGCTTATTATATTATTATGTAGTGCTTAGAGTTTTTTCATTTTTGATGAGGCCGCTACTGGCCAAACGGGACTATCATACAGCATGTATCGGTCTAACCAACTAAAGCTTTTGTACAGTAGTATAGCACATTCGACTGTATAAGTGAGGATTTCCTGTTCATTATTGGATAAAGCTTGGTTAGCCTAGAATGTGCAACTGTACTTTTTGTTGTTGTGTGTACCTATGCCAGCTCAGCCTGGTGTCTAAGTATACTCCAAGATACTTCACAACTTTCGATTTGGGTTTCTATGGTATCGTTGTTTGGCCATACCTACAATTTTCGAGGTATTGCAGGTCGTCTGAGAGTGAAAATTTGTGCCTCGCATTAACTCGGATTTGGTGTTAGTTGCCCTTGCTCCATCTAGCTACACAAAGAATTAACGATTTCTTGGGCTAAATTTAACTTTTAAACAATTTAAATTTAATTGAACCGGGATAAATTATCTCAAATGGGGTAAAAATTAGATTTTTGGAGGTAGTAAGGCAATTTTTGGAAATAGCTATTTTATCGACGTGTTAGTATTTCCGAAGACTTTATTAAAAATGTTCTTACATCAAAAAGTCCCAATTCTGAAATTATTGTATCAAACATGAAATATCATTTACCCAAAATCCAAAGGGCGAAAGTGTTGGTTCCATGCGTTTTGATCCCCGGGCAAAATACCCCCCTTGACAGAATATCCCCACGACAAAATATCCCCATGACAAAATATCTTCAGACAAAAAGTCCTCATAGATTAAGGGAAAATCGTATTTGCAGCATAATTTCGATGTTAAAACATTTTGTTTTGTGTAAAACTTCGCGGTGTTGAGAAGTGCACATTCAGTCAATGAATGAAAATCGGGTAAACGAACAATGACTATAATTTCTTCTGTTAATTATAATTTATTTTTATATTGACTGTCTCCTTTTCAAAATGAGAGGGGTAATATCGACTTACGCAAAAATATTTTGGAGTAACGCCAAAAAAAGTTCCCCGATCGCTGGCATAGATAAACAATGGGTCTTTGATATCCTCAGGTAGCTCACTGGTGTAAAAGTTTTGTAAGGTTGATCCCAGAATAGAACCTTGTTTTAATACCCCTTTTCGCTGATTAGCTGAGCCAATAGGAATATAACCTGTAAACTTGCGTCTTCCAAGAAAGAAACTAGATTTTCGTAAAAACTTCAGTTTGCTCGTTGTATAGGTACAGATGCATGTAAATATATATTTGTTAATTAATATAACAATAAGACATACTAAATGTATAGATAATCTCTTTAATTAGATTAATAAAAATGTTTTACTATTTGATGAGTTTTATTGTTTTATATTCATACTTAATTGACGACAAAAAATTAAATATTTCAAGTTCAATACAGTCTGTTAATCGTCTGAAAGATATGGTAGGTTTATGAAATACAAATAACAAAGTTCAAGCAAGTTAATTATTATTTTAAATACGCAGTCTGTAATTAAAAAAAAGAGGTGAATACTTCTCTTTAAATACTAGACAATGATTAATTTTTTTTAGATATTTTTTTAAGACATTATATCTACTTATTCAAATTATCAAACATTTCACAGTTATGTTTATGTAGAGATTAATTGATGACAAAATATTTGAAATGGGAAAAAAGGATTTACCAGCAAGATTTTCAGATACTTAATTTTTCTTTTTATATCTTAAAAAAATACATATTTGCATTAAAAATTCCATTAAATTTTGTCTAATTTCGATATAATTTACATAAGATAGATATATATATATATATATTAAATCTAACAAACCAATTATAACAGGTAAAATCAGTTATCATTTTGTCTTTTTGATACTTTTCATTAAATTACTTCCGTTAAATTTACAAATACCTTTATAGTTAATTATAATTATTGCAAAGTAATAATTAATTTTGGTTTTTTATTCATTTAAATTAAGAGTTTTCATATAGACAAATAATAATTAGATGCATTCATTTGGTGAATATTTTTTTCCAAGTGTTGATTAATGTCGTACCTATTTCTTTATCTTCGAGGTACTTAAAGATAATTTAATATTTCCAAAGGTTTGTTAGCCTCAAGAAAATGTTAGCCAAGAGTCATTCATCTCCAAAGAGAAATTTAATTTTTTTTTCTTTTTCAATTTTAACATCTGACACATATTAATCCGTAATAAATAAAATATCAAACTGTTTTAAATCAACTCTCAATAAATTTACGGTTACTAACAAATAGCTTATTTGTTACGAAATTGAAAATTATCAACGATAATTATTAGAGATTGGAACAAAATAAAAATGTCTAAGATAAGAATTTTCAATTGAATACAATCGTTTTATAAATAATCAAATGGACTTTACGCTAATAAATCTAATTGGCATTTAACTAACATATACCATTCAATGAGCCAATTATTTCAATGTTATGTCCATGATTTATGTTATTCGTTTTAAAGTCGAATTTTTTTTAAAAAATAACAAATTTTATTGTAACTATACGAATGTGCTAACAAATAAAAAATATTCACTGAGGTCTGATATTATTTCTTTTTATTTTAGATTTTTAGCTAACATATTCTGTGATAACACTTGGCCAATTTTATAATGGAATCAATTTAATAGAGCTGCTAAAATTAGCATAACATTTTTTTTTTCATAATACTTGAGTTCTTAATACGTTCAAGTCTTCTCAATAGTGTAGTGGCTCTTTGGGTGCTGATAATTTGGTACCCGGTTTATCAAAGATTTTAATCTTGGTTTTTAGATTGATTACAATTAACTGTATTTTGTACTACAACCATAATACTCTATTAAAATTAAGATTAATTTACACAGTGGTCGCTAATGACCTCACTTGTTAAAAGTGACCTATAAGTAATAAGTTTAAAACAAAAGTTTTAAAAAAATTGATCAACTACGGTTTAAAGTAGCAATCATAGTAAGATGAATAAACTTATTAAATATTTCTATTATTAATATTTAAGACTAGCTGATACCCGCTCGCTTCGCTGAGTGTATCTAAATTTAACTGACTGATTAAAAGATTCCCTACGTTCATAGCGAAATATAAAAACTAATCTATTTTGACAGAAAAAGATGATCGATATACTTTCAGACTTTAGATCCAAAGAAAGTTCATCAACATTCTAAAAGCTACTTTTCAAGAAAGAGATTTTAGCTGTCTCTCATCAGCTTCTATACGATTTTTAGGAAAAAAGTACCTATATTCCTTCTTTTGGGACTTGAAAATCTTTCATACCAAATGTCATTTAAAACCGTTCAGCTATTTTAGAGGACACCCATTAATTACGCGAGGCGTTTTTTGCGATTTTAAAATCCCACCCCCTCCTTTCTGGTAAGATGTCATGAAATTTGGCATAACCTTTTCCCCCAACCCGCAATCTAATGTGATATTTTACAAAACGTGTGTTTTCTTTAAAAAAAATACGCGATATTTGCGAGACCTTCCCTTTTCCCAAAGTAAGATTAGATGAGATTCAGACTCCATCGGCCTCACTAAACGTTAGACTAAACGCCTCACGTAATTAATGGATGTTCCCTTAGAAGAATAGATTAGTATTTAATAGCTATCCTACAGGATCTTTAGCAGAACTTCATTAAAATTCGTTCCGTTAAGTAATTGTTAATTTTTTGAAATTTTAAATTTATTATTTTAATACGTTTATTTCTAATTAATATCTTCGACAATGAACAATGAAAAAATTCAAATATTTAAAAAAATTTAATTATTAATTTTATCAGGTGTTAAATTGAAAATCATATTTATTTTCCATTAAAAATTGTTCATTTTTTAAGTTCAACTTTGCCGAGATTTCTTTCACTATTGTGTAAAATTGGTCAGGCCTTCTTCAGAAAATTGCGCTAAATTCTATTTCACGAACTTTACCGAAACTTTTTAAATGTACGGTTCCTGTAGGAAATAATTGTTTTCCATCCCATGGGAACCAGGCATTATTCTAGCCTTAAAAGTAAGCTATATCATTCTCCCCCAAACTACCGCATTGCAAAAATCACATCAATCTTTAACTCGATGATAAACAAAAAACATATCTATCCCACGGGAATAGTACATCTCTCCTGAGTAAAAAGTAGATCAAGTCTTCTTAAGGAAAATGAGTTAAGACTCAATTTCGTAGATTTTAACGAAACTGCTTTTAAATACTCGGTTCCTATAGAATACATACTCGTTTTACTATCCCATGGGAACCGTTCATTATTCCGGTATAAGAAGTAACTTATACCATTCTCTAAACAACCACATTGTAAAATAGGAAGTTTATCTTTTGCTCTGTAAAAAAAAAATCTATTCCACGAGAACCGTACATTTTTTCTGGATAAAAAGTACACTATATATTACACCGGATTATAATATATATCTATGCCAAATTTCATCCAGATACATTCAGTACCTACTTTTTGAGTGAAAAAGCAACAATTATCCATACATCCATCCATTCTTATAAACTTTCACGTTTATAATATTAGTAAGGATTACGACACTGATTTTCAAAATCTTATTGTTATCTTTGCCTAATAAGTGAAGAAAAATTATACTTAAACAACTTAAATGGCATATTTTCATCGAGCAAATGGAAAAAAAATTTGACTGTGCTTGTGGACTTCACACTAGAAGTATAACTTCTTTCGTTATCTATGCATATATATGTGTGGATAGCATGGGTTTTCACATACTAATTAATATTTTAGATTTTTTTATTTTTATTCATTATCGGTTGCATCAGTAATTACTGTAGTAGATTGTAAGACTTCTTTTATACGGGATCGAATTGGGTTGCTTTTGGCAACCTTACATGATTAGAATAAAGGTCAGGACATCCGGCTGATATCCTTCAATAATAAAGAATAGGTACACATTTCTTATGACTTAACAGAAATAATTTATTTCACAACTAACAATCTAGAAAATATATTGAGCATGTCTCAATGGTGGTTCGTTTAAATAAGAGATTCCGTTATTAAAACTTAAAGAAATTAAAGTTTTAATGCTGATCAGTAGAATAAGCTATGCATTGTTGATTTTTCTACATTGAAATTATTTGTTCCTCGTCAATTTTCATTGTATTAATTTTTGTTTTCTAGACAAGAAAAACATAAAACAAATATGCGGATTTTATGAAGACATTTACAAAAACGTTTTTCACCCACAAACTGATTGACCCATTGAATATTGATTGACTTTGACCTACAAACTGCATACAAAAATGACACGATAACGATTTAGCAAAATGAGATATCAATGATTTATAGGGGAGAGTTGCCAAATACGTACTAGTCTCCTAAATCGTACCAGATCTTTTATTTAAAAATTAATGCATCTTGATGCCTTTTGGTGGTAAAGATATGAACTTTTATTAATGTCGATAAAATAAGACCAAAAAGTCATTTGCAAGAAGTGTTGTTTTGTGAATAACAGAAGCACAAAGAGATCAGCCAAGTTTGATGTTATTTTTAAACGATTTTTTTTACTGATTTTTTAATGTCGCGTCAACATCTCTGTTCTTAGCGACAATTGTTGTGTTGACTGGGTTGGCTTATACACCCTTCAGAACACCCAGGAGCTCAATGAGCTCCTAATGTCCTCGAGATCCATTGTCTTTTTGTTGAGAGGCTGTTTTAGGTCAGTGAGGTTGATTGGGGTAGTTAATTTTTTTTTTAATTAAACGATTTTAATCGACTGAATTTAATATAAAATATAAATCTACAATTTCTAAGGTAGTCTTATATGTTTTTGAAAACAACCTATGTTATATTATTTATAATGTTTTAAAGTTAGCTTCAATTATTTGACGGGGAGTCTTTTTCCTAAATCGTACCACACCATGATCCAATGCTTAAAGTGCCAAAAGGGGGATGCATGAAGCTCATGTAGGATTTTTGAAATTGTATATTAAACCTAAAATGAACTCAAAATACAGTTTCTCTTATGATTTTTTTGTATCTTTTTAATTCAAAACAAGAGGTAAGATTTTGGAAACCGGTTGGTGCCATTTAGGATACTGGTTGTCTAAATCGTACTGTTTACATGATCTTGCAAGTGTTCATATTACAATGATCTATCAATAAATAACTTAAAAGTCATATTAAATTGCAACTTCGATAGTTAATGCATAGATGCAGAAAATAATATTTAGTAAAATTCCTACTTAAGAATATGTAAAATGCCTTCGAAATTAAGTGGTAGGCATTTGGTAACTTTCCCCTATATTTAAAACATCTCTACTTTGAGATTCTGAGATATTAGTAAGTAACTTCAAATTGTTAATACTTGATTCTTACACAGTCATATATCAATGATCATAATATAGAGTCTTTCGAGAATTGATCCTGGAACCACTTTTTAGATAAATTAGATTTTTAAATTTTAAATTTTAGATATAGATAAATAAGTTATCAAAATTTAAGAAAATCTTTGTTAAACAATGTCTTTTCAAATAACCAATAAAACTATTACATCAACAATAAAAGCCAATTTAGAAATTGAAGCTATTTTATAATCCTCATTTAAAAATTTTTCAACTTTAGGTATAGATATTTAGGTATAACAAATTAATTTCACACAATTGTACACGTGCAGATATTTATCAAAACGCAACATTTTAAATAATTAGGCAAATGGCATATCTATAATTACGTTTAACAATAACATACATAATTGTTAAATAATAGTTAATTATAATAATAAATATTACCTATCAATATACCTATTTAATATATTTACCATAAATCATAACTATATATTGTAGTTCCCTTGATTTTCTCCAACATAAAATAACGTTGTATTAACAACATATTATGAATTCTTCTACATTTTTTTTTAAGTTTGACTTTCCCAATTATCTAAGAAACTTGTTATCTATTTTTTTTGCAAATTTAATAAGATAAAATTTTGAGTTTTAAACGAAAAGAGGTTACTGGGGCAACTTAATCTGCAGTTGAAAATCCAAAAAAAAAAATATCTAAATATGATGTTAATTTTATATAAAACGCATAATAATTTATAAAGGATAAAATAAATGGTCAAGTGAAGCAATTGTAAAGACAAAAAATGGGTGCAAATTATTTTCTTTTAAAGTTATAGTAATATAATACTTTATGTGAAAAATAAGTAAAATCTCGTCTTTATGTAACGTTTAATTGCAATTTAATTTACTTTCTATTAACGACCATAACGTGTCTAAACGCTATAAAAAATAATTGGAAGCTTTCGAGCGAATATATCGGTCATAGTGTCACCCATGTAGATCACAGAACGACTATATGTGACTTTCTTTTTATTATTACATAACATTGAAAAAGTAAAATATTCAAACCGAACATAATATGTTTATATAAGACTGAATTAGATGTAGAATATGTTTCGTTATACTCCTAATATTTAATTTAATAAATAGCATCGCTGAAAAGCAGTAACTGATAAGTGATATCAGAATTATAACTATGAGGCGACAATCAACTCGTAAAAAATAAATATTACATAAGTACAAATTTTTAAGACCCTGTACGTATAAATTTTACATAAAATAAAATTTGAGTTTTGTTAAAGAAATGAGGAAATAAAAAACTATTTCCACTTTAAAAAGCCTAGAAAATATTTTCATTTCAATTTTTGAATTACATGCTAAATACAAGTAAATGTTAAATATGTGATATTTACAGATACGATACAAGATAGTTTATATTTAGAAAACGAAAACGAAAGGTACCTATGTATATGAAATGGTAAACTAAATTCAAGTTTACTTTCATCAAGATAATAAATAGATCTAGGTCGAACAAATTATAATACGTTCAACAAGTACGAAAAACTTGTTGGCTACAATTTTCAACTTTATTCATACAATAATATAGCTTCTAATTTAATTAGGTATAGATAATTGTTTCTAAATATCTAATTTAACCCTTTTTTACAAGTAAAAGTTATAAATATAGCAACAATAAATAATAATTATACTTAAAATCGATAAATACCTGTTTATTATCTATCTTTATTTTGCAATAACAAAGACATATACAACACGAAATATTAATTTAAAATACGTATTTGTTAATAGATAATTTTCAGCTATGTTTTATTGTTTGTAGTTTTCCTTAATAATTATATTATTTTCAAGGAGAAAATCTTTGTAATTTATTTGTGTGAGTCTCCTTGTATTATACCTAGTGAAACAACAAATGAAATATTAATTAAGCTATAATTAGAAATAGAAAAAAATCAGCCGTTTTAATTTACTTCAAATTTCAGAAAAAAGTATATGGATAAACGATAAACGTATAATTAATAACACAAATATTTTGTTTAATTTGTATAAAATAAATATTTATTATTGCTATTGTTAGCGGTTAAATACACCTAGTTATGATTTGGTGAAATAAAAATATACTTCTTAAGTACATTATTTTTCAATAAGTATTCAATTTTTTAAATCCCAACCCACCTTACCATAAATATCTTGAAGGCATTTAAATGTTTCCTATATTTACATTACCTTTGATAAAATTTAAATATATCATTAAGATATTAATTGGCAAATACCAAGTGCTTCCACTTTTCTTAAAAATTCGTTACATAAGAAAAATATGCGATTTAAATCCTTTTTATAAGTAGTTGTAGGTGTGATTTTTAATTAAAAAGGAAATATAATTCCCAGAGTAACAACAAGGATCGAAAAAAGACAGTGTTATATATAACCTATTCCATTAATGCACCAAAAACTGTAGTCAATTCACTATCTTGGTCGTAGTAAAATCTGTATTAAAGTCTAATAATTTTACATAAATGTACTAGTATATGCAAGTAGCATTACAGTATTGTAAAGCTAAATGGCTATATAAATGCAATAATCTACATTGTACAATGTTGAAAGCAGCCATCTTAAGGGTACTGGAATCAATTGATGCTGTTGAGCAAGGAACTAAACACCCGATCTATTCTGATTCCAAGTCTGTTCTACAAGCTATACTGAATAAACGTACCGCCGATCCACAAATACAGATGATTCAAAAACAAGTAATTACCAAGCAAGCTGGAGGCAATCAAGTGGTTCTTGCCTGGGTTCCAGCGCACCGGGGTATAACTGGTAATGAGCGGGCTGATACTGAAGCTAAACTAGCTGCAAGAACCACGACCGAAGTGGAAACTACTGCTATAACAAGTAGAGACGCCTTTAGGGAAGTGAGAGACCGGATCGAGGAAAGAACTAAGCAAAAATGTAAAGCTTCATCAACGGTTCATATGAACTTAAATAATATCGATAAACTCCCTGAAATCTGGAGGCGTTCCCAGACTAGAAGTAACCAGGTGGTTCTCACCAGACTGGCTGTGGAACATAATGGAGGCACTCACTCTTATTATATAAATGGAGGAGAACCGCCACGCTGTTGCGGTGAGATCTTAACAGCCCATAACATTATTTTCCAATGTCTACGGTTCAGGCAATGGAGAGACTCACTTGGCCTTCCACGAGACCCAAAAGCAATCTTCTGTACGAGCTCTGGTTGTGCCAAGCTACTGAAGTTCTTAAAGCTGACGGGACTATACCGGACCATCTAGGAAGATTCAGCCGAAATATCCCATAATATTTTATAAGTCGCAATGTGACCATAGATGTTTGAGCGACTATAAAAAAAAATGTTAAAAGCGGCACTAGAAGCGATTGATGTTGTGGATCGAGGAACTAAACTCCTAGTCCTTTCTAACTCTAAATCTGTAATGCAAGCTGTTCTGAACAAACGTACCACCGACCCACAGTTACAGATGATCCAGCACAATCCAGGCACAACTGGTTACCAAGGTAGCTTGAGGTAAGCAAATGGTCCTTGCCTGGGTTCCAGCGCACCGAGGTATAACCGGTAATGAACGGGTGGATGCTGAAGCCAAACTAGCTGCAAGGGCTACGACCGAGCTACTACTACTATTCCAAGCAAGGACGCCTTGAGAGAGATCAGGAACCGGGTCGAGGAAAGATCGAAAAGAAGGTGGAAAGAATCAACAGCAGTATATACAATGAAACAAGATCGACAAACTCCCTGGAATCTGGAAACACGCCCAAACTAGAAGTGATCAAGTGCTTCTCACCACTCTGACTGTGGGACACACGAGAGCACCTCACCCTATATAGAGGGAGGAGAACCACCAAGCAGTTGCGGTGAAACCTTAACAGTTCATCACATTATTTTTCAATACCCACAGTTCAGCAAATGGAGAAATGCACTTCACCTTCCACAAGAACCGAAAGAAATCTTCGGGTCTAGCTCTAGATGTAGCAAACTATTGAAGTTTTTAAAGCTGACTATACCGGTGCATATAAAAAAGACAACCAGTGAAACATCGCATAGTAGTTTCATTGATTGTTTATAAGTCGCAATGTGACCATAGATGTTGGAGCGTCTATAAAAAAATTTATTTTCATGATTGCTTTCGGGATTTGTAAGACATTAAATAAAATGTTTAATAAAGACAATTTTCTTTTATTTTGTGTGTTTTGGTTTAGCACGCATACTTTTTAGGCTTTTTAGTCTTCCAATTTCAGGTGATAAAGATCTTTATAGGTAAAACGAATTAAAGTTTTGCATATGCAATCAGTAATGTTGATACGTTGTGTGGGTTACATAAACTAGTATTTTAAAAAACGTGTAAAATTCGTTTATACTTTACTTTCGTAACAACTAACACTAGAACTTTCATTGCAACCTTGAAGAAGTTAGAAAAACTTAAAATTTGTGATTTTTCTTACTTTTCTTAAACATAATCATGAATTAGTACTATAGATAGAGATTCGCCATAAGTTGTAACTCTTATCCTTCACTTGAAAATGTTAGTTTTGATCAATATTTCTATGTAAAATTTTCGAGGAAAAAATCAATAACTACTTCACTGTATTTTAGGCCTAAAATGTTTTTCTTTGAAATTTCTAAGATCATAAGCGTTCAAAGAAAAATTCTTTCAGCTTTATATATTCGTATAAAGATAACGGCTCTAATTATAATAATTTGAAGTAGTTAATGGTGAATGATATTGGGAAAATATTTTAGTGTCGACTTATAGAATTATTTAAAAAGTATTTAACCTTATATTACTCAAAAATAATTTTAGTTCATAATTGAAATATTTTTACGGATAGATAAAACTTCAGTTTATCTCATTCCAAAGTACAAGAATACTATTTGCAAAATATACCGGAAATCACTTTTCCGTTTTAATTCAAAGGATTATTAATATACTCGAGAAGATAAATGAAATATTTAATACTTTAATAACTCTTTGTTAAAATACTATTAATATTTGTCCTTTATTTTAATTAAATTTGCACATATGCATTTGCTTCTCCCACTTTCAAATCCTTATCTCAAAAATGATTAATTTCATAATTCATATTCCTAGATATATATGAAATCAAAATACGAGCCCGAATAACATTTTTTAATAAAATAATAGATATCTAATTGTACAATAAATTTAGAGTAAAAATCTAAGAATGAAACATGAGAAGTGGAAAAGAAGCAATAACCCCTGATTATGAATATAACAGAATATTAGAAGTTGAAAACATAATTTTTTAATCAACCTTCTGAATAAATTTTAAAAACAAATATTTAAGAATATACATTTTTGTACATGGTGTCCTTTCCGTATTTAGTAATTATAGTAACCAGTGGTTAATAATAATTAATTGATTCATTGTTTTATACAATTAATTTAAAATTTAGTTGTATATGTTTTTATCTGATGAAGTCAAAAAATTTGACAAAACGTTAAAAATAAAATAAAAAATACTCTACAAATAGTGTCCTTATTACCCACTATTTACCATAAATAAATTTTTATATTATCTCGAGCTTATTAAAACTTACATTAAAAGCTCTTATTTTACATTTGACTAGATAAAGTACAGTCGAGTTAATTTATAATGACATCAAAATCATACAAAACATATTTTCAGAAAGTAAAAATTAAAGAATTATTCAGAAAATAATTACTCAGTGTTGTTCAGTATTTACTTAAATATAGAGAAAAACTGCAGTTCGTATGTATCTATCTATTAAAAATAGAGAATAAGTATAAAGTATAAGTATAAATGTTAAGATCTGGAGTGGTCCTCCTCTGTTAAGTTCCTATCTAGGAGTAAACTTGGATCGCTCCTTGACGCAGCTTGTTCATTCCCGCTGTTAAAGATCCAAGTTACACAAAATAAATTCTTGAGGTTTGCCCTGGACAAACATTGGTTTACTCTAGCAAGGGAGCTGCGTAGAGAAACAGGGTTGTCCTTATTAAAGTATTATGTGAAAAGGATAACAAGGAAATTTCTTGATGACTTGAATTGCAACGAGAATGTGGAGATAAGTAGAATAGCGACAAATAGTGATACTAAGGCTTTAAAGCACAAAAGACTAAAATACACCTTTAACGTAAATAAAAATTAGGATTATTAATTAAGAAATTAATACAAAGTCAAGTAATTAATATTTAAGTTTCAATTTAACTAAGGTAGCAAATGCCACTGGTTTTTTATGGTCCTTTTCCCAGACGATTTAACCAAAAAGAAAAGAGAAATAGACTTTTTTAAGAGGTAAAGGATTTTAATTCTGGTACTCTTAGTTTTTAGTTTTTATTATAAAAACTGTATAAAACAATGTAGACATAGACCTTAAATAAAACTCTTAGAATTAATGTTAAGGATAGCAATATGTGAAAATATGAAGCAAAAAGCCATTTTGAGCTTTTTCTGCAAATTAAGGCCACTGATAGATATTCCTTTACTTCCCATGGTTTTAACCATCGAATTAATGCTTTTTCGAAATAATGATTTTCAAAGTTTTTGTTTGTAAAAATTATTGATGTTGATGAATGGCACACCTCAAATGTCTTCGCAAACGATGAATTTGCTTCTCTATTTTCTAGTATGGGTATTATTTTCTTTCAGTAGTAAATGCTTTACGACGATGCAATATCATTTTGTGCATATAAACAATACTCAGCGTTAGACTAACAACATCTAACTAAGAATTAAAATAAAACGACTCAAACACCAAATTTCATCATGGGGAAAGGTGGGTCAGATCGTGAAAATGAACAAAAATGTTTAGAATCATATCGGTCCCTTTAATCGGGCATGGTTTCATAAAATAAGTCATAATAAGCAAAATCTCACTATAAACGAAGCCCAATCCTTATTCAATAAGAATTTTATCTGAAAAACCAAATTTTGCACTGTATTGATGTCATGCTATAACCCACATAAGTGGATTCACTTTAAACGAATTTTACTGTATAATGTATATGTTATTTTAAAAATAATTTAAAGATGTTTTTTCATTTCTTATGGTAAAGATATTATATCAAAGTTCAAGGTATTTTGCCAAAAAAAAATTAGAAGAAATCTTAAATAAATATTTGAAATATAATTTTATTTTGGGATAAATACATTAAATATCTCTTTTCTATACACAAAAGTGTTCATTAAAAATATTTCAAGGGCATTTCAATAAAAATTGTTATGACTAGATTTAATTTTTTTAATGAAGTCAGCTCCCAAAAATTGACTATAATATCACATAATTTTAGGAAAAAATAACATAAAATCGTAAACTCATATGTAAATATATTGTGCATATACTGATAAAATTTAAACAATCTATATAATATCGGTATGATAAACAATCAGTAAGAAAAATGAACTTAATCAGCCGATAGGACCAGCAGTAATTCCGCCGTCCGTGTATTTTCGATACATTAAAGGAGGTCACCAGAAGGTTAACTTGAGTATTCAGTGGGAAGTGCTGTCCGTACGGTACACAGAAATAGTCACGTCAAGACTTTCTGTGGACACGATAAAACATTTACAAATTCGGTTTTATTTTTTTCTTTAACCATATAAAATGCAGTTCTAATAATTAATATTTATATAATAAAATTAATCATATTGCTTCTGTATTAATAACTGTGCAAAATCAATACTGTACGTTGAAAGTGAAAATGTTTGCACCTAAACAAATTGTGCCTAGTGTAAAATTTTATCGCCACATTGTTGGAATTCATGGCCAAAGAAATGTCAGTCATAGGTGTGTAAAAGTTATCGTTTTATAAGTAAGATTTAATTATTTAATTAGTACTTATATTATAGACATTATATAGATTTTATTTACAATTGTCTTTTTCACTTAAAACTTCACAATATATAAGATAATAGATAATAATATGGGATTTTAATATAAGTGAACGACATTGGAATAACTATTTTGTATAATCTTTCAATGAAGTCAGCTTAACAAAGATATATACTACACGTTTATTAATCTAAAGGGCAATAATTTCATTCAATTATTATCAAATTTCTTATGAATTACTTGATGTTTAAATACATAGTATTAATGGATTAATAGAGAAAAATGTCTTATAATTTATATAATGTGTTTCGTGTAACATAATACATAATTATTAATTAAATAAAAATGCAATTCAGAAATATAAAATATTACATTATCATTAATTAAATTAAATTAATACAATGCAATGCATATGCAATGTATATGCAACCCATATTACAGGTTTCCTTAAAGGGTAGGTTCCTACAAGCATTGTAGGCATTACAGTACAGGTTTCCTTATATACAGTTAGAATTTTCAAAAAATCGATTTTTAATATCATTTTTGTAATTTACTTATATTAAAGTATACACCCAGAAAATTTCAAGTTAATCCGGCGATTATTTTCAATATTACACGCAAATTTGTAAGAACAATTTTCTCTCAATGTTCTCTCAAGCTTCTTAAGTATATTTTTTAGTACATAAAGGTTTTTTCTTACCGAGAAATACTTTTCTTTTTAGAAACATTTTTTGGTCAACATTTTGATCTTAAATAGCTTTTTGTTGAGAAGCCGCCATTTTATCAAAAACATTTATTTTGCTTAAACCATCAGTAAATTTAAATTTTTCGTTACTTTTACGAAAACTGTTTGGGTTTTCATTTTAAATGGTCCAGCCCGTCCAGCCCATAAATATCGTGGTCACCGCAAGACGCTTTTTTTTAGATTAGCTTTTGGAGATAAGTTAAAGCAGCTTTCCAAATTTTCTTTTTTACAAAAACAAAAAAACAATAATCTTAAAATACAGTTTAAAGTTACCATAATATGTGTACAAATTTGTATATATCAATAAGTTCAAAAGTCTTGAAGAAAAGTCAGTGACTAAGATTACTCAGAAACGGCTGAACCGATCAATCTCAAATTTTAACACAAACTTCTTAAGTATATTTTTTAGTAATATAATCGAGGTTTTTTCTTACTAATAAATAGTTTTCCTTTTATAAAAAATTTAAGGTCAAAATTTTGACCACAAATTGATTTTTTTTTTTTTGTGAAGCCGTCATTTTGCTTATTACCTACTGCGATTAATTATAAGATTTTACATTACTTTAACGAAATTCGTTTGCTTTTTCATTTTAAATGATCCCCTCCATAGATATCGTGGTCACTGCAAGATGTCTATTTGAGAGGAGCTTTTGGAGATTAGTTAAAGCAGCTTTCCAAATTTTCTTTTTTACAAAAATAATAATCTTAAAATAGAGTTTAAAGTTATCATAATATGTGTACAAATTTTTATTATAATAAATTCAAAATTCTTCTCAGTAAAAATTATTGCAAATCGTTTTTTGGACTTCCTGGCTGTGGTATATAACCCTTTAATGAATCCTTAATACTACTGGACGGTTAGACCACTGGAAATATTACTTTTTCGTAGGTCAAATTTATATGTTTTGATAGAGAAAAAAAATGAAATAAATAATTATACCCCCAATGTGGTAAAATGTAACGCCAATTTTTTCCGTTAAAGAAAAATGGCTAGCGAGGTAAATGTCAGAAACATACTGACTTGAATTTTTCAAACTTTAGGGTTTAACTGTGAATTTTGTTCGTTATTTTGATCATTTAAGACATTTCGAAGGTTTTATTCCAATTGTTGAATCGTTTGTTGAGCCTAATTCCTTGTGACTATTGCAATAAAATCATAATTTTAAGATTAACTAGGGATTCACTACTCGACTTGATTTTCAAGCTACTTGACTTAAGTTTGGTTTAAAATCAAGTCAAACTGAAGTTAAATGCTAATCCTATTATTTAAACATTAAGTCAAGTCAAGCTTTGGATTTGCAAGTTATTTCACTTTAAAGTTTCAATATTAAACTCAATTCATTGGACCAGTGACGGAACTACAAATTTTAGGCCCCCCCGCAAAAAAATTAGATCAGCTCCAACCTTATATGAATTTTTGCTTTTCGTATCTAGGGTCCCATATTTTATAATAATTTATTTTAATTAATATTTTAATCGGTGCTAAATAATTTAGCACCGATTTTCTTGCGAAAAGTCCTTCTTAAAAGGCCCTTGAGGTCTAGAGGAGTTAACAGATATTATCATTTTTTTCATATCAGGTGTAATATTTTGTTTTAAAAATTTAGCATTATCCGTTAAGAATAATGACAGTTTCTTAATATCCTTATTAGTAACATCTTGATCGAAATCCATGGTATTTTCATCGTTATTCAAATCAATTACCGTACTGCTTCTGCTATCACCATGTTCAAATTGCCCTTCATCTCTAGGTGTAGTACCTTGATTTTTTAGTTTTAGGTCAGTTGGATTAATTTTTTCGCTATAAACTTGTTCAAACATCTGTTCATCTTTAGAAGTACTTTGATTTTCTGTGATCGTAGCAAACGATTTAAGAAAACGGGATAATTATTGGTATTTTTGCTAAACGTTTCTGTTCCTGTTCCTTTTTCAATTTCTTATTTTTACTGCACTCTCTCTGCAGCACCATTAGTACTAATTTTTTTAAAATTTTCGAGCCTCTCAAAGTTTCGGGCCCCCCTTATTGCGGGGTCTAGCGATATGGTAGTTCGGCCACTACATCGAACCAATTGTCCAAATAGTTGACGTGATGAAACCTTAAGATTAACACAAAACTAACTCTTTATTGACGTTCTGTATATATATATATATATATATATATATATATATATTGATTATTTTACAGCTGTAAACTATTGGTTGTGGGTGGTGGATCGGGCGGTATTGCAATGGCAGCAAAATTTTCAAAAATCTTAAAAAAGGATGAAATTATCATTGTGGAGCCAAGTGATGTACACTATTATCAGCCCATGTTCACTTTGATCGGTGGCGGAATCAAAGAATTGAATCAGTCACGACGCGAAACCAAAGATTTAATTCCAAAAAATGCACGCTGGTTACAGGACAAAGCTCAAGATTTCGATCCCGAAAATAACAAAATTACAACAGCCAAAGGCGATCATATCAAATACGACTTCATGCTTGTATCAATGGGATTACAACTAAACTATTCCGATGTATATATAAAAATGTTATTCAATCAATCTTTTTTTACAAAATTTATAAGAAAAACGACTAATTTTAGATCCCGGGAGCTGTAGAAGCATTAGAAAAAAGTGGCTCTAACGTGTGTTCTATATATAGTCCTAAATACGTGCAAAAAACTTATCAAACTCTGCAAAAATTTAAATCTGGAAATGCAATATTTACGTTTCCCGTTTCACCAATCAAATGTCCAGGAGCTCCTCAAAAAATCGCATACATAGCAGAACATTACTTGCGAAAAGTATATAAGCTCATTAAACTCATCTTTTAAGTTTTTCATTATTTTTCTTTTATTTTAGACAAATAAACGTAAGGATGCCAATATCATATACAATACAACCTTACCTGTTATATTTGGGGTTGAAAAATACGCAAACTCTTTGTGGAAGGTAGCAAAAAACCGAAAAATCGAAGTTAATACACAAAGAAATTTAATTGAAATTCGTTCACAAAGTAATGAAGCAGTTTTTCAAGATTTGAAAGAAGGGGGCAAAACTTCTGTGTTAAAAGTAAACTTTTGGAAAAGTACACTTCATAGAATTATTTGTATTCCTTAACTTTCTTTTCAGTATTCAATGTTACATGTGACACCCCCACAAGGAACTCCTCCAGCTCTGAAGAACTGCAAAAGCTTAACAGATGCTAATGGATTTTTAACCGTCGATAAAGATAATTTACGTCATGTTAAATATCCGAATATTTTCGGAATTGGAGATTGTACAAATTCACCAAACTCTAAAACAGTTGCAGCAGTTGGTGAGTGAAAATTAAAAAAAATATATATACATTTGAACATTCCATGGTGTTTATAAGGATGTGAATGAATTTATGATTAATTAAAACACCTGTTACTGCCAGAGCTGTAGCTTGATATTATCCTTCCCCCTCGCCGAGTATATAATTCTCTTTAAAATGTATTAGAAAATTAAGAACTAAAATTAAATGCATGACCTGATAAAATTTTTTAATGATTAAAATGGTATCTCTATTATTTGCCTCTTTTATCGTGTAATATCTTTTTCATTCGGAGCCTGGTGCCGAGGCACCGTTCGCACCACGCTACGGCTCTGATTACTGGCATATAGCACAATGCTTCGAGATTTTTTTTTTTCAAAATTGCGACTTCTTCAAGTCGTTTCAGACTCTTCAAAACAACGAAAATTACGTCCGTACAGCTAGCCTTGGCAACCCAGCCCAATCAAATGAAACTATACTAAAGATTTAGTGCTATTTTTGTGCTAATTAGTTGCCGTAGTTTAATTTTTGTTGCTCGTGCCGTTTACGAAATTTTTGTAACAATGCTAGCTTAACCGTTAAGCTAGCATTGACATGCAAAACATGCACTAAGACGCAATAAAATTTTGAAAAAAATGCTTAGAAAAATTTTTTCTAATTAGTTGCTAATAAATTGCTTGAAAAAACCCATGTAAGGTTCTGAAAAACTGAAAAAAAAAGTTTAGACGGCTATATCTCGCCTATGCACATCTAAAGCCGCCTAAAGTTATTTTTTTTCAGTTTTTCAGAACCATACATGGTTTTTTCAAGCAATTTTTTTTTTTTTTTTTGGTTTATTTAAAGTTGCATCAACTACTATGGTCATTAGCGACCGTTGAATCCGAAAACCCAGAAAAAACATCTTAAGCTTTCAGTGGGATTCGAACCCAGGACCACTGGCGTATAGGGCAACTATCTAGTCCACCACGCCACTAAGTGACCTTCAAGCATTTTATTAGCAACTAATAAGCAAAAATTTTTCTAAGCATTCTTTCCAAAATTTTATTGCACGTTAGTGCATGTTTTGCATGACAATGCTAGCTTAACGGTTAAGATAGGCACGAGCAACAAAATTTAAACTAAGGCAACCAATTAGCACAAAAATAGCACTAAATCATTATCATAGTTTCATTTGATTGGGCTTCATTGTCAAGGCTAATTTAGCGGACGTCGAAAAATTATACGACGTTTTTATTACAACTAATGTTGAAATTAACCATCAATGCAACCATATTTACAGTTAAGATAATTGCAGAACGTTAACTTAACAATGGAAATTGTATTCAACAATCACAAATAACAATTTTTTTTTCTTAATAGCTGCTCAATCTGGAGTTGTATACGATCACTTAAAAGCCGCTATGGAAAAGAAGAAAAAGCCTGATTCAGAATACGATGGTTACGCCTCATGTCCATTGATAACGGGTTATGGTACATGCATTTTAGCCGAATTCGACTATAAACTTCAGCCCAAAGAAACTTTCCCGATTGATCAGAGCAAAGAAAGTAGATTAATGTATCTGATGAAGAAGGAAATAATGCCTCCGCTTTATTGGTATTTAATGATGAATGGACAATGGAATGGACCTGGTGCATACAGAAAGTTAATGCATTTGGGCCTTGTCAAATAAAAAAGTTTATTTATATCGTAAAAAAATTTTAATATATTTTTGTAATGAAAAAAATTTAATTAAAACATTTTTTATCAGAACGACATTTATTGCGTTTATATTTATCATAATATTAATCAGAAATAGATAAAATGAGGAATTTTATTTACTTAGAAAATATAGCCATTGTCATCGATGGAAAAGAGCGTGTGATAAAATACTTTCGCAATCAAAAAGTAATACTAACAAAAAAATTAAAAAAGTAATTAAAAAAAAATACAGCAAGGGATCTGAAAATGTTCGAAACTTCCAAAAACTTCAAAATTCCGACCCCTTAAAAATTTGGTATGTCTATGTGATCTCTCAACAATACAATTTTGAAATGGGTTTAAAATACTGATTGTATAAGCCATAACGGATCTTTATTGGTAAGATCAAAAGTATCATAATTAACTATAAGGTAACCATTATGGATAAAACTCATTTTCCTCTTTACTTCATATGCAAGCTCAATTTTCTATTGCAGGTGTTTATGTAGATTAGGGTGTTTCAAAATATATTTTGTTTTTTTTTTTTTGATTTATTTAAGGTCTCATAAACTACTATTGGTCAGTAGTGACCATCGAATCCGAAAACCCAGAAAAAAATCTTGGGCATTCACTGGGATTCGAACCCAGGACCACTGGCGTATAGGGCAACTGTCTAGTCAACCACGCCTCTAAGTGACTCAAAAAATATTGCTTTTCTTATTTTGTCCAAAAAATGACTATATAACATACTGAAAAAGAAATTTTGGTGTCAAAACGAGCTCTTAATATCAATATAATTAAAGTTTGCCTCAATTAACTTTTTTTATTTTCCATGTAAACAATTCGGGATTTTTCTTTTAATTTTCATAACTTTGGAGCACTTCATTGTAACAACAATTTAAAAGAAGGGATTTAAAATAAATGTTACACTCTAAAAAAAGATTTTTAGAACATAGTTCCTCAAATCAACCACTTCAAAGATAATAAATCTGCAGAGTTAAAAATAAGACTAATTAATTTTTATTTCCTTTAAATAATTAAATCCCTTCTTTCAGATTGTTGTTACGATGAATTGTTTCAAATGTATGAAAATTAAAAAATTTTGTTCTTAGAAAAAATAGATTTAAAGCTGAGAATATGAGCTTCCAAACCTTTAAAGTGCTAATCTTTGAAATAACTAACACCATAGATATCGAATACGAATACATCTTATACAACAAAAATGAATTATAATGCTTTTTAATTACTTTTTTTCATATCTTGTTACTGATAATATTGTAATCTTATCGATTTTTTTTTTCTAATAAAAAAAATATTTTATGGTTTATTTTAAAAAAAGTGAAACAAATGTTTAGTTGATATAGGGTCACTAATTAGATCATCAAAAAATGGTTTTTATATGTAAAAGCAATAACTTTAAAATAAATAATTTGGAATGCTCAAACGCAGTTTGTAGTAAATGGGGTAACAATGATAGGCCTGTAAAAATGTTAATGCTAGGAACGGGAGGTGCAGGCAAAACAACAGTTGTGAGACAAATGAAAATTTTGTACGATCGAAAATTTTTAGAAAGGTAAGTTTATATTAATCCTAGTTATATTATTAGATCAATTTACTTGCTTCCTTCATTTATAAAGATCTGTACTATTTTGTATTTCACTTTAGACCTTGGTATCAAGGGCCCTTGTTAAGGACTAGTAGGTACTTCAAGTAGCAATGTATTGTGTACATTTTTAGATGCACTAATTTGGATGAAAATCTTTTTTAAGCTAGTATATAGTTATTGTTTGCTTGTGGATAGGAATGAGTCCTTCTTACACGTCATAATTATAATTTTTTTTAGAGAACGAAGGGAAAAAGCAATTGAAGTGCATAAAACCGTTCACGAATGCCTCTATGAAATTTTAACTTATGTAAAAATCTTCATTGAAACTTCATTGGACGAAAGCAAAAAACAGATTCTTGATCCTATTGACAATTTTTTATCATTAGGAGAAAATGGACCAAAAATTTTTGATTCGGTAAGGGTTATTTTACTATATCAATTATAGTCAAACTAGAGATTCATTACTTGATTTGATTTTTAAGGTATTTGACTTGATTTTCAAGCTACTTAAATTTAGCTTAAAATTAAGTCAAACTTAAGTCAAATATGTTAATATTTTAATATCAAGTTAAGTCAAGTATTGAATTTTTAAGTTATTTCATTCCAAAGTTTAATTATATTAAGCTCAATGCATTGCACTAAATGCCCAAATACTTGACTTGATGAATCTTTAAGTTAAACTAAAATTGTTAGGTTTATTTTATGAATAGGTTTATTTCGATAATATACAACAATTGTGGCAGTATAACGACTTCAAACACTGTATTGCATCGATCAAAACCTTACAATTAATTGAAGGAGCCGATTAGTAAGACTTTAGATAAGCTTCAAGAAAGAGAAGCCTAAGAATTGTTTTTTAAAGTTTTTTAGAACGTTTAAACATAATTTTGCACGAAAATTATATTCCTACTGAGGAGGACATTTTACAAAGTCGAAGTCACACCAATTGTAATCAGAAGTATGAATTTCGCATAAAAAATCCAGAATGTGGAAAAAGAGTTCAAAGCTTTTGTGTGTATGATGTGGGAGGACAACGGAGTGAACGTCGGAAATGGATTCAAGTATGAAAACATTTAAAAAATCCAATTGAAAACTTTTAACACAAACACCCTCAACATGAAATTCGGTTAACACGAAATAATAATTTGGCCCCAACAAAATACAAATTCAAACCTATGCAAGTTTTTCTTAAAAAACAAAATAAAATCGCTTACTATAGACCAGTGTTTTTAGCCTTTGAAAGTGGTGAAAAGTGAACAAAATTATAGTAGGATGAAACCCATTGGAATAGGAAGAGAATATAACAAAAATGAAAGGAAAAATAAATTACGGTTGATCTGAGGTGGGAAAGTGGAAAAGGGGGGCGTTTTTAAAGGTAGAAACGGTTTATCTTGATTTCCGACAAAATTACAAGTCCTATGGAAAAAATTTAAATGGCAAAGTTGTTGATAATAAGTAGACCTACAACTTTTGTGCTAACACACTTTAAAATTTATGTGAAAAATTCCAATAACAAAATTTTGGTTTTTAATTTTTAACTTTTACAAAAAAAAGTTTTTTTACACGAAATTTGCTGAAAACTTGCCTTTTAATGTCCCAAACACACTGTATTTTTTTTTTTATTTAAAATATTAATTTTTTCACCTTATAATGACTTAATATCGAAAAAGCACCCTAATTTTCAATCGAAAATTCTGACGTCAAAACATCTGATTTTTTTTAAAAAGTCGGTGAGCTTTTTTTTCGTTGAAACCTCTACTTTCTGATGGTGCAAAAAATATACATTACAATGTTAAATGTTCTCAGAAAATGCAATAAATAAAGTTTAAATTTTAATAAATTGCTGAAAATTGTACATGAATTTCCGAATGAAAATTAGGGTGCTTTTTCGATATTAAGTCATTATAAGGTGAAAAAATTAATATTTTAAATAAAAAAAAGACTGTGTGTTTGGGACATTAAAAGGTAAGTTTTCATCAAATTGCGTGTAATTTTTTTTTTTTTTTTTTGTAAAAGATAAGAATTAAAAACCAAAAACTTGGTAATTTGAATTTTTTACATAAATTTTGAAGTTATGTGAAAAAGGTCTTAGCACCTTCTTATAACCTATAACTTTGCCATTTAACTTTTTTCCATAGGACTTGTAGTTTTGTCGGAAATCAAGATAAACCGTTTCTACACTTGCCACCCCCCCCTCCCCCTTTCAATTTTCCCATCTTAGATTGACAGTTATTTATTTTTCCTTTCATTTTTCATATATTCTCTTCCTTTTCTAATGGGTTTCATCAGACTATAATTTTTTTTCGGTTCCAAAATTATCTACCCTGGTCTACTAAGAAAACAATTGTCTTGAAAAAATCACAAAAAAATCTTTAAAATCAGTGAGTAAATTGGAATTAAATTGGTCCTAAAAGATATTCAATGGAAAACGTTATCACTTTATCACACTTAACACGAAATTCGGTTACAATCAGTACAACCGTGTCAACAAAATAAAGTAGAAAACTTTTATAATAAACAATCAAATTCGGTTAGTAAGAAGCTAGCTTTGTTTCTAACTAAACCATTTTAGATTTCTCATATTCTTTTCATTTCGTTATATCCGTTTTCCACTGTATCACAGTATAATATTTTTATAGCAGAATGTAGAATAATAAGAGCCAACATCTTTGAAATTACTGTTTTTTTAAAGCAAAATTCGCCTAGTACGAAAAATTAGCTAAATCTCTTCTGTTTTATTTAAAAGTGAATGTGATACAAATGCGACCACAAAAATGTGTTTTAAAAAAGTTGACGTATTCGAATTAATTTTTTTCTTTTAACACAAAAAAAAATCCGTTCATTAATTTCGTGTTAACCGTGTACACTGTTTTTTAAAAAAAATGTTTTAATCAAAAAATTTCCAGGTATTTTCCACGGTGGATGTTACAATATTTTTAGTAGCCTGCAGTGAATTTGATCAAACGTTAAAAGAAGACAAAACTTGCAACCGACTGAAAGAATCTTTAAAGTTATTCGCTGACTTATGGACGAGCAGATTTTTATTACAATCAAAATTTATTTTATTTTTAAATAAGCAAGATTTGCTAAGAAAAAAAATCGAGCACGGCATTGATTTAAGTCGCTACTTTCCTGAATTTCGTAGTTATAGTAAACACCATGAAGATGCCTTTACTCAAGCTCAAACCTTCATAAAAGACCAATTTATAGTAAGTCTTAAAATGTTTTTAAATACAAAATTAATCACAATTTTTTTTTATAGAAAATCACAAAAACGCCAAGAACTCAACGGCTGATGGACTCGAAATCTTCAACTTATATCAATTTTAAAAGTCGTAATCAAGAATGTTACTGCCATTTTACAATAGCTACAAATACAAACCATACTAAAACGATTTTTAATCAAGTCCATACGATTATTTTAAACAAACTTATGAATGAAAATACTTTATATTAAACAAATAAAACAAATAAATTATTATATAAAATCATCATTTATTTAATTTAAATATAATACAGAAATATTATAAATGCTCAATTAACAATATGTTCCCAATAAACAATCAATGTAATCATGATACTGGAAAAATTAAAGAAAAAAAAAATCAAGCTTAGGATATTTGTAAGAGAAAAATGGAAAATAAAAGAACTGGTTTAATTATGAAATCATAGACAAATTATAACCATTCTTTATAGACTATTTTAATCGTATATCTAAACTTAAATTATAAAATTTATTTGATTATTGTAATTTATAATATTTTTTTTTTTATTTAAGTAGTGACCACTTAAGCTGTTCCTTGGCTGATTGTAAGACCTGGAATGGAGAACGCGTGCATATACGATAATAAAAAACAGAAATTTCTCTCAACTACTACGATGGTTAGTATGGTTAGTGTGTGATGTGGATAACATTTAATTGCTTTTATATCATTTGAGTTAGTTTTAACAAAATACTAGTGCTACCAAAATAAATGGTGTACGGCGTTAATTACCTGAGCGACGGTTTGCTCTCCAATTGGAATGTCGTCAACACGAAGTGCAACTCGTTGCACGATCGATGCTGGATCAGCATCCAAAATAATACTAAAAATATTTGATTAGATTATGTACCTAAGCTTATTATATGTTTGTTGAGTTTACCCTCCGTCACATATTTCATCCATCGCTAGCATAACAATATCAAGTGACTCTAATACAGATTGTTTTTCTACGTTTTTCCTTAAGATTTGACTGACTGAATCGTACAATGTGTTTAAAACGCTCATGAGAGTTAACTGAAATTAAATATTGATATATAATGGGAAATATTTAACACTAAAACGCTTAACACGAATTAATAATGCAGTTCTAATAAAGTACTGAAGGAACAACGAAACCACTTAAGGTAAAATTCGCTTAATATGAAAAAATACTGTGGTTCCAACTGAATTTGAAACATTACGATTTTATAGATTTATTTTCTTTTAAGGGGGTATTCTAGTCTAGAGGCCCGAATTTCGAGCGTGTTTTGGCATATGATAAAAAATAAATAAATATTATAAAAAAATGAAAAACCGATTTCAAAATATATAAAAACTCTTAAACAAAAAATGCACTAAAAAGTAACAAAATAATGGCGTATTCTTGCAGTATCTACAACTTACAAATTATTAGGATGATACAATGTACAACTATTGTTATTTTTGGAGTTGGTGTCAGCCAAGGAAATACGACTATATTGGTACTTAGCAAAAAACGAGAATACCTTATGATAATTATTTTTCAAATGAACTTTTAAACAATATACTCGAACTGTAACAATATCTAGCGAACTTTAAACTACAAAATACCTATACCAACTAAATCTTTTTAAAATTTTTACAAATTACTATTAATATTTATTTTATTGACTGACACCAACTCCAAAAATAGCAATAGTTGTACATTGTATCATCCTAATAATTTGTAAGTTGTAGATACTGCAAGGATACGCCATTATTTTGTTACTTTTTAGTGCATTTTTTGTTTAAGAATTTTTATATATTTTGAAGTCGGTTTTTCATTTTTTTATAATATTTATTTATTTCTCGCGTTTTAGTGATCTGAAGTTTGATAACTGATTTTATTTTCTTGAAAATGGTTAACCTTCCAAACGCGCTGCTCATATGAGGCAGCGCCGTTTAATATTAAAAGTTACTACATCATCCCATTTTGCCCTTAAGGGTTGAAATTTTTTGCTTTTAAATGTAATAACAAAACTAAGTGGATTATTCTTTCCAACAGAAAAAAAATTATCAAAATTCGGTTAAATGTCACTATTTCATCCCCTATTTTCATCCTTAAGGGGTGGATTTTTTTCTTCAAATTGAAATGTGAACAATTTAAAGGTACGTTGTACGTAATAGAAATAAAATTATCAAAATCGGGTTAGCCAGAAAAAAATTATAATATTATTTCATCTCTAATTTTAAACCCCTTATGAGTGGAGTTTTTTTTTAAATGGATAGGAGATTCATTTAAGGTTGTGTTCTACAAATAAAAAAAGAATTGTCAAAATCGACCTATCCAGTAAGAAGTTAATGTTTCATTCCTTAGTTTTCAACCCCTTAGAAGTGGAAGATTTCTCTCAAATTAAAACTGGACCCCACGAAAAGCACCAGCCTTCAAATAATAAAAGAATTATTAAAATCAAGCTATTCAATAAAAAGTTAATATTGCATCCCTTAGTTTTCAACCCTTTAGAAGTGAAAGATGTTCCTCAAATTAAAATGGGAACACACGAGAAGCACTAACTTTCAAATAAAAAAAGAATTATCGAAATCGAGCTATCCAATAAGAAGTTAGTATTTCATTCCTTAGTTTTAAACCCCTTAGAAGTGAACGATTTCCTTCAAATTAAAATTGAGCCACACGAAAAGCACTGGCTTTCAAATAAAAAAATAATTTTCAAAATCGAGCCATCCGATAAGAAGTTAGTATTTCATCCCTTAGTTATCAACCCCTTAGAAGTAAACGATTTCCTTCAAATTAAAATGGGACCGGACCATTCGGGAAACACCAGCTTTCAAATAAAAAAAGAATCATCAAAATCGCTTCACCCAGTCGGAAATGCTGAGGTAACAAACATAAAAAAAAAAATACAGTCGAATTGAGAACCTCCTCCTTTTTTTGAAGTCGGTTAAAAAGCATTTGATGTTTTTACTATCCATTTTTTTATCGTTTGCTTACTCATATTCAGATAGTACACAAAATTAGTTTCATAACAAAAAAATAATTTTTCATTGAGTTATGCGTCTTTGAAGTAGAGGGGGAAAAAAAAGACCGTGTCCTCGTCGCCATGATTTCTACCCTTGTGGTCATTTGAAAAATTAAACAATGATGGATTCTTGATAAATACAAATGTCGCTATCGCATGAACCTCCAAAACTGAATAAAATTATTTTTTCATAAAATGGCGGCTACTCAAAAATAAAGATCGATTTTTTCACTCATTTTTTAATTTTGTCGAATTTTTAAAAAATATTACAAGTTTAAAATTTTCATTTTTTGTTGGTTCATGCGATAGAGAGATGTTTAAAAAATATTCATGCAAAATTTCAAGTAAATCGGCTGATTAGAACTTGAGATATTATGGCGACCGCATCGAAAAAAGTAGTTTCGAGAAAAACGCATTTAAAGATTTACGTTAAGTCTCAACCGGTCCAGTTGGAACGACACTAAAACGGCTATAACTTCGGAAATAATTTGAATTTTGAAAAATCCTTTTAGGGAGATATTTTTGAATATATAAACTATCGGATTATGAAAAAAAAAAATTTCGATTTTTTCAAAATCCTAGACTAGAATACCCCCTTAAGACGAAATTCGTTTATTACGAAGAAATATGTTTGTGTGTTCTAGTTTTTAATACCTATTTGTCAAGACCCCAAATTTATTTCTTTAAACACGAAAAACGTTTTGAAAGATTTGCTCAAAAAAATTTGATTTTCACAAAAAACATATATACATACAAAGGTCACCTATTGGGGCAGTGGTCAGAGCAGTAGTTCTCTCCACTCCATGCGTCAAGTGGTACGGGTTCGATCCCCGTTGAATCCTAGAGTTAAGATCCTAGAACTAAGATTAAAATTGACCAACAGAAATTTTCTGTGTTTAGACAATCGTGTTATGACCTTAGCTGTTAAAATGACTTAAAACACCCAAAAAAAAATACATACAATATATTATATACATATAAAGAAGTGGTAAATGTTTATAACAAAAATCATAATCAAAATTCGGTTAACATGAAACAATACTGTGATCCCAACTGAATATAAATTATTTTATTTCTATACGTTTTTTTTTCTTTTAAAACGAAATTCACTTAACACGAAAACATATTTTATTCTCTTTAGATTTTTTTTTTTGTAGTTTTAAGTCGCTTTTATCATCTTAGGTCATATCACGACTGTCTTACACACAGAAAATTTCTGTAGGTCATAAATCTTAATCTTTATATCTAAGGATTCGACAAAAATCGAACTCAGATTGTTGTTCTACGTTTTTCCTTAAGATTTGACTGACAAAATCGTACAATGTGTTTAAAACGCTCATTAGAGTTAACTGAAATTAAATAGACTCTATGAAATATTGATATACAATGGGAAATTTTTAACAGTAAAACGCTTAACACAAATTAATAATACAGTTCTTATAAAGTATGGAAGAAATAACGAAACCACTTAAGGCGAAATTCACTAAATATGAAAAAATACTGTGGTTCCAACTGCATTTTGGTTTTATAGATTTATTTTCTTTTAAGACGAAATTCGTTTATTACAAAAAAATATGTTTGTGTGTTCTAGTTTTTAATACCTATTTCTCAAGACCCCAAATTTATTTCTTTTAACACGAAAAACGTTTTGAAATATTTGCTTAAAAAATTTGATTTTTGCAAAAAACTATTATAGGCATTATAGGTATACAATATATTATATATATAAAGTGGTAAATTTTTATAATAAAAACCCTAAACAAAATTCGGCTAACTGAATATCAATTAAATTATTTCTATACATTTTTTTTTTCTTTTAAGACGAAATTCACTTAACACGAAAACATATTTTATTCTCTTTAGATTTTTTTTGGTGTTTTATATATATCACATATATATCACGACTGTCTTACACACAGAAAATTTCTGTAGATCATAAAGCTTAATCTTTATATCTAAGGATTCGACAGGGATCGAACCCGATACCACTGACGCATGTAGCGGAGACAGCAACTGCTCAAACCCCTGCATCTTAAAGTGGTTTTCAATTTATTGTAACTGTTTTGCAAGACCACAATTTTATTTTTTTCAGCATAAAATAAAAATCGCTTAACACGAAAAAATGGTTGGAAGAACTACGTCAAATATGCCGTACCTTACAATTATGTGAAAAAGGTAAAGTTCCACTTTAGACCCTGTTAGAATTTGCGATTATAGGAATAGGAATTCGGTGGTTTTGTGTTAAACTTTGCGGTGTCATTAAGTACACATTCAGTCAAATAAGCCAAATAAGTTTAAATTTAGTTATTTTCGTTACAATGATACTAATCAATACCCACTTCTATTTGTGTATGACTGAAAATTGCATTGTACAACAACGACAGCAACAATGTAATTCTAACAGGGTCTAAAGTGGAACTTTACTGCGTTCTAATTTCGTGTTAAGGATTTTTCACTGTTTTTATTTTAATCTCTCAACATACCACATTTTCGTTTGCGCTACCCATAACATAGAAAAATAAGTCCACGTTACTGCGGTAAATGCATGTGAGGCCATCAAGCATGATAATTTCGTCTTCGGCTCGATGTGTTTTACTAAACAATTTCTTTTCGTATGCATGCTGTTCTTTAGCTGTTGGGAAAATATTTTTATCGTAGTATTTGGACAATATGCGATTTCCATCGCAATCTAAAATCGCCATGCCTTTGACAACATATAACGTTGGTTCCTAAAAATGTAATTCAATTAATTCACAAAGAATAATTAAGAACAATTAGCAACTAATTTACCAATAGTCCATCCATTGTTATTTTATTTTAATATATATTTTTAAATATTAAATTAATACTTCATCAGTTTTTGATAGGTTGTAATACACTTTGACGTGTCGGAATCGATTACACTGCCATCTAGAGTAAATATTGCGCACATGGAAAATTGATAGAAAATTATGAAAAAATATACAAAATTTAAACCTTAATTAAATTATGTGAAAAATGTATTTAAGACAATAAATGATAAATTTTTTAAATGATATACTTTATCAATTATAATACTAAATGTTGTTTGTAATATTGTTGCAATGGTTGCAATGTACCTATAATTGGAAAACTTACATTGTTTGTATACCGATAAAATTAAACACATGGGAAATATAGAGAGAAAATACAAAGAATTTAAATCTGAAACAAAATAAATGGCAAAATTAATTTTTAATTTATAAAATTAATTATTGAAACAATAATATATAGCTGTGGAATAGGCAGAAAACGGTATAGAAAACTGAAGGAATCGATATATTTTCTTCGGGTTAAATGAATTTCGTTATAAAGGAAAATAGTAACTGGTTATTTTTACTTTAAACGTTTTTTTTTATTTATTTTTTGTAAAAATTTGCAGTAGTAGAGGAATATGCATACCTATATATCGAAGTTTCCAAATTGTACAAAATAACAAGAATATAATTTAGTTTTTTTTTTTTTTTTTGTTTAAGAAATGTTTTCATTTAATATTTAATACATTTTGTACTCATTTTCAAAGATTTTTCGAATAATTGTCCTAATAATTAGTTAAGGGTTCAAGGGTAAGCGATTGTCTAGCTTCCAACCCTTGGTTCCGAACATTGCGTATTAATTATACATTTACTGCTACTAGACTAAATCAAAGTAAATTTTGCTGCCCCTGTCGACCTTTAGAATTCGATAATATAGGGACAAAATAATATTAACTACATGTAGTTATTTTTTTATCAATGTAATGGTAATTTTATCATTTGTATTTGAAATTTTGACCCCAAATTTGCTGCCACTGAAAGCTGCTACCCTATAGACTCCAGTCTATAGCTCAGCTTACTGATAAATTCGTCAATGCTTGGAACATGTAGTGATCATTGTTTCAATTTTTAAAACGAGTGCATTTTGTTTGGTCTAAAAAGAAAAAACCTATGAAATTAGAATAATAGTTATTAATTTAAAACCACAATAAATTATTTCGTACTAATGGTATTAACCGAATTTTTAAGCTTTTTTGTTGTAAATGTTTTACATCGTTTTCACAATCATTATTATTATTTGTAAATAAGAAACGTTTTATAATAAAAATTATACAATTACACAATAAAATTTTCCCAGTAATTCGCCCCAAAAAAAATTTGTTGAATGAACCAGCTAAAATTAGCCTCTCTCTGGCTATGTCTGAATATCTATATAACAGACAAAGCCTAGAAGAGGCTAACATAAACTCGATTGCTTCTTCAATTCCAATTTCCAGCACATCACTTAACACGAAAAGAAAAGATTCTACATTTTTTTACACAACTGAATTTTCACTTGGAACAGGCCATTTGCAAAACGTTTTAAACAAAGAGTTATAATAAGCATTCTGAAATGATTTAGACGAATGTTAATGAGATATATTTCAATTGAGATTTTATCGTTTTCGAAGAATATAAATAAAATGATGACTTAATTATTCCAAGCACAGTTTTATTACAGCTCTCTTCGATGAATATCAAATGAAGTTAACGAATAATATAAAATTTAAATCATGACACCGAATTAATAAAAAAAAAAATATTTAAAAATTAAAACTAACGTTTAAATATGTGGGATCAAAACTTTTTAGAACTAATCGTATATACTTTAGCAACAATTAAATTTATTTGGTCGAAGAAACACAGATTGAAAGAACTATTTCGTTAAAAACGAATTTTAATACTGCTTGGTATAAAATGATAATGATTGTATATAACTAAAGACAAGTTTTCACATTTCAAAATAACCGGTACCTACGTGGAATAAAGTGATGCCAATCGGTCCAGATATTGAACTAAATCTATAATATACAATAACTTATTGTAATATCAACTATATTGATACTAACATATTTTGATTGATAATTTTCTAATAACTGAATTGCACTATAAATAAAGTATTTAAAAAATGTTTTTTTTTCCTCGTAATTATTAGAAAATCAAGGTAGTGTTAATCTAATGCGAACTATTCGAGTTATTTTGAAACTATTGCTAATATTGGTATAATTTATAACGATTTTTTTTATTTTTCCTTTATCTATTCTTGTTTATCGTATGGAAAATATCATAGAAATATTCTGGCCAATTCTGGCTTTAAATGTAGGTGTGTTGTAATTGTAGTGGCGCCTAATGGAAGTTGGCCTCGCTGAGGGCAACTTTTTTGCGGCGGCCTTCGTAATATCGCGGCTGTAATGCGAGGAATGTACGGAATTTGTGAATATGCTTAACACCTTTCATATATTTTTATGGAAACTAAAGCAAAACAATACGAAAATTATCAATATTTATATTTTTTGCTTTCTTGTAATATCTCATTGCATTGAAAAATGTTTTGAAATGCTTTATTAAAAACTTCGCTTCATCTCTTTGAGTTTTAAGTGTTTGTAAAGATTTGTTTGAATCTTATTAAATTTAAAGGATAATAACCTAATCTAGGATCATCCAAATTATCAAAAAAAAAAAAAAAAATGAGAATGTATATTTCAAACCTGTTTGTTTTAATTTCTGCTTTTACTAACGCCACATTTTTATTTTTATCATGGTAAAAAAATTTGCGAAAAAAAATTGAAAAATTATATTTTTACAAAAAATGCTCAAGTTTTTTTGGTGTTTTGAGACTCTCCAAAAGTTCAAACGGTGTATGAATCCTTAAAGATGCTTCTTTTTATGGCATACCTACATAATTATTTCATTATTTTCAAAAAGTATACGAATTATTACCTTTCACTTTTGACGTATATACTACACGCATAACTGACGTGTATTTATAGTTCAAAACCTCTACGTCCTGGAGATGGCACTTGTATTAAAAATGTTCGATAATTTAAAACATTTTAAAGTGAAAAATTCCTTTTCTTAACTACCGGGGTAACTGTGACCCTATGCTATTAAAGAGAGTTAATTGGTTTAGTGTGTATATTCTTTAAATCACGTATTTTAAACCTAATTAAAAAACTTGAAGAAAAAGGTTCTTTTCAATTTATTTAATTATTTCTTATGAAACTCAACTCGAAATAACTATATGAAGCGATAACGATCAAATAACAAATAGGCAAACACTAGACACGGTCTTTTGTATAGTTAAAAGTTTGAATGAAACAATTTTTTTATATATTTAAAATATAAAAAAAGTAAAAAAAAATTGCCTTTTTAACTTTTAAAACTCAACTAACCCATATTATCTTTTAATCGTATGTCTACCAGTGCAAAAATTAAATAATAATTACTGTATATATCGTCGTATAGTACGCACCTGCAGTACGATCAAAAATGAACTTTTATTTTTCGGGTGCGTATTATACGCCAGGTATTGGATCTACCTTGACAAACTTCTTTTTTTTTTAATAAAAAAATAAACAAATAATTCAGTTTGCATATTTATTTTTTAAATGGATATATATATATTTGCAAAGTATCTAACTAGAACCAAAATTACAAATTAGAATTTTTTAAATGTAATGAAAGAAGATTGCATACATCCATACTTCGCTATACGGTCACTTTATTAACGACTTTTCGCTATAACGGCCTTTTTTAATTCCAACATTTTTACGATCTACGGCCCAACATGTTTCGTTGAACGGCCAAAAAATTGAAAGAAATGTATGGACAAAACCTTTTGTGTTATTTTTTTCTTAGAAAAAAATTGATTCGTTTTACGATTTTTTGCTTTGCGGTCAACTTTCTCGAAACTCGGAATGTATTTAGACCGTAAAGCAAGGTATTGGTGTATAATCTATGGTATTATCATAGGTATTATACACCCGATATACCTGTAAATAGGAAAATTCTTGTCTAAAATCTTACTGCGTATGGTGCGTACTATACGCCAGGGTATACTATACGCCCTATACACCGAGATATACGATAATATATTTATTAAAAAATAATTATTTATTTAACTTATTAAAATGTATTTATATTAGCTAAAATAATTTAATTAGCAGTATCAAAAAAAAAATCATTTTAAATATTTCAGTACTAACTTAGGCAATTGATGATGACCAGCGGTGACCGGGGTAATCTAACTTAGCAGTTTGGACAGAGAGTCGTTAACTGTCAAAATCACAAGTTGGTTCATACAGTTTATAATAAACAAATATATTAACGTGTTGAACTTTAATATTTCCTTAATTTCTTTTAGAGGATAATTGTTAAGTACATTAAGAAATATATCTTAAATATATTTGTTGTACGGTTTCTCAGTAGAGCGGCATCATTGTATAACCTAACTTTCAATTTCCATTTTTCTAAAGTTTTAAACATTTTAAAGCCGACTAAAACAATGGCTAAAATAATGAACGAAATATTCAGTTCTTTCCAAGAATATTTAAATTCAGAACAAAATATCCGAGAGGTTTGCTTCAACACAATAGCATAATATTCCTATGAATAATTCACGTGAATAATTTTCAGCAAATACGAGAAATTGTGAAAGATATCGACCGTATATCGAGAGAAATTGCAACTACGTTACAAATAATACATCAGGAAACTACAGATACTGAAAGTAAATCACTCAACTTACTTAATATTTTATAATGACAAAAACAAAAAAATTAATATTTTAAATTCAGTTCCAGCTAGTTGTATGAAAGCACGGCAATATTTCGATGAAGTTCGTGTTAATTATGAGAAATTAGCAGAAGTTATTCCCAAGGATCAATATTATCGTTTTCACGATCATTGGAAATTCGTTACGCAGCGTTTAGTCTTTCTCATAGCTCTAACGATTTATTTGGAAGCAGGATTTTTAGTGTCACGTGAAACTACTGCAGAAATATTAGGAAGTATATAACAAGCATTTTTTACTCTGGGTGTTATGAGGAAAAGTTTAGAAAATTTGCAAGTGACTAATTTTAGTTCATTTGTGTGTGCCCCAGCACTTGGTGCCGAATAATAAAGATGCTGCGCAATAGAAGCGTAGAACAATATAAATGTCGTTTTAATCTTCGCAATTTTTAGGGGTACATTTTATTTTGTATAGTTCTATACTTTTCTAATATTTACCGATTTGCCGGACGATAAGACGCACCCTAAAATTTACCTATAAATTTTTAGAAAAAAATTTGGTTTGGACAATAAGACGCACTGACACAATTTTTACAAAAATCAGAAAATTCAAATATTTTAATTCACTTTATTATTGTAATACGTAGGTATTTATTGGTAGGTAAGTTTATTATTACAATAATATTTTTTATTATTATATTATCGGACTATAAGACGCATCGGACCATAAGACGTACCTTGATTTTAGGTCAAATTTTTAGAGTAAAAAATGCGTCTTACCCGACAAATACGGATATGTATTTCAAAGATGCTTGTAATACGATATTGGGGGGAGGGGCATTTTATTCTTTCAATATCATGCGGTTCTGTTCTGAATAAATTGCACTACTAGAACAGAAATTAGACCTAATTTTTAATTATTTTATCTTTTATTAAAACAAGTTTTAAAGACATTGTCTACATTTTAATAAAAACCTTAACATATGCAAGATGGGGATTTATCTTTAGTAGTCTGCTTGAATGTCTTTCGCGTTTATTGTCCTTAGTTTTGAAACCGTAGTAAATCAAACCCTAGTACTTATAAGAAAAATACACAAATAGCCTAATTTACTTACCTAGAAATTGTTTACACCCTTTCTTATAACACCCTGTATAATCAATTATTAACCTGTTTTGATTTTAGTTAAATCAAAACGAGAAGATGGATTTCATTTAGATTTAGAAGATTTCCTAATGGGATTATTACAACTATCATCAGAGCTGGTAATTTTAATGAATTTTTGTAAAAAATCAATTTGGTAAATTTTTTTCTATTTCAGTCTCGATATGCAGTGAATTCTGTTACTTATGGAGATTACAATCGTCCCATACAAATTTCACGGTTTGTAGCCGATTTAAATGCTGGCTTTAGATTATTAAATTTAAAAAATGATTCACTCCGTAAACGTTTCGATGCTCTTAAGTACGACGTGAAGAAAATTGAAGAAGTCGTTTATGATTTAAGTATTCGTGGACTAAAACCAGGATCGACTGAATCAACAGCTGCAACTCCATAATTTCATTTTTTGTATAGTTTAAAAAAAAAACATTTAGTATGTAATCGAAATAAGCTAAAATTCTTTTCTTAAAACTTGTATCAATTATAATTTGGGAGAAATAAAAGAGAAAGTTTGAAATTATTTTTTGAAAACCAGACACAAATCAGGTTTTTTATATTAACGTAGTATCACTCATACATTGAATCCTAATATATACATCATTTTTTTTTTTTAATTAGTTTGATTTATTTCATTAATATTTTATTACATACAATACCATTGTCAAATTATATTTAGATAATAAATATTCAACCTGTTTTGAAATTTATTTTCTTTATTTTTTAAGTTAACCCGTATCGAGATGTTTTTTTTTTTTAATATTTACATATCATATTTTACTTGTATTTTAAAAATAACTTTATATGCAAAGAAATATTCCTTTTAAATTTCAACAGAAATCATAATTCTAACTACAAATTGAAAATGTTGAGTAATCAAAACGTTTTTGCCTTAAAGGCGTTTGTTATTATCAGTTAGTTTAAATTCAAAAATTGAAAAGTTTTTTTTTAACGGTAAGAATAAGAAATTTTACGATGAAATTTTTAAACGTTCTTCAATTTTTAAATTTAGCAATTACAATCTATACATCAATAAATTTTAAGTATTAGATTTAACATTACATCTACATTATGATACAAGTCTTTTGATTTTTTTTTTATTTTTAACTTCCACCATCGTCGATTCGGGATGAAAAAAATTTATGAGCAATTGAGCATTAAAAGAAATATATTCTATTGGTTTTAAGCTAGAGCGTGGTTTGAGGATATATGGAAAAATATTTAATATTTTCTCCTCGAGAATTATAATATAAAAATTAACTAATCCCAAATACGATCAACGCAATGGGTTTTAGCTTACGACAAATATTTAAAAATGGAAAAATTGGCGTGTCGCGTGAGTAATTAATTACATGCATAAACAATTCAATTAACTGGAAAACTGATGATCATTTGTTTCCTATGTTGTGTAGTAAACTTAGTAACTGAGTACATCGAGTACGAGCACAACGTTTGACTCGAAGAACCGAAACGTTAATTTCGAATTCATTTCTTTATTCATATTTGTTGAATGAATGTCGATTTGACTCATATGAATATTTAATTTAAAAATTTGAAATAGTTAAATACCAATGAGGGAATTAGTATTGTGTACCATACGCATGTGTGGTAATTTGAATTAATTTTTTTCGTTACAAAGAAATACAGCCGAACACCCGCCAAAAGCGTTCCCTTAATTGAGTCAAAACAACTTTTCCTACTTGACCACTCTTTTTCGTGTATTTACCATAACAACAAAAGAACAGGCTTATATGGGGGGTCAAGCGACAAAACTAACCACGCGGTAGTGGGTATACTGAAATTCCAAGAAAAATTTTCCTTTTAAAAGGTTTATAACGGGTACTCGACTGTATTAATAATTAATGTATTCATATCCATTCCATATAATTCTATAACATCAATCAATAGAATTGTTCCATACGTTGAAGTCAAACACGTCCACGAAAGACAAAGAGCAAGGCACACTGACCAAGAGACAAGAGTGAGTGAAGAAATGTTTCAGCCCTCAGCCGCTTGGCCACATTAGGCCGAGAGTCGAGCTATTCACGTACGTTTCCGTGACAATCGCGTATTTCGACACTGCTTTGCACAACGCAAAACCGGTTTAAAATTAGGGGGAAGTTCTGGCTATATGTTTTTTACTCACTCTTGTCTCTTGGTCAATGTGTCTTGCTCTTTGTCATTCGTGGACGTGTTTGAACATCATCAAATGGACAAGAGGAACAAACCTAGTATGGTATTTATTTTCCAGTTTACTCCGGAATGAACCCAAAAATTTACTTATAGCTTTTGATAGCTACATGGACTGTTTATCCGTGTAAACAATTACCGACGTTAACTGCCAACTTTACCAAAAATATTATGATTTATGGAGAAGTGGATGGTTTACTTATGTTAGTTACAGGTATGTATAATATTAACACTTAAAGCTGGTAGAAACAATGTATTCTTAAAAAAAATGAAAATTTGCAAAAAATTTGCCGAGCTAAAATATACAGTATTATCATACAAAAGATTCTCGCAAGAGGTAGATTTTTCGCCTCGATAAATATAACATAAACTTCATAAAAGCGGTCGTTTTCACCAGTTCAGTGAATTCTAGAAGAAAATTCATTTTTTATATGTGAAACGAAACAAAATGAAATGTTTTTTTTTTTAAACCAATGACTTTTTCCATTTTAAACAACGGAATAACATAAAAAAAAATTTTATCTTGGAATGTTTAGTTATTTGACCTTTTTTAAAATTGTATCAATACAAAAAGTGGACATCGATCTTAAACCATATGAGAAAACATTTCATTACGTTTTTGACGTTTTTCACATAACGTTGAAATCAAAGGAATATATTATAAAAATTTTCTTTTTTTTTCCTGGGTGTATATGTTTCATCTTTTAACTAATATCTTAAGTTGCTGTACGCATATTATTTAATTAAATATCCATATTATAAACTTGGTTGTTTTATCAAAAAGTCAATACTTGTCAAGTACTTGTTTTAAGCCAATTTACACAAGTTATAAATAAAAACAAATTATTCACTAAAGTTAAATATCTTTAATTGTATATGTAATAATAATAATAATTAGCTTTACTATCATTAATATTTTACTTGTTTTTTTTTTATTACAAATATTTACAACGTATCTATCACAATATATGAAAAAAGAAAATGAAAAAAAAACAATGAAAACTAAAGAAATATATAATATATATTTACGAAAAAATAAAACGAATTCGGGTTTAGCAATAACATAGTATAAAGTTACAGTTTACGAGAGAGCGAGATAATTTAACAGCGCATTTTTTTGCCATTTTTAGAAACAAAATTTTTAATACGAGCAATTCTAAATTGAAGAAATCCTATATAAGTTATTCTGTATTGGTTTTACTGACATCATCACACCTAAACTTGACAAAACATGATAATTACATTTGCATTAATTAACAGAAATGATTTATAATATTATTGCTGCCATTTTTTGTATATTAGTAATTATAAACAAATAAATCGTTAATTTTTTTCACTTAACACATTGAGCCGTATTTTCAACAAAAAGCATATGCTAATACTTGCAAAAGGTAATCTTTCAGTTAATACAAATATTTAATGTAAATCTTCAAATTTGAAGGGAAATGCATATACTTGAAAATAATTAGATTTTTCTTCAAATATTATTTAATACAAATTGCCTTCATATTTTTATCAATATGACCCATTATAAACGAGCGCGAGTATTGGTTCGTTTTTGATTTGTACAAGCCTTTCAGGCCCCTTACAAAACACCCGCTAGCTTTTAGATAAAAGGCGGAAAATGAATAAATATATGTTAAGGGTGTGTAGAAAATTTAATATTTGCTGAATTGACTTTGAAATTAAAGAACTATATAATAACTAAGTGTTATGTGTGGATAACAATTTGAGTATTAATTGAATACATTTTTTCTTTGAATTTGGTTTCGTTAAACGACCTTATTATTTATTTAAAATGCCCGGTTAATGTACATATGAGGCGGTCCGGATACGAAGGGCGAACTCAAGAAAACTTAAATTGAGAAATCCGCAAATTAAGTTGTTTTTACACAGGTACTTAAGTAAGTTTATCAGCGATAAACACTGATTTTACATGGATAAGAAGGGCGAACTCGACAACCAAAGCGTACCTGCTTGTACTACAATGTCATAGGAACATTTAAAAATTTTTTTTTGATCAAGTTCGAGTTCGCCCTTCGTATCCGGAACGCCTCATATGTACTTTATAGTATGATTTTAAAAAAAATGTGGTATTGGTCTGTATATATAATAACCGGTAGGTTTATATAAGTTCAGTACATGCCACTGACCTCTACTATTTTACGGTTTGTCACACTAATATATAGACGACAATACATTTTTTTTCAATATTTAATTAGTTTTCGCAAGTAATTGATAAGCTTAAGTCGATTTAATAACAAATCAAAGGCGTGCTGTAGAGGTATTATTATTAAATATTATTATTACATAAAATAGTAGAGGTCAGGGGTATGTACATAATAAGTTAAATTATACTTTCCCAAAAAGGTGGGGGTAAAAATGTTCCAACAAAGAAGAAAATGAACTTATATAAACCCACCGGTTATTATATATACATACCAATAACAAATTTGTAAAATAATGCTATTATATTTATTAACCGGGCATTTTAAATAAAACCCTAATTTAACAAATTGACCGTGAAATGTACGTATTTTTTATCAAGTAAAGCCTCAAAAGCCAGGTACGCCCATGTAAATAACACACAAAACGCTACAACACTAATACCCACGCCCATTTATTAGGTGTTATCAAATTAGTTTATAAGAATTGCTGACATTTTTAATTAGTAATTATAGTTTATATGAAATTTTTGATTTATTATATTCAATAATTAAAAACAAATAGATATCTATAATCTATTTACCTTTGATTTGAAATAATCTAAATCAATCTTTTCATGTTTATGTCTATGTTTTACTTTTTCTTAGCAGCAATAATAAAAATAATCATTTCTAACACAAAATATAACAACTTCCCATCAATTAAATACAAAGCACCTTACTTCACTGTCGAGCTTAACCAGTTTCAAATCGAATCGAAATCAAGCGAATAATTAAGACATACATAATGCATGTCCAATGCAACATTGAATACCATATAAATTCTATAACGGTATTAGTTTTGCACACGGCAGATACGGATTTGGTAACATCATGTTACTTCCATCGCTAGCGTGTTGTTTTTTCGCATCATTTGCTTGTTGTTCGTTTGTTGTGAAGCTGCTGTTTGTTGTTGTTGAGTGGTTTTGTTGTTTAACGCTGCAGTTTGTTGGTTTTGTTGTTGTCTTAATACGGCCGAGTCGGCGTTTTTATGTTGTATGTGGTGTTGAATTGCGGATTTCATTTTCATGTTGTTATCATTAGGTGTGGTATTCGTAGTCAATTTTATTTCTGGAGATGAAGAAGTTTGCGTCGTATTTGTAGACGATTCTATTATGTTGGCACTAACAAAAATAAATAATAAAAGTTAATTTACTGGAGAATATTGAAGTGAAATGGGTTTAGTTACCTATTACTATTAAGCGTATGCATGGTTTGCGCTGTTAAAAGCGCTCGCCGTACTTGCGAATTGATCGAAATACTGTTGTTTGGTATTCGATGAAATCGAGGACTTTCCCCTGAAGAAAAACTTTCATCCATCGATGCTACCCTGCTTACTCTTCTAGGTGAATCTAAAAACCAAATATAACTTAGTTGTGTTTAAAACCCATGTAATATTAAATTACTTAATTAATTTTCATCTTTACTTAATGTACAATGGTAATTTAATGTTTCAAATAAATTTTTTGGGTTATTTAAGATCGCTTGAACTGTTTTGGTCATTAGCGATCGCCAAATCCGAAAACCCAAGAAAAAAAATTCGGATTTAACAGTAGAAATGCCGGTATCTAGGACGATAATCTAAGATTTGTTTGAGATGGCAATAAAACCATTCAGTTGCGATACAAGTTCTGTGTAGTATATTATAATTATGACAAGTTTTTGTATATTACCATACAGTGTACCGTAAATGTATGGTTTTACTGTAATCTCGAACAAACCTGAGTGAAAGGTTCCAACAACTCCAAAGGTATTTTACTAACAATTGTAGATTCTAGTATCTAGAGTCTATATAAAGGTACTCAAACTTTTTTGGCTTAGCGCCCCTTTTTTAGGAAAATATAAATTTAGATTAATATAAATTAACATAAACTAAATTAGAGACTTTTCAAATGAGCTCCCTTCAATGCGCCGGATACTACTATCACCCCCCTAAAACGTTTCAGCGCCCTCAAGGAGGGTAATATCGTCCACTTTAGAAATTACGAATCTAGACGAATGTGTGTAAGAAATTTCAGAAACGCGAAAAATAAAATTTTATTTTTAAAGAGGAGTTTTTCTTGGATATTTATTTTAACTGTGGCAGAATATTCCAGATTATTTACGAAAGGGTATAGCCGGGTTTATATGGCAAATCTGTCCCCACGGCTTTTTCGGTTTGTATTTGGGGGATCGATTTGACATCAAACAAAAATAATTTACCCAGATATTTAGCACCCTATCTCAAACGGTTTTCGAGATTTTCAAGAAAACCTTATGTTTCGATTTTATTTTTTTTAATGGTAAAATTTAACACTAATGATTGGTGATTTTTTTTTCCAATTTCTAGGACTAAAAGAGATGTTATGACATTATCATAATAAATCTCAGAAGAAAAGTCAATTTTCCAGAGGAAAACTGTAAATGAAAAAATGTATGTAAAAGTCTCACTCACCAAACTTTCTCAGAAAATGTCTTTTATATTCCTTTAACACTCATGAATTATTTCATAATTTTTGCTGTGGTGGAACAGTATGAAAAAAATAAAAGCTATATGTTTTTGCCTCATCAGCGCTAGCTTAGATGGTAGCCCGCTAACGCTATCGGCCGAGACTTTCAGACCTATTTCTTACTCTTTAGCCGTTACTGAATTAGAGTTACTTTAAAAAATGATAATATAACCATCATTGCTAATAATTGAATTAATATTCTTCTTACTTGTTTAATTAAAATTATAAAAAAAATCCTACGTTTAAAACTTATATGCAGCGAGAGAGTTGTATATTAATCCAATTATTAGCAATGATGGTTATATTATCACTTTTTAAAGTAACTCTAATTCAGTAACGGCTAAAGAGTAAGAAATAGGTCTGAAAGTCTCGGCCGATAGTGTTAGCGGGCTACCATCTAAGCTAGCGCTGATGAGGCAAAAACATATAGTTTTTATTTTTTTTTTCATACTGTTCCACCACACCAAAATTTATGAAAATTTTCTTTCATTTTCTGAGAAAGTTTGGAGTGAGACTTTTACATAACATGTTTAAAAAAAATATTTTAGTTTTATTTTTCCTCTGGATAATCGACTTTTCTTCTGAGATTTATTATGATAGTGTCATAACATCTCTTTTAGTCCTAGAAATTAGAAAAAAATCACCATTCATTAATATTAAATTTTACCGTTAAAAAAAAATAAAATCGAAAAATTAGATTTTCTTGAAAATCTCGAAACTCGTTTGAGATAGAGCGCTAAAAATTCGGGTGAATTATTTTGGTTTGATGTCAAATCGATCCCCCAAATACAAATCGAAAAAGCCGTGGGGGCAGATTTGCCATATAAACCCGGCTAGATCCTTTATTTAATTATGAAAATAAGGGGCGGTAAATTCATCGTTCTCCGGATATCATAAATCCACGCTTCACTGCTCGCGGATATATAAGGATTCGTCGTTACATATTAATGCATCGGAAATAGTAGAATCTCGCCTTATAGAATACCAATGAGAAACGATCATTGTCTCATGCACATTTGATATGAAGCGACAGCTTACGAAACCCGAATTTGAACTATCGTCTCAATTAACAAGTCTTACGAAATAGAACCGATTATATAAAATAGGGCTAGTTTTCAATAAACTTTTATTAATGAGTAACCAAATTAAAAATTACGTACTTTCAGTTGCAGACATTGGACCGTTCGTATGAGCTGAAACGTCGGTCGCGTTTCGCGCATAACTTCCAAGATCCATCGTCGCTGTTGTTCCCAACGTGCTCGCATTTGACGTTGTTCCCGACGAAATACCATCAAAATTCCATCGGGACGTTGGAACCGATGCCTGTGCTGTTGTTACACCACTACCATCCGAAACAGTGTTACTCAAACTGTAACATTTATTAGGACTAGTCAATGTGTTCGATAAAATTGATTGAAACGAATATGGTGGCGGCTTAGGAGATGAAGACGTCGACGATGAAGATGTAGGAGGAATAGACGATGACACAACCACCGTCGGTGCAATCAAATTACGATTAATCGTACTAAAATTACCACCAACTGCACGGACTAATTGAAAATTCCGTTTCGGCTGCACAGACGTGGACCATGACACTTGCGAAGCCGTCGACGATGATGTCGATGCCACCGTTGCTGTTACAATCGCTTTATTGCAATTGTCTGTAAAACTGTCACTTAACAAGTTACTACTTAAACGTTCTAAATGTTGCTCACTACACTGATCACTGGAAATTGTTACACGCGAACAACCAAATTGTGTCGTTAGATCATTTGCTGCTTCATTATTTGTACTACTATTACAATTGTTACTGTTATCACTATTACTAACACTACAACTAGAAACGTTCGTTACATCAGTTGCGACATTCGACTGCCGCGTATCGTTTAATATTAATCCTAAATCATCGCCACCGTCACCTGAATGTGGTGGCGACGGCGACGACGAGAAAGAAGTTCGTCTTTGCATCGTCTCTTCTAATAACTGAGAGTCTAAACTGAACTCTGTATATAAATCGTTAAGCGTAAATTCTGTTGTAAACGTCGATGTGTCGCACAGTGCTGAAGGTGGTGACGACATAAAATTATCAATATTAATAGTAAGCGGTACATTTTCATTTTCTGTCGATGAATAGTCTTTGGCGGGTAGTAAATAACACGGCTCTTCATAGTTGGGTGGTGGAGTTTTCGGTCGAAAATGTAACCTAATGAAAAAAAAAATAATTATCATATTGTTAATTGGGTTCACCCGCAAAAATGCGATCGACATATGTATACACTGTATTTATTTACAGACTAGCTGATACCCGCGACGTCGTCTGCGGTTATTATGTTAAGAAAATATTTAATTTACAGAGGAAAAACATTTAAAAATTGAAAGCAAAAATATATTTAAAATAACCGGAAAGAACTTAGCGTAGAACATTTTTAACTATATGCCAAAAAATTGCTCCTTCAGAATCCGCTATTGCTCCAAGTGTATAGTTAATAGTTAATCAGTAATTACTATTTCAAAAATTTGTTAATTCAAAAATAACAATTGCTATATAATCCAAAATAATACCAGTTTTTATTTATTTTTTTTTTCAAAAAATTATTCCTTAAATACTCTTTCCGGATCTGCAATTGCTCCAGATGTATAGTTAATTAGTAATTCAATTTTTAAACTATTCATGTTTATAAGACCCAATGGCAGTTGATGACGTAATAGTACAACAATACATGTATAAATAGTTAAAAATATTTAATTATTAAAAATATTACAAAAATTTGATCAATTATTTGCATAATAATGGACGCCAAAGAGCAGATAGAGAACTTAAAAAAAAAGAAAAACAAAAATTTAAATTAAAAATTATTTTGGGTCTTATTAGAGATTTCTTGAGTTTGAAAATTTAAAAAAAATTTAATTATTATTATCTATACACCTAGAGCAATTGCAGATCCGGAAAGAGCATTTAAGGAGCAATTTTAAAAAAACAAAAAACTGTATTTACATTTACAGGAGAAACATCCTCTCTCCAACCCATTCGGATTAGATAGTTTGCCCCACTCTATCAAATAACGAAAAATCCAGCGCTTAACGCGTTTGGTTTGTAAAAATAGCATTTTTTAAAACTTTAATTACTTTGCTTTTAATGAAGATATCGTGATAATTCTTTTTTTAAATAAAGACCAAGTATATAAGAAGTAAAACAAAACAAAAAAAATGATCGAAATCTATCCAGTAGTTTTTGAATTAAAAGCGAACATTGGAAAATAGCTATCATTTTATTTATATAGATATTGACATTGCGCTTTTGTCGTCCTGCGTATGTCCATCGCATTTTTCATGAGACACCATTAATTGTTATTTCTTACCAATCCTGTTTGACTTCTTTTAAAATATTCCACATTGAATCTTCATCGAAATCGTTAATACCATACGCTGGAGATTCTTCATCAAGATTTACTATATTCCCAGGAGTATCATTACTTCTTAATCGTTCGTGTAACTCAGATGTATCTTGTCGTGCATTTAACTCGTTGGCCACATTTGTTGTTATATTTATTAAAGATTGCGTATCTTCTTCTTTAACTTGAACATTATTATAATTACTACTTTTGTCTTCTTCCATTGGCATTCCAAAATCATCGACTTCTTTCTTAATAAGATTTGGAAATTGTATTGTTGATGGTTTCGGAGATGCTGTACACGACGTGTTATAGTTGTCGGTGAACTCGGAGTCCATTGTAGTACTATTGTAATTGTGTTCAGAATACAAATTTCTAAGCGCCGGTGTGACGTTGGCGTGATTTTTATCAATTAAATCATTTATTTTATTATCTGATGAATCTGTTTTAAGCGCAGGTAAACTTGTAAGATCAATATCGTCTGTTGGTGAAACTATATCTTTTTTGTTTGAATTTTCCAGAGCTTTCCTGAATGCAAGTCGTTCAGGTATCGTGACACGTTCCGTGATTGTGAAATCCATCCGTCGCCATAGGTCGTCGTATGGAGTCGATAGGCGATCTAAACATACGCGTCCTCCACGTCCAATACGGCGACGTGCAAATCCAATACAACGTGGTTTTGGGCGACGAATGGATGTCAATGTGTAACGATATTTCATATCGGCGGTTCCGTTTTCTTCCCGTGAACACCACGGCCAATTACCCAATTTACTTGACAATTGCTAAAAAAGAAAAAATAATAGAAAAATTAAACGCTTACTCAAATAAGAAGATGTATATTAATCTAGTTTATTTCTATGTAACACAACAAAGGGCCTCAACTTTTTTAGGAATTTTTCGAGCTCATAGTTTTCTTGAAAAAACTTGAGGTTCAAAAAACAAATAAGATGGTCTATACACCAGGGGTCCTGGGTTCGAATTCCAATGAAAACCCAAGATTTTTTTCATGGGTTTTCGAATTCGACGGTCGCTAATGACCATAGTAATTGATGCGACCTATTTGGATAATTTTGTGATCTCAACTTTTAACCGGGTTTTGAAATATTTGCCATAAATATTAAGCAGCCTATTCACAAAATTTTCTACAAAAATTATGGATAGATGGTCTTTTTGTGCATAAAGGAAATACTTTTTCTATGTCTAAGAGCAGATTCTGGAAACGTTTAAATAAAATTCTACTTTTTGCAGTAAATCCTTAGTCCTTATATCCTTTAGGGGTCTAACGCGTTTTTCGTACTTTTCGAACCTCTCCCCCTACAATGTAACGCGATATAGACCTAAGATAGAGCCAAATATTATATCTTTTAACTGTACATAACATTAGACTTTAGAGCAGCGTTTCTCAACCTTTTTTGTCCCGCAGACCAGTAAATTTTATAAAAAAATTTGCGGACCAGTGATATATTTTTAACAACATTTTACTAGGTATGAAAGAACTACTACATAAGTTAATTGCAAAATTTTTATTATCATTTGTAGGGAAAAATTGTCCGCGGACCACTGGTGGGATTCCGGGACCAGCGGTTGAGGATAGCTACTTTAGAGCGTACCCCCCCCCCAGTAGAAAGTGTTACGTGGTTTATGGACGGCCCTTTATCATTGATTTTACCTCTATAGGCCATAGTTTACGACATACGTTAATTCATAATCAAAATTTCCTTAGAAGTTAGAACAGTTAAGACCATAAACCTATAGAAAAAAGTAACCCCATATTTTATAGACAAATTTTAAGCTACAAAATCAAATACCGCATTTTTGACTTCGCATAACATTTTTAGCAGCACTAGTGTAATAAGATGCTCCAAAAAAAATGTTGGTTTTTAGTATTAACTTGGAACTAACTAGTATTAATTTGGAACAGGTCATTGTAACAGCAATCTGAAAGAAGGGATCTAAAGGAAATTTCACGCTCTACAAAAAAACGTCCTTTGACCAAAGTTGGAAAATATTAAAAAACTTTAATTAGTGTTATTTTTGAACTCTCATGAGAAACGTTGTTCTAAGTACTTTTTTTGTAAAGTGTGAAATTTCCATTAAATCTTTTCTATCAGATTGTTTTTACGTTGAACTGTTCCAAAGGTATGAAAATTCAAAAAAAAAAAAATTATTTTTCCTCTGTTAGCTAAATGGAATATGTGGAAAATGAAAAAATGGAATTAGCCCAACCTTAGTATTGATATTAGGAGCTCGTTTTGGCACTAAAATTTTTTTTCAATATATATTATCGATGTTTGAATAAAATATCTACAGAGAAATTTCGAATTTTTTTATGAACGTTTCAGTAATTGGAAACAGACAATTGAAAATTCAAATTTTGTTTTATTGAAATGTAATTACTAATTAGTAAGTAATTATTGAAAAAATAGTTAATTTAGTAGCGTGTGAAGGTTCTTGATAAAGTAAAATTTTACCAATAAAATGATTCGATAAAAATTTAAAAATAATAGTTTGAGGTGAAGTGAAATTGTTTAAAAAACTGTGTGTAAGATAATTTTTACCATGTAATAATTGGAGAGTTTATTTCTTCGGAAAGCGTAACGCCCTTCGTCGGGATCAGATTCCGGTTCTTCAGGTGAAGCTGCTATTACGTTCGATGGTGTAAGTTCATCATCATCTGACGATAATAATGTTTCTAAAACAAAATTTAACCGTTTCATAATTGTTACATTACGATTTTTTAAAGCAAGGTATAACATGTGCTACATACCACCTAAAAGATGTCGACCCGAATGCGAATTGGTTGATTTGTGTTTTCGTTTTTTGTACTGTCTTTTTTCTTTTCTGGGTAATATTTCATCTTTGACCGCCACTTTATTCGACCAATTCTGATTGGGGAACTGATTCGGGAACAATGGTGCGAAAGCAGGTCTCGATGCGCGCAGGGCGGATACTTCTGATAGCAACGCTCCACTGAAATCCTGTGCTTGATACCGTTTCTCGACAATTTCGATCGTTAAATGGAGATGTTCCCGTTTTGTTTTCTCACGACGTTTGACTAATTCTAACAGCGTTACAGCTCGGGATAAATCACGACGCAACTTCAACATTTTTTCATATGAAGTCTCATCGTTTTTACGATTTTTCCGGGTTTGCATTTTCTCTGTTCGTCGTCGAAATGCTATGTATGGATTACTTGCCGAACTACCTAAACGATTCTCAGTTTTCACAGCGAGGATTAAAGGATGTTGCTACAAACAATATATAGGACATAATAAATTTTATTCATCGACTCAGAAATACTGTTGTGACATACAGTTTTTAAGCGTTTATTTAACCAGTAATCGAATATGGCGATAATCAAATCGTCATCTTCTTTGAGAAGAGCCTTTGCGTCGTGCAATGTAACCACAGTTTGTCCCGATGATTTCTCTAATCGATCCATCATCGATTCAAATTTCAGATATGTTAAGTCCAACCGCTGTGCCTGTTCCTGTACCCAAATCTCATCTTCGCTATCCATATCATAATCAGGAATGTCTTGCTCCATAGCAAATGCTAAATCACAAAAATTCAAATTTTAAAATTGATAACAACCAATCAAATATTATGTTAGTTAAATAACTAGAACAGTGGTAACCAACTATTTTCATGTCCGATCTCTTTTTTTAAATACAATTTTGGCTTGACTCCTACATCAGGGGTGTACGTACTGCTGAACAGACATGTCAAAGATACGGAACCTTTATACCTCTATTAAAAGGATTCCAACGTGTGTAGGCAAATTTGAAAAGTGTTATCCACAATTTAACTAAAATTCTTAGTTTTCTCAATAACTTTTGATAAAGGTATAAAGGCACCACTGTTGAGTACCGACGTTTTTATCATTCATTAATATAAGTAAAGTGAAATTTGCGATTACAGGATGTTTTAAAAAGAGTATTAGTAAAGTTATTCATTAAAATAACGCACCAAACATAAACCATAATTGCAATATGCTATAAAAATTATGACTCCATAAATGTACCGTAGCGGGTCCGTATCCACAGTGTGTTACGGTGTAAACTCATTGTAAATGCAGACTACACCAAGTATACACTGAAATCACACTCGAATAACACAACGGATTAGTAAAAAATTTACTTGCAGTTCACACTTGTTTAATAGCGATACATCAACATTAGATTCACTTCACATAAACACTGAATTTCCACGGAATAAGTGATACAAACGATAAATACCTACTTATAAATTCGATGCAATTTATTACTAGTAAATGATAAATATGGTGTAATAGCTTTTTTATAAGATTCACAGTGTGATTTCAGTGAAGACACGATTTAACACCTGATTTTTAAACTTAACCCGTTTACGGCGGCCGTCGAAGGGTATTCGACAGTAGCGCTTTTTCCCAAACGGCAGCCGTCGACGACCTTTCGACACCTGTTAGTGCTGTTTCAGTTCATTCTGTATCGGTCTAGTCAACTAGAATGACCTTAGTTTAGCCGTCAACCTGTTCAAGTGAGATTTCAGTGTATACACGGCGTACGACACGATTATTCAAACGGTACTGTCTCTATACTATAAATTGTAAATGTACATTTTTTTACATTTCAATGTAGACAGTGTAATCGGATCTGCTAGGGTAGTTATTCAGGCCTATTTTGTAAAGCGTGTCACTTGTCAAGTGAGACGACAATTATCGTCATTTGCATCTCAAAACAAATCTCGTGAATTTTTCGTTTCAAACGACAATTGCTGATTCTTAATATATTACAGAATACCAAAAGAAATGAGGATCGTGAAATTCAATACATTAGGTTCGTTTATATGCAACAGACAGGGCGCCCGTTTCCATACATTTCCGTATACGAACGGCAGTATAACGTTCCAGTGAATCGGGGAGCTTTTTGGGCGGATGAGTTTGTAACTCAAGCGAAATTGTCACTTTATGATGTACGCATCTAAGTGTGTGCTAATCGGTTGTTTGTTATAGGTAAGGATGTGAGATTAATGGAAAAAATCGATTAAATAAAAATCGATTTTAATAAAAAAAAATCGATTTATGCGAAAAAATCGATTTTTTCTATTATTTAAAATTCTACTTGCTTTTCATATTCCAATAATGATCAAACCTAAGAGATTCATACTAACAATTTATCAGATTAAAAATCAAATAAAATGATATGAATAAAAAAAAAACCAATTCAAAACTAAAAATTAAAGCGAATCTTCCATTAAACTTTCAAGGTAAGGAATAAAGAAAATATGATTATTGATACACAACTGCAGTACCATTAAACGTTTTATTATAATAAAAATGAAATTATTGCCTCAAAAACTATTTTCGATTTCAATCTTTTAATAATGAATTTTAAATTTAACAATCAAATATTTGAAAGAATGTCTATTATATTTAAATGATAAGAATGAAAAAAACCGTTACAGCTAGTTTGCGCTGTTTATTAAAATCTATTTAAACGCGTAATTTATATAATCGATTATTTAAAAATCGATTAATATTACTATGAAAATCGATTATAAAAAATCGATTATTAGAAAATAATAATCGATTATTTTTTAACATCCCTAGTTATAGGCAGATATCGTTTAAGGACGCCGAACGGTTGACCTGAGGGTCGACACGACCCAAAGTAAGAACAAGCACGTTCAATTTTATCGCCGCATGTACGTCCAAGACATGTCAACTGGAGCAAATCTATTTACGACAGCTTATAGAATACGAACAACAGCAACAGCTTATTGAACTGTCGTTTGACAAATGACACACCTTACGGAATATTCCGATTATTTTTAGTAAAAATTAATACTAATATGAAACAAGATATTTGTATTTAGAAATTAATGTTTAATGTTTTGTATACTTTTGTCTTAGTAAAAGTTTGGATGCAGTACAAAATTTTATTGACGTGATAACGTCTTATAAATTGATGAGCTACGACAGCCAGTCTAAAAAAGTGTCGCGTTCCATTTGAGCCTGTGCGTGCAAGCGAGAATGCGATACAAGCAATAGAGAGGCAATTGTTGAATCCTAGACAACGTATTGTGTGTTTTTCTACAATTTACTTAATAAGCTTTAATTGATTTCCTTTATAATTTTCAGTCTGATTTCATTTTGAAAAAAATTGTTAATTTTAAATTAACTCCTTCTTTGTATTATACAAAATAATGACAATTCAGTGATAATAATTCAATTCATAAAAGTATGAGATTTTTCATCAATGTTTCTTTTTGATGTTATTACGTAGAACCATGGTCCGTAAACCGACTTTACAGACAACCATTTTTTTTTATGAAACATTGTTTGTGTGCATATAAATCGAATAATACTATTTTTAACAAGAAATAATTTTAAAAAACTTGACATAATTTGAATTTAATATAGGGTATGTGCTTACAAAGAGCTCTCAAAGGCACTAAAAATTTAGCTACGCCGCTGATAATTTTTAGTTTTTTTTTTTTTTTAAACTACAAATACAACCTTTTTTGTTTCAAAAACATCACTTTTCATTTCAATAATGCTTTTTTAATGTCGTGCATAAAAAAAAATAAATATGCAATCGAGTACATTTATTTTTATTATGGATTACAATATGTACATTGTATGTAATTTTTCGTCGTAACATTATTAAAAAATGTTACTTGAAATGAAAAAGATTATATTTGAAATAAAAACGGTAATAGAAATAATTGTTTTCGGAAAAAATAAAGGAATACTTTTATAAAAAATTACTTTCATTTCACTATTTAACTGGTATCTCATACTTGTTGAGAAACAACTTTGTTGAGCTTTAACGAAAGAGAATTTTTTTACTCTCGAAGGTGGCAGATATACTCTTGAGAGTTAAAATCGAAATTCTCAGAGGCTTTTACACTTACGATTTTTACTCTCAAAAGTATATCTGCTATTCTCGAGAGCAACAAATTTCACATGTTACCGAACTTGATATTATGTCTTTATTAAATGTAACCGCTCTGGGGTTTGTGCACCACTGATCTAGATTGCGTAGTATTGTAACTAAGTATTTGAGAAACGATGGAGATAACAACGTTGTTTATAGATTCACTTTCTTATGGATAACTTATAGTTGGTTAATATTTCTTATATCGTTTAATTATAGTTATTTATTTGATTATTATTTGTAGAAATACTTACGCTGCATGTGTATAAGCTGTCGTGGTTGTTTGTAACTACCCGTATAGAGCCTGTCGTAACAATCCGTATCAGCCATGCTCGCCACTTCTGGGGTTGGAATAATGAGCCCCGTGCATATTGCGCGTTGAAGATGGTGCTCCTAAACACCAAAAATAAAATCATAAAGTAAATTTATCCTTTCATAGATTTATAATAAATTTTATATTTAAATCGTTCTACAAGTCTAACGTAATGTTTTACAAATTAAATGAATTAGCAATTTCAAATCATTACTGATTCATGAAAAAAATTTCATTCAATTTGTAAAAAAAAATTTTAAGCAATTATCAGGTGAAAAGACCAGTTTTTTATTTTAACAATTTATTTTCTTTTTACACTATCTTTCGTCGGTGTTATTCCGACTTCATCAGGTATCTTGAAAATTGTTATACCAAATATATTAAAAATATAATTTGAATATAAATTTAACAATACAAAATTTCAGATATTAAATTTATATTCAAATGATATTTTTATTATATTTGGTATAACGATTTTCAAGATACCTAATGAAGTTGGAATAACACCGACGAAACATAGCGTAAAAAGAACATACATTGCTAAAATAAAAAACTGGTCTTTTTACCTGATAATTGCTTAAAATATTTAACTATTAAGACCTGAAAATTAGTGTTATGTAATAAAAATATTAACTATTTAATAGCACAGGGTCATAGTGACCCTACGAAAGTTTTTAATTGAATTTTCTTCTTTTAAACCAGTGATCATCAGTATACGACTCGCGGCTTTTTTTTTTTGTATATTAATAACTCATAAATATTTAAATATTCAAGAATTTTGATATTAGGCTGGGGATTTACTGCAGCTTTGCAGCTATATTTCTGTCGATTATGTATAGTTAGCTAATTTTAAATTTGTAATTTTTTGTAAAACGATTTTTTAAGTTTTGCTGAAGATCAGGAATTGGTTACAGAAATTTATTAAAATATTTATAATATACATTATACATCTGTTAATAAACTTCATGGTAAAAAATATGATTTATCAATTTACAACGAATTTATGTATTACAAATTGCAACAAATTTAGACTCGGCTCATTATATAGATCGACACAGATTTCAATTTATCAATCGGAATTTGTTTAGGTAAAAGTTAATAACGGATTAAATCCAAAATAAATAAATAGTAAAATTATTTGAGTTTTAGTGATTAAAATCGACCAAATTTAAGAATAGTGCAATTTTCGTCCGACCCAGAGATTTAAAAAAAATCAATCTGATTCTTTTCTTAAAAAAGCTGATGATCGCTGCTATAAATTATCAATAATGTTACTGCTGGTGCTATCTCTAAGAAGTATAGGTTTTGAGTAATACACACACACGGTGGAGATTTATTTAAAAAGTAAAAGTCTGCACGAGGAGACAGAAAACCGTTCGGTGACATTTTCTGGGGCAATTTACAGAAAGTTTTCATAAGCATATACAACCCAGAACTTTTATCGTAACTGAACGGTTTTACCTGAACCTCGGTTTAGAAATTTTATAATTTTTAAATAATATCTCTACCATGTGTATCGACTGCCCAAAACCTGTACTTCTTAGAGATAGCATCAGTTGTTACAGTTCAATAGCTTAAAACAGTGGTCATCGACTTTTTAAATCTGAGGGTCGGATGAAAATTGCACTACATCCTTAGAATTTAATTAGTTATATCGAAAATGAAAGTGGGTTCTTCCTAAAAATAATGTAAAAACGTGTCGGCTCGTTGATGGAAGCAATGTCTCTTCAAACGAAAATAAACTATATTATACACAAAAATGGATAATTTTACTTTGATTATAGACGATTGAAACAAAGTTTTTAGCATGAATTCTTGAAAAATCTTCAATCTTTGAAAAAGCTACATTTTCGTTTTTTTTTTGCGTGTGAATTTTTAACATGTTTAGAATAAAAATTTAAAAATTTAGTGCTAAAGTTTTTCTAAAAAACTTGATCGACTGCTTTAAATTATTAAAAATGTAACTACTGATGCTATCTCTATGGAGTACAGGTTTTGAATACTAAACACGCATGGTGCAGAGATAATTTAATTTTTAAATATATTTTCTACGTCGTCATAAATGACGAGAACTATACTTTTCCAAAATAATTTAAAACTCGCTTCGTCTTTTCTATGGAGGCAGGGCTTCCTGAAACAATAACCAACACCAGGTTCGGACTGGGACCTAAAACGAACTTGTTTTTTTTTAACCTTATTAGTAACATTTATTTCACATGTTATCAGCCAGCTTTGCCGGTCAAACGGCCCTTTGACCACACCGGGTCAGACCTCTATCCTATCTTCTCTATGGCCAGTCCGGACCTAGTATAAAGGAAACTATATAATTTTACGTTGTAGAAGATTGAAACAAATTTTTCCTCTCAATAGTTTTCATCACGAGTCGCCACTGGTAAAAACAAATAGAATTCACCAGTTTGAATTTTTAAAAAAGCGTCCTTTTCGATGTGATGGGAGAAATTTTAAGCATTTTCATAATATAAGTTAAGTGTTAAAAGCGGTAAGCATTTAAAAAAAGGTTTGAAATTCCCAGATTTTTATTGAGTCGTTGAGAAGATCCTGGACTTTCTTATGGATCTATAAAGTTACGGGGATCAGATAGATCTCAGTGCTATTTTACGTGTTTCTAAGGATGTGCTGTTATTTAGGATTCATTCGGGTTATACAGTGTTAAACTTGAAAATGTTTTATTAGAACTTTTGATAAATAAAAAATACAGTGGAATTGAGAACCTCATCCTTTTTTTTTGATGTCGGTTAAAAATGTTAAAATCTTAATATAAGGTGCTAAAGAAGAATCTTGTAGTAACTTAAGAAGAAAGTTCGTGCTTTTCTGAGTGTAAGTAGAAGTAGTTTAAGGTAAGTAAAGAATGAAAAAGAGTAAAAATTTTATTGTATAGAATATATTTGAAAATAAATTTTTAAAAATAAATAAACCCGCCCTCTCCCGTTTCATCGCTGAACTAGCAAACAACCACAACAATATGGCGGTCAATTGATCTAACAAATGCATCGCGACGACATGCTAATTACAGAGAAACTTACACATTCTTCTTCTTTTTCCATTCCAGACGGCATTAGAGGAACTGCCCGATTAATAGCTGAGTAATCGGTGAGATCGGGCAATTCCTCAGCCATGTAAATAGGCATTGGTTTCGTGGCATCGAGGGCCCTCGCCCTAAACTGTAGCTTGGACATTTTGCTTGTTGACAGCACTGAACACACGGGCGACCAGGCCAGAAAACAAGCCCAAAAATGCACTTTGGCGGCGATTTGCCGGTCCAAGACGGACACTAAACAAATGTACGCAACCGTCAGCGTGTTCCCATTGTTTTTATTTCAACGCACTCAGTCACGATTACGACAAAACGTATTGGAAACTTTGTGTGTTAAGCGTGAAATACAGAAAGCCATCATGGCGGCTCTGCCATCGAGCCATAGAACGTTTTACCAATTTTACTACCAACATGAAGTGCGCGGGAACGATGCACGCATGCCAGAATATAGAAATCAAGCTTTCATTTATTATAATTTCAACAATAAAATCACACAAAAAAATTATCAAAACAATTAAATCATCAATAAATCCACACAAAATGCAATAATCAAATCAAATATTTCACATATAAACAGTAATTTGCCAAAATTTCAATTTTTTACGCCTCATTCAAACACTCATTTGACTCGTGTTTACAAGGTTTATTTTTCGCGTGTCTTCGGAACGGTTGCGTTGTTGTTGGACATTTGAATTATATTCGCATTTATTAATTGTTTATTTGATTACAAGAAATTATGATACATTTTGATTATTTTATGAGAATTGAATTATTGTTATTATTTGTATTTACATGCTGTCATAAAAAAATGACAGGTTTTTTGCCAAGAAATGTTAAGGATTACGTTAAAGTGGTGGGGATGACAAATATTTTTATCCATGCGACTTCTGCCGATTAGAGTTCGATTACGCATGTCAGGAACTGACGATAAAATAAACGCGTGGCGATTGAAATATAATATGGAATTGGCGGCATTATTTAAGTCGCTATTTAAATTTAAAATAATGCTATCTTTGGTCTTTTATTTACCTCATAAAGTTTATAGCTTTTTATTCGGAGGAAATAGCTTTATATTACGTAATACGTAATTGGGATGTTTCTAGAAGATATTTTTATAAATTTATTATATAAAAAAATAAAATATTTGTTTGATAATTTTTTTTTCATGATTGCTGAAGTTTATACTTTACAGAGATCATATTTCTAATTTTGTTTCATAGAAAGCACGCAAAAATTTTGATTACTCATTGAAATTAATGATATGATGTATTAGTATGAGTCATGATAATTAAATTTTTTTATAGATAAACCTGTAATTAGATAATACTAATAACTTTGGTGGTAAAAGATCTGATTTTTACATTAAATTGTTATTGATTGTACAGGGTCAACTTATGAATTATTATTAAAGTATCTGATCATTTCTTTTAGCCATCCTTCAATTAAACTTGATAAATATATTCCGAAAAGACCTTTCAGAACAACTAAAAATCTATGTTTGGTTTAAACGGTTTATACTATCTAAAATTGTTCAAACTTATTGAATCACAAGGAAAAACTTACAAAAATAATAAGCACTAGTAGTGACTACTGACTTGCAATTAAAGTGAACCAAGTGCAAATTAAGTTTGACAATTTTTTTCTGCAGACATGAAAATAAAATATACATCGACCTTCACCGAGTTGATAATAGAATGAAACATATTTATTTCTCATGAATTTAGTTTATTAGAAAATATATCCTGTACACATACATCCTGAAAGAGATTTCCTGATGATTACAAAACATCCTACTACGTAACCACTAACATTCTTGTACTACTTAGTTATGAAACTGTTACATAGTTAAAAGTTTTGTAGTCTTTGGGTTGCTGTTTCCTGGAAATATCTTCTATGATCCACTGTAAATCTTATGGTTATATTGTTGATTATTTTTTATTTTCGTTTTACACTGAATCTTATATGGAACCACTTTCATGTTTTATCCTTAAAATGTTTTATTCTGATTGTCTATATTAAAGGAAGAAAGGTCTCTTTGATCACATATGCTATGGTAATAACGTTTGGTTAATATGAAATATAATCCCGTGAGAACAAAATGTCTAATTACGTAATAGTTCTGTAATAATTACGTAACATTCTTTACTCATGTAACTGTTATATATTTGTTACGCAGTTGGATGTTTTGTGCTCAACGAGAAGATCATCTTCATAAAAAGTGTAAACGACGAATTATTAACTAAATATTATACTTTAATATATAACAAAAAGACTAATACAAAAATATTTTAACAATATTATAAAATTACTTTCGGTTCCATGCCTTCAATTTCTTTTGCTAACACAGTCTTCATTGAGTGATGTAAATTAGGAAGTATTTCCAAATGTTTATCTACACATCGAACAGCACAAGCCTCAAATTGTTTACCGAATTTTTCGATCTAAAAACAATCTAAATGAAATCACTTGTAAATTTTAGTAGCCAATAAAATTATTTACATCCGATTCCTTTGGTTGAGCCCCCATTTTATCCCGAATTTCATCGTTACAGTCCATAACGCATCTTTGAACTCGAGTTTGAAAGTGTTGAAGCTCTTGCTGAACGTAATTATTTGATTTTGTTAGACGATTACTGCAGTTTTCGATACAGTTTTGGACACTTTCCATACTTAATTTCGGATTGTCGCAACAATTTGCAGCACACTTGTGCATGAAGCTCTGGTAAAATTAGAAAAATATTATCAGTGGTGATAATTTATAAAAATTTTTTGGTAGGACAATGTTTTCTAAGCAATCAAAGGCTCTGTTAAAGCGATATATTGTAAACGATCATATTCGATAGTTACCAATATAATATGTACATATATCGCGCGTAGTGAGAATCTTTTTTATCGCCTCCTATCGCCGCATCGTATATCGTAAACGATATATCGCTTAACGCCTATCATTTCAATATGAAGGGTCCCTCTCTAATAGTAACATCGAAACTTATTATTATATTATAGCCTTTAATAATTACTTTTTTGTATTTTGGTCTTCTATTATAGTTATTAAATTTGAAATAAAATTTATATGATACAAAAATAAACGGTTGGCTACCCGTGATATCGTTCATGTAAAATATGACAAAAAAGCTAAACACAGCTCAATCTTAAGAAATCATATTCTGTATATAGTACAATAAATAATGGGCTATCCATAAATTACGTGACACGTTAAGGGGGGTGGGAGGGGGTCGACGAAGTGTGACAAGGGGTTGGAGGGGTCCAAAATGCCGTGACGTCACATTTAAAAATCTATTTCAATCAAAGTGTTTAAAGGAGTGGGTTTAAAGTCCATGGACTCAAGATTATTAAGTTTGATCTTTTATAATTATTCGTTTTTTTTTGTTAATTTCTTGAAATGTTTGATTTGATGTTGATTTTATTAAAAAATCAATTAAATGGAAAAAAACAAATTTTGGAACTGCTGTTTTAATTCAATTATTACCTACTTGTTGAGGTAAAATTGTAAATAATGTGACGTCACACTGAAGAAGGGTGGGTCTCACAAATGTGACCAGCTGTGACGAGGACGAGGGGGGGGGTCAAAAATAATGATATTCGTGTGACGTAATTTATGGATGGCCCCTAAGAGATATAAGAAAAATCATTTAAATCACCTTATTACTAAAAATACGATAATTCTTGACCATTTCATTACAAATATGAAACATCCTAGTGAATTTTCGTTTGTTTGTATATCTTTAAGTAAAATTTTAACTGAAACGATATTAACTTTGAGTTATGACAATATAATAACATGATTTTTTTTATCATTCGAGTTCTTATCCATAGTTAATAACTACATATCAGAAATCAATGCTGAAATTATTAATACAACAGTTGGTGTTTACAATTAAGTACCTGAAGAAGCTACGAAAGTAGCGAAACGTCGTACAAAATTTAAAAAAATATCAACTAAATAATAAAATATCCGTTAAAAAAGAACTTTTGACTGTTTTTTATATATTAAGGGTTGGATTTAGTATTTTGCCACATGCGTAGGCACTCCTAAAATGCCGTTCGAAGGGTCCTAGACGAGCGTTGTGAACGCCTAGTGGAACGCAGTCCTAATAAACAATGACTAAATAATAGTCTTGTATATGTATGAAATCAAATAAATAAGTGAGGGGACCTATTTGGGAATTTTCTTGAAATTAAAAAAAAAATCAATCCTTAAACCTTTTTTTTTGAACTAGTTAGGATTGGAATTTCAACAAATTCTTCCTTAGGAAGGACCAGAGTCCACTCAGGAATAAAACTTTATGTGTTCATATTTTAATGGCTTAGCTTTCAGCGTGTTTCTCAGTTTATACTTGATGATATTACTTGATTTTTGCTCGGGGAGGCACTGTCTCCATAGACAAGTTGCCACTGATTATATTATTGAATGAAACTTAATGCAAAAAGTTGTCTAAGTTAACAAGGTATTAGTTTATAAAAATAAAATCTAATAAAAGCTTATATCAAAAGTATAAATTTGAATTAATTTTGTAATTCACTTGGGCGGGTTTCATTTAAATTTACCTGCATTTTTCTGAGATAAGAACGATCTAAATCATCGACAATGTTTGTAATCTCCCTTTCTAACTTTCGCCGTTGTTCTTCAACCATTTTTATTTAAATAAATTTTTATTTATCTTTAATTTAAAATATTAAATTTATAATTTTAGGTTATCCACGATTTTGAAACTCAAAAAATTCATCACATGCCCATTGTTAGTATAAGTTATTATCCATTTCACTGCTTTACGGTGTGATCGGTAGATGGCAACAGTTGCCCGAGAAACGAGAACAGGCTACGATCTGTCAGTTTTACCGTAGGATTTTTGTCCTGTCTATTTTCCAGGAAAATGGTTATTACAGCTGAAACACAATTGCCGACAGAAGCTGAATTAACGGTTTCAGAGGTGAATTTGTCAGGTGCAACTCTTCGTGCCGGCGCTTTTCATCTGGGAAAATCTTGTGAGAATGAAAATAATGTATAGTTACTTTTACATAACATATAGATCAGGTTATCTTTTGATGAAGAAAAAATCTTTTTTTAGGAATTTATGCTATGTCGTCAAGAATTAGACGACCCTAGAAAATGTATAGGCGAAGGAAAAGCAGTCACAACGTGTACGCTTAATTTTTTCCGACGAGTAAAAGCTTCATGTGCTGATGAATTTGCTCAGTATGCCAATTGTTTGGATAAATCAAGTGGAAGTTTTGAATTTAAAAAGTTTGTAGTGCTTTTTTAAATAATTTATTAATCTTCTATAAAGAACCAGGAAATGAGTGTCGATAACTATTACCGATAACTTTCGATACAATTTTGTTATCAATATATAATCAATATTATAGAAAATATATTTAATGGGCATTTCGATCTGATATTGTTTAAATAACCTGGGAACAATGTTATTTTCAAATCGTACAATTTAGTAGCTGCGTCAAATGCTCGAAAACTAAAGCTATCGGCACTTAGTGAACCTTATGCATAGGCCTACATTCCGTCACAGTATTGTCATTGTTAAATCACTATAATATACTATAACACTATAACTTGAATCTTATATTATATATTATATAATATAAGATTCAAGTGTCGTGATCTGAGTTGGCCAGTTAAATTTTCATTTCATAAACTCTTAAAAAAGCATACACTCAAGTAAACACTTAACTCAACTATTTTGACAGTTTTAATAGACCAAATTCATGGCATGAGTTGAGTGTATGTTCAACTTGTAACGCTTGCAACCAACAAAACGTATATGAATATTATACTGCAAATATCCAATAAGCATTTTTTGAAGGAGTTCAATGAAATTTTCATGGTAACAAGTTGTGCATATATTTAACTTATGTCATTAATTGGGCCTATGGAAACCGTCAAAACATTTGGTGAGTGTTTACTTGAGTGTATGCTTTGTTTTGTAATGGAAGCGTTTTATGAAATGAAAATGTAAATTGCCGGCCACCACACTTGAATGTTTCCTCAAATTTCAGTGACGCAAAAGTACTGCCCAAAATGAAATTTGAAAACGTTATTAAAAAAAAAAAACTGTTTTTTACTAAAGGGCAGTTAGTGCAGGAAATTCCCTAAAAAATCTTACGTAATTATAGGATGCCCTCAACGCATTTTGAGGTCTCGTTGAGACACCCCAATAGTCTGCAGATACTTTCTCAGTCCACAGTGTCCGGTTATCAGTCTCGTTACTGTCCTGAGTTGGTTCCTTCCCAGCCGTAAAACCCCAGCTGTGACCGAGGGGCAGATTCTCCCCATCATTCTCTTGCTGAGCTTCCGACCAGGAATTTCTTTCCAGTATTTGTTTTGCTGCCGTCTCAGCCGACTTTTCATCGCCCTTTTGACAGTAGATTTGGTGATCATCACTCCAGGCTCCGGGCCCACGAGTGGGGTCAACGAATCAGTCCTTGCGCAAGCATCAGTTTCTTCATTTTCCTCAACTCCTTATGCCCTGGCATCCAACCAAATTTGACTCGGTTGTGCTTTGCCAAGTGCTCCAGGAGTTGCCGACACTCCAGTACCAGTTTTCAACTGATCATTGTATTGGCGATCGCTTTTAGCGCTGCCTGACTGACTGTCAGAGAGAATATGTATGTTCCTATTCCGATAGCCCATATCTAAGTTCTCTCTAGCACATATGGCAATGGCCGTGACCTCCGCTTGAAAAATAATGGCCGAGTCCCCAAACGGCACTGCGATGCGCCCCCATGGTTCTCCCCCCACTTACCCGCGCCAGATCCTCCGTCCATAACCGATCTATCTGTGAACCACATTATTTATTTTATGTGTTAATATTTGTAATAACATTTTCGAAAATTGTTCTTCTTCTTGCAGTTATGTGAATGTAGGGTTTCTTAATAGAATTTCATCAAACCTAAATCGTGTATACTTAAATTGTGCTGAACAAAGTCACAGGCAGCATTCTGAAAAAAAATCCATCGAAATAGTTTTCGACACTCATTCACCGATTCTTCCTAGGCTATATTAGTATTAATTATTTTGTTTACAGTTGCCGTAAAACGCAAGCTGTATTTGATAAATGCATGAAAGACAACTTCAACATGGACCGCCCAGAATTTGGATATTTCTGTAGACCCAAAATACATAACACAGCACGACCTAAGCCTGAACCAGAAAAACCAGCCGTTTATCCAGATGCCACACCTGGTTTACCAGATGACTATCCTCGTCCACCAGCCAAATATGGATCACGGTTTCATTCAATGGAATAAAAATTTAATTGTTGATTTTTTTGTAGATATTTCATTAAATGTAAAATATCAAGTACACGTAGTATACACATAATAAAAAAAAATAGGAAAACTATTTTAGAGGTTTTATTACCAAAAAAAAAAAAAAAAAAATATACACAAGGCTATCACAAATATTCATCTTATTGTTAGCCATTTTAAGAAATTACAAATATTTTAATTTACAATCATTTTAGACAAAATAATTCATACATAGACTAGCCGCTAATATTAACATGAAAAAAGTATGTTAACTATGAAAAAATGGCTTTGAACATAAATATAATTTTCAATAGGTGTTTAATAAGAGCAAACCTATTTTTACCAAAAAGTCAAATTTTTGATAGGAAATCTTAAAATTATTTTTACAATTTAGTTTTAATAAGAATAAATTAATGTTTGCCGTTTTTTACTTGTATGAAATAATTTTTTTTTATCTTTAGGTTTTTGGATCTTTACTTTTTTTTTAATCCAGTGGCGTGCAGCCTATGAAAAGCTGGAGGGGATGCTGCGTATCCCTTGTATTTATGAAAATGTACATTTTATTCGTTTCTTAATAAGATTTAAAATTTTTGAAAATATATTTCTTTCAAATTTTGGTTTGAATTGGGGGTATATCCAATTCAGTTTAAATCGTTGAAATCTCATAGTTTTAAAACTAACGTATTAATTAGAACGCGATTACATTGGTTATGAATTTGTACGAATTCGTATCCAATGTAACCGTGGCGTGTAAGAGTCGAAAACCAAATTCTAATACGTGGATTAGAACTGCGTTTGTCATCATAGTTACTGCTATTATAAGATACCGTTTCCATTGAGGTGATATAGCGCTTGGAAAATTCATAACAGAAGGCAATATATCAGTGCCATATATTCTATGTATTACTAGATTGATTAAAACAACAATTGAAAAATTAAGTTTAAATTTAAATTTTGTTCAAAAAGTTATATTTTCTCTCCTCTTAACTTAAGTGACGTTAAATATAAAATTTATTGCTCTGTCTACATTCTACATGAGCAATATCCTATCTTAGTAATTGTCAATACATCACGGAAATATTGCACGCGATATATCACGGGAGGGACACTCCGTGTTAAACTGCGGTGCTTTTTTTTGCTATTAGTAAGGCGGTTCATTCATAGGGGCGCTAGTGTCGGCAATTTTTAACCACGCGCACGTAATTTGAATTTTATTTATTTATTTTTATTATTTTTAAATTTAAAATAATTAAATCGTTTATTACATGTTAAATATTTTATTTAAAAAAAATAAATACATCTAATACATAAGAAATAATAACAATTAAATCGCTACAACAAAGTTATTAATATAAACTGATAAATTTAGTTAGAGAGGCAATGGATCGGGATTTTACAATGAATGCATGAATGTAAATATTATAAAAAAATTATTACTACTTTTCTCCAGTTTCGCAGCAGTTGTTATTCGTTGTTATCGAAGTATTAAGTTTGGTGATGAAAATTACGTCTGTATTCCATTCATATTCTTGGTTATCACGAAATCTGGGAATATAAAATTACTTAACCAACTTAGAAAAATAATTTAGTAAGATAAAATATTGTTTACTTAACTTATGAGGAGGTTGTCAATCATCCTTGTTTTCGTGATTATGCTCCTTGAAATAAATTTAAACAAATACATAGTTTGTTTCCGATGACTTTACTTCACACAATCAACATTTTTTTCTTAAAATGGCATACCAACGCGTTCACTTTATGGAAGGACTTGACAGAAGTGTAAAATAAAAACGAATTTTTTTGATCATCGCCAATCCTCGGTATCAATCGGGAAGTTTGGAACAATTCATTTGAAGAAATTTTATCTACCTAACCGACTGAATATTGTTTCGCCATCTGTGTTTGACCCGCCTTACTAAAATTCAGGGGCACCTCATGTCTCGTAAGAGTGTCCCTCCCATGCGATATATCGCCTATGCCAACGACAAGCGACACTTTAAGCGGTACGTCACCTACGACATCATATCGCGCCAGGGTGAACCTTTTCTATCGCCTCCAGTCAGATTTCAAGTATCTATCTGTGCGTATCGTACAGTATCGTATATCGTTTACGATTTATTGCTTCAATGTGAAAGACAGTTTTTTTAAAGCCGCAAGATCAGCTCACATATATTCGGGCCTGACTACTGAACTGCGATCCAAATGCGATAACTTGATCAATTAATGCAGAAGCCACTAGGCGTTCTAGCACAGAATATGAATACCTAAAAAAGGTCCAGTCCGGATTTTTAACATTCATTTTATGTCACTCGCTATTGAAATTGGTATATTTGAATTGTAGAAGTATTATATTTCAGTTGTTACAAAAAAGGTACACGAGTAGTAAATCTGCATGAGTTTTGCCGCTTGTAAGGAATAACTGGGTGCAGCATATGCTTCAAAGTTCAAATCCGTAGAAGATCCTAAGATCAAACGCTTTCACACGAAATGTACCTTTTGGTAGGCCTATTTACTGTGTTTCTCAATACCGTTTCATATCAAGTTTATTCCTTTTATAAATTAGACGAATGAAGTAACAATAGCAGCAATAGTATTACAAACTTAGGAGAGTAATTTGAATAATAACTATATTACTAACGATATATTTTAAAACAAAGATGTTTCTAAGTATTTTATAAATATCTATAAATTTAAATAAAGAGGTTTGTCAACTGCTTTAAGGAGTATAATAGTGAATCAAAATAAAAACAGCTCCCCAGATGTAAAAGCCACCGCACGACACTGGCTCGATCGATTGTTGAAATATGAAATTCTAACATTAACAATACCATAGACATTCAATTGATATCTTAAAATTTTTAAATATTCAGATTAAGTAATCCTCCATTTGGGGTATCCAGTTAATACAATTAACACTTTTAGACATGGCGAAGTTAGAATTCAGATTCTTTTTTTCCCCGATTCGAAGAAAATTACAGACCACTAAAACACAAAGGTCTTAGTGGGTCTATGTACATAGAAATTGTGAAACTAGGATATACGAATAGTTAAATCATGCAAATTTTTTCCAAAGTTTTGCCATCACTGACAATCTACATTGTACCATAAGGATACTTATGAACAATGATTACTAAATTGAAATGTTGTCTCGTTATTTATCAACTGGTTGAAAATGAAATCAATTTTATTCTAACAATGACTTAAGTTATAAATATTAAGCAGCCCAGTGAAGATATAGTAATATAAAATATGTCATGTGAAAAGTTATTCAGATAAGTTTTGGATTAGTTCAGAACTTGTTAAGTATGTGCAATGTGCATACTGGTTCATACTCAGGGTTTAAGAACTACTCCAAAAGTGCGCAAATAAGTGAACATATAAGGTTTGTTCGCGGATCTCATACTAAACCGATAACGAATCAGTCCAAGTGGATTTAGGATAATCGCCAAGCCCATACACGCTTATGAACTGTAAGTATGACGAGTAAGTACGACGAGGATTAACGAGAACCCACAAAAATTGTTAATTGAATTTAACGTTTATATAGAAGGATAGCGAAATTGGACTTTGGTTCTAGCGATTCTCAGGTTTTTTTTTGACGAAAAATTTGGTTCCCTTACTCATGCGCAGTTTGATAAAATATGGTAGTTTTTCAATCCTTCGCTATCAAAGTTAAATTTAATTAACAATTTTTGTGGGTTCTCGTTAAACCTTGTCTTACTTCCAAACATTTTCAACCTCGTTCACGAAAAAACAACCCTTAATCAGTTCATAAGCGTGTATGAGCTTGGAGATTATCCTAAATCCACTTGGACTGATTCGTTATCAGTTCAGTATAAGATCCGCGAACAAACCTATATAGTGAGCACACAACGTCATATGAATGTAAAAGTCACATAACGAAAGACTGTTCTGTAATTGTTGCAAACTTGTTACGTAATGTGACGTTTTATGCTCACTCGGAAAGACTTGAAGGAAGTGTTTTAGCTAATTGATTGTCCGCATAAATTAAAGGTAAACTATATAAATAAAATAAATCGAATTTATTATATCATCAAGATCATCAACATAGCCTTAAAATAATTAATTTAAATTAAAAATGAATATATTGTGTCCGATGACGATTGTTGTAATTCTGTTGACTCGTTAAAAAAGGACTTTGCGAAGGATGTGAAGTTCCTCGATGAACTCCTCCATTGTGATGGGGTTGTTCAACTTGATACGTAAAATCTGTGCTAGCTTGACTGATAGGATCATAATTAACATACCGGGATCTTTGATAGTTGCCAAATGAATAATCTGGATCACGAGGTAAAATAAATCCTGATGGAGGATTTCGATTGGGCAAGTTTGGAAGGGTAGGATTCAATGCATCGTTCAGTGTCACATCATATTCTTCTTCAGGGATATCTAAAGGGTTACGATAAGATTGGGACGTTTGTTTGATAGGCTTCTGGGTGGTGGTTTCTGCTGGTATTCTATACTGGTTTTGGTAGGAATTGATTGGACGCTGGTACGGTCCACGGGATTGAGGCACATTTTCTTTTGTCTGATCGTTTAGATCACTGGGTTGTTGAGGATTTTTGTAATCTACGTTTGAATTTGGTTGTCCATTTGGTTCAGGTTTTGAATTTGTATCATATTTATATGCATTGTGGCCTACATTGAAGTTACCTCGTAGATTGATTCGAATAGGATTTGGTTTGTTTGTATTTGTTTCGGAAGAATGACTTGTTTCTTCACTTTGGGAGATGTAGTCATAGTCTTGATGGTTCATTTTAGCTGCTTCTTGTGGTGTTTCTTGATGAGGACTACCAAAATCCATATAACTAGAATCTGGTTCTAAACGATCACGAGATGAAGGTTCTTCTCCAGATATAATATAGTCTTGGTCATACTCTTGTTCATCGGGTTGTATGGTAGTCGTGGTTGTAGTTGAAGTTGTAGTAGGTTTTTTGGTTGTTGTTGTTTGATTAACAGCTCTATTTCCAACCGGTAACAAACCTCGAGCAGCCAAAGGATTTCCACCACGACTAGGTAAAAATGGGCGTTTCAAAATTTTCACATACGGTTCCCGTTTTGGGAATGTTTCATTTTTAACACGTGCATCAGCGATATTTGGTTCTTGATTTTTATCTGGTTTTTGGTTGTCGTTAAAGCGAGCCGGTTGTTGTGGTTTGTCTGCCTCATATTCATAGTTATCATCGTAATATTCTTCCTCACTTTGAACAATTCTTTCCGTAGACGTTACTTTGGCAGGTCTATTTCTTGGGGAAGTCGTTGGTCGTTTACGGAAACGTGTCACCGTTTCAACTGATTTTGGCTTATCATCTTCATAGGATTCTTCATCGTATAATACCGGTCGTCTTTTTACGGGAGGTCTATTTTTATTTTCGTATGGAGGCTTTCTTTTAACAAGCGGTTTTTGTCTGGAGTTAATGACGGGGTCTTCTTCTTCATAAGAGTCGAAATCAACAGGTTTACGGCTTTGGAAGCTACTGGTTCTTGCTGTTGTATCGTATGAAGAGGCTGTGGCTGGTTCTTGGTTTCCACTTGGACGTCGGTTAAAGTTTGAATAACGTTTCGGCGATGATGATGTTGTACTTGGTTGGGATCGGGTTGGACTTGGTGAAAATCTTGATTTTGAATCTTCGATTACTTTTCGAGCTGGGGCTGTGGGTTCTACGTCATAATCATCGTAATATTCATCGTCTTTGGATATAGGGATTTCTGGTTTTGGAGTAGTAGCTATAGCGGTTTTATAACTATATTTATTTCTCTCGTTAATTGGAACTGGAGGACGAATTATAGGCGGAGATCTAGGTTGGCTGTATATGGCACTAACTCCAGTGGGTTGAATTTGGATTGGAGTCCTCGGTTCTTGATTGTGACGATTTTCATTCTCTGTAAAAAAGTTAATAAATAATAAAAAATACCAAGTTAAAATTTTTTTGAACCTACGCATTGTTTTACGAGGAGGTTGATCTTGGATATAGTCTTCTTCGTCGTCCATAATCGGTCGTCGTTGAGACTTTCGATCGTTGTAAGCAGGACGTCTATCATAATCTTCAGATATAGGGCGACGACGATCATCGAAAGTTCTTCGTTCTTCTACTGAGTCTTCGTCACTAGCGTAGGGTCTACGATTATCATATGGACGTTTTCGATCGTCTATTGGTCGTCTTCTATCATCATCAACTGGTCGTCGAGGAGTTTCAACAGGACGTCGTCGATCTTCACTTGGTCTACGTCGTTCATCGGATGGTCTGCGACGATCGTAGGCTCCTCGTCGATCATATCGAGTATCATATTCTTCATCGTATTCATACTCGGAAATTGGTCTTCGAGGTCTTTGAGGTCGATTTTTACGACCTTTATTTCTTGCAGGGACATCGTCGTAATAGTCATCGGCGTATTCAGCTTCGTCTTCATAGTAATCGTATTCTGGTCGACGCCTTCTATAAGGACGACGTCGGCGATGGTTATTAGCGGGTCGAGTTGGAGGAGCTTGAGTAGTTGTGGTTGTTGTTGTAGGTGGTTGGGTACTTGGTGGAGCGATGGTAGTTGTGGTTGCAGCTTGGTATAAAGCATCATTTCTTTAAAAAAAATCAATTTAGTTTCAATACATTTAATATTTAATTGCGACAAACCTATGAAAATATTTAGGCGAATTAACGCAGTCTACTTCCGAAACGAAATGGCATATGAAAGTTTTTTGATCGAACGCTGTAAAATTGGCGCAAAGAAAATCGTACCGGGTCCCATACAGGCAATGATGGTACACCTATCCCAAAAAAAAAATTAAAAAAAAATCACACACATGAATTAGAGAAAATTGCAGTTTGATTTCTTTCGTGTAATTTGGATGAACTTGAATTCGTAATGAGTGAAGATTCTCATTTAGAAATGCTCTAGTAACAATATTTTAATCAACTTTCTACAAGAAATAACACACGGCATATGACATGTGGTCGTTTTGCAAAGTTGTTTTTATTGGTCATACGTTTTGAGCAGTAAATTTTTTACTTTAAATATTTATGCACTTCATTGCATTTTTGTCTCGTACGAAACTGAAAGTCGATTGTATTAGATTCAAGTGGTTGTAGGGAAAAGTCGAATTTTTCGGTTTTTAGTTTTGGCTCATTTATATGTCTGCAAATTTACAAACATTTTGTATTTAAAATAAATTAAGAAAGCAAATCGAGAGAGAGTGTTATGCTAATTTCCAGATTCAATGTCTTGAATTAATAAGAATTTTTTTGGAGTTGGCTCATACCTTTTTTGATTACGTAAATGTTTGATTTATTTAATACTTTTTTATTTAAAATTTTAGCATTTCTATGATACATCAAGCCGAGAAATTTAATATTAACCCAAATTGTCTTGGTTTCAAATATCTTTAACATACAAATAGGTTTACTCAAAAAAAAAATATTAGTTAAAACACATAACGTTGGTTGAATTCAAAATTAAATATAGGTAGTAACACTTTTCTTATCGATAGGTACCCGAATATGATTTTTAGAGCCGGTATCAAAACTTAGCAGTAGCTGCCATTAAATATCGGTGAAACTAAGGATTCACTGCATGATTTGGTTTTTTAATTACTTGACTTGTTACTTGGCTTAAAAATCAGGTAAAACCAAGTATTGAATTTGCAAGTACTTACACTACATGATGTAACTATGTCGTCAACGCATATAGCTTCAGTAGCTGAGCGCTTTTATCTAGATAAAAAATAAAAGAAAAAAAGCGGAACCGAAAAAAAAGTTTCAACCACCAATATTTAGTTCAAAATGTATGGTCTCTGTACGATTATTAAAAATAGAAAAGTTTGCCAATTGGTTTCCGTTTCTATAACGGAAGAATGGTGTTACTTAACAATGTATTATACATTTTTGTATAAAAATAGCTTAGCAGCTAGAGGGTGCTAGAGAACCATAGAAATATGTACGGTTCTTATAAAATTACTGTTTGTTCAAAGAAATGAAAGGTATTTATAAAAAATGATGAAGGTTTTTATAATTATAATGCAGTTTAAAATAGGTACCTATGCTTTGTCAAGTGGTTAGGTATTATTTAGTTAATAAAATAATATTAAATCATTGAATTAACGATACTGGAATGCTTTATACTGTATAAGAAAAGTTTTAATTATTCCCACTCCCTATCTAAAAACAATATTGAAAATAGAATCAACAGAGACATTTCTTTTGCCTTTAAATTTTTTTCAGCTCTTAAAGGGTCTTAGACTTTTATGACAGTTTTCAAAGTTTTATTTGCTAAGTAAAAATTTTCTAAAGTTTGAACCAGTAGTTTAAAAATTAGCCTTTTTTTCATTTACTTGGAATTGGAATTTTGAAAAATCCCGTCTTAAGAGATGTTTAGGTACTTTTTTTGCTATCCAGAGTTCAAATCAAAAATGAAGACAGTAGCTTAAACTAAAAATGTTGGTTTTATCGGAACCGAAGTCGGAGGCGGTGGCAACTTCAAAAATAAAATATTATGCTTAATGAATCAAAGCTTTGCAGCGTTATCTCCATCCAATCTATTTCTTAAAGGGCCATAGATTAAAGCAGCGACACTAAAAAGTTGTTTGCTACTACCAGGGGCGGATTTAGGATGTAGCTTGGTGGGGGGTCACTACCGGGGGTGGGTGGGTAGAAATCGGGGTCGGGGGTCCTCCTTCGGAAAATTTTTGAAAAAATATATCTCAAAAACGTGGTTTTATGCGTTCCTTGGTTAAAACAATAACTAATAGATTTGTATTTTGTACTATTTATTTAGCAGACAACCTGTAGCAATGTTATAAAGGTAAGAAATTCAAAGATGGTTAATAATGTCAATTCAAGAAAGATAAGATAGCTTTATATAATATACCTCATGAAACAAAGAAGTTATTACGAATTGGCCTATAGTTCATTTTTTATTACTTTGCTTAAAACAAGGGGTACCTATGTTAAGAAAGAAAGAAAACGTTAACTCAAGAACTCAAGAAAAGAAATACCAAACAAAGTTTATTTGGTTTAGATCTGTACCTATTAAAAACTCGTACGGAAAATTTTAATATATAGATAACTGATAACTAAATAGTTAATATAATACAATCAACGAATGGCCAATGGCCCATGGACATAGAAATAAAAAGAAATTTTACCATAGACCCTCACTAGTCTAAATTAACACAATAAAAATTGACTTAGGCCTATATATTTTAAAAACTATTAGGTACATCTACATTGATAATTATTTGCTATGTGCGTAACACGCAAAGTCGTAGGCCTACATACATTTTAAAATAAAAAATTGGTTTTATAAAAGAGATAAAATTGCCATTTGAATGTAAAAAACAATTGATACTATGGTCTGTATTTACGCTAAGAGAAGGAAAGGATAGCGAGCCAAACAACCAAATTTCTATTAGGTTTAGTATTTATTAGACAATTGAATAATAAACGTAATTTATTTTTTTTAATATAAGAACAGCTTGGTGGGGGGTCATGACCCCCATGACCCCTCCCCTGAATCCACCACTGCTTACTACCGACCCTGGTGGACACGATAAATAAGTATTAGTGGGCAATCGACATTAAAAGATTATTCGCTAGGCTTCGACATGCGTTAAAACCTCCGTTTTAAGAGTGCTGAACCAGAGGTTAAATAACAACCAGATGTTTGGACTAAATCATTTGGTAGCGTTGAGAATTTATCAACCCCTTATCTACGTATATTTAACTTATAGGAATGAAGACCCCGACATACTTTCAGTTTTACTGCACATTCAACTACACTTAATAATTGGGTTATAAACTTTACGTTGGAAGATCTAAAAGTGTATATAGAATGTCCTAAAGTTTTCTCAGCCCTTTCTCCTATTTCTCACAGGTTCGTAAATTTCTTCTTGTTGTGTTGTACAGTAGTTAATCACTAAGAGAACGTTGTAAATTGAGTGAATTGCGCCGTTTATCGTTACAAAAAGAGGTCTCAAAGCTCAGCCTAACAACTGCGTAAATACCTCCAAAAACTGTGCAGTTCCACTCACTTCACATAGCTTATCGTATAAATATGATGTTACACAAAACTATGCAGTAAAACTGAGCTAGTGTGGAGATCTCAAGTAGATAACTAGAACTGATATGTCCAAATAATAGAATTTTCAGGACTTCACCTTTTATTTTTAATTTTAATTAGAAATTAATATTTGGTTTCAGTTGCTTCTTTTTTAGTTTTGAATGTGAACTATATTAACTGCGTTCTAGTAAAAAATAATACAGAAAAAGCATAGATATTGATTCTCTTAATTAATAAAGAAAGTATTCCATTGAAAAATATGAGATTGAGTTATTATCCATTTGGATTCAACTGAAAGAAAATGAAATGTATGTCTTGGCCGTTTTTAAAAATTTATAATTCAGTTAATTTTTTTTTATAATCTGGAAAAATTTAAGCTATTTTCTATTCTGATTAAACGAGATAAAATCAATAAAATATTATTTTAATGCAAGAGTAACAGATGTTTTAATTTTACTAACATTTATTGACTGAAAAAGTAGTCTTCGTAGTTGGTTTGAAATTCTTGCGTTTTACAGATAGCCATCAAATTATGTTAACGCGTTTTGGTTGGAAAGAATGATTCATTCATCCTCAATCGATTTTATCATTGTACTTTTTTTCCAGCCGTTCATATAGAAAAATTGAATCAACGGAACGAAATGAATTGCATGAATATAAATTTGGAAAGTTAAACGTTTTCGTGTCGAACAGAAACAATAAGTGAACGAAAAAAAAAATGATTCGAGGGATTATCTATTGTATTTTTAATGCAAATTATTCGATCGCTTTTCTAGATTGGTTCTAAACGTTTTGGTGAGATTTGCGGTTATTGATTTCATTTCGTTTTTTCAAGAGGTCATCTCCACAGCTCATTGATTCAAATTTTGTCGGAGAAAGTGACTCGATATAATATGTAAAAAGTAAATACAATAGTCGGGGTTTTCTTCTATTTTTCATGTACATGGTTTTTTTTTCTCGAAATGATAATATGTCTTCGTCTGGCTTCAATTGAAAGTAAATTATGTGAATGAGTCTAGGATTAAGAACGTACCTGGCATTTATGCGGTACACTGGCATAGAATCCATCGTGGAGACCATCACACTTGAAGTCGATTTCATCCGATGATGGGACAGTAGCATAAAATGGATAGTCGGTTAAGTTGTAACCATTTAGTTCACGTGGAAGATTTGGATCCCAAATGTAATCGATTTGAGGAATGCCGGTTAACGGAGGTTTTGTAACTGTATCATTTGTGCTGCTCCCGTTTCCTTCCTGAGCGGACACGGTTGTGTTTGTCTGGAAAAAAGAAATATTTTAAACAAGGAAATTATATAATTTACTTTACTTTTTATTAAATATATATATATGCATTTGATTGAATTTTTGCCTCGTACGAAACTGAAAGTTAGTTAAATTAATTGAAGTGATTTGATATTAGAACGAGTCGAAATTTTGGTTTTTAGTTTTGGCTCATATAAAATAGAGTATCTGCTTAAAGTATGGTTTTTCATGGATAATTTTCAAGACAAATTTATTTCAAAAACAATAAAATCCAAGGTAAATATTCTTATACTCCCCCTTACCATTCTATAAAAAGTATGTTAAGATTTTTTTTTATTATTTAATACTACATACTTGGATTTTAGATTTTCATTAATTAACTTACTCCTACCCCTTCTTTCACAATCTATTTTTTTTTGTGTCTAAAAATTTGATCTAAAAATTTTAAGTTCTACCTATAATATGTGAAGTGTAAATTTTTTGTTTGTTTTAAGGTCGTATCAACTACTATGGTCATTGGCGACCGTCGAATCCGAAAACCCATGAAAAAAAATCTTATACTTTCATTGGGATTCAAACCCAAGACCACTGGCGTATATAGGGTAACTATCTAGTCAACCACGCCACTTAGTGAACCAAAGTGTAAATTGTTACTATGAAAAGTGAGGAGTTAAAAGTGGTTATTTAATGAACCGCAAACCGCTATTAAGAACACATAAATTAAATGTTTTTTTTTGCAATGTGTGTGTATAAGCATTTCGATAATAAAAGAAAATTTTAGAGATGTGCCTGTGGATCACTTAAACTGCGTGGGTCAGTGACTGAATCCCGGGTCATTGATTCGTCAACACTGGGTTCAGAGATTTTAAAGCTATATACACCAGTAAACTTTTTATTTTTTTTGGTCACGATTACATTGGCATTTAGCAGAAGTAATAATTTGTTCCACTTAAGTTTAAATTTTGGTAGTGCCATTTCATGTTCTGAAAGTTTATTAAAAATCTTCCACGACATTTTTTTACAAGAAGAATCAGTTTTTATCACCTAAAGATTTACGTATTTAAAACTTGTTCGTAATTGGCAAGTAATTTAGTCAAGTAACGAGTACGTTAGTAACTTAGCTACGAGTAAAATGTTGTTGTTTGGACACGCTTAGTTACTTTACCATGTATTATTTGACCAGTGCAAACAAATCTATGGGAATTAATACTTTAATAAAGTTAAATTTGAAATAATTAACGAACACAACACCTAAAATAGCGAAAAGTAAAAGCAACTAAAAGCTTACTGCACTTTTTCAAATTAAGAAACTTTTAAGCTAAATAGAAAAATTTAATGTTTTCCCAAAACTAACTTTTTCATATGCTGGTTCATTTCGATTCTGGTAATTTTTCCGCCATCGTGTGTAATTTGCTTTTAATTTTGAGTACACTGGAGTAGTTCGGAGTGGACTGAATCTTGTAACCATAGAGAGGTCGGCAACCTTTAAAGTTAGAAGAGCCATTTTGTTAAGGAAATCAAGGAAATAAAAGTGTTTAGAGATCCATATTGGGTCTGTTTAAAAATCCCAAAAGCCCGAAAGTCCAAAATCCTGAATAGAAAAAACTTGGAAAATAAAAATGGGAATAAATTCCTTTGCACTTTTTCACGAAATCAATTTCTTACAAATGACAATACAGTTTTCTTACTTTAAATACATACACCAACATTCTGACAGCAATAATTCGGAAACCCCAAAATCCCAATGACGTTATATTTCAGTTGCATTACTCTCTTGGGGGTGAAAAACTTTATGATACTGTTAAATAATGGTTTATTCTATAAGAAAATAGAAAATAAAATTATAGTTGATCAGCTAAATTTTGCAAAAAATAAATAAAAGAAAATCCATGTACCTACTCATACTGAAATTCTCATGCAATATATACTAGAGGAAAATTTCGAAAATGCTTTTATATTTGACTGAGGTAAATGCGTCAATATAACATCTATACTCTATACTCTAAACAGTCAACAATGCCCACCGATAACGTACAACAACGAATCACTAACGATATCCACGGAGGTTTGCTATCTAGGGTTTTGCCGGGATGCTTGACTTATGTGGAACCCACACACAAGACTAAAACGACAAGACCTTAACAGACGTTTTGGGCTCTTAAGAAGACTTTTAGGACTACAATCTCTCACAGACTAAAGTCAACTAAATTGACGCTAGTTTATATAAATCTCTTTTTAGACCTATTTTGACATATGGAATAGAATTGTGGGGCTCCACTTAATCCTTGAATATCAAACGCATCCAATCATTTCAGTCAAAAAATCCTAAACGCTTCTTATTATATCACAAATGAAGTAATTCATAGAGATCTTAAAGTCCTTATATTTGTGATATATTTAGATTCATTAACTTCCTTGATAAATTATTTTACCATTCTAATCCAGAAGTTCAAATTCTTTTCTCTGTCCAACACCCAAAAAATCCTCCACGTCGTTTAAAGCGACAATGGCCAAGAGACCACCTCCTAATTTCTTAGAGAGAGTGCTGGCTGGTGGCTTTCATCAACATTCTTATTTTGACTTATTTGCTCTTGAAAGGTTTTTAATTTGGATCTTATAACCCATCTGCTCATTGTATGAATGTGTGTACAGATTGCAAATAAATTTTTTAAAAATCTTTGACTTAGATTATATATTGAATTTTATGGGCAGCCGCTAAACCCTCCAATGTCGAACTAAAATGAGATCATACAGCGTGACCTAGGAGTAGAAACGGTGGTGGAATACGCTAAAAGCGACAAGGAACTAGGTACCTAAAACGAGTTAAAGTTCACCCAAATAAATTAGCTGTTGGAGCTATACAAGAAACACCTTATAAAAGACTGAGGCGAATGGATCCTATTGAATTTATCAATTCATAAATCAGACATCTATATATGTATGTAACTGGATGTATGTAACTATGGTCAGGAGAACTATGAATTTTTTGTTAGTATTAAGAGTTGCAATAACATAAGCTAGGAGCACTATGTGTTCAATACCTAGAAAAACAAATCAAAGCAAAAAAAATATTGAATTAACTATCTTTATAGTATGGATTTTTACCCCCAAAAATCGATACAACTGAAATATTACGTTGTTGGGATCTAGAGCTTTCGGGATTAAGAGTTATCGGAAAATAAAATTTTTATTTTGAAATTATAAAAATGAAACTTTAATCACGTTAATAATTTTCAAGTTTATTAATAAATAAAATTATAAAGCAACGAATTATTACTACATAAAAAAATAATTTTTGTTATTTTATTCTTTTATGCTAGTTGTGTTGAATTCGAAAAAATAAGACTAACAAAGTAAACATAAAATTATATTATTAACAATTAGTCACTCTCACTTTTCGAATTCAATAAGTAACTTAAAACAGATCATGGGAATGTTATCAATGATTTGATTTATTTTATATCATTAGCGATGATATTTATGAAAGTACCTAACAGTTAATTAAAATTTAACGATAAAGTAATGTTGACAAATTGATATGCTTTTATAGATACGTTTAAGATGTTATGTTAAATATACTTACCCACATATTAGTTATTGAATTATTTTATTATTTCTTTTAATACGTAAGCAAAGCGTCGTTTTGCAATAAGTGAATTAATGGTTTGCATAGATAAATAGCGAGCGTGATGCAAAACCTGACTGAAAGGGAGGCGGAATTCTCCAATTCATGATTGATTTCGAGTGTTCTTGGCTCCAATTCAAACTTTCACAAATTCTCCAATTCAATAATATTATATACATATAAATTTATTTACATTGTAAATATTGATTTACTAACAACTTCTGTAAAATTGATACGAAACTAAAGGAAATTCAACTTACTTCAGCACCTTCTTCATTAGTTGCCTGGGAAGTTTCAGTGGATGTCGTCGTTGAAGTTTTAGCAAAAATCAATGATGTTGCCTTTATACTTTCAGTCTCCTGGGTCAAAGTTAACCAAAAAATACCTGCAATTAAAACAAAAACATTTATAAAAATTAAACAAATTGTTTGGCTTAATTATAAGCACTAAAAATGGGAAAGTGATGGCAATTACTTTTTAATTAAATAGAAATAAAAGTGTTGCCTTGAATTAAATGTAATTTTTGTTAAAACTTTTTCGGGGACGTCGACTTTTTCTTTTCCATTATTTCATTTGAAAAACTCAAAAAAATCATCATCATGTTAATTAGAACTTTTGTTAATTACTTTAACAGAAGAAGAAGAAAAAAATATCACGACCGCATTCGGTGGTCCTAAGAAGAAAGTTATCAATTTTTTGTAAGTTTCGAAAAAAGAAAGAGAAATGCTCTTGAATTATTTTTTCTTATATAAGCGACGACGGTTATTTAAATAATGTCTCCGCCAATAAGCAATTTTTAAAAGTATTCCCCCGAAGACATTCTTGTTGTTATTTTCACTGATGTAATGAAACATTGTTATTTAGTAACGTCGTTAAGTTTATTTTGACTAACAATTTAATGATTTATACCAGTACGAGATAGATGAGACTATTTGATAACGAATAAAAGTATGTACAATAAGAAGTTTCTATAGAAATTTCTTCTGTTGGTTCTTAGGAGATTATATATACCTAAAATACCTATTAATAATATTATTTAAAGAGTCATCATTAAATATAACAGCTAATTAATTGAAATCAAATTCAATCAATCACAACAAGATTTGTGATTGGTCATCTTAATAAAAAAAAACTTATTAAAATTACCTAGAAAACACTTGGGCATCATAATAAAATCAATTTGAATTTTTATTTCTTATTAAGATGCCAGTTTTAAGTCTATAACATAACAACAATATAAATTTTATGGAGCCCTTATTGGCACAGAACTCAGAATGAGTTCCTCACGGAGTCATTTTTCAGACTTTCTACAAAAGTTTTATAAACGACTTCTTGAAGAGATCATATTTAAGATGTCCAAGTTTTGACGAATTTATAATCCAGAAAATTTTTTTTGAAGCCCTGAGATATTCATAAAATGCTTAAGCTTAATAATGTTAAATCGCTGTATAGATAAAGACTTTGAATAGTTGACATAATGGATATTAATTTGAAACTAGCAGATCTTCTTTGTTTGGGATTGACTAAACTTTTGCATTAGTTTCTGTTTTGTTTGCTGTTAATATTTTATTTAGATCTACTAACTATTATAATATGCTTTATAGTTTACGTTATCAAAATTAAATATACCTTATTAAAAAAATTATTAATATTCCTTTTAGCAATCAACAAGTTTCGGTGTCTTACAAGAACCATAGATTTCGCTAGTAAAAAGTACTTCCTGTACTCAGAAAATAACACTGCACCTATATTAAATAAATCTATTCGTTGGGTTGTTTTATGTGCGAGACTCTATTAACATATTTTTTTTTATTATTATATTACCTTGTAGGAACCATTAACCACTAACTATTAACACAATTAACCATTAACCTGCATTTTTCTGGAATAAATTGTAGGAGTAGTAGGTATATATACTTTTCGATCAAAAAACTCAAAATTCACGTTGATATCCTACTTTTATTTGCTATAACTTGACTTGATTGAAAAGCTACTTCATTTGAATTTCAAGTTACCTGACCTAAAACAAACTCGTGTCAAAGATTAATTTTCATATATATAATCAAGTTAAATATTGATATTAGCAGATATTAGTATTAACGTTCTCATCCATGATTAAAATATTTATTTTATAAAATCTTGGGAGTTTGGACTATAAAAGAATTAAAGATGTTTTATTATAAAAAGTGCGACGTTTCGCCAACTTTATTTTGGCTTCATCAGGCAAATTTTAAGATTAACATCTCTGTCTAGTTTTGATGGAGTCAATAAATGTGATAAAACAAGACTGCATGTTCAATAATTAAGTTAATTTTTTTTAACTATGCAGATTAAAAATTGTTAGGACTCCTCTCAAATAATTTATTATTTTTTGAGTGATAATTGAGAGGAGCGCTAACAATTTTTAATCTTCATAGTTAAAAAAAAATTAACTTAATTATTGAAGTCTTGTTTTATCACATTAATTGACTCCATCAAAACTAGACAGAGATGTTAATCTTAAAATTTGCCTGATGAAGCCGAAATAAAGTTGGCGAAACGTCGCACTTTTTATAATAAAACATCTTTAATTCTTTTATAGTCCAAACTCCCAACATTTCATAAAATACATAGTTAAATATTGACTTCACTAGTTATTTAATCTATAAGTCAAAATATCGAACACAATTAATTTAAATAATGTTCAAATATGTACTTGACTTGAGAAATAAAATTACTTTATTTTTGCATTAGAAGCAATAAATACGTTTTTCTATTTTTAGTTACTCTGCCGAGTATATGAATTTTTCCAGGATAAAAAGTAATATGTGCAATTTTTGTCAGAATATGTACAATTTCTAAGTAAGTACTAACTCTATTCAAAAACCATTTTAATTTATTGTTTGTTCTGTGAGTGAGAACCGACATATATTTCTATTTGTAGCTATTCCGCAGGAACCATACATTTCTCCGGGATATATGTATAATGTATATGCCCTCTTCGACCTATAAAATAATCTTATACAAAAAAAAAAACGACAGCAAGAAAAGTCATATACACGCTTTTTTTTAGCTGTCTTGCAGGAACCATACATTTTTCCAAAATAAAAATTACCCTTTGCGTTTTTAAGATATAAGCTACCTTCTCACCAAATATCTGAATATTAGTCGTTTATATATTTAAAAAAGATCATCACGAAACTCCAGGGTAATGGATTTTCTTAGGATAAAATAGAGAGTATTACTCAGTGGTAGTGTAATTTTTATTTGGTAAAATAATTTTTAAATTCTTTTTATTAATGTCAGAATATACTTCTTCCATATAAAAAACCTTTCTTATTTAAATAATAGTATAGATTCTATACTGTGGAATCTATGAGTGGTCAACCCAAATGATATCGCGGGCCCCAGAAACTTATAAGTACCAGTATTAGATTTAAACCTCATTATTGTTTTTAAGAATTCATCAAGTGAAGTATTAAGAGATGTTTATACAATGAGTTGTGCTTGAACAGTAATTACTTGGAAATGAAATAACTTGCGAGATCAATGCTTGACCTAATTTATAACCTAATTTATATATTAATATTTGACTCAAGTTTGGCTCGCTTTCAAGCACATTGTAAAGAAATATAACACTAAAAATGAAATTAAAAAAATATATATGTAATTAATGAAAGTTTATTAATACATTGGTTTCCACTACTTAAGCCATTATAAAATATACCTAGGTATATATATATTTTGTAAAAGTGTGATAAATCTTACGGGCCAAAAAATGTTCCAGGCGGACCGCGGGTTGGCTACCTTTCCTTCACAATAGAGAGTTATAGTTATAAATAAGGGTGTAACCGTGTAAGGATATATAGGTAGATATGTGCCCTAGTAAGATAATTTTTTTTTATTTTTTTTCTTGAGGGTACCTTTCAAGTTTTCTTGGAGATGGTTTTAATTTCACAAGTCATTGCATGTCCTCAATTTGTAAACTGAATCGTGTAAGTGAAACATTTTATACATCAAATGATCCATAATACCAATATTTCATATTTTATTAGATTTTGTAAGTAAAGTTATTTTTTTTATAAGAAACAAGAACTTATTCTAAGTATGAAACGAAATTCATTTTTTTATAATGTATAATGTAAGATTGTATTGAGGTACAAGGACGAGATATAAATAATCTAGAAAGTAAAATATATTTATTTTATATAAAAATAATTAATAGTCGCCTCTAATAGGAAATAATGGATAATGTGAAATCTTGTTTTTTTTTTCTTTAAATATCACAGCGACGAGTGATAAAAAAAATTTAAATAATTTATTCTAATTGAGCGGTGTGTGTTTTTGTCGCTATCCTTGATTTTAATTTTGGGTTGTTCCATGAGTAAAAGGATCGTTTTACCGTTTCAATGCAAGCACGAATAAAAGCAACATCTTACTATAAATTGTCGTTCTTTTTGTCACAGTTATTGAGAAATAAACAATTTCGATCGTTTGCATCGATAATATGCTGTGCTTATACGTGCTAAACTATTGGCTTTCTTTCACTTTTGTATATTGCCGTGCCAATAATGATGTAATCGATCTATCTTAAAAACTTGTAGAAGCAAAAATCAATTTGTCGTTTCTTTTTTTAAATTTTTTTAATAGAAAAATTTCTAAATGAAACGAGTAAGTTCTTAAAAAAAAACAAAAACGTGATGAAATAAGTATTACATCCTACTGTATATAGAATGTACATTTACATATTATGCATATCAATATTAAATTTTATTTGGAAGAATTAAACAAAAAGTACACCTACCATATAATTATAATGTATTTTTAAAAATAATATTATTATACAACAATAATTAATTATTTATAACATCTGTTCTTAACCAACAACTATTTTTTTAAATTTACTGCACAAGAATTTAACTAATGTAAGACATTGGGCAAATTTTCAATGCAAAAATTAAGATCTTTATCGAGAATATCATCGAAATCAATAGGTAATATGCATAATATTCATAAAAACGTTGCGACTTATGTACAATTATACAATGTTCTTAGGTATATAGAATTGATTTATTATTTAGTCAATTAAAAATAATTTTAAAGTAAAAATGTTATTTGTTAACATTTAAACTACCTACCAATGGACCAAAAGATTCAAATTGGGTTTGTTTTGATTAGTTTTAAATTAGTATTGTCGACCATATTTCGATATTTTTAATTTAAGTTGTTCAAGTCCAAAGTCATTTAAATTTAAATTCGTAGGTTTAAATAAATAATTGAGCAGTTTATCAATATAGGTTTGGACTTGATCTGATTCTCATACCTGAAAGATTTAACAACAATTAACAGCTAAATATGTTAAATTCAAAAAAATAAATAAATAAAATTGCCCACAACTTAATATAGGTAAATGTTATAATACATGTAAATTTATTTAAAACAATTTTTTTTCTTAACAAAACATTTTTATTTTGTTTGCTAATGCATACCTACTAAATTTGGTACCGTCATATTGTAAGATGTTTTACTATAATACTTGTAAATATGATCTTTTAAGTGTTCTTGTCCTGCCTACATGTGATTTGAAAAATTTAGATTTTAGAAATTTTTTGCGGAAAATTTATTTTACGTTTACACATCTTGATTCTTGTCTTACCATGCAAATAGAAAGTATTGAGTAATATTTAAAGCGTTTTATTAGTGGTTACGGTATAAGATTTGGTCATGAAATTAAATCAGGTAAAATAGGTATTAGATCATTTTGGAAATTATGAAGGTGAAACAAATTCGTAAGTGTTTTAATAATAATCATAGTTAACATTTTTACTAGAGTAATAGGGTTGAGTACTTAGTATAATTATTGATTACCATAATGCATGAATATTATAATTTCCTACCTATTATTTTAGCTAAAAAATCAGTAAAAGATTCATGATGACAATATAAGAAAAATTTCGCTAGACTTTTCTTATTTCTCAAGGTATTAAACTTGGTATATGAGTAATCGCTGAGTTTTTAGAGACCTAAAAATGAAAATAGAAATGGAAGGGCATTAAGTTGCATAGAAATGTATAAGAAGATATTAATTATTGTATGATATTTTGATATTAACAGACTAAACTTTTCAACAGTTCAGATTAAGCTTTACCCAAAAAAGCTTATTTATAGTTAAGTTAAAAAGCTGCAGTAAAATATCTATCCAAAATTATTTAAATTTGTAATCTTTAGCGAGGAAAATAACTGTCATAAAACATGTCATACTGAATTTGTAATTATAGTTAATGAGTTTAAAGTTCAATTAGAAAATAAGAAAGGATAGTGTTAAAATTGTAGTTATTTGTTTGTTCTGCACTTCCTTAAATAATTATTATTAAATAATTTGTAATTGTAATGGGAAGTTTTATAGATAAACCAAATTCACAACTTCGTCAATTCATTTCTTTTACATATTATATTTCAACCACGTAAGAGGCAAATTTCCTGACCCTTAAACTTTCATTAATACCTAGGTACCTAGAAAAATAATGTTTTACTCTAACGTCATGGGGAATTTTAGGACTGGGTTTATTTATAAAGTTTTCAAGTTTCGATTCTACATTTTTTTGCAAAGCAAAAGAAACAATAATAAATCATAATATTACATTATTTTCATCGGCATAAAAAGCGATGAAAACTAAAATTTTTTTCTGCCTATTTTCAAAATAGTGTTACATTCTTAAGATTTAAGGGCATGTGCATTTAAATGTGTATATGCGTCTGTGTGTGTAAAAGCCTTGCATCTGACGTCCCACTGTATGCTCGCTGAAGCATGAAAAGTAAACAAAGGGGGAGTGAACAGCATTTGAGATGTAAGATTCTCTAGAGATTTCTTTGAGGATTTTTGATTTGAGAGAAGAAGGATAGACAGTAAAAACTACAGTCGAATATGCCAGAAATAGAACAACCTGGAGTTCAAATATTCTGGAAGCATGTTTGGACCCATGTATATATAACCGGTTGACAGCCGGGAGAATCAATTAGTTTTAAAACAATCAGTTAGAAAAACAAACAGTTAGTGAGCTAACCATCAGTGAATCAGTTATAAACAATGAAATAAACTATTGTAGAATTGTACATAAATAAGCGTAATAGTGTTAGGTACATAAATAAATAAACGTGTATACTATGAAATAAATGGCTGTCTTAAAACACAAATCCTAAGAACTCGTCAATATAAATATTTTAAAACGTATAGCAATAGTTAATTTTTTAAAGATATATAGTAAGTGACATTTAAAATAAGTAACAATAAATAGAAAATTCAAAGCTCAAAACATATTTATAAGAAAATCGAGTTAAATTTTATACACTTAAAAAAAGCCGTTATGGAATTTCTTACGTACTATACATAATGTACCCATCATTAATAGTTAAGACTAACTTTTAAAATTTCCGATTTCCAATAATAACTATTGAGAAAAATTTAGTAAAAATAAAGAATTAGAAAAATGTTGTGACTGTTAACATTATTTAAATTACCTACTCTTAAATACATTTAACAAATAAGTAATTTTTTTTTTAATTACTTGATTAGAAAATTGTATACCTATAGGTATACTATGAAGTATACTTTACAAGGTATACTTTACGTTCATACGTCGCATTAGTATGCATAATTCAATTAGTTAGATATCACTTACATGATTAGTTACTGATCACTTTAAATTAGAGATAAAATAATAAATATCAAACTTATTGAAAAGTAAAAATAAGAAACAAAGGAAAAAACCAGACACATTTTCTGCTGAATTCAATTAAAATAATAACCAGTTATTATTTGTAAAATATTACATAGTTCGCACGTTCTTAAAAAATATTTAATCATTTAAACATTTTCTACTCTAGGTAAATTCTTTAACTCAAGAAATATTTTTCGACTGTCAATCAATGAGATACAAATGTTTGTAAAGTAAAACCTCTTCTACTTTGTCACAACAATAATTTTTTGTTTTATCCCAGTTAGTCCTAATTAAAACTTAAAACATTAGATAACCATAATCAAGAAACAAAAATGGTAAAAAAAAATGTACAAAGCTAAGAACACTTAAAAATTAATATTAATATCGATTTTGTATTTACCTACATACAACTACAAACTGTTGTAACTATTTAACACGTAGGTATGTGTATTTTTACTTGATAATTAAAAAGTAAATGGAAAATTTGTGCTTTTAATTTCTAAAACCTAATATATCAATAGTACTGATACATGGTAGTGTACCTGTTTTTTTTTTTTTGGTTTATTTAAGGTCGCATCAACTACTATGGTCATTAGCGACCGTCGTATTCGAAACTATGAAAAAAATCTTGGACTTTCATTGGGATTCGAACCCAGGACCACTGGCGTATAGAAAAGCTATCTAGTCAACCACACCACTAAGTGACCCTACTGTACCTAGTATCTATAAGAGTTTTGGCCAAGTTGCAGATCAAAAAATTTCATATAAAATATAATGCAACAAAGAATTAATGAAGAAGTTGTGAATGAATTAACGTCCCATATTTCGGTAAGACTATTTTTGAAAGAAAGATAAAAAAACTTTATGTAAGGTTCACATAGAAATCGGAACCGAGATAGAATGCTATCAATTATAAGTGGGGGTGAACGATTTTAGAGATTTGACGCCCGGTTTATATTTTTGTAAGGGCGAGAACAGGAGGAAAAGCAAGGTGAAAACATTACTGTTATGGCATTTTACTTTTAAGCAAGTAGATCCAAGAGCATGAACTGTTTCAAATTGCTTAGAATTTTGATAGAAACTTGAAAGAAAAAATATTTCAAGAACAATTTAATGAAGAACATTTTTTAATTTGCTCTCTGCATTTTATCAACTTTTAAAGCCTTTTCAATACAACAAAATTTAAGTTAACCTTTGTTGTTATTGTGATGGACCATTAAATGCGTTAAAACGTGAATACAAAACTACCACCTTAATATTAGGAAAAGTATCACATAGTACAACCTGAAATAAAACTATTCTCTTGAAATTTATGACGCAAAAACGTTTGATCATTAATGCTATAATTTACAATAATTATTATTTGTAGCCTGAATGGTATTTAATTTTAATTTATTTTGGAAAATATTGTTTTTAATTGTTTGAAGTAAATATTTCCAAATATGACATATGAATAGTTTAAGGTCAACGTCAGCTTTTGGCGTTAAATATTATAAATATTCTAACGCGAGTATTTCTAAAAGTATTGATTAAAAAAAAACCAGCAGATCTCAAACTTATTAAAATTTCTTGCGTAGTAGTTATTTTATATAGTGTTTGATAGCTTACGAACTCCTTTGATAAAAAATACAGGTACAGTGAATTAAACATTTGTTTTACAAATAATAATGTACTAGTAGCTTCCCGTGAAATATTCACGACTGTAAGTTTAAAATACCGAATGTACAATTAAAATAAATAAAAAATAACGAATGTGGGATTCGTCCCGTAGACTTGTCGCGTATGAGACTGTCACTTTAATTGCTGGCCCACAAAAATAACATTGAAATAAATAAGTAAAACAAATCATTAATATAAACCGTCTCCAACTGTCGACATACAGAAATGTGCCTATTATTATTATGATAATTATTCAGAAAATATTACATAATATAAAATCGTTAAATTTAAATAACAATTATAAAATGGTGGATGCATGTATATGCCCGAAGTAGTTCTACATAAGTTTAGTTTGGGTTTGCTTTGCCGAATACAGCTTTCATGTTATTTGTCGTGCATAAACTATTTCAAGATTTTGTCTTAATAATAATGATAGTAAGAGTGAAAAAAGCCAACACCTTTTGGTGGGTTGTGAATGAAACCAGGACTCAAGAGTTTTCTTTGTGACATCAGAATAGACCGTGGCATTTCAGTTCAAAATCACTACATATTTCATGGCAAATATGTTTTGTCCCCTCATAGTTTATCAAATCAAAGCAGATCACTAATGAAATTTTTGCGGTCCCATGAAACTGCTTCGCCTGGGAGATCGCGAATCCCACTTTGAACACAGTCAACTTTAAAAAAAAACTAGGAATAATCAATTTAATATTTTCAGTTACTTTTCATATATAATAGTTTGGAAAATTTTATAGGTACTTTATTTTTCACATATTCTATTAATGTTATATTATATGCAATGTAACGACACATAGTCGATATATGATGTGGATCGTTAACTTTTGCTTGTATTTCTCCTTTCGAGAAAATTAATTAAGAATAATCATCTATTGTTTGTTTAATATCTTATAAGCTCTTATTTTACAATTCTTGGTGAATGTTAACAACGAGGCATTGTTTTTAAATGGTTTTGTTTGTTTCTAAATGTGTACTTAATAATAAAAACGATATCTTTGTACGCTTTTATAAGCAAAGGTAGCTGCCGTTAACTGCATAGGTAATTGAGCTTAAATGGCATATTAAGCAATGACTTGCCTATCATATTAATAAACCTTACATGACATCATATTATTTATATTTTTGAAACGCTTAATTAAAATTATACATAAAATTGAAAGGTTACACTTATTATAAAGGCACACTTGAAACATCCAAATGAAGTAATAACAGTTTGGTATTTTGAAGAACCTGTAATGATATTTACCGAGAATCAATTTAATCGACGAGCATCAAAAAAGGAGTTAAATGGTTTGGTTTACAATTTAAAAGTAGTTCTTATTAAGTTTGTTAAGGAATTAATTACATTGTTTAGTCAATAACTTATTATTATTATAGCCGATAGAAATAGTATGAAAATAATTTTTTTTATGGTTGAAAAGGAATAATCGATAAATGTAGTAATTTAATTGAAAAACAGCATTGACATTTAAATGCAACAGAAGGAGTAAATAAATTTTCCTTAAATATTAGACGTAATCATAAACGGTGTTTTTTATGATACGAGTACTTTGCATGTCCGGTTTGGCGAGTTTTGTTAAATTCATCGAAAAAAAAATACAGAATCGATTCTTGAAACGGTGTTTTAATAAATGAAAGAAACATTTTTTCCATAACTTTTTGAAATTTTTGAATAAATTTACCGCCTTGGAATAAATGATTACTTCTGACCTTGTGCAAGTAATTTCAACAAGAACGAAACAGAAGAAAAGACATATAAACCTCCTTCTCTCCGATGTCATAGTACTTGATCTAGAAATATAAAATTACTTTCGATTTTCAATATGTTCCATAATTTTTTATACTCCTTCGTATATAATACATAGTATATCTTGATCGCCCTCAGGTGATTGATTCCGCTTTTTATTTATATAAAAAACGCGTTTTCATTAGCATATTCATTGAAGTAATTTATATACTTTAGGGATTTATTGTCGATCAATGAGAAAATCCGAAGGAAAATCAATACTTACATGTGCAAATAATTGTCCATAATTTTGGCCGTTTCATTTCTGTAAAAGAAAAAATTACTTTAGTTTTAAAATTGAAAAATTAATAAAAGGAAAAATGAAATGAAAATGAAAATAAAAAAAAGAAAAATGATTTCGTGATTCTATGAAGATCACGTAAAACACTAATAATGAAAAACTATAAATTTAGAAAAAAAAATTAAAGTCACGTATTTGAAATTGTCTTTCACTCGACTGACACTTTTAATGTGGAAATTTATAGCTAATGATTGGAACTCAATTTTTAATTCATCAAACTAATTTAATATATTATAAAATAACCACACATACTTATACTAAAATAATTAATTATTAGGAGTATTATTTATCAATGAAAAAATCCGTTATGTAGTTGACCGATATTATTGCAGTCTTTTGTAAGACATCACAATTTTTTTTAAGGTAAATGGTGTTATATAACTCAAAAATTTTGGATATGTGTTCCATTGATTGTATCATTTAATGTTTATTTTTTTTATTTTTCCAACTCGTTCATTAGATGCATACTAATCAATTGAAATATTCGTAAATATTACAGTTATACATGGTGTGTTTGATGAAGGCTTTCTAAAGATTTCATCAATGCACATTGAGGAACAAGGAAGTTATATATGAATTACTTTTTCATGTAATATTTGTAAGTGTAAAAAAGAAAATTCTTTTCCAGCGATAATGTTTAAACGTATGAAATATTTAGAATCGTTAACTCAATCATATGTAATCAGATAGTTAACACGCGTAATAACTATATTAATATTTAAAGTGAAGAAAGAATCTAAATATTCAAAAATATATTTTTTTATTACTTTCGTTACCTGGCTTTTAAATTTTTTTTGCATAATGGTTTTTATTCTTCATTGAAATTTTCTTATGAAAAATTGTATCTATCATCACCGGTTTGTATCAGTTAGAGTTTAATAAATGTTAAATAACTTAAATAACTTTGATCAGAAGACCATATTACGATTCATATCCCTTTTTTAATTAATAAAAAATCAATCACGGTTCAAAGGATAAATTTTGGAAATATTTATTTTACAAGGGGCAAAACTTACAAAAAACTAGTACAATATTTTAAATTCAGTTGCATGGTAAGGTTAATAAGGTTTTCTATGATAAACCAAAAGTTAAATTTCTTAACTAAAAATATGAATCTAAGACAGGAAAAATATCCTTTCATAGTAATTTTTATCAACTCTAAATAGTTTGTAAATATCAAAACCTTTGAGAATCTTTTTATAAGATATTTGCATCTAAATATTTAAGCTATTTAAAAAGAGGAAAAACTCGGAATGTAAAACAAAATACTTTAAGCTTATAAATATTAATTTGTCTTCGTAAAAGAGCAATCTTTAATTATAGTTTGCCTAAGTTGTAGCAGTGTCATGGGCTTAGGTTAAGGTATTCAATTAAAAACTCACTTTAACTTTCCTCCTAAATTTTTGTAAAAAAGCTTCAAACGTGAATATTTCATAAACAAAGGCAATATAAGAGTGACTTCTGAAGATACTAAAGCTTTTGCCTTCAATTTTTTAAATTCATCAATATGCTCAGTGGTAGACTTATCAGCAGTCTGGACTCTAGGGCAGCATATTGGGTGGCGAGGGGTGGGGTGAGGGGTAAATTTGAGGTAAAATTTTCGAGGCACACTCATACAAACAAAATCATAAAAATAATAGGCAAAAGTTGGTATGTCGACAGTTAGGAGACGGTTTGTATTAATGTTTTGTTAGGTTTTCAATGTTATATTTGTGATTCAGCGATTAAGGTGACACTCTCACAAAAGTCTAGGGGACGAATCTCGCAATTAATTTTTTTTTTAAATTGTACATTCGGTATTTTAAACTTACGGTTGTGAATATTTTACGGGAAACTACTAGTTAAATGTAATTGTAAAAAAATTGTAATTACTATGATTGTGAATTAGGGTATCACGTTGTGTAAGTGGTAGGGGCGCAAAAATTTGAATAGCCTAATGACAGCTAATGTATGAACCAATCATTGTATAAGCTATATTTTACCCTAGGAAAATGCATTAACCTAAAGAATCGCAATGTCGTTTTTAAAAAGTACAAAAAGTAATTTTTATTTTAGAAAAATTAATAGTTTCTAGGATAGCTACAATAAATAAATAAAGGCTTATTTTGTTTTCACATAGCAACGAAATAATGGTTCAAAGTTCTTCTTCGTATAGGATTAAGTTTATAGATCAACGATTGAATGTATTGATAATAATTATCCTGAAAAAATATATGAATCCTACAGAACAACGAAAAATAGAAATATTTGTTTGTTGGTTCTTTAACTGGAACTAAATGATAAATCATCGTGTCTTATTTTCTTTTTTGTTTAAAATGAGTTAATGGGTCAAAGATTGCTTACAAAATTCTTGAAGAAATAAAAAAAGTTTATTAGGTATTTTTAGTGGAAACAATGTTTAACGCATAGTACGTTTATTAACCTCAAGCATAAAAGAAATAAGATTGCTAGCCTATTCTAATGTTATAATGAGAAAATGTTTCTTAGTTTTTATGTCGAGGGTAGACTGTAGTATCTCGTAAAGACGGACATGACGCCTGGTGAGATAGCAACGGCAGCCCCTAGGCAGGTGCTGGCTTTCTTTAAAAGCGTGGAGCTCCCCTAGTAAACACAGAGGGTCACATCATCATAGACCTCTTTGGTCGCATTGATAAAAGGAAGGAATATCCTCGGACTCACAAAACGGAAAAAAAATGTCGAGGGTAATTTCTAAAACTACTCATCGGATTTCAAAATTTTTGTAAATGATTGATTTCTTTATAGCTTGCCAATATTCTTGAAAACCCGGACTCTCCGGGTTTAGATTTATTGGAGGCATCGGTAGATGTTGGGTCGAGCTACATCCCGTCTGGAGTCGTCTAGCGGTTAGTGGTTCGTCGCAGGATGAATAAAGAGGCCTTGATGACCTTACCAGCAGGAAGATGTGAATTAGTTTGGTGTGTCCAGCTATCGGGCGAGTAAGGATTAACTCCTCTCGTCCTCCGAGATCCATAAAAGTGGTTAAGCTCCCGACTAGAGGCTTAAACGATCTCAGAAGGTCGAGGGAAACTCGCCTTTTTCTTGTAGATTTCAAATAGATTTATTGTTTGAATATTTAAATCGTATTTATGTTTCTATAGTTTACATAGATTTCAATTTTGGAATTTAGTTCAATAAGACTATTCTATGAAAAATTACCTAGTTTTACATACTCGTATGTATCTAACTACCTATATATAAAACATGTATATGGTATACAAATGATATAACTTAATGATTGGAATTTTAAAAACATAAAAAAGTTATTTTTATATTTTTCAGAACAAATTTTACATAAAACCTTTAATTAAATCCTATATTTAGTTTAAAGCCGAGGTCAAATTATTAATTATGTTGAACATCATATATTATTAATTTTTTGATTGTGTCTACAAATAGCCTGCAGTTATTTGAAAGTATTTCGTCTTCAGAAGATGCGTTTATGCAAATTGTTATGTAAATTTGGCCAAGCTAATGGAAAAATCATGAGGTAATTATTAAAAAAAAATAATTATTTGTAGGCTAAATGTTTTGTAACGTTAGATGACTTGAAATAATGCGCTCGTTCAAGACATGGAGAAATTTACATGATAGAAAAGATATTATGTGGTGTACGTATGAATATAAAATATTAACGATAAGGAAGATCTAAAAATTTTATTGGTTATTTAAAAATTTTATTTTTCCTTGAGTTATTGGGCAATTTAAAGAGTTTGATTTATAAGTACAAGTTGATAAATAAGAAATTTTCATAATATAAATGATTTATTATGAAGCAAGTTATTTCGTTAAAAATTATTTAAGCAATTCTTTTTTACCAAAACACTATAAGTTGTGACATTTTTGATTGCAAATCACATTTTTCCAAATTAAAAAAAATACTTTTTTTGTGCTTTTTTGTGCTCAAATTGTGGATACTACTTCTGCTTGTTATCTTGTAGATCTATATCCTTGTATTTATAAGTAATGAAATTTATGTATGCACATCGAGTATTCTTTTCGAAATTTTAGAAAATGACAATATTGTGATGGAAAATTAAAAAGTATGATGAAACAAGTATCGATTGATTGAAGTATTGAATATAAAACATTAAAATAATAAATTATTCTACCTGACATTGGACATTGCATTTACCAAAAAAATATAAATAAGTATTTGGAATTCAAAATGCAAAGATTTATAACTTTCATTTTTGACGATAAGGGAAACTTATTTTCGTAAATACTTTTTAGTTTTTATTAAGTGAAATACTGAATTTTTCATTGTTTTAATCATAAATAATTCCAATTATTTTTGATTTTCACAATACCTGCAAAAATCGATCAAAATGCAATATTTTATGGATTTTTAAAGTAATATTTTGAAAGTTCTGAAATTTATTAATTTTTTAACTGTATGAAAATTGTACTTTTCAAAAAACATGTAAGTAATCTATGTGCAGATCAATTATTAATGATTTATTTTTCTTTCTATGAGTAACCAGCTTTAAAAATTTGTACAAAAATAATTTAAAACTTTAAATGTTATTACTTACATGAATAATAAGATAAAAATATTGACGTTTTTATAATCAAGATATTTATCTTGGACTTTTAATTAAATTTAATTGAAAATTTTATTAAATTAGTATCAATTTAAGAGATTTAATTTTAGAAAATATAGATAATGATATCAGATACAATATTGAAAATGAAACAGACCTTAAAGTAAGTATAAGTTTACAGAAAATGTGATATAAATCGTAAATCGCGTCAATTAATGAAAAGCAAAAAATCCATTCACTTTCTATCAATTCACAACAGAGCCATAAGCTGGGATTTGGACCGAGTCTAAACATAGAGTTCTTATGAAATCGCTTCATTAGCCGTTTGGGTTTTTAGTCTTTTTATATTAAGACTTTCGTTTATTAAGTCGGTAAATCGAGACAGTCAATCTAACATACAAAGATAATGCAATGGTTTATCTAAATTAAATTGTATTGAGTAAATTAAATCCATAATAAAATATTAAAAAAAGCAAGCGAAATTTACCACTGCTCTATAATGAAAGTACATAGACGTATACGAGCATAATGTTTTCCTAGATAAGAGACATTTTATCAAGATGTAAATTTGAATCTTGTTTTTATTTTTAAAAGACTTAAAATTTTTAAGCAAAAAATCAAAATCTGAGAAGCATAAAGACTTAGAAAAAGTATCTGAATTCCTCATCGAAAGCACAGAACTCCATATTAAAGTAATTTTTTTTTTTACAAAAAGAAATTTGTGAGAAACCAATTAATCGTTTTGATAAATTATTGTGGTTATAAAATTGTGAACTTAAAATATAATAATATTAAAAGCCAACAATAATTGCTTCGATAGTGCAATTTTTTGATAACCGTGTATACGTAATATAGTAGTCGACCTACTTACAGGTGTGAATAAAAGGTAAAAGGTAATATTTGAATCGAACAAAATCGAAATACTGGAAAATCAAGTACTTAATCAACTCAATTTTTTGAGATAATTAATTAAAACATTTTGCGTTGATAAATAAAATCTTGGACATTTTTGCTAGAGTAAACAAGAAGTTTTCTCAATAAAATTTGTCGCTTGCTTAAGAAATAAAATGTAAACCCATGATGTGTGTTTCATCCATCTCTATTCAATACTATCAATAATTTTCTTGGGAACTTGGACAGAGCAAAAGAAACTCAAATGTACATCTATTAAAAGTTTGCAACGTTTCGTAGGTATGTTTATTTTTTTAACTTACATACGTCCAACTACGTACGAAGACAAAAAATGACAATCATAATTGTATATAAATTATGTTCTCAAAATAAAATAAATAGATTTAGAATAACATTTTTGACGTTCCATCTTTGTGAAAACTCGTCGGTTCATCACACCGAGTCTTTTTAAACTATTTATTCGTGAAGTCGACAATCTAGATTATTATTTATTTATTTTTAATTTTCTTGGTGTGATGAACCGTAGAGTTTTTATGAGGATATAACGACAAGAAAAAATTGTTTTATGTCGATTTATTTTATTTTAAGATTACCTATAATTTACATGCAATTATAATTATCAATTTTCGTCTTTGTACAGTTTGTGTAATAAAGTTGAAAACAAAAAACATATCAACGAAACGTTGCAAATTTTGAAAAGATGTAGATACATTTGAGTTTCTTTTCCTCGATCCAAGTTCTCGAGAAAATCATTGATAGTACTAAAATGTAAACGTTTTTTAATTCTTAGGGATTAAGTATTAAGAAGGACTAGAAGAAAAATAATTCTGTTGGATTAAGGATGTATAGGAGATACAATCGCGAGCAAAAATACTGAACAATAATAATTCATAAATGTCTACTACTTATCACTTGTCATGAAATAAGGAAAAACTAAAAAAGTCTACCTACTTTTTTCAGGAAATATACCTCAATTTACACTATGTATCTAACCAGTAAAGCAATTTTCAATTTTTAAAAACTTTTTTCTCTTAATTGTTTTATTTGATTCAAATGATTTAACATGGAAAATTGAAACATTTGTCATATTTTTTACTTTGGTTTAAATTTTAATCAAGTTTAAAAAGTTTTCCGAGAGTTTTGAAAATTGGTGTTTTATAGATTTGGATGTGTTCTTTCCGAATTTTAACTTTGCCACCTTATATTTTTATTGCTCACTAAAACTGTTAATTTTACGAAAAAAAGGGTTATTACATAAGTTGTAGTAAATTTTCTATACTTTCATTTTATATAGATTTTTTTGTCTTAAAATGAATCGTAAAGGCAGATATTGTCAAAAAACAGTGTTATAGACGGCATTTTTCAATATGGCGGCGTGAGCGGCAATTGTACGAGAAGGCAAAGCTGAAGTTCGTAAAAAGCACATCAAAATTTATAAAATAAACAAATTTTAAAACTCCCGGAAAACTTTACAGGTAAACCTACCAAATGACTAGACTAATGTTCATATAGGTATACACGTAGGTTTTTTACATTGTTTATAATTTTTGAACAGTGTAATCAATCACATGAAAAATTTAATAATCGACTTTAGATTAACTATAAGAAATATTCTAGTGAGTTTATTTGCTTGTTATTAATTTGATTTACCTCACATACTTAATTTAAAAAAAAAATCTAACTAAGAGATTTATTGCTATTTTTTGAACAGCTAATACCGTGCTTTACTAAGCAGTACAATTTTTATGTGAATCAGCATTATATCTTATTAATAATTGAATGCGATGAGGTATACATGAAAATTTAAATACGTAACTGAGGCGGTACATCAATATTTTGGATATTGGTACAATCGATGCATGGTGTACTGCTGGTAAATTATATCTTATAAAATTTGTGCTGTAATATTTGTAGCACATAGATTTTTTTAAACTCATTAATTGGTTTTCAGAATCTAAATCCTAAAATCAGGCAGTAGTTAGAAGAAATGGAAATCGCTTCAAGTGAAGGAAAACCTTGACTAAATCTTGTTCTTTTGACACTTCCTTTTAAGCTATCTTGCACTTTACTAGTCCTAAAGTGGTGAAATCAGTAATGTTACTGAGGTGGTGCAATTTTTCAAAATGTTCAATGGTAAATCAACCGTAAAATAGGTTAGTAATTAAATCGTTAAGTTTTTAAAAAGGTTTTAATGAAAATTGGACTACTTTTTCAAAACTAAATTGACGAATACAGTTTTTGCTATTTTATTGAGCTTTAGTTAAATTAAATTATTATATATTTAATTTTGTGGGACAAAGCTTATGGTTTTTAAACGTTTTTTAATACTTAAAAATAAGAAAAAAAATGTTTAAATCGAAACTTTAAAAACTTTAAAAAGTGAATTCCTCCAAAAATATGCTTCCGCAAGAAGATATTTTATGAATATTGTGGAATGAAATTATATTGGAAAATATTTAACACGACCACGTTTCATTTTAATTTGGTTAACACAAAATAATTTTGTGGTTCCAATAGAAAACAGGTACCTACTAGAAGTCCACATAGTTTTTGATTCTTTTAACGCGCAACAAACATTGCTTAACATAAACTTAAAATCACTTTTTTTGAAAAATTACTTATTAGAGCTGAATTTTTATGCTTAAAAAATATGTATTAATAAAGGGATACTAACCTTTGCTACCTTGTGAAACACTTTTTTATAATTTTTTTCAGGTGTTTTCTTAAACGATAAAACTTTGTTCAGCATATTAAAATAATAAATAATAACTTGCTCAATTGGAAGTCTTAACAAAGTCTATTTTACTAAAATCAGACACAGAAATTTTATTACTTAATATAACTTCAAATTGAGTTCATTATGAAATTCAAATACTTTCTGGGTATTAGACTTAAAAAATATATCAGTTAAAGAAAAAGTTGCAGTTTGTATTCTTCATGCTTTTCCTTTCTATCGTTATCATCATAGATAAATAAAATTTCTTTTATAGCCTTTTTTAAGCGTTCTGCATTTAAGAAAAATCAATATAGGTATACAGTTATAGAGTAGTATTAGGTACTTTTATTCAAATACTAGCTGACCCGCGCAACTCCGTCTGCGTCAGATAAGAGTGAGAGAGGGTTAAAAGTGGGGAACCTATGGCACAATTCTAAAGGAGTTGAAACGTTCTTTGTTTTATCCACAAATCACTTAAGAACCATTGAAGAGATAAAATTTGCTACCTATAATGCTAATTTAAAACCACGCGGACGAAACCAAGAAAAACATTGTATGTCTGTAACGTTAAAAGTATAACATGACTCATGAGCTATCTTAAGTACATCACACTATGATCAGTAAGAGTGGAACTATAGTAGAAAATGTCACGGGAACGGGAATAATAAAGGAACGCTGCATAACACTACTGGGGTGTTTTATTGATAAAATTTATGTATGTAAACTTAAAATATAATGAAGAAAAAAGAATATATGAAACTTAAACAAAGAGTAACGTAAAAAAAATTGAAATGTTATTTGATTATTGCAACGCCTGTAACCGTTGTAACAAATAATATATTTTAAACTTGTACTTCTGTATCTGTTATAATATATTGCAAGAAGCTGAATGCCTGAATGTCTAATGATCTATGAATCAGCTCAGTACTGACTACTGAAAAAAAGTTAGAAGTACACAAATATTGAGAAGGAAAAGCGCAAGCGCTCACTTAGGAGGCCTAACATATTTTAAAGAGTGGGAAGTTTTGAAAAGAAAAGTTGAAAATTTAATTGTTGATTTTTTAAATGTAATTTAACACGCTAAATTCTAAATATGTATTCGAAAATTAACAATGAAAGAAATTTCAACGTTTCAAAAATTTTCATTATTTTTCGGATGTTAAATAAAAAATCATATCTTCAAGTGAAAATTGTAATTTTAATTTTAATCCTAAAGAGAAAATGTGTTAAAACGCTATTTCACGAACTTTAAAGATCTATTTCACGACCTTTTTTTTAACACACGGTTCCCGCAGGAGACAATTATCATGCTATCCTTTGAGCACCGTGCATTATTCTGGCATAAGAAATAATCTATATTATTATCTGATCCCTCAACTTTCATATTGCAAAAAATCATGTCTATCTTTTACTCTGTGAAAAACAAAAACATATCTATCCTACGGGAGTAGAATATTTTTCCTGGATAAAAAATAGATCAAGCTTTCCTGAGGAAAATTCGTTAAAACTCTTATTCATGAACTTTTAGAAAACTCCTTTGAAATACTCAGTTCCTGAAAGATTCTATTTTTAGCCTATCCTACGGGAACCGTACAATATTCTAACATAAAAAGTAACCCATATCATTCACTGTCTCTTAAACCACCATATTGCAAGAAATTATGGTAATCTTTTGTTCTGTGAAAAACAAAAACGTATCTATCCTACGGGAACATACATTTTTCCTGGATAAAAAGTGGACTGTATGAAAAGAAAAATTATGATTTTGCCTTGAGAACCTTATGAGTTATTACTTAACTCTTAGCTAATAAATGAGTTATTAAAATGTTTGGTTTCAGCATGATTTTTCTTCGAACCAGTTTTTCTCTATTTTCCCGATGAAATGAGAAATTTTTCCGAAATGAAACGTGTTTCAGATAATGATTCGCATATTTATCATACTTAAATATCACCAAAATCCATTTTCAACTAAAAATAGAGTTTATGCATAATTTTTGCTCCAACCCGTTTTTTAATTTCCCAGAGAAATGAGACATTTTCCCGTTGTAAAAAGTATTCTCTTTAATGACTTAGATTGTCATTTATCATCATATCAAATTTCATTAAAAACCGTATTAATTTGGGTAAGAATTAATAATATGTTTCTAAAAACAACTTCGCTAGTAATGAATTATTTTTGAAACAACTTTAATAACCATTAAAAAGGTTATAGCGGGCTAACCGTAAAAGATAGACATATGCCGTCGCGGACTTTTTTGTAGAACTTTTTAAGAGGAACAATTTTGCTACACATAATTTTTGCGTAACTTTAACCGTTTACGCAGGGCAGTCCACGAACGCTCTCAAAAAGAAAATTTTTCCTGATTTTTGCAACATTTTCCATCGATGCTCTGCTCCTATTAGTCGTAGCGTGATGTTATATAGCCTAAAGCCTCCCCCGATAATTAGGCTATCCAACATTAAAAGAATTTTTCAATTCGAACCAGTAGTTCCTGAGATTAGCCCGTTCAACCAATCAAACAAACAAACAAACAAACAAACAAACAAACAAACAAACAAACTCTTCAATTTTATATATTAGTATAGATAACATTGGAAATTGATCCATTTTAATTTATCGTTAGCTGTAAACCATGTTTAATGTGGATTTAAAATTTTATTGTATAACAACTTTCCTTTCCAGCCAATTACTGACTAATACTAATACTAATACTACTAACGTTATTTATGCTAGTTATTAATATTTACAGTACAATAAGTATTATATCGAGCTTGAATTAACACCAAACATTTTTTATGGAATTCAAATAGTAAAAGAAAATCGATTTTCAATGCTAGAACAAAATAATAGTAGAAAAATGTTTTTGTCCTTTTATCCATAAAGATTTTTTTTATTTTTAATTGTTTGTATACAGACGTGAGAAGTGTTTCTTTCTTAATTTAATATCAAGACAATCAACAATTAGCTGTATACAAAATAATTATAATAATAAAAATAATTACACTGTATAATTACAGTATTCTCATTGTGTACTTTTTAAATATGCAAACCTTGATTTAATTAAATTTTTTTCGCACCTAATAATAATTTCGTTGTAGCTGGGATGTGTTTTGCTATTGAAAAATCAAATTTCTATCGAGGAATTTTGAGCCACGTCACGCCACATTTGGTATAGTGCACATTTGGTATTTGTGTGTAAGACTTTCAATTTTGTTCTTTGTAATACAAAGTAAGAATTTCAAATAGGCTGAAACGAAGAAAAGTCTATATGTGATTGAAATAATGTTGAGCATTTGATATAATTGACTAAGAAATTAAATTCTTGGGTGGTATCCAATAAATTTCGAAGATCTTAGATCAAAAAATGGAAATAGAGCGTGGGTAGGTACTAAAATGCAGATAAGAAGGAAATTTCGAAATGATACGGTGCGTTTTTTTTTTCAATGGTTTATTATATTAAGTCTTAAGTACGGAAATCGATACCTGATCGCTACATGTTAATTATTTTTGTTGTAATAAATTTAAAAAGTTGCCGCTCGAGTTCTTATTTAGATTGCGTTCAGACGTCGATTGAAATGGGTAGTTGCAGTGCAAGATTTATTTGTTCCGAGTGATATTATAGCATTATGAAAAACTAAGTGATCAGGAACTTAAAGTTAAGCATCTTGTTTTAATTTCATCTTAAAAAATCGCTATCCCTCGAGAATATACGTCGGCATATTGAATCGATTCATTTCCTTTTCAATTTTGAGATTTTTGTTAATTTCCTTGAGCATTCTTGACGATTGGCAAGCCCCCTCTTTGTTACATTATACGGCCCTTGCGGCCATCCCTCCGAATAGCTGATATGTAGGTTTAATAATATTTGTAATGGTAGCTTGACTTTCACTTTTAAAATGCGTTTATGTTGCATTGTCTCTCTTAGGTTGTCATTTCAATGAGAAAATATTATTTGATATGTTATGTAAATAGAAGGTGATTGATTCAATGAAAAAAAAAATATTCATGGAAAAGTTATATCTATGGATGTGAAAGAAGAGAAATTTTCGCTAAAAAAATTGATAAGCCTCAATAATTGAGTATTTACATCGTTAAGATCCATCAGATTTGTCGCATCATTTAATGCATTTTTTTTTTATAAAAAATTATGATGCTTGATAACCTTTCGGTTTGAATGTGTGGATATCCCATTTTACTTACAAATCATTTACTTATATATAATTACAAATATTTATATACGAAATTTATTAATGACGATTAATTTCTCAATTACATAATTATGAATAATAGGGGGAAACAGTGGAAAATTGTAAATTTATTCATGAAACTTTCATATAAATTAGTAAAAGGTGTTTAACATATTTAACATTTTGTATATATTGGCTAATCAATTGTAATAATTATGAATATTTGCAAGTAACAAGAATTTCTAATCAAGAATTAGGTAGTTTCTATGTTTCCTCTTAACTGATATCTTAATGTCTTTTGGAAATAATTTTGTGATAAAAAGAAGATTTATTGATTCTCTAGTTTGGATTTAATGGAATTTCACTTTAGAATATTTGCTGATCTTAAATTTTCATGTCGATTAGCTATTTATTTAATGCCATCAAAAGAAAAAGTTCACCCGTATATAAGGTGTAAATTTGAATAGTTCATTACTCAATTATGTCAATTACCTTTATGCTTATGAATCGTACAGATTTTTAGATTTAGTTTCAAAACTTAATTACCTAAAAAAAAATTTTTATTTGAGCGAAAAGCCTTTAGTCAATGTTATTTAAAATGCTATAATCTCATGTTTTCAAAAACACAAAGAAAAAAAAATAAATTTTAATATAACTACGTCGATAGTCGATAACTACTTGAGAATAACAGTTAAAATTTTGATAATTTTTTTTAGATTTTTGGGATAGCTCCAGCTTATATACTTATCCAGGTTTTAGCGTTTAGTATTTTACAATAACTCCAAAAAGTGTTTTAACAATGTTTTCTAAAATGGAGACTACTAAATACTGTTAATACTAAAAACTAAATTTCCAACTATTAATACTGAATTTCTACTAAGGCTCATTTACACTTTGATTAGTAAAAGTGATTAGTTCAAGTGTACAGTAAATACGCCTAGCAATTAAACTAAACGTAGCAGCTAAACAGTATAGTGGACACTACTCGCACGGCACATTTGAATCACTCCCAAGAAAAACTAATCGCTAGTGACTCACTATAATCAAAGTGTTAATGAGCCTTTAGTCCTAGTGATTAAATTATTGGCCAAATAAAAAAAATATATTAGAGTGAAAAGCTCTTAGTCAACGCCGTCATATTAATTGTTATCAGATCCTTTTTATAATTGTATATTAAAAATTAGAGAATGCTAGATCAATAAAATGGTGTGACAATATCTAAAATAAAGCGAAAATCCGCAAATTGATATTCCCAGAGCATTTTATTGATCCATCATCCTCTTATTTTTAATTTACAACACCGTCATACTCACAAAATTACGTAATCCTTTTGAAATTTTGATGAATGGAAAGCTTTATTTATTGTGTTATGTTTAGCAGGTTAAGTGCAGTTTATGGATGCAAAAATAGACGCTTTTATAAGATATTTTATTCAATAATTTTATTACTAAGTTTGTACACCTATGTATATTCTTATCAATACTCTACTCTTACTAGTAATTTCCCGTGAAATATTCACGACTGTAAGTTTAAAATACCAAATGTACGATAAAAAGAAAAATTAATGGGATTTGAGCCGTAGACTTCTCGCATGTGAGACCGTCACTTTAATCGCTGGACCACAGAGTAACATTAAAATACATAACAAAGCGTTAATATACAAACCGTCTCTTACTATCGACGTTCAAACATTTGTCTTTGATTATTACATTTGGCTCTTTTATTGGGTGGCATCCTCATTTAGTTTTAGTTACAAGCCATTGCTGCTGAAATCTTTTCCATTGAATTTTTTTGTTAAAAATACTTTTTGTTGTTCCAATTACTCCCTGGTCAAAACATTTAATTTATACCTATCACACAGGTTGTTTAATAAAAGAATGCCAATAACTTATAATGCTGAGAATATACTGCGTAATTTATACAAGTACCTACTGTTTGTTATGAACACAATGGTCCAATATGAAAATGTACAGAAGTTATTATTTATAAGATATTTTACTCGTAATATAAAGCAGAGACGAGTTAGCTATTTAAAAATAAAGTAGTTGGCACTTTTAGTACTTTGGTTAACTCTTAAAACTTGTCGTAGTAATTTATTAATCAATATACTATTTTTTAATTAACCGATGAGTATGACTTAGCATTGAGATAAAACTTTTGTTACCTCAAAGAGGCAGTTATCTTTTATCAACAATACATCACATAAATTTATAATATTCTGTAGGTAAATGATGTTTGAAATTAGTTTTACGACGCTATGCTTAATAACAGTGAAATTCTAATATGCACATCTTTCCTTTGTAGCAACGACCTTATAATCTAATGAATAATTTTATATCTTCATATTTATTCCTCTGACAAAAAAATCTTGTTCATTGAAAATTATTTGCATACAATTAAACGTTGAAAATGTTATAACAATAAAAGCCAGTGACATTTAAACATTTCTTTCTTCTCGTATTCATATAAACTTTTTTCCTCTTATCCAAGGTTACATTCGTTTTTTTTTTCTCTAAAATTTGTAAACTGGACGACAAATATCTATAATTTAAAAAAAATTATCACCAAAAACCTTTCTCAATAGTGAAAATGTTAAAGGTTTTGTTTGTACAGTGATTATAATCAAAGAAACTATGTTCCTATTTTCCGCCATATCTTAATTAAAATATTGATAATTGGTTTAATTAGTTGTTTGACATTTGAAATATCGAGCTATGAAGGTTTTCCGTTATTTCGTGCTTGCATTAATGTATTTCTATTCCGACACGCCTTGACTATTTCATTTAATATTCCATTTTTTTTATATTGAACAATCAGTTTGTGAAAGAATGTTTTTCCTCCGACATAATAAACGATTGTTTGAAGAATTTTAAATACCAATAAATTGTTTAAAACATAACAATTTGTAATTAAAAGGCGCATTAGAAATATTGGATCAATAAAAATCATTACTGTGCTTTCACGATATACGATCATTACAATTTCTTTAATTAAAATATGCAGATTGTTTATAGTTTATATGAGCCTATGAGATCAAATACTACTGAAACATTGAGTTAAACATAAGTATACAAAAGGAAATGATTTTTTTGGTGTTTTAAGACGCTTTAACATCTATGGTCATATCACGACTGTCTCACACACAAAAAATGTCTGTAGATCTTAAATCTTAGATTATATGTCTTAAATCTAAAGATCAACTTATTTGTTTCGTTGCCTAACAAATTTAAAATAAGTAAACTAAAAGAATGAACGAAGCTGTTGTAAGGCTGTTTAATTAAAAATCCAAATTTAAATATTCGGGAAAAAAAACAAATTTTCAGTTCTGTAAAAATTAATTAGCATTTAGCGATTAGATGGCAGTTATTTAGCTTATATTTCGTTAACCATTTGTTGGAAATTAAATTTTTAATAAGGAGTTTCCCCTTTTTTTTTCAAAATCTTTTTTTACGAAATTAAAAAATGGCTGATAAGACACTTAAACCTAAAAAAATATATAAAACGAAGACTTCTGTAAATAAGGTTATACAGAATATGAGAAAAGTCTTCATTAAAGATTTTTATCTCCAATTAGGTCTATTTTCTTTCAGTTTCTCTAAGTATATTTCATCTATTCCATTCTGTATACCTAAAAAAATGTTTCGTTTTGTATGTACAGACAATAAATATCAGTAATTCGTTGTTATACTTAATCGTATTGTGTTAATATATTTCGTAAAATAGCAATTTCTATGATATTTTGATTGGTTGTAAGTTTTTGACGTGATAACGTCTTATAAATTGATGAACACCGACTGCCTGTATGAAAAAGTGTCACGTTCCGTTTGAGCCTGTGCGTGCAAGCGAGACCGCGATACAAGCGATAGAGAGGCACAAGTTCTGCTACTGAAACGCCGTCACGCGAGCTTCTTCGAGAACTTCTACAATAAGCTATGCCTCTTATACAATAATTGTTGAATCCTAGACTCATTAGTTGTTTTTCTGTTTGTTCCTCAATGTTTAAACGTGTCGTGTAGGTAGTATATATACATTGTAGCATTATGTAGTAAGTGCCATAAATACCATTAGGGTTATCCGATCAAACAAAAAATTTAAAGGTCTCATTATTAGCTTTATTGAAATTTAACATACGAAATTGAAAAAAAAAATAGTAGTATGTACTTTAGTAGTACCTATCTACCCCAATAAGCGACAGTCGGACGTATTTAGAGTAGTATTTTTAGTATTTTATGTACTTTCTATGATAAATATTTTTCATATTTCCTGCCCACCGATCACAGCTTGTGGATATAGAAGTAGAAAACATTATATAAAAGCAAGGAGTTTTAAATGCACTGAGGACTCTAAACAAGTTTTTGAGTAGATACTTGACGGTTGCTGTTAAACTATATTGGATAAAATTTATGAACTGGAAAAATATACATAAAATGTAAAAACAGAAATACCGGAAAAGTTAATGGATTTTTAAAAGTCTAATAAATAATACATTTTCAATACACTATGTTTATCACTATATATTTGCTGTATTATATATTTTGTATGTACCTACTTGATTTTTATATCTTTAAGTGAGAATGACTATTCCTGTGCTTTTATAAGTTACAAATTCGGGTTATTGAGAATTCTCCCTGAGAGAAAAAGAGATCGAATTCTCTTGAAGTCTCACTTATCAATGGCCAACTGTATAATATTTCTTAAGTTGTTTAAATTATACGAAAACACAGTTAATAAATAACTAGGACAAAGTTCGATATTTGCAAAATTTTTCAAAATTTTTCAAACGTGCTGATAAAAACCGCTTATTTGTTAAATATCTTAAAAAGTTTAAATTGATCAAAAACAATTCCACTGTGTTTGAAGTTACTGCTTAGAAATTCAATTTTTTGTTTCTCCTGTGTTTTTTTTTTTTTTGTTTTAAGTAGCTTTAACGTCATATCACGACTGTTTTACACACAGAAAATTTCTGTAGGTCTTAAATCTTAGATCATAAATCTTAAATCTAGGGATGCGATGGAGATCAAACTCAGTACCACTGACGCCTGTAGGAGAGAGCAAATTTAGTAGGTTTCGATATTGATAATATAATATTATATGCTATTCCAAAACTGTCTTCATACAAATGAATTTAATACTCAACGCATAATATAAGACAATATACAGCTTTATTTACGTGAACACCAAAGTTGTAGTTGTTTTGTAATATAATTAATTTCATAATAACTTCTATGCATAGTAATTAGTAACGCGAGAAACAATTTATTTCAATTTATAACACACGTATTTTATTTTTTTAAAAGATACTAACCCTTTATATTTGTTTATAATGTAATAATATGCAGGGAAAGTAGGAAATGTGACTTTATTTTGAAATGCTTCCCAATATTCATTCATTAATTTGTTACCCAAATAAGTGAAATGGACAAATTACTTAATACGGTAGTTTAACACATTTTAAAGATACAAGTAAATATTTACACAAACGCATATAGTAGCTTTTCTTTTTCATTCACATCAGAAATAAAAATCGGGCCCAAGGTAAAATCTCGTATACCTAGTGTTAATAAAAAAAGAATAGCATAAAAATAATTAATAAAAAAAGAAATAATTAAATTAAGCAGAAAAATTTCATCCGTTAAACATAATAGATAATAATATTTTGATGATAATGTAGCACAAAAATATACGTGTAAAAACATTTTATGACTTTTTTCTCCAAATTGATTGCTCAAAACCCACACATTCACTTTTACTTTTAATGCAAAGATTATAATTTTTGTAGTTTGCGTGTTGTAATTGAGACATAAGTAGTTATAGAAAATAAACGCGCAAATTTTTTGAATTATCTCTCAGAAATTATCTTAATTTTAGGTATTTTATTGTGAGTAAGTACATTTAAAATAGTTTTTTTTTTCTCAGAGACGAATGACCTGTATTTTTTATGCCTCTAAATCTTTAATTGGGAAAAAATGACTTGCATGTTTAGAAAGATCGTCTTAGTTTATACATGCTTGGTATTTTAAAATAATATATCATAAAGAATAGAACAATATTGCTATTTTGAGCTGAGGAAATTTAATTTCTTTTATTTTACATAACATTATAATATTTGTCTCGACTACTATATAATTAATAGTTAACTAGTTTTAGCGTACGTAATTTTGAACGTATTTTTGGAAAAAATTAATATACAAATTTCCCTTGGAACTAGATACATATTATATATTATTTATTTCTTACGTTCATATCATATTATTAAGTTTTTGTTTCGGTCACATTATTTAGTAATTTACGCAAAGATTTGCGAAACATCTCATCCATGATAGGTACAGATATTTGTTCAATAGGAAGTTGATTTATGTAGAAAAGAGATTTAGGTTAATTATTTTCGAAAAACAACTAGTATTTCAACAAGCCGTTTCTATATATTTTTCTGAAAGTTCTTTTACACTTTTTGTATGTGCAACAAAGTTTTTTTTTAATACCAATGACCATTGGTGATTTATTGCATCATTCATACTCGGCGATACCTCAATTATTGCCTTAAGGTAAAAGATAGCATAAGATTGTACCTAATTCTTGAATAAAAATTCGATTTAAGCACAGTGAAAACGTTTAGCAAGAATTTCGAATCATACGAAATGATTAAGGATACATCAGGTTAAGTACCTGGTTATTTAGTAGGTACAATAATTCAAGCTTATAATTTTAACTTTGAAATGTAATAACTTTTAAAATCAATGCTTGACTTAATTTGATATTTCAATGTTAATATCTATTTGACTTGATTTTAAACCAAATTTAAGTCAAGTTGCTTGAATATCAAATTAAGTAGTTCAAAAATCAAGTCAAGTAGTTATTTCTTAGAAATGATCCCAACAAAATACCTTAGCATATAGATCATTAGATGATCAGATAGATCATCAAAGCCCATAGATTTTTTAACGAAACATAATGTGAATGCTTGCTCTAGACCAAGTACTGGTATTACTATTTCAGATTCGTACAATATAAAGTTACATGTTCATCTGGTACACAGACTAATCCGTACAAAAACATTCAAACATTATCTGGAATGCTATTTTGTCCTTCCTGTACGACAATGCATAATTTGTCTGTTATCCGGAACAAACCTAAGGTTCGTACTATTTGACATTTTTGTACGTTAACGTGGCGATAAAAGAAATTGTATGCATGTCAACCCTTAGATTAGTTTTGGGCGTTTTTAAACGATAACTACCGGGAGCAAGTGCTGGTAAGAACGGGTTCAGAATCGTACAGAATAAAATGACAAGTTCATCAGAATTACAAACTCACGCGCTCAGAAAATGTCATAATTATACACCATCAAACACCAAACATCATAAACCACGTAACGCGTTTTCTGTACTCTTCAATGTTCACCCCTTCCTATGTAACGCCATGTATATTGCCTAGAGTCTAGACTATATCTTTTAACCGTAAATAAAGTATACCCCTCCCCCTGGTGGTTTATGGATGCATGACCCTTTAAAATATAAGTGATTTAAAAAAAATTAATCAAATAAATAGGCTGTACAACCATGGAGTATCTAAAGTTGCTTTAACATCTAAGGTCATATTTTGATTGTCTAAACGCAGAGAATTTCAGTTGGTCAGTTGTATCTTAGGTCTAGGATTCAACAAGGATCGAACCCAATACCACTTGATGCATGAAACGGAGAGAACAATTGCTCTAACCACTGCGCCTATAAGTGGTGTGCAGTATAATTATAAATTGTAACATTAACATTTTTTCCTTCAAGTTAATTATTTCATAAAAATTTTAGTCTACCATTATGTTACAAAAGTGTTATTAATTTTTTTTATATATCAATTTCCAAAACTTACTCAAACGGAAAACCTTTAATATAACTACAATTCACTAATCATTGATGTGCAACACTTTGGTTACTATACTATAATATTAAGTAAGTTCATACACAAGTAAATATTTAAACATTTTCTGATTTCGTATTTGCTGTTTTTTATTTCCTTTTAATTAGTTTATTTCCTTAATTATTTCCTTCTACTTTTTAAATTTATATATATGGCGATAATAAGTTTTTAAAAACTAACAACAAAAATAAACGTTTTATTTGAAACCCCTTAAAATTTTATAATCTTAGAATTAATTTACTAAAAAATGGTTAATAAAGATATTGAATGCGTAACCCTCAAAGAATGCCAATGAAAAGTGTTTAATAGAAAAACTTATTTGATTTAATAACGATTTTTTCATCTGGTTTATCTAATACTAATTAACGTTGCTTTCAAATTATATATTGCTTTTTTTCTAAGCCAAACAATTACTCACTGTGGTTATTTTTTACGATTATGAAGGTTAATCCATTTCAAAAAAAAATATCTCAAATGAACTTATTTTCGGAGATTGTTTTGACGGATATCGTTAATAAGAACAATCATTTCCCGGATTTAGCCAAATATTTTCTTTACCAAAACGTTATTATAGAATATAGATAAGTAACCATAAACAACGTTGAATATCCTAATTTTTTTAAGATGTAAAATATTGGTAATTACTAAATTATATTAATTATAATAAAATAGAAAGACTAAAAAGTTTTTATTTGGTTCTTTTAACATACCGTTTGAAATTCAATCATTGTCTCAAAATCGCTTGAAAACAATGCAATTTTGCGGAATGGAAAAATACTGTAAATTGAATAATAAAATTATATGGATTTATGTGCGTAAAATAATGTATAAGTCAAACAAGGCATAACTGAGTGTGATTCTTAGAAATAGCGAGGTAAAAGCGTCAAGTTTAAGTGCAAGTTTGATTTGTCAGGTTCATGTTAAAATGTTTGTTGTGATATTTTATTATAGGTACTATAGTGAAGAATTACGACAATGCTACGATTGTAATTTGTAACATATACGTTTTCTGTCGTTTGTAATGAAATTTATAATTTATTTGAAATGTGCTAATATTATTTGTTTATTTATTCCAGTAACGAAATTTAAAAAAAAAATATTTGGTGTACAGTGGGTAAACGTTAATTGAAACCAATTAATATAAACACTTTAATACAGGATCAAACAAATTGTTTTTTGTGTCTTTTATTTGGTTATGATTAAGCCATAAAACAATTTAATAAACTTAAATTTTTTTTATGTTAATTGAGAAGGTACCAAATTGAAAGAGTTTTTTTTAATGTAAAATCAAATAATAAAACAAATAATTCGTTGTAAGGAGCGTAATATTTCCATTATATTCGCAAATATTAACATGTTTGAAAATAAATTTAGTATTATGATAACCGCAGATAAAAAGCTTTCAAAAACATTAAAAAAAAATGTTGGCCATTAATGAGGAGTGATGTTGAATTGTGATGGCACTTTAAAGTTAGTAGTATTAGACAACCTGCAGTGCTTTTAAAATGTAACTCTAAAGAGGCTCTATTTTAGACGGTAAAATAGATATACCATGTTCTTTATGCAAGTTAAGTGCGTACTTTAGAATCTTATACTTATGCTAATTTTTTTCCATAACAGCTTTATGCTGCCCGCGTGCCACGTAGGGCAATAGCCTTTTTGATGCTTTGAGTGTTCTCAATTAACGTATATACACTTAGAGATTCATCAAGTCAAGTATCTGGACATTTTATGCAATGAATTCAGCTTAAAATTTAAACTTAAAAAAAAAACAAATTACAATTTTTTCTTGGCTCTATTTGATTTTTGCATTAATTAACACTTGGTTTGACCTTGACTTAGGTTTAAGCAAATTTTTATTCAAGTAGCTTGAAAATCAAGTCAAGTAGTGAATACTTATTCACATAGTGTTATTATCAACTTTTTCCACTTTGAACTTAGTTTTCGTAGTTTAGATTTTGTGATCTTACCTACATCAATTATCTTAGATCAGTTATAACATATGTCCAGTTTGGATGATCACTTTCAAGAGCAATACCATGAGCTGCCAACTTTTCAAAACCATGTATTCAGAATTGCCATAGAAGCTACTTGTTCTGTTTGAAACACCAGGGATGCTTTCCTGGGGATTCGCAGGGGTTCGTGCGAACCCTTTGATTTGAATGCTATGGTTCTTGCTAACCCCCAGTTAATTTGAAAAAATTACTTTCGTTTTTTATGATTATCGGTGATTTTCTACTACTCTTTCGATTTTTAACTGTTTGTTTTTTTCTGATAGTTTAATATTCATCAGCTAGTGTGCTACTCTACCAAAAAATATTTCAATGGTAATATTAACATTAAAAAAAGTTAGAAAATATTCACTGCGAATGCAAACCCCCCCGTAAAACCTTGGGAATGCTTCACTGCCCAGTTCCACAATGAAATGGCTATGCTGTACGTCAAGGACCACTTCATTGGTCCAACAAAAACTTTTCTAATATCAATAAGTGCTATGGAACTAAATTTTGGTGTAGGTATACTGTTTAAGTATAGGAAATATCTCACAGGAAACTTAAAAGAAAGCTACCTTAGGATTTTTTTTCCAATGCAAATCAATTTTTCTTAACAACATATTAAGCTATACTTTTAAACTCAATAACGTTCGAAGACTGATAAAACCCTCTAATAAAATAATTTTAAGTGAAAAAAATGTACATAATATAAGTCTACTAGCAGTTAATGGCTGAACCACAGTAAATCCAGAAAATACCAAAAAAATAACATTTGATACGATTGACGTTTTAGGATGATAAAAATTTCAAAAATTTACTGTCGTAAATAAAACAGTTTAATCTTTTCAAATTAATTATTCATGATCTAATTTGACCTATTGAAACATTCTCTTAAAGTGATTAATTTGAAAACTAATAAAATATAAACTGACAACCAAAAATTTGTAAAAGTTCTCACACATATAGGTATATGAAAAAACTGCAATAATATGCCGTGTCAGTTCGTTGTCATGAACAGGTTGCTTTTGTAATAATAAACGTATAAACCAGTTAGTCTTTAGAAAAAATTAAGTCGATTGATTTTTTAAAAGAATTAGTACAAATTTTAATTATATCATAATTATTATGAAAGAGTTGGAATTAATGATTTTCATTTTAGCAGCTACACGTATTATATAAAACTGTTAAATTGCTTGACGATAGCTTAAATAACAGTGGCAATTACATTTTGGGACAATTGATAAAGTACAATAACTTATGAAATGATTCTGCTTACAAAAACCGACTATTTTAAGTGTATACAATAAAATATAAAAAAAAATCGTTTTGTCGCTTTTTTGTGGTACTCTTATGAAAAGAACTAAATTCTTCGAATTTTTTGATCAGATTAATGTTTTGTGAGTTTAAAAATAAAACTAAATAAATATAAACCATGGCAGACGCTTTACAAATAGGGTATAGTGGAAAGAAACACGATAGTAAAAATCACTGTATAAAAATTCAAATTTACAAATTGCCAACTTTTTACGATTTTGTCCTTTTTTCTTTAAGAGTTTCATTTGGTTTAATTGAATGCATTTTTGATTGACAATATTTTAACTTTACTAATTAATAATTATTAAATGTATTACTTATCACTAAATAGTTGTACGGCAAATAATGCATTAAATGTATTAAACACTGTTTATTATTATTAAAGCCTAAATGAAATAAAAGGAAACATTTCACCTTTCCTAATTAATAGTTTTTACCAATTATTTTCAGTTTTTATTACAACTCTTACATAACACATTTTATGTGCAAAAATTCTTACATGTTCATAAATAAAACTTTTTTTTTCTCTCGTTAATTTATGGCCAAAAAATTTTATTTTAAGCGTTTCCATTTACTGATTACGTGATAGTTAAAATTAATATTAATTTTCTTCAAATTTAATAAAACTCCACAATGACATTGTCACTGATTTTATTTTTAAAAATCATTACTTAAATTTTTTTCTAGAATCAAAGTAAAATACTTTTTAGTTATAGTGACTGATGAAGTGAGACCAGAAAATGGCAAAAGTTTCACTCAAGGAAAAATAATATTTTATCGAATTAATAGAATGGATTTTTTACTTTTGATTTTAAAAAATCTTTTCGCGTTTTTTTCCTCCTTCATAAATATTATGTTCAGGTGAAAGAAACTGGTTTGGAAAAATTTAATTGTATGTCACGTTGTGCATAATTGGATCCTTCACAGTTTTTTATTCCTTGCTTTTTTCATCCCATTCTAAAAATATTTATAATGTGGTATGTGTATGCAAAAGGTATTATTATGGAGGTAGATGACTTAAGAATGCATTCCAAACAGAAAAAAAAGCCTGCTCTGAAAAATGCATTGGTCCATAGGATTAATTTATGCTTCAAAAGGTCTTTTTAAGGTGGACTCATTTGAATTTTTGTATACATATAGGTACATACAAATATATATATACAGTAGGTTAATAACCCTTATGCTATTTCTTATGTTTTTTACTCATTTTTGTAAGAGTTAATTTAAATTTAAATAGTTATTTCACTAAGATGAAATCAAGGCTATATTTGAATTGATGAATATGGTTGGAGATTTTCTATTTTTAAATTTTCCTTAAAAATAAAATAAAAAACTTGTTACTTTAAAAAAGTCATAAAATAACTTATTTACAAGCGTATTAATACTGGTCAGACAATGATTATTACATTTTAGTAATGTTATAAAATTCGAAAGAATTAATATTTTGATAGTGCAATTTAATAATCAGTTTTATACAAAGATTTCGTTAAAATAGTTCCTATTTGTTATTGTGCATTCATAAAAATATATTTTCTTTGAATTTTTCATTTCATTTAAAATTTTTTTATTGGTGTAATTATATATATTCGAACAAATGATTAAGGAAGTATTGTATAACACTATAAGAATGATGAAAGGCATCGATACAAAATAGAAGGGCTTACGTATAAAAATTCAAATTGAATGGGTCATTCACGCAAATCGTAAAATTGTATTAAATTCCAAAAATGATGTAACATGTTCAAATCATAAAGATTAATATACTTATATGGATAATAATTAATTAGATACGTCTAATGGAGCTTTTTATATAGTCCATGCTAAAAGCTTAAATTTTTATTAGCCTGTATCAATAATAAGAACAATTACCGATTTAGAATCAAATTGTGATTATCTGTTGGCTTTTTGAAATTATCGTACTTACCTATCATTAGATAGTTATCTAACGATTGATCATACAGAATACAACCAATCATTTCAAAAGAAACTTTTTCAATTTTAAAAGCGTACTTTTTTATTTCAAATAACATTATTTATTCCTATTATATATTCTATGGACATACTGTGATGCATTCTAAAAATACAGGTATCCAATATCCTATATCCTATTTCATATTTCATTTTATTTTATTTTTATATACGATATTACAAAAGTATTATTAGAGATGAAAAATGTTGTATGTGGAGTAAAAAAAACTTTACTATACCCAAATTTTATAAATCTACCTGTTTCAAAGTTATAGTTTATCAAAAGTTTAACTATCTATAACTAAGTTTATTTTTGAATATTTTTTTTTTTTTTTTTTGGTGTTTTAAGTCGCTTTAACAGCTTAGGTCATATCACGACTATCTAAACACAGAAAACTTCTGTTGGTCAATTTTAATCTTAGGTCTATGATCTTAAATCTAGGATTCAACGGGAATCGAACCCAGACCACTTGACGCATGAAGTGGAGAGAATTACTGCTCTAGCCACTGCGCCAATAGGTGGCCCTTTTGAATATTATTTATAAATAAAAGAGAGCTTTTAGATATGTTACAGATGAAAATAAAAAGTTCCACTGTCCAAATTGTGGCTTTAAAATGAAATACTTATTGTGAATTGTTAATTCTTGACATCTGCCTTGATATTTAAATTTTAACATTTAATTTAAAATTTGATTTAACAAGTAGCTTGGAAATAGACTCAAGTAGCAAGGTAAAATAAATTTTAGTACCCTAAAAATCGAGTTAAGTATTAAATCTTTAATTGTATGATAAGTCATGAGCAATACAAAAAAAAGGACCATAATTTTATACTGCGCATGACGTAGATTATATGGTTTTATTTTTATCTGAAATAGAACTACGGTTTTTCAATTTAGGTGTACTAACTATTAATCAATTCTGCGATTCTATGTCGGCTTAGGACTTAAGGATGTTTGAGAGTCAAATGAAAATAATGACAAACAAACAAAAATTCATTAAAATCTTTCTTAACTAATGCTAAATCTACTGATAAAATTGTAAAATGAATGACTGAATCATCAAAAAGTAAATATATTTTCAAAAACTTGTACCTACTTTGACATTGAAGGTACTGTAACTAGTACTTATGAAGATTTGTTCACTCAATATTTTAAATGTATCTAAATTAATGTAAAAAAGATGACAAATGTTCCAAAATTTCAAGTTATATTGTTCGACGTATAAAAAACGATTTTGAAAAATTTTATTAGCATTTACAGCACAGTTGTTGAGAAAAACAATAAAAACATTTCAAAAACCTGATAGTCCTGGCTAATGCATAGTGTTAATTGAGGTATAGTCACTGTCAAAAGCAAACAAACTTTTAATATATTTTTTCTTGTTAATCAAATCAATTTTGGAAAACCCAATCAAAAATAACTAGACTGCGTATCGGGCACCCAAATTACACACATCTGGGGCTACTCACAAGACAACAAAAGGAAGGGTGTCAAAACTGCAACCACGAAAGATTGGTCAAGCACTGACTTCTCCAATGTTCAGCGTACAACGATAGACTTAGCGCAACCAAACTACCAAAAACAATGAAAGAGTGCCTCAATACAAACGTATGGCATCTTCAAAACATAATAATATCTCAAAAAATCCAATATGTACGGCCTGATATAGTCAAAAAGTCAACATAAAAACTCTAGGAGTCGTTAACAAGCGTAGTTGTTAAAAATTACTTTAAATGTTTTAAAAAAAATCAATTTTAATGATTTTATGTGCTCATTTCTTTTAGTATTGAAACTATTTATTAATTTTTTGATAAGCTATAAACAGTAGATATTTATGAATTGAGTATTTTTGCTCTCGATTGTATCTCCTTTAAACGAATAAAACATCTGAACAATCTACACTCTTGTCCTTAATAATTGGGGGAAGAAATGCTTAAATATGTATTAGATACAAAAATCAAAAAAAGCAAAATTCATATTTAAGCTATTTTTTTTACTATCTTTAGAAAGTTAAAAGTTACAGAAGTTAAATCTATGGTCCTTATCGCCGTTGATAATGTGGTCTAATAAAAATTTTCAGCTTATATGAACTATACACCAAAAATTCCAAGAAGTATAAAATACTATGAAGATATAATAATCATAAACGTTTTAATAATGTTCAATTTGATAAACTGGGATTACTTTAATTTTCGTAAATTTCTTTAAAAGAAAAAGTTATTTTAATTTTCAATAAATAGTTTCGATTTTCATGTAATTTAACAGCTTTAGCCTACAAAAAATCACATAGCTAATACTCGTTAAACAGACCATGATTAAGGCAAGTAAAGTAGACAGATTTAATACCACTGACGTCTTATTTTCTTTTTTTTGAGCTGATATATTTTACTATCTCCTTATCATCTTCAATTGGATTATTAACTACAATGAAATTAACATAATAATAGTAATTAATGTTAATTTAATGCTGTTTGCACATCGATTTTCTTTTATCTTAAATTTTGCTTCTGTTTTCAGTCCGTAATGAAAACACGCCTAATTACTTTTAAGATTTAGACCAGGTAATTATCAAATGCGTGAATTTAATTAAATTGTAGTAAAGCCATAATTTTAATTTTCTTTTTTATTTTTTTTGGAATGGTTGATAGTGCATAAAAGATTTTTAAGTATATAAAGCATTGGAACTTTCATCTATATTTTCATTGTTTGAAAAATAGAAAAGAACTGAGAAGAAAATTTAAGCCTGTAAATTGTCATTTTTTTTTCGTTTTTCGTGATAGGATTTGTTTATATTCAACAAAAATCGAAAGTCTTTCTTGAAGATCTTTCGAAATTTGAATTTTTAAGTTCAACGAACTGCTTTTTTGATATGAAATTTATTTTTCTAAACAAGCCTTGTTTTCTTGTTTTATATACCTTCAAGATGGTATCAACGACGTTTAATTTTCTTCTTGAACGCCAATTCTATTGTAAAATAAAACGGATGAATTACGAAATAGGCTGTTCTAACGCATACATATCATGGTAATAAATGACTTCAGATGACTATCTTTGTGGACCAAACCTGTATGATATTGCGTCACAAATAATTGGTTTTATTACATGAATATTCCATTTTTATACCTTTTTTTTTCTCACTTGAAATTTCGAATTTTGGTCGTTAATTTCACTTGGAGTTTATTGCAGTGAGATTGGTTGTATTTATCGACTTGAATGTTTAATGAAGAGCATCGTTTAAATTTCCCTTGCAATTTAAATAATAGCAAGATTTAACATTGTTCATTTGAATTTGAACTTTTTATGAGTTTTAAACTGATTTAATTGCAAAGAGTGAAAGCGATTAAAAGTTAAAAAAAATCTTGGCTACCTTTATCAAATCGTTTAATTTACATGGAATAATGTAGTAAAATGCAAAAATGATGCAAATCTTACCTGCGTTTGCTAATATTTAGAGCATACAATCTCGCATGGAGGGATTTGATGTATGATGATCTCTGCCACAAATATGTAGAAAATTCACTTAATAAACACTAAGAAAACACAATTTAATTTTTTTAAATTACCAACTATCTTTTTAATAATAAAAATCGAACACGTATATCCGTTTATAAGTCACGTAAATCAAAGAGAAAGAATTGGAGAAATAACTCACACTTGTTTCAGCTTGATAAATTTTTCACTTAAGAGAAATAAAAATTTTCTATTTTTTTTTTTCTAGTTCTGTTTTTCCAGGGAGTTGTTTTCCTCGAAATGTGGGATCACGTATTGAATATAGAAATACATGAGTAGGTAAATCACTAAGGCATAGAGTAAGTAGTTTAGATAAATGATAAATACCTCGAGGACGTATTTAATCATTGAAAGTTAAAATCGTGGGGGGTTGAATCCGTTATTGGGCGCGTTTTAGAATTCGATGGGAACGTAGGTCGTGATCAGAGCGTTAAAATGAGCTAACGGAACGGGCGAAACTGCAGCGACACCAAATTTAATATACTTGTAGTAAAGTTTCAGCTTTGGCGTTTGGAGCTTTATCAACTTTTTTAGGCAATATACGAAAGTGCAAACCATTTGTTAAGCAAGGGAACGACTAAATCATCTCTCCGCGTTGTGTATCAGCACTGAAATTTACATAGTTTTACGCAAAAATTTTACGAGGTTTTCGGCGTCTCGATGAGGAGGGTGGTTTTGTTTTGGGGTATACCGCGTATGGACAGTTTACGGAGAACGCAAACCGAAGACTTGCTAAGAGTACGATGTCTCGAAGCAACTGCTGGTGAAATTCGTCAAGATTTCTGTGTGTTGTTGATGGTAATGCTTGGAGAAGGGATTTGTATGTCTTTATGAATAATCAAATACGACACGTTCAAATACTTTATCTTTCTCTTGGAAAGGTAGGCAGAATTATTAACCAAGGTTATCATTTTCAAAATTCCACTACATCCAATGGAATTTTTTCAGAAAAAAATCCAATAAACTATTTTTTTCCAATCGCAGAAACAGTTGCCCATACAAAACGTAATTGTCACACTTTAACGAACTTCAAAAAAGCGACACCCAGGTAAAGTGAGGCAGAAACTCGAAACGTAGATCTTGGTAATACTCATACGTTGTTTTTCAACTAATCAAGTTTCTCTCGCGTATGTTTCCATCGAACCTTTTTGTTTATTAGAGAAAGATGTAAAATGTTATTACTGTTACTATTATTATTGTGAGCGAAACTTTCCCTGAGTCGGACGGAAAAGAATATTTTACAAATTAATAAATTTTTTCTTCGTCAAATAAATCACATTTTTCGTGTTTTTAGTGCTTCATCAATTATACGCATTTCTTTGAGACAACAATACGCATCGCTGCTTTATGGGTAGCGATAACGATTGAATATAACCAAGGAAATAAAGATATAGCTATACCAAGAGTCTTATTGTTCATATCAAATATTGTTATTTCTACTTGTCTCAATTTCCGGAAAAGACTTAAATAATATAATTATTAATAGTAGGTACTTATGACGACTGTTTGAAAGAAAACCTACCACAACAAAAATTTTTTTGTATTTAAATAAATCGTACATTATTTGGAGAGCCATAATTTCGACAACATAAAAGCCCGAAAGTCTAAAATCCCGACAATTTGATATTTCAGGTGTATCGATTTTTTGGGGTAGAAAACTTTAAGATATCATTATATAATGGTTTATTCGATTATAAAATAAAATAAAATTATAGTTGTTCAGGTAAATTTTCTAAAAAAAGATTATTGGAAATCTGTTTATTATAACCATAATATAACTATACTCTACGGATAATAGGAGGTTTTTGTTCCGAAAAATTTTGGACTACCTATTGGAAATATTTTTTTCCGGATTTTACTTCTCTAATATACGGTGCATATTAATTTAATAACGAATACATCGATTTCCAATATATTTTTTTCAAATTTTAGTTGTCAGCTATTAATTTCATTGATTTCATTATTGAATAAACCATATTATCTATAACGATACAATGCAGAGCGGGGGGAACGAGCCCCAATCTGTTTTTCTGCTTACGGAAAAGAATGATATCTTATATTTTTTCTCCAAAAAATATACAAATGAAATATCATGTTGCCAGGGTTTTAGGCTGACGGGATTATGGGTTTCAGGATTTTGACAATCGGGATTTAGAGTACCACCGCTAAAATGTTTATAATATAAGAATAGAATATAATTTCTCAGATAGTACATGATGCTTATATTCACGGTGCATGACTCACAAGAGGACCCCAGGGGGCGCGACGTGGGGGAGGGGAGAGAGTCTAAAATGCTAACCGTTAAATCCACCCCTGCCCAAAAGCGGCCCGATCTAAGCTCCACCCCATACAAAGTTTGGCGACAGGGCCATTAATAGCCCATTGCTTAGCCAGAGATGCTAGTTGTTGGCCTAACATTGGCAACTGTTAACGGCCCAACTACGGTTGCCGGCTGGATGATAACCCCGGGCCGCTAATGGCAGTCGACTATCGGCCGACTGCAGTAAAAGTTACCGGGCCGTTAATGGCGATTAACAATCGGCCGACTGAAGCAAAGGTTACAGGGCCGTTAATAGAAACCAACAATCGGCCGACTGCAGTAAAAATTACTGGACCGTTAATGGCAAATATTATAAATTAATAAAACTACTTAAATACTGAAAAAAATTATATAAAATCAGCTCAACGATTATTATGATACAATCATTTATTCACTTTATAATACATACAATCTTAGTAAAAAATCAGACAAAATCAATAATTAATACAAAAGTAGAATTTTAAACCTGGCGTACATAACACGCACTCTAAAATTAAAAGGGAATATTTGGTGGTTTATAATGAAGATCCTCTTTCTTATCGCCCATTCTCACGGTCCACCCAACCAGAAAGCCATCGGGCTAATTTACCAGTGAAATTTTTAGATTCCTCTGCATCCTCAAACTTCTCAGTTACAACATCTAGAATATGCAAAATCAATTATAAATAAAATTGTTTTTAAGACACAATATTTGTGAGTGAAGGAGTTAGAACTAAAATAGTATAAGAGGTGAAAAAAGGAGATTTATTTTCATAAGGGTATGAAAAAAAATTTTATCTGTAAAACCATTCTTAGGATGAGAAAAAATTCTCTAGAAAAATAACTAAATGACTCACCTGCATAATAGAGAATTTCTACTAGATATTTATCCCAATTTTCATTTGCATCGCTTAAGTCTGCAGCAAACTTATCAACTTTAGGATACTCATCAGCCGGTGGATATTTACAAAGTAAAATGCCATTTTCTTCTATAAGAATCCACTTGGATGGAATTAGATCAATGGTTTATGTATCGTCAACATTTTCTAAAAAATCAACGACTGCGTAGAGTTTCTACCATAAAATCCTTCCATCTGTAACATTAAATTTAACTATTAATATTTTTTTATTTGATTATTTCACACTATGAGAAAACTATTAGATTATCAGGTAAATAAATATAAATTATCTATAGTTTAATTTGAGAGAATATATTATTATTCAATTATTAAATAGAACTACTTACTTTAGTCAGAGACTTTAATAGACTGGTTATCAACAGGCGATATAGTAATAGACGAACTATTCTGAAATACAATAATACACTTTAAACACTACCATGCGACTGTGGTAACTTGTGTTAACGACAATTTCTGTGTTAACGAAACGAATCCTCTTGCCCCTGTTCACCCGTTAAAAGTATAATAATTTACCGCCAGATAGCACTTAAAAGAAGGATATATTCATACTTTGCGTTCATTGGTTAATTTTGTAACACATTTGGAAAGTATTTATATGGTGCGAATATTTGAAAATAATTGACGCAATTGCAGAGAAAAAAAAAATGCATTTAAAATTTATGTTTCAAATAGATTTATTTTGTTCATATTCATTATTAATTTATAATTTAAATGTTCATGGGATTGTGAATGAATATAGCATATTAGTTAATGTTCAATGATTTTTATTAAATCGTCATATTACGTTTCGTCCCTTTCAGCACATTATTTAAAAAAAAAAAACGCTTGATCCAATATCAATTATTTTTCTTTTTACACAACTTATTTTATATAATATTAAAACATATTACACCCTAAACATAAGTCAAATATAATAGACTCAAAGCGACGTATAACTCAGGGTGACTTAGGGCCCCCTCAGGGTACTTAGGGTTTATAGTAAGGCATCTAACTTTTAATTATTTGCGCATGAGCAAAAAATTATTTAGCCAGGCTTCGGCCTATTGTTGGCCGACGAACGAATATTGAATGATGATCGAATAGACGGCGACCGGCAATTAACCAGATATGGCCCATTAACAAATTCCCATTAATAGGCCGAGCGTTGATAGCCAGACATCGGCCGAGAAACGGGGCTTTTGTCATTAACGGCGACTTTGTATGGGACGTAAAATATTTAGCCCATTTACAACACAAAGGTTGCCGACCCCTGGTTGAAAGGATTCTTATTTTTCTCATCTTGGTCACAAAAAATACCACCTATTATACTCGTATATTTATACGTTTTTTATTTAAAAATTGTTAATGATGTTAATGAAGTTTAACAAGGTGTCTATTCCCGTAATCAACAACAGTTTGATAACAACGATTTGGAGTATTAAAATTTCTTTCTTTTATAACATAGTAAGTGACTCAGCCAAGGAATTTTTTTGGATAGATTTTTAAACCTTTTGCCTTATATTCGGTTTGTTTCTATTGTCCTTTTGATGATGTTCAAACACTGCCAAAAAGACAAAGAGCAAGACAACATTGACCCAGAGACAATTTAATGACAATAATTACAAGAGTGAGTAAAGAAAATAAAGTAACAAATTCGCTCGAATAAAAAACCGGTTACTTAGTGTTTAAACACTACCAAATCAGTGTTGAAATACGCGATTGTCACGAAATGTACGTACATAGATCGACTCTCGGTCTAATGTGGCCGAGCGGCTGTAAGCTGAAACATTTTTTCACTCACTCTTGTCTCTTGGTCAATGTGTCTTGCTCTTTGTCTTTCTGGCAGTGTTTGGCGTTAACGTATGGAACAAACCTATTATTGCATTTTTGGACACGTTGGGAGAAATACAGAAATTCCATTGGGTATAAAGATCCAGTATGGATAGAAGTTAGTATTTTCTACAAATTTGAGGGATTATTAAAACTCACTTTACAATTACAATGAAAGAAAAAATATTATTGAATTGTTCAGTTCGGCAAATGCTTTTAAGCAAAATTAAAAGCTTCACTTCGCTTCACAGTTAAAAATGCAAAACTTTAAATATTTTCCATATTAGAAAAAAAAAATCAAACTTTCTGATAAATGCAATATGGAAATGTTTTGTTCTGAAAGATGATTTGCAAATCTCAGTACTATAAGCCATTATCCGATTTTTGAATTTATTTTATTTCATTTTGGATACTTTGATAACGAGAAATTTTTATCAAATCTAGCTCTAACTTTTCAATAGATTACGTCATCAGATCTAGATTTAGAAATTTAGACAATACAATCAGATATTTAAAGGAATTCTGGAAGCACGTGCATATGACAATTATTTTTGAAATTTATTACCAGAAAAAATATCTATTATTTAATCCATTGGTGGCAATGAGGATATTTGCATTTTTTGGTTCCACTTAGATACCTATGTGAGGCAACATTTTCTGAATTTAGGAGTGTTAACACTGATTACCACTTAATGGCTTCTATTTGATTGTGCATTAGTGATTACAAATCTAACTTTACAAGACTTGTAGACTTGTTGATGTAACTGACTAGTTATACAAGGTGGCGGAGATAAACAGAACACATTTGTAATGGACGAGGATTTGGGAGGAAAGGATGTAGTTTGTATCGAAAAATGTACTTCATTCCTTAAAAGTGAAAAAATTTAGCGCACATAGCACTTTGCAGAACCATTATGTATTATTTGGGTATGGCATTGTATAGCATATGGTATATCAATTTTTATGAATGGCTATACGTTGGAAAACAAAATTACGGAGTTGGGGAAATAATAACCCAAGTCAATTGCACCAACAGTTTCCTAATAGTATATCATAATATTAATAGGTATATTTGTGAATTATTAACTATTTGATGTGCATTGTCAATAATTGAGTCTTATTAGTTATTTTGAAGATGAAAAAGAAAGAAAGAAGTGACGTTGAATTTGGAGTGTACCTCTACAATGTTTTCATTCTTTATCTAAGGATCTTTAAACGAAATTGAAACTCAAAATATCTGGTTCCAACTAGATGATGTCACTACACCTACGGAGAGAATTTCAATGATCTTATCTGTTCAACTTTTTCTATCCTTTCTTATAAGGATACCTTATTACGGCTTAAATTAACAAACGACGCAGACTTCCTGATTTACAGCATGCATATATAGACGTGAAACTGTATAAATCCAGTGGAAATATTAAAGATAATGCCAACAAACTGCACCATTTGAGAATGCATTCTCTTGAACGGACGTCATTTATCAGACATTCTGTTTCACAAATAATTTTATGCAATAAAATTTCTCTAAATTTGAGACTTCGTATACCTCTAAAAACTAAAATCATGGCGTCAATTTTTAATGAACTCCTTTTATCTCTGCCACTCTCTATAACTGCGCATTTAGTCCAGTAATATCATCAATATTATCAAATATATTGACCTATTGGAGGTATAATTAATATTTTTATTTTATTTTTATGCCAATTTTTAGGGTATCAGTTTTAGTAAGTACATCAACAATTTTCGCATTTGTTACTATTTACGATGCAATTATATCATAATATTTACATTATGAAGTAAAGGTAAAGCTCTTTACTAACTTCAATTTTGAGCTTTTCGCGGCTAAGGTAGATACAACCAATAATATTTTAGAATAAATACTACAGCTCGAAATATATTCTAGAATATTCTAGAATATTTCAAAGTTCATTTTTCTTTAAAAAAATTTGAAAATTGAAAAAGAAAACTTGGATTGAATTTTCTTAGACAAAATATTGAGTAAATTTGATATTTTTCCAATAATAATAATTGTTACATTTAAACTTTAGGTTTTAAGAAGCTTTCATAATAAAAGGTAAAATGTAGTAATAAATCCGCAGAGTTTTATAGTCTCTAAAAAAAGCTTTTGTAATATTTTGTGTATTTCAAATATTTATTGTATATTTTCTATTAATTGATGGTGGTGTTTCTCGTTATATAGTTGTATAAGAATTATTTCCTTCAGTTTTGTCATAATATTTACCTATTTCACAAACATTTTGTGATTTTTATTAAATTAATAGGTGGAATTAAGGCATTAAACTTGAGTAAGCTTTTTCAAATGAAATGTTTTAAGTTCTAAGAAAAGATATTTTACTCCGTTTTATTTCTCAATAAAATATAGACCTATTTAGTGAACAGTAGTAGATACTTATATAATTATAGAGAGAAGATATGTAATTATAATAGTTTAAATATAGTTTCATTCTGTACTTTATAGTTTTTTCCATGATTCAAGAGGATTTTTTTCAATTGAATGCAACTTAAGTAACTTTCTGTAATATGAAATGCCTATACCACTATACTGTTTTAAAATATGATTTTTGGATTGGTTTGCTCTGTTTTAAAATTGTTTTTCTTTTCTTTGAAGTAAAATATTAATATTTTTTTAAATTAATTGTCAAATAATATCTAATTAATCCTATTTTTATAACATTAGCTGGTAAAAATAAGAAAAAACCGTTTTATTTAAATCTTTAACATTTAATTTGCATGCATCAGTGCTTGCATAAGAGTTCGTTTTCTATTTAGTAGGGATGGCTTTTAATTTTACATTCTTGTATAGAATGTATCTATATTACGCTTATCGTCAGATATTTCTCTATTTGTTTTTAGTTTTTAATATCTTGTATCTTTTATATAGTATCAAGGTTCAACTTGCTTTTTTCCCATATTAGTTTTATTGTATTTTCACTATTTCAATTTTATATTTGCTTTATGTTGCAGTGTACAGAGATTTGTTATCAAAATATTTTGAATATATATAGCCTAAAATAATATATATATATATATATATATGTAAGGTTTCATCCCTCATTTTTTATATTGCTATGGTTACTTGTTTATTAATATTCATTATGATTCTACACTTTAATTTTGAGAACTGGCATTTATAATTATTAACATTAAATGTCGTTTCTTTATTCATAGGTAAGATTTTATAAATAATATGTAAATAGTTTTAAGAAATTATAAATAAAAAAAACTTTATTCATAGAGAAACTCAGTGGTGTCAATAATTTATTTGTCAGACTTCGTATACAAGACAATATTATATATATATATATATATATATATATATTGTTTTATTGTTATAAAATTAGTTTTCACTGTTTTGAGTTAAAAATATAATTTTAGGTACTAGTCTTTGTTGAAAGTGTTATTGTAAGCAAAAAAGTGGGTTGTATAGTGTATACGTGATCTGGTTGGTTCACATTTAGGAATTTTAGGTTCTCTTTTAGATAAAAAGGTTATAACTAAGCAATTATTACCTAAAAAAATTACATTGCTTGTATTGGTAAAGTTTTTCTCAAAAAATGATTTACACCACTTTCAAAAAGAACAACTAAGTAAATAACTTAAACTTAGAAAAACCAAATATTATTTCCAAATTTTCACTAAATCATTAGGTATATGCACCTCAATAGGTATCAATCTACTAATTATGATAATCAACGAGGATTTAAGCTTATTGTTAGTATTAACAAATGAGTATTTAAAGTCAAAATTGAAAAAAAGTTTAACACACGGTGTGATCACATCGGTCACACATTTCAACGTTGAAAAATATAAGAAAAGTTAACATTTATAACAAGGGCCGAATGAAACCTTATTATTGTTGACCCTAGACACTGTACGAAATGCCGCCCCATCTAAAAACTTTTGCATAAAATGGATAGTTTCGATATACAATTTTTAAATAAATGAGATGACTCAAAATAAAACGACAAAAATAACTTGAATTGTAAGAAAAACTAATTCATTTAATCATATATCACTAATTCATTTTTCGTACATTTAACCAACTGTCCATTGTTATGCCAAATCTTATTGGTTATTCTCAAATCCAAATATTGTTTCACGTTAATAAACAAAGACACCACGTCCAAGGAAATCAAGACATAATCTTCCTTTAGTTAAACTGTTTTGTTGAAATTGACAAACTAGAAAGAATTTTAATATTAAATTAACAAGTGTTAATAAGAGACAAGTAGCTTAAGTACAAAATTGGCTAATCTAAATTTCGGTGCATTTACACAACTTATTACCGAGCGCAACTTGCAAGTTAGTTTGTGGGTCTTTCTTTAACCATAAATCCTTGGAGTCACCGTGTATTATGACGTCCGATGGTCCGCTTGAGGTTTCTCAATCAGTTCTAAATCCAGCAGTTCTTTGAGTTCGCCAATATCTGAAATTTGCTTGTAGGGTCCTTCGCCAGTTGACTATACGTCGAAATGTCACTAATTACATTTTTCACCCATTTTCCATTTACTATCTAAATTTTCACCATAATATTTTATATTATTTAGCATTTTAATTAATTAGTTACTTATTTTCTTATCTTAAAAATGGTTTGATTTCCTTTAAAAATCAATTTTCCCTCTAATATTACAGTTAGAGCCAATTAAAGTATAAAATCAATATATTTAGAAAGCCTATTTGTTTCCCAAATATCAGTGTTTTATAAAATTGTGTGAAATGACATTTGTAAGAAAGGCTTATACTTTTCTCATATTTATTTTATTAATAGTAAATTAGAAAAAAAACATTATAAAGCTCAATAATATTAATATTATTTATTTTTGTATTTTTAAGAAAATGTTTAATACTAAAAGCCATGCAGGAGGATCTGCTTTTGTCGCAAATGTCGATGATATAACATCATGTTTGGAACGAGCCGTTGATAAAACCATCCAAGATTTAAAATTTTATACCACTCTAACAAAGATCGCAAACTCTTACCAGCAATTTACAAATTGTAATGATTCGTATTTGGAATATTGTAACAAGGAGAAGAAAACCCACAATGATCTCATTAATGCTATAGATAATAAAATAGGTCTTGGTTCAAAAATGACGTCATTGTGTAAGACAATTAAAATGTTTGATATTAGTTCCCTGTTTAATGTTGAGATAGACAAAAAGAAACATCTACTTAGTTATAAGTTTCTTCGTAAATTTCGACTAATACTTGAGGTCTTTTCTAAGTCATACTCGACCAAAAAGAAACAAAAACAAAAAAAAAAACGTATTTTTTAAATTAAAACATATTTTGGTAATTTGATAATAAGAGAGTTACTACTTGACTTGATTTGTAAGTTATTTGACTTGATTTACAAGCTACTTGACCTAAATTGACTTGGAAATTATGGGAAACATTAATAATCAAATGCCATTGATTTCGTAGGTTTCTTTAATTCCAAGTCAAAAGCAAAATTTATTTAAAAAAATGTTCTGCTACTGGACATGATGAATCCCTAATCTTAATGTTATTTTCTTTTTATTTCTTTCCTGTTATTTAATTTCGGTCAAATGTCTGAAAGAAAAATTACGTTTTTAGATATAGGTACTACTCTATTATTTATGATAGTAAAAATGAATTTTATTTACATTTTCTTTACAAAATTCTATTCTAGTTGTAAATGAGGAATCATCTATATGGAATAATTGTATAAAAAGTATAAAATAGTTATTAAAGCATTACAATTAAATAAATATGGTAAAAAAGATTTATCATAACTTCATATAAAAAGGCCTTTCATTATATATATTTATGTATAATTTTGTCGCATAGGAATGAATGTTTTGCTTTCATTTTGGCGTTGGTCGATTCAGCTAAAAAATAAAATTTTCTTCTATTTGAATTATTTTAGTTTAGTTCCATTTGGAGCTTTGTATAGATCTTCGTTGATTGCATATAGAGATGGAGCACTGGGACAGTCGACATTGAACCACCAATCACAAACTCGTACAGCCTGGTTGAAAACTGTTCCATTTGGACATAAAAAGCTGAATTTTTGACCACTTGGAAGACACCAATGCCAAACCTATCAAACCATAAAAATATTAAGTCACTAACACAATTTTAATATCTAACTCAAATTACTTGGCACTGAGCTTCGGGATCACTGTAATATCCTGGAATTTTGTCGGAACATTTGAAATTCAAATTTTTTGGAATTTCTGCATAGATTGGATAATCAACACCGGCAGTGTATCCATCGACTTGCTGAAATAAGAGATGAAACAAATGAGATTTAATCGTTTTATTTAATTGTTTCAAAATGAATGTAAATCGGATTACTGAATTTCAAATTGCTTATAATCAAATTGTTGCAACCGGAAATATATCATTTCCACTAAGCGTATTGTTTAAAAAGTGTACCGGATATTTAATGTTCAGGTATCCAGAAAATTTCGGATTATAGAAGAGCCTCAGAGCTTAAATGAAGCATCAATATTTTCTCGTTTGTAAGTATTTAATTGATACAATTATGCGTATATAACAAGTATTGAAAAGAATGTCTTACGATGCTGCAATCAGCAAATTTTTGCTTTAAATTCCATCTCGTTTGATTTTGCAAATACTTCCTGAACCAAAACCAGATTTAATGTACAAGTATTTTCATCTTCATTTCACAATGAGATCATCCTATATTACATTTGTTTCCTCATACGATACACGCTGTGACGCAATTAGATGATGCCATAATTTGATTTGGTGGAAATTCTCTGTAAGTTTTTTTTTTTTAATTTCTACGAAAGCGACAAGATAAATCGGTTTGAATTTCACTTTTGCCATTTATTCGTGGAAAATTCGAGTGAAAAACCGAGAATAGATCTGTGAGGTATTAAGTGACATTTATAAATCTGGTTCTAATTGCAAATTGCATAATAATTGTCTTCTCGTGTGAGAGACATCGTGAAGTTCACTTGAGACATAATCGTTGTTGGTCCGAATGAGAACAATCCGTTTTTCTCAAACAATTGATGTAATCGCACCTTAAACGCTCATCTTTTACTTATGTAACCGCCTGTGAGGGGTGGTGAGGAATGAAAAATTTGTGCGTCTACGTTATTCTAATGTGGTGTTAATGATAGAAAGTACATTTAAATAATTTTCATAATAATTTTTTCTCATTGTTTTTCCATTCAGAAAACTGAAATAGTACGATAAGAAAATTGTTTCAAAATTTACTTTTTTCTCGGTTTTTTTATTAGAATTATCAATTTTTTTTATTTTAAATAAGATTTTAACGATCATTTGGCTTGTTTAAAGAAAATTATTTTTCAATTAATATAACTTTTCTCTTTAGCGTTTTGATTATTTAAAAAAATAATAATAAAATGACTTCCGCTTGAGTAATAGAAACGTAAATTTGAAAATATTTCAAAATCTATTGGAGTAATGAAAAATTAATAGTTACTTGCATAAACTATGCTGTGCAGTTTGTCCAACTTAAAGTTTCTTATATTAAAATATAGCTTTATTCAAATGAATATACCTATGCCATTTTTTTTTATTTCACTAATTATCTTATCTATAAGATTTGGTGTTACTTATTTTTATTGTTCCATAAAGGTTATAGTTTATAAAGAAGAAACAAAAATACATACAATTGAAAATTAAATTATCTCGTTTCAGGTTTTTCAATTTTTCATTGGCTAAATTTTTTTTAATCACTTGATAGTTTCATAAACTTTTGATGAGGTATATGATTAAAGTAAAGTGGACTATACCGTCATAAGTTGTTTAATCGAATTACAAATCAAATGAAGCTTATTTTATTTTCAATCCAACCGTACTAACTGTACTGAAGTTGCAATGAAACTGGATTCTATTTTATCTACACTTATGCCTGGATCTGCCAGCTTTCCCCGTATTTTCGGGCTATGATTACACAACGGTTTTTTTTTGTAACAAAAGGAAAGTCAAGTCTTTTAAAATATTGGCATCTCTGACGGAACCAGTAGATATACTCTTCGAAGATAAAACTGAGCCTGTTCAGGAGTTTGCTCTAGGCAAACATGGCTTCAATAAACGCTTCAATAAAGCAATCTAATACGATTGGATTGGGAATAAAATAAGGGGAATAAATCAAATTAATTTGATATGTAATTCAATTAAATAATTGATGAGATTATATTAATAACGCGTACTTATCTGTTTATACTTGGCAACTCCATAGTTGCGCAAAGGGCAAAATAGGCAATCTTTATTTTTTCAATTCTATGGGACATATCAGGCATATTCTCTCAGCTGAAGCTGGATTTTCATAAATAACTAAACGGAAAAATTGATCAAAAAATTTAACTTAACATTTTATTGTTTTACACCATTACAATTTACAACCATTCAGAAACTAAATACAAGATAAATATTTTAAGTGTATATTAAAGTAAATGCTAAAAGTAAGTTTAAAATAGTTATAACACTACTCCGTTTTATTACGCTTCTGTATTAAGGCATGAATTTCTGGGTACAACAACAAGAAGCAATTGTTGAGGGAAAATATGAACACTACTTGTAATAGATTAGACAGTATGTTCTTCACAATTTTATCCACATACAATAATAATTCTAGTATATAACTGCGTGGGTTAGCAATCAGCAAAGAGTACGGTTAATAATTAAGGATTTTTTTTCTCAAAAATTCATCCAAAGGCTAAGTATGTTCCTTGTATTTGATGGTTAGGTCAAAATTTTATTGAAAATTTACTAACTATCCAAGTACCTACTTGAGCCAACTAAAAAAAGGCATAATCACTATAATATGATGCCTTTCAAATGTTTTCGAAAAGAAAGTAAATTTAATAGATCGAAGTCAACTGTAGATACTGACCATGGAAGTTTGCTTGAATTCAAGGTAAATCAAAGAAGAAAATTTAACTATCAAAAAACTCAAAGCTTGGGCAATCCTGGCCTATCAGTGAGGATAAAAAAGTTTTTGTACGTCACAAATTTTGGTGTTTGAGAATAGTGAGAGATTCAGATTTATTACACTGTCGTTATAAATTTTCCTCCAAATAACCACAAAGTCTACACTAATGGTTAATAACTGTAAAATATGCAGTCTTTAATTAATTAGGTACAATTAGATATTAATTTTTGTATTTTATTTAAGGAAACAAAAAAATATGCCTTTAACACCTAAATGTGCACAATAAAAGTATCCCGTAACTTTAATAATTCAAATACGTTAAATACGTTTATAATTACAGAAGATACACTTTTGTGTATTTAAGGCACATTTAAATTTCAGGAAATAATAAATCAGTAATGTTATATCGTATAGTGTTCTGCAAAAGTTTTGACTATTTTTTTTGAATTTTTTCCAAATTTTGTAACTAAATAATGAAAAAGACGCTTGAAACTTTACGGGTTTTAAGGCTTAGGTACATATTTTATTTTATTTGTTAAATTACATAAATCTAAAAATAGAATCATTAATTACATTTTTTGATATGTTGAAGATTAAAAGGATGGACACAATTATTATTTTTGGAACCCTTTGTGATTTTCATATTTTCTATTTTAAAGTTACGTAATAAGATATTATGTATAAGAAAATACAAATCCTTAAATACTTTCTTACACAAATGTAAAATTTACATTACTTTCAAAGAAAACAGCTCAAATATAAGACATCTGACACGCATATCATTTATTAACAGAGCCTTTGGCATTTTTAATTACAAAACGTTGAACTTCATGAATTTAATGCATATCCGGGATACTACGGGTTCATGCCATTAATGTATGCAAAAATTTGCAGCATCTTTTTAGATTTTTACGTTCGCACGAATCGAACAAATATTACAAGGTATTTTATTAAATGCTCATTTCTAAAGTCTGAATTAATTTTATATAATTTTATACTTTCCCTGTGATATGTAATGGCTTTAACTGCAAGTTTGGGTGTTAATTCGGTCAATACATGTATAAAATAATGTTTTTTAAACAAGAAATCAGATATGTAAAAAAAATGTTATCGGTTTGGATATAACTTAACAATACAAAGATCTACTATAAATTAATTAGTAAAAATAAAAATTGCCAGAATTCGATGTCTGCGCGTAAGATCTTAGTTAATTTTTGAAAAAATGTGTTACGACGACAAGAAATTAGTGTTTATCTTAAAATAAAAGCGAAACTTACAGATTAGTGAGATTACAAGAAGGAGCTTTAGAAAAGGGTAAAATTTTATTTCTTAAAAATGATTAGATTTATGTATGTCATTATTAGCATACATGGTCATTATTATCTTCGAATTCGCAACGATTCGAATGCTAAAACCCTAAATATTTCGTTAAAAAAACTTTTGGAAAGCCTTAAATATGAAGAGAAAGTATCCTTACAAACTTCAAAATATAGTTTCCCTTTTAATGAAAGAAAGAGGTTTCTTAAAAACTCAACAAAATACATAAGTATATAAATATCTCGAAATTAGAAGTAATAATCCATAATTCTATTAACATTATTTAAAAATAATCTTATAAGAACAATTTTTAACAATCATTAACTTTTGTAAACTTTTATGATGCACTTTTAATTTGTTATTCAATAATAATTAGATTTTTTTTCAAGGTACAATAATCTAATCAAATCTCACTAATTATTTTCAATAAAGTAACTAAATTTTAAACTAATTAACGTAATACGTTATTTATCTATTTAGTCATATGACCTTTTAAATAAATTAAAAATGTAATTAACTAATTAATAAAAACTATCTTTTGAAAATTCGAAACAAATCCCTTCAATTAAAACTTTCAAATTTTCTCAAACTTAATTTCAAACTATGAAAATGTCAGTTTTGAAAATCATATTACATTGAATACATAACTGACTTTAACTTTTCAGTCGGAGTTTAATGGTTTGAAATTAAAATGAAAAATACTATCTATATATAATTAACTTAACGCAATTACAATTTATAGGCCTAATTGGGTATTAAAGTAACAGTGTTTTTCGGTAGTCAAGTAGGTACCCAATTGAATTTTTAAATAATGTAATGAGAACAGCAAATCAGAATGAAACAATACCTGGAAATGAACTGTATTTGCAATTACCGAATTAACAACAATTAATTTACATAAAAGTAAAAGCTTATGATTATGAAATAATTGAAATCAAGTAATGGACTATAGTCAATACAATATGAAGACTATTGTAAAAAAATGGATGTAAATCAAAAGCAAATTTCTTTTGTAGTATAAAAATGTAAAAAACAAATTATATAATTTTTTAAATAGTAAGGATATAACGAGTACCTACATAAACTAACTTAAATTCAGTTGACTGAACTTAAATTTATTAAATATAGGGTAACATTTTTTTTTAATCGGGGCTGAAACTTGGCATTAGTTCCTTTTAAGTAGCTGTTAAATCAACAAAGAGAAAAAATATCGAACTTCATTTAAAAAATGCTATACATAGAAATTTTGAAAAAAAGTTTTTCCGTCATATAAGAATGACTAATTGTAAGCGAATTACACTGGCAAGTATCGAGATAGGTAAGCTTACTTGCGGTAAGGGTGGAAACGGTTTCTAAAGTTGTTTGGCTTTAATATTTAAACGAAAAATGAAGTCTGTACGTGTGTACGTCTGGTTATTACAAATTCTTCGAAAATTGATTTAGTTACAAAATCAATAAAAATTATAACAAAAATTTTAAAAAAAGTCATTAAAACCAAAAAAAATAATTAGTAAGGATAATACCATCAAACATATAAACAAATGTCTATAAGTTTGGTTAAGATGTAAAAATGAAATTAATTTTCCAACCAGCATTTGAACTTTAGCAATGAATTCATATTTTTATTATAAAATGAAGTTTTCAAGAATTCAAACTTTTAATTTCGAAAATATAAGTTCATTTTGTACTTATATTTCTGAAGTCATAAGTATAAATTGTTAGCACTACTATTAATCAGAAAAAAGTTTATAATTTCATAAAAAAATCATATTTTTGATTTAAGTTCTACATTTCAAAAGGTGCAATTTGTTAGGTATTAACTATTTAGGCATATTTTAAGGTACGAAGTACGACTTCCCCGGGAAGTTATTTTTAAGACCATTATAAAAATGTTACGATTGAATCCAATCATAATATGAATAATGGCTAACGACTACTGATTTTAATGATTTCAAGTTAGCAGTTTGATTAGTTTTGTGCAAATTGTATCTTATTTTGTCCAAAAACTGATAGTAAATATTAAATCAAAATTTTGGCGCCAAAACTAGTTCTCATAATCAATATTAAGATTTGCCTAAATCTATTTATTTTCCATTTTAATAACGCAGGAAATTGTTTTTTATTTTTTGAATTTTCATAACGTTAAAAATCTTCATTGTAACAACAATCTAAAAAGGGAGATTTAAAGGAAATGTTACGCCTTTTTTAAAGGTCTTTAAAACAAAGTTCCTCAGATCAACCGTTTCAAAGACACTATTTAATTTTTTTAAATATTTTACAATTCTGTTTCTTGCAAAACGGGAAACTTCCCTTCTTTTAAATTTTTGTTACGATAAACTGTCAAAGTTATGAAAATTAAAAAAAATTTCCTATATTATTTATTTAAATGGAATATAAAATTACATATAATATGTAATATTAAAAAAATGGATTGAGGCAAACTTTAATTTTGATATTAAAAGCTCTTTTTGGTGCCAAAATTTTTGTTTTAATATTTAAGTACTATCAACTTTCAATTGACCCCATAATTTTTTATCACCCTAATAGGTTTACACCTATCCTAAGATTAAGACAGGTAATAGAGTTCTTTGAAAATGGTGAAAATCAAAATCGTTTATGTATAAAACCATGAACATTGAAAATATCCATAATTTATTCAATTTTTATAAGTTTAATTAATATTTTTGGAAAAAGAAAGATTTTATTTTGGATTAGGTACATATTATGTTGGTTTATATTTAATTATTTGAACATAAAAAATATTTGTAAAATTTTTTTAAATTTTTTTTTCAAAACCGTGTAAAATTGAAAACGTGTAAAACAAGTATTGTGTAAATGGGGGTATAGGAATAGTAATAACTTCAGTTTACTTTTTGAACATTAGTGTTTCACATTGTATCGATTTTAATTACTTACCGCATTAATATCCGTACAAAATAAATGTTGGTACACAAACACAGTAATAAACATAAATTTGATATCAGCGTACATTTTAATTTTTTTTAAATCGATTTATAAAAAGAAAAAGAAGCCGAGAAAAATCACAAAATTGCACTATGTTATTAATACTATTTAACTTATTAATTCCAGTAATTTTTCATAATTTTCAATTATGCAATTTAAAAAATTATTTTTTTTATAATAAGTTAAGCTAATGAATAAAACTAAATATTTGCATTGGTTACAATTTGTTGTACAGAACCAGCTCAAATCTATATTTTTGAATGAATGTGTTTTTTTCAAGTCTTACCTTACTCTTTATATATGAGAGGGTTTACGAGATGAATCTCTTACTTCATCTCTCGCAAAATATTATGTATTGTATATGCGACTAAAATCCCTCTTTGATTACAGATTCGAGAAAGAAGAATGGCTTAATTAGTCATATATAGATTTCAATATCTCCCTTTTTTGCTAAGCAGAGGAAAAAATCTTGGACAATGTTAAATGTATACGTTTACTAAGAAAATGAGACCAACGTATTATTTTTTGTTGGCATTTCTATTTCTGTTCTTTGTTAATTACGACAATATTTCTCGTCAAACTCATTGTAATGTTATGTGGGAGAATTGTTTTGAGAAAAATGTAGCCAGAAAAGAAATTACTCCACTTGGAATTCCCTTTCCTCACTGATTTGTAAATCGGAATTGAGAGGAAAAAATCCGACACAAGACACAGATTTATGTCTAAGTTAAGCTAATTCGAATCATCCGTCAAACACGAAAGATTGATCTTTCTCACTTTCATTATGATAATAACACTTAAATGAAGACAAAGAGGCAAATATTTATGAACATCATTAATTTTATTTTTTTTGATCTTCCCATGATGCAAATTTAATTTAACGTAACATGAAATTCGATGGCTTCACACTTAGCTCAGTTGGAGAGATATAATCATGATGTAATTATTATATCGCTTTTTCAATTTTGAGTGAAAGGGAAATGATGAGTCGATATCACTGTCAATGAATTTGATTGATTTTCGACAATGAATTAATTTAATAACTAATTATATATCGGGAAATTACAATCGTGTAAGCAATACTTATTAATTTTTAAGCTTAAAAAAATTAACCCAAACTACGACGAAATGAATTCTTGCATCAAGCTTATATAAATAACAAATCAGTAATAGGTAATTTCTTTAAAAAAAAGTACGCATATAAGAAATTCATAGATAAAAAATTAAAATTACATCAGATAAGGTTCATGGGATTAATATTTTGAAATCGGTTTGTAATTTAGATTATTCTAGAATGATATACATGAGAATCCTTATTCTTATTACTATTAATTTTTATATAAATTGATTATGTTTTAGATTTTCAATTCATTTCTTTTTAAATTAATCGTATGAGATATTTGTTTCAATAGTAAGTAGGTCAAGATGCTGCGTTTGAATTGTTGTATTCTTTATGGAAATTAAAATGTCAATTTGTTAGGAAAATCACTCGCATACATGTTGAGAGATAAACGGTCATGATTTTGCTATTTATTTTTTTCATTCATCTGATGAGTCAATTTGAAATTGGACCTGGAAGGTTTTTCCGTGGGAACAAAATCAAAAATTGCTATGCGTGATTGGTTTTTCAGTTTCTATTTTTTTCAATGTCGATTTTTAAAACGAAAATGCAAGTAATTTTCTATCAAGGCTATGGTATTTTAAAATTTTGCGTTTTCACTTTTGTTTGAAGTACATATCGTCTTAAAAAGCTGAGCTTTTTTGAGTTCTTTTTTCTCATTAAGTTTAGATCAAAGATCAGTAGCTTTTTGCAAATAAGGACACATGTACGTGTACTTATAAAATCGGTGGTACAAACAAAATCCCGGAAGCCCAAAATTTATAAGAGAAAGAATATAAAAAATCTCAGCTTCTTAACAATACCAGTATATATTTTTAAAAAAATTACAGCTCCGCAGCTCTAATAGAATACTTACATTTTCGTTTAAAAAATAAAAATAAGTTCTTCAAACATATTTTAAATATGTATCTTTCTGGTCAACTATAATTTTATTTACATTTTATTATCGAATAATCATAAGCTTACGATATCATAACGATTTTTAACCCTAAAAAGTATATCGATACTACTGTAATATCACGTTGTCGGGATTTTTGTCATATTCACGGAAAGTGTACAAAAAGATAATAAAACACGTCTTCAAAATTTTGCTGTATGTTAAATTAATAATGTTAACTCTTGTCTCATGATATCTGTTAGTTTCATTTCCAAAATTTTTGAATTGGTTGTAATATTGCAGGGTGGAGATTTTTGTCTTGTAGCTCATATGAGACTATCAGTCATTACGTTATGTGTATGTATGTATTTTTAAATAAAGTTAAGCCTTATTAAGCTGATCAATTGTATGCTTTTTTCACATAAAATAATCACTTAAACATAATCTTATGATAACAGGAAGATTTGATCTGAAAAATTCTATAGAGATGTACTATAGGCAATATTTAACTGTCGAGATTTTGCTTCTCTAATATAAATCGCAAAATAATTAATATATGATATTAATTAATGAACAGATTTTCAAAGAAATATTTCAAAATTTAACCGTCATATTAATTTATTTTTACATATTATAATCGAATAAACCATTATCTAACGATATCATTTGGTATACTTTTATTCTAAAAGTTCGATACAACTGACATATTACGTTGTCTGGATTATGGGTCGTGAAACTTTGACAGTAAAAGTTTTGTAAAATAAATTTTAAAAATTCTTTGATATTTTGTACAAAACGAAGTTTATTGATTAAAGCTTTGCTTCCCAGCAGTCAATATGGACCATTTCTTTCTTCTTTATCTACAATAGGCTCAAAAAGATTTATTTAAGTATATAAATAATAATTAAAGTATAATTTAAGTATAAAAATACATTTTTTTAAGCTTCTAGTGCTTTGATCATTTGATTTTAAATATAAGTTTCATAAAAACCTCATTGAAATATGTTTCTTTTGATTCTTATAACTATGTTATAACCAAAAACCGCCCACATAGAAAATCTATAAAAATATGGGACTTTGAAAATGTGTTAAATTCATTACGAAAAAAAACTCTACGCAAAATGTTAATATCCTAATATTATAAATACGAAAGTGAGTTTGTTTGTTGTTTGTTACGCTTTCACGCCAGAACTTCTGAATAGATCTGGATGAAAGGCATAGATATAAACTATAGTCTGGTGTAACACAGAGTATACTTTTTATCCAGGAAAAATGTACGATTCCAGTGGGATAGATATTTTTTTGTTATTCACCGAGTAAAAGGTTATCTTTCTTTTTTGCAATATGGTAGTTTAGAGGTCAGAAAATGCTATTGATTGCTCCTTATGTCGAAATGATTCATGGTTTTCATGGTATAGTATAACAGTTGAATCCTACAGGAACCGTGTGTATAAAGGAAGTTTCGTTAATGTTCGTGAAATAGAATTTAGCGAATTTTCCTCAAGAAGATCTGACCAATTTTACACAGTAACGAAAGAAAGTCTCTAGAAAGTTTAAAATAAAAATGACAATTTTTACTGGAAAATAAATATGAATTTCAATTTAATACCCGATAAAACTAGTATTTAAATTTTTAAGGTATTGGAATTTTCATGGCCGAAAATATTAATTATAAATAAACATATTTCAATAATTTATTAAAGGAACAAATTTTTATGAAGTTTTGTTAAAGATATCTCAGATCAGATCGTAACATATTGAATATCTTTATGCTAAAAAAAGTTACGGTTCCTGTAGAATAACTGCTAATCTATTGAACTAAAACAGCTGAACGGTTTTACATGATATTTGGTATAAAAGATTTTCAAGTCTTAAAGGAACACAAGTACTTATTATACTTAAAATAGTATAGGAACTGTGAGATAGCTCTAATATCACTTCCTAAAAAAGTAGTTTTACGGATTTTGGTCAACTTACGTTGGATCTAAAGTCTGAAGTACCTATCATCTTTTTTTGTTAAAATAGATGAATTTTTATATTTTGCATGAAGGTCGGGAATTTATAAATCAATCGGTTAAATTTTGATACACTCAGCGAAGCGAGCGGGTATCATTTAGTATGAAACAAAATATTATTAGAAAAAATAACACCCACTTTGTTAATTTGTGTACATCTTTAAAACTACTATTGCTTAGCAAAAAATCATTTATACTATTTAAGTGATGTCGATAATACCTCAACATTTTCTTTATTTCCTGGAGATAGTTAACAAGTATTTCAAGGAATTCTACTCAAGAAACTTTTAAGAACAATGTAAAAAATGAACACAATAAAAATAAATTATTTTTAATCCATTTATTTATTCTTGTTATCTTATCAATATTATATATTGTATCAATATTACATTGTACAAAAGATATACATTACAAATAGGCTTAAGAAACGTTTAAATACAAAAAAATTCTCGTTAAGATATAGATAAGTGTATTTAAGAACTTGTTTTATAAACTATTCCATTGTTTAAAGCGGAATTTTTGGATGTAAAAAATATCTTCTCACTTTGTGGAAACTGTGGTGGCTTCTGCTGTGGCTTCAACTGTCCCTTGACCTCAAATTACCTAACTATATACAAGCCCATACTTAAACCCATATGGGCATATGGGATACAGCTTTAGGGAGCCGCCGGTAACTCCAATGTGGACAAGATTTAGTGGTTCCAGTAAAAAACTGACGCCCCTTGGTACGTCACCAATCACGCCATCCACAGGGACCTCAAAGTGGCTACAGTGAAGAGTGATATAGCCAGATTCAATCAAAAATACCTGCAAGGACCGGACGAACATCCCAACTATCTGGCTGTGAACCTCCACCATTATTTCACCTCATTTCTGGAGTTACCATTCAGAGAACCACTTACACCTTAAGGTACTCTTACCTGTACACAACCTGTTCATTTATCATATACGCTTCAAGTCTAGAGACAGATTGCAAATTCATAAAGCAGAAAAAAAACTTTGTGGATAACTTGAAAATTTAACATTGATTTTTGAAATTTAAAATGGTATACTTACTTTTTCAAAGCTTCAAAGCAGCAAAAGCATGAAACTGGAACTGAAACTACATAAAATGTAAATTTCTTTAAGAAGAATAATTCAAAAATTGGTTAAATATTAAGATCGTTGCTAAGCGAATAAAACATAAAATACATTAGATGATAGAACAATGAAAGGATCGCAACAAAGTATGATAATTAATTATATAATTAATTTACTACTTAAAGTGTGTCTGTAAACTGTGCACTTATGCAGTTCATAAATATTGTTAAAACGGTATATTTTCTTAAATTATTTAAAAATAGCAGCATTTAAGTAGATAATTAAATAATCACTCTTAAGCATGTAATCGGATTATTTGTAAAGTTATTATCTTTAACAACACCAACATACATTAATTTGAAAAAAATTGAAAGTAAAATGAGCAATCGTTAACAAATCTTTTGTAACAATTTTTCTAGTAATTAACTGCTAATGAAACGATATGCAAATATTTTCATAATAATGAAGTAAATTATTTAATAAAATATTATTATTAGGTAGCAATAACTTCTTCGGAAATTCAGATCATCTGCAAATTTAAAATGAGATATTTCTTCACATAACCGAGTCATCCACTTCAATCGATTCTCAGAGAGTTGTGCTAAAAAAATAAGACAAAATTCCAATTACAAAATATTCAAAGTTATTTGATAGTGAATTTTTCTCACATATCGTATGTGTGTGTATCTTAGGACTTGTGTCCAAATTAAAACAAATTCAACCCAAATATAAATCGTGATGAAATTATTATGCTATTATTATTAAATTTCTTTCTTTTTACATGCGGATGAAAATGATAGAGACATTTTTTTATTCTTTTCTACACAATAGAGTATATTATGTAAGATTTACATACATTAGAGAAGGAATGGTGTAGAAAGGTAAGAAAAGAGTTTACAAAAATGAAGCGCAATCAAGTGCCTAATTAAGCAGAGTTGGCTTTAAATGAAAAAACCTTAATTTAAATAAAATATTAATTATTCCATAGTTATAAACTGATTTTTTAAAAATCCATTTTTAGATAATGGTTGCAAATGAATAAAACATTTTTGTATTTATGAGTATAAATACTAAACTTTAAAATAAAAATTTGAAGTTCTTCTCTGGATTTGCTCTTTTTAAAATATATTATCATAAGTATCGTGGAAAAATTTTTATATTAATAATAAAAAATATAGAATAATAAATTTTTAATTAAGCGTATGATTGTGTTTTAAATTAGTCAATGTATTTTAAATTCTCGCGCCAATTATGTAAGAAAAATGGTCACTCCTCAAATAAAATAATGAATTAGTTTTCATTCTTTCCAGCTCACACTCTATGCAAATCGTTGCAAGCGAATATTTTGTTTTGAAATGATTTGTAGGTATCCTTGAAAAGTTTGCTGTTACGCACTTTTTCAGCAAATTTCTTAAGCTATATGGAGCTCTTTATGGTGCATAATATTTTGTATAATAATTTCACACGTAGTCGTAAGTGTATTGGTAGTTTTCAAATTTAAAATTATAAATAAAAATAATATTTCTTGTAACTTTTGATTCTTTACCATTGTTTTTGCACTGAAAAACCTTGTTTCGTTCAAACAAAGAATTCTACTTGACAATTGTTTTGATCTTCAGGAGCAACTTTTCTAGAAACGTAAAAAATATCAACTACCTATAATCTACGATAAGATTTTTTGATGTGATATAAATTGATGAAACGGCAGCCTGCACGAAAAAGTGTCACGTTCCGTTTGAGCCTGTGCGTGCAAGCGAGAATGCAATACAAGCGATAAATAGGCAGAAATAGAGTTCTGCTACTGGAACGCCGCCACGCGAGCTTCTTCGAGAACTTCTACCATAAGCTACGCCTCGTATTCAATAATTGTTGAATCCTAGACAACGTGTTTTGTATTTTTCTACAATTTAAGAAGATTTATTTAATTTCCTTAATCATTTTTAGTCTGATTTCATTTTGAAAAAATTGTTAATTTTTAATTAATTTCTTCTTTGTATAATACAAAATAATGATAATTCAGTGAGAATAATTCAATTCAATTCAATTTATAAACGTATGCAATTTTTCATCAATGTTTCTTTATGACGTTATCATGTAAAACTATCCTCCGTAAACCAACCTTATAGACAATCATTTTTTTTTTTGTGTTTTTAGTTTCTTTAACATCTAAGCTCATATCACACTGCCTTAACAACAAAAATTTGAAAAAAAATATTTCAAAACTTAACATTAGTTATATTAATAACCGATGTGAAAAGCTCTTAAAATTTTTTTAAATTATTTATTTTAAACAATTTAGAATCATTCAGTTAGAATGGGTAAAATTTTAAAAAAGAACCACCTGACTACAAACTCGCCACGATTGCTTGTCATGTTTGTGACGTCATGATGTTAAAACGACAATTTATTTCAACAGCATAATATGATATTTCCATTAATTATATTTTTTTAAAAACCCAATTTACGACTCTAGAAAAATTGAAGTTTCGACGGATTTCGAATCGATCACCACTAACGCATAAAGTGGCAATTTAACCACTACGCCACTATCTGACTCTTATGAGTTTCATCTTTATATGAATCCCCAATTTTTCTTTAATGTTTCTTTCGTTTATATGAGCTATTTTTTCTCTGCTACCTTGAAACTTTTTTACAATACTACCTATTTTATTTGTTTTTCTTCACAAAATTTTTAGTATAAGTGTTAAAGTTAACATAGGATCAGTGACGGATCTACCATATTGCTAGATCCCGCGACGCGGGGGGGCCGAAGCTTTGGGAAGGCCGAAAATTTTGAGAAAATTAGGAGGTAATAATAGTTGCAGAGAGGGTGCAGTAAAAAAGAGAAATTGAATAGAAACAGAAACGTTTAGTAAAAATACCAAAATTATTCCATTGTCTTAAATCGTTTGCTACGATCACAGAAAATCAAAGTACTTCTAAAGATGAACAGGTGTTTGAACAAGTTTATAGCAAAAAAATTAATCCAACTGACTTAAAATTAAAAAAACATCAAGGTACTACACCTATAGATGAAGGGCAATTTGAACATGTTGATAGCAGAAGTAGTAAGGCAAATGATTTGAATGACGATGAAAATACCATGGATTTCGACCAAGATGTTACTAATAAGGATATTAAGAAACTGTCATTATTCATAACGAATAATGCTAAATTTTTAAAACAAAATAATATCTGCTAACTCCTCTAGACCTCAAGGGCCTTTTAAGAAATAAAAAAATTTTCTAGATTAAAATATGCGACGCTAGATACGAAAAGCAAAAATTCATATAAGGTTGGGCATAATTTTTTGCGAGGGGGGGGGGGCTAAAATTTGAAGTTCTGCCACTGCATAGGATTAACATACGACGGAATGTTGAGGCGATTCAGATAGAAAAACATATAGTATGTAATTTATAATTATAATATTTTTAAAAAAAACTCGAATCCGAAAATTCGACCCGATTACAATACTTCCTTTACTATGTAGTAGTAAAAGAAAGTAAAAAGGGACACATCTATTTAATAAATAAATCTGTATTTAAAAATTCTTAAATTTAAAACAATAAATCGGTTAAATATGTAAATATAAACCAATATTTAAATATTAGTTTTATTAATGTTATTTACTTATTTATTTGTTTATTGCAAAAGTCAAATTTCTCTATGTTTCTTTAATAATTAGATATTTTAAATCAATTAGCAACTATAACTAATTTAAAATTTAATTAAATTTACTATATATACAATAACAAAGCGTAAACAGTTAAATTAAGTTAGCGCAAAACATATACAACCAATTATTCTAGCAGAATAGGTAGAGATCTATTAAATAGACATGTTTAATTTAATTTTTTTTGCACTACCTCTATTTCTTACAAATCACCAAACAAGTGCTCAAACTAATCTTCCGGATGTTGATTTACGTGTAAGATATACTGCTATTATATTTTCTGTGTATGAGAGTAGATATTGTTAAACTTAAAATTATGTTCAGAGCACAATTCATAGCGATGCTGCCACGTGTTTGCATTTATCTTTGCGACGTGTACAACAAAGCATAAAATTGTTTAACCGTTGGACTAAAGGAGCAAATTTAAGTCAACCCTTGAACGTAACAACCCCTTGTCTTGAAAAAATGGACAAACAAATTCATCGACTATATAAAAGGACTCCGAAGTGTCAAACAGTGGAGAAAATGTATGATAATGCGTTAAGAGTTGAATTTATCATTAGTAGGACGGAATTTCCTTTTGCCAGTCAAGTTTTATATCGAATAGCGGATATTCTTCATTTATATAAAATACTTCACCATTAACTTTGATTTTGATATTTAACATATTTATTATTTTAATTTTAATAAATTATATAAGTAAGAAGTGTTCCAATTAGAATGCTGGTTTATACTACTATGTAAATAGAATATTTGTAACATAAGTTGAAACATTTGTTGCTGTACCTGCGACTTTGTTCACGTGAACTTCAGGACATTACACAGAAAAAGTTTCGATAAACGATGTTTGAAGACTCGTTAGGGACACAAACAAATAGGTAAAACTGAAGCCTGCCGACTTCTTAACTTTCTTTAACTACTGTATAATAAAGGAATTGTTATCGGTTCGAATTTTCGATTTCGAGTTTTAATCAAAAGTACACCTTTTGAGGTCCTCTGAATCCAAAATGTGATTTTTTAAAAAATATCCCTGTGCAATGTGCATGTATGACAGTGATATCGTATCGAAAGCTTAATTCTAATTTCACCAAAATTGGAATTTTGTCGTTAATTTAATTACATCAATTTTATGTAATGAAAGTGAGAAGTGAGCGAATTGCAACAATCCAAAAATATGTTTTAGACTTTCTGCACACCGATTGTTTAAATTCTATTAGTTATTCAATAATTGCTCCCCCGTCTCTTTGAATTGACGATCATGCATCATGTTGAGAGAATTGGCACGTTGCTCCGCCGTTTCTTTGGATAGACGATCATGGATGAAGCTGAGACGGTGATTAGATACGATTTTCGGTATTTTCTCTACTTAAAACATTTTTCATGAAATTCCGCATTTTTGAAAGCCTATTTTTGCGATCTTCAGAAGTCTCTTTTGAAACTGTGCTGAAGGTAAACTTCCATAAAAACTTCCATAAACGAAGCGACGCTGTCTCATATGATCAGCGCGTTGAGTTGGTCTACCCATATTCAAACAAATAAAATCAATTATCGAACTTTAGATTCACTAAAAATCGAGAAATAAATAAAAGTTATAACAAAATAAAAACTAACTTCAAAAAATATATTCATAGACATAAAATGCACTAAGAAATAAAAACTTGTATCTAGAACTTACAATCAACTTTTTTTTTAATTTTTTAATTTATGTGTAGTCTGCTTAAAATATAATCAAATTATTAGAATAATACAATGTACAGTTATTGTTATTTTTGGAGTCGGTGTTAACTGTCATCCAAGGAAATACGACAATTAATTAAATTTTAATTTTATTACATAAAATATATAAACATTAATGAAATAAAAGTAGCTTATAGCAAGTGCTCTTCTTGATAGCCCTCCAATAGTCGCCAAATCTAGGACCCTCTGGGTTCAGTATGTCCTTCACTTGTGCTATCCCAACATTTAGACTTTCGGACAGCAGGTGTTAAACCGTTAGAGGTTCTCCACATGAGTGGAGAATCCAGCAAGAGAATTTACCTATGTATCATCTTAATGTGCCCGTTTCTAAGACGAGTAAGAGCCACCTCCTGTTGTCTATTTAAATCACCAAAGTGACTGAGTGTTCCCACTTTTGGCTTTATTTGTCAACTGTTTGTTTATGTCTCTATTGTCTCTGGTTGGTTTTTTTATGAGCTTTGTTCTGAACTTTAAGTGTACGAGGTCGTCAATATAGCTATTTTAAACATAAATTGTTAAGTAATTAATTAATAGAAAATAAATTCATCGAAGGAAATTAAAACCAATAATATTTTGACACAGGTATTTACAATTTATTAAATAGCTAATTTTTAAATATGTCTAAATTAAATTAAGTTGTAAGTCATGTACATAAAATATAAATTTTAGTTGTTCAAAATGTTTATCATATTATCTTTACTTATACTTTTCTCAATAGTTCAGGTAATAATTAGCTTGATTTTAATAAATATTTGCCTACATGAAATGTAATTATTACTTTATAGATAAAAACACAAACGGAAGATGATGTTATCAAAGATTTGAAAGAGACAATAAAATGTTTACGTGAAAGCACAGAAAGCTTTTATAACAATGCCTTAATTTATGACCGTGTCGTATATGATGCACAGAGATTTTATTCCAATATAGGAGATAAACTGATTCCATATCCAAAAAATGATGACAATAAGGATGATCTTTTTTATTCGGAAGTCTCAAATTATTTAAATAATTCCACATTATTTGATAAATCATTAGCGGCTGCTAACGCAGAACTTGAACAAAACAAAAATAAAAGAATTCGATGCACTCAAATTCCTAAACTTCCTAAGACGATGTTTCAAATTGAAATCGATAAAAATAAGCATCCAGATTTATATAACGTTGTAGATAAAATATATCGTGTAATACGTATGTACACAAAATTCTTCAAAAATAAATTTTAACTCGAATGGAGCTTACTAATTACCTACTTTATTATTGTACTATGCCTATATCTAATAAAAGTAAATAGAAAGTAATAGAAGTAAGTATTGTAATCGGGTCGAATTTTCGAATTCGAGCTTTCACTGGAAATACATGTTTTGAAATCCCCTGAGTCCAAAAAGTGGTATTTAGAAGCATGTTTCTGTGTGACAGCGACATCGTATCGAAAGCTTTGTCCGAATTTCACCAAACTGTGAATTTTGCCTTTATATATATTGTGCCGCCAAGCTTTTAGTTGAAATCGATTGATTGGAAGCTCAACTTTATTCTAAGGGTATTTGAGCTTTTTCAATTTTCTTTTTGAAAACGGCTCCAACGGTTTTTTTAAACTTGCTGTAGTTCTAAGACCTACCAATGCCAACAATTTTTATTAATACATCGGAGCTACATGTTTGAGGTGTCCTGAATCCAAAAATATTGTTTTTGAGAAAATGTCTCTGTGTGACAGCCATATCGTATCGAAACTTTATCCGAATTTCACCAAATTGTGAATTTTGCCTTTATATTGTATCTACTTGTGTCGCGATGCTTTTGTTTGAAATCGGTTGACAAGAAGTTCAACTTTGTTTTATTGAATTTAGAGCTTTTTTAATTTTTTTCAAAAACGGTTTTAACGATTTTCTTTAAACTTACTAGTTCTTAGACTCATCAATGCTTACAACTTTTATGTGAAACTTTTTCGGAAAATTCGAATAAGGACGGTTCTGGGGTGAAGGTTGGGAATTCATAAACTCATAGAGGCTATGAATACGTATATACATAAGTATATGTCGGAGATAAAACCCCTGGTGTGCTTTGAGTCAGATAGTGGCAAAGGTGGCGAATCAGTGGGGATTGATTCGCCATCTAGCGTAGTCGTGGTCACTCGTCGGATTCGGGAACACTCGCGACCAATGGAGAGAGTGAACGTGTTAGAACTCAGAATGGAGTCAGTCTGGTTTAGGACGTTTGGGATATGGACGAGTGTAGATCGAGAGATGTAATACGAATTCGCTGTCTGGCTTGACGCGCGCCGTTGCAACTGATTTTGAATTTTCATTATTGATGTTAATACTCGAATGTAATTTTGATTATTTAATTTGTTGATCATTTTTAAATCGATCATCTGCCTGTTACTATCTATTGTAATGTTACTTCAAGAATATCATGTTCAATCATTGTTAAATAAAGTATGTTATGAGGTAGAAATTGTTTCTGGACGAAAAGGTTACAAACGTCACACCAAACAACCTAGCGCTCCGACATATATGTAGTTCTGTTTATGATATGTCGATATTTAAATATTCAAGTTATAATTTTTTTTATCAAATCGCAGGCTTTTTATGTTTTTTTAACCAACAGCGAGTCTCATGTAAAAGAAAGTACCTAATGTGACGCGTCGCAGCAAATATTTTTATAACTACAGACTACCTACTCATTCGGTAATAAAATACTCAGTTTACTAAAATATATTAAAAAATTAAGATATAATTTCATTTAATAGCAAAGAACAATTTTTATAATTAGGAATCATTTGATTTACTTCATTTTCTGTTAAATTGACTGCAGTTGTGAAACATCGAGCAGCATCCCTTAAATAATAGTTTGCACTTATTTGTGTTTTCATTTTATTAATAGCTTTTGTTATGTTTACTTTTTTATTTTCGAATAAATTTGTGTAGCGTTTTTTAAAGCACTCTTCACTTTTGTGTACACCAAAACGGTGCTCAATGAAACATTCCAAGACTAGTTTCACAGCCGATAACTCTATTTTATGAATCATGGTTGATATATTGTTGATTGAAGACATTGTTTTTTCACATTCACTGGAAATAATTGTGATGCAACTCTGAAGACGTGTGATTGTTAACTTAATTATAGCAATTAGAGTTTCTCTTTGCTTCGATAAACAAAATTGATTAGCAAGTTTCGTTTGTTTGTTTAAATCTTCAAAATCTTTTTTTACTTTTTCGAAGATAATCGAGCTTTGATTCATTTTTTCTGAATACGATTTATCGATAACAGTTAGTATTGTGGTAATATTTCTTCTTAAAAGTTCTATTTGTTTTTCCAGTGATTTGATTGAAGAGCGTACCTTCATGTATATGTTGTAGGTTTCCATTGATATGTTTTGGATGTTCTCAATTATATCGGTGCAATTTGCATTCTAAAAATAATATTTAATTTAATATTAAAGTATTTTATTAGTGCCATGTACAGTTTTACCCAAAGAAGGATAGATATGAAAAATATTTTAAATACAAAATTCATTATTAGATGTAACTATGAGCTACCAAAATTGATTAGAAAAATAGAAACTTACCAGAAATTTCATTTACCTAGAACATAATTAAATGTTGAAAATAATATGTTTGTTTAATTTTTTTATTTAATCAATTAAGAAACCGTTCTTATATTTAATTTCAAAACTAGTATAATAATATAATCAATTTTCTTAAAATAATTCAATAATTATTATTACCTAATATGAATCTATTACTAAGATTAGTTTATCACTTGTCGGGTTTTTCAATGATTTAAAAACAGTCAAAACTAAAATATTTTGCTGTTACAATTAATTTTTCGTTTTTTAATTAAAACGCCTCAATTCCCAGATAGATTAAGTTCATTTAATTAGATTTCAACGTCAAAACACTTGATTGGTTTCTAGTAGATTCATAATAAATATTTGATTTAATATAATTAGTATTAACATCACTTTTTTTAAGTTGAAAATCAATGAAATTTTAATGTGTATGGAATCGGGTGAAGTTTATACATTGATAGGAATCTATAAAGTTTGTTCCAGACGTTTAAGCAAAACACGTCCAAATAAGACAAAGAGCAAGGCACACTGACCAAGAGACAAAAGTGAGTGAAGAAACACCCCAGGCCTCAGCCGTTTGGCCGCACCAGGGAGAGACCCGATCTATGAACGTACATTTTTATGACAATAGTTTGCTCAGACATTGATTTGTAGGTGTTTAAACACCGCAAAACCAGTTTTAAATTAGGGTGAAGCCCTTGCTTCATGATTTTCACTCACTCTTGTCTCTTGGTTAATGTGTCTTACTGTTTGTCATTCTATGGACGTGTTTCAACATCATCAAATGTACAAGTGGAACAAACCTATAAACAGAACTATATGCTAAAAACCTATGTGTATCTATTATATATACCAATTCCCAACCTTCACCCAAGAACCGTCCTTATTCGAATTTTCTCAGGAAAAAGTTTCAAATAAAAGTCTAAGAACTATAGAAAGCTTAAAGAAAAGCGTTGCAGCCGTTTTTAAAAAAAAAATTGAAAAAGCTCAAAAACTCTTAGAATAAAGTGGAACTTTCGGTTAACCGATTTCAATCAAAATCTTTGCGGTACAACTAGACATAATGTGAAGGTAAATGTCCAAGTTTAGTGAAATTCTGATAAAGCTTTCGATACGATATGGCTGTCACACACAGACATGTTTTTAAAAACTACTTTTTTGGACTCAGGGGACCTCAAAACTTGTTTTTCCGGTGGAAGCTCAAATTTGAAAATTCGACCCGATTACAATTCTTCCTTTACTATTAAAATTAAATTAAAAATTAATGAACGATTCAGTGTGGCCATTTCTTTGGATATTTTCTTTAAAAAAATTTTATGTCAAATTTACCATTTTTCTCAGCTTTTTGTTTTATAGAACTTTTTGTTAAATGAGTTTTAGGTACCTAAGTATCGTAGGAAAATGATAACTTTACGCGATATAATAAGACATATTTACGACTATATGCTATAGATAAAGTTAATCCCTTCGTAAGTTTATAAATATTTACAATAATTTAATTATTAAAATTGCATATCCTAGTCATTACTAATAATATATTAAAAATAATTATCATATCGACAAACATACAATATCGGAAATCAAAATATGTAATCCTATTAAGGTCAACGTCAATGCAATAAAGAATTCTTTTCCTGTTACTTAATACTCATAAAATGAGTATTAAGTAATGTATAAATTTTAAATGTTTGCTAGGTGATCAGCTAAGATATTTTTAAGAATATTTTGTTTCTTTTTTGCTTATTGATGCTTATTGCTTGAGGTGATAAAGGATATTATCCCTAACCTTTTGAAAACTTCTTTTGTTTGTGAAACATTGCAAATATTAATTATTTCAATTCTTTAATTCCTAAACTTAAATTAGAAATTCTCACCTAAACTGCTTTCTTCTCCACCACTCAATGTACAATGATAAATAATTTTTACTTTAATTAATAAAACCGTACAGTTACCTTTCCTGAAACGTCAAGTTTCAAGAAAACTATGAAAATGATCGGGTAGTTCTGATTCTTTTATACGTTCCAACTATTACGCCTAAGCTTTTAAATCCAAGTTTTGGATCATGAAACTACTATAAGTATATATAACGTGTTTTTTTCGATTATTTTAGCTTATATAATAGTTTGGGGTTACAATGACCCCATACCATTTTCTCATTTTAAACGTGGCTGCCGATTTTGAATACTAGAGAAATATTATGGGGGGGGGGGCAATTAGACTTCGTTACTATTATTTCGTTTCACTACGAAAATTTTACAAAACTTATAATAAATCAAACTGCTCTATGTATTTTAAATCGTTGATAAACAGTTTATCTTAAAAATCACTACCTACTGTAATTACTTTGCAAATTGCTCGTAATACCTACTATCATTTGAATCACTTCACTTGAATCATTTCACGTCACTTCATTGACGGAAACACTTAATATCTTTTAGAATACATTAATGCTACGTCCGTAGTTGTTTTATACAATCAAAACCGAATGTTTTCGAACAGTCCAGAAACTTCAATTGCCGAACCTTACAAAAAAACTCCCAAATCCGTTAGCTATCAATAATATACAATTCAAATATCTATCGTCAGAATTTTAATAGAATAATCTCGAATGTTTTATTCTTTCCCATCGCTGTTCGTTGTCTCTATCTTTGTTCGTTACAATTTCTTTTAATGGTATCATGATTTTTTTAAAATACGTAGTAATTATCTATTATCCAAAAAGTTCAATAGAAACCTATTTAAATTTAGTTATTAATTTTTATTTTTTAATGAAAGCCTTCTTGATTATTTATATAAAAGTCAATTAACATTATGAAATTGAAAAGAAAATACTGAACATCACCTACACTTTACTATAAAGTTTTATGTAAATAGATAATATGATTGAATTAACTGCAGCAATCATTAGAATGCAAGAAAAATATTCTATTAGCTAGTACAACCATATGTATATATTGTAATGAAATAAAATTAGTACTTAGTAGATAAAATATTCAACAAAATTTCACTTCCGATTCCAAACAAGCGGTTTTCCTGATTCACTTCCGATTTAATATTAATCTTTTTTAGTTCGAACTAACTTGAATAGTAACTTGTAAATAGATGTAAATAAACTTTGATATGATTTTTCAAAATACCTGTTAAACATGTTTTCCAGAATAAACTTTCATTTTTAACTTACTAGTAGATTGAATTAAGAGTATCACTCTTACTTTAGTTTTAGTATTAAAACTACCTAGGTGTAATAAATTACAAATTATTAAAAATCTTTAATAATTTTAATTAAATGAATATTGGTGTTAAATAATTAAATTAACATATGTACAATAATTATAGTGAATTGTAACACATCAACTGGAACTTGGTTGCAATAATGTGAATGAGTCACCAGAACAGTGTAGGGCTTCACCACCTCCAAAGATCATCCACCGGAAAGTCGCTCTCAGCGGAGAACTTTTTTGTTGGGCTGTTTTTTCGATAATTTTAACAACGGTTGAAACGTGGTGAATGATATAACAATAGGCCGAGATCCCTTCCATGGGCTATTGCCGGTTAACGACAAGTGAAATTTAACGATTGGTTGGACTCGACTACCGCGAACACCTGCGACATTAACGTGGGTTACCCATCCGGCCATGGCCATGAACATAATAATAAATACAACGTACAAATAAAATCAGTTGGATTCGGACTTTTAAAAAACGAGTATAGCTCTGAGCCGCGCCAGTTTTATTACACGTGAACCTCCAATCTTGAGTGCAACAATTGGCGATTAATGATAATTAAGTGATTTTTGTATGAATAAGACACGAACTCGAACGGAGATAAGGATTCGTTTAATGTCGAGATAATTATGATAAGATATTCATTTTACTTCGATACACCTGTGCAAATTAGTTCAAGAATATTTTAAGAAAATTTTCAATATGACATCAGATATAAAAGATGGGGCTGTAAGTTTAAATGAACTGCCAATTTCTTTCAATGTTAAATATCTGGGTAAGTCTTATTAATATTTATAGCTTGGATTATTATGTTGATGAATGATTTTTTTAGGGTGTAAACCAGCTCGTGGTTTATGGGGAATCAAACAAACGCGAGGTCCTGTAGACACTTTGGTTGAACTTGCAAAAAATTTACCATCAGGATCAAATTTACCACATGTTCGTCTTACAATAACAACGACAGGAATTATTCTCAAGAATATAAGTAAGCTGACGAAAAATGATAAGTTTTATTCAATTGGCACGATATCATATGGCGTCCAGGATTTGGTGTACACTCGAGTTTTTTCTATGATTGTCGTCCACGAGGACACTGGTGAAATTCAAAACCAAAATCCGTTTGAATGCCATGCCTTTGTATGTGAATCACGTATTGTCGCTCGACGACTTACATACGCATTATCGGCAGCATTTCAAGAATATAGTCGGGTGATAAAAGAAAGTCCAACGGATTCAACAACCCGAAGAAAATATGCGATTGACTTAAGGACTCCTGAAGAATTACAAAATGAAATAGAAGCCGAAACAGAAGCGTGATAGATATTATTTTATTGTACATATATAAACACATATTTATAAAATATATTTAATTTTATACCAGTTTTTTTTATTTCATTTTAACTCCCATAGAATAGTATTATCCTATACGATTTGTCATGGAAGAGGGATTTGGTAGAACGGAAATTCAAATACAATACCTTTGTAATCATCATCATTATTATTATTTCCGTATATAAAAAAAATTAGTTCAATCATTTCTAAACTCGACGTTAAAAAAAAATTTCATTTTGAAATACGTGTGCAATGTGCATGTTTTAGGCTTTTACTCAAAATTCAAGACCTTGATCCATATAATTTTTCATGGTTCATACTTCCATGAAAATTTAAAAAAAAAAGTAAGTATATATATTTATTATTCTTTTATATTAAAAATAATTAATTACATTATTAAATTAAAGTAGTTTGGTTTGTATTTTCATTTTTACTTTCTATATCATTTCTTTTTCGCGGCATCACATCGAAAGTAGTCGAATTCGTTTCACTTGCAGAACTTTCCGTGGGGACATGGCCGAAATTTTCGTTCAAATCATAAAATAATTCAGATTCACTACAGTCGATCGCATCCTCCGGGCGCACACACGAGAAATTTTCCTTTTGAAAAAAAAAATAAAATTGTTACTCAGTTTTCAGTTTGGAACTTGTTAAAATATAAGATCTCATTGTGAGATTTCAAAATTTATCTAATATTTAATCAACATACCTTATCAATAATTAAGAATCAAGAAATACTCCTATGTAATTTAATATTTCGTTAAATTCTTTTTTTAAATAAATTATAATTTATTTCTTGCGGCTACCCGTGACTTCGTTCACGCAAAATTTGATAAAATATATTTTGAATTAAAAAATATAAAAAATCCAAGTTTTCCAACGCCACTTAATAAACTTGTAGCGGCATTCAAATAAAATTTTTAATTTATACGGTAATTACGCAATAGTTACGTTTTTAATATTTAATTCCCCTCCCCAAATATAGCCACTTTTAATACAGTCTTTTCAAGAGTATGTTAAAATGACTAGAAAAAGTCAGTAAAAAAATAGAAGTAAATGAGTCAGTGCTGCCATTTCTTTAGGGACATTTTTAAAATTTTAAAAATTTTTCTCAACCCTTAAATGAACGGGTTAAAAAACTATAAAAGTAGAGATTCTTTACTTTTACATGCAGATTGACAATTTCAAGAATAGAATTTACGAAATTTGATATTTAAAAGAAAGGTTTAAAAATTCCAAACCGTCAACCCCCTTTTTAACTACTTAGGGGTGGCATTTCGAAAAATTCTTCCTTAGTGAGTACCACAGGATTACCCCATTAATAATTCATGTTTTCATCTTCAATGGCTTAAATGCCAGCGTTTCTATCAGTCAAAAATTTTACTTTTTTATATATGAAGATGAATAAAGAACGTTTATGCTTTTAACTTCCCTCGTTCACTTGGTTACAACTTCTTAGTGTACATAGGTATTAGTCTGTTAACTTTATACGTTCATCGCTCACTACGCTTTTCCTGAATTATATATTAAATGCGAAGTTAAAAAAAAATAAACAAAATTTTATCGTAAATATTTACGGTCCTATTTTTCTAGACAGCGTTACTGAAACATATACTAAAACATTCCGATTCTCATTATAATTATCAATAATAATTATTGATAAAAATGTTATTTTTATTGATATGCTTTTGATTTTGATATTATATGGAGTAGAAATCTCGTAGTGGGATCGTACACAACAGTTTTGTTCCAAATTAAAATAAAAACGTACATTGTACGGTACACGTCATGCGCAGTACAAAAGTTGTCTTTATTTTATACTACGCATGGTTTGTAATGCATAATATAGAGATATATTTTCACCTGGAACAAACCTAAGATATTAAGAGGGACGGACATTTATTTTCAAAGCGTAATAGTCTCGAAAATTGCTTGGATAGGAGTAAATATCATTGCCAAAACTTGATTCTTTTATCGGATGATGTTTTGAAGTACCTTCACACAATCAAATTTTAAAAAATAAATAAAAAAGTAAATCCTTTACTCAGTTTATTAAACTACACATATCCGTGTACTCATGTTATATTACAGTACGGTCTCACTAATCCGGCACTTCAATAAACCGACACGTCCAATAATCCGGCATTTTCCGCCCACGCTTCCCACGCCCCTCCCACAACTATGCACTCCGGTCGCGTATGTATTCTCTCTATGAAATGTTTTATTTTATTTTATTTTTTCTCTATCATCCAGTAATCCGAACATTTCAAAAATCCGGCAACCTCTGATTTTTAATAGTGCCGGATTAGTGAGATTAAACTGTATTTGAGAAAACGAATGTTTTATTGCTTAGAACTTGAATTTTAGTATAATATTAATCAGCATTAATTTAAAAGGGTATGGTAATAAAAAATAATAAGAATATTACATTTTTCCGGTTTTTTTTAAATGTTAACTGGTAAATTTCTAATGATGAAGGTATACTTGGAAAAATTATGGAGTTATGAAAATTAAACGGTAAACTTTGATATTAAAGTTGATAGTTTAAAATATTGAAATTTCAAGACATCATTAGAAAAAAAATTTTTCTTTACTTTCGTTTCAACTTCCATCTTATTAAGTATACATACTTGATTGAATTGTGTTTCTTCAGGACAAATAAAACTCCATCGAAAGGTTCGTTCCTTTCCCCCAGGATATGTCACGGGCAAGCAAACATGGAAAACTTGGCAATCATTTTCGACATCCGCATAATACCCATAAGTGCGATTTTCACAGGAAAACGTATCAGTTAATTCAGCACGAATTGATGTGGCATTACTTGGCAAATTTAACGTTTCAAGAGCTGTTTTGGGTGAAGCCATCATATCTGGCTTGGGACGTAACTAAAAATGTTAAAATCCTATAACAATTATCTTATTATTTAAACAATTAATATCCAATTTACTCGTAAGGTAGGTGAAGAAATTGTCGCAGCAAAACTCAAGCCACAAACTATTGTTAAACACAAGAAAACCTTCATTGTTTTTCTCCAATCAAATGAAAACTCACTATCTAAATATGGATAAAATCATTATTTTGTCCTCAGAATATATATACGGGATCTTAAAGGCTGCTATTTTAAGTGGTAGGGTTAATTTGATGATACAATATTCACGTAGCGCATAATAAATCTTTGATTCGCCCACAAGCTCATCCAATACTCAAGTTCAGCAGTAATTTTATGAAAAATAGAAAGAGATGAAAGCTTTAAATTCTTACTGCTAAATATTTAATATTCTAGACGTCTTAAGCGTACGATTTTTCTTGGCCATTGACATCATAAGAAGTCTTCGCGTATTCACGTATATGAGAATGGAATACGTTTTGAGACAATTTACGAGTTCGATTGACGGAATATTCTAGTTATGCAATCGAAGATTTAATTTTGTAAATATTTTAAATTTAAGAAACAAGGCTATTGAGTCATTCCTTAGAATCTTACTCAAATCGAATTTTAAAATATAAAGATACCAATGCACTAATTAGATCCAAATTAATCAAGATTTATTACTCGTATTGGAATCAAAACCTTGACTTAATTACTTATTTTAAACTGCCTACATCATAAAAATGCTAATCGTGCATTTTTTTTAAATAGAAGGATTAAATGCATTTTTTTTAAAATGTCGTGATTTGATTTTGAAAAATGTGGGAAAAGGTCTTGAACTCGACTGAAGTGAACTTGCTATAGTTTCCTTAATGATAAACTAGGTAAATATTCAAGGAATAAATCTTTCGGGTCGTGTTTCATTAAAATAACAAAATAAATCAGCTCAATTTTTGCGGGCTTAATGCGATTGTATCGGATGAGGATCTTTTTATTTATACAATTGCAAACGTGATTTGATTACATATTGAAACATATGTTGATTTTTTGCGAAATCGCGATGTTATTTGAAACAGTTATTTTCAATGAGTTTTTTTTTCTGTTATTACATCATTGAATTTTGGATGATTATTTTACTCTGCGTTATTTGTACACCTGAGTACATCACTTGTGTACGTACATGAAAGCTAAATGAACTTCCTACAATATTAGCATATGGTGTAAAATAAAAACTATTCGCACTGAGACGATACATTAACAGACATATGCTTATATTTTATACTTGGCTTAGTGTATTACCTATATATACAGTTAACCTCATGATTATTATTATTACTAAAAGAAAAATACTTTACTTAATTTATTATTTTAAATTTATAACACTAATATTTAATAGAAACATGAAATATGATATAATTCCTTCTAATAATTTGATTAAATATTTAAGATCTATGAAAAAAAAAACGTAATTATGTAACTAAAAAGAAAAAAAATTGATAACACTGGTCAACAACATTTTGTAACAAAAAAAAAAGTGGTTACTAATTTTGAAATACCTACCTACCTACCCTTATTATATTAATTTAATCAGATCTAGTTTTTCTGTTACTGCTATTGCCAATAACATTCAATGTTGACCCTTTGTACTTACTTTTTACTTTCTTGTACTACTATATAGTAAAGGAAGAATTGTAACTACCACGGGACACGACTATCTATGCGAGCACTTGCACCGAATCGGCATTCTACCGACTCCAATCTGCTCCCTCTGCAATAGGAAACCCATGAACTCCATACATCTTGGCAACTGTCCTGTAGTTACAGATGGAAAGGATGTAGGCTGGTCGTCCACTGGAACCGTCGTTCAGCCGAAATCAGTTCAATCAACGGCCGATAAGTAACTCGACTGAACAAATTCGTCCACTAGAGGCGGTTTTGCAGATGTTCTCCTGTTAAGTATTCACAGTAACTATTCATGTTTATCGTGTAAAAATGGATATATTTGACGATATATTGTTAGAAAAGACATCCCTTATTAGAAGATGTCGGGGAAGAAGGCGGAAATATTGGGTACACCTCATATTAACTGAAAGAATGCAAATAAGTGAATTTCACCATTTACATATCCAGCTTTTGGCAGATGGAAATAAGTTTTCCGATTATTATAGTTTGAGTACAGGAACGTTTCAGTATCTTTTGAACGATATTCGTCCATCAATCGAAAAATGGTCAAACTTTAAAGAAGTAATACCACCCGATTATTAATTTATTAACCCAACTTATTAATTTTTCAGAATCCATTGTTGACATTTGAGAATTTTTCAGCCGAAGACGATCGTGCACGCCCGAATTAGCTTATTCTATCGCTCGGCCTTGTTCGGACCAGTTTGCGGCTGTTTCTGTAGTCGGTCCGCCGTCAAGGACGGTTGTCTTTAGTTTGTCAGTATAGGCAGTTCGGCCGACTTCGGTTCCAGTGGACGATCCACCGTAAACGAAAGCAATCAAAACCAACTACTCTCAAACAGCCCCTTGTCACTTAGATACGAGAAAGGCTAAAAAACGTGACCGATTTCTACGGAAATGTTAGTACCTTTGAGCTCTTTCGGCGGCGCTGGTATCTAGTGAAAAACAGCTTTTCACTATTTGTGTTGTTATAAGAGTCATACGTCTCAAACAGCCCCCTACCACTTAAACTTATCAGAGTTATTATACTTATTATATAAAAATACTAACATTAAAAATAGTTTCATTTTAATAATTTGCCTGACGTTTTAAAAAAATTATTTCTAACCTCTGACTTCCATAAATTCTTCGGTCTTCGTCAGTCTTTGTGGTCTTCGTTCAACTCGTTTTCAACTAATTTACTGCAAATCCAGTAAAAATGGTCACATTTTTGTAACATGGAGTTGTAGGGGGCTGCTCTCAAACCTCTGGAAAATCTCTGGACGGTGCGGCATCAAATGGCAGAAATATCAAGAGTGGGCGTAGAAAAACTATTGTAATCGGGTTGAATTTTCGATTTAGAGTTTTCACCGGAAATACATGCTTTGAGTTGGTTTTTAGAAAAATCTGTGTGTGTGACGACAATATCGTATCGAAGGCTTAATCAGAATCTTACAAAATTTGAAATTTCGCCTTTCCATTATTTCTAGTAGTGTCAGCGACGCTTTTGGTCCTAACGATTTTCTTTAAACTTCTTATAGTTCTAAAGGCTAATTTACATTTTGATTAGTAGAAGTACGACTGATTAGCGATTAGTTATTCTTGTGAGTGATTAATTCAGTTGTGTCATGCAAGTAGGGTCCACTGTACAATTTAGTTATTACGTTTAGTTTAATTACTAGGCGTGTTTTCTTAACGCAGCAGCTAAACAGTACAAAGTACACTACTCGCATCTCACCCTTGAATCACTTACAAAATTAACTAATCGCTATCACTTGCACTAATCAAAGAATACATGAGCCTTAAGTCTCATTAATTCCTAGGACTTTCATTTGAAACTCTTTCCTGGGAAAATTCAAATAGGGACGGTTCTGGGGCTACGAGTGGGAGTTTGTGTTTATATTATATAGAAGTGGTTTACATATAAGTAGTTCTGTTTATAAAGATTATATATTTATTTTTTTTATGTTCTTTTAACCAACAGCGCCATATAAAAAAAAGTTCTGTGACGCCTCGCAACAGATATTTTTAAATCAAAATTCTTTGTTTTTCAGTGAACTAGTTCTGATTCATATTTGTTGAGTAAAGTGATACCCAAAAAATACCAAGAAGATGTAAAAATGATCCTGACAATATCTGTAACATTATCTGTAATCATATCTGTTATTGGTGTCATTTGAGGAGAAATTACTTTTAAAACTTAACAAAATAATTTTACACCATTAATTAAACAATTATATGATGCGTTATTTTAGCTTAGAAACCACGAAAATTTTAAATTTTGCTTAGAAAAGATTCACTATGACAAACACAAATGGAAAATTTGTGAAGATTTGAATGTTGTTGCCTTTTTGTACAATTATAGCTTGGATATACAAAAGTCTGTTTTCTTATTTGTAAATGAGATAGAAAAGACAGAAAAAAAAATATTTTAAGAAAAAATAGCCCAAAAGTATCTATCACTTCAGAACATAAAACTGTTAAACATTCTTTATTGACTCCATTTGATGGGTAGGTATTTTACCACCTATTCTCATATAAAACTTAATCTGATAAAAACTTTTTGAAAGCAATGGATTGAGATGGTGCTGGTTTTTTATACCTACTTAAATAAAAAATTTCCCAAATTTAGAATTTTTCTTTACCTACATATTTCATTTTAATATGTAATAAAAGCTTAGTGATCAGGAAAAACCAGCTCGGGAAACATTCCTCAAAGTCATTGACATTTTTTCGAAAATCATCGACCAAATGACTACAAAAATGTTATAGAGAAGCTTTTAACTACTTATAAGGCCTTAAGTTGTAATACTTATGTCCCTAAAATTGCAATTCTTAGATTCTAATTTGGACTTTATATTCCAAAAAATTCGTTGACGTTAGTGATGAATACAATAATAGATTTCCCCAGACATTTCTACAATCGAAAAACGATATTAAAAAATGTGGAGTGCAAGTGAACTAATAGTTTACTATTGGGTATTACAACGAGACGAAATTAATACGTTCTTAAATTAATGTGTATAAAAAATATGGAATAGGATCACTCCAAACCCTTCAAACAACGCCCCTAAGGTTGAATCCTAATGAAAGTCCAGGATTCTTATCGTCAATTTTACGATTTTGTTGTAAACTAACCACAGCAGTTGAAGCGACCTTAAAAACAAGTCAATTTCTTTCTTGTCCCAGATTTCCACGTGTATAGAAGCTTCAAATATTTACGGTTCAAATTTTAGGTTCGAATTAACGATGAATAAATGATTAGTTACAAATATTGACCAACTTAAATTGATTTAGAGAAAATTAAAAATCTCACTTCATAATAAAACATTTAAGTAAGGTACTATACGATATAAATGACCGGATCTTGAAATAGACAACGCTTCCGTTGTAACAAATATAAATTAGAGTAATTAAATATCTTTTTTGTTTTGAGTTTTGGACTTTTGTAATCACTTTTAACAATTAGTTCTAAACATTTGACACGCATCTTCTTCGTCAACAATTTTTAAACAAAGTACGAAAGCAAATATTAAGTTTTTCACGCGTGATATCTCCGATTTTTGTTAGTTTAGCGTCATTTAAAGTTTAAGCAATAATGTGAAAGGTCAATATTTGCAAGGAATTTTCACCATACGGTTGAAAGTTCTTTAGACTTTTGAAAAATCTACTCCACAAATATTTACTTATTTTTCCTAACGCTAAGCGTATAGTATGTAGCGAGTTACGAAAGCTGACGGTTTATAACTTTTAATCGTTTAACCAACTAGTTAGATAAGTGTAACTTAAAATATTACAAGCGTAGTAATTATTATATAACTCACCTCAGGCTCGCCTACTCACCAAGTCTCACTCGACAATGACAGTCTCGACAATTTTTTGTTAACGAGACCATTTATTTTTATCTTGTCCCGACACTGAATTTAGAAACTAGTTGAATTGGGATTTTTTGATTATCCTTTTTTATAACCCAATTATTATCTATTAGGTTATCTTATCCAATCAGGATTCATTTATTTATAGTTACTTTAAAATAATTATATGGTGTTGTTCAGAAAACAAAGGACCCAGGCTAATTTTAGTAGGTCGGTTTTAGTCATTCACGCCTTTAGTTTAGTTGTGATATTGGTCTAGCTCGTCTAGCCACTCAAGTTGAGAGGTTAATGTTAATGAGAGGGCCTTTTCTTGGTATAGACATGAGTTTCTGTTTAAAGAGGAAGCCCTAGTTACACTATATTTACTCTTAAACTACATTAAACATTTCAATAATTTTTTAAGGAAGAATAGCTACTTATTTAAATTTTCATAGAATTTGATATACTTACACAGCCAGCAGAGGCACCTTTTTGGGGGCACATTTAGACTGTGCTGTTGCAGAAGCTTCCATTTATGTTTGTGATTTCTGCAAATAAGTTTTATTTTGATGTTCATTTAATAGATTATAATTCTCAGATAAACAAAGTTAATTTCTTAACAATGGGTCTCCTTGGGGAGGGCTCATATTTGCACTCCATTTTTTTCCACTGCATTTTTAAACCTTCGTTTTTGAATCGAAATACTTGATACCAAACATTGTTTTGCCCCTTTTACTTTAGAAAACTATTTTTAACCGTTATTGAAGGCGAACATTTTTTTCCTAAAAAAAATACTTTGTGTCAAAAATAAAAGAGGGTGTCCATATTTTCACCCTTTTTTGTTCTCTCAATACTATCTAAAATACAGTTTTGTCAAAAAAAATTCACATAAAAATTGTTTTTTAATGTTTAGTTTTTTTTTTTCTTAACTTGCTACTTTCAGCTATCTTACGAATTAGTTCAATAACTGTAGGTACATTTTACAAGCAATTCCTTAATCAGCTGTGACGGTTCAAGTCAAAAATGTTTTGAGGATAACTTTTACGTCGTAGTTTTACGGTCATATTAAGCTAAGGTTCATTTTGTAAATTACCTATTTAGTTAATAGTCCAGTCATTTGGTAGTTTTACTTGGAAAGATTTCCGGAAATTTTGAAAATTGGTAATTCTACAGATTTCGATTTGCTCTTTCCGATTTTCAACTTTGCGATCTTGTATCTGTGCTCCTCGCGCTGTCATATTAGAAAATGCCACCTATAGATAACACTGTTTCTTCACAATATCTCCTTTCCGACTCATTTTACGGCAAAAACATTTCTATGCTAAACTAAAGTAAAGCAAATTTCTTACAATTTATGTAATTATATTTTTTATTATTAAAATCAACAGTTTTGGCGTACAAGCGCCGCAAACTATACATCTAAGCCAATCCAGCCAATCAAAGGTTTGCGGCGTTCGTACGCCAAAACTGTTGATTTTACGGAAAAAAGGTTACTTATTACATAAATTATAAGAAATTTTCTCTACTTTCGTTTTGTATAAAACTTTTTTTGCCAAAAAAATTGGTTATCTGTAAAGTCGCTTTACGGACGGTAGTTTTACGTGATAACGGCAGAAAGAAAGATTGATGAAAAATTACATACTTTTATGAATTGAATTGAATTATTTTCACACAATTATCGTTATTTTGTATAATACAAAGAAGGAGTTAATTGACAATTATCAATTTTCTCAAAATGAAATCAGTCTGTAATATATTATGAAGAAAAACAATTAAATCTTATTAAGTAAATTGTAGAAAAAAACACAAAACACGTTGCATAGGATTCAACAATTATTGAATACGAGGTGTAGCTTATTGTAGTTCTCGAAGAAGCTCGCGGCGGTGTTCCAGTAACAGAACTCTATCGTGCCTCTCTATCACTTGTATCGCGTTCTCGCTTGCACGTATTAATTATTCATAATTATTATTATCAAATAATAATAATTTGTCATAAATATTTTTAAAACAGGTTGAAACATAAATTTTTAAATTTCAAATATTATTTACAGTTTTTGCAAATTTAATTTAAATAATTTGTTTAAATATAATCATGAACAATTATAGTCATATTATTCATTATTTATTATTAGTCATATTATTCTTAAAATGCAAGAATTAATTTCCATTTTTGCTGCTGTTTTAAGAAAAACAATTAATTGAAGTGCATACAAAATGAAATCAGACTAAAAATTATGAAGTAAATCAATTAAATCTTATTAAATTGTAAAAAAAAACAAAACACGTTGTCTCGGATTCAACAATAATATCGTGTCTCTCTATCACTTGTATCGCGTTCTCGCTTGCTCGCACAGGCTCAAATGGAACGTGACGAAATGGACGTTCTTTGTCAGACTGGCTGCCGTAGTTCATCAATTTATTATATAAGACGTTATCACATCAAAACAAATGGGAAAGCATTTTCCAATTTCATTTTATGGGAAAGTAATCACAATAAATAATTATAATTATAAGTTTTAATTTTTGGGGGGGAGGCACTGGTTACTCCTTTACCGCCATAAAACGCAAGTGTATTATTTCTAAGCATTTAAAACAGTTAAATGTTGTAGTCAATTTTTAAGCGCTTTATGATGGTTTTTTTCTGTGCTTGCGTAGACAAAATGTTTGCGCACACAAACACGCTGTACAGAGTGTTAAAATAAGCACATAAAGAGTTTTAATGAACAAAAAAAAACTATAAATCGCTTAAAAATTGATTACAACATTTAATTACTTTAAGTGCTTAAAAAACATTTGAGTTTGTAGTGTATTGAGAACGAAAAACTAAATTAATCCGATTTTGTGTTACAGTTTAATGAAGATGTGATAAAATCTGGAAGGAATATAGAAATGTAGTAGTGTGCATATAAAACTTAGAAATTAATTTTTTTTTTCCATATAAATTGCACAATCTGCATATGGTTGCAATAAGTGCATTCAATCTATAAGCAATCACATGTAAGCACTAGTCCCAGTAGATTAGTGCTGTATAAGTATAAAATAGATTTTTAACAATCAATAATAACTATAACAATAACAACAATCATAAAAAAACAATCAATCAATAGTAACATAATAATAATAATAATAACCTATAATAACAATAACAATGCTAAAAATAATGTGGACATTAATATATAAGTACATAATATATAAAATAGAGCTATAGTATAATAATAAATAATAATTTGACAATAAATAGTTGATTGGAATAGTTGTTAGTTACAAAATCTATCAGGCAAATCTGTTACATTCCATTTTTGTAACCTTCTTATCATCTCACTGTTGTCCAATAAGTTTATTGCGAGATGGTTGGGATGTTCGTCTAGTTTTGTCAGGTATTTTTTACTAAACCTTTGAATTTCTTCCTTTACAGATGGTATTTCTGTATCTTCATGTATTTTTTTATTGTTTACATACCATGGAGCATCGATTATTTGTCGTAGAGTCCTTGATTGAAATCTTTGTAGGATTTCAATGTTGGAGTTGGATGCAGTACCCCACAACTGGATTCCATACGTCCATATGGGCTTGAGGATGACCTTGTACAGAAGGAGTTTGTTTTCTGTTGATAATGGTGTATTAGATGCCATTAGCCAGTACATGAAATTAATTTACATTAAATAGTGAAAAATTCGTTCTGTTTTATTAAGGATAGTCTTCTTATTTTGCTTGTAAAATGGAATGAATGCCTATGCTCTTCTTAAATCATTACTACATGAAAATATCCCCTCTATTAATATCACATTTTTGGTATTCTATATTTTATAAATCACGTTATTCAATTCATACTTCACTCGGTACATAAAAAAATGTCATACATTTCATTATATTTCTTTCACATATTTCATTAAGAAGCGCTAGAATTTCACGTAGTGATAATAAATAACGGAATTCATAGCGTTTGTTTATCTAAAAATAACTTTAAATGCTTTCTAAAGAATCTCGACAATGCTTTTTATTTTATTTAACATTCATTAGCCAATTTTTTAGGTTCTCACTACAAAAAATAAGTAGTCAACAGATACCTATAAGTAGATAATTTATTTATGTATATATTGTATATATTATGAAAACTATGGTTTTATTTAATGACATTTTAATGGAACTTGAAAAATTTTAAAATGTCTTATTAAATCATAAGTATCATATTGATTATTTCATACTAAAATTATAAGTAAAAATAAAAGAAAAAATGTGTCCCATGTGCCTTGGAGAAGCAATAATTGTGATTTTACTAATAGTTTTATTTTCCAATTGGTATTTTCCTTAATAAAATAAAGGATTTTCAAATTCCATTTGCTAACTATAAAGGTAAAGTGATATACTTATATCATAAAAAAATTTAGCATTCTTATAGTTTTAAATAAAAAGTAAGTTTTATTTTTAAATAAAATCTTATTACAAAATAAATATTTATAGGTAATTATTTTTACATCGTTAATAAATAAATTAATCGTCCCAAAAAAATCCCTTAATTTGAAGAGCCCGAGTTTAATTGAGCACAATTTTTTTTAATTTAATCAAACTTATTTAAAACGACAATGACACACGGTTCGACTATTTGTATTAAATAATTTCAATTGAGATTATATTTAAATTAAAAAAAGTTGTGTCCTTCTTAAAATACTATGTATTTAATAACCAGCCCATTCCGGCTTATAATGTCCATTGTAAACAATTCGATGTCGCTCTTCGGTCGCCTTATCTGCATTTTCATTTTCAGGCACTTGAGATGACCGGCCCCAGAATCCGCTACTGCCACCGCCTCCATATTCCTCATCACTGGTGTCGTAGTGATGCTGATGCTGAGCATGTTCATAGTAAATAACCTTCTGGGGATTGTGGCTCTTTTTAAGATCGATCCAAAATCGGGCCACATTGATGAGTAATCCAACCAACGCGATGAAGAAGAATTTAATTTGTAAATGAGCAGATAGTAGTTGTAACAGAACGGTTAATTTGGCTTTGAGGACGGCTCCAATTATTAACAATTTAATCAGAGCAATTAATTTATGGATTTTTTTCACCTTTTTTTTCTTTCGCCCTGAAAATATACAATAATTATATTAAAAATTCTGATCATTGGAATTATAATAAACCGTTATAATATATATATGTGAAACTATTCGAAATAAATTTTATATGATATAATACAACGGATAGGCCTTAATAAAATTATTAACGTATAATCATGAAATATAGGTTTTAGTTACTGTAATTAAAATCAAAGCCTAAATTTTTTTTTAAATTATTTTATATTGACATCTTACAAATCAACTAATAACATACTTAGATATTTCGTATTAAAATTGGTTAACATCAGTGGCGGAACTACAAATTTTAGGCCCCCCCACAAAAAAAAAAATAAATCGGCCCCAACCTTATATGAATTTTTGCTTTTCAAATTTGCGTTCCATATTTTAATTTAAAAGTTGAAAGTCCTTTGATTGAAAAGTCCTTCTTAAAAGACCCTTGAGGTCTAGAGGAGTTAGCAGATATAATATTTTTTTTCATAATAGGTGTAATATTTTGTTTTGAAAACTAGCATTATCCGTTAAGAATAACGACAGTTTCTTAATATCCTTATTCGTAACAATTTGATCAAAACCCATGGTATTTTCATCGTTATTCAAATCAATTGCCGTACTGCTTCTGCTATCACATGTTCAAATTGCCCTTCATCTCTAGGTGTAGTACCTTGATTTTTTAGTTTTAAGTCAGTTGGATTCATTTTTAGCTATAAACTTGTTCTAACACCTGTTCATCTTTAGAAGTACTTTGATTTTCTGTGATCGTAGCATACAATTTAAGAAAACGGTATAATTTTGGTATTTTTGCTAAACGTTCCTGTTTCTTTTTCAATGTCTCTTTTTTACTGCACTATCTCTGCAGCACCACTAGTACTAATTTTCTCAAAATTTTCGGGCCCCCCAAAGCTTCGCCCCTCCCCTCGTCACGGGGTCTAACGATATGGTAGTTCCGCCACTGGTTAACATTGAGCTTTATGATTCGAACTCATTGTCAGTTTTAAATTGAAATAAATTAACAAGAAGCAACGTTTTAACAGTTATTGTGAAATTAATTATTTCCTGAGTTTTTAATTATCTTACATCTTAATCTTTTATTTACTTTCTTACAATTAAAAACTCAACTTTTTAGCTTTCAAAGAATTTTTATATTTTAGAAAGATGTTATACAATCTAAAATCTTATAAAATATGTTATATAACCAGTGCTGTTTATCCTCACCTATGGTAGAAGTAATATTTAAAACAAAACTAAACTAATGATTTTAATACTTGTACTTAAAATTTTTTAAGGCCATAAAAATTCTACTAAGATTGAAAACGATTATGTATACATATTGGGAATAATTGACTTATAATTGGCTCATCGTTAATTTAAATCTATTGAAGATACTGGAAGACACTGGATCTATAAAAGATAATAAAATAAAAATTGTTATAGTGAAACTGAATCGGGGATCATAAAAAAACATCTTTTGGGGTTAAAAATGTTATTTATAAGATATCCTGCATAATATAGAATAGTTCTAATTCCCCACCCTTCAAATTTTTATCCAATTGTCACATAATCTATAATGGCTATATGAAAAAGCAGGTCATCAAGAATAGAAATAACAAGTCTTCTAAAACACATAAACCACAGAATTAGTTGAGACATGTATTAGGTAAGTGTTTCGAACTGGAAAAATGTTTTCAATCTATAAGAGACCATCCATAAATTACGTCACACAAATGTCATACTTTCTGAACTCCCCCCTGTCTTTGTCACAGGTGGACACAATTGTGAGACCCCTTTTCCGGGTGTGACATCACATATTTTTCAATTTTTTATTTTAAAGAAACTTGCATAAACCAGCGGAATTTTTTTAACCATTATTCCAAAATAGTTTTGCGTTGGACGATATTACCCCTTATTTTGAAAAGAAGACGATACAGTCAATATAAAAAATTAAACATTATTTATTGAATTAGTTTACTCGGAAAATAAAAAAAAGTTTCATAAAAATAGTACATGAGTAAGTGTAATAGTCTAACAAAACAAAATTCTCAAATTGGAACAAACAAAAATTAGTTGGAAACTTTTCCACTCCAGGTTTTAAGAAAATAAATGTTGCTTCATGTTTAATACAATAACTTCAAAATCGGAGCTTTTTGATGTAAGAACAATTTGATTACAGTCTTCGTCGTTTAATCGATTTCTGTTATTCGTTTTTATGCTCATTAAAGTAGAAAAAGTTGTTTAAATTTAAACAATGGTTTGTAAAAATAGTAACATGTTTATAAAATAGCAAATTAGAAAAAAATTCTTATTACTCCTAAAAATTTCATTTTTACCCCATTTGTGTCAATTTACCCTGGTTCCCCGACCGCTGGCATAAACTTTAAACATTAAACTAAAATATAAACATCAAGTTGGTATTAATTTAAAGTTTTTGGTTACATTTAAATTTCATCTTTAAATACTTTAGATTTTTAAATGTGACGTCACAAAGCTTTTGACCCCCTGCTCCTTGTCACCCAACGTCATGTTTCGTTGACCCCTTTTCCCCTTAAACGTATGCCCTAATTTATGGATTTACTTTCTTGAAAAATGTACGGTTCCTGGAAAATTGTTATTAACGTTTTATATCAAAATGGTTGAAAAAGTTTATTGGTAGGTTTATAAAAGGTTTTTGTAGTTATAAGTTAGTATAATTTAGGTATCAGCTAGTATTTATTATATATAGTAAAAATATACCTGAAAATACATTACCTACTTTAGATTTAGAGTCAAGTGAACTTAAAACTGTGAGATAATCTTTTCGTGTCTTCTATAAATAATTTTTTTCTTTCCATATTTCAATAATGAAACCTTGATATGGATAATTTATTAATATGCCATATGTGTAGGTATATCTATTTTTTTTAATTCAAAATTAAACTTTATAACTATTGTAAAAAAAATCAACGACAGATATTTTTTAAGGAAATGGAGGTAATAATTTAAATAATTTTATCATAAAAAATATTTCTAGTTTAAAAAAGGAAAAAAATATTTAGAAAGTTTTAAAAGGTTATCTGTTTATTTTCTTCCTAGTTAATGTGGGTCTTTCGATAAAAAATCAAATAGGATTTATTATAATTTAGTGCCAATACACTTAATTATGATTTCCATTTATAGAAATTGATGTTTTCTACTATCCTACTAGTAAATCCTACTATAATATAAAACCCACATAAAAGTGAGGCAGTTTTTTTCAGACAATGATAATATCATTGCATTCTATGTTTACTATTCTGATTTTTACGAATCAATTTGTACCTATTATGTTTAGCTTTAGATTGATGACTTTGAAAATATATTTTATAAGATAAGCGCAATTTACTATTTTATGAATTATTCAATAATTATTATTAATGGTCTTTTGAAATATAAACAAATTAGATATATTTATAAGTACATATTAACATTGATAGTACCTATAGTAATTTAGGCTATAATAAAACTGTTAAGATTTTAACAACAAATTTTTTCTTAATTTGTCCAAAAATTGATATTATCTAATAAAAAAAAAATGTTAGTGCTAAAACGAGCTTTGAACATCAATCATAAGGTTTGCCTCAATCCATTATCCCATTTTTCATAATATTCATTTAAATAACACAGGAAAAAAATTATTTTGAATGTTCATAACTTTGGAACAGTCTGTCGTAACAGCAATCTGAAAAAAGGTATTTAAAGAAAATTCTATGCTCTACAAAAAAATTTAGAACGAAGTTTATGAGATCAACCGTTTTAAAGATATCAGAGTTCAAAACTGATAAAAATGTTTAATATTATCGAACTTTGTTCTAAGGTCTCTTTTTGTAAGGCGTGTTTCCTTTAAATCCCTTCTTTCACGTTGCTGTTTAGATGAACTGTTTCAAACTTCAAAGTTATAAAAATTAAAAAAATTAAAATAAATTACTGTTCTTTAAATGAAAAAAATGGATTGAGTCAAACCTTAAAATTACTTTATTAAGAGCTCGTTTTGGACAAAATAAGAAAAGCAAAAAAAAAATTTTTTTTTTTAAAACACTCTAATGTACTTAAACATTATGAATAAAATATAAGTGTTTATATTCCATATAATCGGAAAAACTTTAAAATGTTGCTTACTTCCATTTTTTTTACTTGAAAACTTAAAAATATAACACATATTTGTTTTGCTACTTTTAATATCGTATACCTTCTAGTTGTACCTACATAGTACATTTGGCCCTTTAGCAATAGTAATACATAGAAGCATGTTTTCAAAATAATACTCCTTTTTAACTCTAAAAACCTTTTAAGTTAAATCTGAGCTGCTCATAAAAAAATTTTCAAATAAGGCTTCTCCTGTATTAAAAGAGACACCATTATTTCCACGAAACTCCCTTTTCTAGTTCTAAACAATATTAGACATCACCTTTTATCATAAGGTAATTAGCACTGATTAATTAGAGTACTTATTATTTTTTTAAATAATGTTTTTGATGCAATTAACTTAATTTTAAGTTTCTTAAATTATGAATTATAATCGAGCCTTTTTAATATTCCGTTAAAAATATTTTAAAAGTGTGCAGAGCCAATATTAAAATCGTTTATACGAAATTAATATAAACACTGTTCAAGCTATAAAGATAACTTAAAATATAATTTAATACGAAGTAATTATATTTAGTAAGTCTCCTTTTTGGGAATGAGCTAAAATGTTACTAATAGGAAAACAATTTTGATTAATGATAAAATGTCGATATATTAGTTTTAGGTTTTAGTCGTAGTTGCTAAAATCATTTAGTTTCTAAGAGTCACTTGCAGTTTATTTTTGGGTTCAGTATGTTATCATAACACATTTAATCTTTCTTTTTTTTTAGTTAGTTCAAATTTTCTGATTATTCACAATTTTCTATTTCATTAAGAGGCATAAAGCCTGGTTCTGTAATAAATACCGTTCAAGTTCAACCTTGACTCTCCGAAATTTACTAGATTTCCTAAAGACTAATTCCATAGTATCTACTGTTAGTGTAAAAAGGGCCAATATCCTGGAATAAATACAATATGATAAACATAAACCTAATAGAGGCCAATCTCAGTATAACCTTAGTGGAAAAACCTAATGTGCATGTAATTTGGTATTTTCTGGGAATGGTAAATGGTTATTTTTTCCTAAAAAAAAAACAAAATATGTTTTTTTACTATAAAAGTATCAGTAGAAAATAAAATATTAGAACTAACAATAGTTATCTATAATAATAATGGAATGCAACTTTCTTTAATTTTAAAAGAAACAATTTTATTATAACAATTTAAAGATTCCAAAATATATCCGAAAATAACTGACCAATACCAAGCTTAATAATTAACTTTAAGGGTATAGATCAAAAAATACTAGATAACATTTTAATTGTGCTTAAATTCAACTTCTAAGAATCTGAAGAGGTCAAATTAGTAACACGAATGAAAAGTTATCCTTTGCATAATATAAAAGCATATAGGTTAAGCTTAGAGAAATTAAAACGTTTGTACATTTTTGTGCAATTTAAAAGATTATCATAAAATTATGAAAGATGTATAAACTACTCCAAAAATCAAAAAGTCTAAAAAAGTATTCGAACTGTCAAATTTTACTGATCAATCTAAGAAATATGTGTACTTATTGATGCGATATTATAGGTCTGTTCCAAATGAAAATAAAACCGTACAGTTACGATGCATACGCATTGTACAATTATGTATTAACTTTTTGTCTATTGCGTATGAATTGCAAATGTACTATTTTATTTGTATCTAGAACAAATCTATATTTTATCTGTTATAATTTTAACTTTAGTTAATAGTGTTGTATTACAGTTGATTTTGAGGTGAAAGCTGATAGTAATCATATTTCATAGGTTGTTCAATATAATTGAACATATTATAACGATTAACTGATATAAGATGTGCAATATAATAACCGTAGCAAATTCCTATTTATAAAATTTGTCATAATTTTTAGTTATGAACGTAGAAGTAAAAGATTTTTATCGCTGGTGTAAACAAATAAATATCAAAAATAGTAAAAATGAATCCGACTCATATTATCCTTATTGTGTTTTGAGTTTTTTTTACATTGATATAAGTTTTAAGTTTGTTTTAGATAGAATAGTATAGATCAGTGGCACCCAAACTTTTTTGGTCTTTAACACCCTTTCTATATTTTTTTTCACAGCATCCCAAGTCAAAACAGTGATCTATCTCAGGGCGAACTTTATGTTTTTTTTTAAATTTTTCTCAAGCATTAATGTACCTAAATGCCTTACATCTTTAACTATGTGCCATTTTACTAAATAATAAAAATTTCAATTAATACATCATGATTGGAATTTCATTAGAAAGACAAATTTAAGTTGGACAAAAGAAAATTTTTATGACACCCCTCAAGCACAGTTGGGGAACCACTGTTATAGCTAGTATTCAGAATAAAGTTGTGCTAATCGATTGTATTTAAAACATGCTGAATGAAAACATTTTGAACGATCATAATTTTATAGACTAATTTTTTCGTTTGTTTTTTTCTTTTTATAAAAACTTTTACGACTAAATTTGCATTTATAACAAGCTGATAAATATTTAAAAGAATTTTGACCTATTAATAAAGGAAGCTAGTTAACGGGAAATGATTGTTAATAGTTTTCAAATAAAAAAAAATTGGCATCATTCAAAATTTGAATTTCAAAATCATTCAAAATATTAACTTTCAAGTGCATATAAATCATCACGTAGCCAGGCAGCATTCAATGCCCCAAATTACCTTCAATAACCCCACGGCCATTACCGTCTGTCGGTTTGTCTTCTGACTCTTCCTCAACCTTGTCATCCTCTTCATCATCGTCATCGGCCTCGTCTTCCTCTTCATCCGCTTCTTCTTCATCTTCTGTTTTATTTGTATCTTTTACGTCACCATCTCCCGTCAATTTCAAGTCCGAAAAAAACGAACTGACACTGTCGGTTAAAATATCTGTGAGTTCTGAAATGATATTCGTTACGGTTGTCGATATGGCGCTTGGCTTGTCTTCGTCTTTGGCCCTCGCTCCGGAACTTCCAATTTTCCGCTCATACTCCTGATCAGCTTCGGCTGTAAGACAAAATATATAAATCAATACAAATAATCGATGCATTGGTAATGCAGTGATTAAATAAAAAGCTGGTCGCACTTTCCCGCATCCATTACACTGAATGGCTTGCAGACAAACCAGTTTTTCAATTATGGTCAATTGGCGATGTGCTTAAAAATTTCTCCTCGACGACTAAGTGTCACAATTCGGATGTTTATGCCGTTTCCGTTAAAACGTGGAACGACAATTGCCACCTAAACATATCTTAGATGTGATGCACGCGTTGCACCAAAAGACTGTTATTACAATCAATTCGTTAACCACAGCGAGAAATGAGATGAACAATTAATAACCCGGATACACAAACATTCATTTTTCTTCATCAGTTTCATGATCCGTTTATTTTCGTTTCAGTTATTTATGCGTTCAGAATACAGGCTGAGAAACTTAAACGTTTCATATGCATATTAAAATGTATCTTCGAGATGAGATATACGAGTAAAAGTTCTCATTTCCAGAAGAAAGAGGAGAAACCTGTCTCGGGTTATTTGGGCGATGAAACGATTGTTTCAGGTTAAATGAAATGAATTTTTTGTGTGACCGAATTATCAAAACCAGTTTTATGTAAAAATTTAAAAGATGAATTAAGTTTGTGTGCTTATTAAAATTCAACTGGGGAAAGTTATAAAAATTTGGCAGTATTAAACCAATTTATTATACCTTCGTTTCTACAGCAGTTCCGAATTAGTTCAGAACCATTTGTTTGTACATTTTGTAATACACAATTAGTTTTGAACCAATTCATGATTGCTGTAGAAACACAAATTATGTAAACATTGATTTTATATGGAAATTAAAAACAAATACCTACAGCGAAATGTGCTTATTATTTATTGCTACTATATTGCTTCTTTATGAAATCAATGATTAATGAGTAAATCGCCATAAAATTTTATTATTAGAAAATTGACATAAATCTTACTATTGACTTATTCTAAAATTTATTTCTTATTAATGACCATGCGTTTTTTAATAAGCTTGTTAATAATGCTGTTATCACCTTCATACAATTTTCCAGTGACAACTTTCGCTCATCATTAGAGCATAAAACTGATCCATTAACGTCACGAATGTACCATTCAAATATCAAATTATTAAAAGATACTTTTTCCTTATAGTAATTAGAATAAATTAATTATGGAACATAGTTTCACGCAACTAATAAGTTTTCTTTTTTATGATTATGATTGAGAAGATTTTTTTTAAAACGGTCGAAGAAAATTCAGAGCATCGTATTCTGGGTCAATCAAACATTTAATTTAAAAAACTACCTTTATCATGGTATTAGTAAGATTGAACAGAAATTCGGGTCCAAAGAATTTTTTAAAGTCTTATTAAGTATAGCTCTATTATTCTCTTTGTATATCAATAATTAAATTAACCAATACAATTCTTTTTAAATTGTCAAATCAATTGAATGATTTCTAAATTAAAAAAATTCTTAATTAGATCTATTGAGCTTTGTTTCTTCAAGTTAATTCAATCATTTAAGTGTGTTAGTAATTAAAAATTAATTTTGGAAACTAAAAAAGTTAAATAATTTGACTAGAAAATGTCTTCAATCGAAACTTATGAATATTTATCGATCTATTAAAATCTTATTTTAATAAAGTTTTAAATAGAACTTCTTTAGATATGTGAGGAATGTTTGATTTCAAATAATTTTATGGAAATTAAAAAAGATGCATTAACATAGATTTTTATTGTTGAGCTAAATTTCTGACAGAAAAATGAACTGTTCATTTGTCGGTTTTATAAGTAATGGTTATTTAATTCGTTATGGAGATAATCATTTTAGTTTTAATTGAAGTCTAATTAGGAAATGATTAATTAAATCAGAAGATGAGAAATTTGTTGTTAGTCACTAAGATGATGAAAATGTTACAGTTTGAGAAATTGTATGTTGATAATTTTTTGAATTATTTACGTCTTTGAAGGCGATATCTAACTGTTAAAGGATATGTTCATTATATAAGTGAACAATGTATGTATTGTATGTAATGTATGTAAGATATTGATCACGATTGTGTGTTGAACTTAACGGATTTTGACCGGAAATATTGAGCTGTACATGGCTAAGAAGGGAAATGAAAAAAATGGCTAACAACTTTCAAAAAACAATTTTTTGCAAGTTTATACATAGATAGCTAATTTTTGAATAAGGTTTCATTACCTAAAGTTTCAATTCGTTGTATTTCCAAAGCGCGGCTGGCCCGTTCGAAAAAACATTCCTGTCGATGATCCTTATGAAATACACATTGAAAAACACTTTTAACCGAGTCCAAAACAGAAATTTGATTTTGCGACCCGTCTGCACTAGATAAACACAAAAAACTAACTACAACCACATAGGTTGTAACATTCAACAAAAATCGATTCATTTTTATTACAATTTGTCTTTAAGTTCAAAATAAACAAAAAAATCTTCAACAACTTTTTATTAACTAACTACAGAAGTTTTTTCATTAGCACATGGTTTTGTCGTAAGTGTGGCCAGCGCGATACCTCATTGTTGCGTCGAGATTTTGGTGAAGGAATTATTAATTATTAACGGTTTTCGACTCTCAGCCACTCGCCAAGCCTTGACTTTGACTTGTAAAGAGTTTGAATGACCGTGAACCACGCGAGTTTTAAGGTTTATATACGAACTCACATCTTAGTGACCTACTAAAGAACTCGATACGTTTTATAGTATTAGTTTTTCGTTTCAATACCTACAGCCGGCATTGGGTAGATAACGACTTGAATTGGATATACCATGATATCAAACCATTATATTTTTTTCTTTGAAGAAATGAACATTACATGAACAGACAGGAATTTTCTATTTCAAACAGTATTTAAAGAGTGTATAAATTATAGCTTGTTACTTTTTGATTCTTTCACTACGAAGACATCTAAATATAAGAATTAGTGTTATTTAAATTTCTCACATAAACAATCAATTCATTACCTATCTCAAGAAAATTATAGATCTTATCATCTAAGTATGTATATGAAATGTGCTATTTGTAAAATCCTTTATAACTGCAGGTGATCACAACCTGAGGTTGCAAATTGACAGTCAAATTACTCTCCTCTTGAATTAAATATAAATAGATTCAAAGAAAATCGATATTAATTATTAATAATAATTAACTGTTAGTTATTGATAAGCTAAGCTAATAGGAAGATCGTTTTCAGACTTATGATAAAGACCTAAAGCAACTTCTCTTAACTATAGTATATATCTCTGTCATGATTTTCAAAGGCCAAAAAAATTACTAAATTCTTACTATAAATGAGTAAAGTATGAGTTAATTAAGCACGTTTAGACGTTTAGTCACTAAATTATGACTTCTTTAGCTAACTCAAAACAAGCACCTAATTAAGCCATATTTAATTCAGTGACAAAAAATTTTTTTTGGGTGTTTTAAGTCGCTTTAACATCTCAGGTCATATCACGACTGTCTACACACAGAAAATTTTTGTAGGCCATGTAAATCTTAGACTTAAATCTTTTATCTAGGGATTTGACGGGGATCGAACCCAGTACCACTAACGCATGTAGCAGATAAAGCAAACTGCTCTAACCACTGCGCCACTAAATGGACTGACAAAAGGTTTTAACACAATAAATCATTTTTAATAGATATATTTAATAATCAATTAAAATGTACTTTTTGCATTGTATTTACCCATTATGGTGTATCTTGATTCAAGAACAGCTCATTATTTTAATCAAGAGATTAAAGTGAAGAAAAGAGCTTAATTTAATTAAAAATTAATCAAATAGGGAGAGTTGTAGGAAAGATTTCAACGATGGTATAGGCTAGAAACCTTATATATAAGGTTTACTCTTTAGGTTCTCTTTACCAGCGTTGTGAAGCCGGAGCCTGGAGCCTGGAGCCGGAGATTTACAAAATTATTATGTGATAGAGCCAAAGGCTCCGATCTAAAATAATTTAAAATTTTAAGGACAATTTTCAACATTATTAAAATCAATTATCTTTTTTAGAATCATTTATTTAACTATTTTTATGGCACTTGCTTACTTTCTTACTATAACAGTATCTAAAATGTTTAAAAAATATTAATAAATGTCTATAATTTATAAACATAAAACAAAATACCAACTGATTTTATCTAAAATTAATTTTTAAAAAGAAAATCTAAATTTAAACATTGTAAGTAATGGAGACAGTGGCGTAAATAGCAGCGCTGTGGAGCCGGAGCCGAAGTCAGTAAAACACCAAAAGCTGGTGCCGGAGCCAGAGCTAATCAATTTCGATATGGCTCCACAGCCCTGCTCTTTACTTCCATTTTTTTGAATATCTATTAGGTATTTTCAAATTTGAAATATTTATTAAATTTATTATAACCCCGTTTGTCTTAACACTTTTTATATTTATCTATTAAGTAGAAGCAATATTTTACCTCAGAAGAAATACTTTAGCTATCATTCAATTAAATACTTGTAGAGAGCCTATTGACGTTGCCCACCTGGTAAGGTCTGATCTTGGTAGTCCATCTCCTTCCGCTCAGCAAGATCTCGGGAATATACTGGACCCAGAAGTCTTTGGTTTCAAACAAATATGGAAGTCAATAAAGAAATCACCCTACTGTCGACAGATATAATTTTCAACTTTTAGGTCATCATACCAGCCAACCAATAAGTCGCTAAATAAACCTGCAGTCGAAGCGACTACTTATAATTTTAAACTAAAAAAAAAATTAAAGCACTTATCAGAATTAGTTTATTTGGTTTATATCTAGGGATTCATCAAGTAAAATATCTGGACATTTTTTTTAATGAATTGAGTTTGAAATTTTGACTTAAAAATGAAATAGCTTGCAAGGTTAATGCTTAATTTAATTTAATATGTTATTCCTAATTTTTGACTTGAGTTGAGTTTGATTTTAAATATTAAATTTAAGTAGCTAAAAATCAAGTGAAGCGGTAAATTCCTAGTCATACTCCTGCCCATATTTAAATTACTTTTCAAAATTTTTTGGATCAAACAATAAAAATAAAAATTGAAACATTAACATAATATACTTAAGTATACCTATGTATTAATTTTTGTAGGTAATAAAAGTACATACTCGTAATTTATACCTACTTTTTGAAGTGTTTGTAACTTTAATAAATTATGTGACCTATGATGTTTTAAAGATATTTCTATAGACCATACTAAGATTAATGAATGCATATCAACTAGAAGGATCTATGTTTATTATAGATATTTATGACAAGTTACACTGAGCTCCATAATTAAAAAAAAATCTTTTACTATGTCTTCAAACAGGCAGATTATGTGATAAATAATTCCGCTTGTTTTGTTAAAAAAGAAAAAACAAAAATGGCATGCCATCGATGTTAATAAAATTTTTACTACATTGACTGATAGATCGATTGATCTTCTCTAGATCCAATAAGTTTCAATTCATATACCATAAATAGAAAACTGTTATGTCCTACTATTTAATAAACATTGGTAATTCCTATTTCTGTCATACTAAAAAAATATTTCTCTACAACATTGATGTATCTAATTTCCATTTTTGATTTTGCAAAATGCACTTTATTAGTTGCTAACAAATTAAATATGCACTTTGTACCTGAGAGAAATGATCGTAAAATGTTGGAATTACTTACGACTCGAAATTTATGAATAATTCAAAAAATTGCTTTTTACCGTAAATGAATTAGAAATGGAGTAGAGGTTGGGTTTAAATTCTAAAAATTGACATTAGCTGATGAATATGTAGGATATTGCCTGTAGCATAATGCGTTTGATGAATATTTTAAATATAAATAGTACCTGTTAATAATTTTTTTACAATACTTATTCCAAGTTAATTTTTTGCCTAAAAATCGTATAGTAAATATCAATCCTACACAATTTGATTTTAATAGAGAACACAAACAATTTAAGTACCAAACAATGATTCAAATAGGTTTTATTGTCATAGCGTAGATAACGGCATTTTCTTTTCCTCTCCATTGCTATCAACTTAATTTAAATGCAAAAGTCAGAGGAGTGGCCACAAACAATTTAGATCATTTTTTTGCTGATAAAAATATTCAAATATTTTGCCATCAAGTTCCGAAAACCTACAATTCCTTTTTCAGATTTTCAATTACGAAAAGTTCAGTGATATTCACAAACGATGAGCCCTCTTTTTAAGATCATGTCCAGTCGTGGTCACAGACTATGAGGACGATCGCCAGTAACGACGTTTAATGACCGCAAGTTTGCATTAAATTTTTTATGACCCAAATCAACAGTGATTCAATAGCTAACGGATTTTTAACAAGGAAAATTATTTATTTTTAACAACTAGAAAATTATAGTTATACACACACTCCTTTTCCTTATTAATAATAAAATTAACTCAAGTAATTTAAATAATTACTGAGCTTAGTAATTAATCACTTACAAATAAGTAGCTCTAATTGATTTAGATATGCAGATAATTGAATACTCAAATCATGTCTCAATTCATATATAAAATCATTAAAATTGAGAACATTCATAAGGATAGCTCAAGGCACTAACCCCTTGCCCTATATTAAAGGTTTAGTTGATAGTCTTTAATTAAAAAAAAAATAAATTATTACTTTTTTACCAAATTGTAGATAAACATGGTGTTAAGACATGGAATTTCATAGAAGTTTTCGTGCTGAGATTTTCAGTTATATTTCTCATTATTGTCGGTGGCATTAGCATAGATTATTACTCGAATATTACAATTTAGATAACGTAACATTTAAATATTTTTGAAAATTTAAATGGGATTAGTAAAATAAATTATCAGAACTGACTAAATATTTCAAAACAAAGTAATTAACTACATAATTTAGGTGCTTCATTAAAACTTATTAGATTTTATTCTATGATTATATTACTACGATCAAAATGTACCTTTTAAGGTAAAAACTTTTATAATTATAATAGGGTTCAATCAAATACATCTTTAGATAACTTAAGTTAATTGTTGTCGATAAAAACTAAAAATTATAAAATGTTTAGTTTTTCTTATTTTTACTGATTGGCCCACTTAAATTAATCATAGATTGATGTAAGTACCAAATTCTAATAAAATAGATATTGTGAGAATAATTTTAAATTATGGTTTCAATATCCAAAATCTGTGTGTATCCATAATATGTGTTTAGTATTTCGCGATAGGAAATGTAGTACAACATTTAAATTAGCATTGATGTTATAATTGATTGTTAGTTGTTATGAAAAAGACTTCTATTGACATTTATTTATTGAAGCTTATAAATAATGTTCATCTGAACCGTATGTTTACTGATATATGTACCAGGTACTGATTTACTTAGGTATGTCTGACAAAGAGCCTTTGTTGTACATGATATGCGTCATATCTTCAGTTTTTTTTTTTATATTTTTGAATGAAAGCTTGTAAATTATATGCGTTAAAACGAAACAATTTGAAAAAATCATAATTTATATATATACATCAGAGGCGTGCGGTCCATACATGCTGTTGATGCGGCGCATGCCTTTGGATTGTAAGACGATCTTAAAAATTGAATATATTTTATGATTTATTTATTTCATTTTTAATTTACGTAATTGCATTTGTAAAATCATTCTAAAAATGATATATTTTTATCATTTATAAATTTTTTAATTTACGTAATAATGAAAGGTATCACTCATAAAATTGGCATAGCTTACCAAATAAAATGAACGGCAAAAGCCGAATGAATGCGTTGGCGATAGTAGCATGCGATTGTTTGCTTCGAATAGGTCGCGCATGCGCACTAGTACGGTCGAATACTATCTCTCTCGGCATTTAACATAGCTGATTAACGGTCTGCAGATGCGTTTGCCGTTTTGAATCTAAACAGTGAATTTAATTGTTACTGATACTTTTCGTAAGTTATTTTGAATTATTGACCCAAAGGCCACACAAATGTTTTGTTCTTTAGGATAAGAACTATTTTTGTGGTTTTTAAATACATTATATGATGCGGTTGTTGATGATTTTTGTAAGAAGGAGCGTCGAATAAGGCTAATTTAAAAAAAATTAAACACCAAAAAAGAAACATCACGTTTATCAAATATAAAATTAATTTTAAAAAATGTGGTTCTTATACCCCCCCCCCCCCACTTCTAACCGCATGCCCTGTTTCCAAAGGCACCGCACGCCACTGATATACATATATACATTACACATATTCAAACGTTTAGAAACCAACAACTATCCGTGACTTCATACACGTAACGTAAAATTAAAAAAAATTATAAGAACAGTTTTACTTTGTGTAAATACTTAAGCCTTTGTATTTGAAGAAACTAAAAAGATCAATTATTTAAACAAAAGCAGAACTTTCGAAAACTTCATCAAAAATTGAGCACATAATTAGTACTTACATAATTTTTAAAAAAATTCAGTCGTATAAAAAAATAATTTGTTTTTCGTCAAAATGAACGATTAAAGTGTAAAAAAGTATGAACAGCTTAAAATAAATAAGTATACAACTAAATAATAGTGTTTCCTAAACTTTTGACATATGTGTTGATAGCCCTTTTTTGATTTTTGTAAGCGCTGAGTACCCCTTGTCAAAAATGACTGGAATCACTCTCGTCAACAAGCATAGTGCAACAAATATCCTCAGCTCCATGCGTACCTCCATCAAACTCTTTCCGTACCTCTGGGCTACACGTACCACACTTTGGGAAACACCGGCTATTAGTGGGGAGTACACAGGGTTAAAATTAATTTGTTTAATAGCCTAAAGCCTGGTCAGAGGTTGTAAAAATGACCAAACATTTTATTTTTAAGGTCACAAATATATATTAAGAAAATGGATCTTGAGGACAATAGAAGCTCATTGAGGCTCCTGGGTGTTCTGGAGGAAATGTAAGCTAACCCAGTCAACACAACAGTTGTCGCTAAGGACAGAAATATTGACGCAGCATTAAAGAAACATTAAAAAAAGGTAGCGAATTGTATCATTTGAGATTAGCCTATTCAAATAATAAACTTTCAGCTTTATAGTAAGAGTAGTATTTATAAATAAAAGCAAGAGTGCATTATATTTTTAATGAAAACGACCGAAATAAGTAAGTTTCAACAATAACTGGATAATGTCGGCACACACCAAATACAGTAGTGAAAAATTTAATATAGGTACTTCATAAAATTAAACATTCGAATCTTTGCCGGTAGGTATATTATAGATTCGTTCCAGTTAGTATCTCTTGTACGTTAACGCCACGGCATATCTACCCTTATAGCTTAGTTTTGGGAGTTTTTAAGCAATATCTGTTCAAAACTAAGTATTCGTATTACTAGTTCAGATTTGTACAACATAAAATTAAAAGTTCATCTGGTACACAAACTCACCCGTCCGGAAGCATTCGCAGATTATCAGGAACGCTATTTTACTGTTCATGTGCGAAAATGTATGGTTGTTATTGAAATGGAACGAACCCCCTGACAAACACAAATAAGTTTTACTGAGCGTAGGAAGAAATAAGTGTTCAGATGATTATGTGTCATAATTTATGGCTCTAAACAATTCCTATTACAGGAGTAGCGTCTGGATACGAGCAGAAACTTACCACTTGACTTGATTTTTAAGCTATTTGACTTGATTTTGGCTTAAACTTAAGTCATAATTAAGTCAAATGTTAATATTTAATAACCAAAGGACCAAACATCCTAAAGGATATTTCATTTCATTAATATTAGACTCCGTTTATTTCACAAAAAGTTTAAATATTTGACCTAATGAATCCTTAGATAGAACTACGAAACGAAAATATGCCTCTCAAGCAGCTTTAAGCTTGTTACATTTTATAATTTATTAAGAAAGCAATGGCATAACAATAATAAAACGTTCTTTACAACCAAATGCAGATATTAAAGCAAGGCATTATTATAGATAGGTACTCAAAGTATTTTAATAGTTAATTAAAGCAATAACTTAGTTTGTATAACTTGAAACTTTTTTTTGTTATGTGCTAAGTAGTATGTTCGTGAAATATATTTTAGGAATTAGGTCACTCAAATAATTCAGTATTGTATATCTATATATGTTTAAGTTTTATATTTTAATATTGTCCAATTCCCAAAGTGGCCTTGATCGAACCTCCAAAGGTTGGCGACGACCTACAAAGTTCATACTAGTCAAAAATTGAGGACTTATAAGTTGTAAATAGGGATCAACGAGTATACTCGCTATTAAAAGCATATTTGAAATTGATGAATTTGCAAAATATCAATATCATGTTAAAGCATGAAAAAGCATAGTAATCGTAGACGAAACAAAAAAAAAATGGAGTCTTCTGGCTGGGTATGGGCTACCTTGGTTGGTATGGGCTAAAGATTTTTTAAACTTTAATAACTAAAAAAAATGAAAGGATGAAACTGTAAAACTTTGCATGGAGCACAAAACGCCAAAGGACTTAACAGTTTTGTAACAGTCACATAAAGAAAGAATGTTACGTAGTTATTACATTATTATTGGACGTTTGGTGTTCACTGAGTTAATATTAACAAAGATTAAGAAACTGTTTGACTTGATTGAACAAATATCTATCAATTTTTATTTTTGGCAAATTAAAACAAAAATATTTTTCCCTAGTTTGTTTTAAAAATTTAAATATTAAAATTCATAGAACTCCAGAAATCAAATTCCACGATCAAAAGAAAATGTTGTACTCTACTTATACTGATTTTTATTATTACATTTTTTACAATTGATTCATCTTATTCTTAATGAAAACTTGTAATTATATTTTGATTAATAAATACATTCAAATTTAATTAAAATTATTGTTTTAAACTTCTTACGTATGTTGTAGAAATAATCAGAACAAATTTTTATGAGTGATAGCTTTAAATTATTTTCTCACAAGTCATTTTTTTTTTTTTTTTTATTAATTGAACAAAACTATAAGAGAATAGAATGTTCATTCAACTATTATTAGATAAAAAAAATTGCTTGAAGATGCTTAATTATTTATGATTTGTATCTTTAACACGTGTTAATAATAAACTTCTTCATAATCATGTTATATAAAACAATTCCGTGCCATTAATTAATAGTAAAAATTATATTTTGAATGTTGTGTGAATTAACAGCAATTGATTTCTTTTGATTAGCTAATTATAAATGATAATATTACTAAGATAACAACTTCAACAAATAAAATATTAACCTCATCATAGCAACTTAAATCATTTATTTTCTTAATCCCAATTACACGTCAATGGATTATTTGAAAGGCTTTCTGAGCGACCACGGCGTTTTGCATTCATGTTATTCAGGTTGATGTGAGTAATCTTTGACCCTAAAGATTTTCTAAAGTAGCACTTATGTAGGTAGTTTGAAAAAATACGGATATGAGTGTGTAAATTTATCCGGAAATTATTTCGATTAAGAAAATTCCATTTGAAACAAAAAAAAAACAAAATGTTAATTAGTCAAAAGTATATTTGTTTCAATGGGAAATTTTGATCATTGTGCATATATCCGTATCTCAAAATTAAATGGCTCCGGTCAGTGTTGCGTTATAATTTTAGTCACTAGACCAAATCTAGGTCGAAGAGAATTTAAATTTTAATTAATTAGATATAAATTTTATCGCGTTGTTGACTGATTAGTTATCTTATAAGTTCATCTAATGCTTTCATTTTACGTAATAGTTAACGTAGTATTATTTACATAAGTTACCTTGTAGATATAGTGTTTGCATGAACAGACAAATGTACGGAAAATTTCTATTCGTAAAAAGGTTTTTTTTTCCAAACAAAAACCATTGATTTAACTTCATTAATTTTTGACGACAGGTGTTGAAAGGAGAAAATTTTTTAAGTGTATCCAAATTCTGATGATATTTTTTTTTTCTTTGAATGATGTAAAGTAGGACGAACAAATGCGAAAAACGTTATTCTTATCTTTTATAGCTAGAAATGAACCCAGTAAGAAAGGTTTTTGAGGAAATATTTTTATTACATCTTTGGTAATTATAGTTATTATATTCAGACATATGGCTCTTGAGATTAGAATTAACCTTAGGGTTTCACATAGGGGGTCTAAAACATTCAATCTTGGTTAAATTTAATAAATGTAAGTGACTATTATTTTAAATTGTTTTTACGAGAGACACATTTATCTGTTTAAGGCCACAAAAATTTAAGTAAAATATTTGAAAAAATACAACCGAATTGAGAACCTCCTTCTTTTTTTGAAGTCTGTTAAAATACAATGGAACATACTGTTTTTGAAGATAGTAGATATTATCTTAAAAGATCACTTTATGTGTCTATCGAGACCGTCTTTTCAGAAACGAACGAAGCTATCAAGTTGAAATGGATATTAAATACCGGGGCCGTAACTAGCTTTTTGTGAGTTCTAGTCAGACTTCAGACTTTCAAATTGGCCCCTAAGTTATCCTAAGTTAAGTTAGTAAGAAGAGACAATATTTACTTGTCCTCTTTTAGCTTCCTGTGTTTGGGTGGATTATAATTTCCCAATTTTGAACCTTTCCTGATCCTGACCCAATCGTTCTGAAATTTTGCAAACATATAGTATTCGATTTCAGTGATAGTATTTATTTAGTATTAATTTAATTAAAATTTTTCGATTTATATTAAGTGATATAGATATGTGTAAAGGCTAAAAAGTAGAAAATAAAAATATATTAAAAAAACTTTTTAAAACATGTCTTCTTGTAAAAATGCAATAAAAAGTATAAAATAAATTTTAGATTGAAATTCACAAAGTGAAGAGATATTTAATTCTAAATTTATATAGCCGTTAAAGTTCAAAGTTATAGGCAAGACATGAATTCATATGTCAAATTGATCATGTTATTGATCATCGCGATTAGAGGATAAGGGTGCTCAGCTTATCTAATTGATGTTGAACGTTGTGAATAGATTTTCACCCTTGTCTTCTAAACATCATGATGATCAATTTGACATACGAATTCATGTCTTGTCTATAGAGATTACAGAATGCCGGGAAAATGTTAATACCGGTATTACAAAATATCAGTGCTGAGATCCCGGTATCAATACCGGTAGATATTAAAATTAAAAAAAATGTTTATGTTGTTTTATTTATTAATAATTCAATAATAAATAATTCATAACAATATGAATAAATAAAAACAAAAATGATAATACATGTAAAAATTGAACTTTATTCACAGTACCTATAGTTTTATAAATTGTAAAATAAATAAGGGTTTTCAGTTTAAACACCGATAAACAGCATACACTACATTTCTGATTCTAACTAACATTTTTTAACCAGAAAATGGGCACGCAAAAAGCACAGTGTATTTAGCGTTTCATCTCCTAATCTTGATCGGATTTTGGATCAAAATTTCCATTGAAAACCTTTTCTTACTTTCGACGCTTGTGGGTGATATAGTGCGGAGGAAATCGTAGATCGATTGAAGGATATTCCCTGCATCCTCGTAAAATTGCAGTTCCATTATAACGTTGACCATCAGAGTTTTAGTATATGTATATTGGTATATACAGGGGAAATATATAAAATTAAATACCGGTATTCGAAATTGTAATACCGTTAATTACGGTTTTAGAAAAAGTGGTCCGAAACCCGGGATCTCGGATATCGGTATTGAAACCACTAGTCTTGCCTAACTTTAAATATTAACAGCTATGTAAATTTGGAGTTAAATATCTCGTCACTTTGTAAATTTTAATCAAAAATTTATTTTCTATTTTTTAATGCATTTTTAAAAGAAGACAAGTTTTTAAAAATTATTGTTTTCTATAGCAGGATAAAGATAAAGGATAACAAATTGAAATCATCTTGTTTCATTATTAATTGACCGATGGTACGAGTACTTATATACAATTACGATTTGCTTTTCTATTTTGCGGAAGACTTTCATCCCTTAAAGTAGAACAATTTCATACGTCTGTCTCCAGTGCCTACGTGGGAAATTAAACGCTATGTATCGTTAATAGATGAAGAAAGTTGTTTGGCTTTGAGTTAAAATACGCGACTTGTTCGGTTTCTATATATCCAGCTACATGTAACTGGAATGGGATCAACTCGATATTCTACACTAAGTAATTAACTCGTAAATTATTTATATTCAATTTTACTATTAATTGGACTAGAAATTTTGTATTCGCTATATGATACACCTGGAATTTTTCTAGTCAGTTTTTTTCTTGTTAATTTTCATTGCCAATATTACCTACTACCGGTATGATTTTCTATAAATATACTGTCTACTATCTGATAGATATCTAACTAAATGATTTTTCTTTTTTATGTCTGTTTTTTTGTACGACCTGGATTTATTGCTAATAAAAATAATTAATTAAATCAAAACAGTATACCTATGTTGAATACAAACTATACGAGTCGAGTTTTAAACGTTTTAAAATGCGTCTCATGAAATTGTTTAGGTTAATGACCAATCTATCAATTTGCAACTTGTTTGCGTGCAATTTTTTGAAATTTTCATGCAGCTAAAATATTGTTATATTAATTTAAAACCTTATTTTTAATGGATAAAATTACACGAGCGAAAATATAATAATAATAATAAAAAAATCTACTATAACTTTGTAATAATGAGAAAATTTACTTTATTTCAATCTCATTAGCATAAATATAATTAGCAAAAATATCGGTTGTTAATATCTAAAAATATAATTTATTATAACTAATTTATTTAGCATTTCTTCATTATTATTGCTATTCTATCTCCATTAATGAAAGACTTTTAAATTAGTGGATTATTACGTTTCATTGAAATCGTCAAATAATCAACTACCTAACATAAAATCAGTATGATTATACCTGTTGAACCTGTTATGTATTGTCAAAACAAACTTTTAATACACTTATCTTGAAATGAATTACTTCACTTACATTTTACACAAGCATGGAATACGAGTATAGTGTATACTCATAGTTATATACTCAAGTTTTTGTATTTAAATTGCATTAACTAGGAACGTATATTGGCAAAAAGGGTGAATATTTGGAAAGAACTAAGGGTATAGGTGTGATGAATTTGCCCCCGGAAGATATATAAACAATACTTGGAGGATTTGTAGGTATTAATGAAATAATAAGTTCCATAAAGTTTCAGATCCTTATCGCAATTGGGTTTTTTGAGAAAAAGCAAAATTTGTAAAAGTATTTTGAATAAGTTCAAAATATGTGAATAAGCAATAAAAAATTAAATAGCCACTTTATACATCTCTATATAGGTAAATGAAGTCAATATTTGGGTACAGAGTGGTTTAATTTTTTTTGACTATTACGTACCATTTTTTTAAATTTAAAAAACTCATATTTTATAGAAAAATGGATAGATATGATTGGAAAAAAAAATTGTTTGGTAAATGTGCCAAATGTATCATGGTTAAAAATTTAAATTAAATAAAAAACTCCATTTTTTGTAAGGACTTTATGAACTCACAACGTTTTTAGTTGTTTCCCTTATCACTATCAACTTCAAAAACATATCAAAAATTTAGATTTATAATTCACGCATTCCGGGGTTCCGATCAATAATTCACCATACTTATACCCCTAAGGGCGTTTATCAAAGGTTAAAGCCTAAAACACATTGCATTCATTGTTTCTATTTTTACTAATTCATAAGAAAAAAAAAATTATCTTAGCTAGCAAATCAACAATGGTTTAAATATTTTAATTCAAGCGATTACATTTTCAAATACATATCTGTTAAACGGCCAAATTTAATCAAGATGTGAACTCAAAATTTATATAAAACAATGTCTCTAAGCTCATGATGAATGTTGAAAATATAGCACCATAAGACTTCAAACACAAGACATTGTTGAGAGCTTTTAATGTTGGATTTGTTATGAACTTAACATGAATATGAATTTAACATGGATAGACTAAGACGCTAAAAATTCCTTTGGTAATAATCATTTTTTTAAATGATGACTCTATATGCTGGTGGTTCTAGGCTAGGGTAGAAAATCCAAACATTTTTAGTCTTTGGTAATCTAAGTCTATACGGTAAAAATAACTACGAACGCTTAAATAAAAATAGTTTTGATAAATCATATTGAAACTTTATCAGAAAATCTTGAAGATTAGTAAACTCCATCAACCATAGTTTCGTACTCAACGTGAAAAAAAAACAATGTAAGGTATAGATTTCTTCTCTGGGTCAGATTTTTTTTGTGGCAGCTTTTTAAAAGAAGCTTAGTTACGAATTTCCAAATTAATGCAATTAGTGCTAAATAATGCCCTTTTTAATCTATACTGAAAGTATACTTGTATCACTTAAACTTTATATTTCAAATTTTATTATCCACATCAATTTTTATCAACTACTTTCATCGCATTTATTTAAATATCAAGAAATGTAAACAAAGCGCACACAGCACTTTGAAAGCTTCAATTTTTTTGTTAAGTTTTGATTATTCTGCATACTTAGCACTTTTAAACTACATACCTATTTGTATTATAATATTTATAATGTTAAAAGTATTTTTTTTAGTACTTACTGTTGAATGGGATCGTTTCTATCGTTTCTTTGAACCATTAGAATGTTGAAGATATGCAAACAAAATAACTTTGATGTACAATAACATAAGTTATATCATAAAGTAAACGAGGTACTCGTCTGTGTATTAATATTTACTATATTGTCAGTTACAAAAACTATACATTATAATAATAAATTAAATTAAATCAGTAAAACGTCCACATCATGTGTGGCAAAAAATAAATAAATTACAATTTCTTTAAATTTTTTAAAATAAAAATTCTCAAATTTTGCCCTACATTTGGTTACTGTTTATATATTATGTATTTTTTTACTCATAAATATAAGGAGTAAATAAAAAAATTTATATATCTGATTTTAAGATAAAAAATTGATTAGATTCGCTTACTTTCAAGTATCGCTGCTCATTTACGATTGCGATAAATGTTAACCCATCCTATAATTTAAGCAACTGCTATTTGAAATCTAAAGATGCTGGTGTCATATATTTTATAATTTATAGCTACATAAACAATTCGTTTATCTATTGGAAACATCTTTGCATCTACATCTGTAATAACACTATAGTTAAATTATATTGACGTATCATCAACTTGAATATTCATGAGTTATTTCCCCATGATATCACTAAAAAAAAAAATTGTAAATGCAATATCAATATAACCTATTTATTTAATGATCTTTACTTTAATGAGACTGAAGAATTTGTGTAGCCATATTGGTTCACTGTTGACAACAGGTGACTACACAAATAAAAATGCAATATTTTAAATCCGATATACCTACATTTTAATTTATAAGTATGTATATTGGTATACGTACAATATACATAAGTATATAGCTTGTATGTGGGATTATTTTATTGTAAATGTCTTTGATATACTTTGCATTTATTCTGAAAAGCATTGCTGACCTTATTAATAATACGGGCTTATATTAAAAGGTGTTATTGTAGGTGTGTCTTATCTTAGTATTTATTATAATATGTATATATTTAAAGAGAAAATTTTCAGAGAAAAGTAATAATTATTAATAAATCTATAAAAATCGAAACTCTTAGCTTTTTTTAATAACAAGAAATTAATAAATAGAGAGTAGCGGATGTCGTTATAACGATACTTACGTTAATAGAATACTTTATTGGTTGATCTAACAATAAAGGATATAGATGCCATTATAAACATAGTTGCCATTGGTCTAACTAAACCATGGAGTACCTATACCAGTGGCGTAACTATAGGGTGGCAGGGCTGGCAAAATGCCACGGGCCCCACGAGGGTTATGGCCCCGGTCCGAGAGGCCGCTACTCCAAAGGTAACCTAATATCTGAACAAAACTTAGTAAAAATTAAAAATTTTATATAAGTACTTAAAATCAATTAAAGTTCAACACAACTAATGACCACGTACAAATTCATATAAATTATTAACATTTAAAACGGGGGGCAGGTTAATATTATGACTAATTACGGGGAGGGGGGGTATTCAATGAAATGGCCACGGGCCTCGGATAGTATAGTTACGCCACTGACCTATATCTAAACATAGTTCAAGTCATTTATTTTTGTCTAATAATAATAATGTCAAAGCAAGGCCTTTATTTAAATACGTAAGTACTAGTAGCTTCCCGTGAAATATTCACTATCGTAAGTTTTAAATACCTAATGTATGATTAAAAAAAACAACTTCGTACGTCAATAGCGGGAATGGCGAGAATCGATCCGTGAACTTCTCCAATGAGAAAATATCACTTGGAACATTGAGTTATCTATAAAAAATGATTGGCAAAAGAAAGCATTAAAAAAAATTAGTTGTCTATAAATTCGGTTTACGGACGATAGTTTTACGTGATAACGTCATAAAGAAACATTGATGCAAAATTGCATACTTTTACGATTTGAATTGAATTGTTATTACTGAATTATCATTATTTTGTAAAATACAAAGAAGGAGTTAATTGGAAATTACAATTTTTTCAAAAGGAAATCAGACTGAAAATTATTAAAGAAATAAATTAAGTCCTATTAAATTGTAGAAAAAAAATTTGGTTGTCTGTAAATTCGGTTTACGGACGATAGTTTTACGTAATAACGTCATAAAGAACACCTAATTGATGAAAAATTGCGTACTTTTATGAATTGAATTATTATCACTGAATTAGCATTATTTTGTATAGATAATACAAAGGGGTTAATTGAAAATGAAAAAAATGTTTGCAAAATGAAATCAGACTGAAAATTATGAAGGAAAAAATCCATTAAATCTAATTAAGTAAATTGTAAAAGAAAAACACAAAACACGTTGTCTAGGATTCAACAATAATATCGTGACTCTCTATCACTTGTATCGCGTTCTCGCTTGCACGCACAGGCTCAAATGGAACGTGACAAAATGGACGTTCTTTTTCAGACTGGCTGCCGTAGTTCAAAATTTATAAGACGTTATCACGTCAAAACCGTCTCTGAATGCCGACATACAAACTTTTGCCTATTAATTATTATTATGATTTACAATATTTAATTAATTATAATAAATCTATTTAATAAATTTTTTTTTTTTATATTTGTCTTTGGTTATTTTGCATAAGTAGTTATCAACAAGAATCTTTTTACTTAGAAATCGAAAGTTGATGTGTCTTCATTTTGAAGAACATATTTATCTATATATATATGCATTACAATATGTCGATCCACTTCGTTTGTTTCGATTTTTTTTTTATTATCTACCTTATCAAGGTGTATATAAGTACATAAAAGATGGTACGTTAAATACATATTATAGATCAAAGTCACATAAAAATGTATTAAATACAAAACCCATAGGCAAATATATTTTATTAATTGAAAAAACAAAATTTGTACATTGCAAATTATTTTTAAACAGAACCAATTTGTAATCTTACAAAAAAAAATATTTTAGGTATTTTTATCAGTCCTTTTCGTCTCTTCTCGAATTAATTCAATAATCGGCAGATCAATGAGTTAACTTTCTCGTTGAATTTTGAGACTTGAAACCACTAGATAATCCTTTGAATTCTTCCTTTTACATAAATACTTTTAAATGTTAGGTATCAAGATTAATGAGAAATTAATCTTTCTGTCCTGTAAGCAGTTCAATTAGGTACCAAGGAGCAAGTAACTATTGGTAATTTTAAACACATATGTATCTCAACAATGGTGTTAATAAATTTTTATAGTGCCCAAAAATTGATTGTATATAATTAGAAAGTCTCAATTAATTTTTTCATTCTCCACTTAAATAACAGAGGAATTTTTATTTTGGATTTGAATAACTTTGAAACAGCTTATCGTTTAACAATCTGAAAAAAGAGATTTAAATGAAGTTTCACCCTCTACAAAAAGGTACTTAAAACAAAGTTGGAAAACATTTTTAGCTATTAATATATTTGAACTTTGATATCTTTGGAACGGTTGATCTGAGGTACTTTGTCGTAGGAACTTGTTTTGAGGAGCGGAAAATTTCCTTTTAATACTTTCTTTCAAATTATCATTACAATGAACTGTTCCAAAGTTATGAAAATAAAAAAAAACATTTTTTTCCTCTTATTTAAATGGGAAATGAAAAAATTAAATAAGACAAACTTTAATATTGATATTAAGAGCTCGTTTTGGCTGCAAAATTTTTATTTTAATATATACTACTAATTTTTGGACACCATAAGAAAAAATGTATTTATTTGAAACACACTGTATGTAAACATACTTTCAAAATTGATGGTAGATCATAGGAACTCTGCTTTTAACCATGTTAACAGAAACTGGTTTTAGCTTATTGATACCTATTATAGCCAATTTAGCTAATTAAGATTAACTTATATTAGCTAATATAGCGAAATACATAAAAAGAACAATCTAGGTAATTAATTTTGTTTTGTACAGCAATCATCTTATTTAAAACACATTTTTAAATCTTCTATATCCTACCTACTATAAAGGCAATAATAATTAAATTAAAAATTATCTCCTGAGGTTTAGTACAGTAAAATAATAGTAGCTGGTACCTTTAAATAAAAAAATCGAAATAAGAGACGTTTTTTTCAAAAAAATATTTTACTGTTAGTGTCTTTAAGTATACCATCATTTAAGACTGTTATACGATGTAGGTGTATGTTAATTAATACAGAATCTATGATTGATTTGTACCTATTTTAATCCATGAATTAATATTTCTGTACCTACCAATATCATATACACAGTCAATTATAATATTAAAACAGCAAATTGTAACTATTTTTTATTTAATTTTTCCCCGTAACTGTCCCGAATTCTTAAAATTAGCTTTCACTAACCATCTTCGCAGAAAAAGAATTACCAAACTTTGTGACCCCTAGAGAGCAGTCCAACTAAAAGATTAATTATCTACCTATTATTATTAAGAAGCACAAACCTTTTGTTCAAAATTCATTTATCAGTCTAAATATTCCAAAAGTTATCTTTACTTATTAAAATAGCTTATAAGACTAATCCTTATGCTTTTTAATCTTTATGCATCAACAATTGAATTTGTAATTACTTTCTATTTGGTGTAACCATAATCTTATTATCTCTGGTGCATAACCCAATAGGTCGAAGTTACCCCTACCCCAATTTTGGAGGGTTTCAACCCCTTATTATTACTTACTGAATCATATAAATTGTCTTCAAAAACTAATTTTCAATCACTTCGAAAGTTGTATCAAACCAAGTGCTTTCCTCTAGCTGCAGATGAATCTATTTTATACTGCAACATAGTGAAGTTTTCCAATTATGTAGAAGTGAAATAAAATTCATCCATAATTTTACGTTGTTACCAAGTCTGTTTCGTACTGTATATCAATTTACTATTATAGTACGGGTCAGCCTAGGTAACCATGTAAAATCTTGTTCAACGAAACTCTATAGTTAGTGAAAATTGTAGCTTTATAATATTGTGAACTATAATTTTACTGTCGGTCAACCCTTGTGTTTGCATAATACATCTGTTATCTGTTTATCATTAATTTGTTTATCACACTTTTAAAATTATTATTGAATTTCGACAGAGATATACAATTCAAAGGACAAATGAAGCCTGTTGCGTGCCTGTACTTCCGATTTCTTAAGCAGAAGCACGGTAGCACAATGGGCTTTAAATGTTTTAACTTCAACTATTTAAATTAAAATTCAAGTAAAATCTGGAGTCTAGGTCTGCCTCGACTTAATTTTAAAACGTTGAGTACGGCCAAGATTCTAGATAGTAGCTGATAATTTCATCTGCAATCTTTCCATCAAGAGTGTATTCTTGATTAATGGATTTTGAAGAAGCCAACATTTTTCTAGCTTATAATGAATTTTTTAGTTGACGATAGCATCATCGTTTTGTACTAAGTTTTTTATGAGTACTTAGTACATTACTGATAATGCCCTTGAAAACTATATAAAACATCTTTGTGTCTCTTCTACTAAGAGAGTAGTTTTGAAAGGGTGCCGATTTTACTTATAGGGGTATAAAGTAAAATAGGCTACGTTTCAAAATACAAAGAACCCTGACAATTCTGCATTTAATCACGACTTCATCTTCGGAGAAAGTATTAATTTGGACTTAGTGGAGGCATTATATTTTTCATTTATAAATAGTCATTGAGAATGTTATAGGAAAATCTTTTTCATTACTTATTCTAATTAATGAATGATGTAGCTGGTGGTGATTTAGAACTTATTTTAGTAAAACTAAATTTTTTATAACGCAAAAGGATGCGACCTAAAAATTTGTTATTAAGTTATTAAGAAAATATAAATGCTTTTATTCAGTAGCTAGGTCATTGTTTTGATCAGTCAAGAGTTTGGTCCTGGTAAGTGTTGTCTCGGAGTTTGGTGAGGACATTTGTTGTGGTTCTTATACCCAATTTAAAGGGATACGTAAATATCCAAATTTTATTTGAAAACTTTATATGAAAAAAGAAAAAAGCCAGCCAAAATAAAAATACAATTAAAAATAGTTACCGAGAACAGCTTGACACGGACTCAAATCCTACTCCTATTCCGCCAAAGTAGAAAAGAAAAACCTTCAAAGAAAATAATTTAATTTCAACTACGTTGACGATTAAAATGACGTCTACTGTCTACCCCTGGATCGCGAAAAAATTTTTCAAAAAAAAAATGGGGGTGGCAAACAGAAATAGTTTGCACCACACTGAGCTAAAGGATCGAGAGACTGTAACAGTAGATATAAGTACAAAAAATAAATGACAATTTTATAAATTGCGCTTAACATTTATTGCCCTTAACAAAGGGTTAAAAATTCACACTTTAACAACCAGTGGCGGAACTACAAATTTTAGGACCCCCACAAAAAAAGGCACGGCCACCAACCTTATATGAATTTTTGCTTTTCGTATCCAGCGCCCATATTTTAATTTAGCACCGATTTTTTTCATATTAGGTGTAATATTTTGTTTTGAAAACTAACATTATCCGTTAAAAATAACGACAGTTTCTTAATATCCTTGGTAATCCATGGTATTTTCATCGTTATTCAAATCAATTCCCGTACTGCTTCTGCTATCAACATATTCAAATTGCCCTTCATCTCTAGGTGTAATACCTATAGTTTAGTTTTAAGTCAGTTGGATTAATTTTTTCGCTATAAACTTTTTCAAACACCTGTTCATCTTTAGAAGTACTTTGATTTTCTGTGATCGTAGCAAGCGATTTAAGAAACCGGAATAATTTTGGGTATTTTTGCTAAACGTTTCTGTTTTCTTTTTCAATGTCTCTTTTTTACTGCACTATCTCTGCAGCACCACTAGTACTTATTTTTTCAAAATTGTTGGGCTCCCCAAAGCTTCGGCCTCCCCGCGTCGCGTCGTTTAGCAAAATGGTGGTTCCGACACTGTTAACAGCAGTATATTTAGGAAGTAGGAGGTACCTACCTGTTGTTATACGAGAACCATCAGTTCTATTTCTTAAGATTGCAATTTAAATCGACAAAGTAATACCTACATTTGAAAACGTTACTACAAGCTTGATAAAAATAAAAGTACCACATAAAAAAACTCCAAAAGATTTATCCATCGATGTGAATTGCAAATATAAATGTTATATGTTACATTATTTTCACTTTAACCATATTATCAAAAACTCACTTCCATTTTCCAAACTTTTATCATGAGTCATATTATAAGAAGATGTTGGTCTACGTGCATAGGTTGACATTGCCCCACTGCAATTCCCACATATTAAGTATTTAGATCAATCCACCGTTATATTTGTATATAAATAAGAGAGAAAATATAAGCATAAGAATATTCCACTGACCACTTTTGAAAGTATGCAAGTTGAAGTTTTGCAGGCGAGACGTATTGGTTCCATTTGAAGGTGTATAGGGTCAAAAATTCCATTTATTATATTACAAATTTATTTAATGTTCATGTAAATTAGTCATAGTAGTTTAGTGAACATAACTTAGAGCAGTAAACTGCATGACAAACATTAAAAATTATTACTTGAGCATTGATTGCTTGGGTAACATTAGCTTTTCTATTTGTTTTGCAATTATTAATAAGATAATCTCTATCAAAGTCAAGTTTTACGGACTTACGGACAGTAAAAAACAAATTATGTGTACTAAAATAATGTTTCATTACATCAAAAGTTGAAATATAACTAGATAACCGTTAGAACAATATAAATCATTCGCATAAGTATAAAAGTGAAAATGTTGAAAAAGACTTGAAGATAAGTATACCTACAACTATTGTTATGCTCGTTTAAGAGGAAAGTGTCCGTTTAAGACGGTTATTTAAATGTACTTGCCTATTTCATAATAGCGAATTAATTCTAATTTGAGGAAAAGTCTTCTTCGAAACTTTGTAATAATGTGCTATTTAAGAGATAAATTGCAAAATAGGCCTTATCAACAAACTTTGAACGAAGCTACCATGGTAAACTACTCGCTAATTGACTAATTACTTAATAATTGTAAGTGGAAACAAAACTTAAGAGCCACTGATTAGTGATGTAAAGAATATTCGCATATTTTTTTCCATTCATCAAATAATGTAGTAATATTACCTATTCTAGATCTAATAAGTCATGTTGCAATTTATAATGTAAGATTTGTACTTATTAAGGAGATTATCACTAGGATTTTAAAAAAATAATAAAATTTAAAATATATTTTTACAGAAAACAAAAAAAAAATTTAACCAAAGTAAACTTCAATCATTCAAGTTGATATGTCACTTTAATTATAATATATTTTTCTATTTAAATAATTAACAAACTCAAAAAACAAAACAATTAATATTATTAGCATAATTAGCGCATAAATTTACGCGCACTTTATTTGAAAGTCAACATTCGCATTCGAGAATGTGGAAAATCGGACATTCGTTATATCACGACCATCACGACCACTGTTAGTTAGTGTAGCAAATGGATAGGCAACTCCTTCAACTTGCATGGGGTTTCTTATCTAAGCGTTAAGGGTTCTTCTAGGTTCTTCGATTTCTAGCTTCATTCGATGGATTAAATTGTTACACGAGGTTTTATAGTCAATAAAAGAACAACAATGCATCCTTGTGAACCCCAGATCTTGAAAAGTATTAAATTTGATGGGGGATGCATGGAAATGGGATAAATAGGGAGTCTTATGAGTAGGATGAAGATAAATTATTTTTGTTAATGGGGCTAATATTCCCTTTTCCATTTATCATCGCAATCAATTCGGTTTATTGTGATGTGCGCTTTCATTCTTTTTAGGAGAGCTCCAGCCTTTTAAAAAAATTCCGCGCCCGCCAAAGAACAATATTTAATAATTAGAGTACCATTATTAAAGTTAGCACTTGCCATCCCACTATCGAAGTCATGTCCGTCTTCTTAAGATACAGTCGTTTATTTTTCAATAAATTCTTCAGCATCTGAATTTTAAAAAAAATTAAAATTCCAAGGATTTCATGCTTGGAAACTCTATATATGACGTATATAATTACTTTTGAATAAGAAAAAAAAAAAACAAAATCATAAGTATAAATTATTTTATTTTAAACATTTCATTTTTTATTAAATTTAGGTAAATGCCATTATGTGTTCTATTTTATAAATTTCGAGTGTTATAAATAGGGGTTTGCCTTATAAATGAATCTAATTTTGTTTTAAAAAGTTCACTTTGAATTGGTTTCGTTAGCTCACACAATGGATTTTTGACGACATATTCCACATAAATCTATAAAAATAAAGAATAAATATCAGTATTGTAAATTCAACATAGATTTAATATAGGAGAAGTAGAGGAAGTATTTTAAATTTAATTTTCTCACCAAAAAATAAACAATCAAAATAGTCTTTATCAAAAGCAACTTCAAAAACAAATTATCAATCAATCAAATTTACAGAGTCAGTGGTAACCTGACCGAGAAAACCAATTAAAAAATAAACATAATAAATGTCTTTAATTAGCACATAACGTATTCAATGTTTTATACCTGACTATAGATTTGTTGTAGTAACTCTCGAACGCCCTGTGCTGTGGTATCTGTATTTAAAATGAATTTTAATCCTGAAGGAGTCTCTAAGAAGTTTAACGTATATTTATTAGTTTTATAGAACATAAATCCTTCCTTTGGATCGTAAGGTGAAATTTTGTTAACGAAACTTTTAAGTGAGAACAACATTCCGTACATTAATTTTGCCTCCTAAAAATCAATATACATTTTCATTATATGAACGAAAAATGGACTCAAAAAATTACCTCCTCTTCTGAAATTCCCGATTTTTTAATTCTGTTCCATTCGGTATAAAATAAAAGTGTTCCGTATCTATCAAAAATATACAAATTATATATTGTCATTTTGCTTGTAATTTTTTGACACTTGAATAAACGATAGAGACGTTAATAGGGAATTTCATTTTTACCAGAAGTTACCAGGTTTATATTGGCTAGATTGGCTTTATTTTCATTTCCCATCAAATGTCAAAATTGGTCAAAATTGTTAAAGGCGTCAAAAATAATGTGACATAGTGCTTTATGTATTTTGATTACTATAATAATTGAATAAATCAATTATATTAATAATTAAAAAAGTGTTTGAAAATGGCGAATAATACACAAAATGTTCCCGTCTCTCAAATCATAAAAAATAAAAGTGAATTTGAAGATGAACCTAAGAAAAAATCACGTGAAGATTGGCGTAAAGCTAAAGAGCTTGATGAGGCTCGAAAAGCTGGAACTGCTCCAGCAGCTGTTGACGAAGAAGGAAAGGATATAAATCCCCATATTCCCCAATATATATCGTCAGCGCCTTGGTATTATGGTACTTCTGGGCCAACGTTAAAACATCAACGTCCACAACCTGAAAAAGCTAAATCGTTCTCGGGGTTAGACGAATGGTACAAACGAGGGGTTGATACGGTAATAAAACTTATAATATTTGTTCCCAATGAAAATAAAACCATACACTGTACGGTACAAGTCATGCGTAATTTATATCTATATATATAATAAACTGTAGAAAATTTTTGTTTGTTGTGCCTCTTTCACGTAAAAACTACTGAACGGATTTTGATGAAACTTTTTTCGTTATATAGCTATTAGTCCTCGGTAACATAATGGCTATAATTTTTACATAATTTAGAAGAGAAACGTCGGGAAATTCAAAGATTTGTAATGTGATGTCATAACAAACATATTTTTGTGCACTTAAATTGCAAACGCTGGCTAAACCTTACGAGTTAGATCAAACTTATATGCGGTAAAATTGTGTATCTTAAAAAAATTGATAAAAAAGTCCGCGACGGTATATGTATATATCCTAAGGATAACCCACAGGAACCATGTTTATCTTTTACAAATGACAAAAAAATTATATTGGCATAGCGGCTGGCTATTGTACGACGTACGTTTGGTCTGTTTTATTGGTATCTTCTTCTATATTATATAAAAATGTTATGTTGGTATTTATTCTGTACGAATTGAGCTCAAATTTTGATACAATATACAATCGGGCTCCAGAATGGTTTTTATCTATATTTCGCGTCAGTAATATATAGTAAAAAACACGTAAATTTCATAGGATAGCATAACAATTGTATCCTACAGGAACCGTGTATTTAAAAAAGGTTCGTTAAAGTTCGCGAAATAGCATTTTAACGCATTTTCCTCGAGAAGGCCTGACCAATTTTACACAGTAGCGAAAGAAATTCTCTACAATGTTTAAATTAAACAATTGACAAAATGTTACTGGAAAATAAATAATAATTCAATTTAACACCCGATAAAATTTATAATGAAATTTATTTTAAATATTTGAATTTCTATATTGTTCATTACCGAAGAAATTATTTAGAAATAGGTAAACGTATTAAAATAATATACTAAATTATTAAATAATTAACAATTACCGAACGGAACGAATTTTAATGAAGTTTTGTTAAAGATACCTCAGTTCTTAACATATTATTGAATATAATTTATTCTAAAAAAAAAGGACGGTTCCTGTAGGATAGCTTCTAATCTTTTCTACTAAAATAGTTGAACTGTTTAAAATGACACAAAATCGTATAGATTCTGTAAGATAGCTAATATCTTTTCCTAGAAAAGTAGTTTTAATGATTTTGATGAACTTACTTAGGATATAAGTCTGGAAGTATTTATCATCTTTTTCTGTCAAAATATTATAGATTAATTTCTATATTTCTCTATGAAAGTAGAGAATCTTTTAATCAATCAATTCAATTTAGATACTCTCAGCAAAGCGAGCGGTTATCAATTATATCAATCGTTTTTGAATTTTGACCTTAAGGTCAAATCACAATTATTTTTACACCGGCTACGTGTAACTTTTTTCATCTTTATTCCTAAATAATAATTTCTCTGTATTGAATAGTTTACTACGCGTGGCCGGGTCTGCTAGTGTAATATTAAAAAAAATTCGTGTAGCTGGAGACTCCGTTAGGAACGAAGCTCTTTATACTTTTCCTCAACTGCGAAAGTTATTCGAAAAATTTTACATTTCATAAGACTTGTACCGTACAGTATACAGTTCTAATTTCATCGCAACCAAACTTTTTATATCCCTTTGAAAATTAAAACTTATAAATGTATATTTCAGTCAAAAGTAGCTGTTAAATACAGAAAAGGAGCTTGTGAAAATTGCGGAGCTATGACCCACAAACGAAAAGATTGTATGGATCGGCCTCGAAAAGTTGGAGCTAAATTCACAGGAGCAAAAATAGCTCCAGATGAATTTGTTCAACCCGATTTATCAATTAGTTATGATGGAAAACGAGACCGTTGGAGTGGTTACGATCCATCAGAACATAAAGCAATCATAGAAGAATTCCAAAAAATTGAGGAGGCCAAACGACAACTTAGAGCCGAAAAACTTAGTGCAGGAGACGCTGAAGTTGAAACTGATGATGATAAAGAAGATGAAGATAAATATGTAGATGAAGTTGATATGCCTGGTACGAAAGTAGACAGCAAACAACGAATTACTGTAAGGAATTTACGTATTCGTGAAGACACAGCGAAATACTTAAGAAATTTAGATCCAAATTCTGCATATTACGATCCAAAAACACGATCAATGCGTGATAATCCTTTAGAAGGCACTGAAAGAGAACAAGAGTAAGATATTTGACTTGATAAGTTTTTCAGAAATTAAAAAAAAATTTTTTTAGGGCAGAATATGGCGGAGAAAATTTCGTACGATTTACAGGAGATACAAGGAAGCATGCACAGGCACAACTATTCGCATGGGAAGCTTACGGGAAAGGAGTCGACGTTCATTTATTAGCCGAACCAACGAAATTAGAAAAACTACAACAAGAATACGACAAAAAGAAAGATCAGTTCAAATCAAAAGTCCACGAAAGCGTTTTGGAACGTTATGGAGGAGAAGAGCATTTACAAGCTCCTCCCAAAACGCTTTTACTGGCTCAAACTGAAGAATATGTAGAATATTCTCGTTATGGTAAAATTATCAAGGGTAAAGAAAAAGGAGTTGTGCGTTCTAAATATGAAGAAGATGTCTTCCCTAATAACCACACGAGTGTATTTGGTTCCTATTGGGAAGGAGGAAATTGGGGATACAAATGCTGTCATTCATTTATAAAAGTACGTAAATATCTGTTTTGATAACTGAAATGTTTATTATAGCGATCTTCTTAATAGTTGATTTTCATATATAAAACATCTCAAAAGTAATGAAACGCCGGATATTGGGGGTAGATGACAAAATTTTTATACTATTACTAAATTTTTAGGGATCTTACTGCTTGGGAGAAGCGGGCAAACAACAAAACATGTTGGTGAGTGAGTCAAGTAAATCACAGGATTCGCAAGATTCAATTGCTTATAAATCGGAGAAGACTGGAAGTGAAAGTGAAGCAAGTTCTAAGCAATCTTCCGACGAATCCTCGACAAGTAAAAATAAATCAAAGAAAAAGCATAAGAAGAAGAAGAAGCTTAAGGAAAAACGAAAAAATAAAAATTCAGAAGATACGCTTAAAGAGGTAAACTTGTTATAAATTTTCTTTTCAATTTATTTGATTGTAAAAAAAATATTATAGGCGCTGAAAAAAGAAGAGGAGCAGCAAAAAGAGGCTGAACGTTTATTAGCTATAGATGAAAGAAAACGACCGTACAACAGTATGTTTGAAGTTAAAAAACCGACCGAGGATGAAATTGAAGCGTTTTATATGAAGCGAAAACGAGCTGATGATCCAATGGCAGATTTTCTGTAAATTGTATTCTATATAATATAAGAAATAAATTATTTGTAAGTAAAGCAGATTTTTCATTTAAGAAACCTATATTGTACTTAATGTGATAATTACATTCATTTCATTGTTGCCATACAGGGTGTTTAGAGGGTTATTCTCGAGAATTCCCGTCCGGGAAAATTCTTTAATTTTTATTTCCCGTGTCCCGGGAAAAAACGAAACTTTTCCCGGAAAAAAACACAAGTTATTATTCATGCCGATTGCGATACCGATACCAAAATTTTTGTTTAGTTAACTGTAATAGTCGTAAAAAAAATATAAAATGCAATTTCCACCTCAAATTTAATATTTTTCAATTTCCCGGGAACAAAAATATTACGGGAAAAATTACCCTTTAAGGGTGTCAACAAGACGTCTGTTTGATGCGAAATTTCCAATAAAAGTTTTTTTTCTTGAAACCATTATTGATTAGATGAGGTATTGTTGTTACGAAAGATGCTCAGAATTATTAATTCAATCGAGATATGTAAAAACAAATAGGGCATGCCATTTGAAATAACGATTTTAGTGTCGACTTTCGGTATAACCGGAAGTGCCAGAAAAAGAAAAATATTTTAGAAAGGTAGTTCCAATCCCGTTAGGCTTTAATCCAATTTTTTAGATTTCTATTATTTCAGATTCTCTGGAAACTTCTAATGGCCGGTCTATCTGGTACACCCTGTATATGCCAGTGATTCTATGATCAAAACCCTATGATTTTTCTTGAATTTTCAGATTCGGCGGTTGCTAATGACCATAGCAATTAAAGGAACCTCAAATTAAATGAAAAAGAAAATTTTTGAATTTGATCTAATTTTTTATTTCATACAACAGCCAAAAGCAATATATATATATTTTTATATATTATATTTTTCATTTTTTTTGCACCGAACAGTATTTCATTTATCTTAAAAACATAAAGACTAGAATTATATTAATTTTTTTTAAATAATAAACTATTTAAACAATAATTATCACCGCTAAATTTAAGAATTGTTTCTATTCATTTAAAATTGGGCTAAAATTATTAACAGTTGCTATAGAAGCAGAAGAAACAGAATCAGTTTTAACAACGCCAGCATCAATATTTTCCATTTTCGTAACTGTAGTGGCCGTTGGAGTGGTCAGTAACTTGGGACATATTTCCGCTATAGGGGTTCCCAAAAGTTGTTCACATACCATATCTATGTCTCGATCCAACATTAGACTTTGTATTTGTTCATCGGTTAACATATCACAGCTATAAAAATAATACGCTTTAATAAGTAGACATTTTAATGATTAGTTTATTGATTTTACCTTGCTAAACTGTCGGTGTCAGACCCTGTTGTATCATCTTCATTATTGCTTGTGGTCAAATATGTTAACGTTTTCTCTAAAGGACTTGGAATTTTCTTGGCCGAATTGCTTCTCGAACCGTCACCAACATCCGAATATTTTGGCTCACTATTACGTCGTTCCGTTAATGAACTTATATTTAACATCATCATGCCTTGTGAAAAAATCTCTTTCACCTTTTCACCGGTTGGTCCGAGAATATTATCCAAACTTTGTCTTCGACCTAAACAATTTATAAGCAAAAAATAACTAAACTGAACTAAAACGTCTTTCGGTTATGTACGTTTAAATAGTAATAACAGATTTTATTGCAATTGCCTTACATACAAGGAATTACAGATTATATTACTGTCTAAACTCTAATAAATCGGCTTTTCAGAAGTATCAGGCAGTACTTTTAGAGTATTTTGAATTATTTATACCAGGGCCGGATTTACCATGGAGCAAAGTGGACCCGGGCCTCTAGCGGCAAAACGGCGAGAAAAATAAAAATAAAAAACTACAATTTGGGAAATATATGAATATTACAGTTCTCTCTTTTATCTGGAACAAAGCTCAAACTCTATTCCAGTTTTACAACAAATACGTATAAGCATGTGATCTGGTCGTGCATGAGATATAGCCAAGTTATAAGTTTCTTTCAAACTATATGTACTGCAGCAGAGTGACTCCGGGCCGACGTGTTTGTAAGTGTGTGATAGATAGAGCGAGAGCGAGTGAGAGAGAGGTGGCCGCCGCTTTGGACAGTACAAAATCAAATGTATAAAATAGTATTAGAAATCCCAGAATATTTGCTAGTACTCTCGTCGTACCAGGAAGGTCGCTTATTTCAAATAAAAACAAAAAATGAGGAAACGGTACTAAAACCAATAAAGGTAGGGGTTCCTCCACAGGGAAGCGTCCTGGGTTCCCTTCATTTTTTGCTATACACAAGTGACATACCAACGACAAATGATGTGGTGATAGCTAGGTTTGAGGACGACACTGCAATAATAACCCCAGAAGCTTCGTCAATAAAACTTCAAATCGTCCTCCACAAGATCTAGGAATGGACTGAAAAGTGGAGAATAAAAATCAACACATCCAAGTCTGTGCATATTACCTTCACACTGCGCCGTGAGACATGCCCCCCACCCACCAGTAATATTAAATGATTCAGAACTTCCCCAAAGAGTTATTGTCAAATGCTTAGGAATGTATTTGGATAGGAGATTGACTTGGGCTCACCACATCAAACAAATTAGAGGCCAGGTAAACAAAAAAGCTTAACAATTGTATTAGCTTCTCTGATAAAAATCTCAGTTATCTATCGAGAACAAACTCTTGATATACAAAGCAGTTTTGAAGCCAATTTGGACTTCCAACTCCAATATTGAAATCATTATTAATACCCCCGCTATGTAAACAACATCAAAATACACCAAGTAACAACAATTTCAACAGTTAAGGAGGAGATAAGCAGAATTAACGGTACATATTTGAAACGATTGGATGAATATCCAAACGACTCGGCATTGAACTTATTGGATAATAGCAAAGCGATGGTACGGTTAAAGAGATGGGGTCCAATTGATCTACCTGATAGATTCCAATAGAGAAATCATCAATATGGAATAGTTCATAAGGACTACTATTTTCACGAGCTAATCACGACCAGAAGCACTAATTGCACCACTGCGCAGATCGTGCATATTTTGGGAAAAAAATAGTATTAACACTTTTTACTTTCTTTTACTACTATACAGATAGTAAAGGAAGTATTGTAATAGGGTCGAATTTTCGAATTCGAGCTGTCGCCGGAAATGCATATTTTGAGGTCTCCTGAGTCCAAAATAGTGGTTTTTAGAAACATGTCTGTGTGTGACAGCCATATCGTATCGAAAGCTTTATCCGAATTTCACCAAACTTGGAATTTGGCCTCCATATTGTACCTAGTTGTGCCGCGAAGCTTTTGGTTAAAATCGGTTAACCGAAAGCTCCATTTTCAAAAACTCCATCATATTTTTTTCAAAAACGGTTCCAACAATTTTCTTTAAACTTTCTATAGTTCTTAGACTCATTGATGCCTACAACTTTTATTTGAAATTTTTTCCTGGAAAAATTGAATAAGGGCGGTTCTGAGGTGAAGGTTGGGAATTCGTATTATCATATTATGTATATAGGCTGTATGCAATTTGCATATATTATACATTAGTTCTGTTTATATGTATAGTTATAAAGTACTTATAGTTCTTTTAACCCAAAGTGAGTTTCATAAATGAAAGTAAAAGAAAGTACTGTGACGCCTCGCAGCAGATATTTTAAGTATTAAAAAATATTGCAAATTCAATGTAAACTAAAATATAACTAAAAAATAAAGTGATTTAAATCTTTTTTTGTGGGAGACCGGCAATTTCCCCGGGCCCATAGGTGTAAAATATGTAAATCCGACCCTGTTTGTATCATGTAGTTGAAGCGTAGATTTAAATATAGATACAAATATAAAAGTTATAATACTATCATCTATCAAATGAGCACATCACCGTAACAGCTATAGATAAAAATGACAATGAATTGAATTGCAATGCGAATAACGTATAACGTAACGTTACATAACATTTTATGTTATACTGCACTAAATTGTTTCCCTATCGCGCCTGAGGAAGTCTTACTTCAAATTTAATTTATTTAAATTTTTCATACCTGAATGCATATCATTCGTAAACGATTCTTCATTTTTAGCTGATGATCGTGATATCCAATTGGATATGTTCGAGTCCAATTTAATCTTCGACTTTATCGATGACATTTTTGGTTCTGCTGGTAAAGTCATTTGCTTGGACAAAATACGTTTTTTAGGCGATGCTGACGTCACTGTTGCTGTTTGTTCCTCGATTTTCTTATTAGAAATAGGTTTTTTATCAACTAGACTTGATGCCCCATCTTCGGGACTGGAAGAGTTCAAATTTATTTCGGTCCACACAGTCGTATTACTTTTAACTAAGCCCGTATTGTCGTTAGTGTCTTCATTAAAATTATGATAATTGCTTGATGAAATAGTCTTCATTTCAATATCTCGAGGGGATGTATTCATAGTCGTTTTCTTGCCATAAAATTGATCCTTATTCAAATTTCTATATCCCGAAATATCCTCAGGATTTTTCACTTTAATCGGCGTTGATTTTGGTGATATGTTTGGAGGTAGAGATTTAAACTCATCGAAATTAACCATTTCACATTTGTAATTATTTTGTGTTTCGGGCAAATAGGTTTGATTATAAAATACAGCCGCGTCCCCTGAATCTGTGTCGTGGCGATTAAAAGCACCAATCGGATCTGAATAACGATTTTTTGTACACTTATTGCTTTTTTTGATATCAGAATTATTTATCACATTTTCCAATTGCTTTGACTTTTGTCGTGTCTGATGTATTTCATCAGAGATTTGCTCCAAGTTACGTAGTGCCTCTGCATATGTTAACTTGGCTGTGCTCACTTGCTTCTCGAGTGTTTGTACTTTGACTTTTTGCATTTCAAGATGATGATTGAACTGCGCTTTCATTTCAAAATAAGGCCTATAAATTTTACAATCACCATTATAGAATTTTGTGTAAAAAAGGGTTCGATAAGGATATGAAAAGGGTAATATTCTCCTTTAGATGCCCGTATTATTTGTATTGTTGCTGTACAATGCACGTATTCAATGATGGTATTAAAAAGTATATGTATTCATTGTTTTTTTCCTATAACCAAGTTTCATGGTTTCACGGCACATACTATACAACTCACTGGGATCTTGGTGTTTTATAATAACTCGAAATGTTTTCCAATTCGGATTGAAAATAACACTAAACGATTACTTTCTCCATGACTAAAAATGTGCATTGTATAATATGAACATCTAAAACAGAAGGTTACCGTAAAATGCCCCCAGCGATTTAAAAAAAAAACAACGTTTTTTGTCTTCCATTCCTAATTAGTTCCGGCATTTTGAGGGATACTACTCCTAACATTAGTTCTGTACAAAACTATTAATAGAATAAAAAAAGCAATGCAAAGACATTGTAACGGGATACTCTCAAATCTCTATTAAGCTTCTCGTTAAGGATTCTTTTATTCCATGGAAATTTACAAAACTTAGTTTAATACACCAAACTGCTTTATTTATTTTAATTCTTTAATAAGCAATTTATTACGAAAGTCACTTTCCTTCAATCACTTACATTCATAGAATGAATCAGTGAATGAATGCTCGCTTCAATATATATGCAGGCGATTCTATTCTCATACATTCTAGAAACTTCGATTGCCGAAACTCTTAATATTTCAAGATCGTTGATTGCAAACAATGAAATATTAAAATTCCCTTTGTCGACAATAGAACAATCTCAAATGTTCCGTTCTATTCCATCGCTAAAAGTGAGAAGGTTTAGGATTTTGAGGCTTGATGCTGGAGAAGAGTGCTTAAAATAAGCAGGGTAGAGCATGTATTAAATGAAGAAGTTTTCCGACGAGCAGAAGAAAGAAATAAATTGTGAGAAACTTAAAAAGTGGAACAGCCAAGATGAGAGGACACTCTTAGAGATAAAGGAATTGGAATACTAGCAAAAGTTGTAAGAAGAATGATAGAAGGGAAAAATTAAAAAGGACGACCTTCTCTTGTATATACAACAAGTAGATAACGTTTGACATAAACACAAAGTCTTACTATAAATTAAATAAAAAGGCGGAAAAGAGAGAAGAAGACTGCCAACTAATAAGAAAGAAGATTCAAAACGTGTTGTAGTGTATAAAGTACTGTACTGTATAAGTACTGTAAAAGTACTTTTTGTATAGTTTTATAGAAAACTAATTTAAAAGTTAGGAATATTATGCCTCATAATTCTTGAACTAGTGAGAGTAGTGAATCAAAAGTGTACATCAATACGTTTTTGAAACGCACAAAAAATTATACGAGGGGCAATTTTCATGTACTTATCGGACTAGACCCTTAGTATTTAAAAGATTTTTTTTTAAATTAAAAATGCAACTACAAAATAATCTACTTACAAAAGAAGTAAACTGTGTTGGTATGCAAGAATATTTATCAGTAAAAGATTGCGGCGTGCTGCTAAACTAAAAATAGTTTGGAAACAACAAAAATTAAAATAATTTTTAAAGAAAAATCAATAAAAAATAAAAATTAACTTGATTTAAATATGACATGCAAAATGCAAGTATTAATAAATCAAAATTAGTGTCGTTTTTATATGTGCTTTCTCGTCGTTAACGAACCTGCTTTTGGCTATAGAACGACGAAGATCTCTTTGTAAACGTTGTGCTATGGCGGTTGTATCTTCAAGACGGCGCCCAACCCGACTATGTTGGGTGGCTGCTTGTGCTCGTGCCGTTTCTGCTTCATTAACTCGTTGCGTAGCATGGTTTAACATTTCTTGCCATGCTGGATCTAAAGTGCAACGTCCTCCAAGTCCCTGTTCAGCTAAGTAAACCTAAAATACACGGCTATATAATAAAGACCCAATGTGCTTAAAAAAACAAATACATTTAACTATAATACGTTTATACAATTTCTGTTTAAATTTGAATAACTACACCCGCGCTTCTAACGACATTGTTGCAAGTGGTTGATTTATCGTTATTGATTGTGATATTTAAATCACACGAAGAAAGTTATTTTGGTGTTTACATAACGTTTCGGCTATCTTAGCGTCTAGCGTTGGAAATAATTTACATGCTTAGGCAATGTATTTCACTGTTAAATTAAGTTATTAATTAGTTAATTACTTAAGTCTATTTGTATCGTCTGCAGTAGTGATTCTCAACCTTTTTTATGGTATACTCTTAAAAATTTCGAAATTTGGCGACACACTTACAATTAGATACGCTTGTGATAACTAAAAAAAAATAACTATCTATGGGTACGTTCCACTAGGCGCTCATAACGCTCAAAATATTATTTTAGCCGTATCTATTCCATTGCTGAATCTATATAAATAAAATGATAGCTGTATTCCAATGTTCCCATTTAACTCAAAAAGTACTGGAAAGATTTTGATCATTTTTTTTTTGTTTTGCTTCTTAAATACTTGGTTCTGATCTAAAAAAAGTATTATCACGATATCTTCATTAAAAACAAGGTAATTAAAGTTTTAAAAAATGCGATTTTTACAAGCAAACCGCGTTAAGCGGGCATTATTCGTCGCTTTGATAGAGTGGGGCAAACGGTTTAATGCGCATGAGAGAGTGTTTCTCCTTCCACTGCCTACTGATTGTTTCATATTTGAGCGTAGACGTAATAGTTTATGCAGTTCAGCGAGATATTAGATAATTATAACTTTTTTTAAAATTCTCTTTTAGCATTTTTTATATTTTACTGAAAATAAAAATTCAAAATACATTTTTAAGTTACAACCGTTACAATAATCAAATTACATTTCAACACTCCCTTTTATTATTGCATATATTTTTTAACCAGAAAGAGTTAAGTTGGCGAGATTAAAGTTTTTTTTTAAATTGCTTTCTAAATGCTCTTTCCGGATCCGCAATTGCTCCAGGTGTATAGTTAATAGTTAATTAATAATTTAATTTTTAAAAAACTTTCAATCTCAAGAAGTAAAATCGATATAAAACCCAAAATAATTTTTAGTTGAAATTTTTGTTTTTTTTTACCTCTATCTGCTCTTTTCATTACGCAAATAATTGATCAAATTTTTGCAATATTTTTAATAATTAACTATTTGTAACTATTTATACATGTATTGTTGCACCATGACGTCATCAACTGCCGTTGGATCTTATAAACATGAATAGTTTAAAAATTGAATTACTAATTAACTATACACCTGGAGCAATTGCAGATCCAGGAAGAGTATTTAAGGAACAATTTTTTGAAAAAAAAAGTGATTTTTTTAGATTATATAGCAATTTTAATGTTGAATTTACAAATTTTTGAAAAATTAATTACTATTTAACTAACTATACACTTGGAGCAATAGCGGATTCTGAAGGAGCAATTTTTTGGCCTGTAGTTAAAAATGTTCTAAGCTAAGTTCTTTCCGGTTATTTTTAATATATTATTGCTTTCAATTTTTTAAATATTTTTCCTCTGTAAATTAAATATGTTCTTAACATAATAACCTACGCAAACGACGTCGCGAGTATCAGCTAGTAATACATATAATAGTGTATGATAATAATTATCAATACAACAGCGGAATATCTTCATCTTGCTGACAGAATACATGGGAATTTTAAAACTTGTAATCGCTATCTATTATAAGTTTGGTAAACATGAAAACGTGAAAGTATAAATATTTTTTGATAGTAATAATAAAGTATATACATAAGATATATTCATTTGTTCTGTCAAACATATCAAAGTATGAATTCAAAATCTGGATATACGACGTCCCAATTAAGGGTGAATTTGGACGTGTCGTTACATCCCTCAAAATCAGGACATAACATGCAAATTGAGACAACTGGTAACACTAATGACTGCCTAGTATATACAAAATAGTAAGAGTTGTACGTATTATAGTTAAGAGTACTTGCAAAAAGTAGGTAATAACCATTTCTCGGGCTGCACTATGTGCGCTATTTGCTCGTTCGAAATGTATTGCGGCTTCTTGTGCTTCACGAGCGGCTTCACTAGCCCGCATTCGAGCTTCATAATAAGGCCTTGCTTTCTCAATACAGGATCCTAATTTTTTTGCTGAACTATCTAAACGAGCTGCACTATCACATAACAGCATTCGAAAATTGACTCGTGCATCCTAACAAATATATTAATAATTAAAATAACTAAAGTTCAGATACTATATCATTAAGTTAATATAGGTACTTACATCTAGATCAACCTCAAGTTTATTAATTGCATCGGTGGCACTATTCAGTCTTTCTAATTCAATTTGAATTCGTGGATCAATCGACTCCGTAACCAAGTCCAATCCATTTTCTGACATTTTATTTTGAAGCTTGAAAGCGCAATTTTTTAATCAATAGTCAAATTCATTTTGATTTTCTTCAAATGACAAATGTCAATTGACCCAAATTGAAACGCTTTCGGTAATGACACCTCGACATGAGATCGCCGAGAAAGACAAGCTTATTCATATACAATTGGAGAAAGAAGGATAAAAAGTATTTAAAACTGAGCATTCCGATAAAGTTTTTTCAAGGATATCGCAATAGAAGGATTGGAAGTTTTATCAATAACATACTTTATTAGATTTATTTAATTTTATTAATAAAATGTTATAATAGAAAAATCTATATGTAATCATCATATTAATAATAATTGAAATTATATAATTTACTTAGAGTCTAAGATCTTTTAGCGTGTAGTTCTTATAAAATTACATACAAAAAGTTACATTTGGCTTAATTAAAATAAAATAATTTTAGCTACGTTAAACTATTACCAATTTATAAATTTTCTTCTTTCTTAAAAATAAAATTTACAAATCTATCTTAAGTATATAAATCAACAAACATCAGCTACAGTCCAGGGGCCGCCACATCTGTAACAATAAATTAGTTTAATTAATAATAGTTTATTAATTAATTAATTAATTAAATGAAATAAAATCACTAAAAATCGAGAAATAAATAAAAATATAACAAAATGAAAAACCGACTTCAAAATAAATAAAAAATCTTAAACAAAAATTGTACTAAAAAGTAAAAAAATAATTTCGTATCCTTGCAGTGTCTACAACTTACAAATTGTTAGGATGATATAATGTAGGTACAACTATTGTTTTTTTGGAGTTGGTGTCAGCCAAGGAAATACGACTATATTGGTACTTACTACTTATATATACCTTTGGAAATTTATTTTTCAAATGAACTAATTGTACAATGTACTAGTAATGTGACAATATCTAGCGACCTTTAAACTACAAAATACCAATAACCAACTAAACCTTTTTACAAATGAAAATTAATATGTATTTCCTTGGCTGACACCAACTCCAAAAATACAATAGTTGTACATTATATCATCCTAATAATTTGTAAGTTGTAGACACTGCAAGGATACGCAATAAATATTTTTACTTTTTAGTGCATTTTTTGTTTAAGATTTTTTTATTTATTTTGATCTCGGTTTTTAATTTTGTTATAATTTTGATTTATTTCCCGATTTTTAAAGATTTGAAATTTAATAACTGATTTTATTTCTTTGAATATGGGTAAACCTAAACGCGCTGCTCAAATGAGGCAGCGTCATAAAATGTTAAAAGTTACCACATCATCTCTTTTTGCCTTTAAGGGTTGAAATGTTTTACTTTTAAATGTAATGATAGAACTAAGTGGAATACTCTTTCAAATAGAAAAGAATTCATCAAAATTAGATGATTCAGTTAAACGTCACTATTTCATCCCCTACTTTCATCGCTTGGGGGTGGATTTTTATCTTCAAATTGAATTGTGAACAATTTAAAGGTACGGTGTACGTAATAGAAACAATTATCGAAATCGGGTTAGCCAGGAAAAATGTATTATTTTATGCCTAATTTTTAATCCCTTAAGAGTGGAGTTTTTTTTATATATAAAATGGATATGAGATTAATTTAAAATTATGGTCTACCAATAAAAAGAAGATTTATCAAAATCAAGCTATCCAATAAGAAGTTAATATTTCATCCCTTAGTTTTCAACCCCTTAGAAGTGAACGATTTCCTTTAAATTAAAATGACACTGCACGCGAAACACCAGCTTTCAAATAAAAAAAGAATTATCAAAATCAAGCTATCCAATAAGAAGTTAATATTTCATCCCTTAGTTTTCAAATTAATTTTATTTTTTATTTTTGATGAATTAAATAATACATACTTGCATGATGTAAGCCATCGTTGTTCCCAAGCTCGCAAAGCGCGAGATAAATTCGGAACCGGAGGCAATAAAGGTGATTGAGGAGCTCGAGCTCGTCCTCCACAACGAGCACACGCTCGTACTCTTCGTGGAGCCTTTCCCAAATATGCATGCCTGATACAGTCGACTATTTGTTTTTGTCCTCCACCCGGATACACACTAGCCATTTCAGTGCCTCCCATATAACATAGAAATTCTGGCTCATTTCCATATTCCAACTAAACAAATACAATTTAAATATACATTGAAAAAGTCAATCAGTTTATTATTATTCAAATTACCTGCAGAGGTAAATTTTGTTGATGCAACAAAGGTGTGGCGAGAGCAATTCGCGATCCATTGTGATTGAACAAAGGTATTGTGACTTGATTTGGAAGCTGACAACATTCATCTGAAATCGTTTGTTAATTCTACAAATTGATCTTTAACTTACAAATAAACTTATGGAACTAAATACAAAAATAGATTTAAGTTAAAATTTAGGTGAAACAGAGGAAATTTGGCACGTTTTTGTATCTAAAATCCATTTTTGAGAATTCGGTTCATTGGGACCATCATCAAATGCATCAACTGATACAAAAGCCTCCGAAACTAGACGTTCTCGTCCCGAAGTGTTTGCAATGAAAAACTCTTTGACTTCTTCCTTTTTATTGCTCTCAAACGTTTCATCGTCTTGTACAACCGTTCCATAGGCTTTTTCATTTTGATTGTTCACAATTTCTTGCGCTTCTTGATCGAAATTAAACGCCGAAAACGTAGCTCGTCTCTCCGATGGAGTTTCAATGGCATGTTGTCTCGGAAAATATAAACTATTTCTATTTGGCGATGGTTCATATTTGAATCTTGTATTATTTTGTTTGTTAACACCATCCATTAGATCCTTGAAAAACAATTCTCGTGGTGATAATAAAGAAGGCGTGTTGTTGTCTCCTGTTTGGGGAGTGAACGGAGTTTCAATTTCAACCAAATGCAAATAGTCGTTAAATTGTGAATTTCTATCGTCGCTCCCGTTAAATTTAGACGACAAAGAAGTCGTTGATTGAGAGCCGTTTTCTGCATCCAATGCAAATCTTTCATTGATTAAAAATCTTTCGGTTTCAAGACAAATTTGAAGTTTATCAGGAGTTGTAACATAGGCTGATTTTCTTTGATTTATAATAGCAACAGGTTCAGATTTGCTAAATTTTTCATCACTTTTCGAAAGTTGTAACGGTTGTATTTTTGGTCTACGTTTAACAACTTCATTATCTTTACTTTCAGGAACTATTATCGGAGTTGGATTCACCATAGAAACAGGAGTTTCATGAACACAAACAATATTCTGGTTAATGGCCGACTCCTTATTTATTGCCTTTTTTCGATTCAAATTCGTATCAATAGGTTGTTGTTTAACAATTTCATAGTCACATTTAACGAAACTATCGTTCATCACTTTCCTCTTTGGATGTTCACAATAGACGTGAATTTTATTGTTTTCTTGGGATTGTAACAAGTCGATAGTATGAAACTCGTTTGGCTTTATCACAACTTCGTAAGGTTTCCATCTATAGTTTTTATTAGGTTTATAACGCCATATAAAAACTAGTACAAGTAGTAGCAATAAGTAAATAAATAATGCGGAGCACCAAAAGAAATATGGCCACGACACAATCCAAATCTTGTTACGATTAAAATTGATTTTATACAATGAAAAAACGAAATAAAACACCAATGGACATAACAAAAACCAATAAAATATAAAGAAAAATACACAAATTAATGGAAAAAGTAACCAACGAAATGGATGTGAACGCATTTTATGCGGTTGATATCCTCGTTTTCGACTTAAAGTACGATTAATAGTAGCCATTTTCGATTTATTCGAGACACGTCTTTATTTCAATAAAACCGATTTGAAAAGGAATATTTTATGTAAAAACGGAAGTGGTTTCGTTTTATCAACATTGCATTTCCGTGCTGATTAAATAAACGAGAAAAAAAATGATACGCTACGTGGACAAGGAAGAAATTAGTTTAGGTGTGGCAAAAAAATAGCAATAGTTACCAATCAATGAATCGTCGGGTTCTTGTGGATTTTGGGCCAGGAGGCTGAGCAATCGAAATAGATGAGCAAGTGCATCGGGGATTTCGCTGCAACGGACGAAAACGGGCAAACAAGCTGGTCGTAGTAATCCCCATATTCTTATTATAACGAGCAACTCTCGAAGAGTATTTAGAGCTTTAACATCTTTCAACAGTTCATACTGTAAATAAAAATGTTAAAATGTAAAAATCTATACATTAAGTTTGGTCCATTCGAGCATTTAGTTCAAATCCCTGAACTTGAACTGTCTTTCAGTGGATTTTAAATTTTAATTAAATTCAAATATTAAATTATAATTTTTTTGATTGATGTAATTAAAGCAGTGGTCGGGAAACTTTTTTAATCATTACCCCAAAATATTTTTGCCTAAGTCGATATTATCCCCTCATTTTTAAAAGCTGGCAATCAATGTAAATGTAAATTAAACATTATTTATTGCATTAATTTACACGGAAAATAAAAATGTTGAAAATAGTAAGTACATACATTCGAGTATGTAATAGACAAATAAAATAAAATTGCCATATTGCGACAAACAAAACAAAAATTAATTGAAAACTTTCCCCTTACGGTTTTGGAGAAACGATGTTGCTTCATGTTTAACATAATGACTTTAAAATTAGGGCATTTTGATTTAAGTTTAAAGAACAGTTTGTAAAAATTCTACTTAAAACATTTATAAAATAGAAAAGTAGAAAAAATTCCCCTGTTACCCCCGCAAATTTCATTTTTACCCCATATGGGGTAATTTACCCCGATTCCCCGACCTCTGAATTAGAGGGTTAAAGGATCGGAATTTTTACAATAAATGCATCAAGAATGTCTGTTTGAGACGTTTCGCCATATATTATGGCTTCATCGGACTCTCTGATCTATGCTCAGCATTTGTGTCCTATTATAGCCTTGCATATGACAAATCCATATAATTCTTTCTATTATAAAAACGAGTTTGACACATGATTGATAAATTGAGAAAATTGTTGTCACCATATAAAAATAATAACCTACACTTAAGTCATCTATCCTGCAAGGCTATAATACGACACAAATGCTGAGCGTAGATCAGAGAGCCTGATGAAGTCGTAATATATGGCGAAACGTCGAAAACTGACTTTCTTGATGCATTTATTGTAAAAATTCCGATCCTTTAACCCTCTAATGTTTTATGGTATTGGACTTTTATCGGGCCGCTGTCGCAAACTTGTCGCTCTGTATACTAATGGGGTCAAATCTTACTGAAAACCCAGGATAGTTCATTTGATCTTAACCGGCACGAGATCACAGTGACCTCATGGAATTTTTGAAACGAACTTTACCTTTTTGAGTAAACTAGCAGCAATCATCACGTGATGAAAAATATATTTCCAATTTTTGTTTTTAATTCTAATTTTCCTTCCTTTCTCTTTCTATCTCATTTGATTTAATTGTCTAATATCACTGTATATTTAAAACTGTCAATATCTGAGTTTAGTTTAAATTCACTCCAAGTTAAAGTCAACTAATGCTCGAATGTGTATGACCACTATTTATTACCCCATTATGTGTCTTCTGAGGTATTCCTAGTGAATTTGGTAATCGAGCCAATAAACTTAACGCTAAGTCAGCCACCCATTGAATCAGTTGTTGGAGGCTTTGTAAGGTACTTGGTTCCACTGTAAATTCTTTCGCTTCCAGATGCATCAATATTTTATCTACATCTGTTAGAGATTCTGTCATAACAGCTAAAAACAGAATAAAAATAAAACATAAATTTCAAAAATCACACATTGTGTTTACGGTTGTTAAGAAGATGTGAAAGAGAAATTTCAAAAAATATTTTTTTCATGCTTAATATATAAGTTTAAAAAGGATACGTTTATACATTGCCAACCCGCAATCAAATTTTGTTGAAAATTGAAATTTTTTATAAGTGCAAACTAAATTACAATCTTTAATTAGAGTTTTGGCCGATTATTGTTTTCTTTTTTAGATAACTAAATTCAAAATTTTCTTCAAACTTCATCAAACTCTTCTTCGTAATATAAATAATACACTATTGATGTTCTCATCCATGATTAAAGTATTTATATTAATAAAATCTTGGGTATTTGGACAATAAAAATTAAAGACGTTATATTTTAAAATTTGCAACGTTTCGTCGACTTTATTTCGACTTTGTCACGCAAACTATAACAATTAACAATTTAATTACTATAAACATTATTTTTGACATAAAATAAAGAAAAAATTACAATAGTAATAATTACTTTTAAGATTAACATCGTTTTGGTGAAGTCAATAATTGATGGTATAAAATAAGAATTCATGTGATTAATAGTATTTTTTTTTAATTAGATATAAAAATTATTGTTTCTTCTCAAAAAGTTTTTAAATAAAATTAAACAATATCTATCTTTTTAATTACCATGGTAGGGATGATTAAAATGTTGTTTATGCTTGATCTAAAATTTTCTGTACGCATAAAGGTGCGATCTTATGTATCGCTCACTTTCCAGCGATTTGGGTCACGTGGTACGATGTCAACCAATATTCTGCCAGAATTTTTAAATTTAAACTCAACAAATCGTTGAAGGTTGAAATCGCTCAGATGCCAGCAATCTTTTTTCCAATTTCAAAATCCTGGCAACATATTGGTCGAAATCGTGCCACGTGACCCAAATCGCTGAAAAGCGAGCGATGCATGAGATTGCACCCTAATAGTAAAAATATAATAATTAAACGCGACCTCTTAAATTCCAAATGATGTGGCTGTATAATACACTAAGACCCTTTGTATCTGATCTAAAATTTATGCTTTTAAAGAAGTTATTTTCATAATCTAACACAGTAACTTCATCAAATTTAAAATTATGTCCCGCATCAAAATGATGTGTAGCTAATGCTGTTTCATTCAAATAATGTTTAAATTATTCAAATTGTTAATTGTTATAGTTTGCCGAAATAAAGTCGACGAAACGTTGCAATTTTTAAAATATAACGTCTTTAATTTTTGTTGTCCAAACACCCAAGATTTTATAATATAAATAAATAATACACTTTGGAAATTTTATGAACATTTAAGCTTAGTGTCCTTCTTAACAACCTTAATTGATACAAAATATATAATACCTGCTAAAGAATCAGCGGGACTTTTGTCATGCGAACTCATATCACTAGGTCGTAATAAACTCTTAAATGCTGTTGCAATACTGTGTAACATTAACAAATTGGTCAAATCATTGGCTTTTCCTTGCCCATGAGTTGTCAATCTAAATTTAAAAAAAATATTATAAATTTTATTAATTTCTTAAATTTAATATTATATTACCGATATAATGCAGTTCGTATATACAAAAACTGCAAATAGTAAAACTGTTGTGTGGCAGTTAATTGACGATTAAAAGTCTCCGTTAATCGATCACAAGAAGATTCAATCAACGCAGCCGTTATACCTCCTCGAGTTGTTGCACAAGCGACCAAAATATCGAAACAATCCAATCCCGAAACTATACAATATTCAAGCATCGTAACAACACCACTAACAGTTAGTGTGGAAGCTCCATTTATTTCATTGACTGGCTGTAGCTTAAATAAGTACGTTTGACCGAAAGTATCGATTGCAATCAATATATTCCCCAACCAACTGGTATCAATGTGTGAGATTCGAGGTCGACTCTTCGAATCATAATCATTACAACATGTTATATTCACACAAGAATTACAAATTTCTGTCATTGAATCACGATATAAACAATGAATTGTATTATCAGCCATGGCTGCAAGAACGAAACTTGGTGGAGGAACATTATTTGAAATACATAGTTTGCTAGTACTCAATGAAATTAGACGTGAACTATAACAAAATTGAGATTGATGCCGCCATAACTAAAACAATTAATAAAAGCGTAAAAATATGAAAATTTTGTATTTTTAATAATACATACCACAGTGTTAAAAGGAGATGAATCAGTTGCAGAAACGAACAAGTGGTGTAATGGGAGAGCTGATTCATGTAGTTCCCAGACTTGCAACAATGAATCGCTGGGTCCCAGTGTGACTCCTACGACAAGGGAATCGGCATCTTCTCGTGTTACCCAACGTAAATGAGATACCGTTATATTGGCAGAATGAGGAATGTCTTGAATGAAAAAACTTGGCAACGCTTGGCTTGTAATTACACACTTGTCGTCGACTTTTCGAACCGAAACACGATAACATTGAATGGGCTGAGCGATGCTTCCTCCCGTTACAGCAATCAAAAAATGGCCATCTTAAAAAGATTTATAAATTGTTAGAATTTCTAAATTTTTGTCCATGTCTATCATTAACTAGCAGTAGCCCGTGGTTTCTCGCGTATGTAATACTAGCTGATACCCGCGACGTCGTCTGCGTAGGTTATTATGTTAAAAACATATTTAATTTACAGTGGAAAAGTATTTAAAAAATTGAAAGCAAAAATATATTAAAAATTCCCGGAAAGAACTTAGCGTAGAACATTTTTAACTATATGCCAAAAAATTGCTCCTGTAGAATCCTCTATTGCTTCAAGTGTATAGTTATTAGTTTATTAACAATTAATTTTTCAAAAACTTGTAAACTCAAAAATAAAAATTTCTATATTATCCAAAATAATTACTTTTTTTTTCAAAAAATTGTTCCCTTAATACTTATCTGGATCCGCAATTGCTCCAGGTGTATAGTTAATTAACACTTCAATTCCTAAACTATTCATGTTTATAAGATCCAACCGTAGTTGATGACGTCATAGTACAACAATACATACGTAATTAAATACTTAAAAATAATTAATTATTAAAAATTTAATAAATTATTTGCGTAATGAAAAAAGCAGATAGAGAGCTTTAAAAAAAAAACAAAAATTTCATTTAAAAATTATTTATGGTTTTATAGCGATTTTAATTCTGGAGATTGAAATTTTTAAAAAAGTTTAATCATTAATTAACTATTAACTATACACCCGGAGCAATTGCGGAAAATTCGGAAAGAGCAATTAAGAAAAAAATCTTAAAAAAAGTGACATTTTTGTATTTTACAGCAATTTTAATTTTTAGTTTGTAAATTTTTGAAAAATTAATTATTCATCAATTAATAACTAATTAAAATTAATAATATTAATAATTAAAATTAATACATAGTTTAATTAAAAAAAAAAGTTTCTCGCTAACTTAACTCTTTCTGGTTAAAAAATATATGCAATAATAAAAGAGAGTGTTGCAACTTGCAATGTAATTTGATTATTGAAACGGTTGTAACTTAAAAATGTATTTTGAATCTATATTTACAGTAAAATATAAAAAAATGCTACAATAAAAGGGAATTTAAAAAAAAAATATACAAAAAATATTACAAATAGATATATAATTTAACAAATAGAAAATAGAACTCAAAAAATCTTTATTAATCTAATATTTCGATGAGCTGCATTAAGTCTACGCTCAAATATAAAATAATCAGTAGGTAGTGGAAGAAGAAACACTATCTCTGTAGCTCACGCGCATTAAACCGTTTCCCCCACTCTATGAAAGCGACGAAAAATGCCCGCTAACGCGTTTTGCTTGTAAAAGGCGCATTTTTTAAAACTTTAATTACTTTGCTTTTAATGAAGATATCGTGTTTTTGAATTAAATGCGAACATTAAAAAACAGCTATCATTTTATTTATATAGATAGATTAATGTGGGTGCATAACTGCTTCATTAGCAGTAATAAATATTTAGTAATATTTTTATGTGGGTAACCTTTTCCATTTCAAAAGAAACCTTTTAAGTTTATATAAGACTTTTTTTAAAATTTTTATTGGATATTGGATGAAATTTTTTTTTTTTTTTTGATGAGCCTTGAATTGGTCATAAGTAAATTGTTAAAAAAACAAATATAAAATGGTTACTTTTTCCATAGCAGATATCAATTGCTGTGATATGTTTACGAGTAGCCCCCAGACTATCTGTTGAAACAACGGCTGTGGCAGGACCCGATTCGTTTACATTACTGCCTCGGGAAAATAACGCTGTTCCCAATAACCCAGTAGCTGTTACAACCAAAACACCTTCAGCCGGTCGCCCACCAAATCCACGAACAGAACAAGCAAATCGTAAATGATTAAATTTCTCATTATACAATGCATTTTCTTTCTTCTCGGATATTAAAGAAATCTAAAATCAACAAAATGATTAAGATCAGTACTAATTCCGTTTGATGTTTAAACAACATACTTTTCGCCCGTTATGGAAAAAGGCAGCGGCCAAAATGTGTTCTCCTTTAAATGAGGCTGTATGGATACAAGACCATTGATTAACTAAATGCAATTGAGACGAAAAAACTCGAAGTTCCCCCAAATCATCGCAGACGAGTAATAGCTTCCCGGGTAAATCCCATTCTAATGATGTTACGTGTACCAATTCTGATGTTATTCTAAAGAAAAAATATAATTGATATTTGAATATACACCCATACATTAAAAAATTTTATACTTACTTATGAGCGTCCCAAGGAGTGTTCAAATCGGCTACATAGACGTGACAACCCCAAGTCTTATTTGTAACATCATCAAGTTCAGTAATCGTTGTAAATGCTACAATATTTTTACTTGATATGCTGCATAAAGTAATTGCTCCAGTTAAACTAAAAGATTGATATAAGTAAGTAAGTGGACATCCATTTAATTAATTAATAATATCCATACATACCAGTTTAAATTAGGAGGAGTTTTTGGACTTTTTCGTTGCAACGAATAAATTAACTCCATTGGAAACAGAAATTTAACGACTTTCTTATAATCAAATAAAATTAGTTAATTCACTAAGGTTTTCATTCAACATTTTTGACACTCTCTAAATTTAAGCGTCTTTTGAGAAATTTTTATATGTACCTACAATTGTAGGTTATAATAAATTACAATGGTTATTTGGTATCACAAATGGTTTATTTGGAGTATTTAGATCTATTAAAATATCACAATAAGCATATTATGTTTACGTATTCATAATTATTTATAAATAATTAAAAATAAATAATCTATACGTACGTGCCTAATCAATAGCACGTATTGGTAAAATGGGTAAAATTTCTTGGTTTTACAGCAGCTGTATTGGTTGTGTGTGTGTGTGTTGGTATGTGTTAGACGTCAGTAGAAATTTGAATAGTTACGCTGGTAACTGGTTACGCCGGTTACGCTCATTACGCAATCTGAAGCCACAATAACATTGGCGATAGTAACTAACGCAACGGAGGAAACTTATTCGATTTATCCAATCAATCTCATTCAATCTGTTCTATTCGTTCCAATGAGTATTTCAAATGAAAATTTAAATTGTTGATTCCGTTGCATCTATATATATATGTTATGGTAAATGTACACTCTTGGGAAATGTACACTTTTACCGTAAAATGTGTGCATTTCCCAAAAAGTTAGGTAAATGTGAACTGAATATAATGTATATCTACATTTCCCGGCGAATGTGTACTCTTACCTTCATGTTTTAAGAAAAGTTGGAATACAAATAAATTAAAAATGTTGTTGCGGTAAAAAAATATTTATTTAAATAAACATAATGCAAAAAGCTTTAATAACGAAAATTATTTTAATTAAAAAATGTAAATGACAAACAAAACATACTTTTCTTTGCATATTATATAATATGTCGTAGGTTATTCTCCCAATATTCCTAAATACAATTTTCGTCCTAGTTTTTCAGGACCAATACGATGGGAATCAAACAAATAATAATAATAACATACTTTTCTTTATTACTTATAACAGTTAAATTTTATAAAACTATAAAGGAACATATAGAAATTTCATAGTGAAAAAAGTTTTATTTATTTGAGCAAGAATTACTATTGTAGCACTTAGAATTACATAACAATCCAGCATTTTTACAACATACAGCATTTTTATGCTCACATTTACCAAAACGACATGGTCATTGTGAATCCAATGTACATTTCCCTTATTGGAAATTTTAAATGTTAGTTGAATGCACATTACCCAAACGAGGAGGCAAATGTACTCATTTACCGGAAAATGTGTACATTTGCCGCAATATCTACTTTTACCGTAACATATACAATAAATAAAATGATAGCTGTTTTCCAATGTTCGCTTTTAACTCAAAAACTACTGAATAGATTTCGATAAATTTCTCTTTTGTTTTACTTCTTATATACTTGATCTTTATCTAAAAAAAGAATTATCACGATATCTTCATTAAAAACAAAGTAATTAAAGTTTTAAAAATTGCGAATTTTACAAGCAAAACACGTATGCTTTCGTTGTTCTTTCGTTGCTTGTGGGACAAACGGTGTTATGCGCATGATAAAATGTTTCTCCTTCCACTGCCTAATGATTACTTCATATTATGAATCAAAACACTTTTTTCTGCATTTGAGTAACGTTTCTTCGAGAGAAACCTGTTTTGAGTTTAGAAACCACTACTAATATGGATCTAGTGTCCGATCTAGGCATACTTTATAAATAAAAATCAATTTTGGTTGCGATTAAATTTTTTCTTTTTTTTTTTTTAATAAAAAATAATGCGTCTCGTGATACGATTTACTCAGAAATGAAACGGCCGAATATTCGGCTATTCGCAGTGGCGTAGCTACCATTTTTGGGTCTGTAGGCAAACATCAGGAAAGGCCCCCGGTCCGCAAAACTACCCCCACCATTTCCAGCAAAATTTGCAAAATGACATCGATCATTATACATTATAGAATTACGTTGAAATTATGTTTCTCGGTTAGTGATACGATATATATCCAGCAAAAATTTCTCACAAATTCGGACGCCCCGTGTCGTCCCGTGCAGTGTAGTTCCGCCTAGTGCGGTCTTACGAGTCTCACCTTTAATTGCAAATTTTCAGAGCCCGAGCAGGGCCCCAGTTGATTGAGGGCCCGTAAGCTTTGCTTGCGATTGCTACGCCACTGGCTAATCGGCTGAGATTGTGACCGACTATTCGGTATTCGGCTAAATCACTTTTCGTTGCATCTCTAGTTCTTAGTGGTTCTTCAGTTTCTATAAAATTTAGTAGTTAGACGTCGTTCACATTAAAGCGATACGCGATAAACGAAGAACCGTAGCGCGGGTGGCGTGAGAGGTGCCCCAGAATCAGGTGCCGCACAATAAAAGTAGTGAACAATAGACGCAGTTTTGATCTTGAAAAATGACACCCTTTTATACCAGGCGTTGTAATATCAATAATTAGCAGTATTTAAGTACTTATTTTAGGGTTTAGAAAATAATTTCTTAACAGCTTTCTAAACTATTAAGAAAATGGAAACTTTTCTAAGAACATTTTTGCTCTAATTAATCTAATTTTCTACAAGTTTTGGTGGTGGACACTTTTATTTTCTTTTCAAATTAATTCTTCTTCAAACCTCAACGAAAGACGGAGATTTATTACACTGAAAAAATTTGATCAAAAATTTAACTGTTAATAACTATAACGTGTTAATCGTCCTAATGGTCCTAATCATCTACAATTTCATTGGAAATAATAAAAATATTTCGCTAGTAACTACGACAATAATAGTTTCTTCTTGTTTCCTCTTGGTTTCCACGGGTTTCCTCAGTTTCTCTATTGCCTTAGTTACTATCGTAATTGTAGATGTCGTGGTTATACTATGACCGGACTGTACCGGACCAGACCGGACCTACTAGACTGGACTGACTGATGCTGCTACTGACGCAATCCAACGCAACTGACGTGACACTGACTGACACGGACACAACAAAAATTTCTACCAACTCGTACTAGATTGATTCCCTAAAAATTTACCCCAAACGCCCCAAATGATTCATTTCATTAAATCAAGTATAACTAAAAATTGTATTCCTGTAACAAATTAAATTATAAAAGTAATCTTGTTCAATATCTTTCAAAAAACTTGAAAAATTAATTAATTCTCAACGTTTCGCAGAGCCTTTTTTATTGTATTTTAAATTTTTGCCAACATAAATTAGCGATCAGTGGCGACTATTGCCAACTATAGATAACCTTTCATATCTAATTTTAAAGCCGTCTTCCCCACTGCAGTTTCATATTGGTTAATAAGAAACGTCATTAAGACCTTTTTTATTAACATTTATTTTTCATTGGAAAATCTGTCGTAAAAATACAAAGTGCATGAATGTGTTTTTAAATATAAAATGTTTTCCATTCAAAATCAAAATCAGGTTCGTACGATTTTCGCAATTAAAATTCACACATATTTCAACTTGGCTTGAGCTCATGTTTACCAGATATATACATATTATTTATAGATAGAAATAATAAAAGTGTATTTTATTCTAGGCCATTTTTCATTTATCACAAATCACAGCCGTTTTGAATCCTAGACAGTCGACGTTTCGTCCTAAATCATCAACGCTTGCACAGCATCGCCAAAATTATGCAAATAGTAAAATTGTTGTTACATGTCCGGAGAGTTTTATTCAGACACGACGTAACTTATTAGATACAGACCTAGCACGTCACACAAATGCTGATTTGTTGCTCGAAAATAATATTTTAAACACTAACAGAACGATATGGCGTCGCTCCTACGTTTCGGCGAATACATTTTTCGAGAACAAGCATGGCTTCGCCGAGAAATTTTTATACGAAAAATTTCCACCGAAACTAACGATCAGTCGCCATCGATTCAACTTGTCCACACCGTTTTTCAACACTTTCAAATTGAACACAACTATTAATGGAAACAACTTTGTGTTTGATGTTAACTACAGAGGTTTCAAAACAGATCGTAGTGCAAATGCAGAACTAGCAAGAAATCCAACGTTATTTTCACGAGTCAAAACATGGCTAGGTAACTTTGATAATAGAGTTTGAAATTTGAATCTCCTAAACCAATGATTCTCAACCACGTAAATCTGCATTTCATTTTCTTTGTAGTACTAATATATTACTAGCTGATACCCGCTCGCTTTGCTGAGAGTATCTAAATGTAGTTGATTGATTAATAGATTCCCTACCTTCATAGCGAAATATAAAAATTAATCTTTTTTTACTGCAGAAAATATTTCACGAACTTTAACAAAACTTCTTTGAAATACACGGTTCCTGTAGGATTCAATTTTTATGCTATCCTATGAGAACCTTGGATTATTTCTACATAAGAAGCAATCTATATCATTCTCTGCCCCGTTAACAATCACATTAAAAAAGCATGCCAATCTTTTGCTCTGTGAAAAACAAAAACATATCAAGTCACGTGTTTCACCATGTGACTGTTGGTTATGACATGTATAGCGGGTTGCGGGTACACAAGATATACCGCTGACAATAAGAAAAGCTGTTTTCCCGCGGTCGCGGGTATATTACTGACGTAAAATATAAATAAAAACCGTACTGGAAGCGAATTGTATATTGTATCAAAATTTGAGCGCAATGGGTGTAGAATTTTTCAAGTTTTTGTCCTAAATAAGGACCAACATAACATTTTTATATATTCCTAATATAGAAGAAGATACCAATAAAACAGTCAATACGTACGACGTACAATAGCCAACCGCTATTCCAACACTTTTTTTTTTAAATCTGTGACATCTTCTAAAATATTAATTTTTATCATGTGTATCACCTGTAAAAGGCAATTTTGATCTCCATGAAATGCACAACGTATCTAAGCTTGGTAAATACCCCATAATTTTTTTTATAATATGTAAAAAATAAAAATGGTTCCTGTGGGTTATCCTAACGGTCGCGGACTTTTTTATCAATTATTTTAAGGTACATAATTTCGCCGCATATTTGTTTGATCTATCTCGTAAGGTTTAGCCAGCGTTTGCAATGTAAATGCAAAAAAATATGTTTGTTATGACAACACATTATAAATCTTTGATTTCCCGACTTTTCTCTACTATAATATGCATGATTTATACCTACAAACCTTCCTCTTGAATAACTCTATCAATTTCTAAAAACTGCATTAAAATTTGTTTTGCAGTTTAATAGATCTAAGGGAACAGACAGTGGGAGCGACTTTGTTTTATACTATGTATAGATTTTATATTACATTGAAAATTATTATACGCTATATTATCGGATGCATTCCACTAAGTGCTCAAAATGTTCTTGAAACAATGGGAACGCAACGATTTCGAACGTTGTAAGCGTTTAGTGTAAATTTATCTTATTGTCAGCATACTGCCAAATTTTGATATTTTAAAGAGTTTACCACAAAAGAAAGGTTGAGAATCACTATCAGGGTAGATTATACTATAAGGAGGAATTTATTATAAAAATTATCCATTTCAGGATTTTCCTCGACTTCAAAATCTACTGAATCAATAGTTGCATCAAACGAGCGGTTGAAGACTCTTCTTCTAACAGATGCTGATGTACCAGTCAATCTATCAGACGCTGAAAAGCAACGCATCAAAGTTGCGTTTGCTGAAGGCTACATGGCTGGAAACACAACTCAACCGGTTAATGCGACATCTAAAGCGGCCCGTTATTTAAGAATCGTACAACAACTACTGACAATTGTTATCTTTGTTGCCATTGTCGCTAGTTTGATGGCTAGTGCAAACGGGTCAGTTTTTAGGTAATTAAGCTTTGACTAAAACTAACGAAATACTTCACTTAACGTTTACGACAAAGACATATTTGTCACATTACTTACTTACATTGCTACTGCATTCAAAGACAATATTAAAGAGTATTAATATTTGTGTTGATATATAGAATCCAATTGGGGAATCAAGTAGAAGTCGATCCAGAAGAAATTCATATTACATTCGACGATGTCAAGGGCGCTGATGAGGCTAAGCAAGAACTTAAAGACGTGGTCGAGTTTCTTCGTAATCCGGAAAAGTTTTCCACTTTGGGTGGAAAATTGCCAAAAGGCGTACTACTAGTGGGTCCTCCGGGAACGGGGAAAACGTTATTGGCAAGAGCTGTCGCTGGTGAAGCGGGTGTTCCATTTTTCCATGCTGCAGGTCCTGAGTTTGATGAAATCCTTGTAGGTCAAGGTGCTCGACGAGTTCGTGATCTCTTTAGTAAGTTGGTTTAAAATGTTAAACTATCTAACAGCGGCTCTCTATAGAGTGGGGCAAACTGTTTAATGCGCATGAGCTGCAGAAATAGTGTTTCTCTTTCCACTGCCTACTGATTATTTCATATTTGAACCGCTCAGTGCACACATCGATTAACTCCGTAATGCCAAAAGTTGAGTAAATTGATAAAATAGACTAATGAAATACATTGTCTCTTATGGAAAAGCTAAAAAGCAAATTGTTATTTAGAGCTGTTATTACTTATTATTAAAAAAATATTTTTAGGATATATAAAGTTAGGAGTCAACCAAGTGTTTTGACATGAAAATTTGTAAAAGTTGAAAAAGTGGAGTTAATCGATGTGTGCACTGACCGGCTCATTTGAGCGTAGACTTAAGAGTTAAAGCAGTTCAGCGAGATATTAGATTAATATAGTTTTTTTTTAAATTCTCTTTTAGCATTTTTTATATTTTACTGAAAATAAAAATTCAAATACATTTTTAAGTTACAACCGTTACAATAATCAAATTACATTTTAACACTCCCTTTTATTATTGCATATATTTTTTAACCAGAAAGAGTTAAGTTGGCGAGATTAAAGTATTTTTAAGTTGCTCCCTAAATGCTCTTTCCTTATCCGCAATTGCTTCAGGTGTATAGTGAATAGTTAATTAATAATAAAATTTTTAAAAAAAATTTATTCTCAAGAATTAAAAACGCTATAAAACCCAAAATATTTTTTAATTGAAATTTTTGTTACTTTTTTTAAAACTATTTATAACTATTTATACATGTATTGTTGTATTATGACGTCCTCAACTGCCGTTGGATCTTATAAACATGAATAGTATAAAAACTGAATAACTAATTAACTATACACCAGGAGTAATTGCGGATCTGGAAAGATCATTTAAGGAACAATTTTTTCGTAAAAAGTGATAATAATTTTTTATTATATAGCATTTTTATTTTTGAATTTACAAATTTAAAAAAAAAATAATTATTAATTAACTACTCTAATAACTATTCACTTGGAGCAATAGCGGATCCTGCAGGAGCAATTTTTTGGCATATAGTTAAAAATGTTCTACGCTAACGCTAAGTTGTTGCTGGTTATTTTTTTATATATTTTTGCTTTCAATTTTTTAAATGTTTTTCCTCTGTAAAATAAATATGTTCTTAACATAATAACCTACGCAGACGATGTCGCGGGTATCAGCTAGTCGGTTATAAATTGTAACTAGCCCATGCACAACCCATGCGTGGCTAATTCTTTTCTACCAAAGTGCGAAAAGAAATAAATTATAAATCATAAGACATAATTGTTATTTTACAGAAGCGGCTAAAGGACGTGCACCTTGCGTGATTTTTATCGACGAAATCGATAGTGTCGGCGCTAAGAGAACAAACAGTGTTCTCCATCCCTATGCCAATCAAACCATTAACCAGTTACTCAGTGAAATGGACGGTTTCCATCAAAACGAAGGTGTAATTGTATTAGGTGCAACAAATCGACGGGATGACTTAGATCAAGCTTTACTACGACCTGGACGTTTCGACGTAGAAGTTACTGTCCCCACTCCCGATTTCACGGGACGCAAGGAAATTCTGTCGTTATACTTGGGAAAAATTCTTTGTCGTGAAATAGATATTGAACTTTTAGCACGCGGCACGACCGGGTTTACAGGCGCTGATCTCGAAAACATGGTAAACCAAGCTGCTCTTCGAGCAGCCATCGATGGAGCTGACACTGTCAGCATGAAATATTTAGAAAATGCTCGAGACAAAGTATTGATGGGACCCGAGAGAAAGTCCCGAATACCAGACGAGGAGACAAATGTGATTACTGCCTATCATGAAGGGGGCCATGCTATTGTTGCGTACTTCACAAAAGATTCAAATCCTCTTCACAAAGTTACAATTATTCCACGAGGTCCTAGTCTAGGACATACATCTTATATTCCAGCCAAAGAATCTTACCATGTGACCAAGGCACAGTTGTTAGCCTCACTTGATACCATGATGGGTGGTCGTGCTGCTGAAGAACTAGTATTTGGACCAGATAAGATTACTTCGGGTGCCAGTAGTGACTTAAAACAAGCGACATCCATTGCATCGCACATGGTTAAAGATTGGGGTATGAGTGAAAAAATTGGTTTACGAACCATACTAGATAATCCTAACAAACCATTTGACCAAATTGGTCCCAACACAGCAGAACAGGTATTCAATAAAAAATTAAAGTAATTAAAAATTCTTACAAATTTAAATTGCAGATCGATACGGAAATTAAACGAATTATGGCGGAAAGTTACGATAGAGCCAAGGCAATTTTACGTGCTCATGCTCGAGAACATAAAGCTTTAGCAGAAGCTTTATTAAAATATGAAACGTTAGATGCTGAGGACATAAAAGCTATTATGTCAGATAAAAGCCCTCATGGAAAACCTGAATGGAATACATAACGAAATACTCATTATAGGTTTCATCATAAGCAATTGGAACATTTTTTTTCCCTTTCCCTTTCTTTCATCTATTAATGTCTCAGTAAATTGATTTATATTTTAGGTCTCAATTTATTGTAAAAGAAAATTATTACCATTCTGTAAACAAAGAACAAAAGAGAATGAAATTATAATTAAAAAAAGAGTAAACTAACAATGAAACTGCACTTGTAATACTAGCAAAAAAAATAGTCAAATGTTAAAAATGATGTATTTAGTAAAATAAAATCATTTCGGCGTGGATTTTTATTTGCTTTATATTGTCTTATTTTCATAGCTCAAAGGAATAAGTAACGAAAACTCATGGAACTTTCGTGGATTTATTAGTTAATTATGAAATTTGATTCTTTTTTTACAATGTGAGGATTATTTTTATGTTTCATATGCCAACTCGGTTAACTCCACTTTTTAAATGTTGATGTTGAAAAATTTGAATAATTTTTAATAAACAGAACAAATTTCTCTAATAATACGCGTAGTTATTAACATTACTTAGTAACGATTGTTTTTAGTCATTGCATAATGAAAGCCAAATTATATATATTAAAACCTCCATTTTCCCCCTAAAATCGTTTGGTAACCGTATTGCAGCTAGTGAAAATCGCAAATAACCAGAAAAAATACTAAATATGAGGTACAAACAGAAAAATTTGACCATAAAAACCGTTTTATTATAAAAAATTGCATAAATTCTTATGCACAGTATATTAAAAGCCTTTATATTTTTAACATAATTTACGATGGAAGCAAGGTAGAGTAGCCGCCCTTTTCCGACCCATGACTACTCCCAATTTATTGACCTAATATTTATGTGTCTATTCCTAACTACTATATAGAATTTATAAAATTATAATTAATTTTAAAAATAGGAATTAAAAATATTTTATTTTTCGAGTTAATAGTTAGCCGTGTTGATATTTGCCCTATATGCCAGTGGCCGTGGGTTCGAATCCCAATGAAAGCCCAAGATTTTTTTCATCTATTTTCGGATTCAACGGTTGCTAATGACCATAGTAGTTGTTAAGCCCATCCAGTTTATTTATTTTAATGCGAAAAAAAAATTTCGTATTAAAAAAAATAAACTGCTTATACAAGTATAGGTGTAATATTTCTCACTGAACTCCGCATTGAATAAAGATAAATCTAGACAGGTCACTTAGTGGCGTGGTGGACTAGATAATTGCCTTATACGCTAGTGGTCTTGGGTTTGAATCCCAATAAAAGCCTAAGATGTTTATCTGGGTTTTCTGGGTCGCTAATGACCAAAGTATAGTTGATGCAACCTTAAATAAACCAACAAAAAAAAATCTAGGCAGTTGATAACGTTTAAAAACGAAATAAGTCTTCGGTCCCAATTAAAAATTTATTTCTATGATTCGGTTTCTTCTCCTAACAGAAAATTCGTTTAATATTAAAAAACATATTTCGCTCTCTTTGTTTAGTTAACAATAGTCAGTCCATACGCTCATTCAATATGAAGTGTACGTGTGTACATTGGCATACAACATAACAACTCTGCATGCAAATTGCATATGTGCCAGTAATTTTTTAAAGGAAAAAAATCGTGTAATTACAATGCTAATTTTAAAAAGTTTACACATTAAAAATGATTAATTTTGTCTAATATTTTCTGAGTGGTTCATAAAGCTTTTATTGGTCCTTATGTACACGACAATGTCAAAGTTATTGATCCAATCTTTCATAGTACATTCCGTATAGGTATTCAAGTCCCTGGATTATACGATACATAGCCACGTGAAATGTTATAATTACGTATTGTCATATTGGACATTTTTGCATTAAAAACATAAACAGCATCACTTTTAATAATGGATATACCCGATACACTTAACGTATATGGTATTGAAGCCATACAATTTATACAAAAGAAGTAAGTGCATAATTCGAATGAATTAGGTTAATGTATCTAGGTTACATTAAAGATAATTATATCAAGGTCTTAATAATATTTACTTTCACATTTATCATATAAACAATAAAAATTGAATCTTTGCATGCTTAAAACAACTCTAAATTTTAGTTAATTTTATAATAAATTTTTAATTGTTGAAATATACATTCAACAATGATAGCTTATATTCACGCTTAGAATAGTTTTATGACTCAATTATTTTAATTTTAGATTGGAAAGTGAAGAAGATCTCCTTCACACAGCCTCTCATCTTGGAAATCCGGAATATGCATTCACAATTTTAATTCCGATTGTTGCATCATTTAACACTCTATTAGCCGCTGAAGTGCTGGCTACAGCTATTATATCCGAATGGAGTAATTGCATATTTAAATGGCTTCTAATGGATGATAGGCCATATTGGTGGATACAAGAAACTGATGTATACAAGGGAAAAATACCGGAAATCAAACAAGGGGTGCTTACATGTGAAACAGGACCAGGAAGTCCTTCGGGACATGTTACAGGCACAACGGCTGTACTTTATGTAATTGTACATTTTTTACTAACTAGAGGAACTGGTTCAAAATTTTTCAGGTAAAATAAAGCTAATGATTATTTATATTTTAAAAGAAGTGTAATATTGTTTTTTTTTTATTGTTTAGATTAGCATTAGTACTTGCATCTGTATCCTCCGTATTTCTTATGATACTATCACGACTTTATGTTGCGGCTCATTTTCCACATCAATGCATATTAGGAGTTGTTATTGGTAAGAATCTTAGCTGATAAATGCAAATTATACCAAGTATACACTGAAAGCGCAGTCAAATAGCACCTTAGATTTCTAAAAATTTTGCCTACCCCTAGAGTTTTTTAAACCTAAAATAAGATTTCAGTGTATATGTTACGGTAAATGTGCACTCTTGGGAAATGTACACTTTTACCCTAAAATGTGTACATTTCCCAAAAAGTTAGGTAAATGTGAACTGAATATAATGTATATGTACATTTCCCGGCAAATGTGTACTCTTGCCTTCACGTTTTGGTAAATGTATACTCTATTATACCTTCATGTTTTAAGAAAAGTTGGAATACAAATAAATTAAAAATGTTGTTGCGGTAAAAACATATTTATTGAAATAAACATAATGCAAAAGGCTTTAATAACGAAAATTATTTTAATTAAAAAATGTAAATGACAAACAAAACATACTTTTCTTTGCATATTATATAATATGTCGTACGTTATACTCCCAATATTCCTAAATACAATTTTCGTCCTAGTTTTTCAGGACCAATACGATGGGAATCAAACAAATAATAATAATAACATACTTTTCTTTATTACTTATAACAGTTAAATTTTATAAAACTATAAAGGAACATGTAGAAATTTCATAATGAAAAAAGTTTTATTTATTTGAGAAAGAATTGCTATCGTGGCACTTGGAATTACATAATATTCCAGCATTTTTACAAAATACAGCATTTTTAAGCTCACATTTACCAAAACGACATGGTCATTGTGAATTCAATGTACATTTTCCTTATTTGAAATTGTAATGTGAACATAGTGTGTACACTGTATCACATCGTGGTACTCCAGCGTAAAATTTTCATATTTACACTGAGCTTTCAATGTGTACAGTGTAATCAGAACCGCTAAAGAAATTAATTTAATTATTATGGAATAATAAATTTAAAAAAATTTAACTTTTAGGGTGGATAATCGGAGAGTCCATGGTGAGCGAAAACGGTTATTTAACTGTTTGGAAAACAGCTAGTCGCTTTAAAGTTTTATTAATCGTATCACTAATGATTATTATAACTTTCGGGGCTTATTGGTTACAAAAGTTGTTCGATATCGATCCTCAATGGTCTATCTTATTGGTACATCAGTTTATTCTTAAGAAAATTTTTATTTGATAATATAAGTTCAATTTTAGGCATTCAAATGGTGTCAGTCACCGGAAAATATTCACGTGAACACAACTCCTTTATATTCTCTGGTGCGAGATACCGGAGCGGCATTGGGTTTAGCACTGATCTCACCCATTACCAAACGGTACCTATACTTAATGCTTTGTAGCTAAACATAAATACTATCCCTATTTTTTTTTTAATTTATAGAGTTGCTCCTGAAGGATTGTCACCAATGGTAGCTATTGTTGGCAATTTGATATCCTGCGGTTTTATTCATTTCGTCGAACTTACAATTCCAACGCATTCGTCAGTGCTATTTTATATTTGCCATTTTAGTGTGAGTGCGTTACAACCAATTCTATTATTAGCGTTAGTTCCAAAATTAGCGGCTAATAAAAGGAAACGAAATTAAACGAATTTATATAAAACATTTGTATCCAATTATGCATGTATGTAATATGTATATGTATGTATATAAATATAGCTACTTTTATGTTTTCAAATAGGTAATTTTCTAGATACTTCTTGATTTTGGTAATTTAGTGGCGTGGTTAACAAGCTAGTTGCCTATACGCAAAAGGTCCTGGGTTCGAATCCCAATGAAAGCCCAAGATTTTATTCATCGGTTTTCGGATTCAACGGTCGCTAATGACCATAGTTAATGCGACTTTAAATACCTAAACCAAAAAAAAAATCTTGAATTATAATTATAATTTGTGGTACGTTTTCCATTAAAAAAAAACAATGCATATTGCATACCCTTTAGAAATAAGAAATATGTTATCTGTGTTATCTAATGCTAGGTTTAAATTAAAAAAAATATAATACGTGTTATATATAAGATCCAAAGGGTTAATTATTTAATTTGCAATTGATCTTAGTTTTTCTAAAAGACAGTCTTACTAATACCATTATAATATCATAGGTAATACCATAACTAATTGTTAAATATCATATAAAATTAAAACTTTAACATCTTAACTTGAACGATTCAACGATTTTTTTAAAAAAAATATAAGATCATAGATATTTAACCTACACATTTGAATAATGGAACTAAATATGAAAAATCTTATAATGTACATGTTAAGTGTAATGTTTTTAGATAATTTGTTTTAACCGAAACAGTCAATTTTTACTTATACCTTATACATTTAGCTATATATCAAAGTGTTACAATGTTAAATTATAAGTATATGTATTTATTTATAAGTACATACTTCAATAAACTTCCGTTGTTGTCACATATCATCATACAAGACAACTTATACCTACTCACGTTTTCAAGTTATTCTTCAAAAGGCACAAATGTAAGTACATGTTATAGGATTCCATTTGATAAGATGGGTAGATATTGTAAATGTTCAATTTTATCTATTAAGAAAATCCCAAGCAAGCAAAAAATATATTTCTAAGCTGTACCATGTGTAAGAACTTAAATATTATCTTCTAGCTAATAGGGAAATCTGAGTGTGATTGTAGCTTGAAGGAGTATAAAAACCTATAAGCTATATAGATACATAGTACAGCTCGTATACTCAGTCGTAATTATAATAACTTATATCTATGGATACCGACATAAGAAAAATGGTAGCATTAGTTCTTATTAATAAGCTTAAATATAAGAGATTTTAACTGAATAATTTTTAAAATAATACGAAAAAATACTTATCGTACTTATGTACCTAAGTATATACTTAAATATAGTTATTGGCTCAAAATTCAAATATTTACTAAGATAAAAGAATATACTTTCTTTATACCAAGACTTGACATTAAGGTTTATATTCTCATCAAAAATTCAAAGACAAAATTGTATATCCGTTAGTATCTATACTTAATTTACCTATACATATTTATATAGTTACGGCTTAGGGGTACCTATCTATTGTATATTTACGTAATAACGAGCGCTGGATTTATACTTTATTTACACTTTTTTGCTGCACGTTTTTGATGCAGAATCAAATTCAATAATCCGAAATTATACTTAAAGTTATGAATAACGATTCATCCCTATTATTATGTGAATATTTTTTGTAAATATCCCAATTTAATTTGTGATCTGTAAAATTGTACCTATAGGTATGTGAATGAATAAAGAGAATGATTATGTATTAAAATATAGTGTTTGTTTGGTCTTAAATATTAGTTTGGATTGTTTCCTATAAACTGGGTGTACCTACCTAGTACCTACACATTTTATTTTTTTTTCGTTTTTAATCGTAGTAGGTACTACTACTTTTGAGCCGTTCGCGTTTTTTTTGCTCTTACTGCGAAATCGTACTACATCAGACTATAACAATTATATACTGTAGGTACATGTTTAAAAAAAATCTCATAGTATCCAAAAATTATACCATCAATTTATATATGGTATTACGGTAAAAGTATATATTGCGGCAAATGTACACATTTTCCGTTAAATGTGTACATTTGCCTCCTCGTTTGGGTAATGTGCATTCAACTAACATTTACAATTTCAAATAAGGGAAATGTACGTTGAATTCACAATGACCATGTCGTTTTGGTAAATGTGAGCATAAAAATGCTGTATGTTGTAAAAATGCTGGAATATTATGTATTTCCAAGTGCCACAAAAGCAATGCTTGCTCAAATAAATAAAACTTTTTTCATTATGAAATTTCTATATGTTCTTTTATATAGTTTTATAAAATTTAACTGTTATAAGTAATAAAGAAAAGTATGTTATTATTATTATTTGTTTGATTCCCATCGTATTGGTCCTGAAAAACTAGGACGAAAATTGTATTTAGGAATATTTGGAGCATATGACCTACGACATATTATATAATACATATTCAAAGAAAAGTATGTTTTGTTTGTCATTTACATTTTTAATTAAAATAATTTTCGTTATTAAAGCCTTTTGCATTATGTTTATTAAAATAAATATTTTTTTACTGCAACAACATTTTTAATTTATTTGTATTCCAACTTTTCTTAAAACATGAAGGTATAATAGAGTATACATTTACCAAAACGTGAAGGCAAGAGTACACATTTGCCGGGAAATGTACATATACATTATATTCAGTTCACATTTACCTAACTTTTTGGAAAATGTACACATTTTAGGGTAAAAGTGTACATTTCCCAAGAGTGTACATTTACCGTAACATATGTATATATGGTATATATATTAAAACAAAAATGTTGGCTCCAAAACGGGCTCTTAACATAAAACTTTGTTATGAAGACCTTTTTTTATAGATAGTTAAATATCCTGTAAGCCTTCTTTTTCTTTTAAATTTTTGCTACAATGAACTGTTCCAAAACCCAAAGTTATGGGAATTCATCAATTTTTGGACGCCTTAAGAATTTTTTTTGCAACGCCCTAGTGTTCGCTGCAGTATATGCAACCCAAAATATTTCAAGATATACACTGGTATTACCTGTCGGTCAAGTATTTCTGCTCTTCCTCATATTATGATAGGACCCTGTCTGTCTTACTAAGCTGTAATTATGTGATTTTAAAGATAGACCATAAACAAGAGAGTGGTGGAAGTAAGAATATATTTAGGTATACATATATTCAAAAAATGTGATCGGCTTGAAAATGATCTAGATTAGAAAGTGTACCTAGATATACTTACCTATTTTATTTTTAATTTTCACAAGCAATTTTTCGAATTTCACACAGGTTAGCAGAAATTGTAGGTAAACTTCCGTAAAATTTCCGTTAAATGGAAATATAGTTATTTCATGTCAATGTTTGAATGCTTATTAAGTTTAATGCATTGCACCAAGTGTCCAAATATTTGACTTGATGAATCCCAGAATACATAAAAGATAAAACACGTAGTTAACATTTTAAAATTACGATTTTTGAGCTGCCGTGTTGACTAAATTATTGTCCCATACATACGCTAGTCGTCCTGATAAGCGATGAATTCCAATGGAAGTCCAAAATTCTTCTTGGTATTACCTAAGCAACCATGTAGCAGTATAGTTGATGCGACCATAAATAAACAAAACAAAAAATATTAGAAAGACAATTCACAGTTGCAGTTATGTAAGCTTTAATTAAAAGGGCGTTATTAATATGAGATTTTAATATTTATTTGGTCAATAAGAATATTGCCAATATTTATATATTTATTAATTAAGTATGCATTATTCAAAACTTCAATTGCCTATCCTAATCGTGCTTTTTGAGTCATGACGCTATTGCATTATATGAGCTTATAGTTATATAGGTAATGTATTATATAGACATTTAAAAGTAAAATATCTATGATTTTTTAACGAAATGTTAAAAAAATATTATTGGAGTAACGACATAAGTAGGTACCTATATATACGTATTAAATTTCAAATCGATAAGGCCTGCCGAAATTATTCTTATTGCTTCATCGACAAAAAAGAACCCATAATTTTATACGACTGAACATATTGTAATGGGATTTCTCAAACCTGTATTGAGGGTTTCTCCTCATTAAGAGTCCTTTATTCGATGGAAATTTTTACAAAACGTTTAGTAAACCTATAGATAACTGCAATGTTTATTTAAATTTGTTTTTAATAACTTTTCAAATCGCTTGTATTAGGTACTAATCACTTGAATTCATTGACTGCAGTCCTTGAATGAATGAATCGTAACTATGTCGTCCTGATATAAGAAAACCATATATGTGTTCTCGAACAGTCCAGAAACTTCGATTACCCAAACCTTCTAAAAACTTCCAAAATCGTTGACTGCCAATAATGGGAGATCAAATGTCCATTGTCAGAATTTCCATAGAACAATCTCTAATGTTCTATTCTTTTCTACCGCTGATCGTTGTCTCTGTCTTCGTTCGTTACAATATTTTTTTAATCAAGTCTTTTATCTCGTTCGTTAACAAAATATTGAACAGGCCATAGGTACCTATACCTATAACAAACAAAAAACTGAATTATATCAATTATTGGGTTGATCCTTTTGAGAGCTATATTATCCTACAGACAATTTATCATACACGTCACTTCTATAGTGCATCCCTTAGGTTGGGTGGAGAGTTCAATAATTATTCAATAAGCGTTAAGTAGCTACGGATTTTGTCTTGCATTGTTTTTCACCATTTACCGACCTTGCAAACATTCTCGTAATAAAATAGTTTACAAAACAGAAAACCTTTCCGAGTCGAAATTTTAGACCTCTTTTGGCCCTAAAATGGATCTTTTACCCACTTTTGAACCTAAAAAGAGTAAAATGAACCTCTTTTGAACCTACAAAGAATAAAATGAACCTCTTTTGAACCTACAAAGAGTAAAATGAACCTCATCTCGACCAAAACGATATTCCAACGTCATCATTTTACCCTACATGAAATTTTATTATATTTTGTGAACAGATCGTTTCGTCCTAAAAAAAGTTTTATAATCATAAAACATAAAATATGGTTGTAAATTTTCTTTTTTTTTACAATACCTATTGCCAATGTTACTTACTAATAACCCAAATTTTTGATCTCTCTCTTTCCTATACTTAGATGCTTAATATAATATTGTGTATTCTGGTATCCATTACTAGTTTGATTCTTAATCCTGCTCACTCTTGTTAATTTTTACTCAGTCTCTTGTTAACCGTTCGAGTGCTACACGAGTTATTATACAACAATTGAATAAACTTATTTCACTATTTAATTAATTTTCAATATTGTCTATATCAAAACGTCTAAAAGTGTAAATATAAAAAATTTAAAAGGGAAAAAACCGAGTTTAAAAGAAAAGGTTTGAAGAAATTTGATTTAATTTATTATCTTGAAAGTAATCAAAGATATGTTATACAATTAAATAAAATTTCTAAAGAAATGCACATGGTCGGGTATATTGTGGATTATAATAAAAGGAAATCCTTGAAAAAAATAATGGCAATGGCAACAATAAAGGAGCTGGTAAACAAGGACAAGAAATTAAGAACTGATATTTGTAATATTCTTATTACTTTTAAATTTATCGCTAATATTAAAGAAACTTGTATATTTAATGAATAAAAAAACAAAATATTAAATAAAAATGTTATTCTTTTTGAAAAAAAAACCCTACCAATAAAACAATAAGAGAGAGTGACAAAGAAGGAGTGGAAAAAAAAAGAGAGAGAGAGAGGGGTCCATTTGAAAAATTTTCTGTAGACCTCTTCTGAGCCTAAACATGGTATTTTGTCCGATAAATGCCACTTGTAGGTTCAAAAGAGGTCTAAAATTCAAATGCAAATGGTCATGTTTCAATCTACTTGAACCTCTCATAGCCCAGATTTTGAGGTCGAAAAGAGGTCTAAAATTTCGACTCGGGTTACAGGATGTAAGTTACACCGGAAAACTCAACTCTGCTTAGGACTACAACTACGATCTGAAGTGCAAGATAGACTTGTCACTTAACGTTTAAAGTATTTCTTTATACGATAAAAATGCGGCTTTATTTTTTCGCTGTGAAAATTAGAGAAGAATTAGAACTTAGGTTAATATAGGTATAGGTATAGGTAATAGGTAATATAATACCTATAGGTACTATTTCACACAAAAAAAAACACTTTTTAACTATAGAAAAATTGTCAATATCGTAGGGGAAGTGAGCCCAAAACAGGTAAGCAGTCTTACGCTCCTATATGAAGCATTAGCATTTTGTACGCGTACGCGGAGATTTGTCTAACTATGACTTTAATCAGCTAAGCTCGAGCGCCGTAATTGTTTACAAACATAGGGATTTTAAATAAAAGTTTTTTGCTAATTATATTAAAAATTGTCAAGTTAAGTGATTAATGACTAGCCGAAAATCGTTATAAATATTCGTGTTGTTCGTATCATCGTTTTATTTTAGTTTAATATAGATAAGTTTGAAATTTTATGAACACTTTGCCAGCTTTATCTGCCGTTTTGAGTTTATTTCTACTTTAAAAAGAAAATAATATCTCGGACAAAACGAGTAGATATACCTAGATATACAAAATTTCACATGAAAAATATGCAGAAAAAAACGAAAATGTAGGTAGGTATATATGCCTCGTTTGTGGTGATCCGTATGAAGATCCACCTAAAGAAGACTGGATCGAATGTGAATATTGTAGAGAATGGGCTAATGAATATGTATCTAGGTACTTTTCATTTTGGATTGGACATATTTTTGTGATTTGGGCCAAGAATAAAGTTCTGACGCATTTTAGCTTCAATTTATTATCAGTTTATATTTTATATTTGCTATCTAATTGTAATAATTATTTTTTCATTTTTCTATATTTTAATATCTCTATAATAATAGATAACTCTAAAACTATGACTAAATGAGTATAAAATTAGTGTTAATCTCTACCGACTAAATAGCCAATAAATATTGAGACTCATTAATTAAATACTAAGTACTTACACTGCCGGCCAAAAGTTTGAGACCAGTTGTAATATATTTATGCTATCACTTATTGTATTCAAAGTTTCGGTAATAAAATAAAAATTGTTGTCCATACATATTTTTAAATTACTGATGAACATCTAAAGAGTCTTTTGTAGGTATGTTTCTCAGGTACAAATAGAATTAATGGGTTCTGTTTAAAAACATCCAAGACCGCAGGGTGTCTGGCCAGTGGAAGGATCATCATTATATTTAAAGTAGCTCCGTATTAATTGTTCTTTAATTCTATTCTTCTTTAATTTTGCACTGGCTATTCTTTGTTATTATTTAGACTTTCTAAAACAGGTTATTTAAAATTTTTTTTTAAGTTATGTACCATTTTGTACGAATAATTTAATTTAGTCTTAACTTGGGGTTTCTATAGTTAAAACGTTTTAAAAATGGGAAAAGTACGAGAAATAAATATCGAAACTCGATCTGCCATTGTTACTTTACATAATGAAGGCAAATCCGAACGTGAAATTGCGGCTCAACTTAAACTTTCGAAGACTTGTATTCATCGCACAATTATTCGGTTTAAGGAAACGGGTAGTTTTCAAGATTTTCCACGTTCAGGAAGACCGAGAGCTACTACTTCTAGTGAGGATCAGTTTATCGTTATTACCAGCAAAAGGAATAGACGCTTAACAGCACCAAAAATTCGTGCTGAAGTGAACAAATCTTTAAATAAACCAGTTTCGCTTACCACAGTGAAAAGACGGTTGAGGAACGCTAAACTGTTTGGTCGTGTTGCCGTTCGGAAACCTTTACTAAGGCCGCAAAATAAGAAAAAAAGGATGCAGTGGGCCCTATTCCATCGAGATTGGACAGAAGATGATTTTAAAAAAGTTCTTTGGACTGATGAGTCAAAATTCCAAGTATTTTGCTCAAATCGACGAATTTACGTTCGGCGTAGCACCGAAGAAAAGATGTTACCAGATTGTGCAGTGCCAACTGTTAAGCACGGTGGTGGTTCAATAATGGTCTGGGGTTGTTTCTCAGGCCATGGAATTGGAAATTTGGTTTAAATTGATGGAATTTTGAAGAAAGAAAAATATAAAACAATTCTCGAAAAAAATGCTGTACCATCAGGCTTAAGTTTAATTGGCAATGGGTTCATTTTCCAGCAAGATAACGATCCAAAGCATACTTCCAAGCTATGTAAAAATTATTTATTACAAAAAGAAGCAGAAGGAGTTTTAAAAATCATGAAATAGCCACCGCAAAGTCCGGATCTCAATCCAATCGAGCTTTTGTGGGACGAGCTTGATAGGAATGTCCGAGAGGAGTGTCCCTCTTCACTTGCAGACTTGTGGAAACTACTACAAGAAAGCTGGAACAAAATTTCTCAAGAAACCATAAATAAATTAATAAGTAGAATGCCGAGGCTAGTAGAAAAAGTAATAAAGTGCAAGGGAGGATTTTTTGATGAAAAAACAGTTTGAGTAATTAGTTCATTTTTTTTATAGAATAATTTTTTATGTTTATTTTCTATACTAAGTATGTTTAAAGGTTATAACTATAATATTAATAAACATTTTTACTGTATTTGTTTTTGAATTTTTAAAAATATTTCCTTTTTTTGGCTTAAATCTATATGGTCTCAAACTTTTGGCCGGCAGTGTATATGTAATATTATTGAGTTATTTTTATATAAAACGAAAAAAATAGTTTCATCATTTTATACCCATATACCCCTTATTCCTTACCTTAATGAAAAAGTAAATTTGCACTTTATCTACTCGTCAATAAAGAAATATTTACTTTCTACCTATACCTATGTAGATATTACTTTTCTCTTAACTACGTAAGTATACTACCTGTTACTAAATGTTATTGTTTAGTCCTATAAAGTGTAAGGTACTTTTTCAAACGTTAGCATGAGAACTACCTGATCTTTTGAGTTCATTACTTTTTAAAGATATTGGCTTTATTTTCTATTTGATTTTAAATCCAGACAATAAGTAGGCGCCTGTACCTAAGTAATAAAGATAAGATTTTGGGTATATTTAACTTTTCCAGTCTAATTTTTTTTAATTCGAATCAAAAAAATTATATAAACGAAACTTAAATAATACACTTAAATAATTTTCAAATAACTTTTAATTAATAAATTATATAAAAATTTTAAACTTTATAATATAAAGTATGGAGTTATGGGTAGATATATTAAATTTATTTAGAACAACAGTTTTATTTCTCGTCAACAATTTATAAACATTAATTTTCCAAGTGTTAATTACATTTTATCTATGTACTGACAGGTTGTTGAAAATGTTAAAACACAATTTAGAAACGCAACGCAATGGTGGCGTTGAGCGATGATAGGGATATTTAGGGAAGGTAAGTATAAGGATCATATTCAGCTATACCCCTAATTTTCATCTCCTTCCAACCAAAAAGAAAATACTGCTACTAACACCAGCAAGAAAAGGATACAAGCAAAGGTCAACCATTGTGAGTCAACGGGGTTGAAAGCCAGGGATGGGTGATGAGAGCTCGTGAACTGTATGATATTCAATAATTAAACAATTATAACACGTTTAGTGGTCTCGCGGGGAAACAACACTGAGATTACACCAACGAATATACCTAGAAACATTTTGCGTCGCTTCCACACAGAAAATTGCAACCACGAACCATGTGAACTTCTCGACTTCTTTCATTTATATTAACAAATATGAAAATAATGTGGTATTTTTAATCATTCAATGAAATCTTCATTTGTAACACAAAATTTAATAACGTCTATTTGTAAGTTAAATAAGGATTATTTAATAAAAGTAAATTATTTAATCAATAATTTCTTCAAGTTTCTTATTTTTATTTCGATATAAGGGGTAAATGTGCTATTAGATTGTATGTTGAACGAGGATTAATGATTGGTTGTCTATGTATAGAGTAATAGAAAATAAAATTATATAGATAAAGCTGTGCAACTAAATTGGCAATTAAAGCAAAGCCCACAATGCGATTCAATTGTTAAAACAATGCGATAATAAACATATCAGTATTAAACGACCCTTTATTTAACACCCCAAAACGAAAATTATCAGTGACAGCGTTCACGTCTAATTACGATACGGATACGGGATTGAAATTGATCCTAATATTCATTACGTCTACAGTTGATTGTCGTTTACAATAGAAATCATTGAAATATATATCTATATACGTTTCTGTTCAGCTACAAGGATTAAATACTGTGTTCGTAACAACAATGGCCGAGTCTATCCCGTTTTCATATACGAGCTCGATGTTCCCGGTGATTAAATGCGCGCAAAATTCTATTACAATTAAATAAATCCTCGTTAAATTGAATTGACGATGAAATCAAATTCAACCGTAATGAAATGTTCGATAGAGGTGAAGCCAATAGTTGTGTTTCACATGCGATAATAAGCACCAATCAGAGCCACGGAAAATAAACACCAATCCCGTTTAGTATTTGGTCACACCCATTTTATCTCAACTGCAATAGTCAATTTCTCATCCTGCTTTACTTCACAGGATCCAACCTCGTTGCTACTGACGATTTTCGTCATTTATCCGAGTTTTATTCAACGTTTTCCCTCTTTAAATTTTCTATTATAAAATTCTATATTTCACCTAAATAAAAACTATAAGCACTATTTCGAAATTTTAAATTAATAAATTGTTATAATTACAAGACATAATGTCCTGTTAAATAATCCTGAAATAAGATGCATCTGTTTTCGTTGGACAGTGCTTAAAATGTTAACGTAAAAGCGGGACAGATATAAAAGGAAAACATTATTACATTCGTTGAGACAACATATAACTGCTTCGATAATGTTAAAAAGAAATAGAAAACGGTCCACCCATTAATCTGTGAAAAAGGGAGGGACGCTCATGGGGGATGCTGTGTTTGTTATATTTTCAAAAGTATAACTAATAAGTGTTGTCGACATTTATTTAGTATCTTCAGTATCGACTTATCTTTCGCATAAACATCATCTTCCATTTATATCTCCTATAATATAAACCATTTTTTTTATTCATTTCGAGTGATTTTGTACGATTAGTGACCAAGTGCTTAAAAATGCAAGGCTACCGAAATGGCTTTAATGAACATACGAGTTCTGGATCAAATAACACGGGATCGTCGACGATTGTTGTGGATCTTGTGCCACCTAGTTATCATTTACATAGCAATAATCATCACCATCACTTGGAATCACCACCTCGATCTCCAGAAAGCTCGGGAATTTTGTACGGCTCAAAATCAGATGTTAAAGGTGAGAAACAGTTAAAAATTTCATAGTAAACGTTTAAAAGCACACCTGTTAATACATACTTAAGACAATCATTCGTTCCTAACAATACCAAAGGGTTACAAAATTTATCTTGTTTTAAATCCTTAATTTACTCAAAACCATTGAATGTTATTTATCTTAAAGCTCCCCATTGGGATACAAATTAGTTCTTATAAAAATTCTTTTAAAATAAATTTTACAAATTGCCTATTTGTCGTTATCTTTCTTATATATTTATAGGTGGTAAAATTAAAGAGATTACAAATTTCTTTTAACTATAAGCAATTATCAGTTTTGTACCCAAGGGTTGTAAATTTGTAAGCTGCTTAGTCGATAATAAAAATTTAAAACATTTTTCTAATGAAAAATGTGAAAGAAAAGTAGGCGAGTTTGGGTTATTCGTAAAAACTAATTTTCCTACATACAATAATGATAATGCAATTTGTTTAAGTAGGTAAATATGTAATTTTAAAAAAAGGGGTAATATTTAGAAAATTTCTATTGTTTTGGGGCCATAAATTAGTACCTATGTCTACCTACCCTAAAAACTTGATGGATCAAAAGGAATTAAGCTGTATTTCTTGATAAAATAGGATTTTTTTGGAACCATGTATTTGGGTAGTTGTTAAAGCGATATCTGTATAAAGTAAGCGCCATAGGAAGCAGTAAATATTTGGGATTTGGCAAAAGATTCTTTCTAGCTTTTGACATTAAAAATGCTAATCTAATTATTCCATATTTTACTTTCTCAATTCAATAGGTACTTTTATTCTAAAAGTTTTTAACGTCTCGCATTATCCACCCTCTTGTAAATGTTAAATGTCTACTTTGAGGATTAGAATTATTTTGAGGAAATAATTTGTATTGGAAGTACAGTTAAAAGAGTTATAAAATAAATGAAAATTAATAAAGGAATGATTAATACGAATAAAAACATTTAAGAGATAACCAAACTTCCGTTTAGATCCAGTAAATATTTCTTATCTATAGATAATTTTTAATAATATAACGTTAAGGTATGTAAGGGTTTCCTCTGATAAACTTAACAGTCTTGTTACAGTCATGTAATGATCTACTTATTACTAATTTATTTACCCAATAAGGTACTTAAGAAGCAATACATTTGTTAGTCAATTAAACATAATTTAATGGGGCCAAAATCAGTTCCATATTTCGAGAACAGGAAACGACGTTGGCGACATAGCGACAAGAGGGCACTTTAAACCTCGCCTCGTCCTATTTTAAGCTTGCGACTTTAGATTATACCACTTAAAATCCGTGTCTTTAGGCGGCATTATTTTTTTTTTTTCATATTAAACTTCAATTTTGACATGTATTTATTAGGTGAATCTGCATGTTTGAACGGCTCAGGAAGTTTGTCCGCCGATAGTCCATTAAGCGTCAATGGCGGCGGCAATTCGGGATCCGGGAACGATGCAAACAATGCCGCTGCGATCCGACGGTACCGAACGGCATTCACACGGGAACAACTGGGACGCTTGGAGAAAGAATTTTTTAAAGAAAACTACGTCAGTCGGCCGCGACGGTGCGAATTAGCGGCACAACTAGGACTACCAGAATCAACAATTAAGGTGTGTATACCACTAAAAAAAATTTTAACATACCACTGGTAGCAAAACTCATAAATTCCCCATCTTTGTTTCAACACGCGCATTAAATACGATAATAATAATAACATTAGATAATAATAAATGTATTAAATGGAAATTGATAATTAATAATGAATGCCATAAAAGCGTTTGTTTGTCACTTAACATATTCCCGTCTTTGTTAATTTCATTATGTTTGCGATATATTTATTCTGGACAAACAGAAAAATCTCTTAATGTATCCATTAGACTGACAATTAGCATGTTTGTGATGCTCAAAGAAGCCGCTCGATAACAGCTCTTGTTGTTGGTGCTAATGAAGTGATTGTCCAGAAGTTTGTCAAAAAAAAAAAAAAAATAAGACGCCGTCGCTACTGGATAGCTGTAAGACTGAAACAAGGAATAATTAACACAGAAGAGAAATAAAGATAAAACCTCTTATTTTTTTTTTGTTACTTTTCGGCTCATCCTTTATTCAATCTCAATTCAATGAACATATGTTAATTGAGTTTCTAGTAGTTACATTACTGTTATTTCCTTGTTGTTTAAGTGTCTTTTTTCCCTTCGAAACTCTTGCAATTGGCGCCGAAAGAATCTTCTTCCTAGGGGGAAAGACAAGTCATTTGTCATCTGGATTGTATATTATGACTTGTTTGACAAATAAAGGCAAATTGTTAAGTTTGTTTTCTCTCTGGTTGTAGGTTTGGTTTCAAAACCGACGAATGAAGGATAAGCGGCAACGAATGGCGTTGGCGTGGCCTTACGCAGCGGTTTATACAGATCCGGCATTTGCTGCATCCTTGTTGCATGCGGCGGCTGCAGCTTTACCGCCGACACCCCATCCGGCGATGTATCATCCAGGAGCCTACCCTCGTTACGCGTCCTATCCACCAGGAGCTGCCGTTCCAGGGTTTCCTCCAAGCTCATACTTACCTGCCTTCCCTGGCTTACACCAACACGAGCTTCATCATCCCTCAAACTTCTTCCATCAGCACAATAAAGACTCGATTCCATCATCGACTACTTCTTCAACAACAAGTGGAGGCGCTGCATCGATGCAGGCTTTCCTTCAACAACAATTTAACTTCAATTTGCCGTTACATTCGCACAATTCGAGTAACGCAAACACCAATAGTATTAGTAACAATAATAATAGTAATTGCAAGGAAAATTTAATGAACGCATTCCCGGCGCATTTGGCAGACTCGATTTTATTACCGCCGCATCTGGTCGGTGGAAATGGTGGCAATGTAGGTCCAGCCTCAGCGTCGTCGCCCCAAAGATATGCAAGTTCTCCTGAATTAAGCGACTCGAATCCAAGTCCTCCAGCCCCCAATGTCGGACACCAACCTGGTCTTCTCGTGTCCGTATCATCACCACTTTCGCCACAACATTGTACAAATTTAACACATGCCGACAAACCAAAATTATTTCAACCCTATAAAACGGAAGCGTAGATAAGTCGATTTTTAACGTAAACTTTGTGTAAATACTTTTAGTAAATGCATAATATTTATTTACCTACCATTTCCTCGTCCTTCCTTCATTTTCCTTAACCTTGCCTGTTACATATTAAGTTATATTACTTGTTTAATAGAAAAGTTTACTGTGTAAACAATATGAAGTAATTTTTTTTACTTACGTAAAATTTCTGATTGTATCTCCAAAATAACAGTTAGATTTAATGCACACATTTTGTTGCGTTTATAATTTTATACTGTTTTGTATGAACTGTGTATATATTTCCCAACCGAAAAAAATTTATTTTTTGTTATTTTTTTATTCTTAAACTTTATTTAAGGGTAGGTTTCTACCGATATTATACTACTTATATATAAATCTATGGTATAAATAAAGAATTTGTTATGAATTTATTGTCTTTTCTTGGAAATAAAATAAATATTAGAACATTTATTGAAATCTTATTTATTTTTGAATTGTTACAGTTTCCTTAAGTTTTTCAGGTAGCCAGGTCTCCGCTGAAGAACTTCTTATGAAACAGCTTTTGGAGAATAGCTGGATTTAAGGCAGAATAAGGATATTAACAGCAGGATGAGGCATTTATTTGGTGGCAACTAATAGATTTGTCATTATAATGATTCTTTGAATTATCTAGTAAGTATCTAAGGGTAATGCTTAAGTGTAAAAAATTTTATGTTTCCTGCAAAACAATGTTCACATTAGGTAGGTATCTACATCCGTGTTTATTGATTTCCTATTAATTTGAGTTCATATGCATTATTCAGTTTCATTATGAAGAGATTCAATAATGAGAATAGGATAAGTGAGTTCAAAACGGGTAAGCTAAGCGCAAAGGTAAAAAAAAAACTGTGATTAACTTTTCCAAATTACGAAAATTCAAACAAAAAATAAAATTCTTAGATATTTGAATGGAAAATAAAAAAAATATATTGAGGCAAACCTTACCATTGGTATTAAGAGCTCATTTTGGTGTAAAAATTTTTGTTATAATATAGGTAAACGGGAAGTGAGCCCAAAACGGGTAAGCAGTCTTACGCTCCCGTATGAAGCATTAGAATTTTGTGCGCGTGCGTGGAGATTTATCTAACCTTAAAGAGATTTATCAGCTAAGTTTTTTGCTAATTATAATAAAAAATTTCAAATTAAGTGTGTCCTGATTAGTTGAAAATCGTTTTAATATTCGTGTTGTTCGTATCATCGTTTTATTTTAGTTTGATATAAGTTTGAAATTACATGAACACTTTGCCTGCTTTATCTGCCATTTTGAGTTTATTTCTACTTTAAAAAGAAAATTATGTCTCGGGCAAAACGGATAGATAGATATATACAATTTAACATGAAAAATACGCAGAAAAATCCGAAAATTTATATATGCCTCCTTTGTGGTGATCTTTATGAAGATCCACCTAAAGAAGACTGGATCAAATGTGGAGATTGTAGAGAATGAGCTCATGAAACCTGTACTTCTTATACTGGCATACGACATATTATTGTGATTTGTGCCAAGAAGGAAGTTCAGAAGCATTTTAGCTTCAATTTACTATCAGTTTTTATTTTCCATTTGATATCTAATTGTAATAATTATTGTTCTACATAACAAAATTAACATAATATTTGATCTCTATAGTAATAGGTAACTCTAAAAGTCTGATTAAATGAGTATAAATTAGTGATATAAATTAATCTCTATCGACTAAATAGCCTATAAATATTGAGACTCATTAATTAAATACTACGCAAATGAGTAATATTATTACGTTATTTATATATAACGAAAAAAATTGATTCATGGCTCATTAAAGTAAATAATAAGACGTTAACCCGTTTTGCCCTAAGCTTACCCGTTTTTCCCAAGGTAGTTACCCGTTTTAGGCTTATGTATAAGGCAAAACGGGTTTTGTGATAATTATTTTTTAAAATAAACAAATACTGGACATATATACTCAATTTGGGCAAATCGTGTTTTATTTCAAAGTCTAATTATTATATTATGTTATAAGTAAATATAATACGAATTATACAGTTTTTTTACCTTTGCGCTATAGCTTACCCGTTTTGGGCTCACTTCCCCTACGTACAATCAATTTTTGGACACCATTAAATAAATAATTCGTTTTTTTTTTTTTTACTTATACCTACCTATTTATTTTATCCCATAACAACAATTATGTAACGATCATCAATAGTTACAACCTTAAAAGCTTAAAGAAAAATACGACCTGTTGTTTCCCTTTATTAAGGAAACATTTATTAACTTTATTCTCAACGATAAAGATTAATATTTCAAAATGAAAATATTGCGAATCTATAGGTATTTTGCCACGATTTTAGAGGTTCATCAAGTCAAGTACCTAACTGGGTATCTAGTGCAATAAATTGAGCTTGACGGTTTAACATAGAAATGGAATAACTTGTAAATTCGATGCTTGACTTGGTATTAAAATTTTAATATTTAATTACATTTTTATTTGATTTTAAGTGAAATTTTAGTTAAAGAAACTTGAAATTCAGTTCAAGTAGCCTAAGTCAGGTTGGGAATCACTACAAAATGTGCTTAATTTAATCTTTTGAACGTAAAAAAAATCTTAAGTTTTTGAGTTTTTTGGGTACCTATTTCTTTTTGTATTGCATTGATATATCTAAACACATCTATAGGTACTCCTAGTATTAAAGGGGGCCTTTTTTTCTGTGGCGGATTTTAAATTCCGCTCACACTAGGTTTGTTCCAGACGGCAGAGCAAAACATGTCCACGTAAGACAAAAAGCAAGACACACTGACTAAGAGACAAGAGTGAGTGAATACATTTTTCAGCCCTCAGCGGCTTGGCCGCATTAGGCCGAGATTCGAGATTTGTACGTTCCTTTTCATGACTATGGTTTATATAGACACGGATTTGGAGGTGTTTAAACACTATATAACCGGTTTGTTAACTAGTCGGGACTTGCCGCTTTATGTTCTTCACTCGCTCTTGTCTCTTGGTCAATGTGCTTTGCTCTTTGTCATTTGTGGACGTGTTTGAACACCCTCAAAAGGACAAGTGGATCAAACTTACTATAACATTAGAGCGTTTGTGTCCATTTGATTGAATTTTCATCTAATCATAACAATCTCATGGAGACAGAAAGAAAATATAGCTAGTTACAACGAACGATGAGTCGGATTAAATTTTGGTTTTGTTAAAATATCTGCAGAAGCATTTGAAAAAAAAGGAAAACCAATTGACTGGAAACCAGTTTGACGCATAGAATATTGCACGAGGCTCGTATTTTTTATATTTATCTGAATGAGTAAAGAGGAAAAAAGGACTGTGATGATTTGCATTATTTGTTAGTAGAAGGCATCCTAGATGCGGACGGTGGTTGCTAGTGACAATTCGAAACAGTAACGCTAACGCTAACAGTACTGAATCTGGTAGCGTTTGTTGAATTGAAGAATCAGCAATATCGAATGAGAGAATTGTGACCGGTGAAAAATAAATAAGGGCAAAGTTACGCCGCCTCAGGGAAATCACGATCATGTCCTCTCGAACGGTCGGTCGGTCACAATCTCCTGGAAGCATCCCTGGCGACATTCACCTACCAACCAGGCATCTCTGGAATAGAGTGAACGATGCTTTGCATTTGTAATCTCCATCAATTTTCCATTCGATCCTCGACAAAAATGTTGAAAATTTTTATGTCCTTCTTTTGCCTTACTTTATCGTTATCAAACGTAGGTAACGCACACAAAAAAATAAATATCTGCAGTAATAAAATTCTATTATGCATCAATACATTTTTAAAAAGTGCAATTAGTTCACATTATCATTTACCATTATAATAGCATATCTAATATTTTATTTTAATTACCAAATTTATCGATAGTCTATTTTGGTTAATTTACCAGGGTGAGACAAGAGAGTTTCCGATAAATCAAAGTCTTGAAATTAATAGGTCGATATTGGTATTAATGTCCGAATGAATAGAATTATTGCACCCGCACGTTTATGGCTTGTATTGATGCATCAGATGAATGGTGATGGCTACGAATTGTGGTTGATGACCGCAAAATTACTATACGTTTAGTTACCTCCGTGTGTGTTATTACTGCAAAATTGGGGCTAAAACCGTTAGTTGTGTGGGTGCGAATCAATGGGGTGGACATTGGTCAATTGAGATATTGACAGATGTTTGTAGGGATTGAATGGTGGACGAATCTTTGGTGTTACTGCATCGACACGCATTTGGTTAATGTCACTGTTAACTAAATTGTTTTTATTGGATTATTTAGGGGATTATTACTAGCTGTTGACGGATTATTGGTTAGTGTAACTAAATCGACCGAAAAAATTAATTTTTACTGATCGAAAGCATTTTATACTATAATTTTTTCTGTAAAAATTAAAATATCTAAGATATATACGGTATCTAAAAATTGTGAAAACTACACTAATAGAAAAAAAAATAAAAACTTTGTAGATAGATACTCAAATTACGAAAAAAGTTGGACTTGAATCAAAATATCCACTTATGTTTATGTGATATATTATCAAAATTAAAAATGCATTACTTTCATTTACGCATCATTATAATGCACTTTTCATGTGACAAAATTATGCCAAAACAAAAAAAAAATAGTTTCTTGTAATATTTTTTTTGATTTGATTATAATTTTTCACGTTTTAAGTGCATAAATATAGAACTTAATTTTTTAACTTCAAAAAGCTGTTTAAATTTTTGACTAGTTTTGTTATATTCTTTTGACTTGTTAATACCGTACATAATAACATACACTACATGGGATTCATCAAGTCAAGTAACTCTACATTTTTTAAAATGAATTGTGGTTGAAATTTTGACTTGAAGGTACACGAAATAATTAAAATTGCCATTTTAATATTTCATTGACTTTTGTTTGATTTTGTGTTTTTGTGTTTGAGCCAAATTTACATCAAGGGACTTGAAAATCAAGTCAAGCGGTAAACCTTTATATACACTACTATCTCTATTCATTAAAATAATATAGGTAATTATCATTTTTTTTTTTTTGGTTTTGGTTTTATTGTGTAATAGCAACACTCACTTATAACAATAATGCTTGTGTTTAATTGATTGGTTAATTACCAGTATGACTAAAAGTAAAGGAGTGCCTGCAATTTTTTTCAAATTAAAAAAGAATACATAATTGAACAGTAGCCATTTTCAATAGGATATACCAGTGGTCCTTGGGTCGAATCTCAATGCGAGCTCAGGAATTTTTTCCCGGGTTTTCGGATTCGTTCAGTCGCTAATGGTTATACCCCCTATAGCAGTTGACGCGATCTTAAAATAATAATAATAATATTCTAGATTTTATCACTTTCTTAGTTATCTATAGGTAAATGTTGATCTAAAAACTAACTTTTTCTAAATAAAAAGTCTATCCATAGCATTACTATGTTTGGTATTCACAATCTGATTCTGATTCTGTTGCACGCATTTGATAGTGCAGCGAAAGATTAAAAGCTTTCAAACTAATATTTAAACCGGTAAAAAATAGACCAATAGATATTATATCTATAAAACAATTATTAATTTAAGTAAAAACTTAAGTAAAACTTGTACAAGATTTTTTATTAATTATAAAACTAGCTTAATCAAATGCTTCAATGGATATAAGTAGTAGGTACTTATAGGCAGTCAGTGTAAAGTAAAGAAATTGGATATTTTTCCTCGAAAATTAAGAAGAACATATTTTACTTTAAAAATGCTTAAAGCCTTTTCATTAAGTCAATGTTCGATAGATGATGAGAAAAATATCCAATATGTCAAGATTGAAAAATAAGTTAATCGCTTAATTAGATTAAAAATGACATTGATGCTTGGTCGAATGCTTCTATTATTTGAATATTTGATAAATTTTATAAGACTGCATTAGAAAATGTTAGCTTTCGTAATATTTTAGATTAAGTTATAAAATCCATTATTAAATACCCAAAAATAATTAAATGGGCGTATTTTAATGGGCTTTCTAACTGTTTCTTTATTTTCCATCTTTATTTTCCATTTTTGTTTTTCACTTCTCTAGAAATAGTTTGATGGGTTTTGATGAACTATACTAAAAAGATATTTGTTAGATACCTACTTTGTAAAATCTACGATTCTTGGGGAATCGAAAAATTATCATTTTATGTCCAAATAGCTTCACGGATTTTTTTTTTAATTTTCCTATGAGGCGTCTATTAATTAGTTTAATTTTCTCATGCTCAGCGAAATGGGCGAGTATCAGATATTTTTTTGTTTTAAACGTTCATTTACTTATAAATTGTTAAAAGCATAAAAACTTCGAATTCAATTTCTATTTGGAAAAAACAATAAAAAATCTAAATTAATTTACTATCGATTAATGAATTTCTGACAAATATTTAATTTTATTTTTTTAAGAGAAAGTTTTTTAAGATATCAAATTTTACCAATGTTTCAAAATTGGGTGAAAATTATGGCTTGCTATGCCACTCGTTAAGAGAGCAATTTTTTCATACTTCTTTGCTCGCCATGCGAATTGTTCATTGTAAGAGATTCCCTTGTAATTGTCAGAGCTTTTAAAATCGAGATTAACGTATTTTGAGTAAAAGTCTATCAGCCCTACTATAGAACCGCAGACAGTAGATATTACCTTTATGATAAGAGAATCAGTTTAATAGCTGTCATTACATAATACTATATACCTAAATATATACTTATATCTATTGGAACTCACAATCAGAACAAGATTTTAATATTGTATTTTTTATCTATGAAACCAAAAAGCAGTTTCAATCTATGATTTTCCCACTCAAAAATTTATGCTGAGATTCGCGACCCTACCAAAAGCTCATGTCGTCAGATTCTAGTTACAACTCTGCTTATTCGGTACTATATTATGTAAGCATGTTTTCGAAGATTAATATTGTAGAAATCTTTCCAATTAGTAGCTATAAGAATAAAAAATTAAATTTTGCTGACTTTGGACGTTTAAGTATTATATTTCACAAATACAATTCACAAAAATTTACAACACAAATTATAAATTCAAGTAAAAATAAATGTAAAAAATCAGATAAATCCAAATTGTCCAATGGTTGCAAAAGAGAAAGGGATCGAAAGGACCTATAGGTTGCGGTCAATTCGAGACTACTTTGTGAATCAGCACAAAATTGTCTTCGAAACACTCCAATTTGATCCACTGATGACGAACGCATGGCATTTGAAATACGTATCTGGCGAGATACAAAATTAACAATTTGGATTTTTCGTTTTTTGATTTTTTACATTTATTTTTACTTGAATTTATAATTTGTGTTGTAAATTTTTGTGAAATGTATTTGTGAAGCTATAAGAATGTCAAAGGTTAATTCTTTTATAATTATTATTAATATTAAATTAATTATTCAACTTAAATGATTAAGACAGTAAATAAAAAATCGTTATAAAGATATTATTTTTCTCTGAAGCTTTTATAAATTAATTGCTAATGCTTAAATACTCAAGTTTATTGCATCGAATTTACATAATCGCCCAAAAGATCATTTGAATCTGAGATACATATTTCAAACTTGCCGCTTACTCTTTCGAAGCAATATTTTCCCCTCATCCCACTTAAAATGAGAGAATAAACGTTGAGATGACTAGCAAAGGTTATTTGTTTTATAAATGGTTTTTCAAACACTTTTAGCCAAGAGTTATTACTTCTTAACTCACTCTTTAAATCCGACAGATACAGTCGTATCATATGATAATAATGACGATAGTAAATAATAAATATAAATAAATATTACTATATGGCAAGGTGGAGAGATAGAGGCATAACATTCATCTGTAAAAAAATTATGATCGTATAATAAACTAGGCATTATTGTGTAGAGAAAAATTTAAAAGGCATGCTATAAGCATGATGATCATACCCAATTTTTACGGTGCCTGCTGTATAAGTTGGCTATAGTTTTTAAAGATTTTAAGAAAAATAAAATAATTAGAAAAATTTGAAATCATTCTTCTCGAGTGAACGGTTTTTATTACCTTAGCTATAATTATGGGTCTCCTCGTAAATACATTATAGAGATGTTAGACCCTTATTTTATTTTTTTACTACATCATATTGGAATTGTGAGAGAAATGTTCGATTTGGGCCCTTTTGCTTTTCATCTCAGTTACGACAAACATTCGTTTCCTAAAAGATATTTTCGACGACAAGCACATCCGATTTTAGGATGTCCACTCTGGAAATTGGTTGTGGCTAGTAAGAGCCATATTCCAGCGAAATTTCCTTTTACAATCCAATTCGTTCAAGATTTTTATAAAATATGCGTGTTGTTGGTGTCGTAATGCAATAAAAATGGTCCAGTTATGTTTTAAGGCTACTGTAAAGTGGCGGTGGAGCTAAAGAGCCAAAAAGCCCCCGCTGTTACGGAGAACTTGGCTCAAATAAACATGCTTGCCGAACAATATACAAATTTGTCATATTTTGTGTATTGTTTGCAAGCTAACTTGTACTTTTCTTTTGTGTACGATGGACAAAAAAAAGTCCAGTTTTATGATGGACAAGAAGAGTGCAAGATGCCTCTCAAATGTCTATACCTATCTTATCTCTCATAAAGAAAGGAGAAGTAGTAAACTTTAAAAAGGAAATTTTTTGATAATTTTTGGTTAAGTTTAAAACATAAAACAGATTTTGGTTTGCTTGTTTTATTTATTACAAATTTAAATTACATTTTTCAAAAATACAATAAGCTTATGATTATGATATTATATACAATAAACAATGATGATAAATAAAAATGAAAAAAAAAGAAAGGTCAAATTATCCGGTCAAATTTTTCATTTTTCTGAAAAAAAAAACTACATTTCTCTATATTTTTCCAATTATATATCATACTAGTTCCTACATGTGAAATATTTACGACCACATTTTTATAAAGCTACCAAAATTTTAGTGACATATAGGTAAACTAAAAACTAACGTACTGGTAAACTAAACTTAAAATTAAAAAAAAAAATTGTCGGGTTTGTTTCTTAGATCTCTTGCATGTGAGACCGTCACTTTAATCGCCAGACCACAAAAATAGAATTTTACTAGGTACCACATCATTAATATAATGTGTTATATACCCTCTCTACATTGTCGATAAACATACATTTGCCAATAGGTATTATTAGCGTCGTTCGCGGGCTCACTCTGAATCGATTACGAATCGGTTCAAGATAGATTCAGGTTTATCGTAGAGCGCAGGCTCAGTTAGGAACACGTTTAGGATTTTTTTCCGCGAACGACTTTGGAATTGTTCCGAATCAAACGAGGACTAACGAGAACCGATGAAAATTGTTGATTGAATTGAACATTGACAGCGAAACGGGGCATGATTTATCAAACTGTGCATGAGTAAGAGAATCGTATTTTTTACTTTCTAACAAAAATCCGAGAATCGCTAGAATCAATTCAGAATCGATAACGAACGTATTTCGTGTGAGCTACGAACATCGGACTTATGGAGTGTAATTGCATTGTTACTATAAATTAGTTCAAATAGTCCTGAATTGGTTCAGAATTGAACCCGCGAACAATTAAGCTAAACATATTATAATTAGGGTGTTTTCAAAAATTTATAGATTTTATGAAACCAAATTTTGATACCAAAACGAGCTTTTAATGTTGGCCTCAATCCATTGTTTTATTTCCCACTTCTATAATACGGGAAATTTTTATTTTAATTTTTGAATTTTCAAAACTTCGAAACAGTTCCTCGTTATAACAATCTGAAATAAGGGATTTACAGGAAATTTCACGCTCCCCAAAAAAAATATTTTGAAGAAAGTTGGAAAATATTTAAAAAATCTTATTATCCGTTAGTTTCAGATAATTTCGGTTACGGGTATTAGATTGTTAAGAAATTTTAAAAAAGTAAAACAAAAGTAGGTAAAATTTGATTTTACTTTTTATTGTTAAGTTATCATTTGATACTTAAAAAGTAGTTAACAAAATAATAGTAGGTATAGACTCGCCCCTATCCCAAACTTATAACTTTTAAGATTATATTTTTATTTTGGATATTTGATAGTTTCTGTTACGATTACGGAACTCTTTTACATCTTTGGTTGGAACCACAATGAAACGTCGTATTAACCGAATTTCGTTTTAAGTGTTTTCGTTGTATTTGTTTTTCACTGTATTACATAAACGTATAGATCCATCAAGTTACGTATCTGAACATAATTTGTAATAAATTAAATTTAATATTTAAACTTCAAATGTCGTTATATTCGGTTTCTTATCTAATTTCATTTCAAAGTTCAAATGTTAAGCTCAATACATTGTTCAAAATATTCCAGTTTCTTGACTTGATGAACCCTCAGTAATGCTTCAAAAACTTAACTATAAGTGAGCTCACATTTGAGCTTACCCTCATAAATATTCGACAATGCAGTGCTTATAATATGTTAATATTAATCAAATTATCATAAACATATTTTCAAATAATGTAATGATATTGCTATTATAATAAATTTTCACCTCCACCCCGTCGTCAATTTAATCGAGGGTTACAACTCGAAAACGGATCTCCCGATTTGTGGACGTCTCGCGGGATTTGTCACTGTTGCATTGTTTTGTCGTCGATCTTCGAAAGCGAAAGGGCGGTGGCGTTACAAAGGAGACAATATGACGCGTGTTTAGTATAAAAACAGAGTCGAAGGCCTGTGGGGAAATCACAGTGACTGAGTTGATAATCCAACAGACAATTAGATTTTAAATCCCAATCGCAGTTGATTATCTGCATACAGCTTACTTTCTTACTTATAGGCCATATGGTTTCATATGTGTAAAGCTTGAACCAATTGAAAAAGGGTTCAATCGTTTTTTTTTTTTTTATTTCGGCAAAGTTAAGGATGTAATGGTTTGTGTCTTTTGGAAACAATTAGCGCTATCGGATCGATGTAACGATGGTAGTAACAACAACTAAACATGGATGATAGTCGTCACGGGTTTGTGAAGTCAATTGGCTAAATAGATAAAAGCCATCCTTTTGTCCGCTTGTGTCATTAAAGTTAACCCTCCGCGTTAACAGTAGCAGATTCATAACCATCCTACCCTATTTATTCTATTTTAGCATTACAAGGGATCAGTTGCACGAATTAACATTTAATTTTAGATAAAAATATATATTATTTTCAGATGATCATTATCCCAATAATAACAAAACTTACCTACATTTTTAAAAATTATCAACAGTTGAGTAGGTACTTGTCAGTGTTCCCTATATTGCAGTTATTAACATTTTTACTAGTGATATAATATGATAACGCCTAGATGAAAACGATAGAAATGAGGTAATACCCACAAAGTAGATACTATAGGAACCATTGTATAGATGCTGTCAAAATAACATTATACTTAATATGTAGCTTTACATCAAATTATACCTGAAGTAAGCATCTTGGTACTATTACAGAAAAGCACGTTTCAGTGGTGGATTTATGTTTGATGCCGCCCTATAGACCCTATCCAACGTACTACCCTTTTCCTACATAAGCGTGATTTAAAAAAATATATTAATAAGTATCCAATATTATTTAAATTTTAATCGTTTAATTATCCAATATCATTGAAGTAGGTATACTTTTAGGTCGGCTTACATTTACAGTGTATACTGTCAAGCAGCGGTCGCCAAACTTTTTGACCCCGCGCACCACTAATAGGATTTTTAAGTGTTAAATACGTTTATAAAAATATGATCAAAGAAAATATAACATGTCAATGAGTAGATATATTCAATGAATATTATAATAAGGATATTCCTATATATTCCACATTTTTCTGCGGACCAACGAAATTTTCTCACAGAGTGACTCGTTATAAAAAGTTTTCGTCAAACGAAGATTAATAAGAATAATTTTATAAATAAGTGTTTGGGAACAGTAAGTAAGCAAATGCTAGACAATTACAACAAACTAATGATTATAAACACATGTCCAAGAATCCAATTGTGGGTACCAAATATTTATGACTATACATCAGTATTGCATTAGAAGCCCACTGATATAAGATAATATTTATCGAAGTCTTAAAAATGACCAATTGTTTCGATTTTGAATTAGTTACTCTCTTAAATCGACATAGTGACTATTCACTTTTTAGTAGTGAAAAGTATACAGCTATTTGAATTTAGTGGTATACTTTGCACTGCAAAAATAGTGAATAGTCACTATTTCGATTTAAGAGAGTTCATAGCGTTCTATGAAATATTTTAAATTAATGTATAGTAATGTTAACCATACAAAGCTTAACAGTTTTTTACGTTATAAAAAGTTTTTTTTTTTTGCAAAATAGAAGTAGATTACAACATATTTTTTAAAATTATTTTTGAACATTGATGATTTGCTACTTCAATGAAAGTAAAATAGTTAGCTTCTATCTGTATCACACGTTAGTTAGCCTTTGTAGACAATCAACAGTGTAACAGATTTACATTAAGCAGTCCTATGTTAGCTTTCTGAGAGAAATCAACAAAACATTCATGTTTAACATTGTTAAAATGAGGACTGATAATGTATAGGTAATAATTAATAAGATAATGTAACAGACAAAGACAGAGACAACGAACAGCACGGTAAAGACTAGAACATACAAGAAAGTTTGGTTGCCAACAATGAAACTATTGAATTTCCTTAGTCGTCTCCTAACGAAATATTGAAAAGATTCGACAATTAAAGTTTTTAGAAAATTCAAGAGCATAATTGTATGCCTATAAAAGAAACTGAGGAAAAAATGTTTAGACCAGCGTTCGGGGAACCGGGTATATTACCCTATATAGGGTAAACGTGAACTTTTTGGGGGTAATAAGGACATTTTTTGCCCTGGCTATTTTATAAATGTGTTAGTATGGCCCAAGCCCATTCAAATTTTTCATACTCCAAAAAGCCCCAATTCTGAAGTTATTGTACCTATCTAACATGAAGAAAGACCATTTCTCCAAAATCTGAACGAGGAAATTTTCAGTTAGTTTTTGTTTGTTCCAATGTAAGAATTTTTTTTTCTAATACATACTTACTGCTTTCATGCAAATTTTTACAGTGTAGATTGATTCAATAAATAATATTTAATTTAAATTTACATTGATTGTCTAGTTTTAGAATGACGGGGTAATATCGACTTACGCAAAAATATTTTGGGGTGATGATAAATAAATACCTTGACTGCTGATTAGAAAGTCTATGAATGAATTCGAAACGATTCATATAGTGAATACAAGTGATTCAAGTAATATAACGAAACGAGCGATTTGAAAAGTAATTACAGTTAAGTGATTTGTATGATAAATTGTTTCTTAACGAATTAAAATAAATTACGTAGTTTGATTTATTAATTGTTATGTAAAATTTCCATCGAAGACAAGAAAGCTTAGTAACGAGAAGCTCAATAGTAATACAAAGTTGATTTATTTATTTTTTTTTGCGTTAAACTCAAATGTTAAATGTATTATATTTTAAATTGTTAAAAATGAACCATTATAACATAAATACTATGAAGCTTGAAATAGTAATGAAAGTTATAAAATAAATATTTTACGTAAAAATGGAGTGCGATTAAGCAAAACATCGTTAATTAAATGCGCCAAATCTAGAAAGGAACGCCAGGGTTCGTACCGCATGTAAATAATGTTCTAAATTCAATTTGAGAACCCAAATATTACTGATTGAAACTTTTTTTTCTTTTTTATTATGATTAATTCTAAATATAAGTCATTAGTATTTTGGACTACCTTAACAATTGTTTAAATGAAGGAGGGTTGATTTAAGCTCCAGTGCATAGAGATGCTAATTTGCCAACAAACAAACAGAAAGACAGAGAGCTTATAATATTATTTTGCTTATAGAACTTATATTATGTTGTATTTCATTTACGTTAATATAAATTTTTCAATTTTACTCAAATTTCACTTTGGAGTTGTTTAATATGGTCCTTTCCATTAAAAATCTATAAAGATACATCTCGTCTATCGTCCTTGTAATTTAGCTCAATAAAAACACATGTGACAAATTGTTAGTCGCTTTTCTTATCTACCCCATGCTCACCCTCCACATAAATCTAATTTAATGTAAATGCTACATATCAGATCATTGAATTGTAAATTGGATTTGATTGAGCCGATATACGAAAATATTGATATGGCCCAAATATTATACAGTTTGTCATCTCATTATTCATGGAATTATTTATTGGTTATTTATCTTCTGTAAAGTGTTATGAAGAAATCACAATGAAGCCTTGAACTAAAATCTTCTATTCAAACCATTTAAGAAGCGACCACAATTGTACTAGTTGACATGAGACAATTTATCATTCATAAGAAAAAACTTTTTTCTGTTATTAAGATGGCTACATGGTGAGACTGTTATGCATGTGTAGGGAGAGCTCTCAATAAAAGTGGCATAAAAATTTGTTACACTTCCAGTGGCAATTTGTTCAGGACATTGAGTTCTTTAGGTGAAGATTCAATAAAACTTTAAAACCCCCATATACATTGCATCTATATAGCTGTTTGTTTTACCAATAGGGAAATATTTTGAAAATATTTTTTAAAATTTAACAACAACTAGAACGAATCAGTACAAATGCGTTGAAGAGAAACGAATTTTCGTTTTTAAAAAGTCACTTGCACAATTTCCTTTAAAGATACATTACATTTTAATTTGTTCGTGCTCGTTAAGAAAAGGAAGATTTATCGATGATTCCTGTCGTCTACGACGCTTTATTCCTACGTCTTATTAGACCTATTTAAGTTGCTACGTTCGGAAAATATTGACTTCGTAAATAACAACGAAATGAGATAAGAAGGTGACCGTTCTTTAGGAATGGGAATATCGTTGGTGGATCCTTGGAAAAGACGGTAGTCCAGCAAGGATTTACACGACGGCAGTATTAAATGTCTTTGCTGCTTGGATACATTATTTACTTCGCTTACACGATCGTTCGTGAGCTTTTTCTTTACCATGATGAACCAAAGCTGGTCAATCAACCAGCTTTATTAAATAGGTATACGCTCATAGTTTTCTCCACGTATCGGGGGCTTAATTTAATTTAATTAATTATTTCTATTGAAACATTCATTCATCATTGTCTTCAGAGGATATCCGTTATTAAACTATCTTAAAACAGGAAAAAGATCTATACTTTATAATAGATATTTAAAACAATAATTTATTTTAAAAAATAATCATTTTATAGACTTGCATTTTAGAGATTTGAGAGAAACAATAAAATATTAATTTTTTTTCAAAAGGTGAAAACTTGTTCGTGCCGATAAAAAGGTTGTACCTACATATTTATGACCATTGTATATCTAATTCAATATATATAAGAAATTTCCAATTCTTGAACCTGATCCTTATATAATATATTAACTAGAGTTACTATTTCTGGTACTCTTGGAATTTCGAACGGTTCAAACAAAGTATAATAAAACATAGTAAAAATGCTAAAAGTTTGTAAATTTTTATTGAACAGCAAGTAATATAACGATTAAGGCAATTTTTCAGGACCGTTTTGTCGTGCATTCGGCGTGCATGAAAGGCGATAGTCAGAAACTGTAACTAATAAAGACAAAAATTTGGACCATATTTTTTCAAATAGTTATTGCCTACGGTAGCTCGAAACGCTCAACGACGATTATTTAGAGCTTATTACCCATATTAGGGCCCCGTCATAAAAAGAAAGTGCATCCCTCCATAAAATTTTATAAGTCCAATAATATTCCGAGAGTTAAAAATGCCTTGAGAATGGCCATAATTTTTACTATTAGGGATCTATTAAGCAATGATTCTCTTTGTTTTTGATGTGAAGGAAATATTCATAATATCCTTTTTCGATTCGGAAATGTAACGAGAAGAAAAATAATAGATATAAAGCCCATTTTGTTATCGAAAATGAAATCGTATTGAAATCACCATTTATTATTAACCATCTAATTTGATGTTATTCGTTTCTGTACGATGAAATTGCAAAAGAAAAGGCCCCATTTAGTCACATAGAATAAGAGGGCTGTTATCTGTTTCACCACCCTCATATTTCGCCTTTTCTGCTATATTTGTGTGGGTCTATGTGTATATATACTTAAACGTAGCACATCCGTATCAGATGTTCATCTCTCGACGAACATCAGTGCAATTTTCTGCCAACGGTGGTGGGATGAAATCGGGAAAACGGGAATGAGATAAACGGGAAGACGGTGAGGTGGATTCCCATTTCTGTATGAAATATTCATAAGAGATACATTTCAAAGTTGATTATATTCTCATAGAGAAATATGCTTAGACTGTGAACACACTCAGATGAAAAAGCATAGCGATGCGGTCACAGTCTCGCCGCGAATGTTCCACAGTAACATGGCCATCATGGTAGATAATAGAAGGTCCGTATTTTTATCGCTTGCGCCAACTGAACGGTGATTGGCCGATGTGAGCTTTTGCCTCGCGCTCATTGGTTGAATTAAATTACTTCTCGGGAAAAACAAAATCAAATCAGATCAAAGCAGATGTTACACGCTTTCATATACTTTGTTTATATGAAGCTCGGCAATGATATTGCGATATATCCACACCAATATATTACATGCGTTAAATAAATTTTATTTAAGCTCTAAAGCTACCAATTAAAACTAAACACAAAGACATTTAATATCTAGGATTTAAACCTTTCATTCGCAATGCTTTATTAGCAAATAATTACTGATAATTAAATTTTATTAGAAGGAAACAAATTTCAATATTTTAACCAATAATTTTAAAATGTAACATTAGATAATACTGTACTTAATTGAGAAATTTAACGCATTACTTTTTACATAAATTATCAAAAAGTTTTTTTTTTTTGGAAATTTTTTTTTTCCAAGATGAGTTCTTATTTTAATGAATAATAAACTATAAATTAATCAATAAGACATTAAATGTTATTTTTCTCCTTTTTATTAGGTGTAGTCTAAATTAATACCCAGGTACATCTGTCATATCTTCCAAAATCTAATTAATTTTTATAATTATTAAACTTATAAATGTTTAAAATATTGTAATAAAGGAAGACAGAGGCAATGAAAAGGAACATTCTAGATTATTCTATGAAAATTCTAGCAATGAACATTTGAACCTTTTATTATTGACAATCAACGATTTTGAAAGATTTATAAGGTTCGGCAATCAAACTCTCTCGAATGTTTTAACACACTTCGGTTTGCCTATGTAAAAAGCACGTATAACTGACATTCATTCTATGAATTCATTTTAATAAGGACAATGATAAGTAATAAATAATAATGATTAGAACGATTTAAAAAGTGATTTTTTCTGAAAAATCGTTTAGATATCAACAAACTAAAATAAATAAAGCAGCTTGGTTTATTACTTCTTGGAAAATTTCTCTCGAATCAAAGAATAGATTTTTGTTAGGCCTTGGACTTAAATCTCTAACTTTATCAGTAATGTTTAATTGCAATATTTGTAATAGTGGTGTAGATACTAATAACATGAAATTCTACAAAAAAAAAACGTCAAGACAACAATGCTGATTAACAGTTTCACCTCCAGAAAACCACAATCCGTTATTAAAACCAACTAGTCTCCAACCTCTATTGGACAGCGCGGCACCGAATGACAGAAATGTCAAGCGTGGGCGTTGGATAAAAAGAAGACAATCCGTTATAAATATGATTTGGCATTCATTATTTGACTTGGTTTTAAGGCTATTTGAATTAATTTTCAAGCTACTTGACTTAAAATCAAATAAAACTTCATTCAAAAATTAATATTTTAATATTAAGGCATCAAGTCAGGCCTAGTATTGAATTTGAAAATTATTTTACTTAAGAGTTATTTAATTAAATATTCTGTTAGCAAAATGTTCGGTTCTTAACTTGCTGAATCCTTAGATACTATGATAGATGATAAATATGAAATATATTATTTAAACATGAAACAACATGGTACATTATACCGTTGATCAATCACCATAACTTTTAAATTTTGATTAATTTAGTTAAAATTTTTTGGTTTTTAGAAGACATTAACGCTCAATGTTTCTCAGAAGTTTTTGTTTGATCGTTATTGTTTTGTTTCTCAGAAGTTTGTTCAACTTAAATTTTTAAGCTTGCATAGGTAGTTACATAACATTTCTTATAAGCTTGCTTTTATCATTTACTTAATTGATTTGGTCTTTGTTTGGGAAGGTTAGGTAGAACAGCTTACTTATTTCATTGCTTTTAAGACATATAAATAGAAAGGATTTAAAATAATGCCAATTACTAATTATTTATTATTGGTTTAACTATAAGAAACTATAAGTGATAGATAAGCTTATTTATTTACAAAAGAAATATCTATTAACCAGATTTTTATAAGTTTACTTTCTCTTTATGTAGATATGGAGGAATTTTTCTACTTATTAAATTAATCTCAATTATATAAAAAAAATCTTCAGATATTCTTAAATTTCTTTAGTTTTTCTTTAGTTCATTTTTAACAAAAACTAATTTTGATACTTAATCTAATTTCCCATTTAAAATGCATATAGTTTTCTTCTAAAAATCGCTAAAATATTAAGATTGATAAAAATTTAATTAACTAGCTACCCCTCGTTCATATAGATACTTAGCTATAGGTACTTATTAAATTGATATATTACCGTACTAGTGTGTAAGTGATGGTAAGTTATACGACGGACGTGTAAGAAAACAATCAAACCATTAAAGTATTTAATAATACTTTTTTTACTCAAGTATAACGCGATGTATGTTAAATAAAAAATATTCTTCAAATACTATAAAGTTCACGTATTACGAGAGAACAGAGGAGAAAACAAAGTGATAACATGACAATAACATAGTTGATGTCGACAGTAAGATGTGTATGAGCGTACATGTCAACAGATGATGAGGGAACAACAAAACACCGCACAAATAATATGGCTTAAGTAAAAACATTGATATGAGTATTTTTTAAGTTTTCATTATATTTATTCGCTAGGGACTATACTAATGTTGTATTATCATTTATATGGTTTTGATCTAATTGATTTTTATAAGTAAATTTCCAATTTTCGTATTTAGATATTTAAAAGTTCGTTTCAAAATGGACGATGGAAACCAAGTAAGTCGCGCGTCTTCATCCTCATTCCTTTTAGATGAATTCAAGGCAACGATTTATTACCGCTATTCATTTTATACGCAAGCAGATTACATGCGAATAAACATGGGCTAGTGGCCGGGGTTAGGGGTGCGAGGACGTGTATGTGTAGAAGTAAGAGCGAAACAGGGAAAACGGGAACAACGGGACGACGGCGGCGTCGCTCTTCATAGATCCCCTTATAACTATAGCGGGGCACCGGTGAATTTTCCACCCTTACACAGATAGCAGTGGGCGAATGTCGTTTCGCTTCTGTTTCCATGAGAAATTGGCAATTGTTATATCTCAATGCTTACATGTTTTAAATGAAATTCATATTTCAGCTAAAGCGCCATCACTTTATCTGTCCGCCACCACACAAAGTAAAAACCTGGCTTTTATATTTTCTCTGGATAAAACGGGCAGGTGAGATAAGAAGAAAAAACTTGATAAATTTTATTCGAAACTTTTTATTGAGCTTATTTTAAACTTTGTATTAATTATTTCGCTTCTGAAAAGCTCAAAATTAATGGAGGAAAGAATTATTTTTCGATTCAATTAGTATTTAATAACAATTTTCATTAGTTTGAGAATTATTTATGATGTGTTATAAATTAAATATGAAAGATTTATTATAATAATTTTTTTAAAAGAAATTATATCACAAATTTCGAATTTTATTATCTAGATAAATAGCTCTAAATTTAACAGCCAAACCATTAAGAGCATTTATCTCTTCGTTTAGATGTTGAAACATAAAATCAAATAAAAACCTCAAATAGTTGCCTATGATGTTGTTTTTTGCTCTAAATTTATTAATTCCTATAGTACTTTGAAATGGTGTTGGCATGTTAATATGTTGAGGAAATGTAAAAGTACTTAAAAATTTCAAGTTGATTTCCCCTTCCTTAAAAGCTTTCCTATATTAAGCCAGACAAAATATCTTTTTTAATTCTCTTTTTTAAAAGCAAGAAAAAAATTTATGTCAAAGGTTAGATACGTCTTCACACATTTACTTTTTTATTATTAGTGTTCTGTCGTTTGAGAAATTAGGCGGCTTATTTGAGCAGTAGCAATTAGATAGGGTGGATGCTGTTTGTGTCGAATCTGTCGCAGTTGACTTCTTGGACATATACGGATGGGTATTTTAAAAATATTTTTCCAAAAATGGTTCTATTGTTGTTCGGGCTGCTTGTTGTAAACCTGTCGACACTGTTGTCAAAATATACAACCCATTGTTTTGTTTATGTTCGAATAAGGGATTTTGGGTTTTGTAAGCTGTAAATGTTAGACGTTTTGTTGCGACAACAAGTAGTCCGTGACGAAATTTGAAAATAATAAATATTAATTAGATATGGCACATTTAAATAGCTTCTTCTTTTTTATATTTTGTAACTCAATACTTACCTAATAAAAAACAATAAGTATAACTACTGTATCTAAGAATTAAGATAAAGTTATAAAATAAGATATCTATAACCATGATATATATATCTACTTTACTTAAAGTATCTATAAAAATATAATAATAGTAGAGAACATAATTGAGTTATGAAAAACTGATAAATAAATTAAAAATATATATCTTTATTTAAGTAAATAATTAAATTTGTAGATTTAAAAATATTTTTTTAATTTTTTTTTTTGATTATTTTTTATATTGTATTATATTATTATTGTATAAAATAATCAAATTTTCTTTAGTTGCTTAGTGTTTTCCAGGCCTACGTACAGCTTACTTATATCTACTCTGTATCGCACAATTTATGTACCTATCAATGACTTTTTAATAAAAAAATAAATAAATAAATAAATAAAAAGAACACTAAGTGGCGTGGTGACTATAGTTATGGCCTGAAATAACCGTAGTCCTAGGATTAAAACCCATTAGAAATCCAAAAATGGTCCTTGGGGTTGTTGGATCCACTGCTCGCTAATAACTGCAATAGTTGACCTAAAAAAAAGCATAAATAAATTAAAAAATAATATGTGAATTTAGATTCTGAAAGCTTCTAATACACCGATGAATGTTTTAAGTCAGCGGTCGGGGAACTTTTTTAACCATGACCCCAAAATATTTTTGCCTAAGTCAATTTCCCCCCCTCATTTTTAAAAGGAGGCAATCAATGTAAATGTTAATTAAACATTATTTATTGCATTAATTTACACGGAAAATAAAAAAGATGTATGAAAATAGTAAGTACCTACATTTGTAGGTATAAAAGATAAATAAAATAAAATTGCCATATTGGAATAAGCAAGCCAAAATTACTTGAATTACTTGATGAATACTTTCCCCTTCAGGTTTTGGAGAAATGAGTTGCTTCATGTTTGACATAATGACTTCAAAATTGGGGCTTTTTGATTTAAGTTAAAAGAATGGTTTGTAAAAATACTACTTAAAACGTTTATAAAATAGAAAACTAGAAAAAATTCCCTTATTACCCCCAAAAATTTCATTTTTACCCCATTTGAGGTAATTTACCCCGGTTCCCCTGTTGTTCCTCGGATTTCTGTTTTAAGTAGATATTAAATCCTTATCAGATAACATATTAATTATTATCAAATTATCCATGGCTTAATACTTAAACTATACGTAACTATTCAGCTTAACAAACTTTACAGAACGATGCGTTTATTGTTAGCGCTTTAGTATATTATTATTATAATGATTGTAAACGCTTATACTTTGAAAAGCAACTTAATATCTACTCGATTTAGGCAGTTAATATTACCAAAAGTGAATAAAACTGTTAGTAGGTACCAAAAGTGCTTACTTTGTTGCAATTAAATAATAATATAACAAACTTCTTAATAAGGTGAGAAAAAAACTTTGTAACTGGATTAGAACTATCGACAGTTAATTATTATACTATTGTAACTCACTCTAACTATAGTATGTAACAGAGAATTTATTAATAATGTTGTGGCTACTTAATACTTTGTACTTTACCTCGTTAAAAAATCGTATATGTACTATGTTATAATGTATTTGTAGCTTTTGTAATTTTCGGGTTTCTATGAACAGATCTTATACACCTCTATAGAATATTTACTATCTAGAAGTATATAAAATAAAAATAAATAAATAAAATAAGAATAATTACAAACTATATTTTACAATTCATGAAGTTATACGCCTTAAGACATTTTTTTAGGGTTTATATTTTGAAAAAGTTGATATTGGCAATCGGATGAACTAAAATTTGCGATTTTGATTTTTTTATTATCTATAAGGCCTAAGCTATTGTCTTCATAAAAATTTTTTAATTTTCTAAAATAAGTTTCACAATACAAAAATAAATAACGGTTTTTGAGGTTTATGGATATTTCTTCTTTTTTTATCGTTAGTCTTTTTGAGAGAAACCCTTTTCTTTTAGTAAATTGCAGTAAATTGCATTTAGTAAATGCACTAAAACCATAATTCACTAATAATATTTTTTATTTCAATACCTTTCTATGTCGTATATCCAACATGCATTGTGCCGAGATACCTAGTAGATACTATGGCAAATAAGTAAAGGATGCTGCCATAAAAGTGTTTCCAAAATTATAAATATGAATTATATATCTACGTTATAGGTACACATAGTGTACACACAGACCCTGCCTTAAACTACCATAAACGGTAAGGACTTAAGTATTAATAATAGATATTGACATAAAGAGTAAACAACAAAAAAGAAAAGAAGTTGTATACTAACATACATGCTTAATAAATGACTATGAAACATTGATTGCAGGATAAATGATATCAATGCAATAATGAAAATTCCAATAAAACCCAATATTAATAACTATAGCATAAGATTAATAACTATAAGTATAGGTACCTATTGTATACTCATATAGATACTTATGCATTTGATTTTTTTTATTGTCAATTAGCAAAAACTGTTGTTAATAGATATTTATATTAACTTTTGCAATGCTACAAAATCCCGTTTCTGTTTCACGACTTTTTTTTTAATAAAACGCTACCATCTCGTAGGATATATCTACTCGTAGATTATAGACTATTCGATTTTATTAATATCTATGCTTGCAATTTTTATTGTTTCAAATGGTGTTTTATTTAGTAAATTTTCTCATAAAATGGACAGTCATTGACTTCTCAGACTTATGTTATAAATTAATAATTAGATCAGGAAAAATAAATAATATGTTTAAATAAATCAATTAAGCCCAAAAGTATTTATTGTATCGTTATGCAAATCATGCTATAAGTATAGGGTAAAAAAAGGTTTTAGGTATAAAGTAATATGAGTTACCTATAGCTGCAGATATATGAAGCTTGAAATTCCTTCTATTTATCAAAAATCTTGATAGAAACGTAATAATTTATAAGGTAAATTGGAAATAACGTATTCAGAAATTAACCACCAAAGAGTGTGTGATAAAGGCTGAAAGTAAATATATTATACTTCTCATTACAGTATAATTAACGTATATAATTATTTTAACACCTTAATTTTATGTGAGCAACTATTATTAGAATATTTATTATAGTTCCATTCTACTTCTAAATTTGATTAATTAATTAGAATTCCTGTTTTAATAGGTGAACCTTAATTAAAAATACCGATAGATACTAAAGGAGTTAGTAAGTACTGAATTATAATTTTGATAAATAAAAACTAAGCGAATTTTGAACAAGCTTTTTTTTCTGCAATTAAAGGCGTTAGATAAGTTAACTTTTATCTATTATACAAAAATATAAAAAAAGTATACTTAATAAATCCTTCATTAGATAATTGCCTAAACAAGTGTACCTACTGCCGATAACTAACAATCATTTATTCAGATTATACTTATTTAAAATGTTTTTTTCAATATTTTGTTCAAACTGTGGGTGTAGTTAGATAGGTAACTTTAATTTAAATACAAAATTAATAACGTCATTCCATTCAATGTTGTAATAACGGCTTTCTAGAGTAGTGGATTCCAAGTATTTTGTTCAAAATATTAATACACCCTGCTGGTTTCAAAGTTCAATATTTTTAGATGGGTATACATTAAAATGAGGTACATATTTTTCATATTGGGTCGTAAAACATTTGGTTTGATTGTCGAGCTTTGAACTTCATACTTTTAAATACGTTCGATTTAGTAGCCATGTCGTTGGAAGACGAATTCTAGTTTATGATACATTGTTGTGCTACGTATCTACTTTAATTGCCTACTTACTATTACTTCGGATTTGAATGAAATGAATAAAATTTTAGTAAGCATATAAATATATACTACTTATACTTTTTGTAATTTGTATTTTTATCTACATCTCTTAGTAAATGTGTAAACTAACTATGTAAATAGTAGAAGGGATACAAGGGTTAGAATATCGGCTAGATTTTCAATTGTTTTGTGTTTTATTTTGGTGTTTGAATAGCACGATAGATGGCTAAGGCAGACAAAGGACATCTAAGGACTTTTGTCCCATTTGCATTATTTGCATATTTGAATGTATACCAGGCATTTTATTGAAAAAAAAAGAACATTATGTCACATAATAGCTATTTAACGACGTATTTAACTACTGTATAGAGGATTCACTTGATTTAATTTTCAAGCTATTTGACATAAATTTAACTTGCATATTAAGCCAAATGTCATTCAAATATTGATATTTAGCTGTGAAATCAAGGCAAGCTGAACATTTGAATAAATTTCAAAAAAATTTGCAACGATAGGACAAACGTTAAACCTGTTATTGCTTATGATTGTAATAGTTGTAGTGCATGCTATATTATCCAATAGAAAAATAAATAACTAATTTTACAAATTAAATTTTTAAGATTAGTTGGTAACTGTCCAAGATGTATGTATGTAGTATTGATTAGGCATATGTTGGGCAAAAATGCATCAACCACTGTCAACTGAATTTATTAAACTTTAAAGACTACATCAAGAATCGTACGCTATAAAATTTTCCAAGAGGAATAGGCAATGTTGTAGAAAATGAACTTTTACAATGCCTAAACTACGTAGAATGTAATTATAAGCACAATCAAATTAAGCATAAGTTAAATGAATAATGTGAATGCATTGAAACGAGACAGACTTATCCGACCTCACGTGGAGTCGATGAAGACGAACGAGTCTCGTTCAAATAGAAATTAAAAAGAAAAATGTTTAAAAAATAATAATAATTATAAAAAGTTGTTGGGTGTGTGAGCCACGGGGATTCTTTGATTTTTCGAAACTGTTGATCCACCACCAAAATCAGGAATTTTGAAGGACTTACCTAGGTGGTCGCCTCGCTCGTGACTCGCTTGAAACGAACTTTTTAACTAAAATAAAACACTAATTAATAATAAGAAAACAAAATAATTTACTCTTATAAATCAAAATTAACAAAAAAAAAATATTATAAGTAATAAAATTATTGAAAAATAAGTTTCAATTAACAACACGGCGAGGCTCGCTCTTCGGCTGGCGGAATCAGAGTCTCTTGAGTTTTTTCATTTGCCTCGGAATCCAGCTGACAGCGTCCCTACCCGATGCCCCCAAAGTCGACGGCAAAACAACCAAATTTGACTTGTTTTTCCTCGACGACCCGAGGACACCGGTTCTTCAACTGGACCTGAAACAAATGGAAAAATACTGTCCGCAGCGAATTAGCTCGCTTACAAAAAAAAATTAAGAAAAAACTTAACGCCTCGTTACAGCATACATTGATATGTAATTAATTTTTATATTATTTTAGGAGTTTTTTATATTTTTTTTTTATAATTTTTTAATGCGATTAGAGTTTACTTACTTTTTATTTTCTCAAATTACATATTTTTCAACATTGCTCACGTTTATATATATGTATCATTGCGCTCCATTAAATACATTTAAAAAAAATTAAATGTCTAAAGGTGAAATATTGTATATACGCAACAATAAGGAACTTTAAATAACAATAGAATTGTATATAATACAGTGAGTGATCGGTTATTAACGAACATAATCTGTTCCAAGACTATGCTTGCTATCCGAATTGTTCATTAACCGATCATCGATTTAGTATAGATTTTTTGTGATATCGAATAGCAAATATTATCCGAATATGTGTTCGTTATTCGAATATCAATATGTGTTCGCTGTCCGATTTGTTCGCAGTCCGAACTGTTCGTTAACCTATCACCCACTGTATATAAACATTTTTATAAGTCACATGTATGATGTAAATATGTCGAAATAAAGAATTATTATTATCATTATTGTATGCATGGCATTTATGGAGTATAGTTTTATCGTTTTATTCATTGTGTATTTGGTTGCATTCGTTGTATTCATAAAAATCATAAAAATCATAAAAATTACAGGCAGGTGGTTTGTATCTTGACTAATTTATCATTCCCACCATTTGATCGCTAGTTCAACAGTGTTGGCGTTCAAATCGTTGCAGTGAATATTGAACAATCAGTCAGTTTGAGGTGGTGCTGTCAAAATATGCCCAGGACCCGAGTGAATTTACATTATTAAATGTGTTAACTAATTTAGCCAGTTAAACCCATACCAACTAATCAATTTTAACTAATTTTTATGTTAATAACATTTCAATCGATTTGTAACAAATATTTTAAGTGATATAAAACAATGACAACACAGGAGAAATTTCATGCGGCCGTCAATGTAATACGAAGTTTGCCAAAAAATGGTATGTTAAATATTTTTAAAAAAAATCTAACAATACACATTTTAACCAATTAATATTCCACCTGTATATATATTAATAAGATCGTTTTATATATTCTTACTTAATTAAAAGTAAATTAATGCGCATTAATAATGAATTATTTAATGTTACATTTATTTAATTCATTTCATTTTTTATTCCTATTTATATTTAAAACATGTAAAATAATATTTTATTATTGAATATTATATTTTTTAAATATTGCTGATGGAACTTTCCATTTTTACGGAACTAGGTCTCGGGGTCAACTATCGCTATAGTTTGCTATAGATTGATTCGAGTCTTTCGATTGTGGTTTTTTCCCTTTCATGAGAATAACGTTGACAAAATTTTCATAAATACAACGTAAAAACGGACAATTGAATTTTAACCTTTGCTCATTGGCCATCGCTGACTGTTAAGTATTATCAAAGTAAAATAATAAATAAAAATCGCTATATTACATCGTCATACATCTTCTTGTTCTTTCCAATACATTGTAACGCGTATCCAGATGTATTATCTTGTGGGCGCGAATTATCAAATAAATAACTAGATATAAGGTGATAATATGTAGATATTTGAAAGTACAATCATTAGTTTGCTCTATTGAAGACTTTGTAACTTTTTTCGATTCGATCAATATAAATTTTGCTTTTTTGGAAAGATCTTTGTAATAGATATATTCTTTATTAAAATTGAATCCAAGGCCATAAAACCAGTATTTTATCTATTTAACGATATTTCTATTTAATCAAATAAGAATGGATTGATTGTGGAGTTGATCAAACTCTTACTATGGCAAGGCGATTTGTTGAACTATGAAATTTAGCAAAATACCTTAACACCTTAATCTCTACATATAAAACAGTAAACTGATTGACTGCTAGACACGCTTATTGTTAAATCATTGAATATAATATAGATTTTGAAAGTGTTATTTTGGAGTGTATCCACTACGGAAGGATGCCCCCCCCCCAAGTAGTTCAAAATAAGGATTTGTTTTTTTACGTTTTCTCCTAAAAATATTAATGTTTGCTAATTCTATTTTTGCCATTATCAATCAATATATCAACTTGCTAATACTCGCTCTCTTCGCTGAGCGTTTCTAAATTAAACTAATTGATCAATTGAAACTTTCACCCCAAATATAACAATTCAGCCATTTTGACAGAAAAAGATAAAAATTTATGTCAAGACCTAAATATCTGTACAAATATTTCTTCAGTAAGAGATGTTTGCTATCCCATAGGTTCTATAGGTATCTTTAAGATTTGAGAGTCTTTTATAACAAATATAGTTAGAAAGCGCTCAGCTATTTTAGAATGAACATTAAAGAGCTTTTAATGGTTGGCATTTAATTAGCATTAGCTAGCATTTAATAGTTATCCTACAGGAACTATACCTTTTTTTAGGACAATTAATAGACAATATCTTATCTTAAGATCTAATTGTAAGATATCTTTAACAATATTTCATTGCAATTCGTTCCGTAGTTTATGCTACAAAAAATTAATTACCCCAAAGAAAAGTCCATTTTTATTTTATTTCAGGATTTAGTATTTTTTGGTATCCATCGTCTTATAAACTATCATTACATGAAAAATTACGTTTATTCATCACGCTTTCCTTACGTGAGAGAAGCGCAAATCAATGACAGAATTTGAAATTTTTAAGCATTATTAATTTTTCAATCCTTTTTGGGATACCCCCATTTTTTGCTCCTTTTGGGACACCTTCAATTTTTCTCCGCATTTGGGACTCTCATGTTTTTACTCCTTTTAAGACACCCGCTCTTTTCACTCCTTTTGAGACCCCCACTCTTTCGCTCCTTTTGGAACACTGATTTTTCACACCTTTTCAGACATCCAATTTTTCATCCCTTTTGGGACACTTCCTTTTCTCATCCCTTCTGGGATATCCTAATTTTTCATCCCTTTTGGGACACCCTCGATGAGTGAAAAAGCTATTGAGCTTAAACGTTGTGTCAAGGTTACCACTACGAATTAGAGGTAATGTGAGGCAAACAAATTTCCCCTTGAATAGACCTTTGTGGTGGTTACGCTGAAAATCTAAAAGGTCTTTTTCTGGGGTCCAGACAACAGTACTCCAAGTTTCATCGAAATCGGTCGAACAGTTTAGGAATGCATAAAGGACAGACAGATAGACAGACATTCATTTTAATATATTTAGATAAAGAACCTCTGCTTTTATAGTTTCTTAATTCGTTCATTTAATATCGTCACCAAAAGTTGTGCTAATAGAATACATTTTAAAACTTCAGATTTTCATTTTGGGTTTTACCATCACTCTAATTTTCCAAACCTTTAAACAAATTTGGTTTCTGTAAAACAAATATTGTAAACCGTCCAATTGTAGTTCGAAACCTTTTACTGTGAATTTCACTCGGCCAGTTTTTTTAATTTGATTTTGTAAGTTGTATAAAGCATGGAAACATTAGCTACTATTATATTTGAAAATGTGGATTTCGAAATGGATTCGGATGTTGTTTGATTAGCATTAAATCGTTGAAATTTTAGATTTCTATTAAGCCAACCAACTTAGAAAGTTAGATTGTAGTTTGAATTGCAGAAAAATTGTATTAACTGCCTTTAAAATTTTAGATAATTATGAAAACAGGTGTTTTCCCATAAATTATTCAAATTAAAAACGATAAGCTATTGTATGTTTGTTACATGCAACTTAATTACAACTACTTGTATGTAATATACATTTTTAATATTATATAGTCAAAATGTATCATGTATTCGAAAAAATAATAGTAAAAAATATGTATAAATTATTATAGTGAAATTTTTTGTAGGAGTAATTTTTTTGAAGCTGCAATATTTTAGCGGATAATAAACTTTTACGTGAATGAATTGGCAGTGGAGATTGAGTAAAATTTGCAATTGCATGCCTATTCAATGCTAGTCAGAAATATCAGTGATTTCAAACTGCCGGTCTCTGGACAAGAAACCGGCCTTGAATTAAGATAGCTTATTAAACCTTATAAGTTATGTTCGACGATCACAACATATCATTTTTTTTCCTATTAAAAGTGTAAATTTTGTGTCTATTCTATACCGTGTTCTAATCTTCAACCAATTGAGTTTTTGATTTACGAGGTATTTTATTAAATATGTTTGGCTCATGTGAAATTTCCATTTGAAATGTACAGTGTGCAAACGTCAGCAGAGAACGTTCAATTTGAATTCTGTTTTTATTCGGTTCTTCTTGGATTTTTTTATGTGGTAACACATTCAGTATGGGACCCAGGGCCGGATTTAGACTTGATAAGGCCCCAAGCTAATTGAGATATGGGGCCTTTTATAAGTTCAGATATTCTGTCAGTGACAAATATTTGTTCAAACAAATGTTCTATGATCTACAAAGTTTTCATCATTTTGAACTAAAATCATAATTGACTAAATATAAAGACATAATTGATTTTCTAGGTTTTGCATCTATAACCCCATTTGCTACTCCTTCGGCACAATTTTTCTACTACTTGCGACTAATTTTGAATTTTCATTATTGATGTTAATACTCGAATGCTATTTTCATTATTGAATTTGTTTATTATTGTTAAATCGATCATCTGCCTGTTGTTATCTATTGTAAAGTTACTTCAACAATACCTATCATGTTCAATCATTGTTAAATAAAGTTTGTTGCTGCGAATAAATTGTTTCTGGACAAAAGGGCTACACACTAACACAAACATCATACTAAACAACCTATCGCTCCGACATACATAAACATACGCACCAGCAGAAAGTTCTAATAATTTTAATAAATTCACTATAAAAATTAAATCAACTCATCAGGAGCCTTTTTTCTGTCTTTATAAGCACGAACTCTGTCGGCAGTCTTTCTCTTACGGCTTACGGCTTCACCGTCGGATATTTTCGCACTTTTCTAACTAGCTGTATCTTTGTCTATCATGATCAAGTGAACACAGAACAACAACATTTATATCAATATACTGATCAAAACACACAAATACCAATACAAATATGATTGACAATTAATGACAACTTATAATATACTAAAACCAAAATGCATTATTTAAGAACTAAGACAAATTTTTTTAACTTAAAAATTTTTTTTTACTTTCCATTGCATATATTTTGCTACTCATCCTGGATATTGATGCATCATAAGCTAACATCCATGCAATTTAAGTTTCTCGGAAGTAGATTAACATGTTTCAAAATTAGTTTGATTATCTAAAAAAAAATTATCTCAATAGACTTGCCTTTGAGAACAACAAAAACATAAAATTTCAAAGTTGATTTTTAAATTAATAAATTAAATAAATTGAGTACTTTAATGCATTGAATAATGCTTGTTATACCATGGCAGCTTATTTTAACATAACAATACGTTCCTAAAACGTAAACAATTATAAGTTAATCGTATTTTAAAATCAATTTTAAAGGTATCTTGGTATATCTTTTGTTTAAATGAATATAAAACATTATGTATATTAATTATCATTTAATTTAAATGGCTAATCTTGTTATTTCAAGAAATGACCTATAATCGTTATAACAAAAAAATGATAAAAAATCCTGATTAAAATTATAATAATATATATTTTTAGCAGATAAAAAAATATTGGGAAAAAATTAAACTGTTCTGAAATGAGATTTTGATTTCTACTTTCTTTCTATCCAATCAGTTTAGCATTAAAGGTTAGTGCAATAAAGCAATGAATCTATAGTCTATACACTAAAGTGAGACATTTTATTACGAATTTTATCAACGAGAGCAAGTTAATTTAACCGTTCTCTCTTTTCAACGGATATCTTTTCAAGTTTCAAATTTTCTAGTGAAAGATAAAATTCATATTATGCTGAATATGTTCATCAAGTATTATGGTATTGGTAATGCTTTCACTTCTACACCAATGACAATTTTGCAATTAGTAATCAATTATTGCTAATCATAATTATTTATTGTAGAATATAACAAGGTTTTGCATTTGTCGCGATTCATAGCTGTAAAGCTCTTATTGCTTTGTTTTTTTTTAATTGAGAAAGTGAAGGTATCTATTGCGTATGGAACATTAAAAAAAAAAGTTAAAGAATAATTTAATAGCTTGATATTTTAGCAATTTTGATTTTATAATAAACTTAAACTAACATTATATTGATGTTATTAAATCATAAAACATTTAAGTAATTTTAATAAAAAATGAGCCACTAACATATAATTGAGTAATTACAATTTATTTTAATTTTAATTCTTTTAAGTGTATACTGTGTTGTAAGGTTATTCAAAATTGTTGTAAAATAAGACGTCTGTTTGACACAAATATTACGTCAAATATTCCAGTAGTTAAAGTTTGAAGGTGTTAAACATTTTTATTATCATTTGATTATGCGTTGAATATGAACTAAAAATTTCAATTTTTCACACTTACAATTTTCTTTTAAATATTTTATTCGTTACTTCTTATTCGGGTCTTTTTTTTGTCCTCAAGTGTCAATTTCTTAAGGCTGTACATTTCAATGAAATGTTGTAAGCCGTTCATAACTTTCTACGTTAAAGTTCAGTTCTTTTGAGCAACATTGGCTCAATTTTTAATCTATCTATATAAATAAAATGATAGAGGTTTGTCGTTGTGCGCAAATAACTCAAAAACTACTAGATATATTTTGATCAATTTTTTGTTTTACATTTTTGATACTTGGTCCTATCTAAAAAAAAAATTAGGAGTATTACGATATCTTCATTTAATACAAAGTAATTGAAGTTTTAAGAAATTACGATTTTCACAAGTACTACGCGTTGATTTGGTTTACTTATTAACTATTATTTTATTTTAAATCTAAAATCGTGTATTTTTCATGTATACATATTGAAATCAAAATTTGGAAACGTGGGGGAGGAGTAGTGCAATCGTCTTCCCGAATTTCCTATGCAACGTTCTCAAATTTCACCTTCAATAAGTATATACATGGTAAATAGGTACCCAGTTTTAAATACAAAATAAAACATTTGAAAATGAAATGAAAAGGGTTGTATTTGAATATGGGTTTTTATGCTAGCTTTTAATCGATCTAACTCGCTCAATTTAAGTCCTAACAGATCCATTGAGCTATCACAATTTCTGATGCAGTTCAACAAGAAACTGCTGTGTTTAAAGTAAGGGATTGCAATTACATAAAAAAATAATTTGGTTAGCATTTGTAGTCTAATTAACAGAAAACCGTTTTGAGACCAAAAACGCATTGTACTCATAAGTAATTAAAATAAACTAGAACAGAATTCAAATTGCAAGGCTTCTCGCAAAGTTTACGAGTGTTTTCAATTAACGTGTACACAGTGTACGATTTGAAATTGGTTTCAAAGTACATAATTTACCTCATGGCTAAATTATTATTACCCCAATGCTTTAACAAATTATAAATCTATATTGTAAAAATATTCAAACACTTGGTACATTCTTCTTAGTTATTTGTAAGGTCTTCTTAGTTAATAATAATAAATACATTTGTATGTGATTAACAAAGTAATGTATGTAAATTTTCATTAACTACTATACTATAAAACTCATACATATTCATTGTATAACTTTTTAAAAATAGAGCTACTTAATATTTGTTATTTTCAATCAATTAAATTTCCATCAATTGAAAATATTTTTTTCCATAAGATTCTTAGTAGTTAGTTAATCTCTAGGTTTTTACTAGAGATGCAACGAATAGTGTTTTAACCGAATACCGAACAGAGAGAATATCAAATATTCAGCCGTTTCATTTACAGGTATTAAATCAAACCACAAGACGCATTACTTTGCATTAAAAAAAATACGACAACCGAACTTGATTTTAATTTAAAAACTATTCGTCTTGATCGGACCCTAGATCCATATAAGGCTGCGTTCACACGGTTCAACTTTAGTTGATCAACAATTCACAATCTTTTAGACCGTAGCGGGGTAAGCGACGCGAGAAGTGAAGCACAAGCGAGTTGAATGGGAAACAAATTGAGCAGAATGGAAGAAAACTGATCAACAAAAGTTTGACCCCGCCACGGTCGAAAAGATTGAAAATTATCGTTCAACTCAAGTTGAAGCGTGTGAACGCGGCATCAGTCAAACTTTTGTTGATCAAGTCGACCCCGGTCAGTTTTCTTCCATTCTGCTCAATTGTTTTCCTATTCAACTCGTTTGTGCTTCACTTCTCGCGTCGCTTACCCCGCTACGGTCTAAAAGATTGTGAATTGTTGATCAACTGAAGTTGAACGGTGTGAACGCGGCCTAAGTAATGGTTTCTAAACTCAAAGCAGTTTCCTACTGTAGTAAACTTTACTCGAAAGTCTAATTCATTTATTGTCTCCTGGCAGTAGCGTGTATAGTAAGAATTTTTCAGAAGCCGGTATAATATACGAGGAAAAACGCAATTGTTTGCTACACAAATAAAGAAAACATATTTTTGATTCATCATAATTTATTCCCCTAATAGATTTTCAAATTTTAATTTGTAATTTATAAATTATTTTTTTATGATGTAGTATTCGGTATTCGGCCGAATATTGCGTATTATTTGGCCGAATACCGAATATAATTATATAATATTGAAAAATGCTGCCGAATACCGAATAGTAGCCGAATATTAGTTGCACCTCTAGTTTTTACGGTATAGGTATTCCTTTTATATTTTACCTCATATGGCTACTTGTAACAATGCTACTTTGATGATTGGAAACATGTTGGAGTCAGTACTAAGGATGTGGCGAACATTTACTTTTCAAAGTATTTTAAAGATAATTGAAGGAAAGAGGGTCTTAAGCGATGAGAAAAAACAACTGTTGCATTGTTAGTTAAATATTGATGGAAAACTCCCTAAACTAGGTTACAGTCGTCTATTTAATTATCCATAATACTAAAAGGAAATATACACTCCTTGGATAAATGAATAAACCGAAAAAATCAATACTTTTCAGTATCGAAAAATTAACTAATTAAAATAGGAACAAAAAACAATAATACTTCAAGTATTGCATTGATTATAATCATTTTTAACATGTTGTTAAATTTAAAAATTTCAACACTATTGTTAAAATATAATGCTATAATATTTAAATATCTAGTTCTACTATTTAATTCCTGTTGTTATCCAAATTCATTGAATGTTAGCTATTAAATGCTAATAAATACACAAGAATCAAATTTCATAGGTTACGTCTTAAATTGATCGGTTCAGTTATTTGGGCGCCAGACCGTACAATTGACACACAATCATTTTTTTTTTTGCTTTTTTTGTACAGTCTATTAGAGTTCCAACCCGGTCGTTAGTGAGATTTCGATTTTGATTGATTCGTTGCCACTTCAATACTTTCATCTTTTCTTTTGATTCTCAAAGAGAAAACAATGAAATCTAAATATGGAACTCTTCTACTTTTGTTGCTATAATGGAAATACTAATAATATCTACTAAATGAAAATAAATTTTAAAGTTTCTTATTAGACAAAATGCATGTTTCTTTTGGTATATATTCTTGTACCAGGACCGTATTATTGAATCATTATTATGGACTTAGACAATTGGGTGGGCAAAAATTTTAAAATGTAGGTAGGTATTAAGCGAGAAATTGAATTTCAAAAACGTTAATAGCGATTTTGTTGTTCTAATAAAATAGTCTAATTGTAAGATGAAATATATAGTACCCTCATCTATTATTTAATGATAATAAAGAATACGTATCTATATGGTAGATAATAATGTATACATTGATACATCGCAAATAGGTTGCCTTCCTACATCACGTGCCGATGGTGTTAAATAATGAAATATTTAATTAAATTTTTTAAAACAACTTCCCCGATTAGTTATTTATGAAAGTCAAGCTTCAGCTGGGAGAATATACCCCGCGGAATTGAAAAAAATAAAGATTGCCTTCTTTCCCCTCTGCGCAACTATGAAGTTGCCAGTTATAAACAGGTAAGGAAGCGTTATTAATATACCTTAATAAGTTATTTAATCGAATTACAATGTATATATCGTATATATTATCTACCATATATTCCTTATGATCATTAAATAACAGATGAGGGTATATATTTCTTATATCCAATTTCGTACTAAAATATATGATTGTCACTTATTGTTAGTGGCGTGGTGACTAGATTGTCGTCCTGATTCTATCTATTTATTAACAAAAGGAACATTATATTGTTAGGTTTATTCCTCTTGTTCATTTGATGATGTTCAAACACGTCCACCGAATGACAAAGAGCAAGACACATTGACCAAGAGACAAGAGTGAGTAAAAATCATAAAGCAAGAAATTTCCCCTAATTTTAAACCAGTTTTGCGGTGTTTAAACACCTCCAAACCAATGTCGATATAAGCCCTTGTCATGAAAACGTACGTACAAAGCTCGCCTCTTGGCCTAATGCTGCCAAGCGGCTGAGGGCTGAAACATTTCTTCACACACTTTTATCTCTTGGTCAGTGGGCCTTGCTCTTTGTCTTGCGTGGACGTGTTTGGCTTCAACGTATGGAACAAACCTATTGTCATCATATTATGACTCGGGTGCTTTTTCAATTATATTTTGAAAGAATCTCAGAAATTTACTATATACCAACCAGATAATTGACAATTGTATTTAAAATTCACTTTTAATTAACTCAAATTAGTTTTTGTTACATCTACGTATCTACGTTTTATTCGGGAATACGAGTGATGTTCCAAAGGAAAAATAATTTCATAAACAGTGTACCTATCGTACATAAGTTTTTCTTTATTGACGTGATAATGTCTTATAAATTGACGAACACTGGGTAGCATGCATGAAATAGTGTCACGTTCCGTTTGAGCCTGTGCGTACAAGCGAGAACGCGATACAAGTGAAAGAGAGGCACGATATTATTGTTGAATCCGAGACAACGTGTTTTGTTTTTTTCCTACAATTTAATAAGATTTAATTGATTTCCTTCATAATTTTCAGTCTGATTTCATTTTGAAAAAATTCTATCGTCCGTAAACCGACTTTACAGACAACCAATTTTTTTTTGGTAGCTCCTAAAATTTTGTTACATCTAACTTTAATGGTAACGAAATTAACTCTTAAAGCTATTTTGATTAGAGTTTGTTGAAATGAAAACTGCCGTTTAGTCACTTTTCACATAAAAGAGGGCACTTTCAGTGGTGTAGTGAATGTTGGGCAAAAGGGGTCATTGTCTGAGGGCGGTAAGAAAAGTAGTTAATTATGATTATTAACAGATTTTTTTCCATTGCAAAAATAGGCGGTGGTAAATTTTTGCTTTACACGAATGCTTTTGTTCTATCGATTTTAAAGCAAAACATTTATTTTCAAGTCTAACATGTAAGAGAATGTAATTATTGCATTTAAGAAAGTGTCCTATAATTTTGTGTTAATTTGGAAGTTATGCTTGATTAAATTTTTTAAATTTAAAGTAGATTAAATTGAGATTGAATTGAAATATTACTAAAAATAAATTTCCAACAGATCACTTAGTGGCGTGGTTGACTCGATAGTTGCCCTATACGCCAGAGGTTCTGGGTTCGAATCCCAATGAAAGCCCAAGATTTTTTGCTAATGGCCATAGTAATTGATGCGACCTTAAATTAAAAAAAAAAAATTCCAATGTCCAAAATTTGAAAGGACACTCACACACACTCATTTAATTTTTTTATTTGGTTCTAATTATCATAAAAATCTATTCTGTTCTCGTTTCAATAGCGGTCAGCTTAAAAGAATAAAAAGGATGCACATGAAAAGATTTTGGGTTTCGACAAAACTGCAAACTGGTAAAACTAGTCGTGAATTGCGAAATGTTCATCAAAGTTCAAATGGAATCGAACTCTTCAATGTCAAGCTGCTTCTTCTTTCTTTTTTAATATGCCACTAACAATCTAAGCAGGCTTTTAAAGCAGAGTCTTCGAATTAATTATTAAAGTTTTTGAGGGTTTATTATTTAAATGTGTATTTTTTAAGTAAAATTCTAAAACTTATGTTTTAATTTTTTATAGTGGGAAATATATAATTAAATGAAATTAAAGGTATTTTCGTACGTCATAGTTTGAGATTTTAATTACGAAAAACTGGTTTTCGAGAAATCGTTGAAGAAAAGTATTATTTAAAAATAATAAAGGTGTTAATTATTCGGTAAATCGATAAATTAATAATTATTAATACGTGATTAAACCTACAATTTTTTTTTCTTTTTAATTTATTAAGTAAAATGTCAAAAATACAATTAAGATTTTGTAAACGTGGGAATTTAAAAACAATTCACTAGTTTAAAATTCAAAAATTCAAAGGTTTGTTTCAAAAATTTGATGGGTACTTACAAATTAGTGAAGGAAAAGATATCAAGAGCATCTATATTTTTTAGGGAAATTATTAACAATTTTTAAGGTTATATCGTATGCTCATAATTTTATTAACATGAGAGTTAAGTTTAATTAAATATAATTAATAGGGTTTCAATAATGTGCCGACATTTAAAAAAAAAATTATATAAAATGGTTAGAAAGTAGAACCTATGTTTTTCCCCTGTGCTTTTCATTTAATCTTCTACAATTAAAACATATGGTATACCTACTGTATATCCCAGAAATCCGGCTAAAAATAGGGGTTTTTGTCTTTTATATTCTATTCCAAGCTAGCAATGTATTTTACGAAAGCTTGTGCTAAATAATTAAACGTAGTTTTTTCTCATATGAGAGATACTTACCTATTAATTATACACCTTCTAGTGAAGACATACGATATGTATATCTACAAAAAGAGTACATTGTAAGAAATGTAATTATAGACTTTACTTTTACTTATAAAGGGGTGAAAGTAGCAGTGGTGGAAGTAACTTTTTTAGAGAATATGACTTAGGCACATGTGATCTAAATATTTTGAAATTGATTAAATATATTGTAGTAAAAAGTATTTAATATAAAACTAGTTATATCGTTACTAATTTTATAAACGTGAAAGTTTGTAAGAATGGATAGATATATGGATGTTTGTTGCTCTTTCACTCAAAAAGTACTGAATGGATCTGGATGAAATTTGGCATAGATATAGATTATAATCCGGTGTAACATATAGTATACTTTTTATCCAGGAAAAATGTACGATTCTCGTTAGATATTTTTTTGTTTTTTACAGAGCAAAAGTTAAACTTCCTTTTTTAGAACGTGGTTGTTTAGGGTATACTGAACGGTTCCCATGGGATAGTAAAACAAGTATGTATTCTATAGGAACCGACTATTTAAAAGCAGTCTCGTTAAAGTTCACGAAATAGAGTCTTAACTCATTTTCCTTAAGAAGACTTGATCTACTTTTTACTCAGGAGAGATGTACTATTCCCGTGGGATAGACATGTTTTTTGTTTATCACATAGTTAAAGATTGATATGATTTTTGCAATTTGGTAGTTTGGGGGAGAATGATATAGCTTACTTTTAACTTTGAAGGCTAGAACAATGCATGGTTCACATGGGATGGCAAAACAATTATATCCTACAGGAATCGTAGGATAATTTTAAGGTGTTCTATAAAAATGAAGGGGGTATTTTGAAAATTAAAAAAAATTATATTCTAAAATCCTAACTAATATTTATATGTAACTAGCGATCCCCGCCCGCTTCGCTGGACATAGCTAAATTGAACTAATAATTCATAAAATCCATATCATTGCAAAATATAAAAAAGTTATTTTAGCTATCTTGGAATAAAAAGATAATAGTTATACCTCAAGAATCGTAAATTTTCTATAATAACAAATATCTTCTTATTTTTACCTGCCTATGGATCTCACTATTTGCAGTTCAGTCATTGTTCAATTGATTTTTACCCGTAATGTAACTCTGTATTTTCTTCTCTATAAATCGAACTCCTAATGGCTTCCCCTTTCTTAGTCAAACTCCTAATCGGGATCACTTTAGTTAGTTATTTTTAAAAATTATCATCATTATTTAAGTTGAAATTTGATAAAAAGATGTTAAAAATTTATTAAGGCTGTGAAACTACCACTGACACCTTCTCTTGAGATTAAAAGACTAAGAATGGCACATTTTTGTTACTTTTTAGCACACTATTATCTCCAACATAAACATTATCGCTGTACGTTGATTCGCCAAATTCAATCAAAGCATCATAATGACCCTCGTTAAAATTTCCCGTAAACCGTAGTCTTTCCACACCTTGTGTTGGTTTTCCAATAGAAGTCATGAGGTAACCACTTTTAAATACTTTAAATTGATAAGGAAATAAATCTGCAGCTGATATAATTTCACTAATTGACCGTATGTGTCATGGTTAGACATTCAGCGCGGTAGACTTCTTTAGTGCTGTAAAAGGCGTCGGATGATGAATGAGTCAAACATTCGAACCGATTCCAGTTATTAAATTCATGTGCAATTTTTTTTTCTGTCAAATTTTTTTTTTCATTCTTCCCTATGTAAAACGTTCACAGCTTCACTGCTAAAGTAACAAATAACAATCAACGTTAAAAGAAATAATGAAACAACAAAACTTGAGGTCGTAAGTGAATAATTTTTTTAAAAGCCTGATAATGGGATAGGTATAATCAATTCGAAATATTGTTGCTATGAAAACATAAAACAACAAACCTGACGTCACATTTAAAATATTAAATTTGTTATTCCATGCTAGTTGCGTTTTGTTATACCACTTTTTTTCTCACGTCCCATGGGAACGGGATAAAAATTATCCTATGTCTTTTTCCTGGTTTTAAGCTACCTCTCCACCAATTTTCGGTCAAATCGGTTCAGCAGTTTTTGAGTTATAAGTAGTGTAACTAACACGATTTTATTTTATATATATAGATATTGAAGCCATATAGGCCATATATTTATTTATTATTATTTTTTAAAAACTTCGTGAACTACTGACTTAATTTATGGCTATAATCAGTATATGAAGTAGTACTGCAATTGATCGATTTACAAACTGATGACCAATACACTGAAAATAAAACGTAAAACTTGAACGAGTCATTTCTGAGAAGGCAAGACTGTGACTTTCATTAAGAAAGGATTTTTCCACATTCTACTTCTAAGTGGTTCTACAAGGGGGTTGAAAGTAGCATATATAAAAAAAAAGTTTTGCTTTTGAGTTTTTTAATTCGTATATTTATGGGTTGAAAAAATTCAAAAAGTCTAAAATTAGTCCCAACGGTTTATGTAAAAAAAAGCACTAAAAGGAGAAACGTGTAAATGTAGAGAAAACCATCGCCTTCCAGTTAATTTGAACATAAACAAATTTCCTTTCCTTTAATGTAGTTAATAAGCTTCACTATAAGAACGTATTATTGTGTTAAAAGAATTAACTAATTAATTAATTTTTTGTTATTCTAGAAGCCTTTGAAAAATGAAGTTATCTTGGTTTTCCTCTGAACCCTTCAGATTTGCGTCTAACTTAATTTTTATCAAAAAGTGATTTAGCTATTTATCGCTGTTGATTCTATTATAATATTATGACATGTATATCCATTTTTTTGAGTTATTTCTGAAATGTACCATTTTTCAGGTTCTTATCAACCTAGCAATGAGTTGATGCTCCGATTCTATGCATACTTCAAACAAGCCACAGAGGGTCCCTGTTCAGAAGCTGGCACGAGCAAACCCGCTTTCTGGGATGTTGTTGGTCGAGCAAAGCACACGGCCTGGGCACGGCTCAAAAACATGCCCCGGGAGGAAGCCATGCAGCGCTACGTAGAGGAGTTACATCGCATTGTAGAAACAATGAGTTATACTGATAATGTAGCGACATTTATGCGGGTAATCGTAGTTTTCCTAACCTTATTAATTTTTCTTTGACTCTAAAAACTTACAGGCTGGAGATCAAGATGTTTTGGACCAACTTCCTCTAGATGATTTGGAATTAGTAGCAGGCGATTGTTTAAAACATGTTCGAAGCCAGCCAGGTAGTCCTTTGGCATCGAGGCCCTCGTCCCCAGCACCAGATTCCGATGAAGACGAATATATCGATACTATCGAAGTATTACGATTCATACGATAATAATTATCTCTTTATTATATATATTTTTTTTCAATTTTTAGGCTGAACCTGACGTTATCCTAACAAAGTCCGTTCCATTAACTAATGGCTATGCAAGTGATAATCCTCAAATAACTCATCTGACCAACGGAACCGCAAATCGAGGCATGGGTGGTTCTCGTAACGACAAACAAAAATCCCAAATTGATATTAGTGCCGAAGTTGCTAGAGTGGTAGCTTCATTACAATCCGATTTACGCACATTGGATGCTCGTGTCTCGACATTAGAAAGAGATTCAAGGTTTTCGAAAGCTAATCGAATTGTATCATTTCCAAATTTGTCCCCAACATTACTAGCTTTTATTGTGATTTGGCCATTTGTGGCTTTACATCTGAATCGACGGTTCTTTTCGAAATAACAAAACATGCTAGTTATGAAATTTACGCAGGATTCTGTTTCAATAGATGTGAAATTTACATTCCTTAATCCGTGGAACGTATTAGGCTCTCTCTTTAAGGCATTTGCAATTAGCTAATCTATTAAATTGTACGAGGGTAATCAATTGGGTGTACTTGTTGCAACATAGATAATATAATTTTATAATTTCATCTAACATTTTGTTGTGTTGTGAAAACTACTTAAGTTTATGTTAAACATTTTGATTGGGATATTATTTTTGCATGCCAGATTGATAGAAGAATCCAAGTGGCGTAAAATCAAAAAAAAAAAAAAAACTCATAAGGAAATGTTTACCAAAAATAATATAATTGTATGACTTTGTAAAATTAAAACAAGACTTATTTTTATCGTAATTTTTTTAGTCGGCCACGTTACCATTTTTTACGTCACTAAAATATGATTGTTGTGTTTTTTTTTTTTTAATAGAGTTTTGTTAGTTGAAATCATAAGTAATGTTTTTTATATCATAAGAGTGAAGTAATTGAAATTGTACATAAAATTAAGGCAATGATAGAACTAACAAACCAGTGATAAAGAAATATGAAATATATAAATGGTGAATTTTTAGATTATCTCACGGGCTTTATTAGGTATTATACATAAATCAGAAATATAAATATCTATGTATATTATAATATATATTTGTACATAATCGATAAGTTTTTATAAATATCGTGAATAAAATGGAATTTAATTCAAATGGACATTTTTTTTTGGTTAAAATGATTGTTTTTTTCTTTTTGGTAGAAATTCCTAATGAGAAAAGGATTTCAATTTCCGTATTAGACAAAAAAGATCAATAACAATTAGAAAGACAAACGCGTTTTCAATAACACGAAGACATTTTTTTTTTCACAATTTGGTTGCTCCTGAAAATTTGCAGTCCTGGGCACTAGCCCGCGTGCCCTTAGGGGCCATTCATAAATTACGTAAGACGTTTTTGAGGCTTATTTAACTCCCCCCCCATATTGTAAGAAATCATAAAATTACAACTCACACCTTCATAAGAAAATTTTGTAAAAAATGAACATATACATATTTATAAAATCACCGTTTAATCAGAGCGATTCTTATTGCAAAAAAGTAAAATTTTCAATTCAAAATCATACGTAAAATAAGATTGTTTACCCCCCCCCCCCCCCCCTAAATGCCTTACGTAATTTATAAACGGTCCCTTAGTGCAGTGATTCTCAAAGTGGGGGTCGCGACCCCCAAGGGGGTCGCAAAAAAATTGATGACATCAGTTTTTTTTTCAAATATTTTATAAATTTACTATGGATTCATATTAGGAATATTAGAAATAAAAAATATATAAAATAAATTTTTTGTTATTTATCAAAATTAAGAGTGTTTTTATGCAATTAAACAAAAGAAATTAAGTTCTTCTGAATTTAAATGAACTACACCCCCCTCCCCGCTCCAAGATTTTTTCTACACATACTTATTCTTCGGGGGGTCCTTTGATATTTTTAAGTGTAAAAGGGGGTCGCGGACCAAAAAGTTTGAGAAACACTGCCTTAGTGTATATCCAGCGTTGAAACTACAGGACTTATCAGGAAGGGACCATATGGGACTATGACCATTCTATGCGGATTTTTTTGTAAATGGTTCTATCCTAATTAGTTTTTGGATATCATTGTACCTTTGTCTTTTTTTTTTGGATTCATTTATTCGATTAATAGTGCAGAATATGATAATTGTTTTAAGTGCCTTTGTGAGCGATCTAAAACTCAAAAGGCTTTTACTTGGCAACCAAGTCATAACCACGTCTCTAAAGGCGGAATTCCACTCAGCGCCGACCAAATGGTAGAGCGAGAGGAGCGATTGCTTTAGGCGTCAGGTAGCAAGGGGCACCAAAAAGTCAAATGCAAAAAATCATTTTCAGCAAAAAAATTAAATTTTGTTGGCATCTTCTGAAAGACGCGGGGCAGTGTTGATAGGTCAGTTTTCTACTTCGTAGATATACGAAATTTTTTAAATACTAAAACTGATCTGATCAAAAGCCAAATCTCACTATATGAAGCGGTTCGAAGCCTAGAACCTATAGTCCCCAAGATGCATGTCTTGTTAATTTACAAAAGTGAGAGCTCTTTGTGCACAGCTGAAATTAGAGCTTACTTTAGTAAAGTAAAGGGCACTGAAATACAATCTCACTTTATCCTAATCGTGTACTTGGCAAATAGGCAAATAATTGTGTACGTAATACGCAAATAATTTTAATTAAATTCCTTTGACTCGTGGTATTTTTACCGACAGTCGGCGGGACTTTGCCAATAGCAAATAGTTGCACAAATAATGGCCGAGTGAACCATTCCCACTACACGACAAATATAAGCAAATAAACACGAGTAGGGGGGGTTTGAGTTTTTTAAGTTTGTTTAAATCAAATCGACTAAGCTTACAAATGGATTCGTAGCCAAGGAAACAGTGACTTCATAGGACTTCATCAGGACTTCATAGCAATGATTATAATAGAATAATAGAGTATATCGTTTTCTAGGAAAATGATTCAAGTTAATGCTGGTTAATGTTTGATAAAAATTATAGTAATCAAACAGTCGGTCAAGTAAGATCTCAACGTTGAATACGTTAAATAAATTATGTATCCCAAATAATTGTACGATTCCTGCAGGATGACTACTCAAAACTTATCTATTCTATTAAAATGACAGAACGGATTTTAAAGATATTTGGTATGAAAGGTTTTCAGGTCTTAAATGTAACACAAGTTCTTTTATCCTTACAAAAGTACAAAGTCTGTGGAATAGCTAATACCGTCAACTAGAAAAGTAGTTTTAAGAATTTCGCTGAACCTTTGTATGGATCTAGGATCTGAAAGTTAAGCTAATTTATTATCCTGAAAATTATATACTATCTTTTATAATAATATCTTTGTCTGTGGATATGGCTAAGATATTTTTTTATATTTTGTCATGAAGATTTTTGTTAATCAATTAGCCTGATTTATTGAAGTGTAGTTGGCGAAACAGGCGAATATCAGTTAGTAATTAATAAAAATAATAAATAAAATACACCAACGAAAAGAAACAAAGGTGTTGCAAGAAAAAAAAATCTTTACAAGGTTTTTTTTTTGAAAAACTTGATTGAAACCATTAAAGACCAGGAAAAGGTTATATTTATCTATTAAAGCAATAATTTTTATTCAATGTTCTGTAGTTGATGAGAAAAATATCCATCTTATACAAATTCCAAAATGTCAAGATTGAAAAAAAATAAGTTAATTCCTTAATCGGATTAAAAATAACATTGAAAATCGTTCGAATGCATCGATTTTGAACATTTGATACATTTTATAAAATAACAATAGAAAAATTTCAACAAATAATTTTTGTAGTTTACAATATTTTATAAAATCTTTCATCAAGTTCCTAAATATGTTTAATTATATTTTGATGGTAGTCGCACTGTTCCTTAATTTCAAATTGTATTTTTCATTTTCTTAAAAAACAGTTGAACGGATTTTAATGAACTAACTATGAAATCTAACTCTTATACCAAGTTATTGGTTACTCTGGAAAATGTACGATTCTTTAGGAATAATGAAGCATATATTATAATAAACTATGTATATATATATTATTTATTTAGGTCTAAATAATTGAAAGAATTTATTCATAGCCAAATTTTAAGGTTTCTATTCATCAATCAAACAAATTAATTTAACTATCCTCAGCAAAACGGGTGGATATAAGCTAGTTCTAAATAAAAGGAATCTTTTTGTTAGACTTAATAAACAATTGAGTCCGCCCATATCAAAGGTGGATATTTTTTTGAACTCGGGATAACGATTGAATTTTATAATTATTAATGCTTTGAATTGAAAGAATCAACCTATTTGCATCAAATACCAACAAAATAATAAATCAAGAAGTCATCACAGAAGATACTCTGTGATGACTTCTTGATTTATTATTTTTTATTATCCTTGAATTATTATATAGTTTAATCGTTATCCTAAGTTAAAAAAAAAAAACATATGTCCACTTTTGATTTTGGTAGGCCTCAATTGTTCAATAACGTGATCGATCTTGTTATAAGAAACTAACAGATTTTCGAGTCTTTCAACAGTTTCTAATATTACATTTGTAACATATTGATAGCGGAAGCTTTTTTGATCACTAATGTGCTTATGTTTCGGTGTACTTAACTTCTAATTAACATTACAGTGGTGCCTCGCATAACGAACGCCTCGCACAGCGAACGCTGCACACAACGAACTTCCTTTTCGTTCATTTCACGATTCATACAACGAACTTCGCTTCACACAACGAACTTCGCTTCACACAACGAAGTCGCCCACTTCACACGATCACTGCCGATTTATTGCATCCTCCCGCGCAGGCAGTCGTTAGACTCGTTAGTAGTTAGTTAGCAATCAAGATAATAAAGAAGATTTCAAAGCCAGCAGGGGGTGGTTTTTTAGATTTAAGAAAAGGTATGGAATCCACAGCGTTAATATGCATGGTGAGGCTGGCAGTGCTGATAAAAAAGAAGCAGAAAAGTTCTCTATTAATTTTCAAAAATTTATTATGGATGAAGGATACTACGACAATATGACTATCCGAATGTTTTGGAAGGAGAAATTTGATATCCTTTTGGCAATACGACTTATACAGAAGGCCTGGGAAGAAGTGTCACAAAGGACCCTCATTTCTGCTTGGAAGATGCTTGTGCCTTCGTGGATTCAGGAAGAAGCAGTAGTTGATGACACAGAAGTGGTGAAGGACATCATCACAGTGGCCCAAAGGTTGGAATTAGAGGTAGAGGAAGAGGATGTAGAGGAGCTTATTGAGGAACACAAAGAAGAGCTGACAACTGAAGAGCTCCAAACACTTCTGGCCCAACAACAGGACAATGCTCAAAGGGAAGCGTCATCTGATAACGAGGAGCAACAATCAAACAATTAACCAATTCCAACTGCTGACATCAAGAACATCCTGGTCAAATGGAAAGCAGTTCAGGAGTTTACCAATGCCCACTATCCGGATTCCGCTGAAGCAAACAGGATCAACGACCTGTACTCCGATACTCTTGTCCGTTATTTCCGGCAGATGTTGAAGAAAAGAGAGAAACAAACGACTTTGGACAGGTTTTTCACTGCACCATCGGCCAAAAAGCGGAAAATGGATGAAGATGTGCAAGATTCGATTATTTCTTAAAATTAAAAAATGTGTGTTTTTTTCATTATGTTTTTAGATGTATCTAAATAAAAATAATAACAAAAAATTTATCTTTTTTTTATGTCATCTTACCATATTTTATGCTACAGAACGAATTATTTTTTTTAACATGTATTGTTATGGGAAAACGCGTTTCACATAACGAACTTTCCGCATAACGAACTTGCTCCTGGAACGAATTAAGTTCGTTGTGTGAGGCACCACTGTATTTGTTACTATAATATCATAAAGAGAAGATAAACAAAGAGATCGTATATGCAACTAATTATTCAAAAATGTTGTTAGTGATTGCAGAAACAGTAAGAATGAAATCAATAGTCCAAAGTAGCAAAAAGTAATGTTTTCGACAAATTTTCTGATATTACTGCTAAAAATTTATGCTCACAACAATGCTCGGCCTCATGTTGCAAAAGTTGTCAAAACATATGTGCCTAGTATCTACTTAGAAACGTTAAAATTGGAAGTCTTACCCTACCCGTTGTATTCTCCAGATTTTGTTTCATCTGACAAAATAAATTACCTATTTCTATCGATGGTACACGGCCTGAAGAACCGGTACTTTTGGTATTATGAAGAAGTTCACAATTGGATCAATTCGTGGATTGCTTTAAAAGATGACCAGTTCTTTCAAAATAGGATCCGATTGCTGTCGGAAAGATGGGTGAAAAGAAGTGGCAAACGATGGCCAATACTTTGAAATATAAATGTATAATCAGTTTCTTACAATACAGCTTTAAATTTTGAAAAAAAAAACGAGACGGGAGCAATGTTGTATACCTAATAGCTTTAAAATCAACTCAAGTAGCGAATCCCTGGACTCGCCAATACGATGGTTAGTCGTAGAATTATCATTGGTCAAAGTAAAAGTATATCTAATGTTCGACTTAGGCAACCAACTACTTAGGAATTAATGATAGTACAAAACGTAAGCAGGATTTTGAAATGGATAAACTAGAATAGTGGATACCTATTGTGTTTTCAAAGTCTTATATCTTAATTAAATATTTAGGTTTGCAGTTTTCGTTAAAAATTGTTAAAATGAATAATTCTTTACCTTTCACTAGTTTTTAAAATTGAAAATTATAATTTTGGGTATTTCCCTCCAAGTTACAGCTTTTTGAACATTACGAAACTTGGGATTTTTTAATATCTCTTAATTATGTGTTATGGTAGTATAAGTATACCTAGAAGTACACGGATGTTCTAAATTTCAGTTAATAAAACTCTCCGTATTGCATAAGATTTTTTTCCAACTTACTGCAATTATATAAAAATATTCTCATATTTGTTTTTTAAACCGGCGACAAGAATTATATCAAAAAAAAAATCCAAGAAATTTAGTAATACTTCAGAAATTCCACTATACCTTTATGTACGTGCATGAGTCTTGTATCTTCTGCTTTCACTTTTACATTGGAAATTCCAGAATCCATCTACAGGAGATAGTGTATGACCACCATTATGCAACATTTTACATCCAATTGTAATTATTTCAAACCATTATCAATTTTCTTTGAACTCAACATTTCTTAACCTTTGCATTACCTGCTACAAAAGAAAGTAAAATACGAGTAAAATAAAAATCAAATTACTGAAATGCAGCCGATAACAAAATGGTTATTGAACTCGACAATAGAAAATACATTTTGTTGTAAATTTCAATTATAACAGTTATAATCGAAATTAATTACAACAATTAGAAACTGTTACTATTTCTATTAGTATTTTAAGTAATTTATTTGAATATATTGAACAAAATTTCACTTAAATTTATGCGATTATGTTTGCATTTACCTACCTATCGAGAAATAAATTTTAAAAGAGTTAATATACAAATCGAAAGTAGGTAAATTTCACCAATTTGTCATATTGTTTTTTTTTTTAAATTACTCCTACGTATAAAAATATGATTTATTCTAATTAGCTGAACTCAAGAATGCTCAAAATAATTAAATGAAAATGAGAAAAAATGTAATTTAAATTAAATTATCTGTACATATAATTTGATTTAATCTCTCATAAGTTTTCGTACAAAGAATGAATTTCCAAATGAGAGTTTACCGAAAAATTTAAATTTGAGAAAAGATATTTTTCTTGAAAAAATTAAAATGTATTACTAAGTAAGATGATTGAGTATGTGAATTTTTTAATAGTGAGATCAAACCTTGATCTTTTCAGGGAATGGGATAATAGAAAACTCCCACTCAATAAGCTGTTTTGTATTTTTTTAATTAAAGATTTTCCTATGATGAATTGTTTCTCAGAGCTAGTATGGTACTGATTTAGGAGAAAATTAAGCCATTTCAGTAGAATATTGAGAAAAACATTTTTCTTCTATGTTAATCTTTAATAAAAATTGCTTACTGGTAAGGACTTCAAGACTGGTTTTGGAAGTGGAAGATAGTGCTAAACGAGACCAAGTCAGTTCACGTGAGATTCACGACAAGGAGGAACACCTGTCCTCCCGTATCACTCAACGGTCAACAAATCCTCCAGACCACGGAGGTCAGGTACCTGGAGACGCATCTGGACAGATACCTCACTTGGTCTAAGCCCATCTAATATAAGCGTAGTCAACTGGGCGCGACTTGTTATAAGCTGTGGTGGTAATTCAAGAGCGAATCCGGTCTGTTTCTGTACAATGAGCTAAGGATCTACAAAGTGATCAGAAAGCTTATCTGGGTGTACGGCAATCAATTGTAGGGAGAAACTAGTAACTCCTATGTCGAAAGGATATAGCGATTCCAGTCAAAGACCAACAGGTCAACAAAATCATAACAGGTGTCCCGTCGTATATCACCAACCACCACATACACAGGGACCTTGACATGGCAATGGTCAGGAGAGAGATAGTCAGACACGATCAAAAATACCTTACAAGACTGGAGGTACATCCGAACCATCTGGCTGTCAATCTCCTAGAAAACACAGAGGAGCTACAACGGCTGAACCGTTTCTCTTTTCTGGAGCTACCCGACAAGGACTCATGCACAGCTTGAGTTACCACCATTAAGGGGGGTGCGGCCCCCTTCCTTGCCAGTACATGGATCACATTCGCTTATTGTCCTGGTACAGATTGCGAATTCAAGAAAAGAGAAAAAAAACTATATACATATTTAAAGCTTAAGTTTTAAATAATCATATAAATCAAATAACTGATCCATTTTCTTCTGGTAGAAAAACAACAGAAAATAAAATATGATAATTTAATTGGTTCAAATTTCGAAAAAAATTAAATGGATTTCCAGTATTGATATCTCTTGAAATTAATTTCTTTTCAGAAATAAACTTAAAGATAATTAACACAAATTTATTAAAGGTAAAGGTGTTCACATTTCACCCAAAAAGAAAATCAAGAGCAATGTATGTTTTTGTGGTTTTAAAAACAAGTCATTTGGAAAAATACAGAAAACAGTTATAAGCTTTCACAAAAACTTGGAGAACCTCTGAATTAATGCTGTGGGCTGTAATACATTATTATAAATATGTTAAAATTGATAAATATCACTGAAGATTTTAACAGTTTGATCCAGAAACCTAATATATTGCATAGGCAGTTTAATATAAGATTTACTCGTAAATATTGCATAAATAAGTGATTAAGGAAGAATTTTGTAAACTAGTGACCGAATCTGAATCCTGAGTTATTGACTTGTCTGACAGTGCGTGGCGTCCAGTTTTAACAGTTCCTTTAAAAATAAAGTACGAGTTAGTTTGAATATTTTATTTTCAAAATTCAAATTACCATAGCTTTCCTATAACTTAACTGATTTCAAAATTTTTTTCTTTATTTTTAACAAGAGTCCCGCAACAACTTTGTAATATCCTAAAAATGTAAAACTGTCTATTTGAAAATCAATAGTCGTATGAAATGAATAAGCTGGGCTGAATGAACCAAAAAATATTTTTATTTATTTTTTTTCACTTAAAATAAAATAGAACAAAATTTATTAATAATGTGTACTATTGCAATTTTCAAAAATTTTAGCTATTAAGAAAAAAGGGGGTAGAACGTTAACGTGTATCCTGTATAGAAGAGAGTTGCCAAATGCGTACTGGTCACCTTAATCGTACTAGATCCTTTTTTTTTTTTTTTTAAATTATGCATTTTGATGTCTCTTAGTGGAAAAGATATTAACTTTTATTTATGATGATAAAGTAGGGCCAAAAAGTCATTTGCATAAAGTGTTGTTTTGTGAATGACAGAATCACAAAGAAATTAGGCAAGTTTGATGTTATTTTTAAACGATTTTAATCGGCTGAATTTAATATAAATCTACAGTTTCTGAGGTAGTCATATAAATTTTTGAAAACTAGCTATGTTATATTATTTATTTCTATTTAGTTTTTAAAACGTATGCTGATAATGTTTTTAAAGTTAGCTTCAGCTATTTGGCAGGACGTCTTTTTCCTAAATCGTACCACACCATGATCCAATGCTTAAATTGACAAAAATTGTGGGGAAGGGGTACATAAAGATAGTGTAGGATTTTCAAAAAAAGACAATAATTTTATACCTTAGTTCTAAAAAGACCAATACCCAAAATTGGAGAAATCATGTTATGCAAAAAAATGCTCTCCATATATGAAGTACTGTTCGCGCAAAAAGGACCAACGTCCTGAAATAAATACTTTACGAGAAACATAAACCTAACAAAGGCCAATCTCATTATAAACTTGGTGCAAAAAAGGCCAATGTGCACAATAATTTGGCATTTTCTGGGGGTGGTAAAATGGACATTACCCTTTTATTTCCAAGGTACAAGATTAGTTATTGTTTTATGTTGCATTGCATATTAAACTTAAATAATATAAGTTTTTTATTCAAAAATAATATATATGAATTAATAAAATTAATAACAAAAATTAAACTTAAATTATACTCAAAATGCAGTTTCTCTTATGATTGTTTTGTATCTTTTTATTTCAAAACATAAGGTACGATTTTGGAAACCGGCTGGTACCATTTAAGATACCGGCTCCCTAAATCATACTGTTTGCATGATATGCAAAAGTGTTCATATCACAATGATTAAAAAATATTTAAAAATCATATTAAATTGTCACTTCGATAGTTAATGTATAGATGCAAAACATAATATTTACTAAAATTCCTATACTTAAGAATATGGAAACTGTCTTCGCAATTAAGTGGTACGCATTTGGCAACTTTCCCTTTTATACTATTAAAAGTCAATATTTAAATATTGTTTATAACTAATAGTCATTAATTGTTTAACGCAGAATAAATCCAAGTATAAAATCTATTATTTTACTGAATAAGTATTACCAAAGACCCAATTGATAAAAATCAGTTTTGTAATTCTACTAGTAAAAAATAACTTTCTATAGTTTTGATAATGAATAAAATAAATATTGCTTATGTACTTTAAGGGTGTTGCATGTTAAAAATGTGTAAAAATACTGAAAAATTCGTCGATAATTAAGAAAGTGGATACAAATAATATAATAGATCATTGTACTTGTTGATTTTTTTGTAAGGTTAGTATTATAATTTAAAAAAAGGTTTTAAAGGCGTGATATTAGAAGTATCTATAATATAAAATTTTGTAAAAAGTGATTTGCAAAGTTTGATCACTTGAGTATTGAGTTTCAGAAAAGTGTCTTACTTGCAATTTTGTACAAAAACTTTCACACTATGCAAATTAAAGTGTTAAATTTTGTTGTAAGAAAAGTATTTATTCAAGATTACAGGTTCTTGTGTATTTATTTACGTTTAAAAACTGAAAATATCATAATAGTACCTTAAAAAGATGTGCTAAGTAATAAGGTATAAAGAGTAAAACTAAGGAAATTTCCAATAAAAACATTAAAAAGTTAAGGTATAATTTATTCATTACTGAATGTATTTATATAAAAATAACATTGCTAGGCATTGATAATGAAGTAAGAAGTAATTGATCAAGGTGAGTAGTTTCTTGTGCAAGTAAATTTAAGTGAAAGTGTTTGAAGAGTTGTGGCCAAGCAAGGAGAAAGCAAGAAGATCACACACCGATGACCACGATCATAATCACCATCAACATCACCATGAACCTCACCGATGAGCATTCGGAGGCCAAGTCATGGCCAAAAGAAAGAAGATTAACTCACGCCAGCTCCAAAATAAAATTAATTCAATTAACAACACAAAGAAGATGATTACGCGCCTTTACTCCAAATGACCCAATCTAGGAACAATAAAAAGAAAAGTCGTAGAAAATTTCTTTTCTTATACGACCGGACAATTTATTGTTATGTAACTCAATGTACATGTATGGAAAGATAAAGGCTTCTCGATTGTGACAACGATAGTTAAGTTTCACTTTGACTCGAATTAGTAGAAAAATAGCTATAATTTGAACGACGGACAATGACACGATCAAGGTGCGTAACTAAATAAAATATGTAAATGTGGAAAGAGAAATAAATTGACCACGAAAAGAAAATAAATTGTTTCGCTAGAAATAGATTACCTAAACAAAATTATCGTGAATCGAAAGAAATTTTTTTCCCTTTTTAAAACAAAAAAAAAAAAACATTCAGATTAATTCGTTCAAGACAAAGCATTTTTAAATGTTTAAAAATATTATAGCTGTCTCGAGTGAGGGAGAAAGTTTATTTTTTCTTTTTTTAAGAAACAGAATTTATTCAAGCAAAGACGGAGAAGATGCCGTGTAAGAAATGGAAGTTGCTCGACGTGGTGGTGATGGCGATGGTGGCGGAGTCGTCCTCAGCGATGCATAGTAAAAACAAGTCCACGGGGGGCCTCTTGTGAATGTCATCGAAGAATACGACGATGGTAAATCGTCAGTCGTTCGTCTGTTGCGGCATTTAACGTTCGCCGAAGAACGCACTCTCATCCACAAATTACTTGATTAGCGTTTCGTTTCTTCCGAACCATCTTCGAAATAAACTAAAAAAAAAAAACAAACTAAAAAGTGATAACACTAAGACTTGATCAGTGAAACCTAGATGTGCTAATTTATTTAGTTTTTAATTACGATAATGAACTTATTGTTATTAAATGGCCATTGAATTCATTGTCAAGGTTCTGCAAATGAAACAATAGTCTTGGGAAGTTGGGATAAAAATGAGAACGAGCAACGAAAAATAAGCTGCGTGAGAAGTGAAATTGGCATTCAAACGAGGCGTGTGGCACTTGAGAGATTTACAACAATCGTCACCTTATCCTCTTCACCATCCCAGTCGTTTTAATCTCGTTTCTAATTTAATTTGTAAAAGTGGATAAAGTGTACAATATTGATCGATACAATTAGTGGATTAAAGAGAAAAACTTTTACTGGAAAAAATTGAGGGAGTTGAGGGAGAGTCAGAGAGGGAGAAGAGGTGGACACACGAAAGAAAGTGAAAAAAAATTTCATAATAATTTATTTATACATGTGCCTAGTAGGTAAACACTTGGATGGTACATGAGCGAAAATCAAACACGAAGAAGCGCTGATCGCAAAGCATGCCAAGAATATTCACAATCGATTGCGCGATCCTCCTCCTCCACCGTATATTTCGATAATCGTCATTTAGCATGCGACTCGTGTGATATCGAATAACGAAGAAAAAGTCCTTTCGATCACGTGCGGAATGCGAAACTCTGTGAAAGTGAGTGTGTGTCGTTAACGAACCGCGATGGACAATTCAACATCATCATAACCATCGTCATACCAATACATTAGCACAATACCAACAAAACGTATGAAAAATAAAGAGAAACGACGTGAGCGGGAGCAAAAACGGCATCGTCAACGGCTAACGATCGACCCAGTGAAACTTACGTTTTTACTTTTCACAAAAATTTCTTTCTCTCCTCTCGCGAAATAAAATCACTCACGATACCAAAACATTGATGGAACTAATTTTTCATTTTCATCAGCTCGAAAATGTCAAATTTGTCTTCGACTATTTTAGCGTTCATCACCAGTTTGTTGTTGTCGCAAGCGATCGATTCGCCTTATTACCACAGTCGTTACGCCCGCAAGGCAACGAACGTCAAGATCGAAAATCAAGCTCGCAGCTTTAATGTTCCGCACTACTACTATTACTATGCAAAAGGTCAAAGATTAATGACCAGTACGTCATCACTAAACGAAGCCTATAACAACATCTTCAATGATTTACGCTCTGACTTACTACCAAAAGCTCAGAGCGGTGTCATCAATGTAATTAATGCGGAACGAAAAGCTAAAGCTTTAAATTCAAGTGTTTCAACCAATACACCAATCGTTAAAGGTGATCGATTTTCAGAACGTTCATACTCATTCAACAATCAACCAGTTGATTCAGGGGTTGAAACCCCAAAACCTGTAAGATGGTCTCAGTCATACGACGAAGATAAAGGGATCTTGGGACCTGAAATCGATCCGAATTATAATTTTGCATCATACAATGAAGGACGTCAAGGTCGCCACACAATTTTCCCTCAACAGTCATCTGAAGGTCCGTATGTACCAACGAAAATTCCAACGACATGGCCATCAGTTGACAATCCTGAAATTAACCCTCAGGGGGTCCAAACAGATCAAAATGCAGAGGGTTCGATGTTAAGTGAAAGTTTTAGTGGCCACGGTCGGCATTATCCTTTCAATTCGGCTCCGTTTTTTAGTATTCCTCCACCAGTGTCTCCGGGTTATTTCAATCCGATTGCCGGTCCTCCCACGGGAATTCCGCCGATTGCCTCGGCTGGTCGTGGTAGTTGGCGCTCGCGTGGCCCCCGCGTAGTTTTTCCTCCGAATGGCGACTTTGTCGCGTTCCGGGATAAGCCTGAAGAGAACGATTGGTTGGCTGGAGAAACAAATTTACAAGATTTAACGTCAGCAGGAGCACCTACTCAAGGCACCATCGTCAGCGAGCCATCGCGAGATCGGGGTGAGTTCTTTCTTTCGTTTCACAAGAACGGTCTTCGAAATGCCTCCCAAAAATTTTGTTCGTTTTGAAATGTCATTATTCATCGAAATATAACCGATAATTTTTTAGAAGTTTTTCAAGAAAAACTTTGTTAAGTTATTCCTTAAATTACATGTTTGCATTATTCGTATATTAGTTTTATTTTTATGAGTCTATATTTTAAGAATGAATATGAATGGCAGGCTTATGTTGATCAAATTTAGGGGAGAAGTTATAAGGGTTAAAGTCTAGTATTTTATATGGAAAATAAATTTATTTGTGTAAAAATGTAAAAACTGGTTTTTGGGTTTTTTTTTTTGGAAAATTTTGTTTTTGATAAGGGGTGAAAAATTGTTTTTTTTTTCTCAATCTTAGGTACTCTGTTTAGAATAGATGGAAAAACAATTTGTCAGACATTTCTTTTCCATAAGTCATATTTACATCATAGCTTGAGGGATTTTTATTTATGCATGCATGTAAATAGGAGTACATATTTAAATGTTAACGTAAGCATTCGTAGATTTTTATAGTAGTCGAGCCAAACAAGATTGGAGATTCACTACTCGACTTGAATTTTAGACTACTTGACTTGAATTTCAAGCTACATGAGTTAAAATCAAATAATACTCAAGTTGAATGTTGTTATTTAAAAATCAAATCAAGTCAATTTGCAAGTTATTTAATTTTAAATTTAATTCATTGCAAAAATGTCCAAATATTTGACTTGATGAACCCCTAAATAAAATAAAGATGCTAATCTGGAAATGGATACCTTAGCAAGAAACTATTTCATTATCTTTGTTTTGTTGTTTTATAAGCTGTCTCAAGTTTCAGAAAATCTCATGAGCGTGTGTCAAGATATTTAAGCAAAAAGCTCTCAAGGTCGAACTTTTATAAATATCTCGTTTCTTCTGCTCCTGAGGACATATTAAGTTATTTTCAAAATTTTAGAATAGAAAATTTCGTATAAGTTTAGCTCTAAGAAATTTTCAATTAGTTAACCACTTTCGCGATAGACAACGAAATATGGAAATAGTTTACCGTGAAAACTGCAAACATTGATTTTAGGGGATAACTTTGAGAGTAAATTACAAAACTTGAAAGTGTTGTTCCATCGATTAAAAAATGTATGGAGGATAACAAATCTTAAAATGAACGAAATTTGAGGGGGCACCTCGACTACCTTCCTTGTCAGTTGTGAGTGTTGCCCTTTCTTGTCTCGCAGTGTGTTTTTTTACCTCAGTGCCTTACATTAAAGGTCTTTGCCAACAATTTAAACTTGTAGAAAGTAAAAAAAGAAAAAGAAAGACGGTATAAGACAGGGACATATCATTTCTTGTTTCTGCCGCCACCGCCGCGCTTCTTGCTTTCTCTTGAAGAACTTTCTTATGCGTTAAAACTGATTATAAATAGAAGGGTCGAACCATAACCAACGATTTTCGTTCCATTCGAATCCTTTTCACGACAATTTCAATGAGTTGTTAAATCATCAAAATAGCGTCATTATCATTGTCGACAACAATAATTTCATAAAAAAGAAAAGCCGACAACAACGCAATATTTAATTTAGCATAAATTACAAAATAGAAAAGCAATGAAACTGTGAAGAAATCATTTTATTGATTCTGTTTATTTTCCAAATGAAACGAATACTTTTATTTGGCTCGTCTTCATAATAAGTAAATTCAATTTATATCGTTTTTCAAACACCTAAAAGAGTTTTATTTGATTTGATCGAAAAAAAGAAGAAAAATTAAGTAAAAAAAAAAAACAGTAAAAACTTTCTCGGTGAAAGTAAAAGAGTGTTTGTTAGTCTTTTTGATTATTATGAGAGAAAAATTGAATAGTTACATGAATCGGACAAAGCGAGTTTGTCCATTAAAACCTTAAGGCACTGCCAGGCTATTTTTGGTAAAATAGGAGACGAAAACACACGGACGAGATCGTAAAAGGAAGAGGAAAACTCATTAAAAGTTATAATTAGATCATCGACAATTAAAAAGTAATCGAACCGATAAGCGATGGGTGTGGCGGCGGTAATTTTGAAATTATTTTGTTGGCGTTAACGCCAAATGTTTAAGCATTGAAAGTGAAATTCACTGGCGCGTGGTTCTTTTTTGTAATTATTATGTTCATCTGAGGGAATGAAAAAAAATCATTTACAAGTTTCAGATATAATAACAATCTTTTATGCCTTTTCTCTTCTGCTTTTGCGTGTAAAAAAGCTTTCGCATTTCCCTATGTTTAGTTGGGTTTTATATTTTGAGTTGAGGATTGTTTGATTGAGTATTTAATTGAGTGCGCCCCTGAATTGCTCAGAACAAAGTGGAGATTTGGCGACGGTGCCAGGAGCTGGTGGGACTTCGGCCGGCAGTATGGAGGGTGGTTCTGCCGAGGAGTGCACCCGGGCGGGTGGCACCTGTGAATTTTTCTTGACTTGTTGGATGAACGGCGGTCTTTTGGATGGTGGTTGCGGTCTTTTACTTAGTGGTTGCTGCCATCGAGGCCGAAAGCAACGAGGCAGTGTCGTCGGCACCCCCGAACCACCGTTGCCCGAATTGCCCAAACATCTCCAATATAATGGACCTATCCAGAACGATCCAAGTGAGTCCTGAAAAAATACAAACGAAAAAATAAAACACGCACCATAGAAAACGGAGTTTTCCGCATGAAAATCATAATAAAATTTCTTCCTAATTAGATTTGTCGCTGCTTGAATTGCGTAATTATTGTTGTACTTAGAACATGGGGTATTTGGTAAGTTGTTTTATCGTAGCGATTGCAGTTTGAGCATGTAACACTAAAATTGATGATTTTAAAATTTCTTCTTCTTGGTCGGTTGGTTTTTGTGCGAGATGGGACAAGAAAGTGATTTAAATGAAAAATACTTTCTCAATTTGTTCGATTATATTGTTGTCATTTGACTCGATTTTGGTTGTAAGAACGAGACATGCTTCACATAGATAGTGTAACGGAGTGAGAGAGAATGTAATGTTAGTGAAAGTGTATTTATGGAAAATTTATTTTTTAATTTATTTTTGTATCACATATGGTGCCACATTTGCTACTTCATTTGCTTCCTCATTTTAATAAAGATGTTGAGACAATATCGATTTTTTTTTAAATTTGTTACACGGAAAAAAGGTTCTTTGATTTATTTCTTCTTATGTTATCGCTCTAAGAAAATCACTTTTAGAATTTCATGCGAAAACTTTTTCTCTTATTGTTTTCATTAATTGGCTTACTCTGGCTTGATGGGTTCTTGCAATTGTTATATTATGTGCTTTCAATAATCTAACATATAGAAAATTTAAAGTTGAATATGTAATGATGTTGATAAAACTGATAGGAATTAATATTGTAATGGTAGTTTATTTATAAATAATTTTGGAAAATCTACGATACAAAATTATTATTTTTCTTAGTGATTGAAGAATTATTGATAATCTTACGGTCACGTCATAACCGATGTATAACATATATAATATCTATCATATGTTAAAGTAGTCTTACATTTTAACATAGTACATACTTCTCTTTTAAATCGAAATAGTGACTTAGTTATTATTCACTATTTTTGCAGTGCAAAGTATACCATTAAATTCAAATAGTGGTATACTTTTCACTACAAAATAGTGAATAGTCACTATTTGATAGTCGAAAGTCACTATTTCGATTTAAGAGAGTTAGAGTATTGTAAGTCTAAGCTTATTGTATCATACTATGATGAAGGGGTTGTAGAAAAAGACTAGACAGCAATAACGAGCTAAGGGCAAAAAAAATTTAGTTAGACCCGAAAAAGCAAGCTAAGTGCCATTGCCAACAACCTAATACATACATTAACCTAACACATTAATAGTATTAGTTACTTTTAATGATCATGGAATTGCATGGAATTAGCCCGCTTTTTAGGTTGTTGGTAATGGCCCTTGGCTTGCTTTTTCGGGTCTAACCCAATTTTTTGTTTTCGGCACTTAGCCCGTTATTGTTGTCCATTCTTCAATTTTTTTCAAAGACAAAACTGGTCACAATACGAACATATCTTTATACATATCAGTGGTTCCTTAATAAAACCACTTAAATCCATTTTTTTTTGAAAATAAGATTAAGGTGGATTTTGAATCTCCATTTAACCCTCCATCAACTGTCACAAGGAAGATTCCTGATTCAGCCTTGTTTGTCAAAAATCAGAATATGAAAACACAATAAATTAATTTTGAATGTGTTTGTAGAACTTAAAATCGCTATATAAAAACGGCAAATGAATTTACGTGATTTTACTTAGGAACCATAGATATATGACACCAGGATGTGAATGAATGGCTAAGGCACTAAAGGTCAAATCACTAAAAATAAAAGGATAAAGTTTGAAAGTTTTGTTTTTGATAGGACTTTATGTTTCGCTAACAAAGGATTTTTCAAAATTCAAAGTAACTCAAAGGAAGGTTTGATAGCTTCAAATTTGCAGTAGATATTTATCTTAGATTGAAAAACAATTTTAATAATATACTATAACATTTAATTCTCGGAAGTTCTATGTTTTTAGTTTTGCTTTATGAGCAAAGGTTTATTATCTTAGGTCTGAATTTTGTTTCTATTTTGCCAAATTTTGAATTATGTAAAATTTTTTGAAATGATTTATCTCATTATCAAAATAAGCTATGTGTATTATTTTTTTAAGCAGATAAGAATTTATGTTTTTTGTGCATTCAATCAAATAATGAAAATTAGAAATCTGCATTTTTTTTGAAACCTTGATTTGAACACTTCGAAATTTTTTTAGACTTATAGAAAGAATGTTTATACCTATGCAACTATGATTATTCAAGGTTGTGATTATTGTTTCGTTTTTTGCAAATAAATATGCACTTTGTTTTTTTATGATTATGCATAAAGGATAATTAAAAATGCTCTCTAATGCAATATTTATTAAATTCATTAAAGTCTCTGTAAAATTAGAACACATAATATGTTGTTTTATGAACTATTCCAAGTTTAGTGTAAGTTGCATTCCGAGCAAGATGATACATAAAATATATACTTACGTATATATCTACTTATTATTTATAAGTATACAAAAAAAGTTGTAAAAAGCGATTAGAAACAGTTTTATATGACTCATGATATCATGCCTCATGACTCATAATATGAATAATTTCTGATCTACATTTTGGCAAACATATTTTTATTGATATTTTATCAATACGTAAAATTTGTTGGTAACATTTTTAATAGAAAGAATTGTTATTCAACTTTTATCTTAAAAATTATTTTAAAGAGCTTATTAAGCTATTTTAATTACTTTCTTTAACCTCTTTCATATATCTAACAACTATTTTTTATAGACAATATATCCTAGACAGAACTGCAGTAAACCCTTGTTTTTTTCTTCTTTATCCGTCATTCTCATTATCTGCAACGGTGGAAATAATTTAATATTGTAGCATTTTGCCTATGTATACTATAGCTAATTTTCACAACGCATTTACAACGTTCATCGCTGTTGTTGTTCGTCCATTTTAAAGATTCATCAAATCAAGGATCTTTTGCAGAATTTTTTGTATTGAGTTTAATACTTTAATTTTTAAATGAAATAATTTGTAAGTTCAATATTTGACTTGACGCAATTCACATCCCTAATCCATTAAATTTGAAGCTTTTGGTCATTAATTTGATATATTATTTAAGAAAGGTTTACGAGTACGTTAGCAAAAGTAATGACGTCATTAATGACGTTTTATTCTAGAGCAGTGCTTCTAAAACTTTTTGTAGTTACATCCCCCTTGGAACCCAAGTTAATACCTCACGGTTTTCCTATTTTTTTTTGAATTTTGTATATTCATATACTTACTAGTCAATTGCATGTACACTTAGTGGAAAGTAGCATGTATTAACAGTAAAGCACTATGTCATATTAACATTTGTAAAAAACACTTTGTAACTAAGTTATCCAATTAAACATGCTTTTGTTTAATTATTGGCGCAGCGGTTAGAGCAGTTGCTCTTTATACTCTATGCGTCAGTGGTATTGGGTTCGATCCTCGTTGAATCCTATATATGTATATAAGACGCAAGACCTAAGATTAAAGTGACCTACAGATATTTTCTGTGTGTAGACAGTCGTGATATGACCTTAGGTGTTAAAGTAAGGTGACCATATTTTTTTATTTCAAATCCGGGACGGAAACTTGTAGCAAGTGGGGGGGGGGGTAGTTAAGTTAAATAACTTAAATATGATTTTTTAAATTAATTTTTTAACAAAAATTGTACATAACAAATAGGAGTAGGTACTATTTAAGGATATAAAGGATATAAGGATAAAGGATAAAGGATAAAGGATATAAAAATCAGTATTTTTTTAAATTAATCAAATTTATTTAATCGGAATTACCGAGTACAAAACTTTTTATATTTTTCTGAACTATGGATCTTTGAATGGAACTATGAATCGAGAGTTCACTGTATGCTTCAAATGGTTTAAAGCGTACCGCGTATATGCACAATTTTGGCAGTTCACTTTTATAAAAATAATTATAGTTGAAATATATTTAAAATAAGAACATTTTCAAAAATTCGGGACAATCTGGGACAAAAACCCTGAATACGGGACAAATATTGCTTCTAAAAAAATCCAGGACTGTCCCGGCCAATCCGGGACGTATGGTCACCTTTGTTAAAGCGACTTAAAATAATTAAAATGCCTTAATTTCTCTAAAAATGTTTTTAAAATCGAGTACATAAGTGTATACGTTTGTAATGACCTTTCTGTTATTCATCGAATCAATCATCCATGGTACCGAGGATAACGGTTAAAAGCAGTTTTACTGTAAAAAAGCCTCTTAATCAAACAATCTCAAATTATAAGGTAGCTTATAATGTTTTCATATCGGAAATGTTTTGACCACATAAAACTTTCAATACCACTAGGTATGAAAAAATGGGAAAGTAATTATCTTATATCGAAAAACGTATATGAACGTACTCAACGTATTTTCTATATTAATGTAATCCAATAGGAGTAATATCATATTACGTGCTTGGGAGCTTTCCATTTGGGCATTAAATTTTAAGAACGATCAATCGAACGAAAAAAAAAAATGAAATAATGAACTTTATATAAAATTGAGCGACCTACATACTATATTCATAACAACCTCTAATGAGATGAAATATATTAAAGGAAACAAGATAATTTAGAAAAAAAAACGTTTTCATAACCTTTGATCGTGAATATCTCGATTCGTGCATGCAATATTCTGTAGATGTTTTTAACGAACCTTTCAAATGGAAAACTCTTAGCTGCTTTCTGATTTTTTTTCAAAATTTAGTATCTATTATTTAGTATGAATATTTTTTAAAATATTATTTTCTTGATTTACCCTAACTAATTGAACTAATATTCAATTAATTTAATATTCAATTGTGTAATACCATGAAATATCTAAATTTGATTCTTTATTGTTGAAACATCTTGACAATTGTATTTACTTTTACTTGGATATGTAAACCTTAATCGTTGAAAATTCAAGTGCTGTGTGTGTATTTAATCTTAAACTACTGCGTTAATAACTGAAATGTTTATTTAAATTATTCTTTATTTCATTTATTTTTGTTGATAATTTCCCATAATAACTACATTTAATGTTTAATTTTTGTTGAAATTATGTCAACTTAAGATTATGTCAACATCGATAATTGCTTATTTCAAATATTTTTTATTATTTTTTCAAGAAAATGTTAAAACTAACAAGCGACGTTTTAATAGCTATGTTATGATCTTAATAATGTGTGATATACGCCAAGTGCATTATCGCATGTATCATTATTATCTATTTATCACAGAAGAAACAGTCAGAACAAGCATTAAATAGAACATTGTATATTAACTATTATACTAACTATAATAATTATACGATTATATAATATGTGGAATTTCTTGAATTTAGTATCAAGTTTATTCAAGATATTTAGTGTATATATGCGCTTTTGTATTAGAGAATATATTTCTCGTATTACATTCTATTTAGTGACACATTTTATGGCTCTTGTTTAGAGTTAATAACGTATCAGTTAATGCTAGGAATCTACTACTTAATTGGGTTTTTAAACTACTTGACCTAAATTTGGTTTAAATTCAAGTCGAACTCAAGGCAAACGTTAATATTTAAATATCAAGTCATGTCAAGCATTGAATTTGCAGTTTGTAATTAAACTGGTATAGTAGAAGATCCGAACCTACATTGACCTTCACCGAGTTGATAATAGAATGAAACATATTTTATCAGGGATCTAGTAAATTAGAAAATATATTAAAAATGGGTTGCCTAAAAAAATCCTCGACAGACTATTTTTAATTATTTAAAAAAAATATTTTTAATAAAATATTGCAACATCAAGATATTAGAAAAAATTTTATATCACATGCGACCACGATGTTGGGTCCTTTATTATTACACAGTATACTTACCTCGGATCTCTCTATCACACATTTCCACGCGCATTAAAAGTTAAATCTTTAAAATTTGCAAATCCCTTATAGGACCGAACTTTTTAGACAAACCTATATCAACGTGTTTGCAATAAAACAGCGCTTATAATAATAAAAAATTATTTCTATTATTTTGATAATGCAATATTTTATTAAAAATATTTTTTTTTAAATAATTAAAAATAGTCTGTCCAGGATTTTTTAGGCAACCCATTTTTAATATATTTTCTAATATACTAAATTCGTGATAAAATATGTTTAATTCTATTATCAACTCGGTGAAGGTCGATGTAGGTTTGGATCTTAGACTAGTAAGCTTAACGCTTTGTCTAAAATATCCAGTTTCGTGACTTGATATATTTCTTGTTAATGCTAATATTAATAACGTTATTCAGTTGGTAAAAATACATTAAAAAAACAATTTTAGTGAAATTTAAGAAAAAAGATTCTGCGGTATCAATTTTTAGTTTCTTCTTTTATCGCAGTTCAAGAAATGTAAATTTTAAGAACATAGAACTTGTAAAGGCATTCGTATGGTTTTATGCAGGTACATTTTAATGCTGAAATTGCTATGAATTTATTCACTAAAATAAACTCAATTTTTATGTTTATATCAATTTCCGATTCTAATTTTAAGTTCATATATGAAATTTCCCTTCAAATTACTTATATATGAGATTTTTATATCCTACTTACAACTTTAACTTAAAATCATTAGTTCAATCAATTTCTTGATTGAAAATTTAACATAAAAGGAAGATTATTATGAGTTGAAAATTGGTAGAAAATCTGTAATTAGTACAAAATCAATTTGAGCTATCACTTTTTTATATTCTTAATATATAGAATGAAACTAAAAAAACCCAAAAGAAAAAGTACGCGCAAAAAGAACGATGATATTTAAAGAAAACGTTTTCTAGAGAAATTAACTAATATAATATTATAAGTTGATTAATATTTTTAGCTGATGATTTTATTTCACCAAAACGATTGAGGAGAAAAAATAATATAAAAAATAAAAGTTTTCTATATGAATTATGAAGAGTCGATTTTTTTGTTCACAGAAGAAAGATTGGAAACGTAAATTAATACAGTGATTCTTTTAGGTAAAAGTTAAAAATTATAAATACCTGAGCACTTATGAATAAGAAGTTAAAAGTTTCATTTTTTGTAATTAATATCTGCATTTAATTTTGAATTATTTGACTCAAAAATAAGACTAAAATTATTTGATAAGATCGAAATCATCAATAAAAAAGCATCAAAATGTAAATAATTAGATTTAAAATATCCTATCAAGTATTGATAAACTAACAAAAAGTCTATTGATAGCTATCTAATTAAAATTGTTTTTATTTTCTACGTCTAGTTGGTAATTTTTTAGCTTCATCAGATTAAGTAAGATAATGTTTTCCCTAGTAAAGTTGGAAAAGTATAACCCCGAAACAAAGTAAAAAATTACTTGAAAATTTAACATCGGAGTTTTTGTTCAAAGACCCAAACACCCTAAAATATTTTTTCACTATATTCATACTCTGGTAGTACAGTAGATAAACATTGGCGTTTATAATAAGATTTCGATATTTGTAATGAGTTTTTTAACTACGGAGAGGAAAAATAAGACCTCAATCTAATAATAGACAAAATGTTCTTCAAAGTTTCTTTAATAATACATAGATAGTAAAGTACGCATTTTTATTAAAATGCTTCTTTTCACTGCGGGCTTGCTGGCTTTAATCGGTAATATATTACCCAATTTTGAACTCCTTCCTGTAATAAAGTTTGTACATGAGCTTAATTTTAATGAAAAATAATGAAAATAAAGTTTTTGAAACCATAGCATCTCTAGATTTAATTTAAGTAAATAGTTTCGAATTCTACTTTTTAGTGCATTTGCAAAAAAAACATTTTTTTTTTTTGAAAAATGAGCTAGTTATTATAAACTTGGAAACATTTTTTAGTTACCCTGTTTAAATGAATTATTTTTTATTGTCTGTTTTTTTATGAATTTTTTCGATAAACATACCTTTTTATTGGGTAAAATTAGTAAAATTGATTAACGACTAAAAATGGTTGACTTAAAGGGATCAATAAAAAGAACCCAGAAAAAACAGTCAAACAAAACCGTCAAAATAATAATAGGCACAAATTTGTGTGTCGACAGTTAGAGACAGTTTGTATTACTGCTTTGTTACACCAATCAGTGCCGTATTTGTGGCCCAGCGATTAGAGTGACAGTCTTTCATACGAAAAGTCTACAGATCGAATCCCGCTATCGATGGTTTTTTATTTCAATTGTACATTCGGTAATTAATTTAAACTTACGATGGTAAATATTTCACGAGAAGCTACTAGTATTATTATAATAGACTTTTCTTTGTAGGTTTTTGTAATAGCATTAAATTGCTTTAACGTCAATTTTAGTCATAGTAGAGGGTCATTTATCCATCAAGATTCTTAGATAGACATTTAGTCAATAATAATATTATAATAATGGGTTGGTATAAAATAATAGTTTAAACTCGTAAATTGTTAAATGCAAAAAATTCCGAAGTCATTAAAATGCTTGTATTAAAAACTAATTAAAATGAAGTAAAAAATTGAATTCAAATGCTTGCCTGTTAGCAAAGATATCGAGTGGTTGCAATTAGAGTTTACACAGTGTGACACAGTGTTTACACATAGCTCAAAAAAGAGTACGATATTTGTATTCAAATATTTCAATATAAAAGCTAGAAATGTTAACAAAGTTTTCCTGGTTACTATAACTTTTACTTATTTTAGAAAACGTTTCCAAGTGTACTTTCAAAGCTATTAAGTTACATAAAATATTTGTTTGTTTTATATTATAGTTTTAAGCTTTCAAATTTAAAAATAAATTAGGGCACTTTTAATTTCTAATGTAAAACCTTAAACATTGATGAATGTTAATTTTTTGGCGAAATACTTGTATCTACTTATTTAGCAATTTTATCAAATTTTTTTGTAAAAACAGTGTACATAAAGCTTCGTTCTTACAAGGATCAAAAATTCCTCGTGCTTAAATAATAAAACAAAATAAATTTTGAATTATTATTAAAACTAAAGAAGAAAGCACCAATTTCAAATACTAAAATTAGTAATCACATAAAAGCTATTTTTTACTACCTCTGACTAAGCAGATTTTAAGCTATTAAAAACTAATATATCAAAGATTTTAAAAACATTGTTTACTATCTACGACCACTTTTAATCATCTCTAATGAAACTATTATTAATCTTCCTTTTTGTTTTTAAGCTTAAGTCATTTCCTTCTTCTCTTTTCGTTAAATCGTCCATTTAAGACTTTTAAAATGGAATAACAATAAGGCTTTTAGTGCTTGATATTTTATGCCAGTTGTTGTTCATTCTATTGGTATCCATCATTATAGATAGATAAGAAAAAAATTTAATCTGAACGCGATAATATCAGATAACAAAAATTCCTAAAAAAGCATTTTATATATCATATCTGATTATCTTATAGACCATGTAAGGAAATACTTAGATATATTAAATTTAGGTGGCTCCTTGGTAAAATCACTTAAGTCCATTTTTTTTTTCGAAAATGAGATTCTAGTTGGTTTGAATCCATTTTCAACCATCCAACAACTATTAAAAAGAAGAATTCCTGATTCAACCTTATTTGTCAGAAATCAGAATATGAAAACACTAAGTAGTACTAAATATTGTGATTGTGTGTATTAATAAAATATTTATCAACAAAATTGGAAAAAATCATTTAAGACACGTAAATTTTGTTGATCTAAGACTAGCTTTTATTTTGTTAGTAAACTCAGTACATAGCTCGTAATATTTTAAAGCTCATAATAAGCGGTAATATGTAAATTTCATATTTAACCAACGGTTTTGGCGCCAAAATTTTTGTTTTAATGCATACTATCAAATTGTTTGGACACTATAACATCTCTTTGAATGCTTTATATTTTTATTTTTATAAAAATAAATTCATTTTTTTAACACCCTACTGTACAAAGATATATATTAAATTTAATTTAGGCCGTAGGATGATTATTTGTCTTTAAATAATAGTAAGTAACTTATGAACATTTGCAAATAGATTCATTGTATTCAATATATTAAACAGTCGTAGATTGAAATATCGTAACTATGAGTTAAAAAGATTCAAAGCTTAGATTTTTTTTAATTTTTTTATTCGATAGTGACTTAAAATTTTACACTTTTGAAAGAAATAAATTTCTAATTTTAAATGAGAATTGTACTTATTATCAAAATTTGTGTGTTGTATTTTGGCTGATTTACGTCTTAAAATTTGATTTTCTTCATATGTACTTTATTAGTATTCTCTAATCTCCACGTTTTGTTTTAAATGTATCAATGTTCAAAATTTTCATTTGCAATTATCGTAATTTGTGGAGTATGGCTGGCAACAAGTATGCTTAAGAAAATGAAAACTGCATGTTAATCAGAAGAAAAAATATAAATTTTTATTAAAATTTCACTTAAACGAATGAAAAGATTTCAACGTCACGTAAGGCACAAAACCCTCAGCTAGTTGGTTTTGCTTTCAATTCTTGCTCTACTGATTGTTTTGCCTTTTACATATGCATGCTTTTAAAACTCAATTTCTATATTTCAGCATTCAACCTATTGTTAAACCCTAATGTAAATCTTTGAAACTTTCATTTTTTCAAACTTAAAATGTATCATAATGTAACACTGACTTGATAATTAAAACTGAATGGATTAACATAAAAACTGTCTGCTCTTTTTGGTGTGTGTGTTTTTAAGTTAAGGTTTTGCTTTGGTTATGGCGTTTTATGACGGTAATTTTTAATGCCTTTTCAATTTCAGGATGTGGAATTTCACCGGCGAAACAAACGGCTCAACGGCGTATTGTTGGCGGCGACGAGGCTGGATTTGGTTCTTTTCCATGGCAAGCCTACATTCGGATCGGATCTTCGAGGTATAATCTCAGTTTAATAATAATTACTTTTTTTCTGGCGAAAATGAATAGAAGAGAGATCTTGACAATTAGACGCCTAAATTAAAAGAAAATAAATGAAATAATGGTAATATCTTCTCAACATCTTTTCCCAAGTCTCACTTTGTCACAATGTTGTCTTTTACTAGGCCATGACCCTCATTATGCCACCAGAGGCATTCAAATGAATGTGTCTTAACGATTTCATTTTTAATATGAAATTGCGTTTTTTTCCAATATTTTTCATTGGTCTTTTAATCTACATGCTTGAAACAAAAGCTTTTTGCGATTTTACAATTAGATAAAAAAAATAATAAAACATAATAAAAATGTATTTATGATGAAAGAACGAGAAAAATAGAAAAAGTATGCCATTTCCGGAATACGTTATTAAACAAGTCTTTGCTAAATTTACATATTTTCATGAGTAAGAAATAAATTTTTTATAGTATTATTATTTCTCATTTAATAATAAATTTTGCTTATCATTCGGAAAATTTACGATGACTCAAAAAATTCCCTTAAGAAATTCGTCAGTTCCTTAATTGTGTTAGATAATCACAAATGGTTTTCTAATTTTTTTATTTATCATAACATTTCATTTTTCTTTTTTAATATGAGTCAATTTTTTTCCGTTTACAAAATGTATATGTAAATATATTGGTGAAAGTATTTAGAAATGTTTTTACCGAAGACCAGTAGCAAGATCAGGGTAAAATGGTCCCCCGAGGGCCTCCATCACCTTCTATTTATAATCAAAACAACTCATTTATTAACTCAATAATAACAGAATGCAAAAAAGGATGGAAGAAGTAAATAAAGGCATTAATAAAGACACTACACTTAATCAAGAACATTAACAAAATAAAACTTCGTATTTTCTTTTTTGAGATTTTTTAATTTCGCACAGCGAAAAAAATTGTTGTTTGATTCATTTAATTCCTTATGGTGTATGTGTGGTTAAAATAATGAAATTTCCTTAAACAAAGCACTTTTCAAAAGGTTGATTTAGGAAAATTGCCTGGAGCTAAGCAGCTATTTATCATTCTTTTTTCATGTAAAATTATGACTTTCTACATTAAAATAATGTTGCATTATTCATGAAGTTTACATGAAATTTATTCTGTTTTACTATTTAATCGATTTGATGAACTTAAAATTGTTTTTTCATCAATTAATTTTGTTACTTTTGCTACGAATAGCCTTAGGAACATTTAAGTTTCGCCCGACTTCTAAAATCTCAAGTGAATCGAAAGGATATGTGTTGATAATTTCTTTTTCATTTGCATAGGCTTATTGATTGTGAAAAAAATCGTTTTTGTAACTGCAATGTTTGGAATTAAAACACATTTACCTATGCTTTACTTAGGGTACCTAGTTGCTAAGTAAACTGGAATTAACATAAAAATTTTGAGCAAATTAGCAAAATTCCCTACACAATAACATGAAAAATATAACTCTCAAATTTTGAGTACCTAACTGGTATATTGATACAATATATAACAGGTACTTGGTAATAATATTTCAGCAAAACGTACAATTTTAACATGCATTCATAGGTAAAAAGCATGAAAATAGAAGTTATCCAAACAAAAATTTACTGTCAACAATATTGCATAAATCGGTTAATACAGATCGACAGATCGATTAATAGACCAAGGTCGATACTTTTTGAACCCAAAAAAAATTATAATAGGATGAAACCCATTAGAAAAGGAAGAGAATATAACAAAAATGAAAGGAAAAATAAATTACGGTTGATTTGAGGCCGGGAAGTGGAAAAATGGGGGGTTTTTAAGAGTAGAAACGGTTTATCTCGATTTTTGACATTAATTGACTTAATATTGAAAAAACACCCTTATTTTCAATATTAAGTCAAAATAAGGTAAAAAAATATATATTTTAAATCAAAAAAATTACAGTGTATTTGGAACAATAAAAGGTAAGTTTTTACCAAATTTCATGAGAAAAATTTTTTTTTGTAAAAGATAAAAATATAAAAACCAAAAACTTGGTTATTGGAATTTTTCACATAAATGTTGAGATTTTGTGAAAAACGTGTTAGTACAAAAGTTGTAGATCTTCTTATTATCTACAACTTTGCCATCTAACTTTTAACGCTTAAAGAAAGATAATGGAAGAAAAGATAAAGAGCGATAAGAGAAAGATGTAATATTTCCCTTCCCTTACAGCCAACCTAGTTACTCTGAAGACCTTAAAATCACTCTATAAAAATTAAAAAAGAGAACACCATCTGTAAAAAAGCTATATGAAGCCACTACCTCAAGTATTATCTTGTTGTCTTTATCTATGCACTTTTAGTAAAGGATTAAATTCTTAAATATTAGGAAAGTGATCAAATAACAATTCAATAACTTTAGATTATAAGTGTAAAAACTTTTTAACAAACTATTCCTATACGTATACTATCTTTACTAGGTATATCCACGATACTTTGCAGTATGCATTGTATGTATGTTCGACAAATTCTCCTAACTCAAAATCAATTTGGTGGATTTTAATGAATTTTTTCTTATGCTATCTGAGATTTATTTATACTAGTAGCTTCCCGTGCAATATTCACGACCGTAAGCTTAAAATACTCAATGTACAATTTAAAAAAATACGATTTCGGGATTCGTCCCTTAAACTTTACGCAAGTGAGACCGTTACTTTAATCGCTAGGCCACAAATTCAACAATGAAAAACTTATCAAAACATTAATATAAACCGTCTTTTAACTGTCGACATACTTACAAACATTTGTCTATTGTTATTATGATATATTTCAATTATCTATTTCCATGACACTGATCCACGCCATGGAGAGCAATTGCAAAAATCGCTGATCTAGTGCCTCGTTGAAAAGATCATTCAAAAAATTTTCTATTGATTTTGTAGCTAAAAAAACATTTTAAATGTTTTAAAAACATGTTTGGTAATACTTATTATTTTTTAGAAGACTATAGCCTCTACTTCAAAAGGATTTTTCAAAATGTCATTCTTAAGTAGTTCAAAGAAGAGGTTAGAAGTCTTGCATTATTTGAATCCTACTGCCAAATTATCAACTTTCTCAAATTCTTATTTTGCAATCATATATCTTCATGCAAATATTGCATAGATATATTTGCAAATAAAGAACCGCTGTTTTTGTTGATTCTAATGAATTTTACTCTATTTATTTCAGGCTTGAAATCCAAACTACTATCTTAAATTGAGTTAATTTGTACATTAAGCATATAATATGTTTTTTGAAACTTTACGTGAACGAATTCACGGGTTGCCACCAGCATAATATAAACGTTAAGAGCATTTTAGAAAAAAAAATACCGCAATTGAGAACACATAGAACAGTTCAAACTAATTTGATAAAACTATACGTATAATACAAAGGCTAAAAAATAAAGATTCTTTACCCAAGAACTGGGCATTTACATTTTACAACGTTTTGGTAGTTCAAAAAAAACATTGAATAATTGCCTAAATTTTTATTAGTAACAAAGCATTTATGGTTCATTAATTGACTTATAACACTTAATCACGCAACCAAGCGAAACAATTATGAACTATTTTAAGCTAGAACACAACTCAAGTGAAATAAAAACAATTCTTAGTTCAGTTAAATAAAGATTCAATCTCTAAATGAAAAATAGCCAGCTAGAAACAAGCTTACAGTAAAATCAAAATTGTCAATATCTTTTTAAATATCTCGTTTTTTCCTGTTTTTCAAAAGACATTTAGTTAGTTTCAAAGTTGTGGAGCATTAAACGTTTTTACAAGTTTTGTTCTTCGAAAGTTATCATACAAGTAGTCGTTTGATTGTAAGCTTGGAAAAAAAATAAGTTAGAAACTATCCCATTCCCAAAGCTTACAAAAATTTAAACTTTTTAATATATTCTCTGTCTTATGCTTTTAAGAACGTCTTTTTTTATTTAAGAACTTGTAGATCGCTGATTTTTTTCAATTGTTCGTAGAAAATGTTCATACAGTTAGCTGTTGCTTAGACGGAATATGAAATGTAGAAGGACCATAGTTAATGTCATTACTGGGTAAAAAACTGATAGACATTGAAGTGTGTTGACAGAAATATGATGTCAAAATTGCGCCGGCAAAATTACTACATGTTGTACGCTAAAACTGTTAACTTGACAAAAAAAAGTTCTTACATAAGTTGTAAAAATTTTTTTCTATACTTTCATTTTGCATAGAAAGGATTTGCCGTAAAATAGTCGGAAAGGAGATACTGTCAAGAAACAATGTTTTAGGCGGCATTTTCTAATATGGGCTTAGATACGAGGTAGAAAAGAAGCATTCGGAAAGAGCACATAGAAATCTATAAAATTACCAATTTTCAAAACTCCCTTTAAACTTTCCAGGTACAGCTACCAAATGACTGGACTATAAGCAAAAATATTATTTAGTAAAAATGTACCAGCAACATTCCCTTTTTTCTATTTGTGTACGTATTCGCGATATTGACCATTCGATATTTTGACTATTCCTGGTTTTAGTATTTGGGCTTTTTGGATTTGGGATTTTAGGATAGCAGTTTTGCTATGCACATAAACCAATGATTTGTTTTGTTATGTTTTATTTGACGATGGAAATGATCAACCAATATAGATTTGTTCCAGGTAAAAACGTACTTTGTATTGTCATGCGCAATATAAAAATATCTACCATAATTTCAAATTGCGTATGACTTGTAACGTGTAGTGTACGGTTTTATTTTCCTCTGGATTAAGGTGACCATATTTTTTCATTTCAAATCCGGTAAGGGAACTTGTAGCGGGGGATGAAAGTTGAGTTAAATAACCTAAATATGATTATTTTAATAAAAATTATACACAACTAATAGATACTAATTAGGGATATAATAAAAATCAGTATTATTTTTAAATGAAACAAATTTTTTTTTTAATCAGAATCACTAAATACAAAACTTTTTATATTTTTCTGAACTATGGATCTTTTTCAGTCTTTTTTGCTTTGAAGCATTGTATAAACTTCTAGGGAAGTAATATCGCTTTTAGTGTGTCTATTTCAAGTCGAGTCTTGTCACTTATCCAAAAGCTATTCATTAAAGAAAATATTCTTTCCGTAGAAGTATTTGTGCCAGACAGGCAGAAAAAGAACTCTGCTAATTTTCGTAAATTTGAAAATGAAAATTCGGGACAATCCGGGACAAAAAACCTGAAATCGGGACAAATATTGCTTCTAGAAAAACACGGGACGCAAGGTGGAAATCCGGGACTGTCCCGGTCAATCCAGAACGTATGGTCACCTTACTCTGGATCAACCCTAATATAGATTGGTAGGATGTCGTAATTTTACTGGTCCGTACTATTCGAAAACAGTTTGTGAATTTGTTAATTCTCATTTATTAATAATGATATTGTTTGTATTTAATTACTAAAACGAGTTAGTAATTAATCACTATACTATCATTATGAATTAATCAAATTTTAATCACCAAATTTTCAATTTAACACGTGTTTCATATTATTATATTACAGTATGACTATTAAGTTCAACCAAATGAGATATTTAACCGAATAGAAGAGTAAATGGATAAAATTGAGGTGGTATATTATTTAAATGTGTTAATATCAACTACTATATAAGTTATAACTTTGCATTTAAATTTAAAATAGAATAATTTATGGAAACGATTTAAGAGTTGCTAATAACAAAGATAGAAAAGTTTTCTTGTACCTTATCAAATCAAAGAGATGCATTGTTGAACCAATGAACGTAAATAAATAGGAGTATTAAATACTATCTATAGCATGTATATTACGCACACAAAAAGAAATTTTTCTTAACTAAGATGATTCCTTGCTGTAAAGTTTATTGTGTAGGTGTATTGTTCGTTATAGCTTAAAACCTGTATAATTTATTATTATTTAAATAAAGTAAAATTGTTTGAAATTGCTCCTACTAACAGAAATATTGTCTTCAAAGAAAGTGGAACTTTTCCTCGTCATTTTCACCGAAAGTGTGCTGTAGCTAAAAAACTTCTTAAAAACAAGTTTCAAATGTTAAACATTTAATTGGTGTGTTAACTACAATCAATAAAATAGTCTCCGTGAAGAGCAAAGAATTGTTTGATTACAATAAAGTTAATATTATGATGGCAATGACATAAATTTTTTTTCGAGTCATCGAAAGTTGAAAACATTTCAACAAGCTACATGAGACTACTTCTATTGTTTGCATTTTTAGCTTTAAAAATCATTTTCTTTTTTGTTGTTCAAAAATTCAATTGTATGAAGTAAGGTTTTATGTGATGGAGAACGCGTGAAAGAAAACGAAATTAAGAGAAATGATGATTTATTTGATGCTTCATTATAAGTGTTTTTTTTTAGGTGCGGTGGTTCTTTGGTCTCTCGAAGACACGTGGTCACGGCCGGACATTGTGTGGCACGTGCTTCGCCCCGACAAGTTCATGTCACTTTAGGCGATTACGTGATTAACTCAGCCGTGGAACCATTACCCGCTTACACTTTTGGAGTTTCGACAATTCAAGTAAAATTTGATTATGGAACTAATTGCTGATTGAATAACATATTTTTATGTTAGGTACATCCGTATTTCAAATTTACACCACAAGCTGACCGATATGATGTGGCCGTGCTGAAGTTAGATCGTCCGGCGCATTCACTTCCTCACATCGCCCCAATTTGCCTACCCTCGGGAGGTGAGGATTTTCTGGGTCAAGTTGGAGTCGCTGCCGGATGGGGTGCTTTGTCACCTGGTTCACGATTGCGACCACAAACATTACAATCCGTTCCTGTTCCTGTTCTTGACAATCGAATTTGCGAAAGGTTGGTTCTTCTTTAATCAGTCCTACATTGATAATACAAGTGGCCCCAAGTGGTCAAAACACCATTTTAAAATAGATTGATCTGTTCAGTACTTTATAGGTCATATTTATTAGTTCATAAACAGAAAACAGAATAAATTTTGTTAAGTTTTGAAAGTTATATCATATATAATAACTTCCATTTGCTCTTTATCAAACGTTTAGTGTAATGTAGGTAAGTGTTGATTGGGTTCTTGTACCTTACTTTTTTGAAGGTCGGACAGAAAGCGTACCATTTATAATTGGCAATAGGTATCGAGAATTGCTAGAGAATATTGTTTATCCTTAATTCTTGGGTACACTAGTGATATGATAGCAGATCATTGGTACTGTCACTAATACAGTTCGTCAGTCAAGTGCACACAAAAAAGTTCTTTGGAAGAAAAATAGTTTTGTAGGGGCGGCAATAAGCGGTTAATTTTACAAATCCTATCTGAAAAATCAGGCGATGTCAATTAATATTATAGTTAAAAATTCGTAGACAAAGCTTTAAAGTAAAATAAAATCTGTATAAAATTGCACTTCACAAATCCAGTAATCCGGACCATTTTTTTTTAGTAATATAGCCATAATTTGAGCCACACATAATATGTTTTGTTGCTTTGTACCGGGTATCTACGACAAATGTTTCAATTATATAAAAAAGTTCATTGAATATCCATTGTTTGCCCCGGAGGGCATAAATCTACGTTATGTAGATTGCCTGACTTAACTGCCCCAGACTTCTTCCTGTATTGGTACTTGAAAGATAAAGTAGGTATACTTTAATAATCTTTGAACTATTTAGCAATTGAAAGCTAATATCCGTGAAGAATTTAAACAAATTAGCCAAGAATATTATACAGGTTAACTTCTTAGAAAAAGCGCATCCGTGTAAAAAGCAAAATGATGGCTACTTGAAAAATATAATTTCCATAACTAAATCAAAAAATAATGTTTTCTGTATATAAAAGAATAAATATAGGTATGGGTTGGAAAAAAATTAAAAGTTCCCTCCTTTCAAAATATTTTTTTTTTTTTTTTTTTGAGTAGTAGAGCATAAGAAATCAATCTGAAATCTGCTTCCGTCATTATTACAAAGCATTTTTACTAAGTATAATGTGGAATCCATCTTTATCCTAAGATATAAGACTCTCACTTATTCCATTAATTATTATTGGACATCCCTTTTGTTCTTACCCAGATTAGAGGTTTACTACTTGTAAAGTAGTATTGTAACTTTTGGATCACACTGTATTAGAGATTTCAACGCGTGGTTAGTCAAGAAAGAGGAAAAGCTAATTTTTTGCGTTTTCTAGATGGCATCGCGCTAATGGTATCAATGTGGTGATCTACGATGAAATGCTGTGTGCCGGATATAAGCAAGGCGGACGGGATTCATGTCAGGGTGACTCAGGCGGACCTTTGATGTTGCAACGTGCAGGTCGCTGGTACTTGATTGGCATTGTTAGTGCCGGATATAGCTGTGCACAACCAGGACAACCGGGAATTTATCATCGGATTGCTCACACGGTCAATTGGCTGGCACGAATGATTGGCCTCTGATCATCATAAATCATTCATCGACTATTTATTTATATTTTCATAATCAATAGATGAACAAAATGAGTGTAGTTTTAACTGATAAGAACAAACACACGCCATAAACTATTCTCTGAATCTTAAAAAGAAGATTAGAAATGTAAATATCGACATAATTACGGCGCGATCGTAATTATAAAGAAATTAGCTAGAAAATTTATTATAATGATATGTAGTGTGTGATATTTTCGTATTTTTTCTCGCTAACAATTTTTTTTTAATTTTTAATTTAATTGAATTTTGCTTAATTTTCATTTTGAATTTTAAACAATCTGGTCGTGTGAGAGAAAAGAGTGAAACGGGTCTAAATTGGAAAAAATGTGAATAAATTGACTCAAGTGACTGATAAAAATTATATTTTCATAATAAAATATGAATAAAATAATATAAAATAATTTCATACAATAACACAATGCTTTGATTCAGTTCCTAATATTGGAAAAAATAATTCAAAAGAAATTAACGTAAAATTTCTTTATAAGTTACCACAAAAAAAAAAATAACAAAGAAGAGCTTTTACTATTTATTAATTTTTTTAAAAAATTTATTTTATGAGAGCTAGAAATATAGAGCTTTTAATAATATTGTATATATTTTATCAATCAATGTTATCTAGTCTATAATTTTTTAATTGCATATTATGTAATAGAGTTTTTCATTAAATAATATTTAGGTTAAATATGAAATAATTAGCTTAGGATTTTTGTACAATTTGGTCATCTTAGCGAATATTTTTATCATTCTTTATTAATGTATATGTTTGTAATAAAAAAATAGATAAAAAATATTAAAACTGTTAAATAAAATGAAAGATGTTTTAAAGTCGTGTTTCTATATTTCATCGTTGATCTAACTATAATGAAGTTCTTGGAGAAAGCTGTCATTTGGTTTAATTTTCAAATAATTAAGTTTGGTTTATGATTTTACAAGTATGATAAAATTTCAAATTTAATGTCCATTGAATGAGTTAAAGAAGTTTAAGCTTTTAGTTATTTTGCATTCTCAAAATGGGGTCTTGGTGCTTCTTGAAATTTTCCTCAAATTGATGCTGTTGGGAATAGAGTTTTATTTTTGAGGAATGGTTTTGAAAATTTTTCTCAAAATGAAATGAAGAAAACCCAGTACATGGTAAAAATAACTTTAATCAAAGTAAGTATTTAAAGTCAAAACATTATGTTAAACAACTTCAATGAAAACAATTGTAGGAAAAAGCACATGCTTTAAGTCTATAACATCCTATAATAACTATTACAACTTTAAAGCTTTATTTTTTTTTAATGTTTAAAGTATTTTTTTAACAACTAAGGTTATCAATGACCCAATAGTGTGCCTTCATGTTTACTTTAATATTAAACATTAGAAACCAACAAAAATTGAGCTTACAAACTGAATAAGGTTGCATTAAGAAGTAAAATAATGATACCTACTTCACTTTTATAAATTTATGGAAATGAAAATCAAAAACCAAATCATCAAAAATCTAAACCAAAAAATTGGTATAAGTAATAGCTCGAAGTTGATGCTAAAGAAAATTATGATTATTTTATTAATGATCTCTCTATAAATAATTAGAGAAATGTGGCAATAGTTCTTTTTTTCCTTTAATAAAGCCATAAAGTGTTAAACGCACTTTATATAATCATAGAAATTTAAATTAAAGTATGGCAATAATTAATAAATTTTTTTAGAAGAACGATACTTTGATGCCGTTAGTAATATGAATCAATAAATACATAAAAATTTTATGATTAACAACTAATTATTTTAAAATAAGAACAGAAATAAAAATAATCTTTTAATATTTTTTCTGTATTCCTGAGTTAACTTATAGCTCATCACTCATTTGGATTGTTAAAAATTCTATATAAAAAATAAAATTCCATTTTTCTTGAATGTTATGTACTAAGTCCTTAAACGTTAAACTGCTAAGAATATAGCTTAACAAAGTTCATGTATCAAAATAAAAAAGAAGATATATTTTTCAATCTTTTCTCTTTTCTTAAAGAAGTAGGTATATCCAAAACTCAAAAGGTAGAGGTTACTGGAGATTCATCAAGTCAAGTACATGGACATATTTGGATGTATGTAACAATTTTCAACGTTTTGAAAATATTATTTAAGAAATAATATTAAAAATTATCAATTTGCAGAATCCTTGCTGATGTGAATATAAATTTTCTTTTTATTTCGTTTATTTAAAGTCGCATCAACTTCTAGGTTATTAGCGACTATTGATGAGGAGTTTTAGATTGTAGTTTTTATGTTATTTGTTAGTTAGTTCCTTGACTTACCTTTTCACTTTTGATTTTATCACTTTTGTATGTATGGTTTTTTTTTAATTACTATATGTTCTCCCAAAGGTTTGTTTCTTTTAAGAATCTAAATAGTTTTAGTAATTTGGTTTCATTGTCTGATAGGATGTCTTTTATTTTTCTTTTTTTTTCTTTCTTAATGCTATAAATTCTTCGTTTAAACTGATAAAGTGTTTTTTCTTTGCTTAAAGAATATACATAAACGTGTTTACACAGATGTTGGCGAAATGGTTAGCCAAATCTTCCGAAATATATCCAAATATTTCTTTTCATTGTAGGCAGTAAACAACTACCTATAATCACAGTGGCGGAACTACAAATTTTGGGCCCCCCGTAAAAAATTAGATCGTCCCTCCAACCTTACATGAATTTTGGCTTTTCATATTTAGTGTCCTATATAATTTTGGTAGTTTTGCTAAGCGATCCTGTTCCTTTTCAATTTTCTCTTTGTTGCTCCACCACTAGTACTGCTTAGTTTTTTTTTTCCATTTTTCAGCACCTTGATTTATTTGAAAACAAAATACTTATTACTTTAAAATACGTAAATAAGTATATAATTTTGAGTATTGGCTAATATAAAGATTATTTTTACAAAATACATTTTATTCTACTTGCCTAATACCGAATGTTTACTTCTGATGAAAATAAATTTTTTTTAAATCTTCACTTCTTTAACCTAAAGGCCTAAAAATTCTTTACATAGTAATAATTTAGCTATTCCCTAAAACTAAAACAAATATGAAAAATAAGAAATTAATGTATACTCGTATAATAAAGACGTACTTAAACACTGCGATAGTAAAAAAAGAATTCTAATTACTTAGGTTTTTCGTTACAATAACTTTTTAATATTAAACAAGCGATATTTGAATCGATTATTGAAACTGTTCTTATTAGTATAAATTGACACCGTTGTTCAATTAAAAAATTTCATGTTTCAACAATCAACACTGTTTAACATATTTTTCGTATTTAAAAAACATCGTTGCGCTATTCTCGAAGGCTTCCTTTAATCACGTGATAATAATATTTATTACTAATTTATTAAATTATTATTTGTTATAAATTATACTCTAGTTGTTATGTAATATGGTATTATTTTAATTGAATTACTATTTTGGATATGGATAAACAATCTCTTTAGGTATTGATTTGCTGAGATCTTACTAGACGTAATCTTTAAAAAATGTTAATTTTTTTGTACACTAAAGTATAAAATGCAACTAATTTCTCAAAAGTTTTGGGCCCCCAAAAGCTTTGCCTTCCCCACCCCCCCGGCGTCGCGGGGTCTAGCGGTATGGTAGTTCCGCCACTGTATAACCAGTACTAGAGGCAGTAAAATATCGGAGTATTTGTAAGAGTTATAGCTTATTATAAGCTTCATTACAGTTATATGTAGCAAGTTGATAAATTAACGGATCACTTGAATTTAGAAATTACAATAAACTGTTCTTAAGTTTTCCGTTTAAAAGAATCATATCCCAATAATAATTCTCAATTTTCTTTAAAGTAAAAATTATTTTTATTAGTTTTATTTTTGCTCAAAACCTTACCACTTTTTCAATTTATGCTAAAGAAGGGTTCTCTAGTACTACTTAATTGTCAATATTTTTGAAATTTTACTAACTTCTTCAGTTTTTTATTTTTGTTTTTTAAGTAGTTTTAACATTTAAGGTCATATCACAACTGTCTAAACTCTAAACACATAACATTTCTGTAATTCTCAGAATAAGGTATTTAGGATTTCCCGGGAATCGAACATCACTAATTCTGTATTCCTATGATTCGTAATTATACATTCTTCACACAAAAATACCTCGTACGTCTAAAGCATCACGATAACATCTAACATATTGGTGAAAAATTACGAACATGTCTGAAATCAAGGCTTCCTCAGGACTGTAAAGCAGCTGTGTAGTGAGTGATTTAACATAAAAGTGCTGTGGGCGCCCTGACTGTTCAATAGTGACTTTCTTGTGTTATACCTAACTGCTCGCTCTCATGCATAGCATTTTGCTGAACTGGGAATAAAAAATTGCAAGAAAAAAACGGGAACTAATCCGAGTACCACTGGAGCGGAGATCTAGCAGATCTTTTTGCTACGGCACTAAAAGAGCATATTCGGATCTTTTAGCAATCGAGAAAAGTTTTTTTTTTACAACTCATTAAAATAAGAAAATACGATGTGTAAATTTAACTAAAAATTGTTATCTTTGTCTATCTATTCTCTCTATTTATTCTATCTCTCTATCATTTTTTGTTAAAACACTTCCTTTATTCACGAGATACATTTATCCTTGCAAAAAGTATTTAATTTCCGAATATCAAAATAAACTATTATGAGTTATCTTGACTACCAAGAGGATACTTTTCTATAAAGTGATTTCAAAAACCATATTTTAACGGTGGAATATTGAACATTTTTACTGAAAATCTCCCAAAATCTTAGTAAATTTTTTTCTTCTATGAGGTTAAAACTAATAGGTACATTTTTAGAGAGAAATTACATTTTAGAGAAATACATTTTTTATTATATTTTTTTTTTCTCGTTAATTGATCATCAGAGTCCTATAATCCAATTTAATGGCTGAAAAAAAGTGGTGGGATATGGTGGAGATTTCTTCCATTGGAGGTGTCCCCTATTGTTGAAATTTGATCACTTGGCACTATTTTTTATGTTTAAAACGCTTTTTTACCTTTCTTCTTCATATATAGCCCTTGAAAATGATAAATCATAAATTCATAATGTGTGATTTTTTTTATTGTGGAGGTTGAAAAAATCTTCGAAAAACACCAGCAGGGAAGAAATCGAAGATGGTGAAATATAAAATAAAAAAAAAAAAATAAATAAAATAAAATATAAATATAAATATACTGTGTGTAGGTATACAAACATAGACTAGTTAAAAGTATGCACGCCTTTGTGATTGCCTACTATAACACATTTTACTTCTATTGAATGGATTTGAACAATGAATATCATTCGCGCAATTAGTTGCACCATTCTTAATTGTGTTGCTAAACTTATAAATTATGATGTTGAATTTCTCTTTCACAGACTAACAATGAGGTTTCAAGTACTAAATTTCGCATCCTTTCACAGTAAAAAAACGTACAAATATTTACTGAAATGTGTAACTGAAGTCAAATTTGGCTCTATAACATATCACGAATAAACAGTTAAGTCTTACTGGTTATTCCGTTGTTGGATGTACATATGGCTTCGATTCCATCCATTCCTCCGCATTTACGCAAGACACAGAAAAGTTGCCGTCAGTAACCGTTATCGAACTTGAACGATTCTACGGATTTTACGCCTTCAGCATTTCCACGAGAATTTCATGTAAAACATGCGACTGGAAGAAAAGAATAAGCGCATAGATATGAATCTGAAGAGTTTGGAAATGTTGGATTTCCAAAGCGGATCATCGTTGATGAGCAAAATTATACGAACAAAGAGGAAAGAGCACTTTTCAATTGTGTTTATGGTTTATAAAAAGAGAGGTACCAGAAGAAAACGACAGCCGGTCTGGTTTGAGGTAGGAGTGTGAGATTGATTTGAACCCAAGACCACAATGATTATTACACACATTCGTTTATTGACGACTGCTTGTTGCGATCGTTATTACTTTAGAAATTCATTTTATTGATTTAACAATAAAACTCTGATTTTAGTGATTTTAGTTATTAAAAACTGTAAAACGGTCGCGGTGAGAGATAGGGGCGCTGGGGTAATTTGTTCATTGACGAAACAGAAGTGGGTCATTAAGGACGACGTGCGAAAATGTTATCTTCAAAGCGTGAGCAATGATAACGCATCGGATAACATGGTTTGTTTTTGTACTTTTTGTTTCTTTGGCATCAACGAGAACTCAAGGTAATTTTTAATATGTCATAATTTTTTTTTCTGCCCGATTTTTTTTGAAATATCTGATGAAAACTTTGAATGGTTCGTTGACTTAAAAATGACATAAAAACTGGCCCAGAATAAAGAGACAAGAATCACAGTGTGCATTTATTTAAGTTAGTAGAACGCGATCGCTCGAAGGCTCCCAAACACAATGGGGTCGGTCTCATTTTCATCAGTCATCTTCCGAGCGAAAATTTTGTCATGCGGAAAGTAAATGTCCAATTTGTATGTGTTTTAGGGCGAATAATTTCCGCATTGTTTGGGACACCGGCCCATTGTGTCCACGGTCACGTGACATACGCGTGCACACTGAGCTTAGCATGTTGGCTGATTGGCGGTAGTCCCGAACCGGGATGCGGCCATTCCACTTGGTTCGTGGGATGTTGTGTTGTCCACAAGTAAGTTATTTGCCTATAATCATTACATGTATTATTATTCTTCTTCAACTAAGATTTTGCCTGTTTTCAGATCAAAACCAATCAAAGTACCACCAGCGGAAACTAATGTTTTGCGGAAACGCGTCGATGATGCTGCAATTTTCGAAAATATTGAAGATGAATGTGGATTGTCACGCGAAAATCGATTCATTCAAAAAAGGATTATTGGTGGTCGAGAAGCTCGGTTTGGACAATTTCCTTGGCAGGCTCATATCCGAATTTCAGCGTTTCAATGTGGAGGAGTTTTAGGTAAGTCACTATATTTTGTTCAAAAATCAAAACACGTCAATTTTACGCATAAGCTCATTTTTTGATTCCGAAATGTTAATTACAAATTATATATTGTTATAAATGATTTTCTCTTGTTCCCCATCATTCAATAGTAATTTTAAAGTACTTCTCTGGAGAATGATGAAAATATAACTTTTTTGAAACTATAGCATTTCTAGATTTAATATTATTAAATAATTTCGATTTATATAAAGCAAACAAAATAAAATTTAAATTTTTAAAACCCGGTACGCTTTGTTCACATAAAATTATAACGTTAAATAAATTAAAAATATATAAAAAACCTTTTTGAAGGTTGATTATGAAGTCAACCTTTTCATTTCGTATACCTACTTACTTAAAAATATAGTACAGGTTTCCAACATTTTTCGGATGGCGACCCTTTTTGTTATAAAAACCATGGACCAACGACTCCCACGCAATTAAGAAAACGCCTTCCTAAACTAATCTTGTTAATATTAAATGTTTTTATCTGTATTCTTGGGTTAATTTAAGTAGTTAAATATCTTATAAATCTTATAACTTTTTTTTTGATGTTTTAAATCGCTTTAACACCTAAGGTCATATTACGACTGTCTTACACACAAACATTTTCTGTAGATCTTAAATCTAGGAATTTGACGGGGATCGAACCCAGTATTACTGACGCATGTAGCGAAAAGAGCAAACTGCTCCAACCACTGCGCCACTAAGTGGCCCTTATAACTTTTTGTTTCGGGTTTTTTTTTGTTGATATTTTATCTTAAGATTTTTTTTAAGATAAATGGGTATGCAAGGGTCTATAAGGGTGTGGAATGACCAGGCTTACATCCCAACTAACAAAAAGTGCAAGTATCACAATAAAAACAAAATATTTTAAATCTTTTTTTGTTTTCATAAAAAAGTATATCCAAAACTCAAAAGTAAGGGGTGTATAGGGATTCATCAAGTCAAGTACATGGATGTATTTTAAAATAACACTTTTCAGAGTAGATACTTGCTGAGGTGAAAATTAATTTTCTTTCTTAATGCTAACCATTCTCCGTTTAAGCTTATAAAGTTCTTTTTCTTTGCTAAAAAAATTAAACCGTGTTGATACAGATATTGGTCAAATGGCTAGCCAAATATTCTGAAAGATATCCATATTTCTTTTCATTGTAGACAAGAAGACATATGTTTATATTCAAGTAAACATTTATATCAACTACCAGAGGCAATACTTATTATAAGCTTCGTTAAAGTTATGTAGCATGTTGATAAATTGAAGGATCATATGAGTATAAAAATTTCAATTACTGTTTTTACGTTTTTCATTTAAAAGAACAATATGCCAATAATATTTGCAAAATTTTTTCGATATACATTTTTGAAAAGATCTTTTGAAAATTATTCTAATTAGGTTTAGGTCAGATTGGCTAGATGCTCAGATTTTAACCACTGAATTTTGGCGAAAATGTTTCATAATAATTTATAACATAATTCTCGGATTTGATGATTAGTCAATCTTCTCATTTCGTATACTTAAAAAGCACTAGAGCACAGATTCCCAATCTTTTTCAAACGGCGACCTCTTTTGTTATAAAAACCATTGACCTACGACCCCCATGCAATTAAAAAAACCATTAAAGTATAACTTCCATTTAAGTCAAACTTTAAGAAACTATTAAAAATAAAAATTGCATTACACTGAACATTTTTTTAGTAGACTGTATAAGTTGGCGACTACCTTAGGGGTTACTTAGTTGGGGATTACTTTTAGCGAATTTTCTCCCAACTTTCCAATAGCTAGTTAGCAATTAAATAATAAAACAGTTGACTAAACGACAGCTATACATAAAACCTATACATAATATAGCAGCTATACATAATTAATAAGCATTTTAAATAAAATAACCAGTTGAACATCTTGACTAACTACTTTTATATTAAATAACTAACTAGGGGTGCGTTGCGAAACAAAACGTTACCAGAGTTTTTATCCCAAAGCTTTATCCCCTATCATTTCTCATAATTTTTTGATTACTTGTATAAATATTGTTATAGGTAGGTACTGTTCATATACTGTTCGATTCGTATTTGATACGAATCAAAATTTTGCATATTAAAGTAGCATAAAGAAATTATATACGGTATAAATTCATTATAAATAATATACCTACGTAATTCAGATTACCTCAAATTTTTCAAGTATCTTTGTTCTAAATGTTCTCAGAATAAATTAGGATGATCAAGATTAGGTTCATCTCAGATAGCTATACCTATATGATATTTATAATTGTTTTTTTCCTATTATTCTTTAAATCTTTAAAGAAGAAGTTTTAAAACAAGAAAAAGAAAAATTTAATATTCATGAATTTCTAAATTAACTTATTATTTGCTTACAATACATTTTAAATTTAATCTGCTTTAAAAATAGAAGGGAAGTCAAGACATATTTGAATTTTCTTTTGTTCTCATATGTCACCATTTTAATGCTCTGTTACTTTTCTTTAGAACTCTTTTGGAGTAAAGAAAAAATAATAATGTCTGTGTACAAAAAGAATCAAAAGAAAACGAAAAGTAAACCAACGGTTAGCATAAAACCTTGACTCAAGTTTGTTAAACAAATGATTTTTTTTTTGTTCATTTACTTTCACAGTAATTTTCCAAGTCATTTAAATGTTGATATTTCAATTGTAAACAATTTATCGGTATTCAAACGTTTCCCTAAATAATCTCTCTTTTCGAACAGTTCTTTTCTTATTTTCATACATATTCATATATACGAGTACCTATTCATATTTGTTCTTTGACATTTTACATTATATATGTTCATATAAATTTCCTGAGAACAGAGGATTTGCTAGCGGAAGCTATATTCTAAAAATAATTTTCAAAATATGTTTACAATAATGCATAGTAATAACTGCATAAAAATTTCCTCACTGAAAAGCAATTTCTGTGGGATTTAAGTATAAAAAAGGAACATTTATGATTTGAAAACGTTTAATTTCCGGCTTCAACTGTAAGTACACATACTGTGTTTTCAATTTTTCAAAGCTTAAGCTCATAGATTTAAAGTAATTGTAAAAATATTGAAATAAATTGAATTTTGTGTTGAATACAAACTAAACAAGACATTTACATTTCTTAATGGATGTATATAGTATAAATTATAACATTAACTACATTAACATAAAGATCTTTTACACATATCTATACTGCCATATATTATATTTATATTCTGAGTAAGTACCTACTATGATGTGAATTAAGTTAAAGTGAATTTTTTTGACTACAGTTAGGCATATCTGAAGAAAATTACCACTTTACCACCCTTCCTTATTAATTTTCTGAGAAAGTTTTAAACTATGTATGGATATTATTTTTTACAAGTTTTGAGTTTTTAAAAATATATGTTAGTATTTCTAATTTAATGATCAGAGTGTAGTTAAGGATTCAAGGATGAGCGGTAACTTAGAAGTGATGTTTGTTTCATTCACAAAAAAAATATATGGAATCATAATAAGATTTACATTATATGGCAGCAAAAAATTGTTTCGTATTAACTGCCTTTCGTTTTAAACGTTTTCATCATAAACGCTTTTTGCTGTAATTTAATTTTTTGAAAATCCATTATCCAATTCAAGTAAAAGAAACTTGGTCTATCTACTCTTTTTCTTAGAGAAAAAACTTCGTTTTTTATTAATCCGTCACTTTATTCTATTTTATACAATTAGCACTTTATTTTTATTTACAACCCTTTGACGTTATTTTCGTAAAAGCTTTCGTAAAATACAGTGACTTAAAAAACCTTTGGATATGAACAAAGAAAGGCTAAAATAACCTAACTTCAAGCAAAAGTACGTTTGGTAAGAATTTTATTATAACATTTAAACAAAGAATATACATTCAGTAGGATAGTTTAAAACATATTAATAAATAAATCAGTGAAGCTATTTCTTTAAGTATTTTCTTTTGAAAGTTTTAAGAATTGTTTTCAAGCTTTTAACAAACCAATTAAGAATTTACAAAAGGAGAGGTTCTTTATATTTAGATACATGTAGGTTAATTAATTATTTTAAGAATAGAATTTGAGAAAATTGGCATTTGAATAGAAAGACTCAACAATGCAAAACTTTCAACTTCCTATTAGAACTTCTTAGAGATGGACTTTTAAAAAATACTCCCTAAGTTGGGACCCCAGTTTACTCAAGAGTAATATTTTAAAAATTTATGTTTTTACCTTCAATGGTTGTATGCATTTCCATCAATACATGTATATGAATAATTGTAAAATATTTTGATAATTATTGTGCGCTCATAATACTAGGTACTAGGAATCAACATATAGAAAAATAATTAAAACCTCAACTGGATAGTTGAAAAAAATTTGTAATTTTTCGTATCTACGGGATACTAAAGTGAACTAATTCAAAATTTGCAAAGATCAATTTAACACAATGTTTGGTAACTTTACATCCGTACGCATGTATTCTACTAAATTAGTACAAAATAAGGACATAAAAATTAAGACAATTAATATACCAAATACAACAATATAACCAGACATCAATTTTAGTACACAAACAAAAAGTTGTTTGTCATTTCCCATAAAAGCACTTTGACTTGAAATACTTTAATATCCGATATGCAATATTTTAACTTTACTGTAAATAGCTAACTTTTAATAGCTGAACTGGTCAATATAATTTATTTTTTCTCGTCGAATTGTATCTGATATAGTGGCATTATTAATTAATAATCTCTCTTCTGGTCATCAACGAGATGCCGCTTAGTGCGGACGTGAAATTGTCCAAAAGTGAAAGTGCATCAAATTGACAAACATCCAATACAACTACAATCAATCCAAAATACGAAAATAAGTGCACAACATCACCGGTGCAAGGCCACCTACACAAATAAGTAGGCAAATACATTTTATTACAATTAATAACACTAACTACTACAACAATCAAAAATGACACCACCAACCACAACTATTAACCATAATCAAAACCAAATATCATACGCTAATGCATTAACAAACAACAACAATAAAACAACAATTCAAAATTTCCCCAACAAAAACCAAGCCATATTATTCGATAGTGTTGAGCAATCCAAAATCAATGACTACATTCAACAAGTAGGAACTCAAATCGGACCACATAACATATTATTTGCGTCTCGACTATCAAATAACCGCATATGTTTATATCTGTCAACCGAAAACGAAGTAAACAAATTCCTTGCTAACAATGATGGAAAAATAAAAATAAATAATCAATTAATCGCAGCTCGGAGATTAGTAACACCTTCAAAACGACTTATAATTTCCAATGTTTGCCCCTCCATCCCACATAACGCTATCATATCAGCAATTCAAAATGTTGGATTCCACCCATTATCCTCCATGATTTTTATAAAAGTCGGAATCCAGGACCCCGCGTACAATCACGTACTCAGTTTTAGACGGCAAATATTTGTAAGGGACTATGATCCAAAAAACTTCCCTGATTCGCTACTAATAACATACGAAAATGAACAATACCGAATATTCTTAGGCGAAAAAATACAAATATGTCATCATTGCAAATCCAAAGAGCATAAAACTGAGTTCTGCAATAAAACTGAAGAAATTAACCCAATCAACAAAGAAACCACATCACAAACAAAACCCCAATCAGGAAAAGCCATTCAGGAAAATTCAAAGACCTCAGCACCAACAACAACCAAGAAGACAGATGAACAATGGACGGACAACGAGACAATTAAACCATCCAAAATTGTTACAGAAACTCTAACATCAAAACCAATAGACGAACAAAAAAGTGACCATATTACCCATACACCCACATCCCAATACCCAAAACACATTAATGAATCAGAACACATCCAATCACAAAAAGAAACAACTAACACAATTCCTCTAAACATAGTACATGATACTTCAACTATGCCACCACCACTGGAAGCCTACCGGAAAGTGATCGAAACCAATAATCTTAAAGGATTAAAGCGTAACCGATCTCCAAACACATCCAATTCATCTATTGGAGAAACAGACGAAGGGAAAAATGTTGATGCATCACAATCGGAGGTTACAGAGGAGGATGAGTACAGCAGCATCGACTCTCATGAGGACAACCGAAAACCCCGGAGAAAACATCTTAAGAAAAAAGTTTTAATTAAAAGTGATAAAGAAATACAGCAACTAGAAAATAAAAGCTGGGAAGAATTGAAACTAGAATGGGACAACACACAAACTAGTTTCCCTCTCAGCCTGGACCAACTTCGCAACCTTATGGATAATGCTCGGAGTGGACAGGACTTAACGGAACTAACCTCAGAGCACACAAACGATATTGAAGGCCTCATCGATATGTGTCAATTCATACATAGTAAGATGTATAAAACACAAAAGAACAGATGCACTCGACTTATCAAACGACTCCAAAATCTCAAAACCGAAAACACAAACAAAACCAAAAATTGACCCATAACTAGACTGGTTTCCATATATAAAAAAAAAAAATAAAAATAAAAAAATAAAAATCATTCATGGTTCTACTGCAATGGAATCTTAACGGTTTCTATGCAAAATACGAGCAATTAATATTACTAACCAATAAAATCGACCCAATATCTATTTGCCTCCAAGAGACTAACTTTATTAATAACCATTGTGCCAATTTTAAGGGTTATAAGTGCTACTTCAAAAATCGTGAAGATGGTAGAAGAGCTAGTGGAGGAGTAGCCACATTTGTAAAACCATACTCTAATCCTGAAGAAATCACAATAGACTCCCCGCTGGAGGTGGTGGCTGTAAGAATAAAACAACCTTACACAGTCACGATCTGTAATGTATATATTCCTAATGCATTTGACCTTACTTTGGAAATATGGATGGATCTAATAAACCAACTACCTGGCCCAGTTATTTTGGTAGGAGATATGAACTGCCACCACTTTTACTGGGGTTCGGACAGATGCGACCAAAGGGGTCGACTCATAGCTGAATGGTTGGAAGAGGCGTCAGATCTGGTACTACTGAACAATGATGAACCAACACATTTCAACGTAGCGAACGGGTCTACAACCAATATAGACCTGGCGATGGCTGACAAAAGTTTGGCACTGGAACTAAAATGGAAACCACTTAATACGCTATACGATAGTGATCATTTTCCCATAACCATCACCCTGACATCCCCTCCAAACCCCATCAACCAACAAGTAGAGCTGCAAAAATGGAAATACAAAGACGCAGATTGGGACGCTTTCCAAAATAAAATAGAGGATAAACTAACCACCCTACCCAATATATATTACGACCAGACCATGCGACAGCCGGAGTTTCCCATCAATGAAATAGTCCAAGAGTTCACAAACATCATTTTGTTGGCGGCTGAGGAAGCAATACCAAAGACAAAATGTGCAAGTAAAAGGAAAACAGTACCTTGGTGGAACCAAGAATGTCTAAAGGCCGTAAAAGAGGCCAAAAGAGCATTCATCAAATATAAAAGGGATCCACAATCAGAACAACGCAAAATTGAATATAAAAAAAAGCGAGCAGAATCCAGAAGAATTTTAAAACATAGCAGAAGAGACTCATGGGAAAAGTTTGTTTCCTCAATAAATAATCAGACCACAACAGCCGAAATGTGGAGCAAAATTAAAATAATAAAAGATGGCACAAACAGAAGCCAAACTATAACCTTAGAGGACGAAAATGGACAGGTGAATTCAAACCCAGCAATAACCAGCGACATATTAGCAAATAACTTCGCTCAAAACTCCTCATCAAAAAACTATGACAGTGAGTTTCTGAAATTTAAAGTAAAAACAGAACAAGGAAAAAACCAATTCAAAGTATCTGATAATTCTAATAAAATCAATAATGAAATAACAATGCATGAACTTATCTTCGCCCTATCAAGTTCAAAAACCTCTGCTCCAGGACCAGATAATCTGCCAAACATAATGCTTACAAATCTACCGACAAAAGGACTTGTATACCTGCTCGATATATACAATTACATATGGAAACTCCAAATTTTCCCAGATTACTGGAAGACAGCTATCGTGATTCCAATATTAAAGCCAGGAAAGAATGAATATTCATCGACAAATTATCGACCAATATCTTTGACGTGCAATATATGTAAACTATTGGAAAAAATAATTTCTAGAAGAATTAGATGGCACCTTGAATCAAACAACTACTTCTCCCCTTACCAGTTTGGCTTCAGGAACTCCCGTTCTACAACTGACCAACTAGTATGCGTCGATAGCGAAGTATGTAAGGCTCTCAAAAACAAATGCCATGCGTTGATGGTTGCCCTGGATCTGGAAAAGGCCTACGAGATGGTATGGCAGCATAGGGTCTTAACACTGCTTGAAAACGCGGAAGTTAGAGGTAATTGTCTGGCCTTTGTATTAAATTTCCTTAAAAATAGGAGCATTCAAGTCAAAATTAAAAACCAACTTTCACAGCCACAGTTTTTGGAAAATGGACTACCTCAAGGTTCTGTAATAAGCGTGATATTATTTTTAGTAGCAATAAACGAGCTGATGAACCAAATAGAAAAACCATGCAAAGGTTTTCTTTTTGCAGACGATGTACTTCTATTGAAGCATGGAGTGAATTTAAATTCTTCAACTAAGATCATGCAGAACAGCATTAACAAGTTGCAAAACTGGACGCAAAAATCTGGTTTTAGATTCTCCGCCAGTAAATCAGAGAGTATCATTATAACAAAAAAACATACAAAATACCCCAAAATCAATATTATTCTGCAAAAAAATCCTATTAAAATATCAAAGTCGTTAAGAATATTAGGAATGATATTCGATTCCAAGGCATCCTGGAAACCACACATAAAACAGTTACGAACAGAACTATTCAGAAGACTTAACGTCATAAAAATTTTGTCTTCAACATCATGGGGAGCATCAACTCTAACACTTCTCAACACTTATAGAGCGATAATCCGCTCAAAATTGGACTATGGAATTATCATCTATGATTCAGCATCTAAATCAACGTTAGCACCACTAGATAAAATCCATAACGAAGCGCTTCGTAGATGTATAGGGGCGTACCGTACTAGCCCAATCTACAGTATCTTAGCAGAGGCTAAAGAACTCCCCCTCGAAAGTAGACGGAAAGAGCTAGTAATCAAATTCGGTTTGAGTGTCAAGGGCAAGGCTGGAAATCCAGTTCAGGATTATTTCAGAAATTACTCTCCGGATGAGGAGTTCTACCAAAATCATCCAAGGTTCCCACAACCAATACAGGCAAGGGTGGCTAAATACATCCAACAACTTGGCATGACGTTACCAGAGACAATCCATCCCAAACCTTCATCTCTCCCACCATGGGAATCATCCCCTTATAAGAATCAAATTGATCTTTCCTTGGGAGAATACCCAATTAATGAAACCCCTAACATAATCTTCAAAAAACTCTTCCTTGAATTACAAAACACAAAATATAACAACTACAAGGACTACTACACCGATGGGTCAGTAACTGAGGGAGGGTCTGGATGTGCAATAGTTGAAGGCAACGTTGTAAGCAGGTTTCGGCTCCCAAATTACGCCTCGGTGTTCTCTTGTGAGGCGTATGCCATCCTGGAGTGCTTAGAGATGGTCAAGCGAAACCCTCTTAAAACATCTGTGAGTATATTTACCGACTCACAATCGACTCTCAAGGGAATCCTCAATGACAAAAATTCCAATATCATTATCTTGAAAATCAAAGAACTACTCACTCTACTCAATAAAAAAGGACAGATAATAGTCATAGTTTGGATACCGGGACACCAGGGGATTCATGGTAATGAAATGGCCGATATGGCGGCCAAAGAGGCTATAATCAATGGAGCAACAAATGACTTAACCATCTTACTAGAAAAGGACTTCATGAAAGAGGTAAGGAAAGGGATCTGGAGACAGTGGGATGCGCTGTGGCGGGAAAGTCCACAGAAGTTGCTTAGTGTAAGGGATTCGGTGCTCGGAAGTGGTGATAGCGAGGATGAGGATTGGTCACACGGGACTCACACACAGCTACCTTTTAGAGGGAGGGCGACCGACACCCTGCCTTGGATGCGGGGGAGTTGGTTCAGTAGATCACCTTGTGAAGAGTTGCGGGGCCTACGTGGGACAACGTACTGCAGTCTTGCTACCAAACACACTTAAGGAATGCCTCGACTCAAAGGAGGGTATTGAAAAGACGTTAAAATACTTAAAGATAATTTCTATCATCAATAAAATTTAATAAATTATTTATTATTGTTACATTTATATTACCTTGTTATGTTGATATATTTTAAAGTTTTATAATATATTGAATTATATCATAATCTTATTTATAGTACTATTATAGCGTTTTCTAATTATAGTTATTATTTATGTATTATAATTATTATTTTGTATTTATAGTTAAATTTATGTTTATATAGTCTATAGGTACATAGTGTTATTCTGAATGTTGTTATTATTATTGTTAATTATTGTTAAAACGTTAAATATGAAAGTCGCTAATGACCCTAGTAGTTGATGCGACTATAAATAAAGTTAATTTAAAAAAAAAAAAAAAAAAATAGCTGAACTAATAAATCTAGTAACCTACGTTTTCTACGTTCACAAAGGCTAAAAAAAACACACAAAAAATCGAAATGCTATAGAATTTAAAAAAGCATTTTGTCTGCAAAATAAAAACACAATGGAAAACGTGACAACAAATTTCGTGTTTACAGAAAAAATGCATCGAACATTATTTGATATTACTCAAATTTTTATAAAAACGTTTTTTACTTTTGCTTTGTATATTTGCAGAGAATTGATTAAGAGGAACTTAGAGGAATCATTTACAATGAACCTAATAATCATCATAATATGAACATAAAATAATTTTTGCAATAACCTTTAGCCTTTTTAATCAATGCTTATTAATTAATTTTAAATAGTTTAATTTCCTTTAATCATTTATAAAACTTTCTAAAACGGGTTTTTTATTGAAAGTCCTTCCTCTATTATATTTTATTGAAAATAACCTTTGAATTCGTTTCAGTATCAAGTAAATTTGTGGCCACGGCAGCTCACTGTATTATCAATGCTCGCCTACAAGATATTTTGGTATATTTGGGAGAATTGGACACTCAAGATACGGGAATTGTTCCTGAATTAGCTCCAGCCGAAAAATACAGGTAAGAATAATAATTTAAATTTTTATTTTTTATTTATTTGTTAAAATGTTGAATACTGTTTTTGTTTAAAGAGTGTCAAAGAAACTTATTCATCCTCTATTTGAATATCGGTTAAGCCAACCAGATCGATACGATATAGCCTTGTTGAAGCTCACAAGTGGAGCTTTACGGATGCGCCATGCGCAACATATAGCTCCAATTTGTTTACCGGAATACGGGTCCGATTCCGATAAACATGGGAAAATTTCCAATAAGCGTTATGGGAATTCAATGGAGCAGCTGAAAATTGATGACGAGTTAAATTCATTTGGGCATTTGGAATTGGCGGGAAAAATGGCTGTGGTGGCCGGATGGGGAAAAGTTCAACCATCGATTGATCAGTCAGGCACAAATGTCCTTCGGTCGGCTGTTGTGCCAATTTTAGGTAAATTTTTAGGTTTTGATTAAACGGCTTGAGAGATTTTTCAAAAAATTTTCATGCTTTCAGATACCAAAGAATGCATTTCTTGGCATCATAGTAAAGAGATTAAAGTTGAGTTGTTTCCTGAGATGATTTGTGCTGGACATGCCGATGGAAATCAAGATGCATGTTTAGGTGATTCAGGAGGACCTTTGGTTAGTTATTTTATTATTTACATTACCAACAGTTTTAGGGAATGAGAAAAACTCTAATAAAATTTTTACATTTATATTAATTTATTAAAAACGTTTGAGTAGGTGGATTTAATATTTCTCATTTTAATTGTAATAAGAATGTTATAAATTATAATGTTTATTTAAATAGAAACATCCTACAGAAGTATTCAAGCATTTACAAGAATAATAATGGATATATTAGGTGCAAAGTTATATTTTCCTAGGTATTAAATTTCAAATTGAAAATTTGTTGATTTTCCCATTTGACAAAATAATCTTCAACAGGCCAATGATATTGAACTAATGAAACACCCACTTATTGAAAATTTAATCTCAATTTAATAATCGTTGTATTAATCATAAAGTCTCAGTTGTTTAAGGTTTCAAGGCTAAGAACCACGCTGTTATAAACGCCTACTACAAATAATAAAATATCAAGAAAAGCTCTAAAGCTTTTGAGAATAATTTTTGAAAAGCGTCATGAGAAAAAGTCGTAAAGAGAATAAACGAATAAATACACTGTACCAAACAGCTCATTGAGGAGTAATGTAAATATTAATTACAAAAATTTTCTAATTACGCTCAATGTTGCCCTTGATAAAACAAAAATATAAGAAACGTTTATTTGTGATGAAAAAATGGCTGTTTTAAATAGGTAGTCTCTCGCGATTTGCTGTCTCAATGATATGTTGTTCTGTCGATTGTAATTTTCTCCATCAATTCACGAAAGTTATTTCAAAAATGAACGATATTATTCTGAAGAGAGAGCTTTAGCGCGTCTTGGGAACTGCTGTAGGCAAGTATTGTAATTCACAAATGGGATTGTAAACAGGAAGTTTAAAAAGAACGAGTGGGCGACATAATTACAAAACAAAAGGAAGGAAAAACAGAAAAATTGAGACGCTTTACATTTGTTGATTGTATGGAGTTTCAGTTTTTCTTTTTCATTACGGAATAAAGAAAAGAAATCATTTTTAAGTATTAAGAGACTCGTTTTAAAAGTTTCAAGTTGGAAAGCTGTTAAGTTTTTGTTCAGAAAATAAAAATAAATTTTCAAGACAAAAGATTAATGTTGAAATAATGATATTTATGGTAATATTTAACGTCTATACGATAACCCTACTGCAAAAATGGGGTTATATTATATTTTTATGGGTTATTATATAAAATTTGTTAGAAGAACAAGGTCGTTATCTAATGACCATTGTAATAAAGATTAGGTACTTTGTATAATCATCGAGTATTAAATTATAAAACGTTCATAACTCGAAAATCAATCAAAATCAACCCTTAGATAATTATAATTCAAAAAATAAAATATGTATTTCATTAAAAAAGAAACTGTCTAAGATATTATACGAAAAAAATTTACATTTTCATAAATCGGATTTTGGATTATTTTTCGGTTTTTTCTCTGAATTTTTTTTTCATTTAAACTATTTGATTTTTTTTAAACAATGTATTATACATTGTATTATACATACATATTTGTACTTTAAAGTACAATGTGTAAACTATGTACTTTGAGGTTTTTTTTTACAAGAAAAGGCCGTAGCTTCTTTTAAAACAATATTTTTAAGTAAAAAATTATAAGTAGTAAATAACAGAAAAGACGTCCTTATTTTACGAAAAAACCTCAAAATACAAATTTAAACATACAGCGCGGGTTTTATTTTTGATTAATTTTGTTGAAACAAACAATAAAATAGGATTTTTTAATTGAAAATTTTCAAATACGTATGACTGGCCGATCATGAACACTATACAAAACTCTCGGTTACTAAACTCGTATACTTATTCAATTCGTATTTGTACGAGATATTGAAAAATAATGTCGTTGTTAGATTCAATACTTGTCTTGATCATGATAACAAGTCAAATTTTTATACGTATTTAAATACTAGGATGCAATATCATTTGCAGAAAGTTAAAAAGATATTTTAAAAAAACGTATTTAAATAGCGGCTCAAGTAAATCATTGACTTTGAAAGTTATTCCAATTAAATTTTAAAATGTTAACTTTAATTCATTTCCCAAAATGTCCAGTTACTAATTGACTTGATAAATCCCTTGTCATTGTATAAAATACCCACAGTAGAGAGCATTTTGTATTTGACTGGAAATTTAAAATAATAATCCAATTTTACAAATTGAGCGTAGGTAGAATACATAAAACAGTATTGTGATTGTCTGATCGGCCAATCCAGTAAAATTATAAATATGAGTTTTTCAAGTTTAATCCTGAGAGAATTTAAAGATCATGTTAAATATGTTGCGACATTTAAAATGGGTTCTTATATAATGAAATTTGATTTGGATTGGAATGGATTAGCTTTTTGTGATCATTTTCTAAGTTATGAATTTTTTTCAATCTTAATTTCTATTATAACTATCACCAAGTTGTAGGCAAACGTCTTAAATTTTTTAAAAGTTATTAAAAGGTTTAGAAAAGTTAGATAGTGAAAATCCTTAAAAAAACAAAAAAGAAATATACTATTAATACACTTTATAGTATAATTATTAGAAAGAAATTGACTTCGTTCCAAACAATGTTCTAAGTATTTTTTTTCCTCATTAAATTATACTCTTTAATATATTTTATTATAATTTATAATAGGTTTCATAAAAATTCAATAATTTTAAATCTACTGCTATAATTGGTTTATTTTTCCATTTCATTTATCATGGACTCTCTTTTCGGGTTAGATTTAAATACCTTCAATAAGTGCTTTCTTTCCACTTTATGAAGTGTTTTTAATGATGCGATTAAAGAACTCAACGATAGTATAAACGCTAATACTTTTATATTCATTTCACCTCAATTGGCAATAATTTTCAAGAAATTTTTTTTCTATACCTATCTGTTCCAATTTTTCATCATTAATGAGTATTTCTATATTTTCTGAAAAAGGTAACGAATGACTCTGTCAATAATAAGCTCACTTTTTTGTATGGGCATCAACAAATTTTCTCAGTTATTTTTTTTTTAAATAACATTGTCTTCATTTTCTTTGATCAACTGTACGTGATTAAAGTTACGAGTAGTTACTAGGGTGAATACAAAAGTTTAAATCCATATTTTAAAATCGTTTGGGGAACAATGTAGGCCACTGATCATGATTTGCCTAAAATTCTTGGAAAAAAGCTAGAACCTCTTCATTACTATTTTATTTTTATTACTCCTATAATGTATAGGCAGGACAACATTTTGCATAATGCCTAATTTCACTTTAATTGCTATACTCGTAGTTGTCTTCAAGAAACAGTAAAGAATCTCAAATTTCGTGACTCTTATACCTTAAACCTCATAAGCATGGTATATTTTCCTTTGGCATATATTATATCATATAATTTTCTTAGACAACGTCAAAATTACAATTTTTTTTGCAAACGTTAAACTAGTTTAAAATGCTCGTACCTCCCTCAAGTAGGTATAGAATGTTAATTCTTAAACAAGTTGCATAACATATTATATAGAATTACAACAGAACCATTTCATTAGCGTATTTCTATTATACGTTTGCACAATTCACACTTACTTCTACTTAATAGCAACATTTTTATAATATGATCGTTTTTATTATTATATATTTTTAGATAATAAAAATAAATGGAAGATGGACTTTAGTTGGGATAACAAGTGCGGGATTCGGATGTGGGGAACCAAAACAACCTGGAATTTATCATAATGTGGCTGTAACTGCAGCTTGGATTCGACATATGATACATCAGTGATTTATTTATATTATTTTAAATTATTATTATTTTTATAATATTTATTTATTTATTTATTTATTTATTTATTTGTAATGTTTAGTGTTCATTAAAATATGTCCAATAAAATTATTTATTACATAATTATAGTTAAAAATAAAATTGATCTACTATATATTTTAAAACAAAAAGCTTTTATCGTAAAAGTGGGGTTCATATTCATCAAGAGTTTAGTAATAAATTTAATTATTAGTAGTAATTTAAAGTTGAGAAACTAGATTCAATAAGTTATCTTGTAAGAAATATTTTAAGCATTGAACACTTAAAACCTATAATTTTATTAATAGGTACCTACGTACACAGTAAAGTTCAGCTTTTGGCACTGAAATTTAATTGTGATGAAGCTATACAAATGATAGTTCATAATAATCATACAAACGTTGTATAAAATTCACTAAAATAACTTACCAAAAATTAATCAAATCTATTAAAGGAGCCGAATGTTAATCAGTATTTTATCGTTGATTGTAAGATTAAGACTTAAAAATATTTTCTCAAAATAACAGTTAACGAAGAATTGTTTTTTTAACTTTTTTTCTTGAATAACAGCACAATGGTAAGAAAAATAATTGGTTTCCTAAGGGGTGACATTAAGTTATAGCTGTAATGAGTTGATCCAGTTCGTAGCTACTTTATTATATAGAAAGAAGTTGTTTATAGAAGAAAAAACTCCTAGTAATGAATGCTAACTTGAAAGAAAATTAAAGGTACAAAAATTTACGAATTATTTAGTATGGAATACAACAAAATGTTTATTGGTTTGCAAACGTAGGATAGAATTTTAGTTTATGAGCAATTTAAAATCGATTTCAAACAGAAAAAGCTTCAATTTGATACGTTGCATTGTCTTTTTCAGATACTGTTTATTACCCTGGACACAAGCAATACATCTTTTCTGCAGAACAGCTATAAAAATAAAAACGTATTTATTGTTTTTCATACATAAACGAAATAAAGAATCAACGTGAGTTTTCGTATGAAATAAATTTATTGACCAAAAAGGTATACCATACATATGCTATTTTCTCAGAAAAATGTATTGTTTCTGAGTGGAGCAATGGAAATAAAGTTGGATCTTTTATATGAAACGAGTCTATGGATTGATTTTTTTTGTACACTCTCAGTGTTAGGGCCTAGAAATGCACAGTGTACTTTTTATTTCGAAAAAATCCAGGGTTCATGTAGGAGAGCTGTTACTTCCTTATGCTAAAACGATTGAAAGGATATTTCAATGGAATTCTGTATACAATACGTGAACTATAAATTAAATAAAAAAACATGCAAATGAAGGAATTAAAAAAACAACCACCTATAGGCGCTGTGGTTAGAGCACTTGCTCTCTCCGCTTCATGCGTCAAGTGGTTCTGGGTTTGATCCCCCTTGAATTCTAGACTTAAGATCATAGATCTAAGATATAATTGACCAACAGAAATTCTCTGTGCTTAGACAGTCGTGATATGACCTTAGATGTTAAAGCGACTTAAAACACCAAAAAAAAAAAAAATTAAACTTTCTCATTCCTTATGGAATATATAATATCCAATTATTTTGATGTTTTTGAAGTAAGTATAACTGGGGGAGTAAACTGGTGAATGCATTACAGAAGCGTTACGAAATAAAATAATAGAATAATAGAATTAAATACCTATATACCTCAAAAATGGCGTAGTATGAGTTCCTTATTATAAGCCTAGTGTTTCAGTCTTATAAACTACTACAGCAATTAATGATTAATCAATAATAAAAACAATAAATAAAAATATTAAAAAAAATAGAAAATATGTATTAATATGTGAAAACCCATACTATATATACACAATATACATATACATAGATAGCGAAAGAAGTTATACTTCTAGTGTGTAGTCCATAAACACACCAATTTTTTATTTAAATTTTTTTTTTTTACTAATTTTTGATTTCGTTCGAAGTTTGTTTGTAATGTGGCTATTGTAGGTATCAGGCTCGGACTGAGACCTTAAAGCAGCCCGGATATTTTAGAAAAGTCGACTTCCAAAACACTTTCCACAAAAAACCTACAATCAACCATTGCTGTAGGCTAAACAGCCCTTTACCAAACCGGCCCATCGAGAATTTGCTTGATCTGTCCTATAGCCAGTTCGGACCTGGGAAGTATCCAATAAAAAATTTTATTTATTTATTTATTCAAAGTATACAGTAATAACAGTAGTTTTAAGGCCGCATTTATGAACGTTTCCTAGAGATGTCTAAAGAATGCCTACGCTATCAACTGGATCTTATTTCAAGGTAACCTTTCCGCCATTATTAAGCTAAAGTATTCCTTTAGTGAAATCTCATTTTATAAACATTCCTTAACCTGTTCTTTCCCTAACAAAGGGAATTTGTATAGCCACATAATAACCTTCTAACTTTGGTAGTTCTTTTCCTTCTTAACTAACGCCCACTTTTGACATTTCTGCCATTTAGTGCCGCGCCGCGCCGTCCAGTAGAGGTTTGAGAGTAGTTGGTTTTGATTGTTTTCAATGAAATCCCTTACGTGCAAGTGCAGGACATTAATGTACGTATGTTTATACGTTCATACATCCATACGTTTATTTTCCATTTTTTTATTAATTTGTTTTAAAAATAACTGACAAACAGACAAAAAACCGCTTATTTTAGGTACTCGTGCTGGTACTTCATTTAAATAAAGCAAAAAATCAGTTAAGGAGAAACTAAAGCAGTTACGCTAGTTAGCTAGTTACGCATCTAACTTAGCACTAAAGAAACAAACCAAGTTTATAAGCACCCACTTAGGAACTATTGCTTCCTTAAGAAAGGAAAGAGAACGATTGTGTATAAAATGAAAATTGTGTTAAGGGAAACTAAAGTTGTACAATTTAAGAAAACCTTTGGCAAGGCTTCCCCTAGGAACATTTATAAATATGGACTTTAGTTTCTTAATTCGTTTATTTAAGGGCTAAACATTTTTTTAATGTTTTCCTTTTGATATTGTACGTTTGTTAATCTTGATAATTTTTTCTTGTAGAATACTGTAGATATTTCTTTTGGTTTTGAAACTTATAATTTTGTTTAACTTCGCGTTTTTTTGTACAATATCACTTTTAATTCCTCACATGTCGAGAACTATCATAGAGTCATCGTTTCAATTTGTAATAAATTTTCAAAAGCTGCCCTATTTTTGCAGTAGAGTGATGCATATAAGGTTTCTTTCTTCATAGGCTATGCATTATTTTTTAAGTCAGGCTCCTGTTTACTTTTTTTGTCAAATTTTACATGAATGAAATCACGGGTAGCCGTTAGTTATGATAAAAGGAGTTTGCCATTAACTCGTCAAAGAGCTAACCTACTCATAATAATTGTGAACTGAATCGTTGGTGCAAATTAATTTATTTCGGTGAATTTGTCGCAGTATAACAAAGATTTCTCATCTTGTTTTACCTGTGATTATTTAGAAGGAACGATAACTCCTAAAGATATTCAAATAGCTACAAAAAGATGCTTCACTGGTTTAACACGTAACTGTAACTATTTTCACTGATAAATTTGAATAAATTTAAATCTTTGTAAATTCGGTCAAGGTTGTAAATTCTATGCTCTTGTGTACGTACAATGAAACAAGAAGCCTTTATTGCATGATCAAAGCTTCTGAAAGGTGAAGCTTTTGTATGCATTTACCTTTTAGTAAAGTGAATATAGAGTGTATCTACCTACGGTATAATTTAATTTGTAGAGAAATTTATAAGTAGTTTAATGGATTTAATATTAAGTTAGATCAAAGTTATAATGTAAAAGGTATAGTGCATTGTAAATTAATGTAGTGAGTATTTTTATAAGTCCATTTAGAGGTCTAATGGAATTAATGGCTGTAATAAATGTTTTCTTGATATAATATAAAAATTGTTTTGCTTTTATTTGTTACATGTGTTTACGAATGTAATTGATAAGGACGTGTGAAAATAAAGCGACAAGAGGAAAAATGAGACGGCGGAAAACTTTCTCTAAATGCATTACTGATAATGGACTTGAATGGTTTTGATCGATCCGCATCGATTATATTGAATGATGTTGACGTCACAAACACGAACAGAAACACAACAATATAGTGACGGACGGACGCCAAAAACGGACGGATTTTAGTGAAAGCGACTTTCAGTATTCTTTAATCATTGAAGATTGAAACGATTTGTCTTTTTTGGCTTCTCGCTATTCCGAGTTTCTCTTCTCTTTCTCTCGCTTAAGTGTTATTTTTTTTTCGACAATCAAATTTGAACGCGCATTGTTTTATAATTACCTCATTGTGATTGCTACAAGAGAAAAATTATTGAGTCAAATTATTGTTAAGTTTTATTAGGCAGACAACAAAAAAGAGAATCAAACAAAATCGAGCCACTTTGAATAAAAGAAAGAAAACGAAGATATTTAGGGAAAAGGAGTGACATCGTTTGCAAAATAAACTTTCAAAAAAATCAACAAGTTGTACAATTATAATGTATATAATATATATGCTTTAATCTAAATTTACATTTGACATATGTTTAGATATGCTTTATTTAAATTTATTGTCGCTTTTTCTTTTCTGCTGGTTTTCAAAGTGAGACGCATTTTTTATCTCAAATAACTTTAATCACCTTTTTCAGGTTCTGGACCACCGTTAGACATTCTACTTATTTCAATATCTATTTTTTTTACAAACCAATTTCGAATTTATTTGCTAACTCTCCGGTTAAACTTTCGCCAAGAGCACTTAATATAAACTATTACTATCCTTTTTAGACTCCATAAATTTAATAGCTGTGATTTGATATGCATAATTAAATCAATTATTACTAATCATTAATCGTATATTTTATTCTTGTACGAATATATAAAAGTGAAAGTGGAGATTGATTCCCTAAGCGATGACAGAAGGATAAGTGTTGGGTTTATAAATGAGTCATAAATTAGGAAAGGGGTTTCCAAAAGGTTAATAAAGTTTGTGATTAAGATTTTGAGTCAAGTTAAAAACATTTGAGTTGAAATGACTATATGGTAAAAGGTTTTCCGAACTTTCAATATCTCTACAATCTTACAAAGGAATTTTTATAAATTTCAAACTAAATTGAATCAAAGGCGAGTCAAATGTAAATTACGGGTATAATAATCCACTGAAAGATGAATAAACTGCAAATAGTGAGCTTTCTAGGCAGGTAAAATACGAAATTATTTGTTACTGGAAAATTTACGAGTCCTGAGGAATAACTATTATCTTTGTGAAAATGATTTTTTAAATATTTTGCTATAACTTCCAAGTTATTAATCAATCAGTTTAATTTAACTATGTCCAGCGAAGCGGGTGGGTATCAGCTAGTTACTATATAAAACTACGTCAACTACAGTGGAAAACACTTAATATAAATAGTATAACAATGATTTTAAGTTAACATGAAATAATCAACTAAATAATACTATCAATGCTGATAAACCAGCGGTCGGGGAACCGGGGTAAATTACCCCAAATAGGGTAAAAATGGCATTTTTGGGGGTAATAAAGAGATTTTTTGCTATGACTATTTTATAAACGTTTTAATATAGCCGAAGATTGTATTCAAATTGTTCTTACATCAAAAAGCCTCAATTTCAAAGTTATTGTATCAAACATGAAGCAAGATCATTTCTCCAAAATCTGAAGAAGAAAAGTTTTCAATTTATTTTTGTTTGTTCCAATATGAGAATTTTATTTTGTTTGTCTATTAAATAGGTATACTTACTACTTCCATGAAACTTTTTTTTTGTGTAAATTAATTGAATTAATTATGATTAATTTAAATTTACATTGATTGTCTCCTTTTCAAAATGAGGGGGTAATATTGACTTACGCAAAAATATTTGGGGTAAAGGTAAAAAAAGTACCCCTACCGCTGTGATAGACGGTTGTTTTACATATAGGTAAGCGATGCTCTTTTTGCGCCAACTGGTTGCAATGACAAGTAACCAATCAGAAGATGAGTTTAAATTTAAATGACAGTAAAAAACGAGATTTAATAAAATCTGACGCCTTAGAAAGTATTGTTTTTTTAATAAGAAAAAATATTTCGGTACCTTCAGCTTCGTGTTCTTTATCATTCTTATTTATTTTTCGATGTTCGTTGGATATTGTTTTGTCCCGTGCCCCAAAAGACCACTTTGGGAATTACTGCGCTGCTACATGATAATAAAAAGCATACAAAGTGAAAAAAGTCTGACTCTAGTCAGCTTCTGCACTATGTCTGCCCAACCATTATGCCGACTAGGTAAAAAGTTACAACAAAGAGTAAAAAAAAAAGTGAAAAACGGTAAACATGAAACTGCTCTATATGCCAGTGGTCCTTGGTTCGATATAAGCCCAGCATGTTTATCTTGGGGTTTCGAGTTAGAAATTCAATAATGATCTCAATAGTTTGAAGTGACATATCTTCTACACAGTTTATATACTCAATCGACATTTACATAATCATTCGATCGAAAATTCAATCGACAAAATCGTTGATTTTGTGATCACCCATACAGTTTTTATTATTTTTTAAAATTTAATTTCAGTTTGTATCAGTAAATAATAAGTTTAATATAAAACCTTCTTGTCTTAACTCAATCGATAAAAGTTTTCCATCTTCTTAACTTTAAATATTTAAAATGTGTCAGTCTATTTTAGTAGCTAAATGATATTTGTCTGTCTCAATGAAACATTCATTTCCAAAGTTTTGGATTAATTAACCAAAGTTATAACAACTGATAGTACTTATAAAGTTTCAAGTCAATACAATTTTGAGCATAAAGTTTATATTTGTTGTGGAACTTACTAAATTTCATGTTATCATTGTCAGTAATTTGAAAATGTTTTCCGTTTTAAACTTATTCGAAGCACTGATTACATCAAATAATTATATTACATTTCTTAACTAAAGTAATAAAATGCATGTAATGTATTAACCTGAAGCAAATAAAAAATGATATTCATTTGATATAATTTAGATTGAAATTAATAAATCTTAAAAAAATTACTGAGAGTATTGTTTTAAAATTGTTAATTTTGTATAATCTTTATTAAGAGAGGTTATTTTTCTATATAATATCGTATCTATAGCTTATAAAATTTTTTTTATGAATCACGTCAGCTACTTTTACTTTATTCTCATTTTCTCGGAATTTCTTGATGCTGTATGAACACAGTCTATTGGACGCTCATTATTTTTTAAACTATAAGCAAAAAATATCTTATGAACAATTAATATAGGCAAGTCACTGTCAATGACTCAATTTGTCAATTGTAGTTTATAAAAAAAAAAATCATTGTGCATGAACGTGCAATATCTAAAAACTTTCAGATCTCCAAAAAAATTATAAAATTTTTGATAGTAATGAATTATAATTGCCGCTCATATAACCAAAAAACATTTTAAAATATCAATAATTTTTCACAATTTTTTAATTCTTGTTATTTATTTTTTAAATCAAAATATCAGTTTTTCATATTATGATAAACTAAACATGGCCAAACATCTTTTGCTTGGATGACAGTAAAAAAATGTTACTATTACACAAAAGGACATGTTTATTTATACACAGAAAAGCATTTTTGGATCCAATGAACGAGAAGAAAAAAATTCTTCTATCAAATAAAAGCTACAGTAGCACTGGCATGAGTAAAATGGGCAACGTTTTTCACATATCTACCCTTGTTCTGACGGACGAATGAATTTTAAAGAAATTTTTTGTGAAATTGCCTTATATCGTAAAAACACCTGTAAAGTAGGTTCTTACTGGTACATACTGAAAAAATGTTTGTTTTCTGTAAGATAACTACAAATAAAAAACAAGTGTAGGGTTTTGGATTACCAACAATTAATTATTGCAATTTTTATCAGATTAATTTGTGGATTGAAAAAGGCAAAGCGCTATTTTTTTCCCAAAATTACACGGTTTCTGTAGGATAACTATGAATTCAAAAGTCTATTTATTGGTTTTATACAAAAATTGATTAATAGTACAGTCCTTTGGTTCTAAGCTAAGAGCCCGAGACGAAATTTTAGACCTATTTTAGACCTCAAAATCTGGGTTCAAGTAGATTGAAACATGACCATTTGCATTTGAATTTAAGACCTCTTTTGAACCTACAAGTGGCATTTATCGGCAAAATACCATGTTTAGGCCAAAAGAGGTTGACAGAAAAAACTTCAAATGGACCTCTCTCTCTCTCTTTTCTCCACTCTTTCTTTGTCACTCTCTTTTATTGTTTTATTGGTAGGGTTTTTTTCAAAAAGAATAAGATTTTTATTTTAATATTTTGTTTTTTTAAATTCAATAAATATACAAGTTTCATTAATATAAGCGATAAATTTAAAAGTAATAAGAATATTACAAATATCAGTTCTTAGTTCTTAATTTCCTTGTCCTTGTTTATCAGCTCCTTTATTGTCGCCATTGCCATCATTTTTTCCAGGATTTCCTTTTATTATAATCCACAATAATCCCAACCATGTGCATTTGCTTTTGATATAGACAATATTGAAAAATAATCAAATAGTGAAATAAGTTTATTCAATTGTTGTATAATAACTCGTGTAGCACTCGAACGGTTAACAAGAGACTAAAGCTGAGTAAAAATGAACCAGAGTGAACAAGATTAAGGATCAAACCAGTAATGGATACAAGAATACACAATATTATACTAAGCATCTAAGTATAGGAAAGAGAGAGATCAAAAACTTGGGTTATTAGTAAATAATATTTGCAATAGCTATTGTAAAAAAAAGGAAATTTACAACCATATTTTATGTTTTATGATCATAAACCTTTTTTTAGGACGAGACGATATGTTCACAAAATATAATAAAAATTTCATGTAGGTTAAAATGAAGACGATGGAAACGTTTAGGTCTATATGAGGCTCATTTTACTCTTTGGAGTAAAATAGGGCCCCAAAAGAGGGTAAAAGTACCATTTTAGGGACAAAGGAGGTCTGAAATTTTGACTCGGGAGGTTGTCTGGAAAGTTTTTCAGGAGTTTTGAAAATTGGTTATTTTGTGTATATTTCGATATACTCTTTCCGAATTTCAACTTTGCCACTTCGTCTTTACCGCTCGCACAATTTATGTAATAACCATTTTTCGTCAAAAATTAACAATTTTGGCGTACGATTGCTGTAAACCTTTATACATCTACGCCAACCTGTGTCATTAAATTTTACTGATAACATTTGTGTAAGTATTATAAAATTAACTTATTCTAAAAGTTATATAAATTAATTTCCAGTATCAGAATATAAAAACGACAATATACATTAACAAAACCATAACTAACATTGTTTTAATATTAATATACTTCATGGTATTTTAATCCATTTGGTACAGTAGTATATATAGTCGTTACGGCTGAAAACACTTTTTAAATAAAAAATTAATAAATTAATAAAAAATGTTCGACCTAATTCTACAGTTTTATTTACGTATTTTTGATAGATAACGCGCACTTCTAACTTTTTCGGAATTCCTTTTTATGTACAGCTATATACATATTTAAACCCTATGTATAGCTTTTCTATAGTATGACGCGCAAATTCGTATTTCTCAAAATACAATCTGTGCGTGTTATCTTTCGAAAAATACGGCAATAAAAATTTAGAAATGGTCGAACCTTCTTTCTGTCGATTAATATACCTAGTCTTAAAAATAAATTTATTATATAATACACAAAAAATGCAATCAGTAAAATGTAATGCCACAGATTGTATTGCAGTAGATGCATAAAGGTTTACGGCGCTCGTACGCCAAAACTGTTGATTTAACAAAAAAAAATTATTACATAAACTGACGGAAATTTTCTTTACTTTAATTTTGTTTAGTAATTTGCTATGAAATAAGTCGGAAAGGAAATATTGTCAAGAAAACTTTTGCATGAGATAGCAAAGTTGAAATACAGGAAGAGCACATCAATATCTATAAAATTAATAATTTTCAAAACTCCCGGAAAACTTTCCAGGTAAAACTATCAAATGACTGGACTATGTAATAGAGTGTACAATGGATAAAAGCTCTATGTTCAATATTTTTTTTATAGTACTTAATTAATTGAGTTTATTTTATAAAATTGATTAAAAAGTGTTATTATACAATACTTTAGTTTAACTTTTACAAAGAAAAAAAAAATAAAAATATTATTTATAAAATTAGCGCCATCGTTGTTGTACCCGCTCCTGTGATTAGTACTTCGCGGTGACCATCAAAACAGCCTTCTGGATCGTCCGAAAAAAAATCTTTAGTTTAGTAATAAATCTAGTCCTTAATCGAAGCTTTCGAAGCTTGTAAAATTGACAAAATTTATACAAACAATTATAATATTTATTTTCAAAATTTAGTTTTTTATAATTAATTTTAACTTTTCTGTATTTTGGTCAATATAAAACGAAATTTTTCTATACAAAAATTCGTTAATTAAAGTTAATATTTTTTGAGTTATTAATCGTTTTTAAGTTATTAGTTAATAGGTTTTCATAGAATAGTATTAAAACTAGGAATGAGACTTACCAATGGGTAAGTAAACACACGTGCAGATCGTGCAAAACTTAGTGTATTATAAAAAATAAAAAAATCTTTGAAAAATTTTGGTCAAGTCCTATGAATTTACACACAGTCCGATATCGCTACAGTAATTACTGGGTATCTCGTTAACTATTCATTGGGTTGACTTGAAATTTTCAGAGAATATTTTCGAAATATTATACTTTAACAATATATAAAAACAAATTTTTTTTGAAAATTCTAACTGGATCCACCCCCTTAAATATATATTAAGGTTGTTCGAGTTATATTGTTCAAATAACAGAACTTGACGTGAAGTGGATTTTAATTGAGTTCAAACATTTGAAATTCTGGATTTGTTTTGAAATTCGATAATTTTAAATCAAAATTTGGCAAATTTATGAGTAGCATAGTTTATGAGTATTTTAACGAGTTAAAAATAGAGGCAGAATTAAACATATTTTTAATCCAATATTGTATAAGCCTTTGAAAAATTCTAATTAATTATAGCTCTATCTAGTACTCAAAATTACGTTTTCAGGATAGATTTGAACACAGCGTCAATAAAATTTTTATTCTAAAATTGCAGAATGAAACTATTAACGTTCTAGAATCCAAACCCTACAAATTCAGAATGTCGGACACCAAATATTTATTAAAATTCACTTTAAGATGGAAATATGAACTGGATGCTTGAACAAACTTAATTTAATTTTTGCTCGAAAATATTCTTGTACTTTTCCAGTGAAAAGTCTCACTGCCGTAAATATCGTTTCATTAGGTGTGTCTTGGTGACTTTAAATATTTTATCATCGTAGTTATTTGAGCGGCAACGTAAAAGAAAGAAGTAGGTGCTGCTATCACTTACATACATACAAACACATGTAGAAGAAGCACAGAGTGTCGATGGATGGAGATGGCTCAAGAAGGTACCAGCGATATGATGATTGTGGTCCATCAGTTGCTGCGGAAGCTGCTCTTCGGTTAGCCACTTCCGCCTATCGCGTCTTTCTATTTGCTCGTGTCGCGACATAAAAAAAAAACAACAATTAACTGCATCTACCTTCTAAATGTAGGGCAAAATAAATCGTCCCCCAAAAAAATAATAATAATAGCCCTATGAGCAGGAGAAAATCGCGATAATTTAATAACAATGCGTGTATCCAATTCGATGTGCTCTATCTTGACGCGAATTTCATTTACAACAATCAGCCCAAATCGATTTTGGTCAGTCTATGTTACTATTGTTTGTGTGTTTTATTTGATAATTTGTGCACAATCTGGAACGGTTCAAACAGTGATTTCAGAAAATGAAATATTTAAAGGTAATTTTCTCATTGGATACATTTTGCTGAATTCCAAAAAAAAAAACTCATTTGTTTAATTTTAAAATTTTTCTACATGAAGAAAATAATTAGATAGATAAAAAAGAAATACATTGAAAGGGGAGTCACGGTCTAGGGCACGCGAACAAGGGCTTTTTCTTCTCTCGTATTTCCCTTTAAGTGTTGGTTGTGAACTTGAATTAAGAATTCACAACAAAGACGAGAGAAAGAAAAGTCAACGACTGAGTCACTCGTGAAATTTTTTACTAACCACTTGCAAAATTGTTGGTTTTACTTTCTTTTAGCGCCCGAAATTTCTCGTTGCGACACATCCGGATGTGAACAGAGATTATTGATATGCTAATTTGGTCAGACGAGAAATTCGCAACATTCAATGGCGTAATTAGATATCATGACTGTTATTCAAATTCGGAATTAGCTCATAAGATAATAGTACTTTGAATGCAACAGCATTCTTTGTATGAAATTATAATTAGTGTCAATTAATGTTATTGTTAGTCAAATTATAGAAATTTTTGAAATTAAATTAAATTTTATAATTATTTGGCAGTCCATTTATTAGAATAAACTTGAAATCTTTAAAAATTGTAAATAATTTGTTTTTCCATTTTTCAGATTCTTTGTCATTCCCAGATTTTGACTACACACCTCCGAAAAAGCGATTTTTCGATGAACTTGGACGTAAGTAAAAGATATATTTTCAAAAAAATAATATGCTCTAAAAACTTATAAATCACATTTTCAATGCTAGTAAGGGTAAAAAGTATCTATTAAATGACGTGTGAAAGATATTTTGAATAATTATTTGGAGGGCAAATAAGAAAGTGAAATTAAACACATAAATTTATTTTTACATTAGAAATTGAAAGTAAATCGAAATTTAAAGCAAACTTGAAAATTAGGTTAAATAAAAAAGAAATTTCTCTCAATGTTTTCAGTGAGGTAATCTTGATAAAAACTTGATAAAAAAATCTATGTACAACTATCAATTAAATTAGTTACTAGTCTTGTTGTTAGATTTATAAGAGGTTTATTTTAAGCGTGCATTAATAGGTCCTCTTTAAATAGATATTTACTTTTGAGTTTTAAACACTTTGGAAAACGATAGATTACAGTGGATAACGAAACTGAAAGGATCGATTTTATTTTGAGTTGAAGGAATTTCCTCTCAATAAAATCACCTCATTCCTCTTTATTGCCTTTCTGAAAAAGTTTTTTATCTTATAAACCAGCTTTCAATCTCTTTTGAAACAAATTATCAAAAATATGCTAGAGGTTTTAATTCCAGGGTCAATAGTCAAGGGTTCTAGCAATAGTGGTAATACAGCTTGTAACAATCGTCGTTTCAATGAAACTAATATATTTTGTTCATAAGAATCATAATATTATACCTATAGCTAATATCACAATTTATTTCGTATTGACCGACGACTGTTTAAAACTTTTACCATTTTAATATCATTACTTTATTAATAAAAAAATAGCTTTGATAAATATTCCTAATTTTCATTATAAATTGATCCCTCTTTTTAGAAATCAAAGTCTTTCTAAATTTAAAATAATCATATGAATGATTTATAGCATTTTCAAAATGTATAAACTATATATATCTACTTAACATATAACATACAATATAAATACATTACTTATGTTATAAGTAATATACATATATTGATTATAAGTTTTCAGAATTTGATATTTAAAATCCATTTTGTTCATACAATACAAGTTATGAAGAATAATGGTTGTTACTTATTTTTGTTAAAAATATGAAATTTTCAAATGTTAACATGATAATTAAGGTAAGGTGAAAGGCCAAGAATCTTTTCTCTTTTAATATATAAAATGATTTTATTAAAAAGAAACTTTTGAAGTTTAAAATTAAATGATAATAATTGTAAGAGTTTATTTAAATGTCAATGATTCAATTATCATTTTAAATTGATTACTTTGTAAGCTTTATTTATGAGCATACAAACACAGAATATAGCTTTATGATGAAAAAAAACGCAAGATAATCTATCAAGTCTAATTTTCAAATATTTATAAGTAAAATATTTCCATTGCAGGTAATAGCGCAATATAATCGTAGGAGTTAATAGGTATTCACTGCTTGACTTGATTTTAAAGCTACTTGACTTAAATTTCACTTAAAATCAAGCCAAATTCGAGTCAAATATTCAAATGTCAAATTGACTTGGCAATAAATAACATCTAGTCAAAGATTTAGGAAGATGTCCATCTACTTGGCTTAATGAATATTCTATAGTAGGGGTGGCCAAGACGTCGACCGCGGTCGACCGGTCGACCGCGTAACAATTTCTAGTCGCCCGCCTATCTAATATCTACATATCTGTTATTCCGGGAATCAGCTGCTAAGCGCTAAATTATTTTTATGTTTATGTAGTAATCATTAATTTCTGTTATTAAAATTAAAAAATACATTAAAAAAACTACTAAAAAAGAATTAAAAAACTACTATAACAATAGAATTCAAGATATATTATGTTATAATAATTTTTGACTGAACGGCATTGGGCCACTCGTGCACATTATCATAAGGCAGAGGTAGGAGAGACTTCTTCTCTCCGGCGTATGCGCATCGCACCGCTTACCACACTCTTTTACGACAAGAAAACACCCATCGCTCAACGCGTAGTGCTTGAAAAAATTGTAATTTCTTAAAACTTCAATAACTTTGTTTTAAATGAAGATATCGTGCTAATTCTTTTTTTAGACAAAGGCCACGTATCTAAAAATTAAAAAAGTTGATCGAAATCTATTTAGTAGTTTTTGACAGCATACACAACGGCATACCTTTATCATTTTATTTACGTAGATAGATTACCTCTTAGGGTGAATATTTTATCATTTATATAAATCTTGATTTTATTAAGAAAATAACTCAATTGGTATAATATTTATCATAAAAGAATCTGGTGTTTTGTTATGGCTTGCTGTGTGGTATTGAAAAATAAGTTTTCAAAATTTAATGGAAATTATCATGTTTCTGAACAACGAAAAACAATCACGAGTAAATTGGAATAATTGATGATTATAAAATGATGATGAGTTTGTTAATATTAGGAATTTCGAATTTTTCTTGACAAACTACTTTACGATCATAAATGAATTAGATTGTTTTTAATTTTATTATAAGTGGGCATAAATATATATGGAATATTACTAAAAGTGAAAATTAAAATTTTGAAGACCATACTTGTAGGATTATTATATTTTGAGTAAAATGAGTGATACTTTTTATAGAAATACTTGCAAGCTTATACTAAGAAAAATAAAAATATTATTTGGATGTTTTGAGACAATTAACAATTTTTTTTACTTTTCTCTTTGTCGAATCATTATAAGATAATTATAATAGTATGCAGATCAATCGCGAAATTTAATGGTTTTCTTAATGCGTTTCGGTTTTTAAGCTTCTAAAATGTGTCATACTGAAATTAGAACTAAAATAACAATTTAGATATCTACAAACGAAACTGGCAATAGATTTTGAGGTCAAAAGATTTAAGCAAAATTCTTTCATTTAGATAGTTATCGAAATCAATTTTTACATTCCATGTTACTCAATAAAAATATTTATTTTGTAGTCAAATATAAGTTATTTTAAATCATTTATAAATTAATAATAAATAATAAAATAACCAAAATCAGATTTATTATGACACAGTATACAATATCTATTGAATGACTTGCATTTTCATAATCTTTAATAGCCTCATTTATTTTGATTTCTTATTTATTTTTATACGTTAAATTTTTTGTAAAATTCCGATATAATCTTTTGTGTAACAAATCGAATCATTTTCATTTAGATCACGTACTTTTTGCCTTCCTATTCTTTTATTTAAGTATTATGTTGTGCAAAATTTGAATTTAAATGTTTTAAATGTCATGAAAATTTCTAATATTCACATAAATATAAAGATAATATAATATGTAGAACGGAAAATTACAATTAAAAAGCTGAGACAAACAATCAAATTTTACTCAGCCTTAAATAGCAGTGGAACAAAGACAAGATTAGTAGTTTTTTTAAAAAATATATCACGCGACACGCATATAAATCCGTATTCAAAGCGGAAAAATTTTTTTTGTTAAAATTGAAAATTAATTTTCAGTAGTTATTAAATCGGATTCTATGCATGAAAAAAGTGAAATAAATAGAATATATGTTTAATGAATAGAATGGTAACAATAATATGATGTTATTTAATTTAGAGAGAAAAAGAAATGAAATTGAAGAAACGTAATTTTTGCTTTCCTTGACTCATTGTGTTGGCGCTGTCGAATTTTCTTTTCAGATAGGAAATTGTTTTCTTCTTGAACTTTTCCAGTTGAGAAATGGGGAAAAAGAGCGTTGTGCGTTGTTTGAAAGGCGATTATAGACATGTCGGATAATACAGAAAACATGGAGCACTTGACCTGGTTTTCGTCTGGCGTTGCACTTCGGGCACGCAACGACATTCGAAAATTACCCCACGACGCCTCCTCTTCATCGACTTCTTCTATTTTTACTCCATATATACATATTACCATTAGTCTCACATACATTTCATTTATCTACAAATGTAAATGTTAACTTTCTACAGTCCATCATTTTTACTGAGCGGAGCCAATTTTCTTTTGGATATTCTCCAGATATGTAAATTTCCCACTTGTCAAAACGTCCGCAATAAAGACGTTTTCAATTTAGTTTTTTAACATTTCAATGGTTGATTTTGCAACACAATCAATTTATTTACTTGGCTACATGAACACTATTAGTTATTTCATATCGAAATCTATTAATTGGATAGGAATCATGTAGTTGGCTAAATAAATTGGTTGTACTAGAGAATTAATCATTGCTTCTTATTATTTATTTACACTAGATGCCTCATAGTAATAGTGGCAATGTGCCATCGTGCCTCCTTATGCGTTGGTTATATTCAATGGCACAACTTCTCACTCATTATTTTTGTTCATTCAAATGAACATTTCAATCAATGATCCAGTGGTTCAATTCTTTAAAAAATCCACAAAAATTTCAAAAAATTTAAGGCCAGTGGCTTAAAATTATCATAAAGTCTCACCTGTTAACCCTGTGATCACTTGGTGGCTACTTCTTACATAAAGATCGTAGTGGATATAGGTAGGCCCGTTGTTAACATCGGTACCACGTGCATTAATATTGATCACAAGACTTGACTGGAAACTTTGTATTACTTCTTACTTATATTTGAGTTGGATTCGGTTTCCCAAAGTTTTCAGTCCATATGTTGACATTGGCTTTAGAACGGTTTTGTATAATTTTATTTTATTTTTGATTGTCAGCTGTGATTCAGGACCGATAAGCCAAAACATAAAACTAATCATTGAGTTGAAAAAAACAAAGAAGAGAAAAGCATTTCATTGAAATTAATTAGTTTAGAAAATTTAAATTAAACTACGGTAAAAATCGCGTTTTAGAAAGATCTAAACAGTTTGTAGACAACTTATATATTTATACACATAATAATAATAATAATGTGGTCACTTAGTGGCGTGGTGGACTAGATAGTTGCTTTATACGCCAGTGGCCCTGGGTTCGAATCTCAATGAGAGCCTAAGATGTTTTTTCTGGGTTTTCGGATTCGACGGTCGCGAATAACCATAGTAGTTTATGCGACCTTAAATAAACCAAAAAAAAAAAAAAAAATGTTCCAAGAAATAGCCGTGGTCGCATGACACCTTGACCTACGGGTTGCTTATACTTAATATAATTTAGGATTTTATTATTTCTAAGCAAAAATTCCCAAGGGTCTAATTTTTTTACCAAAACTGAGCACAATCTAATGAGGGATATTTACAACGACCCATTGATAATCAAGAAAGGTGTCCTACAATTACAGTTAAGTATTCTCTTTATATTAATTTTTGTATGTGTTGAATTGAAATATAAAAGTTATCAATAGATTATTTTTAACTTTTCAAAGCACAACTTTTGTCGTAGTTGGGTTTAAGTTTTGCAAACTTATTTTTCATTTAAATTATTATATACTAGCTGTACCCGCAATTTCGTTTACGTGGGCTTTAGAACATTTTTAGAACTCAAAATTTAACGAAATTCATATTATTGGTAAAAAATAAATACAACACTGCTAATGTAAATTTAAAAAGCCGACAATGAAAATTCAAAATTGCGTGCTTCTATCTTTATTATTTATAAGTAACTTACAATTAGTTGAAAGACATTTTATTTTAAAGTCTTGTAGGGACATCTTGGTAACTTCTCTTTTCCTGCGCATGTGAACCACATCGTTTGTCTCACTTCTTTACGACAAGAAAACACACAACGCTCAACGCGTAGTCCTTGCAAAAATGGTAATTTTTTAAAACTCCAATAACTTTGTATTAAATGAAGTTAGTGTAATAATTCTTCTTTTTTAAATAAAGGCTAAGTATCCAAGAAGTAATACAAAAACAAAATTGATCAAAATTTATCCAGTAGTTTTTACGTTATTAGCGCACAATGACAGATCTCTATCCTTTTATTTATATAGATAATTTTTATTTTAGGTCCTCTAGACTCTAGAGTCTAGACTCTAGATCAGTGGTTTTTAATCTTGTTGAAGGCAGTGACCCCCACCTGTTTCATATGAGCATTCACCGAACCCTTATTAGCTGGAAAAACAAAATATGATATTTCCAAATACAAAACATAGGTATATATTTTATATACCTTGGGTGTGTGTCTTGACTTCCGCCGAACCCCTGCAACTGACTTACCGAACCCCTGGGGTTCAATCGAACCAAGGTTAAGAACTGCTCTAGATGGTATATTGAATTAAATGTGACGTCAATTTTAACGGAACTACCCAAAACTAGCTTATGTTCAAGTTGCTTCTAACAATAAGTACTCTAATTAAGTAGGTAACTTAAAAGATCATTAACTGATAAATAGGAATTCACTGTTTGAACTGATTTTTAGGTTACTAGATTTGGCTTTCAAACTACTTGACATAAAAGCTTAAAATCAAGTCAAACACATGTCAAATCGAACATTGAAGTTGCAAGATATTTTATTTCAAGGTAAACTGTTAAGCTCAATTTGTGATACAAGATGTCCAGTTATTTGACTTGATGAATTCTTTCAGATAGAGTAATACACGTGGATTACAATTGAATAGGACAGAAGTTAAATTTTCCTTTAAAATGATAAAATTATTGTAAGTAGGTACCTCATATAGATACTAAAATATAGAAAAGCTAAGCAAAGTGAGGAGTTGAGTTCATACCCCACTTTTAAAGATTTTACGTCTTTTTTCAATTTATACAAATGCATCTATAATTATTTTGTACACTTATCTAATTTATTACTCAATTTGCACGAAACGAAATATTATATGATATGTTGATATTGTAATATATAATAAAAAAGCCCTATGTACCTATGTTTCTATTACATATTTAATTTTTTTTTATTTTGATATGCGATATTAAAGAAAATTTATTTAAAATGATAAAAGTTGTATTTGAAGAAACAAATGTATTACTTAAGTACTTGAGAAAAAAATTCAAATTCTTTTATCAAATATACAATGTAGTTATTGTTACATATACCTATGCTTATTTTTTATAATTATTAAATTAAGTTTTTCTTAAAATTTAATGTTTAACGTTGTTATTTATTTGTTTAAAAATAAAAGCCGCTTCAGTTCGATTGTCGTTTGTACCTATAAAAGTGAAAGAATTCCATTCTTTGTATAAACAAAGCTTTCACTTAAACCACACATAGATATAATATAGGTACAAACCGAGTTTTTTTTATTTTTATTTTCTCTCTTCAACTCATTTTTTATACGCCTTATCGCTATTGTATACAATTAGTTGGGGGCATGTATGTTGTCAAATTTTCATTATCGGATGACTTGAATTTTAAACTAACAAAATGCTAATTGAATTACATCGATATAAATTAATTGGTGATGAGCTACGAGGAAATAAGGTGAAGTTGATTGGTTGGTATGAGTGGAAAAGAGATAAAAACTAGAACAGTGATTGAAAAACGTAAATAAGTTGACGAAATGAATTATGCAGGTATATGTGAATGGAACTATAATGTATTGGTTTATCTATGTATGTTGAATGAATTGATGGATGGGTGACTGTGTGAAATGCATCGGTAAAGCATTGATGGCGTTATGAAAATTTTTTGCTAGCTTGTAATAAAGTAGTAGGTAGGTAGGTAGGTAGGTAGGTTGATGGGTTGGTAAGAGAGGTAGAAAGATAAGCTTTAAATAATGGTGGAGAGAGCGTCATGGTTTGCTGGACAAAGTCCTCCACCTCACGCTGTCAAGACGTTAACATTAAATCCAAAAAGCAAGTTCTTCGTGCGAAGACGAGTCAAGAAGAACAACGTGTTGCATTTTCAATGACAGTTTGCTTTTTGAGGTCCCCGCAACAACGTGTCTTTCTCTTTGACTTTTCATACCGACACGGAACCAATCGAGGAAAAGTTCAATGTGAAAATTGGCGATAAACGCGGGGACCTTTGGTAGCGTGGTGCGTGAGTGCAAATTTGATAGCGCCAATGTATTTCGTGTGTCTCACATCGCATAATCAATAAAAATCGTTCAAATGTACGTTTTAACGACCTCACGAAAAAATCTGGGACATTGAGGAACAACTGTTGAGAAAAAGTGTTACAAAAATTGAAAGAGAAATGCTGCGTCGTTCACGGCTAATTTTCAAGATGAAATGACATATGCATGCATTAATTTATCGTTAAATCTCTTGATTTTTTAACTCAATAAAATGGTAATTTCAACGCTCCATTAAGCGACGAACCCAATTAAAATAGCGACATTTGATTTTTTTTTTTTGGAAAATTAATAATGAATTTTATCAGTCATCTCAAACGTTTGCTGTGCCCTATTTTAAAGTTAAATTTAATGACGTTATTAGCGTGTGTGTTTGTGGTATTTGTGATGGGGTTGTCCGAAACGGTTAACAGTGAGCCAAATAGTCGTCAAACCCAGGAATTACTTCTTCTGGACGCCTTAGGCAAGAAGCAATCAGGATTTGGTGGATTGGATTATGATAGTACATTAGTGGCAATGCTTGGTCGAAGTAAGTTATTCACTTTGAATATTTTTTTTTTCGAAACAAAGAAAGTTTCTGTTGCATCTATACGTAGGTGCCTATTAATGCAAGTCAGGTGAAAAAATGCATCACGCTTTTAAAAAGTAATTGTCTTTTTCAAATTCTCACACAGAGAAATGGAAAAATAATGATAATTTTCAATGGCGTACGATAAGTAGTTCAATGTTATTGTTAGTGTCCTAATTTCTCATTAATGAGGTCATTGATTTGAATCTTAATAATATCTACTTGGATTAAATCCGCTTTCTTTTGAAAATGAAGGAGAATTTCTTATTTAATTTCAATGAAATCGATTTAATTTTTGTGAGATAATTGAAAAATGAACAAACAACAAAATGCTGTATATCTTATTTAACATTGATTACGGTCTCTCATACCGTCAGAAATTGCCATGGTAATATAAAGAGTTGTAGTTGAGATGTTCAAAAATCATTTTGAGTAAATAGAAGTATTAATTTTGGTTTTATATTATCGATAATTATCAAAAGAAGCGTGAAATATTTCTACAAATTTCAACTTGGTCTTAATCAAAAAAGAGTAAGCATTTTTTGCTTGAAGGAAGATACCGATTTATCTGGTTGTATGTGCCAGTAAAAGATAACTCAACGATAAGATACCTATTAGTTAATAAGTTAATCGGATTATATAATACAATGTATAAGTTGAAAGTGATGATAAAGCTATTACTACCCCTTTATGAATGACTAAATATAATCGCTCTTCATAAATTGTCATTAAAATATAACGGATCACTTAATAATAATCTGCATATCATGCATACAATTGGCATAAGTATCAGGTATACACTAATAAACGATAACAGAGAAGTCTCTCATAGTGAAGGGGTTAAAATAACAAAGAAAGTATACTTAATAAAAATGAAACATTAAATCCAGTATTTTATTTTAAAAAGTAAGAAATTTATTCATACCTACAAATTCTGATATTCATGTGTTCAGTTTAAGCAACCATTATTATTACAGAGAAATCATTCAGAATAAAATGATATCTTATTTAGAAAACATAATAAAAATTAACTTACAATGCTTCAAATCATAAATTGCATCATATGTATATCAATTGCATATCGCACCAAGTTGATTGCGATAAAAATTAAATAAATACATTTTCAAGAGCCTGATAATAATGACAAAGAGGCTTTTATAAAAAAAATAAATAAATAAAGGTAATAACAATCTTGATACAAGTAATTAAAAAGTTTTTGAATCATCTACTCATATCCATGCTAAGAGTTATTTAAAATGTTAATATAAATGCATCACATGCATTGTTTATTTTCTTTTTAAGAGCTTGGGGATTATTAAAATCAACCGGAAACAAGAATAATTTTTTTTTAAATTTATCAAAATGTACCATCTCATGCACCATTTCAGTAATTCAAAAACACTCTGGGAGTATAATAAGTGAACAAAACTGTTTCATTTTGTCTCTCATATTAAGACATTTTTTATAAGCTTAGTTTTACGATTATTATTATTAATAGTAAATGTTTGTTCGGGGTATATCAAGTTAAGTTTCTCGACACTTTGTGCAATGACTTGAGTTAAAAACTTGGTCTTTGAAATGAATTAATTTAGTACGATTATAAGTCAAATTTTATTCTGCTTGAAAATCAAATCTAATAGTTTAAAAACCATGATATCAATAAGCGAATCCTTAGTGCCAGTTGAAAATACGCTAGCTAATATTAAAAATGGTGTATTATTTGGACAATTATTTGATCACTTTTTACTTTTTTTAACTAAGTATACAATAAAGGAAGTATTGTAATTTCGCGTTTTCACCGGAAATACATGTTTTGAGATCCCCTGAATCCAAAAGAGGGGTTTTTAGAAAAATATCTGTGTGTGTGACAGCGATATCGTTTTGAAAGTTTTATCCAAATTTCACCAAAAATGGAATGTTTTATTTATATTAAATCTAGCTTTGCCGCGAAGCTTTTGCTTGAAATCGGTTTACAGGTCTCACTTTATTGTATGAATTTTTTAACTTTTCCAAATTTTTCAAAACCGGCTCCAACAATTTTTTGTCAACTTGCGTTAGACTAATTAATGCCTATAACAGATTTTATTTTAGACTTTTTCCTGGGAAAATTTAAATATAGAGGGTTCCAAAGTAAAGGATAGTAGGTTCTTTGTACATAGAGGCTGTCTACTTATAGTTCTGTTTATATATTAAAGATATTTATATATTTTTGATTTACATTTTTTGAACAATCGTGGAGTGTAGTTATGTTTTTTAACCAACAGCGAATTTCCTGTAAAAGAAAGTACTGTGGTCTGTCACGCCTTGCAGCAGATATTTTTAATATTTAAGTCGCTTTAACATCTAATGTCATATCACGACAATCTAAACACAGAAATTTTGGTTAGTCATTTTATCTTATCTCTAAGATCTTAGTATCAAGTATATGGGCTTAAAATTTACCTTTGAAATAAAATACCTTGCTAATTCAATGCTCGATTTGACTTAATATTTACATAATATTAACATTTAAATTAAGTTTTTAAGATGTTAAGTCAAATTTATATCAAATAACTTGAAAATTAAGTTAAGCAGTGGATCCGTAATTCATCCATTTATCTTAAATTTCAATTAAAATACTCTGTTCAATGAACTAAAAATTACAGTTTTGTTTTTCTCGTTAAAAAAAAAACTAATTTTTCAAAGATAACAAACTATATTTACCGTATTTTCCGGACGATAAGACGCACCCAAAAATTTATCTATAAATTTTTAGAAAAAAAGTATGGTTTGGACTATAAGATCAGACCATCGGACCATAAGATGCACCTGATTTTAAGTCAAATCTTCAGAGTAAAAAAGTGCGTCTTATTGTCCGGCAAATACGGTAATTTAATTTATTAATAGTCTATATATTTACGCAAAATAGCCCTTAAGATTTAATGGAAATCGCAGTTTTCACTTTATAACGACCTCTAATTCTCATTTTTAATAAATTTAGAAATATATAATCGTGGTCCTACCTCAATGACCAGAGATTGTAGGTAAAGATTAAAAGGTGATTGGTAACTGACTTGTGGCAGCTAGCGACGATTTTTTCAATTTAAATAAAGGAGTATAATTTGCTTATTTAACAAAACTATTTTTTACGTCTAAAGCGATGTTATAAAGGTAATATTAATTTAATCTTAAAGGAAAAGAAAATGCATAAAATAGCAATTAAATGACACTCTAAGTTTTTATTTCGTATTAATCGATTGTCGTTTCCCACTATGAGTACGTAAGTGGAAAAAAATAGTTGCTTTCCCTGAACCTTAATTCGTTCAGATTACTTCTACAAGAGCGTGGAAAAACAAAAATTAAAACTTACGCTAATCATGAAACTAACCACAAGTGTTCATAATTTCATTTTAAGCTTCATAATGTTATGAGTAGATGAATAAGTAGACAAATACTTAAAAGTTGGTACCTATATGCCACAGTAATTGATATTTTAATCAATTATCTTTTTACCCACATTCTTACGAACATTTAAAAATACACTTGTTTTAAAAGAGTTTTACAGTGTAAATGAGAAAAACTCAAAAACATTTATATTGGTATATTGATTGATATAGAGAAAATATAGTAGAATTATAAAATAATGTTTTAGCTTATTAAAATTTTTTTTTGAATTGGTGTGAAGGGATGGCTTTGTCTAAATCGCTTATTACCTTTTCTTAAGATTACCGTACAACATTATGAGTAAAAAATATAATAGGACAATACTAGGGTCATTTTTCTTGACCAAACAGTACTATCATACTATAATATACTTTGTATAGTTTTTCGTTTATTGTCCAGGGAGCGATTGTGAACACCACACAGACGATGAAACAATCTTTAAGTTTCCCCAGTTTTCGTAGTTTTTATACAACTCGTAGCTTTGTTGTCATAAGATGACATTACAAGAATTTCTTTTTTCCTAAAAAATGCAGTTATCGTTTCTGTCGTTGGCACAAATGTTAAATTTTATTGAAATTTGCATTTTTCTTTTACTTTAAGTTTCATTAAAAATGCACTGAACCGTGGCGTTGGAATATCAATCCATCACAACAACTGAAGTTAAAAAATGCTTTTTTTCTGTAGAGTTCATGCTTCATTTACTGAAAATATTGTGAAGTATTTGATGCACAAAATATTTATTTGCAAAAAAGTATTTCTTCGGTTTATCGATTAAATTAATGTGTATATACGAGGAAGAATAAGTTATATTTTGTTTCGAATTTTATGTAATTAGCTTAATTAACATAAAGGAAAGCATGCTAACTTCCTCATGAAATTAAAATGAATCTTAATGTAAGTATATGTTTTGTTTGATTTAATTTGGATTTTAATTTTTTGATACATAAACAATAATTCATTTTAGGTTTGAAACGTTTTTAAATTTATTTTTGCATCGTTTAACTTGTAAATTGATGTTTCAAAAGAATTTAAAAAAAGCTTTATGTTAATAAAAAAAATTCAACTTCGACATTTACTTTGAAACATTTAACAGAAAGAAAACAATAATTATTTTTAATTAGAATATGCAGATGTACTAAATGTTATGTTTTGACAATTTCTTTTAGGAAAGCCATCAAAGGATTTCTTACATATTACAAAGCTCTAATTGCAATTATTTTCGATGCAACATTTATCAAAAGAACATGAAAACTGCTTATATATATTTATTTACGTGTATGGAGAAAACGTGAAGAAAAGTAATATTTCATAGAGATATTATTAATTTGAAAATTCATTTGTATGTAAATAATGAAAAGTATTCGGGAAAGAAACGTTTGACAGAATTACACAGAGAAAATGTACAAGGAGTACAATATGAATTTTATACAAAAGAATGAAGTACAATGAAAAATGAATTTAGATAAATGATTTCAACTGATAAGATACAAAAGATTTTTAAGTAGAAGTTTTTCTTAGAATTTTCTCGGGAGAAATAAATTGATTCAGTTTTTTTCAAGTATAAATTTTCAACGAGATAAAGTTTTTAAAATAATACCATGAAAAATATTTTTTATAAGTGAAATTCATTTTTATCTCTTGAAGTCTAAGCTTTGTATATTTTTCTTAAGTTTTTTTTTTTATACAGATATTTAATTTTCTCAAGCATAAGTTTATTTTCTTACATTTTTTGTGAATATCACATTTTCAGTGTATACTTACCTATAAGGCTTAAATTAATACATCATATTCTTGCATGAGGTTATTGTATATTATTCTCGACCAATTGATTTGTAAAAAAGAAAACTTTGTTCAAAATTTAAGCTATTTCAAATCATTTTATTCCCCATTTAAAACAATTGTCATTATCTTACATCATGAGGAAACATTAAGCAATTATTTCTTTTAAAATATGAAAGAAAAAGAAAAACGTCTATTCAAATCCAGCTATCTAGAATAAAATAATAAAAATCATCATTTTACCGTTTGGTTCCGTGCTATTTCCATTTTATTATGTACTTATATTGTTTTTATGACCTTATAAAAATTTTCCAAATTTTGAAATATCAGCAATAATAAATTGATAGGCTGTAATAATAACCATGCAGCCAGATCAAATTGATTTTGATTTTAAATCGGTTGAAATTGCACTATTAAAAATTAATTTTGGAAATAGGCGGAAATTTTAATATTATTTTTTTTTTAAAAACCTAATTAGTATTAATGTCATTTGAGAGATTATATCACGCGATTTAAAACGCTTCAGAATAACAGTTAAGAGCCGATTTAAATGATAAGGTTTGTGGTGGGACATGAAGTTTGGCCCAAAATCATTGACAGTTTTAATTATTAAGTCATCATTTTTAAAACGATGCATTGTTAACTTTGTCATTAAATAATTTTAGTCTTCCTAATTTACGCAAGGTTTTTACTTATAAGTCATTCATAAATTATATTTAATAATTATTTCAAATATTCTGATTAATCTACTCTTCAATGCAGTTTTGTATTTACAAATAACACAGCTTTTAAGTACCGGTATCTTAGTTTTTACACTACTTCTGTTCTACAATCTTAAAATAAAAATGTAACACATATCAACGGTTTTCATATTTAGTAAAAGTAGGAAGTCATTAATACAATGATATTTTAAAAAAAATTATTTAGTCACGCAAGTATTTTAAAAGAAGGTCCATTATTTGGGAGCTCATAACAGGATCCATAAAAATGCATTAAATATTCAGATTTATTGCATTATTAAGATTAAGATTTAACCATGAATAAGAGATACAATTCAGAGAAAAAGTAGTGACACTAATAATTTATGAATATCTACTGCTTGTAGATTGTTACGATGGGGGCTTTATTTATATTCTTTTAACCAACAGCGAGTTTCATGTAAAAGAAAGTTACTGTGGCGCCTCGCAGCAAATATTTTTAGTTCCTAATGAGGTTTACCCCAATGCTGATAACGATAAACTCTTTTCTTCTATTCAATCATTACTGTAGATCAGGGATGTAACAAATGTCATAATTTAAAACAAGAACAACTTTTGACTTTAATCATAATTTTAATCAAACTTGTTTAGTGTATGTCATATAATAAGTGATAAAATATTAGAAGTGGCAAAACTATATTTTGAAAACAGGAATCGGTTTTCTTTTTCGATTATATTTCGCCGATTTTGCACTTGAATATCTTAGTATGACGTATGATTGCCGAATTTGAAGTCATCATATAATTCGCATCATTAGCCAAATACTACTCGAAATTTCCGAACACGTTATGGAAAATTGGAATTTTATAATAAACTAGACGCAATTACGCTTAGCATTTGGAGGGATAATATTTCATAAAATAAATGTAAAATATGTGTTTGTTAGTTATTATAGGGGAGATTATTGTTACGTTTTTAACTATTTAAATTGACGAGTTCTTAGGGATTGTGTTTTAAGAAAAAACTTTATTTTATACACACGTTTACTGCCTATAACTCACTGTTTTTCAACAGATTGATTCTCCCGGCTGTCAACCCGTTAAAAATATATGGGACCTGACATGCTTCCAGAATATTCTGGCATATTCGACCCTAACTATTACTCTCTATCCTATTTATCTTAAATCAAAAATTCTCAAAGAAACCTCTAAAACACCTTTCGTCTCAGTCAAGTTGTCCACTCCTCCTTTATTTACTTTCTATACTTCGGTGAGCACACAGCGGGATGCCAGATACAAGACCTATGCACATACACACATACGCACACACACATTCAAATCTTAGGCATTTGCAACATTGTTATAAAGGTTATCATATTGAATTAAAATTTTCAAAAACGCATATTTCTAAATGAATCACCCTTCATAAGACATTGAATAGAGCTTTTCTAGCAAGCCAAATTGTCAGTCTTAGTGAACATTTTGAATGGAGAATATAACATTTTATCTACTCTTTTTCACTCAAGCATTTTTCATTTTATTAGTAGATAGTTGAAAACAAATCTGAAACTTTTTAGTTGTAAATTCTTTGTCGAGTTGTCAACATTTCTTTGTTTTTCCTTACTGTCAACATGCATAAACACATCCAAAGTTCATATAAACTTGCAGCTTTTAAATCATTATAGTAATCACTTTATAATTTGTTTTTGACACATCATTTGACATCACAAGATTTATCAGTATACATTTTTTCTAAACTGTCATATTTTTTTTTTAAATAACCAAGAGATTTGCCTATGATGAATATACCATATATTAGAGTGGTATCAACTCTTTCTTCCTTCTGACACATAATTTATAGTTAAGATTTGATACACCATGTTCTTAACAATATACCATATATAAAATTTAAATGTTTTGTTGTTTTGCACAATTAATGACAACATTTTTTAAAAAACTTTTAGTAATAATTTATATAATCTTTTGTAATATTAAAATAAATACTAATTTTTTAAATATTTTCCTAATATTGACAAATAGTTCACAAATTTTTCCCAAAAAATAATTCTTTTAATAATTTTATTTAACATTTAAAAACGAAAGGTATCTTTATTAAGGAATATGAGACTAGTGTTGATAGAATATGAACTCAGCAGCTAATATTATTATAAATTTTATCTATGCCTATACTCAAGGCCATAAAATTTACTTCATTTTATTCAAACATGAATAGTAATATTCATTATAAATGACAGTTAAAATACGTAAGCTTAAGATTTTATTGAGTTTCTCCCAACATAGGCGTTTAAATATAAATGCTATATAAACCAAATTTAGTCTCGTAAATATATGTAATCTTTGACTTATTGAACTAACGGTTTAGATGGTTCTTATTTAACACATTTATGCAGTTCGCGCAAACCTTTTGATTTGAATGCTATGGTTCGTGCGAACCCCCAGTTAATCAAAAAAAGTTATTTTCATTTTTTATGATTATTATCGGGGATTTTATACTACTCTTTCGATTTTTAACTGTTTGTTTTTTTTTCTGATAGTTTAATATTCAGCAACTAGTTTACTTATCTGCCAAATAATATTTCAATAGGTCACTTTGAAAATCACTGGCGTGGTGGACAAGATAGTTGCCTTATACGCCAGTGGTCCTGGGCTCGAATCCCAATGAAGGCCTTAGATGTTTTTCATGGGTTTTCGGATTTGACGGTCGCTAATAACCATAGTAGTCGATGCTACCATAAATAAACAAAAAAAAAAGTTAAAAAAAATATTTCAATGGAATATTAAACATTCAAAAAACCAAATACTGGCTAGAAATTTCCGATCAGTAGCTCAGCAAAAGAATGATAGGGAGAATTTACCCCTCGCTCACTGCTGAGGTTTTACGGCTGGGAAGGAACCAACTCGAAACAGTACTGATAACCGAACACTGTAAACTGAGAAAGTATCCGCAGACTATTGGGGTGCCTCAACAGGATTCCAACTGCAGACTGTGTGGGGATGGGGTGGAAAACGAGACCCATGTGTTTTTTGAATGCAAATGCAAAGCAAAATGGGGACACCCGTTTAGGATACATGACGTCCAAACAGGCACAAATCGCGCAAAAAGTTTTATACACGGACTGCTTTTGTTAGGCAAGATGCTAAACCTGGAATAAGCAAGAAGTAAAATGTTATATTCCATCCATCGTTTAGACTTAAAGATAATGATTGTTGGTTCACGTTCGTTGTAACAGTTAACGTTTTATAGCACTCAATGTAAAAGAACTGATGGTTAATTAAAATAATTAAAGATTTTAAGATTCACACAGCCAAATAATCAGAAATTTTGTGCAGTGTATTGAGCTTAATTAATATGTTAACTTTGATATTAAATAACTTGCAAACTCAATGCTTGTTGACTTGATATTAAAACAATTTGGTTGATGTTAAATGCATTACACAATGTTTCGTTGCAACATTGAGATTGTTATAGGTCTATAATTTTATTGACAAAAGCATTAGAAAAATGTTTTATAATGAAACTATCACCATGTACTTCATGGTAATGCCTTATACTTCACCAGTACAAAACTTTTTGGGAAAACAAAATTTTATGCAGCTGATAGTAAACCGCAATATAAAGATTACAGAAGTCTTAAAATAACAAATAGAATACTTTTTTTACGGAAAAATGTACCTACACTTCCTGTAGGTGAATGAAACTGTATGGATTTTAATGAAATTTGCTTTGCATGTGATCGAAAGTGTAGAAGTAAGACCCAAATAATTTATTAATCTAGAAAAATCCACTATACCTATAGCATAGTTATAAATGAAAAATCCACGCATCTGGATTTTTTTAAGGTGCTAGTTAAGTGACTAGAAGATGCAATATACTGTTTATTATATTAGAAAAATGGTTCCTGTGGAACAACTTTTGCTTTTTTTATCACACTGCCTGAAATAAAACTACCGGATATAAGGTTTTCTATAATTATCATTCATTAAGCTACCCTTATCAAAACGGGTGGACATTAACTAGTGAACCATGGGGTTATAAACATAATATAATATTTAAGTGTGTAGTTACAGGTTGTGAAAATTCAAGCAGTGATTTATTGAATTTGCTATTAGATACATATGTGTAATACTCAAAAGGTGAATTATTGAGATTTTAATTTTTTAATTAATGTTTTCTTCCTTTTTAGTGATACCTCAAACTTGTCGACATCGAGGCGAGCGTTTCGAGTGTGGATTGAGCATAAGCTGTGTCTTAAATGGAGGTCGTCCGCTGGATTTATGCTCTGGGGGGATGATCTGGGCCTGCTGTGTCGATCGGGACACTTCTTCAAGTTCATCCCACCATCGACCCGAATCGGCTCTACTCCCCAACGCTAGTAAGTCCAGTCTAATAACTCAGCTCAAAAAGTTATTAAAAAAAGAAACTTAATTTAATTAATTTGAAAGAATTTAAAGACAATAGAAGAAAATCATAATGACAATACACCTCGTGGTATATTATGAGCGAGTGATTTTCGACCCGGAAAAGTAATTGTGCCTTGAAAAAACGCCAACGAAAATAATGAAAGAAAACGATCGAGCGGTGATGATTTTCGCGTTAATTAATTTGAAAATAAAAAAATCGTTATGCTTTTATCAATTTGGTATTCATATAGACTTTCGCTAACGTTTCGTTTTACGATTACGCTAATCTGCCTCTGACACAATGCAATGGCTGGAGAAAATCATACCTACTTGCTTAAAACGTTTCATTCTTTTCCTATTATATCGAAATTTTCAAATAAGTCGTGTTATAGAAAGCGTGAATACATGTCTATAGAAGAAAAGGTAGTTCGGTTTAACTTTAGTTGAATTATCTTCATATTTTAGCTAGTAAATTGCAACCATGGTAAAATGGGAAGTCCTCAGAAATTTTGTGAATTGTTTAAAAATTGTCAAGATGTATATATAAAAAAACAACATACAATTTCTTAGGTCAGTGGTTCGTAGATAATGAAATAGATCTGCACTAGGAAAATAACAAGAAAATCTTCGACCTTAATTTCCATTTCTATAACAAAAAATTTCATTTCGTTTTAAATATGCGATTGCATTCAAAGATGCGAATGTCGCTCTCTTATTCCATGCATCTGTTTTCCTTCTCTGTGATTACATTGTTATTTTTACTGTCCCCGTTCCATTGGTACGTCCCATCTAATAAGTCGATTGATTCAAACTTTTATAATATCTTCGTGTTCAAACTTTTCACTTTATTGTAAAATAATAAAAATCGAGCATGTGATATTGTTCGTTTTTACAATTTGACCCCAATAGGTGGTTTCATTGAGAAAATACGCTTTTCAATATTCAGAAAAAGTGTAACAATGTGTGGAATTATTGTAATGTTTATTAGATACGCATGCATTATGCAGATTTTGTGCTGTCAGAGTTGGATTGAAAATGAGAGCTTATTAAAAAATAATTAAACAAAACTCTGTGTTGCGTGTGCCACAATTAAAATCATTCCTCAGTTTCTTTGATTTACGAGCAGTGTATTTACAATTTGTAAATTTTTCAATATATTCGTAAACATAATACATAATATGTATTGTATGTACCTACATTATATGTCGTCGCACTACTTTATAATTTATTCCAACGTTTAATATCTTTTAGAACATTCAAAAATATTTTTTCTCGAGTTATTTTTGTAATATTCGTACATAATGGTACGAAGCAGCCACGATAATTTTATGGTTTTACACTTTTGATATATTTATCAATATATTTACGATAATAACAAGATTTTATCGGTTAAAAGTCAAAGCATTGTAACATCTATGGGATAAAATAAGTACAAATTAACATAGTGACGTCACACGCGCTCGTGTTTGTTTGAGAGTTGTTGGCGAGTTTTCGGTACTGGATCCAAAAATCTATTTTTAATTTAATATAACTTTTTAATTAGAACGAAAAAAAGTAAAAATACTTTTATTATAAAAGTGTACACGGCTTACAATTTTTTTTTTTAAAATCCATTTGAATTTAGATAATTTATTTGTGTTAAATTTATGAGCCGTTTAATTTGAAAGAGGCCTAAGTCCATTTCAAAAACAACCTTTATTGCAATATAATATCAAACACATAGGATTAAGTTTTTTTTTTATTTTAAAAATAATCCCAGTTTGTTGAGAAATTTTAAAAACCTTTAAAAGTGCAAATATTTTAATAAAGCATACATAGTTGTATAAGGACTGTCCATGAAAAAAATTTTGGCCTTTCTTCAAATAAGCGACACATCTATGAAAAGTTATGTATAAGTTATTATCACTTAGTGAAGTTTTTTTTATTAGGTTGTGTATTTATACATTCTGACCTATGTAAAATTTAATTTATACATATACCTAGTTGTTTAAGTTTTATTATAAGTAAGTCTAATAATACCTTAATAAGTCTGTAAAAGGTACCCATTTTATGTATCCATATACAATATTTCTGTAATAACACATTAATTATATAGAATACAATATTTAATAAATAAAAATTATAACAAAATGAAAAACCGACTTCAAAATAAATAAAAATTCTTAAACAAAAAATGCACTAAAAAGTAAAAAAATAATTGCGTATCTTTTCAGTGTCTACAACTTACAAAATATAAGGATGAGATAATGTACAACTATTGTTATTTTTGGAGTTGGTGTTAGTCAAGAAATACGACTATATCGGTAGTTAGCAATAAACGAGATTACTTTATGAAATCTATTTTTCAAATTAGCTTTTATGCAATGTAATACTACTTTGACAATATCTAGCGACCTTTAAACTACAAAATACCAATAACCAACTAAACCTTTTTACAAATGAACATTAATATTTATTTCCTTAGCTGACACCAACTCCAAAAATAACAATAGTTGTACATTATCTCATCCTAATATTTTGTAAGTTGTAGACACTGAAAGGATACGCAATTATTTTTTTACGTTTTAGTGCATTTTTTGTTTAAGAATTTTTATTTATTTTGAAGTCGGTTTTTCATTTTGTTATAATTTTTATTTATTTCTCGATTTTTAGTGATCTGAAATTTGATGACTGATTTTATTTCTTTGAATATGGGTAAACCTACTAAACGCGCAGCTCATATAAGGCAGCGCCGTCAAATGTTAAAAGTTACTACTTTATCCCCTTTTGCTCTTAAGGGTTGAAATTTTTTTCTTTAAAATGTAATGAAAGAACTGACTGGAATAATCTTTTCAATAGAAAAAAATCATCAAAATTCGATGATTCACTTAAAAGTCACTATTTCATCTCCTATTTTCTTCAAATTTGAATGTGAATAATTTAAAGGTACGATGTACGTAATAAGAACAAAACTATCGAAATCGGCTTAGCCAGAAAAAATTTATTATTTCATCCCTAATTTTTAACCCCTTATGAGTTTTTTTTTTTTATAACAAATGGGTATGAGTTTAATTTAAAATTATGTTCTACCAATAAAAAAAAGAATTATCAAAATCGAGCTCTCCAATAAGAAGTTAGTTTCTTATAAGAAGTCCTCTTTTTTTTGAAGTCGGTTAAAAAGATATTTAGACAAAATGTATGTAATCAATAATAATTTAGAACATGAGCTATAAAAATCGACACAACCAGAAACTTTTATTAAGACTTTTATTAAACTCCTTCACTGAAACATTGTTTAAAACTATCCATGTTCGTTACAGTAAAACCCTATTTTTACGTTTTTCGTAATACCAACAAAAAGGCGTTTTGAGAATGAGGCTTGTGAAACTTTTGTAACAATTGTAACCTAGAGGTCATACTTTTTAGATTTCCACATTTTTACGTCAATAGTGCTCGATTTGCTTCCTGTTAAATCCAAAATTTTCTTAGGATTAGTTCATTACAGAAGTTTTCTGTGTTTCATTCGCGATTTGATTTTTAGTGTTAAAGCGATTTTAACACAAAAAAACTATAAATTCGTCTATACTTATCGTTCAGTCATCTGGTAGTTATACCTGGTTTTCCGAGAGTTTTTATGATTGATAATTTTATAGATTTTGATGTGCTCTTTCCGCATCGATATACTTCTCTGACAAGAGAAGTCTTAACTTCTCTCACTATATCGTTAATTTCTAGCATCTGTAACAGCTGGTTGCTTCAGTTTGCGGGCACTTTTTCATACGCAGCCTTATATCATCATGCACAGAAAAAAAAGCTTTAATTTGATCATGAATCTAGATTATGAGCGTAAAAGTCTTCCAAAATTATATCTGTTTACACCTGTCTGCGAAGGGGTGCGGGCACTTGTGCGACCGCAGTCAGTATTTTTCTAATTCTTTACACACATTACTACCATTTTATTTTATTCTGCTACAACATGAACGAAATTTGTCTCCAAAAATCAATTTTCAATATTTTAATTTAAAGTACTTGCGGGCACTTTTTGATTGGCACCGTAGTAAAAATGTATTCTCCCAATCATAAATATATGTAAAATTTAGATTTTGTTAACTACATTATGAGTGTAAGAATTTTGCACCGGGATGTTTAGCTATTAGTACAATATACAAATGAATCAGTTAAAATTGAATGTCACGGGTTGGCGTGGATCTATAAAGGTTTGCGGCGCCCGTACGACAAAACTGTTGCCTTTACGAAAAAAAAGTTTATTACATAAATTGTGGAAAATTTTCTTTACTTTCATTTTGCAGAAAAATATTTTTGTCGTGAAATGAGTCGGAATGGAGTTTTTGTCGGAAACAGTGTTATCGCGCAATTTTCCAGTATGGCGACGTGAACGTTCGGAAAGAGCAAATCAAAATCTATAAAATTTCCAACTTTCAAAACTCTTGGAAAACTTTCTGGGTAATCATTTATTTTTGAACCAAAGACTGTACCTACTAAATTTCTTTTTGCTCATTATCATCAATACAGTAATAATATTATAATCAAGTCCTTAAACCTAATAATTAATATATGTACCTATATTCATTTTTACTAGAATTGTGCGTATTAAATATTCACATTGCCTTCTTTAACAGTTAAAAATTAGTTTTCTAACAAAATTTTCTAACAATTATACAATATTCATGATAGTTGCTATATATTTTAAAGGTATGAGTTACAGTGCATTAAAACATATAATATATAAGATCGAAGAAACGATGAAATTTAATATAAATGACCAAGAAGCGATTCACTGTTTTCTTGTACAACTAAATATAATTCCAAAGATGTAACTCAATCATTCGAGAAACATCGACGTTTATATAATAGTCTCAGCGAGCTTGTTTCTAAAAACCTAAAAGAAATCTATAACGGAAATAAAGCTTCATGTTTTCCTCGTGACTTTTATGTTAGCCCCTTGAGTTTTGAAATAACTTGACAATATTTCATATTATTTTAATGGCCCAAAAGCATGTTAACGTTTGATTTGAACCAATTGGGATTGTTCTGATTTCCCGTTAAAAATATATATTAATATTGTTCCTATATAAAATTTATACTAAAAAGATAAGTATATGATTTTCTTATATTGAAACTGAAAATAAGAATCCAACTTTGATTATGAAATATAAATATTATGATTATTCTTTTGAAAGCAAATTTTTATCATTAAATTTTCATGCGACAATAAGTCGTAAACGTTCAATTAAGAATAATATACGTTACTTGAAATGAATTGAAATTTCAAACACGCGAACTATACAAGGATGAGTTGTTGTTACTTACTTACTTTTTGTGTCTTACAGAAAATAAAATTCATTGAACTAAATGAGCGTGATTGATTACAACTTTCATATTGCCGTTGTTGCACTTGAATTAATATAAAATTTATCAATGTATGTGTATGAACAAGATACTTACTTGATAGCCTTTTCCTATTCTACTAAAAGTTTTTCTATTACGATACATAGGGAAGTTTTGACATAATGATTGATGTATCAAGAAAACACTTTTTTAACTGTTATTTATTGACGTAAGTAACGAAATTAAAGTTCATTTACTCATATTACTTCCAATTACATTGTAGAAGTAATAATTACCAACAATGTCGGTATGTAATTGAAATTTTTTCTTCATTTATTTTTTATAAAAATTAAATGGGTTTTTACAATTTTAAATGTTATAAATAAGCTAGCATCAATTCATTTTTTCAAATAAAAATTTGTATGTATTAAGAGCCGTTCACACGGACACTCAATCACGAGTGATTGGACTGTGACGATCTGAAATTAATGTAGTTATACGTGAACATAAACCAGGGAGTTAGCGACTTTTGAGGTTCGCTGAACAAGTGACAAACTAGGAGAAAAAAAAAACAGGGAGTGGAGTCTTGGAGCGTAAATGTTTTCATACGCTTATCCCTCAATTATACTCCTGTTAAAAAATTGTAGACAAGTTTGGAACGTGGTTTGAAATTTGATAATATTTGATAAACCTAATACTCTCAAACCTGCATTGAGCTTCTCGTTTTTTTTAAAATATTTATTGATAGATCATTGTGATGTGAATACTTTTGTAAGATCATACAAGCAGTATACAATTGAGGGAACGGGTATCCTAAATAGTAGATACCAGCTGTTTTCCAAAATAATTCTACCTCATGTTTTCAATTAAAAAGATTTTAAAAATCATACAAGAAACGGAATTCTAAGTTTAGTTAAAATTTAATATACAATACAACATGGACGTACCCAGGGGGGGCTGGGAGGGTGCAGCTGCCACCCTCTGGATTTTATTTGCCTTTCAACTACCCAACCACTGTTGTCGGTAAAAGTTATTTTTTGCCATTTGCAATACAATAGCATATAAATAAATATATATAAAATATATATAAAAATATAACAGCAATTAATTTCTATATATATATATATATATATTATTATTATTATTATTTCTATATAAAATTTGTATATAACAACTAAATTAGTATTAAGCTTTCTTCAGTGTTAATTTTTTATTACAAGGTTATTTATTTTTTAAAATACTTAATTTGAAAGCACTATAAAGATTGTTAGTAAATATTGCAAATATATAAAAAACTGTATAAAAATCTGACCCCCCCCCCGGTCGAAAACCTGAGTACGTCTATGCAATACAACATAAATAGAAAATGTAATATTACACTACTTAATTGAAATGCAATAAGGACAATAATAAATATTGTCTTCTTTCAAAAATCTTTCCTAGCTTCATGTACCCCCACTTTTGGCACTTTAAGCATTGGATCATAGTGTGGTACGATTTAGGAAAAAGTCATCGCGCCAAATAATTGACTTAACTTTAAAACATTATCAGCATGTTTTAAAAACTAAATAAAAATATATTATATATTCACAAAATATATAAGACTATCTCAGGAACTGTAGAATTATATTAAATTCAGCCGATTAAAATCGTTTAAAAATTACATCAATTTTGCCTGATTTCTTTGTGCTTCTGTCATTTACAAAACAACACTTCATGCGAATGACTTTTTGGTGCTACTTTATCAACATATATAAAAGTTAATATCTTTTCCACCAAGAGACATCAAAACTTCAAAATTTGGCAACTCTCCCCCATTAAATGTATCCTTTTTAAACTGGTAACTATCGCATTAAAGCGTGAAAATGTAAAGTTTTTTAAATATTTGTAAAATAGAATGTGTAAGTATGTGTAAATAGTTAAGAGTGTAATAAAATATTTTTACTTTTTCCCTAGGCGATACAATTCATTTGGTCGGATATTTTCCACCGGATATTCGTCCAGATTCGAATTATATTCCCGATGATTCGGGAAGCAGTGGCGGCGGTTCTTCGGGCAACTATAATCCATTTCAAAAGCCTCCTTACTATAATCACAATCACCAACACACACCGCTACCTAATCACCATAACGATCAGCCTCTCTATCCCAATAAGCCCAACTTTAACGATCCGGAGCATTCGTATAATTCCCACCATCCGATCCATAACTCAAAACCAAATTTTTTCGACCAGAATCCAGCAAATCACAAGCCGATACATAAACCAAACATTTACGACCAAAATCCGGCGAATAATCCGTTCAATTATAATCCGGATCGTTTTAAGCCTGGCTATAACGAGCCTAATAATAATAACAATAATAACAATCATCACAATCATCATCATCATAACAATGATCACAATTTTCGACCAACGGTCGTCCATTCCAGGCCCACATCGTCTTTCGACCCTTCCAACACTAACAACGATTTCGATTATAATTACAGTAATAAAAAAGGTTCTTAACAAATTTTTCATGGTATATCTTAATTTACGCTTCACACATTTTTTTAGTTAGTCGCTTATCCCGTTGTTTTTCTTTTAAATCTGTTTTTTTTATTATTTATTGCACTTATACATTTACACTTGAACATTAATGGAACACTGGAAAATAGTCAAAAAGTTTTTCGAGTAAACTTTAATAACAGCTATTTTTACGTACTATGTAAGACCATCAAATAAGTAATTTATATTAATTTCCTTAAAGAAAGAATTTCAACATTATTAAGATGGAAAAACCTTTCAAATAAATTCCAAACTTTTAACTTTATAGTTTCATTGAAATTTTAAGTGATAATTTATGTTATTTGTAAGGATAATAAGGTATGACAAACGAACAAATAATTTGAAATGTAAAATAATTTCATTTGTAATTCGGCTTTTTAGTTTTATAAAAAATTTTTTACATGAAGTCATTTAAGATCCTGATTTAATTTTTCTGGTCAAATTTTCGCAACCATTAGTTGAACATACTTTTTCATAATAAAATCATCTTTTTCCATTACAATAAATTACAAAGTTTCATTGGTAGTAAAGCCTTCAAATTTTAATATTTTTTTAAAAATTACTAAGCTTATTTTATATTAGTGTGGTACATATACCATATGAGACCAAATGCGAAAAGCTTCACAGGCATTTTTAGTTCATAAATCTCAATTATTTTAGAAAAATTTCAAATATGAATATTTTTCTTGTGAATATTTTCGAGAACATTTTGACATAAGATCAATATATATTATTTTATGGTTTCGGTTTGATTGACATAATTCATAGCAAAAGCTTAAAATCTTCCAATTTTTCAAGCACAATAGAATGGGAAATGATTTGTTTCCTTTTGAAGCTTTTATCATCATATTTTTTTCTCAATCGAAAGAGACAAACCATTTTATTTCATTTCATCACAAGAATATTTTAAATTTGCATTAAGGCACGTATTGGAGAACTCTTCAAGTTATCTACGACTTTAAATCATTTCCTATCTCATTTTCATTTTCATTTTTGTTTAAATTGAAAATAAAATTATAAATTATTTTATTTATAGTTTTAGTTTTTTTTTCCAATTTTTTTTTGATTTTAATTTGAAATGGGGTTACAATAATAACGAAATTATAAAAACATTAGCACTATCGTACATACAAAATGTAGGTATATGTTTATTATTCTTTTATATAGGCAAGTACAAATCTTCCTTGCACTAATTGTTGCCTATACACAAATAAAACACTAAACAAAAGTAAGAGCATGCTACTAAAATTTTACAATTAAAAATTTGGAAAACTAACCATTAAATAAAATTCTTTCTTGATGTCCCACTTTTACAAATCATCCCTTAACATTTTTTATAGGTTTATTCTTTCGACTATTACTGTTAAATATTTGTTCTTTTTAGATTTAAAACGAAAGTTCACTTATTATGTATTTCTTTCCTTTTTTTTAGTTAGAAAATTAAGTTTTAATAATTTATTATATGCTCAACTGTAGTACCATTGGTAAATAGAAGCACAACTGGCTGGCTGGTGGCTGATATTTCATACTTATTTTTAAATAAATTATTATTCACCAGCTACACAATCTTAAAATTAATGCTGCAATTTTGGCTTCAGGTTGTGGGGAATTGTATACAAGGAGCAATCGGATTGTGGGCGGTCACAGCACAGGATGGGGTTCGCATCCCTGGCAAGCAGCATTGATCAAAACAGGATTCCTTAGTCGCAAATTGTCGTGTGGCGGCGCCCTACTGAACGATCGCTGGGTTGTCACAGCCGCACATTGTGTCGCAACGTAAAATAATTTATACTATACATTTATTAAACAAATGTCTCATTTTATGCTCAAGAAATTATCATTTATTTTTCTGTCTTTTAGCACCGCAAATAGCGCCATGAAAGTTCGACTGGGCGAATGGAACGTAAGAAATAATCAGGCGGAGGGTTCGTCTTCGTCATCTTCCACGAGTAACTCGGAAAGTGAACGTGCACCACATGAGGAATATGGGATTGAACGAAAGGAAGTTCATCCTGAATATTCTCCAACTGATTTTAAGAATGATGTGGCCTTAGTGAGACTTGATCGCACTGTTCGTTTCAAACAACATATCATTCCAGTCTGTCTTCCCAATCCACAAGTAAAACAAATCAAAATCTATTTTTAGGTAATTTTTAATTTTTTTTTTGTTTCTTATAAAAGATAAAGTTGGCTGGAAAAATGGCGACAGTAGCTGGTTGGGGTCGAACTCGCCATGGACAATCAACAGTGCCATCCGTATTGCAAGAAGTGGACGTAGAAGTAATTCCGAACGAAAGATGCCAACGCTGGTTCCGTGCAGCAGGTCGCCGCGAAACCATTCACGACGTCTTTCTTTGTGCTGGCTATAAAGAAGTAAGAATCCTTTTTATCCTCTTCCAAATACTTTCCAAAAGTTTTTCTTTAAATGATCCTAGCTAAACTAATTCTAAGCTAATACCACTTGGAGTATCAATTGGTTTTTAAGTAGAAAATCCCGTTTTTAAGCAATGTAGAATTTATTATATTTTTTTTTTTGTAAGATTAAGGGCTAGACATTAACTCTCCCCAAACAGATTTTCCAGAGATTCCAGGTTTTCCTTTCTAGATTCCGTGCTTTTATTAAGAACCGTGACACTAAGAACCGTAGCGTGATATTACAATGCTCGGTGCGAAATGATAAAATGGTATTGCTCCTCCCGTCTTACTACCATCTTTGAGATGTATTGGAAAATTACAGAACCATACAAAATTAAATGCATTAGAGCATTATGAACAAATGTTCTGAGGTTAAAATGGCATCTCTCTAATATTCGCCACTTATCGTGCGGTATCTTTCATTCAACATCAGGAAAACTGGATTACCAAATATTAAGAGTATATAAAATACTCGCACCTTGTTTAAAAAGTTCCTTAATTGAAAATACTGAACACAGAAATAGGGATTTTCATAAATTTTCAAAAAACTTTGTATGATTTTTTCAATCCTTTAATGCAATGGTTCTCAACCTCCAACCTATGGTCTGTGGATCCTTAAGGGTCCACCAAGCTGTTGTAAAGGGTCCGTGGTGGCTCTTAGTGGTAAGGTTTGCCATTCAATATATTTATCCTATCCTCTTACTTGTTTTAACTTTTAAGGAAAAAATCAAGCTTCCAACATTACACATTATTTTATTGTAGTGACTTAACAAGCACAAATATAATTTAAATTAAGTTAATTGGTTCTTAATTTAAACATTTTGAGTCCAGCCAAATGAGAAAATAATGAAAGACATTTTAACTTCTTTAATTTCTATTTTTTGGTTGGTCTTAAAGCTCTTCATGCCAAATACGCTTATAGGGGGAGTTTAAAGTATTAGTTATCTGCCCCAACTTTTTATTTAAAAAAAAAAATATTTTTTACCCACACCATATAGGATATCATTTTATAATTTTTTCATTAAAGGGTCCACATGATATGTCACTAGTTTTTAAGGGTTCACAATGATAAAAATTTTGAGAGCCACATCTTTATTGAAATAATCTGGAAATTTGAAATAAGACCTTAAACCTTAAAATTTTATGTAGATTCTTATTTATAAATTAAGAGTTCGAAAAAAATGAGTATTTAGAAATAGATCTTAAAAAATGCAATAAGCATTCACCCCTATTTTTGACCCTATTGGGGTGCGCGATTATGGCCTATTATTTTATGGTGAGCCATTGCATTTTATTTCTTCCACAAAACTTCTGTTCTAATGCTTAGATCAAAATAACATAGAAAGATCGTCTTACAGACAATTTTTACAAATCAACTGTTAACTTTTAGTTCGGAAGAAAATAACCGTTACATTTTATTTAGGGTGGTCGAGATTCATGTCAAGGTGATTCCGGAGGTCCATTAACGATGTCAGTCGAAGGCAAACGTACTTTGATCGGACTTGTATCCTGGGGAATTGGTTGTGGCCGGGAACATCTCCCTGGAGTTTATACCAACATTCAAAAATTCGTGCCTTGGATTTCAACAGTCATGGGAAAATAAACAAAAAAATTTTGCTTTAGTAAAAAAGATGTGAAAGTGACAAATTTCAACTTAAACGAAGAACAATTTAAAAAAAATATTCTTAAGATCTGCATACGTAAATGTGGAATGTTAAACGAAAGAAAGACTGATTTTTCATTACAATTTCAAGTCTAAAACTTTAATCTAGGAAAATTATTTATTTCAGGGATATGCAAACGATGAAAATTTTACCCCTGTATTTATAATTCTTGTTATTCATTAAAACAATTTTTGTATTGTATTTTGATTCGTTTCAACGCAAAGAAGAAATTTTCACTTACAATATTTATTTTTAAAATAACCAATATCCAATTTTATGTAATTACCAATAACTTTGATTTACAAAAAATTTTTATATATGCCTTGAATCAAAGTTAACATCGAAACGGCAGGGAAAATAATATTTTCAACGAGTTTTAATATTTATGTATGTATGTTTTATGTATATAATATATCTGTGACATTTAATGTAAGAAAAAATGTCCTTAATTTTAATTTTTCATTTCAACGTTTATTTTATAATCTTTTAACTTATAGTGTTATAAATAAGAAAGAAAAATAAATTATTAATAAATTTTATCTCTTACCTTTATTTGTGTTTTAAAAAAGATCCGACATTATTTGGGTTAATCATCTGAAACAATTATTAAAATTAATTATTTTGTTTATAAGGATTACCTACGTTTTATAAATCTCTACGTGTCGCCAGCAACATCACTTTAATTTCAAAAGTAATCATAATATGCCCATTGTGACGAAACAGACGTAATTAAAGTAAAAGATTACTCTAAATCATTGTCGTAATGTTCTACGAGAGTATAATTATTTGCGGGCAAACGAAGCTTTTATTAAAACTTCAAATTTAATCTTAAAGTTCGTTTAATTTAATCTCTCGCTAGACCTTAATCAGTTTTATAGTTGAACTGTCAAGAAAAAGCTTTTTAAATTTAATATTAGGTGTATACTTTAATTAATTTTTATTCAGGTGTAAAAATTAATTTAAACAACTTATCGTTTTATGTTTAACATACATGATAAAAAGATATCTAAATGCTCGGAAAACATTTCTATGAAAATATACTTCAGGATTGGATTTTTCGTTATTTTTTGTTGTTTTTACATTTTTTTTTTCATTTTTAACTAATTTTCATCGCCTGATCCTGTTGACACTGTTACCAAGTTCACCTACTTTTTGTCACCCTAAAATTTGTACAACGCAAGACTGCAGTCTTCCTATTTACCTCCCAGAATATGCTTTAACACTTATTAAATATATGGTTACATATTTTTTATGAAAAACAAAATCTGTTTTTTTTTTTTGGTGTAAATGGCATTCTTTTTTTATAAAAGTTTTTCAAAAATAAATTAATTAAATTTGCATAGTACATAAGTGGGGTCCAATGCAAGATATATGACCATCAAAAAGTTTTTGTATCATTCAAAAATTACAAAATCTTAATTTCCTCCTTCTTCCTTAATTTACCAAAAAAATTAAAAAGACATAATGACACAATTGAAAGTTTTTCAGGTTTTGGTAAAAATCCATTTAAAATAGTTCATGAATTCTGGAAAATTAAAGAAGATTGCATGTGATCAATTTTGATTAAAATTTACATATTATATTGATGGATGTCCCATACATTACACATTATAGTTTATATTATATTTGACCATTTTAAAATAAAATTATTTTTAATAATAATGACAACGTGTAGAAGGATAATAAAACCACAACAGAGAAAGCATTTAACAAACTGTTTACAGAACCAGATGAGTCGAACTTTGAAGGATTTTAATTTTTATAGAAATGATTTTATAATAAAATCAATTTTGACAATTTTTAAATTTACAAACTATATTGATGAAAATGTAGCTTGTAGTTTTAAAAAAAATGTGTACCACTTTGTTTACGCTGGCCTATTATTTTTTGGGGTCGGCTTACGACCGGGTTACACACTTTTCATACTATTCTATTCCAAAAGAGGTAGGTGGGTTTATGAACGAACGGGCTATAGAACGAGTAAGTATATATATATGTATACGGTAAGATATAATATATTACATGGGAAATTGCAAAAGTAATTATTGGTTAATTAATATTTTAATATGGCTACCATGTGTAAAAAGAAATGTAATTTTTTCGTCGTTACGTTTTGTGATTTATATTTTATAATCTGCAATTTTCTCTAAAATATATTTTATCTTCGATAGAGAAATAAATAAATAAAAAGGTAAAGAGTAATTGTAAATTTAAAAAAGAAACTTCTTTTCGAATCAAACAAAAATAAATTTTCTTTAACTAAAAAATTTAAGTGAAAATCTAAAATATTGAAGTGACGCCTATTTTAAAATTATAATTTGCCAGTATCTCTGTTTGAAAATATTTTTTTTTATATTTGTAAATATTCTTCTCTATCTTTTCAAATATAGAAATTAGATTGTAAATATTTTTTTTAGAAATAAATAGAATTTCTTGATATAAAATAAATATTAAATTATAATGAATATTTGTAAAGTCTCTAAAAAAATGAGGAATACTAAACAAACAAAGAGATTGATCTATTTCCCAAAAATTCACAAAAAAAAACATTCAATTGATGTTTCTTTAGTTATCATATTTCATGATATAACATTTATAAACTGTGGAAGTAATAATTAATTTTTATGCATTGTTAACAAGTGTTTTGTTCTATCTAATATTTTATGGTTGTTTGCAAAAGTTATCCTTTAATTTAAAAATATAATGAGAGCTAAATTTAAATTTTCATATGTAGTTTCTACGTGCGTATAGGTATACTATAAATAAACTTTTAAAAGTTGTAAAATATACCCATAAATTGAAGTTTATAACAACGCAATGGTGCTGCAGTATGTTTTGTTACCAATATAAATATTTTAAAAAAATATAGGTCATGTTATAACGTTATTTAAAAAAAAAATTATGATCTCTAAACCAAACTGCATCAAACGATATATACCTATATGATATATTTAATAACTAATAGCGGGCATTTTTTCAGTTTTTTTTTTTTTTTTTTTAATAACAGATAGGTATATAAATAATAAATTAATTTTACGGATATATAAGGTGCCTTTGTATTTATTAATATCTATTATCCATCATAACCTTCAGCAGACTATAAATTAATTAATAATGGAGTAAATATTAAAAGGAAAACTATAAATGCAAAGTAATGGCAGCCGTTGATCTACGCTCAATGCCCCAATGATACGAAGTTCGATCCCCGTCAGATTCGAGATATTATAAGACTCATGACCTATGTCCTGTATGTACCTATATTATATTTTAAGAGAGTTGTGATAAGACCTTAGATGTAAAGGTGACTTAAAAAACAAACAAAAAATGAATGTTGTCCTTACTAATATTATAAATGCGAAAGTTTGTAAAAATGGATGTATGGATGTTTGCTGCTCTTTCACTCAAAAAGTACTGAATAGATCTGGATGAAATTTGGCATAGATATAGTTTAGATATATTAAAATCCGGTGTAACATATAGTATACTTTTTATCCAGAAAAAATGTACGGTTCCCGTGGGATAGATATTTTTTGTTTTTTACAGAGAAAAAGATAAACTTCCTTTTTTACAATGTGGTTGTTTAAGGGTCAGAGAATGATATAAGTTACTTCTTATACCGGAATAATGAACGGCTACCATGGGATAGTAAAACAAATATGTATTCTGTAGGAACCGAGTATTTAAAAGCAGTTTCGTTAAAGTTCACGAAATAGAGTCTTAACTCATTTTCCTTAGAAAGACTTGATCTAATTTTTACTCAGGAGAGATGTATTATTCCCGTGGGATAGATATGTTTTTGTTTATCTCAGAGTTAAAGATTGATATGTATTTTGCAATGTGGTTGTTTGGGGGGAGAATGATATAGCTTATTTTTAAGGCTAGAATAATACATGGTTCATGAGATGGTAAAACAATTATATCATACAGGAACCGTACATTTAAAAAGTTTTGATTAAGTTAGTGAAATAGAATTTTAACGCATTTCCCTCAAGAAGGCCTGACCAATTTTACACAATAACGAAAGAAATCTCTACAAAGTTGAAATTAAAAAATTGACAATTTTCACTGGAAAATAAATATGAATTTCAATTTAACGCCCGATAACATTAATAATGACATTTTTTTCAATATTTGAATTTTTTCATTGTTCATTGTCGAAGTATTAATTAGAAATAAACGTATTAAAATAATAAACTAAAAACTTTAAATAATGAAGAATATTAAGTATGGAGTTGTTTCTTTTATTTTCTCTTCAAGACCTCTGACATTAAGGTAGGTAATGCTTTGGGTAAAAATTAATAATAGCAAAAATGACTAATACCTAATACAAAGTTTGCCGTGAAATAAAGATAAGTAGTATATTAAGGGCGACGGAAACCTACAAAAATTGGGAACCAGTGGTATAACGATTTGTTAGTTTTGTTCAGGTTTAGATATTTTGTAATTTCTTATGTCAATTCAAATGAGAATATGTGCTCTATACATTTTACATTTCTTTAAAAATAAATAATATGTCATTTATAAAGTTTTCTTTAATATTAATTTGTATAACACCACGTTAAAACTTACGTCAGAGCTTTTAATTCTAGCCCCAAACAGGGGTAAGAATTAAAAAACAACTTTTTTGAGAAAAAAATTTCTATTTAGGACATCATTATTTTATATTTGATTTTGTTAACTAATATTATAATACCTAAATATTTAAGACATCATGTGACGTAAAAATCAGGTCTATAAATGTTGAAAATGATGTCTAATGTGAAAAATTTCGGAGGTACAAATAAAAATGCAGTTGTTTATTAATTGTGGGCCCAGTCTCCTCTACTTAACGTTATAAATCCTTAACTTAAAGTAAGTGAAGAGCCAATCAAGAGATGTAGATGAAAACTAACAATTTATTTTTAAAATGATTACTTTTTTAAATTTTGTAATAATTTATTTCTCATAAAATCACAAATAAGTTTCTTTGAAATTTAATTTTGTATAATATAATTACAATTTGATATTAACCATTAAACGTTTCATTATAATTAAATGCTAGTTATACTGAAGATGGTACATATTATATATTAGTAAATTGGGTAAACTAAAAACTCTTAAACGATAATATAATATTCAACTTAAATACAATTAAATACGTTTTGGAGTTTGATTATTATTTTAAGCATAGATACGTTTTAGCGTTTAAAAGCTCTGTATATGTAATTTACATTTTCCTCTAAGCACTTTATATAATAGACGTTCATGATTCTCAATCATTCCAGTTATATGAATTTCGTAAGTTTTAGTCACATGAAGGAAAATAGTCCCAAAGGAAATATCTATGTGGAGATTGGATTCAACGGTTATTATTTATCTCTGAACGGATCAATCACATTGAAAACAGCTACATTGAGTAACATCTATTTGAAACCACTTTTGTAATTAAACTTTTCCAATAACAACGCATATGTCTCGTTGTTTTTTTAACTATAATTTAAAGATATCTCAGCTATGTTTTACAATTTTTTTTCCAAACTATTTTAAGTATTCTTTAAAAACGTCCCCAAGAAAATCAATCATGCATTTAAAAATATATTAATATAAATACTTTATGCTGTTTTATATTTACTAATACGTAGATTAAATTTCTATAATCTTTAAAGACTACCTTAATAAATTTTAGATAGTTACTTAATATTTTTATTGCTATAAATTTAATTTATTAAATTAATTATAATAAATTATTTAATAATAAATTATTAAATTTAATAAATTTTTAGTAAAAACAGAAAACACAACAATGATATCACAAACTTGTTTTTAAACTATAATGAGATATAAAATTGTAATACATATGTACCTGATCTTTGAAATTTTCAACTAAAATTAAACTTAAAAATTTTCTTTGAAATAATTGCAAAAATGTATAAAATTCGAATCTTATGGTAATAAAGACCTTTATTGATCTATGGGATCAATAGGAATGTATACATTTGTTTATTTTATCGTTTGGCAAAATATTTTTAATCTTGATTTGTTTTTTAATTATCGATTTTTGATACTTAACCAAAGACATACATAGTAGAAATATTTAAAAAATGTGTGTGCTTGTGGACCACACACAAGAAGTATAACTTCTTTCGCTATCTATGTCTCAGTGTGTATGTAGCATAGGTTTTGACAAATTAATCAATATTTTATATATTTTTTTATTTTAATTACTTTACTAGATTGTAAAATTGAAACAATATATATATATATATATATATATATATATATATATATATATATAGGCTTATGATAAGAACAAAGGGCAATGAGAGAAAGAAAAGTACGGGCTTTCTTGCTCCTGCAGTGCATCCAGATCTATGTAAGCTCTCGACTTTAGAGGTTAAACGCAATGTAAGAGTGGGGACACTCGAGGATCCGCACAAAAGGGAATAGGAGAATAGGCCTGCACTGTGTATTATATATACAAAGTTAACACTCTCTCTCTCCTTCTATACCAACGTATATCTCCCCTCTCACTTTCACGATCACACTTTTCGTAACGCTTCTGTAACACATTCACCAGTTTATTCCCCAAGTCCAGCGAGCGTAAAGAAGTTATACTTCAAAAAATCTCTGATACTTACTGAATTCTTAAAAGTATTATGACAAATGTTAAAAACTTGGTCAGTATTTTTCAGCTAGTTGAAATGTTGAGGATTATTCTAGCCAAACAACATATTCACATACTTCAATAGAATAATTTCTGTTTTCTATAGAATACTATATCTCAGGGTGTTCACGAAAAGCTTAGTATCTATTTCCACTTTTCACTGAGTTCGCTTTGAAATTTGTTATAATGCAGTAGCCTCCAAATTGTTATAATATTTACTTGAATAATCAAGAGATTTCGTGTTTGGGCTACGTTTGTGGGGAAATTTAAAGTTTGGTTTTTAAAATTTTACTATGAGGCTAATTTGAAGTATATTTAAATTGTTTTCTAAGCTTCTGATTGATTCTAATCAGAAGGAATAATAGAGATTATTATTTTAATAATATTATTAATTATTATTAGTACTTTAACCCAGAGATTCCTTACCGATCTATAAAGGATGGTACGAGTACACCAATAAGTAAAACGTAGGCCTTTAAAGTTTGAGTGAGATTGTGTATAATGGATGTTGAAGTTCACTTCTATTTTACTAGGTTTGTCCTAATCAACATGTTTTGGTAGTGCACCAAAGCGTGTAAAAGTACCGAAAAGGATGGGTTGAAATTACTTTGTGCGCCAGTCTACCATCAGATTGGGCGTTGGTTCGATCTAAACGATGCTACACCAAAAATTAAAATTGGTTACCACGTGTTTAGATCCGACTATCATAGAGTGATAAGTTCGCTTGAGTTACAAACTTACCCGCTCAAGGGGCCAACTACATAACGCGTTTTTCGTACTTTTAGATCCCATCCCGTCATCTCTTTTAACCGGGCATAGAATTAGAGCATACCCCTCCTCCTTGGTAGAGGAGGTGGGGTTACGTGGTTTATGGATAGCCCCCAAGACACGTGCATAAGCACGACCAGGTTCAGTGGAACGGCATTTAGACGTTTGTACACGGAAATGTTCGGAAATGGTCGGCCTGTATGTCGATTTGACGAACCTTAAATTACACTTTTTTATGGAGGTCTTAAGAAAACGTACTTAACTGGATTGTCGATTAAAATACCTGCTCCTGTTACGTCACACAATATTTCGTCTTCAAAATGAGATTTCTTAAGGTACTAAGTAAGTAATGTTTTAATAACAAAAACACTAAAAATTTGAGCACTGGAAGAAGTTTCAATTTTGAGACGAAACATTGTCGATACACTAGTAGAGGATATGTGGCGACTGGAAATTCCGATTTTGCAGTTATTGTCTCTCGCAAGTGTCCTTACGGAAATCTACTATAACCTTTAAGCAATTCTATTTTGTTCTTGGCCAGTTCTGGCCTATGTAATTTGTATATAATATATATGTAAATAAACGTGGGTATCCACCCCCACCATTACAGGTTTTTTAATTAACGATCCAATAGTCCACTCTTTACGAGTTCCAGAAAAAAAAAATTGTGAATATTTAACAAATTTTTGCATATAATAACATTGGGGAGAGCCCATCAGATACTGATATACAGTAGCTGTACAAAAGTAAACAATAATCATTTTATATCTGATGTACTCGTAAATAGTAAAGTATGATACTAAAACATGAAATATCATTAAGTATGGAAATAAAAATAATACGACAGTTCCAATAAAATACTCCTTTATGTTATAATACTATACATACGTTTTCTTTTATTTTTACTCAAAGAAAAATCGTGTGACACAAAAGAACTATTTTAAAAAATACACGGGAATGATACTCTCAGTCTCTTATTAAAAGTAAGAATCTAGTGTTGCTTATTGATAAGCTTTCTTTCAATTATTTAACTAATTTAAAAGTAAACACTAGGTAAAAACAGGTTTAACGTAATCTTTTTAAAAATAAGCGAACTTTTTATGAATGGACATCCCTTAGACATAAAATTGATTGTCTTTTTGTCGTAAGTCGTAACTCGTAATAACATTACCTATACATATACTGTTACTTTTTATTCGTGAAAATAGGTAGAGTAATCAATATAAGGCCAACCCATTAAGTTACAAACCACCTGAGACTAAGAATTTTCAAACTTTTTTCTTCCAAATAAATTTAGTTATTTTAGCAAAATATATTATATATTTTTTTTATTAAGAATTAAGCTAATGTAAAAAAGCTCTCCAAGTATTTTTGATAAATGAATTAGAAATTTCACTAACACTTGTTGTTATAGGCAATGTATTGATGGCTTTGTAATGCGGATAAGCGTTTAATTTATATTTTTATTAATTGCGAAAACCGGTGAATTCATTATGAAGTTAGAAAAAGAAAGGTAGAAAGAAGAAGGTTGCATCATCCCCTCTTCTAACCACTGATTTTTCTCTTCACATCCACACACCCACAGTAAAGGCAGTAAAGTAACGGCATCATCCCCTTCTTTAGCGAGCTTCGCAGTTTAGTACAGGTGTATGGAAAGGAGTTCTCGGCCATGGCTTCGACTAAAGAGATACTGAAGAACGACAAAATTTTTCTTTCTTCTTCTTCATAGTCATTGCTTTCTTTATCTTCTCAATACACACACACACACATACGATAGACAGACAGACAGATGGACAGACAGACAAACAAACAGACTAACACACACTCACACAACCTCAAGTTCATTGACACTCTCCCGATTAGTGGCTGAAAAGATGAATAAGAAGGAAGGTATAGGGCACTTAACAATAAATGTTTAGAGCAGTTTTGATTTAAACTTGTGACGATCTACATAGAGATCATCAGTAACGGTCAATTTTCAACAACCCTAAAACGCACTGCAACAATACGAAGGTCCAACAATCGCACAATTCAAATCAAAACTTACTAAACACAAAATGAACTAACAATGAATTACTGCTGTTAACATTGTGCGCGCGCTTATTTAAATTAATCCTTAAACTAATTACCTAATTAAACTAGTGATAAATGTGTTTAAAATCCTTTTAATTTTTTTCTTTAAAAAAAATGAAAAAAGAAAAGCGATATTTATAACACGTAAAAAGAATACCGAATTAAATTGTCATTGTTGTTATGGTTTGTTTCTTGGATAAATTTAAATATTTAACGTTTCAACGAATTTTTAATTAAATTTAAATATGAATTTTTAAGCTTTTGTGTTGTTGAAATTGAATTATTTGTTACTCGTTTTTAATTAATTGTTTAATTTATAAGAATATTAAGAAAATCTTTGAGCAATAAACGGAAATATCTTCTAGTCTATTATTAAAGGTAAGATATTACAACAATTAAAATTTCATTTTCTACTAATTTCTTATTAAAACCAATTGAGTAGCTTTCATTATCAAAACAATAACCTTGATTGTGATAATGATTGTGATAATTGAAGGTTACAACAATGGTTCGTTGTTTTAACAATTGGAATAATCAAGTAAATGGCTTATATAAATTGTGGTTAGGTACCAATGTGTGTTGGGAAAATTGTTTATCAAGAATTTTTCTTATTATATTTTAATTATTTGCCTTGATAATATTAAAATACACACAAATGGAAATAATTATTTATCGCCTTGAAAATGGACCCGAGAACGATTAGAATCACAGAGGAAAAAATTGAATTTGGCGGTCAAAATGTAGAATCTTATTGTTTTTATTTCTCAATCGTAAATATGACGAAGAATTAAAAGTTTTAGTGGTAATGAAATAATAGTTGGTTGAATCATTTATCAACATGTAAAGGTGTACACTAACAATGCTGGTACATTTTTTTTTCAAATGAAATCAAATCGAACGAAAAAAAATGGAATTCCTTTTATGATATACCTACTATTGTTGTCATATGAAATTTAGGTCAGTAAATGTGTCTCTCTAACTGTTATTTCTATATTTAAAATGCGGGTTAAAATTTATCGGTGTGTGCCATTGTGGAAGGTTGACGTGCGTAGGAGAGTTCAACGACGAGGAAATACCAAAACGTGTCCTCATACACTGACTCGAACTTTTCACAAATACATATACAAATTTGCTCAGATTTACATACATATTTACTTATATATTCACACATTTAGCACATAAACTAAATCATCCAATTATATGCGGTTCTTATCGCAAAATTTACGTTAATACGTATGAAGCATTTTCTACGTAAATACTTATAACTGTAAGAACTACAACCGTAATGGAACATGATTTATTAAGCGAGAGTGATTTTGTATAGATAACAGTAAAATCGAAACATTTTAATACCTACTTTATTTTTATGGAAGAATAGTTGCTTTTAATAGCATATTTAAGTAAGTGAGACTAATTAGACAAAAAAATTTAAGTTCTCTTTAAACAAAAATTATATAACTGCTAAGTAAAAATATTAAAAGCATTAACAACTTTTGTAAAAAAAAGATTTGAAAAACTTATGAAATGCCAAAATTAAAAACTGTTATTAACAGTTATTATAAAACTCTTCAATGTACCTAAATAGATATTATAATGTGTCTATTATAGAATGAAATATGATCGCAAATGTTAGAGAAATAACTATAGATAAACTAAAGAAAAGAATTTTAAGGACTTACTTAAGGAATACACTAGAAAACTTTTCTAAAATCATCGAGAAAGTAAGACAGATTTTTTAAAATGTTTTTTCCGGGGCAGTCAGTAGCTATACATAGGATATTCACAACATTCAAAGTTCTTTATTACACTAATATGTGCTTTGTAATATCCTTTTCAACTTGATCGTTTTTGATAACTTGTCTTTATATTTTATATTTTGAATCCTGAGATAATTTGGTTTTTAGTCTCCTTTTTTTGTCGTATCCAATTCTGCATACATTTTCATGGTCTCTCAAACATAGCAGATAAGTAAGAAAAATTTAAGCATATACAAATATATATAATTAGTTTCTATTTCTTTATAACTATGCAAGTGAGAAACCTGGCTAAGTGGAAAACTTTAATGAGTGAGAAAAATAATTCAACCACTTGAGTTCTCGCTAGCTTAAGTTCCCCTAAAGCAGTGTTTCCCCAATTTTTTTGTTCCATGTCCCACCTAAGCTTTTAAAAATTTAATATGTCTCCTATGTTACATAATATATATGAATAATTTTTAATACTTAACTATTAAATAATGGACTCTACGTAGAAAACGCAAGGAATGAAAGAGAGTCCATAACAGAGGTTTACTAAGCCTGAGAGACGACTTAAGTCGGACTCCTACTTGTCTATTCAAGGCAAAAATTTGTGACTTGCCTATATTTGCCATGTAGTGGGAATGGTTTACTGGGCCATTATTTGTACAATTATTTGCTATTGGCGAAGTCGGTTGTCGGTAAAAATGCCGATAGTCAAAAGGATTTCAATTATTTGCGTATATGAAATATTAGCGTACTTGTCAAATACACGAGTATTGGAGGCGCTGAACTTGTAAATTGAGTTCGAATCTTGGTGTATTTGCCAAGTAAACAAATACTGGCGTACTTGCCAAATATACCTACTAGTAGTAGAAGTTCGACCTTAAGAATCACCATATTGTACAATTTACATTCTAGAAAAATTCATTTTTTCAATTGCCCCTTGAACAATCGAATTGCCACGTTGGCAAGTAAAGCTCTAAAGGGTGAACTGTAGTTTACATTTCTGTGATATAATTCAACAAAATTAAGTTTTATACACAAACTGCTCTAGTGTCCAAAAATGATGAAGATTGATTCTTCACATAACATTGTATTGATAAGGATCCGTTTATAATAAATTTTGTTTAGATATATGAGCTTATGCCTACTTATCTTAGCTTAGTTAGGGAAACTCATCTCTCATTAATTCTTTAATGTAATTATCTTCTTACCTATAAATTAAGTGAAACTCAATGAGCTTTTGTAAAATTTAAATAAATAAGACCTCCAATATAAAATTAAAGTTTTCGCTACTTTTTGATTAAAGCGTGAAGTTTTCTTTGATTTTTTTTTATTTCAAACTTAAAAATATTTAGATGTATATAATTTTTTGTTTGAGTTATATTTTATTTTGGTATTTATTCACTGAATATACACAATGTCATTAAAATGTTATGAACAATGTGTTATCTTTGGAGACAGATCGTTTAATTTAAGAATATGGTCTTGTCGTATGTTAACACAATCAGTTTAATATGCCAAAATATCCAAGTATAATATCGATTTACATAACACGTAGATACTGTCATCAAACTTTAGAAAAGTTTTAAAAAAAAAGTTTTCATCTGATTTGCTGTTACAACTTTTAAAAGTACTCACACGTACTTACATTTAGCATGAACAAATGTACTAACGATTTTCACTTTATTAATTTATTTAAGAGACCTTTAGTTATTTGTAGACTCCTTTTTTTATTTTCCACAAATAAACTTTAATTATACTGAAAAGTTTATTTGTGAAACAGAAATGAATAAAATCTGTAGTTCCTTAGTAAATTCACAAGTCTATTTTGACGTTATTTGAAATATTGCAATAAGTTCTACTGACACATTTAGAAATGGACTTCAGTTGTGGTTTCATATTCTGATTTTTGACGAATAAAAATGAATCAAGAATTCTCCTTGTGACAATTGGTTGAGGCTTGAATGGAGATTCAAAATCTACCATTAGCTCTTTTTTCGAAAAAAAAAAAAAATGTAGTTGAGTAATTTTACTAATGAGCCACTGAAATGATGCCGAGTTAGAATTAAGACTTTAGAGAATCAAATCAAATAAGTCATCTTTTAAAAACAGATTTTTGTGTTTTAAAGGCAATAGAACAATAAAATATTCATCAAGTAAATACCTAATATGAACGTTTATTCAACTATTTGGATGTGTTTGATGATAGGTACATTTAGAATGATTTTATGTTATATTTATATTTTCCTGACTCTTGGTTACCACACAAACAGAAGTTAGTTTTTATAGCAGAGTAGTAGACGGTTTTACATTTTTGAAACCATCTTTCCCATTGGGCACTCTGGGCACTTGCCTAGGATCTCACAATCGATAGGGGCCCCCTAGTTCTAGTCAGATCACCAAACGATAACCGATTTTAGTACTTCAGACATATTCGTTTCGAGTGTTTGACAAGTAAAATGCACTAAGAGAGAATATTTTGTCGCTGATGGTTATTGGGTACGACATGCTGAAAAATATAGATTTATAGGTTCAACAATCTAAGTTTCTGGGCTGTTCGAGAACACATGGTTTTGCCTATATTAGGACACACATTCATTCTATGGAGTTCATTCTATAAAGACAAGTGATTCAAAAAATAGGAATACGAGCGATTTGTAAAGTGATTAAAGTAAAGTGATTTTTGTGATGAATTGTTCATGTGTGAAACAAATAAAATAGCTAGTTTACTAAGCGTTTTGTAAAATTTCCATCAAACTAAAGAACCTTTGAGAAGAAGCTCAAAACTCAATACTCAATACAATACTCAATAGGTTTGAGAGTATCCCATTACAATACTTTCTTTGTCTATCATAACAAAATACTTGTAGAGCTATGTTAAGTCAAAGGAGCCCTACAATCCTAATGTGCCCAGAGTCTCCAATAGGTTAAAGACGGTCCTGCGCAACACCACTGAGAATCTGTTAACTTTTTTTTTTTTGACACAAATGTAACCATTGAGTTTTATTATAATATGTAAGCTCACGAAAACTTTAACATAGTAAGCAAAGCTCAGGTTTAAGTAGTTACCCACCTAAATAAATCTCTGTCTATAAAAAGAGAAATTACAAATTCATCTTTCTGTAAGAAGCAGAACAATTATCAAGAATTTCATAACAAATTTTTAACATATAAAATTCGTCAAGTATAAAGATTAACTCAATTAAATGTAGTAGATAAGAATTATTTTTATAACCTTTGTTTTCGATACTAAAATGAACGAACTATAAAACTAAAAACTAAATCTCCTTTACATCTGTATCTTTTATAATTGCAAAGTTATAATAAGAAAATCTTAAATTAATAATAAATAAATCTTAATTAATAATTTCAAAATAAGACTTAATGAAATGTAAAACTTTTAAGCTCTTCTTTAAGTCACTTAGATGTGAAATTTCGGAAAATCCTTTCTATAGTGGAAGATGTCTTTCTATAAGGAATCACATTGTCAAACTTCTTGCCGTTAGTGGTTTGGCCTCCATTTAGTCTATAAGTCGGCCACAATACTGTATTACCCAAATATAAAGAAAAAAATTGCTTTAAAGAGAACTTAGTTTTTTTTTTGGGTGTTTTAAGTCGCTGTAACATCTAAGGTATCAAGACTGTATAAGCAAAGAGAATTTCTGTTCTTCAATTTTTATCTTAAAGATTCAACGGGGATCGAGCCCAGTACCAATACTGATTGTTTTATTTGACGGTTACTTTTTTAACTAAATAACGGATTGAACTGAATTTGTTCTTGTTGTATAATCAAAGTTTATTTTGAATTAGTTTGTATAGTTGATATACCGGCTTTTGTAGGTACATGAAAGTAGGACAAAAAGCTTAATCTACGTTTACAAACAATTTGAAAAAGATATTTAATTGTAGCCTGTGGGCGTTGAAGGATTCCTGATTTTACAAATTATTCAAGCCACTCATTACGAAAAAGCGAAAGAAGTGAAGAATAATGAAAGTTGATCTTTTAAAACTGATTATCATTTTTATTCCGTGTATTTTCAAAATTAACATGCCGCGTCTTTATAATATTCCATATTTTGATTTCAATGTTTATTCTTTAGGTAATTTATACAGAGCTACTGAAATAATAATGATGATTCTACCATAAAAGAAATTGTTACAAGAAGCTTTACTTTATCTCACTCTAAAACATTTTAAAAAGCTTCTAAAACAAATATTTTGATATGGCGTTTTAACATTTTAAAGTAAGAGATATTATTCAATATGAGTAATTTTGTTATTACTTGATTTTCATTAGGAAAAAATCAAAAGACAAAAATTATAAGCAAAGAATGAAAAGCTTAGATGATTTTATTTTTTAGATGTCAGTATGAATAAAAAAATTTTAAAGAAAAGCTCAAAACTAAACGGGAATTTTTCATAACTATAGAATTGATAGTTATATTTACTTAATGTGAATTATTTTTCGAAATTCATATTATACAAATAGAATATAATGAACATACATTGCAAGCAAAAATAACGCTTCATTATAATGTGCATATCAATTTAAATAGAAATAAATTTAATACTACTTACTTAAAAAGTAATAAGTAGTTACGAGTAAAACATTTTTTACTTTTTCAACTAATGCTTTTAAAAAGATATTCAAAATATCTTTGAGAAAATTATGCTGGTTTCAAATATTTAAATACAATCTTCTAAACTTAAAGTATATATTTATGCAAACTGCAAATACTTCAGAGAACTTTTTTCAAAACGCATTATTACTCATAATTATTACTTTCCTATGCAGGTACATTTTTGTACTACTAGTTTGACTAAAAGTCTTCAACCCTTATTTTCTATAATATAATGCAAATGTTCAAAGATTTTTTGGTAGCTTTGTGTTCTTTTGACTTAATTATGTGAATTTTTCAAATAAACATGACTCAAAAACTTAAATAATAATCTGCTCAGGTTGTAAAAATAATGAGCAAGACCATAAAGCTGTCTCTTCCATTCAATACTAGAGGTAGGTAAAACTAATAATGATCTCTGCCAAAAATTTGAAACAGTTTTATGATCTATTTAGTGTTACAAGTTTGCCAATACTTCTTAAGTCATAATTTGCAAAAATATTTTTTTAATATTAACCCCCATATATTTATCGATTAACCATTAAAAGAAATATTTAATTAGAATTTCAAAGATACTCTTTATGTTATACTTAGGTAATAAGTATTTATAGATGTTGTAGATTTTATTCATATCGCACAGTATAAGATATAAATAAGTATAGTATAATAAAATAAAATAAAAGGTATAAGAAGTATCACGCGATTGTGTTCTTTATCGGAAGCCATTATAAAAATAATTGAAATATGAATTCTTCTGCTTGGGAAGAAATATGAACTTATGCTTTTTTACATAGGTTAAAGAAAATCATCGTTAAGAAATATTATTTCTTCGTTCGAACTATTACATATTTATCCTTATGAAAAGTCTTAAATTTTATAAATGACTGGAATATAGTAGAATCATTATGCTATTTGAATACTATACTACTATACTTAGTAAGCGATTAGGTACACGATCAATGTTTATGTCTAACGATTTTATCAAGTGTATCGATTTCAGTGTATGAGCGCGAACTTCGTATTATACTTAATTCAATTTCTACCATTAAATTTTTCTTGTTATACCTAGTAATTAGGTACTTGTATTATGATATGGGCTTTTTAAAATTTTTTTCAACTTATTCAAGATATTATCTTTGAAAGCATCTCATTAATTTTATACATGAAGTTCATATGCCTATTATATTACTTATTTGAAGAAAAACTTAATACAGGGTGGCGCAGGGTTGCAACATTTCCAAATAATGTACACTCCATTTTACTATGGCTTCAAGCGAGTGCGCTAGCTGCCTATACCTATACTAGATTTTATTTATTCATATTTTACAGCCTAACTCAGACTGTATAAAAATAAGCGAGCGTCTTTAACTATACATACGTTTATTTTTATGCATTTTCAAATTGTTAAATCGGGATTTTTAAAAACAACTCGGGTCTCGAGATTTTTCTGTTGATCTCGGGAATGTCCCACTCAATAGAGACGTCTGACATCCCTGTTTGTATCGGATGTAGCTTTAAGTGGGGAGACTCAAGGTATCTTAGGAAAGGTACGTACAGCGGGTTGCCACTTTTTTCCCTCTCCACTTTCTAATTTAATCATCTCTTCAGTGTCAATACCACAACAACAACAACAAAATTTTAAAGCCAATTGGTTTATTATTGGTTAAATCAGGGTAGATTTAAAATTAAATAGTTTACTTGTCAATAAAGTGCGCTGCGTAACAATGTAACTGTAACAAGGTTCCCACCAAATGTGTCAGAAAACTAAAAATATCACAAGAAATTTGAAGATTTTACGGTTGAGTGAATTGAGTTGGTATTGTTTCAGAAGTGATAGGTCAAATAAGCTCCCTATCCTTTAGCGTTGAGTGGCAACCCGCTGGGTACGTATCAGAAAATGTGATTGGCTTTCGTTAAAATAAACAGTGTACTGCATATACGTAAGAAATTTTATATAACTTATAAGCATTGATTATGAGATCTGATGTGGCTTATTTTTATTTGGACGGTTACGTTAACAAACGAAATTGTTGATTTTAGATAAATGGTAACCCAAGAAAATTGCACCGACAGCTTCTTCAGAGTAAAAAAGGATATCAACTTAACGTGCATTGTCCAAAGTTGAAATAACTGGGTCTAATTTATTTAAAAATAAAAGACGATTGACCGTAATAGTAAACTCTGAGTATTACATGGTTACATTATAAATTAGTTTCATCCTTTATGCAGAAAACGATGAAACGGACACCAACAAATCCAACTACCCAACCTCAGTCCCAAAATACAACATTTTTATGGGGTTACCCAAAGTTTAAGTTTGATGTAAATAAAGCAATGCACTAAGCATTTCCTAATAATGAATACATATAGCCGTGATATTATAATAAAAATGTTGAAAATACGATAGAATGCATTATTTGAATGGAAGCGATTTATCAGACACTGTTTCATAAGCCTATAACTTTTTTAATTTGTGCTAAAATTTGTCTACATTTACGACCATTTCTGTTATTTTTTCATCCTTCTTCCTTTAAATTAATAATTATTTAAATAAAAATCAGCTTCAAAGGTAATTATTTTATCTCTTCCATCACATATCATACATGCATGTAAATACATAATCGTAAAAAAAAAACTTTTTGATTCATATATAACGTTTTGTTATCTTCAACAGACATTTTAACTTTAAAAATTAATAATGAAAAACAAATTATTCCCTGTATCTTCGTTACTTCTTATAGAATTGCATATTAGAATTCATTAGTTTAATTTTTATAAATTCACTTTTTATAGATTGTATACAGGTTTTACACTTCAAACTAGACATTTTCCAAATCAAATTGCACACTTAACTCATAAGGTGTTTATCATACAAAGTATATAAGCTTAAGATTATTGATGATAGACTATGCATATCAATGGAATAATATAGCACGAAACGATTTCTTACAACGTGTTTTTATTTCAAATATTTTCTGCACACTTTTTCAAAATTTAATTGAAAAACTACTTCCCTAAAAGTATTAAGTCAATTATAAGTTTTTAGTATGACATAGTTTTATAATCAATTGCTTAGATATTCAAGCATCCTTTTTACGATGAAAATGCTTCTCACATTCTAGTATACATATAATGTATTTCAAGTAAAATATCTTTGTGAAAAATATATTTTAAAAGTGATACTTTTGTGGTACATGTCAAGGCTACGAAGATATTCTTAAAGGTATAAACGTAAATAAAATAATTAAACATTTATACTTTTAGTGGGTAATAATGATAGGAACCAATTAAATTTGGTATTAAACTTTTCACTTCAACTCGTGTATTGTAATAATTATTATAAAAGAAAAAAAATTAATTAATATAGTCATTGAATTTTATTATCTACGTCTTAATTTCTTATTTTTAAATATGAAAATATAATAAAAATATTTTTTTCTTGATAATCCTCAGGGATACGATATGTACGAGTACAATGTATATATCTACACCTCAACGATTGTTCCACTTACATTTGCAATTTATGTAAATTTTATGGTGACTCAATATTTTAATATTTACAAATTTTGGATTTTCTCAACTACCATTTATGTAGTCAATTATTAACATAAATTGCTTTTTAAAAGAAATTATAAGTTAGAAAAATGTGCGTAAAAGGAATAATCTATAATATTAGTAATCACTGTAGCATAAATTCAATCTGTGTATGGACAATTTATTTGCTTAACCATAAGAGTGAAATCTTCAAAAATCTAAATTCATAATCAGGAACGGAAATTCAAAGTAAAAATTTTAATTTTTTTTTAAATGAGAAAGTAAAGCGTCAAATTGATCAATATTGATTTATGGTAATTTTAGATCATTAAAATTCTGAATTGTGAGTAATTTTTCGGAAAAAAGATAAACTCGATAAGACTCTTTAAATCTTTTGTCTTATTTCTAAATACATAAACGGAAAATTATTGTATTAAGATAATAGATTCATGTCTTTATGTCAATGACCACCTAGTTTTAACCGAGTATTTTATTATCATAATTAATAATTTGAAAATTTTTTCTTAATTATTTTATTTATATGACAATCATAACCGAAATTGAATAATGACCATTTTGTTTGTTTAATCCAAATCAACTAAAAAGTATTTTTATATAGTAGGAAAGAAATTTTAAATTCAAGTTTATTTTTAATAAATTATAAAGTGAAAAGTTGAGCTTTTCCTTGCTATGGAAAACAGTAACCACAGACATGAAGAGTTTTACGTCTGCTATGACGTCAATGATGCTTCATAACATATTGATGAAAAATTAAATATTCAATATTTGGAAACTGTACGTAATTTGATATCAAGAGTTGTAAGCTTGATCTTCAAATTTTAATAACTAATTTTTTTTTAAATTTCCATATCAATTTTTATTAAGCCAATCGAATATCTGAACATTAAAAATATAAATAAAAAATTATAATATTATTTATTGATTAATATAGTTCGAGGGGCAATGGACCGGAATCTACAATGACTGCAACAAAAATATTAGGTCCCGACGTTTCACCATATATTATAGTTTCATCAGACTCCCTGATGCATGCTTAGCATTCTTGTTTTTGTAGCCTTGCATATACAAATAATACATATTTTTTTATTTAAAAAAAATTTGTGTAAAAAAATGTATAAAAACTTTCTAAAAATACATGCAAGGCATACAAAAAGACAAGAATGCTGAGCATGCGTCAGAGAGCCTTATGAGACTATAATATATGGCGAGACGTCGTAACCTGCACCTGATATTCTTGTTGCATTCATTGTAAATCCCGATCCATTGCACCCCTAACTATATTTATCGATACAAAATAACAAGGATCTGAAGAAATATTAATTAAATGAAATAACTACCTATTTTTTTCATTCACACAACTTTTTTTTTTCGTTATTAGCTCTAGGTAATAATAGTTAAGGGTTACCTAAAAAGTAAGGTTCTATCGACACGTTAAGTAGAAAATATTAAATTATTATAATCGTTGTAAAAAGAATTACAAAATGTTATTTTCCCCGCAAAATATTTGAAAACAATATTTCAAAATATAGAATATTAATTTAATATTAATCATTATATTAAAAATTTAAATTGAAAAATTAAATTGATTGTCTCGTCATTAATACCAATTAGAAAGAAGTTACAGTTTCAACATATCAATTCTACCTTTTCAATGGAATTCCAGTCAAATTATATTAAATTTAAATTGCGTTGAATTGTGATAAATCAATAATTCATAAGTGCCTTTATCTCTATAATACGTTTCATATAAAAACACAAATTGATTTTGTTGAACATTTTTGAAATTCATCGATGATTAATAGTTATTAAGTCAATCCTACAACTGGAATATGACTAAATCTCTTATTTTTTAAAAATAAATTCCATCGTTTCTGTTCCATTATTGTTTTTTGCGTCTGCTTAGACATTTTTTAACAGTTTTGTATTTTGTAAGACCAATTACTGACATTTAAGTTTGTTGCTCTCTATGGGGAATTTAAAATAAATAATTTAATGTAATTACGTTTAAGTTTAAGAAGAAATAGTATGAGAGATATAATAAGGAATTTTATAAAAACGAGAATGGAATTGTTCTCGTCTTTAGGCCATTGGAACGCAGATACTCGAAGCAGTTATGCTCTATAGTCTATACTCTATATTATATGGTAGGTATATACAAACAATTGGTTGGTAAGTAGTTTTGGTTTTAAAAAAAAGTATTTAAACGATTCAATTGTGAAATAAAATAAAACAAATTAATTAGTCTTTTTATGAGTTTGGTAAATATAATTAAAATTATGAGCTACTTAAGTTTATGGTCAGTTTTTTAGATGTATCACCGACAAAAGTACCTCAAATCCTCGAGCAATTAGTACCGAAAGCAATAAGTGACAGGTTTGGTTTGAAAACAAAATATTGACTTAACCATTTAAAAAAAATTAAGTAAGCTTAGTTTAAAAAACTAATTAAAACGAGATAAAATCTTGATAATTGTTTAAAAAATGCAAAACTTCATCCGGAAATAATTGAGATCTCTGAACTCAGTGTTATTTTTATATGCTTTTATATACGTTTTTTAATATAATAAAGTAAAAAGAAAAAATCTTAAGTCATCAACTAGTTAACAATTTTATTAGATTAATTACCCGAAATTCGTGTAACAAACGAGTTAGCTCAAAAAATTTTGTGCTGTTTGGAGTAACAGTTTTTTTCATACTTGAAGCACAAATTGTTTAATACCCACGAGTTCATTTTTAATTGAAAATTCAAAATAATGAATTCACAACATCTGAATTAATATGTACCTTAATATTTATGAATATCACGTAATAGTGCTAGCATGTTATTGAGTAACACTACAAATATAATAATGACACAATATACACCGTAAACCTGGGCTACTTTGTTCAGTTTTTGGAACGTTTTGTAATGTTTTTATTTTCGTACTTCTCTATGATGTTATAAAGAAAGTTTTGGATACCTATTTCTCAGAAAACGTTTGTCTTATGTGTTAAAATTAATTTATTAATGCAACATAGATATTTTATTAACTAAATATCTGATAAAGTTGCCTCAAAGAATGTGGCTACTTCAACTAAATTCACTTTAGTTTTTTGGCATACTCGACATAACAAAGTTGTGACAAAACCTGACTCTTAACCTATTTAGTGGTATGGTAACTAGATTACCATCCTATATAGCAGAGATCCTTGGGTTGAAACCTATTAGAACCCCAATATTTTTATCTTGGTGGATTTATCTATCGTTAAATGACAACTGTAGTAGAAGGTTCAATTGACATTCGATAACATAAAAACCTGATCCAAAATGGTATATTTTATTAATTTTAGTCTACGCTAAATTGCCTGTACAGTAACAAATGTTAAACGGTGGTTAAGAAAGTGCCAAAAAGAGACTTTACGGTATCCATACTTTTAGTACAAACTCAAAATCTTTTTTAGTCCGACTATGTATTATAGTAAGTACCAACTTTTAACTTCAAAATTAACTTTTAAGTCTGCGGCTTTTGATACTAAAATTAAAAAAAAAACGTAATATATCAAACTACCGTTTTGCAGGGCTCACATATTTTTAGAAATAATGTTAATTCATGAAACTATAAGCAAATAAAAATAATTTTTACGACATTTTTATAAGAATTAAAGATTTTACATCAAACTTTTTCTGTTTTTACTTTTGAATACAAATTTTAATTTTTGGTACTCAGCCTACCGAATACCCAAAATAATTGAAATTAACAAAATCATATACTGGAACATATAAATTGTTTAAAAATATCAAATTAAATACTCTTTATAAAGTAATATAAAAATTAAAAACTTAAGAACATATAAGCAAAAGTTAAACCAAAAAGACACCTAATTGGTAACTATTTTGTCAAATAAGTATCTACTTAAGTATCTTCTATCGTTAATAGCTTATCAAAATAGATAAGTTAAAATTTTATTTTAAGACTGCACTTAATTTGTAAAAAATATTGTTTTTTTCATTGATACTACTAAAAAAATATTATCCTAGTTTGATCACAATTATTTCTAAGTTTTCTTTAATTAAACTTTAACTGAGCTTTCTTATCTAAGAGGCAATCATTGCTATGACTTTTAACGAGTCAATAGTAAGTGGAATTCACTTTCATCATACACTCGCTTTTGTTGAGTTTTCTTGAAGAATAAGAGAGTATATAAAGCATTGATCCACATATCTAGGTTTGTTTTCTTACCAAGCGTTGAAATCTTTTTTTCACTGTTTGCTTATTAAACGTTAATTAATTGTAATTGAAAATAAGAGCCATTTACCTTACATAACTGTAAACTTGAAATGAATCATTGAATTTGTATAAAAAGTGAATACCTTTATAAGAAATGCGATTTTTTTTTTTGATTGTGTGAAAAATTAAACAGTTTAGTCTCGTAGATGTTGTTATAATTGTCATTCGCACCAATGAGTGCACCTATTCTTCATTACCACCATCGTTGTCATGATTTGATGATGGTCTTCTTCTCGGCCAAAGAGAGGCCAACGGACGACTTCGGTCACTGACTCATTTTAAATGAGAAATAATAGTGAAAAGAGATTGAATTTACGAAGACACAATGTCATAAACACTAATCTGTAACATTCATACAAGTGAAATTAATTAAATTAAAAAAAGAATCTGGGAAAATAGTCGAATTCCACATTTTCCGCTTACGCGCTTTCAATGTCGATACTAACAAAATGAAGTTGTTATTAAAAAGATTTTTTTTAGATCGAAAAGTCGAGGAAAAAATTAACAATTTAATCTAGTAGTCAATGACCCTATGCTACTTGCTATAATTTTCATTATTCACACTGTGATCACATAGTAACGAAGAACTCGGTCTGACTTTGCAACGCAAGTTAAGGAAGTCGAGCAACTTTCAAACTTCCGTTCAACAACCTATAGACAGTGGCGGATTTAGGTTGATGCCACCCTAAGCCCTGTCCGATATATTGATCTTTTTCTATATAAAAATTATTTAAATATTATAATAATTTTTTTGGCATTTTAAAGTCGCAGCAATTCCTAGGGTTAGTACTATTAGCGACCAGTCAATCCAAAAACCAATGAAAAAATCTTGGATGTTCATTGAGATTTTATCCTAGGACTGCTGCGGTGCAGAACAACAATCTAATCATCATGCCACTGATTGGTTGAAATATTTACATTATTAAATATTATTTCAAAAACAATTTCAAATATCTAATGAATAACAAAATGGATACTTACAAATTAATCCTTTTACCTATTGCACTCAATTTTAAAATTTTTGTCATTCCTTAAAAATATGCCGCCTAGGCAACCTAAGCGGTCCAAGATCCAATATGAAATCTTTATTTTCTTACAAAAGTGATTGTAAAAATAATGCCTTATCGTATCATTAAAAAGTTAAATTATCAAATATTATAATATTTTAAATATCACTTTTGGATTACATATTTTTTCAAAAATAATTTCAAATATGTAGGTATAAGTTAACAATTGAAATTTAAAAAAAAAATTTTTTAGGCAGAATAAGGCCTAAATATAGGCCTCTTTGCAGTTTTGTAATCTCTAAGTTTTAGTTGCCCTTTAAATTATGCCGTCCTAAAGTTATACCGCGCGAGTTTCATAAATCTATAGGTATAAATCTATTACTGCCTACAAGAATTTTCTCTAACGATACCGAAAAATCGTTTGTTTGAAATTTGCTTGGCCTTCGTGCTATCGTCACCTTCATATAAATGTATTTACACACATTCGTAGAACCAACAGTGCGTAGCCCAAGATCACGACGACTCAATGATGACGTTTCTCCTTGGCCGTCATCAAAGTCTCTCAACTGCACACCATGAATATTGAAAAGTCTGCCATTGAGCCACAATTCGAAGAAAAATTTCCAAATAATTCACTTAAGGTCACTAAATTCGGAATACGGAAACGACGTAGCATCGTTAAAATGCAACCAAGTCGAAAGATTCTTCTCTAATTTCCTTCAATGACATAATCTCTGTAACCTTTTTTTATATTTTAAACAGTTTTATTCCAAGGATTTACAATCATAATATTTCATAATTGAAGTAAATGATTTGGCATTTTCCATTTTATAGTAGATTTTTACTTTATAATTATAGCAGTTAATGACTTGGGGCGCCATTGAGATAAATATATTTCTTTTTTTTGTTGCAGATGCTGCCAATTAATAGAATTTCAATAGTGATGACAATTTGTTGGATGGCGAGAGTGGTTATATCATCTCCTGTTTATAATTTGCATTCTTCTCCAATTTCAACGAGTTTAGGTAAATATCAACAAGAAGATCTCAAAGATCTCTGTAGAAACCTTTCGAAGAAATTTAAATATTTATTTTCTCAATTAAATGTAACTTGTATTATTCCTCGTTAGAAAAAACGTTAACAAAGCGCATTCCATAACTCTATAGTTATTTAAAAAAAATATGTTTAATGATTTTTGTATTAAAAGTACTAGAACTCAGTAGCTGATTTGTTTATGAAATTTAAGTGGGTTCCTTAAAATTGTCAATGTAATCATTTAATATCGCGTGTCTTGATAAGCTAACAATATCTAAAGCATATGGATTTGCACTTCTTATATCTAATCTGTATGGTTTATGGTTGGTCAGTTTCAACCTTTTTGGGTTTCTCGGGGAACGAGGCAACTGTATATGACATTTCTGGGAATTCCCGAAGCTCGAGGAAACTTAAAATAAAATCTATTTATTCCATTTTGTAAAATAAATTTACACAAAAAAAGATAATATAAAAATAGAAAAAATAGGCACATAGGTAAATAAAGATTTTGTTTTCATTTAAAAATATGAAGAACTTTTCGATGAGCTGTTTCTCAAGTTTGTCTCAAAAATTTTGGATTTGCAAAGGATTTTTCTTATTTTTTCCTTGATAGATTTAGGGATTTCCACTCCCATTTGCTACCGAAACCAGAGTAGTTTATTGTAATGTGATCTTCTGTTCTTTCTTATACATCTTTAAGTTTGCAAAGAAAGTCAGTACCTGCTTACAAGTTGCATTTGCTATCTAACTAGATTTCATGTCCACCTGTTTGTCTTTTCAAGACATTGTAATCTTCTTTCTTTCACTTCAAAGAAAACTTTAAACTAATCACAATTCTCAAGTTCATCAAATTCAAAATAAACATATAGTGATTAAGTAATTAAAACGAATAGTTAACTTCTAAGTTATTTAACCATGATTATCGATTATCAAGATTATTTCAAAAAATTCCCGTGAAATTTCAGAAAGTTCTAATAATTTTAATAAATTCAATATAAAAATTAAATCAACTCACCAGGAGCCATTTTCCTGTCTCTATAAGCACGAACTCTGTCGGCAATCTTTCTCTTACGGCGTAAAATTAATTCACCGTCGGATATTTTCGTACTATTCTCATTAGCTGTATCTTTGTCTATCATGATAAGTCAACAACAATATTTATATCAATATACTGATCAAAACACACAAATACCAATACAAATATGATTGACAATTAATGACAACTTATAATATACTAAAACAATGCTAAAACGTTGCGTTGTGATGGAAAGAAAAGTAGCCATTAGGCAATAACTCGCGCAACAACCCTGGTAAAACGACATGGTATATAGTTAACAAGCTTGCCAAGCCCTGCCGAACACTTGCCGATTCCCTTCCGAGAATGTAACACGCGACATGCTAAAGAAAGGCCAAAAAATTTGAGACAATGTATAAAAAGTTTCACTTAAATAGTTACTATCTTTTTATCAATCAATTGACATTAAAAGTGCTATAGCAAGCAGCCAGGAAGGGAAGTTCAGAGAAATTCATTTGTATAATATTTATTTTTACTGGACGTACAAAAGATGAAGTAAAATTAAAAAATGAAATATAAACGGCATATTATAGAATAATAATGTATATACAGTTGTGTGCGTTAATTAAATAATAAACTAATTATGTTATTTTTAAACTCTAAAACATAATTTGTGTAGAAAAAGGTCTACGACTTCATTACATTTGCATTTTTATTGCATTCACTTTATATTTGCATTGGCTCATTTTATTTACATCGACAACGTTTTCAAGTGAGCAACTCTCGAAGATCCAATTGTTCAAGACATTCCATTTCCATTTCCGTTCGGAGTTATCTCACAGAAACACGAAAATCGTTTCACAAATTCTACACCAATTTGATAAATTTAAACGCTAATACGATAACGCTGAAACAGCTACTTAACAAATATACTTAGATAATCTCACCACAAAATTTACGTTTAAGAATTTCATCATTCGTACATTTGAAGCAAGATTTATTTGAAAATATCGCTAATCATTTTGACCGTTATTCCGTTAATGGATTCCGTTAATTGAAAAAATTACTAACATTTAATATAATAAAACCACAACTCGATATTCAAGTAGCTAAAGTTGAGGTGTGAGATTTTGAGGAAGAAAGTTGTTGAGGCTTAGATTTTTTTTTTTTGAAAATTAATTCATCAGATGGTAACAATTGACTTGTTTCTTTGTGGTAAGATAGAGTTGAACGAATATGAATGTGTTGTGGGTAGATTTTGACACGAATATAATTTATATTAGTCACTTTTTAAAATGTGTGTCATTATGAATACAAGGACGTGGACTTTGGCCTAGAACTCGAAAAGGCGGTAATGTGCTGAGGACATTTTTAATCTTTTTCTTTAATTCTCTTTTAATTTCGAGATTTTATTTTCTTGTGATTCTCATCGGTTTGAAATACTGCGAGAAAAGCGAAGAGGTGCCTGAAATAGTACGTAGATATTTTCTCTTACGGCAGTTTTGTGTGTTCTCTCGAAGTCGTTTTATTCGTGACCATAAATTATTATACTACACATGCATTGAGAATGTGTTTGTCAGTGAGAGCATACAACCAATGCTGGTGGGTAAGAGGTGGGTTAACTGTAAATCGAAAATTACACTTCTTTACATTTTACGCTAAGCCTGAAACGAAAAAGTGAAACAGAATCGACGAGGAACGAAACGAAAGAGAGAAATAGTTGAGTTATCTAACGAACTGGCATTTTGAAATATTACACCATCGTTACACTACTTGACTTATGAGCTTGAACTTGAGCTTTTCCTGTAAAAAGATTAACCTGTAGGTTTCGCTTCGAAAATCACGATTGTTGCATTGACGCCGGCCGAAAAACGTATAAATGGCTGGTCCCCGTTTCGACGTCACGGTTTTTCTGGTCTTCTCACCTTCGTCTATATGTCTTTATTGTATATTATAACGGTGTTCGACATTCCAGCCGTCAGCTGACTCACAGAAGACGTCCTAAGAGCTGGTGACCCGTTACATTGGCCCAGTGTGATAGGACGTTTTCCTTCCTTCTCCAACAATTTGTCCGTGACACTCAAAATCAACAAAATTTTAATATTTTGTCACATATTCTCCAACTTCCTCCGCATCACTATAACAGGACTTCGTTGCCTCTCTAATGAGCATCTAGAGATGATCTTATCCACAACCAATTACCATTTTCAGAATTAATTAAAAATGATTTTATTGAGAGTTCACATTTCTTTTTAGGTACAATGGGCCGAAATATTCGACATCTGCCTTGTGTTTCGCTACGGACGGGAACACAGGGAATTTGTATGTTTGCAATTGATTGTCTGAAGGCCAATGGGACACATTTAGGAACGTGTATCGATCGATTCTATTTCGGATCTTGTTGTCGTATGCCGGAAAACAGTGATACACCGTCACTGGAAAGCACGTCGGGGCTCTTGGACAACACTATCGAGGAAATCGATAACGATGTTAAAATTAAACCAAGTATTGTAAGTAAAAGTTTTTTTTTTTCTAAATAAGATTTGATTTCATAAAGAAAAGTTTTGTATTGGAGCGAAATAAAATTAAAATCAAAGAAAAGACCGACTTTGTTTGTTCATTAAATATTCAAGAAGTTCCAAAAAAAATTATTAAAATATTTTTGAATTAATTAAGTAATTAGATCAAGCAAAAGTGGCACTTTTTGTTCCTTAGATTATATCATTTTACTGCCTATATTATGCGTTTTGAATGATTATGTTGATGATTATGTTACAAATTACAAGTCAATATACCATGATACCAATATTAAGCTAGAGTTTTCAAACTTAATTAAAATTTGGGTTCCTATGCACGGCAAATATAAAAGCTTCCATACCTTTTTATATAAAAAAGAAAATAAGAACTGATCAAAAAAATCACAAAAGTCTAATCCGAAATCCGAGTGGAATATGGGCGGATATCGAATGTGTATATTTCCAAGTTTTTCTGTTTCTGTAGCTGTACATATCAGAAAACTTTTTATAAAATGTCAAAAGTATTTTTTTACATAATGTTTATATAAAGATAATAAAATAAAATGTCCTCATTGTAGTTATAACTTAAATTTATAATTTCATTGTTGTTTAAAATCTATGTTGACTTTAATGAAGATTGACAAGAATATCGTAGGGCCCAAAGGAATTGAACAACATTTTCCAGTCGTAGATATCTGTCTACAAATGCAAATATAATCGTTCATTGAAGCACAATATTGTCATAAACTGCCGACTGCTCAAAACTTGTATCGTAACTATACGGTTTTATTTTCATCTGGAACAGGAATTTATACTAGTATTATAAAAAAAATAAAGGTTCATAAGTTTTTATACTGGTATGGTATGGTATGGTACACTAGAGGTATTCTCCGAAACTAAAATTATTATACTTACCCGATTTCAAAAATACCCTGAATACCCTTTTTTCAATAAAATTTGGAATAAAAGTGGGTTATTTATAAAAAAGGATAGCTATAAATGGAAATACGTGATCTTTGTTTCTTTCACAGAAGCATATGATATTAAGTATTAAGGAATTAATCTGATTTTTATATAATGTAAAAAAAGTTGTTTGCTTGAGTGTTTAGTGTTTATAATGTTAACAGTCGTGTAGATTGCCTTAGATGGGCCTTTATCAAAATTAATTGGAGGTCTTTTTAAGTATCTGCTTAAATTTATTGTACGCTCTAAGAATCTGAGTAAGGTTGGTAGAAAATATTTCCAAATTTTTCCTTTTACATTTTGGGACTTCTTTAGCCCAGGGGTTTCGTAACCGGAAACTTTGATATTGCTTATACGACGGTAGCTTCGTCACTATATTACTATCTCAGATAAATGTATGGCTCGTAAAGGATATTAATTAAAGAATTTCACAAGATTGCATTTGGCAATCCCAAGTAAATCAGGGGTGGGTTTGCTAATTTATTTATAAAGATAAAAAAAAAAAACCCACAAGCTCATCGTACATTACTAACAAGATAACCAAAATATGATTTCTACTTCATTGTTTTGCCATTAGGCAAATCAAATGGTATTTTGATCAGGAAGAAATAGTGAAGAGTTTATTTTTCGCTCATTCTATATACTTTTCAGGATTCTGAATTCGAATTTTATTTTTACTACTTCCCTAGGATATGATTTCATTAAGAAAATTACGAAAACGTAAAACATTTTGACTTATATAAACGTTATTAAATTTTTATAAAAACACATTGTAGGTACAAAAATTTTCTTAGTTAAGTTAATGGTTTAGTCACTAGAAATAAAGTTTGAAAATTTCAGAAAGTGACAAGGAAAATTTCAAAAAAGAGCTAGGTAAATATAAAAATAACTTCACATCTTGAAATCAAAACTAAAACTTTTTAATTAAAAAATAAAAGAATTAAATACGATAATTGTGATAAAATGCCTGGAATCAATTAGTAAAATTGCGAAAACAAATTTGTTAATTTTAATATCATTTACTTTAAAATGTCCACAATAATAATTGAAGTTGGCCAATTTCGTATTGGTTCTTAAAATTATTTAAATATATTCCAGTTTCCATATTTTTTTACGTGACCTACCCCAATAGGATCACATTCTATAATATTTGTATTGGAAATTTATTTAATGTACTTAATTTGAATATTTTTTGTTGTTCACAGAATTCAAATAAACCATTAGTTAGTTTACGTCCACCAAATGCACCGTTAACTACAACTACAAGTACAACGTCCAAACCTCCTAGTTCAACGATAAGCACGCGTCGATCAACAACGACTCCACGACCAACGACAACGCCAACAACAAGAACAACCAAACGACCAACTGCTACAACAACCCAAAATACAACAGTGACAAATAGTCGTCGCCCATCTACAACAACCTCACGTCCAGTAACCCCAACTGCATATCGCCAGCCTGCAACCACGACACCGCGTCCAGTCACTTCAACCCCTTATCGAAGAAAACCCACTGGAACATCGACCACAAGTCGAACTACAACTGAAAAATTCGTTACAGTTCAAACCGTACAAACGACAACTCCTCGAAAGCCCTCAGCATCCCCAGTTCGGTTAACCACCGTAAAACCAACTCTAACAACAGTTAAAACTAGTAACCGAACAACAACTCGACCTACAACGCGACCTACAACTCGACCCACAAATCGACCTGCAACTCAAAAACCTAGTTCAACCACTCGAAAACCCGGTCCCACAACAACACAAAGCACAAATAAAACAAAACCAACGAATCAAATCAAACAAAATGTGACAACAACAACGACAAATCCTTTTAAAATTTCCACATTCCAAAGTGTTGTAAGCGACACATTTAATGTTACAAAGTCGACAACAACGACTCGTCGTCCAATTTTAAAACCTCAAACGGCAAGTCATTCGAATTCTTCTACAACAACAATTCGACCGAAACCAAGTCAAAATTCAACGGTTGCAAAGCCTACATCGAAACCAAAACCAACTCAAAAACCTTTACGACCAAGTGAAGTGACGAAAAAGCCAATTAGACTACCATCCACAACGGTTGCGACAGTTGCCAATAAGACTAGCAAACCAACAACTCCAAAACCGACGGTTATTACAACCACTAAAAAACCAACGTCTCCCATATCAAAGCCCAGTAGTTCAGTTGCACCCACGAAAAAACCAAGTGAAAAACCTACAATTTCCACGACAACAACGACGACGACAGTGGCTTCAACAACGCCACTAGCTTCAACTCAATCAGTTTCGACTTTTGTTAACATTACAACGACAAATAAGCCGCCGGTGAGTCAACAAGAAAACGTTTCAACCAACGAAGTTATTTCATTGAATGAAGAGCAATCGTCGCCTCTTCCAGGACTCGTCACTTGGACGAGTCTTCTGGAACCTACAACGACGCCAGCATCTCTTGTTAACAATACATCATCAGTTGGAGGAGGTGAGTTCCAGTCGAATCTAATTGAAGATAATTTAACAGTTTGTAAGAAAACTTTTCTCGCAGCATAAAAAATGAAATTTTCCCACAATTGTAGTATGCTGAGAGTAAATCTTTTATCGTGCATGTCTAGACTGAGATTTATTCCATAAACAAGTTCGCGTTAATGCAACGTTATAAAGACGTGTAAATATATAATATGTAAGAACGGGCATAGAAATGTTGAGTATAAAAATAAAATGAAAAAAAAAATGTTAAGATGAGAAAATAAATCAAACAACGAGTTTACTTGCGAATAAAAAATTATTTATATTAAAGAATATTAAGAGCAAATACCTAACAATTAGGCTTCGAGATGCTTTGTTGTGATGTTGAGAAAAAGAAGAATACACACATGGCCAAGGCCGCAAAGTCGCTATTTTTCTCAAGATGAAGAATAACATGGATGAACGGAGAAGAATCACGCCAAGCTCATGGCAGCCGGATAGCCTTGCCCTCGTACATTGGTACGATCTTCATTACGAAATTCCCATACACAAAGATTTTATTTAAAAAAAAATAAATAAGACGAAATTTTTTCACTATCAATTCAATAAGTATTAGTTGGTGCATTGTGTATAATTATCCGCCATTTAAAAAAATGTGTTCAAATCATTATTTGCCATTGTTGTTAATGGCGAGATTGTTAGAGGTTCATCTTGTTGATTTTAAAACTTTTCCGAGCTTTTTGAGATAACAAACGGTCGTAGATTAGCAGGCCCGTACTTGGGTGTAAAATCAGCCCGAGCATTTTAAAAATATCTGCTCCTCACTTCTCACAAAAACACTACATATCATCGATAGTGTACCAACAAAAAAAATCTTATGGTGTTTACAAATTGATAGGATATAATAATTTTAATTTTACAATAATTTAAGCCCCAAAATGTGCGCTTTATATCAAGATTAAGTTTTGCTTCAGTAAATTTTTTCATTTTCTATTTAAATAGCATAGGATTTTTTTTTTATTTTTTAATTTTTATAACTTTGGAACAGTTCATTGTAACAATAATCTGAAAAAAGGTATTTAAAAGAATTTCCCGCTTTACGAAAAGGTCCTTAGAACAAAGTTGACAAATGTTAAAATAATGTAATTAGTGTTATTTTTGAAGTCTTATATCGTTAAAACGGTTGATTTAAGGATCTTTGTTCAGCATTTGTCTGCATTCAAGTTGAAACTTTTTTGTCCTCTTCCACGATTCTCAATATTTTAATTATTCTTCAGGTTGATAAGACCATATTTAAGATAAGGAAAACGTTAATTATTTTTCCCGAAAAACTCCTAATTACTTTTCCTCCTTTCTTGTAGTGGTTATAGCATGATATGGCTAATGTAAATATAATTTTCGGTCTACATTTTTATTTAGAGAAACTAATATAAAGAATTGGCAAATGGCAGAAATTATACACCGAGCTACCAAGCTAATAATAATATGTCGGGTTGTGATGTTTTAATTATTTTTCAGAGCCTGAAGATTGGACACCCATTACTCCTCCAGATGGATGGATTCTCTTACCAAGTGTCACTCCAATTGATCAACAAGTGGAAAATACAACGACTTCAAAACCAACAACTTCGATGTCGAACACAACAAAGGCTCCAACCGAGTCAACAATGCCACACCGACCCACCATTCCGGTCATGTTTCCAACAATAGCGACTCATAAGCCACCGATGGTTTTTCCCGGGTTAAACGTTTCTGTTACGCCGGAAAACACAACAATGCCCCCGGAGCTGAGTTTTGCAAATATGACCGAAACTAGTTCGAAGCAGCCTGAAATTCCCAATGACAATGACTTGGATTCGATGGCATCTATAAACATGTCGGATTATCGAAACGGTCAGTATTATTGATTTACTCTCATACCGAAATCCGCTCGTAGATTTTCAAGTAGGAATTGCGCTATTGTCTCTCAATGACACAAGGCCGTTGAGTTTTTGTCGGTTCTTGTCTGTTCACCGTGTTTCTGATATAATCGATCATTGTCCATTTTCCTTCCATTCTTAATCATATTTTTTATGAAATTTGTTTTTACCGCGTTTTAATGTAAATAGCTCCTAATAAGAGAGGATTAATATCTCGCAGCTGAAGCTAGCCAAAGCGATCGATTTTAATCTATCGATCAGTTAACGCTGTGGTTTGGCTTCTTCGTGTTTAAATCTCCTTTACATAGTTATAATAATATACATAAAATAATTGTGTAATACAGCCATCACGTTAAAAATTTATAATCGGGTTTAAACATATTTAGTTCTAACACAGTGTAAACTCAGTTCTTCTAAAACACCAACGTTCAACAGTTTAATTTTTAGTGTTCAAAGTTTTTCTTTTTAAAGTTCAACTTTAAAAGTTTTCGATACGATTTTCTAAAAAAATGTTTCTATTTGTTGTATATGCATATTAATATATTCAGGTTAAATTTATATCGTTTATTTCTTATGATATTGATTTTATTGATCAGATGCATTGATTCAGCATTTCAAATACCTTTGGTGAATGAAAGGTAAAAAAAATTTGTTCATTCAAATCATCGTATTTAATCAGCTATGAATTATTCAGTGTAAATTCTGGCTGATAGTTCTAGATTCTAGGTTTATTTGCCAACCATAGATAATTTACAAAAAAAAAATGTTATGAATTTGCGCTACCCTTAAATGTTTTCAAGTCATTAATAAATAATTTTTCAATAGAATATGAACATACAATAAAATCTCTTATGACATTTCTGATAGTACTAAGATGTTTTGCATCTACATTTAACATACCTAGAGCCCTATATGCATTACCTTATATCATTCCTTAATTTACATTTAACGATTTTGTCCTAAAATTGTCCTGCAAAACCGTAATCCCGAGTGACTAAAATCATAGAGCTTAAAATTTCAAACAAGTAAAAAAAATCCAATTAACTTTTTCACAAGATAACATTTCTGCTTATATATTTTAATGGAATTTAGAAGAATTAAGCTAAACTTAAATGTGAAATTTTAAATATGGGAATAGTTATAGTTTTACAAATGTTATCAAAATATTTTGATACATTGAAAAACGGTTAACATGAAATTGAAGAAAGTGAAGAAAGTTTTTGTGTTGAGAAATTTTGTGTTAAAGGAACAATTTTTTGAAGGCTATGATCTTACAAGAGCTCATGTAAGCTTTTGTGGCATTTTGCCTACACCAAAATATTATTTCGTGTTAACCAAATTTAATGTTAAGCATTTTCATGTTAAACGTTTTCTGCTGAATTTAAAATAGCTTGAATTCAATTGTTTATGATTTTCTCAGGAACTTGGAGCGGGAAAAAGAAACATCAAAATGTGGCAATGTCAAAATTTGCCGGACGAAGCTGGAAAAATAAACATACCAACGAAATGTTGCACATTTTGAAATAAGGTGTACATTTGAGTTTCTTTTCCTCGGTCCAAGTTCCCGAGAAAATCATTAATAGTACTGAATAGAAATGGATGTGACCTACATATTTAACATTAAATCTAATTTTTACAAAATTCTGTAGCAAATGTATGTTATTATTAGCATTTAAGAGTAGATACTTCAATATTCAACCCCTATAGCTCAATTTTTGAAATACTACTTTTCCCTAATACCTATAGTAGAAATATAATTTTGTCGAAAAAGTTTAGAACAATATTTTTCTTACTTGATTTTCAAGCTATTGGGTTGCACTGGTATTACGAATAACTACCAGAAAAGAAGTTCGATATTTTTTTAATTAGTTTTTTTACTAGAAGATTATCTTAATTTAATTTACTATATAAAATTATTTTACATACAACATTCAGTTTACGAGATATTTTCAGAAAAAAAATTAAAAATTAAAACAATTCCATTGGATTGTTTTATGGTAATTTTCCACAAAGCGTTCCGATATGGAGTGAATACTTTCTCTAAGCTCATAAGATAACTAATTGGCTCCATTCTCAATTTTTAATCATCTGAAGGGATTATAATAGAAGTAAAACTAACAGATTACCAAACAGCTGTTTTTGAGGGTAAATTATTAAAATTGATTTTTAAAAAAGTCCAAAATTCCAATTTTTAAACAGTCAAATATCATAAAATCTTATTTTCAAACTATTTAAATAATGCATAAGATCCTTATGTTAAGACTTTATCGAAATTAAAAATTTAATTTCATAGGTAAATAAAGAATACCCTTTATAAGCACTTTAGTATTAGGCATTTGATTTTTTTAAAAAATTGATTCCAATTCTTAACAAAAATGATTTTATTAGTGAGCTTTGAACATCGAAGCTAATGTAGCATATTTTCATATAGGTCTTAGCACTAAGGATTTACTGTTTGGCTCAATGTTTAAGTTTTTAAGCTTCTTGACTCAAATTTGGCTTAAAATCAAGTCAAACTCAAATATCAATATTATCATTATGTTAGCTCTTAGCCCTAAGGAGTCACTACTTGTCTTAATTTTTAGGATATGTGACTCCCTTTTCGAGCTTCTTGGCTTAAAACTAAGTCAAACTCAAATGTTAACATTTAAGTATCAAGTTAAACCATCATTGATTTTGCAAGTTTTTTTATTTCAAATTATTCCAAATTCAAAAAATAAGCCCAATTCACTACACAAATGCACAAAATGTGCAAATATTTTGCTATAATATTAAAAACTTAATATGATATGAATGTACAATATTTAACACCGTGGAATTACATTTAAAATATTTACAGTCAATTTCGTTAGAAGAATATTTAAACAAGAGGATTATTTCTGTAAGTCTTACACACCTAAAATTAACGATTATGATCCATTTTAACTAAAAAGATATTGTATACGTAATTGTTTCGAAAACTACCGTTAATCGTAACTATTTTACATTCTCGTTATTGTCCCTTAACATTAATAACGAGGCAAGGCACCTTTTTACCATATAATAAATCTAAAGTTATTACACCAACATCAAATTGTTTAAGATGTCACTCAAGGGTTGAAATAATATTTCAAACATGTTTTTTTGATTATTTTTAATAAATTGCTCTTCAACTTCTATCTTCACATGTCAGCATTCAATTTAATATATTTTGATTAAGTGCATTTGAAAACGTAGTGCAATTTGTAAAGTTGAACAAGCTTTTAAAATAATTATTTGAAATGATGTAGTATCTTCGTATTTAAAGTAGGTCATAACGACAAGAATAGATTAACTCAATTAAAATATTTCAGAGTCGTGATCGTGACAAAGAATAACAGGACTGTTGACTTACAATTAGATTCATAAAAAAGTTTATATATGAAGTAAAAATGTTAAATATCGTTTAGTCTTTTTAGTTTAGGGAAATAGCATACTTGAATAAATACTGAATGAACAATACTATGAATAGAAATTTACAATCACAAACAGGGTATCACTTACATTGTAACAACTCAATAAACTGCAAGATTTTTAGGTATAATAATAACTGATAGATTTATATATATATTTGAGTAGGTACATTTTACATATAAAAATATGTTTGTATAGATTTTATAAACATATATGAAATAAAATGAAATTTTTGCAGCGGTTCTATTTTTTTAAAACCAATACAATGAAACAGTGAAAAACAATGAACGGTTAACACGAATTGTACCCGAAGTATTGCTTCATAAAAAACGAATTTGTGGTCCAAAAGAAATATTAATTTTGAAGACTTCAGCAGCCTTTATTAAATCTTTTTTTTTAATAATAAATATTGTTCACAAATAGATTCTGAACTTAATTGTTTTAGTTATACTGTTAACTAACCATAAATGGATACACATATGTACTGTAAGTTATTTACTAATAAGAAACGATTAAACAATGTTCTTGTGTTTTGGAAAAATCTAAAAGTTAACATAAGTTTTTTCAAAATAGAATATTTCTTAAGTTAAGTAATTGCTCTTTATTTCATTATAATAGAGAGTGGATGAAATCTTAATTGAACTTTGTTGGAACCACAATATAGGCATGTCGAAAATGCAAAAATAAGTATCGACATATATCGTATTATCGACATGTATATATCGTATATATCGACATATATCGACATACTTTTGAAGATATCAATATTGATATGAAAATTATCATAAACAATTGATATATCGGTACGTTTTCAAAGAAAATATTCGCGCTGTAAATATTAATATATATTATCTTAATCATCTTATATTACGAGGCAATAGTAATTTTTTTTGTTTTTGAAGTCGCTTTAACATTTAAGGGTCAGTCCTACAGAACATTTCTGTAGGTCTTAAATCTAGGGATTCGAAGGAAGTCGAACCCAGCACCACTGACGCATGTAGCGGATAGACCAAATTGCTGTAACCCCTGCGCCACTAAGTGGGATTGAACTTTGTTTTTTGAACGGACTATAAGTAAAAAATAAAAACTTTTGTTTGACGATCTGAAAAAATATCGGTTTTTCTACCTTTTAGAATTTTATATCGGTAAATCAAATAATTAAATATTGTTCAAAAATATCGGTACATCAATCCTCCTCCCCCCTGCAGCCTTAAGCTTATTTACTAATGGCTCTCGCTGCGATAATGTATAGAGCTTCATCAGATACTGTTTTAGTAGCATTGTAGTCAACGCAATATATATTTCATATTTCATATTTTGCAACAATATATTTCTAACCGTGTGTGTTCGTGTTAAACGTTTTCCACTGTATATGATCTTTCCAAGTCTCAAAAATAATGTCACTATCAAAAACATTTTGACATTAACTTAAAGTATTTGCAGAATCATGTATTTATCTCAGATTATTTGTTTCTACAAAAACAAGTCTTAATTAATAAATAATTCGCGTTGAATATACTTTTATTACGACAACGCCTCGAATTCAAAAAATTCCTTGAACTTGGAATTGTAGGTAATTGCAAGATAAACAATTTTTTTGGATACTCATAACATTATACCAATTTTTCCATATACATATTTTCACTTTTAATTCATAAACTTTAATGTGAATTTGGAGGTTTAAATCAAAATTTTATGTTACATTTTTTGTTAAGTTTGAAAAACACTAAAAAATGTTGTGCCTTAAACAATGAAACTTATTTCACTTATTAAACCATTTTTGCTTTTTTTTAACATTAAAATTAAATAAAAACTAGGTTGGAATAAGAAAAGGAGACGATTTTTTATATATATTTATTTATAGTCACTTTAATATCTTGGTTATTAGCGACTAGATCTTTGGTCAATTATACAATTTAACAATAAGATAGTTCGTCATTCCATATTGTTCCCAGTAACAGTGGTGATTAGAATGGTTTCAAATGGATGATTTTTTTTGTTCTTGATAAAGTTTTGAGATAAATACGAACATATTTTTGTATCAACAGTAACTAAAGTTTTTTTTTTTAGTGATAACAAACTTTTTTTTTGAAATAGGTGTAACGTAACATTTTAATTTTTTTTAAATTTAATACTATAATAATTTTTACTGTCAAGCCTAAATAATATTCACTTAAATTTATATAATATTAAAATAATAATATAAAAAGTTTTCAATTTCTAGTTAAATATTTGATAACTTGAAGCTTTGCTTTTAACTATTTTTCTTAAGTAAAAAGTTTGAAAAATATTAAGGTTAACGACTTTGCATAAAATCCTCTTAAATTACTTTAGCATTTACTTGTCATACAGACGTAGTTAGTTACATAAATATGTCTAAATATTTTACAATTTATTAAAATTTTATACAACTACCTATTGAGAGTTTTATGCAGTTAAAAATGTCTATAAATTCGCTAGATTTATTTAGTATACGAAACTATTAAAGTAAGGGGAAGAAATGACGTGGTTTGCATGTAACATTTTTTATAGTTTCACACGACAAGTAACCAATTTTTTTTAGTATGGTATATTATTTTCTTGTCAGGCTTATAAATAAAACTATTATTTATTAACTGTGAAATAATTGAAAAATAAAGATTTTCGAGGTGAAGAAAAATTCGTGACAAAAGAAAATTCTTCCTACACCTGTTTTTAGCTAAACAACAAAGAAACCTTGTATATAATATTGAGCATATTTTCCTCATTGATACTAAAAAAAAAAATTTTAATATTTTTTTAAGGATTAACGTACACATTTATGAGTCGTATAAATAGCTGCTAATTCAATTTTTATATCGATGTAAAAGCGATTATTAAATTTCAAGTCTAAACGCCCATAAAATATAAAAAATTTAATTGAGTTTCAGCGTTAACGTCTTTTTAATTAAATAAATGCCCTGAAAATATGCTTCGTTTCATGAGTGCCGAGAGAAAAAAAATTAATATAATGCGACGAATGCACTTGCAAGAAGATGTACATAAAAGTACACGTAGATGTCAAGGTTAGGTTACGCAGCAATCGCCATCATTAACAGCACCATCCGGTTCTTAAGATTGGAAAACGAAGATTCTTCGTTTTTTTCCATCGAAAAGACATGACTTAAAATTTGCGTCGGTATCATCTTTCATATAAATAATTATAGCAGAATATGCCAATGAGAAAAATCGATAAGTAAATATATGAAATGATCGATTGTTTCGAGGATAAACAATTTTTTGTCGCGATTTTTTGCGGTCAATGATCCAAACGTGACTTTTTTTCTTTTCGAATTAAATTTTTTTGAAATTGATTTCAAAACCATAAATGTCCGTAAAATATTAAAAAATGTATTTTTATACATCTTTGGTGACCGTTACAAAAATGATAATTTAATGATTTCGGAACAGTTTCTCTTTAAAAAAGAAGCAGTAAATTATTTTTACTTTGATGAAAATAGAAGTTTGTAGCTTCTTACGTTACGGACTGGACGTGTAATTTATGATAATATAATAAAATTGTAGTGTCTTGTCTTCGCTTACAGTATCTTTTCTTGACGATAAAAAAGAAAATAAAATACTTTATTTAATAGAAAAGTTTCTGAGCCCGTAGTTAACAAACAGTTTGTTAAATAAAAAAAAATGTACTGTATATATAAAAATTTGTATGTGGTATAAGAAAAATAATGCAATCTTATTAACAACTATAATTTTCTCAAATTATCCTTAAATTTATTTTAAGAAATCAAAAAGCTCAATATTAAGTACCTGTTTGTTAAGTTAATCAGCTCTCTACAGTGATTCTATTTACTAAAATACACATAATAACTTTATTTTCTTCTTCAGAAGAAAAGTTAATTTAGTAAAAAAATAACTTATTAAATTTGATAAAATGTAATTGCTACGAGGAAAATGTGAAACGTGATTCGAATTGCGTTCAAAACAATGCGATATAGGAAACGGGAAAGAAAAACAAAAATAATCCTTGAGTTAAAAATACGCGGTGGATGAACAATAAATTTCAATAGTTTTCGAGTATATCACGTACAATGGAAAATCGAGCGAATATATGGAATGAGTAACTATTTTTATCGAAGCCTTATGAATTAAAAATGTGGTGGATTTGTTACAAAGAAAAGCCACAATTTCTTCTTTTTTTCAATCAAGCATTAGGTACATTGTGGTTTATAAGATTTATAATCGAGACGAAAAGGTTGAATTTGATTTTTTTATGTCCGTATTCCTTTTTTGTTTTCTTGGTAGAAAAGAAACTATTGGTTTTTGTGAATTCTTTAATCACAGACAGATTTATCTTATAAAATCATCTTTTCATGGTGGAAATTATATTTTCATTCAATTAAAATTTCAGTCAAAATAAATTATTTGTACTACTTCCTAGCATAGAATTATATCTAGAATAATTTTTAAAAATTCTAAAACCAAACCTCCAAAAAAATAATAGAATAAAATCTATTCAGTAGTTTTTCGGATTGATGGTAACATAGTTGGATTAGCTGTGTGTTTTTTGATTTAACTTTGTAGGATTATCTTTTATAATTTTTCATATTTTTTACTTAAAGATAGTTGGAAGTTAAAGTAAAATAAGAAGAAACAAACAAATATGCGCAGTAACACCTATTGGCGCAGTGGTTGGAGCAATTGCTCTCTCCGCTTCATGCGTCAAGTGGTACTGGGTTCGATCCCCGTTGTATCCTAGACTTAAAATGCAAGACCTAAGATATAATTGACCAACAGAAATTCTCTGTGTGTAGACAGTCGTGATATGACCTTAGATGTTAAAGCGACTTTAAACATTAAAAAAAAACAAATATACACTGAAATGTTCATCTTTAATCTACTGTTAAAATTATAACAATTTAAAAACTAATATTTAAACAGGCGTTTTTATGAAGGTTTTCAAAATTAATATATTTAATTTGTATCAAGTATTGATCAAGTAAAAAAGATGGCAAATATTTCAAATTTTCAAAATACTTATATCATTGAAACAATATAGGTATAGGTACTTACTTAAAAAAAAAATTTTAAAAATTTGATTTACATTCACTAAATAGTTATTAAGAAAAAATTAAAAATAAATCAAAAACCCTGATTTTACTTAAGCTAATAATATGTACATAGTGTAAATTGAGGTACATACATTCACTATCAAAATTCACGAAACTTTTATCGTTTTACGCTTTTTTCTTATTTAAATCATGGTCAATTAATTTTTACTTTCTTTTACTACTTTATAGTAAAGGGAAGTAGATACTTATTGTAATCGGTTCGAATTTTCGATTTCGAGTTTTCATCGAAATCCACGTTTTGAGGTCACCTGAGTCCGAAAAAGTAAAATGTCTGTCTGTGGATCTGTGTGTCTGTGTATGACAGTGATATCGTATTAAAAAATTTAATTTTTAATACAACTAATTGTACCGTGAAGCTTTTGGTTATAATCGGCTAGTATTTGTATCAGTTTTTATTTACAATTTTTAAGCAATCGTGGGCTTTATTTAATTATAACAGCATGTTTCATGTGAAAGAAAATTCTGTAACGCGTCGCTACAGATATTTTGAATTTCTTCTTGTATTGAAACGATTTGTTTACCTCAAGACAAGCTACAAATAGTAGATATTTATGAATCTTACTGTCACATAAAAAAAATTTCTGACCAAGAGACATAATATTATATATAGTTTCCGGTAATATTTTTAGGCTTAGTACGAATCCGTTATCAGTTTTCAGAAAATTTCTAAAAAACATTAGGAAAATTAAAATTAAATTACATGCAACATACGGTTTTGGTGTACTATTAAACGCTGACCACCAATTATTAGGTTTTCTCCAGCATCCTTCAGTTTCCAGAAAATTTCTAGATCAAACTTTTTTTTTGTTATGACAGTGAAGTATTTTAGTGATTTTCTAAAAATTAAAGGGGGTTGGAGAAACACTGATGTAAAATTCGATGTCTGACACCAAAAACCATTTCTTCTCTGGGTTAGATTACTTTTTGTGTGACAGTGTTGTTATTGACAGTACTTTTGCTCACGACTGTATCTCCAATTCATTCTTAGGAACGTCTCGTTTTATTATTTTTTTTTATTGATAAGAGAGCTTTAACTAGTCATTAGTGTAGTGTTTCTCAAATTTAGGCCATGTACATCAATGAGTACGGGAAGAGTTTGACGATAGCACGCGTTATACTGGAATTTGATGAGGATATTCGCTGCACTGTGCTCGTTGATGATTGTGTGTTATGAAAGTATATCCATTTTTTAAAGAAAAGTACTTGTGCTACAAAAATTATATAAAGGGTGCATATAAGTCAAACATTTGAGAAATACTACCTTAGTGGATTAAATAAGTTAGCATAAGCTATTAAAACTTATTTAAGTAAAAATGACCAAACACTTGGCCACTTTTGATCTTATCCATTCGATTGGGTACTTTAAGAAATATCACGGTCTTACAATCGTAATTTAATTAAAGTAAATATCAATGGTAAAATTTATGTCTCAAATTCAGAGTATTGATAAAATTTTCAAACAGTCTAATTAAGCCAAACAAGAAGATATAGTAGGGCCTAATAAATACTACAACATTAAACCAACCAAAACGACACAGTTTTTGGCCTCTTTAATAATGTAGATTAAAAATGAACCAATTAGGTGTATCCATTTTTTGTGTCTCTTAAACCTCTCTAGAGCATATCTTTAATCTTTTAATGATATTCTTAATAATTACAGTCCCAAAGACAGATTTTTCAACAAAGATTTGAAGTCACTAAGCCGCTAATTTCATTATACCATTTGAACAAAGGAATTTTGCCTTCACAAAAAGGTTTAATCTAGTCAGTGAGGGTTACAATTTGTGCATTTAAAATGAATGATTTGCATGTTGCCATTTCTATTTCTTCGAAAAAAAATGCTGAATCACTTGATCGATCAATCAAAACATGGATCACAATTGGATTCATTACTGAATCTCAAACCCCCAAACAGAAATCCATATAAATAGTTCATTCGGATGTTAAATTTAATATTTTTACAATTAAAATATAAAATTTAAGTGGGCTTTTTTTGTTAAGAGCGTTTTTAATTAAAATAAGACTTTTTTTTTGGTGATTATTTGACACGAGTTTCGTGTTTTATCGTGCATTGAAATCTATTTCCTTCTTGTAGTTTAGGCAAAGTTTTATGTTTGGAATAAGTAGAAGAAATTGGTTGATTTTTCTTGTTAAAAAACTCATATGATCTCTATTCTGTTATGGATAATGTTGGTGTGGAACGGAACAATTGCAATAATGATGATGACCACAACGACGGGTGCAACTTCATCACCTTCACCGACGGCTTCACCCCTGAAATTGATAAAATCGGTGTCGTCGCGTGCGAGTGCAGTTTGTGGACGTCGCATGTACCCCCAAGCCCGGATTGTTGGAGGTGAAAAATCCGCCTATGGACGCTGGCCGTGGCAAATCAGTTTACGTCAGTGGCGTACATCGACCTATCTCCATAAATGTGGTGCAGCGCTTCTAAACGAAAATTGGGCAATTACAGCAGCACATTGTGTGGCTAAGTACGTGAAGATTTTTTTTTTAAATAACTTTTCTTACATTTAATAATACAGTTTATTCACATGATTTTAAAAAATAACTTTTCTCGAGGTTTTACAATAATTTTTTAACTTTTCATGAACTAGCTATGGCCATGAACCAATTTTTTTTTCTTTTCAACAAATATTTATTCCTAATTATTTTTACATAATTTCTTATGAGGCTTATTAAGTAATAAAAAGAAGATAGAAAAAAATAATTAAGTTTGTAATTAAATATTTGCATTTCCTTCGCGGCTAATTGTTAACACTTCAGGCTATTTCTAATCTGTCTTTATTTGACTAATAAAATTTGAGATAATTTTCTTTGTTTTAAAGCGAACCACCAAGTGATTTATTATTGAGGCTTGGTGAACACGATTTATCTTCCGAGTCCGAACCGCACGGTTTTCAAGAACGACGCGTGCAAATCGTAGCCTCTCATCCGCAATTTGATCCACGAACGTTCGAATATGATTTGGCATTGTTGAGGTAAAAATGATTTGATAATCGCTGTGTTATTGTAAACGTTTGAATAAAATTATTGTATAATAGGTTCTACGAGCCGGTTACGTTTCAACCGAATATAATTCCGGTTTGTGTTCCAAGCTCTGACGAGAGTTTCGTTGGGAAAACCGCGTTTGTGACGGGTTGGGGGCGGCTCTATGAAGGTATATTAAATTTCGTATGCAAACGACGTGTTTATGACAATTTTTCGATTGCGTCAATGTCATGTTTATTGTTTGAAATATTCTAATCACGATTTTTTTTTAAATTGAAATAGATGGACCTCTGCCGAGTATTTTACAAGAAGTTTCTGTCCCAATCATCAATAACACGGTTTGCGAGTCTATGTATCGAAATGCCGGTTATATTGAACATATTCCTAACATATTCATATGTGCCGGATGGCGAAGAGGAGGATTCGATTCTTGTGAAGGTAAGCATTCCATCTGTCAATATATTTTAATTTCAGCCAACAAATCAATATAATTTGTATTCTACTTAAATCAATATAGTTCTGAATTTTTGAGCGTATCAAAGCACAGATTACGTAAATTCTTCATTATAAATACGGTATATTTTTGCTTTTGGAATATCAGGTTCACATATGACTAGTGGGTCGATTACAACATTTTCTAGGTTTGTGACATAAGGCACATGAAAAATCTAGATCAAAAGCCATGAATGTGAACGTGTTATGTTCAATGTACATAGTAATTTTGTTAAATATTCCAATACAAGCCTTCTATAGCTACCTCATTATTCTTAAGGAATTTCAGTAGGTCCTTTCCTTTATGTGTGCTATTGTGTTACACTCTTAATACTGACTTTTCCAAATCCAAAGGGAAGATAATAACTTTTAACCTACATCGATAAAATCTATTTTGTACAATATTGATAAGGTACATGTTTATGTCGGGAATGCAAAGGTTTTACATGTTAAAAAAATAAAACCGTTAGGACCGTATTTATGTATATATTTAACGTTCCTAAGAAAACGCCTTGCCAAAGGTTTCCTTAAATTGCACACCTTTAGCTTTCCTAAGCACAGTTTTCATTTTATAAACGATCCTTTACTCTTTCCTCTGTCAAGGAAGCAATAGTCTCTTAGGAATTCCTATAAAACTTTTGTTTTCTTTTCTTAGTGCTAAGTTAGGTGGTTACCTACCTTTCGCGGCTTTTCTTTTATTTTATTTTCTTTCCTTAACTATTTCAACGAAACACGCAGAGAAAATAGAACTTAAATTTTGACTAAAAATATATATCTAGCTATTTTTGCTTATTTTAGGGAACTTTTAAATTGGCAACCTTATATCATCAGGCACGGAAAAAAGAGCTTTAATTTGATATATAAATGATTTAATTTGATAAATTAAGCTACATTATGAGTGTAGTAATCATGCGGCGGGATCTTAGGCTATCTGCTATTGTAATTTCTTAATTCGTTCTTTAAGGGTTTAGAATAATTTTTTAAAATTTCAAGAAAACAATTACCTCAATGACTCATATATTTAATGATTTTATTAATAGAAAATTATTTCATTAAATTTATTTCATTTAATATTTTTATGTAGCTTTTTTAATTCATAATAAACCCATATAAAACTCATAAGCCAATTAATACTTTGATTATTGCAAGTGGAAGGGATTAGCAAATGAGTACTTGTGAGTGATTAGTTCAAGTGTGTAGTGAGAGTATTAACACATTATCCACTGTACTGTTTAGCTGCTGCGCTTTGTTTAATGTCTAAGCGTATTTCCTAGGCAGGAAACCGCAAGTGAGGACGTGCGGGACGTAGCTACTTGCAAAAAATTAAAACATGCTTCTATTCACTGATTACTAATCACTCGCAATTGATTGCTAATCATTCGCACTAGTCAATTGCGGTCCACACGTATTTTTTTCTAACCACTAAGCACTTGCATTTATCACTCGCACTAGCATTAACGCACTCTTTAAAATACTGCATTGAAAGTTGTTAGTTTGAAGGTTTCTTTCTTCATAAACCAAGTATTATTTTTGAAAATAGGACTCTGTTAATTTTTTTTTTTAATTTATGAGAATGAATTTACGAGTAACCTCTAGTTTATAATTAACTAATAGCTCTCAATTAAGTTTAAGACTTTATTTCTTTTTTTTAAATTGTTTTGAATTAAATTAGTTTGATAAGAGTTTTTTATTTGTTAAAATAAACTTATTAGTTAACTATTCAAGAGTTAGATAAGAGGTTTATTTTAGTGAATTTATGTTATCGAAAATTGTGGCTTAAGATACCGATTTATGATTGCTACCCTCATAATATTTACTAATCGTTTATATATCAAATTAAAGCTCTTTTTTCTGTGCATGATGATATAAGGGTGCCAATCTAAAAGTACCCGAAAATAAGCGAAAATAGCTGTTAAAGATGTAGGAAACGTTTAACTACAATCCCGGTTGAGCCCCCAAAATTATGTAGGAAGACGTTATTACAATATATATATACGTATATAAGTTCAATTTTAGCGTTGTTTCAACGTAATTTACTGAAGGATTCTAATTCTTTTCGTTTTCATTTACATTCTTAAATCATTATCAACAATATCTGAATATCATAATTTTACAAGCCTTTGCGATCTAATAATAACTTAAAATTAACAATAATAACATAATTAAGATATCCATGCCCACTAACAATCCTATCCCGATCCCGATACTACAAAGATGAGATAAAGTGAGGGACAGTTAACGCACAGCGACATTTATCAGACGAGAACAGCGAATATTTGTGCTACAAATTTTATCTCGATGGCGTGTCTCGATCTATTGAGGCACTCAAAGGGTTTAAGAACTCCCTAGGCTGGGATTCGCTACATTTGTTTGAAAAATGTCGTCGCGCATACTCTCAGTTTATCTTAAATTTACAGCATTTTTAACACCTATTTTCGCTTATTTGCGAGCACTTTTAAATTGGCACCATTATATCATCATTCTCAGAAAAAAAGAGCTTCAATTTTATACATAAATAATTAAGCTACATTATGAGTGTAGCAATCATGCAGTGAGATCTTAGACTATTAGTTATATACTTAATTCATATTTTGTAATTTTTATAAAAAAAAAACTTTGTTTATTAATACTAGGCAATTTATTTATTTATCTCTAGGTGATAGTGGAGGTCCTTTGGTTATTCAACGTCCTGAAGACAAACGCTTTATGCTAGCTGGCGTAATTTCCTGGGGAATCGGTTGTGCCGAGCCAAATCAGCCTGGTGTCTACACAAGAATTAGTGAATTTCGACATTGGATCAATCAAATATTACAGTTTTAAACAAATAATACTATCTATTTTCTAATTAAATATCAAATTAATTGAATGAAAAAGACCAAAGTATTTCAATAGCAATTGAAAAATTAAAGGAAACGAAGACAAGAAACGAACGGAACTAATAAAATATAGATACAGTTAAACGAATATATCTAGATATGTTTGTCGATTTCATTTCGTATTGATCGACCAAACGTCTAAGTATATATAATCCGTTACATTTCAACTTTAAATTGAAATCGATTGAAAAATAACTGTTCACATATTTATTTAATTATTTCGTCGAAGTAAAAGATTGTAAAATATAACTTGCAGTAGGGTGAAAACTCATTCTAAATGTATAAAACTACGATGATGACATTAAAGTAATTAAAACGTTGATAAATTAAAGGGTATTCGTTGTTTTTGTGACATTTATTGCACATATTCAGTTAGGTGAATTATATAATATATTTTTATATTTATCATTATTGTCGACTGAAAAATGTGTTATATTTTTTAAACATGAAATATCTACTATAATACTTCAGAAAATATTAAGAAAATATTTGAAAGATAGTAACCTTTATTTTTGTTTCATTTGCTATAAATGAAAACTCAAAAAAGGTAAACATATAAACGGCTTGGATATTTGATTAAATTTAAGTTAGAAGTCAAATATTTGTATATCAATAGGTACTCGTTCTTAAAAAAATTTTATGAAAGAAAAATTATTTCCTATCTACCACAATACACAGTAAGGAGCTATTTAACAAAATATATTAATACAGTGAAAAATAGCTAACATGAAACTGAGGAAACTGAACTGTTCTTCGTGTTAACCGAATTTTGTGTTAAAAGGAACACTATTTTCAAGATTTTCAGTCTCGATTAAATATCATTTTTTTGCTACATTTTAAATTCTGGCACTACTAATACTATTTTGATCTGTTAACAAGCCATAAATGCATTCACATACTTATTACATTGTGAAAAATAAAAAACTATCTAATTTATTTTTTGAAATAATTAGATTTCTTGGAGCGATTTTAGTTTTATGTTAAATAAAAAAAATGTCATAATATTGTTAGTTAAAACAGGGCGTTATTTGTTGTTAATTCAATTTCATCTTGAGTGTTTTCTTGGCAAATGTTTTCTACTATATATTAAGGACCCGAAGGTAACAAATTATTAGCAATGCGGAAAAACAACTTCTAACTGCTTCAACTTAAGCAATTTCAGAAAAGTATCAAATTTAAGAATTCTCAATTATTTTTGAAATAAAAATGTAAATAATCTGCTTATTGCTCATGGCAAGTAAGAATTATACGATATATCTGTGTCTTTCTATATAATATTTACTACAAAAATTTCATTGATATGTGCCAATTGTATAATTTCTCAATTTGGAGTCAATTTTATCGTTGAGACGTTTTTCCAACCAACTGCAACCTATTGTATTGGACAACATGAAAATTCCGTGGAGTGTAAAGACGACGCCTGTGACATATTTGGCTATACTTATGGATACAAAGCTATCTTGGAATATCACGCAAAATAAGAGAATCCGACACTTACTTCGTTCAATTGTACCCACTTATTACCAGAAAGTCTCGTCTGAATATGGAATGTTCAATGATGATTTTATTTGAGATATTTCTGAGATGACAATATGTTTGTCTTCCACAAATAATATTTTTTTTATTATTTTTAAAATAACTTAAATAGTACCTATATTAAAATATATAAAAATATATTCAAATTAAACTTTTTAAAAACAACTACGCCACCAATGTTATGTACTAGTTATGATTCTCAATACTTGTAAATCCGAAGTTTTTAAGCGTCTTAAATACGTTTTCCATGAATTTTGGATATCGGAGCAATTAACTATAGAAACTGGGTCATTTGAAGAAACTAGAGCTAATAAATTCCCTGCTGATAAATAACAAGTTTATGTGATACATTGCTATTAATATATTATTATATACTAAAAACAGGCTTACAATACTTAATAAGAAAGTTTTATATCTTAATAAAATGTGATTATTTTAACTGAAAATAAAAAACTTTAGAATCTCAATTTAGCTAGAAGTAGTTTGTTTGTTTTTTTTGAGTTATATATTTCTTGCTGACTATCAATATGGGTAGTTCTTTAGGTAAATTCGTGGGGCTAAGTTTCCTTAGAATCTTAATCTCTTCCAGACGGTTACGATCATAAAAATAGTTTATTACAATATATTAATCCTCTTTAATTAAACCACCCAAGAGAAACGTATTAAATACACCGGTGTCTATTGGATACCATTAATTTGAAATGGCTATAAAATTTTTCAGAAATGTTCAACCAACTCAAAAATATTAAGAATGAATTTCAAGTTTTTATTTTAAAATTTGCGTATGCTAAAAAATTACAAAAAAAGATTGGAAAAATAATGTTTTTAATTAGAAATACACTTTTTAAGGATTTCCCAAAATCCAAATAGCTCGTTTAATGGTGTAGCAATTAGATCTGTTAGATCTTCACTCCATGCACCAGTTGTGCTCGGTTCGATTCCCGTTGAATATATGAGTAAGATATTTCTCAGTTTGTAGATTACAGATATTTTATTATTTGTTTAGATAGTTGTAATAATATGACCTTAGAGGACATCCGAAAATTACGTGAGATAAAATGGGGGGAGATATCGAGTAAAATTGCACCAAATCTTATCTTAGGGAGGGTCATTGAAAATCGCACATCCAATTTTAAATTCAAAGAATATATGTTAGGTTTGTTCCATACGTTGAAGCTAAGCACGTCTACGAAAGACAAAGAGCAAGGCACACTGACCAAGAGACAAGAGTGAGTGAAGAAATGTTTCAGCCCTCAGCCGCTTGGCCGCATTAGGCCGAGAGTAGAGCTATGTACGTACGTTTTCGTGACAATCGCGTATTTCGACACTGATTTGGAGGTGTTTAAACACTGGATAACCGGTTTGTCAACTAGTGGGAGAAGTTGCTTTATGTTCTTCACTCATTCTTCTCTCTTGGCCAATGTGCCTTGCTCTTTGTCATTCGTGGACGTGTTTGAACCTCATCAAATGGACAAGAGGAACAAACCTATTATAAATTGTTTTTTGTTGGAGGCTTTATCATGTTAGTAAATAAAATTCCATTGCTACTAAAATAGGTTGTACTATGTAAAATAATTTTCTTTTAAATAATTGAGCAAATCACACGTGAGGGATGGGAGGTCTACCTCATGTTACAAAATAACACCAAGAGAGATGAAGGGAGTCCAAGTAATCAAAAAAATACCACACGTAATTAATGGAAGCCCCTTTAGCGAATTTAAAAACAAAAAACAAAAATAAATCCAAGTAGTGCGTCCTTATCTTTAAAAAACCTTAAGAATGTCTTTTTGTATTATTTTAATGTTATTTATTAAAAGTTTACCCCATAACTTGTGAAACTTCATTTTAAATGAGTATTAAAACCAAATTACGCTTGAAATAATATCTCCCCAAGCGTATTTAATATTAAAAACCTATACTTTTGAGAGATAGTACCAGAACCCATATTTTTGATAAATTAAAAGGACGATTAATGATAAAGAAAAGGACTAAAGACTGAAAATTTTAGGGTTGGCTGCAATTATTCTAATGTAAAAGAATTGTGATTATACTGAAAATATTTTTTTATATGTTAATAGAAACAAATTTTCATATCTAAGCATAGCTATTTGTAAGCTAATATATTTGACAGCTTTTAGTTATTATATAGATTCTTTACTTTGGTACATATTTTTGAGAAAACAAAACAATTAACAGTCACAGCAAAATGATATTGGGTCAAAGTACAATAATTATTAGGGATTCTCTGCTTGACTTGATTTTTAAGATACTTGACTTAAAATTGGCTGAAAATCAACTGACACTTAAATCAAATGTTAGTATTAAAATATCAAGCCAAGTGAAGCATTGAATTTGCAAGTTATTTTATTTCAAAGTGTAAATATTAAGCTTGCTCGAGTATAGCTTTCATTGCTCGAAGTATCCAAATACTTAACTTGATGAATCCCTAATAATTACTGACATGAGATGAAAGTTTTTTGGCAAAACGGTGCAATGTTTTAAACGATCGTTAGCGAAGTTGAAAAACGTTTCTACACTTTTTAAAAATATTTGAACCTTCTCGTATCTTTTATTATAATATTTGAAAGAATAAAGTGCTTTTCTTTAATACCTACGCCAAGTTCTAATCTTTCTTGAAATTGATTTTGCTGAAAATAAATAAACTTGAAACTTAAAAGCTTCAATTTCATTAAACTTTTCTAACGATTTCAAATAAGAACGTATTTCAAGGATATCAATTTTGAATTAAAAGTTCCATTTTAATTACGGTTTCTAAAATATAGAAGTAGTGATCAAATCAGAAAAAAACTATCTTTCAAACTTTCACATAAAGACAATAACGTTTAAAAAAAATTATATAATTTGAAAATATGGATATACAATCCAATAATTTTCTTTTATCTTACATTGATAAAACGAATACCCACAATTTATTAATTTAAAGAAAAGTGATAAACATAATTTAGTTAATTTTAAATAAAGCTAGTTTTTTACATATTTTTAATAAACTATAGATTGATAAATCGTGGTTTACACGATTTACAAAAAGGTTTTTTTAAGATAATTTTAAACATGAAAAATAAAACAAAGCTCTAAAAGCAAATGAAGAAACCATTGTTGCGCTTTGTTTTACGAAACAAGACCTGAAGATATTTTTGAATAAAATAACGCATTTACTTTTCCTGTACAATTGTATTTTTTTCCGATCGCTATTTTTTTTTTTTTTTTTGTTCTGTGCTCATTTACTTTTATTATTATCGCTTTTCATTTTGGGATACACGAAGAAAATATCAATTGGTGACATGTAACGGTGTTTGAGGGAATGGTCTTTGGTTTTTATCACTGTGTGATTTTCTTTGTTACGTAAACAATTTTCAAGGAAAACTTTTGCGGTTTATTCGAAAATATCTTTAGCAATTTAATGTTAGCTATTCGTAGATAATTTAGTTGTAATTGTTAATTCACTATTTATTTGATTTATATAATTTGATAGTTATTTTAAAAATTGCTTTCCAGTGTACATAATCGGTGTATGTAGATCTTTTTATCTGTAAAAATTATAGACAAAATAAATCTTTATATTTATTTTTAATGAGTTTTATTTTGTGTTTAGAAAAATAATTTGATAAAGCTTAAGTTAGTGAAGTTATCAATTTTTAATTTTCAGTAGTGATAAATTTTAATTAAATGAAACGAATTTCAAGATAATAATAGTATATAAAAGTGATGCACTCTCGAGACTAAGCACTTTATTGAAATTGGTTGTTGAAAGCTTACAAAATTAAGAGACCATGGAATTTTGGGCTTTTTTCATTGTTTACTTGTGCTTCCAATGGGGTGCGTCAACAATGGCATTTCCACAAAATGAATCATTCATTTGTGGACGTCAATTTAATTTATCACCGAGGATTATTGGAGGAACAGAAAGTAAACTTGGACTTTGGCCGTGGCAAATTCGATTGATGGTTTTTTCTCCTGAAAATCAAACCTACTATTCAGTATGCGGTGGTGCGTTGGTAACTAAAAATTATGGATTGACGGCTGCACATTGTGTATACGAGTAAGTATTCTTGTAAGACTTAAAAAATGTTTTTTTTTGCCAAATAAAGTCGATAAACTTATCAATGATTTAAATTTTTTTAAGCTTTAAGAAGGAGGATCTATTTTTAATGTTTGGAGAGCATAATTTTTCCGAGCTTGACAACGGAATAACACGAAAAGTCGTCAAAATTAACATTTTTTCAAAGTTTGATCCTGAAAATATGACATACGATATAGCCATCTTAAAGTATGAACTTTCAATTTATAGAAATGGAACTTTACACACAAAATTTTACATTTTTTAGATTTGACACTCCCGTAAAGTTCCAGGAAAATATCATTCCTATTTGTCTGCCTCTAAATCCAAGAGAACAATACGCTGGGAAAAAAGCTGTTATAACAGGCTGGGGCCTTATTGCTGAAGGTTTGAACTATGAAAAATATAAAAAGAAAGTATTTCTCTGTGCTATAAGGTGTACCTGTATTTCTTAGAGTAGGAAATTTGAAACATTTTACACTTTTGAACAAATTTTTGAGTAACAGATAAAAGTGTTTATCAAAACTTATAGCAAAGAAAATAATAATCATTTCACTATTCCAGGAAACCCTAGAATTTTGCAGAATCCAGGTTGAAGTATGTTAGAGGCTGAGATATTAAAAATACCTACATACTTAGTACATTAGAAACCGACAGCGCCACGGCCAATATTTTGGAATTGTTTATTCACTATCTCCAATTAGATAACTAGATTTTAAAATATTCCTCTAAAAGAGATTTAGGTTCTAATATTTAAATCATATTTTTATTTATTCGTTTAATTTTTTAGTTACATTCATTTTAATAAATCAATATTTCAGATGGACCACCGTCAGATACCTTGCGTCATGTGGTTTTACCCGTTTTAAGGAATGATGATTGTATTTGGTCTTTTCAAAAAGCTGGGGTGGCTATGCAAATTCGTAAACATTTCATTTGTGCAGGAATCAATGATGGGCGAGGCGATTCTTGTGAAGGTAAATGAAAACTACATCTCGTTAAATACTAATACTTTTATCACCAAGAACTCATCAAATAGATTTAAATTGCTTAAAATGTGTTATTGCTGTTTATGATAATACTGTAACGTTTTTACGAACTCGATGGTTTATGTTTGATGACTACAAATTTATTTTTAACGATTGTCTATTTATTTATCTTACACTAATGTTGCTTATACACTACACGTTAACAATTAGTTAGTTTTTACAGTCACTTATTCACTATGACACTGTTCACTGTATTTAATAATGCACTGATCACTTTTCACAATGTTCACAATGTTCACTGTCACAATGTCACAATTTATTTACACTCGTGATTCACTGTTCACTTTAACACTGGTCGAAGATTTATATCACAATGTTAAAAATTACACTCGAAGATTTATTTGAATACTGTCTCACCTTATGCTTGTCCAGGCTTATATAGGGTTTCGGAATATTTCTCGAATATTCGGCCCATTGTCCCTGGACTTTCTATTGTTCTCCGAATCTATTTTGTCGCCACCACTTTCTAGAATTCCTGGAATGATCGATCATTCGAGAATGTTTACTCCTTCTTAATTCATCCAGTAATCTTTTTCGGTACGGCCTCTCCGTAGGGGTCCCTCGCCACCCCTAATCTGATAACAAGATCACCGTCTCAATGGCCGGCTGATGGTTACGTCCACTCACTCTGAGCTGGGTGAGAGTAGGCGTTAAAAATGGAGAAGTCTCTACATCTTGAGATTGTGACAGTACTATTCATGTAGGGATTTTTTTTTATGTTTTAGTCATAAAACGTTGTCCCTAGGCTGAGTAAATACCACAGCTAAGAAAATTTTTAGAACATTAAAGATTTTTATTTTTTAAAATGGAGTAGTACCGACTACATATATGCTTCTATAAATTCCATTTTGGTTTAAAATTAAACTAAAAATCAAGTTCTTAACAAAAATAAAAATAAAATATATATTTCATAAGTATTATAACATGGTATAAAGAAATATGGAACAGTTTTACTATCGGATTTACTATGTAATTTATTTTTCAAATTCAATTGTGCGGGACATTTTATATGTTTAAAATATCAAAAGAAAAAAGAAATTTTGGCAGAGTTATTTACTCATACCAAGGCAGCTTTGTGTAAAGTCTATTATATTATATTTCATGGTATACATGCTACTGATTAAGTTACATAAATAATTAAACCTAGGTTTACCGAGGTAAACTCCGTAATTTTGGTTTTCTAAATTTCTTTCTGCATACGGGTGTACAAATCACTGCAACGAAAGATGACAAAATAATAAATCCTACACGAATAATGAGCAAAGCAAGGCCGAGACTAAGTTTTAGTCTTGATCTTGTTCGTTTAGTCTTGATCTTGATATTGCTATTATAATGAGAGCTTTGAGCTTGGTCTTGCATTTACATAAGACTAAGACCAATTTTACTTATCACTATGAGCAAATTGAAAATTTTAAATGCAAAAAATCGTTCTTGAATAAAAGAATAAAATTAAAATTGTTGCAAATAATTTAATATCTAAGGCCTATATACGCAATGATCGTGGGGCAAATTCTCCCTATCATTCTCTTGTTGAGCTTCTGACCAGGAATTTCCAGTATTCCAGTATTTGTTTTGTTGCCGTCTCGGCCGAATTTTCATCGCCCTTTTGACAGCAGATTTGGTGATTTCCACTCCAGGCTCCGGGCCTACGAGTGGGGTCATCGAACCAGCCCTTGCAGCATCAGCTTCTTCATTTCCCTCAACTCTCTTATGCCCCGGCACCCAACCAAGTTTGACTCGGTTGTGCTTTTTCAGATCTTCCAGGAGTTGTCGACACTCCAGCACCAACTTAGAGCTGATCGTTGTATTGGCGATCGCTTTTAGCGGTGCTTGACTGTCAGAGAGAATATGAATGTTCTTATTCCGATAGCTCGTGGTCTTTGTCTTAATCTAACTAGTATAAAGACACTGTTAGTCTTGATCTTCGTTCTCACAAGACTAAGATTAATTTTATTTATCACTACCCTTTACCATAGTTTAATCAAGTGAAAGTAAATAGAACATAATTTACCTGGGCAAAGCTCAAAATATGTACATATTTCATATACCTACATATATTTTAAATTTCATCTATGTTTCCTGACTATGTCAAAGTTGACCTGAGTAAACCTTGGTTCAATCGTTTATTTAACATTACCCGTAACATATTATATAGTAGGTAAACATGATAGGTTTACATCAACCAAACTCGTCCTAAATTTTGCGTTCTACCTTGAAAACGGTTAACAGTATGCAAAATTTTCTTGGACCAAACTTGAAGTAATTACTCTTTTATGTAGCTTTGCTAATGATTCAAATTAAAAAATCTTTAAAAGCACAGCAAACAAAATAGTAACAAAAGCTCAAAAGCTTTGAACTTCAATATCTAAAATATCTTGACACATGAGTCTGAGGTTATCTTAAGCTTTTACATCAACTTATAAAACGCCAAAAAAAATTTCAAAAAGTTTTTGCTGTTTTATTCCGTGACTGGCCGCATTTTCATCTTATAAAACTGAATTACTATAGAAATACGCCCGGACTTACTAATAAAAAAATAGCTTTTGTGATTTAATATTTATAGGGAGGTCAGAAAGAGTGTGACGCAACGTGAAGAAGGGGAGAGGATCAAAAATGGCGAAATTTAGCGTGACGTAGTTTATGAATGGCCCCAAAGCAACTTTCAGGATGCGTTACAACTTTCAACCCCTAGTTAAGCTTTCGATACAGAATAACTTATCTCAACATGGACGAAATGGTAGTGGACATCAGGATATCTTTCTTGTTTGCGTAAAAGCTGTCCAAAACAGTTGGAAGTTAATAGATAATTTACTTTTTACCGTCATAAAATATTAATAACTTCTTAATGTCCGGTCCTTTTGTGATCAATATTTTACCTTGAAATTAGGTAAGTCATAAACACACCGAGGGCTTAAACTTTCACTTTCAAGAAAGATAAAGGTATTCCATTTCTACTACCCTATCTCTAATTTCTTAATACATAGTGTGGAATATAAAATACATTTACTTTCCCTAAATATTTATAATTTTCGTATACCTTTCGGATACTACGATATTCAGATATTACTAAAAGAGATAAATTTTTATATGTATTTGTATCTATTTAAAATAGATACACTTATTTAAACTGATAAGAATTACTAAAATCAAATAATATCTATTAAATTTTTGAAATTTCATTATAGCTTTGTTGGTATTCAGGATAAACGGAACCATAATTAAATAGCTGTAATTACTAAGATTGACGTACAAATGGGATTTGTGGGTTGAATCAAATGTTAATTACATAGTTACCTTTTGATTCGTTCTGCAGCTTCCGATTCGGTTATTTGAAATATTAACATTTCTCTTTGGTAACCTTCTGCTTATGATTATGTAGTTGTAATTTAATCGTAACCTTTCAAACATTTTCAATGTAGGTATTTAAAATTAGAAGCATCAAACTATAAAGTTCAGGATAACATTTATTCATGTTAAAACTATCATTATATTGTAGCAATTCTCTTATGATTTCTTATGATTGATAAATTGTTGGAATTATTATTATTTTATTTATTCTTGATTAAAAAGTAGTCAAATAATATTATTGATTAATTTTATTTTTAAAAATATTTATTAAGATATATTCAAATTAATTTTTCTGGAATAAAAATGAGGGGGTGACATTATTATGTACGTATACATTACTGAAAAAATCTAATTCGAATTTGAAATAGGTATCTGGTAATCAAAAAAGCTTTCAACAAGCCAAATATATTTCTTTGATCTTTAGATATAGGCTACGTGTTTAAAAAGAATGCATGAAAAAGGAAATGTGAACCAAAATCAAAAGGTATAGATACATTATCGAAAGGAAACCTAGGTTAGCATATTTATATCTCAACATCAACATTCTACAAAAACCTCCCTTCGTCCCATAGAAACAAGAATTCGATTTTCATCTCATTTTATTTTGTAATGTCTATCGATTTGTTTTATAGAATAACCGTCGATAAGGGTTAATGAGGTTTATTATTTTTGGATTGTGTTCTATGTTAACCAATATTGTATGTTATTTTAGGTGACAGTGGTGGACCTTTAGCTTACTACCATCCTAAAGAAAGACGATATATTTTGATTGGACTTTTATCGTGGGGGGTTGGATGTGCTCAACCACTACAACCTGGAGTTTATACACGAATTACTTCTTTCCTTAGCTGGATAATGAAAGGAGTTAAATTAATACATTAATTATTAATGATTCTATTTTCAATTCTTTGTTTATTGAAATAACTCAGTTATTGTTTGTCTTCAGAATAAAATAAATGATTACCTAAATAATTTTTAAAAAGCTTACACTGATCGGTTTTTTTCAAATTAACTATTGTAAATTGTTTAAAAGAATATCTGGAGTTGTAACTTATTTCTTATTGCAGCTATCACATTTTTTGTTTCAAAATTTTTAAATATATATAAATAGCGTCATCTGTATTTTATTTATATATCCTTATATTATTTAATTACAAAAAAAAATATTTTATTTTGGCGAAAATTAAGTAAATATGATACCGAAACTGTTTTAGACTCTATAGTCCAGTCATTTGGTAATTTAACCTGGAAACTTTTCCAAAAGTTTTGAAAATCGGTACTTTTATAGATTTTGATGTGTTTTTTCCGAACAACAACTTTCCCACTTCGTATCATTTCCGCTCCCACCGGAAAATGATAATTGGAAAATGCAGCTAATAACACTGTTTCTTGACAATATCATGGGCTGGCGTAGATGTATAAAAGATTGCAGCACTCGTACGCCAAAACTATTGATTTTACAAAAAAAAAGATTATTACACAAATTGTACGAAATTTTTTCTACTTTCATTTTGTATAAAAATGTTTTTGTCGTAAAATGAATCGGAATGGAGATATTGTCAAGAAACAGTGTTATAGGCGGCATTTTCCAATACGGTGACTAGAGCGTTAAAGATACGAGGGGGCAAAGTTGAAATTTGGAACAAACAAATCAAAATCTATAAACTTACCAATTTTCAAAACTCCCGAAAAACTGTCCTAGAACCAAATGACTGTACTTGTAATTGAAAAAAGAAAGATACATTAAAAAACTTCAAATAGCTTCAAGCGTCATAACAAAATTATACAATATTTGAAATTTGAAAAAAAAATTTTAAAAATTTTCCTGATATTAAAAATAATTGTTAAAAAAATAAAAAGCACACCGAAAACTTTATACTAGGTACTGAATTACATAAACAGGGATTCATCAAACCAAGTAACTAGATTATTTTTAGTGTCCGACCGAAAGTTCAGTTTCGGTTTCAGTCAAAAATCAAGTTTCGGCCAAAAATCAAGTTTCGGCGCCAGTTTCGGTTTCGGCCAAAATTGGCCGAAACTTTTGCCGAAACCGAAACTGATTTCGGAAGTTGTCGTGTACGTCGCCGAACCTCGTTTTTCGCGGCAACGCTTTGTTATTATTTTTATATTAGAGGTACCTAAAAAAGATTGATGATTCTTCTAAGAACAAATACAAACCAAAGTATTAATTAATAAGATTTCAAAATACCTATACGTTGTATTTAATGAAACAATAACACAATTAGTGATTTGATTATTGATAACTGATAAACATTTTGCTACGAGAACTTAATTTGAAAAAATAAAAAAAAATTATTAATATTTTTTTATATTATATTAAATAAATGATTACAACAAAATTAACATACTGTGTTTTCATTTCATGTCCGAATTAATGCAGAATAATGGGTAAAATGCACCAAATTTCAGTATTTTAAGAAATTTTATACTTGGCCACGTGAGTTTCGGTTTCGGCCGGGAAACCAGTTTCGGTTGGACTCTAATTATTTTATAAATGGATTGAGCGTGACATTTTCACTTGAATTAGAAATAATTTGCGATATCAATGCCTTAACTAAACTTGATATATAAATAATTTTTCTTGATTTAGATCTGCTTTTATTTGTTTTGAATTTTAAGCAAAATACTTTGATAATCAAGTTAAATATCTTAAACATTAAGTCACGAAGTGAATTCTTAATACAAAGTGCAAACATGGTTTTACTGTCATAATTATTTTTCTGTTTTATTAGTTTTCTCTTATTTAAATTAAGATTAATACATCTTTGAAGCCAGGTGAAAAGACCATTGTTTTATGTTTTCAATAATTTATTTTTCTTTTACACAAGGTTTGTGTTTCGGTGTTATTCCGACTTCATCAGGTATCTAACAAATAATAACAGACAATTTATAAAAATTAAATTAAAAAGTTTTACAATAATAATACATAAATAAATACTATGAAAAATGTAATATCTTGATATAACAGTGGTCTTTTCACCTGATAATTGCTTCAAATATTAAAAACTATTAAAACCTGAAAATAAGTACATACGAGTATTATTAATGAATCTTAGATATATTTTTTTTTAGATTTGAAACTATTTATTTATGATACTTAATATCTACTTCGTAACATGCTACAAACTGTAGTTATACACAAATTGCTAATGTTCAGTACTTTTGCCGTCGATTGTACATTCAAAACATCCTTCAAGTCTCGTCTTTCTCTTAGGAAATCATTCCGAACGTGTGCTTCTTGAAGCCCTGAGGCTTCATAAGCGAGTACTTTTCCATTCAATGTTTAACTAAGAACGTGACTATTTCTTACACTGATTTTGAAAAAAAAAACTTCACTTTACTCCTCATTTTTCAATATTCCTAGAAATGAGGTATCTTTTTGTTAATGTTGGGTATACTTAATTTATTAAATATTACTGTAGTTAAAGTTCATTAATTTTTTTTTAATTTACATTTAAAGCGCATTAAAATAGTTTTGTTTTTATCTAGCTGTGGCGAAGCCAAAAGGAGAGATATCACCCATCCAAAATGAAAGAGAAACAATTTGAAAAATAGCTTTTTGGGTTGAAAAAATTATTAAATGATTTGCGAGAATCCATTTTTGGATGCGCCAGACCTACTGGGTTCGATCCCCTTTGAACGCCTAAATATAATATTAAAAATTAAGGTTTAAGACCTACAGACATTTTCTGTGTGTAAGGACAGTCGTGATATGACCATAGATGTTAAAGTGACTTAAAACACCAAAATAAAAAGAAATGGTTCATGTATGACGACAATGTTAATGATTGTCCATTATCTAATCACCCACTGTGCCAAATTACCATAATTTCGTATGCAAAGCTTGTCGAGACTTTTCAAGGTGAGCTTTTTACATATTCTAACTTAATTTTTTATTCTTGAGAAATGTTTCTGTTTTTTATGATACTTCAGTCTATACTCTATAAAACTGTACCCAATAAATTGTAAGGTGCAATTTATAGTCCTACTTTTTAAGTTGATATCTGCTGACTTAACAGTCAACGTTTTATTGTTTCGATTGTATACACATTACAATGATTTCATAGGTAATTTAGAGAACTGCTATGGAATTTTTTTTCTTTATTTAATTTGAAGTTATGATAATTAATTTTTAGATCGGTATTTTAATTTTCAACGAGTCGTTCTTTTTCTTATTGTTCGAGTGTGTGATTTATGTCAAATAAACAAGATAATAGAGAAATTAAAATAATATTAATTTCTTTAATATTAGGCTTAAAATCTACCTACGCGCCCAAATGACACAGATTAAATTTTCCCTTAGCCCGAAAGAAAATTATAGAGGAGCCCGGTGATGATGAAAATGACCAAAATATTATTAGCGTCATTACAACATGTGGGAGTGCTACTGGCCCACTTCACTGTGATGTTCATTATTCTTTTGTGGCTTTCATTTGTTGACATCACTTGCTTTTTGAAAAATTGTTAGTAAATATTCAAAAAGAAAACGTTTTATTTACAGCTTCTCTAACTCGACGGTGCCTGTTTAAAATATTGATCTAATCTAGATATACATATAGTGATAGCTCTTGCTTGGTTTGTGGGTCGTAGGGGAAATGAACACGGCGAAAAAGTTCATTATTTTCCATTTATATTTCGTTCCGGTTGACAATTTTTTCATGTCACGCAGATCTCATGAAATCACGATTTAGAGTAGAATAATCTTCGTTTCATATCGGAATATTACATCGACTTTTAATCAAGTCCTAATTAGAATAAAGATAAGATTAATGAAGCCACTTATCTGTGTGAAAGATTGGTTATAAAATAAGCTGAAACATTTTAAACTAGTGCTAAATTCAATTTAGATTTAGAGACCCAAGACTTCGTAATAATTTAATTAACAATAGGGGAAACGTAAACCTCAATTTTATAATTTGATATTATTTAACTTTCATATTAAAAGTATATTGCATTTAATTAACATAAATTCTTAAATTATTATTATTAATTTAAATTAGTAGCTCGTAATTAATTCAGCTTCCACGAGAAACAGGAAATTATTTGATTTCAGGAAAAAATATTTAATACGTTCACTATTTGCTTTATTTTTATTTTAAATAAAACCACTAGGTACTATTCTATAATTAAATTAATTTTTGAAATACCTAATGTCTTGGCGACACAAACCGAAGAGAAGAAGGAAATTTAATATCTTGGCTTGTATCACAAAAAGATAAATTAAGCTGTAGTTATTGAATCCCTAGTCGCACATTTTGTCTCATTCCAAGTTGTAGCGTTCCTTGTACAATCTTGAGGTATATTCTTTTTAATAAAAAAGAAAAATATATGTACAAGCGTCCGTTAAAAGAACGGTTTCATAAAAGAAAGGCCAAATGCCATTTTCCCGGAGGAGAATTTATTTTAGTAGAAAAATACGAAAATCATATTAACTCTTAACTCTTAAAAATGGATGTGTATTAAATTTAGATATCTAATATCTATTTATGTATGAATATTAGAAGTCATACTTCTTTACCATAAGTAAAATTTGTACTAAATTTAAGTGGCTAGAAATTTAGTTCCTTAAAAACAGCAGTAGTGTTAGTAATTTATGGAAAGTTTATGCATTAAGTTTCAACAACAAGAAACTCTAATCATACCATTTTCCTCAATCTAATTTTGGTTTTGTTCACTAAGGATTTCTTCCAATTATAATTTCAAATTTTATCCATTATCTGTACTTTAATTTCTTTTTATAGTTTTCTTACACTTCTATATTCTTTAATATCATATACCTATCTCTAAAGAAGTGGGTTAGTCTATAGTCTCTCTGACCCCATTAATTTCTAATTAAAATTTGTCCCCAATGCTCTAAAAAATAAGTAATACATTTTATCCATGATTTTAAATATTTGTGGTTAATAATATTACATTTTTGTTTCAAATTCGTTAACAATTGAAAAATAATATCAGAAAATTTATTTTTTAAATACTTTTCTTTCTGAGATTATAAAAATTGTATATATGTCATGAGTTTCCTTAAGGATGTCTATTTCTAGTGCAAATATAGCCGACCCTGGGTAAGTGAGAACTAAGTGGGTAGAAAAACTTTATAATTAAAAAGTATTTGCTAGACCCCAACGACGCCAAAATGCAGTATTGATTCTCATTAAGTAAGTTCTAAAACAAGAAAATCCAATAACAATGTTTGGACCCCCAAAGATAGTTTGAATAACTTAAGTTTCTTTTTGTCTTTATAAAAACTATAATACTCATACAGTAAAATCTCAATATAACGGACCTCTATTTAACGGACTTTGGATGTAACGGACAAAAAATCCGGCCCAATATAAGCTGTCTTACAATTTCTAAAAGTAGATGAAAGTGATCCAGGATATAATATCATTACTGAAAGTGGAATAGCAAATGAAGTTATGAACCTAAAAATGAGGATAGAGGTAAAGATAGAGGAAGAAGAGACAACGCTTCCAAAAATATCATTGAAAATATCACTTCTTGACGATCTAATAACATTTATTGAATAAACTTCAAATAACCAAGTTCATTTATATGATACGCATTTTCATAATTTTATAGAGTTGATTATAAAAAACAACATACTTCAAAATATATAGACATCCAGTTTCAAATTTCATTAACATCCCTTAAATACTAGAAAAATAAAATTTTATAGTCATTTTCTAGTTGATACAAAGACTTTTATCCTTACTAACATTACAAATAGTAAATACGAAAGTGAGTTTGTTTGTTGTTTGTTACACATTCACGCCAGAACGGCTGTATAGACCTGGCTGTATAAATTTGGCATATATATAGATTATAATCTGGTGTAACACATAGGTTGCTTTCCATTTACACCAAAAGCGACCGCTGTGTAACGCAGTGTTCGTATATGCGCTTTCCATTTAAGACAAAGTCGAACACGGCTGTACGCTGCGCGACACTAGAAAAAGCCGTGTTTCACCGTGTTTTGCCCAGGATTACCAACACAAAAGAGAAGAATTCTCTTCTCTGCCTATGATTCCCTATGCTTATTAATTATTTAGGTTCTTCAGGTTGGTATTAAAAAACCCAAAAATGCAGTCTAGTATTTGCTCTAGTCGCTCTAGTATTATTTTGAGATAACTCTGTTTCAATTTGCAGTGTTTCGCAGAGTAACGCAGCGTCGCTCTGTGTTAATAAATGGAAAGCAACCATAGTATACTTTTTATCAAGGAAAAATATACGGGTCCCATGGGATAGATATGTTTTTGTTTTTCACAGAGCAAAAGTTGAACTTCTTTTATTGCAATGTGGTAGTTTAGGAGTCAGAGAATGATATAGGTTATTACCTCTTATGTCGGAATAATTAACGGTTCCCTAGGGATAGAAAAACAATAATTGTTTTTGGTGTTTCGGTTATACGATAAATGTATCCCGTTGAAACCGTGTATTTAAAAGGAGTTTCGTTAAAGTTCACGTAATACAGTCTTAGCGCATTTTCCTAAAGAAAGTTTGATCTACTTTTTATTCAGGAAAATTGTACGGTTCCCGTGGGATAGATATGTTTCTTTTTCAGAACAAAAGTTTGATATAATTTTTTGCAATGTAGTAGTTTGGAGGTCAGAGAATGATATAGATATAGAATGATATAGGTGAGGTTACGTTTAGAGCTGAAATAATGCACGGTTCCCATGGGATAGCAAAAACAATTGTTTCCTACAAGAACTGTCTATTTAAAAAAAGTTTCGTTAAAAATCGTGACATAGCACTAACGGATTTTTCTTAAGAAGACCTGACCTATTTTATACAGCGATAAAAGAAATTCTCTAGAAATATTTTAATAAAAATGACATTATATCTATATACTTCCTAGAAAATAAATATGAATTTCAATTAGACACCCAACCAAAATAACAATGGAATTTTTTAAAATATTGCTACTTTTGTAATGTTTTTTGTTGAAGATATTAATAAGATAACGTAAGTAAGTACTAACAATTTTAAAAAATAACAATTACTTAACGGAACAAATTTTAAGGAAGTGTTGCTAAAGATATCTCAGATTTCAACATATTGAATAACTTAGTCCTAAATAAAGGTTCGGTTCCTAGGAAGAATAGTTACTAATCTATTGTACTATAATAGCTAAACGGTTTTACATGATATTTGGTATGAAAGATTTTTAAGTCTTATAGGAACACAAGTCCTTTTTAAACCTACTAAAAATCGTTTAGAACCTGTTGTATTGCTATATCTTCCTTAAAAAGTAGTTTAATGTATTTTGATAAACTTTCATTGGATCTGAAGTCTGGAAGTATCTATCATCTTTTCCTGTCAAAATAAATTAATTTTTATATTTCGCTTTGTAGGTAGGAAATCTGTTAATTCAATCAATTAAATTTAGATACGCTCAGCGAAGCGAGCGGATATCAGCTAGCAATATATAAATAAAAGTCTACCTGGCTTAAAGTATGAAATCGGTAAGTACACACCAGCAAATTACTTGCTTAACAAATAAAGCTCTATAAAAGCGACCGTCATTCTGTGGAAAATGTATTTTTTACTATATTAAAATTTATCTACAGAATACACTAGCGCAGTGTATTTCTCAGTGTTATTCAACATACAATAACACTACAAAATTTCTAACTTTACGAATAAAATATTTTTTAGATTACAAAAAACCTTTTTTTACAAATAAAACCTTTGAAGACTAGAAACATGATTTATGAAGTTTATATGATTTAAGTATACAAAAAAAGGGTTTTGTTTAAGATTGCTTGATATACTTTATTACGGATGAAAAAAGTATATCACGCTAATAAATTAAAATATATAGTATACAATAATAATCTTAGTTATTTTCCATCTCGATTCCCTAAATTTGACCGTAATATTTACACAATGCAGCAGATGTTGAATTCCTCACAAAACTATTAGAGTATTGACTCGTAAATTATTCGTGAAACAAAACCATAATATTGATTTAGCCTGCATATAGTCGAACTTTCCCAATTTTCGATATTGGCTCGAGTGTAAGCTTTCATGTTGAAACGTCATGTTCAAAACGCTCATACAATGAATGAAAACTACTTAAAAGTTTCGAGTTGAAAACCTGTATTCTACAAGACCTGTTACAAATAAAATTATTGTCAAAGAAAAGCACGTTTAGAGAAACATGGAAATCGAAGATAAGGAACCGGAATTATGTATGTAAGACTTGTGGAGTCACGTAATTTGTAGTTTAGAGTCCAATTTGAAAAGTGGTTAGAAGTAATTGTCTAATTGCACTGCATTGTCATGTAGCCTGATTAAATAAAATTAGAAGTTACCAGTTGAAATCAGTAATTTATTTGTGGAAATAATTTTTTATGCGCCACTGAATTCAAAAGATTTTCTTGAGAGGAAAAATGATCAATTAAATAAAAGTAGGTAGAACTTAAATTCAATTAACCAAATAAATGAAATGAAACGAAACCATAAAAATGTTAATTGAAATACGTTTCTAAAATCTTATTGAAAACCTCACGAATTTAATCAAGATTTTTGTGCAAGACATTTTCAATCTCATAGAATATTTTCACACAAGATTCGCGAAATAATTTTTTTTTCTTATCAGTTTTACCTAGAGATTTTCAAATGATTACAACAAGTAAATCGGTTTAGTGGGTTAACCACAATTTATATAAAACATATGTGATTTAATCTACATAATACATTTCATTGCAGTATAAACGTGCTAGGTGAGAGTTCATCTCTAGAGAGGAAAGGCAAGTGCAACAATGTGCAGATCGAAGGATAAAATTTATGGGTCACCATTGAGAAGATCGTGCAGTTCTAAGACCTGTATTTCTAAGACAATTTTCAGTTTCATTTAAGACCTACTTAAGCTCAATAACATTCTTCTTCGTTGACATTAATTTGTGGGATTGTAAGAAATAAATTTTTCAAGACATAATGGGAAATTTAGTGTAATTAAAGTCTCTTTTATTTCATACAAAATGGAATTGTCATTTCCAAAAGAAAGCCTTTCATCGTCATTTATTATAACAATTATTGTCTCGTTTATTTATTAAAAATAAAAGTTGGTGTTTAAAGTAACCATAAGTAGGTTGATTATATTTAAAGACATAATAACATTAATAGAAAACCCCTTTTTTGACTTGTTTTAAATGAATATATACTTTATTGTAATTTTAAAAAGTAACAAAAATTTTTAAAGTATTTTCTCAATTACGACATCCTGTGTTTAACTTTAACATTGTATTCATTATTTTTTTTTTTTTTTTTTTTTTTTTAAACCTGGAAACTCTATCCGTTTACATTGAAATGCTGAAGTTAATGAAGCCTTTGTCGCAACACGTGTAAGCGTAACTTGAATCTAGAAACTTCATCCTGGAAAGTTGCAGGCTAATGCAGTAATTCAATTTAAGAGCTTGGAAACTTTCCCGTTACGTAGTAAGGTTTTATGAAAAATCAATTTTAACGTTTCATGCATAAATGAAGGAGGCTGTTTGAATTAATGACTACCCATCTATGATAAAAAAATTTAAAAAAAAGTGGTTGCGTGTACTTATGTACGCGCGTGAGAAGTTATAATTATTTGGTATCATTAAAAATTAGTTTTTATTAATTTTATCCAAATAATCAATTTAAAAAAACTGTAATTTAATATTTAATAATAATAATAATATATATATATATATATATATATATATATATATATATATATTTAAAGATATAATTATTAAAAATAAAATTAAGAGAATAATAATTTAATTTGTATCAATAAATAATATCCAAAGAAAGCTGCAAGACGTTTTAAAATTTGTCAGGATCATTTTTCTGGTTAACAATTCATGCATGTTAAGAAAACGAAGCTTCATAGAAATTGCAAAATAAAATAAGTAGCTATTTTTGAAAGTAAATGTCTTAATCTTATTCATATTTTGTGTTACTAAATTATTATTCTAAGATGGTTGAATCATTTCAGAATCCCAGATTTCGTGATAACTAAGAATATGCATGGAAAGCAGACGTCATTTTCATCATTAAATTTCAAATAGTATAACAGCTATTGCAAAATTCGAGAAAAGTAATATCTTATTTTTTAATACTATGTGTCATTTGTTTATATAAATATTTTCTAAATAAAATATAAAAAATATGTTTAAAGAATAATTATTTTTAATTTAAATATAAAAATAAGTAAATAAATAAAACAAAAATTCAAATTACGCGCGCCTAGTTAAAAATACCGAGCCGTTTTGCGGGCAACTTCATCTTGTTAATTTGTGATGATAAAATAGAACGCTACTAAAGCTTCTAAAACCGCGCTGCGATGCAGACGTCATTTTCATCATTAAACTTCAAATAGTACCTATAACAGCTACTGCAAAATTCGAGAAAAGTAATAATTTATTTTTTAATAACATATGTCATTTGTATATATAATTATTTTTAATTTAAATATAAAAATAAATAAATAAGTAAATATATACAACAAAACTTCAAATTACGCGCGCCAAGAAACACAGTGGTTTTGCGGCTATCTTCATTTTGTTAATTTTTGTCTCAAGATGGCCGCCCATCTAAAACTTTCACTCTCATCATTTTTTCATAACGCGCCTAAAGAAGTTAAACTTTAAAAATTATTAAATAATTAGAAATAATTTATGAAGTCAATATACAGGTTCTCTACAGTTGGATGCCGTACGTTCAGATAGTTTCAAGATGGGCTTGGAAATGTGCAGCGTACTATCCAGGCACAGTTGCGATTCACTCTACAGGAGCCACCATAGTAAAACAATATAAACAGTTTACAATATTTGATTTTTACTTAACAAAAATTTTTATGTACTTTTAGATTTCATTAAAATTTATCAAACATCCAAAATTCTTGAATGTACTTTGGTCTATGAAAAAAAATCAAAATAATTTTTAATATCTACCCCTCCCTGAAGGGGGGAGGGGATCATTACATAATATAATATAACATGTTAACTCATCTTTCAAAAGAATGATCCTTATATATGATAGAACAATTATTCAAGGTTGCCTATGTCTACATTTTCATTCCCAACCTTAAAACTAATTTATTTAGAAATTCATTAGTAATAGTATGCGTAATAGTATACCTACCAAAGAAAGTATCATCAGAGATAGATCTTTGCTTACCCTCTTTTATCGGCATGAAATATCTCTATCTATTGATCGGGTATAATACGAAAATTTAATTAAACGAAAAAAAGTCATTGAATACTCTGTCAAGAAAAAAACATTTAAATACAAATTTCACAAAGCGCAATATAAGGATCTAATTACCTATATAATAATATGTTGTTATAAAGTTGAAGATATTGTTTCGTACCTCATCGCTCATAAAAATTTAATAAGTTCATATCCAATTAAAAGACTTAACATTGAAACCAAATACATTTTTTACTAGCATAAGAAGCAACCTGTATCTAATTAGCGCCTAACAGTAAACTATTTTCTAGAGGTATTCACATGACGCGGTTTTGTGTTGCATATTTTCACAAATGAGAACAACCCTCATGTTGACGTAATAAGAAACTTGTCATCATCCAGAGTTGAGTTGATTAAAATCAACAAGGGAATTGTAGAGCTGTTAATAATGTACCTACATTTTAATTTGGTTGAAAAAACATTAATATTGTAATTGTCTTTTCATGGGGAAATAATTGTGCTTATAGAGGTATTAATTGTTAAAATAATTGTTTTAGTGACATTATATCAATATTATTTTACCATTTAAAATAAGTTTGAATAACAATGTTCTAAAGAGCTATTATTTTCGCACATGGCTTGTCTATTATCTAATTAAATTAAACGAATTAAATTATTGTAATGGCTATGGAAGCATTATTCAAAAAACAATTTCAATTTCGATATTAATTATGGGTTTTCTGCAACTAAAAACCTTACAACTTAAGTTTTTAATCTACTCTAAAAAATTATTTGTCTGTAAATTCGGTTTACGGACGATAGTTTTACGTGATAGTTTTACGTCATAAAGAAACATTGATGAAAAATTGCATACTTTTATGAATTGAATTGAATTGTCATTACTGAATTAATTATCATTACTTTGTGTAGATAATACAAAGAAGGAGTAAATTAAAAATTAAATTATTTTCAAAATGAAATCAGACTAAAAATTACGAAAGAAATCAATTAAATCGTAATAAATTGCAGAAAAAAACACAAAACACGTTATCTAGGATTCAACAATAGTTGAATACGAGGCGTAGCTTATTCTAGAAGTTCCTAAAGAATTTGGCGTGACGGCATTATATAGCAGAACTCTATCGTGCCTCTCTATCACTTGTATTGCGTTCTCGCTTGCACGCACAAGCTCAAACGGAACGTGACACTTCTTCGTACAGGCTGCCCATGTTCATCAATTTATAAGACATTATCACGTCAAAATAATTATTTAATGCAAATGTTTATCTTTTAAAGCTCATAAATGCACCAATTGAAGGAAGTGATTTTTGTGACTATCTTTATCTCGAAAAAATGTACGGTTCCTCCAAAATAAGAACTAACCCATCCAAATAAAATTAAAATAACTATTAAGATTTGCTTGATTTTCAAAAAAGACAGAAGAAACTTTTCCTCACCCCCTCAAAAAAAAACTAGTTGGTCGAGGAGTTCTCATCAAGAATGGAGTTGTTTGCTTTAATTTTTCAACTCTTAAAGCCGTTCCATGAAAAAACCGTTTTCTTAAAATCCTTTTGAAAATTTTGAAAATATTTCTTGTGGCACTAAATGTTGAAATATTAGCATTTTAAATTTGTATATCTTACATACAAACCCTATGTTGACCGATGTTCAAGCGAACATTTTATTAAATATTAATCGTACTTTTCTTAGGATTGTTTTAAAAAACTGAGAATTTGAAAAAAATTGATTTATAAATTAGCTATAGATATTAACAACTTTTATAAGTTAGTCAAGTCGACAAGTCTGACATCTAGTAGCCAGTAAAATCAGTGTTTTCTTCTTCTTTTTTTATTTTTTTTATTTTTCTATTTTTCCTCCCTCACTCAGCACATTTCACTTTTCATCAATCACTGTTAACAAGCAGTGCGTATAAGGAGATAGAAAGAGAAATACTGATATATTAGAATTAAAGAAAAAGAGAAGGAAGATCGCCTGGTCCCTTATTCGTTACATTATGGTTTTCACGGTTCTACTCGAAACCCACGGTTCTTTTGGGTTAATTTTAAATCCAAACATTTGTTCATTGATTTGCACTTTTGGTACGAAACAACCGAAGGGATAAGTCTCCGTAATTTTTTATAGAGATAATTTGTTAGGAAACAGGTGCATAAAAATATAATATTCCAGAAAGCTGGAGGATTCCTATGGATTAAGTACCTATTTTCTACTAGTATAAACGGATGAACAGATTCTAAAAATGCAGTTCTTTATTGACAGATAATTGAAATAATGAGATATTTTGTAAAGTTCTTGTAGGATAACATTAAATTCATTCTGTTAAAATCGTTAAACGGATTTTGATGAAATTTACTATAAAAAGATTGAAAAAAATGGTTCCTATAGGACAGTTAAAAATGAAAAAAAAATGTATTTCTTCGGGGCTTCATTTTAAAGGTAATATACTATGACCATTTTACTACAGCTAAATTCTTTTTACGGTCTTTTAAGTTTGTTTAGCTTTTCAAGACTCTAAAGGATTTTTGTCGCCATGAAGTTAACAAGGCATGAAATGCTTAAATATTTCATTTCAATAGATTGTATGAAGGAGATATCTTATTCTTTCGAGATATAGTGGCGATGTGAACGAAAAAAAATCGTTAATTTATTACCCTTGTATTACATATTTTTGGAGGTTGTTTTATGAGCCTTGTTTTGCAAGAGTAATTACTTACAAATTACGCGTCTTTCGTAAATAATTTTACATAGTTTTATTTAACTCGATGAAACCTCAATTAAAAAGTGCTTTGTCCAGGGACGTTCGCAATTTTTTTTTTCGGTGAGAGGAAAATTTTGAAATTTTTTAAAGAAGAAACCATATTTATTCTTCACGTATTCTTAGAATTTATCTTTCTAACCACTACCGAAATTTTAAATCTGTAATGTAAATATTCGCTCACCTGTGAGTGTTTTACTTAACTTACTGTATGTGACTTACGGATTTACGTTTTTAGGTAAAATATACTCACTGAATTTAGGTATACCAGTAAATGTACGGTTTTTATATTTAAAGAATTGAGGAAATAGTTTTTGCTTAATTCAAAGTCCCTTGAAGATATTTTTTCTGCTTAGATGAAATGAAAAATGTACAAGAAAAATCTTGATTCTTAAAAAAATAAAATGTTAACATAACTTTGGTCAGTAATTTACCTTTGTAATTAATAAAACTCTTTTCTTCTTTTATACATGGAGAAAAAAATCTAATTTAAAATGTTTCAAAATTAGCTGTTTCCTGTTTTTTTTTTAATATTATATAGCTAGGGAATTTATAGTTTACACATTTTTTGGCGTACAAAATTAATAATTGAATGTATTGTACAAAAGTTACACGAAGCATTTCATGCCCGAGCTAATCATCTAGCACTTCTTTTAACATATACTAATTTTTTTTAGGCTAACCGTATAATGAAAGATTTTTCATTATGCATTTGAAGCGCCTCTGTTGTACCGAGAAGCTGTTTATTCCTACTGGTTGCAACGTTTTTAAAGACATGAAGAACTTATATATAATTAGAACTGGAAAATGTCTAAAGCTTTGATTTTGAATTTTCGATGCTGGGTAGTATGAAAAAATGTTTGAAGTTCTTTAACAGTTATTAGTCACTTGCATTTGTGGGATTTTCAGCCATTTTGTTGTTTATTTTCAGAAGAAAGCTTCGACCAGGCACTAAATTAACTATTAAAATACTTTTTTTTTATTTGAATGATTTCATGTGAACTTTTGAAAAGTTATGATGGTCATCGCAAAAAACTACTTGAGGAACAGGGGCCGATACATATAATGATAACTTTTTATATAATTTTAATATTTTCTTTTTAAATTGAGATGAAATCAAGTTGAAACATGATGAATGGTTTATTACTCGTAATTTAAGTTTAACGTACCTTAAACTTTCTATCAGTTGCATTCGTAGAAAAGAGCTATTGTTTGTTTCACTTTTCTGTATTTTCACCTCTCTGAATATCTATGAATCGAACTCCTAACGGCTTCAACTCTCTAAGCCAAACTCCTAATCGGGATCACTCAAGTCGTGTGCTTTGATTGTTTATTCTTACGGTTATCATTTGGAACTTCGATATCTATTCTGAAGAATGAAATCATAATCACTGCAGATGATTTCCTGATCACTTCAATTTTTATCCTCAATGAATCGAACAATGAATAAGTAAAACTCCTCTCTCGATAGTTAAAATGCTTACTGAGTTGAACTTTAGATAAGATAACTATAAACTAACTATAGATTACGGTTTCAAGGAGTTCAATTTATTGATAGTTCACTGGATTTACAATGCCGTTTACAAAAGTCGTGTAAAACGGTGCAACTTGTACCTAAAAAATTTAGCGTCTCAAAGAAAAAAAAAATATGTAGGTATTTGATTAATTTTTAGCACTGATTAGTCGTTTACCAACATTTTCAGTTTTAAATTCATTCAATTGTAACTTTTTTAATTCCGTTTTAATTCTATTCTGTATCAAAAAATTTTATCAAAATGAATACCAATTCTTAACTTTTTTCTTACACCGATTTCATGTCGTGATAACGCTTTTCTGTCAATTACGATTTTTTATGGTTTTATCCCATTAAGAAGGTTTAAAGTTTCACTGTTAAAGTAACAATAAACTTTAAAATAAATAATTAAATGTTGCTGTGAATTCAATGCTTATTTATACAAACTATCAAAATTCAACGTGAAATTTATTGTTACCATTAAAGCATAAAGCAACAGATTTGACGTCATTTTTGCATTAAGATTTTATACAAAATGCCATCCAAATTTCTGCCGCTACCGGCTACCCCTTAAAATGGACGTTTTCAATATATTATAACGTACTTTTTAAATCACCATGTATAAAGTTAATACGTCGGGGGGGAGGGTTAAATAATCATTTTTTAAATCCAAAATTTAATATTTTTAAATTCAATATTTGACGTTTTAATATCATTCGTTTAATTACTATAACGAAATTTTCAGGAGTTTGCAATAGGGTAGTTAGTTTTTTGCTACATAAGAAACATATTATATATTTTTTGTCAAATGTTACGTGAATGAAGTCTCAGGTAGCCACTAGTTTTTACATAAATGATGAATTTTTCTTCTTTCAATGACACGTTTTTAGACGAACAACTTTTCCGTGTGAATTCTTCATCATTAATGAAAATTTAACATAGGTAGGTATACCGAAGGTGGTGACAGGTACCTAACGTTAGTAATAAATTATAGTTTAAGTTTGGACCACACAATTTTTTCTTAGTAACCGAATTTTGTTTTAAGCGTTTTCTTTATAGGTAAATCTTTTATATTGTTTGTATTATGCATATTTTATTTATAGATTTTTATATTTTTATTTTTAAGTTTTGTTTTTATTTCTTAAAAACTATAAAATGATTATTATTTGTTAAATAAAATAGGCATGGTGTATTAAGAAAATTTTGAATTTGATTTACCGAATCATTGGTCTTTGTGGTCCTTTTAGGGAATCAATTTTATGTATTCTCATTTCTGTGGTTTTTTACGCCATATCTATACGCTGAAAAGTATATACATATATCCTCCGTGTTTAAAAAAAGAATTAGGTGTATTTACAAAAAATGGTATAAAAAGGTGTTTTATTAAAATAAAAGAATTTTAAATGTTGCAATAATTAAAAGGAAGAGGTTGTAAAAAAATGTGAGTTAAAATTTGTGATTAAAACGATCACACATAAAAAAATATGACGTAACAGAAACGCCGCTATACCGTATGTAAATGAGTGATAGAAGAGAGATATATACAAGGAAATCGGAATGGGAAAAGAACGAACGAAGACTGTGGTAGAAGACTTTGTGCCCTAGTGACCCAGTTTTGGGTAGAGTGGTGTCTCTTCAGCAGCCCACTTGGCCCCTTCTCCATAACACTGACATTAGTAAGAATCCATTTGAGGTATTTTACTAGGTTGAAGGCCCTCCGTAAACAAAACGGTGGCCACCGTCGTCCATACCTGTTGCAGCCAAAGACTTCACACTCGATACCACAACACATGGTCAATGTCAAAACACGCAGACAAGTGCCAAGAAGTTCGACTCCTTCAACTTGACCCAAAGAATAAATTCTTCAGGAAACTATTTTAAGTAAGAGCAATAAAACCATTTAACCATCTTCATGTTAAACTGATTCTTGTTTCTTTTAGATTCTTCGTCGGTTCAATACAATGATACCGTTTAAATATTTCTAAAATTAATATCAAAAAAACGTTCGTTTCTGTGATACTTGTGTATAAATTTAACGATGAAATAACTCGGCATTTAACACACAATTGCAAAAGGATAACAATTAAAAATGGCGATCTTAAGGAGTGATATTAACAGTGTGATTGTCTTAAGTTTAAGTTTGACTGTTTTAAATATTTTTGCAACTTCAGTTAGTGGTAATAACGATTGGAGAAATTTACAGTCTTCAACAGATAGCTCAACACGGGGTAAGTTGCCTCTTCTTAAAGTATTCTACAATAAAAATAAGAGAACGAGTAATAGGAATATTTTTTATTCTATAAATTATATTTAACTTATTCGTGTCTTTTACATTATTTTTAATGATACGATACAATTTCCATAAAATAATTATTTCATAATTTAATTTTTAATGGAAAAGGAAAGATAAAAGCCTAACTCGAAATGGGAATTTTTAATTTAAATTCAAGGAGAAAAATAATTAAATTTTAGTGTAAAAATAATGATAAAGATTAAAAGGAAAAGAAAATTTCTCTTACAAAACTGGATGAGTTTCTTTTTATCTAAAGGTAGACTTGATATGAAACCGTTGAAAACCTTATAAGTCTTGAAAAAACGTTTTTTGCAGAATCTTATTACAAGTGATGAGCATAATGAAAAAAACAAATTTACAAAACTTTGAAAAAAAAATCAACTAAAATGAATATCGATTCGCTTAAACTGTTATCTTATTGCTTTTAGACTTATGTTAGACTTACATCTATCCATTACGACCTGATGAGCCCCTACCTATTACAGGAAAGAAAATGCTCACGTCTTAACAATTACATTTTCTTATTGTTTATTAATTATGTTAAACATAATTTAACCAATTGCTGCTTATTTTATTTGACTTATTGACGCTAGAGTTCGTATCAATGTGCGTATCAAACGTTACTAGAATGTAAAATTATGGTAGACAATTACGAAAATCTTATTAAATTATTAATGATACGTATACTATGAAATTTTTATCATTTAATTTGAATTAAAAAAGTAAACGTGTAAGGTCAGACACGTGAGAGGAATTTTCTCCTTTAGTAAGATTGTCTTGAAAGATAAACAATAAGCAAAGATAGTCAATAAATGCATCTGTTATAGTACTAAAGTATAAAAAAATAATTATAGAAAAAAAATTCTATGTTTAGAACAAAAATGGATAAAGTACTAATCGTATATAAAATTTAGTTACATCTCTTTAAACTTTATACTGTAGGACATTAAAATATTACAACTAATATTTTCACGCACTTTACAATTACAAACTAATAATAGGATAAAGTATATATAACAAATATAATGATTAAAACAAAGTTGGATAAAGTAATAACCCTGTACAAAAAAACAAAACTAAAAAGTAAATATTTATTTTGATCAAAGACATTTGCAGGCGGTCTACAATTAGCAAATTAAAAATAAAATAACTGATCAGTAGAGTAGAGATGGTAAATTAACCATATTAAAAATCTGATGCAATTATTCCAATTCATAACTTAATTCTAATTTTAAGCAAGTTTACGTCTTTTTTCCAGTATTATTTCTTATTAATTATTTCTGGCCGTTTCACTGAGACAGTCTCTTTTTTCAAATACATAAGACCCATGTTCAAATTATGCTTTGCAACTTTTTGGTAAACCACCTAAATTGAAGAAGTGTAGATAAATGATAATTATATAAAGTTGTAACAGTATTTAAACATATAGCCTAAGTTATAGGATCCCGCTGTAAATCGACCTATTACCATCGAGTTTACCAGCCAAAGAAGCCTTGGTTGTTACCGTAACTAATCATCAAATAGGTTCTAACTTAAATAGCATACGAAAACGGATGCACCTGATATAAAATCTGGAATGTTCTATTTTATCTTGTTGAATTTCGGGTATACCAAGCACCTTTTGAAAAAATAATAACATTATATCTTTGAGTAGCACTTAACAACCAAAATAACACTTCTCATGAAACCATAAATGTTTCCTTTAAAGACATCATTAATAAAACTCGGTTAAGTGAGAGGACTTGAAAAAGTGCCGACAAATGCATACTTATAAAAATATCACCTACATTGATTGATAGGTAGGAAAACTGATAGAATAGTTACTCTTTGGCATAAGTCAATATAAGTAAAGGCTCAAAGCATACGATTTTAATACCTACTCATTTTTAAATAAAACTAGGAATTTATCAAGTCAAGTATTTGGACAGTTTGTACAATGAGTGAAACTTAATATTTAAACGTTCAGATAAAATAACTTGCTAATTCAATACTTGGCTTGAATTGATATTAAAATGTTATCATGTAAGTAAGGTTTGATTTGATATCATATTAAATTTAAGCCAAATAACTTCGAAATCAAGTCAAGTAGCTTAAAAATCAAGTCAAAGAATGAAACCCAAAAAAACCTATTTATTTAAAGGCATTCTATATTCTACCCCAAAAATCCGAAAGTTTAATTAAGTATAGTCGTTTCAGTGGTAATAAGTCTCAAAATATTTGCCTTTGACGCTCAAACACTTAAAATAAAAATAAAAAATTTTCTCAAAATGTCAGTACACAAAAAATTATTTCCATTTATTTCAAGGACAAATAACAACGCAAATGATATTCTTTTAAATATTAAGAAGTAAAAATTTATTTTAATGGAACTCCTGTCAATAAAGCTTTTATTGTCCTTCAAAAAATGTAATTTTTCAAAGCATTAACTCATACATCATTGAACGAATTTAATAGGCTTTCAATATTTTACCTTCAAACAATAAATAGTCAATCAAATAAAAAAGTTTTTTACAATTTTTCCATCTTTTATAGATAAAAAATCAAAAAAAAATTAAAAATTACTACTTGTTTAACCTTAAGACATTTCTTTGATATCTTAGGTAGCATAAAATTAAGTGTTAAAAGTAGTATAATTTACGTTTATACGCCATAACCATCACTCACTTTATGGTTGTAGACAACTGAAATTTAACGATCGTCAAACGTCTCTTACGAATAAAAACTAACCCAATTTAGCATAAAATTAAGCCAATACTGCTAAGGTTATAATACGCTTGAGAAACTTTTCAAGTCCATTTTTACTTTTTACAATGCTCATTAGGCTGTTGCGGTTGGTTTGTTGTTTTACGTGCCAAAATTCTCAACCTCAACATCGATTGTTTGCACGTTAGATTTGGTTTGTTAGAATCGGAAAAATGTCGTTACTTGGTGATATATTAACCTATTTTTCGAAGAGCTGATAATTATTTTCGTTATTATTTATCTGAAGGAGTTAAAGACATGTGTGTTGATTTCTTATAGCGATGATGAGGAAAAGACACGGATGTGTGAGCTCTAACGGCATTTAATACGAACTCAAACACATCGAAACACATGCAGCTACGATGGGCTATTAGGAATGTGGTCTGATGGAAATATTTTTATTAAATAACTGTTGGACTCGTTTTTTTTTCTTTTCTATCAATTTTCAATCGATTTCGAGTCCAATTCATTGCCAACATTGTTCATTAAATTGCATTTCAAAACACCTTTTTATTCATTACAATTGAGTGAAAAAAAAAACATATAATAAAAAAGCAATCAAGCACATTATTGCTCTAAACGTCAATAAAAAAGCTCAAACAAAACCCCTATTAACTTTCACATTGAAAAAAATCAGTTGAAAAACCGAGTGAACAATCAACAAAAAATCAAAAAATTTCTTTTTTTCAACCATAACCCAAATATTTTCTCTTTTTTTCAATTGTAATCGCAAAATGTAGGTCCAACCTCAACCATGAGGTCAAAAATTCGCTAATTTAATTTTTTTGCCAGATTCGTTTCATATAATTAAATTTTGGTTTGATGAGATCATTTTTATGACTCTGACTTTTGGGTTACTTTAGCCTGATGTTTGGTTTGGTGATATGTTATGGCATGGGAAATTTAAAAAATCAATTAAAGATGCATAGAAAATCAATTGAGTATAAAGAAATTTGAATGCGTTCTACTAAACTAGAAGCCTTTAAAACCAATGTAAATATATGAAGAAGACACCTGCTAGAACTAATACACCATTTGTTATTTAATTTCGCTAAAACAATTTAATTTTACTGGAGAATTTCTGAAGATTTTCATTTAATTATAAATTTGCAAAGTTCTTGTGTTGATATTAAAAATTACAGCCATATGTTGCAGTAATAATTTTAATAAATTTTTTTTTAATTGCCACTTATTTTCAACCTACTGTAACAGGAAAGTACTTACTTTCAAACACCATCAAGATTAAAGTTCAATAAAGTAACAAATTTCTCTTAATAAACACATTAAACATTATCAACAAATTAGCAACATAACGTATCTAGAATTACACTTAATACCGTAAAATAAATAGAGCATTAATTATAAAAAGGAGTTTTTGTTTTACTTCATTTAGTATACAATAGTGTGTATAGTGTATACAAAGTGTTTCTTATTTTTAATAAGACTATAGAGCTTAATTTTTTAATTTAAATATATAATTCAACTTTTTTTATATCCGTTACAAATAAGTTATAACTGTGGTGTTGTTAAAATCAAATACTATATGTATTGTTCAGTATTAAACGTAGAATATAAAATTTGTAAGTACTTATTCCTTTAAGGTGTTAGGCTGTAGAAAAAGATTGTTTGTCACCAGAGTTTCTTTGTTTGAACATTAATGTTTATTTTTTTTACGGTTGTTGTACAAAAGGAGTTATCAAAAAAATTAGTTTAATTTTTATCATAAGACATTAAAATTTAAATTTAATAAATCTATTCATTGATTAGGATTGCTGCATAAGTTATATAATAGGAAAAGACAACTACAAAATTTTGAATTTTTATACGTTTCTTAATGGGGTATTCTAGTCTAGAGGAATGAATTGTAGTTATTTTTGAAGGTGCAAAAAAACCATTAATATTTTTACTAGCTATTATTATACCAAATATTTATCAATGTTTGGAGAATATATAAAAGAAAAATTTTAGAAAAAAATTCACAATTTAAAAAGTTGCAGGCTGATGAATTGAAGGATCTCAAAAAAATGACGCTCGCTGTTTGTCGCAATTGAAACCCTCCTAGTAATCCGACATCAAAAATTCAAATCAATTCTTAATCAAAACAAATGCTGCGATCGTCCAAACTATGGAAAAGTCAAAAAAAAAAGTTTTCACAAAATGGCTGTGTTAAATAAAAATACATTTTTGGCCAGTTTTTTTTTTACTTTTCCGAATTTTTTAAAAATAGTAGTAGTTGACTTTTTGTTATAGTTTTAATTAGTGCGATAAAGTCATGTATAGAGAGGGCTCACACAAAATCAACAAGTTTCGGGTAAAGTTACGTACAGTGATCATAGAATGGTAGTTAATACTAACATTTTTAATCGATCATTTCTGCTCCAAAAATAATTAAAATTTTGAAAAATCATCTTGAGTGCATATTCTTAAAAGTTTAAGCTTTGAAAATATAAAAGCAAAGAAAAAAGGATATTTTCAAATTTCTAGACAAGAATACACCCTAAAGATGCGTAAGTGAGATTTTAAAGCAATATTCTAAAAAGTTTCTAAGTTATAATCGTGTCAGTTAATCACACCATTATAAACTACCAGAAAAATAAGAAAAAAATATGTATGAATATGAGAAAACTACATGAAAAAGGTCAAATTAAAAAATTGAAATGCACCGACATTATGTAAAAAAACTTTTTGTGTTTTCTTTTCAAAACAGTTTTTTTGTTCTTAAGACCATAATTACACAAAAACTTATCAACCAATTTTCATGGTTATTGTAATAACTTAATGAGACTTTAACTTTATTATAACTAGCTAGTATAATATTTTGACCCAAGTATCATTTGATTGATTATAAATCTCTCTTCTAGTTCTGCGGGTTCCGTATTCGCAATTCAAAATTAGTGAAGGTGAACCTTTAAATAGTTAAACTTATAAAGGTCAATATTTAATCGACCAGATAAAATGTATTTTCCATTTTTATTTTACTTACTTTACTATTCTCTAACGCGATGTTAAGATCAAAATATTATTAGTTTCTTACAATAAAGTTAAGGGACCAAAAATCACAGTTAATTTTATCCTTTTTATATTAGAGGAGTTATAAAAATTATAATTCAAACTTTTTAAATTATTATTAGACACGCTAGTCATGCAGCTAGAAAAAGAAAATATCTCGTGTTTCTTTTAAATTTCAAAAAAATAACGATGAACAAAATTTTATTTTAAAAGTAACCTGAGTAGTTAAAAGTTAATAACAACTAAATTATCTTAGGTCAAATTCACATAAAATTGAAATGTCATTGGTTTTCCCGAAGAATAAAAACCACACTACACCAAAAAGAGTTAATCATTATTTTTCATTTTTAAAATATTTTTTTCATTTATCTTAAAAATCCCAGCTTGAAAAGCTGCAAAAGTGTTAATTGTGAAAAAAGTTTTACTATACGTGGTAATCCCAAATAATCCCCTATTTAAATACTGATCATTCCCTTTGATGGTTAAATTTGGCAATCAGATAAAAATCGACGTTTACGAACAGGGTAGGTATGGGCTTTAACGCTAGAAATTAAAAATATGTAATCATTTCATATATAAGAAATAAGTCTCAGTTGAAAGGATAATTTTTAAAATATTTATTTCATAATCTTTGTACGTTTCGGTAATCTCCTACCTTCTTCAAGTACTACAAGGGACAAAAATCATATTATAACAAATTAGTTACAATATTTTAAAATAAATTGCAATGTAAAAAATAAATTATAAAGAAACAGGTTTTTAGCTGAAAACAATAAAGTTAATACTTAATTCTCGATTAACATCTAATGGTATCAACATGTGACTATTTCTCTTGAATATAACTAAATATTATTATCAACATAAAAAAGCCAAAGCAAAGATAGTTCGCTGGTCTCATATCAACAATATGTTATCCTTATTTATCACAGTACAAAATAATTATTAATTTTAATAAATAATACTGACTAAAATTCTATTACATAAAAGTACAAGTGCGGAGTAGTATAATGACAAGTGCGGATAATCCACTTGTCATTGTTACAGCTGATGTCCGTCTGTCGGAAAACTAATTTTAGTTAGATAATTTAAACTATTTTTTTTGTAATTTTTGTCCCTTGTAGTACTTAAAGAAGGTAAGAGATTACCGAAACGTCGTATGAAGATTATAAAATAAATATTTCTAAAAATTATCCATTGAACCAAGATTGTTTCTTTATTAATTAAGAATGGATATGAACCGTATTATGGATAATATAATATACCTTTTTTCATTGAAAAAATTCTTTAAAAAAATCATATCTAAAATCATCTTGATCACCAGCTTTCAAGCTTTAAGCTATGATGCCACAAACAGACACACGCCAAACTTACAGTAGGTATCTATTTTTTTGCGTAGGTGGTAAAAAATAAAATTTATGGTTGTACATTGAATGGAAATACAATGTTTATAAAAAATTTTAATTATAATTTAAAAATCAAAAAAATTATAAAAGTATGTGTTAAATTTACATAGAGTTAGTGTACTTTTCATATTTACCTATTATGCATGGGTCAGGCCCCTAGACAATCCCTAAAATTAGTTTATCTCTTGCATCCTATTGCTCGCTACAACACCACATTTCATTACTTATGCACTACGTACTACTTGATCGAATTTAGCAATTTAGTAAGTCCACGTATGTAACTCATACGGTTGAGTCTTCAACCTTTGGACAGTAGAAAATTAATATCAATTTTAGTATGGCCAATTTATGTAAATGGGAAATATTGTAAAAAACCATAATATATACCGATTACTCTACCCGTATTGATATTTATAAAATAAATACAAGAAAACCGTTTTAATTTACTTATTCTTGTCTTATTTCAATTTTTAACACATAAATTGGACACCATAAAAATAATTCAATTATAATACTAAGATATTTGTCAAGAACCTCTTCTGTACATTTTAAGCCAACATTTATTTCTAGGCTCACGTCATTTATGAAAAGTAAATGAAAAATATTTAAATTAAACAGGACAGCTCCTGTCTACCTTTACATAAATGTTATTAAATTTTTTTTCATTTTTATAATTTCATAATTTTTACCTAAATCCTTTCATCTTTACCATTTACGAAATATATTCTTTTCATTTATTTCCATTAACCCAGTAATTATGAGAGAAATATTTAAAACATTTTTCATACAAATAAGCCTCTTATTTTTGTAACGTATCTTCATTCCATTAATTACTTTATAAATATATATATACGCATCAAAAAGTTAATACCTGTTAGATGTAACAATGGAGTACAGTTTTTTATTGTAATTTATTGTAATGTTATAATACCATTAATATATAAGCATTTATGAGGTAATTAATTGTTTTTTAATTGTTATGGTGTCGAAGTGGGAAGCAAGCACGGAAATTGTTATTTATTTGATTGACATAACTAACAATTAGATTATAGATTTTTTTCTAATGATTAATATATTGTTGAATAGTTGCATAAGATTGTGTGATTGATTTGATTATATAAACCAAATAATTTTATTTTAAATATTGTTTCAATCATTTTTATATAACAGTTTTAATATATTTTGTATTATCCAAAAAAAAACTTTTTAATGAAACATTTATTTTCAAAACAATTTTTATACTTAGTTTTAGGTCTAGATAATAACTCCAAATAATATAAGAACTGATGATGAACATAATAGCATACCGAATGCATCAACAAAAGATCTTAGCAAAATAACTTAAGGTTAAAAAGAATCAAAGGATGAAAAGTTTTCAAATCCAGCTCCTATTAAAAATCCAAACAAAATAAGCAAGGTTTCTGGAAGAATTTAAACAGAATGAGTTTCATTCGAAGTCATTTTCAAGACTTCTTGCAAATAGTGTGACGTTTTTAACTATTTATATTGACGGGTTCCTAGGATTGGAGTTCTAAGACAACAATTTGTTTAATACAATCGTTTATAACACTATTACATTTGTTTATTTACAATTTAACAATCGTTTATTTTCACTGTTTAACTTGTCACTAGTCCACTTAATGGCGCAGTGGTTAGCTTGCTCTCTCCGCTACATGCGTCAGTGGTAGTGGGTTCGATCCCCGTCAAATCCCTAGATTTAAAATTTATGATCTAAGATTTAAGACCTACAGAAATTTTCTGTGTGTAAGATAGTCGTGATAATATGACCTTAGCTGTTAAAGCGACTTAAAACACCCAAAAAAAAACTTGTCACTTGATTCTCGATTTATAACTGATTCACTGATTGCTAACTCACTAACTGTTTATTACTAGCTGATTTACTGTTTTAAAACTAATTGATTCTCCCGACTGTCAAACCGTCATATATATGGGCCACATGCTTTCAGAATATTTGAACTCAAGATTGTTCAACTTCTGGCATATTTGACCTTAATTTTTATTATTTATCCTTTTTCTCTTAAACCAAAAATCAAAGAAATCTCGAGAACATCTTGCGTCTCATATGCTGACCACTCCCCCTTTGTTTACTTTTCATGCTTCGGTGATCACACAGCGGGACGCCAAATACTAGGCCTATGCACACACACACACATTTAAATTTTAGACATGTAACAATATAAAAAACTTTCTGGGAAATTCAAAAAATTTAAGTTGTTGCTTTTTACGAAGATTGGAAGAATATATTTTTTAAATCCAAAACGTTAAGTTTCTGACGACGTCATATTTCTGATCATGTTTATTTTGATATTTTGAGGTATTCTTATTTCTAAGCCAACATTCAACACATAATCATAAATTAATACGAGCAATTAAAAATAAACGCAATTTAATTTTTAACGATATTTTTTGGTCCATGTTTGCACCATGGGCTCACATTCCATATCATTGTATAAGAAGTATTTTATAGTAACAAACTTTATTGTAATACTAGCAGTACTTCGTGGTTTCACCTACTTAAAATAATAATGTTGGGTTATACTCGTTTAGTAAGTAATGAGTTAAAAAAAAATTAATTTAATAGTACACACTTTTAGCTAAAAAATTTCCAGTGTTGCCTCCTCTTTCTATTAAATAAGGTTCAAGTATTGAATTTAACTAGTTATCTATTTAGGGAGTTCGCTACTTTTTGTTAGTTCATTAATAAAATTTTAATGAGCATTTAGTAATCAATTAGTAGGCATATAAAATATAAATCGATCTGATATTTAGAATTTTCAATATAAGTTATTGAGAAAATCCTGAAAACGTATTGTTGGAGAAAAATGCAATTTTAAACGTATTTTATTGTTCCTTTATATTCATTAAATATATATTGTTATTTAAAAAGTTTACCATTAACTAACATTATGTTCATGCTGGGTAACAAATATGAAAGATAAAGTATTTAAAAGAATAATAAAGAGCAACTGATCGATTAAGATCTTATCATTGGAAACAATAATTTAATACCATTCTGTCCTATATTTCTCTGACGTTGATTTATGAGTGAATCAATAATTTAAATCTCACCACTTCATTAAATTATTGTTCCACTCATCAATTGTACCCGGATGACGAGTGTATAGACGCAGCATCTCTTGAAACATTTCGTACGAAAAAAAAGCATTTCCTCTTATCTCAATTAAGATGAATGAAAACGGAAAGAGAGAATTAAGAAAAAATGGTATGAATCAAAATAAAAACGTTTTAAATATTGCGAGATTGTAAAAATACTCGTAAGAGACCGTTATGATAATTCACGACAGCGATTCTTCCTTCTTCTCCTCCTCCATCGGCCGTGGAGTGCTGGTCGTAGTCACAATTCTTATTATCGCATGTATGTTAGCGGGTCATCTTCATGAGTGACGACGCCAGACCGGCTTGAACTGATGTTCGTCAACCATCCAATATCATTTTTTTAAATAGCATTGCCTCAATTGGGACATTATTAACAAGCTCACTGAATCAATATTTTATACTGAAAGACAGATTTTCGATTTTCTTGCATCAACTGCAATCATGAAATTATCTATCATTATGTGCAAGTGCAATTATCCGTCTTTCTAAACAATAATTATGTCAATATTGAAACTTTGATTTAAATTGGTTTTTCTGTCTTATATTAAAATAACAAAATATTTTTAATGGTCGTCTTCATCAATTTTTAATCAATGCTTTTTATTATTGCCTGCGTTTAACTATATATATAAATAAAATGATAGGTAATTCAAGTTAAGCTACCAATTATCTCAAAACTACTGACTGAATTTTAATGATTTTTTTTTCGAGTTGTTAGTTTCTTGACTCAGTAAAAATTATCCGAAAATGCTTATTTAATTTAAAGTAATTACTATTTTAATGTTAAAAGAAATAAAAACATGAATGACAGCGATGTTAGAGAGAGCGTAAGTAACTAAATCTCTACTGTTTTTACACCAAAAAGACAGTGAACTTGAAAATTAGTAGATAAAAACATTTAAGAACACATTTGATGGCTTTGTGGATATGCAGGGGAACACGCGACGAAGAAAACTACATTTATCTCAAGCCTCGACCATATAGAGTAAAATAAAAATTTAATTTAAACAATGAAAGTGTAAACCGCTTATATAAGCAAGGTATTTATCAACTCATGCTGGACATTTTATAAAATGAATTTCGATGTACATTTTGACTTGAAAATAAAATAACTGGCGAAGTTAAAATTGCATTTAACATTATATTTTACTTGATAGTTTGATTATATTTCAAATTAACTTCGAATTAAGTCAAAAAGTTTGAAAAATCAAGTCAAGTAACTAATAAATCAAGTTTAGCGGTGAATCTATAATATTTTTTTCCGTTTTGTGAGTCCCCGGATATTCCTTCCTTAAAGGAAGGAAACGACCAGGGAGTTCTATTGTGATGTGACATCTCTAATATAAATTACTATTTTTACTTTTGTCACATTGCAAACGTAAAAAAAAAAGAATTTTTTTAATAAACTTGAATATTTTTGAATGATAATTAGGGTAAATTTATTATTTATTTACGTGTGTTTGGTTACCCAATGATTTTAATTGTGTATTTTTGTTAGGCATTACCCTAATCAAAGCCGTAGCGTGGGTGGTACAAGCGATACCTCGGCACCAGGTGCCGATAAGGGTACCGTATAAAGATATCGCGTAATAGAAAGAGTAAACTATAGAGATGTTGTTTTAGCATTAAAAATTTTTCTCCTCTGTCCCTAATACAACTGAAATTGTTTCACGTTACTGATTCGCCCGTAAAAAACCCTTTCGTACAAAAGTTAATATTCATAAATTATTTCTGCTAAGGAAAATTCAATAAATCCATCAAAATTTGATAGATATTATTCAATGCTCATCGCAAAATTGAAAGGAAAGTAAAATTTTCTCACATTTTCGTATGAATGGAAACGGTAAATAGAACTGAAGAACAAGCTCCAATTTCCTCTCTTGAACGCGTTGCTTTAGAATATTGAAATTTAATCGTTCACCTTTCATACCTTAGGAAGCTTTACACTAAATAGTGTATTCATCTTTGAAAGGCTTTCAAAGCAAACCACTTAATTTCATAGAAGTAAACAGAATTTGAATAATACCTCGTTGACCTTCACTATAAATTCATCGTGCTACAGTAAATAATATTATTTTTAATTTTTGTTAAAAAAATGTTTATTATAACAGTATTTGTGTATAATAGATAGTGCACACTGCACATAATGTTGGGTATAACATCATTCAAGCTTATTAACACTGTGAATAGAATTTTAATTCATTAAGATTAATGAAAAGCTTCAAATGCACATGTAGCTTGCCGTACTTTAAAAACCTTTCATCCATTAAAATAAAAAAGTTCATATTCTATTTTTTATAACTTTTGAAGCGTGAAGAAACATTTTAATAAATGTATTGTTTGAAATTCAATGAAAATAGAAGAATCGATTAAAATTGATAGCTTTATGTTAAAAGAGTTAAATATACCTATTTAGTGCAGATATTAAAATTTTATTTGATTGTTAATTGTAAAAAAATTGAAAGCTTCTGCTTTTAGCGATTGTTCGAGTGCAAACAATATCATAATATTTGATTTTAGTGCGATTGGAGAGCTTTTATTGTGTTTATGATATGTTTATCTTTAATGTTTTGATTTCAGTGTATTTTTAGAGTTCTCTAAACGACTTTTCATGTACGGTTTATTTCACTTTAAGTGTTTGGTATTGAAACAATAACGGAACATATTTTATCATATAGATAACATAATCTATTGTATTGCCAAATTTGTACATAGTCAAGTACTTACAAAAAAAATTGTTTTGAATATATTCCATTCACGTTTAAAAATGAAATAGAAATAAAAATTCCTAACAAATGAGTTTTGTTAATTAATTATGTAAAGTTTTATTTTCGAACTGTGTGAATTAAAAAATTTTCTTACTTCCTTAATATAACTGAAAGGATAAAAAGGATTTTAAAAAATTGTAAATTAAATTTTAATTTTACGATTAAATTTTACTCATGGTACATATTGTACAAATAATGTTATAGGTATTTAAAAAGATTTTCTAAAAATATCCTGTTCCAACTTTAGTTGTCATTGACTTTCTTAAATACAGTGACAACACGAGCATAGTTGGTGTCCGGGATGCAATACCTTTAGCCTACTCCCGTCCAAACACATTGTTTTTACTTAAATCAATACTGAGGATTGGCAATTTTTTTATAAAAATCCCAAAAGAAAATTTCAAAAAGTTTTTCCCTTAGTTCATTACTTGTTGAGAAAATCTTTAACAACTATAATTCTACGCTTAATTTTCTTGCTCTTTGCACGTTTTACTTTCTCTATATTAACTTATGTTGTATGGGCCACGTAAATCTGGCGACGGCAAATTAACCCATTTTCCGTGATCGGATCAAGCTGAAATTTAGCAGGTAGATTCGTTGTCGATGAAAATGCATTCTATTAAAATTTCAGCTCGGGGGAATGTACTATAATTAACTTTTTTTTAAATCAATTGTGTCACCCATCCCTATGAAAAAATGCTGCTTAACCTTTGAAATTTACAGAAATAGAGAGAGTTTTAATAACGTTGTTTTTATAGATTAATTTTTTTAATCTATGAAGACGGAGTTTTTTTTCTTAAATCCTATAACCTATTAAATACAGTGTGTAAACGGTAATTGGAACACTTAATATTTTTTGCGTAGAATCATTCAAGTCTAAACCCATTTTTAGTTGATTCTCATTAGTTTCTATTACACATTTTTATTGAATTATATTTCTTTTTCAGTTATTTAGTTCATAAAAAGTAATTTTACCCGTTTTTTATATAGGTACCTATATATAATGTTTGTGATTCCTCCTTTGATTTATAATAAATTAGTACAATTTAGATTTAGGAAAACTAGATAACCAATCAAAACAAAAATTGACTGTGATTTAACACAAATAGCAAACGAATTAGTATAAATGAAGTTTTAATTTGACAAAACCGAAATGAATAATAACGATGTATAGGTATCCAAGAAAAACTTTATTCACATTTTACACTTTAAATCATTTCAATGTCTATTATTCAAGACATAATTAATTTAAAATTTAATTGAAAATAAAAAAAATATTAGACATGTACAGAATAGACTACCAAGGCTTTAATTAAAACAAGTTACACGATTTAAAAGCTTTTGAATGTTACAGCTTTACAAAAGCTTAATTTTATAATCGCAAGTATTATTTAATACAGAACAAAAGCTTGAGCCTTTCTTTCATAAACTTGTATCATGCCAATGCCAATGTCTTTTCTGCTGTAGACATAATACAAAATCTGTTTGGCATTACCCCTCCAAGCAAAGGGACTTATGCTACAGTTAAATATGATGAAAAATGAGTCTTTCAACCCTTACAAAATCTTTGTATATAAGTTAAAACTGTGATATACTTGTTCAAAACAAACTCAAGGTTTTATAATATTTTGTTATGTGTATTATAACTTGTAAAATTAACTTGTATATTTTGAAATTATGAATTCAGTAAAGTACTATACAGCGGAAAATGTTAATATAAAAGGGTGGATTGTGATACCAACAAAATACAACTAATATTATGGTTCCATATGTATTATTTTATTGAGTGGTTCTCAATTCAATTTTAGTTGAATCCTATAGTTTCTTCGTGTTAGAAAATTAAAGACCTGATCTGTGTTTGGACTATAGTGAAATATTACTACCTTACTTTAGTTATTAAAGCAGTTTTAAATAATACAATTTTCGTTAAGTTTTTCACTTTATCTAAAATATTTTACTATAAGTCTATAAGTAAAGTTTTAAGTGAAGTTTAAGCTACAATGGAAATTCAGTGGGAGCTTACTATAAGAACATCAACTACCTTGATTTATGATAAATACTTATTCAGATCATTGTTATTCAGTACTTGACATATATAAACATAGTTAGAAGGGCAAGGCATCGAAATTTGCAATGAATACAAACAGAATATCAGGTCGCGACGTTTATTATAGCCATATATTATAGCTTCATAAGACTCTCTGATGCATGCTTAGCATTCTTGTCTTTTTATAGCCTTGCATATATCAATTATACATATGTTTTTCTATTTTAAAAACGAATTTGACACTCATGATTGATGTTTATGAAAATTGTTGTCAATAACTATATTTCGTTTTATTGCATTATTAAAAATGTTATTTGAAATGAAAAAGGTTGTATTTGGAGTAAAAAAACTACATATTTTTTTAAATCGATGTACAGTCGAGTCTCACTAATCCAGCACTTCAGTACGTCCAATAATCCGGCACCCTCCGCTTACGCCTCCTTCAACCCTCTACACTTACAAATGCTTCATTTTATTCACATAATATAATTAATTTTTTTATACAATCGAATAATTCGAACTTTCAACCGATCCGACACTCTTTAGTTATTAATAGTGTCAGATTAGTAAGACTTTACTGTATTTAAAACGAATGACTGTGATTATATCTAGTGAAAAATTAGTTTTCTAACTCAAAATAAGTTTCTCAGAAATCTTGAAAAAATTCTTGAAGCTGGCATTTATAAGAAATTCAAATAATTATGAACAAAAGTATCTTGTAAGTATATTGTGATTTTTGTTCTAAATTACAGCATTAAGCTTTTAGCAATTATATTAATAATTTTAGAATTATTTTTTAAACAGATTGAACTGCTTTTCTGTATACACAACAAAAAAAAAGATTATTTTAAACTTCCAAATCAACATTTCTCATGAAACTTTTTTTATTAAAAATACAGTTCACAACATCGTATTGTAGTTGCATACTAATTTTTAAACTAGTTTATAAATATTTTTTTGGAAGTGGGTCAAAGAGTTAATGATTTCTTCACACTTGAAAAAACGTAGGTGATGAAAAGAAGCTCCCTTGTATAGGATTACGTTCAAAAGTTTTTCTTTGATTACATCTAAAATTTTATCTACTCTAAACATCTACCCATATTTGATGAAAGACGAAAGCTATTATTTACACCATATAATTTTATACTCCTAGTTACTTTGATAGAAACTACATACGTTTGAAAGCTTAGACCAAAGCAATGACAGCTTATGCCGTACCGGATCGTAGAAAATATATTAAGCGTAAGCTTTTAGTGATGTTAAAGGTTTGAGTATTACAAGCGTATCATATCACATTAGACAGACAAACAAAATATCAAATGGTAACTTTATCTTCACTATATTCACTGATATAATCTCCGCTTTTCTATAATGTTTCAATGTGCATGAATTCGGTTTATTACACGTATGATATAAGTACGTAAATAAAAACATCTTCACCTTGTGCGCCATATATCACCCAATTAATTAGTAGCTCTTCATAATTTACAAAGTTATCAGAGCGTTTTGGCATTAAAATTTAAGTCTGTAAATATAAGATTCGGTTTTAATTTAAATAGTGATTGGGTCAGTGGTGTGGTCTGATTCATAATTTTTATAATGCTTATAAAATTTAGTGTTTTTATTATCTAATTACTAGTTTTTATAATTTTCATGTGCTCCAAAGGATATAAATTTTATTATCGACTTTTTTTATTGTTAACAAGATGAATAAAAATGGTTTTTTATCTCATATATAACAAATTAAATCTTGAAGTTTTATTGGTTATTTAAACAGGTTATAATGCATCTTTACATGCTTGTTGAAGCCATGTGATTACAGAAAATTTAAAGTTGCGGTGAGATAATGAAAATACAAATTTCGTTAATAATAGACTGTATATAACTAAAAATATGCTTGAAAATTATTTTTCATAGCGGATTGGTAAATACAGATACAAATATCTAGGTACATCTTATAATTGGTCATGAATATTGGTTTTGGTTTTTATCTTTTAACACGATTTTTTTTAAATTACAAGTGTAATAAAATTACTATGTAGTATCTACATTAGCAACACCGTGCATACAACTGTGAAAATTATTTTCTCTAAACTAATATTATGAAAATTTAATAACTTTAGAAATAAGTTAGACCTGTTAGACCTTCATTGTTTTAATAACTTAGTCCAAAATTCCGTCATCAAAACATTTAGTATCCCCAGTACAAAATTTACGTATAAGCTTCACAAGTTATAGCTGAGAGCCTCATTTTCTAGGGGCCCCAAAAAAATTTGCTAAAAGTCAGCAATTGTCAATTATACTTTAACATATTGTATTGTTTCTCTCAGCGCTCCCTATGTTTCATACTTTTAATCAAATTTTTACATAAATATACAACATAGAACTTATAAAAGGCCACATATCTCAAATACTTAGGGGTTTATCGCGTCTTAAACCCTTCATGTGCACCACTGTCTTAAAACTTTTTGAATTTAAAAATAAATATTTTTCTTCCTTATCGAAACAACGTTTGGATTTCATAATCAATCCAACCTGAGTTCGTATTATTATTACTTTGGACATCAGATTTGAACATTTTATGAATTAAATAAGACATCTTCAAGACATCCTATCTATGAATTCATATTGACTGTATATTTATATTAGAGATGCAACGAATAGTGATTTATCCGAATACCGAATATTCGGCCACACTCTCGGCCGAATATTTGGTACCAAATATTCGGCCGTTTCATTTCTGAGTAAATCGTATCACGAGATGCATTATTTTTTATTAAAAAAAAGAAAAATTTAACGGTAACCGAAATTGATTTTTATTTACAAAGTATTCGTCTAGATCGGATACATTATCCATATAAGTAGTGGTTTCTAAACTCAAAGCAGGTTCCTACTCGAAGAAACTTTACTCAAATGCAGAAAAAATTGTTTTGATTCATAGTAATTAATTCTCCCTAATTAATTTCCAATTTAAATTTGTAATTTAAATAAATATAATTTCGACTTAAACATTTATTTTGTTATGATTTAGTATTCGGTACTCGGCCGAATATCGAATATTAAAAAATGCAGCCGAATTATAGGCCGAATATCGAATAGTAGCCGAATATTCGTTGCTTCTCTAATTTATATCATTAAAAAAAAATCCCCAGAAAATGAATGAACCTTTGAAAAAGAATCTTTACATAGAAAAGTACTGTATTTGAAGTTAAAAACTATATTTAAAATCATTAGTACTCACGTTTTCATTAACAAATCTAGCTATTTTATTAAAGGATTATTTAAGTCAAGTATCTGAATATTTTGTGTAAGTTGTTAAGCTTAATATTTTAATTTAAAATTGAAATAACTTGTAAATTCAAAGCTTAATTTGACCTAATATTTAAGATATATTTACATTTGACTTGAGTTTAATTTTACTTAAAACCAAATTTATATGAGTAGGTACCTAAACTAGGCATGGCTTTCAAGTAGCTTGAAAATAGTGTCAAATAACTTGAAAAACAAGCCAAGTAGTACATTTCTAATTACATCAATAAATCAAAAGGTAGAAATTAATCAATGTTCTAAAATCTAAATGAAAGTATTGAACACGTTGCAATAATTGAAAAAATAAAATTTTAATGTCACAAATATGTGTAATTTTAAATCGGTTTGGAACAGTGATAGAATATTTAGGGGCAGTTAATTCATGTTTCTTACCGGGTGGCATAAATCCATGCTATATCACTGACTTTTGTTTAAAATACCCAAATAAGTACTGTTATCATACACCCACACCTTATTCGAAGTGAATGACGCAATAGTCTGTGATTTCTTATGAAATGAATTCGAATAAAATCACTCGGGTTAACGAAAGCAATTCTTGGTAATCATTTGAGCTATTTTTCGAAAATTGTCAACATCAAAACAGGAAATGTTATTGGAATTAGGCTAATAGGTCAAACGATTCAATATTGCACTCTCTTCGCCACGTTCGTACTCATTTCCCCTTCAATTAACCAAAAGTCAATTCATTCACGGCATTTTCAATGCCTTTTTAAGTACATAACAAATATTCACAATATGATTGTTGAATAGGTGCAATCGATGATTATTGGTAACGAAAGGAAAGGAGTTGGTGGATGAGTGAGACTTGTGCTGCATCATTAAGCAAATGAAACAAAGAAACCAATAAATAAAAAACCGAGCATTGAAGCAAACGCTTTCTCGACGATGACGTTTCAATTGTTCCAATTTTAAGAGTTCTAAATGGTTTCACGTACGAAAAACTGTGAAAATTTATAGTGGCTAAAGATGTATTTGTTAACACGGCGCGGCAAAAACGAGGTGAAAATTCGTTCTGTTAAATTTTAAATGCATTTCAGACAAAAAGTACATAAAGTATTTTGGATAAGCGGTGAAAATTTTATATTTCAATTAAAGAAGTTTATCTTTGTTAAGGCCATGAGTTAGTCTCCGACCTCATTACGGAGTTATAAAAATTTAATTAGCTTAGATGAGCATAGCAATTTGCTTTCTCGAAATTTTGCGTTTGCAATTTCATAATAATACGTGAAGTTACTAATTTATAATCATAACCCATCGGCTTCCAAATGTTAGAACGTTGGTAAAAACAGATTTTATAATTTCATGTATTCAACGAATATTTTTAACGAAATTTCAGATGTATTTAACTCGGTTGGAAAGGGACTATTGAATAAATAATTGTCCATATTCATTATTAATCAATAAAAGCTTAACTTAGTACAACCATAATTAATTCTAAATTTTCAACGTTATTTAACGAAAAACGTAGAAAACATCCAACGATCAGTACCTACGTCATTTAAAAAAAGTCAAAATCTATATGTGGTAGATAAAAATGTTACATATAGATTAAGTACGTGAAAGAGAATTTTAATAAAAGCCCTCGTAATGATGGATAATATTGAAATGAAAATAGATTTACTTTGACACATAGAGAATTTTAAATGAACCTAAAAAAGGCAAATAGACGAGATTGATAGAAAAACTATTTTATCGATTTCCCGGTGTCTGATATGTGCGTATCTTTTCATCTAAAACGATTTGGCAATATGTCAAATTTTTTTCACGAAGAATAAAAATTACATGTCTCTATTTTAAAACACCTACTGTTTTATGTAAAACTACCGGTTAATATGGTAAATATTTTCGTGCGTGTTTGTAATAATAAATAGGAAATCTAACGATTTATTAGCTTTAACGTAGTATATGGTATTGTATCTATACCTATAGGTATTTCTGATCCACGTCATCATTGGCTTATATATTTTTTTATTTATATATTATATATATTAAAAAATAGTATAGAAGGTTTCATTTTAGGGAGAAGCATTACAAAAAAATTTTTTTTTCATTGATCACATATCGATAAAGTGAACGGGACAACAAAGTTATTTTATTGACAGAAATGTTTATATAAACTTAATTAGAAGAGACAAGACAAATAGAGGAATTTCAAAAATTCCTTAACAAATTTTTGGTGTAAAATCTAAATTAACGTAAAATATATTCTTCGTAATTAAAGCGCAAAAAGCCCTAAGTCTTTAAACTATTTCAGTTTAAAGAATAATAAAGCTTTTTTAGCATTCGTCTTTATTTAAAACTAGCTGATAACCGCTAGCTTCACTAAACGTATCTAAATTTAACTGATTGATTAATATATACCCTACCTTAATAACGAATTATTTTAACTTTGATCTATTTTGACAGAAAAAGATGATAGATTTTCCAAACTTTAGATCCAAAATAAGTTTATTAAAATTCGTAAAACTACTTTTCTTAGCTATTTCGTAGGTACAATTTGGTACAAACATTTGGTACAAATTTAAGTATAAAACGTATCCGTGTTCCTTGACTTAAAAAGGCTTGAAAATCTTTAATACCAAATATAGTTTAAAACCGTTCAGAAATGTTAGTAGAATAGATTAGTAGCTATCCTACAGGAATCGTAATTTTTTTTATGATAAATGATATACATGTTAAGATCTGAGGTATCTCTAACAAAACTTCATTAAAATTTGTTCCGTTAAGTAATTCTTAATATTTTGAAAATTTTAGTACATCTTATTATTTTAAGACGTTTATTTCTAATTAATATCTTCGGCAATGAACAATAAAAAAAACCCAAGTATTTTATAAAATTTCATTATTGATAATTGCTTAAAATATTAAACTATTAAGACCTGAAAATTAATATTATGGATTCCATTATTAATTTTATTGGGTGTTAAATTGAAATGCATACCTATTTTTCAGTAAAAATTGTCAATTTATTAATTTAAACTTTGTAAAGATTTCTTTCGTTACTGTGTAAAATTGGTCAGGCATTCATGAGGAAAATGCATTAAAATGTTATTTCACGAATTTTAACGAAACTTCTTTTAGATGAACGGTTCCTGTAGGATACAATTGTTATGCTATCCTATGAGAACCGTAGATTATTCCAGCATCAGAAGCAATCTATGTATATCATTCTCTGACTCGTTAACTACCACATCAAAAATCATGTTAATCTTTTGTTCTATGAAAAACAAAAACATAGCTAATGGTATGTATCCCACGGGATTATTTCATTTCTTCTGGATAAAAAGTAGATCAAGCCGTCTTGAGAGAAATGAGATAATACTCAATTTCGTAAACTTTATCGAAACTCGTTTTCAATACACAGTTCCTATAGAATACAATTGTTTTGCCATCCCATCGTCCCATGGGACAGAAGAACGAAAAGAATGTTTTTAATAAATTTTGAATGCTTTCATTCTGCATTATTTTGTTCGTTAAACTTAATATTTTAAATTTATTTCTTTTATAAAAAAAATTCCAATTAATGACGATTAGAGTTTAATTTGCGCTCAACAAAGCGGGTGGGTAACAGCTAGTAGTTAGTACAAAAGGTTTTATTTAATTTTATATCAATGCGTAGCATCAAAAGTATATGAAAACGTTAATTAATTCATTCGACTACAAAATTGTTATTATTTTCCTAATGAGATTTGGAACACAATTTCAAAAAGGAAATTTTCATTTCTGTTTTCGAACAGATAATTTAGTTTTGTTTTTATTTTTACCTGTTTCAAATGAATGTACGAGTTATATTGCGATGTTAATTACACCAAAAGTCAGAAATTAATTTCAACGTTGTTTTTGTACTACATTAAGCGAGGCCTAGCTTGTTTCTGAGTTATTCACATTTAGTTTTCAATTCGAATTCGGGTTTTAACATGTGTTAACCATGTTTAAAACCTCAGTTACTAAATAGACAATTATCTATGTTGTTCTTACACTTGTTGATAAATAGATACTAGGTAGAAAGAACAATCCTAATAATCATTTTAGGTATAGACTTCAGATTATAATGTATATAGCGACTTATAACATTATAGGTAAATGAAAATTGAATGAAAGTACTTGTACCCGCATTCATAAGTATCTACCACGAGTACGAGTATCCATACGAGTGTATTAATGATAATAAATAGCGCACAATATATAAATGTCTTATATTATAATAGGTTTAAACCTACTTACTATACAACTCAATGTTTACATAAATAAATAATATTTGCTTTTAATATAACAAGTTTTCTCTGAAAAAATAAATTTTCATTAAAATAAGGCACAAAAGCTGTAACCTCGCGTTTTTTATAGTCGCAACTTTTTTCATACCTCAATTTTGACCTAATTTAACTTTAATATTGATCCAACTCATTCCAAAATTTTATCTCAATTTTTCACCAAAAATCTACAAATTTTCCATGTTTCTGTCTTGAGAAATAATAAAAGTATAACCTTGCAATTATTTTTAAATTGATAAATAAATAATTGATAAAAACTTCACTGTCATTATTCTTCTTCTGATTAATGATTTCTCTGAGAAACCTTTATCCAAGCAAAATCGAAACACTTTCTTAAAGACGTAGATTGGCCAATTTCACGCGTAAGTTATTTTATTTCTAAACGTGATCGGTTTTATTCGAAAAGTTCATACGGTTATTGTATCTATAAATATCGAGAAGTTTTCGAGATTTCTGATTACACCCTAACGTTCCACGTTTGTGTAATACATTTTTTATTAACCTACTTTCCGAAATGCTAATTTCTTAACCTACTATTTTTAAATTGATTCAATCCATTTATTTTATCAGAAAATTAAAATTTCTACAAGATTACAATTATTTTTTTCAATTCAGTGAATTTGGAATTCAGAAACTAATTGCTTAGATTTAATTGAATTATCAAGTTGTAGTTTTGATAATATCTTATAATTATTTTTGAATAGAAATTTTCTGATTTTTTTTTCTACAATTAATTATAGTGAAATACTGGAAGAAATGTACGATATAATTAAGTGCTGTGTAATTTACTACCAAAAATAAAACGAGGATATTTCCATTGTTTTGTTCAGCTGTTGATGTGCTTTAGTTTCGTAATTGAGTCTATAAAGAAGTTCATTTTAACGTAATCAAACGTTAACATGTTGATAAAACTTTTTTTTTTGTTGCGATAACATGAAAAAGACAAGGCATGGGTTGTGAATTCAAACTAATTATAAACTGAAATGATACAATCAACAGGTTTCATTTGTGCGTTCAATTATTAACGTTATTTAATTGATATATGAAGTCGTTTCAATTCCAATTAGCACAGACAGTCTGTATCCTACTGCAATTGCCTCAGGCGTTATCATTATTATTGTAACTAGTGGGGTTACTCTGAATTTAAGGTAAACTTAGATTTGAAAATTAAATCTTTTTGAAGAGTAATTTTCACTCTGTTTAATTAAGAATTGAAAAGTTTATCCTAACCTGTAAAAGTTGTAATTGTTAAAGTCATAAAAAAGAAAAAAGTGTGACACACCGTGTGGTCACGTTTTTCTATTAATAGAAAATATTAAAATTTATTTCCTGATTAAAACAAATAAAATTCAAATATTTCACCTAAATAACGTCAAAGCATAATGGCAAAATTTTTGATTATTCAAAGCTTAAAACCTGGTAAAATAAATTTTCTTTTAAATATTCTAGACAAGTTTCTTAGGAATCAAATTGCTCTAATTAATGTACCTACATTTTAACATATAAAAAAGTAAAATGTTTGGCTGACAGACACGTTGGAGATTTTTAAAGTGCTATTCCTGAGTGGTTTGTGGTACTCAATAAGAAAGGGATTAAACGTTTTTTTTTTTTCATTTTTTAGATCTTTCATCTAAATTACCAAATTTCTGAAATTCTATTCTTGCAGTTATCAATTCGTTCACTTGAAGATCGAAAACAATTTTTAAAAATTTCCAAAAAAAATCCCCAAAAAATGCCCTCATCACTAACTCATTTATTAATATTTTTTTAAAAACGTTCCTACTCATTATAAAGTTCTCTTTAAAACACTGCACTAAAAGTTGTTTTATTTAGGAGGGTCTATAGAAGAGGAAAAAAAGTTTCTTATTTTTACTTACTTATAGACCGGAGATTTTAAATGATTTTATTTTGTAAATGATGCTACTTGTTCTTTTAAATAGCGGTGAAAATGCTGGATTTAAAAAAAAAATTTTTCACAAAATTCCATTTTCTTTGTTTTTATTTTTTATCAATTTTTAAGTGAATGAAAACACGGGTAACCGCTAGTATATGTACATATAATATATTATGATAATATCGAAGTAAATCATAATTAATGAGCAGTACCTGCTAATAACGTCATAACCATACTAAACGTCTGACATTGACATTGACCGTTATCGATCAATGCAATCTAGGTTATTAGCAACTAGGAAGATCCCGAAGGTTTCTGCTGCATCTGGAACGAGAGGAATACGCGTGCGGGACGACGAAAGAAGGGGTTGTGACGCGTCGACCAAATAGTACAATACCAATGTAGGTCGCTCGATAATATGGAGGTACCTACGTTGGTGCTGCACCATCATTAAATACACCCCCTCGCACAACCCCTGCATACACCTACGCTCGTTACATAAACATACTTTTTACCGCATCATTAACACCCTTCTACACCAATGCATTTCTGACCAATTTGAATATTTCCATATTTACCGTTCATGCTCCAGCCATCATCATTTTCAAGAGCATCATTTTCAAACCATTAAGAAAATCTTGAAATTTTGAATCATTTACCGAGATTCTTAAAAATTGAGATACAATTTATTACCACTATTTACAGTCATTACATGGAATCGTTAAGGTCGTATTAATATATGAACAAAGTTATTATAAATCTTGCTTACACAAGTATTAACCGTTAAAGTATAATTGAAGCTATGTCAGTTAATAGGTTTTTTATGCCTATAGCACAAATCACAGAGACGTACTTATATTATATTTTTAAATCCTCAATATCTCACTTTTTGAAAAAAACTCCAATAATTCAATCGTAGAAATCTTGAACTATTAAAATTTAAAAATTGTTCACTCTACTTGATGAGAAATAATAACTGTTGTTTAAAGTTTTTTTAATTGAATTTATAATAAATTCTTCAATCCGACTCCGTTTTAAGTTGAATAACTGTTAAATAATTTACTATTTGTTCTAAATACTTTTGATTTCATTCGTTCGTGTAAAACCTAAGTTATATTGACATTGAAGTAGAAGGAGAGGAATAAATCAATGCTAATTGTTAAGTTAATTTATTTATGATTAGCGTATTGTAATAAAATTTTATATGTGGTCATGTGTGCTTAACGGTAATTATTTTAAATTTTCAGACGATCGAAAAATCTTCGGTGGCTATCGAATCACTCCACGCTTTTGTCGGCCGACGAGAAAAGTCCCCGGGGTCGCAGGCGGTCCTACAATTTGCATGTTCAATCACGATTGTGCCCAAAGAAACGGTCACGTTGTGGGGGCTTGTATGGATGGATTTCTTTTTGGAACGTGCTGCCTGTTGCCGGCAGAACAAAATGTGACCATGGCCGAGCCAATTCAACAATATTACCGTCCCCCAAGCGATAATAGCATTGCCATTGTGAAGCCTGATTTATCAACTCCTAGTTCAAATCATGATAGCGTTGCTAATAAAAAACCATCGGGAATTATTTTAGCTACTGCTGATGAAAACGCGATGGTTCAGCTGAGTGATTCTGGATCGGAATCAGTTTCATTTCGACCTGATGATGCTCATATGACTCACACTATGTCGGCTGATACTGTCTTGTTCGGTATGGACGGTTCAGCTATTACAGACACGATTATGCCAGAAGATTTCACGCAAGATTTAACAGCTAGCACACGCACTGAACCTAGCACAACTCCGACTTATTACCATTCGACTAAACTATCTCCACAACGACCAAGACCACCTCAAAAGCCGTCCAAGCCATCCAAGCCATCAAAACCATCCAATAACGATAAGTATGTACTGGTTCCGACTGTAACTCATGCAGGCTCATCGACAGGACCTACGAAACAAACAGGTCCTCCAGAAATGGAATCAATCGTCGATATCATTCAAATGCTCGACGATGATGCGCCCAATAAACTAATCACGCAAGACTCTGAACAAGTTCATTCTTCCACAGTTAGTTACTATACGACCAATTCACATTCGACCACAAATAAATTACCATCAACATCTTATGTATTCAGTACGACGATAACGCCACGACCTGGTTATAAGCCACTTAAAAACACACAAAAACCGCCATCAACCTCATATGTTTATACATCAACGCCACTAACGCGGCCAAAACCAACACGACCTTCATATATAATCACAGCATCATCCACTTATCGTCCCTACATTGAAAATAATATTCCGTCATTTGCACCTCCATTATCATCAACATCATCAACGACAACCACCACACGACGACCCATATCATCAACGACAAATTTTTCAATCAAAAAACCATCGCCTCCAACCAACGAAATTCACTATTCTACCGGTCAGTATTCGACATATGCAAGTCCTCCACCAACGGTAATCGTGTTGGGGCCGATCTCCGCTGATCCAAATATTCAAAAATACCCGAGTGGTGTCACCCAAAAGCCAGGGTCTCAACCAAAACCCATTCCACAAGTAACCATAAATCATTTGATATCGCACACCAATACAATTCAATATGGGCAAAATTCTGGCAAGCCGAGCAGTGAACGACCATCGCCAACGGTTTTGATCACACCCAAACCAAATGTTCCTACGACAAGCACAATTTGGACTCAACATCCGGCTGTTATTCATCGACCTGCTATCACAACTTACGATTCTACTCTACGACCTAGTGATTACGATGTTGAATCAAGTACAACTTCTCCGGATGACTTAAATAATTTCCCACCTGTTCGAAATCCAAACCTAAACATGTCGGCATCCACACCTGAAAATGATTTGGAGTTAACGACTCCTTTATTCATCGAAGATGATGCAATGAATGACAAAATGGAAACTTTCGTAAATAAAATAATTCAAAGCTTACAAGGCCCTTTCAGTGAACTTAAAGAAATCGTCTATAACAATAAGACTGTAATAAATCAATTGATTACGACTAAAAAGCCAACAACAACTAAAAAACCTACAACTGTAACAAAAAAACCTTTACGAGCTTCAACAACAACACGAAAACCAACTACGAAAAAACCGACTAAAAAGACCACAACTAAAAAACCTGTAGCAACAACAATTACAACAACTCGACGTACAACTATTAGTACAACTCAAAGAAAACCAACTCGACGCCCGGCCCCAACAACAACAACAACAACAACTCCGTCTTACATCGAAGAGGACGAAGAAGAAGACGAAGAGGAAGAAGAATCCGATGAATCTGCATCATCTGAACAAATTCCCGACTACCAAAGGCGTAAGTTTGTGCAAGTTTCACAAAAACATAATATACCAAACAAAAACCATTAAAAAAAACAAAATTAAAGCATAAATTAAAAAAGAGCAAATTAAAGCACGGTGAAGGTTTCATTTTTTTAAACCGCTTTTAGCCATCAAACTTAGTAATTTCCTTTTATTTTTATCATCTCAAGCATTCGTTCTTGCTATCTCTAATTCAAAACAAAAAAATCTTAAACTTTCTCTCTGTCCTTTGCACTTTATATGCTTCTATTTTTTTTTAATTATCCTTGATTTTATCTTGCAATGTTTAAAACAAATCAGTTAAGAATTTTCTGGAAAGCGCATAAAAAGAAAAGGACGTAATAGAATAATATTTTGGGGAAAAATGAAGACAAATATCATGTTTCTCCGGTAGAATAGTGAGGAAAATGGAGAGCGTTGTGAAGTTGTTTCTGAAAACAACTCGATGTTCAGCTAGAGAGAAAGCATAACAGAGAGCAAGAATGGATGATTTGTAAAATGGGAGTGAAAGGAGTTGTTCCGAAGCTTTTGTGTTTGCATTTATGGTTAATTCATGTATAAAATTATTTGCTTAGAGTGTGGTGTGCGTCCATTAATGCGAAGCGGAAAAATTGTTGGTGGTAAAGGCGGCACATTTGGACAGTGGCCGTGGCAAGTATTAGTTCGGGAATCCACTTGGCTTGGTTTATTCACGAAGAATAAATGTGGCGGAGTGTTGATTTCGAAGAATTACGTGATAACAGCGGCCCATTGCCAACCAGGGTAAGTCAAAACTAATTGCATACAAGAAGTAACATAAGTTAACAAAAAAAAATATTTTGAGTTTGAATGTTCACTACTAGATCTTGTCTCCCACAATAAAATAAAAATATAGTAAAAACCGACCAAGTTCGTGTTACGTTTATATAGTAAATTCCATTATACCCATAAAATAAGAATAAGAAATATGTATACTTAAAAGTGTACACCTTACGAGCTTTTTTGTAACTGTTTTCGCTTGGTTAAATTTGAGTCTAAGATTCAGTTATAGAGTGATAGTGAAATTCTAATCGTTGATTGAGGGAGGGCTATTTAAGAAACAGTCATTGATAAAACACTCAAGTGTAGTGTTATCTGTCCGCAATTTTAATTTTCCTTTCATAGAACTTTTCCGTTGCAAACCGAAGCATGCACTCAAACAAATACGTATCTCAAATATTCCGATAGTTTTCATAGACAAAATTCATGATCTTGGTTGAGTATATGCTTAACTTGTTAACATTAAAACTTAAGTGAAGGCTGGAGCTCACTCAAGTAAATGCCGATTGGAAATAATACTGCAAATATCAAATAAGCATTTGCTTAAGTGAGCTCCAGCCTTCACTTAAGTTTTCATTGTTACATGTTGAGTGTTTCCTCAAATTTGAGGGACGATTATAAATACTGCCCACGGGGTCCCTATTTTATTTATTTATTGTATTTTTTAATTACATTCGCTTTTAAACATTTATGGCCTTGTCATTTTTGGTACACCCAAGTTAAAGCAAAGTGTTAACCAAACACAAGCGGGTAGAAAGTCAGAAACGTATACAATTTCAAATATATTTTATAGTCTTTACCCATGTTTCTTGGATGTTACGGAGTTTATCCGGGTAAACCTAGATTTAATCATTTATTTAACTTACCCCGTAGCATATACTGTATAATGTATATATTGACCAGTTAAAAATACAACAGCTAGCTTCAATTTAAAATTAAAATTTATTATATTTTTATTCATAACTACTATGTAATGACATACTTTTCTACAAATCTGAATATCATTCTGGTAGTTCATAAAGTAAACTTGTATAAGTAAAACGATGCTTCATTTACATACTATTTATAGGGATTAAGACATCGAAATCAAATGTGCAGTAGGTACTCAAACTCAAAAATTTTTCAAGTTGACCTGTGTTTTAATTTAATTTTTTTTTTTTGCTAACGCTTCTTTGTCTTATAGATTTTTGGCGAGCTTAGTTGCAGTTTTTGGTGAATTCGACTTATCTGGGGAACTCGAGAGCAAACGATCACTCAGCAAACCGGTGAAACGAGTCATTGTGCATCGTCAATACGATGCAGCTACTTTCGAAAATGATTTAGCGTTACTCGAACTTGATTCGCCTGTTCAATTCGACGTACACATCGGTATAAAAAATTGATACAAAAAATAATCAAACATATTATCATATTTTTTTTCATAGTTCCAATATGTTTGCCGCCCGACACTGCTGATTTCACGGGCCGAATGGCGACAGTAACGGGATGGGGTCGACTAAAATACGGTGGAGGCGTCCCTTCCGTTCTGCAAGAGGTCCAAGTTCCGATAATGGAAAATAGCGTATGCCAAGAAATGTTCCGCACAGCCGGTCACTCAAAAGTTATTCTCGAGTCTTTCCTATGCGCTGGTTACGCAAATGGACAGAAAGATTCATGCGAGGTAAAATTTTACAAATTTGACAAGCTTCCAATTCACGTTTTTCTTATAAGAAATCTTAGTGGGTGTAAAATGGAGTTTTAATTATTTCCTGAAAAGACTGTTAATATATGTCGTTATGTTTAAACAGGGAGATTCAGGAGGACCATTAGTGCTTCAGCGACCGGATGGGCGATGGCAATTGGCTGGAACCGTATCCCACGGGATTAAATGTGCCGCTCCCTACCTCCCCGGTGTTTATATGCGAACAACATACTATAAACCCTGGTTATCTACAATAACGGGAGTGCATTAATTTAGAACATAATTCAATTATACGTTAATGATAATGAGCTCTCTAGCTTGAACATTTTTTAATGAACTCAACACAAGTGAATGGATTATTTATAACAAATTTGTGCGGTGCTATAAACAAGAAGAAACGATTACATCATAAAAAAATATTTAATATTAAAAGACACCGAAATGAATTGTGATTCTTTCAAATAGAAAAATGCAAATGAAACGTCGTCCTTTTCTTTTTCTAGCTGAATTAAATGAAGTAATTTTATTTTTACCAAGACAATATAAGAACAAATTGCCTAAATTTGATTTGTGATAAGTGAAAAGAGAAATAGAAAATTTACTAGGTATTCGTACTAAATTTATTTTCTAGTTTCCTACGAAGATTTAATAGCAAAATATGTCCATTGTCTGTACAATATGTAATTATTTTTTTTCGCTTTACATTTCACTTATGTTTTTTATATATTTATTTTATGTATATCAATACTGTGACTATTGTGCAGTTGAGTGTCTTTGTGTACAAAGAAAATGCACTTTTCCAATGCCTATTACAATTTCTAGCGATTCTTTTCTTATGATAAATCCTATCGAGGTATATTTATTAATTTTCTTTAATATAATTTATTGAATTTATTGTTTATTGTTTTTTTCTTTTTAAATAAATTTAATAAAAAATTACACCCTTAGTGTCTTTATTGTCACAATCTTCATTTTTTTCATAAATACCATTTAAAATTTACAGATAAGAATAGACCTAATGTGTCCCAAATGAGCCATTTATAAACATTTTTTTTGTGAAGATGTTTTTCGCCAACTCCAAGTTTAAGTAATGATTAAAATTCCCCAACGCATTTTAGAAAATATCAATGTTAGCTCAAGGCAATCAATTTTCCAAGTAACATTTTATTTAGTTTTCTCGTAACGTATATACGCCTTCTACATAAATGGATTTTAAAAAGAAATTCTAAAAATGACTGATAAATTTATTTGATTTTAATAAAATTGTGGATTCGTCAAAGTTCTGAAATATAAGACGTAAAATATTCGTAAGTATCTAACTATGTGTGTAACTTAATAGACGAATATTTTTGATTCCATAAAATGTATGAAATATCGTTTTAGACATTTTCACGTCGATGCAAATGAAAGATGACTATAAGGTCTGCTAATTTAACCAGTCGTAAATATAGAGAGATTCATTTAATAAACTGTCAAAAGTATAATAAAAGCTTTTAAAGCTCTTTCTCGATGTCACAGTTACAAAGCTATCAGAAATATGCTAGAAGCATATTTTAAAATTGATTTTTTTATAGAATGAAATTAAATTGCTTTTATGCATCATTCATATACCTTATGTCTTATGAGTTTATGTTTGATTTATGTACTCAATAAATGAAATGATTGAATACATTGGTAAAATATTTTTTACTTAATATTTTTTTTTATAAATATAACTAAAGGTAAGTCCATATTAAGCATTATTATTAATATGTAATATAATTACAACCTGTCACAACGTGTCACATAAAATTTATATCCCTATATAATAATTTGTCTTACCCTGCCAAATTAAATATTCATATTAACATGGATTATACAATTTATAATTAGATTATTCATATATTCGTAACTAGCGCGACCCTTCATCACCCTCGATAGATATATTGTTTGTAAAAAGTGAATATTTGAAATAAACCCAAATATATTTAATTAATCCCACTTTTTAAAATTTACTTATAGGTACTATTATAAAACTTGGCCTATTTAACTAATCTAAATAATCAACCACTAATTAAACATAAGAAAATTCTTATAACTAAAGTAAAGTCTGAGAAATATTTCAATACTAGTGTTTAGGAAAGAGATAAAAATATATAAAAAACAATTTTTAAAAAACTAGTCTTGTTTCCAAAATGCACTAAAAAGTAGAAGTAGAAAATAAATTTTATAATAGAATTTACGAAACGAAAAATCCTTTTATTCCAAATTGATACAGTCATTAAAAGTTAAATGTGATACAAGAATCTTTAATCGTATGTTAAATTGATCATCTAATTGATCATCGTGACTATAAGACCAGGGTGCTCTATTAGTGGTAAATTTTAGATAAGTAAATTAATTTTCTCAGTTATGAATTAATTTGAGTTCCCTGGTCTTATAGTTATGATGATCAAATAGATGATCAATTTAACATACGATTTTTAGCCTAACGCTTCAGTACGAGGGGAACGAGCCCCAGCCTGGCTTTCTGCTAAGGAGAAAAAAAACCACGATTTAAGATTCTTATATCACTCTCTTAGCTTTTAATGACTATCAAATTGGAATAAAGGATTCTTTTTTTTCGGAAATTCTAATATAAAATTTATTTTTCATATTAAGACGCGCATTTTGGAAATAAGACCAGCTATTAAAAATGTTTTTTTAATATATTTTTATTTTCTACTTTTTAGTCTTCACAGTTTTTAAAATTTATTAATTAAATGCAAACTAGTTGTAACGGTTTTTTAAAATTCTTAATTAATTTCTTTCTGCAAAATATATTCATGTCATTCAAATATAACATACACTAATTCAAATATTTGATTGTTTTTAAAATTCATTGTTATAAGATTGAAATCGAAAATATTCAATTATATTAAATCTAAGCACACTAGAATCACTTTTTATGGTGGGTCATGTCATCGAAATTCAACCTACCTGCAAAGTTTGGTGATGATTGGATAACGGGAAGATGTTCAAAAATGGGATAATGTACTTTGAGCATACTTACAAAATAAGTTACAATAAGACCAGTAAAAAAACGCAAATGTATACATTTAGGTTTATTATTTTTTGATTCCAAAATGTTAACAAATTATGGCAAATATTAAATTTTAGATAATTTTACAATCATAATTTAAAATTTTCGAATGTACAAAATTGGGTTTTGATATTGCATACAGTATTTAAAAAGTTACGTAAGTATTTAAATTTAAGGGGCCTTTAGTGTCGCTTTTGATGATGTGACCCCATATAAGTTGTTTTCTAGTCTATAAATTCCCTAATTTTCGATAAAATACCTTAATGGTTCAAAAATAAAACTACACTTATAATAATATTTTGCTGCACCTTCTTTATATATTTGTTAAGCAATTTTTATATTAATGATACTACAAATTATAAGCTTAAACGCTAACTTTGTACTCATTAAATATGATTCATAAATAAAAATAAAACACTACATCTACTTCAAGTAATAAAGCTTAATAGGAAAAAATTCGTTGGAAAAATAACATTGAAATTACGTTTTACATAAACAAATTATGAATCACACCTTCACTGATATTAAATTTCATATTAAAATAATGACAAACTGTAAGTTTCCTCATTTTTAAATTGCGTGTTACTGTCTCATCAACCCATAAGTATATCCGTAGGTACTAGCTCGTACCTACGTTGAACTGTTTGCGAAATGATAAGTATCTTGACTGATGTAATGACATCATTCTCGACAAAAATTAAAATTAAAAAATGTATTTCATCAAAAAAATAATCTGTGCTAAGTGCTAACTGAAAATTGTTAAGAAATTCGTTTTTTAAAATATAAATAAAATATTATATTATAATATTATATTCAGTGCTAAATTTACTTTACATACTAAATTTAATTTTAGAAGCGGCAAAAACTTACAGACGACATTTTTTCGAAGATGAAAATATGAAATATGAAAACAAATTAACAATTCATTTGGATTCATTTTTTATTAATGCATGGAAATTTTTCAGTTAAAATTTAATAGTTACACTAACTTATAATTGAAATAATTTTAACAGTGTGAACTTTATACAGTGAACAGCTATTCAACGAAAAACTCCTTAAGACGTAGTCATTGTTAGGTTTCTATAGTAAACTGTTAATCATTGGATCATTCTAAATACCATAATTACCACTTCCAATAGCGAACCAATGCGTCATTTCTAAACAAAAACTAGCTGTACCCGCGACTTCGTTCACGTGAGCATTTAGAACATTTTTAAAATTCAAAATATAACGAAATGCATATGAGAAGTAAAAAATATATTTTCCGCTTAACGAAAACTCTTTATTACTTGTTTACACTGTAAAAGTAATCAATAGGGAGGTATACTTAACACATTGACGTCGGGGAACGCATGAGTGCGTCTTCTGCCTAGTACAAAAATAATCTACAAGGCAGAAGACGCACCCATGCGTTCCCCGACGTCAATGTGTTAAAATAATATTAGAACATTAAAATCTATATATTAATACGTAAAGCAAAAACTTTAAACCTCTTTTACCGAATATTATACGAACGGAGGAGTATGAAATTTGGCACAATTGAAGTTTATATGGGGAAGTTGCGTTATGAGATAATATTTTTTTATAATAATGCTTCAAAATACCTTAAATTAATGAAAAAAGACGTCACACACACTACCACGCGTTTGACACACACAGACACACAACACACACAAATATGTAGATTTTTAAATCCCAGTTGTTCAGTTTGACCACAGACTTCAACCATATTCCAAATGTCATTATTTAAACAAAATATTGTGGGAGGAATTTAAATTTTGAAATTGTAATTATTGAAATTGAAGGAAACAAATTTAACCGATTATTTGATTACTGAGTAATATTATTAAAAATATATTTAAAGAATACGTATAACTTCAAATACACAACGTTTCAACCATTTTATTTGGTCTTCATCAGGTGTTTCTTGATTATTATATAACGTATAAATAATTCATACTATATTCTTTTGGCAAAATCATTCAAATAAATTACACAAAAAATTAATTTAGGTAGGTAGGTACTATTTGGAAAAAAAGCTTAGCTTAATTCAAAGTTTTAAACAGAACTTATGCAGCCTACTTCGATTTTTTTATCTTTGGCTTTTAAATAAAAAAATCTAAACATAAAGGTACTTTTGTTTTACTTTTAAACGTAGGAAACTCACTTGAAATTATTTCTGATGTTTCATAGTTATATTTTTTTTTTGTTTGTCTAAAAAATATTTCAGAATACTGTAATTTGAATAGACATACAACATTATAAAAAGAAAAATATCTGCTGCGTAGCGTCACAGTACTTTCTTTTACTTTCATTTATGAAACTCGCTGTTGGTTAAAAAAAATATATAAGCACCTTATAACTCTACATAGCAGAACTATATGCATACAAGTATACAACATATATGTATTTATGAATTCCCAACTTTCACCCCAGAACCGTCCTTAATCGAATTTTCCCAAGAAAAAGTTTCAAATAAAAGTTTAGCCATTAATAAGTCTAAGAACTATCATAAGCTTAAAGAAAATCTTTGCAGCCGTTTTCAAAAAAAATTGAAAAAGCTCCAAAACTCCGAGAATAAAGTGGAGCTTTCGGTTAACCTATTTCAACTAAAAACTTCACGGCAAAACAAGACTTAATATGAAGGAAAATTTCCAAGTTTGGTAAAATTCGGAAAAGCGTTCGATACGATATGGCTGTCACACACAGGCACACACAGACATGTTTCTAAAAACTACTTTTTTGGACTCAGGGGACCTCAAAACATGTATGATATGAACGAATTGATATTTAGTTTTGAAATTTTTAGAGAATATTCTGAAATAATTTTGTAAAAGATTTATGGAAGAAAAAAAATAAATATTTTGAAACCTCTACATCTATTTCCTTCCTTAACTTAAAATAAATATTTTCAATCATTATATGATGCACTTTCTTTAAATGAACCTTGAAGAAAAAATTAGTCAAGAAATTATTTTCCAAACATTCGCAAATGCAGTTCATTATCTGCTGTAGTTAGCTTAGTAACTAAAGTTTTTGAGGCAGTTACAAGTGAAATGTACCCTTAGGTATGTAAAAATTGTAACGAATTATGGTCGAATTTTGACCACTGGGTGACCTCTAGTATTTAATAATTAGATATTATAAGTTTGGTACTCATTTTACATAGAAAAAAGTGCGGCATATAGGATGGGGCGGCATAAAACCTAAATCAACTACTGATTATATTATACAATACATGTATGTTTTAAGTAAGTGGCGTTATTTTAGATTTTGATAGATTTATTGGCAGTAATTCAAGATAGTCGATAATAAATCTTTAGGAATATTTACGATCTAATTCATCTTAAAACTATTTGGACTAAATATATAGACTTTATTTAAACTATTGTACCCTTTTCAAACAAGATGTTATTTGATTTTAAAAACAAAATTATTGATAGGAAATTAGAATTGGAAAAATATGTCATATTAGATCTTAAATATAAATATCTATAAATAAAAGCTTTTATCAAAACGGTGTATAGCTTATTGAACAGAAAGTGTCAAAAATATTTTTTCGGCATACATCACTCTAAATAAATACGACGCTTCTTCTGAGCTTTATTAAATTTGTTTATTGATTGTCAAATAAAACTCAAGTTATTCACATCATTTTCTTCACACTGAAACGTGAGAATTATTATAAGAAAATTCGTACCAAAAAAGACATTATGTCATCTATCATTTCTAAATTGATACGAACACTATATGTATATAACAAATCAATGTGCTTTGATATTGAAACTAAAAAAAGGTAAAATAAATAAAGAAAAATTATTTCACACATTAAAGTGCAAACTTATGAAGCTCTTGACACAAAAGTGTTGACTCCTTTGAAGTTGGTACACATACAGAGAAGTTGGGAAAAAAACTGGATAGGTAGTTGTTCAGTCTAGAGATGATACAACTCTTATTTCTCTAGGGAAGTTACCACGATATTTTCAACTTGTAGAAAGTTCAACAAGTTCATGAAAAATTCAAAATTTTCAAACTTTATTTTCGGTATATTTTCATAAGGATAATCAGTACGTTTCTTTTGCATTTGCCAAATTTATATTTCGGTAAATATTTAGATTATTTTCACTTAAAAAAAATAATTTCCACCTTCAGTTTTTCCTAATTTCAGAAGATTTAGGAGAAAACTCAAAACAATGTTTTTGAAAACTAGACTTGAGGCTTTAAAATTTTCTTTTAAATCAAGGTAGTAGGTAAAAGTTTAAAACTTATTTGCGTCTCTTGTATAAAATTCCGTCACTTAATCACTGACAAATAACGACCTTATAAGAAACTTTCCTTTCAAATTTCCATGTTATAATTGCAACAATTACATTCAGTATATTCAATGCTTCCACTCAACTTTTTAACGAAAGATTTAATCTAACATCTTCAACCTCCTAGCATTTACACGTAACACAACCCATTTAATATGTTTCTGTGCCCATTTAAAGTTAGAAAATTGCAAGCCAGATAAACTTTTCTCTGCTGATTCGGAGTTTTTTCTTTAATTCTAACAAGAGACGAGAGAATGAGATTGAAAATTTTAATCATAAAATCTGACCTAAAAATGAAATTATACAAGTCCCTTAATAAGTGTTATTTTATAGACAAGATTTATGGGGGTGATGTTTTAAATTTTATGTAATTATTAAAATATCATAGCCAACATCGAAAATTTAAGAGGTTTATTTAACGCAGGTATATTTTTTTTTATTTTTTAGGAGTTGCCTATTATTTAAGACCTATTCAATGTTTTCGTAGATTTTCAAGATAGGATAATATTGGTTTTGTGCATGTCATAGTCATGTTTATTTGATACATGCTATATGTAGTATTGACGCTAAATAGTCATGTACAAAATTTAATGATGGTAGATTTATTGTACTTGCGTTACACTATAATTTAGAGTTTATTTAAACGAAGTATAACTTATTCGCTTTATGGCAAAAACATTAATAAAAAAAGATCGAGATTTCTAGTAAAATATTTTCAGTTTGACCACAACGATGAACCATCAAGAAACAAAAATAACTAATATTGAAATGATGTTTTTAATTTCTATTTATAAAATAGTCTCATATAATATAGTACCAACCTCCTCTATAACCAGTGGCGTACTTAGGTTTGATGCCCCCCTAAACCCTATCCTATACGCTGCCCTTTTATCTACGTAAAATGATTACCAAACTTATAATATCTATATAATTATTAAATATTTAAATTTTCTAATATTATTTTAAGTATACCTTTCTATTGCTTACATTTACAGTGTAAACTTTTTGAAGCGAAATTGAAAGTATCGCGTAACTTATTGTGTTATAAAGAGTTTTCGTTAAGCGGAGACTAAAAGAAAACAATATTGACAATATAACATACGTGATTCTATTGAGTAAGAGATACTATTTGGGAGATTTTATCCCCAAACTACTTCTTAGTAGTTAAAACAGTTAGTTAACACATTCTAGCAAGGATTTTGTGAAGAGAGGGGCAGGCACAGAACAACCAAAAATATACTATAGGTATAGAATAGGTAAATTTTGCAGTAGCAATGGAACAGGCTACGTTAAAAATGAAAAACAAATATACATCAGTGACTTACTTAATTTTTAAAAAAGTATTAGGTAAAGTAGTAAATAGTAAGTAGTATCTACTTTAATCGGATACATCTTCTAGAGGGGGGCAGCTGCCCTGCCCCACCCTGCCCGTACTTCGCTATGCCCTTGTGTACTAGACAATTACAACAAACAAATGAGCACGTTTATAAGAATCCCATTGTGAGAGTACGAAATATAATATTTACAACCCTATATCAGTATTATTTATGAAGTTCGGTGGAATTAATATTTATCTATGTAATTAAAATGATAGCGGTCGACCGTTGTACGCTAATAACGCAAAACTACTAAATAGATTTCGATCAAATGTTTTTTTTTAATTTTTGAATACTTGGCTCTTATATGAAAAAAAAAATAATCACAATATCTTTAATTTTGTTAGCAGTGGTCAGTGTTGGAATTTTTACCATATTTTTTTACCATTCAAATGATTTTCGTTTAATTTTGAATTCAATAAATGTTCTAAAGCTTACGTGAACGAAATCGCGTTTACAGTTAGTTGTGGTCATGAAAAAAAGTATTGTTTCGCTATTGGGGATGGTAATTACTGTATATAGAATGATTCAATGAATAACAGTTTACTATACAAACCTAAACGTCTACGTTTTAAGAAGTTTTCGGTGCATAGCTGTTCACTTTATAAAGTTTACACTGTTAAAATTCTTTCAATTATAAGTTAGTTAACTACTTAAATTTAACTGAAAGATGTCCATGTATTAATAAAAAAACGAATCCATTGCAAATTTGTTTTCTTATTTCTTATTTCTTATTTCATATTTTTATCTTCAAAAAAATGTCGTCCGTAAGTTTTTACCGCCTTAAGCCCAGGTCTCTGGGGCATAAATCCAGTACTGTCTATAACACTGATAATATCGCAAGATTGTAATGCGTTGGTTTATTGGATTTGCCATACAAAAAGAAAATCTTAAAAAAACATCAAAGTTTGCCACTTTAAGTAGTAAATATGGCTCGACTTTCGTACATCAGATTTGGTTATTGTTCAGGGACAGATTACAAATACCCAAATGACGATGTTTAAACAGTTCACTTTTTTATTGTGTCAATACTTTTACCTTATTTATTTATACTTTTATTTTTATTTGGTTGCATTCTTGGAGTTTTAGTTTTTCAAGCCTAAACGGTGCTTACTTATTTTATTAAATCTAACGTGAACGAAGTCACGGGTAGCCACTAGTTTAGATAATTATTAACACTTTATAGACAATACCAACATTTTTTGAAGGTAGGCGCAGATTTTTTTTTTACTTTTTAAAAGTTACGTATTACTTTCGACTTTAGAGCAAAGAATAATGTTGGTATTATACATGTTGTAGGTTGTGTTTATTTGATACATGCTATGTAATATTAGCGTTGAAATCCTTATCAAATATGTAACGATGGCAGATTTATTGAGTTATAGTATTATTTATTATATTTGCAGCAAAGAAATCGATAAAATTTACACTAAAATTTTCAATGAAAATTTCTTAGTTATTTTGAGGTGATGTTTTAAATTTATATAATATTATATATTAAAATATTATTACTAGTAGCAACCCGTGACTTCTTCCCGTAAAACTTAACAAAAAAACTTATCACAATTCAGGCTTAAGAAAATAAAGATGTTCATTTTCTATATAATAAAGATAGAAATTATAAATTAATCATCTTACCGAAAGCAGCAGAATAATTTCGGAGAACTTCTCTGTAAAAAATAAACTTAAATTACTTTAAGCATGAGGATTACCACAATTAAAGATACAGAACATAAAACAATTTCTTTTGATCCTTAAATGAACAAATTAAGAAACAACAAAAGCAGAGCTTCTCTGCATTTGGATATAACATTATTTAATAATAAATATAATATATATATATATACCTATATATTACTCCATAGTTGCAAAAATAGTACTTGAGAAAGTTGGTAATTTAAGAGTAAGACTTAAAAAATGCAAAAATGTGAACCTCCCCTTTAGGCCCCATAGGGGTGAAATTTCAAAAAATTGTTTCTTAGTGGACGTCTCAGTCTTTTCAGGAATAACACAAACGTTATGTTTTTAATTTCAGTGGTTTAACCTTTAGTGTGCCTGTCAATTATGGTACTATATAAAGATTAAATCTCATTAGGCAATATCGAAATTTTAAGTGGTAAATCCAGTTTGTTTTTTAACTTTTAAAAGTTAAAAGTAAAAGAAAACTTTTCCAGAGCTATTAAAGGTTTTTGTAGATTTTCAAGATAAGATAATTTGGTATTGTGGATGTAATGGTTGTGTTTAGTTGCTATATGGTATGTAATATTGCCGTTGAAATCCATATAAAAACTTAATGACAGTAGATTTATTGTGCTTATATAGAAGTATTATGTGTTGTATTTGCTACAAAGAAATCAATAAAATTCAACAGAGATTCCCAGCAAAAATTTCCTAGTTTGACCACAATGATGAATCATCCGGAATCGAAAATAACATAACTAAATCGAGGTCCTGCGCGCATGGACAAACTGGAAACATGACGTGAATTTTCTATTTTCCTCTCCACTTTGTTTCATGGTCGAAATATTATTGTTAGCACAACGACGCTCTTACTTTAGTGTAATATTTAAAGCACACGCCATCCCTTCATGTGGTTCATGTGTTTTCTTGTGTCGGCGTCATCGTAACAATATCGATTTAAACCCCCACACATTTGCCCACAACCCCTAGTCGTTTACGATTCATAAGCTGAACAAAGATAGCGATTTTTACAGGTAGATATAGCGACTGTGTGTGGCGTGTACATTTTTCAGGGCTTTCTTTAGCGACGTCTGAGTGACCTAGGTCCCATTCCGACACAAATATCGAAAAAAAATCTCTCGTTTTTCCCTCATCGACACACTCCTGAGCTTTTCAATTATAACGATAAAATAAAAATAACTTCGCAGCAAAAGCAAAATATAAACAATGGTAACATTAAACCTGTTGCCATTGTTATTGATCGAACCTGAAAAGGAAGTTTGCCAGTTAATTTTTTGCTTTTACACGTCAGTGGTTCTCAACTCGGAATTAGTACACGTAATTCCCATAGGTGCTCGAATGTTAATCAATGGTGGACATGCAGGAATCAGAAATTTATATCATAAAACAGAAACGTGTAAGAACTTGTGACTATTCTTGATTTTATTCATATATAAATTTGCCAAAAAAATTATTAAATATTGCCCTTCCATTATGATCCGTCTAGTGACTCTGACGGTTTCGAAATGCTTATATAAAAATTTCATAAAAAGTCATAGGGAGTGACTTTCTTAATAACTCGAAAAATAAAAATTTCAACTGCACACAAAAAGTATCGTCAAATATTCGGTTGAAACAAAGTTCTTTTCGCTTTACGTTATGTAACAGGTATGTACGGTATAAATTGACAACGTCTGAAAGTTTTTAAATTGAAAATGAAAAAAAAAATCTAGAATACGATGCCATTTTTTTATATTTCAATAATACAAAAGTTTAAATACTAATTCATATCAATAATGTAGATATTCATTGTTGACCGTTAAGTTCCTTCTATCTTATTCTCTCTGATTGAGATTTGAGACGAAAATAGTTTCCTATCTCACGCCGTCCGTTTCGTATCTTTTGAAAACTTTATTTTCTTGGCTTTTTCATACATTTAAAACAAACTGACATTTCTATCGTGACATTTCAAATCTATCACTTTTTTGTATTAGCTCAGTCGCAAGTCGCAAAAGCTCTTATACGTTAAGTACCTTGAGCATAACGTGCAGTTATAGATACTGAATTTTAAACTGTATTTTTTATTCTTTAAACATACCAATTTGAAAATGTCAAGAGTAGGGTTCTTTTAATTTTTATTTAGAGGAATAATGAATACTTCAGATTAAGTTGAGGATAACGGTAATTTAGAAATTAGACTTAAATATGCAGAAATTTCCAATGCTTTTTTTAAATCTCTTAGAGTTGAAATTCCTAAAAATTTATTCTTATTGTTAGTACTCCTACTCTAAGACTACTAATAGAGTAGGAGTACTAACAATAAGAATAAATTTTTAGGAATTTCAACTCTAAGAGATTTAAGAGATTTCAACTCTTAAATCGAAAGTCATTATTTCGATTTAAGAGAGTAAGTACCACTTAATTAGCTTTACAAATTTTCTCTGGAACAAACTAAATTTGATTTCAAGCTAAAACTCAAACTCGAGTTAAAGATTAATATTTTAATGTCAAACATTAACGTTAAAAGTCAAGCATTAACTTCCCAAGTTATTTATTAGGTACCTACAAGTCAAAATAACAAACAAAACTAATTTTTAAAAATATACAGCTATTTGATTTTATGAACCTCTAGAAGTCTACTATATTTAATCAGTATTTAAGCTTATATAGTGTTTATTTTAGGCCCATTATTTTATGCACAGAAAGAATGAAAACGAAATTTTGACGCAAAAATAGAAAAATTGATGATTTGGAAAAATCATAACTTTGAGGTTTTGTATAAAGATTTATTTCCCACCAGTCGAAACTTGTTGAAAATTTACCATCTCTCTTGAGTTGAAGTGTCTTTAAAGATTATATAGTACCAACCTATAAATCAAAGAAAAGTGGATGTGCAAAAGTAAAATTTTATATATTGTGGCTAATAGATATCACAAAATATATACTACAATTAGAAAGCTACGCCTACTATTACACTAGCTGTACCTGAGATTTTGTTCACGTGAGCTTTAGAACACTTTTAGAACTTAAAATTTAACGAAAATCATATTAATAATAAAAAATACAACAATTAACACAACACTGCTAATGTAAATTTAAAAAGCCGACAGTGAAAATTAAAAATTACGTGCTTTGATCTTCATTATTAATAAGTAACCCGTACCTAAGTCAACGCGTATAGTGCTTGTAAAAATCGTAATTTCTTAAAACTTCAATGACTTTGTATTCAAAGAAGATATCGTAATAACTCTTTTTTTAGATAATGGCCAATTGTATCAAAGAAGTATTAAAAAATTAATCTAAATCTATCCATCGGTGTTTGCGTTATTATTGTATAGCAACAGATCTCTATCATTTTATTTAGGTATCTACTATCTATATAGATTAAAAGTACTACTATACACAATTGAGATTTGAGTATGTCATAAAATTGGTAGATTTATTGATACCAAAAATATAAGTATAAGTCAAAGTTGAATTAAATACCGTTATAATTATTAAAAAAAAAATTGGTTGTCTTTAAAGTCGGTTTACGGACGATATTTTTTTGTGATAACGTCATAAAGAAACATTGATGAAAAACTGCATACTTTTATGAAATGAATTGAATTATTATCACTTAATTATCATTATTTTGTATATTACAAAGAAGGACATAATTGAAAATTAACAATTTTTTCAAAATGAAATTAGACTGAAAATTATGAAGGAAGTTAATTAAATCTTATTAAGTAAATTGTAGAAAAAAACACAAAGTACGTTGTATGGGATTCAACAATTATTGAATACGAGGCATAGCTTACTGTAGTTCTTGAAGAAGCTCGCGTGGCGGTGTTCCAGTAGCAGAACTCTATCGTGCCTCTCTAGCACTTGTATCGCGTTCTCGCTTGCACGTATTAATTATTCATAATTATTATTATCAATAACAATAATTTGACATAAATATTTTTAAGACGGGTTGAAACATTAATTTTTTAATTTCAAATATTATTTATAGTTTTTGCAAATTTAATTTAAAAAATTTGTTTAAATATAATCACGAACAATTATAGTCATATTATGTCATATTATTCTTTATTTATTATTACTCATATTATTCTTAAAATGCAAGAATTAATTACCATTTTTGCTGCTGTTTTGAGAAAAACAGTTAATTGAAGTGCATACAAAATGAAATCAGACTGAAAATTATGAAGAGTATCAATTAAATTGTAGAAAAAAAAAACACGTTGTCTCGGATTCAACAATAATATCGTACCACTTTATCACTTGTATCGCGTTCTCGCTTGCACGCACAGGTTCAAATGGAACGTGACATTTTTTTGTGCATGTAGCCCAGTGTTCATCAATTTATAAGACGTTCTCACGTCAAAAATCGTTTTAAAAATTTATCTATTACCGTCAAAAATAAGGATCTTAAAAAAATTTCAGAGTTGTCTTTTTTGTGTCGAACTTTAATAAATTAAGTTGCTTCTTCTATACTAAACTACTACGTGCTTTATATTTAGCCATCAACTTATTAATTTGGTATCCATAAACATTGTTTACACATAAAATTATTTTTATAATACCTTAAATAATAAATCTGCCAATGAACTAGCAAGGATTACACGAATTAAAAATGTTCGAAGCCACTGTTCTCTATTAAGTCTATACGATTGAGTTAATTTTACATAAAATCAGTGAATTGATTGTTATTCATCTAAAGGACATTAAATAGCGTTCTCTTCCGGAAACGGAAATTTGACCTCTTTGCCTAATGAAAATATTTGGTTTTTGCTCCCGGTTTTGTTCAAGGTCAATACCCTTTAGTTCAAAATGTACACTCGTACACTGCTTGTGCTATTACAGCTCGGAGCTTCAACGCTCGGCTATATTTCAAATTTAATTTTCAAGTTACACGATCAAAGAAAATTAGATTAAGTCGTATATCACAAAGGATTTCATTAAATTTTTGATTTGGGGCGTATGGTTTTTTAGAGACTCAAGCAACTATTAAATAAAAAGTTTTACCCAGTATTACGATTTGGTTTTAAGTCTTTTATTGGTATTTTAGGTATAATGAATTATACCTTTAATGGTATAATTCATAATAATAAACAATTATATAAATTAAATATAATGAATTATATTTTTTGTTCCATTTGCATTTCAATGGAGTGTTGTGGTACATAAAATTATGATGTATGTGAATTTTCGCTTTGCCTCGCAAACCCCTTCGGTTCCAAGCTTCTCGATGCCATTTGATTCCTTGAAATCGTTTACAGTAATCAAAATTCTAAATGGATTTTCATTGAAAATGTTAACCGTGTAGACGTAGAATAAATTTACTACCAACGCTTTTTCCGAGTACGACTTGCCACGAAAAGCGGCGAGCTTTTCCGATTTTCCTTATATATAATGTTGGTACGAGGAAAGCTCATGGATTGACTGCAGTGCTTGGGCATCTGCAGTGACGTGAGTTGTTATAAAGCGCACATAAAACACAATCTATTCAACCATTCCGTTCAATTAACAACAACAAAAATCAAAAATAGCAACAATCACAAATTGATTGTGGAATTACAGTGATTCAGTTGATTTTAACTCAGATTGACTAGTTGTTAAATTAAAGTCGAGTAGCTTTTTTTGTTCTCGTTGTAAAATCTACTCGGTTATTTATTACGTAAATATTTGATCTGAAAAATTTATTGTATTATCGTTGGTAAAATGAAAACGTTCGGGAGTGATTTGGTACGTGCTGGAAGCCGACGAAGGCGAATCAGTGTTTCGACGTTGTTCATTGTTGGGGCCACGATATTTTGCATTGTGAGTCCCCCGCAAGGAGCCAACGCTTGGGGCGGATTATTTAACCGGTTTTCGCCAGAAATGTTGGCCAACATGGGTTACGGTGGCAACGGTTATTCGCAACCAGCATTTTTACAGGTATGTATTTTTTTAAATTTTACTTGGTTAACGTCATTTCTTCGCCACATGATCTGATTATTTGCTATCTACAGTACTACCTATTACATATAATTAAACTGTAAATTCTTACATAATTGTTCGGTTATTGATTTAATAGATCTAGTAATGAATAGTTAAATAAGAATTTATTTTATACATGCAGACATTGTCTCTTTACAATTTCTATTTTTAAACATGTTGAATGAAATATTCACACAATCGATTAAAATAATACAATTTGAAAAAATTGATTGTAATAAACGACTAAATTATAGTTCATGTAAGAGAGATCAAATTATAAATAGTTGATAACAATCTACATTCTATGCGATAAGCGATACAATTACAAATGTAATTACGTAATGTATTTTTTATGATTTCTGCTATGTATGTATGTAAGGGTGCTTATTTTAACTAGTTTTAGATTCTATCATTCGAATTGAAAACGTAAATAAATAATTCACAGAAATATCAAACAATTGTTTGCGAACCGAAAAATAGTTCTAAGAATTTAACTCTTCATGATCCATCCAATTTTTTGTGGTTTGGGGGGATACAAAAGAAATGTGAGGACAATATTAAAAAAGTTTATATAATATGATACGATGAAAAAGCTCACGGTTTATAAGTGTTACGTTCATGCTGTATGAGATTATTAATAAAGTTTTGCAATTAATTATCTCAAAACTATGTCAGATATTAAATATATAACAAAGATTAAAGGTAGATGAAAGATATATTAATTATAAAAGTATTTCGCAACATTTTACGTCGATAAGTAAGAAAACTATTGTTCGGAAAATCTTTGAACGAAAGAAGCTTAGATTTTTTATACCCGACCAAAACTTTTCAAGTCTTTAAGAAGCTTATAACTTTACTAATTTTTTTTATTTCATGTCATATTAGTACCGTTGTTCATGAAATAATCAAAAAATATATTTTACAAGAAATAATTGAACTATTATTAAAATTATTAGTTAAATGATTTAGTTAGTATGTTAAAATTATTTTTATAGTGAATACGTGCGCAAATTACCTATGCTTTGCAATGTTTCTCCAGTGTGTTGAAGATTTTTATTTGAACATTGAAAGAAATCGTTGTAGATTGTTAGATCTAACATTAAGCGGTAAGATCCCGATATAGTCCAACCTATTCCCATCGAGTTTTCTAGTTAAAACAGCCTTTGTCGTTATAATAACGAAACAAGGAAGTTAGAATTTGGATAATATACGAATACAAGTGCAACTGATATTGAATCTTGTTCCTATCTTGCTTTTATGTTGTTAATTTTGTATACGCCAAAAACTTTTTGACAGAATAGTAAATATTTGATACCTACTTTTAAATAATGCTTGAGGGTTAAATAATATTTTTCATGCAACCGTTGTGATTTTATTAAAATTGTTACCTTATTAACAGAATTTAGTTAGTAAAAGGGCTAAAAAACGTGTAAAATATTATGCTTATATAAAAATAATATCTAGGCAATAGAGAACCTGTAAGCCTTACAGTACCTTCCCAATTTTTTTTTCAAAATACAAGAAATTAATTTAAAAGTTGAAGAAACTTTTACGTCCATTTATACTCTGAGTCCTAAAATTTATATAGATATCGATTGGATCGACTTTAGCACATTGAATTTTCAAATCAATTTCATTTCTGTCGTTATTACACGAATCATTGAAGCGGTTAGAACTTAATTGATATATCAATTACAGTACAGTTAATGTCAATCCTCGAATGTTTTGTTTCGTTATATTTTACACGTTAAACGGTCTTTTACAAATACGTAATTTTCGATACTTTAGAGTAATTTTTTACTGTTGAAATAGCATTTAACAGGAAACGGTAATAATTTTCTTTAAACTGCATATTTCTATTAGAAATCAATTGACTAAGAGGACTTGGAATAGTACTTAAAAATGTTTACGCTTATTGTTAGACCAGAGTTAAAGCCTTTGAAAATGGTAAAAAGTGAAACAAAATTATAGTAGGATGAAACGCATTAGAAAAAGAAGAGAATATAACAAAAATAAAAGGAAAAATAAATTACGGGTGATCTGAGGTGGGGAAGTGGAAAAGAAGGATGGGTTTAAGGGTAGAAACGGTTTATCTCGATTTCCGACAAAGCTATACAAGTCCTATGGAAAAAAGTTAAATAGCAAAGTTGTAGATAATAAGATCTACAACTTTTGTGCTAACACTTTTTTCACACAACCTCAAAATTTATGTGAAAAATTCCAATAACCAAGTTTTTGGTTTTTATTTTTATCTTTTACAAAAAAAAAATCATGAAATTTGGTAAAAACTTCCCTTTTAGGACTTGTAGTTTTGTCGGAAATCGAGATGAGATAAACCGTTTCTACCCTTAAAACCCTGCCCCTTTTCCATTCCCCACCTCAGATCGACCGTAATTTAATTTTTTCCTTTAATTTTTGTTATACTCTCTTTCTTTTCTAATGGGTTTCATCTTACTATAATTTTTTTGGGTTCAAAAATTATCGACCCTGGTGTAGCTTATTTTATTAAAAATATAAGTATACTGATTGATATACCTGTAAAAGTGCGATACAAATAATTTAGCATTTTAATTCTTTAGTTACAATACCTATTTAATTATTAAACTGTACATTTACTATTGGCACTATAAATTAATTACTGATGTCGTTATTAAGATTGCTCTCCTAAATTGTTATTCTATTCTATTTACACTATTGTATAAGTCTTTAAATTAAACTGTAAACTATGTAAATTTATCAGTCGATTATGGCCAAGATGTTAAGGCGACTTTATATAATTTTTACAAAAAAAAGCTTTTCAGACGCAGCAATTGGCTCACGCACAAAATAACGTTTAAAATAAAATTGCACCCTGCTATTCAAAAAAAAAATATCATATTTAGCTGCTTCTTTTGTATGTAAATGGTTTTCATTTAAATTAGTATTTTATGATTATAATTATATGAAGTTGACTTTGAAGCACATATTTAGTTACACAGACCAAAAATCACCCGGTGATGTAACTTTTGTAAAACAATTACTAAGTTCCGACTTACACGGAACCAATTTAGCGCAGAACTCAAGGGATTTCTGTATTTCCACTTGGTCAAAAACATGTTCTCGAAAATTAAACAAGTTTGAGCAATTTGCAATAGCAAATAGATACTAATCCAGGATTAAGGGTTTATTATTGCATTCAATTTAATATTGTAGTTTCAATCAAAATAAATTAAATGCACGTTTTTCAAAAAATTTTTGGCATGCAATATACTATTAAATGAAAACTTAGAGCAAAATAACAAAGAAAAATAAGTGCAAAATCAAAAACTATTTCCAACACCTATAATTTAGTTTTGAGTTTTTATTGAAAGTTATGAAAAATGTTTAAAATTCCAAGAAGTCATTATTCTACTTTCAAAGTAAGTATTTAATTGTATTTTTTTTTTCAAACTAACCTTAAAGTAAACAGTGTTACGCAATAAAAGAATTCAAAACCAGAACTATATAAAACTATAGAAAACTTCAGTTCTACCATTTTGTGCAAAAAAATCGTTCTATGCTTTGTGTACAAGGAATTTACTAAAATCAGCATTTAAAATCACTCATATTATAAACATTCTTAACTTATTACTTAGGTAAACATAGTTACAATGGTTAAAATATTTTTAAAGTCAGTTATTCTTCAAAACTAGCTACATATCTGTATATTAACTTTTTATTGCATAGCATCATCTCCAAATATTCTCTTTTTTATTGATTTATTCTTATTGCTATTGGTTGTAAAAGCAAGCTATATAATTATTTATATCTCAAAATGATTATTAGGTTGATCGACTCAAGATCTCTTTAAAGTAGCAGATCCAAGATCGTTAAAAACTATAATTTTCTTACTTTCAAAAGCGATAGAAAATTTCTAAGCAAGAGCCCAAAAACCTGACAATTTTAACCATTGAACTATACAAATTTTGAGCAAATTTTAAGTATAAGAATTTTTTTTACTACCTACTTTCAATTCAATAAATTCTGAACTTAAAAAAACTACGAATAAGGATAGGAAATAATTTTTCTAAGTTCCTGTATTTAGAACATTGGCAACAATTACATTTGATTTTTATGAAAACTAAGGATTACAGAAAAGATAATTTAAGTTAATGAGTTACATTATCTGACTTTTAAACGATTAATTTGATGGAAAATAAATGAGAGAGCATGTTTTTCTTATCATAGCAAGTGAGCTTTCCGTCGGAACTTGACACCACCAAGTGAAGGGTAAAAAATGTAAACGTTTGCAACGTTTTACACTACTTCTCGTTCCCATAAAAAATAACTATGCGACTGTAGTTTCTTTACAGTTTTTATAATGAGCAGTTCGTAGAAGAAAATGAAATTCGTAGATTTTTCTACGAATATGTTTCAGAATTTATATCTAATTGAAATCGTAGTTTGCATCTTTAAAAGTAACCAAATTTTTATTTTATTTAAATATTTAAACTAACAAAACTTTATATCACTTTTCTAGTTAAAATTGCATCGGTTTGTTTATAACGAGATATTTCCAATTGTTAATAGATTTGTCACAATCTGAGGCTTTTATATCCCTAGAAAGCGATTTTCAAGACCACTCAAACTTTTCTAACCTTCCTAATTCACTCTTACATATTTTTATTCAACTTTCACAAAAGAAAAATGATTCAATAATAGTGCCTCTATGAAACACGATCTCCAAAACCTTTTTAACATCTTATATATACGTATGTACAATATGCATCAATGTTTTACTGGATTCATTGACTTTTGAGAAGCAAAGAATAAAACTCAAATTGTAAATCTCATTTTAAACTTGTTCATCAACGGAATTTCATGATTTTTTTCATGATTAAAGTTTTCTATGAAATGACTGTGACTGTATAAAAACTTTAAATTTTGGAGATTAATCAAAATGTCTCCCATATTTTCGTTGTCAAACCCCCTTCCAAAATATAGAAAATTTTCTTTAAAAGACTCTGTGTATTAATTTTTACTTTTTAAAATAAAAATAGACACAATTGCTATAATCAAAGCCTCGCAAAATTTTTTGCTAACTTGCCGCTTCAACAATACCGTAACAAAATAAAGATAATTGTAGTAAAGTAATTGTTTTAATTTTTTTCTAAATAAACGATAAAATCCTAGTTTCCAAAATAATTAATTAATAAAACATAACAATATATATTATATAGAAAAAATTGTAATAACTTCATTAAAATTATTTTTTTAGCTAAGAGTTTCAATAACATAATACCTTAGAATTAAAAAAAATTAATCTCAAGCAATTTCCAAGTTTCAACCTTATACGAAGTCAAAATGACCGTACATATTTTTAATGGGATTTTTGCCAATGAAAATTGAAAATGGAACTATTGGCGCTATTTCTAAGAAATAAAGCTTTTGAACAATATAGGACAATATAACAACGATAACAACTATGATCGTTGAGAGTGAAAGACAACAATTACCAAGTACGTAATTACTACATAATTTGAATTTTTGGAAAACTTCAGAGAACAATAGTTATAATCCACTTAGTGGCGCAGCGGCTAGATCTGTTGACCACCGCTCCTTGCGTTAGAGATACTCGGTTTGATTCCTGGTAAATCTTAGATTTTTATAACTTTTTAAACTACAGAAAATTTCTGTAGTTATATAGTCGTGATATAACCTTAGATGAGAAAACGACTAGAAACAGCAAAAATAATTATATAGTATATATTTTTAAATGTAGTATGGGTTTTTTTCATATTTATTACATCAGTAATTACTGTAGTAAACTGTAAGACGGAAATAATATGCTTATGATAAGAACAACGGGCAATGAACGAAAGAAAATGTACGGACTCGCTTGCTCCTACAGTAGGGATGGGCAAATGTATAAAATATATCTATATATATCGTATCGATATTTCGATATATCGATATTGGTTGCTTTCCATTTACACCAAAAGCGACCGCTGTGTAACGCAGTGTTCGACTATGCGCTTTCCATTTAAGACAATGTCGAACACGGCTGTACGCTGCGCGACACTCGAAAAAGTCGTGTTTCACCGTGTTTTGCCCAGGATTAAAGATAACACAAAAGAGAAGAATTATCTTCTCTGCCTATGATTCCCTATGCTTATTAATTATTTAGGTTCTTCAGGTTGGTATTAAAAAACCCAAAAATGCAGTCTAGTATTTGCTCTAGTCGCTCTAGTATTATTTTGAGATAACTCTGTTTCATTTGGCAGTGTTTCGCAATGTAACGCAGAGTCGCTCTGTGTTAATAAATGGAAAGCAACCATTTTCATCTCAAAACGCAATTATTTGAAAAATTGTCAAAATACTCGAACTACTACGCATATACATACGTTCAGAACGAATCAATTTGAAAACAGAGGCAGCACTTATACCAAAACTCGCGGTTTTAGTTTACATTAATTTACACTTACATGAAACGAACACAAATATTACAATTATAAGTGGAATAAATAATAATTATTATAAAATATAATAAAGCTCTTAAAAAAATATCGAATTTGATATTCAAAAATAAATATCGATATTTTGATATATCGATAGTTGGTGCCCATCCCTATCCTACAGTGCATCTAGAACTATGTAAACTCTCGACTCTAGAAGTTAAACTCAATGTAAGAGTGGGGAGACACGAAGATCCGCACAAAAGGTAATCGGAGATTAGGGCTGCACCGTGTATCAGATTTATACGAACGGAACTCTCTCTCTTTCTGTCTTTACCAATGTATATTTCCCCTCTCAACTTCAGATCACACTTTTTGTAACTCTTCTGTAACATATTTACCAGTTTACTCCGGCGCGCATAAAGAAGTTATACTTTAAAAAGATCTGAAATGCATTTCCATTCTTAAACCGTTGGGATAGGTCTAGGATTTTTTATGTCTCTTTTAAGTAACTGGAGTCATGCAAACACCAAGTTTTTTTGACAATATAACTCAAAAAAAGTGCTAATATAAGTCTATAAGTGCTATATGTATAATGCTATATACTGTATAGTATGTTATTTGAAGTAAAAGTCGTCGTTGTGATCGTTGACCACTCAGAATTTCAAATGTATCTTCCGGTCCACAAATTTGCTATCCATTCATTTTCATTGTTATTAAAAATAAAATTTTACTTTCAGAAATGTGGTTTTTTCACAAAATTATTCTTGTTTATACATATAACATCTTTCCGACGGCGAACTTAAGCAATTATTAAAGCACTCAGAGATTTATGAAAAGAAACATAATATCGTTTTGTTTATAAATAAAGGTATAAGTAACAGAACTGTAAAGATTTTCTTCAGTTACCCAATATTGATTTGTAAAAATGTTTAATAAGATAAAAAAATATTTTTTCTTCGAAAGGACCAACCAGTATAAAAATAAAAAATATTTTTAAATATTAAATATTTTTAAAATATTTAAGTAGTATTATATAGTATTATTTAAAAAAATTTTAAATAATTAATTTTTTTCGCATTAAAAATTGACCTAGTTATACCCAAATGCCATATTAAATTCGACTAACTTTTCACAATGAAAACGAACGTTTCAAGTGGATTTATAATGCATGTTCAATTAGTTTCAATACACATACTTATTGTACTCTACTTACTAAAAATAACATACTAAAGCTATTGTCATCAATAAAATCTGAGAAAATGAATTCTTGCTTTTTCACTTCTTATTGTTACGCAATATAAAGAATGGAGGATATACTTCAAATTTTCAGTTCCTTATTCTTTTTCTCCCGTGAAAAAGTAATGATCCCAAAGCTTTTGAGAAAACGTATATATACATTATATAATGTAACATTACGTAGATAGTTAGTAGTAGTAAATTTTTATTCTACCGACCAATAAGTACATATTTGATTTTTAATAAATTTATTTCAGTAACGCGCAATTCTGACACTTAAAAACTTAAAAATAATAAATCAATTTTTATATATAAATATATCTACAAAAGAATTAACATACAAAAGATGAAATTTCATAAAAACATTTACTCGAAATGTTTTCGATGAAAAAACGTTTTGTAGAAAACATATTTCTTAAATAAGAGAAAAATGGAGAAGATTATTATGAAACATGAGATCATTTTTTTTCCTTCCGAATTACAAGGACATAAAAAATGCTTCGTTTAAAAATAATTTTCGGAAGAAAACTTCAATATTTCAGAAATATACTCGTAAATAATTGAGAATATTTTTTGCTGGAATAACTCACTCGTTTTTATTAAAAAATTTAAGTTTCTTAAAGAAATGGAAAATGGAAGTTGAGAAACTAAACAATCAGTGTGTTGAGGTTGATATATCTATATTGTCCATTAGACAATCCTTTTTAATTTTCTCATTAATTTGCATTTCGTTTTGATATCAAAGTTAGAGAAAAAATATCTGCTGCGAGACGTCACGGTTCTTTCTGTTCTTTCTTTTAATTTCATTTATGAAACTCGCTGTTTGTTAAAAGAACTATAAGCACTTTATAATTAAATAAACATTACTATATGTTTTCAGCCTAGCTATGTACATTGTACATACGAACTCCCACCCTGAACCTCAGAACCGTCTTTATTTGAATTTTCCCAGGAAAAAAGTTTTAAAAAAAGTACGCATCAATGAGTCAAAGAACTATAGAAAGTTTAAAGAAAGTCGTTAGAGCCGTTTTCAAAAAAAAAAAAATGAAAAATCTCAAAAATTCCTAGAATAAAGTGGAGCTTTAGGTTAACCGATTTCAACCAAAAATTTCGCGGAACAACTAGATGTAATATGAAGGCAAAAATCCAAGTTGATGAAATTTGGATGAAGCTTTCGATACGATATGGCTGTCACAACAGACACAAACGCACAAAAACCAATTTTTTGGAATCAGGAGATCTCAAAATATATTTTTTTCCGGTGAAAGATCGAATTCGAAAATTCAACCCGATTACAATACATCCTTTACTGAAGATATAGTAGTAAAAGAAACTAACAAAGAAACTTACTTATTAATGAAAATGAAATTTGAATTATTTTTTTGATTGTTATAGCGAAATGGAGAGGAAGTTTTTGGCGAAGTAGAAACTTCTGAAAAGGATCCTTGTTATGGCCAACGTTGTACAACAAACGAGCATTGCTGTCCGGGTTTAGTTTGCGTCGATGTTGATGGAAGTAAGTTATTAAGTAAAGTGATGTGAAATAAAAAACGTTTTTTATTTTTTGCTTTTTTATAGCAGTGGGTTCTTGCGTGTTTGCTTATGGACGTCGAGCTGGAGAATTGTGTCGTCGTGATAGTGACTGTGAGAGTGGATTGCTATGTGGTGGTCCTGCAGGAGGTGACGTATCCACTCGTGTTTGCCAACCACCTGCAATCGGTGACAAGCAGTATGGAGAAGCATGCCATAGCAGTAGCCAATGTGACATATCGCGAGGACTCTGTTGCACTTTGCAACGCCGCCATCGGCAAGCACCCAGAAAAGTAAGCTTTTTTAGTTATTTTAAGTAACAGCTTTTTTTCATTTACAAATCTAATTCAACTTTTTACAAACCAAATTTAACCATCGCTATTGTAGAGGTTTTTAACTTGGGTTTAGCGAAACTCTAAGGCGGTGATTCTTAACCACTGTACCGCGGCACTTTTGCTTACCGCGAAATTCAAAAAGTGTGCCGCCAAATTTTAGAAACTCTAACATTAATCTTTATATTATAGTCAGTGTGGCGCCAAATTTTGAATTTTTTTAAATTTGAACCGCAACGAAAAAAAGGTTGAGAACCACTGCTCTAAGGTATTCTGAGACGTAAACAAGAGTTCTACTATGCTCAAGAGAACTTTGTACCTTTCTCTCCTTATAAGCCTTCGCTATAAAGATGGAAGACTTATAAGGGGATCAAGTGATAAAACTAACCACGCGGTAGTGGGAATGCTAAAATTCAAAGAAAACTTTCCCCTGCGTCCTCTTGGAGAGGCTTATAACGGGTATTCGGGATAAAATTATCATTTTATGAAACCCTATTATACTAAAAAATGACTAATTCTACAAAACTTCTTTAAACCTAAACCACTTTTCAGGTTTGCTCTTACTTCAAAGATCCTCTCGTATGCATTGGTCCTGTTGCATCTGATCAAATCAAAAGTGCCGTAGAACATACTGCTGGAGAAAAACGTATCACCGGATACAAAAATCAACTATTTTAAATTAAAAAAAAACGTAGTTTCTCTCATATTTCTTCCGAAAAATACTTTTTCAGCAACTAATTTAGTCATCTGTAAGTCTCTAGTTTACTTTTTTATCAAATAAATCAAATAAATCTTCATGATTAACTTGCAATAGCTGTATCTAGTTATGCTTTTATCTTAAGAACAGATGTTTCATAGGACATATTGAGTATATCTCAAAAACGTGGCTAAAATAAAAATATCTGAGGTTCTAAACGTATCAATTTTGCATTTATATGGATTTTGTAGCGACAAATCAAATCTAAACATTGGCCTACATTAATGTGTTTAAATGCACGAAGTCTAACTTCAAATATTTTTAATATTAATTACCTGAAAGCTATTCGAAAATTATCCTTGAATTTTCATATCGCTTATGAAACATCTTGTTAAAGTATAATTTTTCACTTTTATTAAAAGCTATGATAAAATCATTAAATATGTAGCCGGACTAACTAATAGAAAAATCAGTTTAACCGCAGGCAAAAAACGGCTCTAATTGTAAGTAAAAATTGTAAATGCATGAAAGAGAACCTTATAAAAAATCAAATGTATGAACGAGAGAGAAAGAAAGATAAAAAGGATTTAAGAAAATTTCATCATTTATTCCATGTGTAATGATGAAATTTTTTTATGATGATTTAATTAATCTGGAAAAAAAAATTATTTTACTGTTACCCACTACTTACAAATAAACTAATTTAAAAAAATGATATTATATTCTAATAACTATTGTTAGAGATTTAAAGATGTCGGTTTTATGATTCATTGAAATATTTTAAAGTTTATCTGGCTGAGGCATTAAATTTAAAGTTATAATTAAAAAAATCAAAACTATTCTGTAAACGTTAAATATTAATGCAAAAAAGTGAAAAAAATCCAAAAAAAAATGTTGATAAATATAATTAATGTGTAATATTCCCACATCATACCATAATAATATAGTGTACTCATCTTTCCATTTCCAAAATGCATTTGTAACGAAAAGACAACATTTGGCTTAATTTTTAATTGATACTCAAATCTGTGATTGTTGTGATTTTTTTACGTATTACTTTACACTTGTTGGACGTTTAGTGATTTTTCTCTTAAATTAATTTATAGTTAAAAATCTTATTAAATTATTGTCCAGTTGTTGGTTCTATTGAAAAATTAGATGTTATATTTATTTTTTAAAAATGATATATTTTGACTTGAAAGAGCCGAAGTAAGAAGAAAAGACCGATGAACGAACGAATACATATCAAAAAAGGTGCAGAAAATACATATCAATATTACTATCTATTAATGTAATTCTAAAAATTTTATAAGTACATAACATAAAAGGTGGCTTTTATTCATTAAAGCTCCCCTCAAAAAACTTAACAATGCGACTTGTTCGAAAATGATTGTGAATTTTAGTCTAAAACAAAATTTGTTAAGGATACGCTTTATTGAATGAAATGCTACAATTAAACTTAAATATATTCTAACTATTAATTGAAGGATAAAAATGAAATATACTTAATATAATCATAGATGTACTTAAAGAAGAAGTAAAATATATATACATATATAAATATTGATGTATCTATTGTAAATGTATAATAAATATAAAACAAAATATTGTGTCTGTCAGTATTCAAGCAAATTATACTTTTATTTGATTTTCTTTGAATTTTCCTTTTAATTAAACCTCATTGAAAATGCAAATTGTAATTTATCTTTCCTTTATTTTTTTTTAGTTTTGGAATTCTTTGCAGTTATCTTAGAACAAGTTAATAAGATTAATTATTTCTTTCAGGCAAAGTTTTGTTGATTTTTCAACTTCATCACGACAGTTAGAAACTTGAGTAGAATAGGAAATGGTTTAATTTAATATAACATTTACTCTGAAGGTTTTTTAGTATATTTTTGTTTAACTTACAATTAGGCTGTCTGCAACTAATAAAGTTGGGCGCAAAATTTTTTTTTTCAATATTTAAGAATTAAGTCTCCCTCGAGCAGGCAATTATAAAGGTGCAACGATAGCTGAACACATTGAAAACGTAGTATGGTGACTGGAGGATGCTTCTTAATACTTCAAGAAAAATTGCAAAGATATTCACTCTGGGGTTTGACGAGCAACAGAATAACCTTGTATATGGAGAAAGCGAAATTCCTTGGTATTCCAGAAATAAATCTATGAAGTACCTCGGAGTATTCTTTGACAGTAGGTTAACCTGGAGAGATCACATTACCTCAAAAATAAGGGAAGGAAATGCTCGCTTAGTTCGCTTAGCTTTACCCTTGTACATATAAAAAAAGCCTTTGTAGAGAGTGCTCCCTTAAGCCTAGTACTCACTAGTAGACATGTTGCGCGATTTCAGTCTCTGAGGCGCGTCTCAGGTTGTCTCCGTAGACATATCTAAAGACAAATCCCCGTCTAAGGCCTGTTGCAAGGCCAAAAATCACAGTTCTAATGTGCCCCGTTCGGAATGGAAGACTTTAGGAAACAGCATGCCACGTTAGACATGTTCCGCAACATTTTGACAGTGTGGACGTCATTATTGTCTAGAAGCAAGCCATGGCCAGCTCTGTTAATTTTTTTAATTTGCTTATATTATTTTATCCTCCATGGTGAACTGCGAAGATGAGACTGAGAAATTTACATCGTAGTATGAACGCTAGACGAGACAAATAATAGTGCCTCTAGACGGTCTATAGACCATCTCTCTACAGTCTACAGTGTCTAGATAAATCGCACAATATGTCTACTGGTGAGTAGTAGGCTTTATGATTTACAAGCTCTGATCAAACCCACTACTAACTTATGGCTGTTCTTTTTGGATCAACACTTCCAAAGAAAATTTGAAGAGGCTGCAAATTTTCCAAAACAGGACGATGCGCATTATCTTGAAAGCACCATGGTACATGCGGAACTCTCAAATTCACAACGAGCTATGCATAAAAAGCACAAAAGAGTATATAGGTATCAAGTCAAGCCAAAAGATTCTTTAATAACATTTCCCTTTGCTCAAGTATCGTCCAATTCAACTTGATTCAATGCAGATCTCAGAGAAGATTAAAGAGAAGGCTCCCGGGGGAAATTCTTTAAAAATTTCTCAATAAAATGCTTGAAAATAAATGTTAAGCCTCCAGCTATCACAAACGTATTATAATAATCACGCTCATCAGCACTACGCGTAGCGACTTTTGAGGTTCGCTGAACTAGTGACAAAGAAGAAGAACAAAAAAAATGGGATTTAACTAGAAATTGTTACTTAAGTTATTTAATAGCCTAAGCTCTAAGTAGTAAGATCTTGTTTTAGACCGACCCGACGGACCTATCCCCATCGAATTTTTCAATCATAGCACCCTCTGTCGTTTTTAAAACAAATCATTAAAATGTTTTAAACTTGGATTAAATAAGAATACGGGTGCAGTTGAGGTAAAATCAGATTTTTTTTATCTTTTTGAGTTTGAATATACCAAACACTTTCTGACAAAATCGTCAATTGTTTCAACTTTCCGTAACGTTTGATAATAAAAGTAACATTTTCATGAAGCTGTTACTGTTTCCTATAAATTGTTATCTCATTTGTAAAAATTGATTAAACGAAAGATTTTGGAAAAGTACCGTAAACTTTTTATGCATACAAAAATAATAGATGTAAAGTTGTAATATATTTAAGGTAAAGTTGCCTTAGTCGTACCCCTCAAGGAAATAATAGTTTAAAATAAAGTGTAATTAAAATAAAACAAAAATTTCAGCGGTAAACGAATCTTTAATTATTTTGGCTGTTAATTAACTTTCATAAAAACGGGGAGTCTTTTAAAAATAGGTATACTTAAGCGTTTTAAAAAAAAATCTAATTGTAGTTAATATACTTGTATGATTAAGGTGCCTAGTCGTACTACCCTACTAGGTGTACTGATACCTACCCTCATACTTGCCCTCCTCACACTACCAAGAACTTCAATTTTACATCTTTGTTAGTGTATTTTGAAGATTTTCCTCCTTAAAAATTACTAGCTGATACCCGCTCGCTTTGTTGAGAGTACTTAAATAGAACTAAATGATAATTATAAGAACCTTTTACCAAATTTGTAGGCTTTGCTGTTTAAAAAAATATATTTTAATTTAATTTTAATTAAAAATACTTTTGATCATATTATAGGGAATCCAACTGAAACAAATTCCTCAATTCATAGTTATCAATCAGAATTCTGTTTTAAATAAACACGATCAGTATCAGTATAGCTAAGCTTAGACTGTAAATATACTTTGGTAAATTTTAGTTATATATTTGGCATTAATAAATTTATCATAAGGACTATATCACGTAGTTTCAACTCTATGAAGAAAATTAAGTCGGAAGCAAATTTAGAATAATTAGAAGCAAATATATTACTAGCGGAAGAGCCCACCACCCACCAACAGACAAATTCTAACACAGGAAGCTTCTAAAGGATGGTAGAGAATGAATTTCAATCTCACTAAGGGTTGTACTATTCTAATTTATACGAACCATATTTCATTTCGCTGAATATTAATATAAATGACTTGCAAATATTTGCCTAGAATAATGAAATTTTTTTATACGTAAATGAGACATTAAAGTTTCAATCAACCTATAAAACCTTCAGAACTTTTCATGTTTAAAGTTCAATGTTTTAGCGACGAAATGTAAATAAAAAATTTGGCAAATAAATATTCGTAATAAAAAACGTTCGTGACTTGAAAATCACTATAATTGCTACTTTTGTAATGAAAATATCAAAAATAGCACTTAGTTACATTAAATCTATTTCAATATAATACAAGGTGTGTACGATGCTTTTGGTAATTCATTTTTTCCGTGCACCGTATCGGAATTGATCAAATTTACTTCATACATTACTTATTCCAGTACAATTTATCATACGGACATAGGTACATACTACGTACCTATATTTTATTAATTTAGAAAGCTTTATGTTTTTGCGACATACAGACATAAAAACCGATAAGTTCTTACTAGTGCAATATTAGTTTGCATCCATCATGCTTTCTTCCGAGTAAATAATCTGTATACGTACGTACAAGTAATTATTCAAATGTCCAAGCCCTTGGTATTAAAAATCTTTATGAATAATGGTAAGGACTTGAAAGTATGACACTTTATGTATTAATGTAAACTATAAAAAAAATCTATTTACAGAATTTCTACGACGCAGAAAGGTAGATCTACATTTATTTACTATTCTAATATTTGAATATACTTCTCTATTGAATACATTTTATACGCTCCATTGCACACCTTTCTTTTTCATAAATATTTAATAAAGATTTGAGAGATCTACTTGTGAAGAGCGTACATCATATTTTATTTAAAAACAGTTTTAAAATAGAAAATACTAAAAAATATGAGAAAAACCTGCTACTATTTATGTATATAATAAATGTTATAAAAGAATACATGAATAAATGCAGGATAAGCATTTTAAAATATACATGTTACGGTTAGGTGTCAGTTTTTCGAATCACAATTCTTCGAAACACAATTTTTCGAAACACAATTTTACGAAACACAATTTTTCGAATCACAATTCTTCGAAACACAATTCTTTGAAACACAATTTTTCGAATGCACAATTTTTCGAAAGAACAATTTTTCGAAAAATTAATAATAAATAATTTTAGAGACCGAAATAGTTAGAATAAATTTAGGTTTATTTGCCAGTTTACACAAAACAAATGTAATTGAAAAAAAAAAACTTTTATTTAGTATATAAAATTTAATAATTTTTTGGACATTTTAACATATATTTACTAAAAAAATACATGTATTTTACCTTTGTAAATAGGTACCTATAAGTTATAGTTCACAGATTGTTCATTTTTGGTAAGATTAGCGTGGCGCTTAGAGAATTTGAAATCGCCCAACGTTATGCTTTTGTGTACCATAGAAATCGATAAATTTTGACGTCAGCATGAGGCTTAAGCAAATCATTTGCAAAATTCAAGGTATGAGTAACTATGGGAACTTAGATGGTCCAATTTGAAAACTCAATATTTTTTATTTGCGAACACGTTTTCAATATTAAACTTCCATTGAGTGATAATAATTTTCATTTTTTTGCAATTCAAAGGACATATATTTTATAAACATCACAAATAACACAAAATTTCAGTAATAAAACACAGAAAACACCATAAAATTAATGAAATTTTAACGAGTTTGAACTCAAGTAATATAGAAAATATAATAGGCAAAATAAATAATCCTTAGATACCACGTATTTTAAAAATGACTATAGATTTTCAAAATATTCTATCAATTTAAAATGCTCTAATACTACAGGATCTATGTTCATAAAGATTTTCAATGAATTCTGAAAACTCATAGATATTTGCAGCATAATTTTTATGTTAAAACATTTAATTTTGTGTAAAACTTCGTGGTGTCAGGAAGTGCACATTCAGTCAAATAATGAAATTCGGATGACTACAATTTCTTTTGTTGGGGGCTCCGCCAAATCCCCGCCAGGGGCCCCCTGGACCCCTTTGGCATTTGTAGTAGGAAATTGTTGAATGAATTTATATGAATTAACTTAAAATAAATGACAGTTCCCATAGTTATGTCTTAATTGACAGATTTATCAAAATCATTTCCCATAAGAAAAATGCGTCCTGATCCGGTTATTATCGAAAACGAAGCGAAACTCGCAAATTAGCACTCTCCATTTTCGTTTTCTTTTGACTTGTTTTATCAGAAACCGTCGTCAATTTATGGCGCCACGCTAACCTTACTCTCCCCTTCATTTTAAGTACTACATTATCGCTATTTCCAGAACAAAAAGAGATACAGAAATTGTGAAAAGTGAAAAAAAAGTTATATGTACTGACACATTTATGTACCTATTTCATTTACCCTACCCGTCGAAGTTGATTTACACTGATTTTTGTTCAAAAATACCAACTCTACCTGTAGAAGTTGATTTAGACTGCATTATTTCGAAAAATTGTTCTTTCGAAAAATTGTGCATTCGAAAAATTGTGTTTCGAAAAATTGTGATTCGAAAAACTGGTCGGACACCACATGTTACAGTGAATCTGTATTACCAGTGAGAATATATTCTATCATTTCTTACACACATTTAATCTTTGTGACGAATTATTCTTTGATTTCGTCGTATTTTTATATAATAAAATTTAATTTGTGTTTTTTTATAATGTTACATTGCTATATTTTCACATTGGTTAATAGCTTTTAAATTATTTCTTATACAGATTGCCTGAAGAAGCTAAAAATAAATTAGCGAAACGTCCCATATTTTAAAAATTTAACATCTGTTTTTATTTTTTGTCCACGTTCCCGATGGGGAGAGTGTCCAATGGGCCGATCTGGTAAAGGGTCATTTAGCCCGTACCACTGGCTGATTGTATGATTTTGTAAAAATGTATATCTCTAAAATGCCCGGGCTGCTTTTAGGTCTCAGTTCGTGCCCTTTTTTGACACACATATGTACAAATTATAAAATAATAAATGTTTTGTATTTGGGGCGTCTAGTATCAAATTGACCAATGTGCATTCTGACTAATTTTTAGGCCCGCCAAAAACCGTCATCACTGCAGCTCAACTAAAATAAAACTAATTTTTTAACAGGATATTGGTTGAACTTATGTTTTTTATAGACAAAGTCCTTTTCAAAAATTAGTTTTATTTTAGTTGAGCTGCAGTGACGACGGTTTTTCGCGGGCCTGAAAAATAAGTCAGAATGCACATTGGTCGTTTTGATACTAGACGCCTCATTTATGGTCTACAGAAGTGTATTCTTAGGTTCGTTCGCGGATGTGATAATGAATCGGTAACGAATCAGTTCAAGACCGATTTGGCATCATCGCCAAGCGCATGCAAGTTTATGAGCCGAGTTACGGTCCGATATTCGCGGTTCACACAAAATGCGTTCGTTACCGATTCATAATTGGTTCTAGCGATCCTCAGATTTTTGTTAGGATGCAAAATTAGATTCTCTTACTCATGCGTAGTTTTCTAAATTGTGGCTAATTCATAATACAGTTTCGCTGTCATGCTGTGTTCACACGAGTCAATTTTAGTAGGCCGTTTTTAGTTGATCAAAAAAATTTGAATGAAAAACCTCGTGTGAGAACCGTAATCAACTTTTTAGTGGATCAAAAAAAGTTTGAACAAGTCATCACACTAGGTTTTTAATTTTAGTTAATCGATCAAAAGATCAATTAACTAAAATCGGTTAACTAAAGTTGACTCGTGTGAACGAGGCATCAACTTCAATTCATATAACAATTTTCGTGGGTTCTCGTTAATCCTCGTCTTACTTCCGAACATTTTCAAACTCTTCACGGGAACGTCACGGGAAAATAACCCTTAATCAGTCATAAGCGTGTATGCGTTTGGTGGTTATCCTATCTAATCTTTTGGATTGATTCTCTCTGTTCTTTACCAGTTCCGGATCAGTACCGCGAACGAACCTTTTGCGTAAACAATTAGGAGTATATTATAACACATGCAACTGACGGTGCATTTATGTTGTACATATTCCCTATGCTAAACTTTTAGTTTAGTTTTTAGTTGAACATTTTAATGATCTTAATCTAAAAATGACACTAGTTTTGTTATTTTTAAACATATTATAAAATTTTTAAAATAGTTTATACCCTTTTTTAATCGACAAAGACTTATCCAAGTGGTTTCAATGAAAATCAAAAGAAAAAATAAAACTAAAACACCTATTGGTCGAAGAAAATAATATTACTTAATCATAAAACAGCGACACCAAAACTTACTCGTATAAAAGTAAAAATCTTTTTTAAGTGTTCAATCGGTTCAATCTATAAAATGTGTAAACAATGTATATCCTACCTACCCTTATTCCGTCATATTGATTTTAATTTTTACATGTTTCTTTCGTCCATAACCGTTCACTATCTATTATCAACTTCACCAAAGTATCTTGTAAGAAACTTAATTTTTTATGCAATTTAGGGATGGGCACCAACTATTGATATGTCAAAATATCGATATTTTTTTAGCAAATAATCGATAAATATAGGCGATATTTTTAATTTCAAAATATTGATAATCGATATTTATTTCCGAATTTCAAATTCGATTTTTTTTAAGAGCTTTATTATATTTTAAAATAATTATCTATTATTTATTCCACTTATAATTGTAATATTTGTGTTCGTTTCATGTAAGTATAAATTAATATAAACTAAAGCGCGTGAGTTTTGGTATAAGTGCTGCTTCTGTTTTCAAATTGATTCGTTCTGAACGTATGTATATGCGTAGTAGTTCGAATATTTTGACAATTTTTCAAATAATTGCGTTTTGAGATGAAAATATCGATATATCGAAATATCGATATTTTTTACTCTGCATTTATCGATATTGCTTGTAAATATCGATACAATATATATCGATATATTTTATACATTTGCCCATCCCTAATGCAATTGATAAAATAAGTTTTCCTGGTAAATATCGATAGTAGCTACATATCTACTTGTCGTTTGACTAAATGATGGTGAAACTATAATTTATGTTTAAAAACGGAGGTAGTACATTAAACAAAGAAAAATATTACGAAGAAATAATAAAACTTCACTCCAAATGTGAGAGGCGTTCTGTAAAATTTACTAAACTGGAACCAATTGCTACATTCATGTGTTACTCTTTTGCCAATGTTTATGTGGAAGAAATATCTAAAAAGATAAATAAAATATTCTCTTCATCTCTTGAGGAGAATGAAGTTCTCTTTCAAAATGGCATAATTTTAAAAGCACGTAGTTCAAGACCTATAAGAATATATATATATGTATAGTTATACAACGACATATTCAAGATTAGCGGACAGTTCCCAGACTAAGTCTTCTACTAACTATAAGCAATTGAAGCTATTTTTTCGATAGTAAATGCATCATTTCAAATTTTGTATCTTGTAACTTTTGGTTATGGAGGACGGATTTTTTTTTTAAAGTTAAACTTTTTATAAATCGTCTCAAATTGTTTTGGCCTATCTTTAGCATGTCGCATTTAAGTGTGTTACATTCTCGGCAGGGAATCGGAAAGTGTTCGGCAAAGCTCGTAAACACATTGTTAGCTATATACCATGTCGTTTTACCAGGGTTGTTTTTATTAATTTATTATTACATGAATGACTACTTTCCTCTTCATCACAACGCAACGTTTTAATAAATTATAAGTTTTCATTAATTGTCAATCATATTTGTATTGGTATTTGTGTGTTTTGATCAGTATATTGATATAAATATTGTTGTTCACTTATCATGATAGACTAAGATACAGCTGGTGAGAATAGTGTGAAAATATCTGACGGTGAATTAATTTTAGGCCGTAAGAGAAAGATTGCCGACAGAGTTCGTGCTTATAGAGACAGGAAAAAGGCTCCTGGTGAGTTGATTTAATTTTTATAGTGAATCTATTAAAATTATTAGGGCTTTCTGGTGGTGCATAATATGTTTATGTTTGTCGGAGCGATAGGTTGTTTAGTGTGATGTTTGTGTTAGCCCTTCCATCCAGAAACAATTGCTTCGCCACAACAAACTTTATTTAACAATGATTGAACATGATAATGATAGGTATTCTTGAAGTAACTTTACAATAGATAACAACAGGCAGATAGATCAATTTAACAATGATCAACAAATTCAATAATGAAAACAACATTTGAATATTAACATCAATAATGAAATTTCAAAATTAGTTGCAAGTAGTAGAAAAATTGTGCCGAAGGCGTAGCAAATAGAGTTAGATGCAAAACCTAGAAAATCAATTATATCGTTTATTTTCATACCCTAAATCGAATAACTTTCCGAAAATTTTCAGTTACCTACTTAAATGCCTACAATCCAAAAAAAAGTTTCACTTGCATTGTTTTTCCGTAAAACCACACAATAATATTTTTACCTCCCCGCCACCGAGTGAACCCCCATAGTTACAGAAAATTAGAATTAGCCAGCCCCTTGGATAAGTCTGCCCTCCCCTGCTTTAATACTTTAAAACAAAAAATTTTTTATTACTTATACAAAACTACAAGTTTACTCCGGACCCTAAGCTATAGCCCCCTACACGTTGGTGCTGCCAGCGCCTTCTTTTCGGGGCCCATGCAATTCAATAAAATATGATAACATAACTAAAGCTATGGATTGCAAAAATAGCAAACGAAAAACATAACAATAGCATTTTGTAATTATTTTGAAGCATAAACATATAACCTAAACATATTACTGAAAACATTATTCTTGACGAATTTTAGGGACGTCATTTTTGCATTGTACTATTTATTTAGATTAATTTATGATTGTCAATATAGTAAATCCTTCCGGATATTTTTGATCCCTTACAACTGAAATCTATAGGTATAGGTAGTTTAAACTTTCAAAACAAGAAATCAATAAATATGAATACAATTGTGAATGAAGAAATCGAATATCACTATAATAAATATTTAATAAAAAAATAAATCCAACCTTAAAGGTTCTGAAGAATTTGACATCATAATGACATTCATCTTTGAAAAATCCAAATTCTGCGGGAGTGGAAAAGATTGGAAATTCTTCAAAGAATCCGGAAAAACAATTTTGAAACAATTTTAAAATTAAATTAACACAATAATTTTCACAAATAAATTCATTAAAAAAAACGCGGCACTGCACTACAATCAAATGATATAGGTACTGGTAATTATTGGGCATCACAAACGCCACCAACTGCCGCCATGTTACCTATAAGATTCAGTTTAATTTTTAACGTAAAAGTAATAAGATTAAAAAAGACGCTAATATTAAGATTAATGCATTCGATTAAAATATAATGAAATATAAACTGTATATTGTACAATATAATGCCTCTTTAAGGCTATTTTTAATCCGATTAAAATGAAATGTTTTTCAACTTTTAGGTCAATATATTTTCTTGGAAAAAAGAATTTTTTTTAATTAGATCTTTTTAATAAATAACTTATGTTGGAAGACAAGCGTACGCTTTCTATATTATTCTTAGTTTAATAGATTATCAGAATTTAATTTCAACATACTTTTGTTGTACCTATCAATTCGAAATTATACATTTTTTGGATTTTTAAAACACTATTTGAAAATTTGAAAACGATTAGTAATAAAATTAGGATTAGGGATATATTTACAGGGATGCTTTCTTAAGGGTTTTCAGGCGTTCGCGCGAACCCTTTGATGTGAATGCTATGGTTCGTGCGAACCCCCACTTAATCAGAAAAAATTATACTTTCTTTTTTATGATTATCAGTGATTTTCTACTTATGCTCTTTCAATTTGTAACTTTTTCTTTTCTGATAGTTTTATATCATCAGCTAGTGGACAAAAATGGACACTAATCGGCAAAAATCTATTTCAATAGGAATATTAATATTTAAAAAAAAAATATTCTGTAAAGTCATTTTACGAACGATTATAGTTTTACGTGATAACGTCATAAAGAAGCATTGATGAAAAGCTGCATACTTTTATGAATTGAATTGAATTATTATCACTGAATTATCATTATTTTGTATAATACAAAGAAGGAGTTAATTGAAAATTAACAATTTTTTCAATATGAAATCAGACTGAAAATTATGAAGCAAATCAATTAAATGTGATTAAGTAAACTATAGAAAAAAAACACAAAACACGTTGTGTAAGATTCAACAATCATTGAATATGAGGCATAACTTATTGTAGAAGTTCTCAAAGAAGCTCGTGTGGCGGCGTTCCAGTAGCAGAACTCTATCGTGCCTCTCTATCGCTTGTATCGCGTTCTCGCTTGCACGCACAGACTCAAGCGGAACGTGACACTTTTTCGTACATGCTGCGGACGTACTGCCGATATTCATCTATTTATAAGACGTTATCACGTCAAAAACTGTTAGAAAATATTCACTGCGAATGCGAACTCCTTGGTAAAATTTTAGGGAAGCATTACTGGATATTTTTCAAGTAGTTTTTTTTTTAATTCTTCAATCAAATCTTAATTTGATTGTTTAATATTTATAGCCTAGCTAAGTTCTTGCATCGAGCATGGAAAACATTTAACGAAAAATTTGGTTGATACGAAATAATACTGTGATCGCAATTAATTATTATATGAACTATACCTAATTTTTAAGGCGAAATTTATTTAATAAGAAAAAATATTTTGGTTTCTTTATCCAAAGTTGGTTACCACTATGGATTACCACATAGATTCATCTCTCGACCATAAAATGTATATTACGTTTATTATAATATATACCTTTGGTTTTTATACCTATTTAATCTCTTCATTCTTTCAAAATTTATCTTGGCAGACAATAACTTTGCTAACTAATTTATAAATTTGCTTCTGTCTAAGGCGCGTTTTTTTAATCAATCTGTACGATAACTGTTCCAATGCATTATGGTTATATATTCAAACCTAAGGAGTACAAACCTCACAGGCGTCTCAGGCTATTTAATAGTTAAGGTGTAGGCAACCAATAATGCACCTATACTCATGCCTTGGCCTTTCATTTATTATGTTTTTTTAAAACTTTTGTATTACTTCTGTAAATTTCATTCTCATTTTATCAACCAAAAGCCATGTTTTACCATTTCTTGAGTTTTACCCTTTACTGTAGATGCTAATGGTTACCTTAAAATTTCAAGTCGATATATCAATACGTTGTTGAGTTATAATCAGTCACCAACTCTATTTCTAAAGAATATCTTTGCGATGACTTGAATAACAAAAGAAATATTTTGAAGTTAGAAAATTCAATTTGCTGTATATTCACATTCTTGAAATACTAAAAGCTAAGGAAATCTTAATAATATAATAATAAATGATAATAGTAACCTTTTAAGTCTGGTTCAATTATTAAGATATAGGCAACTAATAAAGCACCTATACTTAAATCTTACACATTAATGGGTGTTTTCTTACTTATTTTCTAATTTTTATTGTTATTTTACCAACAAAAGCCAAATTTGTCTTTAGTTGGACCTAAGTGCTTATCGTAATTGTTATTGGATATCAGCTTGAAAATTTTAAGTTGATATATAAATCCATTAATGAGTTATTTTCATTCCCCAACCTTGAGTTTTACACAGTATCTATAGATCCTTATAAGGATTACCTAATTTACTTGATTTTCAAGTTACTTGACTTAAGTTCGGCTTACAATTACGTCCAATTTTCTAATTTAAGTTAATATTTAAATATCAAGGCAATTCGAGTATTAAATTTGCAAGTTATTGCAATTTATATTCATTGTATTGTCCAAATACTTGGCTCGATGAATTTCTAAAAATATCTTCACAATAACTTCAATACGTATCAAAAATGGCATGTTAAAAGGGTTTATTTTGTGAATATATTTCCTTAGTTGGTCACTGAATGTTCACATTTTTGATGCCACAATAGTAAAGTTTCATACTTACTGTTCAATTTTTCATACTCAATACGGTGTCAGATATATACACTGTAAATGAGGACCATGGAATAACAAGGACGGACATCTCTTATGGTACTGTTGGTTACGAAGAAGGCAATTGGCCGTATGCTGTAGAACGAAGTTATTTCTTAATTATACATAAATATGTATAAACCTCCTTGGCTCCTTAGATCGGCTAAAATTTAATTAATTAAAATATTAAATCATTAAATAGTTGTTTCATGTTTACTTTACAACTTTTTGCTAGAAAAGATTTTATTTCGAATATTTAGAAATAAAAACAACAAATACATATAATTTAATATTTATTTGAATACATTTACAATCTTAAACGTTTGAAAGATAACTGTTGATTTAGTTCTGTATAATATTTAAAATAGTATTCACAAAATTCAGTAATTGTGTATTTTATTTGTATGGAATATTTAATAAATAAATAACTATTGTTAACGTTGTACATTTCATTTTGTTTCGATTCTAATATTGAGAGAGTTTTGTACGTTTCGTTTTGAAAATTTTGTATTATTTTTGTTCGATTTTGTACGTATTTTTGTTAAATCTTATAACTGTAACATGTCATGTTGTAACATGTTAACAACAATAATTGTGTACTTTATTTAAAGATGCATTCAAAGAGCAAATCGTTTGTTTTTATTATTGCAAGGAGGAAAGTTTCAGGGTCAATTTAATTCGTAACACATGAACAAGTAAAATTTTGTGAATATTTCTATGGCTTTCTAGCAACGTTGATTAAAATTTTATACATTAAACAGAGTCGTAGTGTGGGTGGTGTGAGCGGTGTCCCGGCGCCTGGTATTGAATACTAAGGTTTAAATCTTGATTTTTTTTATCCTTTCGCATCGAGGGCCGTACTATCTCACTACAGCTCTGGCATTAAACATAGAATATGTAATACTACACATTGATTCAATTACATTAATCATTAAATCTCAAGAAATCTATATATGATGCTGAAGCAACTTTTGTTCGATTAACATGTTTTATATGTGGGAGATCTAAACGATTTCACGACCATTAGAATATTATTGCATAAATAATAACATTTTTTTTTAATATTTGACCAATTAATCAAAGTAAAAAAATAATATCAAAAATTAATTATAATATAAATTCTTATCTTAAATTAAACAATAATTAAATACTTATTTTAATAAATGACTTAGTTATTTTGTTAGTTAATTTAAATTTTTACAGTGATATTGTAAATATATTATTATGTGTATATAAACATTAATTTTTCATCTTATTGATATTTATATCGCCATTAAATATTTTTAACGAAAATAGACCGTCATTTTTATCATGGATATAATTCTTTTTTTATATATATATAAAATATAAATCTCACAAAATAATTTATTAAGAATACAAGAGGTGTATATCGATTAATATTATTGTTATTATTATTATATTCGTATCCATTTTAGTTAGATATTGGATATGTTCCAGGTGAAAATAGAAAAGTTCATTGTACCGTACAAGTCATGCGCAGTTACTATATTTTTATATTACGCATAACTAACGTAAAATGTACGATTTATTTTCGCCTGGAACAAACCTATAGAAATTAAATGGTTAAAGTCATTCCAAATTTTGTAGCATGAAACTTGCATAGGATATTAATTTGGAGAATAATTTTTATTAAAAAAATAGAGAAATTTCTTTCAAAATACTTGGCACGTTTAAATTCAGTACTACACAAACATTTCTTATTATTATGTTATATATTTAATTGTTAAATAAATGCATCGATTCAGTTATTTGATTACATTGTATATATTTGTACGCCGACCTATGAGTATATTATGTTGGTTAATTATTTAGGTACATGATTTAAATTCAATTGCTTTCAATAAATTTTTTTTCTTAGTTGATTGAAAATTTTCGGTTTTATCGCAAAAAGTTTTATCAAAAATGGAAAACGGGCGGTTTCTTTTTTGGCATGCCTCAAGCTGTTTGTTTTTGGTTCGTCGAATTTACTAAGTTCTATCCATCTCAAATTCATTTCTATCACGTTCTTTTATTGAATTGGTTACTTAGAATAATAGAGAATAATTATTTATAATTGTGTAATGTATGGATAATGTAAAGATTCACCGATAAAAACGTGAACGACATATGCGCGTCGACAAAATTGAAATGAACGCAGACAAATTTCGTCCATCTATCCATTTATATACTTATTGAATTTTCATTGTGAACAGGACTTAACAGAACAAATCGGTTATACTCAAAGTCGAATTATTAATGGTCAGACAATTAGCAAGTCTAATATATATGCTCAATTATCAAGACGTCTAACTGCAATTCTGTCTAATATAAGAAACATATTCAAGTAATACCTATTCTTTATAGAAGAACTTTGTGATTGAAGGTGAATCACCGCTATGAATCGTCTACAGATTTTGAAGAAATTTTAAAGAAAATTATTCAAAGCCAAATTGTTTCCTTTACATTTCCGTAAATGTAAGAAATTTTTCCTTTTGATTTCTTGCTATATTTTCTTTAGATATCTCTCAAATTTTGCGTACATTTGTACTGAACATTAAAAACTATACACAAAATTTTAAATTTTTCCAGAGTGTTTTCAAATGAAATATGAAAAGTTAACACTAAATTTGGCAATTGCAGTCAAGTCTTCGCTTCAGTAAATCAGCATAAATGTATTCTACTTATAGACACGTGGTGGCATATACGGTGGGCGTGGGCGAGCAAAGTTGCCAAATTGATTCGAATAATATCAAACTTTTGCTATTAAGCGCTCAAGATGAGATGGGGTATAACTAAGGTGACCATACGTCCCGGCTTGGCCGAGACAGTCCCGAATTTCCACTTTGCATCCCTGATTTTTCTAGAAGCAATATTTGTCCCGGATTGTCCCGAATTTTTGAAAAAGATATTATTTTCAATATTTATTTTAAATATATTTCAACCAGAATTATTTTTTTACAAAATTGGAACCGAAAAAATTGTGCATATCAAAATACGCGGCACGCTTTAAACCATTTGAAGCTTAGAATGAACTCTAAATTCGGCGAATCCCCTTCTACCTAACGCTCAGAGACACGATGTGTAGTGTATTTGTTATTTATAACTTTTATTTTTAAAAAATCACATTTAAGTTACTTAGCTTAACTACCCCCCCCCTACAAGTTCTCGTCCCGGATTTGAAATAAAAAAATATGGTCACCTTAGGTATAACACACAGTGATCCACCTAACACTGGTCATGGCGCTTTCGTCGATGCGCGTATGTCGATCACGAAATGTGAATACATAATAATATATAATATTACATTAATAATATTTTGTCATGGATACACATAACTATATTAACATTTTTTTCAGCTCCAGATTTCAGATCTTAGGATATAGGAGTACATTTTTTTTACAGACGATATATTATATTATATTTTAGATTGCAAAAAATCTCTTTCTCATAACACAGTATTGGCACTTTAAGTTCATCTTGTTAAGTAAATCATCTTATAATAAATAAATTTGCTTTCTCTTTGTTATTTAAAAAGGACCACTGGCATGTAGGGTAAAAAGATTAAATTTAATTAACAATATGATAATAGTAAAGTGCAAAGCCTGCATCATGTATCAAGCAAGAAAAATAATTTTACATTATTACATTAATATGTTTTTTTCAGTAAGTCTCTGGAATGCTATTTATAGCTAACAAAATGTAGATAATATATTCATTACCTGAACTATTTAAAAACCTGTTTTAAAACATTCAAGATTTAAATTCTCTTTTTATAGTTTCAAAACAAGTGGATTTTTTTAATTAAATAATTAATATCAATATTTATTAATCTTACGAAATATTTTTTTTAGTTTAAATTATCTTTGAAAAATATATTATATAAATTCCAAATGACTTGTATAATAAGAAAAGAGTTTCACATAAGTATACGGTAACATTATAAACTGGTAAAATTATTATGTAAAATACCTAATATTCGATTCAAATTAAAGCTTAAACAAATAAAGTGTTGTCTAAAATTTCAACACTAGTTCATTTTCGTAGCTTTAACTCTATAACGTTATAATTTCTAATATTTAAAGCTCTATAAATAAATATAACTTTAAAGAAAAGTAATAATGGCTTTCACTGATTTTTTTTTAATTTTTGGCCTAACGACTAATTTAATTGTTTTGCATAGTTCAAAATAATTTTTTTCTTCAATTTACAATAAACTCTTTTGTATAGAATAGAAAAATCCACTACCAATTGATAAATAGAACGAAAGATACATTTATAATAAATATAGTTGATAAATTTTCAATCTCTACTCTAATAATATTTTCCTTTTGTATTATTATTACAGAGGGGACATTAAAATATGACTCTTTAAATATTTTTAGAGACAACAACGTTGCACTTGTTTAAATTTCAGGTGGTGCTGGTACACATTGAATTGATTATCATTTCCGCGATGAAACGTTTTCGCACTCATTACGGTAACGGGAATCAATTAAATCTATGCCTTGTAACGATCAATGCGCTTGATGGCATAGCATAAGACGCAAGAGAACAGCAACCCCAACAACTCAAGGGTCGCTAAAGTGCCACCAACCACCAAGAATACTGTACTTTGTTGCCGGATGGTGTCGAATAAAACCTCGATACATCCCTTAAAAATTTAAAAATTAATTATTATCAAGTTTTATATTAGATGTTGAAAGTAAAAATACCGTTCGGTAAAGAGCGTTTGGAATGGTAGCACCTGGTTTTAGGACTCGAGATGAATCACATTCAATGTTTGAAACACCATTTTTACAACAGCTTGCCGGAATCGTGTATTTCGTACCAACTGAAGAGACTCCCAAATCCAATTTTGGCTCGGATTGATAACGACTCGATGCCCAATCATCGGGGCCATCCGCTCCACAACATTCCAACTACAAATGAATTAAATTATAGCTCAAACAACAGTGGAAAACGTTTATACACGATATTTTCAAAAACTATTACAAAAATAATGTGAATATTTATGAATTTTTGACCGATATTACTTAAAAAATATAATATTAACTCATTGATGCCAATTAGGCCTATAACTTTTATATAATTTTTTATAGCTTATAAATTATATTACTTCAAAATGGTGCCACATATACATAAAAAAAAACTTTCATCATTCAAGTTCATCAAAATCGTGTTCTTAGGCAATCAAAGTTTTTTCTGGTCACTTTACCAGCAAATCTGTTTACACAGTGTGATTTATAATTTGTAAAGTGTATACACGGTAGGTTTGTTCCAAACGTTTAAACAAAATACGTCCACGTAAGACAAAGAGCAAGGCTGACCAAGAGACAAGAGTGAGTGAAGAAACGCCCCAGCCCTCAGCCGTTTGGCAGCACCAGGCCGAGAGCCGATCTATGAACGTACATTTTTATGACTATAGCTCGTCCGGGCACTGTTTTGGAGGTGTTTAAACAGCACAAAACCAGTTTTAAATTAGGGTGAAGCCCTTGCTTCATGATTTTCACTCACTCTTGTCTCTTGGTTAATGTGTCTTACTTTTTGTCATTCGATGGACGTGTTTCAACATCATCAAATGTACCAGTGGAACAAACCTGGTGTAACACGGTTATTCAAACTCCACCGTAACATAATAATCCAGTGTAAAACTGTACATTTTTCACATTTACACGGTGGAATTTCAATGTCCACAGTGTAATCGAATTCGCCAAAGTGTATTAGGGGGGTTGAGATTCACTGGTTGATTTGATTTTTAAGTTGCTGACTTGTTTTTCAAACTACTTGTTTTAAATTGGAGTTAAAATCTAGTGCAATTGAAGTTAAATTTTAACAAATAAATATCCCCTTCTTAAGTCAAGCATTTAATTTTCAAGTTATTTCATTTCAAGTTCCAGTTTTATTATAAACATTTTTCAGCATAGTTTCATACCCCAGATTGTATAGCATCAAACGTGTAAGTACGAGCTGTATTGTCCGCTAAACCATATTCTTTTTCGACTGTTGTTTTCACTGATAGACGAACAAGACTTTCCAATTTGTTGGCATTGTAATAAGCCCATATTCCAGCTGCAATTGATCCCACGAAGATAATCAATAAGGAGCCAAAAAACTAAAATAATAAACACATAAATTAATTTTTTTTTTGTTAATGAGTTTATAAATATTTATAATTACCGAAACAAGCATACAACGAGATTCTCGATATGCTCCGCAGCAGCCGAAAAAGGCGACCACTAGCATTAAAATTGCAGCGACCAGTGAAATGTAGAGAACGATGTCATAGTTCATCTTATCCTGGGCCATTGAAACATAGAATGTTGGGTCGACTAGCATCCATATTACCAGAACCAATGTCGCTAAACCGACCAACTGAAAGTTATAACATTAAATAAATTAATAAGACTATCGTCTTGTTCTTACTGAATTTGATTTGTTTGAAAAAAAATTTCCACAATTTTGCACACATGAGTATGTGTATTATTTTTTGATTCATATTTTAACTAGTAATTATTAATAGTAAGTTATAATTTGATCAATCCGCATCAGAACTGTAGTAAATGACCAAACGACAAAAACGTTGTCCTCATCTTGCAATTCACATTTACCTATACAGCCACAAAATACACAAGATGAGTCTCTACAGGATTCGCATCCCTTTTGCCATTATTTTTTCTCTGACCTTTCAAGAAGACCCTTCAATTTCCCTTATTTACCCTGATCACTTTAAGAATCAGTAATTTTAAAAAAGGACATCTTATTTTCATAAACTGTTTGTATTGGTGTCTAGTATATGCTGTACAAATACCTACTATTTTCCAAATTATTTTTACAGATAAAGTAGGTAAAGGGTAACAAGTTTAAAAACTTCAAAAAAATGATTTTTTTTTCATTTTATAGTACACCATACCTATCAGAAGCATTTTCCCAAAGCCAATCAAAAGTAAACCAATTTTAATTTATAATAAGTTTACTGTCAAGCTATTTGTTCCTGTACTTGACTCGATCTTGTCAAGTATTCTATTTTTATAAGTAAAAATATGTATTCTCAAATATATGAAGAGTTTGATTTATTAAGGTGGGGGGAGGGTACGAGTAGAATAGTTTAGTCCAAGTACTATGCACTTAATAGAAAATCATTAGAACAATGAATGAAATAGTGATGTACACATTTTGATGTATGAAAAGAGGAAAACGATTTTCAACAAAACCTTCAATCAGGTTCTAGTTGGAAACCCATGATTTCCCATGAAGTACATGATACCTGGTCTAGACTATAGAACCTCTCGTCATCTAAATCCAGTCCTTACTTATCACAATTAATAATTCCAGAGCTTTTTGAAAAACACATCCTTAAAGAAAAAATGAAATCGCTTTATATAGTTATATTTTTATCTATAATGTTAAACAATGCTATTCTCGATTAAAGTTCTTCATTTATAACCTATCAATAAAGTCATTTATCTTCCTTGAAAGTAGGGCAATTTTATTTTAAAAATGACCCACTTATCTTTATAATAGGGATATACACATAAACCGTGCAATTATTTCATTTATATTAGATATACGAGAAATGTATAATATTATGTTATATAGAATATACCTATAGACTAAAAATGTAGGTTGTTTTGTTATTCACTATTGTATATACAAACTCCATTATTCGAATTTAATGTAAATAGCATATTTGTAATTTCTGTTAACACCACAGATATTAGTACCTATATTGTTAAAGGCAACAATTAGAATATAATATTGTAGACGTTTTGTTTTCTTTCGTAAAAGTTGTCATATTTAAAAATTCATTGAATGTTACCAGATCTAAAGAAAAGTATACTTTAATTGTTTATGTTATAGCAAATTGAAATTTTTAAGAGTGTACCGCAACAACAAAAGGGTTGAGAATCACTGCTCTAGAGTCTAGCCGGTCAAGTGACTAGTCTATACACATAAGGGGAGACCCCCAAGACTCAACGTCAAAACGCAAATATATAAACTCAAAAATCGTAAAATATTTTTTTAAGTTACAAAATTAAAATATAAATTATATAAATGATCCATTACAATCATTAGGAAGGTATTTTAGATCGTTAAAATTCATCAAATACTTTTAAAAATACAAGAATATCAGCAAATAAAAAATGTTATTTATGAGGTAAAAATAAAGATTAATACGATTTGTAATATTATATTATTGTGTAAATGTTTAGATTTAAAATAAACATTGATTATCATCCTCTTTCTATAAAATCTATCTGCATTAAAAGCAACTTATACTATAATAGCAGTCTTGTTTATTTAAAACCTCCCAGTCGTAACCACGAAATGGTCATTTAATCAGAGACGAAGATATTTTGATAGCATAAAAATACATACATATCGATACATACTAATGGGTTGATTTTTTCATTATTAATTGAAAGCCAGGAGTAGGGTAGACTGGGTACGGTTGAAACATTTTACCGTTTATCGGCAATAGCATCGGTATAAATTGAGCGAGCGATGACGGAAATAAATTAAATGGAAGACCGTTTATCTGTCTATTAATGGGCAATATTATTTAAGATCACTGTTTTGTATTTTCTGTGTAAAATCGTATTTAAAAAAAAATATTTTTTGTTTCAAACGTCCCCATACCAGGGTCGGTTGAAACAGTGCCTGGGGTCAATTGAAACACATGCAAATAATAGAACTTAATAGTAAATAATCTTGTTTTTTTAATCATTACATAACATTTTACAACCTTCAATGGCACTAGGTATGACAAAATATTTTTTATTAATATTCAAGTCTTTGGCGATATAATTTTAACATTAGGTACTTTTCAACAGCTTTTGTAGTCATATATTAACTATAGCAATTACAACAAATTAAACTCAATGATGATCATATGTTAATGACTGTAATTTTTACAAAGAATATTACTTATAAAATAGATTTTTCCTGATTAAACACTCGATTATGGGCCTTATAACCCAACAACATATCTCAACAAGGAACAGTGGTTCAGTTCATTTTTGACGTGATAACATCTTATAAATTGATGAATACTAAAAATAGAGAAGCGCGATATTATTGTTGAATCCTGGACAATGTGTTTTATGTTTTTCTTTTACAATTTACTTAATAAGATTTAATTGATTTTCTTCATAATTTTATGAAGGATTTCATAAATTTCATAAGTATTTCATATGAAGGATGTCTGATTTCATTTTAAAAAAATTGTTAATTTTCAATTAACTCCTTCTTTGTGTTATACAAAATAATGATAAATCAATTCATAAAAGTACACAATTTTTCATCAATTAGGTATTCTTTATGACGTTATCACGTAAAACTATCGTCCGTAAACCTACTTTATAGACAACCAATTTTTTTCTGCCGCTTTTCTTAACGAAGATCCCTATTTTACATTTTCATAGGCTTGTTTAAACGTTGCTAAGTTGGTCCCACCTCTCGTAGTCTTTCTTTGGCGTCTAAGATGCAAGTAAATTAAATAATTAAACTGTTTCAACCGTACCCACAAAAATGTTTCAACTGTCCCCAACCAAGGGGTCTCCTATTGACAGTCACAGGACCCGATGAGCAACGCAACAACAAAATTTAGGTTTCGACTTGTCTACCGCTTCGAACTTCTCTTACACCCTTTACCCTATCTAGTACTGTTCAAAAGATATTCGCTTTGTTTCAACCGTCCACCGTTTCAACCGTACCCAGTCTACCCTACGCTAATGGTCAATATAATTTTATTACATTAGACTTAACCAAAACAAGCAATAATGCAGGCAGTATCCATTTAGTCTTCAGATTAATACAGTTAACAATTTGAGATAATTTGAGGTATTTGAACTATAAAGCCATTATTATTACAATGCAATTTTATTTATTTTTTATTTATTTATTTAAGGTTGCATCAACTATTATGTTCATTAGCGACCGTCGAATCCAAAAACCCATAAAAAAAAATCTTGGACTTTCATTGGGATTCGAACCCAGGACCACTGGCGTATAGGGCAACTATCTAGTCAACCATGCCGCTAAGTGACCTGCAATTTTATTAAATTTACTACACAACTTGAAATAATAGCTATAGAAACTGAAGTGAGGTTTAACGTTGATTTTTTAAGTGAAAAAAATTTGCAATCTATAAATCGGTATGTAAAAACTAATTTTTCGAACGATATGGATTAAGAATCATTTTTACTATCTTAAAATAACAAATATATAATAACAAACGAATTCATTATGAAGTTTGGGAATCAAAATTATTACAAGCAAACAAAAATTCAAAAAGCACGACACAATTTTAAACGTGTCTATATTTCGATGTTTTATGGTAAAACCAACCTAGAGTGCGTTCCACTAAGGACTTACAACGCTTAAAAATGTGTTCTATCATCCATTGCATTGCCATTGTTGAAAAAACTTTTCGAGTGTTGTGAGTCTTTAGTATAACGCACCTCTAGTAAATAATTCTAATTATTATATTGTTAATGGAAGTTATTCTCAGTAAAGATCGCCGAAATGTGTAGAAAATAAGTATTTATAGTGAAATATGTAAAAATATCTACATACTAGGTATGAAAGTGTATTCAGAATTTTCTACAACATAAATAATCCTTGTTATTAAGAGTAGAATTTAAACACCCTATATTTTAACGTGTGTTCTAATAAAAATTTGTTCACTCAATAAAATTTTAATTTATTTAAACTAATGTAAAAAAGATGGTAAATGTTTCATTATATGAAGTAACATTATTTTAACTATGTTAAACAATTTGGCAAAATTTGATTAAGATTCACTAAACGGGTATAGAGGGAAAAAAAAGTTATTCGAAAATCTGATTTTAGTGGTTAAGGCATAATGTAAATTGAAGTGTATATTCACTATCAAAAGTAAGTAAACTTTTTTCGTTTTATGGATTTTTTATAGTGTAAATCAAGATTAATGTTTATGTATTTCTTTTAGTATTGAAACTATTATTTTGTTTCGTAACAATAATTGCTACAAATAGTAGTTGATTTATTAATGTTCAGTACTTTTTCTCTTGATTGTATCTCCAATTCCTCCTAAAAACTATATTTTGATATTATTTATAGAAAATTTATCAAATAATTTACCAAATCAAAACATGGTTCTTAAATAAAATATGATTTATGAATTATTGCAAAATTTCAAACACAAGCAGTGTGAAATGTAATTTAAATTTTTAATTAGGAAATTAAAAAACAAGGTTATCGATAGCTAAAAATAAAAAAGATAACAACATTTACCTCCTGGCCATTTACTTAATCACATATACGAAAACTTGGCCACCTCAATAATTATACCCAAAAAGGTATTTCGTCAAATATTTCGAGAAAATGTTGCGAATGTTTCCAATAAATCGTGTCATCATTTTCCGGTTGCCGAAGTATCTAAAGACCGTCATTATTAAATACATAATAATAATTTCCTCGCTCCCAGCACATATTAAACACTAATCTATTTATAATTCTTGTCCAATCGGAAAACCTCAAATCTCACACCCAATTAAAATATTTGAATGTGCTAAAAATAATTTTCCTTTTAAAAAAGAACAAATCCATTATTTCCTTGATTTAAAATAAGACTGGGACTCTTAAAATTATTACTACAAATTGGTTGAGGCTATTATTAATTTTTTGATAATTTGTCATCATTTAATTTTTCCATTTGGAAAGTATGTAGGATATTCTTTTTATTTGTTTAATCTATATTTAACATAGAAGAAAGAAGAATTAAATAAATGAGAAAAATAGTTTTGTTAACTTTTATTGCTTCTAACTACATGACGAATTCGTTCTTCCGGGGTTTTCAAATATTTTTTTGTTAGCACATTTGTAAACAATTCTTGATTTTAAAGAATACTTAAACCATTTGGCACCGATAGTTAGTTTTTTTTTTATTACAGTTAGTTTGAATGTGCCTGATAATTAAATAAATTTCAACAGTTAAGAAAAATAATTTTGGTATGTTTTCATCGTTCATTATCTAAATTTATGAAGAACTGTAGATAAACATTGAAAAAAAAAATTCCAAAAATTTCACTCAATTTTTTTCTAACAAATACTTTTATAAATAGTGTTATGTTATAAGCGAAATACTTTTATTTAAAATTTATAGTACCTATTTTTTTTTTAAATTTTAAAATTAACTTCTGGTCTTTACAAATTCGAAAAAATAACCGTGGGAGATGTATTTTAGATTTTCAACTAGCCTCATTATGATTTACCTATGTTATTTTTTTTCCAAAAATGTACATAAGTTGATTTGATTTAACAACACACACTATCTAATGAGAAATTCTAATCATATATAGGTTTTAATTAAAATCTTTAATTAAAACCAGGCTCTCTAATCTAATCCATAATATACTCATTAAATCTGAATTTGTTATAACGAAAACTTGATCAAAATAATGCTTCATTAAGATCGAGTAAAATAAGACAGAAATATCAGATTAAAAGAGCTACCTTAAAGTATTTTTTAAAAAAATCAAAATTTGGTGTTACACGTCTGTAAGTTTAGATATTATTAAATTAGGATTGTTTTTTGACTCTTCACTTACTGCATCGAGTTCAAACGCAAGGGTTACATTTAGCTAATCCAAGTATAAATAACCTGTCCTCGCTCCGTTTAGATTCAAAAATTTCCTATATAGTATTCTAAAATTTAGGATATATTGAGTCTCAATTTAATTAAGATCTATTCAGCCGTTTTAGTATAAAAAGTAACAGTTATCCCACAGGAGCATTTCTAATTTCTATTTACTACAAACTAAAAAATCGAAATTATTTTTCAACAGAAATCTATAAAAATTTGCATTATGTAAAATGTCGTATTACGACAAATCTTGTGTATACGACGATGATCGTTCTTTTTTATATTCTTTAACATAATGGGTACTGGTAATTGTCGTTTGAAACGAGAAATTCACGAGATTTGTGGTGAAATGACATTCGTCGTCTCACTTGACAAGTGACTTTTTTGCGGATTAGGTCCAATTATCTAAACTATATTATACTAAATTTAACCAAGGTTAATTACGTAAGACGTGACATTTATCAAGTGAGACGACAATTGTCACTTTACGACAAATCTCGTGAATTTTTCATTGCAAACGAAAATTACCGATTCACGCAATGTTAAAGGATAGTACGAGTTTGTCATGAAACGACAATTTACAAAGTACGCATTTGAACTCTCGGGATTCCTGTAGATTTCTGTTGAAGACTAGTCAAGATTTTTTAGGTCGTAATGAAGAATTGCCTTTTATCCTAGAAAAATGCTTAAATCTATTGTGAATACCAAATTTCATTCGTTTAATCATATAAAAAATATTAGAGTTGTTCACAGAATGTAATTTCCCAAGATAAAAACATTCTTTGTCTTCTGACCATAAACTATATCTGCATATGCAAATACCACGTACACTCGTTGCCTCGTTTCTGTATGAACTTCATCAAACTTATTTTACAAATGTAGCTAACTCACAGAAATCATAAATTTTTCCAGGATACAAAGTAATCTTTGCACCCTTCTATCCTTGAGCTATTCTAATATCAAAAAACTACTTTCCTTCGTTCATATAATACAATATACAGCAACTACAGAGATTCATCAAGTCAAGTAATTGGTTATTTTGTGCAATGAACTGAGCGTAAAAGTTTAACATTGTAATTAGTAACTTCAGTACTACTGACGCATGGAGCGGAGATCAACTTATCTATACGTTACGCCAATAAGTAGTTATACGTTAATTTTACCGGCTATATTTTTTTTAAATTAAAGCTACCTTCATATCAAATTTCAATGAAATTCGTTCAGCCATTTTAAAAAGACTAAGGCTGATCTTTAAAATAATGGATTTTGCCAAGATAAAATGTAGCCTGTTATAACATGTACCTCGTATAGTCTCTAAGAGGCCATCCATAAATTACGTCACCGGAATTTCATAATTTTTAACCCCCTCCCCCGTCCTTGTCACAGCTGGTCACATTTGTGAGACCCACCCCTTCTTAGTGTGACGCCACATATTTTACATTTACAAAAAAATTATAGAATTAAAACAGCAGTTCCAAAATTTGTTTTATTTGAATTTAAATGACTTTTTAATAAAATTAACAACAAATCAAACATTTCGAGAAATAAGCAAAAAAAAAACAATAGTTATATTAATTAACGATCAGGAGTACAATAAGCCTTAGGCTGCCGTGCAGGGGGAACGTGCCCTAACCTGGTTTTCTGCTAAAAAAAAAATAACGATCAAACTTAATCATTATGAAAGTCAAATGTCAAATGAAATAAAACAATATCGGCCACCTATTGGCACAGTGGCTAGAGCGGCTAGAGCAATAGTTCTCTCCACTTTATGCGTCAAGTGGTCTGGGTTCGATTTCCGTTAAATTCTAGACTTAAGATCATAGACCTAAGATTAAAATTAACTAACAGAAATTTTCTGTGTTTAGACAGTCGTGATATGACCTAAGCTGTTAAAGCTACCTAAAACACAAAAAAAAAACAAAATCACCGCTAGGCACGGTGCAGCATTTATCAAAGGGCAATAGTATCGGCGCGTAACACTACACCGAGAAAACATTTTCTTCGGACAATTAAATCTAAATATTAAATATTTGATTGGCAAGGGGCTATCAAATCATTTTGTTGGCGTAAATAAAATTCAGTTGTCAGAAAAAAAAATTCTTAGTGTAGTAGAGCGAGTGGCCGACAAAACAATTTGAACCTTATGTTTCTACAGATAGTGTTGCAAATGTTTTTGAGTTTTTCGTTAATAGTTCAAAGTTCGTGTTTTACATAACACTTACAATTAGATTAAAGTAGATTTTTAAATGTGACGTCACAAAATTTAGGACCCCTCCCACCCCCTTGTCACACAATGTCACACATCGTCGACCCCCTCCCTCCCCCTTAACGAGTGGCGTAATTTATGGAATCAAAATATAAATTTAAATATCCAATATACATACATCTAAAGACAAGAAGTAAACTCTGACTTGTTTCTTTTAAATACTTTTCACAAATATTGGCATATCTTCTGTATGTATTTAAGTAAATATACAAAAGTAATGATACCACTTAATAAGTAAGTACCGTTTAAGAAATCTAACTGAAAGTACATAAAAATCATTGAGGTCTAACAGCTGAAGATTGGTGAGAATAAGAAATTTATTCGAATACTTGGTCATGTGTTTCAAGGGTTAATTTTTGAGTTACCCAATGTTTAGGCTTTTGTAAACGACTGGCTGTAAAAACAAGTCACATATGGGGTCAATATGCTCCAAAAATACCTTCGAAGATTTCTTTTAGAAAACTAATTTTTACATGACTTAAAATTAACGGAGTGATGATGCTGATGAGTCTCCTAAAAATAATAGTTGTTGAACATGCATTAAACGATTGGCAAGAAAAATTTTACTTGACAAAGATTTTACAATATTAATATGAGATAAATTATTTTTAGTATAAACCTATCTGAGTCTAGAAGATTAATTCTGTTAAGTTAACTTCTATTATTAAATTCATTGACTATCATTAAAATATGTAGATTTTTGGTAAACATTAATTATTTTAATATACACATTAAAATAACTTGTGCAACTAACATAAGACCATTTTATGTTATGAACTTAATAATAAACTTGAAATCTGTTTAAGGCAGGCCTGAAAAAATTCTCACTGAAATTCAAATTAGTAACCCCACGCGAACAGGGTTAAAATAAAACACTTGGTGGGTTGTAGAATATTTAAAATTGATTTTATAAACAATTTCTGATAAAAATAAATCCAGTTTTCACAAGACAAAAAATAAAATACAACATGTAAATAAATTGAAGATAAAATGTAGTTGGAACATTTTTATTATTCTAACTGCATGAGATCGACTTCCTGATTATGCACACATGCATAATAATTAATGAGCAACACCAGTCAAAGCGAATATTGAATATGAAATGACATGAATCAAAATAACAAACATGGGAAATGTTGAGGGAACATTAAGTAATTGTACGGAAGAATACGAATGAGGAAGTTGCTAACATAAATATTTGACGTTTTTAACGAAGACTCACCCAAAAGATGAAGTTGACGAGCACCACAAGGAACTTAATAACTCCATAACAACCGCCCAAACCCATTTTCAATCAATTGATTTCACGCAATATAAACTTGATACGTAAACGTGGACAACACTTTGAAATGAAGACGTTTAGTGAAGATCAAAACACATGATGGAACGAGTATTTAGTTGCTGCTTCTCCGTCTCTTCAGATATTACAAATTAATATATAAATGGGACAAATCTCCGTAGACAGGGGATGGGTAATGGCCATGCGCACTCGCCGATGCAATGGCAGCTGCTGCTGCTGGGATACTTGGGATAGAAGGGATAGAGTGGGATAGAGGATGGTCGGTTCGGGACTTCGGGAGTTCCGTTTGGTTCCGTACAGCTAACAAATGGGTGGAGTAGATTGACCTCGACACTAACCAAGAAATTGCACGGAAATTATCAACTCGCTAGATTTCCAATAACCCTGACATGCGATTTGTTTCACCATATACCTACAAGATTTTTAATAATCTCTTCAAATAAACAGATTCTTCAGATTGCAAAAAAATAAACATTAAAGAAATATTAATATAAAATTAATAAGAGTACTTTTTTATATTCTACTTAAATATTAATGATAGATTCAGTTTTTTGCTATGTAAATATAATATCAAACTACTTATTGCACTTGATATACTTACCAGTACTTACATACATTTTAAACTCAATGTGGCATTTCTCTTCATTAAACATTTTCAAGCAGCGATCATAAATCAAATCACTTTTAAATTGGCTTAAATAAACATCGATAACTAAACTTTATTAGAAATTAATTGAAAACATTTTTAAAATTTTTTTAATATATTATAATGATAGAAATATACTCAAAATAATAATAATATATTTATGTCTAACTGATACCCGCGACGTCGTCTGCGTAGGTTATTATGTAAAGAACATATTTAATTTACAGAGGAAAAACATTTAAAATATTTAAAACAAACTATACTTTAAATAACCGGAAAGAACTTAGCGTAGAACGTTTTTAACTAAATGCCAACAAATTGCTCGTTAAGAATCCACTATTGCTCCAAGTGTATAGTTATTAGTTAATTAATAATGAATTTTTCAAGCATTTGTAAATTCAAAAATAAAAATTGCTATATAATCCAAAATAATTGCTTTTTTTCAAAAATGTGTTCTTTAAAAAATCTTTTCGGATCCGCAATTGCTCCAGGTGTATAGTTAATTAGTTATTCAATTTTTTAACTATTCATATTTATAAGATCCAACTGGAATTGCTGACGTCATACTACAACAATACATGTATAAATAGTTAAAATAGGAAAAATAGGAAAAAGCATTTAAGGAGTAATTAGAAAAAAAAAACTTTAATCTCGCCAACTTAACTCTTTCTGGTTAAAAAATATATACAATATTAAAAGCGAATGTTGAAATGTAATTTGATTATTGTAATAGTTGTTACTTAAAAATGTATTTTAAATTTGTATTGACAGTAAAATATAAAAAATGCTAAAAGAGAATTTAAAAAAAAGCTATATTTCTAATATCTCGCTGAACTGCATAAACTATTAAGTCTACGCTCAAATGAGCCGGTCAGTGCACACATCGATTAACTCCACTTTTTCAACTTTTACAAATTTTCTTGGCAAAACACTTGGTTGAACCCTAACTTTATATATCCGAATTAATTTTTTATAATAATAAGTAATAACAACTCTAAATGACAATTTGCTTTTTAGCTTTTCCATAAGAGGCTAATGTATTTCAGAAGTCAATTTTTTCAATTTATTTAACTTTTTGCATTACGGAGTCAATCGATGTGTGCACAGAGCGGCTCAAATATTAAATAATCAGTAGGCAGTGGAAGGACAAAGGCTCTCTCTGCAGCGCCATGCGCTCTAAACCGTTTGCTCCACTCTATCCAAACGACGAAAAATGCCCGCTTAACACGTTTTGCTTGTAAAAAACGCATTTCTTAAAACTTTAATTATTTAAGCAATTCATATTAAAATGCTCGATACTTAAAATATTTTCTTCATTGAACTTAAATAGCCACATAAAATTAATAAATGGATTGTACATGAAAGATAATAACAAAATATCACGCACTAAAGTTCGAAAAAATTTATTTTTTCAAAGATTTTTACATACGGCAAAAATTGTAACAAAAGATCAAATTTTAATTATTTCCTTACCGTGACAGTATGCGAACGTCAATTTAAATATTTTTTTATCCAGGAACTAATGGTCACCAAACTAGTCAATTCAAACAATAATGAAAATTTTCGCGAAAAAAGAAATAATTTAAATTCGACTGTTTTAAATTACCCACTGTTCTCAAATACCCAACTTTTCCCTATGTAACCCTAAAGAAAGGTAATACTCTATTATATTCAGACAATATAATAATTCAGGATAGTTTATTTCAGCAGATTAACAGGGAGATAAAACAATTATAATAATGATAACACAATTTGTCAGTTTTTAATAGTTAAATTAAAAGTTTAATTATTTTTATTTCAACTTCAAAATTATTTTGCATATACAACATCACTAGATCAACTTAAATAATATTCTTTATTAAATTCTAATTTTCTTCGTAAAATTACCTACCTATATCTGCATATATAAGCATATAATTACTTATAAAAACGCATCCTTTTATTTCTTCCTTATGTTATCGATTAATGTAGAACATATCATAAGTATAGATATTATCTCATTATAATTGACATTTTTTTTAATGCTTAGCTAACATTTTTTCAAAGAAACCATGTGCTTCGACCATTACAATTTATACTTTAAAGAAATTCTGTGTTACTAGTTGGAAATTTCGAATGATCTCCAATATTAAACAATACATCAAATAAGTACCTATATTTGACCAGAATAATAAGGTAAAAACAATTATTTAAATCACAGATTAAAAAGTTTGATTCATTAAATTGTAGGTACTAATAGTTTCACTAAATACGATTGGAGTAGGTAATCGAATATATTTTAAAATGGAATTTTCATTTTATTTCAATTATCATCACTCAATTTTGATAAAACAACAAATCACTTTAACCACGCCAATTTCCTTTATTAGCATAGCCCTCATAAGACATTCTACAAATATTTGCAAAAAAAAAATTCAAATTAACAGAACATTGCCATTTTGCAATCTTATCAAAGAAAATAAATGTATGGGTTACATAAAGATATATTTTAGTGTAATTCCGTTTGTATAATACATAAACTGTGTAGGTATATGTATATAAATAAATAAAAAACCTAATCAGAAATATAACATGTAATCCGAAAAAAAAACTGTATATACTTTTTAGTATATTTTACAAAACATTAGAATACAGTGAAGAATTTAGATAATTTAATAAGGTTCAAATATTTTTAATATAACTTGTTCAGTAATCTAATCGCTGGTAAAGATGTAATATTAAATGTAAGATATTTTAATTTCTATTATTATTTTCATCACATTTATAATTACTAACAGTAATTATCTAATATTATCTCATAATCACGTGGACGCGTTAGTTTGTAATCATTTGTAAATTTTCATTTCTCATTGGTTGGTACATACAGAAGAAAACGTTTAGTATGAAAACGCTTAAGATGAAATTCAGTTATTATAAAATAATACTGAAATACATATGTGGTACATAATATATTTAAATAAAAACATTTGAAACGTTTGTAGCGAAAAATTACTCTAGTTTCACATAAAAATTATTATGTCAGACATTTTTGTAATACATCTTGAAGTTAAAATGATATTTGGTTGCTAGACCACAATATTACTTGCTTCGTATTAACCGAATTTCATTATAAACTTTTTCTTCTGATACAAATAAAAATAAATTCTATTGGTTTGATTTCAATGAAAATAAAATAAAAGTGTACGGTTTTGGGTTTTATTGTGAACAAACCTAATATCTTACCAATATACCTACTTGTTAAGAAGAAAAAAAACTGAAAACTATAGTTTCCTGTGATATTTATTTCAGAGTATTTTTCAATGTAATGTTAAATTTGTAAAACTTTTGTGGATTTTTTGCCCTATTTTTTTCTAACAACCGAATTTGGATCTTTTAAGCCTGATAATATTCTATTTATAATTATAGAAAAACAATTTTTTTTAGGGATTTAAATTAAGTGATAATTTGTTTAAAATTAGTCTTACTTCTGTAACTAATCCTCTTTTGAATAATTAAGAAGTGTCAGAAGGACTAATGTCAAAAGGGAGGACACTTTTCGAGGAAGAATATCCTTACTAATATTATAAATGTGAAAAGTTTTAAAAATGAATGTATGGATGGATGGGATGGATAAATGGGATGGATGTTTGTTGCTCTTTCACTCAAAAAGTACTAAATGGATCTGGATGAAATTTGGCATAGATGTAGATTATAATTCAGTGTAACATATAGTATACTTTTTATCCAGGAAAAATGTACGATTCCCGTAGAATAGATATTTTTTTGTTTTTTACAGAGCAAAAGATAAACTTCCTTTTTTACAATGTGGTTGTTTAGGGGTGAGAGAATGATATAGGTTACTTTTTATACCGGAATAATGAACGGTTCCCATGGGATAGTAAATCAAGTATGTATTCTATAGGAACCGAGTATTTAAAAGCAGTTTCGTTAAAGTTTACGAAATAGAGTCTTAACTCATTTTTAACCGACTTCAAAAAAAGGAGGAGGTTCTCAATTCGACTGTATTTTTTTTTTTTTTTTTTATGTTTGTTACCTCAGCATTTCCGACTGGGTGAAGCGATTTTGATGATTCTTTTTTTATTTGAAAGCTGATGCTTCCCGAATGGTCCCATTTTAGTTTGAAGGAAATCGTTCACTTCTAAGGGGTTGAAAACTAAGGGATGAAATACTGACTTCTTATTGGATGGCTCGATTTTGAAAATTATTTTTTTATTTGAAAGCCAGTGCTTTTCGTGTGGCTCAATTTTAATTTGAAGAAAATCGTTTACTTCTAAGGGGTTGAAAACGAAGGGATGAAATACTAACTTCTTATTGGATAGCTCGATTTCGATAATTCTTTTTTTATTTGAAAGCTAGTGCTTCTCGTGTGTTCCCATTTTAATTTGAGGGAAATCTTCAACTTCTAAGGGGTTGAAAACTAAGGGATGAAATATTAACTTCTTACTGGATAGCTCGATTTTGATAATTCTTTTTATATTTGTAGAACACAACCTTAAATTAATCTCCTATCCATTTAAAAAAAACTCCACTCATAAGGGGTTAAAAATTAGAGATGAAATAATATTATAATTTTTTTCTGGCTAACCCGATTTTGATAATTTTGTTTTATTACGTACAACGTACCTTTAAACATTGTTCACATTTCAATTTGAAGAAAAAAATCTACCCCTTAAGGATGAAAATAGGGGATGAAATAGTGACATTTAACCGAATTTTGATAATTTTTTTCTGTTGGAAAGAATAATCTGCTTAGTTTTGTTATTACATTTAAAAGCAAAAAATTTCAACCCTTAAGAACAAAAAGGGATGATGTAGTAACTTTTAATATTAAACGGCGCTGCCTCATATGAGCAGCGCGTTTGGAAGGTTAACCATTTAAAAAAATGAGAACCTTAAGAAAATAAAATCAGTTATCGAACTTCAGATCACTAAAACGCGAGAAATAAATAAATATTACAAAAAAATGAAAAACCGACTTCAAAATATATAAAAATTCTTAAACAAAAAATGCTCTAAAAAGTAAAAAAATAATGGCGTATCCTTGCAGTATCTACAACTTACAAATTATTAGGATGATACAATGTACAACTATTGTTATTTTTGGAGTTGGTGTCAGTCAATAAAATAAATATTAATAGTAATTTGTAAAAATTTTAAAAAGGTTTAGTTGGTATTGGTATTTTGTAGTTTAAAGGTCGCTAGATATTGTTACAGTTCGAGTATATTGTTTAAAAGTTCATTTGAAAACTAATTTTCATAAGGTATTTTCGTTTTTTGCTAAGTACCAATATAGTCGTATTTCCTTGGCTGACACCAACTCCAAAAATAACAATAGTTGTACATTGTATCATCCTAATAATTTGTAAGTTGTAGATACTGCAAGGATACGCCATTATTTTTTTACTTTTTAGAGCATTTTTTGTTTAAGAATTTTTATATATTTTGAAGTCGGTTTTTCATTTTTTTATAATATTTATTTATCCTTAAGAAGACTTGATCTACTTTTTACTCAGGAGAGATGTACTATTCCTGTGGGATAGATATATTTTTTTGTTTATCACAGAGTTAAAGATTGATATGATTTTTGCAATGTGGTATAAAGTTTAGGGGAGAATGATATAGCTTACTTTTAGCTTTTAAGGCTTGAACTATGCATGGTTCTCATGGGAAGGCAAAACAATTATATCCTACAGGAATCGTATATTTAAAAAGTTTCGGTAAAGTTCGTGAAATAGAATTTTAACACACATTTTCGCAATTAACGCAAAGAAATCTCTATAAAGTTGAAATTAAAAAATTGACAATTTTTACTGGAAAATAAATATGAATTTCAATTTAACACCCGATAAAATTAATAATGAAATCGTTTAAAATATTTGAATTTTTTCATTGTTCATTTTCGAAGACATTAATTAGAAATAAAAGTATTAAAATAATAAACTAAAAATTTCAAAATTTAACAATTACTTAACGGAACTTTACCGGAAATTTAATGAAGTTTTGCTAAAGATCCTGTAGGATAGCTACTAATCTATTCTTTTAAGGGAACATCCATTAATTACGTTAGGCGTTTAGGGGCCGATGGGGTCGAGCCGAATCTCATCTAATCTTACTGAAAGAGAAGGTCTCGCAAATATCACGCATTTTTTTTAAAGAAAACACACGTTTTGAAAAATATCACATTAGATTGCGGGTTGGGGGAAAGGGTTATGCCAAATCTCATGACATCTTACCAGAGGGGAGGGGTGGGCCGTGGGATTTCAAAAATCGCAAAAAACGTCTCGCGCAATTAATGGATGCCCCCTAAAATAGCTAAACGGTTTTAAATGACATTTGGTATGAAAGATTTTCAAGTCCTAAAGGAAGGAATACAGGTACTTTTTTACTAAAAATCGTATAGAAGGTGATGTGAGACAGCTAACATCTCTTTCTTGAAAAGTAGTTTTACAAATTTTGATGAAGGCGTAAGGCATCTTTTAATCAATCAGTTAAATTTAGATACACTCAGTGAAGCGAGCGGGTATCAGCTAATATAACTTATATAAAAGGACTATCTTCTGTATGACGACACACAACTTGTCATCTTAATAGATAAAATTACTAACATTCTTAATTTATTCTTTCCACCTACAAGAATAGTTTTCCAATCGTGGTTAAGTAAAATCATCATCTTTTTTAAATATTTAATGAATGATATTTATTAAACAATTAAATTTAATAATTGAAACTTCAATTTTAGAAGATCAAATAGAACGATTCTTGAATGCATATATTGTAGTAATTGATAATAAAGATTATTTTGAACTTGCTTGTTATATAAAAAGCTAGTATATTAAATAATTAAAAACCTAGTCAAGTCACAAATATCTGCTAAACTTTGGAATTTTTAATAGCTTTTGCCTTATTAGACTTTGCTATTTTTAACACTGAATTTTTCGTACTAAATTGACCTTAGTTTACAATCACTCATAAAATTGTATTTTTTATTTATTTGTGAACCTGTACTCGTTATGTACATAATATATAAATTAATTAGTGATTTAAAATTAATTAAGGCATTTAATATATATTGCACTGTAATGCACATAATGCATATTATGATGATTCATAAACTATTCACCTACACCTGATTTTTTTTAAATTAAAAATCGTTCCACAATATTTCTTTTTATAAAATTCATCAAAATCGAATGAAACATAGATAAAAATTTGTATAAATTGATTTTCTGGAACATTTTGGACACTGCATTTTAAAATGGAGTAACATAGCGTTGTATTGCAAAGCGTCCGCCATTAAAATGTAACCTCATTAGATGTGAATTTGAATGATGCTATAGGATGCAATATTAGTTCAATTAAAAACAATGTTTAATTCTATTATTTAAAAAATGTATTTAATTATTGATATTGTCCTGCGTTTATATAACCGTAAGTGAATCGTTAAAGACTGTTACAATTGAAATAATTTCCTTAAAATAACTTTCGATTTGAGGTTAACTCATGTAAACAAACACTGCCGAGAATGCTAACAATTATTTAATTTAAATTTTTAATTTGTTTCGCTTGTTACTTGATCGTAAATTTTTACCCAATTTTTTGGTTAGCTTGAGAAATGGATCGAGACAATCGTCAGAGTACGAGCAGTAATGGATCTGTGAGGCAACAGCAACTTTTCCAATTACTGATCTCGAACACATCGAATTTGGAGAAAAATTGGCAAATCAATTTAAATGAGGTATGAAAACATAGTTTATATCCTTTTTACTAATAGAAAATATTAATAGAATGCCTAATTATCGACGAACTTTTTTGTTTTAGCTGTTAATGGAATATATGACTGAAATCGGAGTTACTTATACTACCGAAGAAGATCTCATACATTTAAATTTCGCCGAAATTGGTTTAGTCTTACAAAACTCTGTACAGATATATGCTAAAAAAATCAAGCTCCTAGAAAAAGAAGTTCTTAAACTACAGTCATCATTGTCGTACAATGCAGTATTGTAAGTATTATCTTGAATATCTACTTATTAAACTCCAATTCATAAAACAAAAAACTTCTTTATTCATAAAAAAAGTATTTTAAATCGTTTGTTATATGCTTCAATTTTTTGATTGATTCAATCACATTTTTTTCTTAATATTTAAAAAAGTAGGTCAACGAAAATTACTTTGATATCATATGGACTTCATAATGAATTCATATTTCTGATTTGAATGTCCATCATTGACCAAATCATAAATTGAAGAAGATGTTGTTAAGATGGTCAATGCTTCACTAAATTAACTCATTTAACTTCATATTTGGTTTTAAAGATTCCCTTACTGACTTGATTTTCAAGCTATTTGGCCTACAATTTAATAAAAATCAAGTAAAAAATAATTTTAAAAAACAAGTTAACTGAAGGTTGTTCCCTCGTCTTACATGTCTTGCATATCTTACTTTCGACGTTGCTTAAATGTTAATTGTTACCTGATCAGAGTCCGTGTTTTCTCTATCTTACTCGTTTTCTTCTCTCTTTTCGTCGTTGTGAACTGTATAGTATTGGAAGAATATTTTTTCTAATAAACTTACACCGAGATCCTCAAGCAAAAAAAAATTATTGTATTCAATGATTTTGTCACTTTTCTACACAGTTTCGTCCATTTCTGTAAATTTATTTTTTCAGAATGATCTATTTTTTCTGTCACATATTTCCATTTTTCCATAAGAACCTATGATAAAATTTAACTTCTGAGGAATACTTTTTTTGACGTGATAACATCTTATAAATTGATGAACACCGGTAGCATGCACGAAAAAGTGTCACGTTCCGTTTGAGCCTGTGCGTGCAAGCGAGAACGCGATACAAGTGATAGAGAGGCATGATAGAGTTCTGCTATTAGAAGCGAGCTTCTACGAGAACTTCTACAGTAAGCTATACCTCGTATTCAATAATTGTTGAATCCTAGACAACGTGTTTTGCTTGTTTTCTACAATTTACTTAAGAAGATTTAATTTATTTCCTTCATAATTTTTAGTCTGATTTCATTTTGAAAAAATTGTAAATTTTCAATTAACTCCTTCTTTGTATTATACAAAATAATGATAAATCAGTGATAATAATTCAATTGAATTCATAAAAGTATGCAACTTTTCATCAATGTATCTTTATGACGTTATCACGTAAAACTATCGTCCGTAAACCGACTTTACAGACAATCAATTTTTTTTTAGTTATATTTCGGCTCAGAATTATTTTCCTCAAGCCTCAAAAATTTATGATTTGTTTTAATGATATTTTTCATTTTTTTCTTAATTTTCATTACACTCTGTAAATAGGTCTAGTTCAGGGGTCAGCAACCTATTATAAGTAGAGGCCCATTTTTCCTTAATTAATTTTACAAAATGATACCAAGAGCCCTAAGAATGACAGTGTAAAACACTGTGTAGATCATTATTGATTCACAGATTTGTGTTACATCAGGTTTATAATTTGAGGTCTTCAGTTTTAGAAAACTTTCAAGGCTAACGTTGTTGAGAGAATATCTTAATTTATTTTTTAAGGATGTTAATGTAGCAACATCTGCTCACAATACTATGTAGATCTGAAAATTGTCAAGAGTCCAAATGCTGCCAGCTTAAGTTGGTTGTAACTCGCAGGAAGACTAGTCCATGTTTCAAATATAATTTGATCTTCCTTTTGAAAATTTGAAATTTATTTCTATTTATGATGTACTGCCAACATTTCCTATTTTTTTTAAAATATATAATTTGAACAAGCTGAAGAGTCACACAATTTGAATAAAAGAGCTGCATGATGGTTGCCGACACCTGGTCTAGCTTATTGGGAACAACCTTAAGCTATAACTTTGCAAGTTATTTCGTTTTCATGTCATAATAGCAAGGATGTTTATTTATTATTTTGCTATGAAGAATCTGTTAAGCAATTAGCTTAATTAGCTAGACTTGAAGCGGGCGAGTATCAATAATTGATAAAATAATACATAAAAAGATAATAACTAAAAGAAACAAAGATGTTGCAAGGGGAACTTGATTGAAATTCTTTAAGATCGTAGAAAATTTTATTATCCGAAACAAAGATTTTTATTCAATGTTCTGTTGTTGATGAGAAAAATATCAATCAAATAGAAAATTCAAAGTGTCAAGGTTGAATTATAAGTAATCCCTTAATCCAGGGGTGGGCAACTTTTTCGGTGAGCGGGCCGAATAAAAATTTCCTAACATGACGCGGGCGCCGTATTAAAGTGAACGAGTTAATTAAAAAAAAAATTATTGTGTGGTTTTACGAAACCACGATGCAAGTGAAACTTTTTTTCGTATTGTAAGCATTTAAGTAGGTAACTGAAAAATTTTGGAAAATTATTCGATTTAGCGTATGAAAATACATGATATAATTGATTATCTAGGTTTTGCATCTAACTCCATTTGCTACGCCTTCGGCACAATTTTTTCTACTACTTGCAACTTTTTTTGAAATTTCATTATTGATGTTAATATACTCCAATGCTATTTTCATTATTGAATTTGTTAGTTATTGTTAAATGGATCATCTGCCTGTTGTTATCTATTGTAAAGTTACTTCAAGAATACTTATCATGTTCAATCATTGTTAAATAAAGTTTGTTGTGGCGAAGAAATTGTTTCTGGACGAAAGGGCTACACACCAGAGGCGTGCGGTCCATACATGCTGTAGATGCGGCGCATGCCTTTGAATTGTAAGACGATTTTAAAAATGGAATATTTTTTATGATTTGTTAATTTAAATTTAATTTACGTAATCGCATTTGTAAAATCATTCTAAAAATGATATATTATTATCATTTATAAATTTTTTAATTTACGTAATAATGAAAGGTATCACTCATAACATTGGCATAGTTTACCAAATCAAATGAACGGCAAAAGCCGAATGAATACGTTGACGACAGTAGCATGCGATTCTTTGCTTCGAATTGGTCGCGCATGCGCACTAGTACGGTCGAATACTATCTCTCTCGGCATTGCACATAGCCAATTAACGGACAGCAGATGCGTTTTCCGTTTTGAATCTAAACAGTAACTTTGATTGTTACTGATACGTTTCGTGAGTTATTTTGAATTATTGACCCAAAGGCCATACAAATGTTCTGTTCCTTAGAATAAAAACTATTTTCGTGGTTTTTAAATACATTATATGATGCGGCTGTTGATGATTTTTGTAAGAAGAAACGTCGAATAAGGTTTATTTAAAAAAAATACTTATAACACCACGGTTATCAAATAAAAAATAAATTTAAAAAATGTGGTTCTTATAACCCCCCCCCCCCACTTCTAACCGCATGCCCTGTTTCCAAAGGCACCGCACGCCACTGCTACACACTAACACAAACATCATACTAAACAACCTATCGCTCCGACATACATAAACATAAGCACCAGCAGAAAGTTCTAATAATTTTAATAAATTCTCGAAAAAGTTAAATCAACTCACCAGGAGCCTTTTTCCTGTCTCTATAAGCACGAAATCTGTCGGTAGTCTTTCTCTTACGGCGTAAAATTAATTCATCTTCGGATATTATTGCACTATTCTCACTAGCTGTATCTTTGTCTATCATGATACGTGAACATCAATATTTATATCAATATACTGATCAAAACACACAAATACCAATACAAATATGATTGACAATTAATCAAAACTTATAATATATTAAAACGTTGCGTTGTCATGAAGAGGAAAATAGCCATTCATGTAATAATAACTCGCGCAACAACCCTGGTAAAACGACATGGTATATAGCTAGCAAATGTGTATACGAGCTTTGCCGAACACTTGTCGATTCCCTGCCGAAAATGTAACACACATTTAGCGACAGGCTAAAGACAGGCCAAAAAATTTGAGACGATGTATAAAAAGTCTCACTTTAAAAATCAGAACCTAAAAAATATCAAATTACTAGAATTATGTAATAATAATTAATGACCGATTTTTAACGATGATTTTTGTGAGTAAGTAAGTCAAAGTGGGCCGGATTCGACATCGTCGCGGACCGGCAGTTTCCCACCCCTTAAAGTTTGATCGGATTAAAACTGACATTAATATTTGAATGCAACGATTATTTGAACATTGATAAATTTTATAAAATTTTACAATAGTAAAATTTAAAAATATTATGTAAAGTTCTTTATCAAATATCTAAAACACTAATGAGTATTTTAATGGGCTTCGCACTGTCTCTTTATTTCAATTTATGTTTTTCCTTACTCTAAAATTAGTTTCAAAGTATTTTTTATTATGTTTTTATTATGGAGGTCTCTATTAACCAATCAGTTTAATTAAACTGTGCTCAGCGAAGCGGGCGATAAGAGCTCATTTTAGCACCAAAATTTTTGTTTCAATATACCTATGCTTTCAATTTTTGAACAAAATAAGAAAAGCAAATTTTTTTTGGAACCCCCTAATATACCCCATGTATATCGCCTATCGCCTCAATGTGAACAACGCTTTATTACATACCGTACGATTTAATGTTATCTAATTCTTTTCAAGACAACAAAAGGAACTGGAGGAACGCTTGACGAAAGATAATCAACATCAAAATGAACCTATCGTTGAAGAAAACAACAATATTATACAACCCAATGAAAATGTACAACCTGAAGGCCCACCACAAAAGAAGAGCAAAAACGAGAAAAAGATCGAAGAACAACAGCCTACCGTTGAATCAACATCTGCTCTTATTGAAGCTGTTATCAATTCGAGCCAAGAACAAAATCCGACCAATATAATGGATGTCTTAGTTCCATTACTAAAAAAATTAACGTCTCCGATACAAAAACGACTAGTAGTTGATGAAAGCGAGCTCGAAGAAGTAGAACTTCAATCGTCATTACCAATATTTACTAGCGTAACTAAAGAAAATAGACAAATTTGTAGTGAATTGTTATTATCTTTATTGAATGAACCCTACACGCTAAGTGAAGTGTTTAGAACATTTTTAACTACGAACTCTTGTGATCAAACAGCTGGTCCTTTTGCTCAAGTCGAAGAGAAAAAGATGTTAATATGTAAAGTGATGTTATTGCTAGAAATAAGAAATAAATTAAAGTGTAATTGGAGAAATGACGAGGATCGACTCAGGATAATTGACTTTTTAAAGCCTGATCTTCCATCGTTAACAAGTGTATTCGATACGCCGCGAAGTTTACGAGACGACGAATTTGATTTTACATTTCAAAGCGAGTCCATGATAACATCGACACCGCATCCATTCGAACATGGTTGCGCTAATAATTTTACTCAAGCAGTCGTAAAATTACAGAGGCTAACAGATGAAGAAATTACTTTCCATGTTAACAAATGTAAACGTACTGAGACTTTACCAGATTCAAAATCTGTTGTTAGAAGGTTGATTGACATATTTGAAAGTGAAGCGACAGAAGATGGTAATTTTGATGATCTATTGGACGAATTTACTGAGAGTCCATTTTCAGTTAGAAATCCAATAACTGTAAATAAATGTAACATAAGCAATATCTTCCAAATACCAAAGCGATTGCTAAAGAGTACAAAATCTTTTCAACTTCCCGCTGAACTTATAATGGAAGAAAAGGTATAGTATTCAATTGATAGGTTTATTATCGATGAAAATAAAATCAGGTATGAGTCACCGTGGCCTCCCATTACAGTAGTGGTTTCAAACATATGGCCCTGCAGAGCTATCGTAAGAAGTACGCAGTGGATCTCAGTGTTAGGGTCTGCCACTCACGTACTTATCCTATCCTTTTTTTTTGTCCTGAGGAGAAAATCAAATTACCAATATTCTACAATATCTTACTGCTGTAGTGACAACTTGCACCAACAAATGTATCATCTTATAGAGCGTTGAATTTTCTATAAGATTACATTTTGCTCATTCCAAAATATTGTTCCCGGCGCGGCGTGAGCTATAAAAGTCCAAAGATCAAGAGAATATTTTTTTCATGGTATTTAAATGGAAATAAAAGTTAAGGGAGGTCACTTAGTGGTGTGGTTGACTAGATAGTTTCCCTATACGCCAGTGGTCCTTGGTTCGAATCCCAATGAAAATTCAAGATTTTTTCAGGGTTTTCGAATTCAACGGTCGCTAATGACCATAGTAGTTGACGCGACCTTAAATAAATAAATAAAAAAAAGTTAATTGATACCGCACCTCTTAATATGTATAGACCAGGGTAGATAATTTTTGAACAGAAAAAATATTATAGTAGGATGAAACCCATTAGAAAAGGAAGAAAATATAACAAAAATGAAAGGGAAAATAAATTACGGTCGATCTGAGGTGGGAAAGTGGAAAAGGAAGGTGTTTTTAAGGGTAGAAACGGTTTATCTTGATTTCCGACAAAACTACAAGTCCTATGGAAAAAAGTTAAATGGCAAAGTTGTAGATAATAAGTAGATCTACACTCTTAGTGATAACCCTTTTTTCATAATCAAGTTTTTAATTTTTTTATTTATTTTTATCTTTTACAAAAAAAAATATTTTTTTCGGGAAAATTTGTAAAAATGTACCTTTTAATGTCCCAAACACACTGTAATTTTTTTTATTTAAAGTATTAATTTTTTGATCTTATAATGACTTTAATCGAAAAAGCACCCTAATTTTCAATCGAAAATTCTCACGTCAAAACATCTGATTTTTTTAAGCCGGTGAGTTTTTTGTTTGTTGAAACCTCTACTTTCTGATGGTGAAAAAAATATAAACATTACAATGCTAAATGTTCTCAAAAAAATGCAATAATTAAAGTGTAAATTTCAATAAATTGCTCAAAATTGTACATAATACAATTTTACAAATACAACTTTGAGCAATTTACACTTTAATTATTGCATTTTCTGGGAACATTTAACATTGTATTGTATATTTTTTTGCACCATCAGAAAGTAGAGATTTCAACGAACAAAAAACCCACCGACTTTTTTTAAAAAGTAGATATTTTGACGTGAGAATTTTCGATTAAAAATTAGGATGTTTTTTCAATATTAAGTCAAAATAGGGTGAAAAATAAATATCTTAAATCAAAAAAAGTACAGTGTGTCTGGAACATAAAAAGGTAAGTTTTCACCAAATTTCGTATAATTTTTTTTTTGTTAAAGATAAAAATTAAAAACCAAAAACTTGGTAATTTGAATTTTTCACATAAATTTTGAGTTTATGTGAAAAAAGTGTTAGCACAAAAGTTGTACATCTACTTATTATCTACAACTTTGCTATTTAACTTTTTTCCGTAGAACTTGTAGTTTTGTCGGAAATCGAGATAAACCGTTTCTACCCTTAAAAACTTCATCCTTTTCCACTTCTCCACCTCAGATCGATCGTAATTTATTTTTCCTTTCATTGTTGTTATATTCTCTACCTTTTCATCCTACTATAATTTTTTTCACTTTTTACCATTTTCAAAGGCTAAAAGCACTGGTCTAGTATTAATATTATGAGCTCAAACTTTCACAGTATTCTGTTTTCGTCATTTTCAACAACATTTTCGATATATCTAAAAATATGTTTTTTTTTATTACACATGACTTGTACCGTACGTTGTACGGTTTTATTTTCATCGGAAACTAATCTTATTACACTTTACATTTATTCATTTTAAACGTAATTTTTAGTTACTACGTCGAAAAGGAAACGCCAAATCGAAGAAACCAGCTGATGAGTCTCTTAAAACTGAACTGCAAGTTCCCGTTATCAAACAAGAAGGTAGTTATAGTAAGAAGAAAACAAATTTAATGAATTGAAATAAAACATGTATTCGTATTTTAGTATATGAAGAATATATTAAAGGCTATTATGATTGTTGTATTCGTTTAGAACAATTAGATACAAATTCAGTTTCGTCGTTGACCGGAGACATCCAGGATGGTGAAATATTAACGCAGGATTCTGGTATCGCGGACGTCAATTGGGAGCCTTCTACTCCTGATGACACTGGAAACATTCCTTCGGAATCGATCGATTCTGCGATATGCGATCCAAACACTAGTGCAGTCGGTGATGTTTTCAATGAAAACGATTTTTTGGCAAATTGGGATGATTCACCAGAAGGGGATGTTCTTAACCAAATGGCTATGGAAATAAAGAAACAAAAAGAGCATGAAGTAAGTACAGTAAAAAAACATATAACACGAAATTCGGTTAAGAGGAAATAGTATTGTGGTTCCAACATAATCTCATCAAGTATTAAACTTAATAAAGGTTAACGTTGTTAACAATATTGATAATAATTTGATCCCTTCAGTTTCGTGTTAACCGTTTTTCACTTAAATTAATGATTAATTTTTTAAGTTCAAGTAATTAATTTTACTTTCGAAATATTAGAAACAAAAACAGGAAATGCTTCAACGCGTTGAAGAATGGAAAAAATATCTAGCTCCAAAATTAATTCATTCGGAAGAACGAAACTATTTTAATATTCATGAATATGAAGATAAAGTATTGGATAATTTTCCAAAAGATGGTAATAAAACGACATTAAATTTTCATAATCTCGTCACAGAACAAAGTGGGAAAGAAGTTTCACGATATTTTTCGGCTGTTTTACAAATGGTATAATAATTTTATTTTGAAATGAGTCAAATATTAATGTATTGAAATTTAAGGCAAACAATCGAGTGGTCAAATTGACGAAATTGACTGATAATCAAGTTGGAAGTTTTGCTGTAGATGAATTCGAAGTTACAAATCTATCACCCGTTCAAAACTATGAATCACCTGCTGAAAATATAGATTCTAAAATTTCCTCGTAAGCTATTTGTATTTTGTTTTTAAAGAACACGTTTTGATTAAAGTTTTTTTTTCAGAATTGTAAGCCATAGAAAACGTCCTTTTAAGCATTAAAACAGAGTAAGTTCAATACTTATACATCATACCATTGAAGTTCAAAACTGTAGAAATTAAAATACTAGTAATAGTTAATTTACATTTTGACAACGGTATTAATTTAAATTACATATCGTCGGCGTCATACGCAAACCTCGTAACTCCAAAATGAACAATTTGAAAGTAGTACACATAAGTTTATTTTATGTTATAACTAGCTGATACCCGCTCGCTTTGCTGAGAGTATCTAAATTTAATTGTTTGATAAATATTGATTCCCTACCTTCACAACGAAATTTAAAAATGAATCTATTTTAACAGAAAAAGATGATAGATACTTCCAGACTTTATATCCAAAATAAGTTCAGCAAAATTTTTAAAACTACTTTTCTTGGAAGAGATATTAGCTATCTTACAGGTTACTTACAAATTAAAAATATTAAATGTTCCTTTAAACTTTTTAAAATTGTTCATTTCAAATGTCATTTATAACCGTTCGGCTATTTTAGTAAAATAGATTCGTAGCTATCCTACAGGAACCGTGCCTTTTTTTAGGATAAATGGTATTCAATACGTTAAGATCTGAGGTATCTTTAACAAAAATTCATTAAAATTAGTTTCGTTAACTAATTGATAACTATTTAAAAATTTAGTATAGGACTAATATTTTAATACGTTTATTTCTAATTAATATCTTCGACAATGAACAATAAAGAAATTCAAATATTTTAAAAAAATTTCGTTATTAATTTTATTGGGTGTTAGTTGAAATTCATAATATTTATTTTCCAGTAAACTTTTTCAATTTTTTAATTTAAACTTTGTAGAGATTTCTTTTGTTGCTTCGTAAAATTGGTCAGGCCTTCTTGAGGAAAATGTGTTAAAATGCTATTTCACGAAGTTTAATAAAACTTACCGAAAATACACGGTTCCTGTGGGATTCAATTTTTATGCTATCCGATGTAAGGTGACCTACCGTACACATGTACACATGTGGGTACACACACGGTGGTGTACACATGTACACATATACATGTACCTTGCATACCTAATTGGTGTATAATTTTTCGAGTTTTTGTCCTAAATAAGGACCAACATAATATTTTTATATTAATAAGAAAAAGATAGCAATAAAACAGCCACTACGTACGACGTACAATATCAAGTCGCTCTGCCAACGCTTTTTAAATCTGTGATATCTTCTAAGATATTCATTTTTATTATATGCTGTAAAGGGCAATTTTGATCTACATGAAATGCCCAACGTATCTAATGCATTTAATTGAATAAGGAATAATACTGCATTGTTTAAAATAGCTTGGTAAATAATCAATAATTTTTTTGTCATTTGTAAAAGATAAAAATGGTTCCTGTGGGTTATCCTTAGTAAATAGACATATACCGTCGCGGACTTTTTTTATCAATCTTTTTAAGATACACAATTTTGCTGCATATAAGTTTGATCTATCTCTAAGGTTTAGCCAGCGTTTGCACTGTAAGTGCACAGAAATATGTTATGACATCACATAACGAATCTTTCAATTTCCCGACTTTTCTCTACTATAATATGCATGCCTTATACCTACAAAACTTCCTCTTGAATCACTCTATCAATTGCTGAAAACTGCATTAAAATCCGTGTTGTAGTTTAAAAGATCTAAGGGAACAGACAGCGGGAGCGACTTTGTTTTATACTATGTAAAGATAAGTAAAGCAAGACCAAAACCGAATAAACAGCAAAACCAAGGCTAATACAATACTGGGACAGTCTTGGTCTTGCTTTACTATTATAACAAAATAAAATAAACTTTTGTGTACTACTCTTAAATTGTCTATTTTGGAATTACGAGGTTTGCGTATGACGCCGACGATATTTCAAATTATCTATTCAAGAGCTGGTGAATGAAGTAATCTTGCAACTAAAATTAACGGAAAAGGTAGCATTAAATTTAAAATTGTTTTTTTTTTGGATGAACTTTTTTGTTTGTTTTAATTTTTTAAAGCAGCTACAAGTCTTCATGTAAAAGCGTTCATTCAAAAAAAGAACTATAAATGCTTAAAATTCAAGATTATATTTTTAACCCCCGACGTAAACAGACGAGCGTTGCAAGTTTGTCGTGTGTATCTATCTGTGTGTCTGTCTATCGCATCGTAACTCCCAAACAAATTGGGGCCGATTTCCACGCGATTTTATCTGTTTAAAAACTGATGTGATCGAAATTGTTCTTAGTTGTAATTTCTTTTAAGAATCTTTATTAATCCGTTAAGTTTTGTTGCATACCACTTTTATGAATTTAGCCCTTTAATTGGTTACGGTGATAATGAATCCTTAACATTTTTACTGTTTTGAAGTTTTAATTTTATTGAACTGAAAAGTTCATTAAATTACCAAGTTTAATACAAACCCAAAAAATAATTATCCATTTTTTACTCAATTGATATTATTGCAATTATGCCGTTTATTTCAAAAGTCACAGAACCCTCTTTTATATTACGGGTCGTTTTTTGAAAGTGGTTTAAGTTCATTATAACAAAAAGTTCGTTGATAATAACAATAAATGCTATGCGTTGTTAAGAGCCTTAATCGATAAACAATTTCCAAAATATCTTTCCAAGCTTCCATTATATCGTTAATATAAATTTACATAGTTAATGCATTTCAACACAAAACCTTATATATTCTTCATATTATATATAAAATGGACTTATAACACTTTCAAAAAGCCCTATAATATTAATATCTTTACAGTTGTAGGATTTTTAGAATCTGTTCGTTTTGAGTTCTGGTTCAATTTTGATACCAAATTAATAGCATAGATTTTATTTTAAAGATTAACTTATTTAATTCTCTTGAATCAAGTTAATTAAATAACGTTTTGGTAGCTATTTTAATATTTTTAACAGTTATTTTAATTAAATGAAATTAGTACAATTGGAGTTTCTTTTAAATACATTAAAATTGTTATATAAATCGTGCTATCGTGCAATTTTAATTTAATAAGTGAGAATAATAGATATTGGCCTTATATTTATTATAAAGTCGTTTGATAATGAAATACGTTTTGGTGAAATGTGAGAATTTTGCTTGAAAATTGCTGATTATTTCAAAAATAATCTTTAATGCTACTGGTTAGGCTTTAGGCTTTTTAAAAGTGTAATTTTCTTCTTAGATGTGATATTTAATTTATTTTTATTTTGGTTCACCAAGCTTTCACCTTAATAGTTATTTTCAATAGTTCTTATTTTTTACATTAACACGTTCATCTAAGACCAAAAATTTAGAATTACAGGGGGTATTCTAGTCTAGAGGCCCGAATTTCGAGCGTTTTTTGGCAGCTGATAAAAAAAAGCATTTAATATTTTTAGTATCCATTTTTTATCATTTGTTTATTTATATTCAGAAAGTACACAAAATTAATTAAAAAAAAATTTTTTTCATTAAGTTATGTGTCCTTGAAGTAGAGGGGGTGAAAAAAAAGGCAGTGTCCTCGTCGCCATGATTTCTACCTTTGTGGTCATCTGAAAAATAAAAGAATGATGGATTCTTGAAGAGTACAAATGTCGCTATCGGATGAACCTGCAAAACTGAAAAAAAAATTTTTTTGATAAAATGGCAGCTACTAAAAAATAAAGGTCGATTTTTTCACTAATTTTTTAACTATGTCGAATTTTTTAAAAATATTAAAAATTTTAAATTTTTATGTTTTGTTGGTTCATGCGATACAGAGTTATTTAAAGAATATTCATGCCAAATTTCAAGTAAATCGGCTGATTAGAACTTGGGATATTGTGGCTACCGCATCGAAAAAAGTAGTTTCGAGAAAAAACGCGTTTAAAGTTTTACGTTAAGTCTCAACCGGTCTAGTTGCCACGACACTAAAACGGCTTTAACTTCGGAAATAATTTGAATTTTGAAAAATCCTTTTAGGGAGATATTTTTGAATATATAAACTATCGGATTATGAAAAAAAAATGTTTTGATTTTTTCAAATTCCTAGACTAGAATACCCCCGTAAGAAACACAAAAAATTACACCACGTTGAATTAAATTTTTAAAGTTCTTTTACAATTTGGAAAAAAAAATTCACTTTAGAAGCTATCCATAAACCACGTAACGCTTTTTTTATATTTTCTTAATCCACGCCTTATAACCATTAACCGCACATATAAGGGAACGTACCCAGACTGCGTGACCCGTTCAGGATGGCGAAGGGAGTCTTCAAAATCAGCCCCCTGTCACTTAGATACGAGAAAGGCTAAAAAAACGTGACCGATTTCTACGGAAATCGGTGTTGTTATAAGAGTCATACGTCTCAAACAGCCCCCTACCACTTAAACTTATTAGAGTTATTATAATTATTATATAAAAATACTCATCATAATTATTTTCATATAATAACAATAATAATGAAAACATTAAAAAAAGTTTCATTTTAATAACTTGTCTGACGTTTAAAAAAAATTATTTCTAACCTCCGACTTCCATAAATTCTTCGGTCTTCGTCAGTCTTTGTGGTCTTCTTCGTTCAACTCGTTAGCAACTAAATCGCAACTAGTGACTGCAAATCCAGTAAAAATGGTCACATTTTTGTAACATGGAGTTGTAGGGGGCTGTTCAAAATAATACGCTTGTTTGCAAGGGCAAGAGAGAGGGCTTAGGTTTTCGTTATGTAGTTAATATCCTCTTCCCTAAATCTATATTTACATGAATATCCACGTGAAAACTCGAGAGGGGGGGTCTAGACATATACGGATGGTCACCGATGGGTGAATGGGACGGGGGTAAATTGTTCAAAAAAGTCACGTAATATGGGTACGTTCTCTAATGTAACCTAAGGGTACGAACAGAACAAGTAAGTCGCGGTCGAGGTGACGGTCGCGATTGCTGCTACTAGTTAAGTCGCGGTCGATGTCGACAGCACATAACAAGGAGGTTACCTGCGATGCTCGATGTCAAGCTAGGCCTACTGTCAAGTGAACAAGTTCTGTCAAGTTCCTTCATTTAGCACTTGAAAACGAACTTAATAATCAAAAACAATAAATTGAAACAATTTGGCTTTGAACGCACCAATCACAGAAAAGCATCCTTGTAGACCGCGCAGTAGGCATCCATGTAAATCAAACTCATTTGATTTTCAAAAGCATCGATGTAAGCCTTCTGGATGGCATCGCTCTAAACCTCCACCGTGACTTACTTGTTCTGTTCGTACCTTTAGAGGATAATTGATGTTCATTGGACATTTAATACATTGAATATCTTCTTTGGTCTTACGATAGGCTTGGATTTCTCCGTGACCTATCCAAGACTATGACCAATGACTTGGTAAATGTACAATGTATTAACTGTTACCAGTTAGTCTTGTATCAATATTATATTTTATATAATAATAGAACTAGTTATCTAATTAGAAACAAAATTAATACAAATATTTAATGCTCTAATAAGAACAAATACCGAGCGGTAGATATTATCTGGCACGCGTTCAATCGGTTATCTAATTAGAAACAAAATTAATACAAATATTTAATGCTCTAATAAGAACAAATACCGAGCGGTAGATATTATCTGGCACGCGTTCAATCGATACAATAAATATAAAAAATATATTTGTGTTAGGCTCTGTATCTTTCTTCTCTTTATTATGGATAGCTTCTAAACTATTAACCTTACTTATTACTAACCAAGTAAACACTAACACAATATGTGGGACGGAACCGCAAAAAATACATCCATATAAATACCGTATATATATACACCGTTATACATACCGCGTTTTTTTAGAAAATAGAACACCGTCTTACTCTATTTTTGATCCAAAATAAGTGCTAAGGGGTATTTTTGAGGCATTTCAATACGATTTTCATGTTTACATAAGCAAGAAGCTGTCCCTCATTCGGGCACCTACTGCAATATATTAAGTGAATACTGCCTTATCAATGAATACTCACTCAGTAAAGTACAAAAACAGATCTAATCTATTTCTTACATAATTTCATTTTAAATAAGACAAAAATAATTTTTTTCAAATTTTAAAGCGTTATTTGCTAATGCATGTATTGATGTTTTACCAGTTGCCTAACTATTTCCATGAACACATGAGCTCAGAGCAAGATACCAAATAGAAACATGTATGCGTGTAAATGAGAAAGCTGTACATTCAAATATTGACGTTAAAATATCGTTCATAAAAAACAATACTTTGATATTTTAAAAGTTTTAAATCCATATATCATTGGTGTCTCTTACCAAATGCCAAAAGTATTAATTAATTTTTTTATAAATTGTCTCTCAATAATTCAACTAAGGCTTATTTTTAATAGGGATGCCTTATATTTTAACAAATCCTGAAAATTACGATAAGACTTATTTTTAAAGGATGTATGTTTTATTTTCGAAGAAAAACAGTATATGAGTATACTGAAAAATGAAATAAATAAGAATTTACTATAAATTTATTGCGAAAAATATACTGATCGTGTATACGAGCATAAACAGTAAAGTTGCTAATATTTTCCAATTCTCACTTTTTAAATTCTACACAAATATATATTAAAATTATAGCACTATTTATATAAGGATCAACATTCAACAATATCTCTAGGTTGTTAGTGAAAGGATTTGAATAATTATTTTTATTTAGACTTACATACATGCTTTTAAAATTATAATAAATAATTTTTTTACATCGATCTTATATCTTATTAATCGAAAGTCGAAATAAAAATTTGCTTTTGCAATAAATATTTTATTAACAAATAAATCAGCTAACTAAATCTATTTCCAGTTGCGATGATAGGAAATAGTATATGCCAGTTTTTGCGTAGTATAAAATTCTTAAAGAATTGATCAATATTTATAATAATAATAAACGGTTTAAATGTTTACTAATGTAAATTTAACTTTCATCAATGAATAATGTTCAAATCATAACATAGGCTGTGATTAATAAAATACCATTATAATAACAAATAGCTACGGTAAAAAAAGTTATTAATCCCTAATTGTGATTTATTTAAATAATAATGTAATTTTATTGATTTCAATTCTCTAATTTAATAATAATAAAAGATTTGTTCAAAGCATCTAAATAATTTAAGTATAAGCAATACATTTTTCACCAAGAGTAATTATTTTTCTAACAAAGTGATTAACTTGTTATGATGAACTTTGTGATTACTTAATTATATTCCTTTCTGTAGCTTCTAAGTTTTAGTTTTTAGTTTTATCAGTGTAAGTAAATCTAAAGCACATCTATAAATATGATATATTTAAATATTTATAAGGTAAATTTTGTACCTGATGGTTCAAATCAAATAGTTTGTGTATATTTTAGAAAATAAGATAATTTAATGTGAAAGGAAATGAAATTCTGTACATTAAAAATGAAATAAATTTTATATATTTTAGAAGTAAAGAGTTTATTTAAAATTACTTATAATTATTACAAACACTTGGATTTATGATATTTCATGCATTTTAACATCTCCTTTAGAAAAAAATTCTTATTTTTTCAAAAAGGTTAAGTCCATATGGTTTAGGTTATACATCAATGTAAAACTAACAAAAAGCAACACCAAGAGTTTTATTTCATACCCCGTTATTACGATCAAACTCATTAATACTGATTCTCTTGAATGAATATACCTAATTTAATCTATGATAATATCGAGTTTTCGATTTGTACAAATAACAAAAATTACCATGTAAAACTAAAATAGTGATTCAATTTTACTATCACCCTCTTGTAGAAGAAAAATAAAATATTTCCTTAGAAATTAGTATTGGTAGCATTTCTTGATGCTAATAACTCTCTTCCTCGTCGATATTCCTCTAGTAATTGCTGAAACAAACCATAATCAATTATTTGAAATTCAATAAGATACTATTAGAATGTAACAAAGAATTTAGAATGTAATAATCTTTTTGTTCTATGAACCAAATGTTAACGGTTACTTTATTTGTAATCGAGCCTATTTTGTAAATTTTTCACTTGTCAAGGATACGGAAATTGTCGTTTCACAAGAAATCTCGTGAAGAATTTTTCGTTTCAAATGACAATTTTAGAGTGGAGTGCCATTGGAACATTCGTACATGTTCGGCATGTGTGTCGTTTGGAATGAACCTAACATAACGACGCTATTCATATGAATTCGAACGAACTCATATTCAATGTAATCATGGCCTTATTCAGCTTACTAGAATTAAGTAAAGGATGCCACTTTCAATACTTACTTGTCTATAGCACTGATACTCTGAAATACAATATCCGAAGGAGTTGCGTATATGCCCATTAATACATATGCATCCAGGAACGCATAGATCACTGCAATTTCTTTCTTTTGGAGGACAAGTTTGAGGACACAAACTTCCACATTCGCTCCAAATTTCATTTACACCATAGCAACGTTTAGCTACAATAATAAAATTAATTATGAAATTAATCGTAATACTAAAGGTTCGTTCGCGGACATCATAATGAATCGATAACGAATCAGTTCAAGACCGATTTAGGATCATCGCCAAGCGAATGCAAGTTTATGAGCCGAGTTACGGTCCAATATTCGCGGTTCACACGAAATACGTTTGTTACCACAACAATTTTTGTGGGTTCTCGTTAATCCTCGTCTTACTTCCGAACATTTTTAAACTCGCTCACGGAAAAATAATCAATTAATCAAAAATAATCAGTTCAGAAGCGTGTATGGGCTTGGCGATTATCCTAAATCTACTTGAAATAATTCGTTATCAGTTCCGTATGGTATCCGCGAACAAACCTTATGTTATTTGTGTTTAATTCAATACATAGCAATTATAAAAAAATGTGGAGTATTCTGTATATTATTGGGAACAATATACATGACATAACACCCCTTGAATTCAATACAAATAATCATATTATGATATAACTATAAGTATACTGCGTATATTGTACAGCCAAACTCGGTTAATCGAGAGTTAAGGACTGTATTTTTTTTTTTCACTTAAGCTTCTCATTAATCCGAATTTTGAGCTTATAGAGAGGTACAGAAATGGCCTTTTTCACTTAAAGAGTACTATAAAAAATATAGTAAATATGTAGTGACAAATTTGTATTTAAGAATAAGTCAAATATCAGAGGATGTTAAATATGCTCCTGGCAGAAATTCTCACTTATAGAATTTTCTCGTTTATTCAATTCTCAGTCCCCCAGGCTTGACTGTATACTATTGAATAAATTTTGGACACTAAGCATTCTCTACTTGATGAACGTAAGAAGAATATTTATAATACGTTAAAAAAATAAAAATCTAGCAAAGTCAGGGCAGATATTTTAAGTTTTATCGAAAATTCATGAAATAATAATTGTTATGTGTTAAGTAACTACTCAATATGTTTGAATTAATAGCCTTTGTAAGATACTTACGGCTTTGGAAATGGTTACGATTTACATTTTTTGGGAGCTAAAATGTATCATTAAAATTAGGTAAGTAAATGTGGATTTTTATTTAAATGACAAAAAAACTTACTCCTGCAAAACAATGCTCGGTTGGAACACAAAAATCGAATTTGTTTCTCACATATCCAGGTTTACAAATACAGCGTGCAACGCATCCTCCACTACATGGCGGGTTAAAGTCTTCACACGTTTTTTTACAAGCACTGGCACATTCGGCCCACACTTCATTCAGACCAAAACAACGATTTTCTGAAATTATTTAACATGTATAAGTTAAACTTCTTCATGACGTTGAATTGAAAAATATTGATTCTATCCTGATGAAAATATTTTTCAGTTAGTGGTCAGTGGTAAGTAAAAATTCCAATGGTTTTGATAACGCTGAAAAGCCTTGAAAGAAAAAAATTAACCGAGTTGGCGAAGTTTTTATGTGCTTTTAATTCGAAAAATGTTGGAACTATTGTCTCTTGTAGATGCACTTTCCAAAAAGGCCTAATGGACAATGGTATAGTATTAATAATAAACTTCGTTTTATTCATTCTTTTTCAAAGTTATAAAATATTAGTACTTCAAGAATCTTTCTTCAGACCACCGCCAAAAAAAATATTTCCACTAGATTATTTTACAGTACTGGGTCACAGTAATTTTTAAGCTGGATTTTCCCTCTTCAAATTACTGAAAATGTGACTACTGGTGCTACCTCTAGGAAGCCAAGGCTTTGAATAGCAGACTCGTTTGATGGGGATTGGAGATATTATATAAAGCGTAAGTATAGTTTTTACAGGAGTTGAAAGTAAAAGGTAACAATTCGTGGAGTATTATATTCAAAAATTATGAAAATACCATACATGGAATAAAAGAGACACAGATTCAAATGCCTATAAATTTTTAGAAAATCTCTAAAAACAATAAAATGGAGTACTTTTTGTAAAAAAAAGGTAGTTTTACAAATGTTCCCCGAATTTCTTTAGCATATTCAAAATAAAAATGAAGCACTAGTTACTGCGGATATTTCTAAAAAGGTTGGAAATACAATACTTTTTTATTTTTTTTTTTTTTTTTGAAACGGTGGAGACGATCCTGAACATTTTATGGCCATCTGAAGTTATTGAGATTAAACAAAGGTGTAATTAAAACATAAATCAAGAAATTCCTATTGTAGATGCTTAAATTTTTGTAACTAGCAAACTAACGAATTTTTTCATAAAAATCCATGGAACAAAGTAAAAAAGTAAGTAAAGTGTTAATAAAAGTCACATCACAGTAGATCTCTTTGGTTGCGGAGATAAAAGGAAGAAAAATCCCGAGACCCGTGCAGCCGAAGAAAAAGTGTTAGTAATAAAAACTAGAGTTATTAAAAGTTAAGAACAACAAACTAAAGCAATAATCTGTCTACATTAGTTATAAAAATTAACGCAAATTCTTACGAAAATACATCTTATAATAACTACACCAAACTAAGTGCATTAGTATTAATTAATAAGAACAATTTAATTATTTCTTAAAAATATTTTTAATTCTTACCAGAATTTGGGAGAAATGGATTACTGTATCTTTGCGTTGTTGTAGTTGTGTAAGTTTCGATTGGTTTTTGGGAATTGAAATTTTCTTTGTATCTATTTTTGGAAGGTGCTACCTCCGATATTTCATTGTTGTAATATCTTGAGTTCAGATACTAATCAAAAGAAATGGTTTAATACTTTACCATGTATTATTTTCTTAAAATCAAATTTGTGAAGAAATACCTTATAACATTCATATTGCGGTACACAATTTCCACTTGGACTTAAAACGTATCCGGGCTTACAAAAGCAGCCGGCGATGCAATTAGACGCACATTCCGCCGTTGGATTTTCGCAAGTTTTTGGGCACACCGAGCCGCACGTTAGCCATTGAGCGAAAGGATCGCCACAAACTCGATTACCTTTGAAAAAATCAAACCAACAATTTCTAATAAATTCACATTTTCACACCGAAATACCTTGAGAGTTATAATTATAATAGAGACCATCTCCATCTTGATTTTCCGCCGAAATTCTAGCCACGAGCAAGTGTATAATTATAGCGCTTAGCAGTTTCATATTGCTTGAATTTATTAAAATGATTTGAATAAATTTTGAAGATTTAAGATATTTATATATCCTCCTTATTCCATTGATGCTTTACCAATCCCTACTTCGAATTTTTTGCAATTTCATATTCTCGATAGCGTATCGAAATTGATTTTATTTTCATATATTTCATCTTTTTGATACTCAAAAAACTATGGCCTAAGAGGGAGAAGTCGCCATGAATTATTTTATGAAGCTTAAATTTTTTATTGCAAATAGGATATGGAACTAAAAATAAGAATTACTTAAAACATTTTTAAATCGTTTTATTTTTATAATTTCAAAATTACATATCTTCCTTAAGATAGTTTTTACAGCTTATAATTTTTTTTGAAATCAAATTTCAAATTCATTTGCCTCGTTTGTTGAGCATTGCCAATTGAGTATTGACCCCTCCCTAACTAACGTAAGTTCAAAAGGTTCAGAAAACGTCAACGGTCGAAACTGTTAGCGTTGTTAGTGTACGATAAAAATTTAATAAATTAATTTGTCATGGAAGATATAAATTATTGCCTTGTTTGAATGCAAAAAATTTTATCAAATTTCCTATAAAATTAAATTTAAAGTCTTTCATGTGTAATAAATAATTATTAAATATGGTTATTGGCAGATTCGAAGTTATCAGGACGCTTGACTTAACCTCAGGTAAAATATGATCACGCAATTTTTTCTTATAAAAAACTACATTAACATAAAATGAAATATTAGAAAATATAAATGAAAATAATTAGCTAGAAAAATATAAGCATTAACTGACCATATTAAGTTACTTGTTAAAAATATTTTGTTCAGGATAAATCATTCTAGGACAGCAATCGGGGAACCGGGGTAAATTACCCCAAATAGGGTAAAAATTAAATTTTTGGGGATAGTAAGAAAAATTTTTGCCATGGCTATATTATAAACATGATACTTAGTATGACCGAAGATTGTAGGAATTCAAATTGTTCTTACATCAAAAAGCCCCAATTTTGAAGTTATTGTATCAAACATGAAGCAAGATCATTTATCCAAAATCTGAGGGGGGAAAGTATTCAATTAATTTTTGTTTGTTCTAATATGAGAATTTTATTTTTTTTGTCTATTACATACTTAATACGCTCATACAAGTTTTTTTTTTGGGTCAATTAATTCAATAAATAATTTATAATTTAAATGTACATTGATTGTCTCCTTTTCAAAATTAGAGGGTAATATCGACTTACGCAAAAATATTTTTGGGTAATGACAAAAAAATTTCCCCGACTGCTGTTTTAGGAAATGTTTCTAGTTATTGGCATATGTATAGCATACGTATCTATATGCATCAATTCATTAACCAATTGTAATAATATTCAATAGATAATATTCGTATTCATAAATTTTGAAATAAATTGATAATTAAATTAGACAAACGATATCAAATTTCTTTAATAATTTGTCCAGAAAAATACAATAATCATCCCCCCAAAATCGTATATATTTCCTAAAGTTGACATCCTTCACTTTTTGATCGGCAAACTTCCAAAAACGGATAGTTCCTTCCGACTCCAGATTTTAAGCTTCAATTCCCGAGTTTTGGAAAAAATATTTTTGCATTATAATTTATTGTCTTGGTAATAATGTCTACTATTAAGTATATAAAGTACTTTTAGATGTTTCAGAGTATTTAAATATATTTTTATAAAGGTTTTATATTAATAAGTTGTTACTTAGTACAGTTTTATTTTTGTGGTTCAGCGATTAAAGTAACGGTCTCACATGTAAGAGGTCTGAGAGATGAATCTCGCAATCGTTATTTTTTTTTAATTTTAATTGTACTTTGTATTTTTTAAGTACCGATGTTACTGAAATTTGGTAGCTTTATTAAAGTGTGGTCGTGAATATTTTACGGGTAGCTACTAGTAGTTTATTATAAGGGTTCGATAAGGACTTTATCAGATTAACCTTCTTGCTTGATAAGATTAAAATCAGGATTAAGATCATTTAGTTAAAATTAAGATCAGGTGATGAAGAACCTGAAAAGAATGAAGATGACTCATGAGGTCCTTATGCGGAATACCATATATGTTCCTGGTTAGGATTGCATTTTTAAGCTCTTACAAAAATTACTTTGTTTTGAAAAGGAGGAACATTATTTTTATTTTCTTCCTTTTATTGTTTAAAGTCACTTCAACTGTTCCAGCCCTTAGGGACTGATGAATCCGGAATTCCAACTTATAAATCCTGAACTTCCATTAAGATTCGACTCTAAGACTACTGATTTATGGGGTACAAATCGTGTCCCTACATTATTGCGTAAATCGACAACTAATGTTTCTTTTAAAAAGCTAATCCTGAGAAAAACCTCAGGTGAAACAAATTAAGAATATGATGACGAATGACTTATCTTTTATTTCTGAAAAAAAAAACTTCAGATAAACCCAAGTAGGAATATCTAAGTAATAGAAAATATTTTTTTATCAACAAAACTATCCGATATTATCCTGATTTGGGCCACGTCAGGTTTACCCTATTGAGACAATCCTTGTTTTTCTGATATAGTTCTTGCCAGGAAACAGGAGATTCAGAAAAAAATTCTAGTTGGGAAAATTCATATGCACAGACGAGGGTTAGTATTTATCTCGATTACTCCCGACTTTGTGAAACTTTAAGGTGGCAACCGTATTGAAAGGCCACAAATTTAAGTATTTAATTAAAGTATTTAAGTATTTGAATTTAGCTCAAAACTACAAATAATTAGCTCTTAAGTTTTATATTTTAGTAGGTATTAATTTTAGTAATTATAGTAAGGAAAAATTATATAGTCCTATCTGCTATCCAATTTTGAGGAAATGGGATCTGAAACAGGTTGTTCTTGCGTAAAATACGCAATTTATGAAATAAGTAAAACCTCTGTACATATCTTCATAATATCATACCTATGTAGATTATTCTCACAAATGTCAAGTTTGAATCTTCAGAAGGTGAAAACATATGAAAAATTAATTTAATTTTTTTGAACCTTAACATTTTTCAACTCATCAATTAGTTAACTCTATTATAAAATCAATATTAACATAGAAAAATTAAATTTAATTGCTTAATTAAAACATAAACGCCCGTAATATTAATCATAAATTTCTTTCATACCACCATGGAAAATATTCGTAGGAAAAATGAAACTAAATGGTTTTGTTCGTTTTTTTATCAGACCAACCTTTCATCCTTTCATTTTTCACGGCTGAAAAAATGTTCAAATCCTAAAAAAAAATTTGTGATCTATCTTAGGCTATAATTAAATTTTTTTTTCCAATTAATGTTTATATTCCGTTTTATCATATAGGAAATCAGAAGAGTAGCAATGACATTTTGCATAGATCACAGAAAATAAATATTAAAATTTTAACAAATGCCAAGATTATAGCGTAAATCTTTTATTATATTTTTTCTTTCCTGTTTTTAAATATTGAAATCGGTCACGTAATATTATTATGTATGTAGGTGTTGAATTCAGGGCTAACAAGTAAAAAAAAAAAAAAATCAAATTCACGTTCCTGAGAAATTCTACCTTTTAAAAAATATCTTATAGCTTTTTTTATAATTATTGATATTAATTGGTTGGATAACCGAAAAATTAAATATCATTTTACCACGGTGATGATTCGATTAAAAAAATTAATTACCAAATCCGCCTTTATCGTAACAAACGTTTCAAAGAATAATTGCAAGAGACTGCAATTTAAAAATGTTAGGTAGGTACCTGTTGGCAATTTTTATTTTTTTTAATTGTTAAATAAAAAACGCGGAACAAATTTTTTATTAAAATCATATTAAAAAAGCAATCATCACTTTATAATTTAAGGAAATAAAATTTAATGGCTTTTATCTATAACAGATAGTTGAAACGTTATACGATTATAAGTTTAAATATTCATAGTTAATTACTAAAGATTTTGATTAAAAAATTTAGTTTTGTTTAATAACTAGTTGTTAAGTTGATAAAGCATACCAGAAACATTTTTATTTTCAAAAAAAAATTCAAACCATTAAAAAATAAATCAAAATCTATTTAGTATTTTTACTCTCTTTTACTTATAGTAAAGGAACATATAGTTTTCACATATAACAACATATTGCTATAACACATATAAGAACATTTTCACATATAAGAACATTTGCTATATAAGAACATATAGCAAAGGAAGTACATACGTAAGTATTGCAATTGGGTCGAATATTCGATTTCGGGTTTTCACCGGAAACACACGTTTTGAGAACCCCTGATTCCAAAAAAGTAGTTTTAGAAATATGTCTGTGTGTGACACTGACAGCCATATCGAATTGAAAACTTTATTCGAATTTCACCAAACTTGAAATTTTGTTTTCATATTATATCTAGCTATGCCGCGAAGCGTTTGGTTAAAATCGGTTAACCGGAAAATCCACTTAATTATAGGAGTTTTTGAGCTTCTTCAAATTTTTTTGAAAACGACTCTGACGATTTTCTTTAAACTTTACTGTAGTTCTTAGAATCATTAATGCTGACAACTTTTATTTGAATCTTTTTCCTGGGAAAATTCAAATAAAGACAGTTCTGGGGTTTCATATTTACATATTACTTTCTTTTATTACTATATAATAAAAGAAGTATTGTAATCGGGTCAAATTTTCGATTTCGAGTTTTCATTGGGTTTTTAGATAAATTTCCTCTGTGTGTCTATCTGTGACAGCAAAATCGTATCGCAAGCTTAAAAATATCACCAAACTTGGAATTTTGTCTTCATATTTCATCTTGTTATGCTCAAAGCTTTTGGTTCAAATCAGTTGATCAGAAGCTCCGGTTTATTCTATGTGTTTTTGAGCTTTTCCATATTTTTTTCGAAAACGGCTCCGAGGTTTGTTTTTCAACTTACTATAGTTCTTAAACTCATCTATCTACAACTTTTATTTGAAACTTTTTCTTGGGAAAATGCAAATAAGGAGAATTCTAAAGTCAAGGGTGGGAGTTCGTATATGCAGAGGCGATGTATACATATAGTTCATTTTATATTTTATTCTTTTTATATTTTTTTTTATTAATCGTGGGGTTTATTTATGTTCTTTTAACCAATAGCGAGTTTCATGTAAAAGAAAGTACTGTGACGCCTCGCAGTAGATATTTTTAAGATATATAAACAAATCAATCACTTTTTGTTTTTCAAAATAATAAATTAAAATTAAAAAATTTAAAATTAAATCTCGTAACTCTATATATCCGTTTTTTTTTTTTTTTGAAAAATATAACCAATTAGGCATTTTCAATTGTAAAAAAGAATCAAATGCATGCAAAATAGGAATACGATTTATATCGCAAAAAATAATTATTATGTGAAAACTACTTCCATAAATTGTAAAATCAGCCGCAGGGAGGTAATTGTTATTCAATTCGAATTTAAAAATATCAATAGGATTCATTTTTTTAATGCCACTCTGTTCAAAATACTAAAATATTTGATTTTACCTTGAAAAACGTTGCGCTTTTTATTAAAATTATATTTTAAAAATTGAATTTGCATTTTATTTTATAGATACGATACATGATAGAGGTGATGTGAAAATGTAGCTGTAATTTTAGAATTCTTTATGTTGGCTTATTATAATATTTTAAAGCACATTCCACTTGGTTAGAGTTTTAATTAATAAGATTGGCGGTCAAAATGAATTTTAATAGAGATAATGTCTGTGTGTGGAACGTTCAACTATTATAAATCAATTAACTCAATATATCCCAAACGGAAACTTTAATAGCGAATCGATTTCATTTAACTTGATTGGACTTACTCAAACACGGTATCATTAACAAAAGGGTTTTCAAATGTAATTATTCTTAACGATTATAATTATTTAGTCATACCTACTTATAGCTTTTTAACTGCAAATTTTTTATAAAAGTGAATTATCATATAAGTATGAATATTTTCATTGAAACAGAACTATTTTGATATAAGCTACGGAGTCTTACTCTTATTAATTTTATTAGAAAGACAATTTCGAGATACTATTTTTTGAAAACGATTAAATAAACCAATTTGAAGTTTTGGGAAAACGTTTTTTATTTAACATATTTATCTTTCGATTACTAACATTTAAATGTTAATGATACATTTAAAGTGTGGTATCGAACGTTAATAATCGTTAATAATTAGTAGGAAACCATTAATCTCCATATTATACAATAGTACCACACCTGACAGACAGACAAGCTAGCTGGAAACTAGGTATATCACTGTAGATAAAAATATGAAATGAAGAGATTATTCATGACAGAACTGTAATTTCTACCAAGGAAGGGTTTTTCGAAATTTTATCCCTAAATGATTTAAAGAGGTGGTTGAAAGTTTTGAATTTTTTGAGTCATAATCTAAAATTATCAGCTGTCTCAAATTTTATTTTAACATCTACATCCAAAAATAAGAAAAACTCTGCTTGTGTTGTTTTTTAATTTGTTAATTTAAGGGTTTAAAAAATTATTACAAAATATCCCACATTCTCTATTGTTTATTGAGTTAATCGTTATACCTTACGTATTTCCAGTGTTGAAGCGCGTTAGGGGGAAGCGTTATAGCCTCGGGAAATACAAATATGGGGGCGGCAAAAAGTAATGATAATTAGCTAAAAATGATATAAAATCCGAGATGAGATAAAATTAGTTAAAAATTCACTGACAATGCTTTAAAGTAGATTGGAGAATTAGCTAGGTATATCCTTTGACCTTCCAAGACAAATGAGAAGGAGGTACAATTTTTGTACACTCACATAAGAAGTTCTAAACCATTTTTTTTGTCTTTAGTAGATAAATTCGGATTTATAGCAATTTGAGAAAGGTTCCAACAGGTTTATAACTACTAATTAAGCAATAAAACAAATAATAGTAGTACTATGGAAGTACCAGAGGTACCTATATTAGATTCTAGAATCTAGATTGGTGTTTCCCAAAGTGTGGAAGAGTTCTATGGGGGTATGCGTTGTACCGGAGTCTGGTGACCATATTTGTTGCACTATGGTTGTTGTTGAAAGTGACTGTCCTTAAGGTATACTAGTAGCTTCTTGTGAAATATTCACGACCGTAAGTTTAAAATACCGAATGTACAGTTAAAAAAAATAATTAAATAACAGTTGCGAGATTTGTTCCTTAGACTTCTCGCATCTGGGACCGTCACTTCAATCGCTAGGCCGTAAAAATTACCTTTATACATTTTTTCAAAACATTAGCACAAACCGTATCCACATTGTCGACATAGGTACATACATTGGCCTATTATTATTATGATACATTTTTGACAAGGGGTACTCAGAGCTTACGGAAGTTATAAAAGGGGTACTTATATCTGTCAAAAGTTTGGGTAACACTGACCTAGATGAATCTAAAACTGTTAGACGGAAATTAAAATTTAATTTTTAAAAAGGATTTAGAGTAAATTTTGTTTGTTTGCGAAAAATATGGGCGGCAAATTCAATGTTTGCATCGAGTGGTTACAATCCACGATACGACATTGCATTTTTTATGAGTTTAATATTTGTAATGAAATTCTAAAAAAAAATGTTCTGTTATTTGCTAAAAGATGCTTTTCTAGTTTCTCTCTTAATAGACAGCGTAATCCTTTGAGGTTAACCCTTATGAAGTCTAGGCTTTACTTATGCACTGTGTTAAATTTTACGTGAACGAAATCACGGGTAGTCACTAGTTTACCATATTCAGCAGTCATCAAGTCATTCGAATTTTACAAATGCATTTAAGTTAATAGAAGTTTTTACATTGTCGGTGTCATGTTGTGAAGAATTCGTGCGGCTATTTCAATACGACCAAAATAATTGGTTGTTTTCATTAGATTTCATATGAAATTTTGTATTTATATGGATATGATTTTATATGAACGAAATTTTTTAAACAAAAAATAAAAATAAAAATTAGCCAATACTTAGCACAAATTATGTGCTATTTTTTATTAGTAGATATTTTAATAGAGTTCACTTAAAATTAATTTTACTTTGTTATATTTCTGTTGAAGAATAACAAAATAGGATACTGGACGCGCTGGACGCTATGTTACATTTATTTCTCACCAAACTTGTATACAATCACGAAATGACCTTAGTAATTGAACCGACTGTGAGGAAAGGTCACAATTTTTTATAGGACAACAAAAAATTAGAATTAAACTTTTCATTTAGGTACTTCCTTTTTTGTCCTGTTTGAAATGCTAAAAAAACTCATAACAAAAAATACATAATAATATCGTCGTAAAATAGCTCAAAATAGTCAAAATAGCTTAGATATCAACTGGATGGCAGAGTAGGCAGAGTATAAAGAAGCCGTTTCCCTTATGTTTTTTTTTTTGGTCACATCAACTACTATGATCATTATAGCGACCGTCGATTTCGAAAACTCATGAAAAAAAAATCTTAAGGTTTCATTGGGATCTAACCAAAGACCACTGGCGTATAGGTCAACTATCTAGTCAACTACACCACTAAATACCCCTTATACTTATACAATATTCTTACAAACCAAATGTTAATTTTAATTTAATATGATCGATTTATGGAAGGTATAAATAATGCATCAATTTCAATGTTATAAGAAAGTTAAATAAGCATTGGTGCAACTAAATTAGCTTTTTACACCTTCATCATTTGTATTTGTTTATCTAGTTCAAGACTACTAAACTTTCAAGTAAAGTTCTTCTCAACCTGTTGAAGAGTTCATTTATTTCAAGCTCATAAAATAAAATGTTTCATTATTTCTACAGTAAAAGCATTTATGAGAAATCGTCATTGATTTTTACTATAAAATAACGCTTGAACAACATACATAAATTAAAATCGGGTATAAAACTTTGAATCATCAGTAAAGCTCAAAATAAAACTCTGCTTATAAAAAGCTTTATAAAATGATATAGCTATAGTTTTTGCTTAAATAGTTCCAATTAAAAAGATTAACGGTGGTGTTTTAAGAATAAGTAACTTTGATTAATTTATGAATATTAAAATTCCAGGATTCAAGTGGCAACGGAGTCCCTAATTGTTTTGTTTTTTAAAACCTGAAAATAAAACAGCTGTCGATGTTCGATTGTGCAACCCCAATTAAATGGCGCAAGCGCTTTCGAGGTGCTTCGCGCATTTTCTTCGTCTTTTACACAGTAGCTACCCTTATTTAGGGGAAGGTCGGTTGTTACGCCGGTGTCGGATTGACGGTATTGCAGCTGTAAAATGCACTGGTGTAATATTGTGATAACGTCTTCAATCCAGCTAATGTAAGTGTTTTAAATGAAATTATTTTTTTTCATGGCGTTTTTGTCGTTTTCATGCTACTTGTCATTCAGTAATCAACAATTGATTTCATTTCTATATTAGGTAATATATTAAGTCATACAGTTTACGAGAACAGTCTGAATATATCTATATATATGTTCATAAGTATGCATGTGTATGAATGGAGAATATCTTGAATTTGCATGCATTCGCAAAAAGTGTTAAATTTATTTTTAACACGGACATTATATGAAAGAAATATTCTTGAATGCAATTCTAGATGTAGTTTTATTAATAATTATAACATTTGGATTGAATCTGTTCACTTTTCTTGGTTTTGCATGCGTGATGCATTTGAATTGAACCCCGTTTAAATTGATAAAAATCAATTTCAAGTAATATATTTACCGTCTAGACATAATGGGAAAATTTTCATTTAAAATGTATAAGTGCAATGCTGGACTATTTTGAATTTTTAAAATTTAAAGCTAGTTTCATATAATAATTATATGAAGTTCAGTTCTACAATAGATAGGTATCTACACTTTTTCAATGCATGAATAAACTTTTTGAAAAAGAGATAAATTTGATTGAATTATATAACCATTCAATAGAAACATTTTTATTTAATCTAAATCACAACGTGATCTGTTCAGGACGTTTTGCTTACAAAATAAAAATTATATAATTTTAATTAAAAAGTCGTTCAAAACGATTCTTTTTTTTTGCAAAATTCGAATTCCTCGTTAATTTTATTCAATTTTATGTACAGACTGTGTTTTTATAAATTGGCGTAAAAGACATAAAATGGAAATTATTTTCAACGTTAAATTAATTGATTTAAAATTTTTATTTTAAACACCAAAAAACCTTGTTATTGCTGGTTTACTGTTTCCGTGTTATATTTAGCTTCGCATAATTAAAATTTCGATTTTTTTGTAATTATGTGAGTATTTTTAGAAATTTAAGAATGAAAAAAAAAGTTGCATTAACAAGTTTACACACGTAAGATATAAATGGTTTTTATGGCCCAATCGAAACTGTAGCTAAAAAGCTGTACGGGATTTCGGAAAAGTCTGTTCAAGTTATCATCAATTTCGTGAAAATGTGAAGAGATAAACTTAATAATGTCTGGATAAACCTTTTAAGCAATAATGTTACTGTGAAAATGTTAAATATCTGAAAGCTCGAAATCTTGAGAAAACTTTCTTAAGTTCTATTTATATTTATACTTAATTCTTAAATGTAGCATTTTTTGATAGAATAAAGAAATTTAAAATATTCAATAGTAAAGCAGCTAATATGAAGATCATTTTTTGAATGCGACTTAATATTGAAAATAAAGCATTAAAAGTGACAACTGGATACTTAGATACGTTCAGATCAGTTTAGACTTACAATTAGATATCTGCCTACGATGTACCTATCTAAATAAAATAGGATAAGATTTAATGTTCATTGAAATGGATCAAATAATTTCTTATCAATATAAAGAAATATATCATTGCGCACTTAGAAACTTTGAACGTAACTTATTTTATTAATAAAATTTGTTGGGAATTTAATTTTGGTTGTAAAAGGGCAAGATATTTTATTTGGGGCTTAGTGCGAGCCGCACTTGGGCAGTGGCAGTTCTTATAGTAAGCATTTCACCAAATGCTGACTAGAAACACCCCCCGTCGTGTCCCCTGGAATCCCCTTGTGTGTCATGCATCATGAACATTAAAAAAATTAACGTACGAACTATCAATGAAAGTTACGACTAAATCCACTGTTAATTCTAGCCCAAAAATAAATCTGATATTGTCCAATCCTCGCCATTTTAACTTCGGAATCCCGCAATTCAGGGAACTCCACTCGAATTAACACCGGCATACCTACATAGAGAAATGTACTCGCAAATTCGAATTGGCGAATATCTTGTGGATCACACCACGACGCCTCGTTGCCGATCCATGGCCAATAAGATAGCCTATTTAAAATCTGCTGTTTGTGACTCATTCTTAAATTATACATTCATGTATAAGTTCATTACTACACATTTACTTTAATGATTATAAACCTCTAAGGTAAATTGGGGTAAGTTTAAGGTGACCATACGTCCCGGATTTTTCTAGAAGCAATATTTGTCCAGGACTCAGGTTTTTTGTCCGAATTTTTGAAAAGGAGCTTATTTTCAATATATATATTTAAAATATATTTAAAACTCCACTTGAAATAGACACATTAAAGCAATATTACTTACTAAAGTTAATTATGAAGAAAATTGAACAGAATCTTATACAACGCTTTAAAGCGAAAAAGACCTACTGAAAAAGATCCATAGTTCAGAAAAATATAAAAAGATTTGTACTCAGTAATTCTGATTAAAAAAATTTGATTCATTTAAAAAAAATACTGGTTTTTATTATATCCTTAAATAGTATTTGTTATGTATAATTTTTTTTTAAAAAATAATTTAAACAATCGTATTTAAGTTATTTAACTTAGCTACTCCCCCCCCCCGCTACAAGTTCCCGTCCCAGATTTGAAATAAAAATATATTTATTTTTTTAAAAATATTTCTACAAAACCCTCTAATTAACCATCAAACAAATGGATCGCTAAACACTAGTATTTTAAAATTTTAGCATTATATTCTATCATCTAAAACAAAATACTCCGTCATTACTATTGCTATTATTATCATTGTTACCACTATTCAGCTTATATCAATTTTTTTTCACTTCAAATCTATTATTTTATCAAAAATTTAATTAATTACTAGGCATAGTACCACTATGCGCAGTCGCTAATAGCCCTAGAAGTTGAAGCGACTTTAAAAATTTAAGAAAAAAAATAAATATAGTCGCCTTAGTAAGTTCGGAGCGGTTTTTGATAAGTTCGACTTTACCACTCATTTTTAAAATTATGTTTCAAAAATTAAACATTATGTTGATATCATCGTAAAGTGCAACTAACATTCTTTCAATTTGTATTGATATAAACACAAACTTGTACGGAAAATTACAAGTTTTATAAAAAATAAAAAAAATGTAGTAGCTACTCCGAATTTGCCCCATGACGTGGCAAGTCCGTAAGCAGCCGTTTTAAGCTCATTGAAATCAACGTTCATGCGTAATACGACAAAATCGGAATTCTTCATTCACAATTTATGAAATGCTTTTTACTAGATTAAAATCGGTTGTTTAGTTATAGATTTATAAAGAGGTTTTAGAAGAGTTTGTTTGATAGGTACCTATAGATAGGTACCTACTTTTAATACACATTCGCCATATGCTTCGAACTTGCCCTGTAGGTACACTAATATTTTCGGGGCAAGACCGGAGTAGCTACCGATTTTCTCAAAACATTCGAAACAATCAATAGAATTTATTCATTTCAAGTAAATTTTAAACATTTTTCTTAATACCTACCAAAAATAATCGCTCAGGATAAAAGATTTGTAGCCATATCACGGCACTTATCTCGTCAGTTTTAACTTGCAAGTGAACTTCAAAATGAGTGGGAATTTACATTGGTTATAAAAACAGAAAACTTACTTGTGAACGAACGAAATATAGTTTGATGACTGCATAATAATCAAATACAGGTTTCTACTCCCTAGTCTATATAATGTAATGGATATTAGAATAGATTTAAGGCGGTTACCATCTTACCCCACTCCACCTTATATAGTTACTTCTGTAAGGCAATTCCTGTACCACTATAAGCTAGAAATTCGGGTAACTGAGAATCCTCCATAAGCGAAAAAGAGATCGTGGTTCCTTGAACTCTCGTTTATCCAGGTTCTATACATCTGTATTGTAGGCTCATTTAAAACGTGCCTTTTTGAAATGGATTTTCGAAAAAAATTTGTTTTATGTTTATAAATTATTTAAAAATTTACTATAGCCGAATAATCAAATTCGACGGTTCACAAGCTGAACCACTGCCGTGGCTCCTGATAATGTATGAACATGAAACAAAAATTCAATGTAAATGCAGAAGTTATGATCAAAATGTGCCGTCAGTCCATTAAATATTTTAGCCACGAGCCACGGTTGTTAAATCATTTTTTTCGAATATTAAAATAAATCATAATGCCTCAAAATGTTATTTTCATCTAATATTGATTTATTTAATTTGAAATAATATAAAAAATTCGTATATAGTTGAAATTCGAAACATAAAGCTGTGTAGTTCTTGGAATTTGCGAGAGACACAATGGTTTCATTGTTCCTTCAATATAAATGCTAATATTTTAATATAGAAGTTGGTAAAAATGTAGATACTGTATTTACTATTTACAAATAGGCACAACAATATGTAAAACAACCAAAATGCTTTTATTATTACCAAAGGAAAAGCAAAAAAAAATGAAAATTTTTGTTATTAAAGGAGAATTTTTATTTTATAATCAAAGTTTAAGTCGGTTTAAACTTGTTTTTTTTTTAATTATTCATAATATGGTATTAAACACTTATTAATTATTAGTAATAATGTTATAATGCAAAAGCTGAATATATTTTAGAATAATAAAACGATTTAAACTAATCATTAGTTAAATATATTAGTCATTTGATGTCAGCCATCATAAAATGATAGTTTCTATCTTGCCACAGTTATTAAATATAATAATGGGGTTAATTCTGTTGTATGGTTCATAAGTTCTACAATAAGTTGATGATTTTATTATGATATTTTTTGAGTGATTCCAAATCGATCTGAGCTTGAATAAAAATGTTTGAATCCAATAGGTACCTACTGTTCTTATTTACAATATACACTTGCGTGTATAAAAAGTTATCTATACGTTGAAATTTAATGGTCATTTTGTAATTTAATCGCATTAATTCATCTTCTTTATTATTACAACACATTTGATAGGTTTTAATATCTAATATTTTCAATTGACTACAATGGCTTTCAAATAAACAAACCAACCCCAAACATTTATATTCCCTTAGGAGTATTTTTTATTATATTTCTAAGATATAATAATTAATGACAGGTTACAACAGAGCGTGAAGAGAGGGCTTCTGGTTTTGAAAGCTCAGTAACAGGGATTTTAAATGTTAATTTTCTTGCTAATAAACAGCATGAAACTATAATCAACGTTTTAAGTAGGGATTTTTTTTAGTATAAAATGCAATTAAAAAGGAGATATTTATGAATTTGTATCATGAGGGAATTCTTATATTACAGGGTGCGGTATAGTTGATAGTTATATACTTTGTAATGTGATACAGAATTAAAACTTGTACACATTTAAAATTTTGTTATAGGTAAAAAAATATTTCGTTCCTTTTTAATGAAGATTCAAGAGGATTCTTGTACTATCATTCTTTGTTCTTTATTTATTTAGTTAATTAATATTAAAAACTTCTAAAGGAGAATGTATATCGATTAGTAAAAATAGTTGAAGACAATTTTTATTATCTTCCATAATAATTTACTTTTTGAGGATCGTTAAGCACACGTTACAAAATACCGACTTGTATAGTATTAAATGCATCACAATCACGATGAAAATTCTTGTCATTGAATTTAGATTGCACAGCCTTTAACTTAAAAAAAATACGTTTAAAAATAATAAAATCAAAACTACAACAAAACCTGCACTTTAAAAAGTGCAAAAAATGAAAATATGCTGTTAATATTTAGCTCATATATTTTAATTTAGCATACATATAGCGATGTTCAGAGGATAGTCGTTGTTTCCAGTCTTTTTACCCTAAGAGTTGCTTGTATAACAATACTTTTTAGGGTATTTTTAGAAAGGAAAGAATTTTCTAGAATATTATGGGCTACTTACAACTCTTGCTAGGTATTAATAAGAATTGTAAAAAATTGAAATGAGAGTTTTTGTCCTCCATCGCACATTGCGTTTTAATGATCGTGACGTCCCACAGCCTATTGGGAACTGACCACTTTTATCGCGACATCTGGTGGCCAAAAAAATTATAAGTGTTAGTATGCACTTTAACACACAACTAAATAAAGTAGTTTTATAAAATCACATTAAAAACCAAATAAAAATTCTTAGAATTATATTCTTTTGTCAGACGGTTTTGTTGGTTTTTCCACAGACTTTTTGTCAATACAAAATAAAAAACCAAGTTGCTCCCCAAACCAGCTTTGTACGAGCATTTAACAAATAAAATTTTTCCTGTTTTTAAACTGATCCTTAAATTTCATGAGGTCGTTCTTTTATATGAGAGCATTGTTAACATAACGCTATAAAAATCATGACGTCTTTGTTTGTATTTTCAATATTTCTACCATATTCAATTAAATGTCCAATTTTAAAAATTTTTTCTGCGTTTATATCATTTTTCAGACTTGGATGCAATCTGTCCCAATCGAAAATGTCTTTTAAAGAAAACATTAATGTACAAAAATAATAACACTTAATTACTCTTAACTTATGGGTAGCCTTTTGGTTGCACATAATACGTAGTCATGATTTTAAGCCCCGCTTACTGGTCAGTTCTCTGTAGCCTGCAAGCTACCAAGACTCTTCTAACGATATCTTATTTGCCAAATTATGATAAGTAAATTTAAATATATATATAAGAGCAGATGAACATAATATAATATATGGTAGCATGCAGCTACGGCTAATCTTTAAATGTCCGCTCATTGGCGCAGCGGTTAGAGTAGTTGCTCTCCGCTTTATACGTCAAGTGGTACTGGGTTCAATCACCATTGAACTCTAGATATAAAATTTAAGACCTAAGATTAAAATGACCTACAGAGATTTTCTGTGTAGGTATAGACAGTTAAAATATGAACTTACATAAAGAAGAAGAAAAAAAAAATCATTAACTCCCTATTTGTATGCGTTTGATTAGAATATATAGGTTGCGTATTATAATTTTTTCATGGTTTGAACTTTTTTTATGTACGTACACACGTAGTTTTAGTTTTTTTTTTTTTTTTTTTTCATTTTCTTGTCTTTACCTTAGTCGACTGAAAACTACAAATACTTCTATGGTGACCCTATTTTTTTTAAAACTTCTTTTTATTTCATAAATAATTTAATTTTATTTAAAAAATCTACCGATCGTATCATTTTGAAATAATTCTAGGTATAATAGCTTATCAATGTTGTATAATGCGCCTTTGTCAACTTGACTGTATCATTTGAAGATTCTGAATTGTATAATGCTCTGGATGTAATGATTATTAAACTGCGTTGCATCTATAAATAATGTAACGGTCATCTGTAATTGAGAGGTTGTGATATACGTAAACCTATATAAGACGGTTCAATTTATTTAGACAATTTAATATCTCTTATACTTCCAATAGTAACATAATAACAGTTATACTTCTTTACTATTGGCTTGATTATATTGGTTGTGCCTATTTTATTAAAACTTGTAAAAATTATTTGCAAGAGTGAATTCAAATTGGTTGACTGATAAAAAAGTTAAATAAGTTGTTGAAAGTGATTTTATGATTTTTGTCTCCTTTTCTTCTTAATCCTTAAATAAAAACTGAAATATATTTGCAAGTAAAAGAAGAAAGCTGCTGACAAAATATAAAATATTTTACTAAAGCTAAGACTATAGAAATAGTCTACATGTGTTGGTTAACAAAGGGTGTATTAAAGAAGTGAAATAGTTTATATTTTTAATAAAATTGTTGAAAAAGGATTAATTTTCTGTTTTTCTATTGTTAAAGAGTGGTGTAGCGACGTGCAACCGGCACCCTAAGTGCTAGTGCACAAAATCCGTATGGTGGTGGGTCTGCATTATGGGGCCGGTCGCCAGTCGAGAAATAGACGACGATGGCGATGCGGACTGCGAAGCTCCTTCAGCAAAAGGATTTGGTTCCGGCATTAATATTCGCCAACATCTTGAAAGTGTGGTAAGTTTCAATTTCCTTTCATTTGCATATTTTACTTTTATCGGACTTCGTCTTCCGTTATTATTTCTCCTTTGTGGTGTCCTTTTTTCCGACGTCTATTTTTAATTGCTACTGCCATGAAGCTTGCTTAACAGACGACCTTGACAAGACAATAAATATACAAGGCTTCAATACTTCAGAATATCTTTTCAACGTCTACACATTCTAAACCACTAAATTTACTTTTTTAAGTCCACATTTTTGTGATAAAATTTCTAAATATAGAAATTTTTATCTTTTCATTTATAATCCTTTAAAATGAATTACCTTCCTGATATATCTCAAATGAAATCTATATAGGAAATGCAATCAAATTAATGTTTGATGAAGCTTAGAAAATATCGGCTGCTGTTCTAGGTTTATATTAGGCTTGCCAAAAAGTCAATATTGAAACTATTAAAACACGTATTTAAAACATTTTTGTATGATAAATAAAAATGGCATGTCAACATTAGTCTGATAAGATAGTAGGTTGAAGTTAATTAAGTGTGTTACTTGTATGAACTCAACTTTTATAGTCAATTAGTTTCGATAAAATCTAGAATATAATTATAGAATCTAAAGCTTCCCTAATTTTTAATTCGACCAGTCAAACTATCTTTTAAAACGTTGGTCTTTATGTGTTATGAAATTTATTCTTGTTTTAGAGAGATATATTCTTCCTTTTTTGTATAGTAACGCCATAGTAATTAGACTGATCGTTATAATATCCAATAAAAGATGGATTTTCACATCGTTCTTAATGTTTCATTCGCTTTTTACATTTAACGCGTTCTTGCGACATTGGCGGTCTGTTAGAACAACATTACACAACACATCGACCGTGAAACAAAGCAAACAAAATTTACTTTCTCCGAGATTTTTCAAGTTTATATCTAGGATTTTCAAAAATTTTATTTCATTTCGTTCAGAATAACTTTTTGTGTTTTTTTTTCGCGTTAGCAGGAAACCAGGTTAGGGCTCGTTCCCTCCGCACTGCAGCCTTAGGTTTATTGTACACCTGTTCTGCTCATGTATCCCTGTTGTGCAAGGATTCTTGCTCCAGGTTTAGCATTCTGCCTATCAAAAGCAGTCCTTGTATTAAGCTTTTTGCGCGATTTGTGCCTGTTTGGCACAAATCAAACTTTTTGTATTGATCACTTTTCAATTTTATCGTACTTCTTACATAAGAATAGTGTGATATTACATTTTCAAATATCTAGAACCAAATTTACCTTTGTTAGTTATTTGAAAGTTACGTTTTTCATGTTATATATATTGATTATCGCTAGACTGCTCGAAAGCTTTATGTTAATTCAATTTACTCCGCAATTATCTTAAGAAAAAATAAAAACTTTAAAGGTTTAATAGAAAATTTCAAATGAATTGAGGTACAATAGAAATTCCGTTTTGTAAAATGAGAAATTGGTTTTAATTATAATAAAATTTAATACAATTAAAAAAACTACAAACTTATTTTATACTTAAAAGACTTTTAATTGATGGAAAGAGGTGAATATGCATTTTACATGTTCTGTATATTTACAATACCGCGGGTACAAACATAATTCATTTATGCAACCTGCGTCCATTATTTTTGTAGACGAAAGCTTTGGTGTTTTATGTTTTGTAATTTCATAATTAAGAAAAAATTAATTGAATTTTTTTTTAAAGGGACGTTTAGTAAGCTTTTAAGAGTTTTTAATTTGATGTAAAACATCTAAAGTAAAAATATCGGCTGCGATGCGCTTTCTTTTACATGAATCTCGCTGTTGGTCAAGACAACATAAATAACCCACGGTTAAAAAATAATAAATAGAATTATAAATAAATATCTATAATCTATATATAACTACTGAACTATATACGTATACAGCCTCTATTTATCTAATACATTCGACCCTCTAACCCAGAACCCCCTTTATTTGAATTTTCCCAGGGAAAATGTTTCAAATAAATGTTGTAGGCATATTGATGAGTTTAAAAACTATACCAAGTTTGCTCAAAAACCTATAAAAGAAAGTTGAGCTGTGTGTCAACCTAAAACTAAAAAAAAACTAAAAGCTTGGCAATACAACAATATGTAATTTGAAGGTAAAATTCCAAGTTTGGTGAAATTAGAATAAAGCTTTCGATACGATATCACTATCGCATGTACAAACATTGTTCTAAAATTCACTTTTTCAGATTAAGGGAACCTCAAAACGTGTTTTTCTGTTGAAAAACTTGAAATCAAAAATTCGACCGGATTACAATACTTACTTTATTGTATTGTAGTAAAAGAAATGAAAAATTAATTAAATTACATGGATTCAAGGCCGCGAAGTCAATTTCTGACGAAATTAGGTAATATAGAGAAATCAAACATGAAATATTGAAAGATGGAACGTGTTTCAAAGTCAAGAGCTACTTTGTTCCTTTAATAGGTATAGACTACCTGAAACTAAACAGCAATGATGTACCTATTATTAATTATTTTACATGTTGGTGTTGCGTATTCAATATACTGCTTATAAGAGTAACGCTTTGTTTATATAATAAAGCGGCACCGAGTATAAAATTTCAATGTTTGAACTGTTATTTTTTCATACCTTATTTTTGTCGTGGGTGGTGCGAGCACTGCCCCGGAGCTGGGTGTCGAATCATAAAGACGCTGTATGGTAAAAGTGGCATACAATAGAGATGCCTTTATTACCTTGATATTTTTTAGTACCTAATGTAGTATGGAATTGAATTTTGTAAATGTAGTTTTATTTTTTTCTAATATATTTTGAAGGTGATTGTAAAACGAGGAGGGGTGCGCCATTTCATCCTTTCGCACCAGACTCTTTAATAAGTATCACATTACAGCTTTTATAATAACTATAATAATATAATCAACTAATAGTATAATCAACTGACTAACACTCATTGAGTAAAGAATGTCATCCTTTATATTCTTCCATACATGCAAATTTTCGTAGTTTCAGAGTGTCCTAACTGTCTTTTAAATTGAAAACTATTACCGCAATGAAATGAAAGAAAATTCACAGAAACTAGCTTATTAGTGAAATAGAGCAAAAAATCTAAACGTAATGATTCCCAACCTTAGCGTTATTTTTTTATTAAAAAAATTACAATATTTAATCATTAAAAATCATTAATTGTCAACCTTCGAAACTATATCTCCATAACTTTACCAGGCAAAACCAAGAAAATGTATGAATAAAAACATCGTGCATAAGTTCCATACAGCATGACTGTTAAGTTACCTACCTAATGGCTTGATATGATACAGGTAATCTTAAACGTAATAATAGAAGTATGAAATCTTTATAAACGAAAAAAGAATGAATAAAACTCTTAGTACAATAATTTTAAGTAAGTTACGTGTTCTCTGTTTTGGAGGGACAAATTTTTCAAAGTTGAGACTCTTACTTGGAAGTAAATGGGAGTAAAGCTTTAAATTTCTGTGCTTTTATCAAAATAGGAGTACATCTTTTATCTACTATTTTATTAAAAATCTTGATATTTGATCATTTAAGGTGTATGGACAAATTTTTATTCCTACAAATCTAAGTTACTAATTATGTAGTTGCACCAGGGGCGGATTTAGGATGTTCCTTGGTGGGGGGTCACTACCGGAGGGTGTGGTGATACTCCCCTAACGCTGGGGGTCCGGGGGTCCTTCGGAAAATTTTTGAAAATATACCTCTCCAAAACGTGTTTTATGCGTTTCTTGGTTAAAAACAATAACTAATAGATTTTTGTATTTTGTACTATTTATTTACCAGACAACCTGTAAAAATGTTAAAAATGTCAGAAATTCAACGATAGTTAATAGGTATTGTCAGTTCAAGAAAAGTAAGATAACTTTATATAATATAGCTCATGAAACAAAGAAGTTATTACGAATTGGCTTAGAATTCATTTTTGTTACCTTGCTTAAAACAAGTGGTACCTTACTCCTAAGTTAAGAAAGGAAGAAAACGTTAACTCAAGAACTCAAGAAAAGAAATATCAAATAAAGTTTATTTGGTTTAGGTCTGTATTAAAAACTCGTACAGAAAATATTAATATACAACTGATAACTTAATATAGTTAATACAATACAATCAACGAATGAACCATCGCCCATGGACCTAGAAATAAAAAGAAATTTTACGATAGGTCCTAACTAGCCTGAAATTTAACACAATAAAAATTGACTTAGGCTTTATATTTTAAAAACCTATTATATTTTACATTGATAATCATTTGCTATGTGCCTGACATGCTAAGCCGTAGGCCTGCATACTTTTTAAAATAAAAAATTGGTGTTAAAGAGAAGAGAAAATTGCCATTTGAATGTAAAAAACAATTGATACTATGGCTGGTATTCACGCTAAGGCTGCGTTCACACGGTTCAACTTCAGTTGATCAACAATTCACAATCTTTTAGTCCGTAGCGGGATAAGCGACGCGAGAAGTGAAGCACAAGCGAGTCGAATTGGAAGCAAATTGAGCAGAATTGAAAGAAATCTGACCGGGGTAGACTCGATCGACTTGAACGACAAAATGTTTGACTCAGTCAAATTTTTGTTAATCGAGTCGACCCTGGTCAGTTTTCTTTCAATTCTGCTCAATTTGCTTCCAATTCGACTCGCTTGTGCTTCACTTCTCGCGTCGCTTACCCCACTACGGTCTAAAAGATTGTGAATTATTGATCAACTGAAGTTGAACCGTGTGAACGCGGCCTAAGGGAAGGAAAGTACAGCGAGCCAAACAATCAAATTTCCATTAGGTTTAGTATTCTTGGACAAATAAATAATAAACGTAATTTATTTAATTTTTTTTAATACAAGAAAAGCTTGCTGGGGGATCATGACCCTCATGACCCCCCCTCCTGAATCCGCCACTGAGTCGCACGAGGGATAACTTAACAATATTTTACTTGCTTCTACCAGTGAATTTTATTTGGTAGTGGTATTCAATCATTATGTAAGTGTTATTGTAGTTACTTATTAACTATCATTAAATCTTTATTTGTAAGCAAATATATGCAGTTAATAAACGTAGGTAATACTTAGGTAATTAATTTAAACTTCAAATTATGACTAAAAATGTAGGTACTTATGATACAGTATTAAGTAGTATATACCTAAATGTATCATTGTATGTACCTACATTGAGTATTACTCAAAGTTTTCAACAAAATACATTGGTAATTTAGTTTTATCGATTATTAAGTCTAAAGTGAAAACAAAGTGTTTAAAATAGATCAAATTATATTCGGTTGAATAGATTCAGAATTAATTACAGAAAATAAAATTAAATAATAGGATTAATAGACTTTTTTCACCTATGAAAAGAAACGTGTCCTAATTTTGACTCTACCATATTTCCTTACATTTACCTACACCCATTTAAAACGCCAATATTGTAAGAGTATTGTAATATATTTCACCTATTTTAGAAATTAAATCCTATATGCCATTAAATCAAAATCACTTTTATTAACTCGATTGTTTTATAATTGTTCTAAAGGCAGTTTTAAATCATTTATCATTTCGTAATTTAGTGAAATTAACAAAAAGAAAAAAATCATTTTCTATTGATAATTGTTATTGTTAAAAGACAAAACAATTCGTTCAATTGATATCAGTTTATTCTTATTCTTTGGTATGTCGTTGTAATAGTATTGCTAATGTAATTAAAACACGAGACATTTGAAAAAGAGTCCACGTTGCAATCAACTAATAAATATAGTTTCATTGTATGTATTGACTTTGACTGTAATGTGTATTATTCAAAAATGATTATGTTGGAAGACTAAACAATTCAATGATACATAATTCGTTAAATCAAATAAACGAAACATTGTATAGTATTGAACTCTTTTACTAAATGGAGAAAAAAGATTGAAGCGGTTCCAAGATTTTGCTTACTTCTTATGAAATATACTGATATTTTTTTTGCCATAAGTATTTTGTAAGGTTGTTATATGATTTAGATAAGTACATATAGTATCATAGAATCATAAACAAATTCTTGGTATTTTTAATTAAAAGTTTTTTTTTTTAAAAACATTTTTTTAGAAAAACTTCTTATCAGCGCTTTTTTAAGTAATGGTAGAATATCTTATGAATAACTTTGTAGCTACAAAATATTGTATACCTATACTATATTAGCTTATTATATATACCTATAATCTACATATATTATAGAATTGTTGGAATTTCAAATAAAAACATCAATATTATACTTTCTATATACAAAAATCTGCCCGTTTGATAATATTTAACTTATTGTTTAGCGTAGATATTTGTATTTTATTTTACTAAAGGCAACCAGTGACTATTAAACATTTTTTGTCCATCAATTGTGCGGTGTTACACACCAATTAGGGATTCAGTATTTCACTTGATTTTCAAACTATCATAATTGTCTTAAATTTGACTTTAAATCAAACTTGATAGTTATAAATAGAATAATATTTAAATGTTATTCATAATTTATAAATAATATTCAATATAAAGATTAAAGAATATTCAGAATATATGAACAGAAATATTTGTACAGCCTCTATGTACCTACTATAATAAAAACGAACCCCATCCTCTTCTCTAGAACCACTTTTATTTGAATTTTCAAAAATAAAAAAGTTTCAAATAACCATATAGCAAGTTTAAAGAAAATCGTTGGAATCGTTATCGAAAAAAAATAAAAAAACCCAAAAACCGATTAAATAGATTGGGACTTCCTGTCAACCGATTTCAACCAAAAACTTCGCAGCACAACTACCTAGATGAAATATGAAGGCAAAATTCCAAATTTGATTAATTTCGAATAAAGCTTTCGATACTATATCGCTGTCACTCACATGCACAGACATTTTTCTAAAAACTACTCTTTCAGGCTTAGGGGACCTCAAAACTTGTATTTCCGATGAAAACTCGAAATCGAAAATTCGACTCGATTACAATACTTCCTTTTCTATATATAGTAGTAAAATAAAGTAAAATGTCCAATTACAATACAATACATTCAATAACATATATTGATTCCTATGATGAATTCCTATCAGCAATAAAACATTTAATGACTAGGTATCTATCGGATCGGTGAAACCGAAGTGATAAAACATATTAATTACTCTAAAGTCCAAATATAAAGCTTTTTTATTTTTTTTACTACTATATTGTACTTGTAATCGGGTGGAATTTTCAAATTCGCGCTTTCACCGTAAATACATGTTTTAAGGTCTGCTAAGTCCACAAAAGTTGTTTTTAGAAACATGTCTGTCCGTCTGTAGTAGATCTGGAGTTCTGTTTTGGTCTATCGGCCAGTATGTGAGCTCACCGGTTGAAATTACTGCAAGGGTTTTCTCTTGTATGGCACTAAAAAGCTGTCGGTCTTTAGTAGTTGTTAGCCGGGAACCCCAACCTGGATGTTTGGCGTTTTAGTCACCGTCAACTAAGAATCTATTTCCAAGTGTAGCGAACATTTTGGTTGTATTGTGTTTTTGTAATTTTGCGTTTTAGGGGGCTGTATATCGCTGAAATTGTTATTGTTTCGCTCCAGTCCTCGACCATTATACCCTACTTGTAGTCTGAATGTGTTCTTGTTGGTATTCAGGAGTCCGTTGTGTTTGATACAGTTTTTATAGCCGTCTCACCGTGCGTTCTTCTATCCGGATGTCTTGTATTGTAAGAGGTGTATGCTTTAATTTTGATAAACATTGTCAACACAAAAGTACAAATTGTTATTAAATTTTTGTCCCCCCCCTAAATTTGGCCGCCCAAATGCATACATCGCACACCGGTACGGCACGGCACTGTGACGCCTCGTAGCAGATATTTTGACATAATAATAAGTACTGTTTTTATTCTTTTACTAATTTATATAGTACTTTCAATTCCTGAAGTTTTACGTTACTAAAGACCAAATTAAACAACACATTGTAGCGTTAAATGATTATGCGTGGTTAAAAGATAATATTTTAAAATTAATTGGTTACCAACAATAACATTGTTTTGTAACATATTTAACTATAAGTAGTTATAACATTTTATTATGAATACTAAAAAGTAAAATTACTATAGTAGCATAAAACGTGTTGTCGACAGAATTAAATAAATTTTTGATCAGGAATATGCTATCCGCTGACGCTAGCAAAAACTATCGGGTAAATTCCGGTGATACCACTTTTGTATCATGAACTAAACTATCATGCAAATGCCGATGAGATTGCTGTGGTACTCTGTTTAAAGCTATCGAACGAACGCAAATGGTAAAATTGCCTATATTCTTTTGAACAGCTATTTAAATATTTTAATTAGTTCACTGTTTTTATACGTGTATTTATTCGTTGATAACGAAGGAAAAGACTTAGTCCTACTGGAAAAGTCTTATAGAAGTGACAAACACACGTATATAAATCTCATCATTTTGGTATTTTCTATTGGTACTAATCGATATTGATATAGCTACTTCTTTGTGTCCCTGATTTATCTAAACCAATAATAAGATTGAAGATATTTGCTTTTTGAATACTTATATAATAAAAATGTTACGTCTTACCTGCGCGAGCGAACAAAATCGGAATTATTTTTCTCAGCTATTTTTAATCTTAAAAATGTAAGGTGTTTTGTTGAATAAGTTTTATTACCTATTTTTTCATATATTATATACAAAAAAATAATTGCCATTTACATTGTGTTTTTAGCCAAAAAAACATTGTTTGTCCAGGGTAAACTTGAAAACGGCTGGGCCGATTTCAATGGAATTTTCACAAAAACTTACTTAATATTGTAACTTACAATGTAGGCTACGTTTTATTTTGAATAGTTTTGTCTGTCTGCCTGTTTGCTCTTGGCAAACTCGAAAACGGCTGGTCCGATTTGGACGAGTTTCACATACATAAATAATTTTATTCCGAAAAAATTTTAATTTTCTAAGCAAAAAAATACATTGTATTATACATTGGCAGGCAGCTATATCGTAATACAATGTTAATATACATATCATATCGCGGATACGACATGATTTAAATTTGTTATTGTTATAAATTAATGTTCGTAAATTTGAAAATTATAAAGATGATAGAAGTATAGAGAGATAGGGTAAATTCTTAGAAACCATAAATCCATAGTAAATTTACAGGTAGTTAATATCTTATCTATAATTCGGATGAGTAAACATTGGAATTATCGAGGGAGGAGAAGGAAACCCTTTGCAGTAAATATCATTTCATTCATAAAAAGAAATATCTTAGTTCCAAAATGACACCCGAAAGAATAAATAACCAAAACAGACAGTTCGACTTAAGTGATCCCAATTAGGAGTTTGACTAAGAAAGGTGAAGCAGTTAGGCAGAGCCCCCATAACAAAAAGAAATCCAGCCCAACTTATTTTTCAAGAGAAAATAGCAACTTAGATGTGACCATCGCGTTGTTTTTTACCAAAAAACTATATTCTTAATTTTCAATTTATTTTAGCAAGATCTATAAGAACCCGTTGTCTAATCTTGAAGTCCGGGAAATAGCAGAATTGCCGATAAGACAAAATGGACTTAAAAGAATACTATATCTTAGAATTGTGAACCTAAGGCAATCTAACCTTATGCCTCAGATCTTAAGATAACACTTTGAATATTATTTATCCTAAAAAAGGTACGCTTCCTAAAGGATAGCTACTAATCCATTCTATTAAAATGAATAAATGATTTCATATGACATTTGGCGTGAAAGGTTCTCAAGTCTTAAAAGAACACAAGTATAGGTATTATAAAAATATATTTAAAAAAAACCTAAAGCACCTACCTATATGATAGCTTATATCTATTCCTAGAAAAGTAGTTTGACGGATTTTCATGAACTTTCTATGAAACAAAGGTCTAGAAGTATCTAATTATCTTTTTTTTTTTAAATAGCTGAATTTCTTATTTTTAACCGACTCCAAAAAAAGGAGGAGGTTCTCAATTCGACTTTATTTTTTTTTTATTTTTTTATATTTTTTTAATTTTTTTTAATGTTTGTTACCTCAGTATTTCCGACTGGGTGAAGCGATTTTGATGATTATTTTTTTATTTGAAAGCTGGTGCATCCCGAATGGTCCCATTTTAATTTTAAGGAAATCGTTTACTTCTAAGGGGTTGAAAACTAAGGGATGAAATACTAACTACTTATTGGATGGCGTAATTTTGAAAAATATTTTTCATTTGAAAGCCAGTGCTTTTCGTGTGGTTCCATTTTAATTTGAAGGAAATCGTTCACTTTTAAGGGGTTGAAAACTAAGGGATGAAATACTAACTTCTTATTGGATAGCTCGATTTTAAAAATTATTTTTTTATTTGAAATCCAGTGCTTTTCGTGTGGTTTCATTTTAATTTGAGGGAAATCTTCTACTTCTAAGGGGTTGAAAACTAAGGGATGAAATATTAACTTCTTATTGGATAGCTCGATTTTGATAATTCTTTTTTTATTTGTAGAACACAACCTTAAATTAATCTCCTATACATTAAAAAAAAAACTCCACTCATAAGGGGTTAAAAATTAGAGATGAAATAATATTATAATTTTTTTCTGGCTAACCCGATTTTGATAATTTTGTTTATATTACGTACAACGTACCTTTAAATTGTTCACATTTCAATTTGAAGAAAAAAATCCACCCCTTAAGAATGAAATAGTGACATATAACCGAATTTTGATAATTTTTTTTTTTGTTGGAAAGAATAATCCACTTAGTTTTGTTACTACATTTAAAAGTAAAAAATTTCAACCCTTAAGGGCAAAAAGGGATAGTATAGTAACTTTTAATATTAAACGGCGCTGCCTCATATGAGCAGCGCGTTTAGAAAGTTTAATCATTTTCAAGAAAATAAAATCAGTTATCAAACTTCAGATCACTAAAACGCGAGAAATAAATAAATATTATAAAAAAATGAAAAATCGACTTTAAAATAAATAAAAAATTTTAAACAAGAAATGCACTAAAAAGTAACAAAATAATGGCGTATCCTTGCAGTATCTACAACTTACAAATTATTAGGATGATACAATGTACAACTATTGTTATTTTTGGAGTTGGTGTCAGTCAAGAAAATAAATATTGATGGTAATTTGTAAAAATTTAAAAAGGTTTAGTTGGTAATGGGTATTTTGTAGTTTAAAGGTCGCTAGATATTGTTACAGTTCGAGTATATTGTTTAAAAGTTCATTTGAAAAATAATTTTCATAAGGTAATCTCGTTTTTTGCTAAGTACCAATATAGTCGTATTTCCTTGGCTGACACCAACTCCAAAAATAACAATAGTTGTACATTGTATCATCCTAATAATTTGTAAGTTGTAGATACTGCAAGGATACGCCATTATTTTTTTACTTTTTAGTGCATTTTTTGTTTAAGAATTTTTATATGTTTTGAAGTCGGTTTTTCATTTTTTTATAATATTTATTTATGGGTAATGGTTTCTATTATTCAATTAGGTTAATGTAGGTACGCTCAGTGAAGCGGGCGGGCATCGGCTAGTTTTTAATATTAATTGTTTCAATCTGAAATGAATTTCCTTGTAACAAGTAGAGATTGAGTGTTGCGGTATTTGTAAATGATATTGCTAGATGGTTTACATTTTGGCAGCATTAGGAGCTTTTGGAGAATCTAATTTGTCCCCGAGAGGGTTGTTATTTGGTTTTGTTGAACTTCAAGTGAACAAATCCTTCTGTGTGGTGGTGTACACATGCATTTAGACGTCATCGAAAACAGCTGACGAGAACAATGCGAAATGTCAATCGAAACGAGTGAAAGTGAGACAGCCGGTAATTTGTTGCTCTGCTAGCGATGTGTGGTGGGGCAAACGGTACGCGAAGAGTGTCGCGACGTGTACGAGCGGTACTCGTATTTACTTTAAAATTATTATACGTCAAACGCACTCCGTTACAGTCGAAAACTGTGTTTCGACGTCGTAAGTGATATGAACGCCACTCACACGCTACCTATTTTTGACCAACCATGAACATTTTGTGTTCTACTGTGTTCAGTGCTTTTGCTTGTATTTTACGGCATCATTATCACACCAATGCCTCCACTAAAGCCAATTTCTTCTCGGTCAGCTTAAATTGTTTATAATATTGAACAAATCATCGTAATATATCGAGCGTGTGAACCCACGTTTCGCTATCGGAATCGATTCGATTCGACGTGACATTTGGAACTTAGCATTTAGTACATTCTAACCATATTGTTAGGTTAGTTATGTTCATCAATGCGCTGAGAATGTGATTCACAATAAAAAACGTCGATTTTTGTGAAACATTTCTGATCATTTTCACAAGAAATTTCCATATTAAATTATCTATTATCCTAAAAATAACATAAACATACGTGCAAAATATTGCGAAACCATCACTTCAATTAGTTAATAATTTATGATATTTGTTTGAAAATCAAATTGTTTACACAACTTTTCACTATAAACAATCGTCTTAAGTGATATATAAAGTGATCATTAATTCTCGTTTTTTTTTTTTTAATATTGAGTGATTTTAGAGTTTAACATTTGTGTTTAATATTTAAACAATAACGCAATGTCGCGAGTTTCATTAAATAAACCTGTAGCAAGGAGTAATCGGATACGAAAAATCAGCAGAGTATGTATTTTTGAATATTTGTCTTTAAATATATACTTGAAGAAAGCTTACGATATTCCATAGAAACAAGATTTTTAGGCTTAAAAAAATTTGGGTTATTTTATTTAAAAAAAAAATGTTTAAAAGCAATAGAAAAGTATAGTTGAAGATCAGTAGATCAGGGCTACTTTAATCTATGTTATTTGGGACTTAAAGGTTGGCCCACTAAAAAAATGGTTGGTGTAGTCTCAGATTATCCCCACTTTGAACTGTGTTTCACTCATTTCAAATATTTTTATGTTGAAATTTCTTTTAATCAGAATTGATTTACGTATTTAAATGTTTCGTCGTGCAAAAAATACCTGCAAGATTTTTGAGAAATAATTACTAACTATATTTAGTAGGATGATGCAAAGTATAAAGGAAATTTTTCTTGTGGATATTGGAATGCATATTCTCTATTATCAGTATATTATTTTCATAATAATAAACCAACGTAATCGATCGGGAAAAAATTTATTTTCCCTTAGAAATTCGTATTTTTATGTTTGAAGAAGTGTAAGAATCCGATTTTGCAAAATAAATCTGTTTGGCAGCCAGGCTCTTTCTCGATTGATATTTATTAGAATTTTTCAAAATGTTCTAACTTACAAAGCCGGTAATGTCCCTCCCCCCATTTTAATCCAAATGATACGTTTTACTCTTGCGATTTTTATATACTTAAAATCAGTGATACTTTTCCAAAATTTTACGAAGGGGTACGCATTCGCAGTGAATATTTTCTATTTTTGGAATTTGGAATATTTTCCATTGAATAATATTTTGGTTGAATGGCACACTAGCTGATGAATATAAAACTATCAGAAAAACAACAAACAGTTAAAAATCGAAAGGGTAGTAGAAAATCACCGATAGTCATATAAAACGAAAGTAATTGAAGGGCTTGGTGCAAGAACAATAGGTAAGTCTTGACTGACAAAGTTTCGGTAATCGTCGAATGTAAATAAAGATGACATAAGGTAAGCCCTTACCTTTCCAACAATATTTACCACACAGGACAGTAGGTACTGATGTTATATTTTGCTCCGGTTCTTGGACCAGTCGAAAGAGTAGTATTATACCAAGGAAAAAATGGCTATAAAAACAAAATTGAAAAATTTGGACTTACCGGGTTCTTGCACCAAGCTCTTCAATTTTTTCTGATTAACTAGTAATGATAAACTTTTGATTAATTGTAAGTGGGGGTTCGCACGAACCATAGGATTCATATCAAAAGATTCGCGCGAACCTCTGTGTACTCCCGGAAAAGCATCCCTGGTTAATGTCTACATTGTACATCTGCATTAATATTATAAGACTCGTAATATAACGTCTCTATATGTAACATATGCAGTGTTTTTTTTTTCTATTTAGCCCTAAGTACTTCCAAATAAAATTTTGTAGCTAAAGGATCTAAAAGTTATTAGTAATGAGCAAAGTAAGACCAAGACTGTCCCAATTTTGGTATTGATCTTAGAATTGCTTAATCGGTTTTGGTCCTACTAGTATGCGAAAATGCAAGACCAAAACTGAATTTTGATAAGCAAGACTAAGATCGAATCAAAAAGACCAAGATTATGCAAATTATGCGTTTGATAGATGGTTTATGTGGGTTATAAACTGAGGTTCCCAAAATTTCTCAATTTCTCCCAAAGTTTATTTTCCTTTGTTTTTCTCTCTTTTTCGTACATTTTTCGTAAAATATTATTGTATATTTAAAAATTAGAGCATAATGGATCAATATTAAATGTTTTCACAATTTCAAATTGTAATGTTTTGCTTTTATTCTAAAAGCTTCTTCAGGTCTTTTGATTATTAGCCAACATTCCCTAACAATAGAGGCATAAAAAGTATACAGTTAAAATACATTTACCTAGTCTAAAAAATTATTTTTTAAGAAAATGCATAAAATCAGCCATCAAAATATTATTAACAACCTATTAATCAGATTTAACCTTACAAAAATTTTTTCTTAAAAAATACTTTTTTAGATTACCTACTTATATGTATTTTAATTGTATACTTTGTATGCCACTATCGATAGGGAATGTTAGCTAATCATTAAAGATCCTGAAGAAGCTTTTAGAATACAAGTGAAACGTTGCGTCAAAATATTTAATATCCACTATCCTCTTATTTTTAATATATAATTATAAAAAAGGATCTGATAACAATTAATATGTAAAATATTTTTTTATAATATATGACTAAAGAATGTGAAATCACCAAAGACACTATGCTGAGCCAAGAATTTATGTATTGAAATGTAAGACAATACTGAACAATAATATTATGACGTATTATTCATCATCAAATACTTTTAAAAAAGTGCCTTGATTATGAATCACTGAGTAGAAATCAGAAACAAAAAATATGTTAATACTTAATTAGGAAATATATCTACATCTAACTATAGCATTATAAGTTTAAAAAGTTTGGAAATTTTTGCCTTCCACATTAGTTGCCAGTGTGTCTATATAAATAAGTATAGGCTTGAAAAACGTCTTTCACGGCTTATTGTCTTACAAATATATAGCTTTACTTTTACATAAATGAAGTTCAAGGATGATCGAACTCAACGCGATATTTAAACAGTGATTTATTTTAGATAATTAAATTAAAATAATAGCTAATCTAATATTGCATTCATTGTCATTTCTTATAAAATCCTTCATTTCACAAAAACATTTGTGACTTCGGTAAATCTCGCATATGTCTAAAATGATTTAAATAAAAATCTATTTCAAAAATTTTCTGTTCAAAGTTTTCTTTGACTAAAAGAGTTGCAGTAAGCGATTTTAAACCAAATTTATATTGCAATAAAATGTATTATAGATACTCTTTTTTTAAATGAAATCGGAAAATATAAAAGGTTCAGTAAAAAAGTGTCCTTTTGAAAAAAGATGCCTATAAGCAGTAAGGAAAAGTTGGAATAGTGATCTGAATCAATCGTTTAGTTTCCAACATGGTCTCAGGCAAATCATATTATAGAGTCGATGTCGCTTTGAAAGCAATTTACAATATATGATGTTCAGTAAGTGCATCAATAATAAAATTAAATTTCCTTAAAATCTATAATTTACTCTCGTTGAAAGCAATCATTTTAAAATCACAAAGATGTATATTGCCTTTTAAATTAGTGTTTTACGATTTCTTACTTTTTCGTGCCAAAGTACACATTAGAATATTTGAAAATCTATAGGTACTAATATTATGTATAATGAAATGTTTACAATTCTTTATGTCAAAACTAATCTACGAAACAACTCCTCAAATTTCAAAAATTAATTTAATAATATTTAAAACGAGCCTTTAAGATGGGTATTGTTATATTTTATCTTAAGAAAACACATTATCCTGAAGAATACCGATCCCAGATCCCATAAGCATAAAAAGAATAAGGCCTTGAATGCTTCTCACACAAGAACGAAATAACAAATCGACGTAATTTTTCGTAAAAAGTTAGTTTATAAATCAGACATGCCTATGGTTCTTCTTATCTCTTATATATGTCATGAGAAAATTTTACCAAAATTTCATTTTCAAATAACTGATACAGGGTGGCGATTGTCCTGGAAAACCTTGAAATGTCAGGGAATTTAAAATTTCTGGAATAGTCAGGGAATTTTAATTTTAATCAAGGAAATTTATAGTTTCTTTAGCTATAGCGATAGTTATCTATAATGCAAATATTTAATCGAAAAAGTTAACAAAAAATTTTTATTCTAAAAATTTTACGCAATTTCGGGCAACATTGTCAAATTATAATAAAATCATTTTCAGGAACAACTTAGAATTTTAATGCATACCTATTCTATTAATATTTTTTTTGTAAATAATTATCCTGGAATTTAATTTTTAGCCGGAGAATTTTGAAATTAGTTTTTGCCACCCTGTAATGATATCAAGCACAATTCATTAAAAAAATTATCCAAATACGTGACTTGATTAATTTCTACTACCATATTGTAAAAACTACAAATTTAAAAAATTCGCTCGTGGTAAACGGTGAAGTGAGCCAACTTGAAAAATTGATAATCGCCGTTTTGTTTATTCCTTTTTCAATTATAAAAATTTCAAAGTTCTAGTAATACGTTTAAAATTTGATATCGATCATTTTTAAGTAGGTAATGCAAAAGTTTTGCTGTATAGAACTCATATACAAATTCTAAGCTGCTTTCAAAGCTACTTGATTCAATTTTTAAGCTATTTGATCTAAATTTGTTTTTAATCAAGTTAAGCTTAAGTCAAATATTAATATGTAAACGTCAGATTAAGCCAAGCGTTTACATCGGAAATTATTTCATTTAAAAGTTATAATATTTATTTTAAAAATGTCCAACTACTTGACTTGATGAATCCCTGAAGACATCTCTCGAGTTATACATTTTTATGTTTTGGAAAATGATTTATTTGATCCTCATCATATTCTTTAATTCAATCAAAAGACTTAAAATATACCATGTAGCTTTGACTATACCCACGTACCTTTGTCTTGGACTATTGATTATTATAATATTATCTTTGTTGTTGTCGAACAAAACATTTTTCATCCGTTAAGAACTTAAATAATGAGAAACTTTATAACTTTTAATAAGCGTAGATCCTTAATAGTGGTTAACTTTAAAGCCGTCTCTTAGGAATATTTGTTATACTTTTAAAACTTATAGTAAATCTTTGAAAATTAATCACCTTTTCTATTATATCCTGTAGGACATTCAGCTTATAATATAAGCAAAAAGTACATAGACACATTTCTGAGTACGGTTAAAAGTTTGATCGATATGGGCTGTAACTTTTTCACCACCAAAGTCCATTAAGAGGCATTTCAAAGTTTGTAATAAGCTCTCGTATCTATAGAAGGTAGTTGGAAAATTTACTGAATATTAATGCAATTAAAATTTTGTAAACCATTACGGACGCTAGACAATGCAAAGTGGTAATCAAATTGATGTCGACAGCCAGTGAAGCGAAGAATGGCGAAAAATATGAGAAAATTACGGAATACTTGTTGACTTGATGTCAAAACCAGTGGAAGAGACGATAAATAAAAATAAGTGAGACCATCCCACATGATATCTCTAAAACAATGTAAAACCAGAATCAGTTAAAATATAAATGCCAATTTAAATTGTTACCTGTATGCACATTAATTCGCATAGTAACTACCTTATTAAAACTAATAAAGTTTTTAGCGAAAAAAACTTTAATTTTCGATTCATATTTTTGCTAATTTAATATATAACGTTAGAATGTTTATTATGTTTGATCAGAAATGTCTAAGGTTTAAAATTTAAAATAATTTACAATTCAAAGTTTACAAGTAGTAAATCATTAAACCTTTTCTTTTTCTTTTATCTCGTGGTCTTCAATCTTTGAACAGTAATTTGCTTATTCGTGTCATTTTGCATATATAATCCGTTGAACAATCAAACAACTACCAATAATTTCCATTGTAGATCACTTTGATTATATGTAACTTTAAGAAAACACTTCGATTAAAACAGTATAATCTATGCTACACAGTCCAGTAAACCTACTTACCAATCTACACCTATAGACTACACTTATATCGCTCTAATTTATACTTTGTCACGTAAGCAACCACCTTGATTGGTATTTGATTTTCAATTCTTGATGTTAAATTATCCTAATTAAACTAAAGGTTCGTCGTAAACGATTGCCTTTAAAGTTTAGACGAGCCAATTGCAGTTCTATTACGAACCTACCTATTATTGAAATTCTATTCGTCTGATTTGAACAAAAGGTATTTTGAATGCCACAGACCTCCATTGAACAGAGTCAAATACTAAGAATGGGAATTTGATTGACAGGATGGTAAAACTATTAAAAGTACTTCTGCGAATCTGACGTACTAAGCGGTAATTGACTAAAAGAAAATTTAATTGTTGTCTGGGCTTACGTTGGCAAAATATGTAGTACGTGTATCCCGTGATAGACTTATTAAAATTGAATGCGCTGGACTTGAGAAGAAAACTGGCGAATGTGTTACAAAAGCGTTACGAAAAGTGTGATCTGGCGAGGCGTTCGGGAGTTGAGAGGGTAGATATACGTGGTTAAAGACAGAAAGAGAAAGAGTTACATTCCTATGTCTAATACACAGTGCAGGCCTATTCTCCGATTCTCTTTTATGCAAATCTTTGTTTGTCCCCACTCTTACATTGAGTTTGACGTCTAGAGTCGAGAGTTTACATAGATATAGATGCATTGTAAGAGCAAGCGAGTCCGTACATTTCATTTCTCTCATTTATACTCATTATACAGAATATATATGGTGGAAATATATTGTTACGGTTTTACGGGCTCGAGGATTTGTTTTTTATGACAACAAATTTATTTTTAACAATTGTTTATTGACTAATATCACACTATTGTCACTTATAAACTACACGTTAATAATTAGTTAGTTTTTACAGTCACTTATTCACTACTTATCACTCACTATTGCACTGTTCACTTTATTTACAATGTTCACAATTTCTTTCACAATGTTTACACATTAACACTTCCATCACTTCCACTATTTATTTTAACACTTGTCGAAGATTTATTTCACACGGTTGAAGGTTTATTTCAATACTGACTCGCCTTATGCTTGTCCGAAGCTTATTTCCCTGGTTCCCTAAGTCCCTGGACTTTCTATTTTTCTCGCAATATTTCATTGCCGAAACTTTCTATGGTTCCAAGAAAGATAGATCATTCTAGATGTTTCACCCCTTCTTAATTCATCGAGTTATCCTTTTCGTCAAACCCTCTCGATAGGTGGTTGCTCGCCCACCCCCCATCTCATCACCAGGCCGCTTGCTCATTGGTCTGTTGATGAGGTGGGTGACACTCCCAGTCTCTGAAATTGGCGACGCTTCTCTATCTTGAGATTGTGACAATATTTTCAAATATCTAAAAATAAATAATAAACCAAATATCTTAAATGTGTAGAACTTCGCAATGTTAGTATTATTATAAGTCAGGATTCAGTAGACCAATTCATCTATGTTTTTTTTTCTAGAATTTCTAACCTTTCCTTTTTTTAACTTTAACTCTTGCTCATATAATATAATGTCAGACATAAGATATAATAATTTTGCATCATCAGACTATATGGTTTTATTAAAATATTTCAAGGTACCTGATGAAGTCGGAATCACACCGATGAAACGTCCCAAAATAAAATAAATAAAAAAAAACATTGATTAATTGGTCTAATGAATCCTGACTTATTTATATCATTAATTAGTTTAGACCTTAAAAAATGGAATATTATTATATAAGTATTATCGCGAAATTTTACAGATTTAAAATTTGATTTTTTATTTATTTTTAGATATTTGAAAATATATTTTCACCAGTGCGAAAATATTCTCACTGGTAATACTCGTACAGATTCACTGTAACATATAAAACTCATATGGCGTTGTAGTATGAGTTTCTTATCATAAGCCTATTGTTTCAGTCTTATAATTTACCACAGTAATTACTGATGTAACCGATAATGAAAATAACGAATAAAAAAAATCTAAAATATTGGTTAACCTATGTGAAAACCCATGCTACATATACACACACATAGATAGCGAAAGAAGTTATACTTCTAGTGTGTGTGTGGTACATAAGCACACTGAATTTTTTTTTAATGCATAACTTTTTAGAGTATACACTTTCATACCTGTTTAGTACTATACCATACTTAAAGAGTGCCAAAAACTTCCTAACCGATTGTGAAAAGCAAGAAATCTTCGATAAATTTTTCTTCGTTTAGTCTTTTACTTTAAGGATCTATCTAAATGTTTGACGAAACTTCCATTTCGAGGACGATATACTCAAAACTAACGAAAAGCTTTATTCAAAGCTTGCAGTCGAGTGGTTGTTGAATGAAAAATTTGCAACATTTGAACCAAATCTCCTCTTGCAGAGCTCTAGATTCCTTAATTCAATGGTTTTCTCTCACATTTGATCTTTTTCACTTCGTTATCGCATCTTCGAACGTTAGAAATGAAGTTGGTTTTTTCACGGTAAACTTCACTCTATGTTTCATTCTTACTACCCCTCAGCTAAAAGTGTCTAAGGAAATTTAAAAAAGTTATAGATTAGAATTGCAAGTAAATCATAATATAATAAGAGTAGAAAATTGATGATAGAAAATAGAACATTGGTGGTTCAATTGAATATTATATTTAAAAAAAATTTTCAAGTAGAATTTGGACTATGATTTATTTTTATTACACTAAACTACTGTATGGTATAAAACGTGATATAACAACGATAAAATAATTAAAACAGGAAAAAGATTATAAAATGTTTTATAAAGGACTGAATAAAATTAATATTAGCCTTGACAAGTTGCATTGTATTTGCAAGATGTGTTTTCTAGGATTGCCGCTCCCAAATATTTAAATTATTTTGAATGACCTCTACAACAATAAACGTGATTATGTATTTGATTTGGCGTTGCCATTCAGTCTCGTTCCCAATAAAATTTCGGCCTAATTTTAATACAATAATTTAATTATGAAGTTTTTACTGAACAAACAAAAATGTTCAGTGCAATTGAACTTATGCTAATAATGCTAATGATGTGTTTATAAAGATATTTAAATGGAAAGTCAGTGCTCTGTTTAATGAATTTCGTTGATAAAATTTCGCGTTCATTGAACTGTTTAAGTTTGGATTTGTAACCTTTGTTTTACAATTTGTAAATATTTGGCCGATTACGATAGAGACAAGACGATATTAAGGGCTTTGTTTGGATGAATCATGGCTTAACCATGAAAATAAAATCAACACGATTGTGCTAGATAGAAAAAATAAATAATTGTCCTAGGTCGAAATTGAAATTGCAAATCAATAAGAGGTTTAGAAAGCTGCGAAATAGTGCATTTAATCATCTACGAGTACATGGTCATGAAATAAATTTAAGATGGTTTCATGCTCCAGATATTTTCTTTGTTAAACGCTTTGAATGAAAGCATCTCAAGATTATCTTCAGATAGGCAATGTTATTTTTAATGAGATATTAAATAATAAAAAAATTGCTCAAATGTAAATATGGAATTAATCAAGAAATCATTTCACTCACACTACGTTTTTAAGATTTACAATTATGTCTTGGTTTTTGTTAAAAACGTTTCACTTCTCTATCGATATGTTAATCTTATTGATTCGCCAATTTTACTTTTATCTCAAACGGGAAATTGTAAAACAAATATCGTAGCAATCCCGAGAGTAAGTTGTAAATTTTTAATGAACCTCGACATTTATAGACCTTTTCGAGTCTAAAAATATAATCTTTGGAATTATTTATGCTGCGTGCGTGTGGAAAAACACTAACTTGGAGAAGTTTTTACAGGGTATAACCAAATTTTGCATGTTTATATTTAATCAAAAGTGAAGTTTCTATCAAAGTGCTTCCGCAATCCGGAAGCTTGAAAAACCATTGACGAACAAAACTATTAAAAATTAATTATAAATTAAACATTAAATCGGTAGATTATTTTATTTCTTAAAACTGGACAAGTGCGACAACTGAGATTTGTTCCAATCGTCCAGCTATGGCGATGCACAGACACGAAAACAAAGAGCAAGACCACATTGACCAAAAGACAAAAGTGAGTGAAGAACTGTTTCAGCAGATTCGTTCCGTGCGAACATCCAGCCACATCCAGCAGTCAGCACAGCCATTTTCGTGCAACGGCGTGTCAAGCGTATTGACACTCATCGACACGTTTCGGGCTTCGGCATGCTTATGCACTGCTATGTCGACTTTCAGCCTAAGGCCTCAGCTGAAACGGTTTTTCACTCACTCTTCTTTCTTGGTTAATGTATCTTGCTCTTAGTTTTTCGGTTAATGTTTGAGCATCGCCATAGATGGTCGTTAGGAACAAACCTAATGACTCACATTCTGAGTGTTCCGTGCGGATTTAACTAGGAAATCTTGCTTTGTTTGTGTCGTGGACAAGTCGTGAAATATAGAACCAAGTCGTTTGTTATAAAAGGACAACTATGCAAAGGAGAGGAACATGAAATGTTGACTAAATATTTAATTTTAAACAAAAGATATTTCAGCTTTAATAGCAAGCCATAATAATACAGCTTAATTGTACTTATCGTTAGTATATTTTATGAAATAAGGAGAATTATATTTAAATTTAAAAAAAAAAATAAAAAAAATCTATCATTTAATCTCTGGTTAATCAAGTTCTTCCATTAGGAAGAACCCTTTAAGTTTTGAAATTTTTCAAATATGTGACATAAACGGATACATTTCTTCATTAACTTGAATTAAGAGTATAGGAATTCATTACTTGACTTGATTTTCAAGCTACTTGATTTTACTATGGTTTACAATCAAATGAAGTTAAAATTAAAAGTTAATACTTATTTAAGTATTTAGTCATGTCAAGCATTGAAATTACCAAGTTATTCCATTTCTATGTTTATTAAGCTCAAATCATTGCAAAAATGCAAAAAAAAATCCAAATACTCGACTTGAATTCCTATCAGAAAGGCTAAATTTCTCACATCTCTTTGGGGCACTAGACCCTAGCATTGTAAAGCTTTATTCCTTCTTGAGGACAATGGTCTCAAATCTTTTAAAATATTTAATAGACGGATGGACAAACGAACCTTCAGATAATTAAGTAATCCTAAAAAGGTTGCGTCTTTCCTTTTCGAAGTAGGAATCATAAAAACTAACCAAATTATTTTATAAGTTCTATTTATTAACTTTTTCAACGTTCAAGTCAAATTTTTGAATAGCTATTTTTTTCTTTTTTCGCAATTAATAAGTACCTAGAATGCTAATTAAATTGCAGACATCAAAATGTAAATATGTCTGCAAAAAACAATAAATACATTATTCAAGTGCTGTCTACGTACGTTCTATACCTACCTTTAATAACTGCATTTTACTATTTTCATCTTGCTTCTTATTTAAAAAAAAAAAAAACTGAATATTAAGTAAAGATTTTTTAAATTCCAAATTGGCAAATCTAAACCAATGATTAATGATGACTATTACCTCAACGATTCTAATAATTGAAAATTCTTCTCACTAGGCACCCTTGGTCACTAAATACTCAACGCTTTAATCTCGGTTTTCTCAAAACTCCATTTCTAAAGTCGATGGATACGTTTTTCGAAAAAAACCAATCTACCGATCATTTGCAAATATTGATCACATCTTCTAAATAGAACTTTGTAATGATAGATTATGTGATGTTTTTTTGTCCATTTTGTCCTTTTTGACCATTTTTGTCTTTATGAGGTTAATAACGGATTGTTGTCAACGCTTTATGTCAAGAAATTTTCTCCAATTTATTTAATTTTTATTTTTTAATTATTTAAGTTAACTTTTATATTGGGGTGACCTGGTCACCTGCACGTGGTGTCCCTGCTTCCCCGAAACGACTAAACTTGCTGTAATCTTGCCAAAATCCGCCAATTCCGCTTCGAACCAAAAATAACAAGTCTTGATCAAGTTTTTTAAATGATTATTAAAATGATAAATCAAATTATTTGCTGATTCTTATTAAATATGACTGAAGAGTTGACGTTCAGTAAATTTTTCAGTATTAAAGCTTTTTTCACCAATTTTTTTCGAAAATTACAAAGAAGCTTTTCCATCTTAACAACCATTTTAAATTTTTAGGCTTGTTATAGTACTAATATTTTTATTTTACTTTTAATTCCAATTAGTTCACCTATATGACAAAACTATAAACTCAATGGCATAATGACAAGCAAATTATTTTTAATTTTAGTATTTTATGCTCGATTTTTTAAAAAACACTTTATCTATTTATTAAATTTACAGGCATGTAATAATTGCCTATGCTTCAGAAATAAATAATTAAAATAAATATTCGATTAATTAAAAACCAAATGAAAAAAATCAGTTAATACTAGTTTGTCATTAACTCGTTATTAAATATAATACTTTGTATCTATAAAATTACATAAGATTTTACGTAGTTAGAAAAGTACGTGTTGTATTATAGAATGTTTTCAATTAGTTACCTAATGATGTTTCACTGAACGTGATAAACGACAAATTTGTAAGCAGAAAAAAAATCCAAGGCTTTTAAAGTGAAAGGTTTGCGTATTTTTATAAATAAATTTTGATAAGATTTCACGTTTAATTCGTTTCTGACCTGGTTAAAATTTGTTTTTATTTTCTTCGGCAAAAATTTAAATACACATACCTAGATACAAGTTAATTAAGACGAAGTTCTTTATATACAGTGGCAAATAATTAGTTATTTCTAACGATTTGATTTAGAAAAAAAATTAATCATAGATGAGACTGTTTACGGTGTTAAAACATGTAAATGATATTTAAAATACGGTGATTTGGATTGAGATTGATCAACGAAGGACTTATATAAAAAACGGAAAAATTCTTTGATTAATTATGTAAATGAGGTTGCTAGATTGTAAATAAATCTGGTCTTGTCGTCTCATTTAGTCGATTTAAGGAAAATTGTCTTGTCTAATAGATTTGATTTGTAAAATATTTTCTTATTAATTTAACTAATATTTTGATGACCAAGACATAAAATATTTATTCATAACTAAAAAAGTAAGCAAATATATCTTCTTAAATTCTTTATTTTTGACAAAAAAAGAGGAAAAATTGAGGTTGGAACGTAAAAAGAAAATCATTTTTTTTAGAATTCACTAGTTGAAATACTCGACGTTTTCTTTATTTAAAGTATTATAAATATATATGTAGGTATAACAGGTAGCAGCATATTTTGTAATTATCAATTACGTATTTATGCTCTTTTTGAACCTGGGTAAAAATTGGTTGTTAATTCCCCTTAATATAGCTGTGAAACCAAAAAAATAAGCTTTCACCAGCAATTTTTAGGTCTTCACAATGGGTTTTCACCGCTATATTTGGGACACAAAACCCGGTTTTTCCTTTCTAGGAATTGCATTTTACTCTTTTTATTTTAACTTGACTGTTGTATGTATGTATATGCTCCGCAAATCTGGCGACGGAAAACTATCCCATTTTCCGAGATCGGATCGAGCTGGAAAGCAGGTAGATTTGTAGTCGATGACAATGCATTTTATAAAAATTTCAGCTCGGGGGAATGTACTATTAGACCAGTGCTTTTAGCCTTTAAAAATGGTAAAAAGTGAAAAAAGTGAAAAAACTTATAGTAGGATAAAACCCATTGGAAAAGGAAGAGATTATAACAAAAATGAAAGGAAAAATAAATTACAGGCGATCTGAGGTGGGGAAGTGGAAAGGGGGGGGGGGTTAAGGGTAGAAACAGTTTATCTCGACTTCCGACAAGTCCTTTGGAAAAAAGTTATACTGCATAGTTGTAGGTAATAAGAAAATCTACAAGTTTTGTATTACACTTTTTTCACATAACCTTAAAATTTATGTGAAAAATTCTAATAACCAAATTTTTGGTTTTTTATTTTTAACCTTTACAAAACAAATAAAATCATGAAATTAGGCAAAAACTTACCTCTTAATGTCCCAAACAAACTGTAATTTTTTGATTTAAAATATTTAGTTTTTCACATTATTTTGACATAATACTGAAAAAGCACCCTAATTTTCAATTGAAAATCCTCACGTCAAAATATCTAATTTTTTTAAAAAATTGATTTTTGTTTGTTGAAACCTCTACTTTCTGATGGTGTAAAAATATATACATTACAAAGTTAAATGTTCTCAGAAAATGCATTAATTAAAGTGTAAATTTTAATATATTGTTCAAAATTGTGTTATGTACAATTGTATTATGTACAATTTTGAGCAATTTATCAAAATTTACACTTTAATTTTTGCATTTTCTGGGAATATTAGGGTGCTTTTTTGATATTAAGTCATTATATAGGGAAAAAATTAATGTTTTAAATAAATAAAAAAAAAGTGTGTTTGGGATATTAAAAGGTATGTATTCACCAAATTTCGTGAAAAAAATTTTTTTTTTGTAAAAAATAAAAATAAAAACCAAAAAAATAATAATTTGAATTTTTCACGTAAATTTTAAGGTTATGTGAAAAAGTGTTAGCATACAAGTTGTAGATCTTCTTATTATTATTAACTACTATTAGCCTACCAGCCCCCTGTCACTTAGATACGAGAAAGGCTAAAAAACATGACCGATTTCTACGGAAATCGGTGTTGTTATAAGAGTCATACGTCTCAAACAGCCCCCTACCACTTAAACTTATCAGAGTTATTATAATTATTATATAAAAATACTTATCATAATTATTCTCATATAAAAACAATAATAATGAAAACATTAAAAAAAGTTTCATTTTAATAACTTGCCTGACGTTTAAAAAAAATTATTTTTAACCTCCGACTTCCGTAAAAGTCTTCGGTCTTCGTCAGTCTTTGTGGTCTTCGTTCAACTCGTTTGCAACTAAATTGCAACTAATTGACTGCAAATCCAGTAAAAATGGTCACATTTTTGTAACATGGAGTTGTAGGGGGCTGGTACCTACTATGCAATTTAACTTTTTTTCATAGGACTTGTAGTTTTGTCGGAAATCGAGACATACCGATTCAACTCTTACCCCTCCCCCCCTTTTTTTTCCACTTCCCCGCCTCAAATCGACCGTTATTTATTTTTGTAATGGGTTGTAATTTTTGTTATATTCTCTTCCGTTTATAATGGGTTTCATCCTACTATAATTTTTTTTCTGTTCAAAAATAATTTACCCTGGTCTATATAATTAACTTTTTCTTTAAAGATTGGTTATCATATAATATATCATCAATATATCAATTTGGTCACCCATCCTTATGGGCTGCTTAACTTTTGAAATTTACACTTTTAACTATTTTGTTAGAGAGAGTTTTAAAAACTTTGTTTTTATGGGTTAATTTCTTATCAGTAAGAATTTAGCACACTATTGACACTGAGGTCTATCTGGCTCCAATAACTTTAAAGACTCATAAATATTCCCAAGATTATCCCAAATTTACACTTGGGGTAAGGAAAGGGTAAGGAAAATATCGGCTATTTAGTGGCGTAGCGGTAGTATCTAGTACTCGATTTGATTCCCGTTGAACCCTAGATTTCCCTAAAATTAATAGACTACATTTTCCTAAATGTTCTATTTTGACCTTATATGATTTTGGATCTTAAAAATGACTTTAAGAGCAACAAAAAAGAAACATAAAAACAATAAAAAATCGTCATATATTTTTTATAAATAGACTTTGTAATCATAAAGAATATTTTTAAACAATTATAAAATTATTTTTGAAAAAGAAAAATATTAAGAAATATACAAAAACAAAAAACAGCTTCATACATTTATTGATTAATTATGAAAGATATTAATCAATTTTCAACGATTTTCGTTAAGTTATTGTAAGTTAGCAACGTGTGTTGTTACAATTGGTTACACAGTAAAAGTAATACAAGTAATGTTTAATCTATTATAAGATTAGTCTCCATAACAAAAATTTACTATCGTAAGTGGGCTTGATGAAAACTTTTGATTTCATTTTTAAACTTACATAAATCATCAGTCGTACTAATTAACATATCGTCTGTACTTGAAGTGTTGCAATTCTTAAGTCAAAAGGCCATTTGAAGAAATTTTCATTGAACTAATTGGATTACACAAGACTAAGAGGTAGCAGATAATATCAATTTTTAAATTCAATATTTTCCAATATATCTAGCTGCAATTAAAATGTATTTTTAAATTTTAATAAAATCGATTTACCAAAAAAATCGACATAAAAGATTGATTTATGAAAGACAGTCTTTTTGAAAAATATCGTAAAGTGGGGATTTCCATGTCCAACTTTTCCTTATTATATTTTTGGATCGTATGATTTAGTTGATTAAATGGTTATGGAATATTTTTATTCCTGTTTTATTTTCAATTAGAAGGTCAGACTGGTGCAGATGTACAAATTTTTCTAGGAAAATAGGTGTACGTTTTGGCTAAATGCCCACAAATTTTTAACAGTAGAATTATTTCACCTGTTGAATTTGTTTTGAGAGCATCTCATAGTAACAAACGAATTAATAGAACGCGAGTAATTGATTCGCAAATTGTAACGCTTAATAATTTTGGCAGAAAACAATGAAAACATCAGTTGAGCTTTAATAATGATCAGTACCTATATATGAAATTAGAAAATTTATTCGCTCTATGAAATAATTGTAAAAAATAATATTTACTGTTGAGTTTCGTGTTTTAAAACCAAATAACCTATAATTTAAATTCATTACAATTTTCTTACAAATAATCAAAAATCTTAAAATAATTTGATGTATGAAATATATCGTATATTTATGTTTCGCAGAGAAATTGTAAAAGATTGCAATATGTGTTGTTTCAAGTTAAACATAGCTAACCGAGAACTATATATTTTAACCTTTTCAATACGTTTATTTCTTATTTAATTGATAAATTGAAGTTTTTGCTAATATTTTCGTTGCAACTTTTTACTAGTGTTGATAATTTATCAAATTTTTTATCAAGTTTTTTTGGGACAAATTTTTCTGTACGAGGTGTGGCCATTAAATAACGAGATTGATGTAAAATTTGTCATTTTAGCTTTATACATATTTAATTGCTATGCTCTTCAATATAGTTCTATCTTCGGATGTTTCTTGATATTTTCCTATTGCTTAAAACAGTGCTGGAATTTTGTTTCGCTTAGCTGTTGGTTACCATTATTTAAAAAAAATGAATTTATTTAATCGGTCGATTAAACATTTCCCCATGTGAATTTGTATTTTATCCGTTTTTCGTTCTCCGCGCACGTATATACATCTACATTTTTCCAAATTTGGTTATGTTTAGGTACAAAGTTAATAATGAAATTCCGGAATTTCAGATTTCTCGGACTGTGCTAATTATTTTAGCAATAGTACATCTGTATGTAATTCGTTACACGTTTAAACATTTGATTTACGTTTGACGTTTAGTAAGTTTTAAAATACTACCCAATTTTACAAAAGATTCGTTCCAAAGAATAGACAAACCTTATATGATTAGCAGAGAAAATATAAAAATAGCGTTTCATGGGAGGTGTAACTGTTTATATAAGGTTTGTTCCAGACGGCAGAGCAAAACACATCCACGTAAGACAAAGAGCAAGACACACTGACCAAGAGACAAGAGTGAGTGAAGAAATCTTTCAGCCCTCAGCCGCATGGCCGCATAGGCCGAGAATCGTGATTTTTACGTACCTTTTCATGAGTATGGTTTGTATCGACATGGATTTGGAGGTGTTTAAACACTATATAACCGGTTTGTCAACTAATCGGGACTTGCCGCTTTATGTTCTTCACTCACTCTTGTCTCTTGACCAATGTGCCTTGATCTTTGTCATTTGTGGACGTGTTTGAACACCTTCAAATGGCCAAGTGGATCAAACCTATAGGGGGGCTAGTTATGTATTAGGTGAACTTGTAATTTTATATTGTACGATCTCAAACAGTAATATTTGATCTCTAAGTACTTGATCTCAAACAAGTATCGTTTAAAAATGCCCAAAACTAAGCTAAGAACAGACATGCGTAGGTACATAGAGTGTTTTTATTGTCGTGTTAACGTACAAAAAGTGTCATCTGAAACGAACCTAATGTATATAGGTTTATGTAATACTTATTTACAATAGAGATACATAAAATATTTGTTCCTAATGATATTGATAACGATAATGATATTTGTATCGTACAATATGCGATTCTATTTTGTTCCGAAACAAACCTATAATAAAACATTTTGTATATTTTTAAAAAATGAAAATTTTTGTTCTATATTCAATGGTAGGGACGAAGCTACTACTTATGTGATATTTATTGTAGATAAAGAATTATCATAAACTAATTTTACACAGTAGAATAGTAAAATTCTTTTAAATTATTGTTTTTGTGTTCTAAATTTTGAAATGTATAAAAGTGTACCGCAACGAAAAAAAGGTTGAGAATCACTGTACTATATAGTTTACGCATCTTCTATTATACTGAAATATAGTAAATAAGAATGGAAAAAATTCCTTGTGTGGAACAAAAATAAGCACAGTGTTAACCATATTATGTGAAAGATCAAAGAAACAAGTCTTGATACATAGGATTACACTTTATGCCATCCGTTGTAGATTTTTTTTTAAATTTATTATTATTTAAAGTAGTTTCAACATCCCAGGTTATTAGCGACTGGGCAAAGTATGCAAATATGCCCGATGTAGAATTTTATAATATTACAATTACTAATATCTGTACATACATAGTTTATAACTAAAATCTGGTAATAAAAAAATGCTATGAGTAGATCAGATTTAAATATAGTTAGTACTAATCCTATATAATATAAAAGACTAAAATGAAGAAAAAAATTAAATTTTATTTAAATTTTTTTTTTAAATATCAACATACAATTTACAATTACAAACTAATAATAGAAAAACTCCAATGAGTAAAACAGAAATGGGCCTAGTATTATTTATATACGTAAAACAGAGAGAAAGAAAAACAACGATTCACATTTGTATTGATAATTGATATACTACCCGATTTTTTTTTGTACCTCGTTAAATACAAGTAGGAAAATTTTTGTTTTTTAATGCTTAAAGAGTAAACTTCAAATATCCAAAAGTGTAACAAATAATCCAACAAAATATCATTAGTGAAATTAAACTTCTAATTTTTTATTTATAACAGAAACTTCAATTATCTCTTCCTTCTTTGTAATGCTCATATAGAAAAACCGTAAACTTTCATAGTTCGTCTGTTTTTATTGTTCACTAACGATTCAACCGGACGGTAAAAGTAAACTTTGTGAAAAACAAAACGAACTTTGGGCATACATAAATTATCCTGATTTGTTATATTTCTGCTTTAAATTGTCATATTTAAGCTCATTGTATGAGTAAATGTATTAGAAAGTTTTCAATTTAATATTACAAAACTTTGTCATTAAAACTATAGTTACTAGGGCATATGGAGATTACAGTGTGTTTTTAAAAAAGCTTTAAAAACGGGCATTAATTTGTTTTTATCTTCTGTTCCAACTTCTGAAGCTCTGTTATTGTTCATACCTGAATAATAAATCAATGAAATCAAAGAATTTTTCTCGTTGTATTAAATCGAAAATTTTTCGATATTATGTTGAACTGTTTTTTGTTTTATATTGTATATTCCATTTGCATTTTAATTTCGAACAGACTGTATGAATAAAAGCAATATGAAGAGAGTTAATTATTTTGAAAGTATGATTTTCTACGTGATTTACATATTTCCTTGCTGGTATTCATATGTTGGAATGAGGAAAAATTAATATTAATTTAAAGGTTTCGTGGAAAATATGTAATTTTCATCATTCAATTGGTTTCCACGCTTCAAAATTATTTGAACAAAAGAAGCATAGGCATATATTGAATAATATTGGAAAATTAAAATTCAGTTCGATGCAGCAAACGTAGTTCTCTGTTGAAATGCTCAAATATGTTTCAATAATTTCGGATGTATCATATATCAAATGCAACTACTGAACACAATACATTTTTAAATGAACAATGATGAATAGCTAAAGTTACAAATGAAATATTTAATAAACATATTGTAATTAAATATCTTTGACGGCTTCTATATTATATGTACCTACATATTACTCTCAACATGTTCAATATTAATAATGCTCTATTATTCCAGGCAAATCAATTTGATATATTTTATTTAAAATTTCCAAACTCTGAAAATTTAATACACGTTTTGATAATTTTAATAGTTTGAACTATTCTTATCTTCCATTTCAATATTCTCGAGTCTATAAATGGTTCTTATGGCACGTTTTAAATTAATCTTAATGTTGGACTTAATTCAATTCAAGTTAAATAATAGTTTAAGTATACGGGTTTGTTTAGTAAATATTCAATGAGCACATACACATATGGTACATATTATTATTACATAGAACAGTAACAATTTTATTATCATGTGACTCATAGTAAAGAGAGAATAATTCATTTTAATTCGTTACTTATAAAGTTTATGACTGCGTTTTTATTCTTTTCATGCTGGGCTCTTACATTGATGAAAAGTGAACACTTTATTAGGAGTGAATTATTCAATCAATTTACTGTATTGGATTTGTTGAGCTTAAGGTTTATTGCTATATCATTAAGAGCAGTTATATTTTTTATGGTTTAAAGCTCAAATTGATCGGTGTAAATAAGAAAATTTAAATTAAGGAAACAAAGAGAAAAGATATTGTATTTAAAATTGATTTAAAACAAGTAAATATTCGTAATGTTATATCTTAGAGAATTTTGATTTGAAGATTTTATTTAATTTAATACGTAAAGTTTTAATTTTAATTTAGAATATTTAATATAGAATTCAGTCCCTTTCAAGAATAATTACGAAGGAATGCTGCTTTTACTGTTTTTTTTTTGGTCTTAAAGAGGAACCTACTTTCTGAAGTTTAAGGTTGTTTACCAAATTTATTACTCCTACTTATTACAAGGATAAAAAATCAGGCGATCGTATAATTGCATGTGGGAATTGTATGGCGTATTCGCATAATTTTTTTTGTCTTTATGAAATTTTTGTGCCTATAAAAAAAAAAGAAAAATCAATGCAGGTTGAAAATTTTTAATATTCACCACCCTTATTTGAATGATTGAATCTTTATAATAACATCTTGATAGAGTTACATTTGAGAAGTACTGAAAGCCATATTCGTAGCAACGACTCAATAAAAAATTATTTGTGAATGCTTTCCAAATTTTTTATTTTTAATATTTGCAATAAGTATATATATATTTTTTTTATTTTCTTTTTTTTTTGATGTATTAAAATTTAAACATTTGTGAATTTTTAGAGATGTATTATCCTGATATGCCCAATTCATTTTAAATAAATAACGTTTTAATACTGAAAATAAAAAGAAAAAATGAATATAAAGGAATGTCATCTGTAAGTCACATAGATACATTTTCTACTATAGTAGAAGATCCGAACCTACATCGACCTTCACCGAGTTGATATTATAATGAAACATATGTTATCATGAATTTAGTGTATAAGAAAATATATTAAAAATGGGTTGGCCAAAAAAATCCGGGGCAGACTATTTTTAATTTTTTTTATTTAGTTTATTTACGGTCGCCTTAACATCCAAGGTCATTGCCGACCTTCATTACAACTGTTTATTTTTAATTATTTTAAAAAAAATGTTTTTTAATAAAATATTACAACATATAAAAAAATTTTTTACACATCATAGGCGACTGCGATGTTGGGTCCTTTATTATTACACAGTATACTTACCTCGGATCTCTCTGTCACACATTTCCACGCGCATTAAAATTTAAATACTTAAAATTTGCTAAACCCTAATAGGACCGAACTTTTTGCAGACAAACCTATATCAAAGTGTTTGCAATAAAACAGCACTTATGATGATATACAATTTTTTCTTATATCTTGATGTTTTATTAAAAATATATTTTTTTAATAATTAAAAATAGTCTGCCCCGAATTTTTTTAACCAACCAATTAATATATTTTATTATAAGTCTACTAAATTCATGATAACATATGTTTTATTCTATTATCAACTCGGTGAAGGTCGACGTAGGTTGGGATCGTAGACTATATTAAAAAGTTATGACATTTTAACGAGAAAGCATACGAATGGTGTGACGGTCGCAAAAGGAAAAACATTCTTTCGTCTTAAGTCTTAATCAGAGAGCAAAAGAAAGATGAGACTAAATTCGTCTATAAATATCTACAAGTTTGTTCCAGATGGAAATAAAAATTTACATTGCACGATACAAGTCATGTGCAGTTTAAAAAAGGTGCCATAGTTTTGTATTGCGCTTGACTTGTACCGTACAATGTACATTTTTACTTTCATCTGGAACTAACCTTTCGAAATTTTAGATGAAATTTAGCTTTTGCTCTCTGGCTAATTGTAAGACTTAAAATGAAAGAAGTTTTTCCTTTTGCAACCGCCGTATGATGGCATTAATATGCCTTCTCGTGACAATTGTATAACTTTTTAATTGCAGGAAAAATGTATCTATTTAGGACCCACAGATGGCATTCGTTTTTCCTGTCTATTTTTAAAAGAAAAAGTAATTCATATAAGTATAATATAAGTAATATAAGGTTTGTTCCAGAGAAAAATAAAAACATATGTTATATTGTACGGCATAAGTTGTGTGTAATATAAAATAATAACAACATTATTGCACCGCGCATGACTTGTACCGTACAATGTATGTTTTTATTTTTATCTGGAACAAACCTTATATAAACCTTATATGGATTACTCTTTCTATTTCTGTCTCATCGAAATAAACCTCAAAAGAAAATGGAATTGTCTGCACGAAAAAAGTTAAAAAAAAAAATAAAATTTTTTTGCATATTATTCATAAATTAATTATTTTTACCACGAAACAAATCAATCGATTTTCGTTTACTCCCATTGATTATTAAATATTTTCTTTACTATCCCACAAAATTGAAATAAAAACTACATTATTTAGTTATTTGACGAATATTTCGAAATATTTATGATAAAAATGAAAGGTGAATCGAATCAATGTTGAAGAAAAACATGTTAAATAATATCAATTCTTGATATTAATTGAGTTTGACGAACTTGTGCACTCGGATAATTACACAACTGATAACATTTTTCGTTTCCTTTTTAAATAAAATGAGAGGCAAAATATATAATAATTTTATCAATGCGATTGCTGCTTGCAAACAATTTTTTCATAGTTATTAACATAAAATATTTACATTTTATAATTCCAAATCAAATCAAAATGAATACATTTAATTTGTATGCTATAAAAATAACAAATCAAACATATTAATATTTTCTTATATAACTATTTTATTAAATAGTTTCTATAGCATCATTTTCATTACAAACTAGGTTGAAATCATTTAAAAATATTTTTCTCTCATCAGTCTTATAACTTTCATTGAATCTTCTTGAAAAAATGAAGTTATTGTCGTTGTCACTGGAATTTCTTGCTTGTTACTTCATTTTTATGTTTCACAGAAAATTTAGAATAAGGCTAACCACTTTTATGTGTTTTTTATTAATATAATAATTATGATTATTTTTCTTCATTAAACAAATCATAGTTTTATGAAAGATTAATGAAGCAAATTATTATTTTTATTTGTTTGTATTAAGTTTATATTATACTTCTAACTATTTCAAGTTTTCCTTAAGTAAATTTTAATGATGAGTAATTAATGTTGAACATTTTATAAATAACGCATTGAGAATATAATATCTTAAAGGATAAGATTTATTAATCTAATATATACTATTTTACCCTGATCTCGTTAGTGGCTTTGTTTATTAAACGAAACACCAATTTTAAATAAGAATTTGTTGTAAATTTTTTTGATTTTAAAAAATTCCATTCGTATTTTATTCAATATTTTATTAAGATAAACCCAATTCTTCCTCTTGTCGATTACCAATCGATTTAAAAACAATTTATTTTTAGAAAACTTTTATAATTATATAGTTTATTGATATCAATCACTTTGTAAATAATAGATAATCTTACAGTTATGGGATTTTGTATTATGTTTGTCTTAACTTGGAATGATTAAACTTATAAGTATTTACAGTGGTTTTCAAAATTTTAATGGGTTTCAGTTTTTTGAATTTTGCATGTTTAAGTTGTTGCGTTTGTAGCTTTTTATAATTTTACTGTCATGCCATAAATTAAACATCAAATGTTTCTAAGCGTTATGTAGCTACGTAAATCATAGGTTATTTTTAAATTTTGTTCAATCTAATTGAGGTAATATTAATATTTGGATTATATCATTTTTAGTCTATTTTTACTTTCTTTTACTACTATATATTGTAAAGGAAATACCTATTGTAATCGGGTCAAATTTTCAAATTCGAGTTTTCACCGGAAATTCATGTTTTGAGATCCCCTTTCTAAAAAGGTGGCGTTAATGGCGTGGTGGACTAGATAGTTCTCTTATACGCTAGTGGTCTCCGGTTCGATTCCCCCTGAAAGCCTAAGATGTTTTTTATGGGCTTTCGGATTCGACGGTCGCTAATAACCATACCTAGTAGTTGATGCGACCTTAAATAAACCGAAAAAAAAGTCTGTGTGTAGCAAATTCGCATCAAAAGCTTTATCCGAATTTCACCAAACTTGGAATTTAGCCTTCATATTACATCTATAAGCTTTGGTTGAAATCGGTTGATCGGAAGCTTCACTTTATTTTAAGAGTTTCTAAGCTTTTTCAATTTTTTTCGAAAACGTCTCCATCGATTTTCTTTGAACTTGCTACAGTTTTTAGACTGAACAATGCCTACAACTTATATTTGAAAAATTTTTCTGGAAATATTCAAATAAGGAGGGTTTTGAGTGACAATAAAACTGGTTTTGAGCGAGCAACTTTACAAAGCTTTATCTCCGAAACTATTATTCCAATCGATTTGAAAATTTAGGATAATATTCTAGAGATGTTGTAGAATTAATAAGGGCAATAAAAAATTTCGATTTTTTGAAATCGTGAAACTCATATGTTATCCTTTAAATACCATTTTATCAACAAACATTATTGGTTTATCCAATTTCATTATTCTATTAAATTAAAATTATTAGTTGAAACTTTTCTATTAACATTTGTACGTTTTAATCAAAAGTAGTTGGCGTTATAAATTTCACTGAACTTTTTTGAAATTTTGATTTCGGATTAAAAAAAAAAGAAAAAAAATTCTTTCAACACAGACATTAACATTTTAACATGCCATAAAGCATCTACCTATATTTTACATATGTGCATGCTTAAAAATTAATTTTTTAATTAATTATACAAAAAATCAAACTTTATGTATTTTTAGATTTAAAGGGCCTTTTTTGTAGAGCATGACATTTTCTTTAAATCCCTTCTTTCAGATGTTGTAACGATAAACTGTTCCAAAGTTATGAAAATTCAAAAATACAAATAAAATTTCCTGTGTTATTTAAATGGAAAATGAAACAATGGATTGAGGCAAACCTTAATATTGATATTACAAGCTCGTTTTGGCACTAAAATTGTTGTTTTTATATTATTTACTATAAATTTTTGGACAACATAAAAAACAACAATTTTATTTTAAAAATCCTAAGCATCATAATATATGAGAGCAACTAAAAAAACTTTTAAAACAGATTTGGGTACTCTGAATTCACCACACCACTTAAATGTTAAACATCGTTTCAATGAGCATTACTTCATTATCTCCTGATAAAATTTATTATTTTTCACGATTAATTTTCGTTAAATTTTGTTTGACCTCTTTGCCTAATCGCTAAGTGTGACACTTCAATAAAATGTGTAATAAACCTTTTTACATGACGTGATTTTCCTATCTTTTTATGGCTTTTGGCTAGCGGAACTCTTACGAAATTTGCACTTTCTTCTAGTCCACTATATTCAAATAGTATATTATATCTTTAAGTGAGTCAATATTTGTAATGAATTCAACCCCAAAACTCGCGTATTCGGACAATTGATTAAATTATCATAACAAAGCACATGTCTTTGTATTGTCACATGTTTTAATTTAACAAATGGTTTAATTGTAATCAGAACGCTATTTAATGTTGTATAATAATGTAAGTGAACAAGTGTCTATGTATATGTGTATATATATTGTATGTGTGTTCAATTTTTGAGTGTGATATGAGAAAATGTAACGATATGTATACGTATGTGTGAATTTATGATATTTCATACAAATAATTTAGAGGAAAGTTACCAAAAGAGTACAGTATTATATAAAAAAAAAATCAAAGATTTATTTTCAATTACAAAAGCTAGATGTGGACTTTGTTTTAAAGATTTGAGATGGTCATTAAATAATTAATTTCAATGTTATAAATAGCCATTAAGAATAGATATTATATAGATCCATAAAATCTTAGTAAAGTTCATCATCATCTAGTACACTCATAATTAAATTAATCTTCTTTTAAAACAACACAAACACTAAATAGTTCACTCTATATTATTGACCTAAATTGAAATATAATATAAATTCCATTAGTGCATTTTCCTCGAAACGACTGTACGATTGATCAGTTCAGCAATTGTTGAAGATTTTAATTTTTTTTTAAATTTATACTACTTTGACAAGTTAACTCTGATCCTAAAAAGTATTGTTTTCTTATAAGATGTGTTACAATCTAAATAATGAATTTATTATCTTACAAAATGCTGAAATAGTTTTTAATGTTACCAGTACCATGCTAGAAAAATTACATGAACATCTGTTTAATATATAGGTATCTACGTTCAAACTTGGATATCAAACTTCTGTAATTTTAACAGTTTTTTTTTTCTGGAAAAGTTTCTTATGAAATTTAAACATTTCAACATCCCCCTAATAAGCCTCTTCCCCTCATTTAACAGTTTCCGAGGCGAAACAACTTGCCCCATTTAAACTCTGTTTTTCATTTCGTATATACCAAGTCATTTCATGTACATGTAAGTCTCCACTAGAAATAAAGAAATGGGCGCTTGATAACGTAAGAAAAGCATTTACGACTTACACGAATGGTCGAGTGACAAAACTAACCACGCGGTAGTAAGGATGCTGAAATTCCGAGAAAAATGTCTCACAAGTCTATGAAATCTAAGGAATCAAATTCTTTTAGACTTAATAGTTTTTGCTAGCGTGAATTCTTTTAAGACCCAAATTTTTTACAATAAGCCTTCTTTCAATTTTTTTTTAAAACTGTTTTATTATCAAGTTTGAAAAAAGTAAAGACATTAAATGTGACTTTTAAAATTAATATGATAGTTTATAAAATTAGTGAATGATTCAAACCATAAATAGCTCTTTAAGTTATAACTATTATATTATTATTATACTAGTAGCTTCCCGTGAAATTTTCACAACCATAAGTTTAAAATACCGAATGTACAATTAAATAAAAAAAAAAAACTCACTCAAACTTCTCACATGAGAGACTGTCACCCTAATCGCTGGGCCACAAACACAACACTTATAGCCTTATAGGTATAACAAAGCATTAAAACAAACCGTCTCTAACTGTCGGCATACAAAGTTTTGCCTATTATTATTATATTTTTAACTTAAAATTTGAATTTTTCCAATACATCTTCAATTTTTCTTTGTCTTGAAAAGTTAAACTGAATAATTCAAACATTTCTATAATTTAGAAAAATTTTAAATTTATTAATCAAATTAGTATCTGCAGTTCTACCTACTTATTATTTATTGACGAACATAATCCTTCTTTAAGTAAAAAATTGCATTTTGGACCCTTGATTATTCACTTTTGACAATTCATTCTCGACATTTCATCCACGTAATATTTCATCATTAGGAAAGATGATTAAATCTCATCATGGAATGATATAAACATTATTTTTACAACCTCTGTTCCTGAATCCTCCCCAGGCTTTGTCATAGTAAATATATAAAATATATCGAAAGGCGTTAAAACCCCATTTTTTTTTCTTTTAAGTAAATGATAATATTTTTAAATAAATTATTTGAATTTATCGATATTAATATCAGGTATTTATTGAAAATATTTCTCAAAAAAATACATTTTTCGGATCCAAAACGCGTCACAATTATGAAAACGAAAATCCACATATACAAATTACTTATTATATATATGAACTATTGTTACACAATTTTAGTTTATACCTATATCTGAAAAATATTTGAAGCTCAGCATTATTATAAGAAATTACTACAATTACAAGGAAAGGTGAAAAAATAGGCATTAAATTTAAATATTTTATCATTTTAATTACTTACTACTTATTAGGTAGGTATCATGTAATTTACTTTATTAAAAATACAAATTAAAAATAAAACACTTTAAATATTACATTAAAGTAAAATCGATAAAATCTATTGAAATAATCGCCTTTCGACTTTCTTGCCAAAACAGCTTAAAGACTTAAGAAAAAAGATCTTTGGCAAAATAATACAAAACTTGTTACATTAACGTTTAAACCCGGTTTTCGAATCACTCAAATTTCAGTTACGCAACTTGTTGCATCAAATCTCCTTTAATTATATCATTCAATCAATAAATATAAAAAAAGAACTTGTGTTGCTTTTCCTACGATAAATTTTCTAAAAAGTCCACTATTTATATCCATGAAATGCGTATTCTTGAGGGAAATCTATTTATAAACCCACGGAAATTTTCGGAATTTTATTTCTAGTTCAAGATACGATTTTTTTCTGCTATCTACGCAGGTTAATGACCATCTAAAGAATAAAAATCGTTGATGAAAACGTTTTTTTCCTTCACCTAATTTTTCGTTTGAGTTATTTCATTCAGAAAAAAATCTCGTAATTGTTTTTTAATGTTTTTATTTAGTTACCTTATGTGTGTTGTATGTTTAACAATTTGTGATACACAATGATTATTGAGTTTATTTTTATGTAATTAACGCGTCATTTGTAATAGGTATGTACCTACGTAATTTGTAATTGTTTTAATTAGCCGTACACCTGCATTAGATATTCATGTTAAAAATATGTAGCTATTAAAAATCTTGGAAATTTAATTGTTTAGTTGCAGCTTGAACTTTAGAAGTTCAATGTAAAATTTTAACTGAAATGCTTGGATTTAGTATATGAATCATATCCGCGACTTCGTTCACGATAGGTTTCACAACATTGTTCATAAAATTTCTCGATATAAGATGTTTCCTAAAGACTCGTTAGAGACATGAGTAGATACATAGTTTACAATGAAGCCCAAAAGATTACTTTTTATTCCGTGAATATATTTATTATAAACAAAACAAAAACTTTCGAAATCATCAACTCGGTATCTTCAGTCGAGTACCCGTTATAAGCCTCTTCTAGGGGATGTAGGGAAAATTTTTCTTCGAATTTCAGCATTTCCACCACCTAAAATCACAGTTGCATTTCTATATTTCTAGTGGAGGCTTATACGGAGTGATATGACACGAAACGAAAACGAGTAGTCAAGTGGGGGAAGTTGGTTTGACCCAGAAACTACCAATTGAGGGGGGTAGAGATTTATGATAGGTGTTCGACTGTATATTGTTTAATGAATACGAATAAAATTAAAGTATTGGTCTGTGACGTTTCCAATACTATATACAATATGTATTTGAGAAATTAGCAAACACTGATATTACAACTTAAAATGTTATGAATTTTGTATTAATGTTAAAAAAATGTAACAATGAAAACTACACTTCCAATGAAACTTTAAAAGGGTGACCATTCAAAATTGCGTGCTTTTATTACAATAATTTCTAATCCAATCGAAATACAGATTATATTTAAAATAATCTATTCACTGATAATTAGCTTGATGTGGTTAAGAAAATTTACGTGTTTTGCATTGAGACTCTTGTAAGTAATACTATTAATATCATTATGAACTAAAAATGTATAAGTAGTTTCGGCGTGATCTTTGCTCGAACCATTTTTTTGTATTTTCCCGTGGGAACGAAACATTTTCCCGCAATAAAAAGTATCCTAGATACCTGTGATAATCTGTTATTATCATAACAATTTTCCTCAAAATCCGTCAAGTGTTTTTCCCGTGATTCTATAACAGACAGACAGAAAATATTTTTAAAAATGGTGGATTTGGCCTCTGTATCGATAATAATGACTATTAAAATAAGATTTTCCAAAAAAATGTTCAATGTACTGAGACGGTTCAGTTACAATTGTATTATATGTGTAGAAGAAAGCTCGAGTATTTAATGAGACAATTAAACCGCTCCTCCCCTACATAACCATATAAATGTACACACATATAAAGACTGACCTTCAATATTTTTAAGTAATTCATATCTCTCACAAGTGTTTTAGATTAATTTAATCATTGTAATATGTGTTGTCAGTGTGTGTCAAGAGATTCATCAGTGAACACTGAAGTCCCATTGGGACAGAATTGGTTCACTTTTTAATTATTGTCGATAGCCGGAATCAACCGCATGACGTCCAAACCGTTGTCGTAGACATTTGATTATGTGTTGGACCAAAAACCGCTGCTGTTATCTCGCCAACAATAAAAGCTCAGTGCTAAAATTTCTCATCGTAAAAGCTCTTGTTTGTTGTTAAAGTGTATCGTTTCTGTCAGAAAGATAATTGGGTGCTTCTTTGAAAGTTCACGTTGAAATATTGAAATATCTGTGTTGAATACATCAATAAACAATGTCGAAAAATGTAAGTGCAAAATGATAAGTGTTTTTTTTTTCAAATTTTTTAAGGTCATTATTTTTATATCTAACATATGTCGGACATGTGACTTCATTAATAACGGGAAAAATTATTGTTTGAATGAAAACAAGGAAATGTTGTGTAATGAAAGGGTAGCGAGTGTAATGTTTAAAATTGATTTTGCTTAAAAATTCTATTTTAATTAAATTTTAGAGTTGTTACATTGAAATCCAACGGATTTCAAACATAAATTTTCAATTTAGTTCAACTGGTTGCAAGTAAAAATAGGAAGCAAAATGATTTTAAAGTAATTTTTTTCTGAATTTTGTGTTCATTTAGAAGAAGAATAATTAATTTTAATTGATTTGAAATATTTTTATTTTAAACGTTTATATAACAACATGCATGTGGAAATTAATGACAATTTTTAGAAAAACAAAAAATTTGAAGTTAACCAAAATGGTGAATGAATAACCAATTATAATTAACAGTTAAACTATAGAACAGAATTTCTACACATTGACTGGGGTAACTGGTATAGCTGAAAATCGAGTCAACTTATGGTTGCAATCCCTTAAAAATATTTAAACATAAAACAACTTAACATAGAACTAGATATATTAAAATTTAAATAGAATTTCACAATAATGCATATGTATAATAATTAGTCATTTGTCATACTACAAATAACATAAATCTTTATCTTGTTTGTTCTTTGTTATTGGTTTTAGTACATAATTTTTTCTTAATGATTTACATCAGCTACTGTAAAATTTAATCCCATTTAAATACCACCAAAATCAAAACCCATAACCCTATAAAATCACCTTGCTAGAACAACGTTTTCATAGTATCGGAATTAGTGTGTTCTTAGTAATTTTAAAAGCCCATGGAATATGATCACGTCTCATAAACGGATCAAAAAATTAAGGAATGAATTTCAAACTCTATTTTTTAAGATATGTATAAGTATGCAACTAATAACACTAAATTATTATTTTGAAAATGCTAAAAAAAGGAAAAAAATTTTACGGAGAACCAGGGTTGTAGCGTGTGGGGGACAAAGAGAGCCATAACCCCGGGCGGCACAAATGTGGGGGTACCCAGAAGCGGTTAAGCTTACTAAGCCTGTCTGTAAATGCAATTGAAATTTGAAAAAATCCGGAAATCACATTTTAAAATATGTTCAAAAATTGCATAAAGAACTTTAAATATCTTTAAAATCGTCAAGCCAAACTACTAAGAGACATATTTTGGGCAATGGGGATACAAATGCCGGCTATTCACGTTAAAACCATTTAATTTTTTATTACTTAATAAAGTAATTGCTGAAAGGCCGTAGGGTATCAGTATGGAGAATTTGACCCCGGAAGATATTTAAACGATACTTGAAGGATTTTGTAAGTATTGATGAAATAATAATATCCTGAAAGTTGTAGTTCTCTAACGCAATTAGTTTTTGAAAATAAAAGGAAAATTTGTAAAAATCAGAAAATTAATTTTTTCTTAGGAACGCGTAAGTTGATTGATCTAAATTTTGGATATGTTGTAGAAGCTGATAATAGCTTTTGGGAAAAAATAAAACTTTGTCGGTTCATAATATGTTTGAAAAAAATTTAAAAAAAAATTATATAGGTACAGCTGTTATTTAATACTTATTTTATTTCATAATTCACATTACTTGACTTGATGAATCCTTAATCGAGGGGTTTTATTTCAACCTTATTTCTAAGGCGCTTGAAAAGTACTCAATTTACTCCAAATTTTAGGTTTTTCACGTTAATGATTTTTGCTAGGTTGCTCATAAACTTTATGTTAATTCAATACACTTAGCCGTTATCTTGCAAGGAAAAAAATATCTACCAAATTCATGAGGTAACGAAGACCCAAAACTGTTAAATATGGTCAACAATTTGATTAAAAATGGTTTTCAAAAAAAAATTACTTTTTTGTCAATATTTTAGCTCTAATACACTTAAAAACTTAGAAGTTTAATAATATCACATACTCGTATTATAGAATATCGCAATCATTGATTCATTATTGTTAGTCAACTTTTAAATTAGATGCACTTTCAACGACCGCTATGTTAAAAATTTTGTTTAAAACTTTGCTCTCAAAAATATTTACTTTTTACAAATCAATGCTAAATTGCAAGATACTCATATATAAAAATCATAAAACTTGACTAATTAATGAGAAAAAATACGTGATTTAGTTCAACGACCATAGCAAGGTTTTTTTGTCTGTGGAACTTAGTATGATTAATAATTAGGCTATTTTTAATTTTTTCCAGTACTAATAATTGCAATCGTTTAATACATTTACTTATATTTGTTTTTTTTTTAAAAGGCAATGGCAGCTTTTGCCACTTCGCTTGCTGGATCATTGGTCAAGTATGTAAGGCTGAATGGGTCATAAATTGATGCCTTTCTCAGTCTGTTTCTGAGCGTCTCGATTTCCTGTTTAAGTTGTTTACAGCCCAGTAGATGGTCCAGACAACCCTCGCCACCACATTCCCAAGTCGGTGAATCCTTCAGGTTCATTCGGTACTGTGACGTACGAGCGTGGCCAGACCGGATCCTTATGATAATCTTGATGTACTCTCTTGACGTCCTTCTATCAAACCATGGTTCTTGGGCAACCTTTTCATTATCTTGGAAGTACCTTTTGCCGGTTACTTCCGATTTATGTTGATACCATTGGTCGAATGTCCTCCATTGTAACGTTTTAATTTCGTTTATCAGCTCTTCCTTAGTGCAGGGAACCGTCAACGGCTTTCCAATCTGGTAAGCCTATTGGCCAGCTGACCGACCGTCTCGTTTCCGCTTATCTCTTTGTGACCTAGGATTCACACTAAGTAGAGTGTACTACCTCTTTGGATTATCTTATGATAGTTTTTTTTTTATATATAAGAGATATTTTCCTGATTAAGATCTACCTAGACTAAGATCTATGTTTTCCACTCTATATGGATTTCAGCGCGCTTAGTCGGTGGCCATTAGTATTTTCTGGTTGCTTTTAGTGATGATTTTTACCAAACTTTTTTGTATTGCTATTAGTTCAGCATTCCAACTGCTTACCCTTCTATCGATTTTGTACATAGATCTTTCTCCACTGGTACTATTGTAAATTGCCACTCTACTTTTTTCTCCCTGAACCGATCCATCTGTGAAGATTATTGTATGAAAGTTTTAACTAGCAGATTATAGAAATTTTTTGTGTTGTACGGAAGTAGTTGTATTGAAGTTAATTTTAAAAAATTACATAAATATTTTATCAGAATATGTTGCATGTTTCTCTTAATTCAACACGTTCAATATTTGATTACAACGAATGCTATTTTTATAAAAGGAAAATTATAGGTTTTTCTGTGTGACCGGCTTGTATTTTCCTTTTATATTACCTTTATATTTCCTTTTATATTATATTACAACTATAACTTTTAAATAGTTTTTCTTTTATGAATAGTCTATCATGTTTATTTTCTTACAGTATAAGTATTATTTAGTAGTAGTAAGAAATTGCAAAGAAAGCATTGTTTCAATTTCATATTTAAAAATCATGAGCGTTTTTATAGTATTTATTTAGTATCATCACTGTTTTTTTTTAGTCAAATATTTGTATAATATGTACCACACAATAGGTTTTATTAGTTTCTAATGTAATATTGAAGTTTCAAATGGAAAATGTATTTTTGACTAAAAGTATATCATTATAATATAATTATGAGACATTGAAGGTACTTCATAGGTATCTACTTCATAAAATTCTTATTCCTATGACCTATACAATTATGCATGTCGTATACACATCGTGAAATTAAAACTAAATTTTACTAAATAAACTTTAAATTTAAACTAAAACTAAATACTTGTCTTGTAAATATCACAAAAATAACTTCTCCTGACAGCATATTCACACATAGAAAACGTACTTCGATCCACAATTTTTTTTAATGTATGTTAAAATTGGATAAAAATTTAAATGTGTGTAGACATTACGTTCTCTCTTACAACACTGACATTCATATTTCCATTTACTCGTAATGATGAACAAAATTATAATGATGCACGTTTTTTTTGTCTACCCATTAATCGGCAAATCTTTTGTAACATGTCATAAGGAACTTTGTTACAATAATCATTTTGTGGCAAACAACGATGATTAAAAGGAATTGCAGATCCAGACAGAATCCAGGAAAAATATTACATTCTGTGTGTCTGTATAATTTTGAAATTTTAATAAAGGGATTTTCTAATTTCAAGCCTATAATTCAACAATAATTTTTCATTGAATAGCTGCTATCAAACAATGTAGCCTCAGTATAGGTTTTTTTACTATTTATACTATAATCGGGTCAAATTTTCGATTTCGAATTCACACCGGAAATACACGTTGTACGGGTTCTTAAAAAAATGTTTTTTTTTAAGTGTCTAAAAAAGTGGTTTAAAAAAAATATTTGTATGTGACAGCCATAAAAAATCAACTAGCTTGTAAATTTGCCTTCATATTTCATCTAGTTGTGCCGCGAAGCTCATGGTTGAATTTAGGTGAAAGGAAGTCTCACTTCTTTGGGTTTTTCAATTTTGTTCGAAGACCAACAATACGGCTCAAACGATTTTATTTAAACTTGCTATTAGGCTCATAGTCTCATCAAAGCCTACAAGTTTCACTTGATTAATCAATTTATCTTTTTTTTTAACAAACATGGGTTTTATTTATGTTATTTTCACCAACAGCGAGTTTCATGTAAAAGACAATTCTGTGACGCGTCGCAACAAATATGATAACAGAAAAAAATCACAAAATTTTAAAATAGATACTCGGTTACGGTATTTATTTCAAAAAGCTATTGTCGATTCTATGCGCTGAAAATTTCTTTTCTTTCATTTGAATATTTGATGTTTCCCTTATTGTAAGACCTCAAATGATTGTAAAAACTTTATACAGCTTACTTTTACAAAAAGCTTAGCTTTATTACTGTCAGGAAATGCAAGAATAGCTATTGTTTTACACATATTAAAAATGCTTTGAAATAAAGCTATTACGATTTTGTTAATTAAGGTTTCACAAAAAAAAAAAATATTCTGAGAAAACAATTATAATGACAAAAATAAATTGCTTAAGATTAATGATACAGTTAAATATTTTGCGGACGCTTAATTTTCTTTAATATTTCTAATTTTTCTAAAAATATAAGAGTTAATTAGATAATTACACGGCAGGAGAAAGAATTGATGAAAATATTTTAACTGCTTTAAAAAGCTGTAAAAATTATTAATGGAGAAATTGTAAATAAAAAATGTCTCGAACTTTTTACTGGCGTCTGAATTTTATAAAATGAGGCTATTAACGTTTTAAATTACAAACTAATTGTCGCAGTAAAAAAAATAATTAAAATTACTAGTAATATTCCACTCGTTTAGTTTATATTTTACATAAGGCCGATTTTTTAGTGCAGTCAAAATATTTGCACTTACGATTAAACTTTATAACGATTTCATTAGGGCGATACTAATTGAAATAATTACCAACTCTTCAATTTAGTGAAATGTTTAGGATTTAGGTTGACAAACATAAATATAATATGTATCTATCTATAATCATGGTATATCAAATATTTGGCATTCTTTTATTTGTCCCATCAAAACTTAGAAATTACAAGGATAAACATAAATATAAGCTATATAGAAAATAAACATGTTTTAAAATCCCAAATTATATTTGCATGGGCTGATTTTCTCGTATAATTTGCATTGTAGAAATTTTAGACTTATTTATTTTACATATTATAGCAACAATTTTTCCATAATAGCTGAATCTCCAATAAGCTTAAAATAAATTATCACAATTATTAAAACAAATATCGCCTTATTTGATCTATTTTAAAACCATTTTTTTCCTATATCCAAGGAAACTTTTCGTTTTGATTCAGTCTTAAATCGTGTTGACCTTTGTTCAAAATTTTATCTTTTTAATTTTTCAAATGATAAAAAGTTTCGAGCACATCATTGACTTTTACCTCAGCTCGGTTATTTCGAAGAATATTGGAAACCTTCATTAATTATAGGTTTTTATCAATCAGTTATATAATGTAGGTGATAGATACGAGCCATTTTATTTGTTATCAACGCTTAATTAAATGCGTGAAATTATCATTTCATACATTTGATATTTGGAAGTCAAATTTATTAATTTTTATGTCAAACATGATCGTCAAAGTAATAAATTGTTATATCTAACGAGCATCAATGCGAATTGTAAATTAGCAAATGATTAAATCTTTCATGAAAATTTTTAATAAATTAATTGTTGTTATTGATGGGAACTTGTTCATGGTTAGTACCACGTAGGCAAAATTTTATGTGTTTTAATTTTCATAAAAAAATGAATTTGATTTTGTTTTATTATTTTCTTTTACGTATAATATTTATTATAAAATTGAAGAAAATAATTTTTCGTGATAAACACGCCCAAGGCTGTGCGTCCTAATCGATTTATATAGATTATATTATTCAAACAGCAATGTTTTCAAAATAAATATCGAAATTGATTTGATTTAATTTTATAAATATCGTTGGGTCTTAATTTTAGGGATTTAAGTAATGTTTCAAGGCAAAATCTCAAAGAAAAATAATTTTAGATCAACGTTTTTTATGTGAGTCGTTTATTTTGAAGGAGGTATAAGTTTAGTTATATTCGTATGCATCAAATAATGTAAAAGTTTACATTACGATTCAATCTTGAAATTCAAGTTTTTGGGTTTCTCAAGATGTCAAATTACTCATCTTAATTAACCTTATTAACATTATGAAAATATTTGCCGCGACGCGTCACTGAAATTTATTTTACATGAAACTCACTGTTGGTGCAAAGAACATAAATAAAACCCACGATTGGTTAAAAAAAATTATAAATGGAATAGCTATACGAACAGAACTATTTGCATATAGCCGCCATGTATATACGCAGGGCCGTAACGTGGATTTTGTGAGCCCTGGGCAAGACCTTCAAATTGGGCCCCTTCAATAAAAAAAAATTGAGAAAAAACTTACCATGGTTATAGTTCCTGTTCTTTCCCATTTTTAAAGTTTAGTAGGTATATCACTTAATAAATAAACACAAAATAAGGAATCTTTAAATTGGTTCTGTCCATAATTTTTGTAAATTTTTTTAATTTTATATTTATGAAAAAAAACGAACTAAAAATCTATTTAAATTGCATTCTTCTTCCTTTTTCTCCGCAAACTCATCAATTATATTATTAAAATCTATTTCTTGCACTATGTTAGATTTAATTGATATAATAGACAGGTTTGACAAACGCTGTTGTGAGAGCGACGATCTTAAATAGTTTTTAATTAACTTCAGTTTACTAAAACTTCTCTCGCAAGAAGCGGTGGTGACTGGTAGGGTTAGAAATATTCTTAAAGAAACAACGATGTTTTGGTACGATTCGACTAATTCGAAATCATGTATATAGTCTGTAATAAATTTAGAGAAGTGGTTTCTTTCAAATTTTCCACCAGCTCACATACTTGAAATTTAAAACTTTCAATCTCACAGCTTAATTCGTGACTATTCAAATCTTTATAATATTTTCTGGATAAATCTGCCGCCGCCTTTTGTAATTCAACAACGCTCATTGATTCTAATGACGAGCCAAAAAGAAAAGGAAAATCTTCAAATATAGTTTTTATTTGTCTATAACGCCATTCTGTTTCACTAAGTAAAATGTCAAAAATATTGTACATTTGCATTGCAAACAAATTTTCTTGGTTGAGATTAGTAACACTTTCTTCTTTAATTCGCTTAATTCGTTGATTAGAAAATTTAGCTTCAATATTCATTTCCAAAGCGACTTTTTGTGCATCCGAAATTATTTGTTTAAATCCTACTTCCCGTAGTCTTTGTAAAGAGCAACGTAGATCATTAATTAATTTTGTTGCAAAGTCTATTGATAGATTTTCGTGTTGTAAGGCTTTATTTGCACGGTCAACGCATTGTAATATTTTATTCCAAACATGAAGGATACATATAAATTTATAATTAATTTGAAATAGTAATCTTTTTGCATTTGACACTGCCTCAGAGTTTGACAAATCATCTTTTTTTCTTTCAAGTTCTTTTTTTACTTCTGGAAGTTGCAAGCACAATGTTTTTATAGCATTCGCCTTTGACGACCATCTAGTATCTGGAAACCCTTTCAGTGATACTTTTAAAAATTTCATAAGATATTCCCAACGCGTCATCGAAGAAGAAAAGAAGTTGAATAATCTTTGGATAGTGCCAAAAAAGGTAACCATTCCTGACGTTGTGGATACTGCGTGAACACCAGCTAAAATAAGATTATGTGCGGCACAAGGTACAAATATTGCATATAGTGTGTCATATGGAAGAGGCATTATTCTCCTCAATTTGTCGGCGTTTGTGCTACTAAGTGGGGCTAAAAAAATCCCACGATCTGGCTTCACTGGTCCTGTCAGCTTTTTATTTATTGGGTGCTATTTAAAACTGCACACACTTTTTTTTAAAGATAAGGTCTGTAAGCAATAAAACGAATAGTGCGTTAAGTGCGTGCAATAGAATATTAAGTATTAAGAATTAAATAAATATGTTTTTTTTAAATACAAATTCTTATAGCATATTCTGGCCTTTTTGAGCCCCGTCTATCTGAGTCACCAGTTGTGTTACTTATAAATGTGATTTGGAATATTCATTAAAATACGAATGAAAATAATTGAGATAATTTTTATCGGGGTTTTCTTGGGCCCCTTCGGGGCCCCCCTGGGCGCTGGGCCCTGGGCAAGTGCCCCTATTGCCCCTGCCTAGTTACGGCCCTGTATATACGAACTCCACTCTGTACCCCAGAACCCCCTTTAATTGATTTTGCTCAGGAAAAAGTTTCAAATAAAAATTGCAGGCATTAACGAGTTTAAGATCTATAACAAGTTTGAAGAAAATCGTTGGAGCCGTTTTCGAAAAAAAGAATGAAAAAACTGACGAACCCATAGAATAAAGTTGAGCTTCCGGTTAACCGATTTCAACCAAAAGCTTTGCGGCACAACAAAGATGTAATATGATAACAAAATTCTAAGCTTCGTGAAATTCAGATAAAGCTTTCGATATGGAATAAAGGATCATAAAAAATACCCAGGATCCTCCCAAAGACCCAGAATAATTGGGGGCATCTAAATTTTTAAGCTTTTCAAAGTCTAGATTTCTAGTTGTACAGATTATATTACTTCGAACTTAGCGGCAATCAGGATCACTGTATCGCTAGCAGGGCTCAATTTTTTATTTTCTGAAATTTTTCAAACACTTTAACTACGTGTGAATCCTCGTGTGAAAAAATATCTATTTTTCTATTACATATATTGCTTTTTACATTATTTTAAAAAAAACTTTATGTTCTGTTGTCTTTTACTTTTGGCGACAAAAGAAACTATATTTACGCTTTAAATAATGGTAAGGTGACCATATTTTTTTATTTCAAATCCGAGACGGGAACTTGTAGCGGTGGGGGGGGGGGTAGTTAGGTTAAATAACTTAAATATGATTTTTTTGATTATTTTTTTAATAAAAATCATTCATAACAAATACTATTTAAGGATATAATAAAAACATTATTTTTTTTATCAGATTTACTGAGTACAAAACTTTTATATTTTTCTGAACCATGGATCTTTTTCAGTTGGTCTTTTTTGCTTTGAAGCATTGTATAAAATTCTGTACAATTTTCTTCATAATTAACTTTAGTAAGTAATATCGCTTTTAGTGTGTCTATTTCAAGTCGAGTTTTAAATATATTTAAAATAAATATTGAAAATAGGAACCTTTTCAAAAACTCGGGGAAATTGGGGGACCATGATTGCCTTTTTAGTGTCTATAATCTGTAGTTGTAACGCAGTGTAGTAGTAACGTTTTCGAAAATTTTCTTCTTTTAAAAAGAGAAAATAAGATTGAAAAATTCTGGAAATCAAATAAGATTAAGCTGTCCTCGCTTAAAATTGAAACCTATCATATTATCTACAGTTCAGGGTACCCCGTATTAAAAATAGCCAAAATTGTATTTTTTGTGAATACTAAGGTCCTACAGTAATTTAGATTTCGTAAATTTCTTAAAAAAATAGGCTTAAGTTATTTTCAAAGTCGACGGTTCCTATATTGATTATACTTATAGTATAGAAGGTAACGATACATTGAGTCATTTAAGAGTTGTTATAATAAATAACATTGGAAAGTATCGAAATATAAAGTTTTTTTTATTATAAAAAATAATAATAAGCTTTTATCGTATTTTTTGTTTTATTTTGACCTGATTTACAAAATTCTGTCATCATATCGATGCATTACTGAAATAGTCTCTCATAATTTTATTGGACTGACGTCCAATCCATCTTTGCTCAAATTGATGATTATTTGATTTTTAAATTTTCATCTTCAAATGCTTTTTGAACTCCAACTAAATACTGAGATAGTATCAGATCTGTCTTACTTTTGATGTACCTACTTACTCTAAAAAAATATATATTTTTACTATGATGTTCAGTTGGTATGAAATAACGTGCCCAAATGTTATACTATCTTAGGTAACTTATAATCAAGGGCCTTTTTAAATTTTCTTAATGACATTAAACTCAATGAAAATCTTTATCCTAAAATTTTCGTCTGACAAAAATTTCCTTAAATTAACTGTACGAAAGATAGAATTTTATTAAGCATAAAACCTTTTTTTTCAATCCAATATTTTGAAACAAATACCAAAGACCCATAATTATGTAGAAGAACTATTATGATAATTTCTTGTTCTTGGAACATCTTGTATTATGTAGAAACAAAGTTGCATTCATATTTCAACATGCAACAAGTCTCTAAAATGTAATTAAATACAGGGCGTGTTTTTTTTTCAGACATGTTTCAAAATCCCGTTGAATAATCGTTGAAAAATGTTGAAAAATCCCGTTTTATACGTCCCATATAGTTTTTGACTAAAAAATTATTAGATAAAATATGTACCTACGATACAATCTGTGACATATTACAAGTGGCTATAAATAAAGATAAAATACCAATCTATAAAAATTCAAAGCGCAAAGTACTTTTCGTTCGCTCATTAAACAATAATCTTATTATAATGTAGGATTTGAATGAAATTTCCGTCAGTTCACTTGGTTTTTGGCTCATTTCAAAGATAATCGTTACAAGAAGAAAAAAACAAATATTGATCTCATTTTTCTCCGTTTTTTAACAAACGCAAATATTTACAAAGAAAAGAAAATGCTTTGCAAATTTACATTTAGATATGGATCGTGATTTTTCCAAATTATATTTTTTTAGTTTTTTACATATTACAATGAATTTTTCCATTACCGTTAGCCTGTTTTGTTTTCTATATTATTTTAATTTTTCATCAGAGATACTTTTCTTTCAGTTTTCCATAATACTCTTTATAGTCAACAATACCAGCTTCTTATTCAATTAAATTTTCCTGGAAAATACAACAGAACAATTAATTTAAATTCTCTATTTATCTACAAGAAAAACAGAATGCAGGAACATTTTCTATACGTTTTTTTATTCAATAACGGCTTATTTTTATACATTTCAAACGTTTCCAAGAAATTGAAGCAGTTTTTCTTTAATTTTACACACCAATTAACTATTTACAAGCTATTTACGTAAGCATACGTTTTTTAAAATTATCGACTGAATGCAAATAAATCTTTATTTGCATTAGTTTTAAATTTGTCATAGTTAAATATGTTCAACATTTCATACGTTTATTGCATTGGAAATTGATTGCTTAACAAAAATCTTTAAGTCTTACCCAAAAGTAATGGACGTCTTAAGTGTACCTAACAGTTTTATTCAAAAATAATGGGGCTCGTTTCTTGCCTCAGAAATCATCTCAGTAGCAACATCCATTCTGCGATGTTCTTGCAGGAAATTCATTGTAATAAAAAACGACGAGATCACAAAAGTTGTTCTACTTAAATTGGATTTACCCACAAACTACCGGAGGGATGATAATGATTTCTGACCAAGTGTCCAATGACAAAAATACAGCCTCAACAAAAACAATTTTTTTAATATTCCTTTTTAAGGATTTTTAAATAAGAATTTTTGGGTACTTTTGGAACAGAAGGTATATACTAGTAATAAAAAAGTTATTTTTAAATACTTAATTCAAATGTCTTTCGCATGTTTTTCGTCCGTGTATAACAGGATAAGTTTAGTTTAATTGACCGTGTTTTTTCAAAATCGTTCAAAAACGTGTAAAAACAGTACGAGGTATATTTTTTTATTGGCCATCAGGACAATGGTCCTTTTATCCAATCTGATGTCGGGATCGGGCTTTATAGAGAATATTCCCAATGAAGTATCTCTTTATACCATAACCAGGTCACGGGGTACCTTCCTCTTTAATCGCCTACTAGGTATATTTGAGACGCTAGAAAAAATCAAATTGCAATTGGGTTTCTTTGAAATGCTTGAGGGTTGAAAACGTAGATTTGATATCCTTAGTTTATCCTTTATTTGCACTATTATACCTACAAAGTTATCCAAACATCTTTAAGACGCAATTTTTAACTGGATTTTCAACCGATATTTTAACTTCAATAACATTTCTTTTCATTTAAATTCAATAAGTTCACGTTGCAAAGAATATTTTATGCTCAATTTCACAGTGGTCGTTTAAACTTCAGTTCAGCTGAACCTGAATTATAGTTCAAATTTGAAGTTTAAATCATTCAGTTTACAGTATAATTAAAACTTCAGTTCAATTGAGCGTCGTTTAAATGATAATTTTATGAGTAAATGTAGTAGCACTGCATGTTGTTTTGTTATAGTTTCTAGGTAACTTTTTAAATGAACAATGGTCAATACGTTACGTATAAAAATGCAGTTGTCAAACGTTGAACTATTATAGTTTAAACGGTAGAATTTTATCGTTTAATTTAAACGACGGATTGAACTCAGCTCAAGGTTTAAATGAAACTGTGAAACCAAATAATATTTTGAACTGAAGTTTAAACTTCAATTGTAAAACTGGGCATAAATCTTCAAATCTGAACTTCAGTTCAGGTTCAGCTGAACTTAAGTTTAAACGGATACTGTGAAACTGGGCATTAGAGTTTTTAGAACCGTACGTGAATATATGTACAACAATTGGGTTCCTAATATTTTTTTTTAAATGACAATATTAATTTTTGGAAAATGTGACTTTGTGTTGATAACACATTTGAGATGCCTGATGGAATAAAACCAACGAAACGGTGCGTTTCAATTAAATGATTTAACACGCAAAAAGTTTTTGGTCTTTATTATACCTTACTCTCTTAAATCGAAATAGTGACTATTCACTATTTTTGCAGAGTATATCACTAATTTTAAATAGTGGTATACTTTTCACTACTAAATAGTGAATAGTCACCATTTGATAGTCGAAAGTCACTATTTCGATTTAAGAGAGTATATAAACATTAAATTTTTCGACAAATTTAAAATCAAGACCTGAATAATCATACTTATAATTTACTTAACCACAGAGCAAGAAATAATTTTCTGTACGAATTCTAATTAAATAGTTCAAAACTATACCAAATTTTACACATATATAGCATTGATAGGTATATAGTACTTTTGTTCAAGAAGGCAACACAAACATGCATTGTCCTTCCAAATTACTAAAATGTTGGCGAGCATTTTCAAACATTTCGAAATAAAACCTTTTAAATTGTCCATTTAATTTTTCAATTTCAAAACTTGTATAAAAATTTCAATTAGTGGAAGAGAAAAATATCTCACAATGTTTGTATTATGCCAATTATAAATTGCCATATTAAATCTTTTAAAAGAACAATACAATAAAAGTTGACTTCAAAACTGGAAGAAAATTGTATTTTAGTGTAGAGAAAAAATTTTATAATTTTTCTTACACTTTTTATACATATATAGTAATAAGACTTTCAATGAAGTGATTTGAAATCGATTGACTTTTTCATTATTGTATATTCCGAGAAAAATAATTGAAAAATATATTCCAGGAATTCATTAAAAGGACGACAATGTGCCCTATATTTTTCAACTTGCGTTGACCTACAAAATGCAATGATTTCATCCGAAATTAAAACTATTTAACTTTAATGTGATTGGATTTCATTTTTTATTCATTTCTAATCTAAATAAATACAAATTGAATTTCCTGGGGAAAAATTATTTACTCATAAGATTTCGTGAGACAATTAAAGCAGTTGGGATTACCGTTAATTTTTTTACAAGATATATACAAATAATTTCTTGTGATTAAATTCATAATATATGATGTCGAAACAGGGTTTAATTGTTTTAGGATCTATATAGAAACAAGTGTACTAAGGGAGAATCAATTTAAATCAAACAATGACTTCCATTATTCCGATATAATATTATATTACTACATCGTATATATTACATCAATGTGTTTTCGGTGTATAGGAACGTTCTATTTTCAGTATATGCATTATAATTTGTCAAAAGCTCTCGTTGTAATTAGATATGAGTACATAAGCTCTTTGTATAAAGTTAATGTTTTCCCAACAAAAAGCACAAATTACACGCATTTTCTGATTATATCATAAAGCAATTAGCATTTTGAATTAATATGTTAACTTAATACTGTAACTTGTCTGACTTATAATTTTTTTTGTTCATCATTTTAATAATATATCAATTTATACCTTTTTTACAGTATCTATATAAATAAAATCATAGCAATCTGCCGTTTTGCGTTAATAACGCAAAAACTACTGGGTATATTTTGATATTTTATTTATTTTTTACTTCATAGATACTTGGCCCTTATCTAAAAAACAGAATCATCACGATATCTTTACTTAATACAAAGGTATTGAATTTTTAAGAAATTATGATTTTACAAGCACTACGCGTTGGTTTGGGTTACTTATTAATAATGAAGACAGAAGCACGGAATTTTGAATTTTCATTGTCTTCTTTTTAAATTTACATTAACAGTGTTGTATTCATTATAGTTATTACCATTCTAAAAATGTTCTAAAGATCACGTGAACGAAGTCGCGGGTGCAGCTAGTATTATGAATAAAAAAATTAATACGTTTTCACATATTTTATATAGGTAAAAGTCAGACAAAAAATTCTATAAAAAAGTTTTTTATTATAATGAAGGAATAAAAAATGAACCGATGTTTAAATGTAGTTCTGTAGTTTTTTATGCTTCATTTGATTGGATATAAGGGTATCTATTTTAATGTAAATGATAAAAAAAGTATTTAGATAGAAATGTATATTTTATACATATATGTACATATATTCATAGTGATGCATTATATAAAAGTATTTCGATATTTATTGTGAGAAATGTCTTCCTTGATAAAAGGAAACGTTTTCAATAAGAGAGATATTGTCTGCTAAAGACTTGATATGAAAAAAATTCAAGATAACTGTGATAAGAATTTATGATGTGAAACTTATGATATAAAATATCATACCAATAAAAATATTTAAAAATAATTTCAGATATATTCTGCAGTGAAACGTTCACAGCTTGATGAACAATTAAGCGTCTACATATTTTCATTTAATTGTATTTAACTATCCTTCAGAGTAATTCAACTAATTAGTTATATGATTCAATAGAAAATATTACTCTTAATAAACTTGTAAGCGTACATTCGTTTTCATGTTGGAATTGTTTTAGCATTGTGATTGTTTTACTAATTGTTTTGCTTTATTTAGTTTACAACTGTACGCTTCCTACTAGTAGCAAATATTTATTTTCTTTTACCATTTTACAAACTTTGTAATTAAGTTATTGCTAATTATATTAAAACTAAATTCATGTTTTGGTAATGCTTTTAGACCAATTTAAGCAAAGAAAAGTAATTTTTGATTGTTTGTAATCAAGACGAGTTTTTTAGTACTTTGCATAATTACTTCCCTTACTATTTTTGTTAAATATTATCTAGCAAATACTCAGATGAACTTGGTAGACACGTATTTTTGAAAAACTTTCCTAAATAAACATTATCCTTATAGTTATATAGACCTGGTTGAGTGTAGCCGAGTTTATCATTAAACAAAGTACTTATGTTAGTGGATTTTACTAAAGCGAAAAATAACTATTAAAAATAGTTAGAATTTTTTCTAGAAATAGAAATTTTTAGAATCAGTTAATTTTTAAACACTCTGTAATGATACCTAGAGTATTTTACTCGAATCTAGATATCAAATTCGGCACCCTTCGGATGGTATTTCAAGTTCTTAAACTTAAAGTCCTGTTTATGGCTAAGACATTTAGAAAAATTATTAGATATTATATTTTTTACTTACCAATAATTAATAGTAATTAATATACTCGTATAGTATAATTTCAAGTAAGGCTTTAGGAGAAAGAACTTTCAAAAATACTTCCCATTAGGCAAGTTTTGTTCCTTCTTAAAACTTAAATCATTTAAGATAACTTAAGTGAAGTTAAGATAAAAAATATATATTCTAGACTTGGCAAAAAAATTTTACTCTTTTGAATATAACTTAGCCAAAAATTCAAAGTACAGCCAGATAAGCATGGTATAATGGAAAAAAATGGCTAAATGGCTAAAAAAATCCGGGGCAGACTATTTTTAATTATTTTAAAAAAAATAATTTTTAATAAAATATTGCAACATCAAGATAATAGAAAAAAATTTACACATCACAGACGACTGCGACGTTGAGTCCTTTATTATTACACAGTATACTTACCTCGGATCTCTCTGTCACACATTTCCACGCGCATTAAAATTTAAATCTTTAAAATTCGCTAACCCCTAATAGGACCGATTTTTTGCAGACAAATCTATATCAACGTGTTCGCAATAAAACAGCGCTTATGATGATATACATTTTTTCTATTATCTTGATGTTGCAATATTTTATTAAAAATATATATTTTTTTAATAATTAAAAATAGTCTGCCCCGGATTTTTTTAAGCCAACGCGTTTTAATATATTTTCTAATATACTCAATTCATGATAAAATAGGTTTCATTCTATTATCAACTCGGTGAAGGTCGATGTAGGTCCGGATCTTTTACTATAATCGAATGTCTATCACCAGTTACTAATTTTACCTACGGTCCCCCGAATGAAAGAATATTGCCTATTTTAAGAGAGTAACAAAGGCTAGATCTTATTTTTAAGTATAAAGGAGCAAATTTTTTTCGGTGTTTCTTTTTAACTTAATAAAATAATTGAAGAAGAAGGTGTTAACTCACATTTTTGAAACTTTGAGGGCTGTAAAATTTTGTAACTAATTAATAATAAGTAGGTTCGGATCTTAGACTATTAGTTGTTCATTATTAAAAATTGTAGATAAAGAAGTTATAAAAATTAGAAAAAAAATATTCAAAAATTTCTGCCATCAGTTACCTAACTATAAAATCAAATGAATCAAAAACAAGGCGACGTAGTTCTTTTTTATAACAAATCGATTAGTGTCATAACTTATACTAGTAAATATGGCTTTTAACTACGAGTTGTGAATATTTAATTCTGTGAAAATAAATTTTATCAATTCAAATTCTTTTCAATGGGCATTATTTTTATTGATTCCAAATATTATTTTTAGCATTACCTATTATTTATGTACGAATGAATTATTCATATTCTCAATGTGTAAAAATGAAAAAAATAAGTTCTTGAAATGAAGTCATAGGCTGGCCACGTTTAGGTATACTGCCACTTTATACTTGTTATACTTTATATTATGTTTTTATATTAATACATACAAAACTATTTAATTATACAAATAATATATTAATTATATATTTTAAAAGTATATAATATTCCGATTGTGCAACACCCAATTGGCTTGTTAAGTGTCAAAATTTGTTATGATTGAAATCACAACGTATTTCCAATTCACCTCAAATGAATTTTTGAGGCGTGTACGTACAGGATTTCATCATTTTAATGATAACATTATGATATCGTTTATAATACACTGATCAATCATTTACGGTTTTGTTTCATTTTCAGACGGAGTCAGAATGTTCTTGCGAGGAAGCGCAGAGGCTTACATCGGGGGGTGGTGACAATGCCGTATCAGAAGCTGGTCCCGGTGGTGAAGAAGAGGATGTTATGTCTTATTGTGAATATCACGATTTCCCACCGCCACCAGACGGTGGTTATGGATGGGTTATCGTTTTCGCTTCTTTTATGTGTAACATGATTGTGGATGGGATCGCGTATACATTTGGTATATTTCTTCCTGAATTTGTTAATTATTATGGAGAAGGAAAAGGAAAAACGGCATGGGTCGGGAGTTTGTTGTCGGGAATGTATCTGAGTGAAGGTAAGAGAAATAATGATTGTTTTTACATTAAAGACTAGAACTTTTTAAAATATTTTTAATATTTCATTTTAAGTGTTCACTTTCTCGAAAAATAAAAACGAATCACATGCAATAGATACACAAAGCTAAAATTAGCAAATTTATCATAGTTATAATCTTATCTATCTCTTTATCTAATAACAATTAATTGAATATACAGATTTTATGCGCTATCTATTTTAGCTTAATACCAATATTTTCAATTTGAAGCTAACAACTTTTCAAATAGATTTAACTTATTTTATATAGGGCGTTATGAGGAAGAGCGTGGATAATATGCAAATGAGAATATTTGTAGTTAGAATCAAAAATATGTTTTCTTAAAATCGTACACTTTCCAATTATTCTTATTTTTTTAAAAAATATGACTAACACGGTTCATAACTACGTCACGCTGAATTTTGCAATTTGTCACCCCTCCCTTCCCCCTTCGTTACGCTGCGTCACACTTCTTGCAACCCCCCATAAATATTACATCACAAAACTAGACCCCCTCCCCCTGTAAATAGTTCATTTCGATTAATAATATAATAAATATTGATATTTTTAAATATTTGCTATTCTAATATTAAAATTTCAATACAGCAATAAATTTTTAAATAAGAGAAAAAAATAAAATGAAAAGATCGAGAAAAAAATTAAAGAAGAGTTATTGTTTGATGAACTGCGAACGTCGCGTTCTCGTAGACCCCCGTCCTTCCTTGTCACATGTTGTCACACTAAGCGATACTCCTCCCTCTACCGGGTATGCAAACGTATGTTATGAACGGCTCCTAAGCTATAATTTTCTTATTTTTCTACTACTAAATATGTTTTATATCTTAAATATGTGCCAATAGCATTATATACTTTATTCGTTTCATCGATTCAAACACTTATGTTAGAAATCATATTATCATATTAATTACAATAATTTTAGTTATTAGAGCAAATTAGCCCAGCCCCAGCCCTTGTTCATAATAGTAGATTTATTTTACTATGTAGGTACACTATAACCCAAAATGCTAAATTTGTAATTAGAGTCAATAAACTGTTTTCTGTATAATTTTCGTCTAATAATAATTAAACGATAAATTATTACTTAGAATTTTCTTATTTTTTTAATCCTCGACGCAAAAAGACGGGTGTTATACGTTTGACGTGAGTTTCGTGTGTCCGTCTGTGGCATCATAGCTCCCAAACTAATTTGATGTAGTGGCTGCTTTTGGTGTAGTTTTTCTAATAAAAGACTTATTTTAGTTTAATTCCAAAATATCAGACAGTATTATTAACAGTATTCTCGAGTTAAGCCTAAAATATTATACAGAGAGCAATATTTACTTTAACCATATCATTGATTTAAATTCATTTTTTTTAATAATTTTAAGTATAATCAAAGTATTATGGGAAAAACAGTTTTTGATGTCCAGATGATTAAAAAAATTGTTCAAGAAAATCAAGAAATTATTCAAACTTAATTAGTTTCAAACTTTAGCTTGCTTTTACCGTACATAAAATTCAAAAGCAGAACTGTGGCCGATTAAAAAACACGCTAGAGATTAAATCACTATAAGAAAAAAAAACATAAAATTTGATTATTTTATTCCTGATGGAACTGGAAGGTTATTTTAGAAAGTTTTTTTTTAAATATCAACCCCTAGTAGATCGAAAAAATGATTGAATGTTTTACATTTTTCAAGTTTTACTGCTTAATTAGCAGTTTCCTTAAATTCTAATTTACACTTAAAGGTTTTCAAAAAGTTGATAGATTGTCTCTGTTTTTATAGTTTCCAAATTAGTTCATTTAAAATTGAAATATTTTATGAAAAATTTCAAAGAAAACACGCAAAGAAATGTCTTTATTGATTCAATTATCGATATTTTTTAAAAATTGACCTTTTTTGCTTATTATAAGCTTATATTATACTTTGAATTCTCTAACGATTGTAATGTTTTCTAAGCCAGTGATACCCAAACTGTTTTTCATGTCTGACTTTCTTCTCATTTTCTATATAATTTTATCATGCTTATTGATTAGAATGTAGGTGTTTTTTTTTAAATCCTTAACGTAGGTAAAGTTAAATTATTTCTAGAATTTACTTATACTTACAAATGTTTTTAAATATATTTTTAAAAAACTACTGAGATATTGGAAGATTTTATATTGACTTTACGTTTGTTTTCATGCAGTTTCCACCATACAAATTTATTCTTATTCAATATATTCATTCATTTCTCGTAAAAGGATTAACTATTAATATTGTGATAAGAAGTGAAAGTGGTAAATTATCCCACTTAATGTTTACTATGCAAATGTATATCATCTTTTCTTTTAATGGCTTTTATTTCTAGAAATTAACACAAATTTAGTTAAAATTTACCTCGTCAGCACACAACGTCACATTTACGTAACATGAATGTAACAGTTAAGTTACGAGAGAATGAATGTTGATGTTACGTAACTGTTACGTTGTGTGTTTCCGAAGTATAAAATATTTTCTTTCGGTATTGTAACAAATCAACTAACATCAAATTTTGCAGGACCTATTGTGTCGGCGTTAACTAATAAATTTGGATGTAGAGCAACTTGTATGGCGGGTAGTTTTATTGCTGCAGTTGCATTTGTGCTATCAATTTTTTCACCAAGCGTCAACGTTTTAATGTTAACTTATGGTGTCATGGGAGGTATGATTCATGTTTTATGTCATTTTTTTTAGTTCTTTAGATACTTATGCTATCGTTTGATCGTAGGTATTGGCTTCGGTTTGATATATTTACCAGCTGTGGTTGCCGTTGGTTACTATTTTGAGACAAAAAGATCTTTAGCCACAGGAATAGCCGTATGCGGTTCAGGTGTTGGAACGTTTGCATTTGCACCACTTGCCACTTGGCTACTAGAAGAGTATGACTGGCGAGGGGCTAATTTGATTTTAGCCGGTCTCATTTTAAACTGTGCAATATTCGGTGCGATGATGCGACCGTTAGAATACCCGAAAGTGCCTAGTGTGAAACCTCTGCTTCAGCGAATGGCCGAGGAAAAACGGTTCCAAATGGAACGTGGCAGCATCGGAGGCTCATATTTCATTGTCCAACTACCCGATGGAAGTATGGAAAAACGAATGAAAATGCCGATCAATGTTGATCCAGGTGTACATTCTAGTTTCAACTTAGATCAATTGGTTCCTGGTACTCCAATAACTCCAATTCCTACCGTTCCAACCTTACCTACAATTTCCGAGGCTAAAGTCCAAGAAGCAAATGCTGCAAGCTCAGATGTGCAAAACAAACGCAAGAACCCCCGAATTGCTGAATTACAAAAGAGTGAACCTGCTAAAACGGAGGCTGCTGAAAATGAACCGAAACAGGGAGAACAAGAATTTGGTTCCAATAATAAAACGAATTTACCACGTAATGCGTCACAACCGGCTTTCACTTCTCATCATCAAGGATTACCTAAAAATGGATCCGTTCCATTTTTCGATCGAATCCGTAAAACTTCAATGGGTGAACGTTATCGTCCGACTCTGGGAGCCATCCAGTCTAGATCCCGAGGCAACGTTAACTCAAATGGCGACATTCGGAAAAGTCTTCACCTTCGTCTTTCAACAGCCTCGTTTACTGGTAGCAAAAATAATAACAGTGATGATGTAATTTAGAAAAAAAATTATTTGAAGCTTTAAGTTACTAAGTATTTTTTCTAGGCTGACAATGACAATATGTCTTTTACGACGTCACGAGCTTCGATTTCACGACCGGCTGAACGTCCAATGATGGTGCGACCAATGTCCCGAAAAGATATCTTTTACTCCGGATCAGTTGTTAATCTTCCTGAATATCAATCTCAAAAGTCATTGACCAACTATCGGCAAAGTCAGTTATCTCTACCCCGAGGACACGGACGAGAATTAGATCCCGAAAGAGTTGAACGTAAGTCAAAAAAACCTTGTCTATGAATAATTTTATTGTATTTTTCTTTTTTCAGAATATGATTTGTGTCCCTGCTTCGTATTGCCAGAAAGTTTCAAAAGTGCTTTAGCGTCAATGATGGATTTCACTTTATTGAAGGACCCCGTTTTTATGTTGATTGGAGTATCTAATATTTTTGGAATGGCCGGTCTTTACGTTCCCTTTGTATACTTAGTCGATGCTGCTATTTTAGATGTAAATATACAGTTTATCTAAATTAAGGGTCATCCATAAAATATGCTCACAAGAACATAAAGGAAGAAAAAACTGAATGCCATATGTGAATTCAAAAGATACCTGTGTTTATAGAGCTTTATAACCACTTTACTTCTCAATCTTCGTTAAGTATAACGTGTCATTTAAACCAGTGATTCTCAGAGTAGTGTTGTGACCCCCAAGGAGATTGTAACAATATTTAAGAATAATTAAATTAAAGTTTAAATTACTCCTCTTTGAACTCCCGATGGGTTACCGCCAAGGTGACCAAATATAGAACTGAAAATAACGGGGCACACTAAAGATGGGTTTTGAAGGAGGATCTCCAGCTAGGGGTACGGGTGCTGCCGCCGAAAACAATTTACCAAAATGCTCATATTAACTATTTTAAAACTTCTTAAATTTAACTTCAATAATTTTTAAAATACTTTAATTATAAAGATAACGAAGTTTTAGTGACTTGAAAATGTGTTTAGTATTAGAAACGGGACATTGCGAAGTCTTGAAAGACTTTTTCAGGATATTGAGTACGATTGTAAAATAACGGGACATTCTCGTTTTTACAGGAAGTTTGGTCACCCTACTCTATATAAGAGAGTATGCTGGACAAACATCACCGAGCCTACCAACTATTCGAAACTTCTTCTCTCGCGTAATTTGGTCTATTCATTCAACACGTATTGTAGTTTTATTAGTTTTTAAATACTTGCCCACTCTTATACTAAGGCCAAAATGATTATTAATTTGCCATTACCCTTAACTATCTTTTTATATTGGTTTGTAATATGGAAACTAGATTCAAAGAAATAAAAATCTTAAGGGAGTATTCTAGTCTAGAGGCCCGAATTTCGAGCGTTTTTTAGCATTTGATAAAAAAAAAGCATTTGCTTTTTTTAGTATCCATTTTTTTATCATTTTATTTATACTCAGAGAGTACACAAAATTAATTTCAACATTGTTTTTTATTTTTTCATTGAGTTATGCGTCTTTAAAGTAGAGGGGGAAAAAAAAGGCCATGTCATCGTCGCCATGATTTCTACCCTTGTGATCATTTGAAAAATAAAACAATGATGGATTCTTGATAAGTACAAATGTCGCTATCGCATGAACCTTCAAAACTGAAAAAAAAAATTCATAAAATGGCGGTTACTCAAAAATAAAGCGCGATTTTTTCACTAATTTTTCAACTTTGTCGAATTTTTTAAAAATTTTACAAATTTCAAATTTTCCTTTTTTGTTGGTTCATGCGATAGAGAGATATTTAAAGAATATTCATGCCGAATTTCAAGTAAATCGACTGATTAGAACATGAGAAGTTTTACGTTAAGTCTCAACCGGTCTAGTTGCCATGACACTAAAACGGCTATAACTTCGAAAATAATTTGAATTTTGAAAAATCCTGTTAGGGAGATATTTTTGAATATATAAACTATCGGATTATGAAAAGAAAAAAAATTTTCGATTTTTTCAAATTCCTAGGCTAGAATAACCCCCTTAACTATCTTCTTATGTAGGTTTGTAATATGGAAACTAGATTCAAAAAAATTAAAATCTTAAATTAGAATTTCAATTAGATATTATATTTTGGGCTAGGCTAGTTGTATAGAAAATTATGAGTAACTAAAGCACACAGGAAGAATAATAGGAAGAAGCAGTGCCGTAATTAAGATAGTGCTAGTCTTGTGAACACTGGGGGTTGACACTGGGGAAAGATTTTAAAGGGGCGTAAAATTGACCAGGGTTAAGTAAAGTGGGCAGCATTTAAGTATTGATAAGGGAGTAGTTATAGAATCTGAGGCAAAAAACCTAATTACGGTATTGGGAAGAAAAACAGGAGACAAATTTTTTGTCTAATGCAGTGTATTTTATGGATGACCCTTCGTTGGAAATTTCGAAATAATTAATTTTTCATCAATGTTTAGGGAATTGAACCGAATTCAGCTTCATTTTTGCTCTCAATTATTGGTATTACGAATACCTTTGGTCGTGTGGCCTGTGGATATTTTGCTGATTTTCCTTGGGTTGATTCTTTGCTGCTCAACAATATTTGCTTAGTTATATCAACAATAGCTGTGTCAGCGACGCCTTTTTGCCACACATATTTTGCTTATGTGACAATGGCGATCTTCTTTGGAATTGCTGTTTGTACGTATCAAACTAGAAATTCAACAAATGGTTAACTTTGAGAAGTGTTAAAAAGTTTGTTCCAAATTAAAATAAAAACGTAGATTGTGCGATACAAAAAGTTAATTTTATATTGCACATGACTTGAAACGTAGAATGTACGGTTTTATTTTTATCTGGAACAAACCTAAAATTAGAACTTTTTATATATATACAGGATGTCTCAAAAGTAATGTCAAAGTCAGAAACTGGGGGTAGATGATGCAATTCTTAGACGAACAGTCCTTTGCCATTTTTTATTTGACGCACTGTTAATTAGTTATTAATAAAATAAACGTAACCAATCAAAGACGTCGCAGAAGCGTTTTGAGTGTATCTGTGTGTAAAAAGTGTTTCAATTAGTGTCAGTACTATAACGTTTTGTTTCAGTGCACTTTTTCTAAGAGCTCTCTGATTGGATATTGTATTTTGATAATCAACTAAAGGTGTGTTACATAAAATAAAAACGGCAAAGGACTTTTCGTCCTAGGATTTCGTAATCAAGCTCCAGTTTTCAGCTTTTGTATTACTCTTGAGACATCCTGTAGATAAATCATTGGGTTGCTTCTCGAATTTAACAAAGAAATCTTGATTATATAAATTGGTGAAAATTAATACAAAATCTTTTTAGCTGGTTACATATCGTTGACATCAATTATATTAGTCGATCTTCTCGGACTTGATAAACTGACCAATGCGTTCGGTTTATTGATTTTATTCCGTGGCGCCGCAGCTATCCTCGGTTCACCACTAGCCGGTGCCGTCTACGACGCAACCAACTCATACTCAATTCCATTTTTCATGGCTGGTGGATTCTTCGGATTATCGGCACTGGCCAGTTTTATTGCACCCTGTATGAAACGCTTCTCACCCAAACAAGAACAACCCATAACTTTAGATGCTCTCACGCCAATTGATGAGGACGAAGAAGAAGAAGACGGCCCCATTACAATTGGACCTATTCCTCAAATTATTGAAACAGCCGCAAGTCCAATGAACCCCAGTAGTCAACATGAAATCAAGCAAATTGAATCGGTACTGTAAACAAAATGATCATAAATAATCGCGAACCCATTTTTAATTCACTCTTTTGAATCTTAATCTCTAGAATGTAAGATTCGAATTGATCAAAATTGTTTTATATGAATTATGTAACGTATTTTCTTAAAGAAAAAAGTGTACTGATTACATAAATGTATATAAAAACTATTTAAATCTTATATTATGTTTTATATAATGTTTTGTTTTTATTTGAGTTTTACCTTGTAATTAGAGATAGAGATTAAGAACAAAGAGTATTTAATTTTAAGGTCGATTTTAAATAATTTCTGTATTTATATATAAAAAAAAATATTATGAAACGATGCTTTTGAACTAAGATTATTATAGTGATGTTTAGTTACAAATGCAACAATTATTTGTTTTATATTTTAACTTAAAATTCAACTTATTTTACGAAATAATAAAAAAAATCGTAGTCAATTGAAAAATGTAAATAAAAACTTGTTTTAATGTGAGTAATGACTGTGTATTAAGAAAAAAAAAACTCAAGTGATACTAATAAAAATGAGTGAACGTAAAAAATAATTCTTTTTTATGCATATCCTTTTCATTATGCGTGCTATAATTTTGTGAATATAAGGAGAATGTGTACAAATTCCTAGTGTAAAAATGCATGGGCGAGAGTCGATTCTATAAGTCTCAAAATTAGAACACAAACTATAATAGCTTATTTTTGATAGAAAATATTCCTATTTCAGCTCTCGATATTCATGTATTAACAAGTACCTATTTATTTTAGTATGATTTTATGTCACAATGAAATTCTTTCACATCAACTATTTATATAAAACGTATAATGATTAGGATATGCATGATTTAAAATATAGATTATCTTTTTAAGACAAAGATCAATGTTTAATTTAAAAGCCATAATTTTTATTTTGTACAAACAACAATATTAGGTTTATTAGTAGTAACTATTTTTTTCATTTTTAAAAATTATTAATGCATTTCTTAATATATAGTGGAGCGTACTATCGTAAAATGTTTGTGCCTAAAATAATTATTTGTATATCTTTGAGAAGGTTTTAAGTAGATAGAACGCTCTATTTAAAACTACAGTTTTGTTCGCGGGTTCGATTCTGAACTAATTTAGATACTAATCCAATACGTTATTAAAACAACGCTTATGGGTTTGTAAATTTTGAATTTTTGGTCCGTTGTTCGCAGTTCTAACCAAATTCATTCGTTATCGATTCAGAAGTGATGTTAGTGATCCTTTGTATTTTGTGAGAACGAAAACTTTGTCCCTCTAACCCATCTCTTAAAGGTTTTCGTAGTAGTTTTTATAAATGAAAGACTGAAAAACATTTCTAAACTTGTTTGAAACGTTGTTACCACGTAGCATATGGAAGGAAGAAAATTTGTGTTAGGGTGCAATCTCATGCGTCGCTCGCTTTCCAGCAATTTGGGTCACGTGGTACGATTTCGACCAACGTGCTGCCAGGATTTTGAAATTTAAACTGGTACCCTAGCGCCGCTGGTGTGAAATTGTTAAAGCTTGCAATCGCTGAGATGGCAGCCATCTTTTCAAAATCCTGGCAGCACATTGGTCGAAAACGTACCAGCTGACCCAAATTGCTAAAAAGCGAGCGATGCATGAGATTGCACACTTAAGGAAATAAATGCAATTGTGAATAAGAGTTAAAATGCCGCCAGTTGGCGCTGTTAGCTTTAGTGATGCATATTGCATAATCGCACTACAAGTAGTAAAGTACTATCCTTCTTAAGCGTACTGTAGTAGGTATGTTCTATTTAAAATTAAAACGTACATTGTACGGTACAAGTCATGCGCTATTAAAGTCTTGTGCAGTCTTAAAAAATTGTCCAGTTTTTTGGGACGTGCAATGTAGTTTTATTTTTAGCTGAAACGAACCTATTTTGCGCCAATTTCACTAGGAACCAAGGTTCTGACACTCAATGTATTTGATCCTCTGTATTGTCCTGATAAATCTTCCTATTCGTTCTAAGGAGAATCAGGTAGACAACACAATATTTTATTAATTTCCAAAGTACAATACGTACCCATACGTATTTTTTACGTGATGCCGATTTTTAAATGCCTCCACTGACTCCTCAGGACAAATAAGCCTGTGGTAGGAGGTCAGAGTGTCTCAGACCTGGTAAGAACGTTGTCTAACCGTCCCAATTGTAGCCGACTGCGCTACATTGACTATTCTGAAACTATTTCGTCAGTATCTATAATCAGTATATTTATTTAAAGGCATTTTGAATTATTTTCCCATAAGAGATGTGTGCTCTTATCGCTTTTATCTACAGTCCGTAGTTGTTGTCATTTAGCGCAGTGGTGCGCAAACTATTTTCATTTGCGACCCCCATTTTTTTGACAAAAATTTTCGCAGCCCATGAGTAGACAGAAGACGTTTTTTAATTGTCAACATAGTTAAAATTAAATTATTTTCTTTGAAGTTTTTCCTTTCTACCTGGGTGGAACAGGAATAGAATTTGACTTCGTGTTTGAAGCTGTTCTCGGGAACTATTTTCAATTTAATTTTTATTTTAGCTGGCTATATTTTTTATTTTCATACAAAAAGGTCTTTAAATTTGGCGACCCTAAAATTTTTTCTCGCGACCCACGGTTTGCGCACCACTGATTTAGCGGAACGTAGACTAAATCGTTCAAGGAAACATAAATTCTAAAACTGTTTATAACTGAGGACACGCTCAACGATAATTCTGAATCTATCATCTGCTGATTCTTAATCGGTTCAAAATAATCCTCGCGAACAAAGCTAATTAGTAATTTTTTAAAACTAGTACAGCTGTGCTGATTTTTACCTCTACTAAAGAAGCAAGTAGCGATTTCAAATTGTCTAAGTATTCTCAAAAGTTTTAACTGTTTATAAATATTGATATAATTCCACATTATTAGTTACATTTGATACGATTTTTTAACTACAATAATGAAGTAATGATAAAAGAAAGAAAAACGATTTTTGTAGAAATTTTGTGAGAGATCCTAGTGGATATCTAATCCATAGATCTTTAACAACAGACAAAAATCCTGTAATGTGTGAATTATGTACTCCATATCTTAAGAGTTTTAAGTACTTTAATCGCTTTTCTTTGCTCTAATCTTCTAATCATCGCATTATTATGTAGTGATTGGTTATAAAAATAGTTACTTCAATTATCCTTCTATATTTTATATAACAAAGATAATACACTCATGTAACATTATTCTAATACACACTGCTGTGTTTTTTTATCCAAATCTAAAATGTTCTTTTTATTTTTCAATTTTAATTTGTTATTATATATTTTAAGTTGTTAAATTTTGTATTTTTTTTTTTGTGAGAACGATAGTAGACTTATTAAAAGCTATATTTCTTACAGCTCAAATTTTTCGTTTGTGTATCAACATGATGTAACAATTCAAATCAATGAAACTTTTTACTAATATAATTGTGAATATTAAGCATTTAATTAATGAAAATGAACATTGATCGATCGAAATAGTTATGAAAGTTACAGTGAGATTTTCTAGTATGATTGTACTTATTCCAGAATCCAGAGTTTATTTTCAATTTTACTGATCCAATCAAAAAACTTTAAAATATTATACTTGGAACACTTAATATCTTTAAGACACAAAAAGCTTGCAAATTATTTTATATGTTTCAATATAGAGTTCATTTGATTAAGATTGAAATTTTCTCATCATAATTCAACAGTTGCAGTTGAATGTGAATTTGCCAAATCGATTAACTCCATAAAAAAAATTGAGAAAAGCTATAAATTTGGTTTGGAAAGAAACCAACTTATTGGTCGTGTATAGGAATTATAATTTCTAATTCTATCCAATGGGTTATACTCAAATAAATGCTTAAGTATGCTTGCAGTAACTTCATATTCTTAAGTATAAGCGTATTCTTTTATTTTATGAATATGATCTTTTGTTTGAGTATAATTTTAAAAAATCCAACTTTGGTATCCTTTAACACAGTTATCGTAAACTTGTTAGTTGTGATGTACCAAATGACTCGACCGTATGATTCAGAATGCCGACTAAATTTTTATTACCAGAAAGTAATAGTAGGTATATATGTGTTGGTGTACGTAAATGAAAATCTTGAGTTTATTTCCTATTTAAGGGGTAGTGTAGCGTGCCATTAAGAACTCCACCGGATAGAAAATGTGTATACAGGATGAGTTATGAATCATGAAGTTTCTTGAAAGGGTGGATAGGAAATAGAATTCTAAGACGAAAAGTTCTTGGACATTTTTGCATTTGACCCACCATTAATTAGATATTAATTAAATAAAGAAACCAATTACAGAAGCGCCCTTACGAAATAACACGGTTTTTACATTGGAGTATCACGGTGTGTTACGGTGCAGACAAGGTGCGATTTAAATAACCGCGTATACACTGAAATCCCATCTAAGTTTTAAAAACAGGTGATACACCGTGTTAACACGAAAATCACACTGAAAGTTTTATAAAATGGCTTTTACACCGTATTTAGACATGAAGAAAAATAAATTTTCGAATAACAATCTGTAAAAGATTTCTGTGACGGATCATTTAGTCGAAAATCGGTGTTTAAACGAAGTTAATTAAGTGTTGATATATCGTTGTAAAACAAGTTTGAAATACAGGTAACATTTAGGTAGACAAATTCACCGTGTTATTTGAGTATGGTTTCAGTGTATACTTGAAGTTTGTTTCAGACGTTAAAGCAAAACACTTCCACGTAAGACAAAGAGCAAGGCACACTGACCAAGAGACAAGAGTGAGTGAAGAAACGCTCCAGCCCCAGCCGTTTGGCCGTACCAGACCGAGAGCGGAGCTGTGAACGTACATTTTTATGACAATAGCTCGCCCAGACACCGATTTGGAGGTGTTTAAACACTGCAAAACCAGTTTTAAATTAGGGTGAAGCCCTTGCTTCATGATTTTCACTCACTCTTGTCTCTGGTTAATGTGTCTTACTCTGTCATTCGATGGACGTGTTTCAACATCATCAAATGGACAAGTGGAACAAACCTTTGGTGTATTTTACATTTACACTGAGTTTACACACCGTGGAAACGGATCCGCAAGGGTTAATATTTTACAATTCTTTAAAAATCTCGTCTTTTTACTAGTCTTATTTAAACTTGCTTCGTGTGTATGATCAAAGTACATTACCTCATTTTTGAACACCTTCCCGTTGTTCCTGTTATTTCTTTTTATTGCAAGTGTAATATAATCTCACTGTACATTAAATAAGCCAACGCAACTTTCTACTTCTTCTAATAAAAATAGCACTATCAGGATTATCTATTAATATCTAGAAAAAGTATATTAATATTTCATTGTTATACCAATATCATAAGCAATAGCTTGGCATCCGTCCCATAAACGTTTATATATGATTCAGTCCTGGTATTATCAAAATAGATAATTTCTGATAACATCAATTACATTTTCCTTGACAATAAACAAATTTATATTTAAATCATCTTCTTGAAACACACAAAGATAAAGCAAATTAACAATTCTTTTATTAATATTATATACTTAATTATATCTTGCTCAAAAGTTATTGATATTATTTTTCTTAGTAAAATTTAATTTTATTAAATTCGAAAAATCGTTCTTATTATATTTAAATGACTGCTGGTAAAGTTAGAGAATCTACGTTGTTGTAGCGTATCATAGAATACACGTCTTAAAAATAAAATAAACGTACCTAATTGATCTAATTATGAAAAAAAAAATTCAAATAAATACAAATATTCTTGTGTAGCTACATATATTGTGGGCTTTTAATGCAAAAATTTACTGATGCATACAGCTTACTGATTGTTGCACGTTAAACTGAAATAATACCCTTTATTGACTTTATAAACAACCCCACAATCATTGATTAGAATAATAATAGGAGTTCAAACCAAACCGTTTTTTGGACATTAGATTAATATACAATTTTAAGTCATTTACAATATATCCGAGCAGCAGTGTGAGTAAAAAATGGAAACAAAATGTGCATTCGATTATCTCAATAAAGATTTATTTTTTAAATGACCGGTTCAAGTAAATAGAATTCATCATTTTTATCGGAATATCTACTATTTTTGGAATGTAAACTATATTTTAACATTTTTTAAGTCGTATTCGTTTTGAATGAAACAATTATATAATGTACAAGTAAGATAAAAATACTGAAATGTACCTAAAATCATGTATTAATTAAATTATTAATAAAACTTGCCCTTGAAAATGGAAAATTATTGTTTTTTGAGTGTAAGTTTCAAGACCAGGATAAACCATTTCCAGATTTTTGAATATCCTATCTTTTATATATCGATCACTTTCCCTCGTGTAATATTTTGGTCTTTTTTGGATAGTGAACCTCATGTTGCTTTCTGATCTTTTTGCAATAGTGATCCAAATGTTATTTTTCAATTGAAACCCTTTTTTTTTGTTTTACGGGTCCCAGGATAGTCCTTCCTTTTATCACTGCGACCAAGGACGTCTATTGTGATGTGACCCTCTGTGTTGACTAGGGGAGCTCCAGGTTATTAAAGAAATCCAGCACCTGCCTAGGGGCTGCCGTAGCTATCTCGCTAAGTGTCATTTCCGTCTTTTACGAGATGCTGCCGTTTTCTTTTGAAAGCTACCTCACATGAGCACAGTTTTTGATTCTACTTTTTGTGATTCTACAAAAAGGTTCAGGTTCTATGAGGTCTGTTGAGACGCCATTTTCGGCCAACTGATCAGCCTTTTTATTGCTCTCTATACCCTCATGTCCTGGAGCCCACCATAGGTAGACTTTGTTGCAAGCCGCTAGCTCCCTGAGTGTTTGTGAACATTTCCAAACAAGCTTAGACTTCATCGTCTTAGATGACTGTGCCTTAAACGCTGCTTAGCTGTCACTTACAATATTGATGTGTGCTCCATTTAAACCCTTTGCGTGGTTAAATCTGTTACATTCGCATCTATTGCAAGCACCTCAGCCTGGAATATGGTAGTGCAAGTTGCAAGGGCCCGTTCAATTTGGCCATATGGCCCATAAACGCCCATCCCTGCTCTGTCATCCATAACTGAGCCGTCGGTGAAACAGACCGGCCCGCTTTTAAAGACCGGTCTTCCCGACGCCCACAGTGGTCTGTCTGGTATGCAGACCTTGTATGGTTGGTCAAAGAATTGAAACCTTTACCTAATTTTTCAATTTTATTTTTCAATAGTGACCCTACAACAGTGAATTTTTTTTATATGGTCTCTACGTAGTTATTCAGTTGTGACCTTATCTAGATCATTTTTACTTTCTTTTACTACTATATAGATAGTAAAGGAAGTATTGTAATCGGGTCGAATTTTCGAATTTGAGCTTTCACCGGAAATACATGTTTTGAGGTCCCCTGAGTCCAAAAAAGTGGTTTTTAGAAACATGTCTGTGTGTGTGACAGCCATATCGTATCAAAAGCTTTATCTGAACTTCACCAAACTTGGTATATGACCTCCCTATTATACCTAGTTGTGCCGCGAAGCTTTTGGTTGAAATAGGTGAACCGAAAGCTCTACTTTACTTTTGGCGTTTTTGAGCTTTTTCAATTTTTTTCTAAAACGGCTCCAACGATTTTCTTTAAACTTTCTACAGTTCTTAGACTCATTAGTGGCTACAACTTTTATTTGAAACTTTTTCCTGGGAAAATTTGAATAAGGGCGGTTTTGGGATGAAGGTTGGGAATTCGTGTATATACATATAGCCCTATAGGTTGTATGCATATAGTACTGTTTATATGTATTGTTACAAAGTGCTTATATTTCTATTAACTAACAGCGAGTATTTTCATGAATGAAAGTAAAAGAAAGTTGTGTGACGCCTCGCACCAGATATTTTAAAGTGATTCCTTTCCAAAAAAAAAAAAAATCCTAATGAAGTTTTTCAATTGTAACTTCCACGATTGATAACAACCCCACGTAGTTTTGAAGTGATATCTTTCCTCCTTTAGTAGTATTCTGATCATTTTTTAAAAGTGATCCAGAATGTTCCCATATGTTTAATCGGTATTTTTTCGATAGCTTTTCACTCTTTTTACTTTCTTTTACTACTATATAGATAGTAAAGGAAGTATTGTAATCGGGTCGAATTTGAGATTTCACCGGAAATACATGTTTTGAGGTCCCCTGAGTCCAAAAAAGTGGTTTTTAGAAACATGTCTGTGTGTGACAGCCATATCGTATCTAAAGCTTTATCCGAATTTCACCAAACTTGGTATTTGACTTCCCTATTATACCTAATTGTGTCGCGAAGCTTTTGGTTGAAATCGGGTAACCGAAAACTCCACTTTACTTTTGGCGTTTTTGAGCTTTTTCAATTTTTTTTGAAAATGGCTCCAACGATTTTCTTTAAACTTTCTATAGTTCTTAGACTCATTAGTGGCTACAACTTTTATTTGAAACTTTTTCCTGGGAAAATTCGAATAAGAGCGGTTCTGGGGTGAAGGTTCGGAATTCGTATACATATACCTATGTACATATAAGCTGTATAGTGTATACATATTACTTTCTTTTACTACTTAATAGTAAAGGAAGCATTGTAATTGGATCGAATTTTCGAATTCGAGCTTTCAACGGAAATACATGTTTTGAGGTCCCTTGAGTCCAAGATAGTGGTTTTTAGAAACATGTCTATGTGTGACAGTCATATCGTATCGAAAGCTTTATCCGAATTTCACCAAACTTGAAATTTGACCTCCATATTATACCTAGTTGTGCCGCGAAGCTTTTGGTTGAAATCGGTTAACCGAAAGCTCCACTTTATTCTAGGAGTTTTGGAGCTTTTTCAATTTTTTTCTAAAACGGCTCCAACGATTTTCTTTAAACTTTCTACAGTTCTTAGACTCATTGATGCCTACAAGTTTTACTTGAAACTTTTTCCTAAGAAAATTCGAATAAGGGCGGTTCTGGGGTGAAGGTTGGGAATTCGTATATCCATATGCATATAGGCTGTATGCATATACAATAGCTCTGTTTATATGTATAGTTATAAAGTACTAAACAACCAACTACCAACACTGAGTTTCAAAAATGAAAGTAAAAGAAAGTACTGTGACGCCTTGCAGTAGATATTTTCAATAGTAACCACCGTGTAATTTTTGAATTTGTCGATATGGTGACCCCTACATAAATGTAATGTAGATACAACTTCAGTGAAATAAACAAAACCCATCCTTTTTTGTATTAATAATGACCATCATTAAAAGCCAAGATAAACGAAAAAATAGTTTATTGGAACTTACTTAATTTAATCATTAATTATAAAAAGGTATGCAGTTATATCTTAATTTACAAGTACAGAAAATAATTAGCCATCTTGAGCGATAAAAGGATTCTGAATAACTTCCATCCCGTCAACCGGACAGATCAGAACGACGCTTGTTCCTCGACACACAACCAAACCTAGAGGCCTGGTATCTTCGACAAGTTTGTACGGATCATCAGGGTCTCGCAAAAATTCTGTGGTGTTATCCAAGACTAAATTTAACAATGGATCGTAACCCTTTAAAATGCCAGCTGCCTCTCGTCCACCGGCGAATTTAACTCGGATACTTTTCTCTAAGTATTTAGATAAATCTAAAATTGACTCTTTCCGTTTCTTCTCCTTTTGATCACCACCTCCCTATAATAGAGGCAGCTTTGTATCTTTTTATATTATTATTATAATTATTATAGCTACCTTCTTGTCATTTTGACTGGACATTATCGAAAATATTAATATTAAGCAATTATTTGAAGAAAAATATATAAAACACAAGTTTACGCGGTTTTATAATAATTGAGGTTAGTTATTTATTTTAAAATTTATCAATGTAGCATATAGAAGTTTATGGTAATGTATTAGAAGTTCGTGTAGCTTTTTGAATTTCGTCTTCAGCTTTTTAATGGCAAAAATTTATTCGAGTATTTTACCCATTTTACCTACAATTATCCTATTTATATCCTATTTACCTACGGTTGTCTTTTTAATTTCCGTTTTAACCGACTTCAAAAAAAGGAGGAGGTTCTCAATTCGACTGTATGTTTTTTTTTGTTTGTTATCTCGGGATTTCCTACTGGGTGAAGCGATTTTAATAATTCCTTCTTTATTTGAAAGCTGGTGCTTCCCGTATGGTCCCATTTTAATTTGGAGGAAATCGTTCACCTCTAAGGTGTTGAAAACTAAGGGATGAAATATTCACTTCTTATTGAATAGCTCGATTTTGATAATTCTTTTTTTTATTGATGGAACATAATTTTAAATTAATCTCATATCCATTTTTTATTAAAAACGCCACTCATAAGGGGTTAAAAATTAGGGATGAAATAATAAATTTTTCCTGGCTATCCCGATTTCGATATTTTTTTTCTATTACGTACATCGTACTTTTAAATTGTTCATATTTCAATTTGAAGAAAAAAATCCACACCCTAAGAATGAAAATATAAGGGATGAAATAGTGTCGTTTAACTAAATCATCGAATTTTGATGTTTTTTTTTTTTTTTTGAAAAGAGTATTCCACTTAGTGGAATTCTTCTTTCATTACATTTAAAAGCAAAAAATGTCAACCCTTAAGGATCAAAGGGGATGAAGTAGTAACTTTTAACATTTCACGGCGCTGCCTCATATGAGCAGCGCGTTTACCCATATATAGGTAGATGTACCCATATTCAATAAATAAAATCAGTTATCAAATTTCAAATCACTTAAAATCGAGAAATAAATAAACATTATGACAAAATGAAAAAAACCGCCTTCAAAATAAATAAAAAATTTTAAACAAAAAATCCATTAAAACGTTAAAAAGTAATTGCGCGTGTGTCTAAAACTTACAAATTTTTAGGATGACATAATGTACAACTATTGTTCTTTTTGGAGTTGGTGTCAGTCAAGGACATAAATATTAATGTTTATATATATATTTTTTTGTGTTTTATAGTCGCATCTATGGTCATATCACGATTGTCTTACACACACAAATATTCTGTAGGTCCTGTAGGTCTTGAATCTTAATGTTTTAATCTTATATTTAGGGATTCGACGGGAATCAAACCCAAAACCACTGGCGCATGTAGCGGAGAGAGCAATTGCTCTAACCACTGCGCCATCAAGAGTATTCTCGTTTATTGCTAAGTACCGGCTAATTACCAATATAGTCGTATTTTCTTGGCTGACACCAACTCCAAAAATAACAATAGTTGTACATTATATCATCCTAATAATTGTAAGTTGTAGATACTGCAAGGATACGCAATTTTTTTTTTTACTTTTTAGTGCATTTTTTGTTTAAGATTTTTTTATTTATTTTATTCATTTTTTATAATTTTTATTTATTTCTTAATTAACTTATTTAATAAAGGGATCAACAGGAACATCTACAGACTTATAATACATTGAAATTGTGATGCGATATTTTTCAATCAATTTCAATTAAGTTTTATTTTATGATTAAAATCTTATTAATTGGAAATTCTTAAAAATGTATTCTTTTATTCTAAAAATATAATATAAATTCTTTTTTCTTGATTATATATTCATATTGGTACAATTGATTGAAATGCAATTTGTTAAAAATGCGCCTTGCAACGTACACGACATACTTTGACGGATTCACATCGTAGAAATGTCAAAATAGATAACGTCAAGGATCTAAGCTTTGACAGATGATTTGGCAATAAAATTGAATTTAATTTAAACAATATAAAAATGTCAAATGATTGATCAAATAAAACAGAATAATTTTCTCGTTTAAAACGCTATTTTATAATGAATATGGTGAGTGAAATCCATAATTAATAGAAAACTCCAAATGATGTTACGTTTATTTCAGGTACATTGAAGGAGTCCATTCTCTTAGAAATGAAATATATTGAATAGTTCAATGCGTTCATCAGTCAGTTATATTCTTACAAGTACGACTAGCGAGCCAAATATGTCATATCCCGATTATGAGCAAAATTCTCATGATCATGCTGCCCTGTTGATTCTCGTTCGCCAAATCGGCACTCAAATCAAGACCAAGACATTCACCCGTTTACTCGATCGCATTTCAAGACTTGATAGTTTCAAAGTGACCGATTCGACTGGTCTCGTACGAGATATTTGGACCCGCTACATTAAAGAATATCCGGTCGAAAACAATGATTGGGGAGACTTTCAAACCCATCGACGTTTACTTGGGCTTATTTCAATCGGGAAGTACGACAGTCAACAAGAACTAAACGAAATTTGTCGTATCCATGAAAGCCTCAAAGTTAAATATGGAAGTACCCTGTTCGATAGTAGATGCATATTTTTTGGACCTTCCAACATACAGATTGATATCGCCCCAGAAAACGATACAAAAGACGCCAACGACACTGAAGGGGACGACTCAAAATTTACAACTCCCAGCAATTTTAAGTCGAGAGTATTTTTTTATCCGGAAGGCGATCCAAGTACAGACCTAGAAAATCATTTATCCGAATTCACAAATTCCTTATTTTGGGTGTTAGAATCTAAACGTTTAGAACGTTCTCGAGAAAAAATCGAGCGGATGTCCCTTCTTCTGGCTCCATTCGAAAAGAAAGACTTCGTAGGTCTTGATTTAGAATCAAAAAATAATAAAAAACGTTGTATGGGACGTATGACCAAACATCTTGGCGACTTATCGTTACAATCTGGCTTAATATCAGAAAGTCTTAGTTTTTATTATTCAGCCAGTGATATTCTGAAATCAGTCAATGACTGGTTGTGGCTGGGAGCCGCATATGAAGGACTATGTGCAGCTTCAGTCGTGGTTTTATATCCAAACTTCCAAAGAAACGTTCCTTTGCAACGCAATTCAAGTTTACAAGACGGGTCTCCAGGAAAAAGCCGATCTAATTCAATCGTATCGATTCCAGCGCCCGAAATAATTCGTAAGGAAATCAAAAATATCCTCTCGATCGATGACATCTGGAAAAAATATCGTGAAGCAATCATTCACTATAGCAAATACCAAAACGCTAGCATCATTGAAATTGAAGCTAGTTTTAAAGCGGCTAGAATTTCGATTGAGCAAAACCATACGTTGCAAGCGGCAAGTTTTTTACAGAATGTAGTTTTTATTAATTTATCGTTAAACGAACAAGAAAAAATAGAACGATTCGAAACTTTAGCTGAACTTTATACGCAAATAGGATTTAATCGAAAAGCTTCGTTTTGCCAACGATTAGCCGCTAGTCGATACGTTTCCCAGAACAACCCGTCTCCTAACTGGGCGCAATGTTACAATTTAATGCTACAAAGTTTATCAGGACATAGATTAAGTTTAGATCCTAATGAATTGGTGGGACAGCCTGAAGCAGGTATTTTCCTGATTTGATAAAGCGATTTTTTATTTGTTAATAACTTTGATTTGATTATAGGATGGCCTACGTTACAAATACAACTTTTACAGGAGATTATTGTAGCAGCTCGACGAATGGGACATTCTGCGTTAGCTACTCGCCATATGACTTTCTTGTTGCAAACTATGTGGTTGCACCTTACACCGGCTCAACAGAAAGAATTTGCCATTCAATTACAAGTAATTAGCTTTAAAATTCAATTGAAGAACACGGAGGAAGATTTTTTTTTAATTTTCATAACTTTGAGTCAGTTCATCGTAACAACATTCTAAAATAAGAGATTTAAAAGAAAGTTCATGATCTATAAAAGAGTCCTTAAAACAAAGTTCCTCAGATCAACCGTTTCAATGGTATCCGAGTTAAATTTCAAAAATAGCACTAATTAAAATTTTTTTCAACTATGTTCTAAGAATTTTTTTATAAATCGTTAAATTTCCTTTAAATCCTTGTTAATGATTGTTGTCACGATGAACTGTTTCAAAGTTATAGAAATCGTAATCTATATAAATAAAATTATAGCTTTTTTCCTATGTTCGCTTTTAACTCAAAAACTACTGGATAGATATTGATCAATTTTTTTTGTTTTACTTCTTATATACTTGGTCCTTATCTAAAAAAAGAACTATCACGATATCTTAATTAAAAACAAAGTGATTAAAGTTTTAAAAATTGCGATTTTTCCATTTTTATAGCAAAACGCGTATGCTTTCGTTATTTTTGAAGCAAAACGTGTGAAGCGATGAATTTTTTGTCGCTTTGATAGAGTGGGGCAAACGATGTAATGCACATGGGCTAGACAGAGGAAGTTTCTCCTTCCAATGCCTACTGATTATTTCATATTTGAGTCTAGATTTAATGCAGCTCAGCGAGATATTAGATTAGATTACATCTATTTTCTATTTGTTTAGCGGTTTTTAAATTTTTTTTTGTAGCTTTTTTTAATTCTCTTTTAGCGTTTTTTATATTTTACTGTAAATAGAGATTCAAAATGCAACCGTTACAATATTTAAATAACATTTCAAGACTTTTATTATTGCATATATTTTTTTAACCAGAAAGAGTTAAGTTAGCGAGAAACATTTATTTATTTTATTATATTTATTAATTAAACTATATACCAAAAATTGCTCCTTTAGAATCCACAATTTCTCCAAGTGTATAGTTATTAGTTGAATAATAATACAACTTTCAAAAATTTCCAAACTAAAAATTAAAATTGCTGTAAAATACAAAAAAGTCACTTTTTTTTGTTTCTTCTTTTTTTAAATTGCTCCTTAAATGCTCTTCCGGATCCGCAATTGCTCCAGGTGTATAGTTAATAGTTAATAAATAATTAACGTTTAAAAAAATTTCAAACTCAAGAATTAAAATCGCTTTAAAACCCAAAATAATTTTTTATTGAAATTTTTGTTGTTCTTTTTCTTAAGTTCTCTATCTGCTCTTTTGAAAAATTAATTATTGATTAACTAATTAAAACTATACACTTGCAGCAATAGCAGATTCTAAAGAAGCATATAATAGGTGTTGGAATTAATTTGTAGCGGTTTTTGAAAGAAAAATAACGACTAATTTTAAATGAAAATAAAAATCTACATTATTGAAAATACTATCCATCGCTTGCCACTACTTTTTACCATATTTCAGTCAGGAATCGGATACTCCGTCGACAAAACGCTTCGTCTTTGGAGGCAATCAATGAATCGGTCCAATTTTTACAATCTTCATAATCAGCTAAAGCATGTTCACATGTTCTACGAAATAATTCCAACACCTAATAGTTAAAAATGTTCTACGTTTAGTTCTTTCCGGTTAATTTTAATACATTTTTGCTTTCAATTTTTTAAATGTTTTTCCTCTGTAAATTAATTATATGTTTTTAACATAATAACCTACGCAGACGACGTCGCGGGTATCAGCTAGTGTAAAATATATTGCAAGATAATGAGTGTTTTCAATTAACGGGTCTACCTGGTATAAAACGGTTTAAATTTTGTGCATTCAAATTCTTAATTTTAATCTTAACAAGATCTGCTGTTGTAATTTAAAAGAGATAGTAATCAATTTATTTTCACAGGCACTTTCATCGCAATGTGAAGGAGCTCCTGTTCCATTAGTTCTGGACTCGGGTATCGTAATCCCCCCAGCTAACTTAACAAATATTCCAATTTGTAAAATGTTCAAATTACAAAATTTAAAACCGCACTTGCAACCACAAAAAATTGAAAAGGAAAAACTTGACACCGGACCATTTTTGTTCACACCAATTCATTTTGGATCACTAGACAGAAAAAACAAGAAACCACTTAGTAAAATGGGTAAGTCGTCTTAATAAATCAATAGATTGTTCAAGATTTTAATTTTTTTTTTATTTTTCAATTAGATTTTCTTTGGATTGAAAATGATATTTGTGAGGTTTCATTGAAGTTAATTAACCCACTCCCGTTTGAGTTAAAAGTTTCCAACATGCGATTGTTGACGCAAGGCGCAGTCTTTGAATCAGTTCCAGAAACAATTCTCCTACCTCCAGAAACACCACAATTGGTTACCTTAATAGGTACTCCCAAGGAGTGTGCAGAACTTGAAATTCTTGGTTACAGCACCCATGCGCTGGGTGTAAAATCGAATTGTCGTCTCCGAAACATGGAAAGTTTCCTTCCACAATACAGCGTAGAAATCGTTCCTTCTTTACCAGTGCTAGAAATCAAAACTTCAATGCCTCAAACTGCATCATTTTCAAACTTTAGCAACTACGAAAATGTTGTCACATCAGCAAGTGTTACATTATATAACGGGGAATCAACAGAGTTTACAATTACTTTAACTAACACCAGTGAAGTTCCAGTGGAAATGCTTGATGTTACAATACAAAGTGTTTTAGAGTTGAGTGTTCAAAATCAAATTTTCAAATGGTCTCAGTCTAATCTACAAGCTCAACTACCTCTGGCTCCCGGGGCAACTGCTAGCTTAACATTATACTTGTATTCAGCAGCAAATTTTTTGGGCCCGGTTCATTATTCGGGTGTGGGTGATCCACTGAGTAGTGGAGTGTATTGTAGTTCCCACGCTAGTAGTAGTATCATGTCAATGTCTGCAGGACCTACTTCATTACCATCACGACTAAGTTCACCTACTCACTTCAGCACCATGGGGAGTAGCTTTCATTCAGCTCGACGCAACGAATATACATCTAGTTTCAGGTAAAGCTACTTAATTTTAAACCAAATAAAGTATTATAATCTTAAAAAAATTTGTAGATCTTCGAATAATTCTGGCCAATCAAGTTTAGCAACGACTGTAGGGGGAAGCCGGTCACCAGCTTTAGGTGCTCTTCCCTCAGTCCCACCTCATAGTTCTTCTTCGATTATTGATGCTCAACTAAAAATTCGCTATTCTGGAGGCAATGGACTGACCACGGGATACTGTCGTGCAAGTTCCGTTTATATCACACTAGAAATGTTACCAAGTGTTCAAATCACTAATTGGAATGTTCTTCCAGCAGAAACGTAAGTTGTTATTCCATTAATAATCAACCAGTTATGTGATTGAGTTTTTAAAATATATTCCTTAATTCTTTGAAAATATAACGACGAAGAAAATTCCCTTTTTTAACTTCCTTCTGTTATGGGGCGTTTCAACTAAAATCGTCGAGCGATTTTAGTTGAAACGTGTGAACGCCCCATTATAAACAAGAGCTTTCAATAAGAGTTTTAATTTTGTTACTTACTATGTTACTGCGTCGAACTTTCCATGCAACTCACGAATAAAATAATAAATAAACTACAAAGAGAAACAAATTCAGTTTTACATTTTAAAAATAAATTCAAAAATGTTTTTATTGTTAACGTTTCTAAAATTTGGCAATAAATTTCAAAAATTTTGCGGCACAGTTGAGAATCAATGTGATATACTCTTATTGAATACATACTGTGCTGATGGTAGGCAACCCATTTAACAGGCTTGTAACGCTTTTGTTATTGCCTAAACTCTAATGTAGAGCTATTGTGGAATCGTGAAATCAATCATAGAATAATTTTAATTTTTAGGAGCAGCCAGTTTTATCTTGTACTAGATATTGCGAATCTCACATCACAAGAAATGGAACTTCATTACACCCCCACAAAACATATGCTGATTGAGGGTCACGAATGTTGTCGCGTTCCCGTGCCATTAAATAGATGTCCACTATCGAAACTATCAAAAATATACTTAGAACAAAGCGTGATCAACGATTTGGAATTGAATAAGATTTGTTCTGAACACATCGCCAATTCGGTCGATCTACGTTGGCATCTTTTAGGAACAGACTTAAAAGGAAAAGCCTCACTAAAAGGCATTACATTAACGCCTGATATGCTGGACCTAGTACGAATGTCACCATTAAATTGGGGTAATAATCATATAAACCAATAAAAACAATATTTTAATTTATATTTATTTTTATAGATGTCCAAATAAATAATCAAACTGTTAAACCTCAAGAAGAAATAACTCATCATATTGGTGAATCGTTGACTTTAGGGATATCTATAAGTAATAACTTGGAAAGACCTTTGCGACAATTGACTCTGGATATTCAATTTTATCAAGATCATCAAAATGGGGGTAGCAATAATTATCGATTAGAAACAAGATTAGCCACAGTTGGTGCGACTCGGTAATTTTTTTTAAGTTTTTTTTTATTTATATTTTAGAAGTTTACTTCTTTTGGTACTTTATAAAAAGAAAATGGAGGCGATTTCTTATGATCCGCGCATAGCGACTCTAAAGCTAACGTATATCAAGTTAATTGGTAAGGATGCAATCTCATGCATCGCTCGCTTTCCAGCGATTTGAGTCACGTGGTACGATTTCGACCAATGTGTTGCCAGGATTTTGAAATTGGGAAAAAAAAAGGCTGCCATCTGAGCGATTTCAACATTTAACGATTTGACGCTAGCGGCGCTAGGGTAGCAGTTTAAATTTCAAAATTCTGACAGTACATTAGTCGACATCGTACCACGTGATACAAATCGCTGGAAATCAAGAAATGCATTAGATGGCACTCTAAATCTTGTTTAACTCAGTGAACTTGTGAAAAAGGCTACCAACTTAAAGAAGTTAACTTCTAAAACTCGTACATAAGTACTCATAGCAATGTTTTTAATATAAATTGTATTTATTTTAGAGTTTTACTGCCTACATTAGAAGAACAAGGCGACACATATCATGAATGTATCGTTATATTCTTCACATCGGGACAGTATAAAATCGATCTTCAATGTACAGCACCTGAAAATTTAAATGGAACAGTAAAATCGCCAAATTGTAGTAGTGAAACTGGTGGAATTGAAGCAACGAGGGGCAGTTACACGTGGCGATTTATACCGCCTATTGAAATGAACATTGTTGAATAGTTTATATAAATGACACGAAATAGACAAATGTATATAAATTCATTTATAGTAAACATAAAGTTAAGAATTATTTTTTTAAAGCCTTAAATTGTTAAAGTCGTAATATATTCTGTTGGCTAAAAGGATTAGCCAAAGCTTAATGTGCTATAAATATATAAAGTCAAGTTTGAAATCAATTTACGATTTTAATTAATATAAAATTATGTTCTTTTGACGCTGAGGTGTTATAAAATAGAGTATTATAGTTAAAATTATATTGGTTCATTGGATTTTTTTTTATATTGAAGCAATGAATATAAATAATTTGAATATCTAAAAAAAAATCGACAATTTTTAAAAAAATTTTCAAAATACTTTTTCTTTTTAAAAGTTACGGTTTAGAATCTTGACACAATTTTTTCTTAAATTTGTTGTACAATATTACGTGAACATTGTATATTTCCAAGAGACCTACAAGAAGTGCTTTAATTATTTAAATATATGAGTTATTGTTGAAACCTCTGCGTCATGAAAATTTGACTATTATTATATTTAGATTATAAAATTTATTGTCAAATTGCACAATTATATAACTACAGAACTGACAATAAAACTACAAACTTCTCAATTATCATACATGGACGGAATGAAAATAAATTATGGAAATAATATCAAGTTTTCTATTTCAAAATTTCCTTTAATTTCAGTTGAAAATTTAAACTAAGTTATTAAACAATTTTTAAAATAACATCTAAAAATATCAAGTTATACATAAACCGTTTATTTTTATAATATTGGGTGTTGGAATTAGTTCGTAGCGTTTGATGAAAAATGGTGTGGTTATTACAGTAGTCTGCTTTTATGTTCAGAAACAAATTTATCGTAAAACAACTGTTATTAGGTGTTATTTTTACGACACGTCTTATTTTTAATTGTTAATAACAACAAGTTGCAGCTATTTAAATAAGTCAACATTTATTCCAATAAAGCTTTTTCGCGGGGAATTTTACTACATTATTTTAAAACGAATAAAAGTGTTGCGAAAAGTCGAATTTCAGTGGAAGTTTATGGTGAACATGCTTTAGCTGATCAAACGTGTCGGAAGTGATTTTAACTTGGAAGATAAGGAACGACCTGGACGGCAAGGAATATTTGAAAACAAAGAATTGGAGGATTTACTGAAGCAAATTTATGTCAAACAGTTCAAGAGTTGTCCACATCGTTGGGGGTTGGAAAATGGCCGGAATGAAGAGAAAGATACATCAAAGTTAGTTTGCTGCACGACAATTCTCGACCTCACGTGGCAAAACCAGTAAAAACATATCTGCAAACATTGAAATGGGAAGTCTTAACCCACCGGCTGTATTTTCCAGATATTGCCCTTTCGGATTAGCACCTGTTCCGATCAATGGCTCATAGTTTGTCAAGGGAAAATTTAACATCTTATGAAGATTGTAAAAACTGAATCGATTAATGGATTGTATCTAAAGATGAAGCGTTTTTTCGACGGGGTATCCGACTGTAAGATGGAAAAAAGTAGTGGCAAGCGATGGACAGTATTTTCAATAATGCAATATTTTATTTTTATTTAAAATTAGTCGTTATTTTTTTTCAAAATACGCTACGAATTAATTCCAACACCTAATAGCTCCATTCAAGTCAATTTCTAAAAGAGAAATTTAAGATATTACTTCTATTGATTGTTGGTTTTTACAAATTTATAGATATTTTATCGAAAAAAATTGAAATTGGTCGGAAAACTGCATAAGGGTTAGTAGAAAATATAGTTGTAAAAATTTTACGCAGTTTAAGAGGTTTAAGATATTATTGTCAAATTATAATAAAATTATTTTTAGAGATACCTAAGAATTTTAATCTATATTCAGATAATTTTGTTAGGTATCCTAGAGTTTTATTTTTAGTCAGGGAAAAGTCAGGAAATTTTGAAATTAGTTTTATCCTTCTTTTACGAATACGTATAAATGTTTGAATATCTTATTATGAGCCTACCAATATTACATGTCTAAAAATCAGTTAAATTTTTCAAATTTTACTTTAAATTATTTAGTTTTAGTTTTCATGATCCTTTTTCAAGTTGAATTTCTTTGCATCAATTTTTTTTAATTCAAATTAAAAAAATCAAATTTCATATTGTATGATTTTTTGGCGGTTATTGCATTGCAGGGTATTGTTACGTATAATTCAGATATGTGCCTGAGGGTGGCGCGCCGACAGTGCATTTTGAAGTTAAGTCAGTTACTTATTAGGCTTATTAGCTCAAAATTAATTAATATTTAATTGTTTAATTTAGTTTAATCAAAGGTGAAAAGTGTATAAAAATAATATTTAAGTGATAATCAATCAATTCAAGCAGTTATTTGGTTTCAAGTAATAGTCCAGTCAAATAACTCTTTAAATCAACACTCGTCCGGGAGGGCTGATATTTTGATACAACATAAAGATGGTCATTTTTAATAAACTGCTAAAAATACAGCCCTTTAATTTTCCGGAAACTTTGGGAAAAATAGGTTTTCTTTCTAATTTTCTATATAATTAGAAAACGGCTCACAAATCGTGAAAAAGTTAGTATTTGAATTACAACTTCGTAAATTTTATATATTGACTTGAGGGTGAACACTTTTCAGATATTTTTCTTTTAGAAACTGTTTATATATTGAAGCTCCTGGCTTTTAGTAACAATTTATTAATTGTTGTCTTTCACTAAATACAGATAGAATTTTTCGTATTAGTCTGACCAAATACATAAAAGTAACAGAACAATGTTAGTATTTGTAAAATCTTCTTAAATTTTAATTAAAAATATCACTCATTTGTTGCGAAAAATTAAAAAAATATATTATTAATGCTTTTTGGTGATTGGCCATAAATGGACGTTTCATCAAGTACATCAAATTATAGACAACTCCATAAAAGCTTACAATTTTTTGTTCTTGATTCAGTTCTCAAAGCAATACAAGAGAAATCGTCATTTTTTGCTAGTGATTTCTTAAAGTTCGCAAAATATATCAAATAATAGACAAGTTATATTAAAACAAGGCAATTTACCTGAACACCACTGCATGCATTTGGACGGGCTGAAACAAGAGATGTGTATGCAACACGCATATCAAATGTGCAACGTGTATTGTATCATGCGGAATCTGGTCCAACAAGGTTCATGCGGTAGTGTTCAGACAATTACATTTTTTATAACTTTTGTCTATTAAATATTTGTAGTATATCTTCCAAATTTCCCCAGAAACAAAAAAAAAAAAATACAGTTCCTCTTCTGTTTCTCTAAGACTTTAAGTTCAACATGCCTAAAAGTAGTTGTTTACCGATCTTAGCATAAAGTTAGTGAAACATCCATTTTACATTATGCAGATAACATAAAAAATGTTTTCACAACTTCTTATTGGCAAATAAGAAGCAATTAAGATACAAAAATTTTGCTAATTCCAATGTAACTTTATTAACTTTATACATCTGTATAAGATCATTTTTAAAGCTTTTAATACTATATATATATATATATATATATATATACCATTTAAAAAGATGAATGGAATAATAAATACTTATAATATTTAAACCAACTTTAATAAATATTAAGTTCAACAAAATATACAGTGTGTACACGTTAATTGAGAACACTCATTACAAAGAAGGATGTAATTTAACTTTTGTTGATTTAATTTTTCTCATTAGTCATTTTGAAGGGAATTTTGGTCTGTGAATTAAAATGGCTCTTTGAGAGTTAAACTTTTCGTTCTTAAACCATATACCTATTTTCATATTTTAGCATTAAAGCATTAAATATTTTTTACACTTTGGCAGCTATTTAAATCCTCAAGAATCAAAATCTACTCATGACTAAAGCAATTTTAAAAAAGCTAACATAAAAAAAAAATCATAAAGAAAATTTTGGTATAATCACAACTTATCTTACTCTATTTTTCTAATGGGTTGTCTATGTTAGCTTTAAATTACTTAAAGTATGTCAATATTGGTTATTGAAGATTCATTTTACATAAACGCTTTAATTAAGAGGTTTTTTTTTTTAATGAAAAAAACAAAGATTTACTCCCGTTGTGAAGTCTAATTAACAGACAAAAACCCATACCCATGAACATCCCAATAAGCACAAAACGTCAAACTACGTAACAATTTTATTACAATAACAGTCTTTCGTTTTGTAATCAGAACTAAATAAAAATATTCTAATTTTCTTGGATCTACATATGGTACAAAGATATCGAGTTAAATAATGATAGTTCTCAATTAACGTTTACACGCTGTATTTATTTTAAACATTTTTCATTTAAATATTTTTCTTTTTTTGTCAGATGTTGAAGTGATTTTAAGTGTTAGAAGTGGTTGTGTATTTGGATTAATGGAGCAGACGGAGCTGATTAAGGAGCGGAGCTTGGAAGCCTTATGAAGACTTCAATGTAAAGGTTAACGGTTAGTGGGTAAAACGTTAGTAACCAAGCTTTGCTCGAATGCATAAGCATTTTTTAAAATTAAATTTCATAAGCCTGAAACTTTATAAAAACCTTTTATTGCGATTACATCAAAGTATTCATTAATAATTAACACAATGTTGGTGGGATAGTCGACATCCAAACACGAACAGAAACGGACGTGAATCTTTGGATCTCAAAACATTTCAACCTAATTGTTAAATGTAATTTCAATTAAAAAATTTAAAAAGATGATCGCAAATTTATATTAAGTATTGCACATTTCTTAGTTTTATTTAGTGTAATAGTATTTAAAACTAAATTATAACATAATGTACTCAAATAGACAAAAATTTAAGTTAAGTTAGTGATAAATATATAAAACATTGAACAAATGTAGTGTGAGTGTATGTGAAAATAAAGGAACCAAAAGAAACAAAGACTGAAAGTGTGTGTGTGTGAGTGTGAGACCACAATCCAACCTGAATTGGACAATCAAACAGGTATTCCTGACGCAACCAGTACACTGCATCAAAACAATATAAAAATCTCAAAATTTTCATAATAAGTCAATTAATACAAATACATTTAAGTGAAAATATAACAAAATAACAATGACCACATTTAACACCAAAACCACCTATGCCAAAATAACCGAAAAAAAAAACCATCAACAATCAATCAGTTAATAAAATTAATCTTAATAAATAGCAGAAATAATTAGTTTAAATATCTTTACGTATATTAGAAATAAGAAACTTTTTTTTTTTTTTTTTTTTTTTTTTTTTATTTTTTTTTGTTGTTTTTTAAGTTTAATAGTTTTTATTGCCTAATATTTAAATATATCGGGTAATTGAACAATAATTAACATAGTTTAATGTGAGTGGATGAAATATAAATTAATATCAATATAAATATGGACCAAGACTACCCAGAAAGCGATAGTGAAATACTATCTAGACACCAGCCAACAAAGAGGGCCCGGACATCTCCCTCATTCATAACTGCAAACCCTTTTGAACCATTAGTAGCATTGGACAATGGCAAGAGCGACTCAAATACCGCAGTTGTGGAAAGTAAAAGATTGGCACCACCGCCAATATTTATCAACAATGTCAAAAACATGAACTCAATAATCAGCGATTTGAAAAAATTGAATGTTGGCCAGTTTAAACACATAACGCTGAGAGACAATAAAGTAAAATTATCCTGTGAAACTCCGGATGGGTACAGAGCAACAACGAAATATCTGCAATCCAATCAAGCGGAGTTTTATACATTCCAAAGCAAAAGCGAAAAGAACTTTCGTGTTGTGGTGAGGGGACTCCATCATAGTTGTGATGCTAAACTAATGATGGAAGAACTAACTCAGTTAGGATTCGAGCCAGCACAAATGCTTCCAGTCTATCATCCAGTGACCAAAACGCCCCTTTCACTGTTCTTTCTTGATCTTAAACCAAACAAACACAATGAGGACATCTATAATCTCAAGCGCCTGTATGGAGCTGTGGTAAAAGTGGAACCACCTCGACCGAGGCGTACTGTGGTTCAATGCCATAATTGCCAACAATATGGGCACACAAAAAATTACTGTAGTAAAACTCCACGCTGCGTAAAATGTGAGGGGTTGCACGCTACTAAGGACTGCATAATTGGTCCCAATAAAGAGCCCATCTGCGTGAACTGCAAAGGGACCCACACAGCCAACTACCGCGGATGCCCGGTCCACAAACAGATTCAGAATGGGGGACAGCTGAGACCAAAGCCGGTAGAACTGCGTGGACACGTAAGGCATACCGAAATAACTGCCTCAAAAACCGTAAATCCAAGCATGACGTACGCACAAGCAGCGGCAACAAACAACTATCAACACCCAAACAACCAATCATCAAGTGAGCCTTCCTTAACAGCCCTAATTGCCAAATTAGGGGATAGAATGGATTCCCTAATCCAAATAATGCAACCACTTATCCAAACATTACAACAAATATTGCCTGCCCTAATAAGTAAACTCCTCCCGTAAATGGCTCCGACTCTCTCAGCCATTAAAGTGTGCACTTGGAATGCCAGAGGCATAAACAATAAATACCACGAACTTCTAACATTCATGAAAACTGAAGCAGTTGACATACTCTTGGCTACGGAAACAAAGCTGTCCAATAACATCCACATTTTCCTCCCTGGCTATACAGTTTATAGGGCAGACCATCCAAGCGGACGAAGAAAAGGCGGATCCGCAATCTATATTAAAAATAATATACAACATGACGCTTTGCCTCCCTTGTCCGAGGAAAAAATGCAGGTCTCTCGCATTCAAATCTGCCTAGACCAGCAAGTATGCCTGATTGGATCATTTTATTCTGCTCCGAACAATCAAATGACAGCGGCCGACTATGAACACCTTTTTAACAACATGGGATCGAATTATTTGCTGGGAGGGGACTTCAATAGTAAGCATCCACACTTTGGCTCAAACGTCACTAACCCAAGAGGACAAATACTGTTCGACATCATACAACGACTGTCACTAGTAGTTATGCATTCAACAGAACCAACATATTTCCCTGACTCAGCCGCAGCTCCTGATATTCTCGATTTTTATATTGGTAAAAATATCGCGAGCGTCTGCGACGAACCCTCAGTAAAATACGAACTGAGCTCTGATCACTATCCACTCATAATGAACTTAAATATCAATTGTAATCAAAAGCAAAAGAAGACATCCCTTATGCAACACCCCTTCAACTGGAAACTATACAAAGACGCAATTCAAACAATCACAAATTTAAAAATCCCACTTAAAACACCACAAGAAATAGACGTCGCGGTAGCAACTCTTACTAGGAACGTTCAAGCTGTAACAATTCTTTCTGGAGGACCAAATCGGGAGCATACAGGGAATAGGTCACAAAGTTACGTAATATCAGACCAAATCAGTCAACTTTTGTCGGTCAAAAAAAATTGCAGAAGAAGATGGGAGCAAACAAAATATCCAATGCATAAGATTGCTTACAATCAAGCTACAAGAGACCTGAGACAAGCCATCAAAGAGGAACGTGAACATGCTCAGAGAATAGAACTGGCAGCAATAAATAAACCAAACTCCACATTTTGGAAAAAAATAAAAACAAAAATAAACGGAAAAGCAGACTCACATCCCTTACAAAAAAACAATCAATGGTACACGACAACAAAAGAAAAAGCAGATCTCTTTAGTGAGGTACTCCAAAATCACTTTACTCCCTATAGTTGTCAGGACAATGAACACGAAACGACGGTAGAAAATGTACTAAAGCAGCCTCTTATTTTAAGCCCATTCAACTTACATTTTACACCCGCTCAAGTCTACAATGCTATATTAAGAATCCCAAATAAAACTCCCGGGCATGACTTAATAACTCAACCACTAATCAAAGCACTTCCACGAAAGACTATTGTTCAGTTGACCCAAATATATAACGCCATACTCCGAACCACATACTTTCCAAAATTGTGGAAAAAAGCCGTAGTTATAATGATTCCCAAACCGGGTAAACCAAAAAAAGACCCCGAAAACTATAGGCCGATTAGTTTGCTCTCGATGTTCTCAAAAATCTTTGAAAAATTACTGTTACCACACCTTCTTCAGCAAACAACTAACCAAATCCTGAACGAGCAATATGGATTCAGGGCACAGCACTCTTGCCCACACCAACTGCATAGGGTCGTAAAAACGATTATGGAGACATACGAGGAAAAGAAGGTCTGTTTGGGTCTTTTCTTGGATACAGAAAAGGCATTCGATAAAGTATGGCACATAGGACTCCTGTATAAACTAAAGCCACTGTTAAATGACACCTTCTACAGAATTATACAATCCTACCTCACTGAGCGCATTTTTAACGTAAGAGTTGAAAACTCCTATTCCACTTACAAGGAAATGCAATCAGGTGTACCACAGGGCAGCGTGTTAGGGCCTTTTCTGTATACCATGAATACCTACGATCTTCCGAAAACAAGCTCTACTATTCTAGCACAATATGCAGACGATGTAGCGATACTCTGCAAGGGAGATTGTTATGAAACAGCAGTAAAGGTTCAAGCTCACACGACACTCGTGGAGGAATGGTGCAAGAAGTGGAGAATCAAGCTTAATCCAGATAAGTCTAAAATTATAAAGTTTAGCCTAAAGACCAAAACAGTTAACTTTCCCATCACATTGGATGGAAGGACTGTACCAGTCGAGAGCGCGACAAAGTATTTGGGTCTGATACTGGACACCAAACTGACGTGGAACGCCCATATTACGTCACTTACGACCCGACTTCGTTTTCGTCTCAAACAGCTAAAATGGCTAATTGGGAACCAGGCTCTGTCAATTCACCTAAAACGGCTTATATACCTCCAAGTTATAAGACCTGTATGGACGTACGGATGCGAAATCTGGGGAACGGCATCAAAAAGCCAAATTAAAAAAATTCAGACGTTTCAGAACAGAGCATTGAGGCTAATAACGGATTGCCCCTGGTACGTAAGAGGAACCTCACTGCATCAGGATCTGGAAATACCAGAGGTGGAGGAGGTTATACTGAGGAAGTACACCAAGCTCTGGGAAACGTTCGACAGTCATGAAAATCCAACCATAAGAGAAAATTTGGTTGGTTTGCCTCCACCTCGAAATCAGAGGCGGTTAAAGAGAAAGAGGCACAACGATTTATTAATTATTTGAAAAAAAAAAAAAAAAAAAAAAAAAAAAAAAAAAAAAATAAATAAAATTAAATTACAAAATATAAAAAGAATCTAAAGGACCATCAATGGATGGAAACCTTAGTCAGGTGGCATGTTAATCTGGCTATATGCCAGCTCTAAGACATATTGGCCTAACCATAAAGCCAGAGGGGCAAAAAGGTTTTATCATTTATAAAAAAAAAAAAAAAAAAAAAAATGTTGGTGGGTAGGCAACCCCTTATTCGTCAATGTATAATAATATTACATACACCGCTATAAAAACCTGAAAACGCTAAAAACATTAATTACCATGATAATACGAAAATAAAGAATTTTCTTAAAAATGAGACCAAATTAAACCAGATTAAGATAAAATTTTCACTTATTATACGAACCATACAAATATTGTTCGTATGAAAGTAAAGAATTAAGTGCATGGCTGCGTGCCTGCATCTAATCATCTAATGTGAATTCTGGTTATAATTGTGTTGTGTTTAATGTGTAAAGAAAAAAATAGTGAAATGAAAGTGTTTCGGTAAGTAAGATAAGTAAGTAAAATTGATTAGTTATTTTCAAAAATAAAGTCTACAAAGTCTACTAAAATAGTGTAATCCAACTTCCTTTAAAATCTAATATTAGCAATAAATGATACTAGATCTTTATTGATACGCCTTTATTTTATTTTATAGCATTTTAGAAGTTAATTTAATCTTGCTGTAAATCGAAAACGTGAACCGAAAAATAATTAGCTTAACGTTTTAAGAATTTATATTTTTGGAACTTTTCGATGCTTTTTGAAAGTTTTGAAATTTTTGAATCTGTATATTCTGCAAAAAAATGGTTTGTCGCTCAGATGATTTAAGTAAATTTAACCTCAGAAACGTCAAAATTGAAACTTAAGTCGGTTAAAATCTTTAACCCCGGAAAATACAGTGAACATTTCTGAAATTATGATTATTTTTCAACAAAGCATATCGATTTCAATATAAATATGTGATGACGTTGATATTCGATGGCTGCATACGATTCAAACCTTTATGTAGCTCGTCAACAATTCGTCGAGGAAGTCGACTACAATGAAATAGAAAAAATCGAGGTCTGTTCAGCAATGAAAGTTATCCAATAAATGTACAACTGATTTTCCATTTGTAGGTTGTTGGGAAGGGTTCGTTTGGGGTAGTTTGGAAAGGTTTGTGGCGTGGTAAATATGTCGCCGTTAAAGATATCGAATTAGAAGCAGAACGCAAAGCGTTTGCTGTTGAAGTGCGTCAATTATCACGGGTTATGCACCCGAATATCGTTAAATTATATGGAGCATGTACAAAAGGAGCTCATGTATGTCTTGTCATGGAATATGCTGAAGGAGGTTCATTATACAATGTTCTACACACAAAACCAAAGCCTAGATACAGTGCAGGACATGCCATTTCGTGGGCATTACAATGTGCCAAAGTAATTAAAAAAAAAAAAAACTACCACTAAAATGACATGTATTTAATAATTTCGTTTTAAGGGGGTTGCATATTTACATGCGATGCGACCGAAGCCGTTAGTTCATCGTGATTTGAAACCTCCCAATTTACTGCTAGTACTTGGAGGACAGCATTTAAAAATATGTGATTTCGGGACAGCAGCTGACAAAAGCACGTACATGACTGATAACAAAGGCTCGGCTGCGTGGATGGCACCGGAAGTTTTTGCCACGACGTCATATACCGAGAAATGTGACGTGTTCAGTTGGGGCATTATTTTGTGGGAAGTTTTGTCGCGACGAAAACCTTTCGATCATATCGGAGGCTCTGCGTATCGAATTTTGTGGGCGATTCATAAAGGAACACGGCCACCGTTCTTGCAAAATTGCCCGAAACCACTGGAAAATCTAATGGATGCGTGTTGGAGACAAAATCCTGCCGAACGTCCCAGCATGGAAGAAGTAAGTTGACTTAGGTTGTGGTTACATTGACTTGTCAGTGTAATCAAAACACGCTTTAAACTAGAGTTTGATCTGAAAAAAGCCCATCCTAGCCCCAGAATAAGCACTTCTGTAGGATGGGATCCATCTTCGTACTATGATAGGACTTCCCAATTGTCTTTCCTACATTCTCCATTCTCTTATTAAAATCAGAGGTTCAAGACAATGTGGTTACATTAGGTACAAATTCGTATTGAAATAGTGGTCTTATGAATTTCTGTGAAATCTTATGAATTCGAAAACAAGTGATACAACCAATGTAATCACTTTTATTAATTACAACGAATTTATATGCATCTGAAAGTTCTTATAAACTCTAGTTACATTGGGTACGAGTTCATACGAATTTGCAAAAGCATACAAATCCATTGTAGTTAATAAAAGTGCTAACATTGGTTTTGTCATTTTTTACGAATGTGTACGATTTCATATTATAAAGGATCTAGCCCAATAGCCATAAGAAAAGTGCCCCAGGCGGGTTTTAAAAAATGCTTCCGTGTGCTGATTCCTCTTCATGAAAAACTTATTGTCGCACAAATTTAACCCGCTACCCCCACTTGTATTGGAGTTACGGGGGAAACTACCCCAGACGTTAAAATTTTTTTTCTAGAAAACTATTGAATATTTTTTCAAGAAATTAAAACTGTACGTAGATATTGATAAAACGCATAGTATATATTTTTTTCAGAATTTTTGTAAATCTATAAATGATAAAAAATTTTATTTTTATTTTTTGATGGTAGTTTTTTACATCAACCCTTAAATTGACACCTTTTTTTAAAAATGCTATTAGTGCATTTATTATCCATCTTTCATTTAAAAAAAGTCGCTTTAAGAAATTAGTTGTCGCTCACTATCAAAATGAGGTCATCCATTTTTTATTATTTATAGATTTACAAAAATTCTGAAAAAAATAAATACTATGCGTTTTATCAATATCTACGTACAGTTTTAATTTCATGAAAAAATATTCAATAGTTTTCTAGAAAAAAAATTTTAACGTCTGGGATAGTTTCCCCCGTAACTCCAATACAAGTGGGGGTAGCGGGTTAAATTTGTGCGACAATACGTTTTTCATTAAGAGGAATCAGCACACGGAAGCATTTTTTAAAACCCGCCTGGGGCACTTTTCTTATGGCTATTGGGCTAGATCACTTGTAAGACAAATATTTTAATGCGAGAATTTATTTGAATTTATATCCAATGTAATTACATTCTTTTGAACCACTGATCTTATTAAGGGGATGGTGGATGTATGGAAATAGGATAAATGAAAAGGTTTTGAAGATTTGTAAAATTTCGTATGGTGACTTTGGTTGCATTCGTACAAATTCTCAGAAGTATACAATTGCATTGTAAAACAGCTATTTTAATATGCGGTGGTACCCAAAATCCCGACATCAATCCCGACGTTCATTATCCCGACCACCATAATAATCTCAAAAGCTAAAAATCCCGATATTTGGATATTTCAGTTGTATCGATCTTTTGGGGTAAAAACATTGCGATTGAGTTAGAAAATGATTATTGTTATTAGCATCCATATTATTTAATATTTAAAAGATTAAATTATCAGGAACTTGGACAAAATCTTCAATTCACTACGTTTCGGCCATTTTTTTTACCTTCCTCAGTTGTCTATAAACAAATTAAATTAAATTGTCTATTAACAAACATACAAATTAGTTTAATAGTTTATGTACCTTTGTTTATAGACACCTGATGAAGGTCAAATAAAATGACCGAAACGTAGTAAATTGAAATTATTTTGCGTATATAATTTTGTCCAAGTTCCTGATAACTTAATATTTTAAATGTTAGAAAATTATTTAATTGATAATAAAATGCAAAATCCAATCAATATTTCGAAAGTTTTGGATTGGTTCAAATATAGTAGTTTCAGCAATTTTGTTTTATAAGACAGTCGATCATGATTAGGTAATTATGTCTGTATTAATTTTGTTGTTGTTGTATTTAGCTCAGTGTTTCCCAAAGTATGGTTCGCGTACTCCTAGGGGTACGGAAAAAGCGCCATTATTATTAAATTATAATCACGTTTAGACCGTTTCAAAAAAGCGATTTTTTTTTCTTAATTATATCGAAATTGTTATTGGAAATATAAAAAAAACAAAAAAATTATTTTGTGGTTATACGAAACCCGATGCAAGTAAAACTTTTTTTCCGATTTAAGGCCAGCGCCGTACTTAAGCAAGTGCAACAAGTGCAATCGCACTGGGCCCCCTAATTTTGGAGGGTGTTGAGGGCCCCCAAATATTAATTAAAGTCTTTAGAAAAACTTCTCCAATAGACAAAATAAATACCACGAATTTTTTTTAGTGTCTGCACAGGGCCCTCAAAAGTTAAGTAACTTAGGTAACTGAAAATTTTTGGAAAATTATTCGATTTAGGGTATGACAATAGAATAGAGAGAAAGGGATGTGGCACGAATTCGCTGTCTGACGTGACGCCCACCGTTGCAACTATTTTTGAATTTCCATTATTGATGTTAATACTCGAATGTTATTGTCATTATTGAATTTGTTGATTATTGTTAAATCGATCATTTCCCTGTTGTTATCTATTGTAACATCACTGTCGGTTATTTTTGCACTAGCTGTATCTTTGTATCATTATCAAGTGAACAACAACATTTATATCAAAACACAAATACCAATACAAACATGATTGACAATTAATGACAACTTATAATATACTAAAACGTTGTCATGGAGAGGAAAATAGCTCATGTCATAGTAATAACTCGCGCAACAGCCCTGGTAAAACGACATGGTATATAGCTAAAAATGTGTATACGAGCTCTGCCGAACACTTACCGATTCCCTGCCGAAAATGTAACATACATTTAGCGACATCCTAAAGACAGGGCAAAAAATTTGAGAGGATGTATAAAAAGTTTCACTTTAAAAACTGAAAGTGTGAGCTCTTAATATTGTCGGGATTTTGGGCTTTCAAGATTATGGATGTCGAGATTTTGGAGTAGATCTTTAAGAATGACCAAAATGCTTTTTTTTTTATTAAAATTCGTACAAAACTTGTTTAAATATCATTTGGTAAAAACGGATCACGAACGCTTCAATTGTTTCTTCCACGAACATTGAAATGAAAACTGAATCTATAGCATGTTCGTCTTTTGTAAACATTCGTAACCAATATATCCACAATATTCGTACGAATCGTATCCAATGTAACCTGGACCTTATATCTGTCTATTTATTTATTGGTTTTAATACTTTTCTTTTTTTGATAGGTGGTGGAAATCATGTCTAAACTACTACCATTTTTCCCTGGTGGAGACGAATGTTTGGAATATTTATCTGATGATAGTAAATCTGAGGATGTGGATGTTGGACCATTTTCGGTTGATGATAGTCATGATTCGTCAATGCGATTCAACACGACACAATCAAGTTTTTCACAATCGACAAATGGAATGCTTCCGATTCTGCCACAGCCAGACTTAAACAGTATGAAACCGTTACAAGTTGAAGTTGATCCGGTACGTTAGCTAAATTAATTAAGTATTTTAATCGAATGACAATATTTTTAATTTAATGATTTATATTTTAGAATGCATGGGAATTAGAAGACAACTACTACGACGTCAACATGGAAATTCGGAAAATGGCTGGATTGGATAAAATGTTACCGAAACAAGGTAGGAAATGTTATAATTTATTAAATATTAGAATCAAAGCATTGAAGGTACTATCGCTCTCAGGGGGAGGGTACAATCGCCCACTTTAGGAATCACTGATGGTATTACTTAATTTTGATATCACGAAACTAAGCGATATTGGTTATAACATTGGAGTAAATACTCCAACCTAAGTATTCATAATAATGAAATAACTACTAAGGAATGCTACTGAACGTCAAAAAAATCATTAATGCTTTTAGAAGTTGATACGTTTGTAAGAACCCCACGCTATATTATATAATGTACGATGTATGTACATATATAATATCAGCTTGTAATTGTTTTCTTATTAATATCAAATTTTTGGCAAGAGTCAATCATAAAACTAAAATTATTTTGTTAACTATGCATAGAATATATATTATATCGTATACATATTAAACATACATACATATATGTATTCAGGGCCAAATTTACTACAAGACAAAGGAAGCAAGTGTTTAGGGCGGCGAATTTTCTTGGACAGCAAATTATGTCAAGAGTAATTACCATTGTTCGAAAACTATTGTTATTTTCTTCTAGCAACAGCAGTTTTTTAGAATCATTTTGAATGTCGTTATTAAAATATTTAAAATTAGAGAACAGAGTATTTGGCACCCTTTAGGCTGCATTTTAACATATGCCTATTTTTTAAACTATTATAATTTATAACTTCCTGTTATAGATTAAGAGTGATATGGCAGTGAGCAGACTTTTTACAGTATAAGCTACATAAGTACCAGCGGCGTGCGCTCTATACATGCTGTATATGGGCCGCATGCTCTGGGATTGAGACAATTTAAAAAATTAAATATTTTTTATGATTTATTCATATTTTAATTTACGTAATTTCATGTATTGTAAAATGATTCTAAAAATACCAAACACTAAATATTTTTATCATTTATACATTTTTTAATTTACGAAATTATGAAACGTATCGCTCATAAGATTAGCTTAGAACACCACATCAAATGAACGGCAAAAGCCGAATTAATGCGCAACGACCGTTGTATGCGATTGCTTGGCTAGAATTGATTGCGCATGCGCACTAGTACGGTTTAGTACTATCTCTCTCTGCGTTTCACATAGCCGGTTGACGCTTGTAGATGCGTTTGACGTTTTCTATTTACTAATTGCTACTCATTGTTACTGATACTTTTGGTGACTTATTTTGATTTATTTACCCAGAGGCGATACAAATGTTCTATTCTTTAGGATAAGAACTATTTTCGTGGTTTTTAAATACATTATATGATGCGGCTATTGATGATTTTTGTCAGGCGTTGAATAAGGCTAATTTTTAAAAATAAATAGATATTATAATACCATGTTTACTAATTAAAAAAATAAATTTAAATTTTTTTGTTTATATACCCCCCCCCCTTTCTGACTGCATGCCCTGTTTCAAAAGTTACCGCCCGCCACTGATAGGTACCTATTTGAAAACAATGGGAGCCGCTTACCAAGTTTTTAAAATTTGGATCGTATTGTACTTCTTTGGGTAGTTTTTCAATACTTTTCACACTAGTTATTGTGTTATTTACATTAGTTACTACAAGTGTGTTGTGTACTAGTAGAAACTTGTAAAATTGAAACCAATTTTCATACTCTTGTAAAAAATTGAAATAGGTATATTGAAAAACTATTAAATGTTTTTTTTAAGTATTTAGATATTGATTAGGCAATCGATTTGAAATCGAGTGCCATAGATTTTTTTGATGACAGCAATGTAGTTCAATGTATTGTAGTTTACAATGAATGTGAAAATTAATAATTCACTTCTACTTCATATCCAACGCCCACTCTGGGCATTTCTGCCTTTCGGTGTTGCGACGTTCAGTAGAGGTTTGAGAGTAGTTGGTTTTGAATGTTTTCGTTTACATTCCCTACGTCTGCAAGTGCAGGATAGTTGCCAAGATGCATGCCGTTCATTGGTTCTCCATTGCAGAGAGAGGAGATTGAAGTCGGTAGGATACCAATTCGGTGTAAGTGCTCTTATAAATAGTCGTGCCCCGTGGTAGTTCAGAAAGCTGCGACTAACACTTGGCAGGAGAGAAATCGTGGGATAGGGAATTTCAGTAAAGAAATTCCCATTTTTCTCTTTCTGCTTCATTTTTTTGGGTGTTATGGGAATGCCAGTTGATAGTGCTTCCGATGTGGCTCTGAGCTGATGTTAGAGACATAAGGGTTGGTGGTTGATTTAGAGTGGTGTAAAACTTAGCGAGGATGTCTGCTTTTTCATTTTCCAAGATACCATCATGACTGAGAATCCATTGTAACAGGTGCCAAAATGTTTTAGCAAGACTGTCCAAGGCATAATTCACAATATGCCACATTTTTTATACTTTAGTTATTAGAGCATTAAAAAAAAAGTTTTTCTTATTTTGTCCGAAAATTGATAGTGTCTGTTAAATGAATTCTTAATAATATTAATATAGGTATCCCTTAATCCATTTTTTCATCTTCCATTTAAATAACACAGGAAATCTTTTTTTTTATTTTTGAATTTTCATAACTTTGGAACAGTTTATCGTAATAACAATCTGAAAGAAGAGATTTAAAGGAAATGTCATGCTCTAAAAAAGGCCCTTAGAACAAAGTGCTTCTGATCAATTCATTTCAAAGATATCAGAGTTCAAAAATAATACTAATTAAAAAATGTTAATATTATTCAACTTTGTTTAAGAACTTTTTTTGTAGAGTGTGAAATTCCTTTTAAATCCCTTCTTTCACATTGTTGTTATGATGAACTGTTCCAAAGATATGAAAATTAAAAAAAAATAAAAAATATTTTCCTGTGTTATTGAAATGTAAAAGTTTTGGTTTTAATTTTTTTTTTTTTTTTTTTGGAACACCCTTACCTTAATGTCTGCGAATCAATCACGGTACTGTTTTACGTGTGGAAATTATGATTCCATAATTTTTTTTTCTCTTGTAATGAAATTCCTTTAATACGAAAAATATTTCTCTCTCTTCCGTTTCGTAAAGAGCGTCTATTTTGTATTTGGTGGTTGTTAAAGCTACATCTAATAGCATTTAAATCCATTTCTTAGGATGGTTTATCGTTGATTGTTTATTTATCATAGTTTATAGTTTAAAAGTTAATCATCATTTAAAAACTAGGCTTAGAAAAAGTAAGAATATGAATAGGAATCGAGATTTAGTTAAAAAAAGAGAAGTAAAGCTGATTTTTCCTAATATATTTTTATGTAACAGCTTTTATATAGCTAACAAATTTACTTCAATCATAAAAAAAAAATGTTCTCGATTAATATATGCATCAATGGAAAATTTATCTTTTTTAATAAGCTACTATTCTTTAACAATAAAACAACTTTTTCCTCAAGTAAAATTTAACTTGGTCTTAAATATATTTCCGTCGAGTTTACTTGCTTTAGGCATTTTGAAAAAGCCTGAAAAGTATAGAATCGTGCCAAAAAGCAATTTTTACAAATACGTGTTCTTTGTCTTTCGTTTTTGAAAATATTCAAATAAAACGCATTATAATAAATTTAGAGTCACAACTAACATAAATTATTCGCTTAGACAATTATATAAGTGTCACGAACGTTTTCGCGAGCATCGCCAAAAATTGTTATCATCGAAAATACAGACGCCAATCATAGTGGGATTTTTTTTCTCTTGATTCGGACCTTGACTTGACTCAATTTTTTTTCTCATCGTTTCGATTTTTATGTGAAACTCTCAACTTTTTCGTCCGGCTTAGTTTTTTTTTTTCGCATGCGGCCATCACATGTTCCGTTCAAATTTAATAGCGCCCTAGATCAGAAAATACAAAAATAATTTTCTTCGATGTGTTCGTCGGGAGGAGCTTTTTCAAATGACTCATCACTTGTGTAATGTGTGATGTTTTGGCGTTTATTTGATTTTTTTTTCTCGATTTTCTTTTTGTTCGTGAATCATGGAATTTCTGTCGGTCTTGACTCAAAGTTAAGGCGTCTTGAAACAAAAGGGGAACAAAAGGAATAAACACAGGGTCTTCTGTGTCGTTGCCGTTGGAGCTTCACAACTTGTGGCATATTGTTTTTGCTTTATTTTTGTCTTTCCTGTCGAGTCTCGATGCTTTTTCTCGCATTGTCTCTTAGTCATGAAGACTTAGTTGTGCAGTTTGTAAATTGCTTTAGGTATATTTTATTTGAAATTCTATTTCCAAACGTTGTGACTCACGTTCGTCGTCAAGATGTCCTCATATTCAATACGTTTGGAACAATAACGATCATGAATTAAGGGAAGAGTACGATGCATTTGTGCACAACCTCTTCGTATTATCAAACCATTTTCACGTTCCGTAAGTTGTTTTAATTCTACTTACTTTCATAATTAAATCCTTTATTTTACAACCAAATAATCTTCCTTTTTATTTTATTATTTTCCATACCCAATATAATAAAAAAAAATATTTAAATTTTTTAAATTAATCGGTTAAAATCAAATCATTCAGCCCTTAAAAGATAATCTCGTATCGTAACCCTGATTAGTAGGTGTCTGTTGCAATTACGCTATCTATTGTAAAAAAATGGTACTAGCTCAATAAAGGGAATTTCATTTTATTTTATATTTCGAGGGTGTTAAAGGAAAATTTTAATCACCTTTAACAGCTAAACTAATGGGAAAATTGAAAGAAAATTTCCAAGAACAATTTTGGGGTAGTAAATTTTTTTTCCAAGTTTAGTTAGAAACGTTTTTTCTAACTCTTGTCTTTTTTGGTTATTTTGATAAAAAAGAAAAAACTTACCCTCTCTCCCCTTGGTGAGGGAGAAATAAAAATATTTTCATCTAAAATTAAAAGTGCCTCTAAAAGTTTGCTTAAAATTTAGTCTCTCATCCAATATAAATATTTTGTTCATTAAACTAGTCTACAACAATATTTTTATTTATTTATTAATTTGAGTAAAATTAAGGGTTGGAATTATAATTTTTTTTCTATGAAGTCGACTAGTTGTTAAGTAGTGGTAATGTCAGATGTTTATAATCTAAAAACCTTCCCTTTCTTTTTTAATACCTACTACAGTCGCGGGACCGTGTGAGCATTATTTCGCCATGAACATATTATGATCATATATTTTTATATTTCTTCAAATCCTAGTTATTTTTTATTGATAGATTTAGTTAGAGGGGTAAAGGATCGGGATTTTTTTTACAATAAATGCATAAAGAATATCAGTTCGCGACGTTTCGCTATATATTACGGCTTCATCAGGCTCTCTGATCTACCCTCAGCATTTGTGTCTGATTGTAGCATGTGCACGCCGTGCATATAAAAATTCCATAAAATTTTTTCCATTTTAAAAAACAAGTTTGACACATGATTGATAAATTGTGAAAATTGTTGTGATCCTTTACCCCTCTAATTACATCTATCAATATGATCATATAGTTTGTATCAATTGTATCTTCACTTCACATAATTGCTATTTAGCTATGTAGTTATTTAATGTTTAAGCTTCACTACGATAATATTTGATATTATGAGAAATATTTTAAGGGTTGTTTTACTAAATGTATGGTTGTTGGTTTACCTTAAAAGATTAATTTGATAAGTTAACTATATATTTCTTTCTTAATACTTATTATATCTATCTTAAATATCCCTTAGTATTTAGGCGTTAGTTAGGGGACATCCATTAATGATGTGAGGCCTTTTTAGCGATTTTTTACCTCCATCCCTTAAAAAAAGCTAATTCCGATTAAAACTTCAGTCCTTGAATCATAGTCGATACAATATCAAACCTCTACATTAGTTAAATGAGGATCCACATGTATACATATTACATAGTTTATGAAATGAGTATACCTTGCATTCTTTATAAATCCATGCATTTATACAGGAAATTTTCTTCACAAGACTATAAAAATTTACATCCAACTAAAATAAATTACTGTAGTCGCATTTGATTTTAACAAGTTTCCCGTTAAATTAGCAATACCTAAAATTATATTATTATTTCCAATATATTTCTTGCAACTTGAACGGTTTTATGCACGTGTCGAATGATTTACACGTTCTGGAGTAATTTACGGGGAAATATCTATCATTAGTTTTTAATTAAATTGAATTTAGAAAGACCATTTTTTATTGCGCTGTTGCCATATGAAAATATTGGAATGGTTTTTAAATGAATCATCTCGTTTGATGAATCTCACGTTTTGTATTTTTATAGAAAAGAAAAGAAAAGAAAAGGGAAAGATAACAATAGAATTGGATCTTATTCAAATTAAAGCTACGTTATGAGTTTTTTTTAATAACATACCTAGTTATTTAGGTACTTATATGATTTTTGTAGGTGCTTTAACACTACATTTTTTTCAATTTAATTACCCTCGTAAAATTTATAAATTCAAAAATTGTAATATTTTAGCTTTTGGAACAGGGGAAAATTATAACACAAGAAAGCAAAGCTTAACGCTATTTGTGATATCTGACGCATGCATTTCCAATATTTGCTACATTTCTGTTTTTGATTATAAGTATATTTTATTTATGCTGTATCCATTGGCCTATTAGCTGTTAATTTAGACCATTCAGACGCAGTAGATAATTGATATAAGTATTGGAAAAATGTTTATATCTTCCAAAAAAATTTTATGAAAAATAGTTAACACGAAACTGAAGGATCCGATACTGAAAAACAATACTAAGGATTAGCCATGATTAAATGTATTTTCTGTCGAATTTTACATCAGACCGATTTTGCCACGGTGCTGTTCTATACCAGTGTTTCTTAAACTTTTTGAAGTCTATATCTCACGGCCTCCCCTTTTTTTTTAAATTTTGTATTGGGAACTTACCACTTCAACAGCTTCACTAAGCATAGCTTAATTAATTTAATTGATTAATAGAAACCTTCAGAACAACATCTAAAGAGAAATCCTTTCTTTTATTTCAACACTAGCTGATACCCGCGACGTCGTCTGCGTAGGTTATTATGTTAAGAACATATTTAATTTATAGAGGAAAAACATTTAAAAAATTGAAAACAAAAATATATTAAAAATAACCGGAAAGAACTTAGCGTAGAACGTTTTTAACTATATGCCAAAAAATTGCCCCTTCAGATCCGTAATTGCTCCAGGTGTAGAGTTAATTAGTAATTCAATTTTTAAACTGTTCATGTTTATAAGATCCAACGGCAGTTGATGACGTCATAGTCAACAATACATGTAAAAATTGTTTAAAAATAATTAATTATTAAAAATATTGCATAAATTTGATCAATTATTTACGTAATAAAAAGAGCAGATAGAGAGCTGAAAAAAAAACAAAAATTTAAAAAAAAATTATTTTGGGTTATATAGCGATTTTAATTCTTAAGATTGAAAATTTTTTGAAAATTTAATTATTAATTAACTATTAACTATACTTCTTGGGCAATTGCGGATCCGGAAAAAGAGCATTTAAGGAGCAATTTTAAAAAAATTAAACTCGCTAACTTAACTTTTTCTGGTTAAAAAATATATGCAATAATAAAAGGGAGTGTCGAAATGTAATTTGATTATTGTAACGGTTGTAACTTAAAAATTAATTTTGAATCAGTACTAACAGTACAAAATATAAAACAGTTAAAATATAAAAAAAATGCTAAAGGAGCATTTAAAAAAGGCTATAAAAATATTTTAAAAACTGCTAAACAAATAGAATTCAAAAAATCTTTATTAATCTAATATCTCGCTGAGCTGCATTAAGTCTACGTTCAAAAATGTAATAATCATAAGGCAGTGGAAAGAGAAACATATTTTCTCCAGACCATGCGCATTAGATCGTTTGCCTCACTCTATCAAAGCGACGAAAAATCCACCGCTTAACGCGTTTTGCTTGTAAAAATCGCAATTTTTAAAACTTTAATTACTTTGTTTTTAATGAAGATATCGTGATAATTCTTTTTTTAGATAAGGACCAAGTATATAAGAAGTAAAACAAACAAAAAATTGTTTGAAATCTATCCAGTAGTTTTTGAGTTAAAAGCGAACACAGGAAAACAGCTATCATTTTATTTATATAGATAAAAGGATAACAGTTATTCCTATGAAATCGTATATTTTCCAGAGTAAGAAATATCTTAGTTTAAGTTAGTTTTAATACTTAATACATCAAACCGAAGCTCATTAAATTATACTACAATCTGCTATATTTTGCTTTTTTATAATTGAAATTGAGATGTTACGTTAAAAATATTGTAAACTTGTTATCGTTTTTGCCAAAAGTCATAAACTATCAACTATACCAATTATAACTGTAAATACAATAAACATAAAATCTTAATACCTATTTTATATAACATAAATAATAATAAAAGTGATATGCATTGACGTCAAATCACAAATTACAAACACAAAATCAAAGACATCTGTTTCTGAAATTTGAAGATTGAAAATAACTCAGAATTGAAAATATAATAAAAGAACTCCTAGAAAATTTTTTTGAAATTATGTACTTGAAACAAAACTAATTTGTTATTATGAGGTTTTAATAGTTTAAAAAAGCAAATTATTTTAAATATGATTTTCAATAATTTCAGCAAACTTTTAGCCATATAAAAGAAAATAATTTTAACAATATTCTCTGAAATTTTCTACGGAAAATTGATATTTTTTAACAGAAATTATCTTGGTGGTGGTTAAATTTACTCATGATAGCCTTATCAGAAATTTAGCCTACTTGCCGCCTCTCAAATCTATCTTTCTAGGCTTCAACTTTCTCAGTCTGCTTGTAATTAATTGAAGATTCCAGTGAATTATTTTTTTTTGGATTTGATCAGAGAATTTGACTTTCTATAATACTGGACATAATGAAAAAAATAAATAAAATTATTAACGCTAAAAATTGAGTTTTAAAAAAATAGCTATTGAATTTTTAAGTAGGAATTAAAAGCATCTTATAAAAGGAATTTCCAACGATTCTAGCTGTTCTTAAGTCTTATTTTGCCTTAAATTTTTGAGAAAATATTCGTGATATTGAAATATACTTGACTCAAAGGCTCAAAATCAAATCAAACTCAAGTCAAAAGTTAACATTTAAAATATATCAGATTGCGTTAAGCATTGAATTTGAAACTATTTTGTTTTAAAGTTAAAATATATAGTTTAATTCAATGTCCAGAGAGTTGACTTGATGAATTCCTAATTATGACGGAGGGGGCCACTGAGTATACAGTCAGAGTGTTAGATGGTAGAGGATTTAAAATATTTAAAAAAATATTTAAAGTATATAAAACGCGTTACGTGGTTTATAGATAATCTATATCTTGTAATATTAGTTGTAAAAAAATAGATTTCCTGTAATTTATAAATTCATGTCACTATCATAAAGAAAATTTGAAAAGACTTATACATGAGTCTATTGGGAAAAAATCAATGGTAAACTCATAAACATTAAATCGAATATCTTAAATTAATTATTAAAAACTTTTATTGAAAATAGAAGTAATTAATTAAAAAATAATAATTTATATTATTAGTTTTGTTTGATTTCGAGTCTTAATATCTTAAAATAAATCAAAATAAATAGCCAAGAGGACTAACAGGAGGGCGGAAAAGTAAATCTTTTGCACTTCGAAATGTCTTGTTCGAGTGAAAATGTTAATTGATATTTAATTGGTGATGATAGAAGGATCGTAAGCGTACACGTGTACATCGTGTGCACATATAGATAATAGTATTTCGTACGTGTGTGTGTGTGTGTGTGTATAGAGGGGACACAACACATGGTATATTATTGCGGGCTCAAAGTGAAAATTTTCTTTATTTATTTATAGTTGCGTATAATGTATTTGTGCAGTGCATTGGCTTTTCATTCCGCATGAGTCATTCGATGTTGAGCCATGCTGGCTAATCCTGATATGCCCTGTCTCATCACACCCAGAATTCCCGGAATCGTACACGAACGAAGCTATTTAAATTTCGATAGATTTTTTTTTTTGTTCGAATCGAAACGGGAAACGTCGCATTTGTCGTAACCTAAATCTCTATGCATATACCTAATAGTGGTTGAAATAAAAACATAATAATCAAATATTTTATATCTAAAAGAACTTTTCTAAGGATTTTTTGAAATTTCACTCCGAAGTGGTTCAAAAATAGGGTTGAAATTTTTGTATTTTTTGATAGCTACTTCTAAATTATCAACTTTCTCAAACTCGACTTTCACAATTATGAATCTATATGCAAAATGTAAAGAACCTTTTTATTTGGTTTTACTGCCTATAGTAAGTATAGGTATAGGAAGTATGGTAATTGGGTCGAATTTTTGATTTCGAGTTTTCACCGGAAATACTCGTACATAGACGTTTTCAGGTCCCCTAGGTCCATAAAGGAGGATTTTTGAAAAATGTTTGTGTGTGTGATAGCGATATCGTATCGAAAGCTTTATCCGGAATTCATCTATAACTTGGAATTCTGCCTTCATATCAATCTAATTTTTAGTTGAAATCAGTTGACAGGAACTCCAATTTTATTCTATGGGTTATTAGTTTTTTGATTGCTCAAATGATTTTCTTTAAACTTGCTATGGCCATTAAACTAATCAAAGCTTACAAGATTTATTTAAAAAAAATTTCTGTAAAAATTCAAATGAGAGGAGCTTTGAGGAAAAGGGTAGGAGTTCGTATGTACGTGAAGGCTGTAAACATATAGTTCTGTATATATATATAGATATTTATATATTAAGTTTTAACTATTAGCGAGTTTCATGTCAAAGAAAGTTATGTGACGCGTCGCAGCAGATATTTTTTGTGGTAAAATTTTCAGAAATTGTCCTGCTGCTGGCAGGAAAATGACTGTAATTTCTCTCTTCATAAATAGAGACTTATTTACATAAGGTTGAACTGTGGTTACTTAATTTGTTAAATTTTACGTGAACGTAATCATGGGTGACCACTAGTACATAGATATTTAAGTGGTATGAACATGACGGTAATTGAATTCGATAATTATTCGAATGCAGCTGTTGACAAATTTGCATGTGCGATAAAATGTAATCTAAGCGACATGAATTTTTTCTGCTCGTTTTGTTTTAATTGTAGCACGGTCTGTCACCGGCATCGCCGCCGGCCTCCGTCACTATCATCACAGAATATAGATAGATAACAGAAGGTTCACTCAGTGTTGGCATATTTGATTTCGATGATTTTTTGCTAGTTAGGCGCATTTGCGGCGTACAAATCTATATATTAATACGTGAAGCAAAAATTTTAAACCCCTTTTACCGAATATTATACGAACGGAGGAGTATGAAATTTGGCACAATTGAAGTTTATATGGGGAAGTTGCGTTATGAGACAATATTTTTTTATAATAATGCTTCAAAATACCTTAAATTAATGAAAAAAGACGTCACACACACTACCACGCGTTTGACACACACAGACACACAGTCACACAAATATGTAGATTTTTAAACCTCAGTTGTTCAGTTTGACCACAGACTTCAACCATATTCCAAATGTCATTATTTAAACAAAATATTGTGAGAGGAATTTAAATTTTGAAATTGTAATTATTGAAATTGAAGGAAACAAATTTAACCGATTATTTGATTATTGAGTAATATTATTAAAAATATATTTAAAAGATACATATAACTTCAGATTCACAACGTTTCAACCATTTTATTTGGTCTTCATCAGGTGTTTCTTGATTATTATATAACGTATAAATAATTCATACTATATTCTTTTGGCAAAATCATTCAAATAAATTACACAAAAAATTAATTTAGGTAGGTAGGTACTATTTGAAAAAAAAAAGCTTAGCTTAATTCAAAGTTTTAAACAGGACTTATGCAGCCTATTTCTATTTTTTTATCTTTGGCTTTTAAATGAAAAAATCTAAACATAAAGGTACTTTTGTTTTACTTTTGAACGTAGGAAACTCACTTGAAATTACTTCTGATGTTTCATAGTCATATTTTTTTTGTTTGTCTAAAAAATATTTCAGAATACTGTAATTTGAATTGACATACAACATTATAAAAAGAAAAATATCTGCTGCGTGGCGTCACAGTACTTTCTTTTACTTTCATTTATGAAACTCGCTGTTGGTTAAAAGAAATATATAAGCACCTTATAACTATACATAGCAGAACTATACAAGTATACAACATAATATACACTGCCGGCCAAAAGTTTGAGACCATATAGATTTAAGCCAAAAAAAGGAAATATTTTTAAAAATTCAAAGACAAATACAGTAAAAATGTTTATTAATATTATAGTTATAACCTTTAAACATACTTAGTATAGAAAATAAACATAAAAAATTATTCTATAAAAAAAAATGAACTAATTACTCAAACTGTTTTTTCATCAAAAAATCCTCCCTTGCACTTTATTACTTTTTCTACTAGCCTCGGCATTCTACTTATTAATTTATTTATGGTTTCTTGAGAAATTTTGTTCCAGCTTTCTTGTAGTAGTCTCCACAAGTCTGCAAGTGAAGAGGGACACTCCTCTCGGACATTCCTATCAAGCTCGTCCCACAAAAGCTCGATTGGATTGAGATCCGGACTTTGCGGTGGCCATTTCATGATTTTTAAAACTCCTTCTTCTTCTTTTTGTAATAAATAATTTTTAAATAGCTTGGAAGTATGCTTTGGATCGTTATCTTGCTGGAAAATGAACCCATTGCCAATTAAACTTAAGCCTGATGGTACGGCATTTTTTTCGAGAATTGTTTTATATTCCTCTTTCTTCAAAATTCCATCAATTTTAACCAAATTTCCAATTCCATGGCCTGAGAAACAACCCCAGACCATTATTGAACCACCACCGTGCTTAACAGTTGGCACTACACAATCTGGTAACATCTTTTCTTCGGTGCTACGCCGAATGTAAATTCGTCGATTTGAGCCAAATACTTGGAATTTTGACTCATCAGTCCAAAGAACTTTTTTAAAATCATCTTCTGTCCAATCTCGATGGAGTAGGGCCCACTGCATCCTTTTTTTCTTATTTTGCGGCCTTAGTAAAGGTTTCCGAACGGCAACACGACCAAACAGTTTAGCGTTCCTCAACCGTCTTTTCACTGTGGTAAGCGAAACTGGTTTATTTAAAGATTTGTTCACTTCAGCACGAATTTTTGGTGCTGTTAAGCGTCTATTCCTTTTTCTGGTAATAACGATAAACTGATCCTCACTAGAAGTAGTAGCTCTCGGTCTTCCTGAACGTGGAAAATCTTGAAAACTACCCGTTTCCTTAAACCGAATAATTGTGCGATGAATAGAAGTCTTCGAAAGTTTAAGTTGAGACGCAATTTCACTTTCGGATTTGCCTTCATTATGTAAAGTAACAATGGCAGATCGAGTTTCGATATTTATTTCTCGTACTTTTCCCATTTTTAAAACGTTTTAACTATAGAAACCCCAAGTTAAGACTAAATTAAATTATTCGTACAAAATGGTACGTAACTTAAAAAAAAATTTAAAATAACCTGTTTTAGAAAGTCTAAATAATAACAAAGAATAGCCAGTGCAAAATTAAAGAAGAATAGAATTAAATAACAATTAATACGGAGCTACTTTAAATATAATGATGACCCTTCCACTGGCCAGACACCCTGCGGTCTTGGATGTTTTTAAACAGAACCCATTAATTCTATTTGTACCTGAGAAACATACCTACAAAAGTCTCTTTAGATGTTCATCAGTAATTTAAAAATATGTATGGACAACAATTTTTATTTTATTACCGAAACTTTGAATACAATAAGTGATAGCATAAATATATTACAACTGGTCTCAAACTTTTGGCCGGCAGTGTATGTATTTATGAATTCCCAACCTTCACCCCAGAACCGTCATTAATCGAATTTTCCCAAGAAAAAGTTTCAAACAAAAGTTTTAGCCATTAATAAGTCTAAGAACTATCATAAGCTTAAAGAAAATCTTTGCAACCGTTTTCAAAAAAATTTGAAAAAGCTCAAAAACTCCGAGAATAAAGTGGAGCTTTCGGTTAACCGATTTCAACCAAAAGCTCCGCGGCAAAACAAGATATAATATGAAGGAAAATTTCCAAGTTTGGTGAAATTCGGAAAGCGTTCGATACGATATGGCTGTCACACACAGACATGTTTCTAAAAACTACTTTTTTGGACTCAAGGGACCTCAAAACATGTATGATATGAACGAATTGATATTTAGTTTTGAAATTTTTAGAGAATATTCTGAAATAATTTTGTAAAAGATTTATGGAAGAAAAAAAATAAATATTTTGAAACCTCTACACCTATTTCCTTCCTCCATTATATTATCCTTCCATTATATGATGCACTTTCTTTAAATGAACCTTGAAGAAAAAATTAGTCAAGAAATTATTTTCCAAACATTCACAAATGCAATTCATTATCTGCTGTAGTTAGCTTAGTAACTAAAGTTTTTGAAGCAGTTACAAGTGAAGTGTACCCTTAGGTATGTAAAAACTATAACGAATTATCGTCGAATTTCGACCACTGGGCGACCTCTAGTATATACAAATATTCGATTAACGATTCCTAGCGAAAAGTAAAATAAATATTGTCAGAAATCTTATGAAGAACTATATTTTGCGTTATACTTCTGATATGACACACAACTATATCAACGGCCTCCAAATAAGGGGCCATCCATAAATAACGTCACACGTTAAGGGGGAGGGGGGGGGGGGGTCGACAAAGTGTGACATTGTGTGACAAGGAGGTGGGAGGGGTCCTAAATTTCGTGACGTCACATTTCAAAATCTATTTTAATCTAACAATAAGTGTTAAGTAAAACACGAACTTTGAACTATTAACAAAAAACTTAAAAACATTTGCAATACTATCTGTAGAAACATAAGGTTCAAATTGTTTTGTCGGCCACTCGAACTACTCTAAGAAAATGTTTCTTCTGAGAACTAAATTTCATTTACGCCAACAAAATGATTTAAAAGCCCATTGCCAATCAAAAATGTAAAATTTTGATTTAATTATCCGAAGAGAATTTTTTTCTCGGTGTAGTATTACGCGCCGATACTATTCAATAATTATTTGTAGATGTAAAATTTTAAAATATGTGACGTCACACTTCGGAGGGGTGAGTCTCACAAGTGTGACCAACTGTGACAAGAACGGGGGAGGGGGTCAAAAATCATGAAATTCGTGGGACGTAATTTATGGATGGCCCCTAATCATTATTTCAATGTCCCTTAGTATAATCACGTCAAATCCATTTCGACGTTTTTCGAGATATCGCGATTTTAAATTCTACAGATACATTTGTGTCACAATTTTGTGATTTCTGACAAATAAACCTGAATTAGGAACTCTCCTTGTACGGTTGACGGAAGGTTGAATAAAGATTCAAAATCCACCATAATCTCATTTTCGAAAAAACTGGATTTAAGTGATTTAATTAAAGCGCCACTGATTGATTCTTTGTAATCTCTAACTGTTATTCAACTTGCAACCTTCTAGAATCCCGCTTTTAAGATCAGTAACCCTAATTACATTTCACTATCGTTAGCATCCTTAAAAACTTAAAAAACAATCAACAACAAGCATTCCTTTTGCATGAAGTTACAGATTCCAACCTTTTATTTTAAAAGTTTTACTAAAAAATCTTGACCCCTTCATAATCATTTCATAACAGGATTTGTCTCAAAACTGTAATAAGTTCCACGTTTAGGGTTTTTTAGTCTTTTAAAACCAAAGAATGAAGAATTTAATTAAAACCACATTGTATCGTATTATATAAATACAAATATCACTATTTTATAATCACAAAAACAATCACTAATCACTTAAATCCGAATTTACGAATTCACAAATCTCTTAGAATCACATTTAATTCAACAAAATCCTTGTTGTCTCTTTATATATTAGAGCGGAATGTTCTAGAAGTTTCTCAAGATTTCTCTCTGTTGATAACAAAACTTGTTGGGTGTTCAATTTAAATCGATTGTTGACCCTTCCAGAACGTTCAATCGTTTTTCAATTAGTGATTGTTGAGCTTTTCATATTTTTTTAATTTGGGGTTCATTATTTTCATCCTTGTCGGTCATAATATAAATAAAAACTATAATAAATCTCAATTAAAAGTAGACTCTTCATACAGCCCCCGTACAGGTTTACAATTTTCATCAATTTTTTTTAAAACACATATGGAATTTACATAACTCATTGAAATCATAAGATTGTTTAAGACATATTTGAAAAAATAGTTTGAAATTTTCAAAAATTCTTCTTGAAAAGTCACGGAAGCATCAGCGTCCATTGTAGCTCTATTCTCAAAAAAATTAAAAATTAGCACTTTTATAATATACTAGTAAAAGCCCGGCAGTCAACAGAATTGACTGCTGTTCTAGATATAGGTATATGGACTATTTGAATTCCGTGGCAACTTCACTCCATTGGCTGGCACTGTTACGCAAAAAACCAATAAGCTATCATTGACAAACTGACACACACTTAAGCTGCATATATATTAGAGATAATAGAAAACCTGATTTTTGACATTTTTTCGTAACTTTTTTTCTTATATTTTTATAAAAAACGATGTAACAACATTTTAAAATGATTAATTGAAAACTTGGGAAAATTTTTTAAATAGTTTTACGATTTATAAAAAATTGAATTTTTAAAGCCTCTACATTTTTCTCCTCGTTAGGCAATATCCACCGAATGCTATACCAATAATATAATTATTTAATCATATATCAATATCAATAATGACCACCAAAAACCCCGAGTGAAACTTCTGTCTTCAATCTATATTCTGTGCTATAATCACCACCGCCGCCGTCGATTGCCACTGAAATTGAAAAGACGGGAGAATGATGGGATCAAGCGGGATCTCGTCATGATTTCCCGATGATTGTGCTGATGATGAAGGTTGTTGTTGCCGATCGGGGCACAGCTGTGCTTCAGTTTTCCCAAGATCCCCGATATAGCATGCAGTATGAATCACTGTTCCACTTATAGATATTATAGTTTGTTTAGATGGCTGTGCCGTTTCTGTGTCTTACCGCCATTAATTCCGCCCCGCGTCCTCCCCATTCCCAATCGTTCCCGCTTTTGACGTACCGATCTATGTCCCTCATATCCCGGGGAGTCGACGGGTATTTTTCTCACAACTAATAGAAACTAACAGCAAAGTTCATCCAACTGTTTGATTGAAAACCAAAAATATTGCATAAATCAAACTAAAAATTCCAAGACGTAAAATCACCACTGAAATCTTTTATTAATTTCCTTTACAGTAAGAATCAAAGATGAACGTTCAAATTTTTATACTTATAATTTCTCTTAATATATTTTTGTGTAATTGCCATGAGTTCATGGAAATGTAAAAAAAAAACTTTTATGGTTTTCTGCTGTGATTTTTAAACAGTTATTCTTTTGTGCACGTTATTAATTTCTGGGAAATGTACCGCTTTTAAAATAGATTTAATTTCTGTTATTACGAACGTGTTACAACTTAGCTAATTTACCGTAAAAAAACAAAGTGATTCGACTAAATATTGTAGAAATTTTCCAAGAATACCTCAATAAAATCAAATACGCACGAAGTTAGTTTAAAGGCATTAACATACGATGTAGTTTGGATGAAATGGCAAAGTTTGGTTTGTTTGAAGTAATAAAATAGCCATAAATAAGTTATTATTAATTTTATTATACTTATTACCCTATAAGAAGTTGTACTTAATACGTAAATTTTTAATCAGTGGCGGCTTGTGGCAAAAACTTTTTGGACGGTAAATTTTTTGTACTAAAATTGTTTCGTCATATCAGGACTGCATTTTATAAATTGTTTGAAAATGATACTGATTTATTTTTCTGTTTGAGAAGGTATTGCTTGCGTTGTTTCCATCGACATAAATATAAAATCGGCATCAATATAAACTAATTACTTAAAAGTAACGTTTTTAAAAATTTTCTCATTGACAGTAAAATACATAGATACAAAATAATCACAGCAATGGTTTATAGAAATACAATTTTCAAAATCGTATCTTATTATAACCGCGATCCCTGGAATTATTTTATAAATTTCTTCGGGTCTCAACTAATTACTTGAGAAATAAATCCTAAACTATCTTACAGAGATCCCATTAGTCAGTGGGTAAAATAAACAAAAACTAGAAACATACTTTGTCAAAATTACAGAACCTTATCTTTATTTATACGATACTAGTACATGAAAAATGAATCTTTGTTTATATGAAGTAAGTAAACTTTGATACAAATGAACAGGTTGCAAAAATTTTTTCACCAAATAAAAGCTCCACGCTTAGTAACATAGGCTTTACTTTAACTTGAAAAACTGCATATCCCTTTAGAATTAGGACATTTTTAAAATTGTTTTTAATTAATAGAATTGGTTATTAATATATCTTAGATTGTGGAATAATACGTACAATTTTTCTCAAGCTTTTTGGTTGTGACTTTGTTTTGCACTTAAAAACTTCAGAGAACTCCTCGATGAGTTAATTAATTTAAATCGTTGTAAGGGGGTCACCCCATGTGACAGCTTGCTTTTTAGGGATTTTTTTCCTACGACCAGTAAATAGATAGAGCTTTAAGTTTATTATCATTTATTAACATATATTTCGACAATATAAATATAAATTTTAAGCTATAAATATTGTGTAGAACATGAATTACAGCGTTCTGAACACCCCCGCCTCGAAAAAATGGGCTCGCACTTCCTCCACGATTCCGGCTGATTGGCTTATCCGAAACAAAACAAAAAAAACAACGGTGTTTTAATCTGTAAGCGTAAATGCACGGAATGAACTATTATCAAATGAATATACAAAAAATTGATCTTTTGGTAGACATTTGAAATAAAAGTTGCAAAATTTGTGTTTTTTTTTTGTTTTTTGCTAAAAATGAAATTTTGAAAATTTTTGATTGAAAATAGTTCGTTTCATGCGTTTACATGTGTTGAGTGTACCCTATAAATTTCAAGTCATTCGGTCAAGCCGTTTTTGAGATACGATGGAGGAAAGTTTGAAAAACACGGTTTTGAGAAAAATGCGTTTAAAGTTTCAATTGCCAATTCAGCGCTCAGAACAGCTCTTTCTTCTACCTGCTGTATCTTTAAAACGACTTCGAATTTTTAAAAATCACTTTACTACATTAAAGACATGTTAAGAAAGCAATTTATGAAAAAAATCGATTTTTTGAGCCCATCACATGGGATGACCCTCTTAAATTTAAATGGTTTGTTTTTCATAACCTCCACATTGAGACTTAGATATTGGAATTTTAAAGAGTTTTTACCTCAACCGAAGCAGGGATAGTTAGCTGGCTTAGAAATAAATCATTGATTTTTTCTACTGTAAGTTTCAATTCTATATAGATATTCTACATTTCATTTTCATATTAGTTTTAGAATAATTTGATTGGATAATGCCTTGAGAAAAGTTTTTATTTCTTGATTTTCGAGAATTGATCAACTATAGGTACCAGAGATAGTTCTAGCTTGGATAAAGCGTAGTTTGCCGTTGCTTTTACGCTTCTTTATTATATATTATTATTCTTTATATTATTCTTTATTTGTTAACCATTATTGGTGTCCAACGGTCAGGCAATTACCAAGGAAAATTAGAGATTTTGATTTAAAAATATATACAAGACGTCACAGCACTTTTATTTGCGTGAAATTCGCTGTTGGGTAAAAGAATAGAAATTAACCCCACGATTGTTTAAAAAATATATAAATAGAATAATATATAAATTTCTATGTAAACAGAATTATTGTATATGTATACAGACTCTATATGTAGGTATATACGAACTCCCACCCTTAACCCCAAAAACCTCCTTATTTAAATTTTTTCCATAAAAAAGTTTCAAATAAAGGTTTTAGGAATTAATGCGTAAGCAATATAGAAAGAACTATAGCAAGTTTAAAGAAAATCGTTGAAGCCGTTTTCGCAAGAAATAGAAAAAGCTTAAAGATTCGTAGAATAACGTGGAGCTTTCGGTTAATCGATTTCAACCAAAAGCTTCGTGGTACAACTAAATGTAATATAAAGGCAAAATTCTAAAGGCTCTAGCCCAATAGCCATAAGAAAAGTGCCCCAAGCGGTTTTTTAAAAATGCTTCCGTGTGCTGATTCCTCTTCATGAAAAACTTATTGTCGCTCAAGTTTAACCCGCTACCCCCACTTGTATTGGAGTTACGGGGAAAACTACCCCAGACATTAATTTTTTTTTCTAGAAAACTATTGAAGATTTTTTCATGAAATTAAAACTGTACGTTGATATGGATAAAACGCATAAAATATATTTTTTTCAGAATTTTTGTAAATCTATAAATGATGAAAAATATTATTTTTATTTTTTGAGGGTGGTTTTTTACATCAACCCTTTAAGTGACACCTTTTTTAAAAATGCGATTAGGGCATTTATTATCCATCTTTTGTTTAAAAATAGTCGTTTTAAGAAATTAGTTGTCGCTCACCATCAAAATGAGGTCATCTAGGGACAGGTTTGTAATAGACAGCGCATTTCGTAAATGCATTTATTGCTTTATGACTTGTATATACATATATGCCATAATATGGTTTTCGTCAAGAAAAAAGGTCCTGAGAGCGAAATTAATTTTTGAAATTTTTTATAGGCCTATTAACAATATAGTGCAGGGATCTTTTATCCATTCTTTTACTAATAATAAATTCAAAGAAAGTTTGATAAATAATACCTACTCGTAATTATTTTCTATCTCAGATTACCTACATACATACTCAAATATTGTTAGTATTATTATTTGAATCAAGTAATATTTTATTTGTTATAACTAAAAATAATTACAATCATAATTTATTGGAAATAATAATTTAGAATTTGAATTTAACCTTTGCTTAGTCGCTATAAGATTCTGCTTCTGTATACGTAATTGTCGATATATTTTTGGAATTCGATTGAAGTTTATTCATTATTTCTGCTGGCTTACGTTTTTTTACGTTTTGATTTATAAAGACCATGTAATAAATAGTATATAACCGCTGCAGCACAGGTACGAAACAGCCGCCAATAATATAATGTCTGGGGTAGTTTCCCCCGTAACTCCAATACAAGTGGGGGTAGCAGGTTAAACTTGTGCGACAATAAGTTTTTCATGAAGAGGAATCAGCACACGGAAGCATTTTTCAAAAACCGTTTGGGGCACTTTTCTTATGGTTATTGGGCTAGAGCCTTTGGTGAAGTTTGGATAAATCTTTCGATACGATATCGCTGTCACAAACACACACACACAGGCATGCTTCTAAAAAAACACTTTTTTTTGGACTTAAGAGACCTCAAAACGTGTATTTCCGCTGAAAACTTAAAATCGAAAATTCAACCCGGGTTACGGTACTTTCTTTACTTATAGTAGTAAAAGTAAGTACAATAAAAAGATTGCAGTTAGGAAAAGTTGATAAAAGCATTATTATGAGAAATAAAAAGTTTTCATTATAATAAGTAGATAATATCGTTTTAAATTGACTTTTTCGGTTTATTTAAAAACGGTTAAGGGGAGTATTAGTCGTGCAATATCTTCAATGAAAAAGCTTTCGAAACTTGTTCAAAAAAGTCAGGGAAAATGCGAGAGTTTGACTTTTTTGGAATACTGAATATCATGCCAATAAACGGCGCATTCGTTTTTAAAGGTATTCACTACTTGACTTGCTTGTTAAGCTTTTTGATTTGAGGTTTTAGCAATGCTTTTAGGTAATGGATTTAAATAAAGTTTGCTTATAAATTTCACTGAATTTCCAAGCCATTGCATTTCCAATTTTAAATATTAAGCTCAATTCATCGCACAAAATGTCCAAATACTTGACTTGATGGACCTTTAGAGTTAAACCTTTCATTATATTAATCAAAAAACAAGAAGATGTCTTGTTCCATAATTATTTATTCGCCCTTTTCTCAAATCATATCATATATGCCACGATTCCATTTTTCGAAGCATTAAAATAATTTTATTAAAGGTTATATAATAAATTATTGGTTTATAAATATAATAATTTGCGAGAATTATTAGCTAATGGTTGAAATTATATTTATGATTTTATTATATTATATTCAGTATAAATTAGAAAAGCACTTTATGTTTCAGCACGTGGAAATTTTGACTTCCTAGTTTTCTTTCTTTGTGTATCTGCTCTAGTTAATAATCTCCTAAAAATACAAGCTAGATATAAAATATTATAAGGATCAATCTGATTAAAAAAATTTAGCGCCAATCTTTAAATTTATACTAAAAGTGTGCCTAGACTTGTCCTACTTTCAAAAAAAAAAAATAAAGGAAGATAGTGTATTTATTTTACATAATATTAAAGGAACAGAGCAAATTTTATCGTGCAATAAGAACTAAAATTTCAATGGTGAGATTGTACTTTTTTGACGCCTCGAATATTAAGTGTGGCGTAACCCAATATTAAAAATAAATTTTTTAGTTTCGTCTTTCCTGTCTTTTTCTTTGGTCGTTGATTTGTATTTTTCGTGTGAGTTTTCCTTTGATTTTCCCGACCGTGTTGTATGGGCGCAAAGCAGATGCCTATGTACCTATATGTGCGTAAATGCTCACAGTCACGTTTAAATAAATAAATAATGCCACAGAGAACGATTGATTGCCATCATAACTTTGGTATTTGGGGCAAACATTTTGGTCATCATCGTCGTCATTTGCGTTCGTTATCGTTTGAATTAGTACGATAAATTACAAAACGAGTGAGACGTTTAATAAATCGCACCAAATTTTTACAACCTTCCACAACTAAATGATTATTTGTTCCAATTTTGACAAATTTCAGGGACGTTTAACAACAAATTACCTTTTTTAATTAGTTGATAGATTTATTTTAAAAAATACGGAAAGAAATTTTGAAAATTGTATTCGAAATATGTTCACTGAGTTGATTTAGAGCTGATTTGCATTTTCTTAGTGGAAACTAATGTTTACTGTTGTGAACATTTTTTCTAGTTTTTCCAAAAATTGTGACAAATTTCGGGGTGCCTTTTTTAATTGGTTGATAGATTTATTTAAAAAAAAATTCGGAAACATTTTTTGAAAAATGGGACAAAGTATAAATATTAAGATTTATTTGAAATGTCTTCACCTAGTTTTAATGATTTGATATAGAACTGATATGCATTTTCTTGATGGAAACAAATGTTTATTGTTGTGAAAATTTTTCCTAGTTTTTCCAAAAATAAATCGACCGAGAAAAGAGCGGTATTTTAACGGGTAAAAATGAAATGAACCAGACTGTCCTTCCGGGTGCCAAAAACATTCATAAATCTGTCAGTTTTATAATTTTTTTATTTGGTCGTAAAGTTACGTACGAAATAATAAAATCAAGAATATAATTGTAGGCGTAGAAGAATAAGAAATGTCCACGTTTTGGAAATTGTTTATTTTTCACGGAGCGGTGTTTGATCCGTTTTTTTTTGTTCTTTTATTAAATGAAAAATCTCGGTTTTTAACTCGAAATTCTTGAAGTTCAATGTGACTTACAAAATACTATGTTTGAGAAACTTGACATTAGAAGATATATTATTGTCTTTTGAAAAGTTTTTCAAGTTTTTTTTTTAAATTTAATTTCTTTCGTGGGTGAAAAATGTTATATTAGTCCTAAACCGAATTTTTGCTCATGTAACAGTATAATAACGTTTCAGTGCTAGTGCCATAACTAAGCTTTTATCCACCCGGTGCAAGCTTTTATAGTTGTATCCTTGAAAATACCCAGATTTAACCCTTCTAAAATGGCCCTGGTCATTTTTCTGCTTCCCAAGGTCTACGTCTTGTGTCTGGGCGCTGCTTGTGGTACTATGCTAGTTACTACATTGTTGAGCACATTTTTATCGTTATTTATATGCGTCAAAAGAATATTTCAAAAATTTTGGTTCCACATTTTTTTTCTTTGTGTATCATCCGCTGTTTGTTCCTGTTTATTTTTTCTTAATGGCCACTTGAATGAAATTTATCGGTCTTTTAGTGACGTGGTAATTACAGTATTGCCACAATACAATATTCACGAATCCCAATGGACATTGGAAACCCAAATATTTTTCTTCAGACTTGTCGGTCATTAATGACCTTAATAGTTAATACAACTCTAATAAGCAAAATACGGTGGAAAACGTTTAATACGAAATAATACTAATCCAAAATTTTGATACAAAAACTAAGAATTATCGAATGTTTATGCCTACATAAACCAAATAAAAACAGGATGTAAGGATTAATAAGTTTGTTTCAAATAAAAATAGAACCGTACCTACATTGTACGTTAGAAGTCATTTGCCATAGAAAATTGTGGCAACTTTCCTTATACTGCTCATGACTTGTATCGTACAGTGTACGTTTTTATTTTCATCTGAAACATATCTATTATCATTTTTAAGGTGGTTCTTAAACTAATTGTCAAATTAATGCTCCTAATAAATCGAAGATATTTTTAGAAATATGTCTTGTGTTTGACAGCGATATTGTATCGAAAGCTTTATCCGAATTTCACCAAAATTGGAATTTTGCCTTCATATTATATCTAGTTGTGTCGTGAAGTTTTTGATTAAAATCGGTTGAGCGAAAGCTCTACTTTATCTATAGGTTTTGAGCTTTTTCAATTTTTTTTTTTTTTTGGAAAACGGCTGCAACGATTTTCTTTAAACTAGTTGCAGTTCTTAGACGTATAACCTAATGCCTACAACTTTTATTTGAAACTTTTTTCTAGAAAAATACAAAAAAGGAGGGTTCTGGGGTTAAAGGTGGGAATTCTTATTTATAATTCTGCTTACAAAAGATATTTAAAAAATGTTGATTTGATTAAATTTTATCCAATCGTGGGGTTAATTTATGTTCTTTTAACCAACAGCGAGTTTCATGTAAAGAAAGTAGGGATGTTAAAAAATAATCGATTTTTTATAATCGATTTTCATAGTAATATTAATCGATTTTAAATAATCGATTATATAAATTATGCGTTTAAATTGATTTTCATAAACAGCGCAAACTTAGATGCAAACTAGCTGTACCGGTTTTTTTCATTTTTGTCATTCAAATATAATAGTCATTCATTGAAATATTTGATTGTTAAATTTAAATTCATTTTTTAAAGATTGAAATTAAAAATAGTTTTTGAGGCAATAAGGTTGTAATTTTGTTAGGATACTCATCATTTCATTTTATTATAATAAAAAGTTTAATGGTACTGAAATTGTGTATCAATAATCATATTTGCCTTATTCCTTACCTTGAAAGTTTAATGGAAGATTCGCTTTAATTTTTAGTTTTGAATTGGTTATTTTTTTATTCATATCATTTTATTTGATTTTTAATCTGATAAATTGTTAAATGATAAATCTCTTAGGTTTCATCATTATTGAAATATGAAAAGCAAGTAGAATTTTAAATAATAGAAAAAATCGATTTTTATTTAATCGATTGTTTTCCATTATAGGCCAGTCAAAATCGACATAAAAATAGCTAAATTTGCAAAACATGATGTATCTCTGATTTTTTAATATGTTGTTTGGACCCATTAGGACTATGTATTCTCAAGTTTGCAACTCCCAAAAAGTTGTGGAAAAATTTTTATTGAGGAAAAACCGTGAAAATTTTGAACTATTTTCAGATTCTGCTCGGTATCTCCTAATCTATGCATTTTTTTTCAAAAGCTGTTCTGTGCGTTTTTTAAGAGCATCAAATTTGTGACAAATTAAGTACAATCGGGCTCTGCATGTTAATGGGTCTTTGAGTTACGGCACTTTGAAAATTAGCCAGTTTTTTTTTTAAATTGAAAATTTTAGTTTTAGACCTTTTTTGGATCGAAGCTGCGTCGAAACCGTTGACCCTACGATAAGAACTTGAATATAATTTGTAGACAATTTAATTAGCGTTAAATTAAGTACAAAGCGGGATCTGTAAGGCTCGTAGTTCTCTCAAAATTTTAGAGAACCCATATAAAGGAAAATCGCATTTTGGTGGGTACTCCAGTATTGGTGGAACGTCAAGATTAATTTGAGGCTAGTCACCGTCTTTCTCTTAATTGCAGTTTTGCACATTTCCCCAGAGCAAATAGCACACATCGCAGAACATCTAGGCTCTGCTTTCAGGCAAGTGCAGCCGAGAAAAACTTGTATATATGTTCGTAAGTAATTTAATTAGCTTCAACTAACGTGCAAAGCGGGATCTGTAAGCCTCGTAGTTCTCGTAAAATCTTAAAAAAAAAACATGAAAGTTAAAATTGCATTTTTCCAGAAAATGTACCTTAACACTTTTTTGTTACATAGAGTGATTTTAAAGAAGGTATGACCCCGGCTGGACTCATTTACATTTCCAGTCGGCAAGATCCTGCCCCCATAGAGCTACTAAAACACCTCTCTTGTAAATGCAAGAAGGGGTGGTGGCTGCACTTGCCTGAAAGCAGAGCCTAGATGTTCTGCGATGTGTGCTATTAGCCCTCATTAGTCTTAAATTTGTTAACCCTTTGCCTATTTCATTACCATTACTCATTTAAATTATTTCTCAAATTTTGATACCCATATACCTGTACCTTGAAAAATAGCATGCAACCAGTAACTTAAAAGATAGATACTATTTAAAGTCCATATAACACATCCTCCTTGACTATAAAAAAAATATTTGACCGTTATTTGGATTTTTTTTTACCTGAAATTTTGATTTTGTCATTAATATTGATCGTATAAAATATAAACTATAATAAGGTATATTTAATTGATCGAAACTTTCCATTATATTTTCAAATAAGGCACAAAAACTAATCAAAATATAATAGGATTTTTTTTAACCTTCTTCAATTATTTAGATTATAAGTTAGTTTGGTTTTTCACAAATCCTATTATTGCTTTATGGTATTTTATTGGCTTTTTTGTGTAATAAAAGTTAGTAACAAAAAATTAGCTGCAAATCATTGGCCTCTGGCGAGGTCTTATTTGATTTCTCTCTTTTCTTATAAATGGATATTATTATGCTTGTAAGTGCTAAATATATTTACGACGAGTTTGTGTATATGTAACAAGTATGTGATTTCTGAGAGATTCCCTCTCCCGTGTCGATCCCTCTTTTCGATCAAAAGAAAATCCTGTGGGACGCGTTTGTTTCGTACGAACCAACACTGTCAGTCACACGTTTGACGATAACGTGCACGGATCTCGATTAAAGCTAATTCTCGAAATATCTAGTGGCAACAAACAAAACCGTGAGAAATATAAAATTTTCTCGGTGAATTTTCTTTCGGTTTTCTTCAACGGTGATTTACACCTGTGTATTTCGGTTTTGGTGATTTCATTTTTCCAATGGGGTTCGTACGGATTTTTTGGGTACACGTGTTTGAGAGATATTTTTAAAAATATATATAATAAACCTACCTAACACAAAAGCGGCAAAACTGTTCGTTTGAAAAGGGGGAAAAATGCGTTGATTATTTCACCCAAAAGCGTTTGGAAGGACATTTTTAGCGCGCCAAGTTTAAACTTACTAAAAGAAAATGTGTGATTGTCCAATTTCCACGATTTATACGACCCGTGAAACGGTCAAATGTAGTTGGATCGTATATGGCAGTTGCTCAGAAAGTAATGGTAATATTTTCAATTCTTAAAAAAAAATCATTTTATTCATTCTCAATAATTCATTTAAAATTTAAGTTAAATTGCTTATATAAATTTCATTCAAAGATTAGACATAAAAATTTTCAAACGAAAATAATTATCGAAAGTATTTTTGGATTACTCGAAAAAAGTTTAAAGAAAAGCTCTTACGTAGATATACAAATCGTATTCATACGTAAATGAACGTATTTATATTATGTAAAGTAATAGACGTTTGCAAACGCAAAATAATTAATTAACGTCACTTAGACCATAATAAAGTTTACATATTCGTTCACCTTTCACATTATGAGTGTTCTATTACTTGTTGAATTGATTCAGTTAATTAATGTTATAATAACATCATTTTTTTGTTGTTTTTTAAAATATTTAACGGCTAGAGAACCTTCTTTGGAAATTCTTCACCTTCATAAACTTTCCGCAACCCTTCTTTTTTATTATCTTAATTGTCTTATTACAAAATTAAATATTGTTAATTTTTTATGGGACATCATTTTAAAAATTTTCTCAACTCCCGGCGGGAATTTCGTAGTGTAGGATAGATAGAACCTCTTATATCAGTGGTCGGGGAATTTTTTTTACCATCACCCCTTTGCATAAGTCGATATTATTCTCTCATATTGAAAAAAAGACAATTAATGTAAATTTAAACTAAATAACATTTATTGAATTAATTGACACAAAAAAAAGTCGCATGAAAGTAGTAATAAGTATGTAATAAAAAACAAACAAAATAAAATTTTCATATTGAAACAAACAAAAAGTAATTGAAAACTCCCCTCTTCAGATTTTGCAGTGTGGTGATCTTGCTTCATGTTTGATACAAGAACTTCAAAATTGAGGCTTTTTGATGTAAAAACAATTTGAAAGTCTTCGGCCATACTAAAATATTTATAAAACAGCCATGGTAAAAATGTCCTTACTACCCCCAACAATTTTATTTTTCCTCCATTTGGTATAATTTACCCCGGTTCCCCGACCGCTGACTTATATATGTTTAGATACTTTTTCTTATTATTATTTGATACTATTCAAAACATAAAATCAATATCACAAATAACAAAGTAATGTATGTAGTGGTGGATTTATACATTTACTGCCATTAGGTTATTCAAATTTTGCCGCCCTTACCGACCTATACATTTCGATATTCTAATTCACAATCATTTTAATTACAAAATTTTTGTCAATGAAATTGCAGTTTGTATGAATTTGTATTTAAAAATCTAGCCCCGAATTTGCCTCCCTTAAAATTTGCCGACCTAAGCCTCTAAGTCTCTTGTCTTTATTGACAAAACTATTTCTTTTAGGACAAAACTATTCCTTCAGTAGCGGATTTACTCATTTGCCGTCCGTAGGTTATTCAAATTTTTCCGCCCCTACCATTTCATTTCATATTACATTTTGATACTCTAATAATTCATATTCATATTAATTACAATAATTTTTTTTCAATGGAATTATAATTTGTTTTTGAAATTTTGACCCGAAATTTGCTGCCCTTAAAATCTGTTACCCAAAGCTACGTCCTATTCAATCTACTGGTAAAACCGCCAGGGTTAGGTACATGAAAAATTTGTCAACTGTTAAAGTGGTCCATAAAGACATCTCCACGTCATACTATTTAAATCTGAAGATTCACCTGCCTAATTCATTACGTTTATATTTGTATCCTTAACATATCTTTTAACGATGGAAGCTTGCAGTATGCAATAGCCTACTGTGAATGCAATGGTCCATTGTCTTGTTGGAGAATGAAATTTTCTTCTGTAATATATTCTCCGTTTATTAGCAATTACATACTTGTCAATAATGTTTTGTAGTTAGCTCTAAAATTAAATTAGATTTTTCACAGTACTCAAATTGCAACCCAAACCTTACGGGACTTTTCCTTGCATAATGGAAATAATAAGAATGGCCATCAAAGCCATCCAAATGATAGCATTTTTTTATCGGAAAATATAACTTTCCGTTTTCTATTTTTTCATAGTTGGTGTTCCTCTACAAACTCCCGACTTCTTTATGCTTGATAGTTAGCGTGAATATACGACTATGTACATGATGTACATCGAACGTTTTGAATATTAGTAATAACATCCGCTTCAAATGCAATTACGCGCGAAGGATTATAATGCAACCGCTAACGGACTTTTCCGTTCCATCCACTCATTGCCCTTTTCGCCCTGTTAACTTTTAATACAGTTTAAGGTTTTAAGCGGGTAAATTTCTTAGACAAATAGTGAAGTGTACAGGGAAAAAAATATGAACAATTGAATGGTAGGAAACAAGAGTTGGAACTATAAGAGGAGATATAAGGAGTAGTCTACATAGATCTCAATAACTTAAAATTTCGAATAAACCTATTTCAAACTTAAATAGAATTTAAATCATATTAGTTTTATTATTGGGATATTATTATATAATTATATATATGGAAGTACTATTAGATTGCGATGCTTTAATTAATGATTTCTCATATATTTTCTTTCTGTGATTTTTATTGTCTCTCAATAATCGTTTGCTTTTCTTCAATTGGGTTTTTGGTTCTTGAAATCTCTTTTTATGGTTTCGTTCTCAATAAGCTAAGCTATATTGTTTGTCCTTTACAACCATTATTATAATCCGAATTTTAAAAAATATTATATCTAATGTTCACTTAGTAGCGAAATGGTTAGATCTGTAACAAACTTTTTGTAATAAAACTATTTGTTCTTAAATTAGCTATGGGGCAAGCATCAAAATCAGACATATAGAACTCAAACTCAAATTTTATGTTGATCTTTATAACTATACTAGTTAAGTAATAGTCACTACTTGACTTGATTTTCAAGTTATTTGATTAAAAATCGATTTGAAATCAATTCAAATTATTTAATTTTAAAATTATAACATCAAGCTAAATTTTGTTCATAACATAGCTAATTATTTAATTTAATGAATCGCTAATTGTTACTAATTTTTAAAACATGCTACTGACTAATTTACAATAAGTTTGCAATTCTAAAGTTTACAACTCTAATGATCAACTTAACTCAAATTGTATTTTGTTGAGATTGACGTTCCTTCATATAAGAAATTATTTTATCCGCCATGACAACTTCTGAGTTAAGTCTTTTCCCAAAGCTGTAGTGCAAAAATTCAGCTATCTTGCACATTGATTAAACCGAAAATAACAATTTGTTTCTTAAATCTTTATGCCAAATACTGTTTTATTGATGGATCGTACCATGTACATTGTACAGATTCGACAGCCCAACGCACTTGTTACAAATTGAGATGTTTTTGCTTCCTCCGTACACAAATTCGAAATTAATATTCTAATTACCATATTTTTAGTTATAACAAACAAAAATACAACTTGATTCAAATAATAATACTAACACTATTTAGTACGTATACCTATAGGCAATATAAGATACAAAATAATTACGACTAGGTATTATTTATCAAACTTTCTTTGAATTTATTATTAGTATAAAGAATGGATAAAAGATCCCTGCACAATATTGTTAATAGGCCTATAAAAAATTTCAAAAACTAATTTCTTTCTCAGGACTTTTTTTCTTGACGAAAACCATATTATGGTATAAATCTACAAGCCATAAAGCAATAAATGCATTTACGAAATACGCTCATGGCTGCATTGATTCATGGCTATCTATTTCAAACCTGTTCCCGGATGAACTCCACAACTAATTTCTTAAAGCGATTTTTTTTAAATGAAAGATGGGCAATAAATGCACTAATCGCATTTTTGAAAAAGGTGTCTCTTTCACCCTTTGAGGTCCAGTGTCCACTTATAGTGGACATCTCTGCTTTAAGGTCCAATTTAAATAAAAACTCATGTTTATTGTAAAAAAATCAAGGAAAAAAGTTATAAGTATAAAGAAATAAAATAAAAATCCCCGTATAATATTTTTAAAAGTAGAAACTCTAAAAATTGTCTACGTCTTATGGGTAGTGGATCTGCCAGTAAAAAGCAGATGGTCAATACGTGTGGACACTGAACCTCAAAGGGTTAAGGGTTAATGTAAAAAACCACCCTCAAAAAATAAAAAATAATATTTTTCCTCATTTATAGATTTACAAAAATTCTGAAAAAAATATATATTGTGCGTTTTATCCATATCTACGTACAGTATTAATTTCATGAAAAAATCTTCAATACTTTTAGAAAAAATTAATTTTAACGTTTGGGGTAGTTTCCCCCGTAACTTTAATACAAGTGGGGGTAGCGGGTTAAAATTGTGCGTCAATAAGTTTTTCATGAAGAGAAATCAGCACACGGAAGTATTTTTCAAAAACCGCCGGGGGCACTATCCTTATAGATATCGGGCTAGACCCTTGGGGATAGGTGTATACGAGGAAAAATTAATGCAAAATTTTATATTCTTCATTATTGATTTTTTAAGAAAACTGAGTTAGTTTTATGAGGATTTACCAATCCAACATAATCTTCCTTTCTTTTTCCCCTACATATCTGATATCATTCTAACTCAAATATTACACTATGACAATGCACTAAGTATAATGATAACTAAAAAAAATTACTAAACGAGTGAATGCAATCATTTCCTTGGAGATTTTCTTGAAATTTTTAAAACTTTTTTTCAACCCTTAAATGAGCGAATACTAAAGCAAAGGTTCTATACATTTACTTGGAGATTGATAATTGCAAGAAACTAATTCCAGAAAATTGTTAAAAATGCAAAACTTTTACTCCTTTTTTGAACTACTTAGGGGTGGAATTTTGAAAAATCTTTCTTTAGTTGAGAACCACAGCCCACTAAGGAATAACACTTTAAAAATTAATGTTTTTATCTTTAATGGTTTAGCTGTCAACTTGTCTGTTCACTATTTTATTTATTATATAGAGGATAATACATTTATAACTGTGTTTATTATTTTTTTATTAACTCAAGTGCATTAAAAATTGTTGCGCAAATGATTCATCAATGTTTTGACTAATTATATTTGTATGAAGGACCTAAGTCGTTTATATAATCTAAGCATTAGAGAGCAACATTTTTCATGATTTATTTTTGAAATAATATTTTTATTTATATTAGAAACGAAATCATTACGAGTTATTAAGAAGTTGAAGAGCTAATATTAAATAGCATTTATTAAGTTTAAATTTTTAAAATTAATGTTTTAACATTTTTTCTTAATGCTTTTTCTCCACGAATTATTTTCTCGCATACGTTATTTGTAGTTTTTTTTTTCTAAATATTTATAAAACAAAATTTCATAAAAATATTATCAATAATTATTAATTTTATGGACCAAAAAACCATATGGAAGCAATTAAAATGATGACGTTAAGAAAAAAAAATCAAACAAATCGACGAAATGCTTTCTAAATTTAATCGTTGGAAACGTTAATATATAATAACAATAAACAATAATTGGCTTATTTCCGGGACGTGAAAAGACGGAGAAGTGGGAATTTTTCACTTTTCTTTTATTTCGTTATAAAGAGGATTATTTATTTTGTTCCGAAGAGCGTTAGTTTTTTTGGAACGGTAATTACTCCAAGTCTCGCAGTGAAATAAAAAATAAACAAATTTTAAGGCCATTTGCAAACGTTACTCTACCACCACCTATAGTTAACGTTTGAGCCACGCTCGAAAATAGCGATTGACTCACGCCGAAATTTAGCGCTGAGAAAGAAGGAAAGTCGGGAACTCTGGCTCTTACTCGTTTTCATTGTCCTATTTGTGTCTTAATTCAAAAATAAAACGCTAAAAATAGTTTTGTTTTAATATAGTTTTTTTAGGGATTTTTTTCTTTCATTTTTTTCATTGATTTTTGTTTGTTTCAGGAAATGCAACGTCCGAAACTGCTGAACATAGTGAAGAAATGATGGATCGGGACGTGGACGATGCAAAGGACGTGTCCGATCCGGCATTAGACAATGTTTATTTGATGCTCGAACCGCATCTTCGGCCCGTCACCCCCGACTTAGAAATCCCTCAATCAAAACAAATTTTCGACGAACATAAACAATTAGCGCAAGAATATTTGAAGGTATGGAAATAACACAGTTTCTGGAACCCAGACATCTAAAAAAACGTTTAAAACCCATCAACAATAACAAGATAAATTACTTTCTTTTCAAAAAGATTTTCACCTTATAAAATGTTAATCACAAGGACATGTTTTATATCTCAAAGAAATTTAATACTGGACTCTCCATTAACAATGACGATGCTACTCTAAAGCAGTGGTTCCCAAACTATAGTCCGTGGACCCTTAGGAGTCCTTAAAGTTTAAGGCTTAAAGCCATCGAAAATGGTCCACGGTAGATCCCAAATTTGAGGTTTGTCACCCAACGAATTTATCCTATTCTCTTTTTTGTTCTAAGGAAAAAGCAAGCGACCAAAATTATACAATATCTTTCTGTAATGATAACTAGCCCCAACATAATTTAAATCAGCGGTCGGGGAACTTTTTTTACCATTACCCCAAAATAATTTTGCATAAGTCGATATTACCCCCTCATTTTGAAAAAGTAACAATCAATGTAAATTTAAATTAAACATTTTTTACTAAATAAATTTATACGAAAAAAAAAGTTGCATGAAAGTAGTAAGTAGGTATGTAATACACAAAATAAAATTCTCATATTGGAACAAACAAAATTAACTAAAAACTTTCCCCATTTAGATTTTGGAGAAATGATCTTTCTTCATATTTGATACAATAACTTCAAAATTGGGGCTTTTTGATGTAAGAACAATTTGAATAAAATCTTCGGCCATAATTGCACACTTATAAGATAGCCATGGTAAAATATTTCCTTATTACCCCCAAAAATTTCATTTTTACCCCATTTGGGGTAATTTACCCCGGTTCCGCGACCTCTGATTTAAATGATTCTATTTTGAACTACTTAAATCCAGGAAACGAGTAACTAGTGAACAAATAATGTTTATTTTAGTTTATTTTTGGTAGCTATGAGTAATAAGCCTGGAGAGCCTTAAATGTCAACTCCCTCTTCTAATATTTCTTATTGTATTCTAGTGCATTACATACATCTACATAATATTACGTACATCACAATTTTTTGAAGTATTATCTTTAACCCTTTCAGACCTGATTTATTAATATGCCAGATAAAAAATATTTTTTGATATATTTGAGTTTATTTAGGTACAAATAATATAAAAACAAAAAATTTTATTTTGTTTATTCTTATATTTACTTTATGTTAACGAGTGTTGCCAGACTTAAAATATTCAAAACGTGATTAAAAATATTGGTCCTAGTTCATAAAAAAAAATAAATGAACTTCATGTACATAATTATGTACATCAGGTCTCAAGGGGTTAAGGAGTCTGCACCATATATTAATAAAGGTTTTTGAAAGTCCGTCATGGTAAAAAGGTTAAGAAACCCTTATCTGACCTTTACCTCAGCAACCATATACTTGATTTCTATATTTTTTTTTTTTTTTTTTGATAAGATAATTCAAATAATGGCAATGGTTATGAAATTTTGATCACTTTTTTTGATTTTCAAATGTTTTTCTGACTGTTTTTTTTTTAAATGACGACCCAATGTTTTCATTTAAATGTACTTTGTAAGTAGTAGAAAATAAATTAGAGTGATTTGATGAGTAAATTCCGAGGAAAGGGATCTTTTGGGTCAAAAAAACATTACTTCATATGAAAGTTCTCGGTTGTTTGTTGTATCTATCTATCTATAATCTCTTGTAATTATCAATACTTAGACATTGTAAGCAGCTTAGTACTTTTTTACCTCCACCAACTGTTGTTTCAGTCTTGCCCATTTATTGACCAGGTGGCTTTTGTCGTAGATATTGATAAGAAAATTTTCTCGGGCTGTATTAATTTTAATATCCCAGTTGAAAATTATGTATGCTGGCCACTTCAGCCTGCAGCGTTGTTTCTGTTCTGCTGCCTTCGTATTCTGTGTGGGTTGAAATACCCATTAAACCCAATAGTTACACTTGATAGTTATTTTTACAGTAAAATTACGATCAAATTACGTAAATTATTATCAGGATGAGAGAAGAAGAAACAGCTCTAGTACAGGAATCGTATTTTTTCAAGATAACAATTTTCTTGTATACTATCTTAAACCCACGATACCTTACAACAAATTTTAATAAAACTGGTGGAGCAACTTTAATAGAATTAAAGAAGAACTATTTCACAGGAACCGTGCATTTTTTCAAAATCACTTCAATTCATTTAGGCATATTGGAGTTATAAAATAAACAAACAGTCGCATTTGTAAATAAATACTGTAATAAAGTTAAACTAAATTAGTGCGGAATCTCATAATTTACTAAAAAAAATTAAATTGTAACTTTTGATTAATTGAAAACAAAACTATAAAATTGGCATTAAGTTAAAGAAAATTTAATGCTGGACAACTTTTTTTTCTGAGTACTTGACTGTAACATGAAAATGAGGAGAAAAATTTTTTTTCCAAAATTTTGAACTTTTGCGAGTGTATATCTCACAAACTATTAGAAATAGAGAAAAAAGATGAAGAAGCAAACTTGTAAAATTTATTTGGTTTAATTTTAATATGAATAACTTTTTTCCTGAAACCACCGTTTTTGAGAAAAACGGGACCTTCTTAGACCCACTCGGCGTACCCTCCCAGAATGTTGATAGTTATTATGTTTAATTCCTAACTAGACTAAACAAGATCCCGTGGTCAAAAATCCTTTTCTTTCCAATTCACTTTACAGTTTCCTTCGTGTTTGTTGACTGGACTAAAATGTTTATGAATATAATAAGATCAAACGTCGCTGTTTTTTTGCGAAAATTTTTATACGTCGTTCATATTAAGGCGATAGACGATAAGCGATATATTGTAAGAAATATAATGCGACGATAAATTGTTAAAATTTGGTGTGATCCGGACAATAAAAATGTCCATCCATGGTTGCAACTTGAAATATTGTACGATATATCGTTTAAGCGACCGACAAGTGGTACTTCGAGAAATATATCACCTACGATATGTTGTACAGTCCCGCGAATGTGATCCTTTTTTTATCGAACACTTTCAAATTTTAAGTATCTATTTTTTCGTATCGCATATATCGTTATCGGCTGTCCGTCAGGATGAGCGGCGCCAACTTTGTTGATATTCCTTAATAAAAAAAATAGTTTTGAAATATTTATTTTTCGTCCATTTTTCCTGCTTATTTCAATTTATATCTTCAGAACAAGAAAAATACAGTTTCAAAACAAAACATTTTTTTTTTTTTGGTTTATTTAAGGTCGCATTAACTACAAATTTTTGCTATGCAATTCTAGGAAATTTTGTAATTTCTCTCTTCAGAGAGAGAGAGTTATTGTTTTAAACCTAAACTATGATTATTTAATTTGTTAAATATTTTATTTGAACGAAGTCACGGATTGCCACTAGTCTTTAAATAAAATACATATATTTACTATTGCATGTATAAAACTATTTTATTTTTGTTTCAGGTACAAACACAACTAGCATATCTCTCGCAACATAGAAACGAATTAATTAAGCAAAAAGGCAGCGAGCAAATAGCACGACGACAGGCATTAACGAAACTACAAGAAGAACGTGATCAATTAGCAACACTGCATCAAAATTTAATAAAACAGTTACAGCTATTACAAAATTCAAATATTCCAAACGATACGCGAATGTCGAACGAATGGGTTATGATACCTAGAAATAATTAATATTGCCTTATATCTTATACAAGTTAGAGTTATTTTATAAACTAGTTACAATTTTCAGCATTTCTTTTTTTAGTTAAATGAATATCCTATCGCAATGAACGAGTGATCTCTAATAATTGGAGACAATTAAAAGTATTTAAGAATTTTCAGTAAATAAACTGTATTTTAAAAGTGTAAGACTCGTATGACATTTTAATGTTTTTTTTTTTTTTTAATTTATGTAATTTAAAAGAAACTATTATTTTTAATCAAAATTATAAATATTGTTAAAATATGGTGCGCTGTTTTATTTTTACTTAATTTTATTAAACGAAGATAAATTCAATAATTGGGAGTTATTTCAATCAAGTTCAAACGCGTTGCCGGCAGTAATCGCCAATAAAGGATATACCAGAGAAGTATTACACAATATGTACTAATATTATGAAACAATTTATTGTATTATAAATTTTAATGTTTTACAGCTACACTTTTTTTTGCATAATACTGATGTCCAGAGAATTGATTAGAATGATTAGCATTATACTTCAAATTGATAAGAACTTACATGAATTTCTCTTAATCTTTTCCTTCTTACTCCTTATACCTATATAAATCAATCATAATCTTTATATGTACTATAAATTTTTACTTATTTTAAGAGATAAAACAGATATACGCGAGAATGTCTCACGTTCTGAGGGTTCCATCATATTTTTCCAAGATAACAATTTTCTTGTATACTATCAGTAGCGGACTGGCAAATTTGAGCGGCCCGGGAAACCCCAAGTGGACCGGCCTCAAAAAAAAATCAATATAATATAAAATAACAATTTAATATTATATTACATATAAATACATACTTAATAAAAAATAAATAAACAAAAGATTCTTAACCATTTAAATATTTACTAATACCAGGAGCATTTTCTCTTATTTTATCTATTATTGAATAATTATTTAAATTAACCAAAATATCCTTCTCTTTCGCCATAAGCATCAAGAACTGCAAATTATCTTGTGACAAGGAAGATCTGAGTCTATTTTTTATAATTTTTAATTTGGAAAAACTACGTTCACAAGCTACTTGCGTCGAAGATAATGTTAAAATAAATTTATATGCAAAATAAACATTGCTGTATACTTTGCTATATAAATTATATTTAGCCAAGAAATTAAAACAGCAATAAATACAATTTTTGCAACTCTTTTTGTTTTTGAGGCATACTTCATTTATTATTTCTGAATCTGAATTAGTTAATTCATCGGTGTTAAAAAATCTTGCATAGATATTTTAAAGTCGTCCCATTTTGTCATTAAATCAGTTAATTCTTCCCTTAAATTTGACGCTGTAGCTGTTTTATGATATTTTACTAGTAATTTACTGAGCTCTTCTAAACTGTTTTCTGAACATTTATTGTCGGTAAAATTTTTAGGGTCTAATATTGCCATGTCTGCATATAATTTTCCATGATTTTTAAAACGGTTTTCTATAGTATTTATTGTGGTATCCATAATTACGTTAAACGTGGTTATTTTATATTTTTCGATTGGGTTTTAAAATTCATGATCTTCGGTTATTTCGTCGGGCATTCTCTTTCGTCGTCTAAATCTCTCTTCTGGTATATCTTCTTCGACAATTATTTCACAATTTTCCTCTTCAAGTAGTGTATTCGCACGTTTAGCAAATGAATTTGACTTTTCTTTTACGTTACTAAAATCACGTGAAAATTTTTTTAAAGAATTTAATGTGGAAGTTACCATGTTATAAGCTGTTAAATAATTTAAATTGCTGGTTTGTAAATATTTAGATAACGGTCCAATATATTGAAAATTTTTTAAATAAATATGCGCTGTAAGTATAACTTTAAATTTCAATAAAGACTCCATTAGTGTTGATGCAGTGTGTCTAATTTGAGCATTGAAAGATACATTAGACACAAAATAATTCAAAGTTATCAATAAGTCTACATATAATGAGGTTTCTTTGTTATCATAATGCCCTAAAAATTTTTTAAGTGCTGTTTCTTTTGGCTTTTCGCTTTGCGGCCAAGTTTCGTAGAACGTATCTAGGCCGTAAAGCGAGGTATGGGTGTATTGTATATTGTTTCATTTATTTTATTTTTTTAATGAGAAGAAATAATTTAATAGTTTACATATCGCCGGCCTCGCGGCTTCTAATTCGACCGGCCCACCGGGAAATGTCCCGGTGTCCCGCCGGCCCAGTCCGCCACTGTATACTATCTTAAACCTACGATACCGTTACAACAAATTTTAATAAAACTGGTGGAGCAACTTTAATAGAATTAAATAACCACTATTCCACAGGAACCGTGCAGTTTTTTTTTGTATAAAAGTAGTCTATGTTACCCACAAGCCCATAAAATCCCCATGTAAAAATCACTTCAATTTATTTAGGCTTTAATTTAATTAACTCCATTATAAAAATAAACAAACAGTCGCATTTATAAATAAATACTGTAATAAAGTTAAACTAAATTATTACGGAATCTCATAATTTAAAAAAATTAATTTTTTTATTTTTGGGATGGTGTCTTAAGTCGCTTTAACTCAGGTCATATCACGACTATCTACACACAGAAAATGTCTATAGGTCATGTAAATCTAGGGATTCGACGGGGATGGAACCCAATACCACTGACGCATGTAGCAGAGAGAGCAAACTGCTTTAACCACTGTGCCACTAAATGGACTCTTATTTTCATTTTCGAATTCTAATAAATTTTTATATACCTATGTAGAATATAACTTCTAACTCTTAAACTTGTTATTTGCATTTTCACTTTCGTTATTAACTCATAATGATTTTTTTTTGTAATTAGTCAAATATTCGGGTTGCTAAAATTGGTCTTAGTCAATGCATCAACAGAAGGATACTGAAAAAAAAATCCTATGGGGTCCAAAAATTGATAATATATACTAAAACAAACATTTTGGCGCCAAATAAGCTCTTAATACAGTACAGTATTAAGGTTTGCCTTAATCTATTTTTGATTTTCCGTTTATTTAACAGATTTTTTATTTATATTTGAATTTTTATAACTTTGGAACACTTCATCGTGGCAACAATCTGAAAGAATTTAAAGGGAATTTTATGTTCTCAGGTACTTGGAACAAAATTGGAAAATACTTAGCATTTTTAATTAGTGTTATTTTTGACTCTGATATCTTTGAAACGATTGATCTGAGGAACTTGGTGAACTTTATTCAGATTTTTGCCACAATGAAGTGTTACGAAGTTATGAAAAAATACAATCTTTGTTATTTAAATGGAAAATGAAAAACTGGATTAAGGCAAACCTTAATGTTGGTATTAATAGCTCGTTTTGGCACCCAATTTTTTTTTTAAGTCGCTTCAACCCGTAGGTTCTTAGCGATTATAGGTGCAATTTCATGGATCGCTCGATTTCCAGCGATTTTGGACACGTGGTACGATTTCGACCAGTGTGCAGCCAGGATTTTGAAATTGGTGAAAAGATGGCTGTCATTTGAACGATTTTAAGCTTCAAAGATTTAACGCTAGCTGCGGGCAGTAGTTTCAATTTCAAAATCCTGGAAGCACATTGGTCGAAATCGTACCACGGGACCAAAATCTTGCGATGCATGAAATTGCACCTTATTGCTTGTTATAATTCGTCCAATAGTTTCTGGGATTGGAGGTTTTCTTTAATTGGCTCCAGAAGCTATAAATTATGGAGAGCCTCATTTATCTGGTTGGGAATTCCCAAGCATGGTTTGTTATTCAAATTTTATAAAGAATATGAACCCTTTTATGTATATTCCAATATTGTTCTTCAAGTTGGTTTCTTGAATACCAATGATTTCAAATTTGGTTTCGTCCATCAAGAATTGCAGATATTCTCCTCGCTCTTTAAACCCGTTTATGTTCCATTGGACAATATACATTAGGCTTTGGTTACTGGGGGGTGTCATTGTATTATATAGATAATTATATTTTTTACTAAAAGTTTTGTTTTATTGTCTGTCGCAGTCAGAGTCTGTGATATTTTGCTCAGTATTGCTGTCGTATTATTGTTTTAAAAAATTTAAAACAAAATTTTTGTTTTAGTATATACTATAAATTTTTAACACCCTAATGCTATACACTTCATGCTTTGAGCTTTTCCATCTCTGAAATAAAAAGACGATTTAAAAATAAAGGATAGCATTGCAAATAAAAAGACGATTTTCGCATAATATATTTCTCTTTTAATATGTTCTAATACATTAACAATTCCTTTTCTTACACAAAACCCATACATATCTCTTTAATTAATTCTACATTCGCGGATATACTACGTAAATATGTGAGCCATACAATAATAAATATTTTTATTTTATGAATATAGTCAATTAATGATAATCATAACGATTTTTCTCTCCATAAAATACATTAATCGCTAAATTTTCAAGTGGTTGCTCAGTTTCATTTAAGATCCACACATGTTATTATTTACGGAAAAACTATGGTTGGTATAAATGATGAATAAATGAGCAAATGAAAAATTATTTATTTTAAAAACAGCGCTACATCGTAATTCAAACACATTTTTCTTCTTTATTACATGCTAAAACAGTTAGTCACCAATATTCTATAAACGGTTGTGCGCCACTTTTCCAAAATTTTTCATTCCTCTGTCTTCATTTTCAATATTAAAGTTATAAAATTCAGTAAGTCTAGCTTTATTCATTATTATATTAACGAAAATTAATTTTATTTATTTTATTAAGTGGAAACATAAATTTTTATAGAAATAACGAGCCCTTCCTATGAAAAATTTTTCGTTCGGAGTTTCTTATTGTTAGGACCCTGTATTGATTAAAAACTGGAAATGTAGACCGTCAGCATGTCTTTTTTCAATTAATTAAATCATAAAATAATCAAACTAAGTAAAACATAACAGAAATTAAATTATTTGATCTTCAACGGTATTTTGTAATAAATCATTTAACAGCGGCCAGCGCTCATTTTTTAATTAACTACTTGTTTATTTTTAAATTACTTTAATAGTTTATAAATGTTTTATTTCTCGTACTGATAGTGCTGCATTGAAGTGCTTCATTAACATTACATCTTAGTTATAATTAAAATTAGTGAACTTGACTAAAACCCGTAACATAAAGCTTTTGACAAAAATCACTTACGATTTTGCTGCATTTTTGGGAACATGAGATCATTAAGTGTCAATTTTTCTTACATTATAAATTGCAATTTTACTAATTAATAAAAAATAAACTAATTCAATGGCACGAATTGTCAAATAAATATCGATTAAGTGGTAACAATTTTTTACTATGGAAAATATTAAATTATTTATAGTACTTAAGTACAGAGCATTACGTAGTATTAAAAGATTCGTTCCAGATGAAATAGAAACTGTTCATAAACGGTTATGCGCAGTGTAAAAAAAGCGTTCCAAACGATCTTCCAATGATCTATGACTGTTTCTGATTTTATATTGTACAATTCTGGAATAGTAATACCGGTATTTAGTTTCGAGCAAGTATCGTTGTGGTAGACTTGCGATTATTTTTGATGCGTCTGTCAAATGGGATTTCTAATGAAATAATTTCTGACTAGTTCCATTTTAAAAAAAAAAAACGCACTCTATCTAGTCCTACGATTTCTTTACTCTATCAATAACACTAATTTTCAGGTCTTAATAGTTAAATATTTTAAGCAATTATCGGGTGAAAAGACTAGTTTTTTATTTTAACAATTTATTTTTTTTACACTACGTTTCGTTGGTGAAATTTTGTATTGTTAAATTTATATTCAAATTATATTTTTATTATAATTGGTATAACAATTTTCAAGATACCTGATGAAGTCGGAATAACACCGACGAAACGTAGTGTCAAAGAAAATAAATTGTTAAAATAAAAAATTGGTCTTTTCTCCTGATAATTTCTTAAAATATTCTATCAATATTTTGTAATTTGATCAATAATGCGTTCCTGGTACTTCAACCACGCAAAAATTACCCAAACCATGTTAAAGATAGACATGCGCAAAAAGTAGGTACATAAAATTTTTTGGTCTTCGTGTTTCCGTACAAAATAAAAACATCTGGAACAAAACTAATAATTTACTCTACTCTGATAGTATGTATCTTATGTGGTAATATACAGTCTCGTTCACAATTATAATTAAGCTAGTTTTACAGTACAAACTCATTTCTAACGTGAACAAGACTTAATAATTCGAAATTTACTTATTCGATTATAATAAGCTTGATTAAGCTTTAAAAAATTACCTATATAAATTCTGGAATTAGATGGAAGATAACAATTTCTTATATGATTTGAAAAAGGTTGTAACATTAATTTTATTGAAAATTAAAGATGTGACTTTTTTTAGATGAAAACAAAACTGTGCATTGTACGCTACAAGTCATGCGCTATATAAAATTATGACACTAGCTACTTTGTTTTTTTTAATTATTTTTTACTATTTTATTATTTTTACTGTTTAACTATTTTATTACGTTTTAAACGTCTTTTTATAAACATTATAAAATAGGTCAAAAGATTTCATGTAAAAAATGTTCATAATTGAACGAATACGACTTGTTAACACTACATAGCATAATTGCATCTGACATATTCCAATAAAAATCTCAGTATCAATCACATTATGATTCATTACACATATATTAAAGATAATCATAGAAATTACAAATAGCGTAATTATAGGACTATCATTATATCGAAGAATTTTTTTAGTCAATACTAATTTCAATTGAAACATAAAATATCTTTGACCACAAAGAGATTAGATAAAATTATTATAGTAAAAAAATCAATATACTCGTATGCAGTTAAAAATTATAAGCCTCAAGTTTAACATGTATTATCATTTTTAAGTATTCAATTATCAAATCAAATTAAATAATTAACAAGAGTGAAGTGCTTCCATAAGATTATAAATGATTAAAATAGTCGTCTTGGAAATAAAAATATTTAAAAATGGAAACTAGATAACAGGGTATCCATAAACCATGTTACGCGTTTTAATTTTTTTTTTAATCCACCCCCCCCCCGTTCCTGTAATGTAGACATTAGTCACTTTTTCTTTGTTATAATTATTTTGTGTAACATAGCTTTCTAATTAATAACATATTAAAAATAATAAAACGATGAAAATTAAACAAGAGCAGCTTTTGATTCAGCGAAGTATTTTTAAAGGTTTATTTGATAAAAAAAAGTGAAAATGTGATTTCATTACTGCTCTGCTAAAACAAGTTCAAAGTGTACTACAATCGATACAATAATTATAATAAAAGAAATATTAAATTTATTCCAGATAATAATAAAAGTAGTACAATAAAAGCGGTACAAGTCATAACAACCAATAACGAAACCCGCTTTACGTTAAAAGAACATAAATAAAACCCATAATTGGTTAAAACGAAAAGTAAAGTAGAATATCCTGTCATTTTCACCAATAGCCTTCGCTGGTTAGCAAAAATTGAGTTATGGTTTTATTTTACCCTGACTCCCACCCTCTTCCCGAGAACCCATTTTATTTTAAATTTCCCAAGAAAAATAATAACCGTAGCAAGATGAAAGAAAACCTTCGGGGTTGTTTTCGAAAAAAAAAAATAATGAAAAACCCCTAAGAATAAAGTGGGGCTTCCAGCTAGCCGATTATTGAAGCATTATATAATCAAAAGCTTTGCAGTGCAACTAAATGAAATATATATATATGAAAAAAAATTTTAAGTTAAATTTCGGATAAAGCTTTCAATAAATCGCTGTCTCACAAAGAGACATTTTTCTAAAAAGCAATTTTCAAATTCAGGAGACCTCGAAACGTGCATTTCCGGTGAAAATTCGAAATCGAAAATTCGATCCGATTACAATACATCTTTTAATACGTGGTAGCAAAAGAAAGTAAAATTGCCATAATTTTATATTGCGCATGACTTGAAACGTACAATGTACAGTTTTATTTTCATCTAAATCAAACCTCTTATATTTGCGTTACGTGACACAAAGTTGCATTGCTCCTTTTCCTTTGGAACAGCGTTACAGCATAACCTCCCATAACCTCCCCTCTACATAAAAAGTCATTGCGTGATTTATAGATAATCCCTAAAGGCAACCTTATCAAATACACCCAAGCCTCGCTATACGGCCGCTCTTTATACGGCCTTTCGCTATAACGGCCCTCTTTAATTAAGGTACGTTTTCGATATACGGCCTAAAATGTTTTGCTATAACGGTTTTTTTTTCTATGTCGATATATTGCGCAAGCGCAATCTTTATTTTTTTGTGTTTCCCTTGTTTACGAGTGTAAATTTGTTCATTTTTGTTCATTTGTTCAATGTTCATTTTTATTTAAAAATTATGTAATGTTTTTGGAGTTTTTTATTTTATGTAAAATTTATGTTCTTGTTAAATATATTTATAATTTAAACAAAATAAAAAAATAAAATGCATTTTGAATGATAAACCATATTATATATTTATCAAATTTGGAACCGATCCCATTGAATTTGTATGAATACGTATTAGAATAATTGATTCGTTATACGGTTTTTCGCTTTACGGCCAAGTTTCGCGGAACGTATCTAGGCCGTAAAGCGAGGTTTGGGTGTAATACGGCTTATCTTATAAAAAATTTTATACTTCCATCTAAGAATTAAAAAACAAAACTTAAAATAACTTAAATAAAATAACTAATAAAAATAAAATAATAATAAACTAATAAAATAACTAAAATAACTAAAAATTTCACAGTAAAACTGCAGATAAATGCATATGGCACCGTGTTATATAACTAGTATAAAAATTCAAATCCGAGCCTAATACCAAGATTAGTCTTGATGATTCCAAATACATTTAAATGTAGACTTTTCTTTGTTTAAGACCAACAAATCAGGTTGATTTTTAATATCAATGCCTAATTTATTGATCGTATAAATAATCATATATGAAGGGTATATAAAGGAGGTATATCTCTGTAATAGCATTGATTTAGTATGCCGCCAGTTGGCGCTATTAGACTTACTCTGCAATAAATAACTTCCTTCAGTTTACAATAGAACTGTACTAGCGACCAAAAGTGCTACTATTACTAAAGAACTATTTTGTTGATTTCAATATTTAATCAATTTTTCAATAATTTTTCTAAGAGAGATACGTCCTTATATACAATCCATAGTACAAATGTTTAACAATTACAGTAATTAACTTGTATTACATTTACCTGGTAAAATATTTTATAATTTATATTCTTTTTCATAGTAGTAACAAGCATCCAAAAACCATTACATTTTTGGTCCTTTTATAAAATAGAACGTTCACTTCAAATAACCTGAAGTCAATTTTAAGGCGAGTCATTTTGTCGTTTTATCAATTTAAAAATATTTGTTAATGAGCGTTTCAAAAATAAAAATTTCCCCGAGGAGAGAATGAAAATAAAATATTTAATATATTCAAGATCGAAGTTATAACAAAATGCATTACAAAATTATTGTTGGAATTTTTCTTCTTAACACTAGGGAAGTAGTTTTTAGTTATTATCTTCCTCTCCTCTGTTACATGTAAATCTTCATTTGACTCAAATATTTTACTTTATTTCACTAAATCGACTAGATTTTTTATAATAAATAGATAAATATATTTTTTTTAAATAGTTAAATGTCATAAAATTTCAATGTTCGTTTTGTTAAAAACGATAAAGAGGCGATAAATGGGTTTCATTAGTTTTCGTTTTAATATATATTATATATAGGCAATATTGACGCTAAAGTGCTACATTTTTTCCAAATTTATCATTTTAATATCACTAAATTTTCACTAATCACAATATTTAAAATCATTGAACTGAGTGAATACACAAAAAGATACTACGATTATAATTGAAAATACTTTATGTATTCAAGGGAATGGACAATATTTTATGTATTTTTTTTTTCTTTGTGCAAAGGCATTCTTGAATTCTTCCCCAATTTAAAAAGGACCAGTGCTTCATGGTTTCGCATGAACATTTTGAAAATAACCACATGGGGGCGATTTTTAAAGCAATTATTCTTCACCGCTAGACATTAATTGCACGCTATCCTCAGGAGTATTACTGACCCGTCTTACATCCGACAAAGATTTGATTGAAACCGGGTTCAACAAAGAAAATCTTTCTGAGTTGTGAGAAGAACGATTCGTTACCTTCGGTGGTGAATACGTTGATGTTTCGCCTAATGAAATTCTTGAAGTTCTCACCGGAGACTTGTGAAAATTGTCCTAAATAAAAAAGGTTTAGTGAAACGTGTATAGGGTGTCTCAAAAGTAATTAAAAAGCTGGAAACTGTGGGTAGATAACGCAATTGTAAGGGGCCATCAATAAATTACGTCACACGAATTTCATGATGTTTGACCCCCTCCCCCGTCCTTGTTACAGCTGGTCACACTTGTGAGACCCACCCCTCCTAAGTGTGACATCACATATTTTACATCTACAAATAATTATTGAATTAAAACAGCAGTTCCAAAATTTGTTTTATTTCAATTTAAATGATTTTTTAATAAAATTAATATCAAATCAAACATTTCGAGAAATAAACAAAAAAAACGACTAGTTATGTTAATTGATGATCAAACTTAATTATCTTGAAAGTGAATTTTCAAATGAAATAACAACAATATCACCGCTAGGCACGGTGCAGCATTTATCAAAAGGCAATAGTATCGGCGCGTAACATTACATCGAGAAAAAAATTCTCTTCGGACAATTAAATCTAAATATTTGATTGGCAATGGACTATCAAATCATTTTGTTAGCGTAAATGAAATTCAGTTGTCAGAAGAAAAAAATTTCCTAGTGTAGTAGAGCGAGTGGCCGACAAAACAATTTAAACCTTATGTTTCTACAGATAGTGTTGCAAATGTTTTTGCGTTTTTCTTTAATAGTTCAAAGTTCGTATTTTACTTAACAATTAGTATAAATAAAATTTGAATTGTGACGTCACGAAATTTAGGACCCCTCCCACCCCCTTTTCACACAATGTCACACTTCGTCGACCCTTCCCTTCCCCTTAACTTGTGACGTAATTTATGGATGACCTCTAAGTAATCCACCTCTAAGTCATCCACCTCCAGTTTCTGTTTTTTTTTTTGTTTCTTTTGAGACCTATATATTAAATAATTGCAAGAAGATCGTGAGTTAATATAGTGCAAAGTATGTAATATTTACATTTTCGTCATCGCTTGAAACAGGAAAACGAAAAGCTTTAAAGTTAGGTGATCGAGGCCAGGTTGTAGGAGGCGGACTTCGGATCATATGTTCATGAACTTCCGGTAATGACAATGGATCCGCATCCAAATCAGTTGGAAACTCCTGAAAAGCCCATAAGCCCATACAAATCCACCATTACATAAACCCATGCAATTACAGTGGAAAACTGTAATAACGGAACCGTTTAAAATCAAATTCGGTTAATACGAAATAATATAATAGCATAGATATTATTATGTTCATATCCATATCTTTCTATTTCATATCTTCTGTTATTATTTTTATCAAGTTTTTCTTTCTTAAGTGGTACAGAGAGAAAGTTGAGAAAGCCAGATTGCACTAGTACACGTGCTGCCCCCTACTCCGACTGCGAAATTTAGAACTATTCCTTAGTCGCTCGTTTGTTACTTTCTCCACTGTTCTACACTCGGAACGCCTTAAGTCTCGAGACCGTTTCTCTACGCCTTTAGTCGTTCCGAGTGTAGAACAGTGGAGAAAAGTACAAACGAGTGCCTAAGAAATAAAAAAAATAAAAAATTAATTTCGCTGACTTTGGACTTAATTATTATATTTCACAAATACAATCCACAAAAATTCACAAGACAAGTTATAAATTTAAGTAAAAATAAATGTAAAAAATCACAAACCGAAAAATCCAAATTGTTAATTTTGTATCTCCAGATACGTATTTCAAACGCCATGCGTTCGTCATCAGTGGATCAAATTGAAGTGTCTTCGAGGACAATTTCGTGCTGATTCACGAATGATTTTCGGTTTGTGATTTTTTACATTTATTTTTACTTAAATTTATAACTTGTCTTATGAATTTTTGTGGATTGTATTTGTGAAATATGACTAAGGAATAGTTCCAAATTTCGTACTCGGGTAGGGAGCAGCACGTGCATTCGTGCGATTTATCCCTCTCAACCTTCTCTCTGAGTGGTATTTCTATACCTTATACAGAATGACCCAAAAGTAGGGATTCATCAGGTCAAGTAATTGGATAGTTTATGCAAGTAATTAAGCTTACATTTTATAGTTGATATAAAATTTAATATATAAATAGTATTATTTGAAATTGTAAGCAATTATCAGGTGGAAAGACCAGTTTTTTATTTTAACAATTTATTTTCTTTTTACACTATGTTTCGTCGGTGTTATTCCGACTTCATCAGGTATCTTGAAAATTGTTATACCAAATATAATTTAAATATAAATTTAACAATACAAAATTTCAAGTGTCAAATACAGTAAAAATCGTTTATAACGAACTTTAGGGGACCCTCAAATTTCGTTCGTTATAAGCGATATTCACTATAACTGATATGTATCGCTTAAAGTGAACAATTCGTAATAACTGAACATAACGTCCAATGCATACATACACCTTGAAACATATAGGAACGAGTAATTGTGTAATGTGTATGTATTAAATGTATACGTATGTATTTATTTAATCAAGGGAAAATAATTTAAAAATTTTTTTGGAGTGGAAACTTTTTTTGTTTTTTGTCTTTAGTTTCTAAAATTCCCAATATAGTGGAACGAGATGTTCCTGTTTCATTTGCAAGATCACTCACAAAATCTCCCGATTCAACTCGCGAAATTTTCCAAATTTTTCCTCAATGGAAAATGAATTACGAAGAATTGTTTCGTTTACAAAAACTCAACTCAGACTTAAGTGTATAATATGTCATATTTTAAAAATCATTTACTAATAAGAATTTTAATTATTATTTTTTGGACATTTGAAAATTTTCATTATTGTATTTTGAACGTTTTTAATTTTAATTATTATAAAATTGTACTTTATAAAATATAAACTGTTGTATTGTATAAACGGTTTCCTATGTATTTTATCTAAGACGTATCACGGGACCCGAAGGTTTTGTACGTTACAACCGGTTGTTCATTATATCTGGTGTCGTTATCAACGATTTATACTGTATATATATTATATAATATACCAAACTGGTCTTTTCACCTGATAATTGCTTAAAATATAAAACTATTAAGACCTGAAAATTAGTATTAAGTATTATTTGACTGGAGTTTGACTTGACTTTAAGTCCAATAAAAATACATAATACAGGTCTGTTCCAGATGAAAATGAAACCGTGCATTGTACATAACAAGTCATGGGCAGTATAAAATTATGGTATTTTTTGTATATTGCGCATGACTTGCACCGTAAATATACAGTTTTATTTTTTTCTGGAACACACCTAACATAAAATATTTTGTGTATTTGAAAAATAAATTTTAGCATTGCACACTGCATGGTAGTAAAAAGTAATTTATGTAATAATTTCAAATTTGAGAATCGAAAAATAATGAGCCTAAGCGTGTCCAATGTTCGGTGTAATAAACATCGTTTAATACGAAAAAATTAAAGTATTTCGTTCCCTTTAGTTTCGCTATAACCATTTTCCACTGCATATCTATGTTAGTATAGGCATTGATTGTATAGGTAAAAAATATAAGTATATAAAATAGAATACCTGAGACATAAGAATTGTATCATCTGATTCACATTCATCTAAACAGTCCAAACTTTCACGACTGGCAAGTACTTGCTAAACAATAAAAGCATAAATATTAGTCCCTATTATTAAATTATCATAATTATAAGTTTATCTGTCACCTGTATAAATGGATTATCTTGTCGAGACAGTCTTAATGCTTCCATGTCTTGATCAATGTTCCTAGTTCTACCTGGAGTTAAAGTGATATTCGAAATGGCTGGCGATGGTGGGCATGTCACAGGCAAATTCAGCATATAATCAGCAGCTGAAACGCTCAAACTCGACGGAGCCCTGCCAACTGGGGAATACGAACATCCATGCCCTTAAAAACCAAAAATAAATTACATTTAAAAATCAAATTTTATAGAATCCAACACCAATATACCTTGAGGTTCTGAACGTCTATGGTCGATTTTACTACCCTTAATCATTATGTTAAGGACAGTTTTATGAACAAATGTAATTAATTTACGTATTATGTTAAACCGTCTCTTCTTATTTGTATTGTAAATTAATTTCTTTTTCATTTCACTCTTTTATTATACTATAAAATTTATTTGGAACAATGTGTGACATCCTAATTATCGAAGGAAATAAAGTGACAGCCGTCAAACAACCACTTCGCCATGACACTCCTTGTATAATAAGGCGCATGACCAAAAAAATTTAAATTTTTAATTAAAGGATAATTTTAATCAGTTTTTATCAATTACCTTGAATTACTAAGAGTTTTACAAAAAAAAATAGAAATAAATATACAAATCGATTATATAAAGTTTTAAGTGCGTCTAGTTCAATGAGTGTAAATATAATATTCATTTTTATAACAGGCAGCTTTAAGGGTTGAAAAATATTAAATGTATGTGACGTATAGGCAAACAATATGACAGTAACGATAGTCTATTGCGTCGATAACTAACTAATTAGATAATTAATATAAATATATACTAGCTGATACTCGCTCGCTTCGCTGAGTGTATCTAAAAACTAATTAATTAAAAGATTCCCTACGTTCATAGCGAAATATAAAAAATAATATATTTTGACAGAAAAAGATGATAGATACTTTCAGACTTTAGATCCAAAGAAAGTTCATTAAAATTCGTAAAATTACTTTTCAAGAAAGAGATGTTAGCTGTCTCACATCAGCGTTTATACAATTTTTAGTAAAAAGGTAACTGTATTCCTTCCTTTAGGACTTGAAAATCTTTCATACCAAATGTCATTTAAAACCCTACAGCTATTTTAGGGGGCATCTATTAATTGCGCGAGGCGTTTTTTGCGATTTTTGAAATCCCACCCCCTCTCTTCTGGTAAGATGTCATGTGATTTGGCATAACCCTTTCCCAGAACCCGCAATCTAATGTGATGTTTTTCAAAACGTGTGTTTTCTTTAAAAAAAAATGCGTGATATTTGCGAGACCTTCTCTTTCAGTAAGATTAGATGAGATTCGGCTCGACCTCATCGGCCTCTCAACGCCTCACGTAATTATTGGATGTTCCCTTAAAAGAATAGATTAGTAGCTATCGTACAGGATCTTTAGCAAAACTTCATTAAAATTCGTTCCGTTAAGTAATTGTTATTTTTTTTGAAATTTTTAGTTTATTATTTTAATACGTTTATTTTTAATTAATATCTTCGTCAATAAACAATGAAAAAATTCAAATATTTAAAAAAATGTTATTATTAATTTTATCGGTTAAAATAGAAATATTTATATTATATTTATATATTTATTTTATTATTATTATATTAATTTTCCAGCAAAAATTGTCAATTTCTTAATTTCAACTTTGTAGAGATTTCTTTCATTATTGTGTAAAATTGGTCAGGTTCTTCAGGAAAATGCGTTAAAATTCTATTTCACTAACTCAATCAAAACTTTTTAAATGTACGGTTCCTGTAGGATATAATTGTTTTACCATCTCATGAACCATGCATTATTTTAGCCTTAAAAATAAGCTATATCATTCTCCCCCCAAACAACCACATTGCAAAAAACATATCAATCTTTAACTGTGGGATAAACAAAATACATATCTCTTCCACGGGATTAATACATCTCTCCTGGGTAAAAATTAGATCAAGTCTTCTTAAGGAAAATGAGTTAAGACTCTATTTCGTGAACTTTAACAAAACTGGTTTTAAATACTCGGTTCCTATAGAATACATACTTGTTTTACTATCCCATGGGAACCGTTTATTATTCCCGTATAAGAAGTAACCTATATCATTATTTGACCCCTAAACAACCACATTGTAAAAAAAAAGTTAATCTTTTGCTCTGTAAAAAACAAAAAAAATATCTATCTCACGGGAACCGTACATTTTTTCTGGATAAAAAGTACTATATGTTACACCGGATTATAATCTATGTAGGATTGGGAAAGGGTGTGAGGGGTGTGTCAAGGGGAAGACAAGAGAGTTTGGAGTGGAGAGTTTGATGTGGACAGTGTGTGAAAAACGACGAAAGAAGTAAGACGAGAGAGTGATGATAAGTTAAATCTACAAAAAGAAGAGAGTGATTATTGACTAAATCTACATCAGAAGTGGGATAAAGGATCAAAAATAAAGTGTCGGATAAAGGATCAAAGATAAAGTGCCGGATAAGGGATCAAAAATAAAGTGTCGGATAAAGGATCAAAAATAAAGTGCCGGATCAAGGATAAAGTGCCGGAAAAAGGATCAAAATTCAAGAATTAAAACAATCTAACGACGGTTAAAACAATCTAACGACGGTTTTCAATAGTCAACGGATACAAAAGATTCAAATTTCGAGCTAATTCTACAAGTTTGGTGAAGAAGATAAAGACAGAAAGTGAGTGTTCGTGTGTTAAAGAAAGACAGAACAATAACATGCAAGATGGCGTCACGCAAGCAAGTTGCTACGTTTTCTTTGACGTTTAAAGATGTTGAGGATTCAATTCGAGTATTTGATGGAAAAGAGGAATTTCCTATAAGAAAATGGATGGAAGAATTTGAAGAAATTGCAGAAATTACGGGATGGAATGAGCTACAAAAACTCATTTTTGCGAAAAAGTCGTTGGGTGGTTCAGCGAAATTATTTATACAATCGGAAAAGGGGATAACTTCATGGGGAAAATTAAAGAGTTTATTATTAAAAGAATTTGATAATAAAACAAGCTGTGCGGAGATTCATAAAAAATTAATGAAAACAAAAAAGCAAAAAAGTGAGACAATTTACGAATATTTCTTAACAATGAGAGAAATTGGAAGTCGAGCAGACTTAAAACAGGAAGACGTCATTCAATATGTGATTGAAGGAATTAGTGATGACATTGCCGTAAAAGCTATACTTTATGGTGCTACAGACTATGACGAGTTTAAAGAAAAGTTAAAAGTTTATGAAAAAATTAAAACACAGGAGAGACATTTTGAGAAACCAAGGGAAACAACATGGAAAAAGCCAGTGAATGTTGGATTGATAGACAACTGGTTGAAGGAAGGAATCATTGAAGAGGGATATTCAGATTATGCAAGCCCGGTTGTTTTGGTTCGTAAGAAGGACGGGTCAGCGCGACTTTGTATTGATTACCGAAAATTAAATAATAAAATTGTAAAGGATCGATATCCTCTACCAAATATCCAGGATCAATTAGATCGATTGAGAGACGCTAAATATTTCACGACTTTGGACTTGGAAAACGGATTTTTTCACGTTCCAATGCATAATGGGAGCCGCAGGTATACTGCCTTTATAACTGCCGACGCTCAGTATATTTTTAAACGAATGCCTTTTGGGCTATGCAATAGTCCTTCTATTTTTCAAAGATTTATCAACTCCGTATTTCAAAATTTCATACGTAATGGAACTGTATTAACTTATCTTGATGATTTAATATTACCGGCAAAAACTGAGAACGAGGCGTTAGAGAATTTAAAACTGATATTTCAACGAGCAGCGGAGTTCGGCTTAAAGTTTAGGTGGTCGAAATGTCATTTCATGAAGCGAAGTGTGGAATATTTGGGACATATTGTTTCGCATAATCAGTTAATGCCATCGAGGACTAAGACGGACGCGGTTCAACGATTTCCGATGCTTAAGACGTTGCGACAGGTTCAAAGTTTTTTGGGCCTAACGGGTTATTTTCGAAAGTTCATAATGGATTACGCTTTGATATCCAAACCCTTAAGTGACTTATTAAAAAAGAACGTTAAGTTTGAAATTAAACCTGAGCATGTGGTATCATTTGAATTACTTAAGAGGGCATCGTCAGAAAAACCTGTGTTAGCTATTTACAACCATGAGGCCGAAACCGAGTTACATTGTGACGCAAGCAAATATGGTTACGGAGCAATATTACTACAAAAGGATGATGACGGAAAATTACACCCTGTTTATTACATGTCCAGAAAAACGAATGACGCTGAGGAAAAGTATCACAGCTATGAGTTGGAGATTTTAGCAATTGTGGAGGCGTTGAAAAATTTTAGAAGTTATTTACTTGGAATTCAATTTAAGGTAGTCACCGATTGCCAGGCGTTCGAGGCGACGATGAAAAAAAGAGATTTGGTCACTAGAGTAGCAAGATGGATATTATTGATGCAAGAGTTTCGTTTTGCGGTAGAGCATCGTTCGGGAACTAGGATGGCACATGTCGATTGCCTTAGTCGAAATCCGATAACAATGGTTATCACCCGAGAAATTGCGACGAGAGTTGAGGCAGCTCAACGAGCTGATGAAGGAGTTAAAGCGATAATGCAGATTTTAGAGGATCGAGAATATGAGGATTATATGGTGGAGTCCGGTCTACTCTATAAAATAAAAGATGGAGTGAAGTTGTTGGTGATTCCAAAAACAATGAGTTTTGAGATTTTGAGGAAAGCGCACGAAGTTGGACATTTTGCTGCTAAGAAAACAATCGATCAAGTTAATAAAGAATTCTACATAGAAAATATCCAAAAGAAGATCGATGAAATCATTACGAACTGTATACCTTGTATTTTGGCTTCGAGCAAGTGCGGAAAACAGGAGGGATTCTTATATCCAATTGCAAAGGATCGACCTTTGGATACTTATCATCTGGACCATTGTGGACCCTTCGAGTCTACAAGAAAAAGTTACAAGTATCTGTTTTTGGTGGTGGATGCATATACGAAGTTTTCATGGATTTACCCTACCAAGACGTTGGGGGCGCAAGAGGTGGTGCGAAAACTACAAATACAACAAGCCACATTTGGGAATCCGAGACGAATAATTACTGATCGTGGAGCGGCGTTTACATCTATCGATTTTGGAAATTATTGTAAGGACGAAAAAATAGAACATATTCAAATAACCACGGGAGTGCCGAGAGGAAACGGACAGGTTGAGCGGCTAGTGAGGACGATAGGAGAGGTTCTTCGAAAGCTCTCAGTGGACAAACCCGAGGAATGGTTCAAACATGTGAAGAAAGCACAAGTGGCCTTAAATAGTTCGTATCATAGAAGCATTAACATGAGCCCATTTAGACTTTTAACTGGGGTGACAATGAAGAAAAAAGAGGATCTCGAGTTGCAACGGATAATAGAAGAAGAACAAAGAGAGGTGTTTATAGAAGACAGAGAAAAGTTACGAGAAAGTGCCAAATTAGAATTGCTCAAGATACAGGAGGAAAATCGAAAGACTTTTAATAAAAGAAGAAAAGCGGCTTATCGTTATCACGTAGGTGATATAGTGGCGATTCAAAGAACGCAATATGGGCCAGGCATAAAGTTGCGGCCAAAGTTTTTGGGGCCGTACCAAATAGTTGGAGTAAGGGAAAATGACCGCTATGACGTGGAGAAAATCGGCCATGGTGAGGGGTCAAACCGAACAACGACTAGTGCGGATCATTTAAAATTGTGGGGCGGCCAAACAGGGATCATTCGGGGCGAATGATATGCAGGACGGCCGAGATGTAGGATTGGGAAAGGGTGTGAGGGGTGTGTCAAGGGGAAGACAAGAGAGTTTGGAGTGGAGAGTTTGATGTGGACAGTGTGTGAAAAACGACGAAAGAAGTAAGACGAGAGAGTGATGATAAGTTAAATCTACAAAAAGAAGAGAGTGATTATTGACTAAATCTACATCTATATTTATGCCAAATTTCATCCAGATCCATTTAGTACTTTTTGAGTGAAAGAGCAACAAACATCCATTCTTACAAACTTTCACGTTTAAAATATTAGTAATGCTTATTATTATAATAAGATTTAATATAATATTAATAAAAATTTAGGAAAAGATAAAGTTTACCATACTGAAATAGTAGACCAAATATACCCATGAAATGATATCTATTATGACTTATGAGTTGTTTATTTAGACTTTAGTAGTTTATATTCTCTGTAGATGTTTAATATGTATAATTTTGATTTTCATCTCAATCAAAGAGGACCTAAAGAAATGTATTTTTTAAATTTAGAAATATGTACAGTTATTATCGTTATTATGGGATAGTTTCAAAAATAGTAAATTTTGTAAGGTAGTTATACGCCTATTGTAAAGAATGTGGATATTTGAATAACTATAAGAAATATCTGCTGCGAGGCGTCACAGTACTTTCTTTTACTTTTGTTTATGAAACTCACTGTTGGTTAAAAGAACTATAAGTACTTTATAACTATACAAATACATATAAACAGAACTCTTCTATATGTATACAGCCTATATGCATATGGATATACGAATTCCAAACCTTCACCCCAGAACCGCCCTTATTCGAATTTTCCCAAGAAAAAGTTTCAAATAAAAGTTATAGCCACTAATGAGTCTAAGAACTATAGAAAGTTTAAAGAAAATCGTTGGAGCATCATTTTCGAAAAAAAATGAAAAAGCCTAAAAATCCCTGGAATACAGTGGAGCTTTCGGTTACCCGATTTCAACCAAAAGCTTCGCGGCACAACTAGGTATAATAGGGAGGTCAAATACCAAGTTTGGTAAAATTCGGATAAAGCTTTCGATAAGATATGGCTGTCACACACAGACACACACACACAGACATGTTTCTAAAAACCACTTTTTTGGACTCAGGGGACCTCAAAACATGTATTTCCAGTGAAAGCTCGAATTCGAAAATTCGACCCGATTACAATACTTCCTTTACTATCTATATAGTAGTAAAATAAAGTAAAAACAGATTCCTGAAGTAAAGGTCTAATTGCAAGTGGAGTTATCAAGTTTACATTAAAATGGCTTTAGAAATGGTAGTGTAAAAACGCTTAAGACGAAATTCGGCCAAAAAAAATAATAATCCTGTATAGCTACTGTTTCTTGGTCAGAGATCAAATATATATTCCTCGATGGACCTAAAATGTATCTTCCTCGGGTTGTGAGTGTTGGTTATAAAAATAGTGGACTGTATATAATTCACTGGTTTATTTAATTTCACTTCGATATATTATCACAAAATTGGAGCAACAATCAATATTTAAATATAACAATTACATTTGAAACCCATGTGGCTTCGTTTCTCACTCCCCAATTCTTAGATAAAGACTGCCTTACCCTTTGATTACAATTCCTTTTATAGGATCGGCAATTGACAATAATGACAAACGAAGTAAATCCAAACATCACTCCCCCCGTTGAAAGATTATTCTTTCAACAAATACAATAATTGGTTAACATTGATACAAATCCTAATTAAATGAACATACAAAAATATTAAAAACAAACAAAATTAATGACAATTCTTAAACTTGGCAAAGGAAAAAAGGTAGCTTAATATTACACTTATTGTGCCTTAACACACAAATGATCAATTCTATTTTAACACACAAATGATCAATTTCAAATCACTTAACACACACTCTTGCGAGAAATTCTGATTAATTTAAATTATCTGTATCTATTGGCAATACCACTACACGTTTAACATTTCGAACAAAAGTAGACCCGGCGCCCTTGATTAAAACGGTACGTACGATGTCATCCTTCCCTGGATAACAATCCAATATGCGACCCATGGCCCACTGTGCTGGTGGCAGATTATCCTCCTTAATAATAACGATTGCTCCCGGAGTGATGTTAGAAGCCGATTTATTCCATTTTGAGCGTAAATTTAAATTATTCAAATATTCGTGGCTCCATCGTTTCCAAAAATGCTGTTTTACTCGTTGAATATGTTGCCACTTCGATAAGCAATTTGGATTCACATCCGAATAATCTCTTCCATGAAGGTTAGTCAACGTACCACCAATCAGAAAATGAGCCGGGGTCAAAATTATGGGATCATTTGGGTCAGAGGATATGGGAGTCAAAGGTCGGGAATTTAAAATGCCCTCTATTTCACATATCAATGTATAAAATTGTTCAAAGGTAAATAAATTATTAGGTGAAACCACATGACGCAAATGTTTTTTAAAGCCTTTTACAGCTGCCTCCCATAAACCGCCCACATGCGGTGCCCGGGGTGGTATAAAATGCCATTGTATACCTCTACTTGTTAAATAACCCTCAATTTTTTCCCTTGAATTCTGAACTAAGTTTGATAACTCCCTTAAAATATTATTAGCACCCGAAAAATTTGTCGCATTATCGCTATAAATATTTCTACATAAACCCCTTCGAGAAATGAAACGCCGAAGAGCCGAAATGAAACCCTCGGCAGTTAAGTCCGTGACCAATTCCAAATGAATTGCCTTAATGGACAAACATACAAAAACTGCCACATATGCTTTGATACTATTTCTATTCCTCAATTTCTTTTCCTTCAGAAGGAATGGACCACAATAATCCACCCCCACATTACTAAAAGGAGGAGAAGGACATACCCTAGGCCCCGGTAGCTCCCCCATCAGATAATCATGAACACGTGGGTTCAATTTACAACATTTTACGCATTTTCGCAGAACCCTTTTAACTTGACTAAGACCGTTAACTATCCAATAATTTTGCCGTATTATATATAATGTTTGTTGTGCTCCCGTATGTAAATTATTTTGATGCACCTCTTGAATAATGAGATCCGTAAAATGGTTATCTCTTGGTAATGGGTCGGTGACAATTGGGCGGGAGACAATTGGGCGGGAGACAATTGGGCGGGGACAATTGGGCGGGGGACAATTGGGCGGGGGACAATTGGGCGGGAGACAATTGGGCGGGTGACAATTGGGCGGGCGCAGGTTGACCTCATTCATTTTTGTCCATTCATTCATAAAATTGTTTTCATCACATTTTGTGAGTTTCATCGTCGTTGAAATTTCTTACAAAATTAAATTGCTTGTTGTTTGCCTTCTTATGACGCGTTTTTGGGACACTGAGCGCGGTGGCAGAAAACTCCAGCAACAGTTCTTTGCCGACGAATAAATCTTTGCAACGTCGACTGTGTAGGCATTTGAGCTGCAGCAGCAGGAGACACTGAATTGAACGCGACAGTGACAATTTCACTGGTTGCTTCACGCGTTGTACGTGCTCGATTTTCGGCGACACTAACGACGCTAATTACCTCATACAAAGTCAGATCAGGAGGATGAGTATGTTCTGAACGTATTTCTACATCAGCACCGGGCATCGGATTCAAAATTGTATGCAAGCGAGCTTTGCAAATTCGTTTCTTTTCACATTTCCAGTGTGTTTTTAATGTATTCTCTGCTTCTTTTACATAAGCATGACCATCGTAAAGCAGTTTTCGGCCACCGCGCTCAGTTTCCAAAAAACGCGCCATAAGAAGGCAAACAACAAGCAATTTATATTATTTATATTATAACGACGATGAAACTCACAAAATGTGATGAAAACAATTTTATGAATGAATGGACAAAAATGAATGACCTAGGTCAACCTGCGCCCGCCCAATTGTCCCCCGCCCAATTGTCCCCCGCCCAATTGTTCCCAGCCCAATTGTCCCCGCCCAATTGACACCCGCCCAGTTGTCGCCCGCCCAATTGTCCGGATCCCCTTGGTAATATAATTGGGTATTTCGAATCATAAGGTAATTCAGAAAATGACAACCTCCCCCCAACGCGCAATAAACCGTCCTCACCCAATTTGGGATTAAGTTTTAATAAGTTTGTGTGATTGGTTCCGGATCGCGTTTGAGAATCAATAAATTTAAATTCATTTGGGAATGCCTGTAATTGTACTAATTTAAGGACTCGTAATTTTACGTCTTCAATTTCCCTGACCGTTAATGGACCGGTTGGTCTTTCAAATTTTCCTTTTCTAAATCTAAAACAATAAGATAGTGACCGCAGTAAACGGTTCATTGAAAAGAATCTTGAAAATATAGATGATTCCCGAATTTTCGTCATTAAACAGACAGGTTCACGTTGCTCAGGCAATTCCAACAATTGAGGCGGATCCGACACAGGCCACCCAGACTGGGGCAAAGCAAGCCATGCCGGTCCATCCTTCCAAAACGAAGATGTCTCAAATTCCAAAGGCGAAACCCCCTTTGACACCAAATCGGCCGGGTTGTCCATTGAGGACACATGATGCCAGTTCTTTGGATTAGTTTTAGTTTGAATCTCAGAAATTCTATTAGCTACAAATGTTTTTAATTGGTTTGAGGAGCTATTTATCCAATGTAATACAATTGTGGAGTCCGTCCAAAGAAATATTTCATCCAACTGTAAATTTAATGTTGGTAGAACCGTTTGAAATAAATTTGCTAATAATAAAGAGCCACAAAGTTCCAGTCTTGGGATTGTCAAATTTTTAAGTGGCGCGACCCCCGATTTTGCACACAAAAGTTGAGTCCGAATCACGTTATTTTGATCCATAATTCTTAAATAAATACAAGCCCCATATGCCCTCCCACTAGCATCCGAAAACCCATGAAGTTGCATGTTCTTCGGGACCGGAACCACTATTGTCCGGGGAAATGAAACATTATTCAAATGTACCAATTGCCGGCAATACAATCTCCAGGAGGTATCAACTTCCTTAGGTAAGGGCCCATCCCAATCAATATTTAAAGACCAAATCTTCTGAAGGATGATTTTGGCCGTGATTATAACCGGGGCCAACAATCCTAGAGGATCAAATATCCTCGCTATCATGGATAAAATACTACGTTTGGTAATTCTTTCATTAAATTCAAATTTTCTAACCGAATAAGTTATACTATCATTGTTTGAGTCCCAGAAAATACCCAGAGTTTTAATTGTTGAATCCCCCAATTGTAATCGAGAATTTATTTTATCACCGGCTAAATCCCGCAGTGCTGAAGTATCATTGGACGCCCATTGTCTAATAGTCATTCCCGCCCTAGAGAGAATCTCCGTCAACTCCTTCCTTAATTTGATAGCTTCCTGTACATTTGATGCCCCCGTCAAAACATCATCCATATAAAAATTCTCCACTAGAGCCTTCGCGGCCAATGGATACTTCCCCCCTTCATCCTCAGCCAACTGCCGCAAAACCCACGTCGCTAAATGTGGAGCAGCCGATTCCCCAAATGTTAAGGTAGTCAGTTCATATGACTGCAATGCATCATTACTATCCCTCCAAATTATTCTTTGATATTTCCTATCCTGTGGCCTTACTAAAATTTGCCTATACATTTTTTCTATATCTCCCGTTAAAACTATGACATACATTCTAAAACGAATCAAAAGGGCAAAAAGATCCGATTGTAATAAAGGACCCACCATTAATGTATCGTTCAAAGATAATCCCGTCGTTGTTTTTGCCGATGCGTCAAAAACAACACGCATCCTTGTTGTCATGCTATACTCCTTAATTACAGCATGGTGAGGTAAATAATAATTAATCGATGTATCTGGGTTTTCATTAATTGGAACCATATGTCCCAAGTCAAGATATTCCTCAATAATTTCTCTGTACTGCGTTTTAAATGCGAGGTTGTGACTTAATTTAACTTCTAAATTTCGAAACCTTTTTAAGGCCATTTGATACGAAGCTCCTAAATTTTTAATTTTAGAGTTAAAAGGTAACGCGATAATATATCTCCCTTCACTATTTCGACTTACATTTTCTTTGAAATGGTCAAGGCATTGTTTTTCCTTAGCCGAATAATTCTCCTGTCCCGGACACTCTTCTACTTCCCAAAATTTAGCCATATCAAAATTTACAGATGTTGCATGACAACTCCGCTTAATCACTGCTCCAGAAGTTGGCGCAGAACCACCCACAATCCATCCCAATAATGTTTTTTGCAAATATAATTCCTTATTACCCAATAACGATAATTGAATTTGTCCCATTTTTAATAAAGAAAGAGTAGTTCCCGCACTTAATAATATGTCAACTGAATCAGGGATGTGAAAGTTTGGGTCCGCCAAATGAATACCGTTTGGTAATTTAATCAAATTTCTCTGAATATATTCACCGGGAATGTTTTGGGATATTTCGGGAATTACTAAAAATGTTAGGGTTTTTTCATAACTATTAATTCGGGATCTGATGGTGGCCGTGACTAAATCTTTTGAATATGTCGTAATTGAATTTAATGCACCAATTGGAATATTACATGTTTCTAGCTTAAGGCCCAAATTGTTCGCAAATCTTTGTGTTATAAAATTAGTCGTAGAACAAGTGTCTAATAGTCCTCTACATTTTATTGGAGTTTTATCTTTATTTAATACATACAGTACTGCTGTTACCATGATGTCACTTGCCATTGAATTCACAACTAAACTCACCGCAGGTCCGATCCTTTCCACATTATTGTCCTCACTAACTTGATTGTTTATTTTACTATTATTTTCACTTAATTGTTTACTGAACCCTTCATTACCCCACTCTCTGATGTGTAAGAGCGAATTATGTCCTTTGTTGCAGTGAATACACATCATTTTTGAAAAACAACGCGACGCGTTATGTCCCTTTTTTAAACACTTAAAACATAACGAAAAGTTTTTAACACTTTCACGTCTTTTGTCCAGTGACATGCCTCTAAATTTTTCACACCCCCATATGGGGTGAGGTCCTGAACACACCACACAATTAATATTTGAATGTTTATTTTTATTATCACCATTTGTTGTCATGAACGTTTGTGTTTTATTCCATCCCCTTTGATGAGGTCCGAATCGAGGGTTGTTTTCCCTATCCTTGATTTCACTTGCAGTAAAATCCGTGGCTGATGCCCTTTTAGTAAGAAATTCGATTAATTTATCATATTTTGGCATATAATTATCCGTTAATGTCAGTTCCCACTGCCAAATGGTGTTGTGGTTTAGTTTGAGTAGAATCATGTCTATTATTGGAACGTCCCAATGTTCCACCGGTGCGCCCAAATTTTCTAAGGAACGCAAATGTTGCTGAAAGGTTCCAACTAACCTTCCAATAGCTTCCGGAGTATCCTTTTGCAACCTTGGAAACTCCCTTAACAATGCCCAATGCCGACGCAAGGCCCTTTTTGGATTGTCATATTTTTCCTTTAAAATATTTAAGGCAATTGTATAGTTTTGTGCCGTAGTTTCCAGCGCCTGGATTAATTTAGCTGCTTCCCCATGTAACGAGGATTTTAAGTAAAACATCTTATTTACGGGATCTATATCTTGATCCCCGTCAATCAAGGATGAAAACGTATCGTAAAAGGACACCCATTTTTCTATTTCACCGCCAAATTGTGGTAGATTAATTGGCGGTAGCCTTTTAACTGTTTTTTTTGATAACGTTTCCTGCATTTCCTTTTCCAATCCCATTGATTGCATGCTGTTTTCCAATGATTCTTCTCGTAAATATTTTCGTGCGCGTGCAACAGCTCTTTCAAATTCATCTTGTATAACTTCTCCTTGTTCTAATTCTTCTTCATCCAAATCTTCCAATTCCTCTTGAATTGCTTCTAATTTCTCGAATCTTTTTTGTAACGTTTCGAGCGATACCTTTAATAAATCCACATCGCGATTTTGATGATCAGCCATCCACTGATCCAATTTTTGTCCAAACTTTGTAATTGCAGCCATAATGCTGCCTCTTTTTCTTCTTAAACTTTCCGCCATTTTTGATTGTTGATATTAAATATCCAATTAATCACAAAATACAACACTGTCTTTTTCACAAAATTTAATAACAACTTTCGTCTTTATTATATACTTTAACAACACTTGAGTCTTTATCACATAAAAAATCCCAAAAAATATTCGACGTTAATTCAAATAACCAGCCGACTTAACACTCACGAGACCGTTTTTTCAATAATTAACTTTTAAAATTTGTCCCTTTTGGACAATGCACATAATCCGGCTCGAAGGACCAAATGTTTCTTGGTCAGAGATCAAATATATATTCCTCGATGGACCTAAAATGTATCTTCCTCGGGTTGTGAGTGTTGGTTATAAAAATAGTGGACTGTATATAATTCACTGGTTTATTTAATTTCACTTCGATATATTATCACAAAATTGGAGCAACAATCAATATTTAAATATAACAATTACATTTGAAACCCATGTGGCTTCGTTTCTCACTCCCCAATTCTTAGATAAAGACTGCCTTACCCTTTGAATTACAATTCCTTTTATAGGATCGGCAATTGACAATAATGACAAACGAAGTAAATCCAAACAGCTACGATAGCTACCATAGCTACACTTAATCACGTTATGTTTCATGTATTTTCCTACACAAGTCGGTATATACCGTATATACATTTAACAAAAAATTGGGCAAATTAAAATAAAACAAAGTTTAAAAAAATGTAATATTTAGCTCATTTTTCTCTTTTCTTTTAATATGAAAATCGTTTAATATAAAAAAAAATTTTTTTCGATCCCTTCCGTTCCTTTAGTTTTCTTATACCCGTTTTCCATTGAATGATGGTATTGTGGGTAATGAGGGTAATGAGGGTAATGAGGGGAATGAGGTGTATGAGCGTGTATTAGTATGAACCATCAACATGTAGTACAGCTCATAATATTTTAAATAACTTGAACAAAATAAAACCATATGAACAAAAAAGAGAAACACTAAATTCTACGCGCAAATAATTACTAAACGTTATCGTCATCTCTTTTTATAACTGAACAGATCTTATACAACTTTTTGAGTTCAGTAGGAATCGAATGATGCTTCATGTCTATGATACAATCTGTCATTTCCAGTACATAATTTAAAGTTTCAAACAATTCAACGGTTTCAAAGTATTTTCAAGTAATCTTCCGAGGATAAAACTTTTTTATATCAGTGATTTTAGTTAATGTAATTAATGTGTTAATAAGTGTATCGTATTTATTAAAAATAATAATTTACTCATAAGAAATGAAACCTTTGCGAACTTATGCTGCAAATCGAAAAAGTCGCGTGAACTCATCAAGTGGAATATTTCAAAAAAATAATGGAATTAAAAAAGCTAAACGGAAAAATCCCAAAGAGAACTCATTGAAAATTTCTAAAATACTTGAAAATTTATCCAAAAGCGGTAATAGTTCTTCGAAACAACACGAACGTATTTACTCGACCAATCATTCAAGTTCCTTAAGCGTGGGATGGCTAGAGACCACATTTGATCGAATCCGCAAAAATAAAATTACACCCACAAAAACCAAAGTCGGGTGGTCGGAGACACCATTTGATCAAATTCATAAAAATAAATTTTCTCCAACGAAAGAAATCAAGCATTACAATCTGCGATCAGGCTCATCATCAAGTGAAAAAAGTACATCCCTGTCGTTTCTTAAAAATCAATCTGAAAAGCACATGAAAAACTCTAATTCCAAAATAAAGCACGAAACAGATGACAGTTCCGGTTTTAGAGACCGCTTATATGACGATATCGGTTCATATCAACTAATCATAGAACCTGAATCGGAACGAAAAACTGAATCATTTAACTTGACCTTAAGCAATACTAATAAAAAAAGCCATTCTAAACTCCAGACTGATACTTTTAGCGATAATATTGATCTCGTTGAAGGAATAGGTTTTCCTAAGTTTCATAGTACCTTAATTCTACCGAAGCATAAAGCTTTCACTGCCAGTACACCACTGAAGAAAAACTATAAAGTACCAAACAAAAATACTTCACTAGTCGCTTCTCATTGTGACCAAGAATCAAATTCCATCATCGACACAAAACTAGATACAATTAGTCTTATTCAAATTAAAGAAACTAGCGATAAGTTCTCTGAACAATCCATAATTAACATTTCATTAAGAAAAAGTCAAGAAGACAATGAAGAATTAAACAAAAAAAATGTTCAGACTGACCTAGAAAATAGCATTTCATTGCAAGTTGAGAGTAAATCTCAAGATGAAAATCAGACAGAAAATGAAGATTTGCATCAAACTGCAATGGAAGACGAAACGAAGCTTAATAAAAGCTGCCGAGTAGTCTTGGAAAAATTGTCTGAACTATGCCCAAATGAGCTGGAAGAAAGTCAAATATTAAGTGATCAGGATAATGCAAATGAAACTAAACTTAATAAACCATGCCATGTTGTTATTGAAAAGTGTAATAATTTAAAATCGTTTACAAATCATGAATCAGACAATGAAAACGATAAAGAAAATTTCAATGAAACAAAGCTTAATAAAAACTGCCAAGTAGTCGTAGAAAATAATCTTTGTGATAGCCCTGATTTGTTCCCAAATGAATCAGAACTTAGCGATACTTCTCAAAGTTCTGATTCAGTAAGCAGCAATAGGCAAACCGAAGATCAAGTTATTTGTGATAAAATAAAAATTGATTTCCCATGTAATCCAGAACTTTATGAAAATAGTATTTTAAATAAATCAATAGAGAGCGATTTAAGTACAGATAATGATCTTGCAAGCTCAGCTTATTCGGACACCAAAACCGAAGAAATTGATAAATCAATAAGTAAAACAAATTCGGTTCCAAATGGTTGTTTTGTAACCACTCGAAATAGAACAAAGTGTGCTAAAAGACTAAGTCTTACTGATGATACTTGCGCTCTAGATTCAGAGAAAAACGATTCAAATTCTGTGATAGACGAGAAACTGAGCAGTGATGAAAACTCTAGTTGTAATGAAAGCAATGTAGTGGAAATTTCCAGTACAATCGAAGAGACTGAAGATGAACTGGATATCATAACTTCACCAATCAATTTCAATTTTAAACTGCAACCTGGAAAGAAGTGGCGTCGTTCGTTAACTTATCTACAAAAAGCTTCAATTAATCAATCACCGCAACGGAAAGGAAGAGGATGGAGGCCGAGCTTTACAGCAACTTTAAATGAAAATAGTAAGTGCAATAACTATCTATATGGGGCTATAATCTATAAGCCACGTAACGCATTTTGGTGGAAGGGGGAACTATTAGGGGAATTTCAAAGAATCTATTTTTCTTATGGTGTCGAAAACGGGCCCTTAATATCACTATTAAGGTTTGCTTCAATCCATTTTTTAAATTTTCATTGAAATAAAAAAAAATGTTAATTTTCTTAACTCTGGAACAGTTTATTGTAACAACAATTTGAACGAGAGGATTTATAAGAAATTTCACGTTCTAAAATAAAGGTCCTACACCAAAGTTTCTCAGATCAACCGTTTCAAAGATATCAATGTTAAAAAATAATACGTATTAAAATTTTTTAATATTTTCTAACTTTTAGTAAAGGACTTTTTTTGTGAAAAGTCGGGAGTGGGGAGAGAACTTAATATCTACATGATGTACCATGGTAGTTAGGTGGACTAAAAACATACAAAAATCGCATTATGCGGTTTGGGGATGATCTTTAATCTACCACTCTGTAGCAGAGGTTCTTAAACGTATTTGACCTGGCGCCCCTTTTTCAGAAAAATAACTACTCAGTTCTTTCTAAAGGTTGTTGGCAACCTTTTCAATCTTATAGATCATCAAATTTGAATTTCAAATCTCCTGGAGGCATCACTCCAGTGGCGGCTCGTGACATTTTGACATGGGGGTGTTGTGATAAAAAAAAAAATAAAAACATAATGCATCTATTTAATTTATGCATTTTTTGTATTATTTGTATACAAAATCCATTCTACGATTTTTAGCGTTTAGCTGGATAAATGAGTTAATCGGTCTTGATCCATATTATTCCTTAGCAATGACTCAATTCGTTTTAGTGTAGCTTACTATTGTCTAAATGTATTTGTAAAGTCAAAAGTAGCGAAAAAATTAATTAGTTCTTTAAAAACACCAGAATTTAGTAACGAACTTCTCTCAACGTGGCCACGTACATACGTACTGGCACTGCCGATATGACAGTGTCAGTTTCACTTGTTACATGCACAGACCGGAATACACGAACTTAAACGTAAATAGACGACGCTGAACGAGGTCGGCTGAATCGACACTAGGAACATCACAGTTCCAGGGTTCATATTTCAACGGATTCTAACAATAAGCAAGATTTAAATAGTTCGTTTTCATAACAATTTTATTATATTATTCCTATGACTCCATCAATATTATTGTCATTTAATAATATGAATGTAAACAGTATTTTTACATAATTTGTTTGGGGGTGCTGCAGTACCGCAGTGCCTATGGACGAGCCGCCACTGTATCACGTTCGAAATCACTGTAGTATCTAATGCTTATCGCGGGATCAGAGTGAGCTTTCTTCCAAATTAATTTTCAATCACAAAATTTGATTTATAGAATATAGATTTTTACAACGTTTCTAACTTAGTTAAGTCGACAGACCACTGACCGCTTTTTCGTTACGTTATGGTCTCCACAATCCTCCTTAAATGAAAGCTTAATGAAGAAACTTCGTTACAATCAGTGCTGGTCCTAGCCTTTGATTAGGGTAGCGCGAGATTGTCTTTCAGCTCCCTTTAGGAAGCTCTGATTTCAGTTGTGTACAAAAGAGCTGTCATCTATGTAAATTAACAAGACATGAATCTTGTGGACTAGGGTCGAGGGTAATCAAACCGCTTCATATAGTTAGATTTGGATTTTGATAAAATCAGATCTAGTATTAAAAAAAAAGCTCGTATATGAAGCGTATTATATCTAAATATCTACGTATTTATATCTAGAATCTAGATGCAATCGATGGAAATCCACAAATTTTTTATCGTTTTCCTACAGGTTTTCAGGATAATGACTAGCGGCACTGCCCCACGTCTTTCAGAAGATGCCAACAAAATTTTATTTTTTGCTGAAAATTGTTTTTCGGGGCCTTTTGCTACCTGGCTCTCGGCGCCAGCGCTAGTTACAATAACTCTGTGCTGTTAGTATACAATCCAAGTAGCTTTGCAAATATTACCTTGGTAATTCAAACTATTTTTCCAATTTATACTTTATTATCTTATACATTTTTTTACATGTTTATACACTATTTATAATAAGTTTTCTTCTAATATATTCCCGATAAAGTTTAAAATTATCCGTTTTACTGTCCAAATCTCTCGTTTAAACTATTATTTCGTAAAAATAATGTGCTTATTTGGACTAATTGACTTTTCACAAAAATAAATGGGTAACTTCTGTCCATGCTTTTAATAATATTCAATTGACATAGTTACTGAAAAGTTAAACGCTTACTTAATTGTTTTTTAATTTATACTTTTTATTTTCTTACAGGTGCGTGTTTGCGAGCATTAAGCTTAGAAAATAGGAAAAAAAAATTAAGTTTTAGTGAAATTGGTGTTCAAACGTCAGAAGAAGAAGTGGCATTGTCCAAAGTTTCGAAGAACAAAAATTCCTATCTGGAAAAAGACTTGGAAACGTATACGATACTTGATGAGAGTACGATTTTTTCGAACTCAAAAGGTATATAGATATTTTTAATCAATAACTTGTTAAAGAGACATTTAGTTTTATTTTTCTTATTTTGTCTAAAAATTAATAGTATAATATATTAATCATATTAATATATCAATATAAAGGCTTGCCTCAATCTATTTTTTCACTATCCATTTACACAACAAAATTTATTTTTTAATTTTAAATTTTCATTACTTTGAATCAGTTCATCGTAACAACAATCTGAAAGAAAGGATTTAAAAGAAATTTCATGCTCTACAAAAAGGATCTTTAGAACAAAATTGAAAAGTATTAAAAATTTAATTACTGTTATTTTTGAAACGTTTGGTCTGAGGAACTTCTAAGGAAGTTTTTTGTATAGCGTGGAATTTCCTTTAAATTCATTTAAATCATCTCTTTCAGATTGTTGTTACGATGAACTATTCTAAAATTTTGAAAATTAAAAAAAAATTTCGCTTGTTTAAATAAAAAATGAAAAAATGCATTGAGGGAACTCATAATATAGACATTACAATTTTGATATTTTTAATATAGGTATAGTATCAAATTTTGGACACCCATAAAATTTTTTTTTTGAAACACCTATACGTACACAATGCATGCAAAACTTAAAACCTCTATTTTTCGAACTTTTTCTCATTTCTGTTATTAGAAAATTTCATAAATCAAATACGGTTATTTATTTTAAAATATTTCGAATCCCTTGTGATTCGAATTACGGAGGTTCCAAGGTTGTAGTTACAAACATTATACACCCTTTAATTTACATTAAAATCTCGCGACCCTAAGATTTCGCTAAACAACCCCATTTGCAGTGGCAGATTTAGATTTGATGCCGCCCTAAGCCCTATCCGATGTGCCGCTCTTTTTTCTGTGTCAAAATGATTGCCAATCTTAACAATCTAATTATAAAATATTCAAATTTTCCGATATTATTTCAAGTATCTATACCTCTCAGTTGGTTTATAGTGTAAACTTTATAAAGCGAAATTGAAATGGAGAGTAAAAGAAAACAATAGAATACGTGATCAGAAATAGTGAGGGGAACAGCACGTGCTAGGGAATTACAACAAACAAATGAACACGTATATAAGAATCCCATTGTGAGTACGAAAGTCAGAGGAATTAATACTTAATGTGGTCTAAAAATTGCGTATTGTTTCACTATTGGGAGTGGTAAATACGGTATATATGTAGAATGAATCAATGAATAACAGTGTACTATTCAAACTAAACAATATCTACGGTTTAAGGAGTTTTTCGTTGCATAATAATTCACTGTAGAAAGTTTACTTTATTAAAACTAGGTATTTCAATTACAAATCAATTGTTAATTTGATTTCATATTTTCCTAAAAAAATGATCTTACTTAAAATAAAATAACCGTTTAATCAATACTTTATCAATTCAAAATCATACGTAAAATCAGATTGTCACCCCACCTCCGCCGATATAAAGAATTGATAATATTTAGTCTACCCCCCCCCCCCCCAAATGCCTTATGTAATTTATGAACAGTCCCTTAAGGGGCCATCCATAAATAACGTCACACGTTAAGGGGGAGGGAGAGGGTCGACGAAGTGTGACATTGTGCGACAAGGGGGCGGGAGAGGTCCTCAATTTTGGGATGTCACATTTCAAAATCTATTTTAATCTAAGTGTTAAGTAAAACACGAACTTTGAACTATTAACGAAAAACTCAAAAACATTTGCAACACTATTTGTAGAAACATAAAGTTCAAATTGTTTTGTCGGCCATTCGCTTTACTACACTAGGAAAAAAATTTTCTTCTGACAACTGAATTTACGCCAACAAAATGATTTGATGGCCCATTGCCAATCAAATATTTAATATTTAGATTAAATTGTCTGAAGAGATTTTTTTTTCTCGGTGTAGTTACGCGCCGATACTATTGCCCTTTGATAAATGCCGCTAAATACTGCACCGTGCCTAGCGGTGATATTGTTTTTATTTCATTAGACAATTGACTTTCAAGATGATTAAGTTTGATCATTAATTAATATAATTAGTCGTTTTTGTTTTGTGTATTTCTTGAAATGTTTGATTTGATGTTAACTTTATTAGAAAATCATTAAAATTGAAATAAAACAATTTTTGGAATTACTGTTTTAATTAAATAATTATTTGTAGATATAAAATATGTGACGTCACACTTCGGAGGGGTGGGTCTCACAAGTGTGACCAGCTGTGACAAGGACGGGGGAGGGGGTGAAAAATCATGAAATTTGTGTGACGTAATTTATGGTTGGCCCCTAAGGGCTGAGGTACGCAAAGGGTTTAAATCTTGCCAGACTAGTTTTCACCTTCCTTGTCTGAAAAATATCGTCAGGGGCTCTCTTACTTTATCTTTAACTTACAGCATCTTTAACAGCTATTTTTGCTTATTTCCGGGCAATTTTAAATTGGTACCCTTATAACTCATGCACAGAAAAAAGAACTTTAATTTCATATATAGAAATGATTAAATTACGTTATGAGTGTAGCAATCATGCAGTGGTCTCTTAGGCCAGAACCTTTTGTATCTTACTAACACTAAAACTAGAGGTATACTCTAATCTCTAAAGAAATTTAAAAGAAAATGTTTCTCAACTTTTAAAACTATGTAGGTATAATACATTTCTTTGAAAATCATGAGTCATTTTTTTTTTTACTTCAATTAAATCTGTTATATAACCATTGATAACGACCAAGAATTCTTGGAATAAATTAATCATTCAAAGTCCCCAAGTGCTGATTAATTTTGTTACGAATCAAATTTTTAAAAACCGTTTACTTATTGCAACAAACAAATTAATTGGTATTTTTTTAAAAATTCCTGTGAAAAAATAGAAAAATTTATCCTTTGTTAAGCCTGACAACATTTTTATTTTTTTTTATTCAAAATTTTCTTTGTTTGGTTGTAAATTTTATCATTCTCCATTTTTACCTTGAATGAACTAGAAAACAAAGATAACGAATATACGCCATAAAATGGCATCATGTGACAGATATATTCAAGTTGTGTTTGACTGAGAGAGAAATCAAATAATTGGGAATGGTGATTGGTTGATTTTCTTTGTAGTAACGTAATGAGTTTGATTTGACGAAGAGGCACATGAAGTTGAAATAGAGGATAGCGATTGCATTTATTGATATGTCGCTGTCTTCGTTTGTAAAATGGCACTCTGAAAACATGAAAAATTTAATAAAAGAGAGGTCAGGTGCATATTTGACATCATCCATAGTGGAATCTGTTCCATTGTGATTTCACATCAAGTTGGAGCGTTTTTCAATAAAATTCATTCAAATTTCGTTTAATTTTTTCATTTAATTTTAATTTTTCAATTTGTTATTGGCAAATCAATAAAATTAAACAAACGATCGCGATACAAGTTCAATTGCAATTGACGTATATTGAGAGAAAGTCGTACTAAGAGAAAAAACTTCATTTACTTTGTACATCGTTTGGTGAATGCTTTGTTCTCGAAGTTCTGCAAATTACGACGTTAAGTGTATGTTGTTAACGTTGTGTGATTCGCCTGCAGGTTATGTGTCTAATGTGGATCGTAACAGCATCGAAGGCTTGGACGAAAATTTTCAAAATTTATCGATATCGTTAAATGGGCAAAAAATCGTCGCCAATGCAAATTATTCATCCCGATGTACAGAACGAGGTAGTGAATTCCACCACGACGTACGAGTTCTTCACCAGCCCTATTCGGCAGCACGAAGTGCTGTACTTCAACGTTGTCACCAAACCGAACCAGTAGATTTTCAGGAATATTATCCAGACAGGTAAATATTATACCATCAGTAATCTATATAACGATATTAGTTCTCTCAGTTCCCCACTTTATACCTTAATGATGTTGTTCAGATCGACTCGAACAATTCTAGATTTTCTAAGAAGTAGTAGATTACACCCATACTCTGAATTTAGACAATAATAGTATTATAGCCTTAGATATTAATGCAAATTTCATCTTATTGTGCAATCATCGGTACATTTAACAACTGATTTATAACAGTAAAATGAAAAACGTTTATAACGAAATTTGATTAATACGAAATAATATTGTAAAAGTCCAGCCCCATTTCTAAAGAGTCCCTTTATATTCGTTATAAGTTTTCTCCAATATATATATATAGATATTAGGTAATTACAGTTACAGCTACATTGAAAGCAAATCTGTTTGTTACAGGTAACATAAACTAATTAAAAGTCAAAGTTTAAGACGCAATTTCAATGGCCAAGTTTCAAGTTCAAAATTGAACCAAGCTATAAATGCAAATTTAAATATAGCAAGTGCATTAGGGACTTGAAGTATATGCTAAATACTTATAAATTTTTAGCTGTGAAATTTATTTGAAAATAATTAATTGAACAAATGACCGTAGTTGATAGATTTTGTTCCCGATGAAAACGAAAAACTGTACTTTGCATGGTACAGGTCATGCGCTATATAAAATTAAGCTAACTTTTTTTATATTGCGCATGCCGTGAACATAATCTTAAAATTAGATCAAAATGAGAGTTATTTAGTTACAATATAGAAGTATTCATTAAAATTGAAGACTAAAAATATTTAAAAAACAGATTCCGATAATTCAGTAATCGTGGCGTTTATCGTTGGCTATTATCCCTTAGAGTGCCAACGAGCGCGATCGCGCTCGTGTACGAACGTTATTTTTTAACTGTTGTATATAGTTCAAATTATAATGTTATTAGTAATTACAATATAAAAAGGATTTGGGAAAGATATTTTTCTAATTTTCTTAGTATTTTATTACTATTTAATTAAATGACAAAAAAAAAGATTTCGTTGGCATTTTTAAGCATATACGAGTAAAAATCAATGGCACTCAAACGGTTATATATACACACATGAAGTCTTGGCCGTACATGGCTACGTTTCACTAAGCGCTAACAACGCTCGAAATATTCTTTTGTCTGTTGCTTCGTCATTGCTGAAAGAACATATCCAATGTTGTGAGCACCTAGTGGAACGTACGCTGTCTGCTTTTTATAGCATTTATGTGAGGGTTATTATCTTCAAATATTAAAACTGATACCATGGTCACTATCGAAAAACTACGGTGGGGCGGGGGTTACTAATAAACAAGATCGGAAAAAGAAAATTTCAATAAACTTAGAGATTACTATTAAAAAATAATTACAAAACTACGTAGGGGTCGCTATAGAAAAATAACCAAATAAAAATATAAAGTTGATTGTTATAAAACTACGTGAGAGTAACTATCGAATAACTACACCGGGGTTATTATAGTTAAAAGCTTGAAAACTACGCTGGGATTACTACCAAAAAAATAGATTAGAGTAGGGTTTGCTAAAAACTACATGGCGGGCACTTGACAAAATTATCGAAAAACCAGGTGGATGTTACTAAAAAAAATAATCACAAAGCTACTATAGGGGTCACTATAGAAAAATGGTCCATATATGAATATGGGGGTTTTTATCGTAAAAACTACGCTAGAGTCTCTATCGAAAAACTTGGCTGGGGTTAATATCGTACAACTTTCCAACACAACACTTTGGTCACTACTGAAAACGGCGGGAGGACACTAATCAAAAAAAATTGTAAAACTACATCGGAGATGGGATTAACTATTAAACAATGATCGGAAATCTTAGAGTTACTATTGACAGGATCAAAAATCTATATGATTGGGGGTCATTATTAAAAATGAATTGAAATACTATGTGGGATCACTATTGAAAATCTAGATGAGGTTCACTATTGAAAAAAGATTGAAATACTATGTGGGACTTACAATCGATAAGCTTCAACAGGGTTTCTACTGCAGAAAGCTCTGAATCTTCGTGGCGATCACTGAAAAATAATAATCAACGCTAAATGCTAAAATTAGTAATTACTTTTAAATTCAACCAAATAATTGAAATCAAAACTTCAACTTATTATTGAGAAAACAGTTTAGTAGTTTATATTTTAAGGAATATCAAGAAAAATGTGATTCAAAGACTGTAGACTTTAGAGATAATACTCGACAAAGTGATAAAGTATGTAGGTCATGCCGATAAAATGCTTTTATATTTTGATTTCAGTACATTGAAAAAATGTCACAAAATCGGCGAAGGTGTGTACGGGGAGGTGTACCTCTTAAAAAATGCAGCCGGTGGTATGACTGTGTTAAAAATCATCCCGATCGAAGGCGAGCAGCAAGTGAACGACGAAAATCAAAAGAAGTTCGATGAAATCATTTCAGAGATAGTAATTGCTCAGTAAGTTCATTTCTAGAATAAGGTCACTGAAATTAGTCTGATTTTTTTAAAATGCTAGTCGTTTTGTTAAGAAATTCTTTTTAATTTTTTAATTAATTAATTTTTTTTCGTAAGTTTTCCCCAATTTTCAAATGATACTTTCTTCCTTTTAACTTGATTAATTTCTATGAATCATCGTTTGTTAAGTAATATAATTGACGATTATTAGATTTTTATTTATTATTTATTTATGACTTTTTTTTTATTATTAAAACTTTGTTGTAGCATATACATTACAGTTATGCTTTATTGAATATATAATATCACGTGGGGTGTGTAGCAAGGAAGTCTCCCTTCGGAGGACCCTCAATTATAGCTATTATGCTATTATTAGGGGTCTATAATCTGTCTGAGTGGTGCTGTTTCTTTAATCTGCGTTGGTGGCGCATTAGGGGTCTATGGAGGGAAATTGTGGGGTTCGCGTGTTCCGAGACGCCGGATGCAAGTCTTCTGTACCCCAGAGTGATGGATTCGTCGATTGTGATCACGCTTAGGTCCTTATGGAGGATTGATCCGCGAATAAACCATGGAGCGGCGGTAATCAACCGTAGCACCCGGTTTTGGAAGGTTTGAATACGGCTTGATTGGGTTGGAGAGGCATTTCCCCAGATGGGGGAGCCATAGAGCCATAGGGGGGCGGAAAAGGGATGTTATGAGGAGTTGTTTGGATGTTAGAGAGAGTTTTGAGGAAGCTACTAAAAAGGGTTTGAGGAGTTTTAGTCAGTTGCGACAGTTTCTTAAGGTTTGTGTTATGTGGTGATGAAATGTGAGCCTCCTGTCGAGGGTTAACCCAAGGTACTTGATTTTTGTTTGAGTGGGAAGTAGGGTGTTGGCTAGTGTTATTTGTGGCTCAGATGGGATTTTACGACGGGTGAAGGTAACTATTGTTGATTTAGAGGCATTGAGGGATATTCTCTACTTACTTGCCCAATCGTCTAAGCTGGACGCAAGTGATTGGAGGGTCATAGTTGCTGTTGGTATACAGTCGCTCCTTGCGGTGAATGCGACGTCGTCTGCGAACTGCATTGTGGATACATCGGGGGGGGGGGTGGCATTCCAGAAACGTAACAGATGTATAGGATAGGGTCGAGTACGCTGCCTTGGGGAACACTCGATTTTATTGGTCTGATTTGGTAGGTTTGGTTTGCGCATCTGACAGAAAAACTTCGGTGGGTTAGCTAAGAGAGGATAACCCTATAGTAGTTGTCTGGGAGAGTGGTTTTGATCTTGGCTAGGACTCCTTCGAATTTATGATTTATTGAATATTTTCAAGCAATTAATTTATCATTTTTCATTCTATATATATTATAAAGAGTCGTAATGTATCTGATTTGTGATACGCTTCGAAAGGGGGTTTCGATTTATTTTTAACCGACTTCAAAAAAAGAAGGAGGTTCTCAATTCGACTGTATTTTTTTTTATGTTTGTTACCTAAGCATTTCCGACTGGGTGAAGCGATTTTGATGATTCTTTTTTTATTTGAAAGCTGGTGCTTCCCGAATGGTCCCATTTTAATTTGAAAGAAATTGTTCACTTCTAAAGGGTTGAAAACTAAGGGATGAAATATTAACATCTTATTGGATAGTTCCATTTTGATAATTCTTTTTTTATCTGTAGAACACAACTTTAAATTAATCTCCTATCCATTAAAAAAAAAACTCCACTCATAAGGGGTTAAAAATTAGAGATGAAATAATATTATACATTTTTCCTGGCTAACCCGATTTTGATAATTTTGTTTCTATTACGTACAACGTAACTTTAAATTGTTCACATTTCAATTTGAAGAAAAAAATCCACCCCTTAAGGATGAAAATAGGGGATGAAATAGTGACATTTAACCGAATTTTGATAATTTTTTTTTCTGTTGGAAAGAGTAATTCACTTAGTTTTGTTATTACATTTAAAAGTAAAAAATTTCAACTCTTGAGGGCAAAAAGGGATGATGTAGTAACTTTTAATATTAAACGGTGCTGCCTCATATGAGCAGCGCGTTTGGAAGGTTAACTATTTTCAAGAAAATAAAATCAGTTATCAAACTTCAGATTACTAAAACGCGAGAAATAAATAAATATTATAAAAAAATGAAAAACCGACTTCAAAGTATATAAAAATTCTTAAACAAGAAATGCACTAAAAAGTTTCAAAATAATGGCGTATTCTTGCAGTATCTACAACTTACAAATTATTAGTATGATACAATGTACAACTATTGTTATTTTTGGAGTTGGTGTCAGTCAAGAAAATAAATATTAATGGTAATTTGTAAAAAGGTTTAGTTGGTAATTGGTATTTTGTAGTTTAAAGGTCGCTAGATATTGTTACAGTTCGAGTATATTGTTTAAAAGTTTATTTGAAAAATAATTTTCATAAGGTATTCTCGTTTTTTGCTAAGTACCAATATAGTCGTATTTTCTTGGCTGACACCAACTCCAAAAATAACAATAGTTGTACATTGTATCATCCAAATAATTTGTAAGTTGTAGATACTGCAAGGATACGCCATTATTTTGTTACTTTTTAGTGCAATTCTTGTTTAAGAATTTTTATATATTTTGAAGTCGGTTTTTCATTTTTTTATAATATTTATTTATTTCATATACCTTTTTTGTATTCATTTTATTTTTTTTTTGGATTTGTTTTTTCATGTAAATTATTTAAATTATGAAACTAATATTTTACAATCGATAATGGTTTTACTTTAATCAATTCTGTGGCTTTTCAGTAAAATCACGCATGTCCTTTTAAATGTTATTTGGGACATGGCTATTTTAAGTTTTATAGATATCCATTTGAAAATGGACTTGGGTTGTGATTTCACATTCTGTTTTCTGGCAAATAAGGTTGAATTACGAATTCTCCTTGTTACAGTTGATGAAGGGTTCAATGGAGATTCAAAATCCACTATAATCTCCTTTTTCGAAAAAATGAACTTGAGTGGTTTTACTAAAAAGGCACTAAATTAAGAATATTGAAATATTTTAAATAAATAAAAAATAATAATTATCAATTATGATTGAACAAACGATGATCAAAAATGTATCCTATGTATTTGAAAAGATAAATAATTTCATTTAAAATAGGAGAGCTGATAAAAGAAAAAATGTAAATTTTTTGCTTCATAAACTATGATCGAAAAGAGTATCTTTATCATCTTTAAGAGTAAATTTTGAAAATGAATTTGACTAAAATATTTGTTTTTTTAGGGAATTGAGCAAATTACGAACGAATACTAACAATCGAACGTCTTGTTTTGCCGAAGTGCAAGCAGTTCGTTGTGTACAGGGCCGTTATCCGCCCCGTTTGATTGAGCTATGGGATCTTTACGATGAGGATAAAGGTTCAGAAAATGATCATCCTTCAATGTTCACGGACGACCAGCTGTACATTGTTTTCGAACTAAGTCATGCTGGAAAGGATTTAGAAGCCTTTGAATTTGTTAACGCTGAAGACGCGTTTTCCATCTTTAAACAGGTAAAACTCGACCCATTATTACTTTTATTTTTTTTTTGTTGTGGATGCTTTTTAGATTTTTTGTTTTGTCGTTTTGAAATTGTTCGCATGGTTTTTCATTTCGGTGGATGCGTGATATCTATGTCATGTCGTTTTTAAGTTTCATGACTAGATTTTCACTCGTCCATCGCGATGATTTTTTATTATTATTTTGTTTTGTTTTGAGGTAAGCTATTTATTTATTTTTTTTAATTTATAATTTTGTTGTTGTATTATTTGCAACGCTAAAAAGAGATTAATCATTGTTAACTGTTTTTAAATGTGAAATTGCTCATATACTAAGATTAAATGAAGAATAAAACTTATACAAGCTCTGCATACCATACATTGATTAAGTGTTCATTTCAACCAGTCTTTGGTCAGTGATCTTTATCACTGAAATATTTTTTAAATTTCGTTAAATATTAGATTAAATACTTTGTTAAGATTTATGTGCTGAGAGTCATTTATTACTTATTATAGTTACTTTACTATAATTAGTTGAGCCGTTCAGAGCACACATCGATTAACTCCGTAATGCAAAAAGTTGAGTAAATTGATAAAATAGACTTTTTAAATACCTTGTCTCTTATGGAAAAGCTAAAAAGCAAACTGGCATTTAGAGCTGTTATTAGCAAATTTTTTTTCGGATATATAAAGTTAGGAGTCAACCAAGTGTTTTGACATGCTAATTTGTAAAAGTTGAAAAGGTGGAGTTAATCGATGTGTGCACTGAATGGCTCAATTAATATCACTGGTAAACACTGTTTTTGTCACACGAACTTTTTGATGATTTTTGTTTATGTTTATGTACCCTCATTGAAAATGTATAATAATTTTATTTCAATCACTTGAAAACTGGACTTGGGAATGAAACTTTGTTTAACCGTAATACTCCTTTAAAGTATTTGCCCCTAAGGCCTAAAATAATGTAATCCATCCAGTAATTTTTGCGTTATTAGCGATGACGTCACGACATTCTTTTAAGGTCATATGGTCAAAAAGTATGAAAATAAAATTATTGGCTTATTAAATTAGTAGTTTATTACACGCTACAAAAAATATAAGCGAAAAGTAATAATATCATTACAATAATAAATCCTTTCAATACAATAAAAAATCGCTTCGCCCGAAAAGTTTGATTTTTTGAAATATAAAGGCATTTTTGCAGAAACTTATTGACCAATCGCAAAGCGGTTTTTACCAAAGCGATAAGCAATCTTTTGTGCATAATTTGTACCTTTTTATATCAATATAATAATCAGGGGCTGAACAAAAAAATGCAAAAGTTGGAAAAATGATCTAAATTTTTTCTAGTTTTAATTAGGATTAAAAAAAAAAACTCAAAGCTATCTCGAATAAGGAGCAAAAAGAACCAACTCGATAACTAGAGTCATTATCAAGAAAAAGGTACATAGAATGTGATACGTCCTGAGTAAAAATTTATTTTTCTCGAATAAATTTTTTGTAATTTTAAAGCCTATTTTAGGTTGTTTTTTGCGTCATAACAATGGATAATCTTTCCTGAACAGATAGAAAAAACAATAATTCGAAAATGTGAAGAGCTGGCGGGGCTACAGCATTTTTAAGAATATTTCTGAAAGTCCATAATGGTTGACCGGACGACCCATTGTAACTTTGTTGACAATTAAACTAAACTTCTACTGTTAATTCAGGGATCACGGCAAAATTGGGGGTCGCAAAAGAAAATAGCGCACCACTGCCCTATAGTATAAACAAGGCTGAAGCTTTTTAGAACCCCCCTATCTGATTGTTGTAGTTATGATTATTTGAAACTATTCAACATTTGTTGATTTTTTTTTATAAATGTGTTCAGAAGGACTTGCTTGATAATTCTAAGTGGTTATTTTATTTTTTTTTTGTTGTGTTTTAAGTCTCTTTAAGATCTAAAGTCATATCAAGACTGTCTAAACACAGAAAATTTCTGTTGGTCAAATTTATCTAGGTCTAGAATCTTAAGTCTAGGATTCAACTGGAATTGAACCGTGAAACTCCGCATGTAGCGGAGAGAGCAATTGCTCTAACCACTGCGCCAATAGGTGGTTATATGGTTATTGATAATTCCAACTTTATATGGCGTAAAAGAATTTATTCAAATTAAATTACGTTTGCGATAGATTTAATCTCGGAAAAAATTGGCTCGAAAAACGTCTTATTTTCTATCGTTTCTCAGCAACCATATGTTTGATTTCCACCGTTTATTTTTCTTTGTGTATATTAAGATATAAAAATTGTGTCAAGTCGCTTATTTAATATTTAATTTCAGCATTTTTTGACGTAATTTTAAAATTTTGTAAATAATTTTTACCACTTTTTTTGGCCTTCAAATGTATTTTTCTTGGCTTTGAATCACTTGTTTGAAAAAAATTACTCGACTTTCTCTTTATTTGAATGTACTTGTTACGTAGGATTCAAAAATAAACTGACATGACGAGTAAATTCCGAGAAAAGGGATTATTTTTTAGGTCAAAAACCGAAACTTTTCTTTACGATTTTCTGAACAAAGCTAGAATTTGATTTAAATGAATTTCCAGCTGTTTGTTGTATCGATCGAAATAACAATCGTTACTTAGATCTAGTAAGCTAAATACTATTTTACATTTATGGTGTCTCGTGCATCTAGTGAGCAGAGAAATCAAGAAAGTCACGAACTATCAGCGAGTTTTTTCTAAGTCAAGGAATTGTCAGGAAATCTCAAAGAATTAGAATAAAAAAATTTTATAAAAAATAATTTCATCGGAAATAAAAATTATAAATTAGGGGCCATCCATAAATAACGTCACACAAATTTCATGATTTTTGACTCTACCCCCCCCGCCTTTGTCACAGCTGGTCACATTTGTGAGATCCACCCCTCCTTAGTGTGACGTCACATATTTTACAATTTTACATCTACAAATAGATAGCAGTTCCAATATTTATTTTTTTTCAATTTAAATGATTTTTTAATAAAATTAACATCAAATTAAACATTTCCAGAAATTAACAAAAAAACGATTAATTATATTAATTAAAGATCAAACTTAATCATCTTGAGTCTGGACTTTGAACCCACTCCTTTAAACACTTTGATTGAAATAGATTTTGAAATGTGACGTCACGAAATTTAGGACCCCTTCCACCCCCTTGTCACACAATGTCACACTTCGTTGACCTTCTCCCTCCCCCTTAACGTGTGACGTAATTTATGGATGGCCCCCTAAAATAAGTAGTGGAAGCGATTCTGAACCAATTCAACTATTAGCATGTACATTAATTATTGCGGATAAATTGTGTGATGTCTTCAAGAAAAGATGGCGACACTTTTTATACTTTTCCGAACAAAATCAAAAAAGTTAGAGAATTTAGCTTAAATTTGGTCAGGGAAAGTCGGAGAATTTAACCTTTTTGGAACGCTGAACACCATGTGCGTTGAATATTTGTATGACCTTTATTATGAAATAATTTTTAAATCTAACACATCAAACATTATTATGTTATTAACTATAACACAGTAAGCACATAACAAATTTACTAAGTTATTATTTTTAATTGTTAAGTTCTAAGTGTGATGGTGACAATAATTAAGGCTTTTATTGATTTAATCTTTCATCATCTAATCAAAAAGTACTTAGATTATTTTTTTTTCTTAGACGTCGCATGCATTAGCCGTTGCGGAAGCAGAGCTACAATTTGAACATAGAGACCTCCATTGGGGCAATTTGTTAATATCTCACACCGAAGAAAAAAAAATTGATTTCATAATTAATGGCTGTCCACGATCGGTCACTTCTCGTGGCTTCAAAGTAACAATAATCGATTACACCTTATCACGTGTAACATACAACAATGTTTGTATCTACAACAATCTAGCATTGGACCCCGACTTATTTAACTCTCATGGAGACTATCAATTTGAAATATACAAATTGATGCAACAACAAACTAAGTATAACAACATTTGTTTAACAATGTATCCAACAACTGTTTATTTTTATTGGTTTTCATTTTTAGAAATGAATGGGAACGTTTCGAACCATATACGAATGTCTTATGGCTACATTATATAATTCTAAAAATGTTGAACGGTGTTTCATATCGGCGTACCAATTCAGTCAAACACGGACGGTGTATCAAAATCATGGAAGATTTATCCGAAACATTGTTGCAATATAGAAGTTCCGATGATTTCGTCAAACTATATTTTAAAAGAAGAATTTAAAGATTTTTACAAAACTGGGAAAGAGAAAATGTAGTTTTTTAAAGTAATGCTATTTTAAATAGTTTATTTTTTTAATTAATGCAGATAAATAATATTTTTAACAAAATTTCTTGATGGCAACATTATAACTATTGAAAAATTAATATAGCAATATAAATATCTGTAGTTTGTCAATAGTATGTGGATAATTCGCACTGTATCAAGATATAGTTTTAATAAAAATGAAGAAAAAAAATTGATTTATCGAATTTTATAGTGTTCGGAGTAGCAACGTGTGAATGCCAAAAAGTATTTTAATAATTTTTTTTTTCAGAATATCTTTAAAATATGAGAAATATTATAAAAATGTATTTATTTCAATCTAAGATTGTTTATCATAATTGTTACAATAATTCAGGATATAGACTATGTAGTGGCGTGGTGATTAGATTGTCGCTCTATACGCTCGTGGTCCAAGGGTCAAATCTCAAGACAGTCCAAAATAATTTTCATAGGTATTAGGATTTGCTGGTGGCTCATAAGCGTAGAAATGCAAACTGCGTGATATGGAGTAACCTAAAAACAAAAGAATCAAAGTTTTATTTTTTAAAATGCTCTGTCTTAAAGCAGTTTTAAGTTTAATAATGTCTTACAATTTCAAATTTCCCTTAAATCATTTCTTTCAGATTGTTGTTACGATTTGTACCATTTTCTTTCTATTGGAACCTGAATTTGCAAAAAATATGGAATATGGAAATTCGAATTCAAGCACGCGAAAAGTTCGATTTTAAACTCGATGACCTGCATTGGATCAATATGACAAAGTTTATCAAAATTATGTTAAAACTTAAGTATTGAATTAAAGTGCTTGATTTTTCACTGGTTAAAATTCCTATTAAACTAAGCAAGACTATAATTATTTCTTCATTTATCTAAATTTGATTTAATTTTATCTAGGTAGTTTCACAGTTAATTTTAAATTCCTGAATTGAATTACATCCACTTTATGTCAAATTCAAATCTTGGAATTTGAACTAGCTGCTAGGTTTTACTAGCCCTAATATGTGCCATTAGGGTGTTCCAAAAAAAGGTGTCCACAAATTGTTGGTAATATTAAAATACAAAATTTTGGCGCCAAAACGAGCTCTTACAATCAATATTATGGATTGTCTTAATCCATTTTTTACTTTTACTATTATATAATAAAGAAAGTATTGTATTCGGGTCGAATTTTCGAAATTAAGCTTTCACCGGAAATACATGTTTTGAGGTCCCCTAAGTCAAAAAAGTGGTTTTAAGAAAAATGTCTGTGAGTGTATGTGACAGCCATATCGTATCGAAAGCTTTACCCAAATTTCACCAAACTTGCAATTTGGCCTTCATGTTATGTCTAGTTATGCCGCGAAGTTTTTGGTTGAAATCGGTTAACCGAAAGCCCTACTTTATTCTTTGAGATTTTTCAAGTTTTTTCGAAAACCTCTCCAACGATTTTCTTTAAACTTTCTATAGTTCTTACACTTATTAGTGGCTACAACTTTTATTTGAAACTTTTTCCTGGGAAAATTCGAATAAGAACAGTTCTGGGGTGAAGCTTGGGAAGTCGTACATATAGGCTGTATGCATATAGTTCTGTTTATGTGAATAGTTATAAAATGCTTATATTTCTTTTAACCAACAGCGAATTTCATAAATGCAAGTAAAAGAAAGTACTGTGACGCCTCGCAGCAGATATATTTTGTTTATTTCTAAATTTTCATAACTTCGGAACAGTTCATCGTAACAACAATCTGAAAGCAGTGAGTTAAAGGAAATTTCTCGCTCTACAAAAATGGTCCTTAGAACAAAGTTGAAATATATTTTTAAAAATTTATTAGTATTATATTTTTGAACTCTGATATCTTTGAAACGGTTGATCCGAAAAATTTTGTTCTGAGATCTTTTTCTGTGTTATGTAAATGGAAGATGAATAAATGGATTGAGGCAAACTTTAATATTAATATTAAAGTTTTGTCACCAACATTTTTGTTTAAATATATCATTAATTTTTGGACAAAATGAAATTTTTTTTTGAAATGCCCTTATGAAAGATTGAACACTTTCTTTAAAAAAAAAAAACGAAATAATTTTTGGCATTCATCTACCAATTCATCTTAGACAATCATTCATTACCTCCGTTTTGATGGTTTAATTGTAGACTGATAACGAATGTGATTTACAATAATGAGGCTTAATGCCTTCTTACGCGCTACATTATATTTTTAAACGCTCATAATAAACAATCATTGCGTTGAAAACGTTATCAAAATCCTTGATTCGTCGAATATACATTTACACGGTCACAAATTTAATGACTATTTGTAATATGAGCGCAAAGAGTTTAAAAAAATTGTTATGTATATTAAAACAGAAAGAAAATGCAATGGGACTTAGTTGAGTTTTCTCAGCCGTTTCTCAGTCTTAGACGAATCAGCTCGGAGTACGGCAGACGACTTTCGGACGACCTATAACAAGAACACGCACTCAAAATCGAACCATTTTCGTGGCTGATTTGAAAATTTTCACTGCCAATTTTACAACGCTTAAAAGTATTTCACAAATTCCACGATTTAACCCGGTTGTGATTTTTTTTGTTTGATTTTCCATCCCGTTTTTTGTGAGAATGTTAGAAGAAACAGCAAATGTAAGTTTTTACAAATTTTTTTTTTCTAATTTTTTTAATATTAGACATTAAGACGAATCAATGTTTTATTTGTTACATCTATTTTTGCTTTTTCAAAAGGCCAATGTGTTAGAGAAAATTATGAAAGAGAAAGATGTTGAATACTATCGTTAAAAATAGACATGTGAGTGAACATGAATGTATTGCATGGGCTTAAGTACGATCGTTTGCCTCTTTCATTAACTAAATATTTGAAAAAAAACATCAAATATCTTCATCTGGACCGTGATAAATCCTTTCCATTGATCCGGAAAGGGTCATACGATCTCGACATCTTTTAGATTATCAAAATCAAAGGTGATGAAAAAAAAGTCTACTGTACTGATAAGCTTTATAGTGAAACTTTTCATTTAAACAGATTCAATTAACTCATTTATTATACATAATTACCATGTAAAATTTTCGATAAGAGAAAATATTAAAATTTATAGCCTTTAAAGAAAATTACAAGCTTTGTTAATAAATTTAGATAATACAACCACGTGAATATTATAAAAATAGAAAGAAATTATTTTTTTGATTCATTGCCAGTTAAAATTTTTTCTAGATCTTAATTTATTGTAACTAATAAATGAGAGTATTCTCCTTTAGTATCATCCCAATGATAAACCTTAACTTAATATTGAATTTTTGATTTTTTCGCTTTAAGTCTATATTTTATCATTGATGAACAAGGTCTTTGGAAAAATAAAATCTATATTTATGACTAGCACGACTAATTGATAAATTTTCATGATACAAAAAAGCTTATTCAACCAATTTGTGGCAATAACATTGATAATTAGTATTTTGATTGCACTTGAAGGTTTACAATAATAATAATAGAAATTTTTATAAAATATGACTTTGTGAAGGATTTTTTTAAAATATTTATAAAATGATTACGGTATTTAAAGTTCTTGGAACTGTATGTTTGTAGAATATGGTTTGATTTCAGAGAAAATATTTCATTAGTTAAAAAATTTCTTGCTTTTCTTAAGTTCCAAGAGAAATTTTTTTCACCTCAATGCTACATAGTGTACCCGATATGTAGAGTTTGGCTAAATTAACTTGAATTATAATCGTAAAAATCGCCATACTTTTCAATACATTTTTTCCAGTTATTTTAAAGAAACATCGATTGGTGCTCCAGTGGCATAACAGCAGGGGTAGAAGGTGGATCCATGCAGTGATACTTTCCCAAAATTGAACCAGGGGGTTCGCATTCGAGTTGATTATTTTCTTACATTTTTTAAAAACATCAATATACCCATTGAAATATTATTTGTCAGATTAGCACACTAACAAATGAATCTTAAACTACAGAAAAAAACACAAAGGAAAAAATCGAAAAAGTAGTAGAAAATCACCGAAAATCATAAAAATCAAAAGTAATTTATTCTGATTAACAGAGGGTTTGCACGAGCCCTTTAGTGTGAATGCTATGACCCAGGAAAGTATCCCTAAATTCATGCTTCCTCACATAGAAGAGCGTAAAATTGTTTCCAAAATAAACAATATTTTTGGTGAAATCGTCGGGTACTGATATAAAAGTATAAAAAAATATAAAAAGTGGGAGATTGGATCAGGTTGAATACGGGACGGCAAAATTGGAAATTAAAAACTATATTTATATAAAAATTAACGTTTATTTGTGTTTCGTATCTGCAACCAGAAGCGCAAACTCATGATTATTGTATTTTAAACTATTCCGCAGAAAGTGTGCATTTTTCTGGGGTTCAAAGTATTTTTTATGTCCTTCTTGAAAGCCTAGAACATTTCATATACATTTTTATTTCGCTCAGCCATTTTAATTAGATGGGTTTGTAGGCGTCCAACAGAAAAATAATACTGCAATTCTTTAATGCATTTTTGAGATATAAAAGAACAAACAAACACACATTTGTATATATATAACATATATTTATAGATTAGATCAGTGTTCCTCAACCTTTTTCCATCTGCGGACCGGGGAAAATTACCGCTAAATGTCGCTTACAAGAGGAAGATGTTGAAATGTTTTCTCTTTTGGATGCATTTTTAATTGCTACTGATGTCAACAAGAGAGTCCTATTCGTCCTATTCAACAAAATAAGACAATATTTAAGAGCATTAGCTGAACATTTTAGTAACTATTTCCCTAAAAATGAAGATTCTTGTAATGGATCCTCTGGATTAATAATCTATTCTTGGAAGATATAAAGTCATATACCTACTCTTGATCTTCATGAAAAAGAAAAGCTGATCGAATTGTCGTCAAATATCACTATAGGGTCCAGACATAAAATGCATTCATTGCCTCAATTTTGGACATCGCTTAAAATGACTATCCAACTCTGAGTTATAAAGCTATAAAACTATTAGTGATTCATATTTTTGTGAAACGACTTTTTCAGCCTCACATGGCAGTTATTAAAACCAAACAGAGAAACTGAATAGATGTTAATGCAGCGGATAATTTAAACTGGTAATTATATATGTTGATGATGGTTAGAACATAAGTTAGCTATTGATCAAGTAAAAATATATACCTACTACATACTTACTCATGAACAGTAATGGCCATTCACACGAATCGACCGAAAATTTTCGGGGACCGGCAGAAAATTTAAACGGCCCGGTACCGGGCCGCGGACCAGCGGTTGAAGAACTAGGGATTAGATCACTACGAATTAACAATTTTCTATTCTTTTCTTCTTTTTTCTGGTGTGTGAGGCAGTGAACAAAATATTTCACACTGTTTGCATAGCGAAATTTCCCAATGATTGTAAATGAGGGATTTTTCATGCTCTAGTCTGATTTAATCCAGATTATTGAAGCATTTCGTTCCAGATGTGATCCTTTTTTAAAAGCAATTTCGGAGTGGTTATGAAATGATCTACTTTATGATTTAAATTATGATAATTGGTAATTATTTCTATATTTCTATATTCAGCGTTCTATTCAAATGCGGTTAATCTCAAACTTATTTATGAATAACATTTATGTAACAGTATTTTTTGAAAAATTTACCTCACAGAAATCATAGTTTATAAGAAAAAAGGACTAAGAAAAGTCAAAAAGTGATTAAAAGAGTTTTTCTTTAATTCTCATTAAACGTTGTGTAGCCTTCATAAAAATATATTTTAGTTAATGAAAGGAGTTCTTATAAGAAGTTGATTATTCATTAAGGCAAAAAAGCACATGCATGGAGACCTTAAGCTTTGAAAAACTCCCAAACTAATTTTTTTATTCATATAAGGGCAGTGGTGTAACATATAGAGGGCAAAGAGAAACAGTTATGGGGGCGGCAAGAAACGGCAAAAAGCTGGCTTATTTTGCCTGCAGTTACAGTACAAAATGAAAAATCTCGTAGACGAGGCTTTAATTCTAGTCAAGCTCTGTTTTTTATTTGCCCTAAATGCCTAAGTGTCTTAAATCTAGTCCTAGTCAAGGATACTAGATCGACTATAATATAAACAAATGATAATTTTAAAATATAAGCACTTGTTTATAAAGAACTGGATAAGTATTCAAACCCTTATTTTCTAGAGGAGCCATGTTTTCTATAGTTTATTGGAAAAAAATACGACTCATACATTTCTTCCGGTTATTACGATCTCGTGTTATTATTAGAGATAATTATGAAAAATATGAATTGGTAAATTCATCGTTCGCACCAAGTGGCATAAATTCACGCTTCGCCACTGCATAATGGATTCATATTTTTAAAATATTTTAAGTATGGTTAACAATTTTTAAAGTATGGTTAGTAGGGTTTTAGTCACATACCTACAAGTGTTTGAGAGAGAACCAACGAATTTGGTAATACATTTTATCAGTATAAAAAAATTTGCGAATACCTATAATTTATTTAAAGGTCTGTACAGCGCTTAATACACCACTAAACCCATTACAGTAAAATCTGAAAGAACCAAAAATTTGTTTGTATAAAACAAATTTCGCGTTAAAAATATATGATATCAGTAGCACGTTTTATACATTTTAGTTAAGACTATAGCATTATTTCGTGGTAACAGAAATAGTTTTACATATCTATTATTATTATATGGGTATATATTTTCGTAATAAGAGACAAATACAAGACAAAAAGCATCGACCTTATGTACAACTCTGTTTATGTTAATACGAATAACAAAATAATTTATTACTTATGTTAGCTTTAGATAAAATATTATTACTACCTACTTATTTTAGTAGGTAAATAATAAACTGTGCAAAAATATGTTTAAAGGCAAATTAATTATGGAGAACTTGGACTTGACACTTTTTAAAACTAATTATATATTTTATTAATAGCGTTTTATCTGCAAACGTGCTGGTTTTAAACGTAAACAATTTATTTTATTTTAAAAAAATTTAATATTAAATACAGTGACGATCTCAGCCATACCGAGGCCTCTTTATGTCGACAACCCTTGTGAAACCCTTATTACTATGGGTAATTTTTGAAAATTGGTAAAAAGGTTTAGAACTAAAAATAATGGCGATAATTAAAAAATAAACTTTAAGGTGTTTTTGGTTTAAATCAGGGATGTTATTAAGGAGCACGGTAACCGAAACTATCGGAAATTCGAAATAAAAATATATCCGTAACCGAATCTGATATAAAAGTTTCGAATAGGGAGCGTTTATTATAATTTTGTTACTATTGCATTTTTAAGTAGTTAACACTTAAAATTGAGAAGCTATAGTATTTAATTACTTAAATACACGTTAATAATCTAATGATCGGACACCAGTAGCTCCAATGTGTACAAGATTCAGCGTTTCCAGTCAAAAACCCTGAGGTTGATAACTGGTGCTCCCTGGTACTTAGGATGGCTACAATGAGGAGTGAGATACCCATATACAGTCAAAAATACCGCAAAAGACTGGATGAATATCCCAACTATCTGGTTGCCAACCTCCTGGACAACTAGGGCCAGCGACAAAGGCTGAATCACGTCTTATTTTTGGAGCTACCGTTTAGAGACCCATAAACATCAAAAGGTACCCGTCTTAAGGGGCCCCGTCTACCCACTCCTTTTCATTCACCTCATTCACTTAATGTCCTGGAACAGATTGCGGGTTCATGCAATGGGTCCATATCTATAATATCCTTGGATAAATCACATCAATCTTATTATTTAGATTTGGCAACGAAAAAGTATTTTAGGATCGATGCTCGCCAATTTGAAGTAAGATGACAGAGAAAGTTTTCGATGGAAAATGCTCATTTACAAGAAGTATCTACGTTCATGACTTAATTGGAAACAACCGTTTTACGTCTGAATTGAGAAAAATTATGTTCAGTTTATTGAATAACTGATCTCTGCTGATCTCCCCTAACGATTGACGACCCTTATACCTCCAGAAGACTTAAGGTCGAACATTCAATCATTTTCTACAATTTCTGCTTACACTGAAATAGAAGTGACTTGAAAAATTTTTGTTAGAAAAATGTAAAACCGTCTAAAAAATTGGCTACTTTTAAACTTTTACAGGAAAAAATTAAAAAATAATTTTTTATGACATAGAGGAACGCGAACGGGCAATTATTGAAGCAATTGATATTAATTATTTAAAATTAGAGTCAGTAAATTTTTAAAGAAGAAAACTCAAAAGCATTACTATAAACTTTTTGAGGTACATTTTATTCCTATAAAGTTACCACTGTTAAATAGATGTTTTTATTATACCCACCTAATGCACTTGTAGTATTGCATTACTAAGCAATATCTATAACTAGCATTCTTAATCCTTGCAACAAAAAGACAACTTCGGTGCTAATAAATTAATTTAATTTTAATTGGAATATGTACCTACTACCTAGATACTCATTTTCGTAAATCTTGTTAAAATCTGCTAGGTTTAGCGGTTGATTAAAATTAAAATGTTATTGTGTTAACAAACAAAGAAGATAGAGATGTTAATTAAGGGGTTGTTCTTAGTATGCACATTGCGCTCACAGCTCTAAAAATCATGAAGTAAACTTATGGAATGTTTTGCTAAAAGTAAGTAAACTGAACATCAAGTAAACTTCAGCTAAAAATAATAATGTTCTTAACATTTGTTTTGAAGTATCTATTGAAAATAATTACTAATATAATTAATAATTAATCTCTCTTGCGGTTTTAACGGAATGCTTAAGAATTAATCTCATCTATTCGTATGAATCACTTTATTATTATTATTTATATTATACTCCTTAAATTAAGATTAAAAAGCCATTCACAAATCTAATCTGGTATATTTTCTTCTCGATTTCCTACAATTGACAATACACGTCTCTTAATTATCGTAGTATAAACATTTAAAACTGTGCATTAATTTAAATATTTTTATATACACCATTGCTTCACATTATTCTCCATCACATTAATAATATTAGCGATAAATATTTTGATTGAATTCGAAGGCCTTTCATTTGGAAAAATTTGTTTTCAAAAAAAGAAAATGACCCCTTTTATTATAGAAAATGTAACATTTTTCTCTAATTGTTGCTTAAATGATTGTTAAATGAATATTAATTTTGAAGTGACAAATTAATTAAGGGAAATAATTGTCGATTTATTAAGTCATCTATCATGTGAATTTTACGAGATAATTAAAGAAATAATGAGTATTGCAAGTTGAATAATGAGATTTATCTGCACGAATAGTTCAATGTGAATTTGAATTGGCAGCTTTTTGATAATATTGAGTTATTATCTATAATTAATACTCTTTACATTTGTGGTATTAGTTTCAAATTTTATTGACCATAATAATTGATTGTGATAACAGTAATGGTGCACAGTCATGTTTTGTTTAAAATTTTGTACGAAAATAAAAAGAATTATACGTTAACAAAGTAATGAGTTATGATCGTTATAATGGTTTACGATAAATTAACAATCAACATCCAAATAGCATTAAATCCGTCCGTATTCTCTTTTTACATAGATTCTCTAAAAACTTTAGGTATTGTTGATTTTTGCCATATTGGGATTCGTTTTTGAAGTTCTCTAATTATAATTATCTATTTAAAAATGGTACAGTGAACGAACACCGCAAAAAGTTATAGAGTGCATTGGAAGGAAGATAATTTTTAACTACGGAATCTTGTTAAGACTAGTTAGGAGGTAAAGATATAGTACCAACATTCCACATTTTTGGGAACCGCGCTGGACTGAGGGTGGACTAAGGGTGCGTTCAGACGGATCTACTCAACTCGCCCGACTATTTTCAATCTTGTAGACTGTAGCAGGGTAAGCGACGCGAGAAGTGAAGTACAAGCGAGTTAAAAGAGAAGCAAATTGAGCAGAATTGAAAGAAAACTGATCAACAAAAATCGTTCAACAAAAGTTTGATTCAGTCAATCTTTTGTTGAACGAGTTTAGTTGATCAGTTTTCTTTCAATTTGCTTCCCTTTCAACTCGCTTGTACTTCACTTCTCGCGTCGCTTACCCTGCTACAGTCTACAAGATAGAAAATAGTCGGGCGAGTTGAGTTGATCCGTCTGAACGCGCCCTAAGAAGGTCCCGTTTTTTGTTGTATTGTTTATGTTTCAAAAACGGTGGGTTTTAAGGAAAACTCTTAAGAAAATTAGAGTTGAAATTTACAACAAGTTTGCTTCCATTCACTTTTTCTCGACTCCTGATAGTTTCTGATATACGCTCTCAAAAGTTGCAAACTGCAAAAAAAAAACGTTTTGGTGCAGGGATTGGGAGTTTCGCTCCATTGTACCGGGGTCCTAAGACTATGCAGGGGTGGTTTTTTTGTATAAATTTCCGGTTTCCAATTTAAAATTTTAGTGGTTCAGTGGCGCCAAAACGTCCTGCGTCAAAACGTCTCACGCCAAAACGACGGCGCCAAAACGTGCTGCTTCGACATAAATCCCTCCTTATTATTGTTCAATTTTATGTCTGTAGCACCCCAGCATTATATAGTAGAGTCCTTAGAAGAGAAGTTAGAGCATTACATTTTCATTAAAATACCACCATTTTTTGTTTGTTTGTTTATTAAAGATCGAATCAACTACTATGGCATTTACCGACCGTCGAATCTATAAACCCATAAAAAAAATCTTGAGCTTTCATTGGGATTCGAACCCAGGACCACTGGCGTATAGGGCAACTATCTAGTCAACCACGCCACTAAGTGCCCTGACACTAATTTTATTATTTTGCTTTCAACCCATCAATAGGTACAAAAATTAAAATTTTTCATTAAATGTAATTTTTATTAATTAGTGTAATTATTTTTACGTTTACAGTTATCTCTTTATTTATTATACTGTAGTGAATACAACTTACATTGGTGTATAAAATTATCTATACATCAAGCTGTTTGTGATTTATGTAAATTTATAATATCAAAAAACGTATCTACATATTTTATTAGTACTGATGATTCCTTAAGTTAAGCTCATCTTTAAGATAAAAATAATGAAAATCTTTCTATTTTTATTATTAACTCAATTGAAAACAATTATTACACAACATGTCCTTTGAATGTTCTTGAAGTAACATTTACTATTTTCTTTATCATAAAAATAATACTCATTCATTCATAGTTTTATCTTATTTTCCATAAAGGCACAAAAATATTTTCTTATCAATATATGAAAACAAACAAAATATAATATGTATACTTAACTGTATGAAAAACGTGAATTTCGTCCACATTTTTCTTTCGCTGCTTGAAGTAACAAAATACGTACATTGTATTAATACGATACTTACTTTTAATTGATAGTTATGCTTGTTCAAATATTAACTTTGACCTGACATTTTTGTTTGAAAATTTAATGGAAAAATTTGAAATATTCTTTGATGATTTATAGTTTTCGTTTAAATAAAAGGCATGTTTTATATACATATCGAAAACGTGATAACATAATTGAGCGCTTTAAATGTAACGAAAGAATTTTAAATATTTAAGTTTTTAGTATGTCTTATCAAAGTTTAACGACTTATTTACTAAAAGCGAATTCCAGATATATTTATGTATCTATATGGGACTTGAATTATGAATATTTTTTTAAATATAAGCTTTGTAAGCAGGACCGTCTTTAGCTTATTGTAGGCACTGGGCAGATTAGAATAATGGCGGCTCCTATTTTACATAGCACTACGAGTATTTTCTTATCATTGACCAGTGGTTCCAAAACTTTTTCGAGCCATGGGCCGTGTTTATATTAAAAACTTGTTTACGGACCCCCAAGTAAAACAGCTCCATAAATACATCGTATAAATATCTGCTGCGAGGCGTCACAGTACTTTGGTTTACCTTCTTTTATGAAACTCGCTGTTCGTAAAAAGAACTATAGGCACTTTATCACTTTATTAACAGAACTATATGCATACAGACTCTATGTATTTAACGAAGTCCCACCCTTAAGTCCAGAAGCGTCCTTATTTTAATTTTCTCAGGACAACGTTTCAAATAAAAGTTGTAGGCATCAATGAGCCTAAGAATTATAGGAAGTTTAAAGAAACTCGTTGGAGCCGTTTTAAAAAAAAGTTTATAAACTCCTAGAATAAAGTAGAGCTTCCAGTTAACCAATTTCAACCAATGACTGCCATATACAGACATGTTTCTAAAAACCACTTTTTTGGACTCAGTGGACCTCAAAACATGCATTTCCGGTGAAAGCTCAAATTCGAAAATTCAACCCAATTACAATACCTCCTTTCCTACCTATAAAGTAGTTCTAATCTTCATCTCTATTTTGCAATTTCGAAAGATTCGAAAACTCGGAACATTCTCTTCTTCCCTAGTTTTGTTCGTACAGAAAAAGTTTTACAACAAGCGCAGATATTAAGCTTTTAATTTTCTTTAAATTAATTGGGCACCTTGTAGTTTCAAATTAGTTAAAGGCAAATAAATTAATCACATAGGCTATATTATTTTTTGAGTTAATTAAATTGTGTCGCAAATAATTGTCTTCGCTTTCTAGGAATTCCAATACTGATTCGAAAAAAGCATACATATCTATAGATAATCGATTTTAACATATATTATTAGATAACCAATAACTTCTATGTGAAGTATTTAAGTACCTAACTGATTATAATCTTTTTTTATTTTCGTTTCTGAGAAATTACTTCAGTTTTCTTATTGTTATTTCGTTATCATTTTGTTATTATATTGTTGCTGGCGCGTTGATGGAAATTGACAGCTTTTTTTATTGTAGTAAATTGAACCATTACTTATTTTTAGTAATAACATTTAAACAAAGACCCCCAAATCAATTTTAATTTTCCACGGACCCTTTGAATGGTACTGGGAACCCGTGGGGGCCCGTAGGGACTACTTTGGGAACTACTGTCATCAACAAAGAAAGTAGGTATTTGAGAATTGAGCCTCGATTTATTTTTACAGTCATATTATGTGAACAGTTAACATAATATTATAACTAATACTTTTATTTTTTGCTTGAACACTAAAAGAAGGAAAAATCTAAGTTTATTGAAAACGTACCCTTCTAGATTTGAGATGGTTATAACCGTTAACTATTTCCTCAAATGATTTTCAGCAAGTCTCACTCAATGGCCATTAGCGACAAACTGATGAACATTTTTTGGTGCATTTTACTTTTTAATTTTTAATTCTTTTTCATTTGGATTTTTTTTTTTTGGATTCTTTTCATTTTGGTGATCTGACAGGAACTTGGAGACTTCTATCGATCGCGGGACCCTGGACACTTGTCCAGAATGCCCAGTGGGAAAGAAGGGCCTAATTTTAAGTAAAACGTCTTTAATAAAATGGATTAAAATTTCTTTAATCGAAATTACTTGATTTTTACGTGGAAGTATTGCTACCTAAGTTTTTACTGTGCCCAAATGATATTATTAGGTTTTTTCCTGAGAAGTTGATCGGAAATGAGTATTCTTAGCAGGGTCAAATCTACTCCACGTATTGTGAAAAATCTCGCTCTATAAAATACCCCAACATCATTAACTTTATAATATAAATAATATTTAAAAAGATTTAATATAAACCAAATAAAAGGAAAGCCACTTCAACAGAAATTTTCTAATTCCCATAATTGGAGATAACGTATTTTTCTTTCTTATAACTTTATCTTTAAATGACAGTAAAATCGATATATCATAATGTTTATATTATTTTTTTTACGATAGATAGATATTCGATAAAATTAATATCATCAACTCCCAACAATAAAAAAAAATATTAAGGCATAAAAAGTAAAAATAGTCATAATCATGATAAGTTATGTGGGCAGCAATCTTTTCTAAGGTGATTAAAAAAAACTTATTTTTTGAAAAATTTTACTGTGCATTGATTTTGTCGTTTTTTAAGGTTTTGGGTTCTTAATTCTTATCTACATAATCGAAAGGATAAGGTTTATTATTGTATCAATTTGATGATATGACATCAAAATAATAATATTAAAAGAACTTTTTATGCCTTTAAAAAAATTATTTTTACATCGTTTTTATTAGGAAGGTGAAAGTTAATATAAACTTAAAAATTAATTAAACGGAACTTAAAACGAAAAATCTAAAAGAAATATTTGCTCTGCAAAAAAGAACTACGAAATTACAACGTAGACAAAAACTTGTTTTTAATGATTTTTAAAAGAATTTTTAATTGCTTAATGATGTTTTTGTACTTAAAATCAAATTTTAAAGATATTATTAACCATATTTTACCAGAAAAATGAATGATTTTGGCTTTCTAATAAAGCATATTAAAAGGCAATATCAAGGACGTTAATATTTTAAATGTGAACGAACAAATGGTAATTGTTATAATTTTGCATTGCAATCGTACATGAAAGAATGTGAAGAATGCCGTTTCAATTTCTGTTTTAAAATAGTAATCGATTAAAATTTTTTTCTACGTCTTTTATCGATTAAAAGTAAATAAATTATCGTGTAATTGATTTTAATACTATTTTACTGGCTAAATATAAAAAAATGTGTTAAGTTGTTTAAAAAAAATTGTCAATCCTTTAGTAAGCATATTGTGTAAAAACGGGTTTTTTCAAACTTTTAAAATTCCCACTGTTATTATATAATTTGTTTTGTTGGAGTTCAGAAATATTGAAGCTAAAACTTGAAATTTTTGTTTTGAATCTATTATTTTGTTGGTGGGCTTTTTTAAATTTTGTATGATTTACCTGGTTTAAATAACCATAATTTCCTCTAGAAAATACCTCTAAGTGTGTATTTTTAATGGCGCATGGGATATTGAATCATTTTAATAAAATCAAATAAAAAAAAGGTTTCGAAAAAAGGAAATTATCCTGTAAGAGAACAGCATATAATGCCTTAGATATAATTAATATAATAATTAATAAATACATTTTATTTCATTTAAAAAGACGAAACCATTTCCTGATACTGACTGAAAATTATATTTTCAAATTTATTTTAAACAAAGCTTTTTTTTCTAGTGTAATAATTCTGAGAGTTACATCATCTGAAAAAGATGAATTTTAATAAAAAAGGAGAATATAAATAACATAAATAGAATAATTATTAATTCACTTAACTTTTATAAATAATTTATTTCTTCCTAATTCTAATAATTAGGAGTAATATAAAGTCATAGATATTGAAGCTTTTCCTTTTGAAAATGGTATAAGTTCATTTTATTTTAGGTACGTGTATGAACATTTAAGGGTTGGTATTTCCATTAGCTTATACTACGTAAAACGATAAAAAATGTGAAAAAACAAATTTCAGAATTATCTATTGATAGTTTTTTTTATAGACTAGCAGTTTGTTTTTAGCAATTCATTTATGAAAAAATAACAGAGGAATAATTATTATTTAATTTTCAAAGAGGGAAGAAAGGGACTTGTAAAATAATAAATTTCAATTATTGACCCTGTAGGAGTTTTAATTTTTTAAAACTTGATTAAGTACAACAGAAAAGCATACAATTCTTCTGAAATTCACTCTTTATAATATAATTTATAATTTAATTTGATAGATAAACTTTAAGAGCCGTTTCGGAAAATTATCTTTCACTTTCCACAAAGTTTTTTGTTCATATTGATTTTCTTGTTTTAGTTGCGTGTGACATCCATCAGTAACTTGGGTAATTGTTGTTTTCCTTTATGAAACGAAAGGGTTGAAAAAAGTTATTTTATACCACTACGTCTCTTGATCAGTACTTAAGTAAGCACTTATGTATCGGACTAAAAGAAAAATGCTATGAATTGAGAAAATGTCTTTTCTTTGATAAAAAATATATAAGAAAATAAAAAAAATATTACATAAAAATGTAATTCTGATATTTTACAATCAAAGTTACAAAGTTACAGTTTTATGTATTATTATATAGAGGAAGTGCAGCATATTTGGAATACCAGTTTGTTTTTGGAGTATAAATGCAAAATGAAATCAATTAACTCAATAAAAAACACATTGGGTTGCTGGAAAATTATTAAACTTTAATAATATAAACGATTAAATAAAATAAAAAATAATCATTCCCTAAAAAGTTGATTTAAACCAAAAAACTTTCAAAACGTGATTTTACTTAACCTGCAGGTAATTTGGAATATGATTTATAATATAGTATCCCAAATTAACCTAGGGTGAAAATAAAAAGATTTCCACAAATGAATTTGTGATCAGACGACATCTCTAAGAAAAAATTAGAATACTTTTACAGACGCAAAATATGAATATATGTTGGAACAGTATCCCAAATTATGTTCACAGTAAGTATTCCAAATTAGAGCAACAAGACGTTATAGATTAGAACTCGAAGTTACATTTTTAATTTTAAAAATATTTATAAAATCAAATCAAAACCATAAACTGATTATTAAAGATATAAACCCATATAGAAAAGATTTCACTCAATAAAGTAAATGAGTATTAAAGATGACATTCTTACTAAAAAAGTTTTCGAAATGGACATTTTGTACTTATGTGGCTGGTGAAGAAAATATCAAAAAGGAATGGTTCTTTTACTAGTCAATGCCATTTTAAATCATGTGATATTATTTTCATAACAAAAAAACACAGATATCGCTTAAATTGCTCTAGAAAACTGAATATTCCAAATTACCTGCAGTATTCCAAATATGCTGATCTTTCTCTACTAATAAAATCTTCCTGTTAAGAAAATAGCGTCATGCTGCAGTTTTTCTTACTAAAAAGTTACAGGCCTAAGATGCAGACATCACCATTATATGAATAACAAAAAAAAATGACCTATTGATAAGAAAAATAACAAAAATAACAATTTACAGGACCAATATAATGAGTTGAACAAATACCTAAATTTATAATCTTATATAGGAATTCATCAATTCCAGAAGTTGAACATTATTTTAAATGAATTGTGCTTGAAATTTTGACCTATAGATAAGATAACTGATGAAACCAATGATTGACTTTTTGGCATTTAGATATTTGATATATTTAATATTTGATTGAGTTTGAATTGATTTCAAATCAAATTTAGATCAAGTAACTTAAAAATCAAGTCAAGTAGAAAATCTCTAACCAGAAATTTTATATAAAAAAATAATTTTAAAAAGAATGTACAGTACAGGGGGTTGAGAGCAGTGGCGTAGCATAGATTTACACCACTCGGGTAAACTATTAATTTACTGCCGCTTGTTTTCGTAATTAAAAAAATCTGTAAATAACCTAGAAAACCGAATCACTTTTTTAAATAGATATCTATTTACATGATGTCCAGTGGTGAGGAAAATCCGGATTTGTATTTATCTGTGCGATACTTTCAAGGAAAGAGACTACTTTGGCGAGCCCCTAACCGCTGAGCGACTCCTGACGGGATGTGGCTCAGCCCAACATTTTTCGATACCTCCAATAAATTTAGATCCAGAGAGCCCGGGTTTTCTGAAGTGTTGGCGAGCGATAAAGGCGTCAACCTTCTACAACAGTATATAAATTTTGATGACCAAGTCGCGACATAGCCTTAGAAGCTGGAGCGACAATAAATAAATAAATATAAAAAAAAGGAAAGAGGACTACTTTTTTATATTTGTTCTAATTTGTTCAAAAAAGTCTGGGAATATGTTTTAGATGTGGTCACGGAAAATCAGAGAATTTAACTTTTTGGGGAAATTGGGCACCGCGTACCGTGTATAATAAAAGTTTGAAGAAAAAGTTTCAATTAAAAATTACTGGCTTTGATAAGTCTAATAACTAGTTAATTAAAAAAAAAATCATTGGAGCCGTTTTTGAAAAAAAAAAAAATTAAAAAGAAACACAAAAACCCATGGAATGAAGTGGGGCCTCCTGCGAGCCGATTTAAACCATAAGCTTCACGATACAACTATGTAGATGAAATACGAAAGCAAAATTCCAAGTTTGGTGTATAATGTAACATGAAATTCGTTTAGCACCTATTTTAATTTCATATTAACCGTTTTTCACTACATAATATATCTAAATATCTTAAAGGATTTTGGTTTATGTAATGCGATGAAACATCCCGGTACCTTTTTTTTGCCAAATTTTACTGTCAAAACTTTTTTTATTTTTTCTTGGAAGCTATAGACTTTTTGTTTTTATTTAAGAACCCGTGTGAATGCAATGCATCGGTGTTCATTAATCAAGTGTTGGTCGAAACAAAAAAATTATTTTTTTTAATAATGAAAAATCATAAATTAAGTTAAATTTTTTTAGCTTTGGAGTAGTAGCTATTAATCTTGTCTTTAATAATTGAGTCTACAAAAACAGTTAAATTCAAAAAAATCAAATATAGTTTTTTTGGTATCTAATAGTTCTATTCATTGACTATATCAAATGAACATATTTTTGGTGTGCAAAAAAATTCAAACCCCTATAAAATCGGGGTTGAAAAATAGCTATGTAAGCTAAAGCAATTAAATTAATTATTTTTTTTTTTTGATTTACTAAAAATACTCTAGTGGATTTAATTGTTTTTAAAAACGAACAACTCAATAAATAAATTATATCTATGTTTTATATAGATTAATTAAATTAAATAGCCAATTTAAATTTCTTAAAAAAATTTTTAAGTTCATATTTTCATTATTTAACTAAATATTAAAAAAAAAATAGTTTATTTCCGCACGTGCAATTTTAATTTCAATTTCAAAAATGCCAATGCCGCTTGATTTCTCATAAAAAGTAAAAAACCAAAATCTAAAAACAACCTGTTTTGCTTAGCGGTAATTTGAGGGGTTCAAGGGGCAATAAAATGAGGTGTGTTTGAGAGGTTTGGCCCAAAAGTGGGGGAACTGCCACAAAAGCATTTGTTTTTTTCAAGCAACACCGACCCGACAACGATGGGGTCATCCACGACCGTCACCGAGGACATCATTCAAGTGGGGAATCAAAATGAAAATCGGGGGACAAACCACTTGTTAGCACCATAACGGCAAGGGGAGGGGGTAATTTCCAGTTGACTATAACATACATGTGAAATCAATCGATAGATCAATCGAGTATCGAGTTATCTTTGTCGCTTGAATTTGATAAGCGAAAAACGTAAGAAGGACAAACAAAAATTTTGTCAGAAAAAGACCGGCCGGGAGAGACAGAGACGGTTTAATTGAAATTTATACATGGTGTTGTTTAATAATATTTAAGAATTTGAAATTGTAAAAAGGCCCCAGTCTGATTGTTCACGTTCTAGTATTAAGAACCGTAGACTCTATAATACGAATAAGGAGCCTTTATATAAAAAAGTGTTTGCTTTAAAAAAATGCGTCAGAAAAAAAATCTATTCCAAAATGTTATTTGTGATGAAAATCCTGATGATGGATGGCCCGCTACTGATTCTATCCCTGTGGAACCTACAGAAGAGGTATGTTTTAATTATTTTAAAAAAATCTATACACTTTAAACTATAAATTGATCAGCTTGTGATATGTGTAACCTTTATAGCCGGAATTTTCACCTTGAATTACCTTGTCAGACGTTTCGTTCCAACAATAATTTTAAAATAAAATTTTTGCAATTTAAGTATTTTATTATCCGTTTTATAATTTGTTTATGTTCTTATAATTTTTATAAATTATCGTTATTATGGCTTTGCCAATAGAAGGGGCTGTGCATATAATTAGGCTCTAATTAGACCAACAAAGACAAATAAACAACAATTGAATTCAAACGAAAAGAGACACCGATAACATCATTATGACGTAAAGTTGTGATTTTCTGAATTTTCGTCGGTCACTCTTGGCCTTGTTACTTTTTTTATTTCAACCAATTCGATTTAAAAAAAAAAAAAACAATTTCAAAATGGATCCATTTCTTGGCTACAATATTTTTATTTTTCCAAACAAAAATCTCGAACTTCTATCCCAAAAAATTTGGTTTTTTCAAAATTATTAGTGTTTTCCTCAAGAAAATTTTTTTAAAAAAAGTTACCAATGGCTTGCTGCAGCATTGATTGTCGGGCTATGAAAGGTCCTTTTGTCACCAAAGAGGTCAGTTTATATATTTTTATCATTTTAAGCTCGACAGCTGTCCGTTTTGACAGATTTTCTTTTTAATGAAAATTGCAACTAATTCAAGGCTATTTTTCGTTTTCCTTCATTGTGCATTTTCAAATGCGCATTTTGTCGCGACGTCATCGCACACATGCCGTTGCAACTTGTTTCGTACGAATAAATTGCAATCATTTGCATTAGAATAATTATAATTTATATATACTTACCACTTGTTAAAACACAGAAAAAAATGTTCATGTTCATTGTCATTAATGAATAATTATTATAAGGAAGTCTAAAATATAATTGGTAAAAATGAGCAAACGTGAATGAAATTAAGGACAACACGTGAATAGCGTGAAAATGTTTGGATTTGATAAAGAAATAAAGCTTAATTTACTTTTATTAGTAGCAGCTAATGAATAAAAAATTTTACTTCTTAAACCTTCACGCCTATCTATTCAACTTTGTCTAACAATTTTATTTCAATTAAAGGGGTTTTAAGGTTTAAAATGAAATTCTGTTACGCTATTGTTAGGCACATATAGATATATTAAACTACCAATGATGACGATTGATTAATTGAAATGATATATTTTTTATATAATATTTTGTGTTGTATTGTTTAAAATTTAATTTTTATAATACAAAACTTATTAAGGAATTTAAAAAATATATTTTTTTATGAATTTGTTGTTTTTTTAAATAGAACGTATAGTCGCTATTCAAATATGCGGATTATATTTTTTTAAACTATGTTCCACCAAATCGATTTTCTCGAAATTTCTGTGGTAGGTAGGTACTTGATAGTTGCATAAAATATATTTTTATGGTAGGTGTCAACTAAGAGGGAGGTATAAAAACATCCCCTTAAATATTACATTAATTTTTTTTACCACTTAAATATTTTGATATGAGCACAAAAAATACAAAATATAGAATTTATTAATTTAAATGTTATTTTGAAAAAGTTGTTCCGTTATCTTTATTAGTTTCGGAAAAATAAAAAATAAGTTAAGGGTTGTAACCCCTCTAGCTCCGATAATAGAAGGGGTAGCGGTCTAATATCGAGTATACTTACCCACTTAGAGGTATATGTCGAGGAGAACAAAATAAACGTCAGGCTAAAAAATAGCCTGGTCCTGCTGAGATAGGCTTATTCGGCTAGACCCTTTATTTGACAAATTCTTTCAAATTACTAACAATAAGTTATAATCACAAGTGAAACAAAAATGCTTTTCTTTTAAGCCTTATAAGTTGATCAAAGAAGAACCACAAAATAGTGTACTATGTTTCATTTAACACGAAATTCGTTTAACACGATAAAATACTTCGATTCTTTAAGTTTCATATAACTCGCAAAACTTTTGAATTTAACTAACCAATCCTTTCAAATCGTTAAGCTATTGTTTAAGTTATTATTTTAAGTTAGTATTTAAGTTATTGTATTATTATTATTTTTGTGCTGGAAGGTGGAAATCTTCAAATGACACCACAAGACCCGTGCCTCGTGGTAGTGTGGGTTTTTACCCACTAAAACCACCTTCCGAATCACGACCAATTTTCCAATCGACTAGTAATTTGTTTAACTTGAGTGCGAAAATGATTATAAAATAATCCATCTAATAATCTAAATAATCTATAATATTTCCATCTTATAACTTCTTCAAATCCTGAGGCTTCGTTTTGCTTAAGCCGTCGAACTATGTTGGCATCAAGGACGCCTTCTATTTCGGCATTCTCATGAATTTCAAGTCTTTGATTATGCTTAATCGCTGGTTTCTTCTTAAGCTGATCTGTAGGTCACGGTCCAGATCACTATCCCGTATATACCAGGGAGCTTTCACAATTCCACGTAGTGCTTTGTTCTGGAAGGTCTGAATCATTTTCATATTAGATTTTTTGGTACAACCCCATAATTGGATCATGGAAGCCATACGTCCATACAGGCTTTAGCATTTTTTTTATATCAAAAGTTTGTTCTCGACTGTCAGGTCCAATTCGCATCCGAGGGGCCAGTAAAGTTTTCTATATTTGATATTTAGTTGGTCTTTTTTCTTTTCGACATGGTCACTCCACTGCAACTTGAAGTCAAATAATAATGAGTTTTTTGATCCTTATAAATTTATTAAATAAGAATCATAATCAAAATTAAGTGTTCGCATAGTTTAACAATCGTTTGTTGAATGATTATTTCACTAACATTAATCCAATTTTCCAAAAAAAAAATGTTCTATCTATTTTTCGCTTCTCAGAAACTTAATTCTACTTCTTTCAAATAGGAAACCGACTAAAAATCAATCTTTGAATTTCAAGAAAAAAATCTATGGTTACCTATATTTTTATGTTTAGTTACAGCTTTAATAGAAACGTTTTAGGTTTGAAATGTGTCAAAATTATGAGTGTTTTACAAAAAATGATGTTTTAATTTACTTATTATGCTTTTTATACGCTCCTGTGTTCAAATTTTTCGTAGAGTAAGTACGAGAACAAATAAAATTTTCGGAAAAGCCTAAGAATCAGAGCCTCTTTATTATGAATAAAACTTAGTTAACGATTTGTGTATTAAAAGAAAGAAAATTTAACACAATGCCTTTAAAATTCAAGTGAAAAGTCGTTTTGAGTTTCTCACTTAATCTAATAGAAAGTTACAGAAGAATGGTTCATAAAAATAGTTGCATGGAAGATTACAGTACTTTTATAAAAGTTTTTTTTTTTTTGTATACTATATATCTTCGTACTAACTGATACCTATGCTAAAATATTGTCTACTTTTTTATTCTTTGGATTCTTGTAAAAGAGGCTCTTTTTCTTATTGTTAGTGTGAATTCAAGAGACGCATCTAAAAGTATTTCATTTGTAGGAAATATGTTCATCCTTGTTTAAAAATTCAAATATTTTGTGGATAATCAACCAAAAGTTATCAACTTATGATGGAAGTTACCGAATAAGACCCCGAAATTGTACGCCTGAGTTCAAAAAATCCCAAAATGAGGGCGTCGTTAGCGGTTCTGTATGTATCTTTAATTCGATTTCTTACACTTAATGGTTTGATTTTTTCGAATTAAGTACTTATCGTAAAAAATGAGAAATATAATGTATGTAAAAATAAGAAAATACAACGTAGGTATATTGGAGCTACTTAATAAGCAGAAAAAAATTTGATCAAATAAAATGTTCAGCCCTGAATGTGAGGGGGGACTGGGGCACCTGCCCAGTTTCAAGGGGTGCCAAAATTACAATTACAAATATAAAAGTTATTAGAAATAGGTAATAAAGGATGCACATTTATCAAAGAGTTCTTATTTTCCCCTTCTGGTCTCCAAAAATGCTACCCATATATTTGTGAGTTTTTTTTGAACAATTTATTTCAAACGTTGCAGAGAGGGACGTCTCTATCAAGTTTCTGCCCTGGTTAAAAAAAAATCGTAGATCCAAGGCTGAAATGTTAACAGATTACTATTCCCTACCAACTCAACAATATTGTAACGTGATTTAACAGTTTAAAAAAGAACAAAAAAATGATTACCTACTATTTATATATAAATGGGTCTTAAAAATAAATTTCTTAAATATTAAGTAATATTTTTTATCCCTTAAGATAAGTTTGATTATTTATTCTTTGAGCACACTAAATTTTTATATATGGGTACCCGAGTACCCTGGGTATTAGTTAATGGAGTATTTAACTTTAAATCGTAAATTTATTTATTTTTTTTGGATATTTAAAAATCTTAACAGATACGAATCGATGTTATTAGACTCAAATTACGAGGATTTAAAAGGATTTGATAAATTTCCGTTAAAAACAAAAAAAAAAAAATTAAGTAAGAATATGTAAAAGGGTATCCGGGTATTGACATAAAGGTTGAAGAAAGCTGGTCATTCCTTCTTTGTACCTAGTACGCCTAGTACTACCATGAGTACTTGTATGAAGTCCGCCTATACTCTATTTCCTCCCTGATAGATAGGCAAATCAAACTTACCTATAATATAATATATCCTATACCTAAGTACATAATTCCAAAATCTAAAATACGTCCACAGCCGATTTCATTACAATCTTGTTATTCGTTTAACACGAAAAAGTAACAGTTATCAACAGGAACGAAAGATTTTTCCGTGAAAATTTATTTTTATAGTATTTCAAAATCTAAAATATTCTAACACCAAATTTCTTTAGCTGTTTTAGCATGAAAAAATTATTCCCCGACAATTACTATGAGTCATTCCAAGATGAAATATATCCAATGTCTATTTGCAATGCTGTATCTTACTAATGGCGAAAGAATTATTCAAATAAGTGCATTTTTTCCAAAGATTACCCTTAACATACAAATAAATTCATATTCTTCACGAGTTTTCTTTTTAATAATGGTATGAGCTTGCAGTTTTGAAACCTTTTGAATCATTAGCGCTTCAAACAAAATTTATTGAAAGACTACGAAAAATAATAAAGACTACAAAATATATCTCTAAAGACTTCGTGTCTCTGATAGTTCCTTTTTTTTGTATGATCCTAGTTATAGAACTCTCGTAAGGTACTAGGGATTCATAAAGTATTTGAACATTTTCTTTCTATGATTTGTACTTGATATTTTGACTTGTAAGTAAAATAACTTAAGAAGTCTTTACCTTGGCTTTATTTCAAGTCAGATTTAGGTCAAGAAGCTTCGAAATTAAGTCAGGTAGTGAATCTCGTATAGGCACTTTCATAGCATTTAAAAGATAAACAAATCAGACGAATTTGGGAATACCGTGGTTTGTTTTCGTACTGTATACTAATAGTGATTAAATTAATGATCTAAAGATTAAACTGTTGAGTGGACAACAGACGCAAATAAATGTACACGTTAAAATTTCAACAATAAAATCAATACCATGCGTCAACCAAAATTTTAATTCAACAGTAAAAAGATAGAATAAATTATTTGAAATCTCGTCAGCTTACGTAAATTATTTTCAAGTCCAACACACAAATAAAACTCTAAAATTTCATGGTAATAAACTTTGGTTTCAGACCGGGGAATTTTTGAAAATCAAGAGGTCAAATGCAACTAAGTTTATTTATTCATATATATAAACACACAAAAAGTGTTGGTAAAGAAATAAAAAAAATCGGCTGAGTTAGCTAGAAGTCAATGTTACATTTTAGTGTAGTCACTTTTAGTATTAATTTATTATGATATTTGATGAAAATTTATTTTACTTGAATCTTGAACGCATGTACATTGTACATGTAACAAGTCGAGCCTCCAAGCCATCAAGCACGTAACATTGATGTTTCGTTATTGTCAATGAGAATTATATCAAACACGTTTAATTGATTTTGTAGACGTCATAAATTTGAGAGGAAAAAATCGTGATAAAGTTTACGTATTGGCCCCCGTGTTTTTAATCAATTTATTTTCAATTTCGTCACATGATTTTTTTCGGGTTGAACGCAATGTCTCGTGTTAATTGTGATTTCAATTACCTACAGATATCAATTGTTGTTTGAATAATTTCTAATTGGTTTTTACTCAATCACAAAGAGATAGAAAAGCCCACATTTGCTAATTCAATACGTTTTATTTTTATTTTTTATTATCTATTATTTAAAGTCGCTTCAACTTCCCAGGCTATTAGCGACTGGGCAAAGTATTGCCCGATACATATAGTATAGTCAATATGTTTTACGTAGGAAGAAATCTTTCATTTTATTATTCAGAATTTATAATACATAAATTGATAATGGGCATTGGGCGAGTCAACAACATTTTTGCATTTCAATAAGCCTTGAAAAAGTATCGATTTTTCTTAAAATACAGCATCCATTCAAATTTTAAGAAGAAATTAATTTATGCTACTGTTAAGTGGATTGAAAATTTTATATGAACCGTGTTCTCCGTGCCTCAACAACGAAATTTTAATGTTTGTTATAATCATTTTCAAAGTTAATGAAGTTCATTGTTCACATTTATTTATGGAAATTAAGAAATTAAAATAAATAATTTAAAAAAATAATTAAACAATACAATTTACGGTGACAACTGTATTTCTTATACAATAGTCGTACTATATTTCTGGATATTTTGAGCAAATTTTATTTTTGAAATTATAATATTAACCCAAATTTTGGCGCTTAGTGACTAAAGTGTCGCCCCATTCGCCAATATTTGACCAATTAAGTCAATTTTTATTTCTTTTTGGTCTCAACATACGCACCTAAGCAGTTTGAACGACCTAAAAAATGATAATAGGTGGGTAATTCCTGTTTTAATTCAGAAGGTAAAGGTCAATATATTAGTTTGATTTTTTTTACAACTATTAATTTATTCGTTAAGCTCTTCGTTTGTATGACATTAAACGTATACTTTAACTAATACACTATTTTGTATAAAACACAAGTTTTCTATAGGAAATAAAAGTTCTGTGCAGTATATATTTTTGTATATATTGCCCATCAATTGTATCGTAAATCTAGGTTTTATTTTTATTTGGAACAAACCTAAAATACCATACAAATTTTTATTGAACATCTTTATTAGCATGATAAAATGACTATATTTCTAATAAGTATATGAACAATCTTCTTATCAAAATACTAAAATATAATGAAAATTCATTGCAATATAGAAGTATTAAAATTAAGGTCACTTAGTGGTGTGGTTGACTAGATGGTTGCTTTATACGCCAGTGGCTCTGGGTTCGAATCCCAATGAAAGCCCAAGATTTTTTATATGGGTTAACGGATTCGACGGTCGCTAATGACCATAGTAGTTGATTCGACCTTAAAAAAATATATTAAAATTAACAAGTAGTGATGTGCCTTATTGTCGTCGACTAGTCGGGTCATTACTTTATTAATATTATTTTATTGTTTTAAAATAGGGAAATTGGAATGAAATTCCTCCATTATTAATTATTTTTATTTTATAATAGTCAATATCATTATATTATAAATATTATAGTAAATTTACAATGTCATCAAAAATAATTCTAAATAATTTTGTTTAAAAGATCAAGAATACTTCATTTTAGTTAAAAGCAAAAAAAATTAATTCTAAATATAAGTTTCTAAAACTCTTTACGGAGAACAAAATGATGTAAGCTCTTGTTTAGGGGTTATCCATAAATTACGTTACACGTAAAGGAGGGGGGCAACAAAATGTGACATTGTGTGACAAGTGGCGGGGGTTGTCACAAGATTTGTCGCGTCACACGTCAAAACCTAAAATACATAAACCCGATATTTATATGTAAACAAGAAATTTAAAAATATTACTGTTACCTAATTGGTCTTTTGTTTTGTCCATTATTTTAAATGTTTGACTTTATGTTAATTTTATTAAAGATTATTTTTAATGTTAAAAAAAACTTTGAAAAAATCTGCTGTTTTAATTTTATTACTTCTAAATGTAAAATCGAAAAATTTGTGACGTCACACCAGGGAGAGGGGTTCACAAGTGTAACCACCTGTGACGAGGACGGGAGAGGGGACTAACGACCATAACATTTGTGTGACGTAAGCTATGATCGGTACCGACTATTCAGTGTTTTCCCAACCGGCTAATCGGTTAGTCGAATAGTCGGTTAACTCATAGTCGGAACACCTCTATTAACAATATATCTCTAATTGAACTGAATATTACAACAATTACCTTATTTTAAGGACAATAAAAAATGCAAAATAGGTTAGATAAGCTTTAGGTAATTTCAATAGTTTATAAAATAAATTTTTTAATAAATAAAATGATAATTTTTTGAAGGACATGTTCATAGACTATAACTCATTGTATTATTTTTGATTTCATAATTGATTTTTTTATCATAACATTTGTGTTCCGATAAAAGTATTGTTATCAAAAAGCCGAATTAGTTATTATGCTTTACATAATCTTATCACAACCCAATTACTTATAACAGACATTGTTTGACTGAAATTACAAATAGTCTTAACTAAATTAAAATTTTTATTAATTTTATCTATTTGATTATTTTTTTCCGCAGAACAAAGTTTAATCACGCAAAATCATCGTTTTGATGATTACGTAATTATTATTATCGACAAAAAGGAACCAATGAAATGTTGAAAAATATCTTCCGATTGATTGTAAATCCGTAACTTAGAAATAAGCAGATATCAAAGCAATATTGCGTATTCAAGAAAAAATAAAATCCTTAAATTGTATTAGATACACATACATAGGTATTAAACTATAATTAATTATTTGAATGTTTTGATCTTAAATTTGAAATAGGTATAACCAGGACCATAACTACCTTTCTGTGTGCCTTGGCAAGACTTTCAAATTGAATTATTAAGTTATCTTAAGTGAAAAGATATTTTTTATAGTGAAAAACGATTAGCCACGATTGTGTGAGCTTATGAATTATAGAATAAGTAGTAAAATTAAAATTTACTTAAAGCTTACTAAAGTAAGCAATTAAAATAATTGAAATATTTTTTAAAAGAACAATGCTAAAATTTAATGGTTATTCCCCTTATTATTATTAAAATAATCCCCTACTTAGCTTTTAAAAAGTGTGATGAATGTAATTAACCACAAACATATAACCACAAATAAGTATACAGTTACAAAGATAAGAAAATTCACATCCTTAACAATTTAAATATTGTTGTTTTTGTCTTCAGCTTTGAACGCAGTAAAGTTTTTCTCTTAGGGGATCATTTTACCCCCATTTCCCCTACATCTAAAAATTAAACTTGAGCATAGGGCCTGATGATGTTAGAATAATACCGACGAAACATTGCTGTTTTAAAAAAATAATAAAAAAAAGTAGAAATTATAATTTTATGATTTGTATTTTAAATTTTGGACCCATATTTTTTTCCTCTGAAATCTACCACCCAAGGTTCCAGCCTACTGGTAAATCCACCATTGGAAAAAACCGATTTGGAATGTGTTACAAACCATTGAACAAGTGAGACTTAAAAATTTGTTAGTTTTAACTATCTTTGTAGTATGACTAGACATGACTTAACAATAAGTAAATTTTTTCAAACAAAAATTGCGATTAGTACACGTTTACTTAGTCACGTAATTGGCCTACAGCGGTAATCTTTACTTACCGGTGAAGCATAGTTTAATGATATTGCCAAAGTTTTCTCAAGTTGTACCTACTTAATTCTAATTTTTAAGATTTTTTTCGTATTATTACTAGAAAAAAATAACAAAAATAAGCTTTTAATATTCTCCCCCCTTACAAATATTGCAAATGCTAGCTTATTGTCAATTTACTTATTTTTATTCACACTGATTTATAGTTCTTCTATTAAATAAATCGAACAATCGAGAAAATCTTTTAATTGTTCCACTTATAAAATAATATTTAATTATAACGTTATGACAATATGACCCTTAAATAAGCATGTGATATTTAAATAAATATTAAATATTTTATTAATCAATTAAAGACACACGCCGGGTTAAAGTGATTTGTTCTGGAAATTGATCCAGAAATATTGTCTCATTTATCAACTACGTCGAATATCGATGAAATATTGGAACAAACGATTCACGTCGTTATTCATTTCTCAAACTAAAAATTGGTTTTCTTAGACAAAACGATCCATTTCTATTATTATTATTATTATTATTATTATTATTATTATAACTTACTATAGCATTAGCTGGTGGTATAATCAAGCCGCACCTACGAAAATTTTGTTATTTTTTTTCTCATAGCTAAAACTTGAAGGTGTCAGAAAGAAACATGACCTCAATTTTAAAATTTTAGACGCGCTTTCTCTTTCATCAAGAATATATTGAAATATATTTGAGTCTCGAAAAAATGAGATATACTTTTACTATGATTTATTGGAAGTCCTTATGGTATTAGAATCCATCGATTCGGTCGTTTCATTTTTGATGTTTTATGGAAAAATATCAAAGCAAAATTTTTTTTTTAGTAATGGATACAAATCGATTTCCTCATTTGCTTTCACCGATTATGAAAAAACAATATTTATATAATAGCGTTAAAATGTGTCTATTTTAAAAAGATATTAAGTAATTCATCGAAAATCAAATACAAGTTTTTATTGCTGTTTACAATAACTTCCGATATGTAATACATTTTGACTGTTCAAGGATAATTTTGAAAAAAAAATAATTAGATGATATCGGAAATGTGTGAGTCATATATCGGAAAGGAAAAAACCATAGCCGGAATCGTTTCGGTTTTAATATCCAGAAAATGATGTATTAACTACCAATATATTAAAACAAATAATTTTAGAGTTAAGACAATTTGACATTACCTTCACACATATCAAGGATGTTTAGCTCGTGAGCCAAAGGTAATATAAAAAACACGATCCATACCTTTCTTACTCATTTTTGAGTAACTTGATTTCCGCGTTCTTGTTAACTTTTAATTTTGAATCGTATAAAATTATATATATCTAGAACTTTTGTTTTAAGTAGTATAGGTGTGTGTATGTGAAATTTAGCTTTTCGCCCAAGCAATATTCAGACCTTACAATTAAAATTTGTCCAGGGGAATTACAGAATTCATAAAATCTTTAAATTTATTTTAAGCGTTACCCATGTTTTTTTAGTATTACAGAGTCTACCCAGGTAAACCTAAGTTTAATTTTTTATCCATCTTTTACCCGTAACATATATAATCGCCAAAAGAGGCAAAATAGAGGCAGCTCTTAGAATACTAAAAAAATATAAACAAATCATAAGGAAAATTTTATGTATAAAACAGAAATAGTTGTGATACTAATCATATATGAAAGACAAAGTTAAGGAAAAAAGTTAAGTTAAGGAAATAAGATAGCCTTAATATGATGAGTTCAACTTGTTAAATTATATGCAGTATTCTATAGTGTCTTGTAAGATTACATTAACCAATATCTGCACGCGCTTTACAACTACAAATTAGATAAAGTCTAACCTTATATGAAAGATAAAGCAAAAATAAACTTTAAAAAATCAGATAAATAATCTTTGGTTGCATGCATAAATTGCAAAATCTTTTTGTTCACTCAAGTTAATTTTGCCAGGGGAATAACGTTTATAAATCTTGTTTTTTTTTTCAACTTATTTTATATTTTATTGTATAAAACAGTATAATAGGGTATTAATAACTGGTTAGACCAAAAATAATTTTAAGTTTTACTTTGTCGTTATTAAAACTTTTCCAATTTTCATAGTTAGTACTTACTAAGGATCAGAGGTGGATTTACGATGAAGTTGGTGGGGGGTCATTACCGGGGGGTGTGGAGGTATCCTCCACTGACGTGAGGGGTCGGGGGTTCTCCTCCGGGAAATATTTAAAAATGCATCTCTCAATAACGTGTTTTTATGCGTTTTTTGGCTAAAAAAATACCTAATAGATTTGTATCTTGTACTATTTATTTAGCAGACAACCTGTAACAATGTTATAAATGTAAGAAATTCAATGATGGTTGAACCAAATTTCTGTTACGTTAAGTATTTAGTAGACAATTAAATAATAAACTTAATTTATTATTTTTTTAAAGCAAAAAAGCTTGCAAGGGGGTCATAACCCCTATGACCCCTCCCCTGAATCCGCCACTGCTAAAGGTAAACGTTAGCAGCCAGTATGTTAAATCGATTTGTTGAAAAATTGTTTCACTACCTGAAAATTATGTTTTGAATATTAAATCAGTACGTTCTATGAACCTGTCGTCAAAAAATAGTAATTACTTTACTTAACTACAAAAAATGACGTTCTTAAGTATAAATTAAAATTCTTCAAGTAAAAGCATTTAATTATTCACTGCAAAGTGTAACGACCTTAAGACCTGATATAATTTCGCCTCTCAGATGTAAAGATATTATTTTTATCTGCTAATTATGAAGGATTATTTCATTCCGGCCAACCTTTAACATTTTGAAAAAGGTCAAGAAAATTCGTGGTTCAAATCGATAACGTTTCACTGGCACACTTGAAATCAAAGCGACTTTCGTGTTTCCTACGTATATTGAATTTTCGTGTTCTAAATAAAAACTTTAGATACATATACATAGCCAAAATCACACTCAAATGAATTGTTTTTGCTGGTTGGTGAAAGTTCAACGAGTCGCAAAAAAATTAGTATAATATTATATCAGAGCATACAATAATAAATTTTAATTTTAATAGATCGAAATTATAGGCGTTGGTTCAATTGAGCGTTTTGATTGGCTGTTGTAAGAGACACACACTCTAATTTTAAGAGAAAAAATTTCAAACAATTTATTTATTAGCTTTAAATATTTCAGACAGTTTTTTTTTCTAAAAGTTTTTCCTATGTTATTTCCAAAAATAATTCACTCATTTTATGTTAAGTATGTACAATGTACATTGTACAAGTAGATACATAAATATTATTGGCAATGAAATAAATATTGAATTACCAATTTTTATTTTATCTGTATGAGGAATCGTATAATTATTAATAAATCAATAGAGTCAATAGTGCGACCGTATGTCTCTTATCGGCAACTTTAATAACAGTTATGATATCACTATTGTAATAATTTATTAGTACCTAATCAATGTTTCTGATCATTCAATTGAATAAAAGTTACAACTATTGTAATGTAGCATGAAGTTGGTTGGCTTTGAACTTATTTTCGTTTTTCTTCAAAAAATTCATCATAAAATTCCTGAAACCACATCATTAAATATCAGTCAAAATAAGGGTTTTTCATATATGTAGGGATTCTTCAAGTTAAATAGTTGGACAGTGTTTGAAGTACCTACTTCTGTTTACCATTTTGATTTGTTAATGAAATTATATTTTACTTGATTTGATATTTAAATATTATTAATTAACTCGGATTTTGATTTAACTTCAAATCAGATTTCAGCCAAGTAGCTTGAAAATTAAGACAACCTAACTTTAAAATCAAGTCAAATAGTAAATCCTAAGTTGCTCACTTTGATTTTTGTTTTAATTCCCTCGACATGAGACAAATCTAAAATTCTAAGGCATTCCCGGGAATTCTCGGGATTCTAAAATTACAAAATAGAATAAAATAAATTACCAATTAATTAATTAATTTATCCTTAAATATATTTTTCGTTGCACAAAAGACCCACATCAATATCATAATTGTATTATGCGATTGAAAACTTCATTCCGAAATTTTTTTCTTTTTAAACTTGATCTTAAAAATTCAAATTTTTGTAATATATGTTCTCATTTATTGACAACATATTTTTTATCACTGCTAGCGGTTCTTTAAATTAAAATTTGTTATTCTTGAGATTTAATCGATTATTTCTCTAAATATTTTTCAAAAATTCCCTGGAAGAAAATTTAATTTATCTTGCTAGTCAAAACTATTGTATAATGGTACTCTAAGATCTATAGATACACTTGTGTTTCTTTATGATTTTGGTTCTTTCGAACTTTAAAGGTTGTTGACAGTACCGTAGCGTGGTTGGCGACAGCGGTGGCCTGCCACGAGGTGCCGAATGATAAATATGCCGTTCTATTGTATAAAGGCTCTTTACGATAAAAGCAGCAAGAAATGCTGTTTTAACGTTGCAAATTTTTTTAGTAATGCAGTAATGTGTTTCATATTTATAGTTCTTTAATTTTCAAATATATTTTGAAGATGATAATAAGATGGGGGAGGGGCATTTTATACTTGAGAATTGGGCGTCATAATATCACACTACGGTTTTAATTGTCGATTCGGGCTATGTGTTACTAAACTTATTGCATTTTAATATAGAATTCACTTTTTGATTTGATTTTCAAGTTACTTGAAAATTACTTGATTGAAATTTTTCTTAAAATCAGTTTAGGACAAATTTCAATCAAGTAATTTAAAAATCAAATCAAGTAGTGAATTTCACTTCAAAATGCAGTGCGTTTACTTATTCTTAAACTGATTTTAAGAAATTTGTTTAAATTTTAGTAGCAAGTCAAACACAGAATAAACAAATTATTTTCTTTCAAGGAATTTTTATGTTAAGCTCAATTCATTGCAAAGAACGAGCAGTTACTGGAGTTGATTAATCCCATGATATTTGAAATAAGAAGTAAAATTATCAGTATTTTCCGTAATCGCAACATTATGGCATTAAAAAAAAACTAGAAGTTGAGCTCGTTATTCTTTAAGCTTGGACTTTTTTTTCATTTTTTAAAGAAACTTGAAGATTCTTTTAAAAATTAAGCGTCAAAATAATAGTCTAATTATTACAAAAATAAGTCTGGGAGAAGCAATTATTTTTTTCATTTTATTAAACCTCTTTTTAGTGGTATAAAAAGGTTCATATAATATTGTCTGGGCTACTTTAAAAATTCAGCTACTATTTAAAAGAACTTCTTACTTCTTTTGTAATTTTAAGCTAATAATGTCAAGAAACTTGCAATTTATTGATTGTCTTATGAATAAAAAAGGGAAAATTTTAAAGGAAGCTTTACGTTAAGAGCTTACATAACTCATTAATAGCTGACGTCTTTCTGAATTGTACGGAATTATTTTATCTATAATTATCATATTTGAGTATCTGCTAATAACTTTTGAAAATATTTTATTTGCTTTGAAATTAATTACTGAAAATTTTCTTAACATTGAGACGTGAAATATTTTCAAGGGATTTTTTTTCAGTAAATATTTACTAATTTGCGTTTATGATTACATCATACATAAGAGCATATATTTTAGGGGATGATGAAATTTTACCTTCTTCTTGAAGGTGATTCCAATGTGACTCATCTAAAAGCCAGACATACTCCCATTGTGCGTTTGAGGGATGTAGGCGGGCTTTGTGTGAAAGCACGTGCTTTTTCCTGGTCTGCGACGGAGAGGTTGCAGAGAGTAATACAAAATAGGAGAGAGTGAAAGTGTTCGAAATGCTACTATATCAAGCCACCCTTAAATACTGACCCCGCATTCACGGTTTTCGATTTAGACATTCGGTGTCAGGGTTCCTATCACTGTTGATAAATCAAAATGGATTTCCCATAATAAAATAAGCTTTTGTCCTTTTGCCAATAAAATTTATTTTCATAAATAAGAAACTTTAAGAAATTTTTCCTCATGATAAAATAAATATAAGGTTTTTTAACTCTGTTCTGTAAATTTGGAAATGACACGTTGTACGCAAACGCGTAGACTTTCTAGGTTACTTCGATTTTCATCCCCTTTTACAGACGCACAGACAAAATTTGATTGAGGCTTTTAATGACGTCATGTTGTAGTAGGTGAATCGATTGCATAACTGAAAGAGAAAATGGAAGAGACCGACTATTCGTTTGAAAAAGATCCAAGAACTATTGCAAAGGACAAGTTTTTAAAAATTAAAAAATTAAAGCTTGTAGTTATTGTATGTAGTTTTGAAAGGGGTGATTGACCCGTGAATAATTATTCAGTCGACTATGAATACGAATATGAATTGTAAATTTATTAATTATTACGTCAGAAATGGAACTTGGTTGAAATTTTCAAGGGGAGAAATTTTTTCGAGACTGATATTTCGATGCTTGTGGAAAAGTCATGCGCTTCAATGCATTTTCAGTGGCGCAAGCGCCAAGACAAATTTTCCTCCAGAACGTGTGTGTGTTGGGGGTGTGTCGAGGTGACCTTAGTTTGCCCTTCGGTGGCGCTTCGACCGCGTTCGGGAAAATAGAAACGAGTTTTCCTCTCAGCTGACAGTGACCCTGGGTTATGGCTAGAAAATTATCGTCGAACTCGATCCCACCACACGCCAACAATTATCAAAGTCTTTCCGTCGTTCGAACTTGTCGTGTGCAAAATATTGCTGCTATTCCCCTTCTTGTTTCGTCATAATTGACTTTATAGAAGTATCAGATATACAAGTGGCTGTGACTGACCGATTTTTATCAAACAATTTTTTTTCATTGGAATAACCAAGTGGATTTGATTACGAACTGATACACAAGTCACTGCATTCCCAACAATCGTGAAGTGAGCCGTTCAGAAAGCAATTCACTCACGATAAAAATTTGAATTCAAAAGAAAATCATCCTCTTGAAAAATGCCGGGAAAAACGTGGGCCTGTGTTCGAACGCGAATTTCGGATTTGTGTGTCGAAAGTCGATGCAAAAATCACGGGCCGTTAAGTCCACTATTCAAATATCAGCCGGAAGAACTGCCCGACTATGCCAACTTTGTCCAATACTGCGGCAAAAACATTTCCAAAGAGGTAACGAAATTTTTGCTTTTTTCAAAAAATTTTATTTGGGCATGATCTTAAAAATTATCAAAGTCATATTGATTTAGTTTTAAATTGTATTCAAAGGCGAAATAATGTCGTCATCGACACAGTTTTTGGGCTTATTAAGATATATTAAAGGTCACGACTTTTGATCATTTTTACAAGTTTTAATTAAACAATTCATTTGGAATTTAGTTCAAATCTAAGCCCCCAAAACGGAGTCCTAACTTTAAAATGTTGTTCTTTGTCAATTTCCGCCTATTGATTTTCACCTTAACCGTCTAGTGAAGCACAGTTTTAAATAATACTTTTAAATATTCTATTAAATTCTTCCACAATGAGTTACATGAAAAAATCATTGTATAATTATTATTAGAGAAAATGTAAAGGATATGACCTTATTTTATAAAATGTGAATTTTTTTATATACTTAAACATAACATTTAGATAAAAAATAATTAGCCAATAGTGCTTATTGAATATCAATTAAAATTTAAAGGGTTTCAATTAATAGATTTTTAAGACAGTGAGAATTAAATGAAAATTGATAACCGAACCTTGACCGAATTTTGAAGTAGCGCGCATTTCTTTTTAAACGTAGTGTATGAGATATATAAGCGCCCCTCGGTTATAATTTCCATTATTGAGTATTACAATTCATATTTGCATTGCCAACAAAGTTAACAATTATTTTGAAAAAAATTATCAACTAATTATTTTTCCTTCCAAGATCGATTATATCCTCTTCATATATTCTATTAATAAAACTATTACTCTTGTGAAAGTTTTAAGAGTATAAGTCAAAAAGTATTTCCATTGTTTTTTCTTCCATTAAATAAATAATTGATAGTAACCTAACGAAAGGATCGGAAATCCATGTCCCAAATATCTCTTACAGAGGGATACCAAATTATTTCCAAGAGGAAAAAGATTTTCGATGCCCAAAAAACGTTTTTTTTAAACTTTTTTAAATAAAGGATAGAAGGAGAAAAGGATCTATGTCCAATTGAGTTCTAAGAAAGCAAAAATAAAGTTTATATTTTATGTTCCAAGCATGCTTCTATGTTGAAAAGGTTTTTTACGTTTATATGTTTAGACTTATATTCATATTGGATCATCAAAACAAAATTGATAATATGTTTTAAAAAATAACGAAAAATTTGAGGTGTTATAAGTTTGATGTGTGTATCTGTGTGTCTGTCTGTGACATCGTAGCTCCCAAACGAAAGAACCAATTTTTATAAGTTTTTTTTTTTTTGTTTGAAAACTGATGTGAACAGGATGGCTCTATAAAATATTTAAAAACATTTTGAAAAAACTTACAATTAAAGAATTTAACACAAACTAGGTATATTAACTTATTCACTTGATTATTCACTGTAATTGATTATTCACTTGAAAAAATCATCTACAGTTTAAATTTAAAATATTTGTCTTATACGATAATTAATCTACGCTTGGAGAAGTTCTTTTAATTTTAATTTAAATAATTTAGGTAGGAATCACAAAAACTGTATGAAATTTAAGAAAATTTTTTTGCTTCGAAATGCTGTATAGAAAATACTGATACTTATAAGGGATTCATTCAGCAAGTGGGCATTTAGTACAATAAATTGAGAAAAACTTTTAACTTTGAAATGAAATAATTTGCAAGTTCAATGGTTGACTCAATTAGATTTTTAATTATTAACATGACTTGATTTTAAGCCAAATTTCAGTGAAGTTAAAAGGTACCTATTGTCCTTCAGGCACCAGTTATGCTCATTATGCCACTTTAACATTGTTCCATTGTTTTTCTTGGTCCGTTATCTGAAGCTTAAAGCTATTTTATACAACCAGAACTTTCTTTTCCATATACCTTATCATATATTTTAATTATTTTGCTTCCCTATTGTTAACTAAAATTGGAAGGAACCAAATCAAATGAAGTCATAAAAATGTATCCATTTGGTTTTATTTTAATAAAAAATATTTTTAGCTATTTTTACAACATTTCATACAACAAAGCTCCTCCTATAGATAATGGAATAAAAGAATGACGTTCTGAATATTTTTTGTTATACATATATACATAGAAGAAAAATAATTGTGTGACTGTAATTCAAAAGAGCATTAAATGATAGGCATAAACCTATTTGTGTATAGAAACATCGCATTCATTTGCAGAGAATAATAATTTATCTTTCGAACAAAAAAGCACGTTCATGTAACAAATGAATTCTTTGATTATGACATTCGAGACACATAATTTGTTGCAGTATTTCTATAACTTTTTTTTTTTTTTTGTTGGAAAGGTCATGAAAAATTGGAAGGAAACGTATTAAATGAATAATATATGAACGTGAGATTTACTACTTAGCTTGATTGTAAAGCTACTTGACTTGATTTTCAAGTTACTTGACTTAAATTTAACACGATTTCAAGTCAAATTTCATACAATCAAGTCAAGCATTGACTTTACAAGTTATTTCATAACAAGTTAGTTACAAATATCAAGCAAAATGCATTTCAAAAAAATTTCCAACTGCTTAATATGATGAATTCTAAATATGACGTACTTAAATAGTTTTAAATGTATTCTATTAACTCTTTTTTTTGTTCTGCCTCTTTGTCACTATTTGAGCGAACCTCAAAAGTCGCTATTTGTAGTGCTAATGAGGGTTACTATTATAATACTTATAACTGTAATAACTGGATGTTTAACATTTATTCTAGAACATTTTAAAGAGACATTTTTTAATTTTTTAAAAGAATTTCCTGTGGGAGCGTCCTCTTCAATCTTCTCTGTGATCTGCATTGACCCAAGCTTAATTATTAATTGAAAATTAGTGGTAGAAATGGTATTTATATATCTAATATTATCAATAGTTTATCAATTTTTTGGAATCTAATGTTTATATTTGACTTGGAAAACGTTGCAATTGATTTGTAAAAATTGAATTTGATGTGAAAAAAACCACATTACAATACCGGATTCTATCTTCATTATCATCAAACCTATTTGCAATAACATTTTAACGAAATAACTTGGCTTTAAGGCAGCAATATATCTATTTTTTAATATTTAAAATAATTTCAAGTTTCAAAATATATTTAAAACCTATATTACCTATATACTCAGCCATATTTAAAAGTATGACTTGATAAATAAATTATTTTCTATATTGTAACCCAAATACCTACATTTTTCAATTTCTCTATTTATAAACGAGTATAGATAAATAGTGGATTAAATAAACACGAAACCCCTAAGGTAAAGTTGTTACCAACAGCAAATATCCAGTTTGAATTTTTTGATCAAACAACATAAGCAAAAGCGATAAATATGCATTTCATTGGCATTCGTTTCAAATATCTACGACTGAATATTAATTGTTTCCAGACCTTTTTTGCTTCGAATTCCTGTTATACCTGTACGTGTTCACCTTTTAATTAATTGAATTTTCTCTAGTAATCCTATTATGCACTAACTTACTTCCAATATCTTTCATTTGCTTCTATATCTTCAACCATCCTCTTTCTTTAGTATTTTTATATTACTGATCACAAACCATTTATACGTGTGAAGCATTAGAAAGCAATATTTGTTCCTTAAAAATCCGGATTAGTGTGAATAGAACTTAATCCAGATAATAACTTCCTAAAATATTTTTTATGAAATACAATAACAATTAACGATTTTCTTGTATTTTTCCTTCTTTTACTTGTACTATGAGAACTTATTTCTTGCCAAAAATTATTCTAGGTCAACGGGAAGAGTCCCGTAAGTTTTTATCAAGGAGTTTGCGAGCAAGAAAATCTAGGACAATGGCCTTTGATTATATTTTGCATTTGTATTTTTTGATTGCTTCACTAAAAAATTTACACTTTCAACATCTATAGACCATGACCTAACTATAATTGAATTTCTGAGGAAAAGGGTTTTGATAGACAAGCCAACGGACATCAAAGTGGTCCCAAGGAGTTTACCTTTCTGGATAAAATATCGTTAGAAAAAATATTTTCTTCAACTTGTAAAAAAATATTTAATTGATGTTTTATTACAATAATATTTATATACCTAGATAAAATTGATTTTTTTTGGAAAACTATTAAACAAAAATTTTTCTTAAGTATCTACATATATATAAAAAAAGTTTTACTTATCAGTTAAAATATAAAAATTTGATAAAAACTATAATATCATACAAAACATAGAAAACCAGAACTTTTATTGATCAATGGAAATGTTGGTAGTACCTATAAAATATATTTTAGAGTTTAGTAAAAATAAACTTTTATTTATTATATCTTTAAATGTAAGCTTGGTAAAAATCAGCTTACTTAAAACCGAATTTGATAGATATTAACAGGTATTTATATAAAATCTGAAATCTGATTCTATTGGAATACTATTTGTTGTAATTTGCTTTGATTTGAAAATATCAACGTTAATATCTAAAAAGAAAATGGGATAAATTTTTGACATAAAAATAAATGAGATTTTAACATCAATCTGATCAGGGCTATAATAATTTGTAACGTTATCCTTCAGAAAAGACAAGTCGTCAAAGAAATTGGAACCAACTCCAGAATTGCAAGTGGCAGTAGGTATAGGTCAAGGGCTATAGTAAGAGAAGCATTGTTCCAATATTATCCTTTCTGTCTCTTCAAGTTTGTATAGAATTTCAAACCAATTATTTATCTACAATCGATTTTTAAAATATTATTAACAAGCATAATGACCTTTAAGTTGTTAGTATTTGTAATTATACCAAAATTGAAAGATTTACGATCAATAAAACATTTGGTCACATTTCCTGTACAAATGTAATAGGTATCTTTATGTTAATGTTACGTTTGAAAAACTGATATCTACAGATAATTTAAATTCCCCCTTTTCATTTAGTTTTCCCATAAATATGAAAATAATGCTTAAATCTAAAATTATTATTAAAAATATTTGATAACATACAAAAGTGAAGTACTTTTATCCATTTTTTGTAGCCCTCACAAATACAATTTTTTATCAAAAACTCAATTTTCTCGCCTTCATTAAAACTTCAAAGGGAACGAAACGCGATGTTAATAAAAGTGGCAATAAATAGATTTAATTTTAGCATAAAGTATATTAATTTCCGCTTTATTCTGGAATTAACAACAAATAATAAATGTAAATAAAAAGTAGCTATATATTGATTAATTAATTACTTACCAATATTTGCCTATAGTTTTAATTGCAAAACTTATATACATATGTATATAGGTACAATATTGATTATTCTGAACGATAAAAATGTTAACTACTAAAGATAACACACTTAGAAAAAGAAAAATATAATCTCAATTGCATTTCTTAGGACAATAAAGGAATTTGATTTTTCCTACTGCGTCAGCATTTGGTCGATTTTATGGTAGGACTTTAGTTGCTTCCTGAACGGGATTTTAAAAGCCTAGAACGATAGAAAATGGTCTCGGAAGATTAAATAAAAACAAATCAATGTCCATTGGCCGTTGGTTTCAATTTTTTATTTAATATTCAAATCATTATCTATGTAATGATTCATACTTGATTTATGTTTCTTGGGATCAAAATATTAATTGAAATTAGAGTTCAAGGTAAAAAATATTTTATGGTCCATCTTTTAAAAATTAATTGTTAGTTGTAAGGAACTATCAGGGAACCAAAATACTCCTATAGTTTATTATTTGTATCAATGAAATACTAGAACCGATTTTAATTAGAATTTTCTTTCAATATTTAAAATTTTCCGCAACCATTTAGTATACATGCTATAGCGCTAGCATTGATTTTTCTAAATTACTCGTATTATAACTTATTGTTAGTATTACGAATAACAAATTGGTGCAATTAATTGAATTTTGAAAGGCTTCGTATGTTATAAAAAGCATTAGAATCCGTTTAATAGTGCTTCATTTATCTAGTTTATTTTACATTGTGATATTTAATCGAGATTTTTACTGTATATAGATGTAATAAAGAAAATAATTGCATATTCATAATCGATTATTTATTCTCAACACACAGTTTATTATACTTCAGTTTAATTAAATCAACTTTCAATATATAGGTAAGTCAACATAGGATTTTATTCGTTAGCCATTTTTCTTTAAAAATAATTCTGAAATTCAAAAGGGATGAAAAAATTGGGTGTCTGAAAAGATTTGAAAAATGGAAGTGTTCCAAAAGGAGTGCAAGAGAGGGTGTCTCAAAAGGAGTGAAAAATGGGGGTGTCCCAAAAAGGATTAAAAAATCGACTCTATTCACCAAAAGTTATGTTTATATAAACTTCAATGGTAGTTTGAACTTCAACTACTAAAAAAAATTTATTGTTTAAAATTAGTACCTACAGCATATTAATTAGGATAAAAAGTCGGGATAGCTTTGGTTTATATCTTGATTTTGGTTCAAAGAATGGACTAAAAGATCCTACCCTTATAAATCATTTTTAAACTACTGGTTGAGAAACATGAAAATTAGGGGAACCACATTGTTGAGAAAACCAGTATGGAGAGTGGGGTGTTTCAAAAAAAAAAAATTCTTATGGTGCCCAAAAATTCAAAGTAGGTAACTATATCTATATATTAAAACAACAATTTTGGCGCCAAAACGAGCTCTTAATATCAATATTAAAGTATGCTTCGGGATTTTATTTTTATTTTTGAATTTTCATAACTCTTGGAACAGTTCGTCGTGACAACAATCTGAAAGAAGAAATTTAAAGGAAATTTAACGCTCCACCAAAAAAAATCCTTAGAACAAAGTTGGAAAATATTATAAATTTTAATTAGTGTTACTTTTGGTAAAAATGTACACATCTTTGACTTGATAAATTTCCATCTAAAATATCCTTACTACAAAAAATAGAAATGGGAATAAATAAGAAATAATGTTCAACATTCTGAGATCTGTTATCACTATTAAATATTAAACCTAAAATACTAAATATTTGAATAACCAATGCTTAAGTAAAGCTTAATTATTTTCTTAGCCCTTCTTATAAGAATAATTTGTTTCAATTATATACAGTTAGGTAAGAGTTAACTAAGTGTTTAAACATAAAAATTTTAAAAAGTTGATAAACAGATAAAGTGGAGGTAATCGATTTGTGCACTGAATGGCTCATATCTATAGTAGCATAGCGTTTAGTTATCTATTTTTAAAAAAATTAAAAATATTATTCTGGTAGATCTTTTTGTTATCCCGAGAGCACCACTTTTGCTTTTCACTCCCAGTTACACTGCTGCACCACTTGTTCCACAATAAAAAAAACATACACAAGCTTTGATTCGATTTCTTTCAAAAAAAAAACACGGTATGCGATTTCAATAAACCAGTTTTAACTCTTCCGTTTTAACAATTTATGAATGTCATTTAATTGTTAAAAGTAACAGGCTATAATTAAAACCTGCCACTACAGTAATAAATTTTCACGAGCCAGTCTAAATTATTAACGAAGTTATTCAGACCACCTTGAACTTTAAAAGTAAAAATTGAATTCTTATAAAATTTTTACTCGAGACACTACATACTTATATCCATAAATTTCAAGTGCAATTGAATCATTATAAGACCACACAACGTTTTTTTTTTTCAATTCAATAAATTTTCCAAGACCGACATGATGAGCGCAGATAGATTGATATTTTTTCCTGTTCATCCATTATTATTAAAAATAGAATTTATGCATTTGATTACTTCTTATATAAAGCCTCGTTTATGGAAATGCGAAAGATTTTTCCATTTTATGTTCGTTTTGTAAAATAACCAGGAAATAATTAAAAAAAAAGGTATCTGAACGTTATTACGCAGTTTAAAAATTGTGTCTTGGACGTGTTTCAAGGGCGACATTGTATATTTTATGCAATTATTTATCTATTGGATGAATATACAAATGTAAGTGCAATGATAGTTCAAAAATGTACATTGTACACGTTTATGATTAATAGTAACGAGGAGATTTTTTTTTTCGTTGAATATATTTGCTGTTATTGGGATGACGTCAGTTGCAATTTTATTGAAGTTTACAATTAGCAATTGTACGATAAGTGAAATTTTTTCCGATAAAAATATTTTGAAAATTAAAACTTTAATATATATGTACAGACTAGAGCACGGAGGTGGAACCTCCAATAAACCGTATATTTGTTCAGTAAAATAAACTTGGATTGTAGACATGACAAGCCTCTTTTATTATCTATTTGAAGAGATAGTCCATGTTCAAAGGTTCATTTTTCCTTATCAAAAATGAAAAATTATTTGAAAAAATTTACGTATGATTTTCCTACAAGAAAAAACTTGTTCCAGTAATTTTAAATACACATAAAAACGTTGAAAAACTTTCATACATTTAGTAGAAGGCTATTGGTCAATTATTCATTGTTTCTTCTGTTTTAATAAACTAATTAAATAATTATTAAATCTCGTTTCATTAAAGTTGAACGCACGCAATATTCTTATAAATTACCGTAAATTAATTCGAAAGTATATTGTTAAGTAAATTAAAGTAAGCGTTTGATGATTGCCTCTTTATCTTGAAATTAATTCGCTTAATTTTTTAAACAATTCATTTACTTATTTTATTTGATATATTTCTTAAGATCCTTGTTATTTTGTATTGATAAATATAGTTAGAGGGGCAATAGATCGGGATTTCCAATGAATGCAACAATAATATCAAGTCGCGACATATATTGTAGCTTCATCAGGCTCACTGATGCATGCTCAGCATTCTTGCGCCTTTTTGTACCCTTGCTTATACCAATTATATATAACATTACTTGCAATTTCAAAAACGTCGCTCATTGCGAAAGAATAAAATCTCCTCCTCCCAGTGTTAAAATTATCATTTAAATATTAAATATATTGAAAAATTTATCGTACGGCATCTTTATCTTTCGATGTCTGTTGCCGGAGCACTGCTTGCACCACCCACGTTACAGCTCTGATTTTAAGGTTGATCAAATTAATCGTGAACGCTTGAGCAGACTAACAAAGGACTAGAAACCCTCTTGAAACAGAATAATTGAAAAACTATAATTTAATCACAAAAGATTCCTTAAAATTGCTCTTTCTGTACAAGGCTTCTTTAATTTACTAAAACATAACAAAAACAAGACTTGAAACCTAAAAAAGTTAATAATAAAATCTCTTATTTCTCTTAGACCAAGCTTAAAAATAGACTCTCAGTTTAACATAAATGCGTTTATAAAAAAGTGGAAACTTAAATCACGTACATATGAAATCTTGTAAAAATTCAAAACCACACAAACCGCAGTTTTGGATACTTATAAAAATATTAGCAGGGGTTTTCCTTGAATCTATTTGCCGAGGATTTAAAAAAAATCAGACTTATATACAATATAAATACCTAGTCAAAACAAATAAAATTATCGTTATGATTAATTAAAGGCAATCATTATTGATTTTATTTATCGAATAAAAACCTGCAAAAAGCATTACGTGACAGGAAATACTTGTAATGATTTTCTTAAAAATAGTCTGACGACTTGTTCCATTTCTTTTATCACGAAACCAATTAAAACCGATAGTCAGTATAATGTTGTTGAAGATAGAAAAATAATTTGTGAAATCGTATTCATTTTAAATCTTTATTTAAATCGTACATAAGTAAATGCATCCTGTGTTTTTATCAGACATGTTATCAGGTTCTTAAAACAATAAAAATATTTAGAAATAGAGCTCTATAAACGTTCATTTTACAAAACAGTATGGACTTATGGTATATTTTATTGGTCTCAAGGTTTTTAAAAATAGTAATAAAGATTACTTAATAATGAAGCTTATTGTTTAGTTACTTCACAATCATATTATCAGTTTTCTTTTATAACTAAAATTGTAATACCTACCTACGTTATTAAAATAAAATTTTTCCAACTATAAAGGTTTCTACTCCTAAACCAGATGATTAAATGTTGCTTTTGGGTTGTTGCTCTTAGATATTGATTTCGATTTGTTCATTCTAATATCTAAACATTTACTCAGTTTCAATATGAAGTAGTAGGATGTACATTCTTTTTGATTCTTATGTGCGGCTATGTAGTAACTGAAAAAACTAAAGATCTTATTAGTTTTTTAAAGTTTTATTTGGATACTACCCAGTGAGCAGAAAACGTCCAAGCACGTAACAGCTCCGTAACGAATAACGAAAGAATGTTACGTAACTGTTACGTAACTGTTACGTAGTTTGACGTTTTGTGCTCATTGAGTAATATTTTAAAAGGCTAATGAAATCATTAGTTCTCTGAAATCTCAGTAACTCTACATGAGGGTCAAAGAGAATAGTTTAAAAGAAATCCTGACATGAAATATTGAAATTGAGTTTATTTTAGAATGAACAGGTTAAAATCAAAATCTAAAAGTAACAAAGGTCAAATTACGTAACAGCTTCGTAACATTCTTTCGTTATATAATTGTTACAGACCTGTTACGTAGTTGGACGTTTTGAGTTTACTGGACATTGGCACGTAAAACAAGAAATTGTAGATTATAAATAAAATAATTAAGAGTAGCGCCCCATCAAAAACTAAAGAATTTTAAAAAAAAATCCGCGTACATACTTATGAAGGTAAAGTATCTTTGGAAAAAAAATAGAGTTAATTTAAAATATTTTTTTTTTTTTGTATTTACGTTCATAGTTTCTGAGATTTTTAGTACGAAAGTCTAGTTAGAATATTATAACAGGATTTCTCATAATTGTATTGATATTCACGTTATGGGCTCTTTTAATTCCTTGAAAATGTTCACCAAACGTTTAACTTCTCACTGTTCACCGTCTTATTATAAATCAGGCTGCGGACCGGTTGTATTTAGATATGCAACCAAACATACGAGAAAGTAGAAGAACGCACTGGAAATTTCTGGATTGTTCAATACGATCGTTTACCATTAAACAATGAATTAGTTTGAATGCCGTTTATTCAAGTTTCGATCGAACAATCTGGAATGTTCAATCCTATGACTGTTCGTTACAATATTTTAAAAAAAAGTATACACACAAAGTGATGACTTTCCAACGACTATATTTAAACTTTTATTAATATCCATACGTCTCTAGTATTCAAAAACCTATACTTCCTAGAGATAGCACCAGTATCACTTTGACAATAGTTTCAAGTGAGAAAACCCGATTGAAAAACTTCGTGGGGTTAGTGGGAGCCCGTACTATTAAAACGGGTTACATTTATATTAAGTTTCCTCCTATTCTTTATAACAACGTCTTCACATTTATATCTGCTAAACAACATACCTATGTCGTGGTGTGACACTTCTTGGTATTGTTTTACTCTTATTTATTAGGATAATTACTCATACTGAAAAGTCATTAAAAAAACTTTAAAAAAAGTTTCTTTCGCAAACTGATGTAATCTTTTAGCATTATTCCAAAACATTTCCTTTGAAAGGATTTCATTTCATTCTAATGCAAAGTCCATAAAAATGATCGACGATTGTTGAATGATTACTTATCGTATTTTTTAGTTATCAGCGAACAAAAGCATATTAACATGAATTTTTAAACTTTTTTTGACATGTTCAATTTAAAACAACGCATTGTTGAATTATTTTTATTAATGCACAATAGACAACTCTTTTTTTTTTGATATCGAAGCGATTTATTTAAATAAAAAAAATTACTAAAAAAGGTTGAAGCTAAAAAAAATCAATCAAATTTGCTCTTTCACAACTAGGTAAAAATTTTACATCATTAAAAAAAAACGCCTTCGTTGAAAGAATTAAAAATTATTTTTAACTCTTGCATAATCTCACCTAAAACACTTGTGAATGGGAAAGTTAAATTTGCAATGTCAACGCTTGCATTGCATCATCCAAAAGAATTTTTCTTTAAAAGAAAAATATTATCCATAAAAAAATGATTTTCTATATAAATCAATTATTTATTCAAACATTTTTTTAGTACCTATGTATCTAGGTTATTTATTTATTATTTTTATTTTTTTTTTTGGTCGCTTAAGTCGCTTTAACATCTATGGTCATGTTTTCGTCCGTAGGTCTTAAATCTAATTTCTTAATTGATCGAACCCAGTACCACTGAAGTATGTAGCGGAGATAGCGATTTATTGCTCTAAACACGGCGCCATCGAGTGGATCATAATATTTTGTTTTCTTAAAGCATCGATTTATTGTTCTGAAACTTTCTAAATGAATTCAAGTTCATTTTTGTTGTATAAAATAAAAGAACTTGTCCGCTTGCCTGTAGGTCATGTAGGTAGTTTGAAAAAAAAAAAAGGCAAAAGCGTTACGTTTCGTTCGACACGTTTACACATTCCATAAAGGTGCATACGTGATGCATTTCATCGATAAAATGCTTCAGTGAAATGCAAGTTCTTGGAATCTCAAAAGCGTATCAAGGATGCAATATAAAATCTCTATACAAAACGCGTTTGTGACGTAACACTAATCATTTGATCCTTCTTCCTGTCGCCGTGTTCTAGCCGAACTACCACGTGTCTGGAATTCATATTAAATTTCGCAATTTTTACAACAGTCGAGCCTCTAAAAAAGCAAACCTGTTTGTATTGTTTGATTTTTTATTAACAAATACATTGCGATGTGTGAGTAATTGACAGGCACGGACTAGGACTTAAAAACAGTCCGGGCATCTTAGAGAGATCGGTCTTCTATTTTCCACAGAAACATTACACATCAACAATACATAATTAAATTATTTTTGTTGAACATTGTTTTAATATTTTGAATATTTAATGACTTTCAAAAAGCTTACTGCTTGATTGTCAAGCTACTTGATTTAAATTTAATTTGAAATTAAGTCAATTCATTTCATAAAATACCCAACTTTTTGACTAGATGAATTTTTAATTATGTCGTCACCGACCAGCGGGTTGCCACTCAACGCTAAAGGAAAGGGAGCTTATTTGACCTATCACTTCTGAAACAATACCAACTCTATTCACTTAAGCCGTAAAATCTTCAAATTTCATGTGGTATTTTTAGTTTTCTCCTACATTTGGTGGGAACCTTGTTGTTATGCAGCGCACTTTATTGACAAGTAAACTATTTAATTTTAAATTTAACCTGATTTAACCAATAATAAACCAATTTGCTTTAAAATTTTGTTGTTGTTGTGGTATTGACACTGAAGTGATGATTAAATAAGAAAGTGGCAACCCGCTGTTACCAACTATATTCATTAAAAAAGTTTTTCCTACCATCACTGCCATGAAAGAATTCAATACTTAATTCTCAAAAAAATAAGATTGAAGGCGATAAGGCGTCCAAGTTCTTTAAAGTGAAAAATTTTTCCGAGTGCAGCCAACATTTTTCAGAATTTTAACCTTATAGTTGGAAAATTAGTTAACTGTTAATTTCAAAAACTTATTCTAAATCAATATAATCATCTTTTCCAAATCTACATAAGCTCACCCGTATCTCTATATAATATAGAATAAAACCCTGATTGACTGACAGTCAAGTGAAAAAACCACTGAAGAATAAAACTTGAATTTTAAAAGTGTTATGTACTGAGTGTGATAAGACTGGGGATTCATCAAGTCAAGTATCTGAACATTTTGTGCAATGAATTGGGCTTGAAAATTTGATTTGAACGAAAAATAACTTACTAAGTCAATGATCGACTTGGCTTGATATTTAAATATTAACATTTGTTTAAATATTATTTGATTTTAAGCCAATTTCTTGAAAATCAAGTGAATAGTTAATTCCTAGATGGGACATTTATTTTTTATAAAAATGAAAAACATTTAAATAGATGCATATGAGAGAGGGTGGGAGATGAATGAAAGAAGGTAGCACTTTTTGGTGTACCAAAAATATACTATTATAATTAATAGATTTACATATGAAATCGCGTTTATAGTTGGAAAATATAATGCAAAGAACATTGTTCTTGTCAAGGACTGCCCGACCGCAATAATTTTTTTATGTAGTGCTGTTTGCAGTAAGGTGGTTTTTAGGGGTTTTTTCTGGTTTATTTTCTTTAGTTTAAAATGTGTTTCCTTATTTCGTTATATTTTACGTGTAACGAGTCACGGGTAGTTACTAGTAATCTGTCGTATTGCTAGTCCGGGCCTGATATCTAATGGGAATGTCTGTATGGTGCAATCACATTAATGTTGTGACGTCATCATAGCAGCGAACCCGCGTCACACCTTCGGGCTTCATCCAATCACAGCGCTGGAGCCAAGAGGCTCGTCGAGGCTCGTGCATAGCCGTAACGGTTCGTTGTGGCACGTGGGTCGCGCGCGGCGAAGCGGGGTACTTGAAATGGACGCAACATGTCATCATGCCGCAAATTTCTTACAAGTCTCAATACACGTCGCCGCCGTGACGACGTCCACATGTAATTTTATCATTATCCCTCTCTACTGATCCAAATGGGTGTTTTACTCCTTCTCTTCAATACTAAACCGTATATAAGTAGACAATACATACACATCGAGCATTGGAAAATGTATGTATGATATATAAGTGTAAGATTTAGGACCAAAATCGGTTCATTCGGTGAAAATTTTTTTATTTATTACCATCGCTTTAGTGGTTTTTAATCGAAATTGTGTTAGTAGAGAAAAGACCTTTTCGAAAGACTGAAGTTCGAGAGTGAATGTGATTTTAAAATTTTTTTTATTTATTTATTTATTTATTATAACAAATCGATATTTTTATAAACTACTTAATACACATAAACTATCTACAATGAAATTGTTACTTAACTCGTTATTTACATTAGGAATAGAACCAGTTGAACCATCTCAAAAGGTATCTATCTATATTTTCTTCCATACTATAAAAAATACTTCCGCTTTTTTATTAAAATAGATAAAAGTTTAACATTGATACTAAAAACTAAGACTGAAATTTTTATATTACATCCTCTTAAACAACCCAAACTTTTTCAAAGAGTAAACTATTCAAATAATTATTATAATAATAGCTAATTAAGCTTTGATTTGATTCAAAATTTTCAATGAAAAAAAAAATCTTATCATAAATGACTTGAAAAAATTAATCATTAAATAAAACTTTTCAAGCCAACTATGAAAGTGATAAGAAATTTTCAACCAAGAAATGAACAAAAAAACCTACGTCAATAATGTAGATTGTAGACTGTAGATTATTTCACGTTGTTATTTGACTATTTTTGGTGAATAATATTAACATTTTTAAATAACAAAAACAATTTATATTTGACGTAACATTTACGTAAATATTATCATATGTAGAATTAAGGGAATTTAGAGCGACTTTAATAGGAACTTAGCAAGTATTTACGTATCTTTGGAATTTAGTGTATAAATTATTTTTAGGTATTACCTTTATGACAAATAGCGATAATTTTTTTTAACATAACAAATTTTTTGTTATTTTTTATTTACCTACTCTATAAGAAGATTATTCTAGACCTTGACATTATCCAACAATTAAAACTACAATGAATATTTATTAGATTAAAGAATTAAATTTAGACAATACCTACAAATTAATTTTCTTTAGATATGAAAATATTTTTTTTTCAAAAATTTCCAGTTTGAATCATCAAATAGCTCGCAACTATCTGGATATTGACGAAACAATTAGCACAAAATGATTTTAATCGGAGGTTCTAATGATTTTTTTTTCGAATACCATAACAACAATACCAATATAAAGTGATTCTCGTTAAAATTTTGAAATGTATATTAAATTTTCAAAAGTAGTAAAATAATTAAGAGAGATAGCGCCAGTGAATGTTACCTTGAGCACGATGGCCACAGAGGAAGGCGGGTTAGTCAGTACCCCCTTGGTACCCCGACTCGACCGTGCCCCCTTGCAAGTCTGCATTTTTACTTAACGTATGTAATTTGCTCTCTCTTACCTTGCGGCTAACAATATAAGTTAAGATTCTCAAATACTTTTAAAAATTTAACGACATTGTTTAAATATTTTATTTTCAATACACTAAGCTTGTTAATTAGGTTCCAACTAAAAAATTTTTACGTTCCGGTTTTTATCTTTTATAGGTTTTTTTTTTCTTATAAAAAATTAAAAATTGACTGACTCAGTTGTTACCTAATCATATTTCTAGTCTTGGAAAAGTCAACGACCAATCATTAAAAACAAATTTTCTTCATTTACCGTTTTTAATTGAAAAAGAAAAAGATGTACAATATATTGACCGAAAATGACCTTTAAATTTTCTTTTGTTTTTACCTACTTACGAAGTAATATGTTGGCGTTCAATTATTTTTGCGTTGCTTTCAATTTTAATTTTTTTTTTTTCATAATTTTGAATTCATTATTAGGAAGTCTAAATGCGGCCTAGAAATTAAATGGTTTAAGTATGCACAAGTTAAAAATTTTATTGAAACTGAATGATCAAAGTATGATCAAATAATTTGTCTTTTTCTAACACCTAGATCGTATCTAGATTTTGTCTTACTCTAGCTTGAACCACTTCTGATCATTTGATGGATGATCAAATGATTCAGTTTCAGTTGTAACAAGATCATGCTAAAATCATAGAATGTAGGGTTATCAGAAGTTTCACTTAGTGTCAGCAATAGTCATCTGCCGATTTGGAACACCTGCAAGCTGCAGCGTAAATTAACTATTTGTAGCAAGCAAAGAATAATGTTATTGATAATTTCAGGAGAGTGGATACATTTTCCGACTTTTTCAAAAATGACTATCAAAAACTCAGTAGATTTTTTGTCTATTTTTATATCCTGTTATACAAGTAAAGAACAAAAAGACTTCCTTTCAAGGATAAATCCAAAAATTGTCAGGATCCAGAGTCCAGACTTAAAGTATTTGAAGCTTCTGCTTACCTTTTTTAATGATCTTATGTAACAATTGAATCATTATTAGTCATAATTATTCTTTATATTTTCATGAGCTTAAAGAAGTTTCATAACTGAGCAGAGGTCTTAGTTTTACGTAATGCAACAGAAATCTAAATTCTAGATACAGTTAAAGGTTCAGTTTAATCTGAACACCGTACAAGTCCAAGAGAGAATGCACCATACAGCTACTTTTACACACAAGTTCATTATTTTTTGATTGCTAAAGTGAAATAATATTAACTTACTATATAGATTTAATTTTTCTAAATCTAATTATAGATTAAATATGCGTTGGTAATTTTCATTTTTAAAAGGTAAAAAATGCTTTAACATATGCAAAAATTTGCTATATGGTACTCCCTTACGTAATGAAAAGAGGTTTGTTGACGATGTGCCGCCAGAACTTGTTTTTCAATTTACAATTGACATTTTTTATAGAAGAAATTAATAACAGTGCAAGATTGAATTTTACATTTTTCTTAGCCCAGGATACTTATGTAGGGTTACCCCTTAGGCAATCTCGACGTTAACGCCCACGATACGCACAGAACATTTTGAAAATTTGCTGGGTAGGCAATCTCAAAACGTCGCTGGCTTCTGACATTTCAAAATTTTTATAAATTAATATAAATTAAGTATAGGGTATAATTTAAAAATTATATTAAGTAAACAGTTTCATTTAAAATTTCCGCAATATTCTTTCACTTTTCTGCTTTTAATTTTATACTCGTATTTGCCTTATATTTTATATCCTCTTGAAGTTTTATCTTATAATATTTTATTATATTTCACCAATTCAATTAATTTTTCTTTAAAATCCATTTTAAATTATCAAATTTTTTTAGTTATAAATTTGTGTAGTTCACTTTTTAAATTGACAGATACACATCTGACATTTGGCAGCGTCAAACGCGTCAAAAGTTGAAATACATCCTATTTTGACGCGTCGTGAGCGTACCGTCCATCGCGTCGCCGTCGAGTTTAACCATTCCTATCAAATTCTATAAGTTTAACTTTTTTTTTGACATTTTGAAGCGTCAGCGTAGTGGACGTCGAGTTTGACTCAGGCATTAGTGTTCAAAATAATTAGGGTCAATACCTTTACATTTAGGAGCTTTACATGTTTTCGTAAGAAAATCATTCATATGGTTTCGAAAAAATGGTTTTGATAAAATGTATAAAATCTTTATATATAAAAGAGTAAATTGCTAACAGACAAACTGGAAGCTTCTTCGAAGGAAGGATTTTCAAAATTTCATCCCTTAGTAGTTCAAAAATGGTGTTGACGATTTTATATGCTGAAGACTTGCTTCTAAAATATCAATATTTTGAAATTCTATTCTTGCAATTATCAATTTACATAAAAAAATTAAGAACTTTGCTTTTATAGTCTTTTATAATTCGTTCATTTAAGGTTTGGAAATAAGTTTTAAAAATTAAAAAAAAAATTCCTCAAAGAAATAATATTCTTACTGACTCATTTATTTTTTAAACTAACTTTGTTTTACTCATAATGTACTCTAATACTATTAAAAGTTGTTCTGTTTTGGGAGAGGGAAATAAAAATTAAATTTTTTAATAATTACGTCGTTATCGTACAAATTCAAATTTTTATTTTGAAAATGACGGTTCAATTCTATTAAGTAAGTGGCGTTGAAAAATCTTCTACAAAGGTAAATAGACGGCATACATGACGAAATAAATGAACATATCGAACATATTTTACGTTCAAAAAGGGGTTGTTGTGACCCTCCTTACGCTTTGTAAGAACCGTCTGGTCTGGTTGAAGATAAAGGGGTTAAAAACTGCCCTAGTAAATAAATGAATGAGAGATCAATATTAAACAATTCAATTTTGAATATTTTTGAAACAAATTGTCTACATATGCAAATAAAGCTACGGTACATAAATTTTTTGTATTTAATAAACGGATTGATTTTTTTTAACAAGGAAACTTGTTAATTTATTTACAACTTATATAATTAAATCAAAACGATTAAATACTTTTACAAGGCGTAATTTGTACCAAGAAAAATATTTGCATCGAATGCTAAACAGCACTAATTTCTTATCGATGTGACTATCGCAGACTGCAAGAAATGCTAAAAAAATCAAGGCCAAGTTCGAAGTAAAGACTGAGAAATGATCGTCTCATTCATTTTCGTTCTTGGAAGATAGTTTCTGTTGCTCAAGATTTCTAGGTCGGAGGCTGTCTCATTGACTCTGGCCAGGGCATTGGACCAACTTCCAATCAAGCCTTGAATTCGTCAATATAATAGTATATTGATTTTTTTGTCATCAATTCTCGAAAATAATAAATATTTTTAAACCCCCCTACCAATATTGGCAAATATGTGCGAGTTTCAATAAAATATTCGATGAAAACAAGTCCAGGGTTTCGACAACTCATATTCAATAGCGGTTGCATTTTTCAAATTGCTCATTGGAACGTGCGTAACCTCTGTTATTGAATTCAGATAATGTCCTTGGAAGACCTTCAGCTCTTTTTTTTTTTTTTTAGAATTTCGTCTTAATCAAATGAATCGAATGATTTAAGATTTCCACTAATTGAAAATGTTTGAAATTATCTACCTACGTTCTTAGGATAAATTAAACCAATGCTTGATTCCTTTTCATTAAATAGTTTAACGCTTCGGGATTTTCTTGGCTCTAACATTATCTCATCCATCAAAGATTATAAACGCTTGATATTTAATTATAAACTAATAGTTTTAAAACTGGTTTCCCGTAATGAATTATTTATGGAAAGTTTCTATAACATTTAAATTTTCTGATGCAATTCTTTGTCGGAATCATAAATGAGGAAAAGTTCGAAATTCCTTCGACAATATATGCGCGTTTATCGATAAAATTTGAACTACATTTAACTCAATTTGTATATTTATTTTGAAAAATTTAATGAAAATGTACAACATAATAAGTGGCCTTATTGTTGTCATGTGGTCTTCTTTATTTAAACAAAATCATGACCTTAAAAATACATTTCTCGGAAAATTAAGGCGTGTATGAGAAACGAGGATTGTTCAAGGGTAAAACTATGTGTATATAAAAAAAAAAGTTTAAATAAGTAGCTGAGCTAGTTTTGATTACTTGAAAAAATTGATCAGGAAGTAAAAAATACTTCCGAGATGTTGAATCATTTTTTTTTCAATATTTTTATTTTTTAAATTAAAATAGATGAATAATTAATAGTTTGATGTTTTTATAGTTTTTTTTTATGTCTTAAGTCATTAACAACAGTCTTAGTACTGAAAATTTTACATTGGTACATATAATTAAAATTGTTATTAAATTTAACGGAAATTAATTTGAACTTATAATAATTCAGGTAGCAACAATTTTACTGCTGCGCCATTAGGTGGGTTTTATATGGAGTTCAGAGTTCCTTAACTCAAAGTACATTTTTTCAGTCACCTTTCTAACAATAATTTGATTAATAATGTAATAAACCCCTACATAGTTTAAGGCTTTAACCATTTATTGGCGTAGTAGTTAAATCATCGTTAGTGATACTGATACTACTAGGTTTGAATTTCAATATAAGCTCTAAATTTTATGGATATGATGCAACTTCCATTACTTTTATTTTTTTTAAAATTATTTATTTTAATTTTTAAATAAACAATTTACCACAAAAATCGCTCGTATCACATGTATTTGAATCACTTGAATTCATAGAATGAATTCTTTAGAATCCATGAATCATTGCTGCTTCGTCCTTATATGGGCAACCCATTCTGTTCTAGAACATTCAAGAAACTTCAATTGCCGAACCTTTTGAATACTTCAATGTTAACTATCAATAATGAAATTATTAAATTTCTTTATTGATAAAAAACTTTCTCGAATGTTCCAATCATATTTCTATGCTGTTCGTTGCATCTGTCTTTATTCGTTGCAATACGAGTATAATAACACTGTTTTGTACAGTTTGTAAAGATTCACTATTTACCTTGATTTTTAAGCTTTTTGACATGCTTTTCAAATTACTTGACTTACATTTTTGGCTTAAAATCAAGTCAAGACTTGAATTTGCATGTTATTTCAATTCAAATTTTGAAATGTTAACTTCAAGTTATTGCACAAATTTTTTTTAGACGGTTGCTAAAAATTAAAGTTTTTGATGAATCACAAAGAATATTCATTTACTACCAGAAAATATTAAATTGTTTTGATTCTTGATAAAGCTGTTATTAATTATTTTGAGTAGATACCACGAGGATACTTTTTTTCTAAGGGATCTCTGAAAATTCAATCAAGTTTCAATGCCAGAGTTTTCCATGAAAATTTTGCAAAATACCGTTGAAATGTTGTTCTTTGTTGTGGTTAATAGTTCGAGTAAAATTCTTTAATTATATTTCTTAAAAAAAATAGAAATTTTGTTGTTTAACCTTCAAAACCCATATCACCCCTTGAGCTACATTAGTGGTCCTACATTTCGTAAAATCAACACTGGCATTATACAAGCTTCTGCACGATTTCTTCCTACATTTTATAAAAGTACTTTTTTAAAGAAAAAAAAACTTTTTCTCTTATTTTTTTTTTTAAGTTTAATTGATCTAATTTTTTGTCCTTGCTGATTTCTTAAGGCCATATTGAATTTAATTTTTCTTTTTTCTTAAGTAAGTTAATAACAGAAAACTAAGTTGAACGGACTCAAATAGCAATTTATATTTTCGTCAGCGTTTCAGAAAAAAAAAATTGTCAGCATTTCAATGTAGGAAATCGTATAGAATCAAGAAACAAAGTGATAATAAAGCGATGGCCTAGAAGAGCTATGAAATAAATTTTATGCAAATCAAATTATAATATTTGCATGAAAATATTTATGATTGCATTAATTTTTTTTAATTAGTACAGATCAGGTAAAATACGGCAAATACTGAGTTTGCATTTTTTTTTTTTGTATCATTATGCAATTAAGTATTATGAGAACAAATGGATAGATTAGAAAATTCAGTGAAGATATGTTCAGTATGTATCATAAACTTGTAATTAGTCATCGTGAATTTAAAAAATTTATCATATGCGAGTCCACGTGTGGTGTGATTATGTGATTTGACCGAGACCTTGCATTATTCCTCGAATGATATCGATTTGAATGGGAAATGAGATAAATTTTAATTTTTTTTTTTTGTTTTTGATTACAGGTTCGAGAGGCATGTGCCGAGTGGGTTTTGAGCGAAGAAAAATTGGAACGTTTTATGGCGTTGATGTTAGAAAACATTCAACGGGGTTTAAGTAAAGCGACTCACAACGATGCTATAGTCAAATGTTTTGTCACCTATGTCCACGATTTGCCTAATGGAACTGAATCAGGCAAATTTTTGGCCCTTGACTTGGGTGGAACCAATTTTCGTGTGTTGCTTATTGAACTGTTTGGAAATGGAACGCATCGAATGGAATCCATGGTCTATGCCATTGCCCAGGAGATCATGACCGGTCCTGGAGAACAAGTATGAACGAAACAAAACTTCTTACCAACAAAACAGGGTTCTAAATAAATAAATCTTTACAGCTCTTCGATCATATCGCAAAATGTTTAGCTGAGTTCGTCGAAGCGCAAAATTTACAAGCAGAAGTGTTACCATTAGGATTCACATTCAGTTTTCCATTGCAACAATTGGGTCTTAAAAAAGGTATCTTGGTACGGTGGACAAAAGGATTCAGTTGTAGTGGTGTTGTGGGCGTTGATGTGGTGCAATTGTTGAAAGAAGCCATCGATAGACGTGGTGTAAGTTTCATATAACAAAGATCAAATTTTAAATATGATAAAATTATTTCAATTTTTTTAGGATGTTAAAATTAAGGTCTGTGCCGTCTTAAATGATACAACAGGAACGTTAATGTCTTGTGCATGGAAAAATCACCATTGCAAGATTGGCTTGATTGTTGGAACGGGAACCAATGCGTGTTATGTAGAAAAACTGGAAAATGCTGAAATGTTTGATGGAACTACCGACAAGCCATATGTGATCATTAATACCGAATGGGGCGCATTTGGGGATGATGGCTCTTTAGAATTTATTCGTAATGAACACGATAATGAAATTGATCGCAATTCTGTTAATGTTGGCAAACAATTGTAAGTAATTTTTTTTTTTTGTTAATTCACTATCAATGCTATTGATATTAAATTTAAGAAGTGAACGTAACAATGGTTTTTGTTATTTTCAATTATTAGATTTAACACCATTACCAATTAAACTTTATGGTCCAGTTAGGATGAGGAACATTTTGCCTCAAATCAAAATTATGCCAAAAGTTTTGTTTATTGTTGCAAGCAATGTGAAGATATAAACTTCAAAAAAATGTAATCTAAAAGTTGTAGGAAAATTTATTTTTGTTCAAAAATAATTTGAAATATTTTGCTAAAAACCATAAAAAAAGTGCTATATTGACTTTATCGACTAAGTAGAGGATGTCGAAGAAGGAAAATTTGGAATCTGCTTGCCTTCACTTATATATGCTATATAAAATCTTTTAAGTGATTTGAGTCAAGGTGTACCCAGCTATTGGACTATTAGTTTTGTTTAAATTTTAAACTCTTTTTTGATAATAATCATTGAATTAATTTCAGACACGAAAAAATGATATCCGGAATGTACATGGGAGAACTCGCTCGACTAACATTAATAAAGTGCATAAAATTAGGCCTTCTTTTCGGAGGTCAATCATCAGATCAACTCAACGAAAAAGACAGTTTCAAAACCAAATACATCTCAGAAATCGAAGCGGAAAAACGTGGCTCCTATGTAACATGTCGCGAAATCCTGAACGACCTAGGAATTTGCAATCCCACAGACCAGGACTTGGCCAATGTGCGATATATTTGCGAAGTTGTATCGGCTCGGGGCGCTCACATGGTCTCGGCCGGTCTTGCAACACTGATCAACAAAATTGATGAACCTCGAATCACTGTCGGCATTGATGGATCAGTCTACCGGTTTCATCCCCATTTCCATAGTATGATGATGGCAAAAATGAGCCGGCTTGTGAAACCTGGAATTAATGTAAGTTTTCTTTTTTTTTTTTTTTGAAAAATAGCATTTGAAAAGCTAAAGAGAAAGATTATAGATTTCAATTTTAACAAATTTGGTACCAACTTGTAGCCTTTACAAAGCCAAATTGACCAACGTAAAGGTTTCAAAAAAAAAATGGTTCGGGCGCCTATTTCTTACGGTGTTTTACAAATATTTTAATCAAATCTTTTACTAAAAATCTAATCTTATGAAAAAATTTTATCAAGAAACCCGGATATTGTGACTAAAGAATCGTTGTCAGATTTTTTCGGGAAAAGTGAGATTTTGAAACCTTTTGGCAAAAAAACGAATTCCGCTTTCGTCAAAAACGGGACTGTAATTAGCACATTATTTAATAGTAAATTATATTTCGCCATTGTCTATATCAGTGGTTCAAAACCTATGGTTCGCGGCAGGGATGCTTTCTTGAGAGTTCGCGCGAATCTTTGATGTGAATGCTATGGTTCGTACGAATCCCTTAATCAAAAAAAAAAAAAATTACTTTCGATTTTATTACCAGTGATTTTCTAATAGGTACTCTCTCGGTTTTAACTGTTTGGTTTTTTTTCTGATAGTGTTATATTCCTCAAGTAATGTGCTACTCTGCCAAAATATATTTCAATCAGAATATTAATATTCAAATTTTTTTTTACAAAATATTCATTGCGAATGCGAACCCCTGGTAAAATTTTGGGGAAGTATCACTGGTTCGCGAATCCTTGGTGATCCATAAAACGATCGTAAGGGGTCCACGGGGATATTGGGGGCTGCCTTTCAACGAATTTATCTTATTCCTTTTTTTATTCAAATGCAATTTTATGTATCGCTCGATTTCCAGCGATTTTGGTCACCTGGTACGATTTCGACCAATGTTCTGCCAGGATTTTGAAATTGAAACTGCTGCCCTAGCGCCGCTAGCGTCAAATCGCTGAAGCTTGAAATCGCTCAAATGGCAGCCATCTTTTAACCAATTTCAAAATCCTGGCAGCACATTGATCGAAATCAAACCAGGTGACCAAAATCGCTGGAAATCGAGTGATGTATGAAATTACACCTTTCTGAGGAGAAAATCAAGCTACCAACATTATACTATTTCTTACTGTAGTGACAACTAGCCCCAACATATCTGTTATGATGCTAACTGGTTCTTATTTTGAACGTCTTAAATCTTATAAATGAGATATAATGGGAGTGTAATTATTACTATATTTTATATATTTTTGTTGGCAGCTCTTAGAACTCCCTCCTCATGCCAAATAAGCCTATGGGAGTAGCCCTAAGTCTCAGGTCCCTGTTCCAATGTTTATAGTTGTATATTAGCGCATTATACATCTGCATATTCAATATTCCGTACATCTACTTAGTTTGTAATTTTTTCTTTGAGAGGCCTGCCGATATGTTGAGCTTTTTTGTGGGTCATGGTTAAAAGGTTGAGAACCTCTGGTCTATAAAGAAAACTATGTGTTTTGCTCTTCTAGAAAACTTTACAAAGGAAGCTTTTCTGTTTTTCCCTCTAGGCCTTGTATTAGTAATTAATTTTAATTAATAACCAATCTTATTTAGCTCTCATTTGTAATTTATTATATACTAATTTTTTTTCTTTTATCATTTCAGTTTGATATCATGCTCTCAGAAGATGGAAGTGGCCGAGGTGCAGCATTGGTAGCAGCCGTAGCCGAACGAGATGATTAATATTAAAGCAAATTTGATCTTGAAACTGTTCAAATTGATATTTAGCTCTTGACAGTTTTTATTTTAAATTAAAAAAAGAAATGATTTCATACAAATTGTTTTGAGTTCCTATAGTCAAATATCGAATGATTTTTAAACGAAATAATCGATTCTACACCACATTATGTACATTAACAAAATTTTCCCGTTGAGATGCTCAAAACATGTATTTTTTATTTTATTAGGAAAAAATGAGCACAATGTTAACAAAATAACGAGCGAATATTTAAGAAAATATCCGCGTCAATTTGATATCAGTTATCTTAGTTTTTAATTTGTAAAATGATCTATATTATGTAAATTTCTTTTACTATAATTACTACATTAGAAATATTAGTGAGAAAAATAAGGAAAAATGTTATATTGTAGATAGAATTCTTGTGAGATTTTCATACACAAATTTGGTGAATGAAATGTTTTACTTTTTTCATATTATCTATATTTTTTTTGAATTAAAAACTCATTCCCAAAGAAGTGTGACTTATTAAATAATAGACTTAAATCTATTAAAAGAGATTATTTATGAAAATGAAAAACTGGAAAGAAATTTGTTGCTAGTTTCTCTTTTAATTAGTTAATTTTTATTTAAACATTTATAAATATACATTGTTTATAAATGAAAATATTTATGTTATAGTTATAAATATTTTTGATTAATTTTGCCAACTTTAGCATGGTTTTTTAAAATTTAAAAAATCTTTAATATTATATTAAAACATGTTAACAAAATTACATTAGTTCTTATTTAAATTTCCCCTATCCATCTCCTCTTCACGATTTTGGTATATTTAAGGAACTTATTTGTAGAGCATGAAATTTTTTGTTAAATCCCTCTTTTCAGATTGTTGTTCCGATAAACTTTTAGAAAATTAAAAAAAAAATCCTGTGTTATTTAAATGGAAAATAAAAAATGGATTAAGGCAAACCATAAAGCCTCTACCAAACCGATGCGATTTTATCGCAGCGGAATCGGAGCGAATTAATCGCGAGATTAAGTTGATTAAGTAACAAGGCGGCTTATGCATGTGCTCAACGCGGATTTGCAGCGTTTTTGTCGCGGCGGATTTTGTTATAATGTTGACAGCGTTTTTTCCGCATTACCAGCGACTTTCGCTAACTTGTCCGATTTTTCACATTCGCAAATATTTTTTTCTAACATTTGTGTGTTGACTTTCAAATAAAGTGTGCGTAAAATGCTAATTATGCTAATATTTATTAAATGTTTAGTTTTTTTTTTTGAGTTTTTTAATTATTTAAATAGAAAAATATATTATAAATAAAGCGAAATATCAACTTGGATACCTACTAGAAATTTAACTTTGGTTACATTTTTTTCTTGTTTTCTGTAAAAAGATATTTAATTTTTTTTAAAGTCGCTTTAACATCTAAGGTTGTATCACGACTGTGTAACACAGAAAATTTTTGTTGGTCAATTTTTTATCGTAGGTCTAGGATCTTAAATCTAGGATTCAACGGGGATCGAACCCAGACCACTTGACGCATGAAGCGGAGAGCGCAATTGCTCTAACCACAGCGCCAATAGGTGGTTATTTAAATTTTATTATTTATAGACCAGGGTCGATAATTTTTGAAACAAAAACAAAATTATAGTAGGATGAAACCATTAGAAAAGGAAGAGAATATAACAGAAATGAAAGGAAAAATAAAATACGGTCGATCTGTGGTCGGGATTTGGAGGGGGAGAGGGTAACGGTAAAAACGGTTTATCTCGATTTCCGACAAAACTACAAGTCCTATGGAAAAAAGTTAAATGACAAAGTTGTAGGTAATAAGAAGATCTACAACTTTTGTTGTAGACCTTATTTGATTGGATTCTCAAGTTTGTTTTTCAAAATAGATACAAAAATTTAAAAATGGAATTGTTGTAAACGTAAAGAAGGAATTTATTTTTTTAAATTTTTGTTGTGATTTTTCATTATTAATTAAACTAACAAGAATATAATTAAAAAAGCATTTTTAATTTAGTGGCCTATCTCAAAACTGTTCCCTGATCATTTAATTAATCAAATGTTTGAATGAAAAAAAAAAATAAAAATTTTATCAGTTGTATTATAGTACGAGAGCTAGCGACGTCGAAAAGAAAAATTTTAGGTTGGCCGGTTTTTATATATGTTATCTCTCGCACTATCTCAGACATCATGTAGTAGCGGGCAAACTAGCCACTTTACGAAAATTAGTCACTGGACATTTTTCATGTAAAATGTTATTTTCTACAAATTTCATTTGAAACATTTTCTTTTTTCTGAAAATTTCAATATTTTACTTGTACAAGTGCGATGCGCACTAATAAACGCAACCCCTCCCGACAGCCAGACAGCCCCGTATTATGTCCGGGATAGTGCAAGAAATAACATATATAAAAACTGGCCGACCTAAAATTCTCTCTCGAAAACGTTGCTAGCTCTACGACTATTATCATTCCATATATTTTCCTTTTGGTTTGTCAAAAACATTCGCCAAACATTCGCGTCGTTTCTTGCGAATGCAAATATTCGTTACATCATTATAGAGTATATACACGAATTTCACACGATATTCGCGTCGGTTTGGGAGAGGCTTTAAAATAATCTAAATCTACTTTTGGTACTAACATTTTTGTTTTAATATCAATTTTAGGAGAACATAAGATAAAATTTTTTTTTTTTTGAAACACCTTTACATTAAGTATATGGTTCATTCATACTCTCATCGATACAATCCCGTAACAACGTGGAGAAATCACTGGATCGAACAACTTAACAATATATGACTTGGAAAGGCCATTTTGTTTCAAGTACAATAAACGATCCGATAAAATCAATGCCTCTATCAAATGAGCCAGCCTCATCCTTAATAAATAAAAGAAATATAATTTATATTCGTCATCTTTATATTTATCTAAATAACAGTTCACATCCGATTCATTTAAATTTAAATCTAGATTTAATTTCTTAATAGCCGCTTTGACGTACTCATAAAAATTGGTACATTTCGAGATTTTTCGTCCCACTTGACCACTGGTCGTCACATTGAAATCTTGAAGTATAACTTGAAACAATGCTCGATAAAAAATTGATCGATTTACGATGTTGGCTTCTCCATTTGTTCGATCAAGACATTGCGATGCTAACATTCGTGCATTTCGTTCAAGTTTGAATTTTTTATCGTTCAACAATCGACTCATTGGAAAGCCAATCGAGTCATCCTTAAACGGGGGTGGTGTATGATAAATTTCTAAATTTGAGGGTGCAAATCTTTCCTCAATAAAATGATAACAGCATCCCACGTTAGTTAACAGTCGAACTTTTTCGTTTTTCTTATAAAGTTTAATTGAAGTGCTTGCTAAATTACCACAAGTATGTAAGCCGATTAAACCAATATCGGGAGCTTTAACTTGAAAATGTTCTATTATTAGTTCACTTAGGGATACATCTTTCGTTATATACCTAGTTAATTGTTGATATTTATTTTTTTCATTGTTAGAAAGGGGTGTATTGTTATCATTTAGGCCACCCCATAAACGTTGTAGTTTTTCTAATCGTTTTTTAGAGCTTTCTGTGTTGGTCTCTAAACAATCAATGCCTAGTACATTTAATTTATAATGTAACGCTAAAAGTGAACTTAAATACCCCTTTCCATCTCCTAAATCAATCAAATGATCAACTCCAATTTTTTCAGCTAAATTCCATATGAGATTAGCCAGAATATTAACTTCATGCATTTTTTTAATTCCCATAAAATGATTAAGTTTATACACAGATGAAGACAAGTCTAAATCTGAGTTTAATCGATCCAAATCGATGGCTATTGATTGATCGAGAGTGTACTCATTGATCTGATCGATAAACTGCGTAAGGGATGGAAATTTTTGATAATTATTACTCGATATTAAATTGATTGCTTCTTTGAAATTAGTGCCAATTTCTTCTCTTATTTCATGTGGAATAATTTTCTCCCATAGATTTTTTGTAAGAAAATCAACCATGTGGCAATTAATAAATGAGTGTTGCGATTTTAAAAATTCGCTTAGTTTATGAACGTAATTTTCTAGAGTACCAGACATTATTAAAAGGACAATTTGCTTGAATCTGGATATGGATGGTCTATTTTCAGCAGAGAACAAACTTTTTTATATTGAGCCCGAATAAGATTTATATTTTCTTGAATGTCGAAGTTTTCATCGTTCGTACTTGGAAAAGATTCGATCATTTGCTGGATTTTATTTAAATTTTCACGTTGTTTTAGATTGAGTTCAGTATTTTTTTCGGACAATTTCGATGTGATACCCAAGTAAAAACCGAGTTCGGCGCCCAGTTCAGCCCCTCGGTGATATCCTAGATGAAACGCCTCGGGATTGCCCTTTGTGGTTGCTGATTGTACCCCTAATTCATACCCTTCTTGTATAAACTGTTCTTCACTTAAGGCTATTTCGTCAAATATTTCATTCACGTCTCGTTCCATTGTTAGACTTCTAGAAATTTAGAAAAAAATATTTACATAGTACATAACCTATAAAATCTCACCATGACACTGCTTACAAAAATTTTCATTTTATTTTTACAATATTTGCAAATATTGATCGGATTTTTTGCGATTGTTTACTTTTATTTTTCTTTTATCGCAATGAAACAATTTTTAGAAATTAATTACGACTCTTCAGATAGAATCAGTGAAATTTTTCCAGTTTAAGTAAGTTAACTTTTAATTTATACTAAAGGGATGCTAAAAGTGTGTAATACCAATTTCTAATTTTTAGATTTCTTTGACATTAAATATGATAAAACCATCAAAAAGAAATATAATCAAGACCATAAGGATTCGAATATTAAAAAATCTATACGATCCATACGTTTCCAAAGAATTATTAATTTTAAGTTATCTAAACCCAGTTAAACATTTCCCATAGTTTGTAAGTTAATTTTAGGATGTTTAAAGTTCTGGTTAATTTGATAATTATTTATGTAATAATTAAGAAGTTCATAAATCCAATCAAATATATTTTTGTATTTTCAATTTAAAAAATGAAAAAATAAAATCCTTTTTTAATTTTTATTCAAATTATTTTTTAAATTACAGGGATTTACATTATCAACATTACACTTCGATGACATGCGATTTTCGTACACAGGTTGTATTATACTACCCGTGATAATTAAAGAGTATTTTTATGTTGAAGCTGAATATCAAATACGCATTAAACTTGTAAAACACATAAAATGTTATGCATTGTATAACACAACCGCAGTGTATAAGTAAAGACGAAAACTCGTACTCAGTGACATTTCAAATAGCTTTTAAGTAACGACAAGTGTGCTCGAAGATAAATTTTAATTTTAAATCTTAAGAAATAAGTAAACTAATTAATAGAAATATGTCGTTCCCTGGTTTTCCAAATTTGCCTCCCAAAGGAGAAGTAAATTTATGTGAAGTTGATGGCCGCTTATATTCTGGTTTCCATCAAAATGAAATGGCTATATCGGCTTATACAAAAGCGGTAGGTTAAGCAACAACGGCAATAACTAATATTTATTTTATAATTTATCTTTCGAAATTTTCAGACGGAAAACCATCCCCAAGTTACAATCACCCGGGAAATGTTACATGGATCAACTCGTGAAGATATAGCACGCAATGTCTTTAGTCCGGTTCAAGAAACAATCCTTAAACGACTCGTTCATGTTTGGTAAACTTATAAGAAAATAATTTGAAGTTTACTCGTTAAGAATTTATTTTCATTAATAATAGTTCTTTTAAATATTATGAGAAGTAAAATCGAGTGTTAACAACGAACCATTTTTTCTTCATCTCTGTTTTTCTTATCTAATTAATAATATGTGTATCTCTGTTATATTCATTGGGGTTTTTTATATTATTAATAAGTAGTTGTAGAGTGCGCGCAGGTATTGGCTATTGTAGCATTACAAAATACCACAACATACTGCAAACTATTGAACTCAGGAACTTCGGAAGAGTTAAAGCACGCTATGAACAAAGAGATCTGAAAGAAAACCCATCCTGGTGTCGCCATAAGCATTGCTACAAAATGAAGTTCATAAGTCCTATCATAGCAGCCTTCACTTATTCCATTTCTTTATGCCCTTCCCTTTCTTATATCACGATCATGAGTTCAGGACAATACCCTGTCGTCTCTGTTCTACTCATAGAATTTTTCTTTTTATTAGTTCCTTCTATTTTTTTCCTATTAGAGATTTGTTTATTGGATAGTTTTTTCTGTTATTAGTCAAGTTTAGAGTGCGTGTAGGTTTTTTGAGAAACTTTCAAAATCCAAGTTCGTTTTATTTTACTTTTTTTATCATATAAGATTAGCACTACATTGAAACTCTCTTCTTCTTATCGGATTTTACATATGCTAAGTATGTAGTTGTAGAGTGCGTGCAGATATTGGTTGTTGTAATGCTATAAGGTTCGTTCGCGGATCTAATACTGAACCGATAACGAATCAGTCCAAGTAGATTTAGGATAATCGCCAAATGCATACACGCTTATGAACTGATTAAGGGTTATTTTTCCGTGAACGAGTTTGAAAATGTTCGGAAGTAAGACGAAGATTAACGAGAACCCACGAAAATTGTTAATTGAATTTAAAGTTGAAAGAAAAGGATAGAGAAACGGGACTTTCGATCTAGCGATTCTCGGGGTTTTTTTAGGACGAATAATTCGATTCTCTTACTCATGCGCAGTTTGATAAAATTTGGCTAGATTTTCTTTCCTTCGCTCTCGACGTTAAATTCAATTAACAATTTTCGTGGGTTTTCGTTAATCCTCGTCTTACTTCCGAACATTTTCAAACTCGTTCACGGAAAAATAACCCTTAATCAATTCATAAGCGTGTATGGGCTTGGTGATTATCCTAAATCCACTTGGACTGATTTGTTATCGGTTCAGTATTAGTTCCGCGAACAAACCTATAGTATACTACAAATCATAGAGCTCAATGTATCAAGGTTGGCTTTCATATTTAACATCTTTCTTGTATTCGTGTATTGATTCACGATCATTCTATTTCTGTTCTACAAATATAATTTTTCTTATCATTAGGTCCTTTTGTTAGTATTGTAAGAGATGAATTTATTGGATGGTTTCCTGTTATATGTTTATAGTTGTAGAGTGGGTGTAAATACTTTCAGAAAATTTCAAACTTAAAGATTGCTTTTTTTCTTCCGTTATCATTAGGATAAGCATTACATCGTGCTCTTTTCTTCTCATTGGATTTTACCTATTAAAAGTTTGTAGTTGTAGAGTGCGTGTATATATTGATTGTTGTAGTTAGGAATTCATTAAGTCAAGTATCTGGACATTTTGTGTGGTAATACTTGACTAGTATTTGACTTGATTTTAAACAACTATTTAAACAGCCTGAAACCAAGTCGGAGTGAATTCCTGGTTGTAATACTACAAAATGCTATAGACTAATGCAAATGAAGTAGTTTAATTAAGTGTCTTAAAACTAGTTTTTTTTTTAACGTGATAACGTCTTATAAATTGATGAACACTGGGTAGCCTGCATGAAAAAGTGTCACGTTCCAATTGAGCCTGTGCGTGCAAGCGAGAACGCGATACAAGTGATAGAGAGGCGATTGTTGAATCCTAGACAACGTGTTTTGTGTTTTTTTTTTCTAAAATTTACTTCATAAGATTTAAAATTGATTTCCTTCATAATTTTCAGTCTGATTTCATTTTGAAAAAAATGTTAATTTTCAATTAACTCCTTCTTTGTATTATACAAAAAAATTACAATTCAATTATAATAATTCAATTCATAAAAGTGTGCAATTTTTCATCAATGTATCTTTATGACGTTATCACGTAAAACTATCCATAAACCAACTTTACAGACAACCAATTTTTATCTCTTATTTTGTCTTTCCTGAATGATTAGTACTGTGTCTATTTCTGTTCTACGCATAGAATTTTTCGTATAATATTAGTTGTTTCTATTTTTCAGTATTATAAAATATGTGTTTAAAAGACCCTCGCCCCCTTTTATCTATAGTAAATTTTCAAAATAATCGCTCTTAAGGAGTACATTTTTGTCAAATTTTTTCAATTTAGTTTTTTTTTTTTTGATATAGGTATGAACAAGGTTTGACCGAAGTGATTCACGTAGCTGCCGAACCTGAAACCCATCAACCAGTCATTATAACGAAAATAGCTTCATTTTTATTAAACATATTAAAATCAGTCGATAAAGTTCAAAACTACTTCCAACCACATTTGCACGAATCTGGCATTAGATTAATGGAAATGTTATCGCCAACGCGAAACTGGACCACAAGCCCGATTCGATGTATCGCATGGCATCCGTTCCTCACAAAACTAGCCATCGCCACTGTGGATGATTCAATTCGAATTTACAGTACCGACTCAAAACTAGTGCCAATTTTGAAATTGAGACGCCAAAAGAAAATTACTTGTATGCAATGGAGGCCTATGTCTGATTCGGAATTGGCTGTCGGTTGTGAAATGGGCATAATTGTATGGACTATAGATCCGAGTTCTGTTGTAAGTATCTTTTATTGAACACACACAAAAGAAAACCATATTTGATAATTTTAAGGAGGGATTTTATGGAAACTGTTTAAGTCCACTTTTTGGGTTCTGTTATAAGAAAAAATTACAACTGTTAAATGAACACAAAAACTTTATTTATTTTAAATCACAGGCCGCACAATAATCACTTATTTTAATCATTGTTGAATATCACATGAATCACGACTGATTACTCAATAAACGATTAATTCTTTTTACAACCTTTATCCTTTACCTTTACCTTTACCTTTATTTATTGTTGAATATTAGATTTTCGATTGTGGAACATTCGAGAATGCTCCATCCCTTTTTATTTCCTTATTTATTCTTTATCTTTGATCGTTAATTTTTTTTTGTAGGTAACCCGACCATCTAGTAGTAACGCTCAAATACTTGAAGCCAGTGGACATGCACCTCTTGTCAGCTTAACCTGGAGTCCCTTTGGAGATTTGTTGGCGAGTGCTGCTGCTCATGATAGCTCCATCAGGATTTGGGACGTCGATATGATTAGGTCTGAAACAATTCGCCGATCAGCTGGAGGAGGTCTATGTTTAATGCAGTGGTCTCCCGATGGAACCAAGCTATTTTCGGCCTCGTCAGAAATTGTTTTTCGAATGTGGAACACAGAAAATTGGACAGCAGAACGATGGAATGTTGGTTCTGGACGGATTCAAGCAGCATGTTTTTCACGGTGTGGAACAATTTTATTGTTCTGTACAGACGAAGAACCAATCGTTTTTGCGTTACGATGTGACGATGAAGGAATATGGGCTAACAAAGTAAGAAAAAAAATTTAAACAAATTGACTCAGTTGTGAGACCTCCAATCTACAATAGTTTATCCTGCTAAAATTTAAATGAACTAATTTTAAACCACAAGTTTTGAATTTTGGAACTTTCAGTGTAAAATTTATTTAATTTTCCGTTGGATTTATTTTTAAGAGAAACATAGAGTTAGCGAATTAACTTTTCTTTAAAAGTTTTTTAGTATTTTTAGTATTAGTAATCGCCGTTTATTTGTTGCTAAAAATAGTGAAAAAAATTTCTTTTGTTAAATGTTTGTTTCTTGTAATAATAGATATTTTGTTAAATTTAGCTAGGAATAACCTCTCTTAAAAATTTATTGTACAGTTGTTAGATCAAGTACTTTAAAAAAAATTCCCGGTTTTTTTTTGTAGCTGATGAAATTTTGAAGATTTATACAACATAGTTATTTTGCATAACATTTAGTGTATGTATATGCAAATTGTTAAACAGATATGTAACGTGTGTTGTATTTATGTATATGGATAGTGTAATCAATGATAGTGTAAACCAGGGGAGGGACACTCAGTGTTAAACTGCGGTGCTTTTTTTGCTATTAGTAAGGCGGTTCATTCATAGGGGCGCTAGTGTCGGCAATTTTTAACCACGCGCACGTAATTTGAATTTTATTTTATTTATTCATTTTTATTACTTATATTTAAATTTAAAATAATTAATTCTTTTATTACATGTTAAATATTTTATTTAAAAAAAATAAATACACCTAATACATAAGAAATAATAACAATTAAATTGCTACAACAAAGTTATTATAATAAACTGATTAATTTAGTTAGAGGGGCAATGGATCGGGATTTTACAATGAATGCATGAATGTAAATATAAAAAAAATGATAACTACTTTTCTCCAGTTTCGCAGCAGTTGTTATTTGTTGTTATCGAGGTATTGAGTTTGGTGATGAAAATGACTTCTGTATTCCATTCATAATCTTGGTTATCACGAAATCTGGGAATATGAAATTACTTAACCAACTTAGAAAAATAATTTAGTAAGATAAAATATTTTTTACTTAGCTTATGAGGAGTCAATCATCCTTTTTTTCGTGATTATGCTCCTTGAAATAAATTTAAACAAATACATAATTTGTTTCCGATGACTTTGATTCACACAATCAACATTTTTTTCTTAAAATGACATACTTTATGGACGCACTTTATGGAAGGACCAGGAAGGACTTGACAGAAATGTAAAATAAAACGAATTTTTTTGATCATCGCCAATCCTCGGTATCAATCGGGAAGTTCGGAACAATTCATTTGAAGAAATTTTATCTACCTAACCGACTGAATATTGTTTCGCCATCTGTGTTTGACCCGCCTTACTAAAATTCAGGGGCACCTCACGTCTCGTAAGAGTATCCCTTCCATGGTGTAAACTGTATACGATGTTAAGATGCTATGTTAAACATACAAAAAACCACCAACTAATAGGGCACTGCGCATGTTAGTGGAGCAAAAATAATATTGGGTTGTTCGATAATTAATTTGAATTTATTTATATTAACAATTAACAACAAACATTAATCAATGATATATTGACCATTTTGTTGGGTGACCTTTTGCCATTTTTTGGTTGAAAAATTCCACACTTGAAGAAGCTTTGAGCTTCAGAAGCGAAGAACTGAAGAAGCGTGATGTTCCATCAGAATAGCGCCAGGTCCCATACCTTATTGATAACCCGTTATAAATTAACAGAGCTCAGTTAATCCTAATAATATTAATATTAATAATAAACCCCCCAGCCTAACCCTGTCAGATTACCATTTGTTTCGCTACTTTTAAAACCATATGAATGGTAAAACTTTCGATTCCGATATGGCTGTTAAAATTTAGTTGGACCAGTTCTTCGTTTCTAAAAATCAAAGCTTCTTCGAACGTGGAATTTTTCAAATTACCGAAAGACGACAAAAGGTCTTCCAATAAAAATGGTCAATATATCATTGATTAATGTTAGTTAGATTTGATAGTATTTTTTTATTTTATTAAACTACCATTTTGACATAACGTGACTTCACAAAGCTTATGACTGTTTCTGCTCTTTGTCTCTCAATGTCACATTTTGTAAACCCTCTTCGCTGTTCTCAACGTGTGAAGTAATTAATGAATGACCACTTATTATTATAATGTTATTATTTTTCCAGGATTCTTCCAATAATACGGCAACCAGTGTTTTATGTCTATCAAGAATCGATGAAAAACGAACCTTTGGAAGTGGAATTATACGAAATCTATGCTGGGATCCTAACAACAATCACTTAGCGTTGCTATTTAAAGATAGCTCATGTGTAGCTATTTTTAATACGATTACACAACCGGTTCTTCAGATAACACCATGGTAAATTATTAGATTTATTTTTTTAAGTAAATGAGTTTTAATTGTTTTTTTTTTGTTTCTAGTTGTTTAGTCAATGGATTAGAATATGAAACTCCATCGGCAATTGCATTTCAACAAAATTTTTCTTATGGTTCATGTTTAACTATTGCTTGGTCCAGTGGGAGAGTTCAGCATTTTCCGTTAGTCGTTTCTATGAGCAATTCAAGTGATCTGCAAGATGTAACTCGGCGAAATTTTAATGACATAAGTAGACCTAAATTTTAATAAATTTGAATTTTCAAAATGGAAAATAAATAATAAAGTTTCTTAATAATATTTTTTTTATTTGATACTTTCCATTTTATATTTCAGGAAGAGTAATTTTTTTTCTTAATTTGGAAAAAACTGAACTAAATAATATTTTTCGTGATTTTCGATTGCAGCATCAAATTATTCGTTTATTTTAAACAACGTATGAAGCTTTTTATATCTATATCTTTATTACATTAAAAAAAATAAAGTGTAAAAATATACATTTTTCTGAAAAAATTACTCAAAATTAATAATTAATATATTTCAAGAAAGATGAAAAAAATTTTAGAATGAGTTTTGTCAATTTTTTCGGAGATTTTCTAATCTAACAATAATTTGAATATCATGAGTAAAATTCAGCCAAGCTGTCAAACAATATTAGATTGAAATAGTTAGATTAGCATTTATACATTTTAGTACATCAGGTTGCCTACAAATGTACGAATAAATAAATCATGAAAAATTTGAATAAATCCAAAACGACAAATCATTTTAACGATATGCTTCGACAATTTTTTCAGTTTTCATTATCGGTTATATTTATTCTGAGTTTTATTCCGAACTTCAAACACAATCAAAAAGGCTTACTGGATTGTTTTTTCTGTCGCTAGTTGAAACGTTTATAAATTTTTCATTGACATTTAAATTATTGTCAACGAGAAAACAATTCTTTATATACGACATTCAACATCTTAATAATATATTCTCTAATAGCGCAGCGCTACAGCAGGCAGCCGTGAAGCAGAAGGTCCCAGGTTCGATTCCTTTTGTGTGTCATGGTTTTTTCTGATGTTATTGTATTTCTATGTTCTTTACAGCGTTAAATTTCAGATTATGGTCGTTAATAGAAAATATCGATTAGTATTTCGATAGATAAGCTACATTCAACAATCGTTTGCATCATTGTGATTTGAACAATCGATGGAATAATTAATTTAATTAAATTACATTTTTTATCATAAAATTAATTTTAATTGCTTCTAAATTTGAATTAATTAATTACATTTATTAATTTAAATTTAATGAAAATTGGTTGTAGTAAATCAAAATTTGGTTGGAAAATTTGGATGTCGATTTTCCTAATTTTCACATTTGGGAAAGCGAGATATGAATCGTCTACCAATTTACAGGCGATTCTCAAAATTTTATTTTTCATTTTTTCCTTTTTTGCTGCGGTGACGCTTCCAAACCGCACCAAATTCCTGAAAAAGAGGCAAAGGCAAACAAATTTGGCACTTTAAAGTCAAATATCTCGTTAACTATCGATCGTTCGTTAACGAAAGTCAGGTTATTGTAACCAGCCCGAAAACCCCTTTTGAATAACACCAAGAAAATCGTGGAAAAGCTTAAGGGAAAGATTTTTATTTTTTGGTTTTTAGAGATTTTTAAAATCCACGATCCTGTACTCATCGATTTGGATTCGGTCATCGCAAAATAAATTTTTTTTGATGCCTTTCGAGATGAAACTCAAACTATAGATAGACAACAATAAGATCGGAATAGTTGCCGAAACCAATTTTCACATTAATGACAATTCTAATACCGATCAAATATTTAAAACTATAGCGACAATAAAGAAAATCCACTTGAGCGTTTTTGATTGAATTTCGAGATGATAGTCATTCAATAGTAAAATCAGAAAAGTTATTTAAGCACATTATTTAAATATTTTGTCGTGATATTTGCTATTATCAATGTTACAAAATATATCTCATTGAATTACTCGTACATAAACTTATATTCGTAATATAGGCAACTGAATACACATAGATGTATAGTTTGTTGACTATAAATACCAATCGAATATTATTGTCCACCGTTTTTCTAATTTAATAATCAATTTTATCTTTGTTCCAAAACTACAAACTTAATATTTTTGACAATTGATAATGAGCTTTTTTAATTTTCATAACACAAATTTTATTTTTTTCTAATGCTTCAAAATTAATTTTATATGAACAAAATTCAAGGTTTAAAACCAAAATTTAAACCAAATCAAATATTATTTTCTCTGAAAAATCAAAATAAGGAAGTAAAGAAAAATTAAAGAAATCATGACACGTAAAATAAAAATAAAGGGTTGTATTTAAGTTCATCCCCATAATACATATATTTATACAGTTTTATATTACAGTATTGTGAAAAACAGAAGTAAATCTTTTACTCTATTTTTAAATTTAACTTACAAAGTATGTTCTCCTATTTTAATTAAAAATTAAAAAAAATATTTATGATTATTTTCTAAAAGATCTTTATATTTTATTTGGTCATCAACATTGAATAGTCAACATAACCATTGATAATTTTTTTTTGAAAATTCTAGTGGTTAATTATTATTAATGGTTAAGAGCAGCCTCTTTCTGTATTGAAATATTTTGAACCTCATGAGCCATTATGAGCCTCAAAAAGAGACACTGCTTGGTCTAAATTTTCGTCTAGTTATTGTCATGTCATAAAAGTTTTCGGCAGTCGTACGCCACAAAAAAAATGTATTACATAAATTGTATAGGACATTTTCTTTACTATCATTTTGTACAGAAATGTTTTTACCGTAAAATGAGACGAAAAGAAGATATTGATAGATACGAGGTAAAACAAAGTTAAAATTCTGAAAGAGCACATCGAAATCTATAAACTTACCAATTTTCAAAACTCCTGGAAAACTTTCCAGGTAACATCTTATTCTACAATAGAACTAAATGACTGGTAAGTCATTTGTTCATTAGTCATTAATTAAAATTTTTATCCTAACATTTAGTATTTTAAATTAGTTGAAATTTATGAGCTTTTATTAATCTTTTGTAGATACTTATTTTTTACGCAAAATCAATTAACTGAATTTTTGCTATATCAATAGTTTGAACCAAAAAAAAAAAAAAACGAATCTCTCCAACAAAAGGATAACTACAAACTCTTTAATGAATCATAACTTTCAATGAAAAAATAAACATTAAATTAGTTATATAATAAATAATAGATCTAATTAAGTCGTTCATAAGGCATAACCAATGAAAAAACTGTGAAGAAGATAGTGGTCTTTTGAAGGCCGGAAGAAATTCCAGTTTTGTGAGTGTAAAAATTCTAAGCAAATGTTAATCGTTATGACTGATATTTTTTTTTTTTCAATTTATTTAATGACTTTTTGTATGCCAGTAATTATCCTAGATAATACTAACGGCAATGTTCTATTTTAATCTTTCAATATCATTGTAATAAAACATATAGTTTATATTTGAAAATTAAATGTAAACTTATTTGTACTGGGATCCAAAGGAAAACTGAGAAATTGATTTCCAAAAATCCCCCTTTTCCTTAATTTTTCCGAAGTTTTATCATTATTTTCACGACGATAAGTGAAAATAATTGATTTAAATAAAAACATTCTGAAAAAATAAAATTTATACTACGTATTAAGTTAAAAGTGAAATGTCTAAGTCTTTATTGTTAACAAGCATTTTTCTGATATTTATCACATTATGAAAATGAGATAAATCTATTGTCGTAGATGAACGCAGTTAAAATTGATTTTCCATCACTTGTTCATATAGAAATATTGACTCAAGACAAAACCGATTTTTTTTTAAGAATGCACCACGCCTCTATAAGCCGTTTAAACATATTTCCTGAGAATATATTTTGTAATTTCTTAATATGAACCTTAAGATTATAATCACGATTTGAAACCTCGCTTACATTCTTCAACGTGAAATATGCTTTGGCTTAGATGCGAGGGCGTTAATAATATTTTATTTATTGAAAACATAATAGGCTTTATTATTATATTAGTGGATTAGCTAAAAGAAAGTGAAAAAAATGCAGCAGGAATTTCAAGTGAATTGCCTTAATACGAACGTATTGAAAACGGAGGTCTCTGATACGATCTGATATTCGTTTTGAGATGAATTAATAAACGTCTTTCTCGTTTATTCGATAATACGAAGACACATTATTTATCACACCTTTAGGTTAAATTACTTATTTGGTTTGACGGTTTGTGTAATATTACCATCGGTTACAAAATCAATGCCAAACGTTGTGTACATGTATCGTACTTATTTTTCACATATTCATCTTTCCAGTTTGATAAAGCTGTTTACTTTTTTCTGATTTTGGGTCAAGGAATCATTTTTATTCGGTTTCAGATTTTTTATTTATTTTCATTGTTGACTTGTCGAGGTTTTATGCAATTTAATCAACATTTAGTTTACATTATGTACATGATACATGAAACAATATGGAAGCATAGTAATACCCAGTAAATCCGTTAAAAACAAGCATTTGTTGTACAAAAGGTCGAGTAGAGTTCTATTCTTTTTATATGTTGTTACTGTTATGTCTAAATCCAAGTTTTGAGCCTCATCGTTGCATAGCTTTAATAGAACAAAACCTTCAAAAATTAACTTTACTTATAAATAAACTGCTGATTTTCTAAATGGTTACTTCCACAGAAAATTTAATTTTCATTTAATTTTCAAAAGATTAAATTCTTTATAATTTGAACAGAGCTTTGTAACCTGAGCTATGACTGAGATGCAGACTTTTTAAAAATTAAAGTTTTGGATATCAATCAGTTTTAAATATCAAAGTGGTGGAGAAGATGCTTTGAAGTTTTCCGCTCAATATTTCTTAAGCCACGTTGTTTAGACAAAAATTTATAAGAATCAATTTTAAAGGAGGATTTATTTGCTACTAGGAAAAGGCAACACAATATTACCCGGAATAATAATTTCGACTTTCTTTTACGACTATATATGTATATATACTTAGTAAAGAAAATATTGTCATCGGGTCGAATTTTCGAATTCGAGCTTTCACCGGAAGTACATGTTTTGAGGTTCCCTGAATCCAAAAAAATTGGTTTCAGAAACATTTCTGTCTGTATGTATCTGTGTGTATGAGAGCGATATCGTATCGAAAGTTTTATCCAAATTTCACCAAACTTGGAATTTAGTCTGTGTATTACATCTAGTTGTGCTGCAAAGCTTTTGGTTGAAATCGGTTGACTGTAAGCTGCACATTATTCTTTGGGGTTTTGAGCTTTTTAAAAATTTTCAAAAATATCTCCAACGATTTCTTTAAAACTTTCAACAGTTCCTAGGCTTAAAAAAATTAAGAATTGATAATAATAATCTTCAATAATAGTTAATGATAGTAAATAATCTTCTTGATCAACTATTTTGAATCCAAATTGAATTAAAAAGAAATTTAGTCGTTTGTAACGACTAACCAGTACTAAAAAATAATCAAATACACAGTTTGTATTTGAATTCTTTGAATCGCTAATTTTTTTTTAAGTTGCACCGTCTTAAACGACTTTTGAAATAAGTACATATTGTAAATCTTAGAAATTTTAATTTTCATTATTGTAAATTAAATCAAGTCAGATCTCTATAAGTTAAACCCCTAGAATTTATAAATCCATAGTTAATTTATAGGTAGTTATCTTATCTATAGTTTGACTCAGAAAACGTTGGAATTATAGATGTGGAGTTTAATTTATCCATTGTTCGATTCATTGAGAGTAAAATTTGGAGTAATCAGGAAATCCTCTGCAATAAACATGATTCATTCTTAAAAATAAATATCCAAGTTCTAAAATGACACCCGGAAGAATAAATACCCAAAGCATACAGTTCGACTTAAGTGATCCCGATTAGAAGTTTCACTTATCGTTAGAGAGGTGAAGCTGTTAGGAGTTCGACTCATAGAGATGCATATAGGTGAAAACAGACAGAGTTACATAGGGATGAGTTGGAACAAAAAATAAATTTACTTATTCACGGGTGTAACTTATAAGGAGTTTAAAGTATGTCGAACGTAAATTACGGTTAATAATCCATTGAAAGATGACTGAACTACAAATAGTGAGATTTATAGGCATGTAAAAATACAAAGTTATTTATTACTCTGGAAAATACGTTTCTTTACGATTTCTTTACGATTCCTGAGGAATAACTATTATCTTTGTGAAAATGACTTTTCATATTTTGCTATGACGGATTCTATTAATCAATCAGTTTAACTTCGCCATGCCCAGCAAAGCGGGCGGGTATTAGCTAGCGAAAAATAAATCTATCTTCATCATAAATCAAATATAAATCTATCTTCATTATTCATTATTCAGATACTTTACCCTTTTGATAAACTATCAATATTCGATTTTCTATCGTTTTCAACCATTAAATTTTGATGCCATATATTTAACATTGTTGTAAGTAGCTCCTGAACTGTATGAGTTCAAATCTATTGCGATTAATGTTGAAATAACCCTTTGTTAAACATAATTTATTTAAAACATTTGTGCAACAAATAATAATTGGAATAAAATGAAAGAAATATATAATATATACCGACAACATTACTTATTTATAGTTTTCTCATGATTGAAACTAACTCGAGAAATAAATTCAAAGCACTTTCATTATATTTTTTTCTCAATCTCAGTTCAAAGAATTTTAAACTCTTTACTTCAATCTATGATACAAATGCACTTTTTACTTTATTATAACAAAATTCCATTTCACATTGATCTTAAATTATAAACATTGCATTCAATTACTTATGTGCAATAATGCAAATTATTTGAATAACAATATAACAATAAATTTAAAAAAATCTAATGAAGTAACGATAATTGTGATGCAAACTTAAAGAATTTTTTGTAAAATTAAGTAATGACTAACAAACGTCTAGATTTGTTTGATGTGCAGAATAAAGTAAATAATTTAATTTTTTATTTAATTTTTATAATTTGCAGTGATAAGCTGAAGCCTGCAAATCGCTTATAAACTACATGCAACGCATAGTTTATAAGCTATGAGCTTACATAATGTTAAGTTACTTGAGAGTTTGAGAAAGGCAAAAATTTTTTATTATAAAAAAAATTTGGCGTAAGATAGATTTTATTTCAGTTTGATAAAGTTTTAAGATCTTTGGTGTTTTACTTACATTACTCCGTGAAAACTCGAGCTTTGGAAATTATTAATATTTTTTTTTTATAATTACCTCCAATAATACATGTTAGAAATAGCCCAGTAAATTAATTTTGATTTGATATCTGATTTTCAGATAAATGCCTTTTTAGATTGATATGCTTTCAGCGACTTAACTGTTTGATGATTGACAACTGGTTTAGACGAATTTTAAACTGGACTCGATATCGCTTTTTTTCATTATCGCAGCCAACAGTTTCTGGAGTGTTGCTGCAAAGTGGTTGTTGTAATGTAATTATTTTGTCCATTGTTCCATTGTTCATTTTATCCATGTTTACAACCTGAAATAAAAAATACAAATAACTATTCAAGCTCTAAAAATGAAGTAAGTAAAATATGTGGTTCGAGAAAATTTGAAAAAGAAGTACCAATAGGTGATAAAACAGACAGATGGTAAAAAATGTATACAGTCAAATCGCAGTGAGTGAGAATTGTATTAAAAGTAAGCGTAGAATTTGTTTAAGTGAGAGTATTTGCCAAATCCCGTTATTTTAATCCTCTACAACTTCTATAAATGAAAATTAACAACGTTTACAAGAAAATGTTTGTAAGAAAGTCGTATTTTAGTCGTGGACTTTTATAACTGAGACTGCTATTTGTCTGTACTTAGACGTAGGTACAGATAATACTCAAGAGGAGGTCTAACAGATCTAACTGCTTATCACTCGATGCTTTTTATAAACTTCTATAAGCGAGGAAGGCCACTCATGTACTTTTATAAACTAAATATTCAGATAGTGATAATTTTGCCTAAAGCTATGGTTTCCTAGGAAGGCGGTGCCGCTATGTGACGGTTAACAAATAGCGGTGGATGACGTCACCGAGACAACTGTCTCTTAGCATTGCGGAGAGTTATAAGCTTAGACAGCTTACTATTAAGGTGATCAACTAAAGCAAACGCAAAGTGCCTATTTAGTCCGCAACTGCGGTGTAGAATGGATGATTTAGACATAGCACTGTTAGTATATTTGAAAAATCAGGAATCATCGGAAGAGAAAAAATATCATTCGGAAGAAAGTGAGATGTTAAAAATCATGACATGAACTATAGACAGTGCTTTTCAAATTTCCTATAGTTCCTGCTTAGTAAAGCTTCATGCTTTCTTGCAAAATCGATTAAAAGCTCATTCTTTTCATCAGTTCGAATTATAATAAAACAAAACTTTCACACATAAACACATAAACACAGATGTAGGGTCGGATCAGAGGTCGGGATTTCGGGGATTTTTCGCGTTAATTGGGGCCCCGCGCTTTTATATTTCTATAATCCATTATTTGTAGCTAGGGCAAGTTTTTGCAACAAATGCAACGTTTTTTATGTTGTTGTATAATATTTTACCGAGGCCCTGCAAAATCCATAGCCAGCTCTGCACAGATGACGGTAAAATAGCGGTACTGCTTGTTGAAATTCCAACGTACTTCAACGTTCTCTAGGAAACCAACCCTTTTCGCCCTTTTAGTTTGCAAAAACCACGTTTCAATGACGTCATCTATCGCTATTTGTTGACCGTCATAGAGCGGCACCGCTTTCCTTGGAAATCATAGCTTAAGTGAGAGATCACCGTCCTTTAAACCAGCGATCACCAAAGTGGTGTTCCGCGGGTCACTAGTGGTCAGTGAGAAAATTTCGCTGGTACTCAGAGAAATGTAGAATATAGGAATATTATCCTTATTATAATATACTCATTTAATATTTACTCATTAACATTTTATATGTTCTTTGTTCACATTTTTTATAAATTTATTTATAACACTTAAAAATCCTATTGGTAGCCGCATTATTACCACTGCTTTAAACTATCCTTTATCAAGGTTCGACTTTAATTATGCTGCAGAATAATTGGAAACTAAGCAAAAAAGTTTTCTTCTTTATTTAGAAATACCCTTTCCATTAGACTTGAATGTTAAATACGAGACTGTATCTTAATGTAAAATCGCTATTTATACTAATGCAAGAAATTCAAAAGCTAGACGACGAGGACTTAAGTCTCAGCCAGTGTTGGAAAGTTTAATTTTGGCACAGTCACATAGGTCCCTGCTTGGGCCATAACTGAATACTCAGCTTTGCCCATTCCAATGATGACCAATTTGGACCAAGACTTCTAACCTAGTCTTGACCAAACTTGTAATTAACCTAACATATTACATGGGTCAAGATTGATTAACCCTGTCTTGACCATTGGATCGACAAGCTTTTAGCCTAAGATTGGTTTCGTCGTCTTTTCCTGTATGGGATATTGCAACACTTAATGTATTATTATTAATATTATTGTTGTTATAAGTACTTTAAGATTTCCTCAACAGATCTGATAATTTCTTTTTATAAATTTGTTGTAAGTTCTATGCTCTAGACATGGACGCATATTATCTGATAGCTAGGCACTCATAATATTAAAAACAATATTTTAATATAAAGTTCACTTTGAGATTCACAATTTTTTCAATTTTTTCAATTTTTTTATTTGCGATGCCACGAAAAAAATGTAATACATTAAAGACGTTAAAAACTGAAATAGTTTGAGAATCACTACTTAAAACAGTTGTCTCGTATCTCGATAATAAAAAAAAGGATATGATTGATTAATTTAACCCTTATGTCAATACCCAGTCGTTACAACGTTGTTCAATAGCCGGGGTACCTGGGTACCCACATGGATTATTCTTTCCATATAAGAATTTAAATTCCTGAAAACTTTGATATTTCAACTAATCTCATTAGGGATTTTCCAAAGAATTATCAATCATCTGAAAAACTCTATTTCTAAAGAAATAATAACCTTGGGAGGGATGAAAAGTTAGAAAATTAGCAATAACAATTAGAAATAATGGTCATTTTCAAACTGGAGCTGATTTAAAGTAAAAATGAATATTTGTGAATATTTTGTAAACATAGTGTGTATTTTTCTGCCTGAAATTTGTGAGAAAATTGTTATAAATACCTAATGGAAAATTTATCACCAACTGAGTTTTCAAGGTAAGTTCAAGTTTTTCATATAAATAGTAGTTATTTGTAATGGATCAACTTTATACAATTAAATGCTTATTTCACTATATAATTAAAAAATAAATAATTTAACAAACTGACGGTTGAAGAAAAAAATAGATATTTGAATGAATTATTGGGAGAAGATTCCGCTGTCGAGGATAATGCCGCAGATAGTGACGACGAGGACTACTACCTAACAGAGAGCATTCAAAAGCCTCAGACTGCGAAGAATCTGGTACTTCATAACTATTATTTTTTCCAGCATTAAAATTTCTATATTCAAATATAATGTAGATAATCTTTTAATATTTCTGTAATTTATATAATCTGCCTGTGTTTAGTGGAAAATCGTGAGAGTGAGGCTGAGTTAGACGAGGATTATGATGATGAATTGACTGAACGCGTTCCAATTAGTGGCGAATCGTCACAGTCGAAAACAGTCTGGTTGAAATGGTCGACGTAATTATTCGTACCACCGTCAAAAAGGCAATTGTTGTATGCAATTTGTACAATAAAGAAAATCCTAGGAAAAAAAATGTCGTGGAAAAATATAACTATTTAAAAGTTCTACGCATACTTGCAAGTTTTAATTATGACAGGTGCGAATAATTCCAATACTGGACCATACATTAGATATGTTGAAATGAACTTCAAATCTATTATACCAAGCGGCTATGGGTATCAATAGATTTTGGGGCATTCTAAGATTAATTCGGTTTGATACTGCCAATACGACGTTCGAATAGAAGAAAATAAGGCAGCACCGATCCGCGATATCTGGACAATGGTGAATGCCAATTTATCAGCACTTTATAAGCCGACAAGATGTTTGACAGTCGAAGAGCAAGTCTACCCATACAGAGGGCGAACGAAATGCACCCAGTATATGCCATCGAAGTCAGCAAAGCATGGAATCAAAGTATGGTGGATATGCGACGCACACAATTTATACCCATTGAAAGGTCAAATTTAAACCGGAAAATCATCAACTTTTTAATAATAACATTAAATAAAATCGTTTGTTTATATATTAAGTATTATATTTTATCCCTTGAGACAAGTTTAATTATTTATTTCTCCGCAATTTTGGAGACGCACTAAGTTTTTACATATGGGTACCCGGGTACCCCGGGTATTGGTCAATGGGGGGTTTAACTTTAAATCTTAAATTTATATATTTTTTGGCATATTTAAATGTTTTAACATGTACGAATCGATGTTGTTAGATTCAAATAACGAGGATCTAAAAGGATTTGGTAATTTTCCATTAGATACAAAAGATATGTGAGTAAGAAAATGCAAGAGGGTACCCAGGTACCCGGGTATTGACATAAGGGTTAAGTTGTGGATTATGTGAAAACAACAATGTTAAGAGAAAATACAAAATATCATAAAATAAAAGACATAGAGTGGTTTTGGTGATGCTTGACAATGTCTTGTAACGATTAAAATATGTCTGATGTTTGTAGAAGACGAACAGTTTTTAGAAGTTGAATACCTTATCAATTGTTATAAATACCTACTAGACATTTTTAAATTTATCTCATAAAATTCTAATTCTAATAGATTCATGTTTAGGTCTAAAATTTATGTCAATTTAATGTTAGATTCCAACAACAAAGAATTTATGTTTATGAAAACGGCAAAAATTACCATTATGTGGCAATTTTATAAAAAATGTCACATAAAATTCATGTTCAGGTGTTTTGGCGAATTTGAATGATTTGTTTGTAATTAATTTAAAATGCATAAAACTGTCTAAACCAGTTTCTGTAGGTATACCTATAACGTAATCTTCATACTTATTGATGTCGATCTATTAGAGTTCATAGGTGATTAATTTGATTGTTAACTCTGCCATCAATGTTTTTTGAATATATTAGAATATTAATTTTTAGACGAAATATCTATATATACTTATGTATTTTTTTTGAGTGTTTTAAGTCGCTTTAACAGCTAAGGTCATATCACGTATGTCGAAACACAGAGCATTTCTCTTGGTCAATTTATACTTAGGTCTAGGATTTTAAGTCTAGGATGCAACGGGGATCGAACCCAGAACCACTTGTCATATAAAGTGGAGAGAACTACTGCTCTAGTCACTGCGATAATAGGTGGCATCTATATATTGTTTAACGGAAATTATATTTATGCTTGGTTTAAATACATAATTTTTATTATATTATTATAGTTGAAATTTATATTTTGCTATTGTTAAGGTAAGGTTGAATGTTCGAATGATGAAAGCAAGAGCAAATATTTAATCCGGATCCCGAAATGTCCAGAAAGTCACGAGTCAACATTTCATTTTTACACGGTCTTGAAATAAAGGCGATATTGTATCGAGATTTTTCTTAAAGAAATAATCTTAAGTAAACATAGAATAGATGAGAAACGAAAACTGATGTAAAAACTTGACTGAGAATTGCATGAATTTGATTGATTTAATGGGAGTGCTCAGATATTGCATGCTGAAAACAAGGTGGACAAGATTAGGTGGAACGAGATCATCTTTACGATCGTTTTTCTTTAAATCCAAACGTAAGAAATCGGTTGGACTTTCACTTCACTAAGTTTGATCTTGATTCAAACATTATATTTAGAAATATTATGTACACAATGCATGTGGGTTTTATTGGAAATAGTTTAAAAATATCTTTAAAAAACTTAAATTTTATAATATTTACTAAATATCTAGATCTACAAAATGGATCTAAAATCAACATGTCTAAATCATTCGAACCATTAGGAAAAACGTCTATTGTCTTCGATTGCAAAAAGTGCAAATTTCAAAATTTCATTCATATCTATTTAGAACATAAATCTAACTAAATTTGAATGAAACATTAAAAGAATTTTGTTTTGAATCTTGCAAAATCTTCATTTTGGTTGGATGAAATCAAAATATAATAATATGTTCGCATATACATCGTTGACGTGTAAATCTATTGTAATAGATTGCCAAGTTTTGCTTTGGCCTTTGATATAATTAATGATGGTTAAGTAACAGCGAGACTACTTGAAAATTCACAATCAAATTTTAAGTTTTCATTTTTAAATTAAAAAGAGCAATGCTTGAGTAAACAGAATCGAGTTTATTTAAGCCATTGGAAATTTTATATATTTTCAAATAACATGGGTTTGGATGATTGATTTAAGTAGCACTTTGATTGTTTGGTGATCGTAACAATCGTAATATTATAATAATTTTTAGCTGCTATTTTTGTAAGAAAAATAAGTTACATATTATAAAGATTTTGAAATATTTTTGATAGTATTATACAATAAAAAATATGTAATAATAAGTGATAAATTTTCATTACCAAATGAATTATTGAAATTGACAAATTTTATGCTTCTTTAATTTGAGTTTTAGTGATAATTTGTAGTTATTTATTGTTTAATAAAGCTTCCATTAGGAAAAAAAGTTAATTCAAAAATACATTTTTTAGGTCCCATTAGATATAGGTAATTCATGGGAGAAATCATTGTTTGAACCTTTAAACAGAATAAATCAAAACTTTTATTTTTTGTCTCACAGTTTTGATTTCTTTAGGTCTTACATAATCGTACAAAAATAATTGAGGCATTATGTCACGGCCTTGCATAAAATTTATCATATAAATATTCAACCCAACACCTCCAGAAAATCTTTGTCACATTTGCTAATATTTTATTAGAGTTAACTGAAAATTTGAAACAATGATTCACCTCTAAACTTTATACAATTTCTTAATCACATGTCAATATTCTAAAAGAGACCTATTGAAAAAAGTTTCGTTGTCCAATAAAATGAACAAAGACAGTTAACTCAAAGTGTTACTAATAATTTTAGTCATTGATGCGACTATAAATAAATTAAGTGCAAAAATATTTTAATGAAATTGATTTGAAAGCAAGGTACGTGTATGATTTTTTTTAATTACTTAAATAAATTAACTACTAAGAGGCATTCACTGCAAAGCAACGTACGTATATGTAATTACATAAGACATTATCAAATTTTAAAAATGTGTGAATTGAAACATTTATATTGTAAGTTTTATTTGCATTAACCGATTAAATAAGGGCGTACGTTGTCTATCTACATATATAGTAAGAACTAGTGGCACTGATAACATTTCAAAATTTCGTATTAAAATCAGTTTAGGAGCAAAGTGGTAACGGATTGCAGGTAGTAAATTTTCAATTTAAAGCGTTATGGATTATTAAATTAAGTCTTTAAAGTTTAAGGAACCTCAAAAAAACTGACTTCATTTTTATTTTTATCAAATAAGTCTTTATCAAAGTTTATATAATATATATCTATACCTATAATTAATTTATTATTATATTAATTTATTCCTTGTTATTTTGTATTGATATAGATATAGGGGGCAATGGATCGGGATTTACAATGAACGCAACAAGAGTATCAGGTTGCGACGTTTTGTCATATATTATAGCTTCATTAGGCTCTCTGATGTGTGCTCAACATTTGTGTCTTTCTGAAGCCTTGCATATACTAATATACTACTATACTAATATACTTATATACTAATATACTAATTATATATAATTTTTTTCTATTTTAAAAACGAGCTTACCACTCATGATTGACAATTGTGAAAATTGTTGTCACCATATAAACATAATAACCTATACGTTTATGCCCATAAGCGTCCCCATTATGTCCATTTTTCTCGTTTTAAATAGCACAGGATTTTTTTTTAATTTTCACAACTTTGGAACTTTGGAACAGTTCATCGTAACAACAATCTGAAACAAGAGATATAAAGGAAATTTTACGCTCCAGAAAAAAGATCCTCAGAACAAAATTGAAAAATATTAACACTTATTAATTAGTGTTATTTTTGAGCTCTAAAATCTTTAAGACGGTTAACCTGAGGAATTTTGTTTTAAGGATCTTTTTTAAAAGCTTGGAATTTCCTTAAAAACACGTCTTTCAATTTGTTGTTGCAATAATTTGTTCCAAAGTTATGAAAATTAAAAAAAAATTCTGTGATATTTAAATGGAAAATGTAGAAAATGAAAAAATGAATTGCGGCAAACTTTAATGTTGATAGTTTGTAAGAGTTCGTGTTTGTAGTAAAATTTTTGTTTTATTATTATATATACTATCAATTTTTGAACAAAATTAGAAAAACCATTTCTTTTAAACACCGTAATAGATATATATATATATATATATATATATAGGGTGATGATATTAACCTACTTTATATTGTAAGCCAAATATCTTAAAAGTTGACTTATACATAATAATTCCTTTTTGTAAAACTCATTGTTAGTTCCATAAATAGCAGCAAATAATACGCCATTATTTTTTAGTGGTCGTAGAGTCGAGTCATATTGGAAGCCTTATTTTTTTTTTCGGGTGTTTGGATTCCGCGATTGCTAATTACAATAACAGTTCAAATACAAGAAAATGTATGTAAATATGCTATACTTATACTATTTTTTTCCATTCTACGGGTCTCAGGATATTTCTTCCTTTTATTACCGCGATCAATGAGATCTATTGTGACCTTCTGTATTAACTAGGGGAGCATTAGGCATATGCTATACTTAACATAGATTTCAGATTACAAAATAATATAGTACTTACTAACTACTATCATATTTAAAAGGACGTTCTTGTTGAGTTTGCTATAAAGAAGCACTAGTGGCTTCTAAACTATACCTGTGGTACCTTAGTAAAATCTCGTAGGTCCATTTTTTGAAATATCGCGATTTTAAGTCCAATAGACACATTTGACACAAATGGATTTAGGTTGAGTTTCCAGATTCTGACTTTTGTTACATTAAAATAGAGCACCAGAAAATGTAATAACCACTCTGAATAACTATTTTTCTGAATTATTTAAATAATTACAAAATCAGAAAATTGCTATAAATATTCTTTTTTATAAGCCTAAAATAAGAAGACAATCACACCTGTAGTTATTTAAATAACTAATTAATAACAAATTTTGTCGATTTACATATTTTCAATTACAATATATCGTGCCTAAAAGCTATGAAGCCGTAAAAAACAGTTAGCATTATAAATTGTTTCATTTCCTTTCTTTTTCTGCACCCATTTGAATTTTTTGTCAAACATCTTTTTCGAAAAAAAAAAATAACCACACACCAATTTTTTGTGTGCCTATTTAATGTATATTCTCAAACTTGGTCATCTTCAAAATCAATTTCAAATACAAGGACGTTGGCTGACATTAAACGAAACACTCCTAAAGTTTTTAATTTGTTCCAATCAGATATAATATTTTCTAACGCTGCCGATAATAAGATAATTTCTTATTGATTTTAATTTTCTTCATAAATAAAACATTTAGAGTTGAATCAATAAAAGCGATCAAAACTATGGAAAAAATGCATAGAGAAGATCGTTGTAAATTTCAATGTTCCGAGTTTTTAACACTGATAGTAATAATTTGAAAAAAAGTGGTTGGTACGTTTGAGATTGTTAGATAAGTTTTTTAGTCGCATTAGATTCCTAGATGGTTGAGAGATGATACATAAAATGATGACTTGAATTTATTTGCGCTGTAACCTTGTCTATAAAAAAGAATAGTCACGGAAAACATTTTATAGTTTCTTCATATAATATGAGCCTTTGTAATGCATACCGGTATTTATGATAATTTTCATTATTTGAAGGTTCCAAATAGTTTTAAGTTCTATTAATTCTTATCTCACGCTTTTATAGTTTATAAACTACTAATTAACCTTAGAAAATGTGGGTAATACTAAATTTAATGTTGGTAGAGTAAATCAAAGAGTAACAAATTATTAGTTTTAGAAATCGTTTCAAACAGTGCCTACACTTGAAAAAATCACGAGAGGTGTCATAGAATTCCAAACGTTTCTTTAGCTGTATGATATAATGAATGAATTACATTTGTATTATACCCAGAATGATAAATATTTCTGAAGAGTAACCATATTTAGGTTTTAAATATCTAAATACTAGCTGTTTCCTGTCTACTTTACTTGGCACATTTGAATAATACTACTTTTTAATTAAAGATACTGTTAATGCCAATAAACAGGATTTCTAACTTAACCAACAGATATTGTAAAGGCTTAGACTTTTTTTGTAGCTCATGAACATCCTTTTCAACTTAAACATGAAAATTTGTTATTATATTGTAGGTAGTAAATGGCAATAGTATGTAGATTTGTATAGCTAAGTGTATGTTTTATAACTAATGCTATTCAATTGTTGATACGTTTTTTAAAATAAATTAATGCGAATTTAATCGATATGTTTTCATATAGCCGATTGACGTATTAGAAGATAAGAACGTAACTACATAAATATAACTTTTAATAAATTTCTTTGCCTTATTTTGATTGAAAAAATTAATGAAAATTGCAAAAGAACTAAGCATTTTATAAGATTCTTTTGTATTATAAGTCCGTTAAACGATACATAAGGTACTACGTAAACTGTTTAAAAACATTCTTATAGTGTCCAAAAATTTTCTATTTTCTTCGTTTTCCATTTGAATACCAAAGGGCAAATAAATATTTTTGAAGTTATACTTCTTTAGGCGCGTCATCTTAAGACAAAAATTAACAAAATGAAGTTGGCCGTAAAACTACTCGATTTCTTGGCGCGCGTAATTTGAATTTTTGTTTTTTTTTTTTTTTTTTTTTTAAATTAAAAATAATTATATATACAAATGACACATATTATTAAAAAATAAGTTATTACTTTTCTTGAATTTTGCAGTAGCTGTCATGATAATAACGTCTGCATTTCATGCATATTCTTAGTTATCACAAAATCTGGGATTCTGAAATGATTCAACCATCTTAGAATAATAATTTAGTAAAACAAGATAAGAATAAGATTAAGACATTTACTTTGAAAAATACCTACTTCATTTCGCAATTTCTATGATGATTCGTTTTTATGACATGCATGAATTGTAAACCAGAAAAATTATCCTGACAAATTTTATAAACGTCTTGCAGCTTCCTTTGGATGTTATTTATTGATATAAATTAAAATATTATTCTCTTAGTTTTATTTTTATTAATTATATCTGTAAATATATATAGGTATATTATTATTATTAAATATTAATTTATAATTTTTTAAAATCGATTATTTGAATGCAATTAATAAAAACTAATTTTTAATGATGCCAAAGAAGTATACCTTCTCACGCGCGTACATAAGTACACGCAACCACTTTTTTTTTAAATTTTCATCATCGTAACAATAATCTAAAAGAAAGGATTTAAAGGAAATTTCGTATTCTAGAAAAAAAGTAGTTAGAATAAAGTTCCTTGATCAATCGTTTCAAAGATGAAATTATAATTCAATGATTTTCATGATATTATAGATAGTTCAAAAATAATATTAATTATTTTTTTTTTTAAATTTCCCACATTGTGCAAAGGTCTTTTTTTTAGAATCTAAAATTTCTTTTCAATCCCATCTTTCTGATTGTTGTTACGATGAACTGTTCCAAAGTTATGAAAATTCAAAAATAAAAACTCTTGTGTTATGTTATTTAAATGGAATATGGAAAATAGAAAAAAGGGTTGAGGCAAGATTTAATATTGATATTAAAAGCTCGTTTGGTGGTAACATTTTTTGGACTTTCAGGTTTTTTTTTTTGTAATACACTTGTACTAGGATTTGAGTAAATCAAGTATCAATACATTTCATTCATTGAATTGAGCTGAATATTTTAACTTTGAAATGAAATAACTAGCAAAGTCAATGCTCTACTTGATTTCATATTGAATTTACTTCCACTTGACTAAAGTTTGATAGGATTTTAAATCAAATTTAGGTTAAGTAATTTAAAAATCAAATCAAGAAGCTTGACAATCAGGTGGTTTCACGATTTCCATTTTCTGTTATGGAAACACAAACCAAAAAACAAACTTTTCCATTTTCAATAATTCTACAGGAATCGTCTATTTATTCATTCTTATATAAATACCATGAGTGTAACTTCAAAACAGCAGATTTTTTCAAAGAAAGATTATTATTTATAAAAATGTATTAAATCCGTTTTGTCAAGTATACTGCAAACAATTACTTACCCCGCAGGAACTGTAAACTTTTCCAGGATATAATATTCTATTGCATCCATTGCTGTTTTTGACAAAAACTCCAACAATGTCACTGTGAGATAGAACATATCAATACAGCTTTCGAACAAAAACAGAACTGCCATTCTGTGTTCATCGATATAAGCCAGATTTTTGACAAAGTATGGCACGATGGCTTACTATACATACTAAAAATAAATCTACTACACCAACAGGTTTAAGAATTTACACTGGCTTTTGGGAAAATGCTCCAAACTTTTCCTTGAAAATGAAATCATTTTATACAAAACAATAATAGTCCCAATCTGAACGTACGTAGCATTAAGATATAAAAATAAAAAAGAGCTCAATCGAAAATGCTCCGAGAGCTGGCAGACACTTCATGTTACATGACCATTGAAGCCCTAATTATTATTATCCTTACGGACTTAACTATTATATTAGTAACCAGTAAGATTGAGACTCGTGCCACCAATTAATACAAAAAGCTCCACCAACACCTGAATTCACTAATGTTACTAGCCCTGGAGCCTCAAAACAGTAGGTGATTAAAGAGGAAAGTGCCCCGTGATCTAGTTATAATATAAAGAAATACTCCATTGGGAGTATTCTCTATCAAGTCCGATCCAGATAGCAGATTGAATAAAAAGACCATTGTCCTGGTGGCCAATGACAGTAAATATAAAAAAAATCGATGCATTTTTCAAAATAAAATACTTCTCGTGGCTTTTCTAAGAGCTTACCACATTTTTATATCTTGCTCAATCGTTTTAATTAAGTGGATTAGTCAAATCCAATAGGAATCGTAAATTTTCACGAGATAAAAAGCACTCAAAAATATTTCCTATTGCACTAATTGATCTGTTAAATATTCCTTTACAAGTTTTATTTTCGGTCTAGCTTAATATACTTATTGCTTATAACGGTTATTATCGGATATAATATGATCCTTAGCTATGTGTTCTTGTCAAAGTTGTAATATTGATTGTGTGCAATGTGCATGTTGTTAACTTATGCTCCCTCTTACACCACTACTATTCAAAACTATATTTCCAATAGCTTTAACTTCAAATCTTACACTTTTTATGAGATCGCTCTCTTTCGTCATGTCAATAATGTGCCATCAGGAGCTTCAAACTTTTCCCGAACGATTTAAATCTAAGCTTCAATTTTATATTACAACCAATTCAAAATACTCCAAAGGTACTGACTGATGATTATGGGAAACCGATAACTTTGATAACATCTCTAATTTTAGAGATTTTGTTATTGTCTGATGTACCGGTTACAATAAATATTTATGTGAAAAGAATTGCAATAAAATCTACCCTAACAGGAACTTTATAGTAAAATAGCAATTTTCTTATTTTTCATTATAAATAGTATTTTTTTAATTTTTTAAGAACACCATTTTTTGGATAAGATAAAAAAAACGAATTTAGTACTCAGTTATATAATATTGAATAAATTAATTGAAAATGCATTAATTTACATTCTCCATTAAAATAACCATCTTTTGGGGTCAGACGTAGGTCTTTTTACTTTGTTTATAAGTAACTTTTTCTAAGATATTTTATTTAAAATACATTAACTTTAATGAAGTATATTATTAGTGCTATTATTATTTAAATAATTTATTCACTTATGCAAGTATGCACCCATAAATTAATTTCAGATGAGAACACTAATTATTATTTTAAAATAATATAGGTAATTACATTTTAATAAAAAGAAAAAAATTTAAAGCTTATTGATTTTAATTAAAGTTTAATATCGTACAAAAACTATCGATTAATTTTAACACTTACAAATTAGAGAAGAACCAAAACAAAAACGAAAAAATCAAACGATATTCCTTTCTAAAATCATTAAGACAAAAAATTACAAATGATCCAGCAATCTCTGACCTTCTCTCGATCACCTAAAGAATGCAGAAGTATGTTTTAAAACATTCAAAAACAAATTACGACGAGCCGTTGACAAAATGATGCCCTCCAATGAAAATTACAATATTCTCACGAGTTTCTAACGATTTTCATGTTAATGTCTAATTTATTGATCCTTTTCCTGAGTGTAATTCTTTTGTGTATTACGACCAGTTTTAATTAGCAATTTAGCAGTCGTTAAATTATTTTAATCAAGCAGATGTTCAAAGTTTTCAAAGAATTAATTAAATTAAATACTAACTTATATTTTCAATGACTAATAATCGATTGATTTGGAAATCAATAAATCTTAAAAAATTCTTTAATTCGTTCTAAATAAAATCGTAAATTTAAATAAAGTCAAATTGCTAAGATATTTTTTTTTTGTAATTTTGTCAAGGTTGTTCTCTTAATAACTCACATGGTCTCATTTATTATGGTAATATCATGATATAAAAACTAGAAAAATGTATCATTTGGAACGAAGAAACATTTGTTATTTCAATGATAAAATCTTTCGAATTATAGACGTAAAATGGTGTATGAGATTTGAAAAGATTGAAAATGTTAGTTTTACGAGCAATTGAATTAATTGAGATAATTGCTTCAATTAAAAGGTAAAATTAAGTTGAATTTTATTTCATGTTGTGCATAACTTACATCAATATCTGTGTATTTAGACATCTCAATTATATTTATTAAAATAAGACAAATGGTAGACAATGAAGGATATGATGTTGCAGTTTTTGATTTTAAAATTGATATTGCAAATGTGAAGTTTAATGTGAAGGTAATTGATTGATTTCTCATTAAATCGTTTTACTTTTTATACATTCACTGGTATGACAAATCATTTCAATCGGATGTGAGAGTTAGTATTTCGATTTAGAAGAAAATCAATTAATTTTGAGTATTAATGAATTTTATAATTTTCCAAAGAAATTTGAATATATTCAGGTTTTGTTAGTCATATGAAAATTTTTTAGTTTTTCATTAACATATTATTTTCCATTAAAATGATAAATGAAGAGTTTCTTAATATTGTCACATGCCTAAGATTTTATTAAAATGTGTGTGTGTGTGCATAGGCCCCACATCTGGCATCCCGCTGCGTGCTCACCGAAGCATGAAAGGTAAATAAAGAAGGAGCGGTCAGCGGAGTGAGATGGAAGATGTTCTAGAGGTTTCTTTGAGGATTTTTGATTTTAGAGAAAAAGGATAGACAATAAAAATAGGGTAAAATATGCCAGAAATATTTAGGATTCTATATCGGTATTGTGTTAAACATTCAGTGATAATATTAATTGAAATTCTAAAAATAGTATATTTTTTTGCTTTTGGTAGTAGTTACTACGTCATTTAAAGCTTTAAAAATGGGTAACAATGTAAACCATACAAAGTTTAACAATTTCTACATTTAAAGGAGTTTTTCGTTAAAGAGAAGTTCGCTATATATAGTTAATACACTGTCAAAAGTATTTTTAATATAAGTTAGCATTTGGGAGACCGTTCCAATGTTAAACCGACAATCGGATCAATGGCTGTTGATCAGATTAAGAATTGGACACGCGGCCTTCTCTCATCGACACATCTTGGAAAAGACAACCCCAAAAAAGTGCCCTAAGTGTGAAAGTGAACTGACAGTGACACGTTCAGTCAGTGAGTGCCCCTTTTTAATTGTACCAATCAACTCCACTGACTTAAAAAATACCCTCAACAAAAATACAATGGATCTCAAGGTCATTAGAAACTCATTGAGGCTCCTGAGTGTCCTGGAAGATGTAAAAGCCAACCCAGTTAAAATAACAATTGTCGCTAAGGACAGAAATGTTGACGTGACATTAAAAAATCAGGGAAAAAAATATAAGTTAGTCATTTATATTTTACTGAAGAATTTCTATCAGTAAAAACCGAATACAAAACTAATTTTACTTTTTTTTTTTGGTGTCTTAAATCGCTTTATCATCTAAGATCATATCTCGCCTATCTAAACACAGAGAACTTCTGTTGGTCAATTTGTATTTTAGGTATAGGATCTTAAGTCTTATAGGATTTAACGGGGATCGAACTCCGAACCATTTGACGCATGAAGCGGAGAGAGCAATTGAGAATTTGAAAAAAAAATGATGGTTTTTTAAAATGTATTTTAAAACTTTATTACTAATAATATTGATATTTAATGCGAAAAACTTGAAAAAATTTTTTTTTCAATTAATTATAAGCAATTAAAAATTGATAAAATTAAAAAAAAAATCACGTGACTGTGAACGCGCCACGATTGGTCACCATAGTTTTGACGTCATAATGGTAGATCTATTTAATAACAATAGAGCGTTTACGGCTATTACGTGTGATTTTTGTCAATATAATATTGAAAATTTACTGCTAAAAACGATTTAACGATGACAACAGAATTAAATAGATCAAAACATTGTATGAAAACTACCATTAAGACGTCACACACGCTCGGATTTGTTCGGGAGCTGTCGGCGTGTCTCCGGTACTGGATTTAAAAATTTATTTTTATTTTGATATAAATTTGGAATTATTGCAAAAAAATAAAAATAAAAATACTTTTGTTAAAAAACTTAAATATGATCTTCCCATTTATGACAAAAAAAATTAAATTCAAAAGCCTAATTGCTCTAACCACTGCGCTAATAGGTGGTTATTTTTATTTTATCTTCATATTTTTGCATCTGTCGTTTCTGAATTTTTGTTAAATTATCCATTAAAATTTGCCGCTCTAGTTTTGGGCCTCACGGGCCTAGATGTAAATCCAGCACTGGAGCTTAGATAAACGGGAACTGGATAAACGAGAAAACTGGAAAAATAAGACTAATGTAAGCAGATCTCATTATATGCCTGTAAATAATGACAACGACTAAAATTTTAGCAAATTTCATAATTTTAAATTACAAAACTCGAGGAGATTACATTTTCGTCTGTTTAAAATAACTAAATACAATTGGGTTTTTATTTTGTAATAAATGGTGAAGATTGTCATAACATGATCTAAGAAAGGAAATGATTGGCATAAAATCCGGGAGATTTCTCTTCCGTGTGATTAAAAAAGCAAGATTAACATTTTTGTCATTTGGACACTTCACTTAAAAACAACTAAAGTTAAGCCTTTCTTTTACATGACCAGATCTACACGATTAGGTACTACACAAAACTAAACGGTTTTGAAGATCTTAATTTGATTATTAAACTTTTTTAGGTAATATTTAGGAAAAATTACCTACTATATAAAAATAAATAAGACGGAAGAAAATGAGTTAATTTTTTTTGTGTATTATATGTTCTTCTTAAACTAGTTTTTCATCGTTAAATTAATTGAATTATAGACTAACCCTGAGTTTATTTAGCTCAAAAAATATAATCAGCTCAGAGCCATAAATTATTGAAATGCCAGAAGTTCAAGTCAAAAATACAACTTAAAATCGTAGGTAATGTTATTTTTTTGGAAAAAAATTAATTATTATTTACATATCTATTAATTTTATAGTTCAAATTTAACTTTATATAACCAGTGATTTTCTACGAATTAAACACAGCTTTAATTACTTTAAAGTCAGTAAAAAGATTTAATTACTTACTTCATTAAAAAAGTATAAACTAACAAAATTATATATTTAATGGGTTTTGATTTTTTTAACTTTGAAATTTAAAGATTTTAAGGTACCTACTTGTATAGATAAAAATCCCTGACCTTAACATCTCAACCATCTCAACACAAGATGATTATTTTCCAAGTAGTAAACCCTTGATTTCTTGACTTTTTTCTATGGCTATTGTGTTGCAAACAATTGTGAATAAAACAAGCGAAAGAACTTGATTTTCGCGTAAAAAACTTCATTGATATAAGGAAAAAACCCATAATAGCGATAGAGCTGCGTCCGTTTATTTAATATTGTTGCTATTATAGATTCAAACATTTCTTTGAGAGCTAATGTTATTATTATTTTACATAATATGATGAGATAGAGAATTGTATGAATAATTTTAAATTATATATACAGACAATTAATATTATATATATGTTTCAAAAACTAGTACTTATGCTGTACTTTGTATCAAGAGATTATATTATTGACGTTGTATGTGTTTCTTATACATTTTCCTATAATAACATACATTAAAATAAAATTAGCAAAAGTTGAAGTAAAAATAAGCAATTCCGTAAAGAAATATCTTTCCTGTATTCCATAAAATTTATTTTTAAAAAGTTGAAGGTTAAGGTATGGGGTGTAAAGGGAAGGAAGACCTGTTCTTATATAATTTTAGTTATAGAATTTGTAGCACCTTAGTAAAACCACTTGAGCCCTTTTTTCGAAAATGAGGAAAATGAGATAGTGGTGGATTTGGAATCTTCATTCAACTCTCTATCAACTGCCACAAGGAGACTTCTTGATTCAGCCTTATTTGTCAAAAATCAGAAAATGAGAACATAAACTAAGCCCATTTCCAAATGTATCTGTAGAACTTAAAATTGCGATATCTTGAAAAACGTCAACATAGACTTACGTAATTTTACTAAGGAACCATGGAACTAGTCAGCTAGAAACGTAAAATAGAAGTTCAATATGTACACAGAACGGTACTGAAGAACAATTCGAATAAAATCTGAACTTAATAATTTTAAGGCTATATTCTACTAATTAGTGGCAACGTTAAAAATAGTAAAGATTTTTTTTCAACTGAGTATGACAACCGTTAATGATAACATTAAGTTATAATAATAATAATAATAATAATAATAATAATAATAATAATAATAATAATAATAATAATAATAATAATAATAATAATAATAATAATAATAATAATAATAATAATAATAATAATAATAATAATAATAATAATAATAATAATAATAATAATAATAATAATAATAATAATAATAATAATAATAATAATAATAATAATAATAATAATAATAATAATAATAATAATAATAATAATAATAATAATAATAATAATAATAATAATAATAATACTAATAATAATTCGCCAACCCTTTTTAAGAGATAGGTCAGCGTGATGAATTTAGTAAAATTCTGTATTACATAGAATTGACGCACATTTTTACGTGTTTTCATGCATCTGTATTTGTAATGCGTCTTATATACCTACCGATGTATGTACTAATCGATGTATTACGGTACTTTAAAGCTAGAGGCAATGAGCGTAATAATTATAAGCGTGTTGTGGAACGTAGCCTGAATGTAGTGAAGTAAGCCGAAGAAAAGAACTCAAATTTAAAGCAATTGTATCTTTTTTGTTTTATATTTCATTGATGATGTCAAATTGATCTACCAGTTCTAGCATTTATTTAAAATGTTATCTTTTTTCTATAACTATTGGGTCATGGTAATTTTAAACATTTTGATGGACACTTTTGCTTTATAAAAATTCCTCTCTAAAGAGGATCAAGTAAAGGTATACCTTTACTTGATTTGATTTGCAAGCTAGTTGATTTAAATTTGACATAAACTCAAGTCAATCTTGTTATTTAAGTATTAAGTCAAGTCAATTCATTTTCAAGCCAAATTATCAAAATATCAATTCATTTCATAAAATGTCCAGTTCTTGACTTGATGAAGACGTTTTGTTGATGATGACGTTTTTTTTTATAATTTTTATAATAATATTCTTAGTTATGTTATCGGTCGGGAATAGGAGAATAATTTTGTCTCTCCCTATCCGGAAAACTAATTTGTTCACACTTAAAAAAGTTTAGGATCCAAAAAAAACATTCTGTTGTTCTTGGCAATTTTTTTTTAAATTAATAGGGGCTGCAATAACGGTGCCATTAGGACTTCAACATTTTCGGATTGATCGGTCATAACCCAAATGGTAAGTATGGTACAATTTATTTTAGTAATTATAGTTCTGTACTTAAGCAGCACATTATCCGTTTAAATATAAAAACGCTGATGCACAACGTCTGACGTCACATCTACAAAGAAAAGTCTGAAAGTACTACAATATAAAACAAAAGTATACCTACATACTAAAACTTTTTGTGTATCTTTGAAAAATCTAACTACCATTGGCCAATGAATGACAGAAAAAGGAAATCTATTAAAACATTTTTAATAAAGATTTGAGAATCGTAAAATATAAATTTATATGTAAAATTTGAAATGATTTTTTTTTTTTTGAAAACTGCACACATTTTACTACATACTTCCCTTGAAAGCTGTTTTCAATTTTTGAATTTAAATTAAATTTTTTATTAAATTTTCAATCTTAAACATTAAAAATAAGAAATTTTTTTTTAAATTTATTGTTTGCAATACTTAAACAGAAAGCTTTTTTCCTGTTTTCAAGCTCTCTTTATTTACAAACGTATAGGAATTAAAATCACCTTTCCCCAAAATTAAAACACAAATAAGCTTATTCATCAAAGAACTGACGTTTTTAAGTACACCTCAGCATGTACCACAAAAAATAATTTTTCATAACTTTTATTAATTTGAACCACTATTTTTTATATTAGATCTTGAAAATTTGTTTTTGGTTTTATTATTTATAAGCAATAAATTAATATTCAAGGCGGTATTTTGATGAAATGTATATTTATGATTTCATCTACTTTTTTCATTTTAAATCATTTTTATTAGTCAACAGTTTTGATTTACGACTAAACAAGCATAGTTAAAAATTGATTTAAGACTTGGACTTCAATTGGCTCAAATTGTGACGGTTAATATTTAAGCTTTCAAAGTTTTTTTTTTTTTTTTTTTTGGAATTGAAATGGTTCTTAATGATATTGTGTCGTATAAAAACCAATTGGTTTAATCTTTGACACCTATAGCGTTATGCATTTCCATTTTTTAAATTTAAAATTTTTCTTCTGTATCCCAATCGTATAATTAATCAGTTTCATGTAGCTATTAATAAATATCTTGTTAAATTTCACAAAATGAAAAACGAAACCTTGTGTAACTGTGTAGTTAAAATTTAAAAGGAATTCCTGTAACTTATATTAAGGTAGATGCTTAAATTTCTCCTTCAATAAATTTCCATTAATAAAATGTCGTCTAGTAGTTAAAGTAGTATTTTAATAAAAAGTGAAATTATGTAATTTTGTTTTTGTCAAAATTAAATTTGAACAAGTTCTAAACATTGAAATTCTGTTGGTATTTATTAGAGTTTTCTTATTACAGTAATTTCCAACCGGTTTGTCGCGACACTTATGACCATTCAAATGTGTTACTTTGGCTCAGCAGGAAATAAATCACACTGCCGAAATATAATATCTAAATTGAAATAAATAGACATTTCATTGTTGTGGGCGGTTTCGGGGACAATTTCGATCGTACAATTTATTATTATATTTGCATTTTTTGCAATTTTTAACAATGCTACGATTTCATAATCGACACACTCGTGGCATGATATATCGTTTTTTCATTATATTCGCAGATTATCAGATACATCGTAACCTTATTAGAGAGAAGGATTTGAGTTTCAAATTCCAATTTTTCATTTTCTTTCGAAATTCAATTCCTAATTTTTCAAAGTACTTATCTCCATCAATTATTTTTTTTTATTAATAGTCTTTGTATGGCATATTGCAAATATTCTAATATTTGTCTATGAATGTATGACAATTTTAATTTTTTTATAATTTTTAATATTTAATGACGTTATTCTTTGTTTCTTTTATTTAATGATAGAAAAATGGATGAAAAACTTTGGTTTTCCCACAAAAAGAAACATTGCATTAAAATGTGCTTTGAACACTTTATATAATAATAATTATTTCTAAGAATTTTTTTTCGTTCTTTAAAAGAGGAAAACCAACACGAAACTTGTAATAAATGCATTGTTTTCTCAAAAAAAAAAAAAAAACACTTTGATAAAATAAAAATATCTTATTCAATAACTCATACAAAGATTAACTAAAATCGTGTCTCAAAATTGGTATTAAATCATGAATATATTTAAATTATGCAACATTCTGTTCAGATAATGTTAATACACATTTTTCACATCTAAATATTACCTTATTAGTTATTACCATCCTAAAGATAAATATCTGAAGAATTTTCCAAAATTTTTTCGTAATAAATAAATATTTAATAAATGATCAATTGTGTTATTGACTTGCCCGTTTCTCGATCCGCATTTAATGAGAGAAACTAGCGTCCATAAATATTTTCCTGATAGATAGGAATGTACGATGTCTCCTGTGAAGGTACTTTCCTTTGTTAATATTAACTATATGTTATTATTAAAATTGCGACAACCTAAACAATAAATTACTTAGCGTCATTTTTAAATTACTTATAAGAAATTGAAAGCTTAATGTCATAGTAAACGAGCAATAAATCAAGGAAGGTTCATAATTAGGTTACAAGATTGATTAAATCGAAAAATATTTTTAAGTTACTAAAACATTAGAAGATATGATTCTATCGAAAGTCTTAGCTTAAAAAAATGTTGTTTTGGACTTTGATACTACATTAATGAAGTATATTTGATATTATACAGCCTTTTCGTGTTTTTATCAAATTATAAGGTCGTTGAAATATTGTTCGAGGATATATAACGCCTATTAAAGATGCATTATCAAATTTAATAATTGATCAACCAATCTATCGTAACTAAATAAAATTTGATATGGTTGATAACGCAATAAGATCATCGAAAGTAAATTCCATAGAAAACGTGGTAGACAGTGACAGATATGTTGTCATTGTATTTTGATATCTCTTGGTGTGAAAATAACAATAATTGATGTCTACTCTTTCCGCCACAAGAACCCAATAACATAATTAGTAATAATACAGTTAAGTTAAAATAAACGTTACGTGGAAGTTCTGAAACAAATAAGTTGAGATCTTAAATTCATTAATAATATTATTTTGCTATATCTGTGACTACACACGAAAAGATATCACATGAAATTACCAGCGAAAAGTAAAAAAAATAATATTCATGGGACAGGTTTAAACACGCTTGTTAATTAAAAAAAAAAAAATTAAAATTTATTTAAGTATAGGTAACTTTTTTACGCCCGTTGGACTTGGGGAGTAAACTGGAGAATATGTAACAGAAGCGTTACAAAAAATCTGATCTAGCGAAGCGAACGGAAGTTGACAGGGGAGATATACATTGGTAAAGACAGAAAGAGAGAGAGTTACGTTTGTATATCTAATACATAGTGTAGGCCAATTCTCCGTTTTCTTTTTGTGCGGATCTCTTCTTCGTGTGTCCTCATTCTTACATTGAGCATAACGTCTAGAGTCGAGAGTTTACATAGATCTAGATGCACTGTAGGAGCAAGTGATCCCGTACATTTTCTTTCTCTTTTTCTCTCATTGTCTGTTGTTCTTATCACAAGCCTCTTGTTTCAGTATTACAATCTACTACAGGTAGTTCGGTGCTATTAAAACCTAACGTTAGCAAGATGCTTTTATAGAGAGGTAACCAAAATTAGTTTAACCTGCATAAATATAAGGTAAAATTATTAGGTACCTATATTTAAAAATTAATTAGAAATAAATAAAGGACAAGAATTGCTTATCTTTAAAAATAATGATATAATTATTTAATATATAATAAGTATATAAATATAATATGCAATTATTAGTTATGAAGATAATTACTTTTAAAGGTAACACTTAAAAATAAATTTTACTAATAATGTTTTAAATATCATCTTCAATTACAAAACATATTAGTTACTAACGATGAGTATCAGATCATTGTCACATTCCACAAACATTTTCAATCGAATTTCGTTCAAGGTTCTTGAATTTTTCTTCAATCCATTCCAATGGAAACTATTTCAAAATCTCACTTTACAAAGGACAAAGTTAACGAAAGATTTGATACAACGAAAACATTGTACACAGGAGTTAATTTATTATAATATCTTCGTGCATATAAATCTTGAAAACTGACTAAAACGTAATTTAAATTTATAAATACTTTATGTATGTTAATTTCAAATATATAAAATGTTATATTTACGATTCCTTTACATGCAAGAGCACTTTTCTAAGCATAAAACCCACTATCTCGACAATAATCTGAAATTGGTCTTGAGGTGTAAAAAGTTTAAGAGGAAACAACAAGAAACTTGCATTATAATAAAAATGTTTGTGTTGTAATTGTTAGAACAATGGTAAGTATATTAAGATGCGCAATTGTATAACAATTTTCAATCATTTATAATTCAATAAAACAATTAGAAATGTAAACATTTTTTTTATGATTCATGATCCCATTTTTATGCGGATGACGATCATCAATGCGAGATGTGGAAAGATTGATTAATTCCCACACGTAATTAAGTAGAAAGAATTGAAATTAATTATCTGTTAAACGATCTTTAATCATTGTGCTTCCAAATGCTGATAATTGAGAAATTGAGGTAAATATCATAAAAGGAAACTAAGTTTGATCATTTGGAACATCTGTTTTATGTACATACATAGGTACGAAACGGTATGGAAGCTATTTATGAGTTTATCAAACAAATAGACAATACAGAAAAAATTTCTTTGTTATTCAATCTTGAAGTGGCTATTATAGAATAGAAGGCTCATGATACAATTTGGATGCTTGGCAGATAAATCAAAATGATGACAAACAAAAATTCACTAGAATTTTCCTTCGTTAAATGTTAAAATGATTAATTAAACCTTTCAAAAGTTATAACAATTTTAAAAACCTGTACTTTAATATGTGTTCTATATGAAGATTCGCTCTGTCAATAGATTAAATGAATTTAAACTAATACAAAAAATATGACAAATATTTCAAATGTTTAAGTTATATTGATCTATTATATGAAAAACATTTTTTTTAAATTTAATTAACATTCACTTCACGGTTGTTGAGTAAAAAATTGAAAACAAATAGAAAACTTGATTTCACTGGTTAAAAGCGTAAATTGAGGTAGATATATTCCCTGTCAAAAGTGAATAAACTTTTTACGTTTTATGCATTTTTTCCAGTATAAATTAATTTTGATTGATTTTGACTGATTACAGATTTGATTGATACGTAATTGAATTTTTCTTTGGCATTAAAATTATTTATTTGCTTCATAACACACTCCAAAGAGTATAAATATTCATAATAAGTTATTGGTGTTCCATATTTTAGCTCTTGATTGTATCTCCGATTCATCCTTAAAACAAACCTTAATAAGTAATTTCTCTTATAAAACTAACATAAGACGAATGAATATTGAATTTATTCAATAATTCATTAAATAATGAATCCCTTTTAGGAATCTACAACAAAGCCCAGGCTTAGGCAAACTATGTACAACTCCGGCCTATTCTTGGTTAAAATTGGAGGTTGGGTTTGCCAGGACTGGTCCAAGCTTGACCTCGTTATCAAAGCTTAAGACTTCAAACCTGTATGATAATTTAACAAATATTAACATTAAAAAGACCTAAAATTTCAGCTCGATTAAATATCGACAAGGGGTAAAATATCAATTATAAGATTCTATCGACACAGACAGTTGAAGTAAATACAGGTTTTACACTCCAAGTTGGACATTTTACAAATCAAATTGAATACTTTACTCGTTAGATGTTTATTTTACATATAAATTAAAGATAAGTGAAGCAATTTAAGTAATAGTGTAACAAAGATATAGTTACACAACTATTTTTATTATCGAAGAGATATTTTCAAAAATTACATTTTTGCTAGGGGTTGGTTGGAGAATCTAACAAACTGTTCAACTTTAGAATAAGTAATAAATCCGTTTATGTATTGCCACTTATTGGTTAAAAAATCATTAAAAAATTTTTCCCGAAAAAAATTTACGGTCAATGTATTTGTCAGTTTCAATTCATTGACTACAGCTAAGCAAAAATTTTTTATCTTTATATTTCTTTCTTTATTTAAATCCAAAGTATATTCCTTTCTTTTTGACCAAATATAACTATTTATTATACATATTCAGTCGATAAATTTCCATTATGTCAGTGGTTTTTAACTTTCAAACACTTCCAAATACATCATTCACATAAAAATATACGAGCTTCGAATTAATATTCAAAAAATTTAAGATATTCATTAAAATTTTCAATAGTTAGTCGATAATCATTCAAAGCATCGTCTTAATTCTTAACACAAATTATTTATAATGAATTACAATGGTAATTTTAAGATTGATTTCAATACACAAACGAGTGAAGTTCAAACGTGTAATTTTCTTGAGAAAAATACCTAAGACTAGTAGCGAACAAATTAGTTTAATTTTTACAAAGCAGTGCCTTTCTATTGCTATATTCAATTACGTATAATCAGATACTTAACGATTGTAATTGCAACGTTAACTTAAGTCGCGCGAGACTTCAGAACAAGTTTACTTCCTAGTTTAAGTAACACTTGAGATCTTCTCTCGTAATTAATATTCTCATTGTTCTAAATCATGCCTAAATGGAGATATCGTTTTATTTTATAGAAAGAAAGGTACTTTAAACAAAAATTAAATACTTGTACGAGCAATACTTTAAGATCTTAGAAAAATTCTACGTATAAAATAAAATCTGCAGAATAGAAACATAGTACACTATATAATCTAATGAAAGACAAAGGTAAGTACAAAAACTAGTCTTGATACTCTGGGATAAATTGTATACACCATACAATATTCTGTAGCATTTCATTATATTATATCAATCAATATATTCATGCATTTATAATTACAAAGTATAATTGAAAAAATTCTATAAATAAAAATAAATTAAGATTAGTACTAACTTGATATGAGATATAGAGTCAAAAGAGCAATTTTCTTAAAATTATACACGCGCTCTACAACTATAAACTTATGATAAAAAAGCTTAATGAGTATAACAAAGGTGGACATTGAATTAATTATATAAGACAAACAAAGATGAAAAAAATAGATCACATTTAGTTTAAATTTAATTTCACTACTCATATTATAATTTTTGTACCGCGCTTTATATATAAAACATTATTTCTTAAGAAGGAAATTAAAATTATTTCTTTTCCTTATTTGTTACTTAAGCATTTTTAACGTCAAGAAAAACAAAAAATCATATAAGAGAAAGAAGTTTTTTTCTCACGCCTATACTATTTTTGCACATACTAAAGTTCTAGCAAATAAATAAGGATATAGGTAAGCTTAACACATAAAATTTATTCCAGGGGAATTACACTAGTTTTCCATCAACCAAATGAAGTGGAAACTATTGAAATTCCACAAATTCCACTTTCAATTAAATATAACGAAATCAATAAAATTAATTGAAATAAGATTGAATTTTATTTTAGTGACAAATAAAATTTAATTGGAATGAAATTTTATACCTGCTATCAATAGTTAAAAATATGACAAATAAGTGCTATTTAATTTTAACACTAATGGTCAAATAAAAAGTTTTAAGTTTCAATATTTGTAAAAACATACACACACACATACAAGTAAAAGTTAGATGACAAAAAGTTTTTTTCGGGATAGCTTGTGTTAGATTGAGTCACTCAAATTAAATTTCCCTTTCAATATGAATTTTTTTCACTAAATTTTCGAGAGAAGATCAAGGTTAATAGGTCTTTAACATAAGTTACATATCAAACTTTTTTAATAATAACAATAAAAAAAAAATTTTTAAAAACAGGTGTTTTTCCAAAATGCACTAAAGAGAAGATAATAAATTTTATATTAGAATTTTCGAAAAAAAAGATCCCTATATTCCAAATTGATACAAACATTCATTGAATTAAAAGTGATACAAGAATCTATAATCGTATGTTAAATTGATCATCTAATTGATAATCATAACTAAAAGACCAGGATGCTCAAATAATTTCATTAATATGAAATTTTTCATTGACTGAGCAAATTAATTTACTTGTCTAAAATTTACCACTAATACCCTGGTCTTATAGTCATGATGACCAATTCGATGATCAATTTAACATACGATTATGTAGTCTTGTATCACTTTTAATTTTAATGACTGTTTGTATCAATTTGGAATATAGGCATCTTGCTTTTCGTAGATTCTAATATAAAATTTATTTTTTCCTTTTTGTCTTCCCAGTTTTTAAAATTTATTAATTAAATGCAAGCTAACTGTAACGGTTTTGTCTGTATGACTGTATTTGGAGAGTTATACAAAACACACACCTTCTTATGTGTATAAGTCGTAAAGTCGTGTAAGTCCTATAAGTAAATATAAATCAAAAATATTTAAGTAATTAAATTAAATCCAAGCACACTAGAATCAAAAAAATTTTATGGTGGGTTATGTTATCGAAATTCAACCTGCATGCAAATTTGGGGACGATTGGATAACGGGAAGGTGTTCAAAAATGTGGTAATGTACTTTGAACATGCACACGAAACAAGTTAAATAAGACCAATAAAAATTAACCCATAAAAATAAAGTTTATAAAACTCTCTTAACAAAATAGTTAAAAGTGTAAGTTTCAAAGGTTAAGCAGCATTTCTGGGCCACATAGATGGGTGACCGAATTGATTTAAAAAAAAAAAGTTAATTATGGTATATTCCCCGAGCTAAAATGTTATAATAATAGAATACATTGTCATCGACAACGAATCTACCTGTTAAATTTCAGCTCGATCCGATCACGGAAAATGGGTTAACTTGCCGTCGCCAGATTTGCATGGCACGTACATACAACAGCCAAGTTAAAATAGAGAGAGTAAAAAGTAATTGATTTGAACTTAAATCTCAAAAAACAGCGCTTAAATGCTGAAATTAACTGATTTTTGTTGTGAAATAAAATTAAAATGTTTGCTTTGTGCGATTAAAAACTATTTCATAAAATTCAACTAAAAGAAAAAAGTGTAACTCTTCTATTATAAGAGATCCGGAGAAAAAAAAAAACTCAAAACACTTAAACGAATTGTTAGATAAGTGAAAATTTTGGTTACCTTAACAATTAGATAAATTCGCTTTGATATTTAACCGTGTCCAGGAAATTGGCAAATTGTTTTGTATAGTAGCTATTTTTGCAAGTGAGTAATTGTTACGTTACACATCAAATAACAATTGAATGATGATGAAAAGTCTTTAAAGAATTACAGAAAATTCCATTAAAATTGCCATTTGTCAAGGATGACTTGTGGTTTATGATTTTTTAATATGTGAACACAAGTGTAAAGACATAATTGTCTCAAGTTCGAAACCTTCTTCATGGACATTTAGAATTAGTTAAGCTATAAAAAAAATTAAAAACGATTAATAATGTATTATTACTTTAAGGTCAGATATGATTGATACGCTTTGTTATGATGTACAGGTCGCTTAGATTCTTTTGCATTAATTCTGCACCTTGCACGAATTATTTGACAATGAAAGAAGATTCAATTAAATAAAATTTATGAAGACAGCACAAAATTAAAAGCTAACAAATCTCAAATTTTTAAGTAAAAAATTGCTCGTAAAAGTTTAACTTTAATCTTGTAATATAAAATTTCGATATACCTTATAGTTAAATAATGAAATAAAAATAATTTTGTATTATTTTCATATGAATTTGCTATCATTTATTTAAGTAATAATTTTCGCCATATATGTAAATGCAAAATAGCTACAAGCTTTTTGATTTACAACGTCTATAATTTTGTACTTGCTGTGCGGTCTAATTGTATCGCTTTATTATTGTTATATAACGTTAACGTTTATAAAATATTTAATTTGTAAATAAAAAAAAAACAGAAAATAACTACAATTTTTTATTCTATAAAACCTAATATTTTATCATCGTTAATTTATAGGTGATTCAACGATGTAAGAATATAATAACTTTTATTGGGGGCGTATAGAGTTATGATAATTCTAACGACTAACGTTTTATTATTTAAATTTGAATGAAAAAAAAAATGTCAGCGATAAAATTAAGAAATTACCAAATTGAGATGTGTTGCTCTTTAATTTTGGATTGCTTTTCATGTTTTCTACTTATTAAAAATTATATATCACTTTTTATTTATTGCAAGAAAAAAGTTTATATTAATAATGATAAACTTCTCTTACATAAATATCAGTAAATTTTTCTTTTAACTACGACTACATTTCCTTAAAATAATGAAAAGAAAGCTAATATTAATAAAGAAGTATTTGTACATTGAGTAATAAAAATTGATGATATTGATATTTTCATTAAGTTATTAAGAACTGAAGTAAAAGTAAATTTTTCAAAAAAGGTAATAATACAACTTATTCCTTTCATAGACGTTGGTAAATATTTAAAATCTGATTAAAAAACTTTAAATTAAAAAAAAAAAATTAATTGCAAATATTTTTTAGGCATTATTTTGAAAAAATGACAACTATAAAAGTTCCAACGTTTTTATAGCAATATCGTCTAAAAATTACGGAAACTATCAAAAATTGAAATTTAAAACTCGGTGTTTAGGTTTGTCTTTGGAAATAAAATTATTTAGTCAGCGGGTTTTTGAAAGTGCTTTAAGATAAAATGCAAATTTTGTCCTTAGTTTACGGCTTTTCATTTGGGGTAAAAATATTTTCCGATCAAATCCGATCAAACGTTTTAGGATTAGAAGACTTAAATCTTAATTCATAATCTTATATCTAGGGATTCGACGGGGATCGAACCCAGTATCACTGACGCATGTAGCAGATAGAGCAGTTGCTCTAACCGCTGCGTCATCAAGTGGTCCTCAATCAATTTCACAAGCTTTTATTTTGCAATATTTATTTGTGAAGATTAAATCTTTCAAAATGAATAAGAACCATTTCTTCTCGTTCTACAAAGCTAAACTTGTGCATGTTGGTTTAGTTTCAATTTTTCATTCTTATAATAAGTGTAACCTAAAATCAACACCTAGGATTAGAACATCCGAATAAAGAAATTACTAAAATGAATTACTAAATTGAAAAATTTAATTTTAAATTAAAAAAAAAATACTGCGCCTATTTAAATTTTATTATCGAAATACTATCTCAAGTTATATGCTTAAGTCTAGTTCGTCTTAATATTATTACAAGCTTTTATTTAACTTGCAATGTTTGTTTGTTTAAACCGTTTAGACCAAAGGTTCTTAAGCTTTTGTACTCCGCGAACCCCCACTTGAAAATTTTTTTTTGACGGACCCCATCCCAACTTTAGTTTATTTACGTCATTTTATTAGTTAATTTCTGGCTTACGATCTCATAAGGACAAGGATATCTGACGAATATTTCTAACAGTGATTGGTGAATAACGATTTTTTTGCATATTGTAGAACACATTTTATTAGAAATTATAATATTGAAGAAAGAAAATATAAACATTGTCATAGCAACAAATCTCACAAATTATAATGGGTACTTACATTAAATTTTTATAAATATTTAATAAATTAATGAGATGGATGCAGTTGTTTTCTTGAAACAAGAAGCTAAATATCTGGCTTAATATTGGAAACTTTTATTCTAAGATCCGGCTCTATATTTAATTTGTTTCTATATTTAGACTTAATATAAAAAAGTTCCGAAAAAGCTTGTTCGCATAAATATGTTGTGCAGAATGGAATCAAATGTTGAAGTGCTTTATTTGCAAACGCAGGGTAATCTGACCTGAGAAGTAACCAAAAGCTGGTCAATTCAGTTTTGTTGAATTTTAGTTTATAAGTCGTATCACATGATAATATTTATATATGTATATATTTTTACGATGTTTTTTTTTTTCAAATGGCTTTGCGGACCCCCAGTAAAGGCTTCGCGGACCCCCAGGGGTCCGCGGACCACAGTTTAAGAACCTCTGGTTTAGACCAAATCTTTAGCGATCAAATCTTTATAACCAGCAAAGTTCAGATTAAGCCATTTTGGTTCAGTTTTAATGACAAAGCATTATTATGACCAGCCCCCTACAACTCCATGTTACAAAAATGTGACCATTTTTACTGGATTTGCAGTCACTAGTTGCGATTTAGTTGCTAACGAGTTGAACGAAGAAGACCACAAAGACTGACGAAGACCGAAGAATTTATGGAAGTCGGAGGTTATAAATAATTTTATTTAAACGTCAGGCAAGTTATTAAAATGAAACTTTTTTAAATGTTTTCATTATTATTGTTATTATATGAGAATAATTATGATAAGTATTTTTATATAATAATTATAATAACTCTGATAAGTTTAAGTGGTAGGGGGCTGTTTGAGACGTATGACTCTTATAACAACACCGATTTCCGTAGAAATCGGTCACGTTTTTTTAGCCTTTCTCGTATCTAAGTGACAGGGGGCTGATTATGACACACCTACTGCAAATTTCAATATTTTTATTGTTTTCATCTAGGTCTTTATAAAACTTTTTTTTCTTAAAATCTCAATCATTTTTAAATAGGTACTGTTTGGAACTGAACCTAAGCCATTCGCAGTTTTCATAATTTTTTTTCTTAATTTTATTCATTTATTGCTTACTTTGGTCCTTTTACTGTTTTCTGTTCTGTATTCTTCTAACGAAAACTAAAAAATAAAAAAAAAAACATTTTTAAAATAAAAGTTTTATTTAAATGCTCTAAAAAAATTCTCATCAATTTTTTATTTTTTCTTTTGTGTTTTAAGTCGCTTTTACATCTAAGGTCATATCACGGCTGTCTAAACACAAAAAATTTTTGTTGGCCAATTTTTATCTTACAATTAGGTCTAGGATCTTAAGTCTACGATTCAACGGGGATCGAACCCAGTACCACTTTACGCATGAAGCGGAGAGAGAAATTGCTCCAACCACTGCGCCCATAGTGTACTCATTTTATTTTATATGATTTAAAAGCTTTTTGCAAAATTTACCTACTTAAAAATTTAGATACTGATGCTTTTGGGTTTTCTTTGTGGCACAAAATATATAATGTTAAGTTTAAGTACAAAAAAATTACAATATTAAAAAAAACATTATTTGTCCTAGGCAGCGAAATAATATTAATATTAAATTTGTAAAATAACACTTCAAATCAAAAACTACATCATGTGAATTCAGAAATGTTCACCTATCTGTGTTGGATTAAAAGTGAAATTTATCTTTGAGATTTATCCTCCTCCTCCGTCCTTGTCACAGGTTATCACATTTTTAAAACCCCTCCCACCTGATGAAAAAATTGTTTCAATTTAAAACCTTAAAGCTTATGAGTTATCACATTTGTTGTTAGATATCATTAAAACAACTTTTTGCAAAAAAATATATTTTCAAAGATTTCGACATAAAAAAATTAAAAAATGTTTTAGAATTATGTAATATCATAGTTGCCTTATTTATAGCCAAACCTTTCGATACATTATTAAATAAATTAAATGGTTGTAAAAACTTCTACAATACTAATAAGTCAAAAAAGTATGAACTTAGAAACCAAAAATTATATTTATTATTGTATTATATTTTATAGTTAAACCATAAACACTGGAAGGAAATATTTTTTTAAGTAAAAATTTAAAGTCCTCATTAAAAGTAAATTTAAATATTTTTTTAATACGTATTTTTGATCAGTTACTGATAGGATATTTTGTTTTTTAATGATATATTTTAGTAGTAAACAAATCGTTCCAATAAATTATAAGATTTCCTTATAGTGGTCTAAGGTCCAAGTTTGGGTATAAGAAGAATAATTATGTGTAAATCGTTAACGCCGGTAGACATAAATCAATTTGCGAGTGGAACTTATTAAGGTAATATTGAAATAAGCGTTTGATGGTTCGCAAAAAATTGTTTGATCTTTATTTAATGGAAAATGTATATATATCTATAACTGATTAGATAATCAAGATGAGGACATCAATGTCGAAGAAGGCAAAGGCGAGCAAACCAGTTTCCATATTCATAAAAAAATTTGTATTATATTATCATTAGTAATCCGCCTCTTCCATTTGCCCCAGTTGGAGTTTTCATTCGACTCGTAATTGAGTTCAATCAATTGTATACAATATATCACCGAAGAAATGCATTATCACACTGACTACTCTCAAGTCTACTTAGCAGATCTTATATTTAAATAACAGAACCAAGATGTTTTAGCATTGCTATTGTATGAAGATGCCCCTACTTTCATGCGAGTCCCCACTAAGTGATGGTTTGTTATATGTTTGCGGCATTTGATTTCTTTCTTCACTAAACATTTACATTTCTCGTTTATATTGGCTTACATTAGACGATCAGAGACAATATAAGAACTAATGCGTCAGAGTGTTCAGAAAATTTTGAGATCGAGGAAGATGAGTCGCATTGATTAGATCGTGTCGTGATTCATTTGATTGTCTTGAACAACGCGTGTGCTCGTGCTTGAGTATTGGAGTGCGTGCAATTTTTTGCAACCAACCAAAAAATATGCAACATTGATAAATCGAAAAAAAAAGTTTTTTTCTTAAATTTTAAGATGTGTAAAAAAAGTGAAAAAACAATGATCGTTTTTGGATTTGTCTGTTGCATCGTAATGAGTTTTGTGAATTCTGCCGCAGCAAAGGTAACGTAACAAACGTGTGAATATTTTGCGCTTCCGTTATTTAAGACAAAAGCTAGCTGTTATATAATTTATTTGTGTGCCAATTGATGAACCAATTTTGTTTCATCTTCTGAATTTTTTGTTGCTTGAAAAAACATAGTAGGTACGAGCGAGTAATATATGCAAATTATTTTCTCTGTTCTTGTTGTGGTGTGTTTGAATCAGTTGTGTGTGTGTGTTGTATTTTTATTTATAAAAAAATGATGAGGAAAATTTTGAAATCGAAAGTTTTTATTTTAAAGATTATATCATTTGATGAGAGAAAATTGAGGGAAATAATTATAACGGGTTGCGACAAATGGGATTTTGTAAGAGATAATATCTGATCATAGCTTATTTGTCATATTCCAAAATTTTTCTAATTGTTTAAAGTTAAGATTTAATTTGTGTTGCACGTCGAGAATTTTGGGAGATTTTAAAGATATTTTTTGAATGGAACAGTTATAAATTTAATTATTTAATTTTTGATTACTTCATTTTTTCGCTGTAATATTTTTTTTTGTCTTAAGCCGCTTAACCTCTAAGGTTATAAGTCGATTATCTAACCAAAAAAATATTGGTGATACATAAATTTGGAAATATGTAAAATTCAATGGAAATCGAACAGAGTACCACTGACTAACAGATCTAATCGCTACGCCACTAGCTAGTGACTATTATAATTATGGTTAAGCTTTAGTTATAAATTTTAAGACTTTTCTTGAATCAATTTTTGTATTTGTATAAACCAAAGTTCAAATACCTAAAAATTATCAACAGAACACCTAAAAAATTAAACAGTTTAACAAAAAAATGTAGCTTTTAAGCAGGGATACTTTCTTTGTGGTTTGCGCGAAACATAGCATGCACACCAGAGGATTCGTGCGAATCCTTTACCATTCAGGAAAAAATTACTTTCGTTTTTTTATGATTATCGGCGACTTTTAACAGTTTGTTTTTTTTTTTTTGATAGTTAAATATTCATCTTCAAGTGTGCTTATCTGCCAAATAATATTTCAATGGCAATAGGTATTGATAAAATTTAAAAAAAATGTTAGAAAATAATCACCTCGAATGCGAACCCCCTGGTAAAAATTTAGAAGAGCATCACCAATTTTAAAATAAAAAAAAACGATTCTATTAGTTAAACCAATTTTCTCCATCATTTTTTTTAAACATTTGAATAGTTTAACTTCCATAATGAGTCAAGTTTAAAAAAGAGGAAATAAAATAATAGAAAAAACCCAATTTTTAAAAATCATTTTTGAGGTTCTTTTATTTGACTTATTTTAAATCTTTAGTTATTTGGTTATTGTGATTATTTGGATATATAAAAAAAAACTATAAAAGTAAGCCTCTTCAAAACTAAAAAATATATTAAGACTATAAATTAAAAAAAAATCTTTTCGTGGTAGTAGTGATATGATAAAGCATCGTAGCATAGTAGTAATTAAAATAAAAGAAGAAGATTAGATAAAAATACAACTGTATCCTCACAAGAGTTAACAACAAAAGGTGAAATTTTGATTGATATTGTGATCAAGAGACCAAACGGACGTTAAATGATTGATGAACAATTTTTTTTTTCTTACAATGTATATTTTTACCTGTAATTGAGCATGAAAGAAGTCAAATTTATTTTGAAGTTATATACGAACTATTTTAATGATTAAAAACTCTCAAAGAAATATGATTTTATATTGATTTATTTGAAATACTTTTAGTAGAGTACTAATAAGTAATACTTTTAGGTAAATTTTAATAATTTTCTTAAAATTTAGGAACTTTATTTAAAAATTGTAAGGAATCGTTATTTGTTATTTGTAGTCAAAACAATAAACTCCTGCCTTATTGTTAGATGATTCTATGCCTTTCGAGGTTTGAAACCAAAACAGTTTCTGTCGTCATTACAAAAAAATAATTAAATGGGTTAGAACTTGATTAATAAACAAATAGGGTGCAGCTGATGTAAAGTTTGAATTAATTATTTTAATCTTGTTTTATATTGTTGAATGTTGTATAAGCCAAATTTTTTACCAAATTGCAAATTTTTGCTACTTATGAGTAGCGTTTCATATTCGAAATAGTACTTTTCATTTAACCGTAGCAATTTTCTCATAATTGAAAAGAATAATCAAGAATTCACTAAGTCAATTAAGTGAGCATTTTGTGTAATGAATTGGGCATAACATTTTAATTTTTAAATCAAAAATTTGCAAATTCAATGCTTGACTTAACTTGAAACTAAAATTAAGTCAAGTTAAAGTCAAATAGTTTGATAGCCAGAAATCAATTTAAGTGGATTCAAATCAAATCAAAATGAGAATCCATGCTCATGAACTAACTTTTAATAATTTTTATCTTTGATTAAAATTGTGTAATTCACTGCTACACAAAAAAAATTCAAAGTATTTGACCCCGGGATGCGGTTTATGGTTTTTGGTGTATTTTTTCATGTTGTTTGTTGTTTGTTTTTTCCAGCACCTTACAATTTTCAAAAAATTTCACTGCCACACAAAAAAACCGATTCAAAGATTTTTTTGACAGCTAAAAGGTGATGGAGAAAGATAATTGGTTTGTGTTCAATCTTTAAAAATACACCGACAACAAAATATGTAATGTGAATTACAAACTATGAAAATTTTTCTTCAATTTTCTGAAAGATTTTCAGCAATTTTTGGAAAACTGGATTGTGCCGGAGAAAAACTGACCATGTATTCGTGCTCAGCGTAAGAAATTTGACCGGAAATCATATATCGCTCTCTGGATCAGATATTTTGATTTTGTTGTTGTGTGGCAATAAAATAATCGAAATAACATAATTTAACCAGAAGCAGTAATTATATCCTTTAAATGGACAGCTCATTTGTAGAAACCTATTAAGTGAGAGCGCTTAAAATGTATTGACATTTTTCACTTATAGAAAATAATATATATGTACTATATAGGTAGTGTCGCTATATTGGTAATAGGTAGGTAACTCAAAGGTTCAAAAAAAGCAACTTTATACAGGCAATAGATAAATAAGTATTGGTACGTCTTATTAAAGCTTCAAAATCAAAGTTATTAATTAGTTTCATTGATTGATTGCTTAGTGATCATCCAAGTGAAACGTTGAAAGGCTGCCAGCTCAAGAAAAGCTGATATTCATTTTATTACTCGTTGCAGCTCAATTTGAATATTAATGAATCGTTAAATGGCTAACGATTAAATACATTTTACTTATTTGAAATTCAAGCTGCAGTGTTTCTCTTATTTACGTGTAATTAATCAAAATAGTGCATCTTTCATACTTTCCTATCAAATCGTAATTACTAGAAATTATCATAAATCAAGTTTTGTTTAGAATTATTGAAATTGGTGTTTAGACGTATTGAAATAACTTATCTTACAATAATTTTTGCATTTTGTAAATCGACAAATTATTAGAAATTTCAAATTAATTTTTAAGCAAATATTGTCATAAGAATTCAAATTTCTAATACAAAAAGAGAACAGGAGCTTTTGTTTGGGTACATACTTAAGCATCTGTTAATCAATTAATAACTTTTCACTGCTATTTAGAGATCTCCTAATACATTTTAAGTGAAGCTAAAAATAATAAAAAAACATATTCACATCACCTTAACACTAAGTGTTTAGTTTGGACATACTTTTACAAATTGACTTTTTTATCCTTGACGTCGCTTGTAGTTCACAATTTATGACAGTCACATTTTTTTTAATTTTAGGATAATTTATAAAATACTGCATGATTAAAATTGACTATAACAGAAGATCTTTAATCATCTCTACGCAAACCTATAATTTATTTCATATTTTTGGGAGAAAAATTCATTGGATCATTATTTTTCTAATTCTAAATTGTTAATACCCGTTAATTATGACTCATTAGTTTAAGGTCAATTGTACAACAAATACTGTAATGAAATACACATCGACATATTTATTACACAACAATCAGAATTCAATACTTCAGAAAAAAATTTCTTTCATCAGTCTTATTACTTATTTAATTAGTCAACAATTAATGGCACGAAATTGTTCAATTATTCCACTATTGGAATACTCATATAAATTTTCAATCGTGTGAAATCAAAAATAGCGTTCGAAAATGCGAAATGCGAAAAAAAAGCGCGATTTGTGTAATTTTGACCTTCGTGATATGCGAATGATTTTTGAATAAATCAGGAAAAAAAGCATTAAAAAAGATGAAAGGAGTTGTACGAAAGATTCTAAAATTGTGATTAAATCAATTTTTTTTGAGATGTTCGTGAATTTATTTATAGGTGCCTTCCTTGGTCGGACGTTGAAATTACCAGGTGTTTAATGTGAAATATTAATATATGAAAGTTTTTAATAATTAGTTGGTTTGTAAGTGAAGGAAGGAAATTTTTTGTTTAGCTTAGCTCAGGTCCGTAATCAAGGTGACATTTGGAATAATTAAAATGAACCGGTCTGTGCACGTTAGTGATTTCCATATGGTTCTTTAAAAGATCTTCACTATATAAATTTTCCCATTTTTGAATCTCTAAAAAAAAACTAAATGTACTTTATTTTTAAACTTAATTTTTTTGAGTCATTGCCCTCGATATTTCAATGGTGAAAATTTACTTTTTTCTTGTAGTTTCAATGGAATTATAAGGAGATAATGCAATTCTCTTTCCACGTTTCTTGTTTGCATATATTTGCTTTTTATCAGATAAGGAACTATGAATTTTAAAATAGCTTATGTAACGCATACAGTAAAATGTTTCAAAATAACAAATTCGTCGGCGGTTCATTAATTTTAACGGCTGATTTTGGTCTTGTCTACAAAATTTGAGATCTTGCCTGTTGGGTGCAAATGATTTTTGCAATAATAAAACTTTATATTTGATTCATCAGAATTGTTAGATGCTGAAATCGCAAAAATTAATGACTTTGTTTTTAAACGAGTTGAGTTGTTTAGCATTGAGCTGAAAGAAGTTTGTGAGGAATAATCCAATATGGTCAAGCATTTATATATATATATATATATATATATATATATAAATATTTTAATTCGGTTGTATCAAAAGAATACATATTTTTTATTTTTAATTACTTTAAATGTTGTTTGTTATTAAAAATAAAACTCAATTTGCCCATTTTTTCAACCGTTTACTTATATCTATAAATATCTTAAATGGTTATATACCTACCTAATATCTGAAAATAGAAATAACATATATGCAGGTACCTACTTAAGGTTAATTTTTCGTGACATGTGACTTTCGTTATTTGAGATATCCCCTTTCTGGTATTTCTCGTTACTGCTAAATCGACATTTTTAAAAAATAAAGATATTAGCTGATTGCATTAGAGATGCAATGATTTAACCGCATAAACAAGCCCAATTAACAAGTACCTTGTTACGCATGAAATTACATACTTTTATGAATTGAATTATTATCACTGAATTATCATTATTTTGTATAATACAAAGAAGGAGTTAATTGAAAATTAACAATTTTTTCAAAATGACATCAGACTGAAAATTATGAAGGAAATAAATTAAATCTTATTAAATTGTAGAAAAAAAACACAAAACACGTTGTCTCGGATTCAACAATAATATCGTGCCTTTCTATCACTTGTATCGCGTTCTCGCTTGCACGCACAGGCTCAAACGGAACGTGCCACTTTTCCATGCAGGCTACCCAGTGTTCATCAATTTATAAGACCTTATTATTTATATTTATTTAAAAACAATTCGTCTAGATCGGACACTAGATCTAAATTCAAAGCAGTTTGCTAATGTAGCAAACTTGGCTCATTTTTTTTGTGTCTCCTGGCAGTAGCGTATTTAGTAAATGGCTGTTTTCAGAAGCCGGTAAAATATACTTACGATGAAAAACTTAACCGTTTGCTACGTAAATATAAAAAATATATAAAAAATTGTTTTGATTTATCATAATTTATTTCCCCTTATAGACTTTAAATATTAATTTGTAATTTAAATACATATACCTACAATATATACATACTTAATTTTTAAATAAAAATTAATTAATTTAATTAATTTTTTAATAGATTAATTTCAATAGATTTTTATGACGAAAAACTTATTTTGAAATCAATGAAACTGATAAATAAAAGCTAACATAAAAATGTTATACATTTTTTTGATTCTCTTTAAAAAGGGATGATAAATATACTCAATAACTATCATTTCGTTAAAAAACACCACAAATATATTTTATTGTATTTATTTCTTATAGTTTATATTATTTGTTATAGATAGTTTTTAGATACTTTACAAAAGAACTATAGATTTAGGTCAGCTTTAGATTACTTACAATCGGTTGTTCCAGTTGCTTGAATGAAAGTTTTGAAATACGGTTCGTATAATACGTAGATTTTCATCTAGTTAGATTTAAGTAGTAAATATTTTTTTAAACAAATCGGGAAAAATCCAATGACTCATTCAAAATGATCTCATTCAATTTGTTTGAATTTTCTATCAACTGATAGTTCATTTTATCATATTTCTTTGCAAATCAGTAAAAAAGACCCAAACAACCAAATTAAGTCAAGCTCAAGTTAAGACATCAAAATTAACATTCATAATTTATAGGTATTATAATATCTACGGTTGGGTTTTTTTATTTGATTTGTCGCTGATTAATTAATTTAAAATTACAAAAAATGAATTTTAACCACACAACTACCACCTTTGTAATTTGTATTTTTTGTTATAAAAACCGCAATGTATACCATCATATTTTTGGCGACCTATAAAGATAAAACATTTGACCGAAACGTAATTATTCAAATTTGAGTTTTATCGTTTCCATTTTTTAAGTTAATGATTGAGAACATTAATGGCTAATTTTCAGTTTTAAAAACTAGCCTACACAGCAAACGTTTTTTTATTTTTTTTTTAACGTGACTAATAACCGGATCTGCTTACAGTCTAACAGCTTTTTATGTATCTTTCTTAATAAGTTCAAAATACGATATAGAGATCCTAATTTGTGCAAATGGAAACATAAAGTGTTTGACAAAAAAAAAAAAAAACCGACACACATACACAATGTACAAACACTCAGGAAGACTTAGAAGATATCTTAGAAATTAACATAAGTGTGAAGGTGTTTGATTTCATGGTTCTATTACTTTATTTGGGTATCAAGTTCAATAGACGTAACGTTTCCATTTGAAAGACGAGTAATTGATATGCACATAAAATTATTGGTAATGCTTACCCTAAAGGTCTTATAGGCAAATAATGAGTCAGTGACATTTAAAATGCAATTTAATCGACAATAAAAGCTTTGGCAAACAAGTTCGATTAAACTACGAGATCGTAAAAATATTTTTTTTCTGAAGTTTAGTTTATGAGAAGAAAAAATTCATAATACTTATTTATGATGATTTAAACACACTTTAAATTTTGTTTATATTATCTAATATCTATGTTTCTGTAAATTTTTAAAAATACTGTACATATTTGTATGTTTGCACATTACTAGTTGTAAAGTTTTTAAATCTTAAAAACACGTGGGTTGGTTAATTTTTATGTTTTTGAGATGAGCCAATTTACGAATCGCGGCAAATTTCATAATTCATAAATTTGCTGCCGATGAAAATTGCAATCGTCAATTCGTGAACTAGTTTCATTTAATTATGCAACGTCAGGCGCCCTCGATCAATCGATAAATATGCCGAGTCAACATTGTAAGACTCTTTAATATTGGAAGACTTACGTCCCCCTCCATATTAAAGGTAACCCGATTAATTAATATAAAAGGTCTCAAAATATAATCATCGATGATCGACGGATCGAGTATCATGGATCGATCATTACGTGTAACACTGTACCTGTACCGGAACGTTCTAAATAAATACATCTAATATAGTCAAACTGTGTCGGCTAAATAATTGGACCATTTCATGGCGATCCTGCTCAAGGAGTAGTTCGAATCCAGCATCAGGGGCAGGGCTCGGTACTGCCCCAAGGTACGAAACGAGCGGAGACAAGCCGCTCTATGGAAAAGCATCAGCCCAGCAGAATTAGTCAGCCCAAACCATCATCATAGGAAATCATCACGCACCACCATGCAAACAGGCGGAGGAGACACCCGTGAGAGGTCCAGTGCACGGGACCTCGGAAGTGAGTGCGTGAGTGTCTCAGAAAAACAATTAAAACTATTTTTTATTTTTAAAAAACATTTACTATAAGTTATTAATTACTATTATCATTATTATTATTATTATAATTTACCATTATTATTACTGTAATTATTCTAAAAATATTCAATTATTATAAAAAGGGTACCCATGCATAATCGTATGCGCTAGCAATGTACATACGTCAGCATAAACGATTTTCGCTTCGGCAAAAGTCCTGAGATCAGCTGACGCATGTAAACATTGTTTAGTCGACAGTAAAACGATACATGATTGGCACACTGACCTAGGCAAAAGTAATATAATAAAATTCCGACGTATATTCAAGGTGAACCTAAATTTAAGGAATTAGGAACGCGAATATTACGTCGGATAGACCTGCGCAGTCATCACAACTAGTGATGCTATTTATTACTATGTATATATATATTTAAAAATTTTTTTTAGGAAAATCTCCTCTTCCAAAAGGGGAGGGATTAAAATAACTACTATATGTAACTAATTATTAAGTTGTCAACATTGTAAATATTATGAGAGCTTTTATATTGCAAATCACTACCGGCATCCATCACTGGATTGATATCGATTGATCTTCCAAAGGAGGGTGATGAGATGAGCCAATTTACGAATCGCGGCAAATTTCATAATTCATAAATTTGCTGCCGATGAAAATTGCAATCGTCAATTCGTGAACTAGTTTCATTTAATTATGCAACGTCAGGCGCCCTCGATCAATCGATAAATATGCCGAGTCAACATTGTAAGACTCTTTAATATTGGAAGACTTACGTCCCCCTCCATATTAAAGGTAACCCGATTAATTAATATAAAAGGTCTCAAAATATAATCATCGATGATCGACGGATCGAGTATCATGGATCGATCATTACGTGTAACACTGTACCTGTACCGGAACGTTCTAAATAAATACATCTAATATAGTCAAACTGTGTCGGCTAAATAATTGGACCATTTCATTTTGATGCTTAATGTATTCAGGTGAATTTAAACAAAAAGAACAAGATGTAATCAATTACTGTATTTAAGATTTCAATATGCATTAATATTCTATAACTATACACTATGATACCTAAAACACAAAAATAGATATACTATATGTAATTAAAATATCCTTTAAAATACACGGTTGGTTTTGAGTGATTTTCTGTAAGATATTTTAACGGGATTTTTCAAAACTGTATTTAGATCAAAGATCAATTTATGCATTGGAGGAAGGTTAAGTTCTTGAATTTTTATAGCTTTAACAACTATCGATACTATTTTCTTTATAAGTCATGCCCATGTTATAACTAATGGTGAGCATAATTGCAATTGGTCTTGCTAAAGTCAATAAAAATTTTGCAAAATGCAGAATTATGACTAAGAATATCTTTATACTAGGAAGACTAAAACTAAAACCGAATAAAGAAAGATCAAAACCAATTATGCCAAGGAATATAATGATATAAGTTAATTATTTAACGTCGGATTAAAAATTTAAAATAAAAAAAAAAATACTAAAAAATTGCTGAAAATTAAAAAACTTAAAAAATCGAAAGGAACAGAAACTTTAAGTATTAGGTTAGTTCGCGGTATTGATCCGGAACTGTGTAAAGAATCGCAAACGCATACACGCTTATGAATAAACTGATTAAGGGTTATTTTCCCGTGAACGAGTTTGAAAATGTTCAGATGTAAGACGAGGATTAACGAGAACCCACGAAAATTATTAATTGAATAGAACATTGACAGACGTTGATGCCTCGTTCACACGAGTCTACTTTAGTTGACTGATTTTAGTTAATCGATCAAAAGTGGAATGAAAAATCTAGTGTGATGATTCGTTCAAACTTTTTTTGATCCACTAAAAAGTTCATTACGGTTCTCACACGAGGTTTTTCATTCAACTTTTTTTGATCAACTAAAAACGGGTTACTAAAATTGACTCGTATGAACGCAGCATGACAGCAAAACTGGATTAAGAATTAGCCACAATTTAGCAAACTGCGCATGAGTAAGAGAATCGAATTTTTCATTCTAACAAAAATCTGAGGATCGCTAGAACCAATTATGAATTGGTAACGAACGCATTTCGTGTGAACCGCAAATATCGGACCGTAACTCGGCTCATAAACTTGCATGCGCTAGCCGATGACCCTAAATCGGTCTTGAACTGATTCGTTACCGATTCATTATCACATCCGCGAACGAACCTATTATTGTGTTATTTTTTGTGAAACTTTATAAACCTACAAAAGACACGTATAAAGCAATTAAGGCTCTATACCAGTGGACGGCAGCCTATGACCCGCGGGTCACCAAGTGACTCATTTGATAATTATAAGTGACCCACTTTAGTTTCACTAAAGTACAATAATATACTCTCTTAAATCGAAATAGTGACTTTCGACTACAAATAGTGACTATTCACTATTTTGTAGTGAAAAGTATACCACTATTTGAATTTGATGGTATACTTTTCACTACAAAATAGTGAATAGTCACTATTTGTAGTCGAAAGTCACTATTTCGATTTAGGAGAGTTAGTTATTGAGCTCAAAAAATTGCATGAATTATTTTGTCGCTAATATTTTTATCATGGGGATATTTTGTCCGGGGATCAAAACTCCTGATACCCTCTTATTCACTGAAAAACTTTTTTAAATTGAAAATACCACTGACCCAAACGTGTACTAAATATTTAATATAATATAATATAAATATAAAATATAATATAATATGATATAATATAATATTATATACTATAATATAAATATAAATATTATAAATTAAATATTGTATTAAATACTCAATAAATTATAAATATTAGTTGATTTTGACCCACAGTCAAAGAGATTGCCGACCCCTGCTGTATACGAATAAGACCAAAACCCAAAACCCAATATATAGGATCAAGACCAATACCAAGACTAGGGCAATCCGGTTCTTACTTCTTAGTCTTGCTTTGCTCATCAGAATTAGCGTTTGTAAAACGTTTTTGAATAATTTCAGCTGGCCGTTATAAGAGTTTATTTGTGAATTAAAGCTTTGGCTTGAAATTATTTTAACAGCTATTGTGTAATATAGTAAAAAAACTATTTTATTTACCCTTTACAATAAATTAGATATTTATTGCACCAAAATTAAAAATTTAATTTTTGAAGTTATACTTCTTTAGGCGCGTTATGAAAAAATGATGAGAGTGAAATTTTTAGATTGGCGGCCATCTTGATACAAAAATTAACAAAATGAAGTTGGCCGCAAAAACACTCGGTTTCTTGTCGCGCGTAATTTGCATTTTTGTTTAATTTATTTATTTTTATATTTAAATTAACAATAATTATATACACACACGACACATATTATTAAAACATAAGTTATTACTTTTCTCGAATTTTGCAGTAGCTGTGATGAAAATGACTTCTGCATTTCATGCGTATTCTTAGTTATCACGAAATCTGGGATTCTGAAATAATTCAACCATCTTAGAATAATAATTTAGTAAAACTAGATAATAATAAGATAAAGACATTTACTTTGAAAAGTAGCTACTTACTTTATTTCGCAATTTCTATGAAGCTTCGTCTTCATGACATGCATGAATTGTTAACCAGAAAAATGATCCTGACAAATTTTATAAACGTCAGGCAGCTTCCTTTGGATATTATTTATTGATTTAAATTAAAATATTATTCTTTTAATTTTATTTTTAATAATTATATCTTTAAATATATATAGGTATATTATTATTATTAAATATTAATTTACAATTTTTAAAAATTGATTATTTGAATGCAATTAATAAAAACTAATATTAATGATGCCAAAGAAGTATAACTTCTCACGCGCGTACATAAGTACACGCAACCACTTTCTTTAAAATGTATATATATAGAATTTAATTAATACTTGCAAGACTTACTTGCAATGTCTTGACTCTCAATATTCTTATTCAGAACGGATGACAAACTGGAAGCCTTGTTTGAATTTTTCTTTTTCTAGAAACAAAAAATAAATAAAATTAATATCCTAAAATTAAATACTTAACGAAAAAGATGATACAAAAATAACTGTTCGAAAATCTTATTTTATTTAGTTTTTATAAGATTTTATTGTAGTTCGGTTTCTTTTAACATTGTTTTAAAATATTATTATTACTCATACCATAGATTAAGAGTAAAGAAATTTAAATTAGAATAATTTATTTATATAATATGTAAGCTATTAATTTTTTTAACAAAGGTTATTTAAGTCTTCCGTGTGATTAAGTTGCACCACGTGATTTAGTTTACTCACTTTTATTCTGCGTGATGCAACTTTCTTTCATCCGACGATGATAGAGAAGAAAGAATACTGTCCAGTTTTGTTACGTCCAAGGACAAGCAAATGCGAAGGTAAAGATTACAGATATTTAAATTTTAAGGCCTACGCGGCTGATTCAACCGAGAAAAATGCCTCAATGTAACTTATACGTATGTCACTATCGCTTACACCAAGAAGAAATGATTCAAAATGTATTTTGCCTGATGGTAGAAAAACATCATTTCCTTGAAGACGTTTTAATTAAACATTAGATTTTTTTTTTGAAATTGTTGATGTTGTTTTAATTTAAAGTTGACCAGATCGAAAAATTAACCATGCGGGTGCTTTTAAACGTTTTACGTAATGTGACCTCTTTTTGGTCGATTCTATGAGCAAGTGAGAGTAGTAGCAAAAGGTGTGATTAATATACGATACTTGCAAAATAGGATTTGAATTCTTTTGTATTTATTTTTTTTCTAATTATTTTACACCTACTTGCTTTTAAGATGTTCCTTTCTCTGAGTAAATTCTGTGAGAGACATAGAAAGACAGATTTAAGTGAGTTTTTTTGAAAGATGCTGATACTTGATATTTATTGTAAGTGTTTGGAAACAATATTTTTTATTTAAATGTGCCAAGGCAAGGGAATACGATATAAATTGGAAGGTTCAAAGGCAATGGAAGTTTTTTTTTTTTATATCGCAATTGAAGTGCTATTATTGGGTTTTATATGTGGAGGTTCATTGACAGATTGAAATAAATCATATTTGTTAATGGTTTTAAGTTTCTTTGTGAAATACTTATATCTTGGATCTTGGATAATAATTTTAACTGAACTGAACTGTACAATAAAAAATACAACTTTTATATATTTCTGATAAATTCAGAAAAGAAAGAAAGTATTGGTTTATTATAGTGTTTTTTAAATCTAAAGTTGTAAATCGTTTTTTCAAAAGTCAATATCAATTTGAACCACTGTGAATGCTTGTATTAAAATCCTTCAATTATTTTTTAAAGAGATATAATATAAAAAATAAATCATTAACTAGTTTTTGGACAAATCAAACAAATCTTTATTAGTGTTTAACTAAAACAAGTAAGAATAATGAAGAGATGTAACGTTTTCTACAAAACTTAGTTTAGTGAATAATTTAATTACTTCCTTTTGTAATTTTTCTGTAGGTGATCTTCATTAAATTTTATGGAAATAACAAAAACTATTTCTCCAATTATTCTTAATGAAAAAAACTTTCTCAAATCATTACATTAAAAGAATTAAAATGTTTTTTGTAATATTCTATTTATTATCTTAATAAATATATTATGCAACAGAATCAAATTAAAAAAGTAACATCCCTTTTTGATGAAGTAAAATAATTATTGAAGACACACAACTAATTAATTTCTCACAATCGCGTGTCAAGACGAAAAAAAAAGCAATAAAACTTATATAGACATTGTAATGGTATATCTTAACATTGAACTCAAATGGTTTTTTATTCAATATTTTGTAAGTTTTTTTTTTACTAACCCGGTGCTAAGTTTTATGATTAATATATATATTTAAAAAATACTTATTATAAATAGTTATAAACTAATTTAAGGCTTATGTAATATTTAGATATTTAAAGTATAAATGCACTTAACAGTTAATTTAGTAAATTTTGGAAGCATTACTGTATCAGTATATTTTATACGCGACACTATTTCAACTGAACTTAGGTTCTACTTGACAAATCCAAAATAGTCCATTTTTTCAGTGTATATATTTGATCACTACTATCTAATAAGTTTATAGCTAGTACGTTGGAATGCTTTTCTAGCCTTTCTAAGTATTTTTCCCTTAACCTTCTTATTTATTCTTTTACGTTATTAATTTTTAAATCTTGATGTATCATTTTATTGTTTATGTACCACGGTGCGTTTAGAATTGTCCTCAATGTTTTGGATTGGTATCTTTGAATTGTTTTTAAAATTGATTCTGAAGCTGAATCCCACAGCTGTAATCCATAGGTCCAAATTGGTTTTAATATAGCTTTGTACAGTAGTAATTTACACTTACTTAATTGAAAATTTTGATTTGGTGTTGAATAGCCAATATGAGCTGTGTGCGTTTTGCTTTTATGTATTTTGCCCATGTAAACCTACAGTCTAAATACATGCCCAAGTACTTCACCACGTCTGATTGATTTTGGTATCGATGTCAGTGGCATTTATCACTGTATCGCCAGCAAAGGTATAGCAATACTGGTATTTGGCAAATTTGACATATCTGTCGTGTTAATTATATATAGAAAAGGTCCAAAGACACTACCGTGTGGAGCTCCAGCTTTTATTTTTCTAAGACGGATGAAGAGAGCAATTGAAGGGCTTGGTGTAAGAACCCAGTAAGTCCAAAATTTTCAATTTTGTTTTTATAGCATTTTTTCTTTGAGAAAATATTACTCTTTCGATTGGTCCAAGGACAGGTGAAAAATATAACATCAGTACTGTTCTTCGTGGTTAATAATGTTGGAAAGGTAAGGACTTACTGGTCTCCTCTTTATTTTCATTCAACGATTACCGAAACTTTGTCAGTCAGGACTTGCTGGGTTCTTGCACTAAGCCCTTAAATTGCTCTAGCCACTGCGCCAATAGGTGGGCGAGATATTGTTTGTAGCTGAACATTAAGATAATTCAGAAATTTTAATGTTTTATCGTTTAAGATAAATCAAAATTAATTCTTTAAGATTTGAAATACCTAATAAATGATACATATAGCATTGTAGTTAATTTCGCAAGGTTATGGTATTAAATTTTTATTCAATGATTTTTCGGTAAGGTCTCTATAAGAGCACATCCTTAGAAAAGGTTTTAATAGTACAGACGTCTGTTGAACTCTAGTTATTTTAAGGGGCTATACATTTTCCAAGATCGTTCCATCAAATTGAAAAACGAGAAAGATTAAGTTATCTTCTTTTTTCAACATCAGGCTATTGGAACGAAGATCCATTATTAGGCTTACAATTAGAGTAAACATGTGGAGATCATAGCGTAACACTTTCCCTTTAATTCTAATTTCTTTCTCTTTTTTTTCATTTTTCTTACGTTCACAGTTTGCCAACAGTGATTGGTGAATGAAATGCAGTGAGCCGAGCAATAGAGAAGAATATAAAGATAGATAGAAAGAGAAAGAGATTTAAAAAGAAGAAAACTAATCTTACTGACTACCAGAAACGTCTTTTGACTTTGCTTAATTATAAAAGTTGTGAAAAGAATCGACGTTTTTTTTAACACTGATCCTTAAAATTTTTATAAAAATATTCGAATGAAGTACTTATCAAAGCCAGTTGGAATAAAATACAACACGTTTTTATTGCAGTCGAAAGACCCTTTGTTAATGATACTTACATCCATAAAATTACAAAATAGTGAAATAATTATAAAACTTTATCTTTAAAATTGACAAATTGAAATTAAAACAAATATTGCATCTATAGTAAAAATAAAAACGATCCTTGAAATTCAAATTAATCAGTATTAAAATACAATAAATGTCACCTACAACATATTCTCTTGGTTCACTAAAACATTTGTCATAAGCAAACAAAAATTAATGACGAACAAAATGTAGTAAAATTTCAAAGTTATCTAATTTATCGTTTATTGGCCATCTCATTCTTATACCTAATAAATTTATCTTGTTAGTTCGTTCATTAAGAAATGAATTGATCGCTTGAGAAAATTCAAATTATAGTAATGAGAATGATAATGATATTCAATGTAATACTAAATACGAACTTGACCAACATTTATTTTTGGATTTTTAAGATCATTCCTAGATTAAATTCAAGAAATTCATAAGTTTTGACAACAACGAAAAATATGGAAAATACCATAAAAATTTATGAGATAAAACAAAAAAAAATTATAAGTTGACGTTATGTCTTATTTTTTTAATCGGGTAATTTTTAATTGTTTATTCAGCATGAATTTACGATTATTATTTTTGATCGACAAAACTTTATATGTTCCATAGTATGGCCTTTATAAGCATTAAAAATGCAAATATATGAATGTAAAAAAAATTCTTCTATAGGTACATTATTAATTGTATGTAACATCGTATTTTTTCTGTCTAATTCCTTCCGAAAAGGACAAATTAAATAACACATCTTTAAACAAAAATTAAAATTTATGCAAATGCTTGCCATTTTTATCGCTAATTCATTAGCTCTTGAGTTGCATTTTGTGAAATGTGTCGCTATATTTTATCATAATTAATGTTGGTTGAAAATATTAATTATGTTGATATAATTGGGAAAATTAATGCCTTTAGAAAACTCAATTGACTGAGTCGGTGAAATTAAATGGATTATTACTCAATTTGAGTATTGAAAATTTCCGTTTGAAGGTTTAAGGTGAGTGAATTTTATTTTTTTGTGTCACTCGAATGTCATTAACGTTAACATTTGAGAGTAATAAAATTTTATTTTTAACACAGACAATAGATTTGAGGATTTTTTTTCATAATAATAATTATATTTAAGGTTTGGATGCGTGTCTTATTTGTGTGGGTTTGTTGAAAAAAAAAAGATTTATTAATATTTTTATTCAATAATTTAGTATTAAATTATATTAATAAATTAAAGACTTAACTATTATTGCTCAAATCTTTAAATGCAACGTACATATTTTATTTCATTCTAAAGAGAGAAAAGATATACCTCTACATAATCTTGAGATTTTATAATTTACATTAGAAATTAGAAAAAAATTAAAATTAAATACCAAATAAAAAAATAAGATTTAAATAAAGTCTTAATAATCAACAAAAGTTAATCAATGATAAAAATTGCACGTAATCATATAGTCAGTAAAAAATAGTTAGCATGGAGCCAGAAGCATTGATCTATTTGTTAGTGTTAAATAACTAATAATAGATATTTATGTTTAACAATAACGTTAATATTTTTAAGGTTTTGTACTTACAATAGGAAATTAGTTGCTATTACGTTGAAATTGGTATCAAAGAGTCAAATCTATGGTTCCATAGAAATGTCTATAAGCCAACTGTCTAAGTCAAGAAACAAATAATTAACATTTATCTAACACTAACGAACATCTCTTTGCTTTGCTGGGAATATTCAAATCTATTTGTTATTCCAAAGTCAAAGACATATTTCCAGTTTCCACCCAATTTCGTCAAAATCCTGTCAGCTATAGTCGCTGTAAGTTATTCTTAAAATATAGATATATACTGTCGCAGATTTTTCTTAGAATTTTTTAAAAATAACAAGCTTTAACTATTTTCATATAATTTTAGTTCCCCGAAGAGACAATTTTTCCTTATTTTATATACAAATATCAGTAATATAAGTTCAGTATTCAAATATAGGTTCAGTAGTTGCTGAGATTAGCTCAAACAAACACAAACTTATCGCGGCGATGAACTTTAATTCACTTTAAGCTCATTTTATAAATTTCGTTCAGGTTTGTAATATCATTTCGTATTTATTGAGGTTCATGCTAAGCGGATCGTTTATCTATATAAATAAAATGATAGAGGTATGTCGTTATGCCCTCATAACGCTAAAACTACTGGATAGATCTTTTTTTTTTATTTTACTTCTCAAATACTTGGCTCTTATCTAAGAAAAGAATTTTCCCGATGTCTTCATTTTATACACAGTTATTGAAGTTTTAATAAATTATGGTTTTTACAAGTACTACGCGTTGAGCGCTATGTGTTTTCTTGCCGTGAAAAAGTGGTTTGTAACACATACGCAGGAGTTATAGTAGAGAAGTCATCAATAGATGTCACAACAAAACTATAAAATATTATTTGTATTTCAACTGGGTTACTGTGGCGTAGAACAGTTCATTTTCAACCCCATTTTTCAATTTGAGAAAATTTCAGAAAGCGTGCGCCCAAAAAACTACAGTCTGGGCCCAGCAGAAACCGAAAAAGGTCGAATCCTTTCTCGGGTTGTTTAATTATTTATTTAAATTATACATTTAGCCATTTATTATTATTATTTCTTGTGGAAATTATTTATATTATGTATTTAGGTATTTGTTAAGAACATTAAGTGGTGACTATTGACACTTTATTTGGTTGGTTGTATTGTGTATTCTTAAAAATTGATATGAAAATAGTTAAACTAATAAACAGTATAATTAGTGATGATTAAAAAATAATTTTAATAAAAACTGCGCTACATTAATTATAAATAATGAGGATAGTAGTAGGTACGTATTTTTGAATTTTTACTGTTGGCTTTTCAAATTTACAATAGCAGTGTTATACTCATTGTTGTATTTTTTACAATTAATATAAATTTCGTTAAATTTTGAGTTCTAAAAATTTTCCTAAGCTCACGTGAACGAGGTCGCGGGTACAGCTTGTTAAATATATTTCCTTTTAATCGTTTTCCATTATAATATTTTAAGTAATAAGGATATATACTTAAGGATATTTTCGGAAAAAAAATCCGATTTTCTAATCAATTTTATTTCACATTTAATTTAATATCACTTTAGGTATTGGTAATTGATATAAAAACAAAGAGCTACGTAAAATCTGGGAAATTTTACCCTTCATTTGATCATATGACTATTAGTTTATTACTAAACAACTGTTCGTCTATTGATTGCAAATTTTTCAAAATTTAATTTCTTTTTCAGTTGGCTTCCAAATTATAAAAATGTTCAATTAAATCATTAAAAACTTTACTACTACTTACAACCTTGTCTTAAGACAACTGAAAAAAATTATAAACTCTTATCGATTCCATCTTCATTTTGATAAGGTTTTATTACTGTTTCAACATTCATTAACAACATAATTTTAAATTATATTCTTGATAACTTGATAAAATATCTTAATTTTATGAGGTAAAAGGAAATTAACACTTCTATTTTCGAAGCTTATCTTAATATTTGATACGGCCTGTTGTCTAATTTACATTTAGAAAAGTACCACTACTGAATGTATTTTTCTTTAAATATAAAATTTTATTATTTGTGTCTCTTCAATTATTGAATAATTTATTCGATACTTATGAAAATAAGGCAAATGATTATTGTATTTTAATGTAAGAAAAATCAATTTTTTACTCTCAAATTTTAAAATAAATTAAGAATGAAGTATGATACACACAGTTTAAACTAAAACTTTAAATAATTATTGTTTAAAAAAAGTACAATTTCTCATGATTAAATAAGTCTTATTATATAAGATAATGAAGACTTTTGAATAAACAATATTAAATTTCTTTGTAAAAGATTTCTTCTTAAATCGTGTATTAGTTACTTTATTAACAAGCTCGTTTCATTTCTTTTGTGGTCAACATTTCTCTATTTGAAAATAAACTTTCTTATTGATTATATTTGTATCGAAATTATTGCCAAAATATTTTCTTCATATATCTTCCTGTTTTTATTATTTTTTTTAAATTCGTTAAGGCAATGAACATTTTGTGTTATAGGTATATTGTTTTAATTATAACGTAGAGAAAGAAGAAATAAATTGTTACGTAGGCAAATCGAGGTCTTGACATCGCACGCCTTATCGGTCATAAAAGGCTTTCGACTACTTAAAAACTGTTTGAAACCTTTTATTAAACCGATTTGATTAAACCTTCTCAAGTGAATCGTTTAAGATTTATTTCAAAGAAGGAAAAATCAACGAGCTCCATTTGAACATGCATTGGATGCGGCTTACAAAGTAGCAAATACTGCAGGTGAAAGGTCAAAATACTTTTTTCATTTCGTTGTGGTTTATTGAATAGGTTAGAGGTTTCATTATTTAATTTCATTCGACGTTTTGATAAATAACTTCTTGCCAATTATTCCGTATTGTGAACGAAAAGGTTTGTAATATAATCGCGAATATATTTTCGCGACTTGATTTATCCGTAAAAATATCTTAATGACCCTAACCTTCGTTATTTAATAAGTCAAAATGTGAAAATAAATGGTTTTTTGACTTGATGAGAAATTTCACGAATATCTTTCAAGTTTCAATCATGTAATAAAAAATGGCAATTGATTTTTGTTATAAAACATTTTTATAATATATATTATATGTTTATATTATGTACCTTATCGTAGGCGTACCGTTTTATTTTTTTTTTATGATGCCCCAAAATTGTTAAGTAGTATATATTAAAACAAAAAATTTGGCGCTAACCGAGCTCTTAATATCATTATTAAGGTAAGCCTCAATCAAATTTTCATTTTTCATTTATGTAACAAAAGATTTCTTTGTATGTGTGAATTTTCCTTACTTTTGGAACAGTTCATCGTAACAACAATCTGAAAAAAGAGATTGAAAATACATTTTACGCTCCATAAAAAACGTCCTTAGAACAAAGTTCTTCAAATCAATCGTTTTGAGAATATCAGACTTCAAAAAGATCACTAAATAAAAATTTTAACATTTCCTAAAAAAAAAATAAAAACAAATTATTTTTTATTACATGCTTTTAACCAGCGATCAGTGAAATTTTTTTAACCGTTACCCCAAAATAGTTTTGCGTAAGTCGATTTTGAAATGTACACTGATTCCCCGACAGCTGCTGTAAGCAAAATATGCGTATAAATACAATTAAAGATATTTACATGCTTACTGTTTTAAGTTTTAATATTGTAAGTATTATTGTTAACAAAATTAATTATAGAAAAAAAAAGTCAAAAGTTATATTTTAAGGGATATTTTATTATTTAGATGATGTTTTTTTTTTAATTTTATACTACGTTTTGCTACTTTCGTTAAAAAAAAAAAACAAAAAAAATGTGAATTTTTATTATTAATAAGAACTAGAATAATATTAATTATAGATTTAATTTTATGTAAAGATATTATACATGAAAAAAATGTAGTATTTTAACAATGAAACTCATTAATTAATAAACATGAAAAAAGTTGGACGATTTATTGCATTGATGAGTTTAATAATTTTTTTTATCTTTTTAACCACGCTTATGTTAAAATAGTCAGAAAAAGGAAAAAATATATTTTAGGTTCGAAAAATGTTTCTTTTATTCGGACAATACAACACAGATCCAAATAGTATTGATATAGATTACAGAATTTTGTTGTTAATAGAGGGAAAGTAACCACACTTTTTTTTCTAAGGAAGACAATTTTTTTTTCGATTTTTTGTCTTTTAAATACGTATAAATAAAACGGTAATATCATTGATTATAGAAACGCTGAAGTATAAGACTTAATGAAGAGCATGAACTTTCATAGGGTTATTCTTGAGAAGACTGTGACTTTCATTAAGAAAGGATTTTTCGAAAGTCAACTCCTCAATAGCTTAAAGAGGAGACTTATAGTGTTGAATTTTTTGAGTCGCACTTCTACATTGTTAATTTTGCTCAATTTTAATTTCCAATAAAAAATCTTTTTTTAAGTTTAAAGAACTTCTGTTCTTATTGTTTTTGAAATAGATTATTTAAGGATTGAAGAAACGATTAAGACCTATTCCAAGTTCAATATTTTTAATTGATTTAATCCTTTATACCAAACGTATTTTATATTTTTAATTTTTGTAACGAAATTATCGTATATTGTCTTGTTATAAGATCGCTTTAGATAATCTTTTGTATCATCTCTTCAAAGAGAGATTTTTTCTCTTTAGGCAGATATATTTTAGTCTTAACTATATGTTTAATTATTTTGTTTAATTTTACGTGAACGAAGTCACGGGTAGCCACAAGCTTAAATATAATTATGTTTTCTATTTGATATTTTGATATCAACTTTCAACAATTACAATTTCAAAAATATGATGTTAGTAGATACACGGATTTTAAGTTAAAGGTTAGGTAGACACCATCGCTATTCACAGTGTAAAGTTAAATGTTCTCGTTACCTAATAGCTTTATAACCCATAAAAATAAGTACCTCTAAATTAAAATATTAAAATAATATTAAATATATTTAATAAATCATTTGTTATACTAATCTGAGTATCTTTTCTACATTTACTCAACAAATACATATTTTACGGCTTAGGTAATAATTAACGTCAAAGCATATTCATATAACGTTGCCTCGTAAATCAAGATTATGTAAAAATTAATAATTGTAACTTAATAGGTCAAAAATCACTTCAATTTACCTCCAAATATTAATTTGTTAAATAGTCAACGATGTTTATTATATAACATAAAAACAAACATTAAAATTTCGAACAATTTTAATTAATTTGCTCAGTTTAATTATCGATTTTTTAACGACTTCGATCGATAGTGCAAAGTTGACGAAACGCACCTTGAATCATTAAATACATAGGAGAGCTAAAAAAGAACAAATTTGGTCAACTTATTAAAATGCGTGATGAATTTTCATTAATTTTTTGAGACATCTGATTACTGAATTCAAGTGAAATCGATTAATCTTCAAGTTAAGTAATAAGTTGAAAATGATTTATATTTTTAAGCCTTGGGTGGATCTTGATTGATTTTTCTATGTTTTTATGATGATTTAATCAAAACAAATAGGTTGATTTTTGAGTTATTTTCAACATTTAAATGTGAACAAGTGTATATGAATTCATTCAAAGAAATCAACGATGCTTATATTTTATAAGTCTCAGTTGACGCGTGCTTGTAAGATGTATTTTCCATGTTAGATCATTTATTAAATAAGTGTTCATTTAAATTGAGTTTTAGTCGAAAAAAATTGACAAGTATTTCGCGAAGAAAAAACGCAAAGTAATTGAATTACGTGTTTCTTTTTTGAAAGCCAATTTATTTAGTCATTTCACTTGAGCTTGTCTTAAATTTCAAAGTTGAGTAGACGAGTTGATATTTAAATTTTCAAAATGCTTGTTAACTTCGTTTTATTGATAACTTTGATAGGTATACCACTATTTTTAGAGTCTTAGTGAGTTTGAAAGAAATTTCAGTTTAGTACTGTTTGTGTAGAATGTTTATTTCATAAATTCAAGTAGCATTTAACATAACCTGCCTTAATTAGTTATTTAAATTGAATGCTTTCCTTCTGATACTGCTTCTGATTATACTTTATATTGTGTAATTTTTTTAGATATCAAATATTAACTGGAAACAATAAAAATGGAAATTTGGTTTAATTAATTGAAGATATTTATGCTTTTTATAAGTTACGTAAAAATTGAATTTTAATTAGATTTTTATAGCGGCACTGTGGACAGGTCAATGTTGATAAAAATTACATTGGTTTTCTGGGTTTAGCCACGTTTTGACTATAGGAACCATTTATTTAGTCTTTGTTGTTTTAACTTATCACATTACTTATCAACATAAATATTATAGAGTATAGATACTCGTATAGTAGAATTTTTCTTTAAATTTAAATACGCCAGCTTTGCTGAGCGCACTTAAATCAAACTAATTGGTTGATAGAAAACTTAATACCAAAATATAAAAAAAATCTTTTTCAGCTGTTTTGACAGAAAAATATAGTTGGTAGTTATTGCTTAAGAACCGTACATTAAAAAAAAGTATCTTCAATAATGTAACTTCCAGATTTTAAATACATTGTTAAGGTTAGATTGTGATGGTTAGTTCATTGAGCAAAGTCCATACAACTACTTTTCCAGAAAGATATATTAGCTTTCCTACCAGCTTTGTATGTTTCTTCTTTAGGTTTTAATGTATTCGTTTACTTTGAGACCTGAAAACCTTAAAAATCAAATTTTAACAGAATGATTTAGTAGTTATTCAACAAGAACCTCATATTTTTTAAGATAAATAATATTCAAAATGTTATAAATATCTGAGGTATCTTCAACAAAATTTCATCAAAATTTGTTTAGTTTTTTATGCTAGAAGAAATAATTTATCCCACAGAACGGTGTACTATTCTAAAAAATAGCAGCCTTAGAAGTTCTTTATCTTAAATATAAAGGTCAATTTTTGTATGGAATCACGCTGATTTATCGCTTCTGCGTGAGAGAAGCGCAAACCAATGAACAAAAGCTTACAACAAAAATATTCAATAGGAACCGCAAATTTTTCCGCTCTCTTTTAAATCGAAATAGTGACTTTCGACTATCAAATAGTGATTATTCACTATTTTGTAGTGAAAAGTATACCACTATTTGAATTTAGTGGTTTACTCTGTACTGCAAAAATAGTGAATAGTCACTAAAGTCATTATTTCGATTTAAGAGAGCGGTATAAAACTTTATCGTATATTTTTTGAAAAACGTTTATATTTAATTTTATATCGATCAGTTATTTTAAATAAAAGGCTTAGGAGTTCCGCCACTGGAACCGTGAATTTTTTCGAAGTACACGGTATTTCAGAAAATTTTTAAAAATAACTTCTAAATATTCCTGCAATTAAATATTCTATGGCATACTGTTAAAATTTTACTCACAGAGTTATATTTTATGTAACCCTTGACTCTTTGAACTTTAACATTTAACCATCTTTGGCAAAATAGCATGTAACCACGACTATCTTCCAAATCTGACTATAGCAAGTGTTAAATTAAAATATAATTTTTAATTTCAAGAAAAGATTATAATATCAATTAAATAATTTAATATGTATTATTATTTAACGTTTCGCAATATTTAATTGCTTCATCAGTAACCAACGAATTATAATTACAATCAAATATTATATAGTACAACTCAACAGTTGCTAGAAAAATTTTATAATAATATCTTTTAATAAAAATAATTTAATTGAATCTATAATAACAAGGATCTGAACAGAATAATTTTTAAATTATAATCAAAATATAACTAGTTGTCCAGGGTTATAACATAAAAGTAGCTTGTTGGGGGGCTTGGGCAAAACTTCCAAATTGGCTTCTAATTGTAAGTTATCTTCAATGAAGCAGTATTTGTATTGTTAAAATATTCATAGCCTTTAGTGTGTGAGGTAATAAACTATAGAATAGTTCTGTTAAATATAAACAAACTGAATACGTAAGCGAAAGTTATATACTTATGCATATCAAAATAAACAAAAAAAGTATAACTAAAATAATTTTTTGAGAGGATTTTTTCAGTCTCCTTTGATCTAAGCACTGAGAAAGTGCTCTTGTTTTGCCTGCCTAGTTACGTTCGTGGTCTTAAGAGCTTTTTTCGTGCTTTTATAGTGCAAAGTTTTATCAAAGTTGGGTTTGAGTTTTGAAACTTTTTAATTTTTTATTTGGAAATATTTTGGGTTTTGCATTTAAATTTGTATTGGAATTGCATTAAATTGCAGCTAATGATTAAAGAATGTAAAAAAATTTAAAAAATTTGTTTGACTATTACTAAGAGTTTAAAGCTCAAAGTTGATACTAGTTTTGTTAAAATTAGCTCAATGTTGTTAAAAAATATCTTAAACTACTTATAAATAAAACAGATCATTGTTGGTCTAACGTTTTAACATCGTATCAATTATTCATATTTTTAAATAAAATAGAGCTTCGCTTTACTAAAAAAAAAAATCCCAAGAAATTTGCATATAGAGCTAGTAGACTTAAATTTTGAGATAAGCTAAATAATCAAATTATCATATGATTTGAGTATGATAAAATACTAACAAAGGCAAAACATAGGTATGTATATTATGCTAAATTATGATAAAAATAAATTGAATAATAGCTTAATAAAGGTTGTGAAAGGGCTGGTTTTCAGTTATAAAAATTTTATTACAATAATATTAGTTATCGATTCTAAAAATTAAACAATTTTCCAAAACTTGAGATCTTTGAAAGATTTCCCAATAGTTTTTATCTCTTGACGATTTTGTAATTTTTTTAAATAACTTTTCCACAATAAAATTTGATTGGTGTGAAAATGAGACAATGTATTGAAAATAGAATCATTGACACTAAAATTTTATTTTCTTCATGATGAGGAAAATTCAATACGTAATCAAAATTCTAACATTATATTACGTAAGGTCTTGAGGTCGTGAATTTACAAATTGTTATGCTTCACCTTTCCGTTGTTGCATCGTTACATATGTAAATCATATTTATTTTAGAAACTTCCAAAATTTCTTTTTAAGTAAATGCGAATGATATTTTATCGTCAAACGTAAACACGAAAATCAACTAATGAATTTAAAGTACGAGGAAGTAGGAAGTGAGCGCCTACTACACTTTTTTCTACTTAAATAGTTTCATATTCCATTAGCCTTAGATGTTTTATTTAGTGCGTTTTTGAATAAATTTTTGTGATAAATCCATTAATAGCCACTTTTTACTTTTCTAGATTTCCTAGATTTAACAGGGCTAAAATCATTTGAAAAAAAAATTGGTTTTAAATCAGCTGAAGATTTTGCGTATAAAATCCTTTTACTTTATCCAATTAATTAAAGCAATGGTTTCACAATGATTTAATAATACGATGAAATCAAGTGATTAGATCAAGTGAAATGTAACCAACGTCAATATGTATTCTCATAAAATTTGTTTTATAATAATGCAAAAAATGCGTGGGATTATTTAAATTAAAGAACAATTAAATACTTTCGTTAGCCTTGCATTTTTTCATTCCAAAAATCAGGTGTAATCTTTTTTTTTTCTTATAAAGATATTTGCAAATTTGATCTAGGTTGATACATAATTTAGCAATCGCTTTATTTAAAGATCAGTTTAATTGATCTAATTGACTTTTAACCTACTTTTAACATCTTCGATTTATTTTATTCGACGTAAATTAATGATTTGATTACTTTCGATTTTATAGCAGCGAAGAAATAAAATGATAAATATTATAACTACCTTTGTACAAATCTGATCTTGTGATACTTTAAATGAACATTTAGTAATAATACATTTTAAAAAAAGATTTACTTAATTAAAATTTTTTACATGAAAATAATTTTAACATATCGAGAGTTTATTTGACTATTTCTAAATCTTGGAAAATAATTAAGACTTTGAGTTATGAATAGAGGAAGAGAAAAATGAAATGATTACTTATATGACTAATTGGTTCTCACGATTAATTTTATTAATTAGCTTAATGATGCATTAACTGGTGATAAGTTTTTCTCCATCAATAAAATTAATAATAAACCTCAGATTTTATTATTATAAAAATATATTTGACAGTAAGTAAAGGTAAATTGAAACTTTAAATAGAAGAAGAAGAAGATTTACTCCTCTAACAAAGGTTTTATCAGGAACATTTTTGATGGGAAAGGGTATAAGTAGCTATTTTATAAAAATTCAAGGGACCTGCGGGAAACTAATGATCAAATAATGTTTTTATTGGCTAATAAATGATATTAAACGCAAGTTACATTTGTCAACTCCAAGTAAAACAAAGAAGTTTAACTACTAGAAAGAAATAAAATCGACATTTTTGAATCAATAAATAGCAGTTCGAATTGAATCGGTCATTTGAGAGACCTCTTATCTTCATTTTTTAAGAAATTGAGTTATGAATGGAAATAGGTTGCTTTGATGTATTTTCATCGTTTCATTGCAAAATCCCACATGTCCTGTAGGTGCATATGATTGTATTTAAAATTAAGTTTAATACTCACTAGCAGACATGTTGCGCGATTAGAGATGGTCTATAGACACGGTATAGACCGTCTAGAGACACTGTTCTTTGTCTCGTTTAGCGTCCACACTACGATGTAAATTTCTCAGTCTAATCTTTGTAGTCCACCATGGAGGACAAAATGAAATAAAAAAAAATAAACGGAGCTGGCCTTAGTTCGCCTCTAGATAATAGTGAGGCCCACACTGTCAAAATGTTGCGGGGTATGTCTAACGGTGGATGCTGTCTCCTAATGTCTCCCATTCCGATCGGGAGACGGTAAAACTGCGCTTTTTGATCTCGCTATAGGCCCTAGACGGGGATTCGTCTATAGACATATCTACGGAGACAATCTGAGACGCGTCTCAGAGACCAAAATCGCGCAATAAATCTACTAGTGAGTATAGCTTTATATTTTATTTTGTGGTCACTTAGATTTATATATGTTTTATTTTATTTCCTGGAAGCTTACTTTTTGGAGATGAAGGGTTTCTCAAATAACCGATTCAATTCTAATAATATAATATACCATTATATAAGTATGTAGATACTTGAAAATGTGAAATAATATTTTTATTGATATTATACGCAAGTTACATTTGTCATCTCCAAGCAAAACGAAGCAGTGGGCCTACCTTAAAGAAACAAAATCGATATATTTTTGAATCAATAAAAAGCAGTCTAATTATAATACCCACATCGTACACCAAACATAAGTAGATACTTGAAAATGTGTTCTGATATAGACCTTTCGGAAATTGGTTAGCTCAAAAACATGAAACCTTTGAATTAAATAATCCAAAATATGACATAATTAAACTTGATCATTTTTATACATCTTTAAGAGAAAATGTCTTTAGGAACTAGTTATTTTACTTTTATTTGTTTGCAGACTCAATAAATGGACTTACATTAAAGTTACTTTCTGATTTACGATTAATCACATTTTTTACAAAACTTGTAAAATAGAAATTATACTACAGAATAAATTACAATCCAAACAAAGATGCACAGTACTGATAACAGATATGTTAATACCAATCTTCAAAGTCTTGAAAAAAATGTAAACTCCCAAGGCACAATAAAACACTTTAAGTATTATCAAATAATTTCCTCAGGAGCTAAAATAATTAAGTAAAAGTAATAAAACACATTAGGCATGCCTAAGAAAAGAAAAACTCACGTACGTATTTTCTTTTAATTTATTGTTTTCGGATTGCCTCTTCGAAAACTTAAAATTTATGTTGTTTAAGTAAGAAAATATATTATGACCTTTTCATACGGTAACTTGCTAGTAGTGGTAGATAGAAAGATTACATGTTAATGATTTCTACTTGTGATTCAATATATCTTGAAAAATTGTATTAAACAAAACGTTTTACAATGTATGATTTGTTTTGTTTGAAATTTAGCATTTTGTTGAATTTCTTGTTAAATTAGTTTATGAGCAATCAAAAATATGTTGATCAGTATTGGGTAAAAAAATAAAATTGGAATTTTATAGCTTAAATAATCAAAACAATTATTAAAAAAAGTTGTAACGAACAATAAAGAATAGATGATTATGATGAATATTTAATAAGGACAGAAATTAAGGGAAAAAACATGTCTTGTGTTATCATTCGAAACAAAAGTTATACTAATGGAGTAAAAGGAGCAGAAACAACACTAAAATTCTTAAAAGAGGCAAACTACATCAAGGTACTCTAAAGAGCCCACCCCCTAAAGTACCACATACATTAACTGGCCATCCGTGCTAACACCTTCATACTGGACGGTTTTCTAATATTAGTGTTATTGTTACTATTTATATTACTTTTATTGTTATATGTATTTCTATTGATGCCATTGTTGTTACTACTAGTGTTATTGTTAATATTATTTATTTTCAATTACTTAATTATATCAAATTATATTATCTCCTAGCTGATACCCGTTCGCTTCGCTGAGTGTATCTAAATTTAACTGATTGATTAAAAGCGTCCCTACGTTCATAGCGAAATATAAACATTATTTATCTATTTTGACAGAAAAAATGATAGATACTTTCAGACTTTAGATCCCAAGAAAGTTCATCAAAATTCGTAAAACTACATTTCAAGAAAGAGATGTTAGCTGTCTCACATCAGCTTCTATACGATTTTAAATAAAAAAGTACCTGTATTTTTTCCGTTAGGACTTGAACATTTTTCATACCAAATGTCATTTAAAACCGTACAGCTATTTTAGGGGGCATCCTTTAATTGCGCGAGGCGTTTGTTGCGATTTTTGAAATCCCATCCCCTCCCCTCTGGTAAGATGTCATAAGATTTGGCATAACCCTTTCTCCCAACCCGCCATCTAAAGTGATATTGTTCAAAACGTGTGTTTTCTTAAAAGAAATACGTAATATTTGTGAGACCCTCCTTTTCCCCAAAGTAAGATTAGATGAGATTCGGATCGACTCCATCGGCCCCTGAACGCCTCACGTAATTAATGGATGTTCCCTTAAAAGAATAGATTAGTAGCTATTCTACAGGATCTTTAGCAAAACTTCACTAAAAATCGTTCCGTTAAGTAATTGTTAAATTTTGAAATTTTTAGTCTATTATTTTAATACGTTTATTTCTAATTAATATCTTTGACAATGAACAAGTAAAAAATGTTAATATTTAAAAAAAATGTCATTATTAATTTTATCGGCTGTTAAATTGAAATTCATATTTATTTTCCACTAAAAATTGTCAACTTTTTAATTTCAACTTTGTAGAGATTTCTTTCGTTATTGTGTAAAATTGGAGGAAAATGCGTTAAAATTCTATTTCACGAACTTTACCGAAAATTTTTAAATGTACCGTTCCTGTAGGATATAATTGTTTTGCCATCCCATGAGAACCATGCATTATTCTAGCCTTAAAAGGTAAAAGTAAGCTATATCATTCTCTCCTTAACTACCACCTGCAAAAATCATATCAATATTTAACTCTGTGATAAACAAAAAACATATCTATCCCATGGGAATAGTAGATCTCTCCTGAGTAAACAGTAGATCAAATCTTCTTAAGAAAAATTAGTTAAGACCCTATTTCGTGAACTTTAACGAAACTGCTTTCAAATACTTGGTTCCTATAGAATAAATACATTTCATTCATTATTCCGGTATAAGAAGTAACCTATATCATTCTCTGACCCCTTAACAACCACATTGTAAAAAAGGAAGTTAATCTTTAAAAACAAAAAAATATCTATCCCACGGGAACCGTAATTTTTTCTGGATAAAAAGTATACTATATGTTACACCGGATTATAATTTATATCTATGCCAAATTTCATCCAGATCCATTCAGGTCTTTTTGAGTGAAAGAGCAACAAACATCCATCCATACATCCTTACAAACTTTCACGTTTATAATATAAGTAAGAAGTAAGATGTGCTAAGTCGCTTATGACCATGTAAGTAAAGGGACTATTAATAAAGAAAAAAAATTATACTGCATAGCAACTAAAGCTTTCAAAAAACTGATCGATTTGACTTTTAAGCTCTTTTATTTGATATATAATTACTTCTTAATTTTTATAAATAATTTTTTTATGCAAAATAAAAGAAAAAAATTTCTGAAGTTCGTTGAGAAATAATATGATTTTGATATTTGAAACGCTTCATAATTATAAGAACATTCAAAACCCATAAAGTCAATTTTAGCACCGAAATATAATAATAATTGAGAAACTCCATGTGTTAAAATGTTTATTTCATCAGACAAAATCAACTTAAAATTGCAATAAACCCACAATTTAATTCTAATCTCACAATAATTCCAATAAAAACACACACACAACGTAAATACAATCAAAATAAAATAATGGCCTTGAGAGGTCAAAGGTGGTCATTATGAAGCACTTTTTAAACCCAGATTTAATTACAGGCTTTTATCGTTTTTATAACGCAAACATTGTAATTATACCATGTAACATATTTGAATAGTTAAGAGCGATCAATTAAATATTCATCAAGATTCTATTGACCGATATGCTCAAAATTTACACCTCAAAGTGTTAGCGATCGTTAAAAATTTCATTGCACGACGTTAATAATTAAAATGTGTCGCAACATAGCAATTCTCTTCGCATCAAAATAAACACGTTTGCATGATATCAAATTGAATTTTATTAAAACAAATTATAATGCGTCAATAAAATTGTAATTTCAATATTCATCTGCCGACCCATCGCATTAACATAACAGTAAAACTATATAAACGGCACAATGAGATGAATATTGACAAGGACAAGATTTCAAATGTAATCCACAAAGTAAATAAGATTTTGGTGCATAATAAACTCGACTAGATCTTTGTATAATTTGTATTACTGGAATGCTAATGAAAAAAAAAATATCAGAATATTAATAAATAAAATAAGTAAAAGGCAATCAAGGTAAAATTACAAATTAATTTTGAAAAGTTTATGGTTGCAGCTCAAAAGCACAAAAGAAAAGAAAAATGCTTATGACAATAAAAAAAATACTCACTGTAGAAACTATATATAAGAGGCGTATAAATAATTTGTTACTTTTTTTTTTTTTTTTTTTTTTTTTGGTATTTTAAGTCGCTTTAACATCTAAGGTCATATCACGACTGTCTAAACACAGAAAATTTCTGTTGGTCAATTTTTTATTCTTAGGTCTAAGATCTTAAGTCTAGAATTCAACGGGAATCGAACCCGTACCACTTGACGCATGAAGCGGAGAGAACTACTGCCTCTAACCACTGCGCCAATAGGTGGTAATTTGTTACTTTTGTTCTATTAATAAAAAATAAAATGAATGAATGAACACTTCGGAGATTGAAAGAGATATCCTTCATAAATAGGTACTTTCTATCTTCAACTTTATATTTGACACCACCTCGAAAGTTACTGGTAGGACAAAACGACGATATTATATGGCAGATATTCCTGTATGTACTTAAGGGTTAAGCAAAATGGTCCACATGCATTATTTAAAAAAATCACAAGCATACATTGAATAAGCATACTGAAGCCTGTTTGCACTTATGTCATTTAACTGTGGAAAACAGCTAGCAGTTCCCAAATCAGGATACTATTAATCATAATATAAGAACATCTAGGTCCATTTTTCCCATTGGGCACTTGCCTAGGGCCCCACGATCGATAGGAGCCCCTAGTTTCTGCCAGATCACCAAATGATAACCGAATTTATAACCTCAAACATATTCATTTAAAATGTGTGACAAATACAATGCGCCAAGAGAGATTAAATAGTTTGTCGCTGATGGCTTTTAGGTGCGACATGCTGAAAAACAGATTTTAAAGAAACAATTAACAATTTTGCCCATCTTTAATCAAAAAAGATGCCTTCCAATCGACGTAGATTTTTCTTGCTTTTACTGTCCAACCATTAAATAAAAGCAAATGCTTAAAGAGTTACTTTTGTGTATTATATTAATACGAGATTTTTATTCACATATTGTGACTGTAAAGAAATAAAAACATATCTATGCTTATATAATGTAACGAACAAAGACAGAGACAATGAACACCGATGGAACAGACTGGAACATTCGAGAGAGTTCGATTGTCAGTAATGGGAATTCAAATTTCCATTACTGACAATTCAACGGCCGTGGAAGTTTTTAGAAAGTTCCAAGTTTTTGGACTGTTCGAAAACACATGGTATTGCACATTGGTATGTACCCTACATAAGAGCACACATTCATTCTACGGAAATGAAATTGAATTTGAGCAATTTGAAAAGTGGATAAAGTGAAGTGATTCTTGTGATAAATGGCTATGCACGAATTGATATAAATAAAGTAGTTTGGTTTACTAAGGGTATTGTACAATGAAGCTTAATACAGGTTTGAGGGTATTCCTTTACAATACTTTCTTTGTCTATCATAACAAAATACTCGTAGAGCTATGTAAAAGTCATAGGGGCCCGACAACCCTAATGTGCCTAGTGCCTCCAATTGGTTAAAGGCGGCCCTGCAAAAATCGCAAAATTAGTAAAGTAAAGGAGACAATCAAATATACTTAAAGCTACTGGTTAAGTGGTCAATTCGAATATTTAAGTTTCTTTATCAGGTTAACTGAATTTTACATAATTATCAACTGAAAACCCTTATCATAATCGACAACCAACTCTTCTGAACACAAATAAGGTTAGATCTGATTGATGTATATTAGTTCAAGATGGACACTGATGAATAAAAAACACATAGTCAAAATTAAATCTATCTTTATGGTAAGTCTAAGCAGTACCAAGCTATTTCCTTAATTCCAAAAAAATGCTGGAAGAATTTAGTATAAGTTTCTAGCTCTTCATAGTATGATACACTATTAAATATCATCGAATACTGTACTTGCAGAAGCTGTACAGCTGAATGTAAAATTAAAATTTTTATTTAGAAAATAGGACTGAAACGTATAACAGATAGACTTAAGTCAAAAATACCTTAGGGTTATGATCATTGATCACGAAACGAAATAAAATAACAATGCTCTTTTGGGCTGAGTGTATAGGACATAGAAAAAGAAAAGTGTGAAAGAAAATGACTTAAGGTACATCCTAATGAATTTTCGTTTGTTTTGCAGCATTTTGGTTTATTCATTAACATTCTTAAGCCTGAGCTGTATTACTTTTTTTTTAAGTTGCATCAACCTGAAGGTCCTTAGCGACTATTGTTTACTTATATTTCGTTCAATATGTTCTGGGATTGAAAGATTTTCTTAATTGGCTCCAAAAACGATGAATTATTGTGAGCCTCACTCATCTGATTGGGGATTCCCTTTTCTATTTTTAAACACTGTTGTGCGGGACGCAAAACGATGGCGTGGGAGACTGTTAAGAGACCACCACACTTCGAACATCTTCTAGGAGCAAATTTCTCCAGTAAATGTGCATGGGAGAAAATGATATTATGGTCTATTCTAAGTCTAGTTACTATTACTTGGTCTCATCTGTGCTGTATTACTTATTTTGTTAAATATTACATAAATGAAGTCACAGGTATTAGTACCTATATTTTAGCGTATTTATTACTCAATTTTTGAACGTTGCATGATAAATATAACATTAGTTATCGTTTGAGAAAATCGTTCCAAATTAAATGAATCAATAGGTCAACATCAGTACCACCATCGAATTTATTAACAAACGTGAGCAACGATCGTTGAAAATCATGTAGAAATTAAAAGTGGCTCTTCAAGCGATTCTTCGTTGATAACTTGATTATATCACTAAAACTCACAAAACATTCCGATGCATTCACACAAAAAAAAAATACTCTGAAAAATTAATAACTACGAAGTTCTTGAACTTTATTCCTACTATTTACACAACATTTGAAATGGCTTTTGAAAATTTGTACAAAACGTGAAAATCGTTGCCATCGACAATCTCTTTCGTATTGAAATATGTTTTAATTTTTTTGCCCTCTATTTACATTTGTTAAGAGGAAAATTACACGCATCATCAAAGGAGAGATGTTTATTAGTTGTTTGTTAGACGAAACAATGCTTGGAGTGGTTTTTTCGACTCGACAATGTGTGTGTTATTTCCATTTAGAATTTATTTCAATAATATAATAGCAATAATTGTATTTAAAACAAGAAAACGTGAGACGTTCGAAAATGTCGTGAACGAAAGAAAACGTTAAATGCAAATTATTGTAATTACAATGTTCGATGTTATATTTAAAATGTTAACAATGACAGACGATGATTCTAAATGGTTTTTGAGAAAAGAAATCTTTTGGTGTCAAATACTTTATTTTAGATAACGCTAATATAAAAATTTGAAAATAATTTACACTAAATGAAAGCAAAATTCGATCATTAAAAACTTTCCCTGACTCTTAATAAGGTTGACAAGTTTGAAAATCAGTCATCTATTTCAAAATGCAACCATTCTAATTAGGCAATTAAAAAACATAAAATCAGTTCATTCAAAAAAAATTTAGTCAAATCAACTCTTATTTGAGTAACCCAAGAATATTTTTATGTTTATTTTTAACAATTAATTATTTTTTAAGTAATGATATGTTAAATAAAGAACAAGACTTGTTCAATAAATGTCGGGTCAAAAGAATAGCCTCGATTGTTAGTAAATAATCAATTGATTGTGGTAAAGTTCACTTGAACTTCAATAATTTATTATTATTATTATGATTTGATTCAGTAGAAAGTTGAAACCTCATCGTGTTAATTTAGAGCACTTTGAAAGCGTAATACATGTATTCTTACAATGTACCTAAGTACAAAGTGTAGGTGTTGTATGTCATTTCATTCTTTAAATAGACTAAAAATATTTTTTTCGTTTATAGGTTCTATGGAAGAATAAAGATATTACACCTATCTCCCGATACGTTTCAGACAAATCCGTGTTAAATAAAATCTTTGTTTTTCCTATATAAAACCGTATAAAACGAAAAAAACTGCGCAATTAAGTCATTTATTCAAATGGAACAAGAGTAAAACATATCTAGAAACTTTAAACTAGGTATAGTTTGCCCAAAAAATGCAGTGAGGTCGTAGTGAACTTATTCTAAAAATGAAAACAAAAATAGAAACGAAAATTTTTTCAAAAATACTTGCTGAAACTTAACAAATTTAGGTATGTTCGAAATTTATTTGCTATCACTTTGAGGAACTATCATCTTTTTCTTCTTGATTGGTATAATGTCACTTCTATCACTAGAATATTCGGAAATTTTCCTAGTTATTTTCCGAATTTCATTAGTTTGTGAACCGTGTAAAAGCGAAATCGTGTAAAACGAGTACCGTGTAAATCGGGGGACAGGTGTATTTGCAATGTAAAAGCTCTTAAAATTTATTTCTCTGTAAAGCTTTAATACTTTATGTATATAATAATTTTGCAGAGCTTTTATATTATACTGTGTTTAGTATATGATGTATACAAAAATATAGCTTATATAATACTCCTATATAACTTTCAAATGTATAATGCATTAATATTTTCTCAAAATTTAAATTTGTTGTATAAGTATATAATGCGCACGTTAATATACCTAATAACATATAATGGACTTAGAAAAATATTTCAACCCTCAAACAAATGAGCTAAGAAACAACAAAAGCATAGGGTAATTACAATTGCATGCAGATTAATTACTACAAAATTAGTATTTGAGTAGTCCGTTTTACAAAAGTGGGACTAGAGATGTGCAATTACCGGTATTTCAAAATAATGTGACGTGACCGTCACAAATAACGTTTTATGACGGTTTTATTTCCGTTCTATGGGTCTTAGAATATTTCTTCCCTTTATCAACGCGACCAATGAGGTCTATTGTGATGTGATCCTCTGTATTAACTTTTAAAGAAAGCCAGCACTTGTCTAGGGGTTGCCATTGCTATCTCGCCAGACGTCATGTCCGTCTTTTTAAGATGCTGCAGTCTTTATGACGGTTATTGGCGTTACATTCTTTTTTTTTTTTTGGTTGTCAGTCTTATTGTTAGAGGTACACCTAACATAACAAACAGCTATTTTGCTGATATGAGTTTTTCTGCATCAAACTAGCTACCATTTTAAAGGAGAAATTACTTTAATGGCTTCTTTAATATGATCTTTATTCCTCATATCATCTTTATCTATATAATATAAATACGCAATCAAAACAAAATTTTTGTCAAGCCTTAACTTTTAAGAAATTTCAGAAATTATCTCATAGCTCTCAGCATCTTGATCAGTTGTCAATTTGGCCTTTAGTAAATAATTAGGACCCAAACGCTAAAATGTGTTATTAGTCTTAATTCAAATATACTCTGCCAAATGGGAGTAATTTGTAATTTTGTGCCGGTCTCGTCATAACTAAATCCAGCACAAAATCGTCTTGTGAAGGACAAAAATGGGTAAAATTACTCGTCGCAAAATCAGTACACATCTCTAAGCAGGACTCAAAAAATTATACATTTCCAACTTTTTAAGCCATTTGGAGATGAGATTTTTAAAAATCATTCTTTAGTGGAAATCAGTCACAGTCCTTTCAGTATTAACATGTTTATGATTTAGTCTTCAGTCGTTTAGTCTGTATCTTGTCAGTCAGTCAGCCTTGATCCTGTCTTATACTTGTATATATCGTGGTTTCAAATTTATTTCAACAATAACTTAGAATTTTATTTTTTTCAAATAAAATGCGATTAATCTACAGAAATTTTAGGTTTCCCAAAAGGAACTTTTTATCCTTAAAAGACCATATTCGTCACGATATAAACTCTTATCTTGCTCCATTTCCATGTGGCCTTCTGCCAAACGCCTTGAATAATGACGCCATGTGATTACAAAGGTCAAAATAGTCATCAGGATTAAGGTGATCGTAAATAACGCATATTTGAGAGTGGTGGATTTTTTCGTTTCTAGAATTGGAGTAACGTGAAAATGATAGTTTGTGTTATTTAATTCTACTTCGGTTTCATCAGATCGTATCGAGTTGTTAGGTGAAATTCGCATTGTTTCAGGATTTAAATTCACATACTGAGTCTTTACCGTTTCTGTGGCCGGCATTCGGATGCAAGGTTTGGAAACATGCACTATGTAGCAAGTGGTGTCTGTAACGGGTTTCACCCGGTATCTGGATAGAAAGGAAGTCATTTGGGGCATGTCTTCAGTACGAACGGGAGAAACACATCGGGGGATCGATTGAATATTGATTTTTGAATCAGCTTGTAGTTCTAGGGATCTTTTCAGATGTTTAATCATTGACGGACTAGGCTTGGGATCGTTTATTTCCTGTAAAGATATTGGATTTTCTTCTCGGTGTTTTACTTTGTTTTGTGCAGCACACTTGTGCAATCGTAGATTTGCGGCTCGATTGTATTTAGGGGTTGGTGCGGAAGCATTGGTTCGTGGACGACATTCTCGAGATGTAGAAGGGCCAGCATGACTACGTTTTGATATATCAATATTTGGAAGATAAATTAATATTTGACTTGATTTACCCAGTATCTCGATATGATAAATTTTGGAATGTAGCTATGCGACTTGCATGGCTTTCAGTTGGAGATTTTGATGATAAATTCTTATTCATTTTGAGAAATATTTAAAAATAAATATTTCAATCTGATTCTGACATTTGACGTAAGTCTGTCAACACTTTTTTTTCATTGCAATAAAAGAATTTAGGTCACTTAGTGGCGTGGTGGACTTGATAGTTGCCTTATACGCCAGTGGTCCTGGGTTCGAATCCCAATGAAAGCCTAAGATGTTTTTTTCTGGGTTTTTGGATTCGACGGTCGCTAATGACCATAGTAGTTGATGCGACCTTAAATAAAAAAAAAGAATTTATTAAAAATCAAGTATGTATGAAACAAAATAATAACTACAGGTAGTAGGCGTAGTAGGGACAGCTATTTTTATTATCAAGTAAAATAAAAACTTTTTTATTTCAAAAGAAACTTTTTTTGTTTCAAAAGCAGCTACTTTTATTTCAAATAACATTTATTTAATACCGCATATCAAAATAAAAATGAAGTATGCAAGAGAATAAAAACATTTTCATGATGTATACTTATATTATGTACATAGAATGTAATGTTTCGTTTCAAAAGGTTGGTCAAAATTTTATTTGAAATAAAAAATGTTGCTTTTAAAATTAAAATAATTTCTTTTGAAATCAAATGGTTGTATTTGACTTAAAAATGCTGTATTGCCGTAGCTTATATATTTTGCAGATAATTAAAAAAAAACTAGAGCATTTGGGGGAACCTTCCCAACCTCCTAAAGGAAAATCGTTATTTTTTCATTATTTTCAAACAAAAAAAAAATAATTATGTTTCTTACAATTTTCTTATTTACAGAAATGAAGAATTTTCTTACTAAAAATATTTATTAATATTTAAGTAATTTTGTATTTGATTTCAATTAAAAGATTGGATTTTTGATATTATAGTTTATACTAACCTTTAATTATAAACTTGTATAATTTAGTTAAATTAACAAACTAGACTTATCTAGTAAGTAGTAGAATAAGTTTTTCTTATTTTTTGTCACTATCTTTTTCTCAATATATATATATTTTTATTTCCCCTTTCCCACTCGGCACACTTCATTTAACCAATTACTGTTGGCAAGCAGTAAAAGCAGTCAGCTTAAAAAAATAGAAAAAAAGAGAGAAATAAGAATTAAAGACAAATATAGCGAGATATTTTTTCATTACGTGATGGTTCCTACTGTTTTACTCTAACTCCAGTAAAGAAACTTAGTTCTAACAAAAATAAAAAATAAAAAAAGTTAAATAGAACTACAAATATGACAGAAGACGTCTTATTAATACGAGTTATCTAATTTGCAGATAATTCTGTAACTTTTTCTCATTAACTGAAACACCTTTTTTTAGCTGATCTAATATGAATCTGTTGTCAACTTGAAAGTTGTACTTAATTTATTCTTTCCCAAGACTAAAAAAATTTTGAAGAGATATTTGATTCACAATTAGTCTAACAATAAGTATAGAGTATGTTGTGGTTGATAAGATGATTGAAATTAAAGATGAAAAAATAAAAATTAAACAGACAAAGTTTAAGTTAATCAAAAAATAAATGATATCTGTAAATCATTTAATCAGTGCTAACAAGCAAATGCGGTTTTACTCTTTTATTTTCTCTCTTTTATTTTATTTTAAGTCGAAGATTTAAGTAGTTAATTCTTTCATTAGTTCAAGGTTTACAAAGAATTTCTTGCTTTTATAATTAGGACAACAATCGTTAATCTCTAATGATACCATGGCTTTCCTTTCATCAATTAATCGCTGTTTTCGAAAGTAAAATTTTCTTTTTTTTTTGCAGGTTCAGCCTGCTGTTAAGACGGGTACGAGTTTTTCATGCGTTGGACGTCCCTCAGGTTACTATGCAGATGTCGAAACTGGATGTCAGGTGAGAAAAATTTGCACGTATTCGAATGTCGAATGGAAAATTGGAGATAATTGAGACATAGAAGTTGCTTTGTAGGTGTGTGAATGATATTGTAAATTACTATTTCGTGGCATTTAAAGTTTAATGATGATAATTTAATAAACGTGATTTTTACAGACTAGAAGTCAGAAATGAAGTTTAATCGGTTGAATGGGTTAATTGCAAAATTAAATTTACTCAATTTAATTTGTGTGCATTAACTGTGAAGTTTTGATGCGATCTCTTTATTTCAACCTTAAATGAATATTTCATTATTGAGCAAATACAATTTATTAAAAATTAAATTTTTTTCTAGATATATCATATGTGCGATGGACTTGGTCGTCAATTCAGTTATTCCTGTCCTAATACGACATTATTCCAGCAACGAATGCTGATTTGTGACCATTGGTACATGGTCAATTGTAGCCAATCTGAATTAGATTACAGCGCCAATTTATTAATTGGTCAGCGAGATAAACCATTCGTAGATGATACAGTACATTCTCGAACACCTCGTCCAGATCTTGTTTCCAACCCTTACGTTCCAAGATACCGAGATTCCAAAGCCCAGGACGACAATAGCATCAACTTAATTGGGGCCGAAAATCAACCAAAAAAGTCCTATTTTTTGCCTAGCCATTGGTCAACGGAACTTTCAACAGCTGCAAAGGAATCATACACAACGGAAAGTCCGAAAGTAATTGTAACAAGACCAACAGAATCAAACAATCAAGCCCGAGTTGCATCAAGGAAAGAATTTCTAGAAACTGCAAATACAAATAAGTTTATTTTTCCAACTGATCCAATTCCACTAGCAACCACGACTAATCTACTGAAGCGTAATAATCCGATTCCAGAAGAACCAAAAGTTACACTAAATATAACTCCACCATCGAAATATTTTCTTCCTCCATTCGAACGAAGTTACCAAGGTAGCTCAAACGAAAACGATAAATTTAATTCAACAGCCGTTCAAAAACAAACGGCCTTAACATTAGAAAGTTTACGACCACCCCCATTACCAACAGCTTCACCTACAACTACAACAACCACTCAATCACCTCAACCAACAACAGAAACTGTGTTAATTCGAGTTTCCCAAATATCCCAAGATTTCCCTGTTCCGAAAAACAATGAACATATTTTCAATAGCACTCAAACAAATAATAATATAGAACCTCCAGCTTTAGTTCTGCTACCACCAAAACTAAAAATTTCTGAAGAAGTTGATACAAGCACAACAGACCCACAAAGTTTTTATAGAATTGTCCCATCAAAAGACCTTTTGCCTCCTAAGAATGCCGAAAGTAAAACATTTGTTCAAACAGGAAAAATCTTACGACAAAACTCCACTGATTCAAACTTAAATAAAGTAATTGCCGAGAAGAAAATTCGGGAGTTTAGGAAATTTTTCCTGATCCCTGATTATAGTTTCCCATTAGATACACTACCAAGACCTGATTATAATAGTTTTTCGTCATATCAAGTAAATCCATCAGGAAACATCCGCACGGTTGTGAATGAAACCGTAAAAAAAGGTGAAATAAATCCAGATTGTCCCAATTGTGATCCTGAATTACTTATTCCAGGAACTTGTCAGCCATGCATACTAATCAATCGATAAATATTAGCAGATTCCGACAGAAAAATAATTGCCATTTTTTAAAACAAATAATTTTTTAAGTTTATTCTACAGTATTAAAAATAAGTGGTAAGTTATCCTTCTTTTTTGTTAAAAAATATTAATTTTGCTTTATCGCTATTTTAAAGAAATGTGATTGAAAATTTGTTCTGAATGTGAAAGAGAAATCATTCTTTTTATTTTGTAAATAGAATTGTGTGAGTTATTTTTTATGAAAAAGAAGTTTTAAATATAATAACAAATTAGAATAATTGTTTAATTTACATGAAAATAAAGAATTAAATTAGTTGTAATAAAATAAACATTTGTATACCTTTGTGTTTTGACTTTACCTCTTGTAAAAGCACGATTTTCCTTTTAATATTGCATGACTTTTCAGAATATATGGACAAAACGGTTTGTATATAATATTTTTTTTCTATTAATTTTATTTAAAGTCGCTTCAACAACTTGGTCATTAGCGACTGATAATTACATACTTAACAGTTATAATACTGTTGTGTATCAAAATTTACATAGTAAGTTCCATAATCCCAATATGTCCCTTATAGCTTAATGTTATAATATTGTAATTTTTTATTTTAATTTACAATTTGAACTGAGTGGCGGAGCGTTAATATATGCCACTTGGTACGAGTTTCAAGTTCCAATCAGAATGAAATACAGATTAAATTTTAACAATGAATGTTTATGTGTATCACTTATATAATTTACAATTTTTATTTTTGTCTCACTATACACATAACCTAAAATGGGAATTTAATAAGGAAATAATTGATATGCTTTTATTGTGTTTAACACAAACTTGTTTTTGTATAATTTTCAAAAAAGAATATCAAAACGAATTCTTAATATTTATTAAAAATCAATTACTAAAGGCTAAAGTTTTCTTCACGCTCAGAGAAACGGATTGGTATTGGCTAGATTAAAATGATTCCTTTTTTTCTTATTATAAAATATAAATCGTTCCCTAAAGGTTTACTTGTGTTCACTATTTGTTGAAGTTATTTGCAAAAAAAAATATTTTGTTATTTTGTTCAAATTGATAGCAATATGATATTTAAGTTAAGTCGCATAGTGTGTGGGAGGCATAAGGGGCTATAGCCCTGGACGGCACAGATGAGGGGACGGCAAGACGCGGTTAGATTTATTAGTTCTGCCTGAAAAAATGGGCGTTGGCAGTTAATTAATTATTAATGATGAGATAAAATTTTAGATGTGATAAAAAGAAATTAAAATTAGTTGACGAGGCTTTAAAGTTAAAAGACTTTAAGACACTTTCTGGAGACGTTTGAAGTAATCCAGCAATTTCTATAGTCCTGACATGTTTCAGCCTCGTGTGTCGGATATAGAGATACTACCATTTTTAAGAATAATGTTTTTAACTTTCTGCATATATAGTATTCAATCCTAGTTCGATGTGGTCCAGTGACGGTGAGGTGTGTCTTGGAATGCTACCCAGCAGTAGTCCTGCTATGTTTTATTTATTTATTTACTTATTTGCTTATTTTTTTCTCACTTTATAACTAGACAATTACCCACTTAACACAGAGAGACGCTACCATGTGCGCAAAACTTGTGAATAACTTAGTATGTCACGAAAACAGTAAAAATATTTTTCAAACGAAGTTCCTTTACTAGACTTAAGGTAAGCTGGTAGAAACCATCACGCAACCAAAAAGCATTAAAACTCTTCCAGGTGACTTTGACTCTCTTTCGCTTTAATTCTAATTTTACTATTTCCTTATGCTCACTGCTTGCTACCAAGATTGTTGAAATTCAGTGTGTTGAGCGAGAGAGGAGAAATAAAAAAAGAGAGAGAGAGAGAGAAAGTGATTCTACTGATTACTAGATGACAAGTTTGTCGACTTAACCAAAATTTAAAATGTATATTCTATAAATCAAATTTTGCAAAGACCACCTATTGGCGCCGTGGTTAGAGCAATTGCTCTCTCAGCTTCATGCGTCAAGTGGTTCTGGGTTCAATCCCCGTTGGATCCTAGAGCTAAGTAAAAATAGACCAACAGCAATTCTGGGATCCGGACAATTGGGCGGGCGACAACTGGGCGGGTGTCAATTGGGCGGGGACAATTGGGCGGGGGACAATTGGGCGGTGGACAATTGGGCGGGGGACAATTGGGCGGGCGCAGGTTGACCTAGGTCATTCATTTTTGTCCATTCATTCATAAAATTGTTTTCATCACATTTTGTGAGTTTCATCGTCGTTGAAATTTCTTACAAAACTAAATTGCTTGTTGTTTGCCTTCTTATGGCGCGTTTTTTGGAAACTGAGCGCGGTGGCCGAAAACTGCTTTACGATGGTCATGCTTATGTAAAAGAAGCAGAGAATACATTAAAAACACACTGGAAATGTGAAAAGAAACGAATTTGCAAAGCTCGCTTGCATACAATTTTGAATCCGATGCCCGGTGCTGATGTAGAAATACGTTCAGAACATACTCATCGTCCTGATCCGACTTTGTATGAGGTAATTAGCGTCGTTAGTGTCGCCAAAAATCGAGCACGTACAACGCGTGAAGCAACCAGTGAAATTGTCACTGTCGCGTTCAATTCAGTGTCTCCTGCTGCTGCAGCTCAAATGCCTACACAGTCGACGTTGCAAAGATTTATTCGTCGGCAAAGAACTGTTGCTGGAGTTTTCTGCCACCGCGCTCAGTGTCCCAAAAACGCGTCATAAGAAGGCAAACAACAAGCAATTTAATTTTGTAAGAAATTTCAACGACGATGAAACTCACAAAATGTGATGAAAACAATTTTATGAATGAATGGACAAAAATGAATGAGGTCAACCTGCGTCCGCCCAATTGTCCCCCGCCCAATTGTCCCCCGCCCAATAGTCCCTCGCCCAATTGTCCCCCGCCCAATTGTCCCCCGCCCAATAGTCCCCCGCCCAATTGTCTCCCGCCCAATTGTCACCGACCCAGCAATTCTATGTACTTTTACAGTTGTGATATGACCTTAGATGTTAAAGCAACTTAAAACACCAAAAAAAAAAAAAAAAAAAAATTGTAATTGAAAGCTGAATATTAAATTACCTACCTATATAATTTTTTTTACTAAGAAAATGCTAATTTTTCATATAAACTAGGAAACCATTGAGTTATTAGTTTTGTTTTGTAGATTATTTAATGAAAATTTATTGTTACTGATGGAAGTCCCCTGATTGCGTTAGTCTCCTTAGACAAAGCTTTAGTTTGAGAAAGGTTCTCATAAGGTTGCATCAGTTCCATAGCTATTTTAACTATATACACGTGAAAGATACAGTGGTACCTTGAGATACGAATTTAATTTGTTCTGTGATCATCGTCGTATGACAAAAAAATCGTATCTCAAAGCAATTTTTTCCATTTATAATAATGTAATATATATTAATGCGTTCTAGTGATATGAAACTAAACCAAAACACAGTTAAATTACATATAATATACACAATGTGTATATAAATAAACAAGTAATAACACACATAATGTTTATTTATTTATTTATTTCGTATTTTCGGTAACTTCGAAGCAACGCTTGAAAAGATGCTTCGTAAAAAGTTTCTTAAAATTGGAGATAACTTGTTGATCCATGGGCTGAAGGGTAGACGTTGTATTGGGTGGCAGATAGACAATTTTAATAAATTTATATTAATCTAAAAGGTCGTCCTCAAGGCCAGGACAGTGAGCGGGAGCATTATCCAACAGAAGGACACACTTAAGCAGTAGACCATTATCGATTAAGTATTTTTTCACTAAAGGCCTAAAAACTATGTTTATCCACTCAATTTAATCGCACATTGCAAATTCGTATCTCAAATTTTTAATTTTATGTCGAGGTTTAAATTTTAGAATATTTCATGTCGTATCTCAAAACATTCGTAACTATTTTAGGACATTCGTATCTCAAAGTACCACTCTATTAAAAATTGACGGTTAAATGTTGAAGATCCTAATTTACAGAAACACAAAAACTTTTCTTTTTTAGAAAGAAGTTTTATTTAGAGTATTCCAGGTTATTTGCTTATTTTGTTTGATTGTGAAAATGAAGGGTGGCAAATACATTGTCAATCCCGAATGGCATAAATCTATGCTATGCTACCGTTATATATAAATAAATTCTGTAACAAAATTTTCATTCTGTATAACAAAAATAAAAATAAAATCAAAAGCCAATAAGTTCTTAAAAGACTTAAAGGACTATAGAAGTACATAATTTGTTTTTAATTGAGACAATAATTTATTAAATCATTTGATTGATGATCATTATTATACTAATAATATTAATAGCTAAGTGATTTCAACCTTTTTAATTTCGATTTTAAAAAACCAAAGACGTAATAGAAAAATATTCATTAATTTTCCATCTTACCACGTAAACTTTTTCCATTACGTTTCAATAATACCGAGAGGAAAGTCAAGTGAAAAAAAAAAAATGTCTAAGTCTTTAAAATATATTCATTTTATCTTGAAACTATTCTTTTTAATTCCGATTTTTAATTTTAAATCAGATAAATTTATTCATGCAAGCACAAAATCGTTACTATACTATACATTTTTATTTAATCTCTATATAATTAAATTTATTACATTGGTGTATCCATATTTTATGGACGAATGGGTGATTTGGAAAAATTTCAATACATTCCTTCAAAATATTTTGATTTTACTATATCCAATATGTGGATATTTTTGTGTTTTTCACATAATGAAATCATTCCATAAAATTCGAGAAACTGTGAATCAGTTTGAAGAAATTGAAAAAATTTTAAAAAGTGAATTTGATTTCGATTTGAAATTAAAACAAGAAAAATTTGCTGTTATTGGTATTGCCTTGGCGGGCATTTTTTGGATTATCTTATTATGGATTATTGAAACTGGAGTTTTCGTAAGTGAACACGATGGAGATTTCAGCTACGTCAGATTTTGGATAAGCTTTTTAACTTATCATGAGCCCAATGGAATTCTTGTGTTATATAAACATCAACTTATAAGTTATATTTATGTTATATTAATTCGATTTTCTCAAGTAAATGAAATTTTAAATGGATTGGATGTAAATTCAAATGACAAAGATATAGTCAAGAAAGTTCAAATTTTGGCTAATCTTCATTTGAAATTAAGTGATATTAATAAGAGTGTGACTCATATTTTTTCGGTAGTCATAATTATTACTACTGCTTTAGATTTTTTCACTATTTGTCTCAGTATTTTTGGGTTAATTATTGAAGACAGTTACAATTCCAATTCAGATTTGGCTTGGGTTACACATGGATTTGGATATTTAATTATAATTTTAACCATATTTTCACGTCTTGCAGCTAAGGTGAGACAGAAAAAATTTTAAGTTAATAAATTTATGAAGTTCTTTTTAGGAAGTTGAAACTCAAGATATCATATTTGGGCTATCTATACGTTGCAATAACGTTGAAGTTTTAAAATTGGTAAGTCCTAACGGTATTTAACGAAGGGGTTCTCATAAAAAGGAAGTATAGTTTAAGGTTATTTCACTACAAATTATTCATCAACGACCAAATTTTACTTCAATGGGGCTATTTTCATTAAACATTAGTTCTTATACAGCGGTGAGTAAAAATTATCGTTTTTGTATTTATCAATTCTATTGAGAAAAAATATTTTAATTAATATTTTTAGATAATAATCGCAATCACTAATTACATCGTTATTTTACTTCAGTTGAACAAGTCGTAATTGCTATCAATATTCATTAAGCTAAATTATTATAAATGACTTTGTAATTATTATTAATGATCAATGTAGAAATTTAAAATTCAATTTATAAATCTAATGAAAGTTTTCGTTATTTTGGTAGACTTAAATTTGGTGAGTATAGGCAATTATAAATACATCTATGTAAAACTATTGATCTACTTTAAACATTATAAATTGTCGATTCATCTAACGATTTGCTAGAAATCATTATAAAATATTTTCCCAACTCAAAAATAAATGTTTTGTCCTTATTTTACGTCTTTGAACTATTTTCTAAGGATTTGAATTTAAAAAATGTACCTACTTATATCATTTTAAATCAAGATCATAATGAAAATATTTTTCTATGTATATTTTACTACCAATGAAACGGTTTGTGACACATGTTAAAAGTTCACAACAAAATATAAAACAAAACGTTTAAAATGACAAAACTTACAACGAAATTTAATTTTATACTGCTCGTATTAAAGCTAATGAAAAAAATTGTTTCCAGGATTTTATTATTTTATGAATATACCAACATAATTTTTTTTTACAATTTTCATGTATTACTCTGTTAGAAAGTTTTATCTTCTCCAATTTGATTGCTTAAGAAGATCTGAATGATCAATTGTCGCAAAGTTTTTATCTGTCAAAGTACAAAAATATTGTTTTGATTTTAATTATTAACTAGGTACTCCAAAAAAGTTGACCATACAAAAAATTTTAGCAAAGCTATGAAAAGTTTCTAAAACGTCCTTAGCAAGATCAAATTATTAAATTTCGATGACAAATTTTTTTGGTGGTTAAGATAAGGGTCAATAATTTAGAATACTTGGACATTTTAGTATACTTCTGGAAATTATAAAAATCTAAAGATTTTAGACGTACATTTTTAACTTACAAGTGTCCCAAAAAAAAAAAAAAAAATAATAAAGTTACAAAGTGCTGCATTTTTTTGGGATCCTAGGAATAATTAAATTTGCTATTTTACTGAAAATTTATCAAATGAGAACTTTAAGTCAAGTTTTTTTCTTTTTTTGTTAATTAGAGCAATATCAACTATTATGGTTAAAAGCAGCCAACGAAACCGAAACTCTTAAAAAATTTTGAGCTTTTGTTTGATTCGACTTTACAATCACTAGCCTATAGGGCGGTAATATGCATTTGAAGTCAAATGGTACGAAATGACCTTTTTCGAGTATTATTCACTTTTTAAGTTCCGTTTCCACAAAAATACATTTTTATAGAAAAAAAAATGAAAGATGGAAATATTGTTAGAAAAGAATAATTTTCAGAACATATAAATCATGAACATAAACTCCTCTTAGTGACATTCAACAACAATGACAAATTGAAATACTCTGAAGAAGAAAAAAATAACAGCGCATTGTTATTTCAGATTTTATTTGGGACACAGAGAAGTTGAAAACATAGATTTGATATCCTTAATATTTTCTTGTAAAATAAGGTAAAATAATTTGTTTCTTTATATTATTCAAAACTGTTCAGATTAGTAAATTTTGATTTTCAAATTCAGATAAAAAACCCAAAACTATAAATGACCTTATTATTTGCCTTTTTACGCCCATTTTCAAGTTATAACTCTTTGAAAATCATGTAAAACTTTAAAATGTTTTCGATATCCTTTAACTTTTACGCCTAATGCATTACTTACTTTTGCAAATTCATTTTAAATTTTTCGAAAATATATTCAAAAGATTACTAATTTTAAAAAATAAGATACTACTTATTAGCAAATAAATGTTATTATTTTAACTGTCCAAGAAGTCTGTGCTCTGACATCTTTTGAGAAATAAACGAAGTTCCAAAGCGAAAGTAGAAATATTTTAAGTTACTTTTTTTTACATTGTTGTAGTTTGTATTTTGATAGAGGAACGGCGTTTTAAGTATTACCTGAACACATTTTGAAACTACTGAACGGTTATTTTTAAAATGCTGACCTTTCTTAATCTTTCGGAGAACTTTTGTTAACATTGATATTTCATTTTCAATAGGTAATAAATTATGAAACTCAAGTTAGTTGAACACTGTTTAAAATCGATTCAAGACAAGCCAAATCTTTTAATAATGAATATATGAACACTCATAATAACTATTGTTCAAGTAAAACTCAAACTTAACAATTGTAAAGCTCCTGATTGAAAACTTTTTTTATATAAAATTTCTTACGAAATTGTTAGTATACTTGTTTTTGAACAATTTGGAAATAAAATTTAAAAATAATCACTTGATTAAAGATAAAACTGATAAAAATCTTTGAATTAATTAGAGCCCATTTAGCCTACATAAACATAGTACTTTAAAAATATTTAAGGAAAGTGTTTTAAAGTTTAATTTAATTATAATGTTGTGACTTACAATTAGATGAATAAGATGATTAAACGAAATGTTTTGGGGGAATCTTTTGAGTCGACTTGTCCATAAACACATCGGGTATTCTTTCGAAATGGAAACGTTTAATGCATGACTTATCGTGTTATATAATAATCAGTTTATGAATATTCAATGGATAAAGATTGTCACTCATGCGTTTTAGTTTCGATCACTTGGGATGCAATAAAAAGTTGTTACGATTTCCTACAAAATCTATCCGTGTTAAGCGGTTGCACAAAAGCATCAAGAGGCATAGAGCATTCATTATATTTAAGTAATTTAACTGGAGGCAAAGCAACGGTCGCTACGATAATAAATAACTCGATATGAAAGGCAATCGCAGAAGTTTGACTTATACGAGAGATTAACGGTACCTCAAGGTCTTCATGACGATATAACATCGCCACGCCATGCCCAATGGCTATTCACAGACATTTCATTGCTGCAAAAATTGTAACATGATAGAAAATGATTACCAAACCATCGACTGTCCTGACGCCGCCTACTGCCACAATTAACAAGGTCGCACTTCTTGGCAATCACAAATTATTTTATATATTTTACAATGGAATTGTATTAGAATAGACGTAGTGTTAAATAACGTCGAGATAACCACTAATTACAGTTCTTCAATAAATGGAATGGAAATATACCCTCAACAAACAACGCAAATGCTTATTAAAGTGCACCGTTGTTGTTTTATGGATTTTCAAACATAATACTCTAAGATAACAGAAAGCTTTCATGTATATTGAAGAGCTTTAAAAATATACTTAGTGACAAAAAAAAACAGACACTTGTATTCATCTGATTATTTTCTATAATACTTAATTACAACACGGTTAGTACCTAATCGTCAGAAAACGTACCAACAATATTATTGGCTTATTCTTTTCTACTTTTATACCCTTTCATAACTCTTTAGATAAACAAACTAAATCAGTTCAATTAACTACTATTTAAAACCAATTTGTTGAGTAAATTCATTTATTTTGTAAATCATTCAATTTTGTTTTCGGGTTAACAATTAATTAAGTAGTTAATCAATAGATAGACACTAATTAATTTTTTTTCTTAACGGAATGGTTTTCAGTCGAAAACATCTTAAACGGGCAGAGATTTTAGCCATTCAAAAATTTAGGGTCTGGTAAATAGCCAATTTCAGCTAATTTTACAAGGTTTCCAACAAATAAAACTCACGGATTTCTTCTCTCGTTACTTTATTTAAATTTATTTAAGTAAAAGTATCTACTTTAAAATAACGACTAGGAGTATTATATTATAAAATATGAATACAGTATAGTGTCACTAATTAGGTACTTTTAAAAACTAAAGGCTGCCGGATTATTGGAATATTCGGATTATTTGATTGTATAGAAAAATTCGTAAGATGTAAATAAAATAAATCATTGGCAAGTTCAAAACAAGTGTTGGGGGAGGTGTGAGCGGAGGATGCCTGATTACTGGACGTACCGGAATACTGAAGTGCCGGGTTAGTGAGACTCACCTGTAATACTAAAAGAACAAAAAATTAACGTTTTTTTTTTGTCTCTGACAATGAGTGTAAGTTGCTTAAGCTAGAATTGTAGCTCTTAAAAATCTAACATGTTCATTGAACTATACCGGAAGGGTGTATAATGCTAATTTATACTTTATGATCAAAAAAATCATTACGAACTTTAAAGTCAATGTTATTTTTTCCTTTATTTATACTAAAATTTGAAGGAAAATATTTTGCTCAGCAAGTTTCTTTTACCCTCGGAAAACTTACAATTAGTATTTCATTGAAATCTTAGAACGATGTATTTAAAAAAATATTAAAAATAATACATTGAATATCAATGTTGAGATGTTCAATAACTTCAAATGTAAAACTAGTACACATATTGTATTATAGTAATTTCAATAGAGCATCATTCATTTCAAGTATCTTGAAAAGTAATTCAACAGTGTGAATCTTTAAAATATTGATTTCATTTTGTCTTAATAAGGATTACTTCTTTAGAATTTTTGACTTTTCAAGATTAGAAACGATTTCATGTATGTCAACATCCGTTAGTGTACTTAAGTGGTCACCTATTTGTTTATTAACTGTGTCCAAGTTTCTTAACTTTGGTGAATGGAATTGCATATTAATATATTATACTTCAGAAATCGAGAGTTTTAAATATTCTTAGGAGAAATGCATCTTTAAGTTGTCGATCAAATAGATTTAACATTGACAACTCCTGTTAGCGCCTAGTAAAAGTAACAATTTTCCATGTAAAAAAAAACCCGATCAAATTTCTATGTTGTACCTATTTATTATAGCCTAGAAGACCACTGCTTGATTTCTACACCCATAACGTAGTTTAATCATTTATATATCAAATTAAAGCTCTTTTTTTCTGTGCATGATGATATAAGGGTTTGAACCACTAAGATAATGTTGTTCAATAAGAATATTTCGATAAGGTGTGGCATCCCGGACTGCTGTACAAAATCAAGAAAAAGCTTCCTGAGTATTTTAACATAATCTCATCCTACTTGGAAAACCGTATCTTTCAAGTGAAATACAAATCGGAAGTAACGACTCCCAGGAAAATAACAGCCGGAGTTCCCCAAGGTAGCGTACTGGGATCTCTGTTGTATTCCCTTTACACAGCCGATATGCCAAATACAACAGATGCATTAGTGGCAACATTTGCTGATGACACAGCCATCGTAACCACAGCAGATGAACTTAATGAAGCTTCGTTAAAGTTCCAAAATAACCTGAACAAAGTAGAAAAATGGGCAAAAAAGTAAAAAATAAAAATAAACAACGCAAAATCTACACACATAATGTTTACACTGCGCAGAAATATATGTCCACCGGCTACAATGAAAAGCACAGAACTACCGCAAAAGAACACGGTAAAATATCTCGGAATGCACTTAGATTGGAGACTTACATGGGCTGTGCAAATCAAAAAAACCCGAGAGCATTTAAATAAAAAATACAAAAAAATGTACTGGTTAATGGCATCTAATACATCATTATCAGCGGAAAACAAACTCTTTCTGTACAAGGCCATCCTCAAGCCCATATGGACATATGGAATCCAGTTGTGGGGTACTGTATCCAACTCCAACATTGAAATCCTACAAAGATTTCAATCAAGGACTCTACAAAAGATAATCAGTGCTCCATGGTATGTAAACAATAAAAAAATACATGAAGATACAGAAATGCCATCTGTAAAGGAAGAAATTCAAAGGTTTAGTAAAAAATTCCTGACAAAACTAGACGAACATCCCAACCATCTCGCAATAAACTTATTGGACAACAAAGAGATGATAGAAGGTTACAAAAATGGAATTTAACAGATTCGCCTGATAGATTTTGTAACTAACAACTATTCCTATCAACTATTTATTGCCAAATTATTATTTATTATACTATAGCTCTATTTTTATATCTTATGTAGGGGAGACCGGGGCAGGACGGGATAGCTAAGACAAAAATCGTCACAAAAAGAAAAATAAACTCTTTATTGAAATTCTTTTACAAAAGAATTAAAACGTATAGAGTTATCTACTATAATTATACCTTGTAATGTCTAAAATCACATAATTGTTTTGACCAATAGAATTTTAAAAAAATTTGTCAAATTTCCCGTCTTGCCCCACGGGTGGGGTAAAATGGAAAACGCTGCGGGGCAAAACAAGAACATATGCATATTAAATTTTATATTACATATTATATTCAATCCGTCAGACATTGTTCACAAGTGTGCCCTTTTTCATCTTCTTCATCTTCTCCATCAACTCCAGCACAAGAATTATGTGCCCATACACGGCATATGTTGCAGATAACACAACCTTCGATTGACTCTGAGTATAGGTACCCGCAATAGATGCAAGCACATTCATCATTTTTTTCTTTGGATGAACTACTTTCCGTTTCAGTTTCTTTTTTGTGCCTTTTATTCAAATGCTTTTTTTCAGGTTTCTTTTCATTTTTTTTTTTACTTTTGTTGCAGTCCCATTATGCCCCGACCTTTTTGCTCCATTAGACATATTTTGTAAAAGTAACAACAGTTCCAACCTACAAAAATTATTCTGCAAAAATCCAATTTAAATTCATTAGTCTTACACCATTACTAAAAGTACGTCTTAAAATTTTACAAAAGCACTGATATCTACCTCTGTGCACATCTTCTTAGAAACTATATACTTGGTAAAAATTCTTCAAAAAGCTGTTTTTTCTCGCCACGCAGCCAAAACAAGTAGTGACAAAGACGAGCCGATCAGACTCGTGTGACGTGACCGAACATCGCCCGAATGACACTTTGTTAGGCTCTGTTGTGTTCACCAGTCACGCACAAAAACACTTTTCCCATCCTACCCCGAACTTCGTCTTGCCCCGGTCTCCCCTACTTATATATTAATGTTTCACATTATTATTAGCATTGTTATTGTTATAATAGGTTATTATTATTATTCTTATGTTACTATTGATTGATTGTTGTTATTGCTATAAGAATTACTATTATTGTAATTGTTATTATTGATTGTTAAAAATCTATTTTATTCTTATACAGCACTAATCTACTGGGACTAGTGCTTACATGTGATTGTTTATGGATTGAATGCACTTATTGCAACCCTATGCAGATTGTGCAATTTATTTGAAAAAAATAAATAAGAATATGACTCAAAATAAAATTGGTAACTGACCCTAATTTTTTTTCTAAATTCCAATTAAACATTATTTCATGAAGTGTTAGTGTAGTGAAGTAGTAGTGTATATGGTTTCAATTTTTAATAAACAAAGAAAATATAACAATTAACATTTTTAGATTTTCTACAGATTAATTATAAGTTCAAGGCTAAAACGATAAAATATATGTATAAATCAATACAATAATAAGCGGGTGAATAATTAAAAGGTTAAGCTTTAGTTTTTTTGAAAAGCTTTCCAAGGTGAGTTCTTTCTACAACAATTAAAACATAATATAAATCATATAATAACACATTATAATAATTCTCTATCCTATTTGTAGTTGCTTTTATTTTTATGACTTTTAAGTCGAAATCAGAACTTGTAATAATAACTTCTGCATATGTAATTTGTAATATCTCCCCGTTTTAATAAGAGAAAAATGCACAAGGTCGAAAAGTAGAGAAGAATTGTATTTAACATCTCTTCTCCCACAGTTTTAATTTATCAAAATGTCATAGGCTTATCTAATAATGTCACTTTCTTAAAACTAACATATATCTAGTTATAATATCATGTTAGGAGAATGGGTGCGGTCGTTATAGATTATGTAACTGTAAAACTATCACAGAAGGATGTTTATGTATGTATGATTCGGTTTCTATTATTCTTGGTGTAATTGATTGTATTTGAAATGTTATTTCTAGAATAATGCACAGTAAAATGATGGTTTTTAAATTAAATTGCAATTTTCAACATTTAATTTAATAGAAAAGTGTAAAAAGTAATTTCTTATACAAATATTAAAGAAACATATTTAAAAATTCAAATAAGATCGTATATATAACGATTTTTCAATGAAAGTAGTGTAGTAGCAAATTTTAAAGAACTTGAACAAAAGTAAGCTTATTTTCAAGATGAAAACAGAAAATATTCATTTCGTAATCATCAACATATGTAATTACGACTTTTCGACTTTGTTTACAACATGTAATTTCCTATGCTAGGTGCGAGGAAATTATCTCAAGAATTTTTAATCGTATGCGATCTTTTTCCGAAAAATAAACTAATGTTCCTTTTAAATATAGGTACCTACCAGAGGCGTGCGGTCCATACATGCTGTAGATGCGGCGCATGCTTTTGGATTGTAAGACGATTTTAAAAATTGAATATTTTTTATGATTTATTCATTTCATTTTTAATTTACGTAATTGCATTTGTAAAATCATTCTAAAAATGATATATTTTTATAATTTTTTTTATTTACGTAATAATGAAGGGTATCACTCATAAAATTGGCATAGTTTACCAAATCAAATGAACGGCAAAAGCCGAATGAATGCGTTGGCGACAGTAGCATGCGATTGTTTGCTTTGAATTGGTCGCACATGCGCACTAGTACTGATTAACTGATTAACGGTCTGCAGATGCGTTTGCCGTTTTGAATCTAAACAGTGAATTTAATTGTTACTGATACTTTTCGTGAGTTATTTTGAATTATTGACTCCAAGGCCATACAAATGTTCTGCTCTTTAGGATAAGAACTTTTTTCGTGGTTTTTAAATACATTATATTATGCGGTTGTTGATGATTTTTGTAAGAAGGAGCGTCGAATAAGGCTAATTTTAAAAACAATACTTATAGCACCACGTTTATCATATAAAAAAATACATTTTAAAAATGTGGTTCTTATACCCCCCCCCCCCACTTCTAACCGCATGCCCTGTTTCCAAAGGCACCGCACGTCACTGGTACCTACCGAAACTAAACAAAAACTCGAAAAATATTATTTTTAATTTCGATTTATTTTAGTTAGATCCATAAGAATTCGTCGTCAAATCCTGGCGTCTGGTAAACAGCAGAGTTGCGGAAAAATTTTATTAGCCAGCATTTGTAGTACATACATCTATAAACCTGTAATTTTTTACAGGCCAAATCACTAGTGAAATGATAATTACGTGATGTATTGATTACTTTTTTTTGTAAAAATTAAAAAAAAATTGATAAAATAAATCATTGCAATGAGGAAACAGTGTAAAAAATAAGCTGAAATACTTGGCGTTATCCAGGTTAAAATGTATTGAATAAAGGTAATACGATCTTAAGTCTTTAGTCACGGTTCTAGGCGAGGGGGGGGGGATAGAGAGGCAGACTGGAGCACCTGTCCTAGGCGGTAGTTTTAGGGGATGCTAAAATTACAACAACAAATGTAAATGTAATTTGCTGGTAGGTAATAAAGAGTACATATTTATTAAAGGGTTCTTAATTCTTATACCCTCACGGAAAAAAATCTGTTGCAGATTTACCTACAATCCTTGTTAAAGTTACAACATACACTAGTAATATATAGGATGACACCGCGTGTGGTAACGTTTACCAGTTACGTGTAGTTAAATAAACTTTAGTATTATATACAACACGAACTAGTAAAAATGACTCATCTGACATGATAATATAATGTAGTTGAATTTTTGACACTTGAATTTATTTGTCAAAATTATAGGTTATGTTGTACGCGTTGTGCGCCGCATGCGCACATTAAAAACTTAAAAATATAATTATAGAAACAAGTAAAGATGGCTCTGATGTTTTTTTTCTCAGCTGTTTTAAGAGGTTATATAACATATTGGAGTAAATTGTACATTGTATCTAGTATTGTATACACCAAAAATGGTAACGATTACAGATTTGTTAAAATTCGTGGCGTAACAGAAACGCCAAAATTTGTTAATTGTACAACACTCAGCAGTTGTTACAGCTATATATATTTACTACACTATGGTAGTAAAAAATACTATACGTTAGAGCTGAATACATCAAAGTGTGTTATCTGCTGTTACATTTGTAGTTGTAGTGAACACAAAGTGCAGTAAAATTATTACTAGTTTAGTGTTGTAAATTTTACACCACTATTTTTTTCCGTGCTCCCTGGTCACAAAAAATACCACTCATTATAATTTATTTGTAAGTTTTTTGAACAATTTATCTTAAACATTGGAAAGAGAGAGAGAGGGATGGCGTCGCTGACAAATTTTTGTCTCCGTTGGAAAAACTCGTAGATCCGGGGCTGCATCCTTTTTTTCAATACCGGATTAATATGTTATATTACTATAATCAAAAGGATCTAGACTAAGCGTTACTTCTATTGTATACTCGTTAAACAAAAAAATAACACTCCTCATTTTAGTAGAAGGTATTTAATATAGATTGTTCGATGGTTCTCTTAAAAACTTACATAAGAATATACTTATATAGAATATACTATATAATCTTACTAGGTCACTTACAGTATCGAGTATAAACATAAGTAAACTAACTTTTGATAAAGATGATCACTTCATCTGTTAAGCTTTGAATTATCCGTGGAAAGTAAGGAGTGTGGTGTTAATGCAAAGAAGAAACAAGACTAAACGTTATAACGCAAATATTTTAATCATTAACAACAAATTGTATTTTCATTAAAGAAATTATCAATTTTTATCAATAGCAAAGATTCACTTTAAAATTTATCAAAAATACAATTTTGATGTTGAATTTCTTAAGAAAATTTTTTATGGAATATCTTCGTTGGTATACCTTAGGGAAATTAAAGGCAAAGTATTTCCTTTATTTAAAATTAAGAATAATTAAGTGGTCATATCGAGTTTCACATCTGATTCAGCTTCTGTTCTTTCTGGCTAACAAGAAATTAACATTTTATCTTCATTATAAATTGGTTTTCTTAAGATCGAACGAACGACTTAAAAATATATATAGAGTATTGTAAACGTGTTAAAAATGAGAAGTTAAATCACAAGACATGGTAGGCGTGTGTCAATAAATTGATCGTATAAAAGATTTCTTACAACTTTTGCTTTCATCTTTACTTGCCTTGTTCCAATAGACAACAACTACACACCTTTACATATTATCTAAAGTTTATAGATAAGTGTTCTCTCGAAGACTAATTTTTTTATGAATTTATTTCAACATACGATCTAGTAATAACTTGATTGCTCTTCCTTATTTGTCATTTGAAATTAACGTGTAAAATTGATTTCAATTTTCAAAATATTATATTTTATGTATAGGTACATAAATGCTTTAAATTACTTGATGATTTTCTATAGGAATCAACGAATTATCAATGATTGAATATTGAAAATAATAATTGAATGCAATAAATTCTTATTGAAAGATAAAAAATTTGCAAATTTACAGGGTTGGGCATAAAATAAATGCAAAAACAAGTTGAATTGTATTCAGATAGAACTTAAAAGTTAATAGTTTTAAAGGTTTAGCCTTCAAAAGTTTAGTAAATAGGTGTGTTAAAACTTAATGAGATAAGAAAGTGCGTTTCTTAAATTGCTTGTATCATACAATGAACTAATTCTTGTTTTATAATAAACTAGTTGTGGAATCCTTCGTGATTTATTTTTTTTACAAATAAAATCTTAAAGGTGTATCCTTGACTCTAATAAGCCCTTCGAAAGTTTAGAGGCTTTATACCATAATCATAAATAATGAAATGTTTGTTTTTGCTTTAAAACAGGCACTAGAAAATGATTAAAACTGAAACTGAACAAAATATGATTTAAACGAATTTTGGTTTTTCTTGTAAAAATGTATATTTGTAGAAATATACATTCAGTAAAGTCTAGATACAAAATATTATCCCACCCTGTTAGTGCTTCTAATTCAACGGCTAGAGACTGTAGTTAAAGGTTCAAAGGTAAGCGGTAATTTAGCTTGCAAAAGAGTGATCATTGACATTAAATTGCAGGTATTATATAAAAAAGGCAGAATTTAAAAATACATCCATAGAGTTTTCTGGTGGACATTTCCTGTGGCATTTCGTAGGGTTAATTTATAATTATAGAAAACGCAAGCATTCGCCATTCTTTAGAAATTCGTGAGCTTATTAAACAAACAGGTCATAGACTAATTTTTTACCACTTCAACAATGATGAATCCTATCAAGGAAGTATTTTCGAAAATTAAGCTTTTTGCTAGAAATTTGTTAGAGGATCAAACAAACGCTTCAATTTTGGCAGATGTAATAAATCAGTCTATTATCATCGTCACTTCTACTAATTGTTATAAATATATTTTCAAACATGTATATTGTACATGAAACTACCAGCAGCTGTTGCAAAAAATATTTTTCAATTTTTAGATGTAGGTATGTATTTTTGTTACACTAAGGCTTTCATCAATAAAAATATTTTATTACTATGTATATAAGTATATAATAAGTACCTAATACGTAAAGTATCAAATTTGATTTGTAAGATGTTTAATTTGTAGTGTTAAACCAAATTAAGGGTAATTTTTATTTTCAAATACATTATGTATTTTAATATCTATAAATATTGTCTTTTGCACTTCTTCATATATTAAAAAAAGAGTTCATTTGACGCTGTGTCGCCAGAATGTGTTTTTCAGTCTATTAATTTCCTAATGTTCAAGCATGTCACAAGGCAGGGATAAGTGGGAAAATTATCAGAAGATTATATAAGTCAGATGCTCAACTTAAAAAAAATTCAGATCATTATTGGTTTAGAAAATGGGTAAACGGTGGACATTACGCATTGTAGATCGAAAGGATTTTTTTTTTCAAAATGAGATACTATAGGTACTTGTTGAAACAAAAAAAAAAAAAAAAAAAAAAAAAAAAATCAGAGGAAGTTAATTTTTTCCCAAACCGATAAAAGATTTATTATAATGAAAATAATGAACCAAAATATATGGAATCGAAACAGTATTAAATTGATGCCACAGTAATATTTTTTGATAACCGAATTTCGTCTTAGACATTCAACATAGATGTTCAACGGAACGTTTTTCACTGTATAGTACTATCTCAGAAATTGACTCATATAGTTTTCAAAGATGCAAAAATAAAACAATCAATTCGTCTCAAAAGAATAAAATTGATGAAATTTTGAGGAGCTTTGCAACATAATTATCGTAAAGTTCATCAAAGTAAATAGTATTTAAGGTTAAATATCAAGCCATGAAATTCTAGCAATATTTCATGGTAATTAATGAAGAGCTTGTTGAAGTATTGGTGATTTCGCAAATTTTCGTCATAAATCAATGAGAAGAAATCAATTCGTATTGAGCGATATGTATTGCACAAAAATATTGGTATAATTGCAAACGGTGGAACAACAGACGGACGTCGTGTTCACAATTTAATATTTGATATTTTTATCGATTTCAGCTACTAAAAACTACTAAGCAAAGATAGTTTAATGACGTGACAAGGCCATTGTGAGGCAGTCGCAGCGATACAAATCTAGTGGTAATAATCACGATGATTCGTGCATTTCGTTCTGTGTGGTCATTTTGATAGTTATGGTGCAATCAAGGTTATTGGATTTGCTTTCTTATAAATGAATAACGAGAAAAAAATCCAACAAAAACTAATGATAACAATTTATAGTAAATCAAAAAAATATTTAAGCAACGTATTTATAACGTTTTCAATTCTGAAATATTTTAATGCCTCAATTTAGAGTAAAGTAGTTGTTAGATGAAGGTTTCGTGCGATATTGATGTAGGTTTATTTTATTTTCGTTTGCATTGTTAAAAAACAATAACAGTTTTTTTTGGATCTTTTATTCTTTTTGTAAAAAAATCAAATCAAATTTTTAACGAAGTTGAAGGATATTTTTTAATTTTTATTTTATTTAGATTTCACCTGAATAAAATTGTTTAATCTTTAAAAACTTTTATAAGCAATTATTTTTCTTTAAAACTTTATACCCTTGTATTTGTGAAAACTAAAAGCTAATTTTCAATTCTTTTTAAGGCTGTTACTGTATATAAGGCTGTTAAATATAATTAGTATTACCTATTACCTATTAGTAAAAATAAACAAGAAAATCAATTATATCGTTAAAATATATTCTTGAATTTTTGAGGGTTGAGGATAATTCTGAATCAATATATAACTAAAAGAGATAATTCCTTAGAAGCTAAATTTTAACATGGGCTCTTATGGAAAAGTGGAAATATCCGACAGGAAAAAATTAACTCTAGAAATTTTTTTTACAGAAATCGATGAAACTGTGTAGGAAAATCATTATCAATCAAATCAATCAATCAAGTACAACATTTTTTTTAACCTAAGGATATCATAGTGTATGTTTAATAAATAAAATATTCCTCAAGTACTATAAGGTCCTCATACCACGAAAGAAAACATGAAAAAACAAGCGGGAGAGTGATGGCGTGGACTCTGATCTAGTAACAATTAAAATAAATGACACCGAAAGTAGTTAAGCGAAAGTATATCGATGTATATAAGCGTATATAATGTCAGCACCTAATGAAGGAAAAGTCTTAAATTGGAATATTTTATGATTTTTTAAGTGGAGTAGTAGCACAAAATTCTTAAGGAATTAACTTTCTTAACCATTATAGGTTTATCATAGCAAATATTAGTCAGGACTATCAAGCACTGGACATTTTGTGCAAAAAATGTAACTTAACGTTTAAACTTTGAAATGAAATAATTTCCAAATTCGCTCATGACCATAGTAGTTGTTGCGAACTTAAATAAACCAAAAAAAAAAACTTCCAAATTCAATGCTTGACTGCACCTTATACCTATGTAAATATTAACATTTGGCTTGGGTTTGACTTGATTTTAAGACAATTTAAGCCAAGTAGTGAATGTTTCTATTGATGACGTGAAAAAACTATACAAAAGTGCTTATTAAATAAAGTTAAAGTTTTAGAGTAACTTTAACAATTACCATATTGAAAGCTAAGAATGATTAATTATATCACAAAATTTTGATTTTAGTTTAAGAAAATAGATATTCAAATAATAATTATTGAAAGGGTTATTTAGAAGATATACTAAAGCTAAATGATAAAATGAGACCACTTTTGATAAGCTTTAAAGCAATATATTTCAATATATTATCATTTTGTCATAGCTATTAAAATTTTTCTGTTTGCATACAATCTATAAAACTAAATCAGAATATTAGATTTTAATACTTTTAACGACTTAAATTATTGGAACAATAAAAACATATAAGACATAAGTAATTGGATAAATAGAGAAGTATTTAAATTAAAAAAAAAATTACATTATCTAGTCCTATTTATTGTAGGCATAACTTAGATTACTTTTGCTTGTTCCTGTTAGCTTCAAATACTTTCGAAGCTTTTGATGTTCTACAAAAAATAAAATATCTTATTACTTTTACTTTTTACATATATTCGTACTTAAAATATTTCTTTAGGAAATACAAATTATAAATTTTATTACCCATATCTTATCGCTTCGAATCCCACGCAACCCCTTTTGCTAATTACAATATTGGCGCTTTTCGCAACAAAATAATACAGAAGTTATACATCTACTGGTAGCCATAAAACAATAAACTTTTATTTGAAATATTATAACTGATATACTTTCACTAGGCACACTTGGGCCGCAACGCTACACTTTCAAACTTGTATATGTATTTTTATGAATTATAAATTATTACAATCAGCAATAATTGGAAGACAATTTTCGAATGTTAATTTAACTGGTTTATAATCATTGATTATAATTTGGGGGTTTGTTTTCAAGTAGCCGTTGTAGGTAATAGTTTTAGTTTGTCTGGTGAATATTGGGATGTGAGAGTGATTCAGCACAGAATATAGATATAAGACAGAAGTTTCACTCTGTGCTGGTACTATTAAACTCAATAGTCTTTTGTGGATTTGGCAAATTTGTAATTCAGAACTTATTGTACTATTCCATGAATTATTCTTAGCGAATGACAAAATATTTGTTATTAAAAATCTCAAAAAAAGTGGAATATTTTTTCGGCAACAATATACTAAAATATACCTATAAAATACTAGTTACAACAATTCAAAAATACTTATTGCAGGCATGTTTTTAATACAGTTGCGCAATGCTAGAAATGCCCATCAAAACCCCAAGTGAAACTTTTTGTTATTATATCTATATTCTGTGGTCTTATTTAATCTACTTCTTAGTGAAATTTCTATTTTATTCGTGTGGTGGATGCTGGGTTTAGTGGCGGCTTATTGAGTCGATCGGTTAGTTTTGCTGGCGGCTCGTCGCCGATTACAGTTCAATGATTATTATGATGGACCACATACTTGGCTTGGTGGCGTTTGAAAGTGTACTTGAGAGTAGGTCCCGCCTTCGCCGTAGGCATCCATTTCAATACAATTATTATATTGACGTTATCATTTTATATTTTACACATATACTCGTATATCGCCAGAACAAGCGCACGTATATGTATAAAGATGTTGGTCGTTAGTCGTTAGAGATCAACCTATTTATAAGAAAGTGAACACTACACAAAAATTATAACTGTTTCGATTGCCTCATAACGATTAGTTGTATCGTATCCATATTCATTTTTATATATCTACACGGACTAGAATGGCTTTAAGACAATGGAGATATCTGCGAAGAATATAAATAAAATATTACGCGAAGCATATAAATAAAATAGAAATTTGTCAGTTTTATCTTACAAATGATAAATTAATGACTATTTATCCTTTTATGCATAATAATTAAATTGGAATGCACTAACTCACTTTTATTGTTTTTAATAAAACAATTCATCATAACCTATACTTATTTATCGTATAAAGTTGAGTTACTTATTCTTCGAACACGTTAATTTCAAATACTTAAATTTTCAATCTTATTAATACCATTTGTAATCATCTTTACTGTGTCTGGTCATGATTTCGGCTATTTAAAAGTTAACGTTTTGTTGTAGATTTCGACCTTTTTTCTATTTCACCAGTTTTGACTTTGGCCACTTCTAATTAAGCTTTTATCCACCCACATTTTTCATTTTTTTTAATAAGATTAATTTATATCTAATATTATATAAGTTTATTCCTTTTTGGACTTAACCATTAACTTTAACCTTAAACCGGTCATTTAAGACGAAATAATAGTTCACTTTTGTTATAATAATTGAAATTGAGTCTGATATAATATTGCTTCCTTTAATCTCTTATTTTACCTAGGAACTTACAAAATCTTATAAATTGTTGTAAGGAAATCATTACTTGATTTGAGTTTTTAAATTACTTGACTCAAATTTGGCTTATGAAAAAACCAAGCACAAGTCAAATATTAATATTTAAATATCAGGTCAAATCAAAAACTTTCAAGTAATTTCATTTCAAAGTTACACATGTTAATGCTGGTGAAATCACGGGGTACTGCTAGTTTCTCTAGCTCTCTAGAGTCTATATGTTGGACCAAAACTAAGGGCAAGTCTACCACCTAAATTAATGTTGTTATAAGAAAAAACCTGTTTATCAAATCCTAAAAATCACGTCATTGTAAACTACTATACTAAACTCGAACGAAGTCGGGTACCTATGTACATCCGCTAGTTTTCAATAAAATTAGACAAATAAGAAAACAAGCATTAGCATTGATATTATCAAAAACCTCTAGAAAAGTTTAAATTTTTGGAAAAATATTTTGTTAACAATCCCTGCGTTTTTTCACAGGAAAACAATTCAAGACAATATCCTGAATTTTAATTTTCGGCTATAAGAATTGAAAATTTTCAAAAATAGGAAAATTGTTGATTTTGGATCAATTTTTGGAAGTCGCTTTTTCATCAGATCTCCACGTTTTGGGGTCCTAGGAACCCATTTTGCGTATTTCTGCCGAAATCAATTAAGGTTAACCAATACCTACAACACAGTGCTCAAAGGGGTTCATCAAATCTTACAATTAGATAAGGCTTAGATTTTGAAGTCATTTGGTCGAGCCGTTCCAAAAATACTTCTACAAAAATTAAAAATACAAAAAAATTTTTTTATTGTTTTGTTTAAAGAGAAAATTAATATAAAATCATTTATAAACTTTATGTACTTGAAAAACGGCATCAAATGCTGTTGAAAAAATCGAAATCAACGACGCATCCAAAATTTTCCAAAAATTGTTTTTTCAACAAAACTTTAATATTTATAACTAGCTGGCCCCCGTCCGCTTCACTGAGCGTATCTAAAATATTCTAATTGAATAGTAGAAACCGTAGAACCTTAGAAGCGAGGACCAGCTTGTGTATTATACATATATTTAACTGAGTTTTTCGCCAAATTCAAAGTTTTCGATAGTTCAAAAAGTTGAGTAAGTGGAATAATTGTTGAATGTTTAAATATAATTTAACACGCTAATTTCTAAAAAATATTCTAATTATTATATTATTTAAATCATATTTTTTAGTAAAAATTGTTATTTTTATTTAAACTTAGGTATATGGAGTAATTGAGATAAAACGCTATTTCACAAACCTTTACGAAAGCTTTTTTAAAAACACGATTTCTGCAGGATAAGTACAATTGTTATGCTATCTTTTGAGAACTATGCATTATTAGAAATAATCTATATTATTCTCTGACCTCTCAACTACCCTATTGCAAAAAATCATGTCAATCTTTTGCTCTGAGAAAAACAAAAACACATCTATCCCATGGGAATATTACATTTATCCTGGATAAAAAAGAGGTCTGGGCTTCTTGAAAATAATGCGCTAAAACTCTATTTAACGAAACTACTTTTAAATACACGGTTCCTGTAAGATACAATTGTCTTGTTATCCCACGGGAAGAGTACAATTATGTCGACTTTTTGCTCTATGAAAAACAAAAACGTATCTATTCCACGGGGCCCGTACATTTTTCCTGGATAAAATGTAGACCAATCCTTCTTGAGGAAAATTCGTTAAAACGCTTATTCATCCACTTTTACAAAACTCCTTGTAAATACTCAGTTCCTGAAGGATACAAATCTTATCCTACCCTACGGAAACCGTGCTATATTTGACATTAATGATAGCCTATATTTATTCTCTGACTCTTAATTAACCACCACATTGTAAGAATTATAATAATGTTTTGCTCTGTAAAAAATAAAAACTTATCTATCCTACGGGAACCGTACATTTTTCCTTGATATAAATAAGACTGTAGGATAAGAAAATTATTTTTTGCCTTGAGGACCTTATGAGTTACTATAACATTACTATTAATATATTATAATCAGCTAAAAACATTTTTTTACCAGAAAAACTGACTTTTCTATTTTCCCGTTGAAATTTTCCAAGATAAAACGTATCCTAGATAATGATTCGCATAGGTCGCTATCATCTTACTTACTTATCACCAAAATCCATTTTCAACTAAAAATGTATACCTAATTTATGCATAATTTTTTGCTCCAACCCGTTTTTCAATTTACCGGGGAAATGAGACATTTTCCCGTAATAAAAAGTTTTCTACTCAGACTCAGATTGTCATTTATCATCATACCAAATTTTATTAAAAACCTTATTTATTTGGGTAAGAATTAATAATAGGTTTCTAAAAATAATTTCGCAAATAATAAATTATTATTGAAACAACTTTATGGTTATTAAACCATTAAAAAGGTTATAGCGGGCCAACCTTAAAAGATAGACATATGTCGTCGCGGACTTTTTTTTAGAACTTTTTAAGAGAAACAATTTTGCTACACATGATTTATGCGTAACTTTAATCGTTTAAGCAGGGCAGACCACGAACGCTCTCAAAAGGAAAAAAATTTTCCTAATTTTTGCAACATTTCCCATCGATGCTCTGCTTAATTGTGACTTTTTTATCAAATCAATTTTGATTTGTGACGGAAAAGTAACAATATGTGATGAATTGTCTAACATTTAGTAGATAGAAAAAAAACTTAATATCACATAGTTCTTTTCCTACGAAAAACCCTTTCAATAAAAAATATTTTGTTCACTTTAATAAAGTGGGATGGTAAAAATGTTGAGGCAATAGAAAAAAATAGACTATAAGCTCCTTATTTTATTGGATTTTATTTTTTCACGTTCGAATCGCGAGCATGACAATAGGGAAACGGATGACCCACCGCGCCCTAATGCTTCGGGCATTTTTCTGGCGCGCTCTGTAGGTGTTGTATAACGTCCGAGGCCACTGATTCTTGCTGTATGCTTTATACACGATCACCTCCTATCTATGCCCGGCCCCCCTCCCACACATTTCAGCTACTATTGCTGCAAAATTAACTACCGTTCTAACTTCAAGACACTATACAACTTCAATTTATATAAACCCATAATGTAGATATTCAACTGAATGGTTTATATTTGATTTGTACACTTAATGGCTTTACGATTCATAAAAACTAATGCCACTTTCATTAAATTAACACATTACGAATGAGTGTAATAAATAGTTTTTATTAATTTCAAATTGTTGATTCTCTTAATTGCATAATATAAATTAAGTCGTTAAATACGGAACTTTTATTTCACGTCAATTTGTTTTAGTTGCAACCGTCCAATGAAATTGAAAATAAGTAATGAATTAATACGCTTTTGGAATATTTCAGATACCTACTTAAAACTAAAGCTGCCTACTATTGAATATTTATAGCTTGAGACAGTTTGCGTCACTGACGTTACTTTTTTCGATTTCTATTTAATCGTGTTCAAATTAAAACTGAACCTGAAAAATGATTACCTATTGAAAGTATTAATTCTCTATGTCAAAACCAATATTAGGAATTTGATTAATCAAAATTGAAATTAATTGAACGTTTGGAGCATAAGCAACTTTATATAGACGTGAACAATTATTAGAGACTCTATAATTAGAAATTTTGATTGAAGAGTTGGAACATGTTTGTGCAGTTTTTCAATTGAAATTATTGGATGATTAAATTTACACAGAAGCATGAAAATAATAACAATTTCAAAAGGTTAAAGGAAAAGGAAACAAAGGAACTCAAAAGTATTTTTGGAGAATATCTTAAACATTTGATACACAAACATTAAAAATTGCTAAATAAACGAAAAATGTTCTAATGAAAACTTTTTTATATAGCACTTAACAACTACTATAAATAGTTATGCGTTAAAGATTGCAATGAAGGAATGAGACATTTTCTCTGTTATTGTGATTGATGAGGAAATTTAAAAAAACCTATTTAGTTGAACTTAAATATGAGGACAATTTTGTCCTTTATTCTAAAAAATCTAAAAACAATTTGAGTTCTTTTGCTGAAAGTACAGTTAGTAGTTTGTAGTTATTTGTATGGTTAATTAAGGAAAGTTTTTGATCAGTAAAAGTCAAACCAAGAATTTAAGAACATCATAGGTAGCAAAATTTTAATGTGTTTATATGTAAGCTACCTTTTTGTTGCTTTATTTGAGCATTAAACTCTATTAGGAATATAAAATATTATATTTAAAAGATTTCTACCTTAAGTTAACGAAATTAAAAAAAAAATGGAAGAAACTTTATAAATGTTCTCCTGAAATTTTGGTTGTGATTTATACACGACCTAAGGCGATAAAGGAAAAACATTTTTGATACCACCAGAATATTAAATCTTAGTAAAGAGAACAAAACTAAAAAACAAGCTTTTTAAAAGAAATAAATAAAATTGCAATTCCTACCTTGATTGAAGTCTTCGAACAGAGCTCTAAGCTCCATTCTTCTCCATCCATCAGCAGCACACCCCCATTTTTCACATCTGGAAAAAAAGAAAGTTATTAAAATAAAATTTAATAAAATATAAAATTTATTTTTAAAAATTAAATGAAAAATAATTTATTTACTAAGTTAATTTATTAGTTGGAAGCTCTTTGGAAATTTCTTAAGACTTACAAAAAAAACGTCACCACTTTTCATTTTAAATTTTCACCAAAACATACGATGAAAATTTTCCACCTTTGAGATGAACTTTTACTTCCGCTAGCAAATATAGTACTATTAAAATTATATTGTCTAAACAATTTTCAATCTTTAAGAACAAGTACCAATTTACCTTTAGATTCCTCCCCACATGAGATAATCTAATCTTTAAAGCTCATAAGTACAAAGCTTTTTCGGGTGGCGACTACTTTTATAAGAATCAAGTTACCTGCAACGCCAAAAAATTTAAACATGTGCTTTATGAGGTACTTAAACGACAACAATCCTGCGATATTGTGTCAGATTCTTATAGCTTTTCTATTTCAAGCTTTTGACTTAGCTTTGAAAGTAATTTTCTTATTTCACAATTCTACAATAAGTAATTATGTGCAGACATTTTTAATTTTATCACGGGACATGCATTGGGTTTATTTTTCTAAAAATTTCTTTGTTTTTAAGAACACGTGACAAATTAAATTGCACAGACGAGGATACTTGTTCTTCCTGACTGCTTCCGACTTTTCGAAACTTACAGGGGGCAACCCTAGTTGTAATTTTTTTTTTAAATCTTACTACAATGTGGTCCATCGAGTATGCCGGATTTATTACATTTTTTTGTAAACTAATATTGGAACTCTAATGTTTGATAGCTTTTATCCGTTGTTATTGAGGTTTTGATCGCCCAGATACCAGAAACCATTTCAGAACTGAAATCAGAGACCCATCGCGTTATTTCTGAAATTGAGCTAAATTGAGCTTTTAGAAAATTTTATCAAAAGAGCAAAGGTAGCCCAGCTGCAGCCGAGATGGTCATTTGGTCGACACCGTATTCGATAATTAATGATAACATTTTCACTTTATGATACAGTAAAAATTTCCTTCATAAATAATGTTTTATGATGTTTCAATTCAAATTTAAAAACCCGACGTATCCGATGAACCACCCTCTATATGGACACACTATAAATGGTGTTATTAATTTTTTTCATATTTATTTTTTTTTATCAAGCAAAATGCCTAAAATGCTGATAAGGTTTGGAATAATTTGAGGTTACACAAAACTATATTTGTCATACTATGTCCAGTCGCTAATAGGTACCCTGGGAAGTTGAAGCAACTTTAAATAATTAAAAAGAAAACATAATTAAAATTTTGTTTTATAGTACAATTTAGACATTAGATATTAGTTAACTATCACTGTCCTAGAATAAACGTAATATTTTCATAAGATTTTAAAGCTTTTAATCAAGGTTACTAGTGGCGTTGTTGACTAGATAGTTGCCCTATGCGCCAGTTGTCCTGGGTTCGAATCCCAATGAAAGCCAAGATTTTTTTCATGGGTTTTCGGATTCGACGATCGCTAATGACCATAATAGATTTTTTTTGCCGTTAGCAGAAAACCAGGTTAGGGCACGTTCCCCTCGCACTGCAGCCTAAGGCTTATTGTAGTCCTGTTCTGCTCATTCATTCCTGCTATGCAAAGGATTGCTTTGGATTCCTGGGAAAGCTTAAGAAAAAGTTTTTAGTTTTACATAACAATCATTTAAAGTATCAAAATTGTAGTGGAAATAGTACCTATGATCAGATCATTAAAGGTGACTCAATATCTATGTTAAAATATAATTTTGTAGTTAGATTTAGACCTACATTAGATGATATTTTGTCATCAATGTCCCGAAGAAAAGACGTTTCTTAAACCTGTATATTTTAAAGCTTTTAAATAAACCAATTTTTTTGAGCGGAATTTTTTTTAATCACATTTTCATATCAAACTATCTATTTATAAGAAACCAAATCAATCAAAGTTCAAGGTATTGAGAAAAGTTGAATATCGTTTTTGTTTTTATAAAATTACTTTGTTCGAGATTTGAAATGAAGAATGAATGACAGTAAACTGTATCTGGTGTTGAATATTCAGAGAAACGAGAGAAAATGGAAATAAATGGTAATTTATCAAAATCCACGTGCATTGATCGTGTTTAGAATTGAGGCGTATTTGTTGGCTGTAAAATATTTTGTTCGGTAATTTATCGCGTATACATAGAGAGAAGAGCTGCGGGCACAATATTTTTCAAATAATCGTGTAATGGCTATGTGTTATTGTTAGTAAAGATTGTTTTGGTTGAAACATTAACGGAATATCAAGATGATGCGGCGTTCCATTCACGTATTTACGTGTCCGTGGCGCGGTCCTCACGACGTTTTCTACTTACTATCATTGACAATCAGCAAAAGACTTAGCACCACTTCTTCACACCTCATTGAATAATGGCGGGTCAGATTGCGCTCGGTACTGAATGTAGGAGGTGAGAATTGTTTCTTAGGCTCAACGTCTAATGTCTGTCATTCGATAACAGCTTTAGTTCACGGTTTCGTACGAGCTGCATCGTATATTAAGTATTTATCTTTGTATAATAAATATGTAACTACACCTATATTCTATTTAAACATAGACATTACAAAATACCTTTATTTAGCCAAAGTGACATCGACACAACAACATTTTTAAACCTATTTCCAACAAAAATACCTTAGATTATCTGATACTTTCATACTTCCTTGAATTCCTTTACTTTTAATTAATTTCGAAATACTTTTCTTTGATAAGTACCTACTGAACAAATCTAAAAATTGTAAGAAATCTATTTTATGTAAAATTTAGGTGTTAGTACCTTGTAATTTCACCCGCCTAAAATAATAAGCTTGCTGTATATTTGTTTGATATGTAATGAACACTAGGTTACAGAACAAAGAAATTTTTTCAAAATTTTAAAACATTAACTTAATATAAGACACTTTCAGTTAGACGATTACATTATCGATATCCTATAAAATAAGAAACAATGCTATGCTTGGTTACAATACAATGTATAAGTAGGTAAAGTGGAATCTTAACGTTTTGTTCATCAAATTAAAGATGCAACAGCACTATGTTTGATCGCCAGGGTGTAATTTTGATAGACTAATATTTATAGTTTTCAAACACAAAAAAAACTAAATTTATTTTTGAAGTTATACTTCCTTAGGCGCGTTATCAAAAAATGATGAAAGTGAAATTTTAGGATGCGCGCGCATCAGGGTGACACAAGCTTAACAGGATGAAGTTGGCCGCAAAACCGCTCGGTTTTTTTTAACATGGCGCGCGTAATTTGAATTTCTGTTTTATTTATTTACTTATTTACTTATTTTTATATATAAATTGAAAATAATTAATTCTTTAAATGTATTTTAAGTATTTTATTTAGAAAATATTTTTTTATACAATTGACAGATTGTATTAATAAATAAGGTATTATTTTTCTCGAATTTTGCAGTAGCTATTATCATACTATTTGGAGTTTAGTGATGAAAATGACGTCTGCATTCCATGCATATTCTTGGTTATCTCGAAATCTGAGATTCTGAATTGATTCAACCATCTTAGAATAATAATTAAGTAAAACAAGGCATGAATAAGATTAAGATATTTACTTTGAAAAGTAGCTACTTACTTTATTTCGCAATTTCTATGGAGCTTCGTTTTCATGGCATGCATTATCCTGACAAATTTTAAAGTGAAACTTTTTATACATCGTCTCAAATTTTTTGGCCTGTCTTTAGCATGTCGCTAAATGTAACACATTCTCGGCCGAAAATCGGCAAGTACACATTGTTAGCTATATACCATGTTGTATACCCAGGCCTAATGCGCGAGCTATTACTGAATGTAATGAGTTATTTTCCTCTCCATGACAACGTTTTATTATATTATAAGTTGTCATTAATTGTCAATCATATTTGTATTTTGAACAGTGTATTGATATAAATGTTATTGTTCACTTGATCATGATAATATTATAATGATCATAGACAAAGATACAGCTAGTGAGAAAAGTGCAAAAATATCCGACGGTGATGTTACAATACTCGTAGATAACAACAGGCAGATGATCGTTTTAACAATAATCAACAAATTCAATAATGAAAATAACATTCGAGTATTAACATCAATAATGGAAATTCAAAAATACAGTGAATTCGTGCGACACCCCTTTCTTTCTATTCTCTTTTCATACCCTAAATCAAATAATTTTCCGAAAATTTTCAGTTACTTAAGTGCCTAAAATCCGAAAAAAAGTTTCACTTGCATCGTGGTTTCGTAAAACCACACAATAACTTTTATTTTATTTTAACGTACTGTAGCTTTCTCTTAATTTTATTTCATTGTAAATCATAATTTTTTACAGTATTTCAGCCAATAAATAGTCATAAAAATTACAAATTTCCTGCACAAACTCTGACTCGGAAAAACGTGTTAAACGTCAGATTACTTTTAGGCTATTAGTACGACGCGTTGTTCTTAGAGGCGTTAGTATCGGTCTATTTTATCATCACAGCGCAAGTTCGTAATGCTTAAATGCATTTTGGACATTGCCCCGCTATCTCTGTTCAACGCGCCGTAATAAAATTCAAAAGAATAGATAGATACTTAACTTGATGCACTCCTAATGTACGTTTAGTGTCAATTATTGATTTTTAATTACTTTATTAATGTCAAATTTTTTTGATTTCTAACTTACCTAAAGCCTATACAAGAATAACCAAATAACTAATTAAAGAAGACAAAATAATAATAAAGCCACAAATTTAATTTAAATTTTTAAAAGTAGTACGTTCAAAGAATTAAGCTTTCAGCTTTGTATATATTATAGTAGTAAAGATAAATCTTTGAGAGTTATTTAGAAAAGAAAAAGGTTCTCAACTTGTAGTTGAAGAACAATTGGAATATACGGCTTGAGAGAGCAATTTATGATACAAAGGTGTAGAAAGCTTTATCCATTTTTTTTTTTGTTTGCTGTTTTAGTTGAAGCCTACGACTATGATTATTTGAATGAAAAAGGCAACGCAACTTGTTTCAAAGTAAAAAAAATTAAATCAAAAAAGGTGTTTGAATAATTTTTATAAATTTGAATCCAGATGCTCAAACGCAAAGTCTATAAATCGATAAAGTTTATGAATAGGTGTCGCAGCTTTTGTAAGTGACAATACAACGACAATCAAAATCATAAAGTAAGTTTGAGTGCAGATATATACCTACATGTGTATGAATGTGTTCGCGTCCTCGCAATAGGTAGATAGTATTCACTAACATGGTTATTTATACCAATAAACATGAATTTACACAATCAATACACTATCTGATAAGGACAATGTATATTGCAATGCACGTGTATGTGCACGTGGGTGCACCGACTGCAACATGCATTGTGCAGTTGCCTGACTGAAGCTGATACAATACTCGCTTATTTTTACTCTCTTTTTCCTGTCATTATCATTTATCATATGCTGAGTGTTTCACAAAATTACGACTCTAAACGGCAGAAAAGTGCAAGAGGTCATTTTATGTCACAATAAGTGCATTGAAACAATTAAACAGCGTTTTCTATTATATCTTGAACACAGCATCTATAACCATTTGACTTCCTCTATAAACAACAAAAATGTGTTTTGATCTTTTAAAGAAATAAAATCTCGATTACTCAATAAGTAAATTTGAGTTTTTTTTAATTGAGAGAAAAAAAAAACGTGTTAGAACGATAGTGAAACCCACCTTTGGGAGTGTATGTTTAAATGTAGTTCATTGCTTCCCAATCATTTATATTTACTTCTTCTCTTTCCTCTTTGTTGTGTTTAGTAAGATCTAATCTCATTCACAAATAAATCTATGAAACCATACTAATATGGATTCATATCGATGATATTATATACTTTCTGATTTCTTTAATTTATTTTTTCAATTGAACCTCAATAATTATAAATATAGAGATATTAAGGATTTATCAAGTCAATGAACTTAAATTTCAAGCTTTGAAATGAAATAATTAACAAATTCCATGAAAAATATTAACATTTCATTTAAATATGACTTTAATGAAAGCTCGTAAGACAAGTAGTGGTCAAATTTTTTTAAATGAATATTATTTTCTGTATACAAAATATAATAAATGCAATTATCAACCTGCTGATTGACTGCATCATGCCACTATCTAGACCTAGTACAGTAATAAAAACAAAAACAAAATCACTGTCAAATCATCATTGTATTCCCTATAAATTTATTAAATGATCACGAGGCCATCGTCGTTGTAGGCAGCGTGGAGGATTAGAATGGGTTTGGGTTGGGGTTGGGCAGGAGGATAATTTTGAATGGAAGGAAGCGATCTCGCACAAGGGTTGATACAAATGGGATACCAAGATCTTTATGGATTGTGCGATTATTGACGTATTTAAATCAGCGTAGGACTTTTGATTAAAATAATTCGATTGTTGAAGATTTGGCAGACTCCCTTAGTTCTACTCCGTAGGTCTAGATTGGTCTTATTACCGCCGTGTAAACAGTAAGTTTGTTGTGGATGTCTAACGAAGATTTACACCTCAGCAGTTCACGTAGGAGTCCGTATCATCTGTGTAGTTCTTGTATTTTTTGTTTTATTTGTATGTGGTTTCCAAGTAAGGTAGTAGTCAAATAGCTTTAAAATCAAATGAAGTAGTGAATCTCTAGTTATATTTTTCTGATAATGCAAACATGAAAATCAAGTAAAATGTTAAATATTGAACTTTGAACGTTTATTGTTATCTTAAAATATAAATTTGAATATTGATATATACAGTTAGAGGGGTAATGGATCGGAATTTACAATGAATGCAAGCAGAATATTAGGTTACGACGTTTCGCCATATATCATAGCTTCCTCAGGCTCTCTGATGCATGCTCAGCATTCTTGCTTTATTGCGACCAGATATTCTGTTTGCATTCATTGTAAATCCCGATCCATTCTATATATATATATATGAATAAATATTAATTAAATAAATTTGAATACTTCCTAAAACTCAATGCCGAAGTTTCAAAAAAAAATTTTCTTATTTTCCAAACCAGTAAATTCCCATTTCTTGGAAATATTAGAGAAATATGCAACGAAAATGTTTCATAAGGAGTTATTATTCTTATTTTTAAGTTCTGTATCCGTAATTTGGTAGTTTTTTTTTTAATTAAAATATGCTTGGTGTACGTATTCTCTTACGAAATTATTTCAGATTAGGTATTTTATATTTTATTTAGCAATCTATGTACGCAAAGAAATAGGGTGGTATTTTTAGAGTGCCCTAGGAAGTACCTCAGATATATACTATACAATGTATTTACCCCATCCTGTATTTCTTATTTAAGTCTCATAAAACTTCTCTTACAAATTGAAATATTTCTTGATGGAAAGCGATTGAAACTTGGCGTGTTGAACACTAAACTTTAACTCTCACTGACTGATGCAGAAAGTTCTTTCTTGAGGTTATATAAAAAAATTAAAATTTGAACTATAATTTACTAAGTGTATATAGTTACTAATAATAGTTATAAGCCATGTATAAAAATTAAAAAATTATCATTTTTCTAGTTGTTAACTTTCTGCAACTCTGTATTTTAATTTTGATTTTTTTCTCCTGCACATTTTTAAGATATCTACGCTGAATTTTTAACATTTATATAATTTTTTATTTTCAAAGTTTATCAATTCTTTTCAATTTTAACCCATAACTGATATGATGACGTCTTTCTGATCCCAGTGCTTTTATTTTAAATAATTGCCAATGTGTCAACTATCTGAAAACGAATAGGACAGAATATAGATAGAAATATTCATAATTTGTGCTAAATGTGCTTATTTGTCAGAAATAAGTTAAAATAAAGTGATGTTTTTGAGTCCTTTGAGTCTGATCCCACCTTACCAACACCGATTTAAATGTAACATACCTATCAGTTAAGAGCTACCATGCTTCCAGATACTAAGAATAAAAGTACTTTCTAAGAATATAATATTTTTGAGATTCAAAGAGGCTGATTTGATAAATAAATAAAATAAATCATGCTCCTTTGTTAAAAGACAACATATTTAAGTATAATTGAAAAAACATAATTTAAAATAATTAGTGGCTACTATACTTTTCAAAAATTTTAGCAAATAGACAAAGCAAAAAATAAATAGAATAAGAATAGAAAAAATTTCCCATCCATTATTTTTATTAAACTTCTCACTTTTCCGCTTTTTGTCTGTTTTATCGTTTTGATCTCTGCGTTGCAGTTAAGAAAAGAATTTGATAAAAGATAAAGATTTTATTTTTTTTTTTATAAAAATTAACTGTCTTGTTCGCAAAAAGATACTTTAATGAATTATATAATCATCATAATCAGCATTATAATCATTATCACAGTATTTTTACAAACAACTATGAATAGATAGATGATTAAGATAATTTTGATGTTTTAATTTAATTGGAAAACTGAATGTATCTAGTAAAAGAATTTGGTTTTATAAGATAATTAAGTTATATGCATTTTCAAGAAAATATCATAGATCTACTCAATAAATTTTAGATACTGACTGTTAATATTAAATGTTATAAATTTCATTTCAGTTATTTATTCTAACTTTATTTTCTGTCTTAAAAATTTTCTGTATGTTTTTTAATATATGAATTATATAAGAAAGGAGTTTAATACGAATCAAATAAAATTTCTAATGATCCTCAGACCGAATCCCAATGGAAGTCCAAAATTTTCTGCTTGTGTTATGAGATAAGCTGCCAGTCGCTAACGACTGAAGTAGTTAAAGCAATAAGTATTAAATAATCCAAAAAACCAAATAACCTTTAAAATTGATTTTTTTTAAATAAATTTTATTGAAACTGCAAAGTTTTCTTAAAACTTCTGTTGAAAATAAGAAGCAATTATTTCTGAAGCTCGTTGAGATCCATAAATTTAAAATAAGACGCATTTGTGAAGACTTCTTGTAGCGTCTATTTCGCATTTTTGCTCGTATATGAGTAGGTAGAAAGGTTAAAAAAGGCGCTGTATTTTTTATATGTGAAGATTCATGAAGTGCACATTGCAGTGAGTGGTTTTGTTTTATGTTTGTGCTCACGTCAATAATTTCGTTAGGTCGTTTCGATGTTCAACCAAGAAACCGATAACCAAACGTAACTGACTTGGGAAAAAAACCGGCATAGCTGTTTAAGGAGTTGTGATCGGTTTGTCGGAATGTTTTTGATTTTATATATTTCATTGTAGTGCAATTGTATTAATTTATTTTGATTTTTATATTATTCGTTTACTTTTTTTCTTTTCTGCCTTTTTTGTTATATCATTACATTTCTACTGAATTTTATATAGGTAATTTTAAATTCTTTTTCAAGGATGCGAACTTTTTACTTTTCAGAGACTTAAGAGAGTTAGTACCTTGTTTTGATGTTTATGATAAAAATCATCAAAAACGAACGAGAAAACTGCGGCATTTTAAACAGTAAGCTCCAATTTATAACAAAAGTGCTTGAAACACCAGCTCTTACAAATTTAAGATGCGATTTTATAAAAAAATTCCAATTTTATCCTAACCAAAAGTGTTTTTTGAAAGAACGTAATATATGGTAAAAGTAATATAAATTTCTAACTAGCTATATTCGAGAATAGTTCTTGTTTAGACTACTTTCAAAAGCCATTAAATAAAATGAATTTTTAAAAGTTTCATTTCATAGATATAGAAAAAATTTAATTCGGTAGTTACAAAACCGTAGCATATCGAACCACAATGTGTATATAGAAAAAAGGAGTATCCACGTCCTACTCATCTGCAAATTATTTAAATTTCTCGTAACACTCTGTATATAAAAATAAATAGCAAAACAGATAAGTTGATATTTTTAAAGTTTAGTATTATCACAGCTTTGGAAAAATATTATTAAATGGACGAACCAGTTATAAATATAACTTGGAATGATCATGAGTTAAAAATTTATTGATCAAGTCATTGAGGACAAGTACCTACTATTAATATTATAGAGCTTTCTAAATAAATTAAATCAACAAGTTTTCCCAATCAACTTAAAAAATTGCTTTATTAAATGTGTATTCTGTTAAAGTGGCGATTGACAAACGAATTATTTCGTTCAATTCAACTACTAGCTATTATTATTCGTGCAAGAAGACTCAAATAAAATGACTTTAATGAAATGGGCTTTCTTGAGGCGCTGTAAAGTGGAGACGATCGATCGAAAGACTGGTTGTTATTGTACTTTTTACTAAAGGCTTAGGTACTTTATTTTATAAATTGAAATGCTTAGCACGTATTTGCGTGTAACATATCGAAGCTAGTTATCTTCCAGTGATAATTAGAGTCAACTCTTGTAATGAACAATTCTGTTACGATTGTATTTCTGAAATGTACGTTTAAACTGGTGTTTTTGTTGCATTACAGAAATAGATAAAGTTTATACACATTTTTGAATTTAAACGTTTTGTATTTTAAATTGGATAAAGAAAAAGGTTTTAATGATATCAATTTTTAAATGTCTGAAATTGAAGAACAAGTATGGAGTACTTATTATCCTCTTTTTGATTCAGTATAATCCAAATAATAAAATAGGGAAAAAAGGAAGATAAAACTCATTTAATTAAACAAAATTAGTAAGACAATGCTACTTGGACATAAGTACAAAAATTTCTTTACTGACCAAGTCATGATTTTGACTTAACCACAGTATTTAGTGTATTTTTCAATTAAGACATTGTTTGTATTTTTAGCAACCATGAAATTTTTAATAAAAAAAAAATAATGTTTATATTCAATATATTTTCGATAATTCAGCAATAGAGTTTCACTTGTCGTGTACAAATAAAAAAAAAATGTGCGTATTAACCGTTCATGCGACAGATGTGAAACTTCTTAAGAAAAAAGGAACATGAACGTGTAAGAGACAGGACGAGATAGAAAAAGAAATTATTTCTAAGTTTATACTATAATTTTATTCTATAGCTGTCATTCTCTTGTTCTACTTCCGATTGTTGAAATATGCAGGCCACTGTCTTTTCTCTACTCATCATATATTTCTTCTCTCTCGTGTAACGAAATAAAGTGTAGTTGAAATGTCACCATAATTTTTTGTTCACTTATGTATTATTGAACCGCCGCCTAAGAAGTTTCACTTCAAAAATAAAATGCACCTTTAGAGTTCCGTGATAACAAAATGAATAATTCTTTAAGTTGAAATAACTCAAAGCATGAAACTATTAAATTCACAAAAGCCAAGAATGTAGGATTTCAACCCTTCCACCCTTCAACTCTTTCCAACTAACAATAGATGTTTCCAAAAACTTATTGGCACTTAAAGTGGTTCTATTAGCTTTTTGACATGTATAATATACCGTTGAAAATTAAATTTTGTAATATAAATATTAGCTTTTAATTCATTAATTGCAATTTGATTTTCGCTGAACTAGTAAAAACTATCAAAACCGGAAATCAGTAATGAAGAAATTAAATTCAGTAAAATTAATTGTTTCAACAAGTCATGAAATTTTAATTAAGGGCTAAATTAATTTTAACCTTTAATGTTCTACAAAAAAAATCTCAATGAAATAAATCGTTTATATAAAGGAAAAAAAGAGTTTGAACTTGACATCATTTTGTGAAATATTTTTGATGAGATAAAATCACCAATAGTTTTATTTTTTTTTAATAGTGACACGTTAAAAATTTACGACGATAATCTAAGTTCTAACAATTTATTTACAATCGAATATTCGTTCATGAAGTTACAGAAAAAAGGAAAAATTTCATAATGTCTTATTACGTTATGTGTCGAGTCGTTGAACGTAACCAATGATTTTCATAAGAACGAAATGGTTTCTAATAATGAAGAATAAATTACGTAGCATGATGCCTAATCAAACAGAATCAATATCAAATACGACAATTACTAGCATTATCATTGATTAAACTTTAAAATTGTGTGCTAACTGCTGGAACAACTGGCTTTAACAGTACAATTTCATTGCCAAATATGAGTAATAATAAAGAAGAATGTGAAGCAAGCACGGGTGTTGCCTTCTGACCTCATCTACATTTAACAATGTATTAGTAACTAGTTCAGAATGGCACAATTACCGACCAAGAACAAATCGAATGATCACAGTCTGATGCCAACCGCATAATTCAGTCAGTTGAAAGAGATTGAAATCGTGCTACATATAACCAACTTAATAAGACTATTACGTAAACGATAGAAATTCGATATTATTTCGAGTTATTTTCGTTGGATCGTTATTGAACCTTGTTTTTGTCTAGTTAATATTGCACGCTTTAAACTATCCTCAATTATATCTTCGGAAAATTAAAAAAAAAGAACGTAGATGCATGAGCGTACCCAGCTTTTCTTCAAGAGGAGGTTTAAAGAAACATTTTATGGATTCTAAATGGGATCTTTGTTTTGTTCTCACTATTAAAAAGAAACTTATCAATATTCGATATTTATTATAACTAAAAATATACTACATTTTCGCTTTAAATATTAATGACTCATTATGGCATTACCATAATGAGTACCCACCGTCCATGAGTATTTTGAAAAAGCTTATAAATAAGGCTCGTATTTAAAAACGATAAAAACTGTAAAATGTGTACACATATACCGATTAACATGTCAACCAGTCAAAAGTTGGAAAGACTCTTTTGCCAAGTAGGATATGAACTAATCCTTTAAATTATAGTTAAGTATCATATTGATTACATCAACTTTCAAACTGAAAAAATGAAACTAAAATCGGTCTTACAGTTAGGAGCTACGATGCCACAAACAGATATACAGATACACCTAAATTATAACACCCTGTCTTGTTGCTTCATTGGTTAAAAATATGTAATTATTAATAGTGAAATATTTAAAAGAAAAATTAATTCCAATTGTTCAACATTTTAGGCGTATTTTAAACGTACTTATATTACGGTCTCTAACTTAAAAAAAATATGGTAAAAATTAGCTTTTCGGGGATTTTTCGATCAATTTCTTCAATAGCTTTTCAACTATGTATTTTAATAAATATATATCAAAAAAATATTTGAGATTCTGAACATACCTAAATACTTTCATTTGATGTATAACAGCATGCATTTGGCATTTTTTTAAAATTTTCTACCTCAACCCCCAAAAGTACCTACAGCACAGAGGCGTATGGTCCATACAAGCTATAGATGCGCCGCATGCCTTAGGATTGTAAGACGGTTTTAAAAATTGAATATTTTTTATGATTTATTCATTTAATTTTTAATTTACGTAATTGCATGCATTGTAAAATGACTCTAAAAATGATATATTTTTATCATATATAATTTTTTTAGTTTACGTAATAATGAAAGGTATCGCTCATAAAATTGGCATAGTTTACCAAATCAAATGAACGGCAAAAGCCGAATGAATGCGTTGGCGACAGTAGCATGCGATCGTTTGCTTCGAATTGATCGCGCATGCGCACTAGTACCGGCGAATACTATCTCTCTCGGCATTTCACATTGCCGATTAACGGTCTGCAGATGCGTTTGAAGTTTTGAATCTAAACAGTGAATTTAATTGTTCCTGATACTGTTCGTGACTTATTTTGAATTATTTACCCAGAGGCCATACAAATGTTCTGTTCTTTAGGATAAGAACTATTTTCGTGGTTTTTAAATACATTATATGATGTGGTTGTTGATGATTTTTGTAAGAAGGAGCGTCGAATAAGGCTAATTTTTAAAAATAAATACTTATAACACCATGTTTATCAAATAAAAAAATACCTTTCTCTCTGTCTTAGCCAAACTCCACAAATATGCCAAATTTCAAATATTTTTGTTATGTAAATTTGAAAAAAATTGCCAGTGACAGTCAGCCAGATAAGGGAGTGATTTTATAAAGATTTCGTTTCTCGTTTGTGACATAGGAAACCCTAAAATATGTCAAGTTCGGCACTCCTCGTATATCTTACTTAATCTATTTACAATTTTTGAAACTCAACAGTATTTAGGAAAAGAAAAGTAACAAACTCGTTAAATAAATTGGTAATAATCACGGTTCAGGAGGGGCTGACCTTGTCTGTCTCTTTCGGTACGTCTATGAGTTGATGTTTTATTTTTAAGTTTTCCGGTGAGCTTTGAATGAAGACGAGTTACTGCTGGAATGCTTGGAGACTAACTGCGTGTCTGAGAGCTGGTTCCTCTTGATTATCAAGCTTTTGGGTTGGCTATCCCGGATGGGATTAGGATATTTGTTTTTTCAATTAGGAATCGTTTTGTGTTGAGAGAGTATTTGTTGTGAGATCGAGTAGTATCTAATAATGTGACGTGTGTAGTTGAAGCGTGCGGCCTGAGGCTTTGCACGATCTAAACACGCCCGAGCGACCGCTGTACACGCTCCACCCCAGGTATCGTTTGATGTTGATTCCGTTTCGTTCCAAATATACGTAAACATAAGCGTACACAAAGGCTGGTTCACAATCTACCGAATTGACATATAAAAATAATGACAATACATATCTGATTTAATGCGGATGAAGCAACAATTCAGGCGGCAGCCGCGATACAGAGAACGAGCGAAACCCTCTTTATCTAATCACCACACGTTCTTCGGAATAAAATTGTGAAATCTCAACTCGAAACTTTATAGGAACACATTCTATCATACATTTTTTTTTCTTATTCTCTTCAAACTGATTTAATTGCAAATTTTCTGCCCACATAATGTGAAATTGGATATTAACAGCAATGCGTCGAGTTTTATTTATTTATTGCTCGTCGTTTTATTTGTTCGTACTTGGAATTAAATATTTTATGAATGATTTCAGTTGGTATCGCTTTTACGTAAGAAATTGCTGCTTCAACTATGTCACAAAAATGATTGATTGACTCGGTGAAACATCAAATGGATAGAAGAAGTTTAAAAAAAGATCTAAATTAACATAGATAGTTCAATCGTTTTTGTTTTAAAAGATATATTAAATCCAATACTAAGTACCAACTATTTTTCTCAAAGGATGTTAATATCTACAAGTACCTACAAGTAAAAAATAAGTTGCACTCGGTATGAAGAATGTAAATAAAAAGTTTAAAACGGAGCAACATTTTGTTAGTTTTGTGTATATATTACCTAAGTGCTACCCGCCATCACTTTCATTGAGTAATATGTTTACACGTATTATACATTTGAAAAATTGACAACTTAATATTTAATTATCCTAATTGTCCTGATTATCGTCTTAGATTGTATACAAGCTGGATACCAGATAAAAAGGATACTTAGTTCAATGCTGCTATTGAAAATTTGCTAAGGATATAAAACAAGGCTTAAAATTGTTCCCAATATAACTAACCTTATTTACGAGTCTTATAACAACTAGTGGTCGTCCAGTGGTCGACCATTCGACCATAATTCGTTTCTAATTTAATATACCTATTGGTACACTTCACTTGTAACTGCCTCAAAAACTTTAGCTATTAAGCTGACTACAGCAGATGATATTTGTGAATGTTTGGAAAATAATTCCTTGACTTATGGTATATACCTTCAAGATTCATTTGAGGAAAGCCCATCATATAATGATTGAAAATATTTATTTTAAGTTAAGGAGAGAAATAGTTGTAAAGGTTTCAAAATATTTATTGTTTTTTTTCCATAAATCTTTATAAAATTATTCCAGAATATATATATATATATATATATATATATATGTGTGTGTGACGTCTTTTTTAATTAATTTAAGGTATTTTGAAGCATTATTATAAAAATAAATAAAAAAATATTATCTAAATACGAAACTTCCCCATATAAACTTCAATTGTGCCAAATTTCATACTCAAGCTAAACAAAGATATAATTAAAAGAAACCACACGTTAGAAGTTAAATTATAAGATCCGTTCTTAAGGAAAAATGGAAATATCCGACAGAAAAAAGTTCACTGTGAAAAAATTACTTGACAGATATCGACGAAACTATTAAGGACAGAGACAAAATCATTAAGGAATATAGTAATATTTTTTTTTCATACCGCGGTGTAGCTACGTTTAATTAATAAAGCATTCTTAAAATACTATGCATTTTGCATACGATGAGTACAGAAACATAAAAACGCCAACTATTAGTTCTATCCTAAAAATGTATTGATCCCGTAAGAAAGCTATAAACCGAAAACAGTATTTATTTACAAAAGTATCAAAACAATGAGTTGACGTGATTTTTCGCATAAGGTTTGTTAATAAATCAAAGATTGCATGCGTTAATAATTATCTTTGAAAATTTCAAAATATATATTATTTATATATTATTATTGTGAATTTTTATACAAAGAAAAATTATCATCGTAAAAATGTGGGTGTATGTTACTATCCCAGAAAAATGGAAAATGGTTAATGAAAAATAGTAAAATATGGTGTGTGAGGCAGATTTGGTAGTACATAATCAAGTTTTTTTTTCCGTTAGCAGAAAAACAGGTTAGGGGACGTTCCACCCACCCTGCAGCCTTAGGCTTATTTTTTCTGCTCATGTATTCCTGTTAGACAAGAATTCTTGCTTATTCCAGGTTCAGCATTCTGCCTAGTAGAAACAGTACCTATACTAAGCTTTTTGTACGATTTGTGCCTGTTTGGGCGTCATTTATAGGTATAGGCGTCATACATAGGGGTCGCCACTTTGTGTGAGCTTTGCAGTCAAAAATGACATGGATCCCGTTTTCCTCCCCATCCCAATAGTTTGCAGATGCTTTCACAGTTCACAGTGTCCAGTTATCAGTCCCATAACTCTCCTGAGTTATCCGTAGATCCGTAGATCCGTAGTAACTCAGCGGTGAGTGAGGGGTAAATTCTCTCTATCATTCTTTTGCTGAGCTTCTGACCGGACGTCTCTTTCCAGTATTTATTGTATCCAGTATTATTTTGCTGCTGTCTCAGCCGACTTTTCATAGCCCACAGCTGACAGCAGATTTCGTGATCCCCACTCCAGGCTCTGGACCTACGAGCAGGGTTATCAAACCAGCCCTACCGCGAGCATCAGTTTTTTCATTGCCTTCAACTCCCTTATGCCCTCGCCCCTAACCAAGTCTGACTCGGTTGTGCTTGGCAAGGTCCTCCAGGAGTTGACGACACTCCGGCACCAACTTAAAGCTGATCGTTGTGCTGGCGATCGCTTTTAGGGCTACCTGACTGTCGGAGAGGATCTGTATGTTTCTATTTCAATAGCCCATATCTAAGTTTTCTCTGGCTCATATAGCAATGGCCGGGATCTCCGCTTTAAAAATAGTGGTTGAGCTCCAAAGTGACACTGAGATGACCCATTTTGGGTCCCTCTCACTATCTACTGCTCCTACAAGGAGCTCCTACTACTTGCACAAGACCCTTCGTCCAAAGCCTATACATCGTTAACCACATCAATTTATAATTTAGTTAAATAATAATCAAATAAAAAACGGTTACCTAACACAAAACTCAAATATTTTTTACGTTAAAAAAAGTGCATAGATTAAAAGAAATAATTTTATATATAAATGGTGCTAGATTTGAACCTCGATTAATCAAGAATTACCTTAATAACTATACGATCTATCATAATCAACCTACACTGTGAATACTATCCAGTATCCAATAAAAACTTTAATAAAAAGGTTTATACATACATACCTATATTTGCAAAAAAAAACATCTTTACATTAGTTTAAGTTCATAAGTCAAAGTCGATTTTTTTTCTAAGACAATTAAAACAAAACAAAGTTTATCAAAAACTACGCTTTGTATCCTTATTTCAAGTCTTTTTGAAACTTCATATGAAGGACAAGTAAAGACAAAGATGAATCAAGGATTTTCATATGAAAGAATACAGGAACTACCTTAGATTTTTTATGTTGTACGTCTTACTTTATTATATCGCTCATTTTATTTTATTTTTAATCAATAATTATCTATCAATCAATTTTCTATGAATGAACGCTTTGATTGAATTGAAAAGCAAGTTTTTGTTTTATTATTTAATCACTCATTCTTGCTTCAAGTATTTAACGTGGAATTTATCATTTTATCGAGATATATGATTCAATAACTCAAAGGATATCCTCTTGCGACTGTAAATACTGCTTCGTATTACATAATTTTTTTTTGTCAGAATTTTCTTGTAACTACGCAACATTTCATCAACGTTATTAATTCTTCCAATTTCCTAAGTGATTTTCAATATTGCAATATTTTCCTGTTGATGTCCACAATCATAGATTTTGACATAAGGCGTCGAAAAACTGGTTTTTCATCCGGTAAAAATAGTCGTTTTCCGGGTTGGACGCCGTGCTATTCCTACGAGGATGTGCAGGCTATTTCAATAAGTCAAACTTTCTTCACTTTCCTCAGTTTTGTGGATGTTTCCGTTCCATTTTCAATAAGTGAAACTTGAAGTGTAGCGGTTGAAAACTGAGAGAAAGATGAGGAACTGAAAGTGTGTATGCGATCTTTAATTGTGGTCGCTTGATTGGAAAGATCTCTTTTTCCAACGTGCTCAAAGTTACAGACGACTTAAATGATAGGTTAGTATTAATTAAATTAATTCTCAATGGATTTTTCTTAAGAAAGATGGCTAAATTAATTTAATTTATTTTAATAATGAATGCACGTAAAACTTTCCTGACTGAAGTAGATATTAGTTGACTCAATATTACAAAGTTATAAATAATGAAATGTATTGCTTTTTTTGGTATATAAAAATTAGTTGGTATTATATTTGATCAATTCGTAACTAACGAGGGTCACATTTTATTTTGAAAGAAAAATATAAGATGTGAAAAGAAAACTATAATTGGGGTAATTTTCAAGTTATTTCAATGGCAATGATGCATTTAACATTTTATTCTCAAATCGTTTGCAGTAAAATAAGGTACATAAAAAGCTAATAATATCATATGGTTTGTACGCAAACATTATTTTACGTAAATTGACTTGCAGATATATGTAGATATATTTAACTTGAGCCCTATAAAATAAACTGTTCTGTGGCTTCGATTTGAGCTCATCAAATGAGAATAGTATGCAAATGAAGGATAATAAAACGAAAATAAATCTCCCTTCTTATGCGATATCGCATTCGCTGACCTCCATTAATTTTATCAGTAACATATTTCAAATTACGAATTTAACTTTTTAATGTTTTCCCATTGAAATTTTGAAATTTATATGGGAGAAACGAGGAGTCGTAGCACTGAGAATTGCTTTGCTTCCTATATTTAAGGCATTAGTTTGTTAATATTTGCTGTTTGAAAAAGGAATGTTACATTTTCCATGTTTACGCAGCTATTGGCAATATTTAAGCACAGAAAAAGAACTCGTTGGTTTGCATAATGTACGTTCTCGATGGAAATCCCATATTCTTGCATGTAAATTTTGCTCGCAGCAGACGTGTACATATGTATATCGTGTGGTTGTTCATCACAAGTCCGGTCCTGCACGCATTGTTCACTGGCTAGCGCTTACAAATAAATATTTTTGGTTTTCAATCAAGTTGACATTTGTACGTCAGTAAAACAGACATTTATTTAAATTGAAAATAATTTACATAAAACCTACGATGCAAACTTTCTGTTTTGTGAAAGTTATTATTGTTGGGAATTATTACAAAAAGGACGAGGATCATTTCTTGTCTCATCTGCTTGATTTTTGCGTTTTGTATTTTGAAGTACTGATCACGTTTAACAATCAAAGGTATTATTAATTTTACAGCCGACCCATCAACTTCGTAAAATTTTGATTGCTTGACATTTAATTTCGATAATTATAACGTTATTAATAAATGTATTTCTTATGTAAACTTTCTTGTTTTATTGTTGTGCAGTAAATCATGAGTGGATGATACCGAGCCACTAATTGCTCTCTACGATATTCATAAAAGTTCAGACGATTTCAATTTACACCTTTATGTTTCCCCAATTTAAATTTAAACTCTTCACATGTGCCTACCTAGTACACTTGACCAATATGAGTCACACTCATATTTAAATTTAAGATGCTTAATATAAATTAACGACTTGATGAAAAATAAAATAAAAATTATCGGTCAAATTAACATGCAAATGTAATTTTCTACGAAATTGCCAGTCACAGGAATGTTTAAGGAAAAATAGATGTTTCAAAAATGTTGTAACCTTTTAAATTTGATGAGTTTCGGGTAATTAAACATTGATAAATTGAGTTAATTACCTTTTTCGGTAATGAAATTCCAATTTGAATTTACTATTTAAAACTATTAATAATCGGTAAATTTTATTTACGATCGATAATAGGAAATATAAAATATGAAATCAAAAAATTGTACTTAATAAAAATTATACTTTGAAATTAAAAAACAATCATATTTTTAACTAATTTTAATGCTTTTTTAATGTTGATTGTTATTTATTTAGCTTTTTTGATTTATATGAGTGAAAATTTTTATTTCAAAGTGTAAATTAAAATAAAATTCTACTTAAAATGATTAAATATAGTCGGAGATTTCAACGCACTGTGAAGACAGATACCAAAAGTGAGTAATTCAAAATATATGATTTGTCCTAAATGTTAAATTATAATCTTTTAATTGCCATAAGATAATTTGACTAAAATGTCAAATATTATTTCATTACCGAGCAGTTTTTATAGATTTGATATCTGAAGCAGCCTAAGTTACATGGATTTAGCATTTAGGAAATAGCATTTTAACGTACTTTCCTTAAGAAGGAGGTCTGACCAATTTTACACAGTAACGAAAGAAATCTCTATAAAGTTTAAATTAAAAAATTGACAAAGTTTACTGAAAAAGAAATATTATGAATTTCAATTAACATCCGATAAAATTAACAATGAAATTTTTAATATATTTGAATTTCTTTATTGTTCATTTTCAAAAATATTAATTAGAAATAAACGTATTAAAATAATGTAGGTACTAAATTTTTAAATAATTAATTACTGAACGGAACTAATTTTAATGAATTTTTGTTAAAGATACCTCAGATCTTAACGTATTGGATATAATTTATCCTTAAAAAAGGCACGGTTCCTTTACCAAAGGTAAAAATACCAAGTTTTGTTAAAGATACCTCAGTGCTCCGATCTTAACATATTGAATCTCCTACCATTTATCCTAAAAAAGGTACGGTTCCTGTAGAATATAACTCTTAATATTTTGTACTAAAATAGCTGAACGGTTTTTAATGACATTTGGTATGAAAGATTTTCAAATTTTCTTTAAGGACCTTTTTATACTTAAAATCGTATAGAACCTGTAAGATAGCTATAATATCTCTTACTAGAAAAGCAGTTTTAAGGATTTTTATGAACTTACTTTGGATCTAAAGTCTGGAAGTATCTATTATCTTTTTCTGTCAAAATAGATTAATTTTTATTTTTCGCTATGAAAGTAGGGAATCTATTAAACCATCAATTAAATTTAGATACTCTCAGCAAAGCAAGCGGGTATCAGCTAGTAATTTATACACCTAACTCTGAAAAGGATGAAAACGAATTTTCTGCAAATGAAGTTATTGTTCTAAAAATATTTACAATGATTGAAAAAATGGATCTTATGAAGTTTAGAGTTTATAGAATTCAGAAAGAAAATCGAAAACATAAAAATGTACTTGGTAATAACGAGATTTTTCATAGCTAATAACACTCAATTAAATAGAATGAAAAACCGAAGTTTAATTAATTGTAGCTTTTGTATCAACCTTCAATTAAGATTAAAATTAGAGATAGGAGCATACTGATTGCTTCATACATACACACACACCACAAACCCATTTTATTTTTGTTCAACACAATTCGTTCTTTTTCTTTCATTTTCAAAATGCTCTATTAATTAACGACATTGATTTATGCAAACTCAGATGGCACTCAGGAAAATATAGTGGACATAGTTCGACCACGTTAACATTTACATGATTCTTTAGAACGATATTGTCAAGACAACTTGAAACTGTACACTGAGATTTTATACTGATCTTGTACCCATCCATTTTATGTATCCATATGGATGGATTAGCAATAAGACGGACGTGTGTCTGCCGTCTGTCATTCACATGTCATTTGTACAGAAGCCTTCTGCATAAAGCATCGTTTGCATACCACATCGATATCTTACAACTACGATATACTGTATACGTGAGGCATTCTTCATACTAAACTTAATAGTCAACTTGGCATTCTAGGCTTTCTTTATGTTTTCGATACATGAGCATATGCTAATATGCTACATTTAAAAAAGCATACACTTTTAAATCAACATTGTCGTGGTTGTCGTCTCAGTAAAATTTTTCCTATATCATAATTAAATGATTCAACTCTTACATAAATAATACATACAAAACCGACCATCAAATTTCAACTAATGTAACGATTAAATATTTCGTTATTTTTTTTTAAATCTCAAAACCGCAATTAAAGGCAAACTTTAATAATCAAAATCATATTTGTAATTCTGTTGGGTTGGGCTGTTCTAAATTTTATCGGTTGTTAAATTGTTTGGTAAAATTTTTCGTTAAATTACGATTCACGACTTAAATTATTTTTAAGTAGGTTATTACTTCATATATGAATTACTTTAAAATTATACTGAATTTTAAATTACAGTCGATTTTTGTTAAAATCAAATAATTATGGAAATTATTTAGATAAGCATATGCTTTCATGTTGATTTTAATATTTTAATTCCTTATGGGCTGAATCGTTATTTCCAATATTATATGCGCTTGCAACTTATGAATTTTTAATCTGATTTTAAATGTTTGATAAGCTAAGAATTTCATGTGCTTAAATACACACAAGACAAAAATTCAACGCTTTCCCGAAGCATAATCAATCAATGAAATCTTGAATTTCATACTTCTCGATCAGTCAGTTGCGTTGTTTTTTTTTCTGTGAAATCTCATCATTTCTTTCTTTTAATCATATTACGAACGTCACGTAAATCAATGCAGTTTCGTTGCCGTGGAAGATAATTTAAGAAAATATCGGATGCAGGTCTGTACTAACATCGTAATATCCAATTATTCCGTGAATTGCGTATGGTGAAAGATGTGGTCGTACATAGAGGAGTAGTTGCACCACAGAAAGTGTATCACTGCTTTTTAGTGGAGCTCTTTGAACGGTCATTCATCAATGTCCATGATATATGTATGTGCTAGAACCTATTAATTCAATCCACCTAACTATTTGCTTTGTGGGATTGAATATTGTCAGTTGATACATTCTTAGTCTTTGAAAAAAAAAATTAAAACAAATCTTAATTGCTTCACTTCAATTACATTAAAAAGACAACTTTGTTTGATTCAAAGATATTTAAGGTGGAAAAATATTTGAAATTGATGTGCTAATTTTTACTTCAATCAAACTAATTCTACTTGGAAATATGTTAATTACATAAAGTTATGTAAAGCAAACAGATACATAAGAAGAGTTCATATTAAAATAATTGATGCGTATGAAGTGTAAACGCGTAAGAAGTGAAACTTCTTTCGTTTATATAACGGTTTATATTTTTTTGGTTTTAACAGTTAATAGAATAGTAATGGAAAAGAAATATTTTTTTTGTTTCAGTAATTTCAAGACCATTTTGCAAATAGAATAATTGCTAACTATTTAAACAAAAACTGGATGGATTTAAGTTTTCGTTATCTTAAAAAAAACATGACTAAGATGTTACATTTGACTTCTTAGATATCATACTTTACAATACAATGGGTAATGCATAACTTGTAACACGTAGGTTTTAGGTAATATTACATTTTTAAATTTTATAGTTAGGGTAAAACTAATAAATATGACCTAGATTTTTGACCAAAATTTAAAAAATTTAAGAATTTTACACTCAATATTGATATTTTTTAAGCTTTCACACTGACATTGAAAAATAAGAAAAATTAATACTCTTTAGGTAAGATCTTCATTTTTAAAAATTTTATAGTGAGGTGTTTTGTAATTCCGTCGTAGCTAATACACTCCAGTTATTTTTCCTTTTTAAGATGCCTGTTTTCCATAATTTTTCTATGCCATTAAAGTATTTTTTGAATCATCATTAAGTCAAGTATTTGGATATTTATGTAATGAATTGTGCTTTATATTCAGAGTTTTAAATGAAATAAATGACGAACTCAATGCTTGACTTGAATTGATATTAGAATATTGAGAAGCTACTGAAGTTTTGCTTGATTTTAACTAAAATTCAAGTCAAGTAATTTGAACATCAATTAGAATAGTGAATCTCTAAGAATCATTGACTGTAGATATTGCGAAGAATGTTTCTTAGCTTTACTACTTAACTTTAGGAACCGGAATGCAAATAAACATTAAAATAAAAAGAAAATCTAGTGCAGCTGAGGGATTTTGGTTATGAATGAAGCTCCTTACGTCATGTTTTCAACTTTAAAGATGATGAAATATGAAGACTTCTACTCTAGAGGTGGAAAAAGAAAGATAGGAAGAAAAAGAGAAGGAATGTCACATGAAGTGTTTTCGTTACGTGATGGTTTCTGCGAGTGTACTCTAAGCTCGGTAATAGAACTTGGTTGCAGTTTTTATAATGGATAATGCACCAAAATTAAGTGGGACCTTTAGTAAGAACATAATTTTAACACTCTCCATTCTAAAATTTAGTAACCTAAAGGCTTCTGATTATCGGTTGCATCGCAAAAAGTAAGTTTTCAATTTGAATCTTTCTAAGTTCCATTACAATTTAGTAACTCTTCAAATATCCCTATAGTAGGAATATTAATCTTTTAGTGCTTATTGTAATAAGATTAATTTAACAGCTAAGTAATAACAAATTAATGATAAGAATGTGTTTGGACAATTAAGCGCATGCATTTGATGCACACTTTACTATTTAAAAGTAAGCGCGAGTTTAGTAAAAAGTATTGTAACGTTTTACCCTGCTGCACTAATTTTTCCTTAAAGAAGTTTAATTTAAAAATTTAACACATAAAGTGTAAAAATATAAAAATAGAGTTATCATATAGCTATTAACTATTTCTATTATTATAAATTTCTTAATTATAAAATATTGAACCTACTTACTAATGGGAGACTTAAAGAAAAATATTTTAATTGCAATGAATATTTTAACAAATTATATTTTTTAATTAACAGTTAACGAACTATTTTAGACTTAAATAGTAAGGCAGTTTAAGGTAAAAAAAATTTTGCTTTCTTTGTTTTTTCATTTTAAAGTATCAGTTTTAAGTATAAACTACCACTTAGTAACTATTATATTTGTAGGCCTCGTTACTTAGTTATGGAATTTCAAGTAGGTTTCTGCAAACATAAGTAGATACTTACTATTGAAAAAAAAAGGCTTGACCGTCAGTGCGTACATTTTGATCGCATCACCGGATATTTTTTTTTTCAGTATAATTTTATTTCAATTTGTTTCTCTCCGCTATACTGATCTATGACAAGGCTCGTCATAAAACATTACAACCTACGTACGTCTCAACGGGACACCGGCATATTCTACTCCTGGCTGATGCTCAAGTCAATTATTATACAGCCAGTTTATAGCTCGGTCCATTATGCCCACATAATTAACCATATCGACCATAGCAATTATATTTACTAATCGCCACTACTGTAAGCGATTTCATTATACTTAAATACTCAACATTTAACTACCAGCATTTCCAGGGGGTCTCCAATACAGTCATGAAAAACCTAACTAATTAAATACATACTATTCCGTGATATAATTATGCCATGGTAAAAAAAAAGTTATTATGATGCAAAATGGATTCGTTTGGTTTTTTTTTTAATTGTAACCAGATTATTTTTTTGAATGTCTTAATTTTATTTACGTTACTCAATTGCCTTTGCACAATATATTTTTACTCGTCGAATTGTAATGCACACATGAGTATGAAGAGAACAAGCACAATGTTCTCTAGTGTCTTGATATGGACGATGTTAATGTTTGTGTGGGTTTTATAACAATCATGTCCGATATTATAATAATATCTAATATTTTTTTAAGCGCTCTTACCATATAAATTTATTACTCTATTATATTCTTCAGCAATAAGACTTCTGCAATCTGCAATAAATTCGATAGATCATTTGCGTTCGATATTTTTTAGTTGTATAGACAGAAAGTGAAAACCAATACGAAAGCTGGAGCGGCAGGATAGTACAAAATTCATTTTAATAATTTATAATAAAAACGGATACTTTAATCGTAACGTGTTTGTAACAATTGAAAATAATTTTTTTATTGGGAAATGCGAAACTTTCTCATTTAAAATCTTATATAAATATAAATTGTGAAAAATCATATTGAATTGAACTTAATTTAGTCGATATAAACTAATTTTAAAAAATGTTGTTTGGATTTATCGGTTTGTGATACTGTTATAAAGTATTTTATTTAAATTTTGGAAAAACTTGAGAGGTTGACGTTGTTATTAATAATTTAATTAGGTATATTTGTGCACTTCGATGAATATAATGATGAACATTTTTAATTGTAATGAAAGACTGATTCATTAAACCAAGCCTAGTTTATTGTATCGATTTTTTCAAGCAGCACATGAAATTTTGGACCTTGTGTAATTTATAACTTATAGTCCCTGCGGTTGTACCTGCGTATGATAATAATCCTGTTGTATGACTACTTGATAAGTATACTTAAGTGTTTAGGCCATTTCATTCAAATCTAATCAAAAGTAGTGCTAGTTTGTATACTGCGATACTAGCGCCTCTATCAACAAAATACAGTCCACTAATTTAACTTAACCAAAATAATATAACAACAAATTTTCAATAAACCATCATAAAGGAAGCACATTTTATCAAATAAACAATTAACCAAAAAACCTGCTCAGGATCCATACTAGCGCCCAAATAGTAAAGTTAATAGTTAAGAAGTTTGATTTTATTTTCAAATTTCAAAAATTAACTTTGAAGTAGTACCTAATTTTTAGTTGAATGACTGTATAACTTATAATTTGAAAAAAATAAAATTGTATGTTAGGAAAAGATCTAAGATTCTGTGTTCGTAAGTAGAGCGAAAGTTAAAAAGTATTTTTTTTCTAAATATCGGAAAAATTGTCACTTTTCAGTTACCTACCAGTCGGCGGCCTGTTCAAGATTATCAGTATGATAAAAATGAATATGTTTTAAAGCCAAAAATCTAAGGATCTGAATAAAAGTCTTTCAGTTTTATAAAGTCGTTTAGAAGAATAAAACATGCAACCATTGCCTTGTTTAACTTCTGTAGTTTCCACCACTTGTTTGATTCCCTAGACTGGTGATTCTCATCTTTTCATATTACTGTATACTCTTGCAAAATTCAAAGTTTTCCAGCACACTGAAAATAGGCTAAACTTAAGATTACTTTACTATCTATAGTAGATGCGTTTCAAAAGGCACCAGTACCACTTGAAATATTATTTCAGCCATTACTTATCTATTGCTTAAAGAATATTTTGACCGTTGTGAGCGCTTAGTGGAACGCCCTCTATAACTTATAATGTAAAATAGATTATAAAAATAATATTCAATGTGCAATAAATAACTATAGGTATCTATTATACAAAGAGGACAAAATGCAGATTTCTTATATTAAAGTAGAAACAAAATAAATTTTATTGTTTACGTTTTTAAAACATGCTTCAAGCATTTCGCGTCACCCAAAAGTGCTGCTAGGCAGTGGTTCTAAATCACTGTCCTAAGCTCATGTATCTTTGTATTGTTGATTCTTCAAAAAAACGTTAATACTCTATGCTACTGTTATTCATTTTGTGTATAGCTCTCTTAATGTAAAAAGGATATGGCAGTACTAATTCAACATGTTCGAATACATAGATTTTACTCTGTTTTAGGGAAGGGCAATGATTTTTTCTTTTTTTTTTGAATAATACAAAGAATATATTTGAATCTAGACTTCAATATTATCCAAGTTTACCTCTTCGAAAAATTACAACGATGTTGCAGCCTAGTTGGTTCCCCCATAGCTACCACAATTTTTTTCATATTTGACTTATTAAATGTTTCTCTCAAAAAAAAGAAAAAAAATAAGTTTGGTTTTGAGCTAATCGATGTTTGAAATATCAAATTGTGTTATATAAATGACTGAAATAGTTTAATTTACTTTAAATTAAAATTTTCAAAGACCCTATTTTATAACCATACGTTTTTAATTTCCTTACAAAATAAAGCATAAGAAATTTGCTTTCGTACTTTTAAAGTTATTAAAGAAGATTTACTGAAGGTTCTTATGAAGACTTAATGCTTTCTTTATTTTCTGTATATGTTTTTATTTATTTTTTCACAATCAAACTATTAATTTAATTTGAGTTGAGTCAAGTTAATCGACTCTTTATGTTTAAAGTTTTTTTTTTATTTGTTGAAGTTGAAAATTTAATTTATTACTGTAAAAACCCTCGTTTATTTGAAGTATAGGATAACAATACAAGAGATATCTCTACCTACATGGAAGAACTACGTGTAGGTACATAGAGATCATGTAGATCACGGACATATACTTACACATTACATTGTGTAGTGCAATCTATATCCTAATTGTAAATCAATACAATTTCATTGGAACTTTGCTTATTTTATTTTTATTATAATTTATACATATCGAAAAAAGGTGTGTTAAATCAAAAATAAAAATAAAACGAGAAAGTATATAACTAGAGGAATTATGACTTAATATAAATAATATGTTTATTAATAATTAATTTATTCTTCATAACTTTGAAATCAGTACTTCGTTGAATCAAAGAATATTTATTTGAGCTTTTCGGTATTGTTAGAACATAATTGATATGCTACATATAAAAAAATGTGCCTATGTATTTAGGTTTATTTTCTTAATTAAAAAGAATTAATTTAAAACAGTTTCAATAAATTTCAATTGACTCAGAAATCAAAGTCTAATGACCATGAGGTTCGTAACTGCTACTCAGTTTGCGCCTTAGAGCAGCTGGAAATAGACAACGATTTTGCTCAAAAAATAATCTTTTCAGATGAGGCTCATTTTTATCTCGGCGGCTATGTTAATGAATAAAACTGCCGCACCTGGGGCACTGAAAACCCGCATGTGATCATCGACAAGCCATTGTATCCTCCGAGAGTGACAATTTGGCGCGCATTGTGGAGTTGTGGCATCATTAGTCCATTTTTTTTGTTGTTCGTAAATCCTCCTGGAAATGCCGTTTCGGTCAACGGTGAACGTTACAGAGGCATTACTAACTAACTTTTTGATGTCAGAAATTAAGGACGTGGACTTGAACCAATTTTGGTTTCAGCAGAATGGTGCGACATGCCATACAGCTCATGAAACAGTTGATCTTTTGCGTACCAAGTTTGGTAATCGTGTAGTGAGCTGTTTTGGTGATTTCAGTTGGCCGGCTCGGAGTTGTGATTTGACTTTGTTGGACTTCTTTTTGTGGGGTACCGTAAACAATCGATACTATGCAGACAATTCACGAACGATTCAAGCCCTCAAATTGAATTTTGGCCGAGCCATTCGTGAGATAAAGCCCAAAACCACCAAAAAAGTACTCAAAAATGGGCTGACAGGATACGCTACTGCAAAGCTAGTCGAAGTAACCACATGATTAAAATTGTATTTCATAAATAATCAGAGACTTTTCTCTTTCTAATGAAACCATATTAAATGAAAAAAATTTGATTGCGTTCATTTTATTGCGTTTTAAAAAGAAACGACTAAATGACCCTATATTACAAAGGAGAACTATTTTTTTTTTTTTTTGGTTTATTTAAGGTTGCATCAAATACTATGGTCATTAGCGACCGTCGAATCCGAAAACCCAGAAAAAACATCTTAGGCTTTCATTGGGATTCGAACCCAAGACCACTGGCGTATAAGGCAACTATCTAGTACACCACGCCATTAAGTGACCTAGAGGAACTATTGTTAATTTGTATTTTGTAGTATAAGTTTGTTATAAGTTATTTCTGAAGTCACGTGATTTTAAATAGTTTTTTGCCTTTTGAAGGATAGATATAATAGAAAGATACACAAGCAGTGGTTGACTTAGGTTTGATCCGAAGTGCCACCTTCTAAACACTGATTTTCATAGTAATTTTAATAGGTTTTAAAACTGATTTGAAAACTAAATATCCAGTTACAAACTCTTAATTATCTAATATAATTTTAAATTTAACTCTTTATTGGTTTACATAACAGTGTAAACTCTTTAAAGCTAAATTAAAAGAATTCGACAATTTATTGCGTTACAAAAAGTTTTCGGCGGGGATTAAAAATATTTTTACAAACAAATGCTTGAAAATGGGGCATCTATTAATTACGCAAGATAAAAATGGGGAAAGATGTCGAGGAAAATCTCACTAAATCTTATTTCAGAGGAGGGTCATTGAAAATCACAAGTCAACTTTGAATTAAAAAATATATATTATAAATAAGTTATTTATGTTAAGAAACGTTTTTCATTTTTTTAAAATTTATTGAGTAAATCTCCCGTGAGGGATAGAGGGTGGGGGTCAACCACATCTCTCTAAATGTCACCAAGGGAGAGGGGACCCAAATAATAAAAAATACTACACGTAATTAATGGATTCCCCCAAACAGTAATGAAGATCAGTAAGTAAACACATGCTAGACAATTACAACCAACAAATAAACACAAGTCTAAGAATGGTGTATGGTATGTTGGTCAAACATGTATAATATCTGTTGAAAAGAAATCACATAAGTACGATATGTTTAATGCATGTTGAATAATTGCAGTGAAAAGGATATTTAACTTAATATTTGTTAACCTCAAGCAAAGCAGAAGAGGATACGTTAGCGGTAGTATAATTGCTTAAATAATTACTAAACTTGATTATTTTTCAATGAATGTTCATTGAGATTTTTGTTACATTTAAAAATGGTTATCTTTCATTTGACAATTACTACCATTGAAATAAAATAATAGGAAAAAAATCGTACAATTGTATGATCGCAAAACGATAAAAACATAGCTCGTATCTCGAGAACACATGTAACTGGTATTAGTACTTATTATACGAATATATTAAAAAATAGTATGAGTAACGATTGTTGCTAATATCGAATCGTGTACTTTACATAACTATGTTTTGTCTGATGTGCATCTTTAATTTGTTCTCATGTTTCTTTTGTTCATTGATCGCTTATTTTATGCGACACGTATTCGGTTTTAAATATTTCTATTCAATAAGTTCGAACGAATATTAGCAGATGTAATAGATAATAAATTCAATAAGATATTGAAAGGGAAAAAATATGTTTCTATTATTAATGAATGCTGTGATAGTTTCTATAATTTATGATATTAGAATGGTTTAATACGGTCAAGCCTTTGATGATTGCTCTTTAAGATTTGGATCCATTCGTTTGAGTACGATAAACTTAAAATATCTGGGTATTTTTCTCAAAGCAAATTTTTAAAATTAATGATGAATCTTCTTTATTACATTTTTAAAGTAAGGAAATAAAAGAATTTGGAATGTGATAAAATAACTTATTCATAAATTTGATTACACTTTAATATATTCATCTACAACTATTTAAAATCGTTCATAAGATTCTCAAAAGAAATCGCTCGAAAGGGAATCATTTGGTATTCTATGATAATGTATCGATAAAATTTGAAATATTTTCTAAAGTATCTCACGAAATCTAACATAGCAATAATTCTAATAGGAACGAATGTAAGTATAGAAAGAACAATTATCTGCTTTTCAAATCGACTTGTGTTACAATTCACTTTGAACTATTTTACAATTTAATTTATTCATACAACAAAACGTGTTTTTTCCTAGGCTGGTCTTAAAAGTCAAACATTTTCGAGCTTAGATTTCCTATTACATCAAATAGTTCTCTCAATAATGCTCGTCTTCATTGTCAATTAAGTCAATTTTGTGTAACAATCGAGAGGTAAAACGTAATCGATGTGCACGCTTATTGAAAATATATAGTATACAACAAGCGAATAGACACAGAGCTAATATTTATTAGAGCGATATAAATTGACAGATGATAAGTTAAATTGGTAGGACCGCCCGTGCTCACTTTCACCTATTAGAAATATGACAACTTGTTATAATATTGATTTATTACTATTTTGTGACGATGGTTAAGTTCTGACGGTAAATAATTACCTTAAATTTGTCGCTTGCAGCTAATGGCGGGCGGTAAATTTATCAGCGAAAGCCTATTTTTATGTAAATATGGTTGAAGATGTAATTTTTCTTAACGATTCTGTATAAAAGCAAAGGTAAATATTTACTTGAACTATTTTCTTTTTAAATGAATGTTTATAGTTTTAAAGTATAATTATGTTTTATGAAGTACCTATTCGCTTTGTATGTAGTCATGGTAGGGATAGGTAAACCGATGCTTGCGCACGTAGTGGACAATGTGAGTATTAAAGGGGGCTGTTTTTAAAGTTCGAGGGACCAAATACACGTAAAAATTTTAGTTTTTACGACTTAAATAATATAAAAAAATGAGGCTACACAGTTGCTATTTATTTTATATTTTACTCTGACATAACCTTAACCTAATATTTACTGGAATTTTTATTATTTATTTCATTGATCATAGTTACATATTCTTGATAACTGCACACAGCCACTTTGTTGTAACGAATATTAATTTGCACTTTTTAAGTTGAAAAAAATGTATTTCAAAATAAATAATTTCAATTGCAAAATCTCTTATGTGGATATATTAACAACCTTTGTGACAACCCCTTCAGTAAATACATGAAATTGGTATGGTACTTCGTTTAACGCTCAGAGCGAATTAAGTTACTAAAATTAATGAAATATCACAATACCATGTTTAAATTTTGACTGGTCTAAGAGATTTCTTAAAATATTATACCATTTCATTTTAATAGTGATTTTAAAGAACAATTATGCCAATGCCTTAGTTCTTAGGCATCAAAAACCAGAAGAAAAAAAAATTTTATATGGTCACAATCATCGAATATTTAATGAATTGTCAATATATATTAGCATTTAGAGATTAGACTACTCTTTTTTTCAAGACATGAAATTCAATACGATGTGAATATTGAATGAGAAGTTCAATTTTTACTAATTAAAATCCTCAGAAAATTAATACTAGTTTCTTTTTAGGTTTTTTAAGTCATTTTAACATCTAAGGTTATATCACGATTGTCTTACATACAGAAAATTGCTGTAGGCCATAAACTTAGGTCATAAGTCTTATACATCTAGAATTAAATAGATATTAGAAATAAGACATTTTTATTACAAATGAGGAAAATTTTCTTGTATCGATTGGTGTTTTGAGAATATAATATATTCAACTACGTAATTTTTAGATAAGGCCAAACTTTTAAGCTTCTCTTAAAAACACGTATAAGAGTCTAAAAACTGCTTTAAACCAATACTTAAGATGATATAATAAGTTCGAACCATGAATATGAGATTTAATATTTTTTAATGTAGTAATCATATTTAAAAGCGTTCGACATTAAAGGTATAGAGATTTTAACCCAGTTTTTATCAAGCCTTCTCGAAAAAAAAAAAAAAAAAATAATTAAATTGCATTTAAATGGTCAAATCTTATTTCTTTGAATGAAAAAATAGCTAAATCGTTATTAAATAATAAAATTTTTACGATGGCAAATTAAAATTTGAACTAAAAAAATGAACTCTTAAATAATAAAGAGATGGATATACGAGAGAAAAACCAGTAGCCCATCATTTTTAGGACTTAAAGCCATTAAGAGTATTTTATAGCAATACCTCATTTTTAACATTTCGAAGGTCACATTGTTAACATTAAAAATAGCGACAAAAAAATTGGAAATACAACATTGTTTAATATTATCAAAAACAAAAAATTTGCTCTGATAGCATGTTTTAAATTTTAAAAAGCCTATTACAAACTTGCAAATCTCCAAAAAATAGAGTGGAGAGTTAAAAAAATTAATTTAAACTAATGCACTCTTGACATTACTATATTTTTAAGTTGGATAATATCCATTAAGGTTCACATAATGATACAAAAGCCAATCTAAATAAAACATGGGTGCTTATTTAGAGGAGCAAAGAAAATGTTTTTATTAACATATGATGGAATCAGTATAGATAATGTTATCATTGGAGATTTATATTATATTTAAGAGTTGGTACGAAAAAGAAAATAGTAAACTCATGCTTACGAAATAAAAAATCACTTACCCCACTGAAACTTAATTCATGTTCACATTAAGTGAGCTTTGAAGTTGTTTTGAAGATGATCTGAAAATAAATTCAAACATTAAACCAAATCTGGCTTAGAAAGAGGCTATTATTATTTAAATAACATTGCAAATAAAAATTTACATTAAGTTGTAAAGAGTATAAAGAGAAAATGTTCTCATATAGCTTAAAGTATAAAAAGTTTAAACATTTTTAACATAGGTATAGATTTGATTGTTTCTTGGATAACATTGTATATTTCTATTTTTTTCCATATCATTCCTGCCAGCTTTACAACAAGACGTTGAATGAAGGGAAAACAGTCTAACACCATATGGATATTAATTTGACTTTTAAAATTTGACTTAGAATAAAACCAATGGTGACAAAATAGGGCCCCATAGACGAGCATTCTTTCCCAACGTTTTTTCCGCTCAGTGCAATCGTGAAGGAAAGACTGACGGGATTCATATTTCTCTCGTCCCTACTAACGACAAGTCTTTCCTGCGATCATTCTTTTCACGTAATCATGCCGTTCCATCACGTAGGGATTCATAATCCTCTCGTAGCCACTAACGAGAAATAGCAATTCGTTAGGGTTGTTAACTGAATTTACATCCGACAGGAAAGAGTGTTAGTGTATGGGCTCTTTCTTCTCGGTTCGGAAAGATTATAATCATGTGAAAGGAAAGCGCGTCCTCTCCTAATCCTGCAGTTTTATAGATGGAACGTAAGGTGTTAGCCGTTACTGGTATAGCTGTAGCTGTACAGTGGAAGAAGAAAAATAAAGTGGATGAAGAGGTGGCTTCGTGATCGGGATATTTAGTGACATGAAATTGCTGAGAGAATTATTGGTTAATGAACGGTTAATGTCCGCGTCAAGGTCGTACTTTTTCTATACTTGTACCAGAGTCTGGTGTCTTTTATATTTTAAATCGTTATTTCCAAAAACTTCCTTATTTTTTAATTGCCATAGTGCTGGATGGGCTTTATGTACCTACTTCAATGAATTCTTTAATTACGTGTTTTGGCACATTTCTAATGTCACTTTTATATTCATGCTCTTGTGGCTCCATAATAAAAAAGTAGCACTTCAAAAATCGGAATTAAAATACTTTTAAAAAACCACTTGTTATAAATTAAAATCAAAAGAACGACACGCTTTCCACTTGAACGGGTAAGAGCTGAGAGGAAAGGCGAGGCTCCACTAACGGCGTAAATTTTGAAACGCAATTCTTTCAAGTAATCCTGCTAAGGCTAATTTTCAGCGAAACCCGTACGGCACGCTTTCCTCTCGTGCTCCACACACGAACGTTCTTTCCGGACGGAATCAACATTCCTGCCGGAAAGAATGCTCGTCTATGGGGCCTTAATAACTTGACCGTTAAATCGTTTAAATTTGTATTATGTATTTACCTATTGCTTTAAAAATAAGTGAGAACGTAGAAGAAGAAGTAATAAGGAAGGCTTTCTTCACAATTGGTAAAGAATTCACTTATACCATTTACTATAACCACCCTTAAGTTCTTTCTTTTTCTACCGTAAACACAAAAGTTTTGTTCGTTTAGAACCTAAAAATTTTTTTTCGTAAAATTCTTGATATGTTTTCAAACAAAACCTATTTCAAGATTGTTTTAATGGGTATCGTATTTATTCGATCCTGAAAAAGCTTTTGTTTGAAAATATATCAAGAATTTTACGAATTAGTAATACCCAACTAATGCCATTTAAGTAATGCCAATTAGTTATATCCCTATTACGTTTCTTTTGTACTTACTCCTTTTTTAAGTTTAATATTTAATAGTAGGTATTAGGTAGATCTATTATGGTTTGCTAGTTAAATAATTTTAACATACCTATTACAAAAATATAATTGTACTTTACACGTGCATGGTGCTATTTAATTAATAGCTATGGTATTTTGGATGTAGTTTTACATACAAATATTTAATAAAACATCATTAAAGTAAAGAAGAAGCTAATCAGATATAATATGATTTTAAAATCATTATTAATTACCTTATCAAATAAAATAAATATTATGATACTGATATTAAAACTTGTAGCTAGGTAAAAATAAAATTTCAATGAATAGTGCCTATAGAAGACTTCAGTAACAAATTATTTCTAAATGTTGCAATATAGAGTCTTATCTCACGATCTGTTCTCAGTAAGAGATGCATCAAAGTCATCGTTATCGTAAATTGTTCATAACTTCAATGTCAGTCCATAACAAACGTGTTGAAATATTAAATGTAACTGATTATATGAAAACAAGTTTCCAGTTAAAAATTGGGAGACAATACGTAAAAAGTAGTCTAAAGCTCATTGAAATCCTTTTGTTGGTGGTAAATTACAGTTTAGCAATACCTAAAGAGTGATAACAGTATGTTGGCGAGTGCCACATCTTCGCTTAGTTGGACGACTTGAAGTATTTATATGATCGGGAGAGTCGTCGATTTATTAGACAGTTGTTGCACTCATGCAGACATCGTTGGCCAAGTTTGTAAGTCACTCACTTCCGACAACTATTTTTTCCCTTAGTTAAAACAACCAATGAAGTTATCTGACAGTTAAAATCTTTGAGTGTCTCGTGTATTTTGTGTCAATATTGCCACTAAGCCTGTATTCGGACATGATTAGTAAAGTCATATTTTTTTCGGAATTTAAGCCGAGCGCCTAATATGAGATGAAGGCATGTTCATGCCTACATATGCTCATGTAATTTGGGTAATTGAAGCGATACATATATAGAAATATAACGAGATCAACAACAATAAATACAACCCACTTAACGAGCCGCAGGCACAAATATGCAGTCTATACGTGCAAGTTAACAAGCGCCAGATGAATTTCAATCAATTTTCAATCAAGCTAATAAAAATACAACATTTGGTCAGTGGTTTAATGGACATACACTTGATCGCTTGTATGTTGCACTGCATTACAAATCGTCCTAATTAAGTTTGGCTTTGGAGATGAGGATATTTTTCAATGATAGCGAAAAGAACCGGAATTGCACGTTGATGTCTTTTACATCGGTCGAATCAATGACCAGTTCAAATGGGAAAAAGATGTTTTCAGAACGAAGTGTAATATTTTATCTGCTTCGATAATGATTTCATTTTATGATTTCGGAAACATTTATAGTTCTGCTTTTCTTTCTAATTAAATAACCTTATTATACAAATAATAAAATGATTTAAAAGATTGAAAATCTTTATATATGAGCATCATGCATACAACACAAAATAGTGGGAAACTTTAATAAGAATAATAACCCATATAAAATACATTAAATGACAAATTCAGGTAATTATCTTATCGTCACTTGATAAATAGTTTTATTTAAATTAAGAACTTCCTTCCTTTTGTAGTGAGTTTTCACAATTTTATTGCGATATACCACTCTCATATGTGCAATGCATTGAACAAAGAACTGGGTTAAAGATCAAATTCATTCCAATTTGTGCAAAACGTAGGTCAAAATTGATACAAGCACTGATACGATTTCGAATCCAACGTGGGAGCATGGCCTCAAAGTAATATGTTTTGCCCAATTTATACGAAACCTTTTCAGATTACATTATCTCATTTGAAAGTATTGCGAGTCCTAGGAAATTTTTTTTTCGAAATTCAACAAATCACAAGATTAATGCGACTTGAAAATGTAGCTACAAGGAAAGTAAATAGAAAATGTGTAAGGCGAGAAGAGTTAAGAAAATAAGAAAACGCGACAGTTTCGTTCATTTAAAGCTAATTGACGTAAAACATCCTCTAGATCACGGTAACGTCAGGATGTATAAATCAGTCAAAACCGCCAGCGGGTCTTTTTGTGTACCAATCTTGAATTTCTGTTAACTTATTTTTGAATTGCTTAAAGAAATGTGTTGATAAATAGACTTCAGATCAAGAATTAAAGAACAATAACCTACCAAAAAAATAATTCAGAAACTGATTAATTAAATAAGTTAAATTAATAGGTTTTTTTCTGTTTTATTAATGCGTTATGAGCCTACATTAGCATTGAAATATTTATGTTGATATAGTGTTAAAATGTTATGGGCGTTGGTACAGGAAGCCGACCAACATCTGTACAATTATTTATATTAAATGAAACATAAATAAATATCAAATGAAATAATGTAAGAAGGTTGAACTACAAAAGTGATGTCGTGTATTACACTAAAATTAATATCTTATAAGAAACGAACATTTACCATCTCCCACACAATTAAATATGTCGGGATTTGTATTGTTGTATGAATTGTGTCTGTTGATGTTTGAAGCGCACTATTTATACAATGCGAGCTTGGATTCATTCAAACTCTACACTTTAGTATAGTATTGCGTTCTTTTCTTTGAACGGGATATAAATCATGTCGAATTAACACCGATGTTGTACTATAAGATTTTTTTTTATTTCATTCAAACCATGAGTTGCCTAATTTAAATTATATTTATTGAGTATGTTGAGGTATCGTTCCTGTTGAGTTTTAAATGAATTATTTTTTTTTTTTTGAAGAATAAATTAAGCACAATTATAATGTCTCATTAATAGTTTAATATTCAATATTTTAATTCTTTATTTTTTGTAAGTAGGTATATGCATTATGTCACAAGCAAAGCTTGTTTTTAAACAAAATAGGCTTTATCTAAAAAATTTATAATACATATAAAATAAGTACATACTTAGTTAGAAATAACAGACAAAATGTTTGTAAATTTAAAATTAATTTGCAATAATTTTTAAATTGTATAAAATGTATTTTTTGGCATGGTTGTCTCGCAACAAGAAGTAAATCTTAAAGTAAGCCTATCCTGGTCCTACGATAAACATTTTTTACAGTAGAAAATCCATTTTTTAAACGTATTCTATTCCTCTTATTAGGATCATAAAATGCAAATAAAAAGTAATCAGGAGCGAGCACAACGCAATAAAGCTCAAGATAAAATATTTTTAAATACTTAATAAAAAATCTAACATTTATTTTAGTAACTAGCAATAGGTACCTCAAAGTTTCTTCCGCATTTAATAATAAGTATAGTGAATGCTAAAGTTCACGTCCATTATAACAATTAAACTTAACGAGGAGTTTAAGAGGAAGTAGACTGAATCGTTGATTAAGACGCCTGCTGTTGTAAGCATCTGTAGAAATCCCAGTTCAAGGACAAAACGTTGTGCAATGCAACAATAGCAGGAGTTTTAACCGACGAACCAGTCAACTTCCTTATGAACTCCTCTTTAAGTATAGTTTTACTCGTAACGTTGGTTTATCATTGTAAGTTTAAGTAGTTAAAAGTGAAATTATTTTCTAAACCTCAAAACTTTGGCAATAGAAATTTTAAAAGTTTTTAACAAAAATTTTACACATTTCTAATAATTCCTGTCTAGATTTATGACAACAAAAATACTTAATCGATATTTAATTAATTAAGATAAAAACACAGAAAGTGTTATTGGTTTTCAAGACAATTTAGCGTCCAAATGGCATCCTCCCCTCCCTTTCACACATGCACACATCGATTAACTCCGTATTGCAAAAAGTTGACTAAATTGATTAAAAAGGCTTTTGAAATACATTGTCTTTTATGGAAAAGCTAAAGAACAATTTGTCATTTAGAGCTGTTATTACTTATTATTAGAAAATTTTATTTCGGATATATTAAGTTAGGAGTCAACGAAGTGTTTTGACATGGCAATTTGTAAAAGTTGAAAAAATGGAGTTAATCGATGTGTGTACTGATCGGCTCATATGTTCAAAACAAATTATAAGCCATTGCCAAATTTTTGTTAGTCTAATTTTCTATCGAAATCTAAGGAAGCGTAACAAAGTAAAAATAGTGATGAGCAAAGCAAAACCAAACCAAGATTTCTCAGTCGTAATCTCAGCCTTGCTTATTTAATTTTGGTCTTGTTAATATAAAGATAGTATTGAGCTTGATCTTGGTCTTGCAAAAATATGGCAAAAACCAAAATTAAGACCAATTGGCTCATTACTAATATTAAAATCGAATACAAGTAAAGAAAACCGAGAACTTGAAATACAAAAAATGTTTCGTTCCAAGAATATATATTAAAATTGCTCCAAACAGTTTTTCATAAATTCACCAGAAATAATAATTTTTAATTTAGTCTTGCATATTTGGTTTTGATTTTCGTCATATTGTTAGTGTTGTTTATTCGGTCTTGGTATTGATCTTGCAAATATATAAAAACAGCCTAGTCTAGGTATAGTCTAGGTATTATTTTTCACCAAGACCGAGACCAAAACTGCAAAACTAAGACCAATTTCGCTCATCACTATGTATCTCAAGGGTTCTAATGTTAAATTCTAAATTAATAAAAAGCTATTTTTGCTTAAAAAGTCTTCTTTTTGAAAGAAAAAATAATAACTACGTACTTATGACAGTTTCTACGTAAAATTTAATAAAATCAGTACACAGTAGACTAAAGAAAATAAACCTCTAGAAATGAGGAAAGAAATATTACTTAAAATAATTTTATGTAATGCAAGCAAAAGCACACTTTTCGAGACTAATTATTAAAATTGCAATCACCACAATAACAAAATAACAAAAAAAAAATTAAAAAAAACATTTAAGTAAAACTTCTCAGTTCTAGTTGCCAATGATCAAGTAGTTGATGCGACAAATAAAATTAAAAATAGATAATAATAATATAAAAATTAAACAAAGAAACTACACTACACTCAGAATAAAGGTGATTAAAATCACTTAAAAAAAATAGGTACTGCCCGGAAGGGTCATGATTTGGAATTTTAAAAAATTGTTTTCAACCTTTAAATGAACGAATTAAGAAACAACAAAAACAGAGGATCTTTAAATGCCAACTGATCATTACAAGAATAGTATTTGAGAAAAGTGATATACTAAAATGAAGACTTAAACAATACAAAACTTTCAACCGTCTTTTTTAGACTACTTAGGGGTTCGATTAAAACAAAAATTTCCCAAATTCCTTAGTTATAATCTTTTATATAGCGAGAAAAATATTATTATTAATGATCCTTCTCTTATCTTCATAAAATAGGTGAAAGCTTTCGTTTAAGTCTTTAACTCTCGCAATCAATGTCCTATTTTATAAAGTTTTAATTTTTTTAAGTTTAAATCGTACGCAACTATTTCTAATCCGATAGAGAGAAATACCAAAAATGTTCTTATAATTAGTTATTTTAGACAAGTTACGTAACATGCAAATAGACAAAAAATGTTTTTATGTATCTATAATCTAAGACGTAGATAACATATTTTCAATACTCATATTTGTAAGTTCTTCAACATAGATCTTAGATCAATCGCTATGGTCATTAAACATATTAGTATTCAAAACAAGAACGCTATCAAACTCTTAAATCAGTAATCGGTAATCGATTGCTAAAGTTTCTATAAAAAAGATTATTCAAATTAAGTTGATAATAAAAATGAAAACACGATATTATCAAAGTAGAGCACAGTTAATTATTATTCAAGTGAGATGAATCTTTCTTCACCCATTTGGCTAGTTTTTTTTTTACTATAAATCACAAAGCTAATTTATTTTATTTAAAAAAAGATCTAATTAAATTTAATATTTTGTCATTGAATTTTCGCAACTTTATCTTCAGTATATTAATCCAAACATTTTTAAGGAATGTTACTTTGAACGGGAAACAATTTAATTTTTATTTAAAAATATTTTATCATTAACACAATTAAATTAACATTTTATTGCTATTATTGCGATAAATTCATTAGACGTCTTAATTTATCACTGGAGAGAAAGTAAATCTCTGTATGTTATCAACATTATTCAACTATTAGTAACGTGAAGAATTAATTAATTTTAATAAAATTTTTTTTTAAAGTTAGAACAATATGTTTAAAAACGAGATTAGATAACAAAATATTTGAAACAGCAACTAAGCGACATTCTTATGAAAATAAAACGATTCGAGAATTTTATTTGTATGTGTATGTTATACTTATGAGGTTGTCAATGCAATGATGTCGGCGTGTGTTTTATATTAATGGCACATAAAATATAGATTAAAATAATGTAAACTAGATTTTAAATAAGCATACCAAGAGTGGGTGAAAATGATTAACATAAAACACAAATGTTAATTTCTCTGTTAAATTATAGTATCGAAGATAATTCGCTCTCGATGAATATGTTGAACGTTAACAACATCGCTAGCGAAACAAATTTATTGAATTGGTTCTTTGATGGTTTGAATTATATAATTAATTAAATATAATAATTATTTTCTGAATGTTTGTTTAATGTTTATTTGAATTAGAGTCTTATGAAATTAATGGATTCGTTCTAAGAGAAAAATGATACGATATTTTATATAACATGTTATTAGCATATTGGTAAATCTATAATAATACCGTTAGTAGAAATTTCTATGGGTTACAAGATAAGGGGTGTAAGCATTTCGTAGTAATTAAAAAAAATTGTTGGTTGTAACAGTTTTTAACTAAACTTTTTTGTTTTCTTAAAATTATTAAAGTTATACTTCTTTTGATGCGTTATGATAAAAAATCCGAGTTTATTTTCTCGAATGAAAGAAAAGCTGCACGTGCCGATGTAACACTGAAAAAAGTTAGCGTCAAATAAAAATTTTACAGAAAAAAAACGTTTTCAACTTTTTGATTACTAAAACTATTAAAAGGAATAATTAGGAATTCGTTTAAGAATTCTAAAATTTCCTTTGCATATTGAGGGACTTGCTAAATTTAACGAAGTTTTAACATCATGGCGTTCACTCTTATGAAAGAATTAATCAAATAACGAACGTTGCGTTTCATATCAGACAGATATGGATTAGAAACGGGCAGTTTTATCCGGTGATATCAAAAATATAATTACAAGCAGAGGATCCTGGGGCCTTATATTTTCAACCCTAAACGTCATCTAGTTCAAAAGAAATCTAAAAAAACCTACAAATTTTTCTTAAAATTTTCTTGTTTTCTAAAACTAAAATTGGAGTTTTCTTAGTAAGAATGTTAAAATATTTAAGGAACTTCGTGTTTCAATTTTAATTACAAAATATTTTTTAGGGAATTTGGTTTTTATACAACAAATGTATATTAGTTAAGTTCACACATATAGCGCCAAGTAGAATCATGTCTCTCTCTCTCTTTTTATTTATCCTCTTTTACTCGGCACAATTAATTTTACATTCCGCAAGAAGTGAGTATAAGTAGATAAAAGAAGAAAGAGTCATAAATACGAGTTAAAGAAAAAGAGAGGAAAAGTCAGTCGGCCCTTTTCGTAACGTTATGGTCTCAACCATTTTATTTTAAACCAGAGGTTCTTAAGCTGTGGTGTATAAAACTTCAGAGGTGCGGTGAAATAATTCTTATTAAAAAATTATTTGTATTATATATTTAAAAACCAAGCTTGAAGGGTGACATAAAATGATTACTGTTAGAAAGGAGTCTGTTATAACAAAAATATTATTAGGGAACCCGCAAACTACACAATTTTAAGAACCCCTGCTCTAAGCCCAATAAAGAAACTTCGTTTTAATTAAAAAGATACGGGTTTATTTTTTAAAATATTTGCTACCTCTGTAGACAACTATAGGAGCATACTTAAGCAGAGGAGACCATAAGCATTTTATACTTTTAGTGTAAACTTCCATGTTACTTAAGTCTTGATAGCTCTATTAGTCTTATACATTAAGTAATTTTTATACGAGAATTTTTATCAAACAAATAATACACTTTATCCAGTATTATAAGCACACCATAGTTCTTTCATCGATGCCATATTTACAAGTAACATAGAAAAATAAGAAAGATAAACTACATACCCATTCGTCAATCTAAAAGATTCTATAAAATGATTTAATTTATAATTTAATTACTATTGAAATTTATGTATGAATCACGTATGTTATGTGTTGATACGTTATGTATCATCAAATTTAATTTTTTTAGTGCCTACGTAAGTTGGCACTGCATTAAGCTCTTATGGAAGAAAAATTCTCAAGCTCTTGAGAATAGTTGACTTTTTATACTAATTGTTAAAAAATAGTTTTAGTTGCTTTTTTTTTTGTTCTGTTATCAACTTTAAAGTTGTTTTATGTTTTTTTTAATGATAATTTTTAAATGAGTTTTCGCTACAAAAAGCATTTCATACAATTAAATGAAATTTTTTAATGGATGCAGAAATTTTATTTAGAATTTGGTACAAACCGAGTTACAGTTTATAGCCAAAGTTAAGTAACTCTACGTCCCTCAATTCCAACGGCCGTTTCATACATACAGCCTTGATCGTTTTTTTTATTAAGATGAATTTAATTTACTTAGTGAACAAATCCTCATAAGAATACATTAAAACACAATCGAAATGTTGAATTACAGCTTATTTTATAAGGAGGTAAACCTTTAAAATTTACCAGGACTTTGACAATTACAACGTGTCAACATATAGAAGCTAAATTAATTAATGGACTCATTATGCAAGTTATGTATGAATAATTGATATTTCCTAAGACAGTTTGCGATTGGCTCAAGACCTACAATCTCCTGTCAATAGGAGGATGTAACTATGAAGCCAATTCCACCTAACACTGTCGCACTTTCACAAAACAAATGTTTATTAGATTTAAATGAAGACAGTGAGTGAAACAGCGAACCATAAGCCACACATTCTTTGGTTGTTTGCCACATGTGCTGCGCTATGTAACGTTCGTTAATATTAATTTTGCAATTCATTGTCAGTTACGGAAAAACGCTGATGCGGTTGATGCCAACCAATACAATTGTTAATTCTGCACATTTGCCACATCCTACACACATATCTCCACAAAGCGACAGAGCACGACATCGTACCTACATAAACATTCATACTTTATACATAAAACTCTTTTTCCACAACTAGATTTATACCTACATAAATTACATGATTCAAAAATCTTCAACTATGTTACACTATCGTTCTATCAACGTGTAATATGTTAAGCCTTCAGTTGTACGAGCGTACGTCGAGATTTTTTTCTTATAGATATGATTAATGAGTTATTTCTATGCTTATCAATTTCGAAAGTAAATTCTTCTTACAAATGAAAAAAAAAACTTAGGCGGAGCTCTAAGGTTGCAATTTTTGCAAAATGTAGAAATTTCATGGATTAATCAGTGTACTGTGAATATCTTACACTAAATTAAAGATACAAATGAATCATGATGATCTTGAAATGCATTTTTAAAAAAATATTTTCGCCATGTTCATATATTTACGTTCAAACAACTTCTCAACTGTTAAAAAAATAAGTCAGCTTTAAAAAGAAACTAATCAAAAGACTTGGAAATACATCAATATGAATAAAATATCCGTTTTAAGTCACATCGCTTTAAAAGCTCACCTCCAACAAACACCACTTAAGCGTAAGGCATCTATTAATTACATCTTTTTAAAATTTTTCAAAAACGGCTACAACGATTTTCTTTAAACTTGCTATAGTTCTTAGACTCAGTAATGTATACAACTTTCATTTGAAACTTTTCCTGGGAAAATTCAAATACGAATGGTTCTGGGGTTAACGGTGGTAGTTAGTTCGTTAATACATACCTATAGGGTGTATGCATACCTATAGTGCTGCTTATGTGAAACAGATATTTAAATATTGTTCAATTTATAATGTTTTTAATCATTCGTATTATGTTCTTTTAATCAACAGCAAATTTCGTGTGTAATAAAGTACTGTGACGCGTCGCAGCAAAAAAATTTAATTTTTTAGAACCGCTTTCATTCATAAGCCCGCATTAGATTACAATACGTTAGTTAAGTTACAAAAAATTAAATATATTAGCAGTGCTTAAATTGTTACTAATTTTTTAACAAATCTTATTATTTTCGAGAAAACTCCTCTAAACACAATATGTACCAACAACAAACCTTTCTTTAAAAATGCTGAATAACATTTTTTGTTTCAAACAAGGATAAACTTTCTTATTCTTTTGTGTATACAAATCCTGACTTAATTTCATATAAGGTCACTTAATGTCGTGGTGAATAGATTTTTCTCCTATACGTAAGGAGTCCTAAGATTGCATTCTAATGGAAACTTAAAATTTCTTGGGTTTTCGGATTTGTCGGCCACAAATTTATTGATGCGACCTTAAATACCCCCTTCGTAAATCACGTTAAAAAATATTTGCTTTACGTTAGCTGAAGATTTGGTTCATTACAATTGTTGGCTAAAGCATGCTAAGGCATATTTTTTCCCAAAACTGTTTAAAAGTAATCTCTGACATTTTTAAAGCCACTTTAATATCTCAGATTAAAATATCACGACTGTCTAAGGTTTTGTCAGAAAATGTTTGTAATCACAAATCTAAAAATCAAGAATTTACCGGAAATCGAACCGAGTAGATACTATTGACGCATGGGGCCAGAGTCTTACGCAGCAATTCTCAACCTATTTTTGTAGTAGTACAATATAGAAATTTTAAAATTTGGCGATACACTGACAAAAAGGGAAATTTAAAATAATTGAGCTAGTTATATACACTAGATTCTAGAATATGCTGTTTCATAGTTTATAATAAAAATGTAAGACAAAATAATTTATAAATAAGACAGTGGAATGTTGGTTTTTTGTATAAAAGTGCATACAAATGAATTTTTATTGTTTGCATTTCTAAAATTTGGCGACTTAGTTTAAGAGTTAATGACACCTAAAAGTGCCGTATAGTAGTTGAAAATCATTGGTCTATCAATTAGATCTAACAGCTACACCACTAACAATAAGTGCGCTGCTTAACTTGCAGAATGATAGAATGATGCAGTAGATGTTAACTTGTAGAAGTTACTTTAAAAATTTGTTTTTTTTTGTTTGTTTGTATTTTTGTCATTATTTTGATTTACCTCCCAAATATCATTAAAATAGACACTTAAATTAAAACAATACAACCAAAAGCATGAGTTAAAAGAAGGCTACCAAGACAAAGTGCTAATATTTTGATTATTCTGTTTTAATATCGCTCTACATTGGTTGCTCAATTATATCGACAGTGGCACTGAGAAACCAGACAAGAGTGAATTAATTTAATTGCAGTTTTATAGGTATTTTTTTGATTTTTAAAACTATTCAATCTTTAACCTTGGACTTGCAAAAGTACTATACACATAAATCAAAGAATAAATTTACCTTTCAATTAATTATTTATCGTTTAATTTAAATGATAACATATATAAATCTTAAAACTGACATTTTTATTTAAATATTAAAATTAGCGTAAGCTTATGTTTAGAATAAGTTTTATTAAACGCATTATAAATGCATGTAGGTGAGTCTATTTCATTTGTGTATACGACAATTGATATATCAATATACCTTCTTGACTTTCATGGGATCTTATTTTCTTTTCTATTTTATCATTGTTGTTTTTTTTAAGAAAAAAAAAGAAAATTGAAGTTTTCAAATGAATTTTTCTTTTCATAAAGTCGAGTAAATAATACAATCACTCATTACATACAATTAAAAAATTCTCAAGACATAAATCCTAAAACTATGACAATTACGAAATTGCGATTGTACATTCTTTTGTGTAATCACATTATAGAAGACATAAATCACGATGACAAATTAAAATAATTTTTATGTGCATTCTTTACTTTTGAGACAAATACTCTTATAAAAATGGATGTAAATTATAAACGATTAATTATGCATGCATTTGTTAGCACAAATGTCTGAAGATGGAATTGCAACTCATAGGCTGAGTTTTTATCGTAAATGGAGAAAAAATTGACCGATACAACACGGAACGTCGTCGTGTGCCTTACAGGTGCACAAGCGTTAGTAACCGGCCTGCAATTCTACTGTCCAAGAATAAAATTTTCAATTAATTATGACCAAATTAGAGATGAGTTATTAGGTGTAAGTCATTGAATGTCGTTAGGTTCACATCTGTTTTATCTATTCAATAGAAAGAAATGTGAGCTTATGCACTTATATGACACTGAAACACATAGCAAAGAGGAATAAAAACTCGTAATTTTGGTTTTATTTCTGTCATTAAATTATATAAGGTTATTTACACGTGTTTCTCATGCATTTTCTTTTGTTTACTAATTACCTTAATCAAATTATTTTTTGCTCGTTTTTACTTAATCATACGTTATTCGTCACCTATTCCTTCCATTTGCATGAAAATGTTCTAGTTTGAAAATGAAAATGCTATCAATATTAACTAGTGAAAGCCTTGAGATCATTTTTATAGACAACCACGTTATTATATTTATTGAACAAAAAAAATATCAAAGGAAATTTTGTAAAGTTCAAGATCAAATATAACAAAGATTTTGATTTATGTCTAATAGCCTTTGGTTTATATTATTATTTTTTGTGTAGGTTACGAAATTGAATATTTTTTTATTGGTGTTTGCTTTTATTGATGGTGTTAATCGTGCTAAATGAAGCCAAAGCCTGTTTTTCATGATTGTTATCGCATGAGGCGAGTTGATGAAGCCAAAGATTTTTTTCGAGATTTATCAGTTGGAATTGAATTATAATTTGAAATCGCTGAGACATACATAGGTACATATTATGAACGTATTGAGATGTGTACTATTTGACATTTGTATATTAATGATTATTAAGTTAAGTGTTGTCGTCTTGCGGTTTTCAACCTCTTATATACAAAGAAGCTTCATATTTTTAGTAGCTGGAAAATATTTTTATCTAGCAAGGAAAGTATACGAAATGCCCACCTCCGATTTCATCCATTATAAAGTACTAGTAGCTTCCCGTGAAATATTCACGACTGTAAGATTAAAATATCGGATTTACAATTAAAATAGAAAAATTAAACTATATTTCCGATTCTATATTCTCGCATGCCAGACCGTCAGTTTAATCGCTGAGCCACAAATACAACATTGAAATGTATAACAAAGCATTAAAACAAACCGTCACTAACTGTTGGCATGCAAAATTTTGCCTATTTATATTATTATGGTGCATTATCCGTAATCAAAATTTTTGTTGTAGAAAAACAATCTTAAGGACAAAATACACCTTCAATGCTACCTAAAAAATGAAATATGAGTAGGTTTTGCATTTTTGCAATTTAAAAAGATAAAAACTGGTAATGGTTTTATGTCTGATTTAAGCAAAAATATCTGGTGCGAGGCGTCACAGTACTTTCTTTAACTTTCATTTATGAAACTCGCTGTTGGTTAAAAGAACTATATAAGCACTTATAACTATATAAACAGAACTATATATTCATACAGCCTCTATGTATATGGAAACTCCCACCCTAAAACTCCAGAACCGCCCTTATTTGAGTTTTCTCAGAAAAAAGTATCAAATAAAAATTGTAGGTAGCAATTAGTTAAAAAACTATTGAAAGTTTAAAGAAAATCGTAGCCGTTTTCAAAAAAATTTAAAAAGCTCAAAAACTCCTAGAATAACGTAGAACTTTCGGACAATCAATTTCAACAAAAGCTTTGCGGCAAAACTAAATATAATAAGCAGGCTAAATTCCAAGTTTGGTGAAATTCGGATGAAGCTTTCGATACGATATCGCTGTCACACACAACCACAAATATACAGACATGTTCTAAATACCAAATTTTTAGACTCAAGGAACGGACTTCCAGTGAAAGTTCAAATTCGACCCGCCTATAATACCTCCTTACTATAATATAGTAGTAAAAGAAAGTAAAAAGTGATAAGGGCAAAAAATCACAAAGTTGTAAAATAAAAATTTGCTAATATAAAAGATGTTTTGTTCCAAGAAAAGAATATATGAAAATACTTCAAATAATTTAACTGATAAATTCACCGGAAATAGTCATTTTCACAGTCTTGGGCTTGCAAAAATGCAAGACCAAGACAAAGACCAAAACCAATTATGTTCATTATTTATTAAGAATAACATCTAAAAATGAACAAAATCACGAGGGTCGTCTGTTTTGAAAGTTACTGGACAAATTTTTTTTGTTCTAAAAATATAGTTTTAGCAAAGCTATTACTTCTTTAATACTATAATTTTAAATTTAGAAAGTTTCCCAGAGCCCTAATTTTTGATTAAAATGATTTAAAATAAAGAAGAATCTTTAATAATATGATTTTTAGTTTCAGAATATTTGGTATGAAACAATTTTATACGCACTATTAAGCAATCATGTGAACCATAAGCCAAATCAAAATATTTAAACGCAACCATTAAAAATACAGTTATAGAATAACGTTCTTAAAAAAATTTCACACTCACAAATAAAATAATTCGATTTCAATAAAATCAAAACAAAAAATTTTACAAACTAATTGTTATAAACTTAAGATTTAAAATTCTTCAAATTCTCATTTCCACCCATTTAATGGCGAAGAAATCTTTTTTCACTTAAATATGTCACGATATTAAAAAAAATAACTTTGTAATTAAAATTACCGTTTAAAATTGATCATTAAAATTCAAGAGATTTTCATTTATTGTTATTTTTAAAAAAATCTATTTACTTTTTAACAGATGAGTTCAGTGTGTTACATAATTAAATATTATTTAGTAGAAAAATACAATTATCGACTCCCCAAGGGACCACAAAGTATTTCGGCAAGTCACCGCAACACTTTCACTTTGCTCGATTTAAAAAAAATAATTTAATTTAATCTATATGAAACAGTTCTTCGGATGAACTCGTTACTCATTCAAAGATTACGTTTTTATTCAGTTTTCTGAAAAAAAATTCCAATTATCTACTAAAGAAGTAACCGCGCAGAGCTACATTACGGTTAATTAACAACACTATTATGTAGTTTTCTAAAAATATGCTATTAACGTCATTGATTTTTTTGTCCGCTTAGAAAAATTTATCCAAGCTATTGAAGAAAATGAAGAAATTTAAGAAAAATCCGCTTGGGAGGTAACTTTGTGAAAGTTTAAGTAAAAAAATTAACGTGAAACTAAAACTGAGAATTGTTTTATTTATTCAGATAAATCAGATTGAAGAAAATCTTTTTAATTGAATAAGAAAATGATATTTATGAAATATAAATAATAATATAAATAGATCAGGTTTGATTGCCAATAATTATGACATAACTGCGTGAGTTTTTATTAGATATTTTCCAACTGTGGTAACAATTAACAATGAACGATCTTAACCTTAACAATATGAAACAGAAAGTAAAAGTGGTCCAGATTACATTGGAAGTATGCGGTATATCCTACTTCAGAAGCAATACAATCAGATTCCAATAGATTTCTCAGAGTATTGTGTAAATTTCATATAATCCACACAGTCGCATATTTGTATTCATAAATCTTATGACAGAAATTTTGCCAATCCTCAGTGATACACAAATATTATCATTATTATACTGTTAACCTAGATTTAAATGATCTAATTGTCAATAGCAATTTTTTAATGTTATGAAGACTTTTTTTTAATATTATTTGTTTATAATTAAAAGTAATTAGAACGACTTTTTTAAGTATTTGAAAAATATTGTAATATTTACACATAGGTTCATTATTTTTTAATTTCTAAATTGTAATTAGAAATTATTACAAAGACAAAATGTTTCTTTCTATGTCCAAGAGTCCTGTTTTCAAATATTTAATGTTCTATTGTTAGTAAAAATATTGAATATTGTACCTGTGTTTTTTTTTTTTTTTTTTTTTTTTTTTGAAAAGGATAATAAGTTGACGGTGTGTCGTCAGAGTTTGTTTTGTTGTATATAAATAAAGTATAGCAACATTATTGCAAAAATTAATAGTATCAAAACTTCAATTAGGAATAGTCGATCGCTTTGAAAATTAAGGGTTGGTATTGTTAGCCTTTTATAAGTTAGCATACAAAACTCTTCTACCCAGAGAAACACCAACTCTAGGCTTACTCGAGAATCAAAAAATATTTAATTACCCAGTGCAATATTGTATGCAAATAGCAATAAATAACCTATACCGACGACATCAGATCACAATAATGCGTTTAAGGATATAAATCACTCACCGCTGAGGTATTACGGTATTAAGGAACCAGCTCTGTACAGTAACGGGACTGTTGGCCGGACACTGTGGACTGAGAAAGCTCCTACAAACTATTGGGGCGTCTCAACCAGACCCCAAATGCAGACTACGAGGGGATGGGGAGGAAAACGCGACCCATGTCATTTTTGACTGCAAAGTAACTCACCTCACAAGGTAACGACACTTGTATGAGATAAATGACACCCAAACCGGCACAAAGCGCGCAAAAAGCTTAGTACAGGGACTGCTTCTGCTAAGCAGAATGCTGAACCTAAAATAATCAAGAATCCTTGTACAACAGGGATACATGAGCAGAACAGGAGTACAATAAGCCTAAGGCTGCAGTTCAAGGGGGAACGAGTCCTAACCTGGTTTTCTGCTAACGAGGAAAAAAGGATAGGACATTTCAACATCGTGGAATAAAACAATCAGCTTCCTCCAGAAAGTGAATCATTTTAACAAAATATAACCCAGTGAGCTAGTCCTACTAGTACTAATCACCTAAGTAGTTAAAGGGTTTTTATAAACGAGAAAAAACAGTTCTTATAAAGTTTTTATTATAACTTAAATTAGAAATTAGGCATCGAAAATTGGACGGTTATACGGAATTTTCACGAATTTCAGACCAGCTCTTAAAAGGTAACTGTAAATATTTTTCGGGAGAAATAACTTTTTTTCCAGAGGGTCTATCAGACTTGATTCTGGTCAAATCAAGACCAAATAAGGACCAAAAAGATCATTTTTTGGACAATACCAGGACATAATCAGAAATTTTCATACGCAGATTTGTATACGTATGCATTTAATACAATTCTAAATAAGCCATATTTGTATCGTAAATGTTTTTTTGGAAAATTTTGTTCCAATAGTTGTTTCATTATTAAAGTTTAGACGCGTTCAGACGTCTCAATTAAAATCGCTTGACGATTTTCAATTGTTTAGGCCATAGCGGGGTTAGCGACGCGAGAAGTGACTGGGGTTGACTCGATCAATTTGCTTTCAATTTGGTTTTGTGCCTCACTTCTCACGTCGCTAACCCCGCTATGGCCTAAACAATTGAAAATCGTCGAGTGATTTTAGTTGAAACGTCTGAATGCGCCTTTAGCCATCAATATGAAATTCATTAAATTTTGAGTTTTAATGTCAGTGCAAGTAAATTTCTTAAATATATATTGCGTAGTTTTTACTTCTAGTAAGCTCGGAGAACTGTAACGGTAAACTTTAACTACTAAATATCTGCTGCAAGGCGTCACAGTACTTTCTTTTACATTCATTTATAAAACTCGCTGTTGGTAAAAGAAATAAAAGCACTTTATAAGTATATTCATAAACAGAACTACTTATATGTGCATACAGCCTATATAATATGTATGTACGAATTACCAAGCTTTACCCCAGAACCGTCCTTATTTGAATTTTCCCAGGAAAAAGTTTAAAATAAAAGTTGTAGCCACTAATGAGTGTAAAAACTTAAAAAAGCTCAAAAACTTCAACTATAAAGTAGAGCTTTCGGTTAACCGATTTAAACCAAAAGCTTCGCGGCGCAACTAGATATAAAATGCAGGGTAAATTTCAAGTTCGGTGAAATTCGGATAAACCTTTCGATACGATATGGCTGTCACACACAGACATGTTTCTAAAAACCACTTTTTTAGCCTCAGGGGACCTCAAAACATGTATTTCCGGTGAAAGCTCAAATTCAAAAATTCGACCCAATTGCAATAATTCCTTAACTATATCGTAGTAAAAGAAAGTACATATAACTAGTAAGTAATAACTAAATAATAAATACAGAAAGGAGTAAAGGACTAAAATTGAATAATAGATTGGCGGTCTCTCCTTAAAACAATCTATGTGTATTCAATTTATCTCTGTTAACGATTGTTTTGATTGTTGTTTTCGTTTTAATGGGAAAATAAGATGTAGGTAAACATCTGCATTTACTTTCTCACTATTATTAACTGTGCAATATAACCATCTCTCGTCATATTTTTATATTCGGATACGCTTATCAATGCCATCCTCGGTAAAGGATAAAACTAATTCCTATAGGGTTATTCCTATGTGTAATAGTTACAAGAAATAAATAATGAAACGTTGAAAACTCCAAAATGAATTCGATCGATGAATCTCACTAACACTTAAATAATTAAGTCTTTAACACAAAAGGTCTCTCGAAAATCGCATTTTAGAACATATTAGAACAATTTTGGAAACTTGAAAACAAGCCGGATCAAAAATGCCATGGCAGATCGTCAATTTTGCTTTCGACTTTTCACCGATTTAAATGTTTGGGGGTGCAATTGAAAATCAGTCAGTGCGTTGAGAGAACGTAATACTTGTTGTTTGTCATAAATTTTCTAGTTAAAACAGGATTTGGTTTTACAAAATTTCCCGTTTCGGAAATTGGAGAAATGTCAGGTAACATGGCGGAACGATGCTCGATTAACACTAATTGAGCTACAGGCCGAAATCGCGACCCGAAGTTGGAGGAATTGAAAAAAATGCACTATGCGTCGATTTTGATCGACCTCGGCAATTTTCGTAATTATCAATATTTTATCCGTGAATCAATGATAAAATATCAAAAATTGTACAAAATATGATTATTAAAGAAAAATTATTCTTCAAACTCATGAAAACAGCAATTTTTCAGTTTATAAGCTTTATTTTTAATTACGAAGGAAATATTGATTGAATTAATTGATAGTTTTTTTGGAGAAACATTTTTCTCATTCTATTGGGATTTTATTTTATAGGTTAACAAGCAATTAGAGAACAATTGGTTTGTGGTTTAAATTTCATTCGATTGTTATCTCGTTGATAATATTTACGGGGTAAATTTTCCATTACATCTAATTAATTATTAAGGGGTAAGAGTAAATTGAAAAAAAAAATCTTTAATTCTTACAAAAGGTTTATTAAAAAAATTGAATATGGAAATTAAGAAGAAATTAATTATATTCGAAACTGATAAACTGTATTTTAAAATCAAGTGGGAGAAAATTGCAGAAATTCAGTTTTACTGATTACATTTTAGGCTCTGATAAAACCCTTAAAAGTGGGTTTCCGTTAAAAAGAAGGTGCTGCTTAAAAATAGCTAAGAATTCACTACAATTGACTTGGTTTTTACTAAGCTATTTGTTTTGGTTTTCAAGAAAAATTTTTTAGTAAGAATCAAGTCAAACGTATGTCAAATGTTAATATGTATTTAAATATCAAGTCAAGCATTTTTACCCGTTATTTCATTCTAAAATAAAAATATTAGCTCAATTCATTGCACGAAATATCCAAATATTTGACTTGACGAATCCCTAGGAAGTTCATTTTCCTAATCCTGCACTAAGTTTACTAATTTCGTTAAATTTTACGAAGTGACGAGTAGCTACTAGTAATGTCTAAGAGTTATTGTAATGCGATGAATATACGTAAAATATTAATATTTAAAGAAGAGGGGGGAATAAATAGGTAGATTTCTGGGTGTTCTACTTTTTGTCTTATACTTAAATGAAAGTTTTCATATAGGGGCCATCCATAAACCACTTAACACACTCAATCGTGGGGGACGGGTATGTCCTAATCTTATGAACGGGTAAAGGATATAATAGTAAACCGTATACATAATGTTACATAGGTGGGGAAAGGGGTTCGAAAAGCGCAGAAAACACGTTATGTGGTTTATGAGATGACCCCATTTGTAATTATTTCACAAAAACTTTAAGCCTTATTTGCTTCAAAAATCAGGACCAATAAAAATAGAACAAATAAGGATAAACTCACAATTAGGTCTAGTTGATACCCTGTTTTCCCGACCGATTACATAGGCCCATTATTCTGAAAATAATGAATCAAAAAAGTAAAAGTTATAGGACAAATATCTCTTCTGTTTTATGAAATGTTAATCTCGCCTTATCTCCGTTTCTTCTGTGTTGGCGATCAAATAATCAAGCGACAAGAGGCACAAAGTAATGGATGTAATAAAATTTCACAGTTTCTATTGCAATGCCCGCGTTCGTAGCAATAATTACAAGTCACAAAAAATGAGATAGTCAGGGTCTCGCGAGCGGCAGCAACCACGCCCTCGATACCGATGTGGAAACCGAAAATCAATGAAACCGTTGTTGTTCTTGTTGTTGTTATTGTTGCTGTTAGGTGATCAGCGCGTTTTACACGACAGAAACAACATTCACCTCAACAACCGCAATCCCAACACTGTTAAACCAGAAACAACCGTAATACGAAAATGAGTTTCGCTCGGCTGTATCCTTATCTTGTTCATGAAGGACAATTAGTTTTTTCGTCGATTTTTTTTTCGATCTGAACTGGAGTGTTCTTTAGACGAGCGATAGAAGAAACGTAGAGCTCGTTGGAAGTAGCCTCATACATTCCATATCTTATCAACGAATCTTATTACATTTTCAATACAACAAATCAAAAATATCGTAACTCTTGCATTCAATTACTTTCAAATGTTTGTAAGATATTTCATAAGCTTTCGTACTGAGTTCAAGATTAAAATATGTACCTATAGGTAAAACAAAGTTTTACATGTTATTTTGTATAACGACCACACCATTAAGCATGGTGTGTCGTCACTTAACATTTTACAACAAATTTATAAGCTGTTATCATTTCACGTTAGATTCATATTTTTTATTTATTAAATTTTGTTGTGTTTTGAATTAATATTTTACTTAGCCAAATCAATTCATAAATAATTTGCAATAAAATACTTTTAAAAGCCTATTTTCAACTTCTTTTACTTAAGGTTGTTCTTATCAATATCTATCTATGCTATACTGAAAATTAATAGAACAATCAATATCATTAAAAACAAAGTTCTAAATTTTTGAGGATTAAGAATAATTATCTGAGTCAAGATATGGCTCAAAGAAATAATTTCCCAGAAGTTAACTTTTATAGGTTTTTAAAACCAATTTATTATACAAAAACAGATTCACAGAAACCGGCAAAACTGTGTAAGAAAATAGCAAAATCATTGATGAAGAGCGCACCACAGTGAATTTTAATAAATAAAATATTCTTGAAATACTATAAAGTTCACATATGATGATTGAGAAAAGAGTAAAAATCGAGTGGAAGAGAGAAAGTGTTTTCGATCTAATAACGAATAACATAAGCGACGTCAAAAGTAAGAAATTTATGGGTGTATTTTACGATATGTAAACAACTGATGAGGGAACAACCATAGTAATGACTATGATATACTAGAAAATATTAATAATTCCAGTACTTACTACCTTTAGTTTTAAAAATATATTTATTTACAGAATTGAGAAAAAAGTTATCTAATAAGGCTGATTAATGGAACCAATTTTCAAAATTGATTGGTTTGGTTTCGCAGTTTTTTTCATACTCTCTAAATCAACTGCCAACCCTTATGTCCCTAACATCAGCTCAGAATCACATCGCAAATACTATCAACTGACATTCAAAAAAGGTACAAACAAATTAAGCAAAAAGAAAAAAATGGAACGCAGCTTTCCGAACTACCACGGGACACGCTACCTATGCTAGCACTTACTATTGCCTATTATGGCCGTATTGGTATCCTACTAACTTCAATTTGCTCCCTCTGCAATAGGAAACCCATGAACACCATGCATCTTGGCAACTGTCCTGTACTTGCAGACGTCAGTAAAATAAACGAAAACAACCAAAACCAACTACTCTCTAGCCTCAAGAGTGGGCGTTGGAAAAGAAGAAGAAGAAACATTTTTCAAGTGTGTATTCATCAAATCAAGTAGTTGGGTAAATTATTCTTGAAGTTTAAACTCGAAATTGTAAACCCAATTTGCTATGCATTGTTTAACTTATTTTAATATTTCAAAATTAATTTTTAGACTTGAGTTTGCCCTAAATTCAAATTAAATTTCAGTCAAATAGCTTGAAAATCAAGCCAAACAGTGAATCCGAGTCAATATTTTTTTCATTTTTGAAGAAATGGAAAAGATGACTACGACTATTAAAAAAATTAAATTTGAGATTTAATATTCTTAACACGAAAATAGGTATTTGAAAGAATACAACCCTAATAGTGGATTGATAAGAACTTATGTTAGCTATGTTTGCTTTCTATAGGAATTAAAAGTTAAGAAAAACTTATGTTTGAAATAAAATTGCTAGATATATAATATATAGGTTCATATGAGTGTCTCTACATTTTTTCTCTACGGCCATTTTCTTCTAATTAACAGCTCTTTAAAAATAACGCAAATATTTGTGATACTTAAAGAATTTATATCTTAGTTTTTCTGAGTAGTTGATAGACATGAATGAAATCTATTAAATATACCTGTTTTCCGCACAATACTCACATTCTATATTCAATACATATTTATTCAGTGATCAGCTTTTTAAAATAGTCATTTCAAGAAAACGCTATTGCTTTTAGTTAGAATTGTTACGCATTAAAAATTGATTTTTCATTAGTCAGGTTAATCTTTGATTAGATTTATCATAACTTTGACTTAAGAGTAAAAATTTGAATCATTACTTGAATAAGTATTTTTTAGCCTTTATGAAAGACTGCTTTTTTATAGCTGAAAAGCTCAGAGAAAAAATCGTAAAACTTCATTTTTACAAATTTTGATTTGGATTGGGGGTTCATTGAATTCCACTTCATTTGAACAAATACAAAGAACTTTTATTTTGGTGTATATTGTAATCAGGCACATTATTCAAAAATAAATTGTTTATGGGTAGAGAAAAATTGTTTTCTTCCGTCCTTGAGATATTGAAAAAATGTTTTTCCTCGGGTCTTTTCAATTGTTTAAAGCTCAGTTGAAGATGCATAAGGTAAATATAATATAATGTTTAAAAACATTTGAGAGTGAATATTAAAAATTGATTTTATGAAGGAAAGTCTTTTGGAGAATTTGAATACTGAGGATTAATAGAACATATATGAGAGGAATCTGTTTTAGTCTAGCGTTGAAGTCTCTCAATGTATTCTATTACAATTTTAATTGAGAAATAGTATAAATGTTTTTATGTCGATTTTTAAGTGTTAATGAAAGTAATTAAAACGTTTTTAACGCTAACATTAAGTAAGAGTAATTAGACGTATGGCAAACCCAACAAAAGTGAATTGTATCAGATCCCCGACCTAATGTTGTCCAAGAATCAAACGTACGAACGCACCACTTATAGTGACAGCGTAAAGCGGAAATTGAAAGTAAATCCATTTACACATTAACAGCGACAAGAAGTCGTTCAGTCGGTCGATTATATCCATCTTCCAAATAAATAGGTGGGTACATGTCTCTCTCTCTCTCGCTCTCTGGCCTATGTGATACAAATACGATAACGCCTAAACGTAATGGACCTGAATAAAGAAAGAAAGTTGCGATCGTTGATCCAAAACTGTATCATAAGCGGCATTTGTGGTAGAGCACTGGTCGTTTGGAGACCGTCCCTACCTATTGAAGTGAACGAGACGATCGCGGTCCAGCGCTGAACTTCACTTCTTAGCCACACAATCTCAGTCTCTTCAGGTCTCTTCAATGCTGTGCAATGCAGCGCATACACCACACCTAACTAACGACAGTTTTATTATCAACAAACCGCACACACCATCTCATCATTCACATCATCATTGCCGTCTTACACGCAGAACATCCCTTAATTGCTACCACAATAAGCATCTTCAGTTCTTTCTTTAAACTGGATTTTGCCAAATTTCTTTATGGTGTGTGTAATTAAGTAATTAGTGTGCTGTATGCCTGTGTTCAAACAAGTGACACTTACACGTGTGATATCTAATATTAGTTGTCAATTTTTTTTTCTAAGTGACTTAAAAACAAAGATTTTGTGACAAAAAATTTTTTTTGAAATAAGTATGAAAATTGAAGAGGTTGTCTCGTAAAGAAAAGAAAAAGCTCGCAGATCTACGCGGCGCTTCCACCAACTTACCATCGCTGCCACCAACAAGTGACTTGCACGTGTGTACACAACAGTGACCTACCACTAAGCTAAGTGGAAACGGCATTTGTGAAACATTTTTTTTTTTCATTTTGGTGACTCCCGTAATATTTTACTAATGTACTTATAACAAAAACAGTGAAATTGTATATGCTATTAACACGGAATATAATTTGACAAAGGTGAGTTAAATTTTATGATTAAATTATTCCATTAAACATAGTAAAAATCAATTAAACGGCGCCACAATAAAAAAAAATGTTGAAAAACTCTTAATGAATTTTATTATTTAAACTTCCACGAAAAATTAAATTATTACAAATTCAATTGTGCTTTTTATGAATTTTCCATTGATAATGGAAAACTGAGGGTTTATTTGATTTTAATTAAACATGAGTGCAATAAAATATTTTATTCGTCGTACGTATGCTATAATTGCAAGATAATATGAAATAATTTATCGATGTATGTGATATATTTATATGTGATAATAAAGGTTTTTCAAGAGAAAATTTCTGCGTGTAGTGCAGGATATCGTACAAGTTTTAATGATATTTAATTGCACAAACGTTGATTGAATTTAAAGCGAACTACTGGTCTTTGTTTGAATCGAATATGTTTCATTTAATAATCATGGGAAACACATTTAGAATTGTCGCATCGAAAATGATGGATTTCTATTATTTATTGCTCGAATCAATGCTTTATTGGACTGAATCGATTATATATCAATTATGTTTTGATTGGCAATATTTTATTTTCTTCCGAGAAACATGTCGTTATTGAACTTTTTCCCTGAGTTGTTTGTAAGATTAAAAAGTGCAAAAAGGAAGAATAAAGATTCTTAATTTACAAAATTACCACACATAAATTTACATAACTTGATGAAATGCCACACGCACTTTAACCTTATAAGAAATCCATCATTTATTACGGAGCTTGCTCTGCTTTACGATCGTTGAGAGCTCGTCTCATTAGTTTCGTGCTGCCTCCAATAATTATAAAACGATATCATAATTATGATTGTTGCAAGTAAAAATTAATAATAATAAAAAATCTTTATATATAAAGTGGCGCTCTGGAAAAATGTAATTATTAACGGAGATGGTTTCTTAGATCTCGATTACGATTTATAATTAAAACATTTATATATAAAACGTGTCCTGCATTTGATAATTAAACGTTACTTGTTGGCAACCGTTAAGTTAATGATCATTTATGGATCGTATAAATGAGCCCATAACGTTTTTGAGTTTATTAAATTTGTATTCAATAAGATTGATGAGGTTGATTGAGATATAACATCCATTGTTTGTTTTGGAAATAGTTACCTACATCAAAATTTTAGTTTTAATAACTTTAATAATTAAAATAAAATAAGTACATTCTACTAATTGTTAATATAATCTTACGTTTTTATAAAAAGCCATTCTTCAATACAAAGTCTTTTAAAACTATTTAATTTTTATATGATAGAAGTTCAACTGAAAACTTTCTTTTAATAATCCAATTTGATTTAAAAAATTCAATAATTTTCTTTTTTATCAACAGTTTTTTGTTGAATTATTTAAACATTTAATTACATCGACTAAAAATTTTTCTTCATCTGTCATTGAAATTTCCTTGTGCATTGTGGTATAATTGAAAAACGATACAAATTTACTCAAGCAATATCCTTCTTATTGTGTTAATGGAAGTAATTAATCAAAATGTTTCATCAAATGGAAGAATAATTTGAATAAATAACACGTGATAATTAAAAATTTATTTTTCTTAAAATTTGATTATAGGCAACTGAAGAAGTGCATTTATTATATACTTTCAATGATTTTTTTTTATAAAAAATGACAAATTTTATTGTTTTGTATGTAATAAATAATAATTAATGTTTACTGTAATTATTCCCCGATTTATAAATAAATTAAATAATTATTTTCATAATATAATTAAAAGATTAATGAAAGAGTTTTATTAATAAAAATAATAAAGAATTTTACTGAAGACCAAGTGAAACCCAAACGTTTTTTTTTTAAATTTAAAAATTATAAATGTTTTTGTTAATATTTTGGTAAGCCTCGTAAGAAAAAAGTTAATTTGTATTTGAATTTTTGAAAGTATAAGAAGGTAGATACTTACACCCGTGAAGCGTAAACTAAAGTTATTATCTTCTATTGCATCCTTCTCTTCAGTTGTTTGCATTGATATTGACTTAGTCATAATTTGTTTGCCCATATTATTAAAATCTTTTAATTATAAACAAATATGAATAATGTATGCAGCCTTGTATCAGGGGTAAATATGATAAATAAACTAATTTAAATCACATTTTTCTATTTATTATATTGAAGTTCGACATCAGTATGATAATTAGAGACTATTAATGCTAAATCTTCAATTTAAGTACCTAATTGAAGGAAAAAAGTAATTCACAGTGAGGTAATACTTGTACAATTTTCGTGAAGAAGCTCTTATATGGAACAAAATTAATTTGTTGAAATGATTCAATAGTAAAAAATTTGTCTGTGTACAAGAAAAAATCCGTTAACTTCTGTATTACAAGTAAAATAAGAATTAATCTTTCGAAAAAAAATGTTATATTGAATTCTCAATTTTATATCCTAAAAAAAATTTTTTTTTTCAAATTCATTAACAAATTCAAAACTTAGAAGTTTAAAAAACCTTAGTAATGAAAGTATACGTGTCGTAGTTTTAAAGTATTAAATGATTATTATTTAATTAACAGTTGATTGTCTTATCATTAATTGAAAAAAGTATGCCAACTTATTATAGCATATAACCATTATCCAAACTTCTATAAGTAACACAAATATCTATTTAAGCATATCATGAATTCTTAGTATGAATTCAAAGTATTGTAGCTTTTAAAAATAGAAAACCAATAAAATTCAAAATCATTTTTAGCAAGTTGTAAGCCATTTTTATTTAATCTGACCCGTGGGCCAATGGTTTGACACCACTGCTTTGAAAATTACTTTTTCAATACTGATTATTTTTTGTAAAAACCATTAAAAATCTCAACTCGCTTTTATGCAAATTAATAATGGCCCAGCAATATTCTACATGACTTAACTATAAAACCTCACCCGAAATTTTCAATTATAAAAAATTTCTTTAAATGTGCAGTTTTAATTTTTCAGTTTTGCTGACGCAAGATGCTTTAAAATAATGAAACTTGTATAACTTTGTAATATTAATAAACTGAAAATCCAAGTAGGCTTCTTTAAGATACCTCACCTCAGTGATTCCCAAACTGTGCACCGCGGCGCCTTAGGGCGTCGTGACTCATGACTGTACCACAGAGGCACCGTCAAATTTTTCCTAAACCCAAATATTTTTAAAAAACTTTAAGCTTTTGATCAAAATATAGAGATTTTTGGTATTTTTTAAGTACATTAAATTGCATGTAACAATTCCTCCTGAGTTCACCTTAAAATAGATCAAAGTTTTCATTTAGGGCTCCGAGGAAAGTTTTAACATTATAGGGTCCCGGAAATCAAAAAAGTTTGGCAACAATTGCTTAAGAATGAAATGGTTTAATTAAAACTTTTAGCTAAAATTTTATTTCGACAAAAAAATCAAACAAAATGATAAAACGGAGAAGAACACATTGAATTTTTAGTATGAACTCCTTTTTTACTTCTAGTTTAAAATTTTATGCAGAGTAAATGTAAAAACTGATAACGTTGATAGATTAATTATTTGTTCAATGCTCAAAATTTAAGAAAATCGATTGGGTTTGAATATTTTAATCTTAATATTTCAATCATTTAAATTTGAGTTGTTCTTATTATAAAAAATAAAAAATGCTTTTGGTATCAACTGCAAGAATATTATTATATCGACCAAAATAATAAAAAAATTTAGTCTTAATCCTTGCTTTGTAAGAATAAATCATAGCTCTAAAATTTCAAGAATGCATGCATTAAATCATTCAGACAGAAATATTTATTACTACTATAAGATAAACACCTTTTTTATAGTAATTGATAAAATTGATAATAACGTGTTGAGTTGGTAAAATAATCTAAAACTGAATAAGTGATACCTTATTATTTTTATTATTTGATTGTACCTATTATTTAATTTATCTCAATCCATAATAGATGTACACTTGACTTTCATTCATATATACTTTTGATAAGACGAATCTTTCGATAACTCGAAGTATATGCTTAGAAACATTGTTGGTATTTAGAACTAAAACAAAAGATTTCGGAACACTCAACAATTTAAATGAGTAATCACTTGATATTTCGAAGTTATTTTACTTAATTTTCGATAATCCGAACACTATTAACGAAATTTTTCTAAGGTTCATCCAACTTTAAATATCAAGAGTCAACTGTGATTAAATTCAAGATAAACACTATCAAGTGAATACTATTTTAAAAATAGAGTATAAAACTCTGATTTCCTTTTTTTAAAAATTATATTTATCAGAAAATGAAGCGAATAAATAGGTTACTTTTAGAAGTGTTTTTTGTTATTTATTTTTTTTTTCATTAGACAAATAAACTATTAAAAAATTAAATTTTAATTGATCTACTAAATATTTTATAAAAGAAAATAATACGAAAATAATTAAACGGTTACATAATATAATAATGAGAGTTGAACTTTCATTAAAAGGGTATCTATTTGTTTGATGACTTTATTAAAAACAATAATCATATTCTCTATGTAATACTTTAAAGACCATATTTCAAACTTTTCATTCATTCACTTTGTATTTATATATTTTAGAGTATACAGCAATTTCTTGGGTAACTTTAATGAAACATTCATCTTTGTTCATCTTTTGTAATGTCCATTAGCACATTAGCAATGAATGTTGTTCGGTCGTTTCGATCTGCGGTAGATATAAGCAGTTAATAAATGTAGTTATTCAAGAAGACGCTAAACAGTCTACTTAATGAGCTGTAAACAAACGTTTACTGTTTACATGCTCATAATATTTGTATTTGTTCGAGGACCCCTTACAAGTGAAGTAGCTGTTTTTTACAAGAGTGTAAATTTACTTAGACCGGCCACGCTCATCCAGATTTAATGCAAAGTACATAGTAATAATTCGAAGCCCGCCAGGTATCGAATATGTCTTTCCCTAAATTATCACATTTGACTCTCTGTCTATGATGGGTCATTAAAATTTTTGTTTCATATCAAAAGCAGACTTGAATATTTTTATTTACACATAATTAATTTTTAAGTATTATATATAGGTGTATGTTGACATTTACTTTCATTGAACTGAAATGATTACGTTTTGAAAAGTTTCCTATAACGGACTGCGGACATAATGTGCGTTTGCACTGAAGTTTCAAGTACTGCAAAATAAATTTATTTTGCACGAGTATTTGATGATCATTAAATTATTATTTTCTACGTGTGTTCATTAAGAAGTTCAACACACGTGTGCCACATAAATACATTGCCGCCCCAACCGTCTTTCATATTATATATTTATTATGTTATTAAATTACGTGCTCATAATAAATTATAATAATGTTGTTTGAATAATAATATTTATCATAATTCTCTGACTAAAATGTCTGAAATATTCATAAACTACATGAGTAGGAACATTATGAATAAATGAACTAATGAAAACATTTTACATACGGATTGCAATCTGCAAACGCCAATTACTATAAATTGTAAATTAAAGCAAAAAAGAATCGACATTGTACATTTCTTCCTTGTGAATTATTCAAATTTCTTCCGAAAATAATTGAGACTATATGCAAATGCGCTTAATTGGACAAGGACAATGCGTTCGCTCTGATATTTCCAACGAAATTTCAACGAAAGAGGTCATTTACGAATATTTATGTGAAATTTATTATGTGACTTATATTTGAATGCAAATATTCAATAATTGGAACCTTTTTTGTGTATTCGACCAAGTTAATTTCTTCTGGTATCATTTCTCAAAGATGAGAATTTTGTTAAACTTTTTATTAAGTATAATAAAAGTAGAATTTTGAAGGAACAAAAAACCGAAGAAAAATTGGATGTTGTTATTAAAATGTTCAGTTTAATGTTTCGAATATTTGACAAATTGATGTAAAAAATGTGAAAGATGATCGTTAATTATGAAAAGATAATAAAAAAGACGAGAATAAATTCTTGAAAATTAATTTTTTGTTCTTATTAATTTTGAGTTATACACGTTTTGTTTGAGTTTGATATTTGTGCCTTTATGGAAAATCTAATATTTGTAACATATTTTTAGCTTATACATTTTTTTGCCTTTAATTAGTTAACCAGTTATTGACCAAAAATTCTTGGTGTAGACCAAAATAGATTTCAGTGAAAATAAAATGGAATATTTTTGAATAATATCAAAATACTTATATACATATGTACTCTAACAATTAAATATATATTTAGTTAACTACTGCTAAATTAAATAAAATTTTTCATTAACTTTTATGTTTATTTTAAATTTTTTAATAGTTTTGATTTTTCTTTTGATTTCTGCATTTAATGAAAAAAATTCGTAATATTAGAAATAGAAGCCCCGGAAAAGTACAAGGTTCCCTCAGGAGACTCATTGTCCTTTTTATTTAAAATTATCAAATGGGTTTCAATAAAATTGGCTATAAAATACTTTAGCTTTTATTTTGGTGTTTTAAGTCGCTTTAACATCTAAGTTCATATCACGACTGTCTAAACACAGAAAGTTTTTGTTGGTAAATTTTTTACTAGGTCTAGGATCTTAAGTCTACGATTCAACGGAGATCGAACCCAGTACCACTTGACGTATGAAGCAGAGAGAACATTTGCTCTAACCACTGTGCCAATATGTGGTATTGTAGCCTTTTTAATGCCAAATGAAACAAATCTGATTCTTATGGGTAATTAAGGATTCATCGTATAAGTGAACTAATAATAAGTGAAAGACAACTAATACCCTAATAACAAGTATAAGAAGGCAAATAACCGTGTAGTTGAGCGTCTTTAAATAAAACTAAAAAAAGGATTCATCAAATCAAGTAGTAAGACTATTTTTGCAATAAATTTAAAGTTCAAGATTTTAACTTTGTGTCACTAATAACTATTATAGTTGATACGACCTTAAATAACCAAAAAATGTGCTTAGTATTTCGACTAGTTAAAAGTATGACTTTCAAAAATAATGTTTGATATGGTTTAGAATTTCGATATTCAGTATTCGATGTTGATTCGATTGCAAGTCACATTTAAAACAGGAAGTTATAAAATTAAATCAAAAAGTCAGAACCGTAGCGTAATAATAAGTTTTGCGATGCAAAAGAATTACATTTTTTGAGTTAAAACTATTCGGCATTTGGTGCCGTGGCAGCACTCACGCTTCAGTCTGGCAAGTAGCTTAAAAATTAAATCAAGTAGTAAATCCCTATAAGCAACTCTTACTTCTTCATACTTGAACTAAGTTTACTCAAATTAGATATAAATGTGTCTTAGATTTTGTAACAGCGTATAAAATGTCGTTTTGCATTATAAATTAGATTTATCTATTCTAAGTGAAGCAGGAACGGCTCAGAGTTATTAAAAAAACAATTATACACCTAATTATTGCATTTGTTAGCAAACAAAATATTATAACATCATTTAGTGTAAAAAAGTGAATGTGCGTTTATTATAATTAATTAGTTTTATAATGTGTCCTTAGGCCAGCCAAATTATATCTATTTTTTTCAAAATATGTCCTTTTCTCATAAATAACAATAATTTTCCATTTATAAAAAAAAGAAATTATTAAAAAGTTGCATTAGATTGAGACTTTCATTACAGGAGAGTCGATAGTTATCTTTTCAATGTAATATCATAAAAAAAAACAAACCGATATCTTATTACAACTACAAGCTTCTTCACGTGCTATCATATCGTTGGTCATTAAAAACACCATTCAAATATAAATTTATAATATTACTTCTTTTTTTTCTTTTTTAATATTCGGACTAATGAAAAATACCATCGAAATTCTTATAATAAAATGCAGTATTATAAAAAAGACATTCTCTGTTCATATTAGAGACTAATAAAAATGAATATTTTACGGATATAATATTGAATTCGGTAACTCTTATTCCGCCAAATTGTGTTAATCATTTAATAGATTTAAAGATCAATTTGAAATTGAGTTTCTCTCTATAGCCATTAATGTTTGACAGATTTAGAGCATCAACACAACACTAATTATTTTTATTTTTTTTTTGTATGGGCGTACCGATATCATGTGAGTTTTTTTGAAAATACTTTGATTTGTTTTTGCTGGAGGCCAACATAATTACTGTTACGAGCTGATTATACTTTTGCTTCGGTTTTGGATTCATCAGTTCAACTGGGAAATGAGACCGGTAGTTAGCAATAAAACTCAAAAAAACTCTTAATTTTGTTGAAATGTTTTTAAAGGAAAATGTAGAAAAAATGTATCAAGGAAATGTTAATGCAAGCAAAACGCGTGTTTGGTGTTTCAATGTAAGTGGCGTGCGCTTATTTAAATATATATCAATTATTTAAATGATTCAAATTTGATTGCCTTACGGGAATTTTTTTTACTGAAAATGATTGACAGTTTTCGGTTTTAGCCGTCATAGAAAATCAAGATCAACTACTTCATTGAAATTCCGGTTTTCTTCAAAGTGACTTCACAATTTTTTTCAAGTTATTTAGTCGCAATAAAATGAGCCGTTGAATACAATTGAGATTTTTTTCTTTTTTTAAATAATAAAAGTTTAGTTTTCGAAAATAATTTCTCTTTTGTATTTGCGCCACTGTATCCGTTTAAATTAAAGTCGTTTCATCGAAAGTGAAAGATTCTACAAAACACTGAATTTGGGCGATTTATTTTGAAAATAGATAAATGTAGTCTATTTAAAAATGATTTTATCAGATATCCAAGGTTTTTTGGTTCATCTAAAAATTCCGATACTAAGAATTCAGCATTTTTTTACTCGAGTTAAATGGCAATGAAAATAGTCAAATGTTAGATTAACTGAAGTATCATTTTTATTTTTTTAAGTTTATTTTTTAATTTTTTTTCCCATATTGATTACTGGACTTAAACCTTTAATTGATCTTATAATACAAAAAAAATATATAAATATAGCTTCGATTAAATTAAGATTTTCAACCTTTGAATGCGTATTATTGCGTTTTTTTTCGTATTACTGAAAAAATGTTGCTTCGATTGTTATAAGTTAATCAAGTTTATGTATGTGAAGGCTAAAACTTTAGAAAAAAATCTTTACCATAAAAATTTTTCATTATATTTGATAATAATCAAAATAATATTTGGCCTGAAGTCGTAAATATATCCTTTAGTAGAGGGTCAAGTAGGTATATTTTGAGTATAATATTATTCATTCCCGTGACAATTGAGCCGTTTAATGCATACACATTGAAAAACTTCGTAAAGCAAAGAGTTAAATAAATTGACTTTTTAAATGCTTTGTTTGTTATGCAAAAACTACTAAAACATTTATCGTTTAGGATTGTTACAACTTATTAGAAAAAAATTGTTTCAGATATAAATAATTTAAGAGTCAACAAAGTGTTTTGACATGAAAAATTTAATAAGTTGAAAAAGTGGAGTTAATCTATTTGTGCACTGACCGGCTCAGTTTATTCATTGACAATAATTCATCGTGGACAAAAAACACCCCCGTAACAAAGAACACCAACACCTCATAAACCTAGTTGTATAGTGTTATAAAAGCTCGGATAATGTTATTTAAATTCATGAAACTAATATAATTTGAAACTAAAATCCAAAGTAAAAGAAAAAAAAGAAAACTTCGTGGTGGTTCCTTCAAGAAGAATAGTAAAACAATTTATGTTAATATTTCAACTCTTCGATAGTAATATCGGGCATTGTTGTATATTTCATCACAGAAATAAATTATCACGGACAATTTGTCAGGAATTAATTTTTCGGGGTTTAACCTTCGCTTGAATGAACTATCTTAAAGGGGTACCTATTCTAGTCTAGAAATTTTAAAAATCGATATTTGCTTTCTTTAATATTTTCAAAGCTTAATGCTTGGAGCAGTAAAGGCCGATTAAAAAATGTATAGTATTAACTTCCATTGTATGGCCACTGTGCGTAACTTTACCCAAAATTTTAAACGCTTTTTTCTCGAAACTACTTTTTTCGAGACGGTTGTCGTGATATCTCAAGTTCTACTAAACCAATTTAATTTAAATTTGGTGTGAGCCTTCGCTACATGCTACTCTATTGCACAAACTAAAACTATTAACTATTAAAATTCGGAAAAGTCAAAAAAAACTGGCTAAAAATGTCTTTTTATTTACGACTGCTATTTTTAGAAATTTTTTTTTACTCTTTCATATTTTGGACGTTTTTTTTTTAACTAAGAATTGATTTGAATTTTTGATTTCAAATTACTAGGAAAGTTGCAATCGTGACAAACAGGGAGCGCTATTTTTTGAGACCCCCCACTTCATCAGCTTGTAACTTTTTGAATTTTGAATTTTTTCCTTAAGTAAATTTTTTTTATATACTCTTAAAACATTAATAAATATTTGATAAAATAATGAGTGGTAAAAATATTATTTGGTTTTTTTCATTGCGCTGGAAAAAATAACTATTTATACAGTTAAGAATAACTGACTTTTGGTATAATTTTTAGGCATTCTATAGCTATCTCTAAAAATATTTCGATCCCTCTCCAGCAGGATTAAATACATTTTTAAACAGCTCAAAAGAAGAGTTAACAACAAAAGTTTCAAACGAAACTTATAGAGAAAAATTAGTTACATAAAAAATATTTTTGACAAATTTTCAATTTCGTTAACTCTTAAGATGTTAGGATTAACTTCCCGAAGAGCTTGAAAAAATACAGTAAATGTTATATGACTACAAAAGTAATATTAAGTAACGCATATATTTATATATCTTTATATATTATGTGAAAAGATTTAGTTAGAAGAGTAGCAAGATAAAAAAAAGTTAAGAACTGTTTTTTAAGCTATCGTTTACATCTATAGCCATCTAGTTTTGTAAGCAATAAGCAAAAGAAAATCTATTTCATCTTTTTTTTTAAGTTTTCAATGAGTCATCTTTTTTATTATATGAAAGGAAAGTATGTAAATATTTGGCCTCTTGAATATTCATTTTAACCAAAAATATAGGTAAGTAAAATTAAAATCAAAAATTAGGAAAAAACAATTTTCTAGTCATAAAAGAAGAAATACTATGCAATAAATGGCCATAAAATGGATTATTTTTTCAAAAATGAAAAAGAGCTTTGAGGCAATTGGTTTGGAAAAGTATTTTCTATGAAATTTTAAAGTGGATATGGAAATATTTGCATATAGTATGTTATAAAAATGAAATATATAGAAGTTTTAAGTGTATTTCATAACCGAAGGCTAGAATTGAATGTCTTTATTATTATAATATTCTATTGAAAATTTCAAATGTTTATAAAACTCGTAAATTAAAAAATAAAAAAGAGTTCAAGATCTTATGTTTCTTTCAACGCGTTCAAATATCGATAGTTAAGACCGTTTTTATTGGGTGTGTACTTAACATTTTATTAATTATATTGTTCTTAAAATTCGTATTTGTGTATCATAAATTTAATCGATCATAAAAATGTAGTAAATAATGTTATAATCTACGAATAAAATAGCGTTTTTATTTTGTCTTTTGAAACGCAAATAAAGTTATTATAGGAATTGATAAAAAAAAAACGGTTTATATGGACTAGTTTTGATCGTAAAACGAAAATGATATCAGATTTCAAAAAGGGCAAGACAAGAGTCGTGTTCGCACAATTGTACGCGTTATATTTGACGAATTTTAAAATACAATGAAGCCTTGAGAGAGCCCGTTCGAAAAATCCATTTGATATTGCCGAAAAAATGAAGCGTAACATTTGAGAGAATTGAAGAATTTAATGATTGCCTTCTATAGATTTATCTACGATCTGTGTCGTCATTTTATAATACACGATACAGTTTTAATTGAGAACTACGAGGCTGGGTGGGACTACGCCCCGATTGTGGTTTTCTTAGTGACTTTCACTGCTACTCATCTGTCATCTCGGGCTTCTGTGATCAACCATGAACATTTTTTAAACTTGGTGTAGTTTTTTTCATCACATGCTATTTTATAGTGTATCAGTCGAGAAATGTAAGAAAGAAAAAAACTACCGTTACCTACACCTTTTCTTATTGCCGCTGTAAACACTCTCTCTTCTTATTACTGGACTGTGGAAATAATGTCATTTACTCTTGTCTTAAACGAGCGTTATATATTTTATGAGTGTACGCGTATATTCGAAAATAATTGACACATTTTCTTTAAACGTAGCACAATTTACGATGCAGCTTATATAAAAGTAAACTGACCATAGATGACTGATTGATCTGGGCGAATTTTTTTTTTTTGCAACAAAACGATTTTTTTTGACGAACGTGTCTAAAGAAGAGATTCATCAACACTGCGGCGCGCTCGTAGATCAAATTAAATCAAATGAAAACGAATGAAAAGAAAAATCGAAATTGCTATGCCTTTAATTGGATCTGGTTATTAGTAATTTGAAAGTGAGTTGTCAATTGTATCATCGAAATTTATTTGATAAACTTTCCAATCGGCGCTGCGTCAATTTTTTTCTTCTTCTCGTCACTAATTGAAATTAAAAAATTTCAATTCTTTTCCATAACTAGAAGTTCGATTGTGTGTTTGTGCGATTGTGCTATTGTCTTTTTTATAAATGAAATTTTCGATCTTTCATCGAATAGTTCATTAGTTAATTTTTTTCTTATATATAATGATTAGGTATTTTTATCTGCTTTTCATTCTCGTTCTGCTATGTTCATTTTCTTTAACTGTTAACGTTGCAATTATTAATTTTACACTTTGAAAAAAAAAACTATTTGAAATAAATTTTCAAAGAACCTTAGTTATTTCAAATTGAATTTTCTATTATTTAAAATTTTTGCACGTTACACAAATATAAAAGAAATAAATTTGCAAAAATCTTGAAATAAAAATCAAAACTAAGAGAAATTTAATTATTATTAATTTATCCTTTGCTTATAAATTTGAAACATTAGAAAGTAAAATTAATAATTTAGATCTTACTAGCCACGGTGATATAAGCAAAGAAAATTCTGAGACCCATATTATAGCGTAAAAAAATAAACTAATAATTTAAATTTTTAAAAGTCAAAATTTTATCTTATATCTGAAAGAATTTTAACGATTTTCAGAATTAGTTTTCAGGTTTCATATTTCAACCAATTAATTATAAAATTTAGCGCAGCAAAGAATCATTTGTTGAAAATTCGTTTCTTTAAGTTATAAACATGCAAAATCCTTATAAAATCTTGTGTATATAAGAAATCGTTCAATTCTTAAATGCAACATTATTTCAATATTGTGCAACTAGTGAAAAAAGTATATATTGAAAAAAATCGTCTTATTGATTGGTTATTTATGTAACTAATATTAAGTGATGCAGAAACGATTATTGTTTTTTATATTCCGTTATTCACATTTCATTGATTTTGTGGGACAATATTTTATGATTTGTGTAATAAAGATAAATTAACAATAAGTTTTCCGGAAAAATTTTCAACCGATAGATTATTATTTGTTGCACAAAACCATTAGAAAAATCTATTGGGTGTGATGCAATTGAGATGAGGTGCTTAAAAATTGATCAACAGTGCAAAAATTATTAATGGTTTTCTATTTGTAACTCAAGACATTGTGAAAGAAAATATTTATCTTAGAAAATCTCTTAGTAACTTTATTAAGAATTCATTTTTATGAAGTTCCTTTAAGGAAGTTGAATCTCATTGATATAAGCAATTTTTACAAATCATATTAGGTTTGTTGTATTGCAGAGAAGCTGTGAGATTTATTATGCATAACTGCATCGTGTAAAAAATGGAAGATGAATGTAATTATAATGAATAAGGGATGGTTAGAATGCTTGATATTTTCAAATAAGACTGTGTGTCTATGATAATGGATAAAAGGCTATTTACACTTCATTCTTAGTGCATAAAAATATTACTGTATAATATACAAATAAATTCAAGAATTATCATATAATATGACATTATTCTTAATAAACATTCATATAACTCTCTGGCTGATACAATGACTAGGTTCGGTTAGGTGTGAATCAAAGTAGATGACGGAGCGCATTATTCTTTTTTCATTGTAAAAGATGTTTGCCCACACGAGCGAGATTTCTTCAATGTGATCGTCTCTACTAATATGATGATACCTACATCATGTGACAAATTTATTTTTATTTGTAATATTCATATTTAACGCATATAAAGGGAAGGAAAATGGGCGTTCTTGAATATTAAGATAAAATTAACTTGGGTTAATAAAAAGTCAATATCACTGTTGTTAGACGGGATTTTTTTAAGATTGAAAAAAAAATATAAAAACGTTTAAAATTCTTCAATCACTTTTGTCAATTTAACATTTCCTAAGAAGTTTTCATATAGGTAATAAAAAATATTTAAGCGTTTTAAGGAGGTATTTAACTAATCGTAAGAGTCTTCAAACAGGTCATATATCAACAACAATCAATGAAACTTTAAACGTTTATCTGTATTGTAGATCAATTTTACTGGTTTTATGTATCAATTTTATCCTTGTTTAAACTGAATGTTTTATTTTAAAAATTTCGCTAAAAGTTTAACTAGAGATCATTTCTTAAAACAACTAAACATATTAATTTTATTAATACGTATTAAGTTTCATTTTTCAAGAAGATCAGTTTAATTAATATTAAATATAATAAAAATTATAGCTTCTGGCTTTTATATTAAGTAATCAAAATATACCATTTTTTACTATGGAGTCCTTTTCTAATAAAAATTTTATTATTAAGGAAAACTTATTTATAATTCATAAATGGCACCATCATTATAAATTATCTTTAAACACAACCGACTTAATTAGTTACCATTGAAAAGGTTAATTGGATGAATAAGAAGTTCATATAGGTATAAACTTTTAGTTAAAATATTTTAGTCACTAAGACATAAATTGAGGTTCAACTGTGAAAAGGTCATATTTTCTGAAACCTTAAATCGATTTGAATTATTTTACAAGTTTTTTATAAGTTGTTTATTAGTTTTTCAAAGCTCCTAAAGTTTCTGAAATTGTTACATAAGGGAGCTATCAAATCATATGCTTGGATATAATATGAAATTAATTGAGCTTTGAAAAGAAGTAATTAGAAAAGTGAATGTTTTGTCTTGATATTTAAGTATTAACATTTGATTTAAGTTTAATTTGGTTTCAAATAAAATTTAAGCTATGTAGCTTGAAAATTAAGTCAAGTATAGAGCAATCTCAAGATAGAGAACCTGAAATAATAGAGCAATGGGATATATTTTTAAGAAAATAATTTTTGAATTTCTATTTTGGTTTTATTTTAAGAACTATCTCCATGTATAGGTACTTGAATACCAAGTATGAGTAAAAATTAACATATCCAAGAACTTTAGTTGCGGAAAAGATTACTTCCAAATTGATAGAAACAATGTTTTTTCTTTATTCAACACTATATCCTTTGACATTAACTTAAAGTTTCTGTTTGGACCAGAAATAGTTTTATGAAGAATATACATCGCAAAGGGTAAATACCCAACTAAACGGTTTATTGTATTTTTACGTGTTAAACGAATGTCTTGTTAAGATCACTATTTTAAAAAAAGTCTAACTTTATTAAATCTCACTGTTTGTTTTGATATTTCACATCATTATCACATAGCAGTTTACTGCTATAAATCCACTCTGCTGTTAAATGACCATAAATATATACACATATTGTGTATTCAATAATAAAAAATAATAAAAACTTGGAGCATCATTTTTTAAAGAATATGATGGTTAGAGTATTTTTGAATCTTGGAATTTTTTTTTTTGCTTCCAAAAATATGCATAAAGTTTTACTGGTATTTGTTGAGATTGCAGTATAAATTCGTTTTCATTAAATTTCATTTTAAAAGTGTTCGCATTAAACGTTTTCCACTATATATATTCAGTAAGTAAAATGTGTTAACTAGTCAATATTATATTTCAATTGTATAACAATTCCTGAAGAGGTTAATAATTTTATGTTTAAAAGTAAATTTTTCTTTGTCTAATTTTATTTTTGTGCAAAGCACAAGCTTAACGAAGGTTAATGTATACAAGGATAATTATTGTAATGAAATATAATAAAAGTTTCTTAACTTCTATTCAGCTATTATTTTATATAATTTTTAAATCGAAGTATGAATTGGCTTTTTCATAAAAATGTTCCCATTATAAAAATGTTTCTAAAATAGCAATGGTTTGAACTATATTGAATGGAGTTGAATTTATTATTACGGCAAAACTAAGTTCTTAAAAAAACTTAAATAATTTTTGCATGCATATAAGGTGAGGCATTAATAAAGTAAAAGCTTACATTTCGTTCCAGTAGTCACATGAATACACTATTCGTGTAAGTGCCATTCACTCCACACCAATATCAAAGAGAAGGGCCGCATAATCATCCAAAGCTCCACCATAGAGAAACTGTAAACAAATAAAATAAAAATTGTTAGCTTGCTTTCATACAAAAAAGAAAAATGTAACTTTCAACTTGAAGTAAGATATATATGTATATATAAGCCTTGATAAAGTTTTTTTCTTTGGCACTTTTTACATCTATCACTTCCTTCTGGTTCATTCAATATATAAAAATTATTATTCAATCTCTAACAAATACATGTTATGATATAGGTCTTTTGAAAATTTCTAAAATAATTGCTTTTAATTTTCCATAATTTTATTATAGTTTATAAGAAATGTTACTGTAACAAAATTTGATATTAATTATTATACATTTATTGTTAAATATTTAATAACATTCAATACATTCATATAATCTAATATAGGTTTAAAAGAAGTTCAATAACTATAAAATAAGTTTTTTGGTATTTAAACTAAAAAACAACGTATTTAATATAAGTTACTGAAATACAAAACTGAATTTGAATATGTATAAGAATTCGTTGTACACAAACTGACAATTATATTTTTTGTTTCAGGTATGTAACTCTGATGTAAACCATTTCTATTCAGGTAACTTATTAAAAAAAAAAACATTTTTATTTCATTTTAATTGCTTCAAGCTCGCAATTCAAGCCATAAATTCAACTTTCAAAAATAGCTCAAATTTGCTGTTTATTCCTTTCATTTACAAGCTTTGTCGGATACATGACACGAGCAATAGTTTCAATAAATAAAATAGCATCTTATAAAACGTACAAACGAGGCATGATTTCGTTTGAAAATTGAACTTATTATAATAAATAGTAATAACAATAAATATTGCTACAGTTACTCTCATCTACAATCAGCTTATATCCATCGACAATTACCTTTCGGCATCTAAAACACCATATAAAGCCAACAAGTATTAATGCCGTTTTTCCATCTGCCATTTAAATGACCGACAATCTCATAATCGAAAAATTAAAGATTTTCAAAAAGCCGTAGCAATTTTTAAATAATTTCGATTATTCAATTAAATTAGTCGAAATTGAATTATTTTAATGTGTTAATTTTTTGAATGAGTTTAATATTTTAATTGCTCATAAATATTTATGAGTTTACATACGTTCTTGTTAAGTAGTCGCTATCTCTTTGGTCATAGCGAAGATTGTAAATTACGTGGTCGTAAATTGAATTTGCTACCTCATTGGTTAAGCAGATAACGATTCCAACACTGACCATTACAAACATTTCTTGTACACATGCAAGTCTGAAGAGCATCTCTAATGTCCTCTTTATGTAGTATTTTATTGTGTCGTTTCGTTGACAATGTGATGCTAATAACTGTATGAGAAGCAACATGAAAATTGCTTACTCTATTTGTAAAATGATCAAAGATTTTTTATTCTAAAACCGTACGACTATTCAGAAAAGTGTTTCTTTTTTGATTTGTTGGGTTTTTTCCAATAAAACCAATTTTAAAGCATTTTATCATTTCTTTGTAATTTGAACGAGAAATTAGTTTTGATGGTTTTTGTTTTACAGCGGTAATGCGAAAGAGTATTGATGGTCGATCGTTTATGATCGAATTAATCGCATTTTCAGCAAGTTTTAATTTAATTTTAATTACCATTTGATTGTTTTGCGCTCGTGTGTGATAAAAAATTAACAAAAGTCGCTGTTTTTGCTGTCACTTTCTAAAATAGTTCTTAAGTCTAAATTTGAACTAAAATATAAGATGTTAGTAAATATTTTTGAAGCTATTGGAAAAAGAATTTATTTTCAAATTGTTTACCTTTCCTTTAGATAAAAAGATATTAATTATATTATCATTAATTATTACTAATTTTGACGTAATTAATTTTAAAAAAGTATAATTTCAATTTAATAACTTTGACTGGTAGCAAAATGTTTGCATCATTATTTTTTTCATACTTATCTATGGCACATTACGTATTGAACTGCTATTTCAGAAAAAAAAAATTCTTAAATATTTTATGTGATTTTTTTATGAAAATTCATCAAAAATTTAAAATATTTATACTTGCAAACCAATTCACGTTTCTTTTCACCAGCCATTGATGTTGTGGCATATTGCATTGGCATTTTTAGTGTTCTTGTTTCGTGTTTTAGCTACTACTAAATAAAGTAACACCTACACAAAAAAAAAAAAAAAAAAAAACTATCAAAGTACCCGACAAAACTATAACATTATTTGTCTTGAGCAACTTACTGTAATTTTATTTCTACATGCATTTTTTACTAATTCTTGGCTACAGTTGTTAATATCCTATTTACCTAAGCACAACTTGATTCCATTCAAATAACTCTTTGATCACAATATACAATACCTTTGGGTGTATAACTTTTTACGATTAAGATTTTCTTAAATGCGAATCATATAATGGAAAAATAAATTACTAAATATAGTAGAATTTAGTATTAGAAATCCTATTTGCTAAAACTGTAAAATTTGCAGAAGTGCTAAAAATTGTATCATTAGAAACCACCGATTAGAAACACCAGCTAAAAACAAGATCTTCTCTCTTAAATCGAAATAGTGACTTTCGACTATCAAATAGTGACTATTCGCTATTTTGTAGTGAAAAGTACACCACTATTTGAATTTAGTGGTATACTCTGCACTGCAAAAATAGTGAATAGTCACTAAAGTTACTGTTTTGATTTAAAAGAGTTTGTTACCACATTTCTATTGACTTCATATATTTGTGTCGATAGTATTTTCTGTAAAAGCGATATCTTATTCGCTTACCGATAAACAATCGTACTGAAGAATCATAACCGTTAATTGATGAATTATTCCAATTTCCATCTTTAATAACTGAAGCTTTCGGAAATATGTTGTTAGTTTTATATCAAATGTGATGGCCACTGGCAAATATGTTCCCAATTCATTTCAATGCGCCATTTGGTTTGGTGGGAACGTAAGCATGAGTGTATGTATTGATACATACTCTTTTTGCTACGAGAACCCAATACTTAGAACAACCAGTAGTAATATAGTAGATACATTTAAATTAAAAAATCAAATGCTAAAGAACGACATGATATGATAAAATAAAATAAAATAAAATAAGTATTTAATCGTATTGTAATGATGTAAAATTTGACTAGTCGCTAATGACCACGCCGTTAAAGCGACTTTAAATAAATAAATCAAAAAAAAAATATAAGTATTTGGGATCAGTAAATGAATTTAATAATTCCTTAGAAAACTTCCTTACAAATAAAATGATTGTATCGTAAATTTTATACTTCATAAGCTTGGGGAGATTTTTTTTTGTTTTGGTTATTTAATGTCGCATTAACTACTAGTAAGCAACCGGCAAATCCAAAAACCTAGCCAAAATATTTAGGCTTCCATTAGGATTTGAACCTTGGATCACTAGCGTATAGGGTAACAATTTAGTCACCACGCCACTAAGTGAACTTTCTCAGATTTATTCAGATTAAAATTAAACAAAAAGTATTGAAAACGTCTTTATAAAATCACGCTTAAAAGAGGTTTAATGCTCCAAATTGGCACTTTTACAAACCCAATTGGACTTTTTTCAAATCAAATTGAACAGCACTTATTAAGTGTTTAATAATCATGGTAGGTAAAGATTATTGCTGAAAGGCTATGAATATCCATGAAATAATAAATTGTTTTGCTAGGCATTTTTGTTGGTGGATTCAACAAACTGTTCAAATTTAAAAAATGTATGTAATGCATCAGTCAATTCCCACCGCCACTTCTACAAATCGTTAGAATTTTTTTTTTTTGAATATGTACATGAAATCACCAGCAACTGTCCCAAAGAATATTTTTAAATTATATTTGCAAATAAATATCTTTGTTTCATTACGGCTTTCATAAATAATACCTAATATTTAATTACTACGTATAATAAACACCTAATAAGTAAAGTGTCCAATTTGATTGGTAAAATGGTAATTTGGAGTCTTAAACCTGTATCCAGATATCAAAAAAGGAAAAAATTAATTGGCGGTCAAAAATTTTTTACCTCACTCACAAACAATTTTTTTCATGTACTTATAGTTTTCAGTTTTGAACTGAAATATGCTATTCATTTTATTATTTTAAATCTCATTTCTACTGCATATCCATGCACTACATACTCATAACAGAAAGTATGTAGATTATAGGCATTTAGAGATAAAACTTAAAAGTAAAAAAGTCGTTACATAAAACATATTCCACAAAAGCAAAGCAACATTCAAACGAAATTCATATGATTAAAATCACATTTCAAAAAAGTAAACACATATTCATGGGCCATAAAACCTACTCCAATGATACGATAATTTGTTCATTTAAACAACCGTAAACTGTGTATAATACCTCGTACGTGTAGATTTAACAGAAAGAATCTATAATATGTGCTTGTATACAATTACTCGATAATATTTTGATTCTAAAAAGACAGAGAAAGCGCTTCTTAAGCGGCACAAGACTTTAATATATCAACTCGCAATACCTCATAGTGTAGCGGCTCCACTAAATGCACGTCTCTGCTTAAATTAAAAATTATATATTTAAAATGTACTACTGACTATAAAACTGACATTATATATATTATAAATATCTCAATAAGAGAACGCCAAGCACGAAAAACGTGTTATAATAATTAATAATAACAGATTTTCTTGCTGATACTGTTAATATTATTATTATTTACTTGTTACGCTTTCTTTGTAGGCTTACGTCTTGTACATTTGGACGTTTACACGTTTGAAATTTTCAGAAATTTTTCTGATGGAGTTCATAGAGATTTCATCAAATAGGTCAATAATGCATTTTTGCAAGTGTTGATTGATTTATAGAGAAAATGCAAGTATGCAGTTATTTGCAAGTTAATTTATTCTCGTCGGTAATATGAAATATATTAACACCTTCGTCTGCATACAATCGCAGTGCAAAAGTGTCTCAATAGCATTTTAATTATTGAGAACCAAAGAATGTTAGTCCACAATAGAGGCATGATTGCGACAAGCTCGCAATTGCATTAAAGTCTCCGATATTATATTTCAGGGGTCAAATTGTCGAGGTACGATAAAAAATCAGATCGTCACAGAAATATTTCTTGAAACAATCGCACATCAAGCAGCTCGCGTGCCATTGTTTTATGAGTTCCCAGATTCTCAATTCTATTCCATGTTTTTCTTTTGCAAGAGACATCAAATGTTATGTGCGCATATATTATTAAACGCGTTTGTATAGGTTTCAAGTCGCTCTGTGTCTATATTTTTCTTAAATATTGCAATGATACAATGTTTGTCTATTTCGTTTTCGTTTTTCATCTCTTGCACAACTAGAACACAAAATATGTGAAAAACATTTACTCAACAATGCATCGCTAACCCATATTATAATTACACGAATGAATAACACATATATGATATTATGGTATCTAAATCTTCGAGTCTGTGTTGGCATATTATATCTTAGGTAATTTATCACAAACGAAATCTGTCCTTCTATAAAGATACGATGAATCTAGTTCATATTAAGTAGTATGAAATTTGAGACTTGGACAAATTGTCAAGGAGATAACGATATGAATACAATGTGAGATTAATGCGAGAGGCTTTTCAAAATAAAAACTCAGCATTTCCTTAATGTTATTTCACATTTTCCAAAATTTTTCACAGATGTATTTATTAAGTGTTTGTATATAAGCACTTGTTTAGCTTATTATATATTTTTATTTATTATCCCTATAAATAATTAAATACTAAGATAATTAAAAACTCTAAACTTATCCTTTTGTTTTGTAATTATAATATAAAATTTTAAAAAACATGTCAGAAATAAAGTGGTAAGTACAGTATAATTCGTTTATAACGACACCGGATATAATGAACAACCGGTTGTAACGTACAAAACCTTCGGGTCCCGTGATATGTCTTAGATAAGACGATACATGCTATACATATCGGTTATAGTGAATATCGCTTATAACGAACAAAATTTGACGGTCCCCTGAAGTTCGTTATAAACGATTTCTACTGTAAATCCTATTTGATTAAAAAAATAATAATTAAAATCATTTTCCTTATTTTTTATGATTGTTGGTCTTAGTGATTTATTCTCATTTTTTTCCATAGAAACTGTTTTTCTTCCATTAGCCATGAAAAAAACGTTTCAGGGGATGTAAAATTCGATTTTAGAAAATACAATACTACTAATACTGACCTATATTTTTCTAAATTGTATATGATGGCCTACAAACTCAGAATTAAAGCCCCAATATTTCAGGTACATTAGGAAATCCACTTGTACTAAATATTAATATATTATATAATGTATTAATATATTATATATTAATTATTTTTCAATAATGTTTCTATAGAGTTGTAACAAATTTGAATTTTAGGAAATATATAGACGGAAGAACAACTTTTCACGTCACATAGTCAATACAATCTATACATATAATAAAATTGTAACTAATCTGTGTTTATACAACGAATTTTTTTTGGAAAAGCTTGTTTCAAAAGTTGTAATTATCGATTCAGAAGTGCATTCCACCATTTTAAAATTTTAATCTGTCTGTCGGTTACCGTATCACGTAAAAACCATTGGACAGATTTTGATGAAATTTTGTAAGATGATAACTAGATGTTCGACTCATCTGGGATACTTTTGACGTGATAACGTCTTATAAATTGATGAACACTAGGTAGCCTACATGAAAAAGTGTCATGTTCCGTTTGAGCCTGTGCGTGCAAGCGAGAACGCGATTTAAGTGATAGAGAAGCACTATATTATTGTTGAATCCCAGACAACGTGTTTTGTGTTTTTCTTTTACAATTTATTTAAGTAATAAGAATTTAATTGATTTCCTTCATAATTTTCAGCCTGATTTCATTTTGAAAAAATTGTTAATTTTCAAATAACTCCTTCTTTGTATAATACAAAATAATGATAATTCAGTGATAATAATTCAATTCATAAAAGTAGGCAATTTTTCATCAATTAGGTATTCTTTATGGCGTTATCACGTAAAACTATCGTCCGTAAACCGACTTTACAGATAACCAATTTTTTTACCATGAGAAAATGTCTCTTTCCACGTGAAAATAGATATTTTGAAATAAAAAGTAGCCCAAAGCTTTATTTTAACCTTTGTGATCATGTCTCTGGCGAATCTTCTAACATTGTACATTGAAAATTTTTATGGTTCAATATTTTAAAGCTCACGTGAAAAGTAGTAGTACGTAATTATTTCTAATTAATTTTTCCGAATCAAAAAAATTAAGGTAAAAATTATTATTTTTTTCTTATTAAAGAACTTTCAGTTGTAAAATCCACTATTTATATTTAGTGCACCCTCTATTTATATTCAACACAAGGTACATGACAATGCTATAACATTCTCATATATGTAAATATAAGTATCCGTAGAAGAGCATATTGACTACATTGAAATCTACTGATTTGAAACATTAATAAATTATTAATCTGTAAATTAACATTTAAAGAATGTAAAGCAATAAGTGAAAAAAAAAAAAAAAAAATCTATGAAAATTGATAATCCCATTCTAAACTTTATTAGCTTAATGATCATCGTTTCGAAAAAAAATTTTAATTTTTACCTCCAATACTTAATCTGTTCTTACTTTAAACATTTTTAAAACTTCCTCTTAGTTATAATTGTTGATAAAAGAGTATAAAAACGGCAGTTATCATTAATTTGTTTTAAGATTGCTCCAACAAAACATCAAGTAAGACAAAATGGTCATTTTGTTAAATATCTTTACTTCAATAGGTACTTTGCTTTGCTACAATTTCATGTTATTCTTCTTAATATCAATGTTAAAAAGTCATTACAAGTTTACTAATTACATCTAATTGTAAGAGCAACGTTACATCTACAGCTACCTGAAAAGTTATGACTTCAAACATTGTTTAGTAAAATATTTTAATTCCTCTCTAATTAGTAATTAATTTTGTTATTAGTCAAATAAAATATCTTTATTGGCCATAATATTTATTTTTATTTCCGTATAAAAAAACTAAATAAGTGGAAAAATTAGATGATAAAAACAAATAACTTATAATTAAGCTTACGTTTTATTATCTATTCAATGAATTTTATTTTTGAGAAACATTAAATAATACCAAGAAGTGTATCTTATCGGTTGCAATTTATCCAGAAATACACAATTCTGTGATTTTTTTTTGACAAGCTTAATGATTGTTTCTGTGTCCATGATATGTTAATTACCATCTTCAAAAATTGAAATGACAGTAAGTGTTTAGTCGTTTTAAATTTTATGAAAAGAATTGTGGTTATTATAGAAGGGATGAGATTTACTGTTAAAGGTATTTTCTCGTGGTATAATATTTCATTGCAAAATCGGCTGGTCTCTTTGCGTGCTGCTGTGACTATTGCAGACAAGAAGCATAAAATCGTAAGTTATGAAGTATGAAATGTCGAATATTCATAAAAATAAAATTAGGATGTTTTCATTTTCGTAATATACTCATAGTTGTGAGCCCATAAATAAACATACACGCCTATAACAGTGGGAGCCATAAAAAACAACAATTGAAATTTCCATTTCGCTCATCTACATGAATCTACGAGTATAAAGTGTAACCATTTACGAACAGATAGAGCAAGTTAGATATTGTTCTTACATATTCTTTTTAGCTTGTCGGGAGGTTTTCTTAAGAGTTCTCTCTGCTGGTAATTCCGAACACGATATACGAGAGTATCAACGTATTTGTGGGTGTGTTCCGTTCATGTTGTGTAACCCAGAGCACACATCTGGAGCGCTCGTTTCTCATTTTTTTTTTTATTATTATATTCTTATAAGACCAAATAAATCCGCTTCATGACCTCCAAATTTCACTTTTCATTGTACACTATTTGGGGATTAAGATTAGACGGGCGACTCTCGATTTTTTTAATGCTGCTGTTTCCTTTTTATGATCGCAAAAAGACTAATGAATTTAGATTTGAAAATTACCACATCGAATTTATCGTGCTCTGTTCAGTTTTAATCAGATGCTGGGTCGCGTGTTCAATTTCCTTCTATCTCACTCGATAAGACTCGTTAGATCAGTGATAAAAATTAGTTTGTATTTTAGAATGCTCGTATTGTAGTGCAATGTTGAACAACAATTAAACATCTTTAACCTTTTGCTTTTGCTATTTATGGTCGATAGCGGCTTAATCTATTTTTATTGTAATCTATAGAAGTTGGATAAAGAACTGGCAATATGGGCAGTAAGCGCACTTTGAGGCGTAGTATTTATTCTTATAAATGCGCAAATCTCGCCATATTTACATGCTAATGTAATCATGATTGGAATATATTTAATCCTGCTGAGCCACTTTATCTTCATCCCGCTTATACAAATATGTCTTATTTACTTTAATTTTGAGACAAATTCTTTGATTTCAAACCTAATACGTACTGAACCCAAAAAATAAATCAAGAAAAATGTTTTTCTATGTCCTTTAGATTAAAAGCTACTGAATATTGGTATTAGTAAACTATATAAAAATACTTTAAGTTTATTTTTTTTCATACGTTGAAGCTTTATAAAGTTTTGGTGTTTCCAAAAATATAAATAACATTTTTAAAGTAAGAAACTATAGGATGTTAAAATATATAAATAGTTAATTAATTCAAGTTTTTACTTCGATAATTGGATAGTTAATAAATTTGTAAATAATTACGAGAAACTACTTAAATAAAAAAAAAATTAAACTAAAAATAATAACATTTCTATGCTTAGAGGAATCAAGTAGGTACCTACTATTCAATTATTATAAAATATTTACTCTTCAAAATTATCAATTGAATTGCTCTATTGTGTATTCAATGATGATAGAGACTTCAACGTTCGATCAGAAAAGAAGCTGAATTCATTTACTTGTTATAGGTATATTATGTTTTGTATGCGACAAGTGAAATGTTTTACATTAAAGAAAGATGCATTGAACTTGTTCAATACAGATTTTTATCTATTTTTAAATAGTATAATAGCAAACTGTTTTTTAACTAAAAGTTATGTAACTTTTGAATATTTTTTTCCACTTAAAACAGAACTTTTAATCTTAAAAGTCAATTAAAAATGACATGGTCAGTTAAATCCGGTATTATTCGAGAATTAACTTAAAAACATTTTAACTTCTTAAGATTTGTCATATAAAAATTTCCTATTTTAATATTCTTATTTAAATATTTTTTTACTAAACTGTGCCAAGTTTATTAATTAATTATTGGCTTATTAATAATGCAGTACAAAATAAAAAGTTTGTGACCGAAAGATGTAAGAAATGGTTTTCCGTGTATTTTTTCACGCTGAACACGAACCCGTGGTTAGCTTTCTTCTAGAACGCTTCAATTTTCAAAAAATTGCTGAAAAACTTCACTGTTTCTCAAAAATATAATCGATTCAAACCCACGTGGAGGGCGCAGTGGTTAAGCATGTTGTTTTCATCGCTACATGCGATAATGGTACTGGGTTCGATTCCCGTCGAATTGCTTAATATAAAGATTAAGATGTGTGAGCTACAAAAAATGTCTGTATGTAAGACAGTCGTGATATGGTCAATGACCATAGATGTTAAAACAACGTAAAACATCCAAAAAAAAAAAAATAATAACCGATTCAAATATATTCTTAACCTTGAAGGGTGCTGGAGAAAAAATGATCATTGATTCATGTTCAGCGTGAAAGAAAACATCTTAAATTATAAATCGCATGTGAATTTCAAGCGATGGATATTTTTCCTACTTTCTGAAAGTTTGTCAGCGATTTTCTGAAAATTAGAGAATGCTAAACCACCTATTGGCGCTGTGGTTAAAGCAATTGCTCTCTCCGCTTCATGCGTCAAGTGGTTCTGGGTTCGATCCCCGTTGAATCCTAGATTTAATATCCTAGACTTAAGTAAACATTGACTAACAAAAATTCTCTGTGCTTTTACAGTCGTGATATGGCCTTAGATATTAAAGCGACTTAAAAACACCAAAAAAAAAAGAATGCTAGAGGAAAAACAACCACAAATTCGTGCTTCACTTTAAAAAATCTACTAGAAATGTTATATTACACCTCTAGGTTAGATACATTTTTTGAGGAACTGTGAAGTTCTCCAGTGATTTTTTGATAACTGTAGGGTACTTATTGGTGAAAAATCGACTACGGATTTGTGCTCATCATGAAGAAATATCCTGGAAATCAGATATCGCATCTCTGACCCCGATACCTTTTTTTGGGGGGGGAATATGTAACCACTTATGTCTTTATCAATTTTCCGAAGTTTTTCTCAATTTAAATTTTTTGTACCTACATATAATATTTTATTAGTTTGTGTAACAATCAAAAGCAGGAAAGCAATTGATCGAATTTCTATAAGATTTTTTTTCTATGCTTACAAACCGGAGAAATTAGAAAAAAAATTATTCTTGGACCGGTTGATGACTAACAATAAAACAAAAAACAAATGTCTTGAAATCTTTCTTTATTTGGAATCACGATCGGAGTTGAGATTCAATTGGTCTGATTTTTTTTAAAAAACTTGATTTAAAATACGATCGAAAATCAACTGATCTAAAACTGGAGTTTTGAAAAAAAAAATAAATGCCACATAGGTCGAAAATAATTTATTTCTTTAATAAAAAGCATAATTTTGCACCGGCACTAAATTCGGAAATGCTAAAAATATTCTTTTGTGGTTGAAAAAAATCTTTTCTTGATATGATTGATTAAGGTTTATTAGTTAAACAGTTGAAATAATTAGACTTATTAGAATTGTTCCGTATAATTTAAAGCCGGAAGATGTAAAAATATGGTTAGAAATTACCTATAAATAATGGGTATATATACGGGCTGGCTCGTAATAAAAGGCATTGAGAGTAAAGTTGTAATAATTTCACTACGGATACCGTAACAGGAGTTTGACATAGGAGTAAGAAGGTAGATCGATTTTGCAAAATAGGTATGTAATCAGTATAATTCTTAGGCCCCCAGCCACGACATTCAGCATTGTATTAGGCATGGGTGCGTGGTAATATCCGTACAATGAAGATCAAAATCAGTGATAAGTGTAAAGATCGTGCACCTCGGATGAGTTACTATCAACATCTGTTCATAATGTACTATTATTTACCTCTTTTCCTTAACACTACCAACTACTTCGAAATAATCATACAGTTCCGTCCCATTCTGCCCTAGTTTTTTTTTCCATTCCAAATTCAATTATTAAAAACCAAGCTTTTACATAACTTAATCATACTTCAATCATGCACTTGCATCTTAATAACTTTCAAGATGAAAAATCTTCATAATTTTTTTAAATGATCTTAAAAAAATATGATATAATACAATAGCCTCATCATACATTGGTTAATCATTAAAAATATTTTATTATAACTTTTCAAAAGTTATTGTTATTACTTAAATGGAAGGTGAGTTGCAAAGTTTTATTCCTACATTAATTTTAACCTCATATTATTTTATGTGTAAGAGATGAAAAAATTGTGTTTTTATTAAATAAACGTTTGTTTATTTTGTTGAAATGGAGGCGTTTTATACTATTTAAAATATAATGTATTCAGAATTTTTTCTTAAGCATGTAGTACAATAAGCATTAGTAATTTTTTATGAGTAAAATAAATATTTTCAACTATAAGTAAGGAAATATTTATTTTAGCTCAATTCAAATACTCGGTATTGTTAGATTTTTTTTGAGATTTCTTATTGTTTGTATGGTTAATTAAATTAAGTTTGGTATAAAAATATTATTAATGAAAGTATTTATTGATTTTGAGTTTTAAGTAAGTGGGAGGATATTTATTTCTTGTTGAAAAACGTGTTCAGGAAATAATCTATGATTTTCTCCTATGGTATTTTATAGAAAAATACTTAAAATTAAAACTTTAAAAGGCAAATATAAGCAATAAAAGACAATTGAAATTAAGCTTCACCAAAAAAAATATATAAATATAATAACTCCAAGAAAAATGATGCTACTTCAATCTCTAAAAATGTCAAACAGTAGTGGATAAAATCACATATGCTTACGAGGACAAACAAATCTGCCTCGGACTGTTTCGGGACACTGAAAAGGCGTTTGATCGAGTGTGGCACTTTATGATGGTTGGATGATATCTAAACACATGTTAACCGATTCTAATTTTTGCCGTAGCATCGGCTGGGTCAACCTCAGCTTAATGCGGCCTAAGTTGAAACAGTTCTTCACTCACTCTTGTCTGCTCTTTGTCTGTTGGTCAATGTTTGTGCATCGCCATAGCAGGATGATTAGAACAAACCTATAGAGCCAAGGTTGGGCATTCATACTCGGAACATTGAGTAATGAAAGCGGGAGTTCCACAGTGTACTAGGGCATTTGCTCTATCTTACCTACGCAGCTGATTTCCCAAACACTACAACCCTTTGCTATACTCAGTACTGAGACGGGTGACACCCAGCAACTACGCTGCAAAGTTGCGTGAATGGCATCGAACTTTTAAATTTGTTGGTGTGCAAATTGGAGGGTGGTAATAAACCCACAAAATCGACTTTAATAACATTAACTTATAAAAGAAATGTCCCTGAAATATCAATAACACTAAACGGGGATACAATTCCGCAAGGCACTTCTGTGAAATACTCAGGGTTGGCATTGGGCAAAAGATTAACATGGCAAACTATGGCAAAACTAAGAGAGTCTAAGCGAGTCTCCCATTACACTCAAACTAAAATACTTATATATACAACAGTTATTATACCAAAATGGCTATATGGGACAGAAATATGGAAAATAAGTTCTAAGTCTCAAAGGGCTTAAATACAAACATATCAAAACAGAGGTTGAAGGACAATAAACTAAGTTAATATACTAGTTTAATGAGTAAATCGAGTTACTCATTAACATAAGAATTGTTGTGTAAGAACGGTATAACATATTATTCATAAAATATGCCCATAAATTGTCGTGAGAGTGAACCTATTTATTTCTTATTATTTCTCAAATCTTTACATCTCAATTATCAGTATAAAAATATTCAAGTCATCACCCAATTTATTATAACGCATATTAAAAATATTTTTATTTTATCGAAAATCAATTATTTTTGAACATCGATGAAACAGATTGATACGATTTAATTACGATGGAATTATTTTCGATTACATTGAAAAATATTTTCTTCAAATAGCATTGAACTCATTTCTAGCATGCGTAAAGATCGTACATTATCGTAGACTGTGATGTTCATTAATCAATTTTCAATGGAATTTTATTTGTTGCATATATTGTTGAAATTGTGATTGTTATCAAAATGTTTTCCTTGTGAATCGGTTTTGTCAAGTCAGTGACTAGTTCTTTACTGTTTATTGTGTTATAAATGTATGTAATTTTTTTAACTTTTCTCATAGTAAGTGTTTAGTTTCATAAGGAAGAGAATTGTAAAATTGTTTTTCCGCAACGTATTTATTGCAATTTTCATGTTATGTGACTTATCATTTTATGTTTTTGAAATTTCATTTTTATGGCAATTAAATAAGTCGTATAAAAATGAGCCGCTAAGTTATAACGTAAATTAAAGTATAGTAGATGATTGTATAGATATTAATTATCTCCATACTGAATTTTAAACAAATTAAAAATTATAGATATTGATAATAATTAATTGAACTTTTACATATGTAGCTTTGATTACTCGAATTATTGAATGTTTAAAACAGATTATTAATTTTATCCTTGATTGATTTTCAAATTTGGGGAAGATTTTATCTTAGGTTTTCTTAGAACTTGATCATATTGAGTAGACATGCCATTTGTTGGCATTGAATAATTTTAAGGTCTCTTCCTTTGCATTTCATAAAATTTTAATTTTATTTTCCTAAAATGCATTTTTTTTGACGCTTTTGATTAATTTTTCGTTTTATAAAACTGGATGCATATCGAACCAATTCGGTACACAATAAAATTTCCAAACTGTACAGAGAAGTAAAATTATTCAATAAATACTTTTTAAAAGATTTAATAGTTAAAAAATAAAAAGCTTCCCCATCCATATAATAATAATCAATAAAACAGTCAAAATATAGAGCCTTATTCATTATTTTGATCAAAATGTAATGCAGTTTGAAACATTTCCATGAATGGCATTGCTTGAAATGTTTCTATCAATCATTTGTACTTTTCTCTTATCAAAGACTTTATTTAACTTGAATTACAATTTTGGTTAATATAGTTTGTTTGAGAGTGTAAAACTTCATAACTAAATGGTGTCCAAGGTGTCCATGGTGTAGAAGGGTATATGAAAGTACCAAGTTTTTGGTCGAAGAGAATGCAAAAACCCCATAAAAGATGCACTATGCATACAAAATTACAAATTGAAAACTTTTTTTGTTTAGGCTATTAAAATATTTATTATTAATATTTGAATGAATTTTGACCCAAATATCCATCATCTGTAAAAATTTGGAAATGACTTGAATACAAGCCAAAATCAACTCAAATTTTGTTATTTATATAATTTTGTTAAATATCAAATCAAGTCAAGCGTTGATTTCGAACGTTACTTAATTTAGAAGCTTAAATATGCACAACTAATTTCAAAAAATGTCCAACTATTTGGCTTGAAGAATCCTTGAGTTTACCTTCATAAATTTTAATCTACATTTTCATAATTACAACAGTATTGAAGGATAGAAAAACAATCAATCAGTTAAACGTATGACAATCACAGTCCAAGGAAAGGGAGAGGGTGCTCTTTTACTAAATTCCTTTGGCGTACCTAAGGATATTGCATAAGGGGGTTTAAAAAAATGAATTAATTTTTTTATCGTGTTCAAAAGTTGATAGTATATTATATTTAAACAAAAGTTTTGGAACAAAAACTGTGTTAACTGTGTTAGTATGCCATTTAATTGCCTGCTTTTAAACAAATCAGTGCTTTATCGAAACTTAAATCATTTCCTTGATGATGATACAAAATTCTCAGTGGTTTTTAAGATGTGATTGGTTTTTTAAAAGAATTGTTAATGTCTCAATTGAGACAAATTTGGGCTGTTGAAATCTGATATTTGAGTCGGTTGACTTTTCTTCGATCATAATTATTTTTAAGTGTTTGCTGAGGTTATTTTAAGTATATACATATGTAGGTACCTATTTACAGACGGTAATTACTTTAATTTATTTGGAATAATGTTTATTGTCGCATCTCATTGTATTAATTTAAATAACATGAGATTTCTCTGTGAACCTACACAATTTTCGAATTGTTTCAAACAAACAACTCCTTGTTTTCCTCATATTTGAATACAAAAAAAATGTATTGAAGACATGTTGCAAAAATGAAGATGTTGAAATAGTTGGGATCGTACATAAGATATTCATTAACTACGTCATGGTCAATGATGCTCATTAGATAAAGTACGTGAAATTTCTAGCCGGACAATAGATGTTTAAATATTTTAATGTTTAAATGATATAAATGGAGTATTTGTTCTAATGTGAGACCATTTAGTAGCTTCTGTCGTTTAGAGGTTCTATGTAATAATGTGAAATTGAACGTCCGTTCGTTCTGTAATAGAAGTGGACATGTTCGTGTTGTGCACATGTTGCACAGATTTTTTACGACCATAAAAACGGCTAGAAAGATCATCTCTGCTCAGTAGGTTTGGTATCTGATGAAAATTCAATTTGGATCGTTTCTTTTTCAAATATGGCGTGCACCACAACAATGGCAGCCGCCGCACATACCGCTCTGAATACAATGGAGATACTTGCCAGATAATTGTTAATAATTTCATTTACTTTATGGTTTTGTGATGTTGATTTTCTATTTTATATTCTTTTCAGGTCACGACTTACAGATTTTGATTTCCATTTTAGATTTGAATTGAAGAAAAAGAAGACGTGTGGTTAACACTCGTCTCTAGACAAATAAACGTTATAAGTACACGAGATCAACCGTCATCATCAACTAACGTTCGAATGACATTGTATTTTATGTAACAGAAACATTTTTTTGTGGCGTACGATTTATTAAATGTATTTGAACGATGTTTTACGCTCGTTTTTATTACGACGAATGGACAGCGATTCAACTTGTTTGCTGAGTTATGTATTTGAGTTTGAGTAAAGCTTGGCATTGAACATGACCATGCTCTGTAAATAATTTTAATTGTCTTCTATGGAAGTTAGCACTATTAAAATAATTGGTGAAAAAACGGAATGGACGAGTTCGAGTCTATTTGTGAAATTTTTCGAATTAAGCTTCTTCATTTTTAAACTTGTTTCATTCGAATTCTATTATTTGGTCATTAAATAATTCAAATAGGTAGTTATTTGTAATTACTATTTGAAAGAAGAATAAATAACAGCCTATGACTATGTAATAAAATCAATATTTAAACTTCTTCAATGCTGTCCCTCAGAGACTTAGTTCTAACAAATGCATTACATTACAGAGCAAACACTAGCTTAGGTGGGGTTACATTGGATGCAAATTCGCATAAATCTATTTGATAAATGCATTGTAGTTAATAGAATTTCTTGAATCATCTTATAACGAATCCGTACGACTATTTCATTATGATTAAAACAATTCATTTTTTCATCAAAAATTGAAAATTTTTTTAAAATAAATATTTTAATATATTTGAATAAATTTACATCTGATGTAACCACCGCGGCCTTAAGGTTTTCTAGATTAGGGTTGTATCAGTAAGTTGGTTTAATATGTTTTTGAGAAGAAGAAAAATGAGCTTTCACGAAAAAAGCACTACAATACAATAGATATAATTTGTATTACTTGCCTTGAAGCTTACTTATTTTCTATTGACTTTTTTGTCTCCGATATTTGTTTTTAAGTTTTAGTTGCACATTTTTTGCAACATTTTTACAAATTTTTCAACGTTTCTTACAAAATTTTCCAAAAGCTCCTAAACTTTATGTCTTATCTTTGATAATATACCAAATTTTTTCTAACAATAAAAAAATTATAACAATTAGAATGACGTGTTGTTTGTCTAGTGAGACGACAGTACAAATTCGTTTTTAACGACAAATGTCGTGTATGCAATAAAGCTCATTTCATTTGGATATTCTGTAACATATTATCAACATTTGTCGTTTGTAATAAATTCATGATATTTGTCGTGAATTGACAAATCTCGTCTCACTTCACAAGCGACACATCTTACGAAAGAGGCTCGGATATTTTAAGAATATTGAAAATTGTATACCATAAGTCCTTAAAGTTTTTAGTGATCGGAGCAAAAAAACACATTAGCTACTTTTATTATTTCCAATTTCACATCTCACACTTCTATCAACAACTTTACAAAGTAAGGATTAAAATATTATAAATTAAAAAACAATGTTTTTCTTATGGTTATTGCTATTGGATCACTAATAAGGCAAGTTTAAATAGCTTTAGATGACGATTATAAAACGTAGTTCGATCGAACTAAGATAGACATAAATGTATATACATAATTGATGAGAAGAAATACAAGAAAGGATTAAACATAAACTCATTTCTTGTTAATCTGATAACGTAGATTTTTTTTTTATTTTTCTTTTTCGTGGTATTTTAACATTTCTAATTTCTCTTTTGCTGTAGTAAATAACTATTTGAGGGATTTTCAAAATTTTGCAACGCTATTTGCGGTAAAGTAAGACCCCAAATATTTAATATAAAAAATGTTTGACTGATTGAGTCAATAAATATTAATTACTTAATATAATTCTCTAAGGTATTCTCCATAAAATTAACTTGTAAAAACAGAAAAAAAATTTATATAGGTACATATAAAATGTCTTCTTGCAAAGGTTAACCTCAAACTCTGATTGTTTTAATTGGAAATTAACCACATTGGATGAACATTGAAGAAAATAAGAATTAAGATGTTAAAATTAGTCTAAGTTAGTTACATAACATATGGGTAATTCTAAAGACGATTTTAGCGTTATTTTATTGAAGAAAATGACAAACTTTATGAAATTATCTTTTATGTTTAAGAAGATGAAAAATGTCATTTCCTTATTATACTCGTAAAAATATAAATTAAGTTTATTGAAATTAGATAACAATAATAAATCAATAAACCAATATAAATGTCATTCGTTAATATTCACTGGTTTATCAATTTTATGTTAAAATGATCCAAATTTCCTACTATTAAGTGATGAATAAGACTTAAAAAGGCGTAGAAGTATATTTAAAAAATAACTTTTCTTCCATTAAAATGTGTACTGTTATTATCTTTCTTCAAACAAAACTTATACGTGCAATAATTGACTATAATAAACATTTTGTAATGGTTCTAAAAGTCTCTTTATCATTCACCTTTAAAACAGTTAAAGCTTCACCTTTTATAAGGATCAATGAGACAAGTGACCTTTTCGCCACTTATATAACCGTATCATGCTAAAATTGCTTCGATGCACATCTGTGCATCAACGTTTATGATCAAACAATCATCATACGGTTTCAGACTCAATCATTTAAATAATTTCCAAAATAAGAACAAATAAAAATACATTAGCCTACTAATTAATATATTGGTTCTATTTTCCAAGGTTTTAGTTTTAGTTTACGAACTTATGAGCTTTAAACGAAAATAAAAATTTAAACTCTTTAATAATGTTGAAAATATATTATTAAAAATAGACAAAGTAGTAAAATGAAAATTGAACAATAGATTCATATACATGCATTATTTATCTGCCCACTATGTAATGAATGAAGTTTTATGAATGAATGATGAATAGCGTTCTTAATTTCAAAACTGAACTTTTTAAAATGCAATTATGTGGGGAATTATTAATGTTTAAATTGAAGACCTAAGTCGTGAGGAATCAAATCTGAGTATAAATGTGAATAAATTGAAAAAGGGCTCTTCACTTATTGAAAAAATTTGAACCCAAATTGATTTGTATTGAGAACGGAGATTGTAGGCCTATCCGGATGACGTGCTGGTACTCAGCGAAGTACATGACATCCATTCACTTATGATTTTTTAATAGAATAAGAATGTGTATTTTTTTTTAAATAAACACAAAAAATGTCGATATCTTCTATTTTTGTAATTAAAATATCTTTCACGACTGTAACGAACATCGTAATTTTGCTGTGATGAAACTTGCCTAGTTTAACAGAAGTAGACAATCGCGGCATTCATTACCGGAGTTTGATGATTGATGTTCTTTGTGCGTTAAGAGAAATGTGGATGGATAGAAGAGATGGATCAATTGCTGGGAGATCCAAAATAGACTTCCTCTCTTGAAAATAACGCTCGCATTAATTACTCGTCTGTCCATAAAATCGTGATCCCTTTGAGCTATTTCCCCGTTTGTATTCGTATCGTTATCGTCTTATGTATCATCGATGGCTCCACCTAGTCATCTTTGCCCTCTAGTAATAATCTATAAAGTTTTCCATAAAGCATCCATAAAAAATAGCGCAGTTAACTGCAAAAACCTTTGACCGGTTAAGCGAATTTAAAACTTATAAGGCGTTCTTACAATTATTTTTATAAATTTTTTTAACATACGTAGATATAATGAATATAATTGGAGAGGTTATTTTACAGATATATTTAAAAAAATATTCTAAAATGCTCATAGGTTTACTTACAAAAGTTGCGGAGATCCCGGCTATTCTATAGAGCAGTTTGTATACTTTCTGGAGGCCCAATTTTCATCTGAAGTAAAATTAACTTGTATTTTTTTCTGAGCTCTATTTGAATTTGAAAAAAGTCGTTTTGAGAAAAATGCGTATAGAAAAAAAGTTTTGCTCTGCATTACATAACGTGTGCTCCAATACTAACAAAAAACGCTGATTTAATTGCTCATTACTTCAGAATTTTGATTAGAACTTTTGGAAATATGTTTTATATGAACTTTCAAGTGATTTATGAAAAACATAAAAGCAGAACATTTTTTGTACTTATCTCACGTCTTTATTTTAAAGCACTAACTTTGGTAAATCTCAGATGAAAAGAAAACGAAAACATATTTCGGTTTGTTGTAAATGTTACTGCGATGTAATGCCACTACTGATGATTACAAATAATATCAAGTATATTTTATTGCTCTTATTGAGTATTTATTTTTAAAGTTATTATGGTGTAATACTGAGATAACAATGGCCTTTGGGGTCGGTGATTTCTCCACACCCACATTTGAAGAGAGCTTGTTTTGCACGAACATCTTCGACTGCCCACACAGCAGATTATTATTTCAATATTTTATTTATGTCATTTCAATATTTCTTTGATTTTTACGAAAATATCCGATGCAATTATAATAACTTTAAGTTGAATAAATTTTAATTAACCTGTTAAAAATGAGGGGTCAGTTGAAGCACAATAGCTTGACCTTTACTGTTGGAAACCAATTGAAATTGTGTTCTTTCAATTTTCGGTTAAAGTGAAATGTTGTATTAGCTCCCAATATTGGTAACAATAGAAGCAACTTCTGTTTAATGGAGTATGAATGAAATTTTAATCTCGTTATTTTATTTGTGCTCATCTCAGAAAAAGGTTAATTTAATCCTGTTAGATATACGAAATATGTACTCGTATATTAATAAATTATTTTTTTACGTGAGTATATAATGTCCCATTATTATATTCTCTCTTTTTCAATATAGGTAAAGTATTATTTTTTTGTCGTTTCTCTTATTTGGAAAATTTTACCAACTAAAAACGGATAGGTTTGGCATGATTTTTGTTCGAGCCTGTATTGTATTTTCTTTCGGAATGAGGCATTTTTTTGCAATCCCTGATATTGACCAGAGTCTAGTCAGTTATCATTACAGCAAGTATCATCAAAATTCGTTTTCAACTAAATATACGTATACACTTAATTCTGTTTTACACGGTCTTTTTTTACACGGGTTTGATTTAACACGGTTTGAAAATCAACAATTTTAAATTTTTTATACGATTTTATACCATTAAGCACGATTTAAAATAACACAACACAAATAAATAAAAACACACACAGCTCACAAACAGCTAGAAACCATACGAAAATTTATTTTTACTTAAAAAATTGAATAACCTATTTTTTTTGGTAACAACATAAGTAGCTGTTTTACATACATACATTATAGTTTTTAGTTCCTGAACTTGTCATACATTTAATTTACATTACATATTTTTAAGCTTAGAGGGCGATCTTTTTTTTTCTTTAATAACTATGCTTGGTATATATACACATTATATGTATATGTGATTTAATAAAATAAACATGAATACCTGTTCTTAAAAAAATCCTTGTTTTTCCCTAATTTTAATAGGTTTTAGAGATAAGGAACCAATCACCTATTTTTGCATACGATCAATGTCTTCTTTTACACGATTTTTTCTGGAACCAATCGATCGTGTAAAAACAGAATTACGTGTAGTTTTAATATGATTTCACTAGAAACATTTTCTTTGTTACCGTGGAAATGAAACATTTTCCCGCAATAAAGAGTATTCTACATAACAATTCAAATACTTAGTCAATTATCATCACACCTTTCATCAAAATTCGTTTAGTGGTTTTCACAACAGACAACGTTTCAACAGACAGACATCAAAAATTTTTAAAAATGATGGATTTGGTCTCTTTATCGAAAATAACGACTATTGGAATAAGATTTTTCAAAAAAATTTTAAGACTTTTCAAAGCATTATTAGAAAAAATTTAAATTTTGGTAGTGTTAGGTATTTGCTCTTGTCAAATTAAAATTTCTTTATTGATTCAAAAAAAGTTAAAAAAATGTTACTTTCCACTGTTTTGGTCGTAATGTTACGGTCCACTCTTTTGATTATAAATTTTGTCAATATTTTCAAATATCTAAATTTTGAAAGCATGCCTGAATAAAACGTAAATGTTATACGTTTAAATCTTCAATATAAGACAAAGGAAAAAGAACGTTAATCCCCCTAATAACAAAATTTGAAACCGTAATTTTCATATCATGATTTAATCAAGATACTTCCGTAAAATTTGAAATTGTTATTGACAAACGCAAATTGAAATAGTGTCATATTGAAGAATTTCTCCGTTGATTTTTGAGTTTCATTAATTACTTGTTGAACTTCTTTAATGACTATGAGTATAATAAATATAAAACGAATAGACTTGCCTTGACACAAGGTGACTACTACATTTTTTACACGCTTAGAAAATGAATATTAATTGCTTTATTATATTATGTGATCGAATCGATAATTAGCAGCCAAAGTACTTATGCATGTAGATCTAAATACGAAAGCATACTTCATTCGTCTCACAAACAAGAAATCGTTAGCTATTTGGACAGAAAAGGTCATTTGGAATTTTCATCTCCCCTTATATCATCTCATAAAAGTAATTTATACAGATAATTATTATTATTTTTAATTGAAACAACATTGGTTATTTATTCTGATACGCCCACCGATTTTAAAAGATGTTAGAACCAATCAAAATTCACCTGATGCACTCTATTTAAATTAATTATTTTTAATCATCTTGTCGTAACAAGTTAGATGTTTCATTTATAATTTGCCTGTTTAGTATTTGCAATGGAAATTTTTAATTTGTAATTAATGCGATTCAATGGAAGATTCTCATTCGGTTTTCGATTAGCTCATTACAATATGTCATTTTCAATTAATTGTCTCATTGAGATTCAAACATGTTTTTCAAGTGTTTAACTGTTGAAAAAAATCTCGTTCAAATTTAACGAAAACTAAAACTAATGAGTTCATGAAAATCGGTGAATTTTTTCAACTTTTTTTTTGTGTTAACGAAAGATTTTTCTTAAATGACCACCTTATCGTTTGAAAAGATTTAAGTAACGCATGAATGATTATAATCATCCATTGGTTCGATAGTGAAAATCTTAATCTAGATCTCAGTTCCGTGAACCAGATTAAAAAAAATTCAACGTGTATTAAATCAATAATAAGTCGTTTTATCTCAATGATTGAGACGAATAACGTCTGTTTAATCAGAAGAAAAAAAAATCAAAATAATACATTTTGTATGAGCTAGAATGACTCTAGTTGTATTCAGTTTCATTTCTTATCGATTATAGCGATTTCTCTTGATTTGAAAATGCGTTAAATGGGTCTAAGTGAGTTTATAATGGGATGGCACAATAAAAACGGATATTTTTTTTCTTAATAAAATCATTAAAAGTTTATACTTTCGATTGAAAAAAACTAATTGGACGTTAACTGTGTTGGGTAACTACCGAAACTGTCGAGCCACTGTCGAGTCATCAATCTGTCTATCTGGTTAATAAATTCAGTTGGCTCATCGCTGTAAACACCGATGTCAAAATATTTATAATATTCAATGGTAATTTATCAATCTTAATTCTCATATTATTCACGTTTGACTATTTACAAGCTACCAAAACGTTTCGGCTTCTGTTAATTTAGTGACGTTTCAACAAATGCTAATTATAATAAATTTTTATTTCCCATAACGCTGGTTTTATCTTAATAATTTTTAGCACTTACATACTTCTTTGAAGTTATAAATTATTTTTATAGCCTTGAAAGGAAATGATATTAATACATTTAACATACTGAAAATAATATAAATGGAGCTTGATTTCAAGGAATACTATGATTTGTATTATATGGGAAAATTAAAAACTTTCGAGTCCGAAAAAGTAGAATATAGACCAAGTATTTAAAATTTAAATAAAATTCTGTACAAAGGCAATAAATTTCAAAAGAAAATTTTGATTCGATTTAAGTCTTATAAATAATTTCACTTATTAATTGGTATCGATTAATCGTCGATGATAACTATTATAATAGTGAATAGTCACTATTTGATAGTCGAAAGTCACTATTTCGATTTAAGAGAGTAATTTTGAGAAAAATTGTAAATCTAACTTAGAGTAACAAATATCGTTTGTATTAACATTTAACTTCTATTTATATTTTAAAATATGTTTAAATTTTAAAATTTGCCACCCCCGACTTTTGCTGCCCTGGGGATGTGCCTCTACTGTTAATCCAGTTAACCGATATTATAAGTCTCCATAAAACTATATACATTTTTGACTTTAATTAAAATGGTAAAAGGAAATGAAAATATTAGAAGAGACATACAGAGATATGATAAGATAAATAAATATTATAAAAAAATGAAAAACCGACTTCAAAATATATAAAAATTCTTAAACAAAAAATGCACTAAAAAGTAATAAAATAATGGCGTATCCTTGCAGTATCTACAATTTACAAAATTATTAGGATGATACAATGTACAACTATTGTTATTTTTGGAGTTGGTGTCAGCCAAGGAAATACGACTATATTGGTACTTAGCAAAAAACGAGAATACCTTATGAAAATTATTTTTCAAATGAACTTTTAAACAATATACTCGAACTGTAACAATATCTAGCGAACTTTAAACTACAAAATACCTATTCCAACTAAATCTTTTTAAAATTTTTACAAATAACTATTAATATTTATTTTATTGACTGACACCAACTCCAAAAATAACAATAGTTGTACATTGTATCATCCTAATAATTTGTAAGTTGTAGATACTGCAAGGATACGTCATTATTTTGTTACTTTTTAGTGCATTTCTTGTTTAAGATTTTTTATTTATTTTGAAGTCGGTTTTTCATTTTTTTTATAATATTTATTTATTTCTCGCGTTTTAGTGATCTGAAGTTTGATAACTGATTTTATTTTCTTGAAAATGGTTAACCTTCCAAACGCGCTGCTCATATGAGGCAGCGCCGTTTAATATTAAAAGTTACTACATCATCTCTTTTTGCTCTTAAGGGTTGAACTTTTTTGCTTTTAAATGTAATAACAAAATTAAGTAGATTATTCTTTTCAACAGAAAAAAAATTATCAAAATTCGGTTAAATGTCACTATTTCATCCCCTATTTTCATCCTTAAGGGGTGGATTTTTTTCTTCAAATTGAAATGTGAACAATTTAAAGGTACGTTGTACGTAATAAAAACAAAATTATCAAAATCGGGTTAGCCAGAAAAAAATTATAATATTATTTCATCTCTAATTTTTAACCCCTTATGAGTGGAGTTTTTTTTTTAATGGATAGGAGATTAATTTAAGGTTGTGTTCTACAAATAAAAAAAAATTATCAAAATCGAGCTATCCAGTAAGAAGTTAATATTTCATCCCTTAGTTTTCAATCCCTTAGAAGTTGAAGATTTCCCTCAAATTAAAACTGGACCCCACGAAAAGCACCAGCTTTCAAATAAAAAAAGAATTATCGAAATCGAGCTATCCAATAAGAAGTTAGTATTTCATCCCTTAGTTTTCAACCTTTTAGAAGTAGAAGATTTCCCTCAAATTAAAACTAGACCCCACGAAAAGCACCAACTTTCAAATAAAAAAAGAATTATTAAAATCGAGCTATCCAATAAGAAGTTAATATTTCATCCCTTAGTTTTCAACCCTTTCGAAGTAAAAAATGTTCCTCAACTTAAAATGGGAACACACGAGAAGCACTAGCTTTCAAATAAAAAAAGAATTATCGAAATCGAGCTATCCAATAAGAAGTTAGTATTTCTTCCCTTCGTTTTCAACCCCTTAGAAGTAAACGATTTTCTTCAAATTAAAATTGAGCCACACGAAAAGCACTGGCTTTCAAATAAAAAAATAATTTTCAAAATCGAGCCATCCAATAAGAAGCCAGTATTTCATCCCTTAGTTTTCAACCCCTTAGAAGTGAACGATTTCCTTCAAACTAAAATGGGACCATTCGGGAAGCATCAGCTTTCAAATAAAAAAAGAATCATCAAAATCGCTTCACCCAGTCGGAAATGCTGAGGTAACAAACATAAAAAAAAATACAGTCGAATTGAGAACTTCCTCCTTTTTTTGAAGTCGGTTAAAAAGAAAAATTGATATGAAATTGAAATACATTACATACGCTTCTACAAAAAAATAAGACGTATTTAACAGTTTAGATTTAAAATGTGGTTACTTTAGTTTAAAAGAAATTAATTAATACTTTTTGTACCCATGATTGAATCAAGCTTTCAGTGTTACGAGTGAAGTATTTAGTTAAACGTTGCTTTAAGTTTGTCAAATTCAGTGCCAGCTCGTGGCAAAAATTTTTTGGGAGGAAAATTTGTTGCACTCAGTTTTACGGATTAAAACAACTAAAATGTAAATTTTTCTTTTTTTGCATTTAAATCAGCTGCAATTGTATGAAAAATATTTAAATCGGTTATGAATAAAAATTATTTACTTAGATAAGTATTGTTTGAGGATGCACTGCCTCCATTTAAGCGAGCCACCACAGATCATATTAAATTATTTTATACTTCTTTATACTATTTTTTATAATATTTTCATTCTTATACTATTTATAATTCTTTATACTATTCTTGCTCATTACGTTACCCCACGTCATTTATGAACTTAGAGGAAACAGCCAAGACATACATAATGCAATTTATAGGATAATACTTCGTGTACTTTTCTAGGTATTGCCAAATGTTGAATCTTAGATACTAGTAAACTATTTTTAAAATTTACTATATATTTAGCTTGACATTTACTTCAAATGTATCCATCAAACCTTATGCATATCAAGTTAATTTAATTTAAATCTCACTTCATTTATATTTAAGATCTTTGGTGCTATTAAACTTTATTATTTGTTTAATATTGTATACGTAAATGCAATAACCAATTTTATTTATTTATAAGATCTTTGGAGTAATTAAATTCACCACGTTTAAATAAAGCGTTTTCAATCATTTCCATTGATTTATCCGTTATTTTGTCTTCTCGGTGTTACTTTTTTCAAATTTGAAATCTTTGAAAATCATTTAATTAATAATAGGGTTTAGATATAATTGTTCATTATTTGATAGCTATGATTTATATATTAAATTTTAATTAATCGATTGATCGTTATTAAATGAAAAACAATTTATGGAAGTATGTTTTAAATGAGCTAAACACTTGCTACTTATCTGATTCCGATGTTATATTTTCACATAATTAACCCAAATAATTAAGTAAAAAAATATATTCCCTCGTTATTAAAACGTATTCATCTCGGCATCGCTACACTTAACAAACTAAATAATAAGTATACACACAGAAAGTGATAATCACGATGATGTGCTCATGTGTGTCTTGTCTGTTTTATTGATGATGATGGTCGATTGAGAAATTGGGCTAGGCTAGGCTTTCTATGCTCGAAACGTCTATTAAACTGTCCAATTACGCGCCATTTCAATTTATAACCACACCGTTTTTAATCTCTCTATACTATTGTAAATAGTGTACGATCTTTCGAACGTGATACAAAAGTATCAAATTATCATGATCTTTTTCTCCTCGAAAACTGTTCGTGTGCCATCTTAATTAATCAATGTAGGAAAGGGGGTAATTATGTTATTGATTACTGTTCTACAATTATTTTTAGTTGTATGTGTAATTATAGAAAAAATAGAAATAACGTAGATGCAACAAACGGTGTAATTTTTACAAAACCAATTTTATGCTATGAAAGTTTTTGTTGACTATTTGAAGTATTAGGTAGAGAAAATATATAAATAATTACCTAATATTGATTTGATTTTATAAAATAAGAAAAAAATTTCAAAACTCACCAATTATAGGCATATATGTAAGTTAAAATAAAAAAATCTAAGGTGATTATAAATGAAATAGTTGAAAAAAAATTAACTTTAAATTATAAACTTATTTTCAAAATTACGATCAAAATTAATAAAATAAAAGATAAATTAAATCAACGAGGGTATAGTTAGATATTATTTTTTTGGAAGCATATTTCTTTGATCTTAAAGTAAGTTGACAAGTGCCAACAGTGATTGGTGAAATGAAGTATACCATGTGAGAAAGGGTAAAGAGAAAGAAAGTTGATTGATAGAGGATAACGTTTTTTTTTTGTGTGACGTCAATACATTAATATAATAAATTAATAAATATAAAAATAAATATACTTCCTTAAAAAAAATTTACCTAATAAATGTGATTTAGTACTCAAATCATATGAATTTGTGTGGTGATTTCAACGCGCAGTCAAACACTAAAACTAGCACTCATTTTCGTCAAAGCCGTAAAAGATGCCTGAATTTTAGCAATAAAAAAAAAATTGAAAAATTTTGAACCTATATTTTACTTCAGGTTTAAAAAATAAATGTCAAATGGACAATAGTTTTTCTTAATTTTTAGTGTAGTAACACTTATATAAATAAAAAAAATGAAATTAAGAAACATCAAAATTTAGAAAAGATTTTTTTCTAAATCAACTTTAAAAATTGTACCGGAAGTGAGAGGTTTTCGAAATTATCAAGCTAAACGGATGAAGCGACAAAATTCAGCTCCTATCAATAACTCGTACATAAGACATAAATCATTTTGTAGTTTTGAGCCAATTTGTAATGATTTCAATGTTATTTTTAATTTCGTACCTAAATACTTAACCAATTTTATATTGAAAAAAAAAGATTTCTTTAGATTTATAAGATATAAAAGATCTATAGTACACATTTATGTTTCTTCTTTTAATTTTTTTTTTTAGTTTAAAGAAGTTACACAATATTTTTATTTTATGGTCCTACAGAGGAAATTAGTCAACTTTAGCCTAGGGGTTAAGGGTTTGTAAAACTTGAGGCAGACTTGTTTAAAATGATAGCATTTAAAAAACGAAATTTCGGTATAAAGATGCATACTCATACTGTTTTTCTTAGAAAATTAGAGTTATAATCAATTTTGCGCTTTTCTCCCAAATCGGTAATTTATTCTTTAGTTAATTAAGGGGAATCATATATTTGAAGAAAAGCTCTAATAACATTTCTAATACTGAAGGTTTTTAAATGAATGAAATTGAAAGCTATTAAATTTTTTATACTATTAAATATCATTTCTAATCTCCTTTTTACGGCATGTATTGAATAAGTTAAGTTTTCTAATTACGCATGAAAGAAAAATGGGCGTTCCTTATTGGTGTTAAATCTTTAATTATTGAAAAAATTAACGTTGTAGATATTTGATTGTACAAATTGTTTTATGCTTACACGAAGATTTAGAATTGAAAAAGATGATCGTTCAGTTTGAGTCGTGTCTATCAAATCATTGATCGGACCAGGAAGTGATGGCCGCACGCCTGAACTAAGCGTTTGTATTGCGAGGAAACTATTCGTTTAAATTTTTCTTTTTTTCGAATGAAGATAGATCGTAACCATTGGCGGCGGAGATATATTTTGTGTTATGATTAATAGGTTTTTTATTCTGGTGTTATCACCGCGGAAATGTCATTGGTGAATTGTTGAATCGTTTGTTTAGGACTTACAGAATAAATAATTGTGAAAAATAATGAAATGTGGGAGATAACGAGAGTTGATTATTTTTTTTGTAATAGTAAAAGTTTAGAAACGACACCAATGCGTTGTGGTCGAACGGGCGCATGGAATGCAGCAAGCAAAGTGCGCCTCGAGTCGCGTTGCTCGAGATATGTTCGCGAGACAACAGTTAGCGGATGGAGAAGAAGTAAAAGACGTTTGGACCACTTCTTGATCGGCGAATGTGGGTGCAATAGAGATGGAATGACTTAACGTGCACTACCTTAAGCGTGGACGTCCACGGGTGTAACAGAGACGGAATGATTCAACGTGCACTACCTCAAGCGTGAACGTCCACAACTTCTGGCCACAGGCCGCCTCGTCATCCTCCACGGCGATTTACTCACCGTGTGCTCTCTACACCATCTCTAATTATCGTTGAATCATCCCGTGACCGCGTCCGACGGCCAACACCTCGCGCAAACTACAACACAATCAGAGAGAAAACGGTTCGTGTAATTGTTCTCAAATTCAGCTTATTTCAAATGTTCGCGTGACAAAAGATTCATTTAGTTTTTACCTCGACTCGTTTATTTTTATAACAGGCCCAGTGTTGTTCGCGTACCAATATGGATATATCGCCGACAATTTCATTTCATCCCACTTTATTTCAATTATCTCGCAAAATGTATCATTTACTACGTTCTTTACACCAAACCTATAATTTCACAATTACCCAGTCCGAACAAGTCCCGTCTTTATTATATTTTTAACAAAAACCAACCAAAATCTATATTAATTTGTATCCCTTATTAAAAAACTGCAAACACGGAAGAATGGGAAATTCAGTTCACTAGAATTATTATTCTTATGGGGAGTAATCCAGAAAAATTAAATGTACCTATAATATTTACCACACCAGTGTATGCATGGGCGTGCACTAATAAAATTTGTTTTTATTTAGTCTTCAGATTTATAATAGTCCTTGTAATAGTTAATTGTAAACTAATTCAGGAAGCAAAATAAAGAAATATCACAAAAAAATCTATAATATGAGCGCCAAGATTTGACGATGGAAACTTATAGATCTCAAAATAAAACGGAAATAAAGAATAACATTTTTCGAGTTTTTGCTTATCTTTTGAGATGTCTCAGTTTAAAAGTTACAGGGAATAAAGTAGATTCTATTTATAATGACTCCACTGATAGTGACCAACTGCTTCGTATGACGTCATTACAGTGGGAAGTTTTATTTTAATCTATACTAATATATAAAATTGAAGAGTTTGTTTGTTTGTTTGTTTGTTTGTTTGTTTGATTGGTTAAACGGGCTAATCTCAGGAACTACTGGTTCGAATTGAAAAATTCTTTTAATGTTGGATAGCCTAATTATCGGGGGAGGCTTTAGGCTATATAACATCACGCTACGACTAATAGGAGCAGAGCATCGATGGAAAATGTTGCAAAAATCAGGAAAAATTTTTCCTTTTGAGAGCGTTCGTGGTCTGCCCTGCGTAAACGGTTAAAGTTACGCAAAAATTATGTGTAGCAAAATTGTTCCTCTTAAAAAGTTCTACAAAAAAGTCCGCGACGACATATGTCTATCTTTTAAGGTTAGCCCGCTATAACCTTTTTAATGATTATTAAGTTTGTTTCAAAAATAACTGCGAAATTGTTTTTAGAAACATATTATAAATTCTTACCCAAATAAATATGGTTTTTAATAAAATTTGGTGTGATAATAAATGACAATCTGAGTCATTTAATAAAATACTTTTTAATACGGGAAAATGTCTAATTTACCCAGGAAATTGAAAAACGGGTTGGAGAAAAGAATTACGCATTTATAAACTCTAATTTTTGTTAAAAAGGGATTTTGGTGATATTTAAGTATGATGATAGCTAACTATGTGAATCATTATCTGGAATACGTTTTATTTCGGAAACGTTTCTCATTTTATTGGGAAAATAGAGAAAAACTGATTCGAAGAAAAATAATGCTGGAACTAAACATTTTTATCTGATTATAATATATTTATAGTAATAATTCATAAGGTCCTCAAGGCAAAATCATAATTTTTCTTTTCATGCAGTCCAATTTTTATCCAGGAAAAATGTATGTTCCCGTAGGATAGATACGTTTTTGTTTTTCACAGAACACAAGATTACAAGATTGGTTTAAGAGACAGTGAATGATATGGGCTACTTTTTATGTTAGAATATTGTACGGTTCCCGTAGGATAGGCTAAAAATAGAATCCTTCAGGAACTGAGTAGGTACTTCAAAGGAGTTTTCTAAAAGTTTATAAATAAGAGTTTTAACGAATTTTCCTCAGGAAAGCTTGGTCTCTTTTTTATCCAGGAAAAATGTTCTACTCCCGTGGGATAGATATGTTTTTGTTTTTCACAGAGTAAAAGATAGACATGATTTTTTGCAATATGATAGTTGAGGGATCAGATAATAATATAGATTATTTCTTATGCCAGAATAATGCACGGTGCTCAAAGGATAGCATGATAATTGTCTCCTGCGGGAACCGTGTGTTAAAAAAAGGTCGTGAAATAGATCTTTAAAGTTCGTGAAATAGCGTTTAACACATTTTCTTTTTAGGATTAAAATAAAAATTACAATTTTTACTTGAAGATATGATTTTTTATTTAGCATCCGTAAAATAATGAAAATTTTTGAAACGTTGAAATTTCTTTCATTGTTAATTTTCGAATACATATTTAGAATTTAGCGTGTTAAATTACATTTAAAAAATCAACAATTACATTTTTAACTTTTAACATTTTTCAAGACTCCCCAATCTTTAAAATATGTTAGGCTTGCTAAGTCAGCGCTTGCGCTTTTCCTCCTCAATATTTGTGTACTTCTAACTTTTTTTCAGTAGTCAGTATTGATTCATAGATCATTAGACATTCAGCTCTTTGCAATATATTATATCAGATACAGAAGTACAAGTTTAAAATATATTATTTGTTACAACGGTTACAGGCGTTGCAATAATCAAATAACATTTCAATTTTTTTTACGTTACTCTTTGTTTAAGTTTCATATATTCTTTTTTCTTCATTATATTTTTAGTTTACATACGTAAATTTTATCAATTAAACACCCCAGTAGTGTTATGCAGCGTTCCTTTATTATTCCTGTTCCCGTGCCATTTTCTACTATAGTTCCACTCTTACTGATTATAGTGTGATGTACATAAGATAGCTCATGAGTCATGTTATACTTTTAACGTTACAGACATACCAACTAGGTACCAACTTTTATCTCTTCAATGGTTCTTAAGTGATTTGTGGATAAAACAAAGAAACTTTCAACTCCTTTAGAATTGTGCCATAGGTTCCCCACTTTTAACCCTCTCTCACTCTTATGTGACGCAGACGGAGTTGCGCGAGTCAGCTAGTATAATATATAATAGCAAGGATCGGATTTAATGACTTCAATGATCGACATTTCGCTTATAATGATTTATTTTTTAAAAATTCTGGTCAGTTATAGTGCCCGATATGATTCTAAATGCTTTCGTTTGTTTTTGCGATCTGACCCAGCTTCCCCCTCCAACCCCCGATGTTTAGTACTTGATTAGTATCTGTTTTGACTTTCAGTTAGGACTTCTTAGTTTAACGCTAACCATAATTAAAAATTTATGCACAAAATAATATCGTAACGTCGTAAATCATTTCTATAGAAGAGAAAATATTATACAGACTAGAAAATGGAGAAGAAAACTCATCTTTTGTAAGGAAGTATAAAGTTTGTCATTCGTTAATATCAATGATAAAACAAGAACCGCAGATTAAGGAATCGTTCAATTTAATTTTTTTAAAACCAAAGAGGCGTCGAAAAACATGATAGGAATTTAATGTTCATCAGACATTGATTTGTAGTTTTAAACTCATAGGAAACAAAAGAATACTTATCAGTATAGGATATGTATGTTACAGAAGAAGCTTAAAATCAAATAATTTGGCTTCACGTTTTGCTACCCTTAACTACAACTGTACAAGTGTTTTATATCAATTCATGGTATTTTTTTTTAATAGATACATTAAAGTAGTAATAAAATATCAATTAAACAACACTAGGAACTTATTTCCTAAAATTATATTTTGTTTGATGTTCGTTTGGTATGATTTGTTTCATACATCCATTCGATGTCATTATAAGTGAATATTACTCTACGTCAATTACGAATAAAAGTTGACATTCATAGAACCGCCAGTTGGCGCTGTTCCTATATTTGTTAGTCGCGTGGATATTGTAAGTAATCAGTATATTTAAAACTAGCTGTAATCACTATGACTTTTTTATTGATTTTTTTTAAATTCAAATAAAATAGACAAACTAATTTTGCTTCTTTAGCAAATTCTATGCATAGCAATAAAAATTTTTTTTAAGGAAATGTCAAAAAAACGTTATTGTCTTAATATATGGTTTATTCAAGTTATTTCTCGTTCTTTCTATCACTCATATTTTTCAAATAACTCGATAAAATGCATAAGATGTCTTTAAACACGCTCATAGATGACGTAGTTAAGCAGAATTCAAAAAAATTCTATAAAAATAAACTTTTCTACAAAAAAAACTGATCACAAATAAAAAATTTAATATACGTAATTCGGTCGAAAATCGACCGTTGGAAGATCGCGAGTTCTATTTATTTCCTTATTTTTTCATAGTTAGAAAAGCTGTATAATTAAGACATTTTCTGAAAACTATCATACAAATCAACCATTTTAAGTCTTCCACTGACCTTTTTTCACAAACTAGCTACGTTTATCACATCATATCACATTGATTTTAATCGCTTGCTTTACTAGTATATAAATATGCATAGATCGTCATTTAATGTCAATGAATAAAGAGATTATCATTTATTGCTACATATAAAGATGTACACCATAAACGAAGCTTTTATAAACTTAGCGGAAATAATATAAGTTTAAATAAGATATAATAAAACTGTTAGAAAGCAAACCTGATTTCTAGAAAAATTTGTTGATCAAAACATCGTAATTTGATTCTTATGCCTTAAAAAGGTATTAAATTATAACATTTTTTTGCAAAATTTACATTGAAGATTTTATAATTTATATTAACCAGTTAACATATTGATATTGATAGTTCAATAAAAACCACCGGGACATGTTTGTTTTATTTATTGCTCTCGTTTACAGGCAATTTTTGTATGATACTCAGTATGCTGCAATAACTAAAATAGTTAAATTTGTAATTTTGTGCATAAAGATGTATCACTTAATGTTCTTCCAAAATCGTAACAATAAATTCAGAGTTTAAATTTAAAATAAAATCGTAAAAAAGCAAAGTATACAATCTTCAAAATGAAATCTGACTGCGTTAAAAAATAACAAAATAAAGTCATGCAGTTGTTGTTTTCAATGCGGTTAACTGCTTGATTATATTTTAGTTAATGAGCTTGTTGAAGTACATAAGAAATTTACAGTGACTAAACAATGGTGTGTGTACACCTGGTTTAAAGCAGTATATACAAGTTTATACAAATACGTATTTGTATTGTAGTAGAAATGTATTTTTTTGCCCCTTTGACTAACGTCCCTTATAAGGCTTGAGGGCGGTTTATACTCTGCCGACATTAGTCCAAATGCAACGTGTTTATGCTGCAGTACACCTCCAGATATATTGTGTTATTTATGGTCCTTGTTTCATAAATACAATTGCATTTTTTTCGTATCAATTAAATGAATCATTTTATGCAAATGATTGTAACAGCAGCGAAATTTACTTTATCTAATCTGATAAATATACGAGAGAACTTTTATTAAAAAAAAAAAAGTAAACGAGACTATTCCAATACAAAACTACTTTCATAATATACACGTTAGTAATATAGTTGCTCTATTTCGATGAAATTCATATATTTAAAGGATTTTAAAACATTCAATATTTGAAGTTAAAAATTTATTGAAAGTCACAACGTATAAAGATAAGATATTTCTTCTTTATAATAAATTAGTCGTTCTGTTAACTATTGTGACTTTTACGAAATTGAAAATATATAATAATCTCGAGCGATAAATCAAGTTGCCTTCCCAATTAATTGCTTTTTTATTAGATATCGATTATATTTAATTCCCAATAATATTAAGAAATGGAACGAGTTTAGTAAATTTGCAACCTTGAACAATATATTTCTAGAAACTGTTAAATCTGTGGATTTATCTCGAGCAATATTTCAGACTAGACCGAAACGATAATAAATTCTAAATACCAAACTGGAAGCTGGAAGTTTCGTCGTTACTAATGAAATAACAAAACGACAAGACTACGTAGGTGTAATCACCGTCTAAAATCTTCTTGAAGCATCAATTTAATGAATTTTTTTTCATGGTAATTGATGAAAGCAAATAGTGAGTGAATTATATTTGAAAAATAATTTATTTTAACATTTGGTATATACACGTACATATATATTAATGGCAATCTCTATAAGACTTAATTAAAGTTAATTAATATTGAGCTGCGCCTTTAACTTGATACTTTTTGGTTCTCTGTTCCATGCCTACGCATTAATGTTGATTTTGTATTTAAGACACAAACGATCTCATAAAATGCAATATTGCGACTGCACGCTTCGTTTAATGCGAAGATCGCACGTTTTACTGCACTCAAGAAATGGATTGTATTATTGATTACTTATGGATATCAAATAAATCGATAAATTAACTTGGACTAAGAGATATCTTACTATACTCATAATTTAAAAAAATATGGCCTTATATAGCCAATTTCGACGTACGAGTTAATGTTCCAGAAATTTAGCCATTTAATTGTCCATGAATAAGTACTGGTTTAAGTTGTTAAAAATCAATTTCGATTTAAAATTAATATTTATTGAAATTTGATTACAGAATATAACTTTCTGTAAGTTTATTGATAAATAAAGATAATAAATTCCGAAACACGTTTATATTAAATGGTGCACTAAATTTTTCTCAACTGACTCTCAAATTGAAAGCTTAATTTTAACTTTAACTACCGATAATAATCAAATACTTATATTACAACCTCTTCTGATAAGAAAACTATGTTCATATTTTCCTAGTTCTTAAATTTTAATCAATTATATTATATTTTCTAGCTTTTCTAATGTTTTCTTTAGTAAGTATTAACCATTAAAAGCTAATTCTTACATTACAACTCATTAAATTTAAATGGAAATTCATCATCCTCACTGCTGTAAATAAACTATTTTATTCAGTTTTGAGAGGCTATTATAATTTTCTATTATATTTTAAGCACCTATTGTAAATTGCTTTTACTTACCCTCTTCGCTTAGTGTTTACTAAAGTATTTTGTTAATAATTGTTTCTCATAGTAAAAATAGGTACTTGAAGTTATTGAAAATTATCAGAAATAAAACCAGTAATTCATATTATTTACTAAGCATTTTTGGATATCCTAGAGATCCGCTTCTACTATGCAAACATTTATTTTAAAAAATATCTGCTGCGACGCGTCACAGAGCTTTCCTTTACATGAAACTCGCTGTTAGTTAATGGAAAATCAATAAAGCCCACGATTGGTTGAAGAATTTTAAATAGATTAATAATATCAATTTGAGGAGAACATAATATGTGTATTATGTATATACGAATTGCTACCGTCTTCCCTAGAACCCCTTTTATTTTAATACTCCCTGAAAAAACTTTAAAATAAAAGTTACAGGCTTTGATAAGTCTAAGGTACATCTATAGCAAGTTTAAAAATAATCGTTGAACCGATTTTGAAAAAAATTGAAAAACTCACAAACCCATAGAATAAGGTAAGTCTTTCTGTCAACCAATTTCAACCAAAAATTTTGGGACACAATTTCGATGAAATATGAAGCCGAAATTGAAAGTTTGGTGTATTTTGAATACAGTAAAAAGGAAGAAGAATTAGTTAGAAATTTGTGTGAAAATAATTAATTGTATTGATTGAAAAAAAATAGTACTATAAAGCTTAATCTTGTATATGACGAGACGGTTATAAGGATACACCACAGTTCAAAGTTTGTTGAAAATCATTAGCTTTAGTTAAAGCTATGCTCATATATAAATAAATCCGATACATCCCTTATTTGTCCTAAGACTACATTTGCATAGAGTTCACGCAGTTGGACATCGTACAATTCGCACTGCCAAAAAATGTGTACTAAATGTTCCACCTCAGAAGCCCCCGACAAGCAGAGCTATCGATGGCTCCCATTTGCGGAAAATTGAGGCTCTGTAGTGTTAATGACCTACTCTACTCCGATTAATAGCCACAGTAATTCATATTGTTCTATTGATATTAATTGTTGAAATTCAACCTCTCTTTATATTATTCTCTCTGGTTGAGACTTGATATGAAAGTAGGGTAGGCCATTTTTTTCATCAAATGCCTACTCAGTATACCCATACAAAGATGAATTATAACGGTGCTATGAATTAATACGCTAATAACTTTAAATATAATAGGTCTATCAAAATACATTTTATTACTCTAAAAACCAAGTAATCAATAAATAAGATAAATTACGTTCTATAATAATCTAACCGGTTATTTCGGCGATAATAACATATTTGATCTGACTATTATTTTATTTATATGCCTACATTAATTTTATGGTCAATAACGTAACTAACATACCAATTTATGATAAAAGTTTTCATTTTTAAAACTATCAATCAAATATTTTACTATCATTAACAATTAATATTTTTGAATATCCATAAATATAATCAAAATATCTACATTTAAAATTATATATACACTCTTAAATCAAAATAGCGACTATTCACTATTTTTGCAGTGCAGAGTACATACCACTAAATTCAAATAGTGGTATACTTTTCACTACTAAATAGTAAATAGTCACTATTTGATAGTCAAAGTCACTATTTCGATTTAAGAAAGTACGTAATTGAAAACTGCTCAAAAATTAAGTAATCGCAATTTGTTTTTTTCGAAACCAACTCTTTTAAATCACACGGAACAATTTCCTTGATTTTTACAGTTACGTTCATTTCAAAAAGAGAAAAAAACCATCAACTTTGACTCGGCGTTAATAAAGTTATCTACGTTGTCACATGCACGATGATATCAACAATTTATTACACTTGTCGAGTACCGAAGAGCTCGAGGAGAATTCAACGATGCAAGCGACTGTTGTCGTATTCTGGTCAACATAACCGACATAACCTTTGGCCAGAAACTCTAACGCAAGAAGTAGCTACAATTATTCAAAAAGAAAACCTATTTCATAGTTAGATCTAATATGTCTTTTACATAAAAGGTTAAAGCGTAAGCATGCGTGAAATTCTACGAAATAGCCTGAAAAACTGTTACATCTTAATGTGTTTATAGGTAATAAAATTTATGAAAGTATTCGCTCTTTTCTTTTGGTATTGCGATCGGTTAAAAAAACGTTATATTTAATGTTTTATATTCATGAATTCAGAGTACAAATAATTGTCAATGCCTTATATATGTGAAATAAATTATTGTAATCATTATTATAAACCCACGTTAATCGTTAACATACAATTACATATTAGCGACCACACCCTGTGTGTATCTTCTTTCACATTGGCAACTTTCCCTACTATTACTTTTTTCATTCAATTTTTAACTGAAAAATAAGTTCAATTGAAATCTTAATTTCAGACATTTCCATCGTGAGTAAGCTAAAATGGCTGTGGTGTTAAAACATCGTTAATTTCCATTAAACAAGTTGTTGAATTTGGATCAGTGTTGTATACCCCACAAAAGCCTCACGCAGGTCGTAAATTATTTTTGAAAATACGACGGGGTCATAAATAAAAATTAGTAGTATAAACATACTACACACATCCACACAAATAAATCACAAGTAAATTAAGAAATTAAATAAATTATAAATAAGCCAAACTGGTAAAGAAATAAATCACACAATACGGATATTGAGAGTTGAAATTGCCCAATCACTAATTAAAATGGTATGCTAAAAGTTTATTATTATTTCAGTTGCCCATAGTACAAATACGTCAATCGAAATAGAATACCCAATTAATAATGAAAATTCGGTAGAATGAAATGAAACGAGTTGTAGATATTATGTTTATACATATATGTGAGTTCTGAACAAAAATGGATGGGACGAATATTTATAATGATGATTGAAAATACCGGATTGTATTTATGAGTTCTACAACAGTTAAAAAATAAATATGTCTTATTGAGACCTAGAGCAATTTAAGACATGTTTTAATTCAAGAAATATATGAATATTAAATATAAAGTTTTGCCACCAAATAAAGGTTGGAAACTTACAATATTAAACCTTACAATACATGACGATATTAACGTCATTTTTCAATTTCAATTTTTAGTTGATATAATTAAAATTTTAAAAAATCTTACAATTAGACTGGAAGTTTTGAAATTGCTTTTAATATTTACTTCATTGAGGTGAATTTATTTCAAATAACCATTTAGCTAATGATATGATATCTTGGGAAGAGGATGTGGGTGAAATTCAGATACAAGTACCTAGGTACTCAAAGTTCAATGCAAACACTGTCTCCTAATTTAAACCAAGTTTTAAGTTCTAAATTTTCTCATTCAGAGAGTTTAATATTAAACTTTAACTCTTTTTCAAGAAATCCATAATATTGTGTTAAAAACTTTAGAGGTGTATCTACTTTTTATGTGAATTTTAGTATATGTCGGGTATACTAGAGTCTAAAAAAGTATAATATGAGCCGGTCAGTGCACACACCGATTAACTCCACTTTTTCAACTTTTACAAATTTTCATGTCAAAACACTTGGTTGACTCCTAACTTTATGTGGGTACATATCCGAAATAAATTTTTCCAATAATAAGTTATAACAGCTCTAAATGACAATTTGTTTTTTAGCTTTTCCAGAAAAGACAATGTATTTCAGAAATCTATTTTATCAATTTACTCAACTTTTTGTATTACGGAGTTAATCGATGTGGGGACTGAGCGGCTCATATATGATGTGCAATTTGTTTCGCCTTGAGTTTTTTAAAATATGATTTAATTTTTAAATAATACAAGAAGTTATTTAAAATATTCAAATAATAATTAATAAAAATTATTTCAAGTCACTTAGTGGTGTGGTGACTAGATGGTCACCCTGAGATGCTGAGGTCAAATCCCCCAAGAATGAAAGCCCAAGATTGTTAAGACCATAGTAATTTATGCGACTTTAAATAAAGCAAAAAAAAAAGTATTCCTTCGTGTATAGAATTGGAGGAAATATCGTACTACCTGTAATTATAGTTTCACACTTAATCTGTCCTGGAAATTGACCACAGTTTGAGTGATAGATTGCATAAAATAATTTTTAAGAATTTTTTAGAAAATGTTAAGTGTTGATACCTGGAAGCTATTGTTAATTATTTCTTGGAATAGGAAATTTTATTTCTTCTTATAATACATTTTGGGTGTTTTGCGGATGTTTCATTTATAAATTGCTACAATGTTATTACTTAAGCATGAAAATATTTGAAAAAATATTCTAATTATTTTATAAAGACGTTTTGACCAATTATTTACTAGATTTAGACCTTCATTTTGAAAACCCCTCCACAAAAATACGAAAAATATGTTTTGCCAATGATCGTAAACATATTTATTGAAAACAATATCTTAGGCGAATTTAAGTGACGTCATTTTGGCATTTCTAATACAGTTTACTATATAAGAATTAATTTAAGACTGCAGAAAGAAAGCCCTTAAGAATATTTTCTTTATAGCTTTCCGTAGCTTTAATTTTGGTGGGTCCAAAGTATTTGAACAAAAATCAATACATTTCAATTCAAAAATTAATTGGGAATTAAAGATTTTTTTTTGAATTTTCTGAAGAAAGGTAGGTGCATAAATACTATATTCGCAGAATTAGAATTTTGCATCAAGTTAGGGAAAAAAGTTTAATTGGTCTCACATTTAAGCAAAATTTATAGAATTAAAATTAAATAATTAGATTTATCAAATTAAAAATAAATAATTCAAAACCATAATTTTCGCGATAAATTTAAAAAAAGTCGACCGTCACCGCTTTAAAGACAATTAGCAAACTGGTAATTATTGATATCGATATCTAACCCTTTTAACGCGTCCATATTTTATCTTTATCTATAGGAAGAAATAATGATATGAAAAGAGCCATTAAATGATTATAATAATCCAATATAAATTTAGCTGAAACGATCCTAATATCGAGTGCATAACGATTAAATTTTGAATAAAATATCAAACAGTTAGTTATTCGTCTTCAATGTCATTTTTAATCCGATTAAAATCGAAGATGTTTTTCAGCCTTGAATATTATATCGACCGATATATTTTTCATCAAATAAGTTATCGAATTCTTTTCAATAAAATATTTTCGAAAAAATTTTGATTGATAATAATTTATTTTCAATGTTATTATTTAAAAATGTCATTTTAAATAATACTTCTAATAGACGTAGACCACTTTACTCTCTTTGAAATATAGCTACATAGTTTTGAACTTTGAGGACTGAGGTTTATATTAAGAGTAAATTATTAAAGAATTGAACAAAAGATAATTTTTTATGTAAAGTGCATTAAAAATAAAATATTGTCAATACAATATTGTATTGTTAATATAATATTATCAAATAATAAAATATTGTCAATATTGTTAATATTGTTAATACAATATTTCGTTATAAAATTTCAAATAGAAATCGTACCCAATAAAGAACCGATTGTGATTTTATTTTTATCAGGTAACTAATTTATTTTGTCTCTTTTAATAAATCACTGATAAACGCTTTTTTGATTTTTTTAAAAGAGTTAATCTAATAATTATATTTCTTTTTGTTTCAGGTATGTACGTACATATTCAGAAATGTTGTGTCCAAGTATGCAACTGTACCCAGTAAATAATAAAGGTAAAAATATTTTACTTTCATATCATTAAACATAATTAAATAAGTACATAAAACTAATAACAAAGATCAACTGTTATCGACTTGAATTAAAATTATGATTGAAATAGTGAAAATAGTGAAAAAAAAAAAAATTGTTCAGAAAACTAATTTTAATAGAGATAGCAAATTTATTATATTTAAAATCAATTAGAAAGGACTTGAATTTGGTCTAAATAGCTCCATTAAAGAACCAACAAATAAATAAAGTTATTTGATCGTAAGTAAAATTTATTACCACCGTTAATAGTTATAATTGAAAAGTCTACAATTTAGTACGAATATAAATTGTATATGTAACGAAAACGACGCGACAATTAGTTATTATTACAATGCTATAATAGTGTGACCAAGCCACCGACGCATTTAAAGATGGACATACGTTTGATTACAAAATAGCCAAAGAAAGTCGCGACAAGTAGATATAATAAAATAGAAAATAATACATAGTACACATTTGCTGCCAATTCTATAAACGTAAACGCGTGATATCGTGTCGAAAAGAAAAGAGAACATAAATCACACTTATTGTTAGTAGGTAAATCATTTTTAATCCAAGCGGCAACATTATTCCGATCGAGTGTCGCTTAAGTTCCATTTTCAAAGTTTCAAAATTGATTCAGCACGATTCAGCCAACACAATCGTAAATCATGTTCTGGTAATAAAATTCTATGTGACAATATCAGACATAATATAATACATTATAACAGTTTGTACAGCCGGTAAACGAGTAAACGAGTCGAATCACGAGATAAGTGTGGAAAAGGGGGTTTTACCTACTCACTTTACCTAATAAGTTTTAAGTCTGTGTGTATGAAAAGTTTTATCGTGAATTCCTCAAGAAAGTAAATGCATTGAACTATCAACATTGAGCTTTTCAGATTAGATTTTCTGTTTTTACTATATGCGGTGTTTTTTGAAATGCATTTAGCTTCTATTTACGATCCTTTTAGGAGTATTTTTTTTATGTAGGATTTTTTTTTAATCAAGAACTTTTATCAATTATACAGTAGCAATTATTGACCTTTCGGTTTTTCTCAAATAAAAAGTAAATTCGAAGAGCTTAATTTATTTAAATACCTATTGCAAAAAATGACGGAGACTATTTTTTACCCTAATTTTTAGTTGGTAATTGGTATTAAACAATGACAACTAAGAAATTAATTTTTGGAGCTACTGAATAAGCTCTAAGCTACTGAATTCTTCACATAAGAACCAACATTAAAAATATTTTATTTGTCAGTAAGCTACCAACTAGTACCTACAACAATAATAGAGGCGGTGACTAACATATCAAAAAAATATTTTAAAATTACAAAAATGAATTAGAATTCAACAATCTCCAACAAAAAACGTGCATTAGAAAAATGATCGCCGACAAAATTGCTAAGAGTTCATTATTCATAAATTATGTCTCACGTTAAGTGAAGGTGGTCATTATTGTGAAAAGATACGAGTCAAAAGCTTTAAAAGTTTAAACGACAAACTATTACCAACTCTATATCTAATAACTATTACACCAGATAGGAGGAAATCTCACAACTGTGACCATAAACGTAAGTATACTTGTCATCGCGCTTTTGTCGGCGCGATTTTGTCAGGTCACTATGCATATGTATCGTTGACACGTTAGTTACTTCATAAAGATTATTTATAAGTATGTGATATAAACAATGAAAAAAGCTCACTATCCTGGTTAAAAATGCACTACTTGGCCTGATTTTCAATCTTTTTTTTTACAATGAACGTTTATTTTATAAGTTTATATCAGAATATAAAAGAGGAATCTATTGAAAATTTTTCAAAGCTTATATAGGTATACCTTTTAGTTTTATTTTTGTGACGTATCAACGGAATTTTGTATTTTGCACACTACCGGTACCTAATCGAGCTTAAATTTTGCATAATTACGTGTTTTCGATGTAAATGTCAACCGTCATAAAATTAACCAAATATATATCTACTACTCTAGCTATTCACTAATCCTTCGTTTTACACGAATTTTGAAATAATTGTTTTGATTTTTGTTAAAAGTTGCATCAACTCAAGGATCTTTAGTGACTATAGTCTATGTTTGTTTGTTTACTTTCTCTAAAAATGTTTGCGGCGGAGGATTTCCTTTATTTGCTGAAGAAACGATAACGTGTTGAGTACTTCGTCGGTCATATCAAGGTTATTTTGAATCGTATTGGGGCAACAACTGATATTTCAAAAAGTATCAAAATTTCAACTTTTAGTACTGAAATTCAAATTGGGGACCGATCATAAATTACGTAAGGCATTTAGGGGGGCGGGGGTAGACTGAATATTATCATTTTTTTATATCGGCAGGGAGGGGGTAGACAATCTGATTTTACGTATGATTTTGAATTGAAAATTTTACTACTTCGCACTAAGAATCGCTTTGATTAAACGGTTATTTTATAAGTATGTTCATTTTTTAAGAAAATTTCTTATGATGAGGAAGGGGGCGAGTAATTATAATCTTACGATTTCTTACAATAGGGGGAGGAGGGGGGGGGGTAAATAAGCCTCAAAAACCAAACCAAAAAAAATAACTCAAACCTAAATCCTTAAACATCTTAGGCTTTCATAAAAAAAAAAAAAAAAAAACTTTTTAATTATTAATTCTCGTTTTTATAACGTTGTTTTTCAATTTTAAGTGAAACTTATTTTTATATTTTTAAAGGTTTTTATCGCAAGGATTAGTGTAGTAAGACTATTTATTAGTTATTTCTAAGGACAAAGCCGTGAATAAGCTCCATGAACCTTCAAGTTTCACAATAATTTTCAATATACAACAATTTTTGTCAACTTTTTGCAAAACCTACAAAAGATTTGTGAGCCGTCATAGATTATAAACGTGGCACGTTTCAAGATAGTTAAGTTGTACGTGGTAAATCTAAAACATTCGTTACATCTCTATGAAATATTTCATGTGTAATATAGTAGATAGGCGACAAGAGAGTTTGTGTGTTGGTTGCATGTTCACGAACGATTTACATAGAAGCAGACAAGTAAGATGATGTGTGACGGCGAAGGAGGAGTGAAAATCCTCTTCCTCATGTACCATCGCATTATATGTGCACTTAAATAATATAAAGCTCTTTGTGTCTGCCTACCATGTATATTGTATGCCTTTCGTGTATATAATATTGCTTAAATAACCCGCCACTGCCAGTCAAAACTAAAAAAATGAGACAAAATATTATATTCATGCAGTATTGGGATACATGTGTTCAAGAACATGTTAACCTGTCCGTGCTGCTTCTTGCTCCTTATATTTCTTCGGTTTCTGCAAGCTAATAACAATCGATTCTGTTGCACTTTAGCTCTAAGTGTATTTATGTGAAATTGTAAATTATCTAATGCAACGTAAAACTGTCGTAATATATTCCATTACGGGATACCAAAGTCCTATCAACTACTGCCTAACAAATGAGTTAACTAATAATTTTTACTCCTACATCAAATATTTGCCTATATTTTTTTTTCAAATTGATTTACGTAACTCTGCGAGAAACTTCCTCAAGTGATAATTTTAAAATTCAGTTGTAACATGAATTCTAGGCTAAAAGATATCTTGTAAATTATGTAAAGTTAAATATGGCAAAAAAATATACCCAATATGTTCACTAATATAAACATGTTAAACAATAAAATTTCAATAGTTGAAAAGTAAAGACAACGAATGAAATTTATTTCCTGAAAACTCTACTGATACATACAAAACGTTTGTACAAAAGATCTAAATCCGAAAATCGATTTATTAACCGCAAAAAAATCATGTTCACCAAATATTTAATTTTGAACAATCAACATATTGTAAACCCATGTCATCATAAATAAAACACATTTTTCTTCTTTTTCCATTCTATTAAATTATTTTTATAACATCATTATTCTCCTGTCGTATTTCAACCGCACCCAAATCTTAGCGAGAAGATAACAGCTACTTATCAAAAAAATGGGTCCATTTCCGAATTAATTTCGCAAGGCCAGCTGTTGTTGGCCGATGTTGAAAAAAAAATCAATTTTGAAAAACAAAACATGACGAACAAGATTTTAGTCGATCCATTATTGCTTTGAAGCAATCAATTATACGATTTTTTTTATCTTTGACAATTGCACAAAATCAAATTTTCTTCAAAATTATGATTGTTTAATGATAATCTATTTTTTTACAAAACACAATTGGTATTTTAATTTATTAAATTTTATTCATGGTAATTCTATTAGGTTGAAATAATTAATTGGTGATTTTTTTTGTTAGGAAGCTATTGAATGCAAATGACTCTATTCATTTTCGGTATAGGTTAAAATTTACGTAAATGTGAGATTATGTCTGGATCAACCGAGATCTAATTATTGATTTTTATGACAATTTATGAGCCTCGACATGATTTAGTTCCGGATCTCCAAGTGGGAAGCAAATCTTTCCAATCTTTCTAATTACTTACTTCGTTTTCTGAACTGCTACCAAAAATATAAAATTGAAAAAAAAAAAATATATAAGAAATTGATTGATATTTCTGTGAAAATATCGTGACATTGAACTCTAAATCTGACTGTTATTACGTTGGTCGGTTGGTCTAAATGTCACCACTTGTTCTCCCACATTCGTCTTAATTTGATTTATGAATGGAATGGAGAATTCAGTATTCAGCAAATATAAAATACGGTCTTGCATATGTCAGTAATGTGGGCTTAAAGCTTCACAGATTATCTCTGAAGGGATATAGTATGTAAAATAGATTGTGGGACTGATTGACGTAGGCTTTCTTTATTACACTTCACTTGAATTTTGTCGATAACTTATATTTGAGATAAGTAGGCACAGTATACACAAATCCTATCTATGTTTGAGTGATTTAAACATAATCTTATAGTAACTTGCTCAGAACCAGGCTTTTTCATGTGATTTAATATTTGAATTGTCTAAGCAAATCACTAGTGAAATCAAAATAACGACTAATTACTTTAAGCAACTACCTTTGATATGATTATAAAAGTAAGAAAAATTTCAACACTTTCCAGGCAATATTAAACTATATTAATACTTATCAATATTATTATGATATAATTTTATACTTACAATAATTAATATATTGAACGTGTATTGAAATCGATAGTACAAATACCAACATTTAAACTTTTCATTTTTATATATTACTGGTATAAATAGACTTCAATAGTCTGTGGTTTTATTTTTAGTTATTGTTATCAATATTTATATTATTTCCGGATATATATAATTTCAAAACAACTTTACTAAATTTCATGCAGATATTAAATTGAATTGAAGTTTTAATATCATTGTTGTAATAATCTATTAAATGTATATTTTCAATAATTTTAACAGAAAATTATCGTTTTTAATGGAAAGTAATATGATTTCCTATATTTTTTTTATTTCAAATGGCTTTAGATAGATTTTTGTAGATAGATAGACTTGGTTTCAACTCAAATTTAAGTCAAGTAACTTGAAAATCGAGTCAAGTAATGAATCTCTATTTGTCACAAAAAGTTTCACTCAATACAAAGTTTATACAATTTTTTGGTTTTCGGATTAAATAAATGATAACGCTTAAAGATTGCCAGTACCTTTAAAATATAACACATTTTCAGGGTTAGTGAATTGACGCATTTTTAATGAAATACAAGTGTTAATTAGGAGGTATTACACAAAAATGAAATTTCCCACAAACCTATATCTAGTTTTGGGATAATTGACTATAAAATTAACTTTAGTGGTACCTATTCGTAAGGATATACTATATACATGAATAAATGACTGATTAATACAAATTCATCATCTTTCTTCATTCTTATGAAAATTACTGAAGTATAAGTTTTTTAATTGCACTTATTATTCATTCTTTAAAGTTGACAATCCTTAGTAAGTTACATATTTAATGGGTTATAATTTTTATACTTCTAAAAGCTAATTATAACTAAATATTTATTTCTTCTAAACTATAATAGAATAATTCAAATTTTCTGATTTAGTGGGTGAAATTCGTTATGCATACCATTTAACTGTTGTTTTATATCTGATTTTTTGGCAAATTCTTATGCATCGTAAGAAAATTTTAAGTTATCAACTGTAACAATGGGGGTATTAATAACTTAACTCTCGTTACCCACGATTAATCAAAAATTAAATGCAACGTGATTTAAATACGTGTTCAATTTTATTAATTCTATACTACGTTTCATCAGCAACATTGATAGTTATTACTGAAAAAATCTGACAAAGAAGGAAACCATAAAATTATTCTACATCATTAACATTTCCTCATAAAAAAAGCATTATATTGTGTGACAAAAATTTTCCTCATATATAAGTGAAATTCTGATTTTTTCCGACTTAAAAAAGTTTCTCTTATAATAAATAAATGTATGTACCAAAACATTTTGTTTTATGTGAAGGATGATTGAACAAAAGCTATAGAAATTCAAATGCAACCAAATAAAAAAGAGCTTGATTTTGAAAAAAATTAAGCAAACATAGGAAATTCAAAATAAATAATAAATATGGTAATTCAACGCATGAGTAATTCAAATTATAATTAATTTCCCTTCACTTTTTCGTCGTTGCATCGACAATGTTTAAAATGGACGTGAGTGAATTGAATTAAATGAAAATACGAATTAGAAATTATATTTATTTCACTCACTTTACAATTTGAAAACTTCTCAAGTTGCATTTAATTTTATGAAAATTATTTTTCACCTATTTGTACGTAGTAATATCTATTCGTTTCTAATTCATCGTCATTAGTTGGTGAAGGAAACGGAGAAAAAACGTCAGTAATAATACCCGCAATATAAATAAGTACAGATTCATGTATCTTGTACGAAACCTCGAAACTTATAATAAGCAACGCCGCACGTGTGCTGCGTTCTTTCGAAGATTTCTTCCTGACATTAGAATCGCATAGCACTAAGTTGGATGAACGAGCGATTATGTTATTAGATAGATCATTATAGACAAAACAAATGTAGTGGAAAATTGCGGACGAAAGTTTGTCGCCTCGGGAAATGTTCTTCTTATTGAAACTGTTGCATAGCCTCAAATCAACTATAAAACTATCAGCGAAGTGAATTATTCTATTGTGGTATAAAAAATGTTCGTAATATATTAAAGTATCTTTTCATCTCAATCATGCACGCGAGACTTAGTTTTTATAACATGGTTACTGTGAAGTGAGAATTAACCGCAGTCACAACTTTCATATCAATATTTTAGTCCAGGGGTTTCTAAACCAGTGGTCTGACACTCAATGTATTTGTCCCATCCTTTTATTTGCCCTGAGGAAATTCAGGCAACCAGCACTTACAATTAGACAATTTTACTTTAGTAAAATTGGTACTTTAGTAAACTAGTACCAACATAATCTAAATGACACTTATTTTTAAAAATACTAAAAATACTGCAGGTGGATACAAAAATATTAAAAAACAAATTATCCCAGATAAGAAGACTGTAAACGCCGGTAATATCAAAATAATAAAAACTAGTGCAGTCGGTACTCCCGTCAGAAACAAAGCTCTTTATTTTTCAACTGCAAACGTAATTTAATATTTAGATTTTTAGACTTCTAGAAGTCTAGTTAGTCTAGTTAGACTTCTTTTAGAATTCTAGACTTAAGATTCTAGACCTAAGATATAATTGACCAACAGAAACTCACTGTGTTTGCACAGTCGTGATATGACCTTAGATGTTAAAGCGACTTAAAACACCAAAAAGAAGCTCTATCTTTTGTTTAATTCTACTCTCTTTCTGTCTCTTTTTTTAATTTTATTTTTTTTTTTTCATTTGTTTAAATTTAATTGCTCATTTAACATAAATATTGGGTTCAAAAAATGTTATGGCGCGTTTTCGTTACGTGATAGCTTCCACCATTTTATTCTTCTTTAAAATTTTCTCCCTTTTGTTGGTAATTTTTAACTCCTCATATTAAATAAACTTTTAGTCAGATTGTTAGGTCCCTACTTCAAACTAAGACCCGTAGGTTGAAACTATAGTTCGTAAGTGCCATCAATCAGATACACCTTTTGAATTTGTTTCCACCAATCAAATCAAAATAAATATTCACTTAAAAAATTATAAATAAGTTTTTTGCACAAATGATAGTACAATATTCTCGAAGATCTTTATGTCATTTGCAGTTATGTCATTATAAGAAAAACGAAACTTATTTGGTTACTTAGAAATGGAAATGAAAGCAATATTCAACATTCAATTCTATCTTAAATTCAATTTTCATTACTATAGTGGTTTATTAATTTGATGAATTAAGTAAATTTTGACTCTGAAAGCCTTATCAGTCTAACTCTAACGTTAGAAAGTTTAAAAAATTTGAAGGAGTTAATTGTTTGTTTTAATAGGGGACATTAATTATTTTTATAGGGGACATCTATTTTTGTGATTCTTTCACTAAAAAACCGTATTGTTCTTAATTAACCAAAAGTTAAGTTCAGACTTACTCGTGTCTCACCTGAGGAAGTTAATCAAGATTTATCTCTAGTTACAACTCTAAATCGTTTAACCTATCATACTGTTACTAGATATTATAAATTTCAAAAATAATTTAGAGCAATTTAACAGCGCACAGCTTGAGGACAAGAAAGTCTCTGAAGAAGAAATTCGACTTGTCAAACGTCACGTTTTTCTTTTTTTTAAAATCTGATTTAAGCCTATCGAGATTTTCGGCTAAAAGGTGAAAAATAATAAGCTTAAAATTTACATACTATGTTGATCATGATAAAATTCAAATTTGATAGGATAAGTGGTTGAAAATTGAATGTTCGTGTTAAATTGGGAAATAACTTTTGTAATTAATCAAATGCAATTTTTATCTCGAGGTTATAAACTATTAAATAAAATTTTCAATTTATAAAAATCTAATAATCTATTTATTTATTTTTTTTTTTTCATTTATTTCTTTATGTGTTCAAGTAGATTATTTATGTTGTTGTTCAAAGGTTATTTCTTTACTCTTGAGGACTTCGTTTTGTTGGAAAATATCGGAATTGCACTATGCATCTTCGATTGACAGACCCACCTTATAAAATTATGCATTCCAAGATCCAATTTAGAATTTTAAATTATTTAATGAGTGCAAGGTCGATCGTATTTTTTGCTTTATTTTACTTTTTTCATAAAGGCATTCAGAAATTTATATCTGCTGCAAGGCGAGTCAATTTACTTGAGACTTTTTTGTAGCCTTGTTTTTTTTTAAATACGTGTTGTAGTTTCCTCAAGGTATTTAAAAATTTTATTTATTAAAACCTATTCTTATAGTAATCGAATTTTAGTCTATGCCAATGTCAAATCGCCAAATTGTTACATATGAATTTAATATGTATATTACTGAACTAATTTCAATGAGGTGCCAGTAACTAATTTCGTAGGTTTAAATTAAAGTTTTATCTAGGGCAGTAGCAAAAGTTATTGTTCATTTAAAAAAATTGTGATTAAAAAATTTTAAGCCCTTTCTATTATATGCCAATTCAAATAGAACTAACGAATTTTTACACATTTTCTTAATAATTTGATAATTTTTTTAGGCATTGACAATGAAAAATGTTTATGATAAAAACGTTTAGATTCGAGTAGGTTTGACTTTAAATTCGGAAGGCTAAAATTTTTTTTAATAGGTACTTTAACTTTTTTTTGTGTTGTAAGTCGCTTTAACATTTAAGTTCATATCATGACTGCCTTACACACAGAAAATTTCTGTAGGTCTTAAATCTTAGATCATAAGTCCTTAGTCTACGGATTCGATGGGGATCGAACCACTGACGCATGTAGCGAAGAGAGCAAACTGCTCTTACCACTGCGCCACTAAGTGGACATTTTTTTTTGATTGATTCCGCAGGAAACCTAACAATTATTTAACACAGAACATGTATATTTATTATTGTAAGAATTCATTTACATATGTTTTGCAGTTATGTGAATTAGGAGATAGAAATGTACATTTTATATTAACAAAACGCTTTCATTTACTTTTATTAAAAAAAGATTTTATCTTCAAAATAATTATTAATTTATCCGTAATTTCATTTAAAATGAAACCCAAAATTTTCACAGGTAAACTTTAAATTTTATGCTTAATATTAAAACTCGAAAAACTTTTATCTCTAAAAAGTGTTTTTAATCTATCTGGAAGATTTCCAAATAACGATATCTAGTCTTTAATATGAACATTAACACTCTATTCTTGAATGAGAATTTTATCTTTGGTTTGATTAATTGTCGAGATAGCCGATGTTAGTCGTAATTTTAACATAGTATATTAATTTTTGAAATAGATATTAATATTTCTTTATTTTCAAAATTACTTATATGGGATGTTAAATGTGTATCATAAGTGTGCCAAAATTTCTCCTCAAACCATCAAATCAAACAACATTAATAATTATAATTTTCATGTAACTGTAGCATACTGATTTTTCTCAAATACATTCATGACTGAAATATAAAATGTAATGACTATATTTAAAATGGAATATATGTATCCGTCAAGTTACAATTAGTGATGAAAGCATGAATCGAATCAATATTCAATCTAGTGGGACCATTCTTCGAACCAAGAAAAGTTTAGCATGGTTCGATTTTTTTTATTATTACAATCATTATCAGGTTGTGGTTGCCGTTGTCGATGATGATAGATCCGAAGATATCGAAAAGCATTCAAGCACCAACAAGTAGATCTATTATCGGCTCTAAATCGCTTTCTTAAGTACTGATCATCTCGCTCACATTAGAGATATCTAGTTCATAATAAGTGAGTGCACCTGTTACGGATTTTATATTTATTATGAGGCGAATAAGTGAAATGAGATAGGAAGGCACAAGATGAAATGATCTATGCATACATCTTGAGCTCCAACCTCATAATAGACATATATAATATTGCCGTGGCTCGGCGGTAAAACATTCAACTTTAATCATTTCTATTTGTATTAATAAATCCGCACATTTCTAAATATATCAAAAATCTAACCGACTTAACATGCAACCGTTTCGTCTCATAAATAATATATTTACATCTTTAAGTTAAATCAACTAAATAAATTGCTATTATTTCTTTATTTAGTCTATAATTATATTCGCAAAAATGGTGAATAAATGCTCCACTTTCAAAATTATTATTTAGTTTTCCGAAAATAATGCATTTAAATGGATCATAAGTACCGCTAATGAAATTTTGTTTTTCAAATCATTCATAAATTTTATGTAAATTTAATGGTTAGAATTGGATAAAATTGGACGGTACCATATTTGATCGAAAAGCGATAGTAATCAATAGAAATAATTTCTTTATAACCTTATTAGAGTTTATTTGAGCCGAGTTATACAATTACTATAAGAAAAACGGGTTAAGACCCGATTTCTATATAACACGTAATTTATTTGAGACTTAAATATGGCATTTACTAACTTTTAAAATGCCATCAAGCTCATCATTCAATTAAAATACTACCTATGTTAATAGGTTCTTAACTCAACGGTTCACCGTTCTTGATGTATTAAAACTCTACCAACTTTAGTTATTTTAAATCAGAAAATTTCCTATAAGTTTTATTTTGTCCAAAAAATTTGACTATAAAAAATCTTCTTGATTAATCGCTTTTAAACATGCAAGTTTAAAAATCAGATATACTTCGAAACAGAGCCGTAGTGTGAAAATATGATTGAATGTCCCCTCCCCGTCGCCTTATAATCATCGTTGAAATATTTTGGAAAATTATAGAACTACACAAATTAAACGCATTACTGTATTAATAAAAGAATGTCAAGGTAAGAACTACATCTCTATTGTTCGCCGCTTTTATCGTGCGGTGCGGTATTTTTATTATTATTACCTAGTGTCAGAGCATCGCTCGCACCCCATTAGCTACCTTAAATTAAGAAAAGTAAAGAAAATATTACAAAGACAGACGGAATCTGAAAAATGACTCTGAAATCTACTGGCACAAACAACTAAGGCAACGCCAAATAGCAACACGGAGCTATAAAAACGGTAGTCAACTAATTTCATGTAGTTTATGATAAACACTCTTTAATAGAAAATTAAACATAATTTAAGGCGAAAATTGTTAACAGTTAAAAATTGATTCATTTGAAAAAGGATTATTATTCATTTCTATTTACTGAAATATTTTGGCTAACTAAAATAGAAGATGTGACGTTACATGGAGATGTAAGCCTTACGCTCTCTCTTACATCTCTGACATTCATTTTTCTATTTCCATCATAACGGTTCCTTATACAAATTTACACATTTATAGCTTCAAGTTCATTCGCTAATTGTTTTTGAGAAATCAATAATCTTGAGTCGTATTGAGAAAAGTACGGAACTTCATTCAAAAGTTTTTTATATATGTGTTAAATAATTAATTACTTAAATATATTAGGAATCTTAATTAATTACACTTATCATCTTCCAAGACTAGTTATTGCAACATTTATAGGTATTCTCTCAATAAAAGATTAACAACAATATGTTTAATTCAAAAACTACTATAATAGAATCCGGATCTCATTTCCCGGACTATTCACATTTACACTTACTTAAACATCAAACGTTTGGAATGCAACTTTTACTAATCTCTCAAAACGGATCGTCAATAAGTAAATGAGCAATTAATTTAAATTTTTTCCATAATTAATACACACTAACTTTTCAATTTGGAGCACTTGCGTTTGAATTTTCTAAGAAGTCATAGATTAACGATACCACAGTTGCATCATTGACAGCTCTCTATTTAAAATAAGCAATTCCAGTACCATACAACATCCTACATTGAAGCACAGCAAACGACAAGTTCACCTTCTTCCTCTCGGTTTAATTGATTTTTTTTCAAATCTTATAAAATATTTCATGCACTAATAATCAATTAAAACTAATAAATGGCTTCAAATAACACACACAAATTGACAAGAAGGAAAAATATTCACTTTCTACTCCACTTTAAATCACTAATTATATACACTCGAATCAATTAAGATAAAAACGACACAGAAAAATGCATTTTACAGATAAATCTATGCTTGTATAAAAATGCACTTAAATCACTCGCAAATACAAGAGATTTGAGTAATTGAGTAATTGTCGCTTATCTTATTTGTTGTTCATAAAATAAGAAAAAATATGAATAAACATTTAATAGGAATTTAAGCAATTTATTAAGCCTGAGTTTGGTCAGATGTAAGACTCGTGCGTTTTTTATATCTTTATGATCATTATTTATGTACATACTTGGATACTAATACAGTTTTCTCAGCGGGATATCGCCGCGAGTTGTTTAAGTTACTGTTCTGTGCCAAAGAAGAAAAATTAATGCATAATTACAAGAGCCGTTTTTTATAATATGTTTATAGTAACGTACGAGAAGTGTAGTGTAGTAAAGTAATGTTTCAAGTAAAAATTAAGATCTAGCCAATATTTAATGTTTAATTATTAATTTACGTTTACTGTTTAATTTAATGGGTTGATGCATCTAAATAGGTTTTGTAATTTTTAGCTGTTTAATATAAAATTGAATTTATGTTAAGTAGAATTGCAACAATTAATGGCGTGTTTTGATTATTAGTTACTTTGCCTCATCTGTACGTTGGAGTAGATGGGGATATTGATTAAAAATCGCTATTTCTTCTATGTTAATTGCGACTCTTGTGAAGTTATTCATTTAATTGATAGACTTTCTTTAAACCATTTTTACCTCTCTCGTTTTAAATTAAAGTAAAACATATTATTTTAATATCATACCTGTATACTCTTACATAGGTCTTCATATATCATTACTATTAAACCATCATAACAAGTCAATATAAATATAGTCATTCCCCTGTTTCATTAAAACTTTTCCATTCTCTCTTAAGAAAACATAAAGGACTTTATAAAGGAATTTTTAATGGTACTATACCTAGATATGATTTTTTAAATAAATAACTATCAAGCTTATACTACGATTAAAATAATTACTCCGAGTAATTTAAGTGTTTAAAACCATTTACATAATTAATTTTTTGGGTGTTTTTATTCTGAATATCAAGCCAATTTCATCGTTTATCAGTGCAATTAAACGCTTATTGCAATAATTATATTATCACCTCAACGATTAATAATTATGATAGGATCATACCACGAATCCATGAATCATTTTTAATTGAAATTTCGAAGATTGAATTTTAATATAAAACAAAATTGCATTTATCAATAACTACATTATCGAACCGGTTTTTTATACAACAAATATAATTAAACATGGATTCACACATGAGAGTAATTCGATGAAAATATTAAATTATATTTTTTTTTTCCAATATTTATATCGATATAAATCAACGTCATACAAATTTTCGATAATAAATCTTGGGAAAACATCAAAATGACGCCTTCTTTCAATTGATGATGATAATATAGGTCGATTTAATATTAAATTAATTACAGTTAAACGGTGTGGGAGTCAAATTGTAGGTGTTTAATTGACGATCATTACAATACAGAACAAAAAAGTTTAATGAGATGCTTTGAATAGGTTAAAAAGCATCGGGGAAAATTAACATAATTTGTAAGAAAAGTCAAGTCCAAATCAGATATTCTGCAAAGTATTTAAACGATGCAAGTTGTGTAACGAGTTTGAGAAGACTGTAACTGTCACATTATCTAGGAAGTCTCGAAAAGGAAATTAAAATCAAAGTGTTTTAATTTATCGTTTCATATTAGGTGTGACCAAGTTTGTCTCCTATAGAGGTATATGCAAGAAAGTGCTTTTATATATATGTGTTTGTATATCGACGAAGAAAATGCAATAATTCCATATGAAATGGGTGCAGTACATAAGTGTAGGTAGGTACATCTCTGTCGCGTGCGGAATGTGCGTGTATCATTCATACGTGGAACATCTTGCACAACGTCTATTTTTATTTTTCAAAAACCTAGTTGGGAGGATCGTACATCCTTTAACACGGACCTTCCCATTTATAGTGTTACGAAAGTCACTATGATTTAGCATTATTTGTTTTTTAATGGTATTCTATTGCAAATTAATCTTTAAACAATTCCAGTTTTTTATTACTCATTTACAAGCTCATCATCGCATTGTTTATGATCAATTTTATTTAAATTTCATATTCATTTCCTAATTGAATTTAAGGGAAATGACGTAAGTTTTTACTTAATAAATCAGCCTACATGATGACATAATCAAGACGAATTCAAAAGGTTTCATCTTCAATTTAAAAATTAAACTATAGCCAACAGTTACAATTTGCAAGGCAAATTTCCATAATGTCAATTTATTTCACTTAGATATATTCTAGGTACTACGCATAGCGAAATAAATTACGGTTTTAGAGAGTTATTTGCAATTAAGATGTACTTATAAACATTTTTATAATTCAAACGAAGATCTATACATGTAGAAAGTTCTAACCCTAAGCGTAAGTCTAAGGAGCCTAAGGCTGCTTTTTTGATGTCAACGGAAATATCAATTGTTCTGAAAGGTTTATGAACAATTTGAAAACCTTAAAAAATATATAAACAAAAATTTGAGATAACATTCGGAGAGGTACCAAATGATACTTATTGTTAGAATTATATAAATGAAAATGAATATATTGGAATTCAAATGCAATACCTTAAATATTTTCTTAAAGTACCTGCTTATAAAACTTCTTTCATTTTCAAAAGGTTTAAATCGCTGTTTACTAACATGAGGTGCCTGCATCGGATTCACCACAACAAATATTTGCGACCCTCCAAAAATCACAATTTTGCGAATTAAACTCATACAGAGTGCGTTGATTAATTTACTTATATTTTTCATCCAACATCCAAGCTTTTAAAAAAATATCAATCCATCCCTTTTCTTAAGAAAGCTAGTGATCATTAGCATAAATGATAATATATAAATAAATTGGTAATTAACTCTTATGTACCAAGGTAAGATTTTATATGTTATTTTATAAGTATACCTATATACTATAACAAATTTTACTCCGATTTTGTTAAATTCTTATTCGTTTTAATGCACAATCTGCACCAACGTAGGTACAATGTATCATGTAATAAAGATACTCTTTAGATGGGATAGTCCTAATGAACCTTGCTATTCATTGAAACTCTAAACTTTTTTAATACCACTTTGTGTCTATTAAACTATGATAGTAGGTACTAGTCAAAGAAGAAAACCTCTAAGAAATTAGTTAAGTTATTGATCGATCAGATTATTGGTACGGTAGTTCCAATGTTCCGGTAGTTCCACTATTATTCAATAGTTTTAAAAATATTGTTATGCTCACTCAATCCTTTATGACACGGATGTTTCTTTTTATTGCAAGACATTAAGTATATCAATTGAATCAATTAAAGTATTAATCTTATGAGTTTTTATTCTCAATTAAAGGACAATCCATAAACCACATACTTAACGCGTTTTATGTACCTACTTTTTGAACACCTCCTTTTTTTTATGTAAAGCCATTAATACTACTTAATATTATATTCTTTATATAACAAGAGTATACCGCCTTCCCCTCGTGGGGTGAGTTACATAGTTTATGGATATCACCTAACAAAAGTTTTATTTTATTTTCAAAATTTAGTACAATGTTGAATTTCACATCTTGTGGTGGTGGCTATCTATCGATTTTTGAAGATGGTCTTATTAAATACCAACTTCTTATAAATATTTATGAATTTACTTTGCAAATGTATGCACTGCATTATACCAACCAAAATAAAATGACCAAAAAATGCTTAAACCAAACTTACTTCACCAATATACTGCCGTCCATCTATGAGTCCTACGGCCCTTTGCCAATGGTACTGCCTTTACTGCCGTCAATCTACGATAAATGATAAAATTTCTTTTAACACTTCACTTATGCACATGTAATAAAGTTTTTTATTTACTAAGAATTAAACAGTGTATACGAATGTTTTTCAAAAAAAGTTTTCTATAAAAGTTAATTAAAATTACGGAAATTTTTGACAGTGAAAATATTACGCAGTTTAGCATGTTAAGATGTTTAGATGTTTGCTTCCGTGCCGGGTAGTGATATCAATGCACGTGCATCATATCAATGAAAATTCATTTCAATCTTTCCATAACTTTTGATTTGATTTTTCCAATATTTTTCATTCTACTTATCACAAATCGTTAAACAAGTCGGTTTTTTAATTCTTTTTAAGCAATAGTAAAAATAAATCGTTAAAAATTTGATTTTTCAACCCAAAAATTTTCACGTAGCGCGACCTTATCCGTCAAAAATCGCGACTAATGCGCCGATACAAATGCGCCTCTTGCACATTTGAGGTGTGCGTATTTATCACTTAATTTATTATTCAATATTAATCAAAATTTTGAAAATTACTTTGAAATTTAAAAACATAACTAAGTAGAATCCAACATTCAACAATTCAAATATTATAGTTACATCGGAGATTAACTATTAGAGGTCTTGGAAACTATCCCATTAATCCCATCAAAAACATTTCTGTGAAAAATTGGGTCAAGTTTCATAATTCCATTGTCGTAAAAAGTGTTAAGGTCCAAAAAAAAGGCCAAGTTAACCACTAACCAGCTTACTACTTTGACTATGAAATCAGTTAATTGCTTAAGAAAACCTTAAAATTGCACAGACTAAAGAAGTATATGTAATTTTGTATATTAGGTATATTATGCACATACTAAAATAGTATTTTATAATTACTTAATTTATTAATTATTCAATTCAATTTTAAATTATTTACAATTTAAGTCTTCCTTAATCCTGTGGCACAGTAAGACGCGTCGTAATGAGATTATGAGATACTAACATTATTAGTACCTCACACCTACTTTATAAACCTTCTAATTTATTTATATAATATTGACGTAACATTTGCTTAGTACTGAGAATTATCCAGCTTCATGAAAGCAAAACAGTTTTCAAATAAAATAAAGCGAATCATTAATTACTTAACTATGTGATATTATTTATAAATTATTAAATTGTTTTTGGTGGGATCTCATTTCTTCTTATGATAACGATTATATTATAATTATAACTATTTAATTATTTGATTATTAATTTTATATAGGTTATATTCTCTATCTACGTTAACTATCAAATGCTCAAGCGTTTTACATCTTCATAGCAAATACATATTGTTTAAAGTACGACAAGTCAAATTTTTATGATAGTTTTATGACTAAGAACTATTCTCATGATTTTTGAATTTTCTATTTCTTTTCTCCATGAACACTACTTATATTCTAAATTTTAAGTTCGTAAGTAAACTAGAGCAGTCGTGCGCAAACCGTGGGTCGCGCCCCCAGAGGGGTCGCGAGATCATTTTCCAGGGTCGCCAAATTTAAAGAACTTTACATAAAAATAAAAAAATATAGCCAGCTAAAATCGTGAAAATTTTTTTCAAAAAATTGGGGGTCGCAAATGAAAATTGTTTGCGCAGCACTGAACTAGAAGTACTTTTGATAATAGTCAAATGAAAGAGTGAGTGTGTGACCAAATAGTATAATTTTGATAGCAGATTTTTTAGAAACTATATTGATTAAAAGCTTACAGTTTGGGACTTTATTTAAGCATTTTATGGATACTTTTTTGGTTCTTTTTTGTATATGAAACAGAGATATAAAACGTTGAAAAGTGACTTTAGTGGCCTCGAGAAAAGGATTCACGGCTGCAGCCAGTTGCTCAAGGGCCACTGCCGTGGCGCCTAATTTATTTATTCTAATAAATATGTATTAACTTTGCAAAGATGTGTACTGTATTAGATCGACTCAAGTAAATATAGTCTACAAAAAAAGCTCAAAGCCAACTTGCTTTACCTGTATTAACCTGAGGTAAGTATAAATGTACTTCCTTTAGGTACTGCCATTCATCTATGGATCTAATGATAAAATGTCTTTAAACACTTAAGTCACTCTATCACTAACACTACTGTCTTAAGTCACTCTTGCACATGTAAAAAAGTTTATATCTTACTAATCTTATTCAGTATTTTAATGAATGGTTTTCCAAACACTTTTTTATGAAGGGTAATTAAACAAAAGTTTATGACAGTTTTGCACGTTATGCAATGCTCTCATATCGATAAGGTATATAGAATGAAGTATGTACTCGTAAATGAATGTAGTCTATATACCTTGATCGATAAGTAATATCAAAGCACGAACGTCATTTCGATGATAATTAATTTCAATCTTGCCATAACTATTGACTTTATTTTTTCAATATTTTCAATTCAACGTCTCACAAATCATCTAACAAGTTATTTTTTAAAGTCTTTTTTGTCAAATGGGAAAATAAAATGTAAATATCTCAAATTTTCAACCCGAAAAATTTCACGTATGACAACCTAATCAGTTAAAACAATCAAACATCGCAATTATTGCGCAGATTAATGCGCACGTTGCCCTAGCGGTGCAATGAATTAATTACTTAAAGTAACGTAATTCAAAATTTTGAAAACGATGTAATTTGTTAATATTTTTCATGTATATTTGCTTTAAAATTATAAAAACTATCTACTTAGATATTTTTTTTAATTTTAATGTGCTTTAACTAAACGGTCATTAGCACAATATTAGTTGGGTATGAGTTAGTTCATTGGTTGTTTTAGATCGTTAAATCTCACTCCAGATTAACTAGTTATTAACATTAGACAATTTCATTATTTAAAATAATAACGCTATTTATTCGCTAGAAGTTTTGGATACTATTATATTTACTTATTTTCATGTTTCGAGACATTTCAATGTCTTTAATTTAGTTAATAAAATGCAGAACAAGAACTAAAGTTTTAGTAGATCAACATATAAATTAATTTCGATTCAACCAAATATCCCATTTCATGTACCTATAATTTACAAAATTGCGTTACAAGATTTGCCAACCAGACACCAGCCTTAATTAAAAGCAATATGCTAAATTTTGTACTTCCTTCACAATATTTATTCAAATCAAACTACTTTCTCTGTTATATTATTCATTTCATTGATTTAAATGATCAATTTTACTCTAATTTAATTTTGCTATTTTTAAAACTTGTCACGTTTGAATAAATTATTAAAAAACAACTTTATTTTATGAGTAATTTAATAAGTGGTGAGCTTACCAAAAATTATGTAGATATTTATAAATAAGTTTGGCGTTGAACAATAATGTAGATGGACCCCCATCAGTTTTAAAACAGTGTTAAATCATTTTTTCTGACAAATTGATATCAACTTTTCATTTGAGTTCTATATGAATAATGTGTATACATAATGTAAATATCTAATGATGTAATGTAAATATGAAAAATTGATTGAGTATTTACAATGGAAGAGAATAAAACCATATGATTATTTTAATGAAGAAATAAAAAGACGAAAAGAAAAAAAAAAGAATTTGTTAAAAAATTTATCACAGAAAGATATTGCAATAAATCAATAAAAATTCTAATTTTACGAGAAAATATTTGAAATATAGAAATAAAAATGTGTAACTGACAAGGTAATACGTCATCCATCTGTTTTCCCATAAAATAATTTTCAGTTATTTATTGTATGAGAGATGAGTGGATTATGTGAGAAAATGCAATGCTATACAGTAATAGTTCGTTTCCATCCAACAAGGTTGCTAATAATTTGCCGATATGTGTGAAAGAATTGTCCAGATATTGCGAATGTCATCAATACTTACAATAAAGTAGAAAGAGAATTATATTACTAGTATGTGAACTCTTTGCGATGAGGTAGTCGCAACACTAATAACAAATTATAAATGTATATCACGTTTCAACACTATTTCTATGAAAACATTATATATTGTATAAATTGACTGCAAACGTCAACCAACGGTCAATGTGTAATTGAATTCGATATTTTAGATAAACAAGCTGTTACAGCTTACTAAAATAAATTTAAGTCTAAGTTTTTACATACCAGTTTCTCATAAGATGAAGATCTACCACGTAGATATTGATCGGGGACTCCTAATTTTTTTTAGTCTGTGGATCAGACTGATTGATCTACAAGGACAAAATAAAGCCAACTCATCAGAATAGCTTACCGTTAGAAATTCACTTCTTCACTAGATTTTTAAGCTATTTGCCTTGATTTTCAAGCTATCTTATTTAAATTTTATTTGAAATCAATTGTCAAACTCAAGTCTTAAATTTAAAGACAAGTCAAGCATTGGGCTTACAAGTTGATTTATTTCTTTCAACTCATTACAAAAGGTGTCCAAATACTTGACTTGATGAATCTCTAACTACCATTATTTTGGAAAACATTCTCTCTAACATGAATCAGTGAAAATTTCATAAATTAATGAAATTAGTGAAATTTCACTTATTTTTCTAAGCTTTTAATTTTCTTTAAATAATTCGTTATTTGCATTTAAAAATTAAAGAAATGTCCACGTATGGTTTAAATAAATTATAAAACCAAGTTAATTATTATCCAATTGTAAATTCAACTTAATCAATTAGTTATATAATTTCACTATTGTGAAAATAAACTTTAGATACGATTGTTAAACTAGCGAATTATCTAGTTTTGAATATGTATTTGAATTTTCGACACCAACTTTATAGATTTTGAGTACCGTTATTCTTATATGAATCCAGCTGTAAATGGCATTAAAATCTTCTGGAATCGTTTATCGACGATCCTTGCTCATTTTTCACTGATAAAAAATGGCCTGCGGGCCACAGTTTGGAAACCGCTATTTTAAATAAACAAATTGTTACAACTTAATTATTTCAACTTGAATATCAAATCAGTTTCTATACAATGAATATCCATCACATGTTCATAGTTAGAAACTATGATGTTCTAAATCTACTAACCATTTATTTTAATTTAAAAATATATTACTTGCATTAAATTCAAGTTAAAATAAAATTTAAATTGAACTATAATTGACTTCACTTTCTGGTTTTTTTTTAAACTTACAATCATATAAATTAAAATGAGGAAAGAAACACAAAAGTTATCGAAAGTGAAACTCTAAATGTAGTTATTTCTTTATAACAAATTGAAAACAACTTCTTTAATAAGAGAAAAGGCGTAAGATTTCGAATATAAGTCAAAAGATTTATTGTTGTAGAACTTTTGATTTTTCAGAATTTAACGATTGATATATTTTTATTAAGCAGCTTCAGTTGGATCAGGTTTATTATCCTAACGAGTGTTTTATCATTGAAAGCTTTTATGACAGTTCTGATTCAAGCTATATTCAGTAAGTGAGAAATGATGATAACGATGAAGAAATGGAAATATTGTTACGTGTAAAAAGTGGTTGTACGAGTGGATGACAGAATGCTAAAAATGTGACGTAAAAAATCAAAGTGAAATGATTTCGTAGTCATGTTTTGTATTTTATTGCAAATGATTTCTCCCGCGGGGCTTTTAGATATTATATTGGGAGAGGCGTCAAAAGGTCCAGTTATCAATATTGTAATGGGACATGGCAAACGGTTTTGTTGTGTGGGCTTGGAATATAGGTATCCACCCAGTTAAATTTTATGAATTATGACGTCGTTTGTATGCACCAATCCATTGTGCATATTATATATAATCATATGTGAGCCATAATTCAAAATGTTTAACGAAATGATTTATTTCCGATAATTTTTCTATCAACGATTTACTTATTCAATTTTTTTCCAACATATGATTTTCATGAATAAATCTTACTTAATAATTCTCAACTGAACATGTGTTGAAATCTGCTGAAAAGCTGTCTCAGTTTCCATTTTTCATTCGACACTATTATGACTTGTCGCATAATATAATGTGTGGTGAGTCGGGTCGAAAGGTTGCACTCACCATGTTTTAATAAAAATATCAAAAGAGTTGCGGCAATCTTTTTATTATTCCAAAAAAGACGTTGTTGCGATGATGAAGATGAATGCAACGCGATAAAAATCCGGGCGCAACAAACAAATCTCTTCGTCTTTATGTGGATGCAATCTCCGACAAAACGTACAAGCAATTTACACTTCTTTGTGTCTACTTGAGCGCTTCTACACGAATTTATTATTCCATTTAATTTTAACAAACCAACAATTTCATATCAAACTAAATCCTTTCCACCACCATTTAAGAAAAAAAAAACAAAAAGAAAATATTCAATTAATTAATAACAGTACAAAAAATGCATTTTCTCAGAATTGTGAATCGATAGATTTCAAAACATCAACAACTTTTTGCAATTGATTGAATAATTCTGAAATGGGAATTTGTGATCTAGAAAAATTTGATTTTTAATTTCTCAATACCGTACAATTATATTTTATTCTGCGATGACCTCGACCACATTAGTAATAAAACAATGAGTTATTAAATTATAGAAGATGAATGTTATTTCCAAGTAGGGTCACACTAATAATTACGGCAAGAACACTTCATACAAATAAGATTCGAAAAAGATTTATGAATAATTGCTAGCCAATATGGAAATGTCAATAATGCATCAGACAATAACATGTCGTCTGAAAGGAACATGTGTAACATTGTTGCAAATTTAATAGTATCTTTAGAGAAATTTTTAAATAATAATTTGTATTGTTTTAAGTGGAATCTAAAAATTATACAATTTGCAACTTTGCCAAATCCATTATTTGTTAAAATTATTTTCATCACTTCAAGAAGTTTTTCTAGAAAATCAGGTTTTTAACAATTCTCTCGAAAATTTGTTTAATTAATACCTATCAATTTATTTTGCATTTACCTGTAAAATTATTTCAAATATTCTTATGGTAATAGATTTTTTAAATATGATTACCTATTTAAAAGAATTCTTGACTACGTATTTTATCCTTAACACTGTTGGATTCTCTTATATTACGTTTAATTAGAATATTTAAACTCTTAAATTAAAAGCATAGAAAATAGTTGTCTTAGAATTTAATTTGTGGTATATATTAATTTTTTATGTATTTATACAGTATTGTTACTCATAAGCTCAAATAATAATTTATTTTTCATAATAAGTATAATAATCATAGCACATTAAAAATTGACGATTTATTTATAAAAATGTTATAAAGATAAAATTGCTAAGGGTTTAAGTAAAAAATAACTAACAGTCCATAACCAGATAATTTAATTGAAACTTCTTAAAGAGTGGTTCTATAATCGATAAGTAGATGAGAATTCAGAGTGAACTTTCCAGAACGCTTCATTTACACGAGAGAAAAGAAAGATACCTATACAGAACGATAGAAGAAAATGGTAGATGAATTATTGAATAAACATAAAATTTTCACACCAAATCTCTCAAATTCTTTATTATTTAAGAAATGCCACTTTTGTCACGTGTGCAGTGCTGTCCGCAGATTTATTTTGAACAAAAATCTAACTTTTAATAAATGTTCACATTGTAGAGTTTGTGAGGATTTGGACGAATGTATTTTTAATAATTTTTAAGTATTCAGATTAAAGTTTTTAAAATGGTTTTTAGTAATAATAAAAGTGAGAATACTTTTGGAAATTAATTCTTACGAAAGACTCACTTTTAATACCTTTAATATTCAATTTTTTTATTTAAACAAGGGTTTCATGAAGTCATATTATAATTACACATTTTGTGCAATAAATTAAGCTTAGCATTTTATTTGCAAAATGAAATGACTTACAAATTAAATGCTTTACTTGACTTGATATTTCAATATATCAATATTTGACTTAAGTTTGACTTGATTTTAAGTCAAATTTAAGTCAAGTAGTATGAAAATGAAGTCACGCGTAACTTAAAATCAAAAAGCTTTAAAAGCTTTTTAAAAAGCTTAAAAATCAACTCCAGTATTGGATCTCTAAGTTTTACATTTCCACTCAAAAATATTCACATTATATTCTAGTACATTGGAAAAGTAAAAACTGTTATACTTAAATATATTTAAAAAATTAAAAATAAAAAATAGATTTATGTCCCTTTAAAGTTTGTGTTTTGTTAACTTATCTATAAATAGAAAGGCAGTTAATTGTAAAACTCTAATATTAATCTAATTCTCAACTTATTTTTAGTTGAGTTAATATTTCTAAAGTTAATTCTATAGTTTGTATATGTGTACAATAATATGTGTACATTTGTTTAAATACCCTGGTTTATTTTTTAACAACTTCCCTCACAACTTTTGCGGCTTAACATAAAGCTTTTACTAAATATTTTACTAGATTTTTGTACCTCATTCTCCTTTGTAGATTCCTAAATACTTAAAGTAAAAATGTCTGCAACTGTATTTGAAAATTATGTAGAAAATACTAAATATTATCGTGCATTTAAGGTTGTGTTTCGTTTGCTTACGTATAAAGAAGAAGACAATTAATCACTGATTGTAGAGCTCGATCTAATTCTCGACTAATTTTAAGTTGTCTAAGTATTTTTTAAAGTTAGTCTTATTGCGACAAAGTGCTGCATTCTAAGTAGATAGGAATGTCGCAACTTTCGGAAATCGAGTTGAACTCACGCGAATGATACGAAAAAAGAGCAATTCACAGTGCCAAGCTTTTACTGTTGCCGCCATTCGTTTCGTTCGGTTATTGTGTTGTTTGGCTGACAACTTCAGTAAACCACGCACGTTGTTGTTGTGCTAATACAATAATCATACGGCTACACATTGAATTTCAAATCGGTAACAACTGTCCATTATAAATTATACACACTATGTTTACTTTATATATTATTCAGAATGTCCAATCGTCGACAGAGTCTTTCAAGACAATCGGCTTTTATGTTCTCGATCAATATTGAAGTGGCTGTTTGCATTACTTGTCAAAGTGTAAAATTTCATACATTTAGTATCCGTACCTGCATTGGGTGCATCACGAGAGTACGTACAAACATAAGTCGCTGATATACATCTTGTCACAATCTCACGCTAACAAATGTTATCTATTGATCTAATGCTTGTACATCTTAACTACAATTTTCACGATGATATTTGATTAATTGTCGCAATAAATCAAATCGAAGATTAAATAAGTTATCATAATAAAGAAAACAGTATTTTCATGACACTTCAATATCTTCTTCTGACTAATCTGAATTTCCCCTAGGCGAATTCGTCATAGTTTCTCCTCGATTCTAAATTTAAATTTTCCTTTTCAGTTGTTACCCATAAAGATCCATATCAAATTTTCATATTCACAATAGTTACTGTAATAAATTTATCATATAATGAAAAACGCAGTTTTTTCTACCACTTAAAGATGGAAAACTTGCTTTTGAGATTTGATCGTTTTACACGTTGATATTTCATTACAAGTTTATGTGTCATAAACTGGTTCTTTTTCTATGATTATCTAATTCAAGCTTTAATCGCTTTGAACATTCACTATCAAGTTATACAATCAGCGATTTGGCTTCAAAAGTAATATTTCCAACAGAAAAATCGTTAATAGAATATATTATGCCAGTTTTCAACGTTTTTAACTTACATCTAAACCTAATCTGATATTAATCTGTTAACTAAACAGCTGTGAAACTAATCTCTTATCATAGAGACGAAAACATTATCTCAAGCGTTATTTCCACATGTTAAAAGTGGCCGTTGATTCAAAAATGCAATCTCATGTCAATGCAAATAACCGTAATTTCAAGCAAAAGCAGTTGTTATAAATGCATAAAAAAGATTTGATGTACAAATGCAATTAATGTCTACAAATGACGCCTCTGGATCGCTTTACATTGAAATTTATTAAAGCTGTGTGAAAATGATGTCCTCGTATATAAAATGCATCCACATTTACAAAACGTCAGAAACAACAGATGTGTAAAATAAAAAGCTTTAATTCATTAACATACATATTAACACGGAACGTATACATTTACATTATGAATGACATGATACATAATCCTGACGTTAATTATTTGCATCAGTTCATATCAATTTTACTGCACGTTTCTGACGAAGAGAATATTTCAATTTTATTTAACAATATATTAATATCTTTCGATGTTCTATTTAATTTAAAATTTCTCGGTCTACCTCTTTATATAAAAAATGTAAGAAGCATTTGAAATTTATGATAGAAAATGCAAATTTTAAACAATAACAGAAAAATTTTCGTAAGTCCATTGAAATTGACTCTTTTTCATGTTTCAAAATTTGTAATTTAAATTGTAAATGATAAATATTTAAATTAAGGTTTCTTATAAGATACATTTATTGTTCTCATTTAGAATAACTGTTTTATTATTAAATATAGTGGTTATATTTTCACTAATTTTCGTCAATTTTGTAATGAGTAAAAATATCATGAATTCTTTAAGTATAATTTTCCCATTGAAATAATTTTAAAAACGCAAAAATTCCTTTCGTATTTCTTTCGTAATACGTCTTTCAGTTGATATGTAATTTAATAATTGGAACATTTTTTTTTCAGGTCCGATGAGTGTCGTCGACACCGCAAGACCTTGGTATACACACTCGCTGACGATGCGAGAGAAGGATTCATCTCCTCGCAAAATGTTGATCGGGGGACACGCATCCCCCAAACAAGCCTCCGTCTATCCCCAGTCGGCCCGAGTTCCTGAACACCTTGGCGATGAAATGCCCTTCGATTTATCTCGAAACACAAGATCACCTCCAAATGCGCCTCCACATATGACATCGGCGAGTCGACCACCACCCGACCCACAGGATGGTGATGATCAACCATTAGATTTACGAGTAGACCATAAAAAAGATTTATTAATCCGACGAAGAATAGAAGACGAAAATCGGAATCTCATCTCACCGACACCAAGTAGTAGGAGTGGGAAAGACGACGATGACGACGACGAAGAAGTCATTGTAGATGATCGGGAAACTCCCGTTAAATCCAAAACATATCCCAGCAACAATGACAATGTGAACAACAATAATATAAATATTAATAACAATAATACTAATACTAATACAAGTTCTCAAGTTCCTGGTTATCCTGTATTATTCCCGCCACAGCCAATTCATCCGATGATGTTAGAGGCAATGTATAGAGCTCAAAAAGACAATTTACAACGAATACCAATGCCGTATCCTTCAAGCCCTCCTGCATACTCACAACGATATTCCTTCTTACCGAGTAATTTGCTAAGTCCACCAGTCCCTGTAAATCAAGTTCCTTTTGATGTCCTTCGGTCGCCAGTCGTGGCGCCAACTCCGAAAAGCTTTAATGAAAACGTAACCAGCGGAGGTAAACTCAAAGATCGATACGCTTGTAAATTTTGTGGTAAAGTGTTTCCCCGATCGGCAAACTTAACAAGACATTTACGAACACACACCGGCGAACAACCGTACAAATGTAAATATTGCGAACGTTCTTTTAGTATATCGTCAAATCTCCAAAGGCACGTAAGGAATATCCACAACAAAGAGAAACCGTTCAAATGTCCATTATGTGAGCGATGTTTCGGACAACAAACAAACCTGGATCGGCACCTGAAGAAACACGAAGCGGACGGTCCGACAATTTTAGACGAGCGAAGTTTACAGCGCCGCTCTTTGGCTCAGCGCAGCGAAGAAAGTTACTTTGAGGAAATCCGTTCGTTTATGGGCAAAGTCACCGATAGTCGACTATTACAGCAAATGAATCATTTACAACCGCCTCCATCGAGGATTCTGCCCAGTTTCCACTTAAACCAAATATCCTCCAGACCCTTCGACGTTCCTCCATACCCACCCAGATCGCCCCAGGATAAGCTATTAACGCCAACCTCCATCGACGACAACAAACGTGACTCATCATATTTCAGTGATAAAGACAACTTTTCATCACGATCTTCAACCTCCTCAGGCCCAACTTCACCACCCGACGAAAGCAGAACAAAAAGAAAACTCACGAAAGAAGAGCGTCCCAAACGAGTAAAATCAACAGAAAACTCTTGAGGTTTGATAATATGTATTACTTAACCAAATCGTCCTAATAAATAATAATTTATCCTGATTCTTAACCAAATCAATTAAAAGATATAAGTATAATTAAAAACCTGCAATTGCAATGACCTACTTGTTTATAATTGGATCATTTTAAAAGGAATAAAATCCCAAGCACGCACTTTTTTTGGCTGTGACTTTCTCATTATAGACGTAAAAAAATGCATTCAAAATGCATTGAAACTAAGCAGAGTAGGTTCTGAAATGCAATTAAATTCAATCGTCACCATCTTACAAAAAAAAAAATACGTGTAGCAAGATAAAACTGGACCAAAACGAATGTAGTTTGTAACCTACTTACGATCAAAACGGCAAACAAAGAAGAAAAAGGAAGGCGAAGACGAACGAGAAAAGAGGTAGTAGGAGCACTTTAATTGACACAGGTATTAATAGGCTTCTTAATATTGGAAATAGGGCCCTCCGGCGTCGTTATAATACACAACCACGCCCTGCACTCGTATCTTACATGTATGAAATGTGCTTCGGGAGATTTTATATACGCGAAAAGTGAAATCCGAAGAAAGTGCAGGTGTCTTCATATAGATATATCCAGATCAAACTGTTTAGACTGTGATTATATTATGAACATCCGATGTAAACATTGTCACAATCTATAATTATTATCTGTTGTTGGTCATTTATAACTAGAGCAATGTTTCGTAATTTATTAATTAGTGTGTTCACTCATGTCGATATTTTCTTCTTTCTCTGCAGTGATTGTCTTGACAAATTGTTCAGATTTCTTTTTTATGAATTCAATCAAATTCATCAAGCTTTAACTCGGGAATGTTTTCAGCATATTTTGTAACGCGCATTAAGAAAAAAAAAAACGAAATCAATATACAATCGACAAAATTGGCCAATGCTATATACGACACAATCGTGAAAGATATTGGAAATTTTAATGAAGCAAATAATTTTTTTAAATGTAAAATAAACGTCATCTTCGACAGGATATTATGTTCTAAATATTATGAATGATTTTTTTTTTAATTTTCGTTCTTTATGTCTCTGATTTATAATAAATTTAATATCCGCAGGAAATTGTCTTTGATTGTCTTCAATTGTCAACCTTTTCATAGATTTTCTATTGTGTTTGTTAATGAATTGATAATTTTTTTTTTTTGAGAAAATTTCACTTTGAAGATTAGATGAAATAATTTTTCCTACGTAGACGTGATTTTTATGAACTCAAAAGTTTCATACTCAGTTTTTCACTTAAATTGACTCAATCAAAAGAAATGAAATTTCTTAGTTTCATTTTTAACCGAAGATATCAAAGATCTGTTTGTTGGTGTTACACTAAAATTTCAAAAGTTTTAAATTTATATTTAAAATTAAATTTTACTTTTGTGTTACATAAAGAAGAATTTTTTAGCTGTTAATTTTCAAAAAGAACGAATAGAAAATTCATTAAAATTATATTTTTTATGCTTAAAAATTTTCTTTTCAATGTAACAAAGTCACAGTTTAGGGAATATTTGCTATTATTATTTCACTATTAGTACAGCCTAAAACATTCAGCTTGACATTGATCATCAGTGCTTACCTTTATTTCCTGTTTTTTTGCTAATCAAATTATTTCAATGAATATATTTTAATATAGAGAATATAATGAAAAATTAACCTGATTATTTACTTTTTCTTTACACATTTGTATCCTTATTTCACACTCTTATATTTTCAATAAATCTACCTCAAACATATACATTGAAATTTCAATCATACCTTAAACATCATCTGCAATAAATTCAAATCCTTTTTTATAAGGACTTTCAATTTATAAAATTGTACTCTTATATCCAGGTAGTTATATAAAATATTGGCACAAGTCTTTTTGTTAGCATTAGGGTAACTTTAAACTAAACCATCTTTGTCGGTAGTTTTATTTATCACTGTTCACCTTTGTTATTTAACCAGTATTATTTAACTATCGAACATCTATCAGAATCGAGAGACATATGAGGGGAGGGGTCATAATATTATCATTTGGAATTGAAATTGCTCCTCTCTTTACCAATTATATCCTTTTTTATACATAAACATTTGCTTATTTGTTGCGGGTCCTTCAAAAATTTTAAGTAAAAAAAATAATCAAAAAGTTTGAGAGCCACTGGTTTAAACTACCAAACCCTTACTATTACTCTCCCCATAAGCTCAACAAAATCATAAAATAGGTTCACTATTGAATGCATTTTTTATCGTTCATTACAATAGTAGAGGTTAAAATTTTATAAAATATTACCTGGAATTTTTCAATATTGGATCCATCTGACACAGCTTTCATTGTATCATATTCTTATCTTCTTACTAAGTTTTCCTTGATTATCTTCATAAGAAATTTTTCTTCAGCTACTTTTTATCTTAAGTCTGTCTTCTGCAGTTCCAATAGACTTATCTTTATATTGTCCATCGTATCTGTGAACGTCCTCTACATCGACCTCCGCCTTATGATCCTCACTTTCGTATTATTTATCTTACACTTGGCGTCCTTTAGTCTGGTATTGAACTGTTTAATCATTGTTTCATAGATTATTTTCTGCTTTTTCTATTAAGATGATTTATGTATTTATTAACTTATCCATATTTTTTTTCAAAAACCTTATGAGTCTCGAATGTCAGACCGATATTTTGAGAAACTGAAAAAATAGAAATGAATTTTTAATAATTTTTGGAACAAATAATAGAAAGAGAACCCTCTAATGGTTGTCTCTATGAATTTTTGTACCCTTATTGTTGAATTTAAATGTAGGGGAATGTCATATAGGGGAGCAAAACTGTTTATATTCTAATGCTAATTTTATATAACTATTTCATTCATAGCATATGGTTGCAGATGGTCAATTTCAACCCCTTACCAGCCGAAAATAAAATTTAACAAAGTTTTTTTTTTCAAAAAAAGTTTTCGATTCCAAAAAGAAAATAAAAAATTAATTTTAAATCGTTTTGCATAAGGATAAAAAAGGTATCCTTTGGATGGATCTATCTTCCTTATTGATACTCAATTTTAAGACGCGTGTTTAATTTTTCATTTATCTATAAAACTACTAACTAATTTATTCTAATGCAATCAACAATAAATCAAACAAATAGCCAATAACGTTTCGAAATGATATATTTATGTTCTCCATACTCATAAGTACCTGCCTTAAAAATCAATAAGTATTTGTTAAAGGAATACAGCTTTCATTTAATAGAAATAGAGCTGAAATTTACGACTTCGAAAGGAAGACGATACCATAAAACTGAATAGAATGAAGAGATCTAAAAAACTGTGTTATAATTTACGAGTGTACATCATTTTTCCCATCATCTTCTCGTAGCCGTGAGTCCGAACTATGCATTTTTGAATAGTCTTTCTTGTAAAACTTGTCTAGTAAATGTTTACTAGTGACGAATTATGAGATCGTAAATGTCAACAAGTACACATTTTATAAAACCTCTGCCATCTTTATAGGATTTTTATTAATATGTTAAATTGATTTATCTATTCTCTACGAAGACTACTACCGTTAATCGGAGGCAGCATTTACAAATAAAATTACCCTTTTAACAGCGATCATTTGCTGTCTGATTTAACCATAGATCTTTAACACATAAGAAACTTAATTTCGATTTAACGTGCTATTTTATTAATATCACAATTTTATTGTCTAATTAGAGTTTATTATTAAAATATTGCGCTTTGAAAATCAAAAATTAAATCACATTAAATTAAATTTTTTCAACGAAAAGCTTCTTTAAATGTGAAATGTTTTTGGAAGTTCATTTATTATTCAATTCAATTAATTATATAATTAATCACGTTGATCTTTTAATTGACAAATAAATATCGTTCAAAGTTTTTCTAACTTAAACTCGTATCTTTATGTAAATTTTGTTTTGACTATATTTCGTTAATTATTATTTCTTCGTTTATTTTAATTAAAACTAAATGAATTAGAAACTAAAATTGCGTAGTCTTGACTTAAATACGGTTTAAGTGAATTAAATATGTAAGAAAAAGAAATTAATCTTTCTTGAGGAAGTTAGGTCAGTTAAGCAAGGCCGAATAAGTGGGAAAAACGTCTGTGCTTAGCATTTTTATTAATTTTTTTTCTTCTAAAATCTGTCAACTCTTTTACAGCTTACTTCTAATATTTTGCAATAAATTATATAAGTAGGTAGATAAGAAAAATATAAACCTTCTTTTCTTATTATACGGTGGTATTCATTTTCTTTTTATTTGATTTAAATAAATGAAAATGATTTATATGAATCAGAACACATTTTAAATTTTCTTTAAATAATATAAAGTTATCATTTTATTATTAACTCTTAGATGCCCACATCAATAGGATAAAACGCTACAAAATTATAACTATAACTAACTTATTTTAAATTTGACACTAGACTTTTATTTTTTCAGCCATGAAGCGTTGCAAAAAGCAAAAATTATTCATTTATGAGAAAACAAAGATTAAACAAATTTTTGGGGGATTCACAAAGACAACATTTTAAGTTTTAAAAAATTTGGGCCGTTTTCCAATTACAAGGCATTATACTGTTTTGACTGCTTTGATATGTACTAGGTTTGAAGAAAAATTTCTAGGTTTAGCCAGGTTTAGCAACCTTAAAACTTTTTTTGTAATCACATTATTCACTAATTGTACATATAAATTAGTTCCTAAGTTTTAGGAGCCGTCCTATCCAGATGATAATGACATGATAATGTTAAATGATAAATACACTTCTATAATGCCAATTCATATTTTTATATTAACTTGTTGGTCCCCTAGCGCATTATATTCATAAGCAACACTTTTTTCGATTCTCTGAAGTAAAATTCACATCTGTAGTTGGAACACTCGATGCTAAAAATAATGCCGCATTTGCCACAATGCGGTAATTGGAAAACGGCCTAACTGTCGCTTATAAGTTCCCTTTTTTAAACTGAATAAATTATCTCAAATATTACAGATCAAGCATAAAAATACCCATATGCTTTAATCAAATGAACAAACTATAAATTTTCCTATCAAAATGCTAACTTAAAACTTATTTTCATCTAATTAAATTCAAACGACATCTTCTTTATTAATAGATATTTGATTTATTAACTTCATTAAAATAATAAAAAAACAAGATTTGTATTAATGGAAAAACGATGCTACTATAAATACTTTCTAAGAAAAACATGTTACCTATAATTAATTCAAAAATTGTTTTACTGCCATTAAAACGGTTTAACTTAAAATATTATTGGTAAAAAATTAGATCAGTAAAAGCTTAATATTGATCATTGATATAATCATTCTTTGAATTTGAAAATAAAAGTAGAAAAAATTAATATTTTTCCAATCATTTATTAAATTTATATTAATCTAAAACCTGAACTATTAATCGTAAATGATTTAAGCGGGCTCTTATGGCAGTATTATTATTAATTGGACCTACTTAATGGAATGAAAGTGCTAATTTACTATCGTTAATCCATTGACAGTTGACATCATACGATCATAACTCATCACTTCAGATCACATCAATACTTGAACCTGATCTTCTCCTCGTTTTTCCAAAGAAAACAAGAAAAACTCCACTCGCTACTTGTTTTTTGTCTCCTCTTTCTTTTGCTGCTTACTTTTTTCAAATGCTTAAGGAGTATAAAGCCACATACTTTCATCTGATAACGGATTGAATGAAGTTCGATCTGCCATCTAATACATATAATAATGCTTGCAATAAATATCGAGCACTTCCTCGTCGTTTTTCATCCAAGTATGACCACTTTCACATTAATATGATTGTCGTCAACGAACCGAACCACCTCAATATAATTAAAAAACGATTTTTACATGTTTGTCTTATTATTTTTTTCTATTTACTCGTTAATAAAAATCTCATCGATCAATTCGAGAAGGGTATACGTTTAATTTCTGTCTGAAAAATGATTTATTTTCCATCAATTTTTTATGAATTGAAATGGAAAAGTGTTGTTTTAAAAATGCATTTCTGAGAGTTTCGGTTGAAAAATGAAACTAATAAGTAAATTGGCTGTCAATTCATCTATGTGTATGTTATAGCGATTTTACAAGGAAACATTGGCTTAAGAATGAAATTTAGAAAATAGATCCCTACGATCATAAACGGTGGTGCAGTGAGATTACAAATAAAACAATTAGGGATGGTATCTCTCCATTTAGCTGAATGAAAAACTAGTTCAATTGGGGAACCCCCGTCAAGAAGAGGCTCTTTACATTATTTTTTCAACTCTAACCGCTCTCTAGTTTCAATATAAAATTCAAAAATAATCAATAAACCATTTTTTGCTTGTTTATAAAAAAGAAGACTTCTAAGTAAAAATATTTTTATTTTCAAGTAATTTCGTAGTGGGATTTCAATAAAAAAAATTTAATTTATAAAATATAGTTTTATACAACTTTTATATTTTAGTAAAGGCAATAGACTTGCTATCTAGTCGTCAGTAGAATCATTTTTGTCTTTCTCACACTCTCTATTTACCTTTTAATCAGTAGAATCAGTTTCTCTCTTTCTCCCTCTGTCTATCTATCTTTCTATTTCCCCTCTCTCACTCGGCGGTACACTTTATTGCACCATCACTATTGACCAAAACAGTGAGCATTGACAACAAGAAATTAGAATTAAATAAAAAAAGAGGAAAGGTTGCCTACTCGCTTATTCGTTACGGTATGGTCTCCGGAGCTTTACGTTTAACCAAATAAAGGAATTACATCCCAAAAAACTAAGTAAACATAATGGTGTAAGCTGTCTTACGATAGGTTTTCGAAAATGAAACAGCTGTAGTGAAAAAAGCCTAAAACTATTCTTAGATTTTTGAATTCAGTGGTAGCTATTGCTAATAATTAAATTAAAGTAGTTTATGTGGCCTTTAGTAACTAAAAAAAAATAGTAACAACGATATTTACTTTAAATTGAAAAAATTTGAGTTAGAGAAGATTAAACATATTATACTTTCCCTGAAAAAAATTTTGAACAAAATACGTTTATCGTGTAGTTTTTGATTTATCAATGTTTATCAATTGATAAATGTAAGTAGCAACTTTGTTATTTGGTTTATATAAAGCTCAAAAAATATTTTGCTATACCTAATTAGAATTATCTAGTATTAGTTCCGAAGATGTTATTTCTTGATCAAAGAGCTTTAATTGTTTTAATTTAAAAAATATAGTTAAAAATATCTACTTTATTATTTAAATATTTAGTTGGTTCCAAATTTTGAGAAATTAATTTTTGAAACTTATTTTGAGTTTTTTTGATGTATTAAAATTTTCCCTGAACATGAACTCTTCATATACGTGATGTAAGACGTACTTGGCCGATTTTTAATGTAAGAATTGAATTTTGCGTGAATTAGAACGGTTATGCGAGAAAATAACGAAACGAATCACTAGAGATTTCCGTTAGTTTTTCGAGTAAAAGACAAATTAACCGTCTGTATTAATGTTCCATTTCGAGATTATGCAACTGAAATTCTTGCAGCTAAATCCGTAAGGTATTAGTTTTGATTAACGAATCGGTTATTATCGTGATTATAAACGGTCGTAATTGTAACAAATGTACGGGTTGTGTTGAAAAATGACTAGACACAGTCCTGTTCTGTGTTTAATGTATGTCGAAAAGTTGCATGTGTGCATGTTATATATTCGTCCCATCAAGTTGTAAAATAAATACGAATACGAATGGTTTGAAATAGGAACACACGAGCAAAGATTTACAATCCGTACATATTACGTACTCGTAGCTTTTAGAACAAGATAAGTCCGAGTTCGAGACCATTTAGGCCCGTTTATCGTGTCTATGTGTGTGTCGATAGTTGTTCAATGTTCTCTTCTCTTGTCCAGCGACTTGTCTCGTGTGGGTCGTCGTCGCTTCTATTCTTTTTTTCTTATCTTTTTCAAGCCATGTGTATAATTATTTCTAATTTTCAATTTCAATTCAACCATTACTTCCTATATGTTTATCATCACATACACACCGTTCTATATACCTGACTTATTTGTAACAACTTTCAAGACATTTTTTCGATTTCATTCACTCATTTTTGGTTCATCTTTGTTTTTATCTTCAAGTAGAATACAATTTCAATTTAAAAATAAACGAGTTAATAGTCATTAATCAAATCTTGGATTTATTAATTACAATCTCTTGATAGAGTATTCTTTGCATGATTTTAAATATAGCGAAATCTTAAGTACAATTATTTAAATTTAATATTTTCCTAAATGTAGATATTGTATAAAAAATTTCTCTTATTTAAAATTTTTTTAAACTGTAATTTTCAATGATATTCTATTAATTTTACCTAATTAAGCAGTAATATTTTATAAAAACTGATGGTTACCCGTGACTAAGAACACTTATAACTTAACAAAATAAGTAACCAGAGTTTAGGCTTGAAAAATAAACTTCTATACATCAAGAAGGTAACTACAAAAACATGTTATTGCAAACATAAGGATAATTTCTGGGGATTATGTTACATAAATCAAACATAAAAAATATGATAGGTATAAAGATTTTTTTTTAATTTTAAAAGTTTTTTTTTTATTTCCGTATAAATACCTACATTGATATAAGTACAATGAGAAATGTGTCATTAAAATACAATATTTTAAGTGCCCTAGAATTAGGAACTAATCCTCACTCAGTGCACAGACACAAACTACAACTTGACGAAAGTAGCCAGGCAGTGTTAGGACCATGGGAGGGACACTCAGTGTTAAACTGCGGTAGCTCGTGGGGGTATTAGTACGGCGCGTTGTTCTCAGAGGCGCTAGTGTCGCTTTTTTTAACTAGCCGCGCGCGATTTGAATTTTGATTTTTTTTATTTTTCTATTTATTTATTTTTTATAATGAAAATAAAAATAATTAATTCGTTTGTTATAGTATAAATATTTTATTTAGAAAACAATATATACATTTTACATAGAAAATACCTACAAATTAACAACTGCGACAACGAAATATTATTATTAAATAAATTATTACTTTACTCGAATTTTGCTGTAGCTGTTATCATTCAAGGATCTATTTTGAGTTTAGGGATGAAAATAACGTCTCCATTTCTTGCATATTCCTGGTTTTCACGAAATCTGGGATTCTGAAATCAATCAAAAAAATCAATTATTCGAGTTCTTATCCATAGTTAATAAACAAGTAATTAAATATCGTAAATATCTGTTAAACAAGAACTTTTGACTATTTATAAAATCAATCTAAGAATAATAATAAAGTAAAACAAGACATGAATAAGATTAAGACATTTACTTTAAAAATTAGCTTCTTACTTTATTTAGCCATTTCTATTAAGCTTCGTTTTCATGGCATGCCTGAATTTTTGGCCAGAAAAATGATGCCCGACATATTTCATAAACTTCTTGCAACTTTCTTTGGGTTTTATTATAGTTTTTCACAGTATTTCAGCCATTAAATAGTCATAAAATTATAAATTTATTACAAAAACGGAGATTCGGAAAAAACGTGTTAAATAAACGTCAAATTAATTTGGGCTGTTAGTACCACGCGTTGTTTTTAGAGGCGCTAGTGTCGATCTATTTTATCATCACAGCGCAAGTCCGTAATGCTGAAATGCATTTTGGACATTGCCCCGCCATCTCTGTTCAACGCGCCGTACTAAAATTCAGGGGTACCGCTCGTCTCGTAAAAGTGTCACCCCCATGGTTAGGACTCTCTAGAACAGCGGTCGGGAAACCGGGGTAAAAATGCATTTTTTTAGGGTAATAAGGGCATTTTTTGCCATTGCTGTTTTATAAACGTGTTAGTATGGCCGAAAATGTATTCAAATTATTCTAACATCAAAAAGCCTCAATTTTGAAGTTATTGTATCAAACATGAAGCCAGACCATTTCTACAAAACTGAAGGGGGAAAGATTTCAATTAAGTTTTGTTTGTTCCAATATGAAAATTTTATTGTATTGGTCTATTACATACTTACTGAGGTACATTCAACTTTTTTATCCGTGAAAATTAATTCAATAAATAATGTTTAATTTAAATGTACATTGATTGTCTCCTTTTCAAAATGAGAGGGTAATATTGACTTATACTTATGCTTATAAGATTAAGTAGATTTTTTTCACAATATAACTCTTACAGTTTTTTGAAATAAAAATTAAGATTTAATAACTGTTCTTCTATGTTATGCGCAAAAAAATAGGAGTATTTTAAAGATTTTAAAAAATACTAAGAAATTTTAAAAGATTTTTCTACTTAAGTTTTCAGTATTCTTTGACTCTTAGAACCTCTGTTTTTTAAAATACCAATTTTATATTCAAAACACCTTATCGTCATTTTTAATTTATCATTTATCATGTCATATATAAGCGATATTGATAAATCAAAATTTAGATCGGAGGACTCGAAATTTAAGAACAATAACTCAACTTCGTGTTTTTTTACAAATTCTTTCAAAATCTAATTGTCTTAATCATAAAAAGTTTATCAAAATATTAAGAAATTTTAAAAAAGTATAAAATTTTCAATTTTGGTTTTCTTTGGTAGATATTTAAAAGTCAAACTTTCTTGGTTCTTGGTAGTAAAGTCATGTCAATTTTATATTCTTATTTTATTTTATACTTATTTCACTGTAGATTAATATAAATATAGTACCTATATAGTTTATTTATCTTGGTAAAAAGCTTTAATTATTCTTATTTTAAAGTATAAAATGATACTTTTTATGATTGTATAATATTAAGCTAAGTGTTAGATTACTTTATTTCAATTCAGCATAAAATCAAAGTACCTACTATAATCGTGATTGTTTTCAGAAAAAAATGTCAATATTGGATTTCCATGTAGGCTTATAAGAAGACAATTAAAGGTATATATATAAAATGGAATTTCGCAAAAGCAAAAAGAAAATCACAAATTGAAAAATTAAAGAAAAATAAAGATAAATGAGCTTGAAGTACTGAGGGTAAATATAACGAGTATGTGGGCAGCTACCTACTCTATTATGTGTGAATGTTACCCATTTCCTAAGTGCCTTTAAGTATTTAAATAGTACTTTAGCATGAATATGATATTTTTGCATCACTAAATAAATAGTTTCGAGCTGATTTACAACTGTTGGCGATTTAATCTGGCTCATATCTTTCAGATTGAATGAAATCCGTATAATTTTATCAAAAGTAGAAGTGCACTTTCTCTTTATCAAAACAAATTGATACAGTTACATTTATAATTACCTACTCGGTACTGATATCAGTGAATATCTGACCACACTTTAGTAATAAATCATGCAAAGCTATAAAATCATTTATCGGCAAATAAATTCCAATTAAATATTTGAATGGATTATCGCCTTATAAGATAAAATAATATTGCTGTGATTTTTAATCTTGACGAGATGCACAAAAATGAAAATACATCGCAAATACGATATTATCGACTGGTTGTATAAATTTCATGCCTTACAAGTCAATTGATAATCAGCCCACATAAATCTTGTTGGGTATATTTAAACATTGTCGCAGACATTAATTAAATTTAAAAGAAAAAATCGTTAATGAAAGAGAGGTGATAGAACATTCGTTTTTAACCGACCAAATGGCTACTGAGCACTTATTAAATAGCCGAATTTAATGCCCATTGATTATAAACCGGAATTGCTCGGACGGCTCAGACTCGACACGTATTTAAATGTATTAAACTCTTCTTAAATATGGCTTGTACTCTTTTTTTTTTTGGTAAAACTCATTCTACATAATTATTTTTTGTTTTGTGTAACGAAACGTTTTTTTCAATTAATAAGCACATAAGTAAATAAAATCACGTTTATCTTTCCCTTTTATTGGTCGCATGTTTGTAGTTCATCCTTTCATTTCTTTATTTATTTGTTCGTTTATATTTGTGGTCAACTTTCTGTTGCACTACATTTCAACCGTAGGCGTGTTCCTATCTTAATTCATTATCAAATGTATCAAATTTAATTTTATTATATAAAATTGCTACTGCTCTTCCTTGCCTTAATGTATCAGTAGGTAGTTAGGATTCTCGATAATATTGATATATCGAAATGAGAAATTTAGTTAAAAACATTTTATAAAAAAAATCTTCTTACCAGAATTACCACAAATTATTACTATGTTATTTGGATGGTGCTAGTTATAAACAAATTAACCCACTGATTACTAGTTTTAAGATAACTGACTTTAAAGTTAACTATATCTTTGTAAGTTACATACACTGTTGGTGAAATTGTTTATAACAGTGTGTTTATAAGCTGATTTTTACACAAAGCAGAAAGTGGATCTTTATTTTTTTATAGGTGGAATAACTCACAGCTGGTTTTGTGGATTAGCTCCTTATTATATAAGGATTCATTTTAAACGCTTACTTTTAAGTAAATTTTACTTAACTTTGTTTATAACAACCAAAGCTTGACTAACGGTATGGATAAGTGTCAGTTATAACTACGCTATCTAATATTAAAAATGGCAGTTGCTCAAATAAGGAAATATAATTTTTAAAGAATATTTGAACAAAATTGCACATGCAGCACCTTTACAGCACCTCTACAGCACATTTATACGTACTAAAAGTTAAACTTCTAAAGAAATTAAAGAACATAAGAGATTTAGCGAAAGAGATAATCAGAGAACGAGAGAAAGAGAGCAATACAAAGTTTGCATAACAAATATTCTGTTTACTCAATATTTATACTGCCATCTTATTCTATCGTTGGGTTAATTCTCTGGGGTGAAAAATATTTAATTTCATAGATATCATGGATGGATCATGAATTTCATGGATCATCTTAAGCATTTTTCAAACAAAATTATTGTATTATATTATTTATAGGTTCGTTCCATTTAACACACGTTTAAGCGTACATTTCCATTCATGAACGGTAAAATTTCATTCCACATAATCTGTGACGGTTTTTAGACAGATGAGTTTAGGTACCAGATGGCCTCGTGATTTTATGATGTACGAATCCGAAACCGTAATACATACTAGTACTTCTCGAGCCGGCATCGTTTAAAATGCCTAAAACTAATCTAAGCAGTCTAAGTAATCTAGGCATACGTCACAAAATAAGAATATACCTACATGTACAAGAAATGTAAAACATGTACAAACCCTATAATAATAAGTTTCCTCGACTGTGTTAGTTGCAATTGCAACTCCAGACGGCGCAGTTATACAAATAACACATACCAACACGTAAGGAGGTAGAACTAGAAATTTAAATACTATTCTTAGCAAACTTTTAAAAAATTTCATTTTTTTTAATTATTGAAATTTGTTTATTTTTTTATCATATAGAAATATTATTATTCTAAGATCGGAATTGAAATACTTGCATTATATTCACTCGACAAAAAATCAGGCATTTCAATAACATTCTTATGACATACTCGTATTATAACTGGCTTGAGAATCTTGATAGAAAAAATGACAAATTCTACTCTCAAGATGTAACGTAATATGCTGTTACATTTTAAAACATATTAATTCGAAGAATTTAGACTTCGTTATTAGTCAGATTACCACATTATAGTTCATCGACAAATAAGTACTTAACTCCACTAATCACAATGTCTCCAAGAGAGATTTCTATGTTAAATAGAAAAGAAGATTATATGATTAACATTGACCCGTTAAATAAAGTTCAACTGTAACAATTTCTATGGCGATCACATGCTTATTAGATTTATCGCATAAAATGATGTCTCTTAGTTTTTTTTTTTTAGTTTTACTATAATTTTATTGACATTTGTTTTAATAATTGTACGCTTTATAACTACAATTAAATTGATTTTATTTCTGAACCAAGCTTTGATAACTAAACTTTTTATATTAATACTTAACTTACAAGTACTTACTCACATTTAAGAAATTAATCAAGAAAAAGGTATTGCTTAAACGAAAGTAGTGTTATAGTTTAACGAGAAATAGGTAAGAAAAAAGTTTAATATTTCAAGTTGCGTAAGTCAGGAATAAACGAAGCGATTTAGTCGAGTCAAATGAAGAAAATGTAATTTGGTAGCTGATATTTTCAGCTCAGCTATTCATTTAACTGCAAGTAATTACGTTAAATGCGTCTTTAATTATTACCATAAATATTCGTCTAAACGCGCACTTAATTATGTACGTGGATGAAATAGAAAAGGCAACATCGATTAATTTAACGGTTATACAAATACGAAAAGTTTGAAGCGAGCAGCTATTTGTTAACCTCAAGTAGAAAGGCTATTAAAATTAATATATTATTGTCTAACTTTTAAGCTGTCAACCTAAATAATAATATCGTGACGTATTTGAGCAATCATTCCCAAACGGCAGCCCATTTGCGCTAACTATTTATTTAATTTTCTTAAACGTTTCACAACGTTTTGATCGAAATGTGATGTTTTGACTCAAACAAAAATCTAATTGTTTATTTAAAGCGTTTAAAAAAATTAACTTTATTGTGTTGAGTGAATTTTGCTTGATCACATCCTCCGAGTAGATAAATAGAATAACTAGTTATTATTAATTTTGATTGCGATTACAAAAATATTTTTATAGCAAATATTTACGTATAACAATTAAGCATAGGCTGGGATTGTGCAAAAGCTTTTTAATTTGGATGAGACCATTTTTGGTTTTTGAAATTCAAAACAGCTACAACTAAAAATTATATGAAATTTTTGGGAACTAACATTAATTTTTTATTATATTGTCGTTGTTTTCAAACAACTCTTTTTTTGAATTTCTTCCTTTTCATTATTCAATTTCAATACTCTTCTCTTAGTTGGTGGTTTTCTGGTCGACCATAGCTAATGGTCTACTATTGGCCAATGAGTTACAAAATTTGGCCACCATTTCCCGTTTATTACACAGTAGGTACCAATACCATCAAAAGTATTTGAATTATTAATAAGGATTTATCAGGTCAAGTAGTGGATCATTTTTTTAAACAATTAAAATTGTAATTTTAATTTATAAATGAAATAACTTGCAAAGTTAAATCTTGACTTGATTAATCATTGTTTTTTTCTTTTTATTTTACATCGCATCAACTCAAGGGTCCTTCGTGACTATACTTTAGTCGTCAGAATTATTCATTCTTCCTCCAATTTGAAATTAACATATTAATAATTGACTCAATTTTAAGTCTTTAAGACTGAAATAGCTTGAAAATCATATCAAGTAATTAAGAAATCAAATCTTGTAATGAATGGTAAGTTATTGATTACAACTTTTAATATAACATATCCTCATTTTTTATACAAAAGAAAAACACGTGGGGTGTCATGGAACACCCTATTCGAAAATCTCTGTTCTCCTATATCAAGCAATAAATAACGGGCATAATAAAGTAAATTTTCAACATGAATAATTGGAAAATGGAAAATAGACAATAATGAATTAGTACCATAATTATGTTAAATATCTACTTTTTTCTTTTAATTTTACGTTTCGAGAAAAAAGAACTAAAAATAGTAATTAATATTAGTGATACAAGTATCGTAAAAATTTAACCTCATTCCATCTTATTCGATCTAGTTGAGACTTGAAACGAAAATAATTTCGCACCTTTCGAAAACCTTCTCTGTTCATCTTCTACCAGCATGCTTGTTTAAATAAAACAAATTTTTGACCCGCTGACTCATTGAAGAAGTGTAAAAATTGTATATGCATTTTGACTTGCTCTCTATTACTCCTATTTTATTTTTATCGTAATAATTCCAATATCACACTTTTTCTAATTCACCAAGTATCTTGAATATTTGGGGTCATACTTAAATAACGTAACAAATATAAGGGAGGAGAGGGTTAAATCAGATTGATACTATTTGCTGTAGCACCGGCCAGGGGTCTTCCAATTCTTGTACGAGCGTTATTACAATAACTATAAAAATTTTGGTAATTAATTTTAATAAAAAGCGCACTTTTAACTATCTATAACCAACCTGTTATTGTTCGCGTTACTTTCTCGCTATGCTGTAGTTTTAGTGTTTAAATACTCAACCAAGACTAAAAAATTACAGGACCAATGGAAAGTTAAGCAAGTTTATTTATAACCTTATGTTATTGCAATAATGTAAAAATATATTTCTTAAAAATTTCATATAACGTAAAGAGGGAGGGGTGACTATTTTGTTTCGTTCTTAATTACAAGCCCTTGCGTGCAATAAAGAGCTTTTAATTGCAAAAGTCCTATTTTTATCCTTTCACTTTAATATCATGTACACCTACTTTCCTATGAAACTATTCTTTATTGTCCAATATAATAAGTATCATGAAGTATTTTTACTAATTTAAAATGAAAAAACATTTTTTTCTTACATTTCCTTTGCTTTATTCCAAGTCTTATGAAAAATCAATTATAGGTCTTTGTATATTTCCTTAAAATAAAATTAAACATCTGGATTCTTTAAAAACTTTGTCCGAATAAATGGGATTAACAGTCATTTTTTATTTGATCCATTGATAGTTTCACTTAATCATCACAAAAACATTGTCCACAGAAGCATTTGAAACGAAAATTTATCTTCTACATTCAATTAAATCATTACATTAATCGAAAGTCTTTTGAGAAATTCTTTTATTAATGCACAATTTCAATAATTTCTAAATTAAAAATAAAAACTACGATACAAAACAGTCTTTTACTATAATTTTTGTTGTACATGCATTTATCTATTATTAATCTTCTCTTAAAGTAAAAGTACTTTTTTTCAAATTTAGTAATCAAAATATATCAATGCTTGTTCCAATTGAAACCACTATAAAATGTGATTTGAAAGATTCAAACAAAAAAAAAAAATATCGCTTACTAGTGAAAATAGATTAGTTTACTTTTTAAAGTTAAAAGAAAATTCTATGTGTCTCAAATAAAATGAATCAACAATTTCTTAAGTGAGATGCTAATTTGTTGTGAAACTAAGCAGAAAAAATAAAGTATTCATTTAGCTGACGATTAAGAAAAAAGCATTTATTAAGACAGGAAATATAATGAGTTAAGTAGTGAATAATTTGTTTATAAATTTAAATCTTAAAGATTCTTGTAAAAAAAGGTACGTACACGTAAAATTTGTTTAGAGATAATTGCAAAAAATTGAAAGTTAATGTTTAACTTTTTGTCTGCACTCTTTGAACAAAAATTTGCACATTAAAATAACTAAATGTGATATTGTGTGCCTTGTGTGTCAAATTATAAATAGTTGTGTTATAACAAGATAATATAAACTTTCTAATTTGTTCGTTATTAATAATAAATGCTATACAAAACCGTAACTGATTGATTTCAAACAATGATGTAGCAAGAAATTGCTGAAAGTATTTATGCGTTTTTTACCTTTAATGAACAAAAGAGACTATTTTCGGGTTTTTTTTTTTGGTTTTTTTACAAATTCTTCTCATTTTATCGCTTTGTGAAATTCATTTAATACCTTGGCGTATTTTAATTTTTGAAGTGTAACTTCCCTACCGAGGGTAGATCTGAAAGTTTTGGAGACAAATAGGGAGAAGTGCTCGCCTAGTAAGCCTTAGCATATTTTAAAGAGTGGAGAAACTTGTAATTATAAATAATAGAATTTATTATTTATTGTAGAACAAAAATCTAATCAATACTATAAAATAATGCATCGTGTGTGTTCGTGAGGATATACATATATTATGTACATATTAGATAGTTTAAAATACATTTGTCATTTGACCAAGTCTATGGGGGAAGAAACACTTACCAAATGAATAAGTTATATTAAAGCAGCGGTCGGAGAACCGGGGTAAATTACCCCAAATGGGGTAAAAATTAAATTTGTGGGGATAATAAGAAAAATGTTTCATGGCTATATTATAAACATGATAGTATGACCGAAGATTGTATTCAAATTGTTCTTACATCAAAAAGCCCCAATTTTGAAGTTATTGTATCAAACATGAAACAAGATCATTTATCTAAAATCTGAGGGGGAAAAGTTTTCAATTAATTTTTGTTTGTTCTAATATGAGAATTTTATTTTTATTTTTTTTTTTTGTCTATTACATACTCACTATTCTCATATAAGTTTTGTTGGGGTAATTAATTCAATAAATAATTTATAATTTAAATGTACATTGATTGTCTCCTTTTCAAAATTAGGGAGGATTTATTATATTAAGGATTTATTTTGGGGTAATGGCAATAAAAGTTCCCCGACCGCTGTATTAAAGTCACCATGGCATCTCTTTTTCATACGATTCATGCGTCTCTCGTAGTGATCCAGACGCTCATATCGAGCATTCGACATTAATATTATTTTTTTTTACAAAAATGTATTTTCCTGTCCAGATCAGCAGTAGTCCGCTATACACAAGCTTGTTCGCTTCTTTCATCCTATGGGTCCCACTCTATGGGTGCACAACCCTAACACTTTGCTATCACTCATATCCTCCTGGGCCTCCAACTCTCTGAATAATGGCGACTTTTAATTGTCCTATTGAGCTAGCTGTCCCCAGCCAAATCTTTCGGATATATTCTTTTTAGTCTCCTCGTTTCAGGTGTATAGCCTAATTGAAGAAGGACTGCGTTTGGACAGCTAGTCAATCTTCCAAACAGTCCGGTCGACAGGTTTTTCAAGGCGTCGCAAATTGTTGGGATATCGTATTCTCTGTGCAGCTGGTTGTACATATTATTTAAACAGCGTATGCCTCAATTTGAGGCCAACATCGCGAGGCACTTCGAAGCGAGTCGCCTTGTGTTAATACACGTTTTTAATATAATACTCTTATGTATTAATAAAAATTTGTCTAAACATTTAGCTTATTATATTTTTGACGTAATAACGTCTTATAAATTGATGAACACCGACAGCATGCATGAAAAAGTATGTGCAAGTGAGAACGCGATACAAGCGATAGAGAGGTGCGATAGAGTTCTTTTACTGGAACGCCGCCACGCAAGCTTCTTCGAGAACTTCTACAATAAGCTATGCCTCGTATTCAATAATTGTTGAATCCTAGACAACGTGTTTTGTGTTTTTCTTTTACAATTTACTTAATAAGATGTAATTGATTTTTTCCTTCATAATTTTCAAACTGATTTCATTTTGAAAAAATTGTTAATTTTCAATTAACTCCTTCGTATAATACAAAATAATGATAATTCAGTGATAATAATTCAACTCAATTCATAAAAGTACGAGTATGCAATTTTTCATTAATGTTTCTTTATGACGTTATCACGTAAAACTATCGTCCGTAAACCGACTTTACAGACAACCAATTTTTTGTTTGAACTGATGCTTTAATAACAAAAAAATATTTACTATTTTAAGTAAACTATTGGAAGTTTATAGCGTCAATTCTATAAAAATTAATTTATTATATGCGTGAAATACTTTGAAAATATAAACCTCTTAATGGAAGGACCTTTATAGAAAATTTAAGTACTTCTTTGTTACTCAAAAATAGATTTTTCGTCAAAAATCTTCTCGAATTTAATAAAATTGATATTTTTACAAAACAGTTTTACTGATGAATATATAGTTAGAGTGGAAATGGATCGAGATTTACAATGAATGCAACAAAAACATCAAGTCGTAACGTTTTGCCATATATTATAGTTTCATCAAGCTCGCTGATGCATGCTCAACATTCTTGTCTTTTTGTAGCCTTACATATACCAATTATACATATTTTTTTCTATTTTAAAAACGAATTTGGCACTCATGATTATAATATGGTGACAACAATTTTTATAAACATCAATCAAATTAAAATTATCAAATTCATTTTTAAAATAGAAAAAGAAATCAATAAATGGTTTATGCAAGGCTACAAAAAGACAAGAATGCTGAGCAGGCATCAGAGAGTCCGATGAAGCTATAATATATAGCGAAACGTCGCAACCTGATATTATTGTTACATTCATTCTAAATCCCGATCCATTGCCCCTCTAACTTTATTTATCAATACAAAATAACAAGGACCTGAAGAAATATTTATTAAAACAGTTTTACAAAAAATCAAAACTTTTGGTTAGTTTAAGGATTGAAAAACTTTCGATTTTCAAATGAGAATTTCCAGTTCTTGGAAAACTTCTTTAGCCATTTTAGTAGAAAACCATTAAACTTTAACATACAAGTAACATTGAGACCATCCATTGAGACATTCTCCAACTCCAAATGTGATACAGAAATAAATAAATAAATAAGTATATTCAAACGAAAATTATTTCCAAAAATTAACATAAAAGCGTCTCAAATTTCTACGATATCGTTATTTGGAATTTATATAAGAAACCAAGACATAAAAAAGTAGCCAGAAATTAATTGAGATGTATTTTGAAAATTGATTCGCGCTGATAAAACAACTCATTATCTACTTTATTTTATGAGATAGGAACATCGTTTATATCCAAGCGACGAACTTTATGTGTGTCTACGACATGTTGTGTGAGAAAATCAATCGTAGACTCATATTAAAAAGAATGTTTTTAAAAATCATCGATAATATTTCCGTCTCTCATAACATTTAATTGGTGCACTAATGACTTTGTCGTAACGACAATTATGACTTTTTCTTCCATCCATTTCCATAATTTTTATTATATCAAACGGTCATGTGTTATTAAACACTTAGATATTACTGAAGACGTTTTGTGATTTATTGTCATTCGATTTAAATAATTAATGATGTGTTAACTTATTTTCATAATTGGTTTATTTATGAACTTACAAATAGAATTCCTTTAATTGTATATTGCAATAAAATTCATTTAAGATTTCTTTTTTGTCTTTTATCACCAAAGTGTATTGAATTTTCACGGTTAACTTGTTGGAAGAAAAAGTGAATCAATAATAGGGAAATTGCAAGGCTATCATGAATGCATTTTGCGATTAATAAAACATGATTGACATTCCATTAACAAATACGTGAACGTTTGATGAGAATTTTTATAGATTTTTTTCTTCTTAAATTGCATATCCTTTTTTTATTTATTTAATTAATGGTTTATCCTTCTATCGAAAAATGCATTCCAGTTCTAGATTTGCAATCAGATTCACAGGGATTTTTTTCGATTTTGAAACAAAATTGCAACTTTTCTCTACTTGGTGTTTTCCTTAATTAACATACTAATTAAAAATTAATTAAAACTGGATTATTCAAATTTTTTTCTTAAAACAGACTTCAAAGTAAAATATATTCTAACGATTGATTCAATAAATACATTATTTAACCTTTATTGATCAATATTATAATCATTTCCTCAAAATAATCTTAATGAATAAAATTTTCCGAAATTATGAGCATTTAACATAATTGTATTTGTCAAAATTTAAAGGCATTTTGAGGAAAGTTACAAGGCGTGTCAACTGCTAATATTCTGATGGATTTTAACAACTTAAAAGAAAAAAATTGAATTAATGATGACCAATTTCAGACTACAATTAGGATTTAGTTGAAAATATATTAATGATGCGTTAAGTGGCACTAATTTAAATTTTATGTACTAATTGTTATAAATCAAATTAATTTTGAAAAAATTTTTATTTTCTTCGTCTGCATTTTACGTAAGCATTTTGCGAATGAAAGACTTTCTGTTAACTTTTTTGTTGTCTCTTATATTGCTTACGTTTTAATTATATTTGACTTGAATACAAAAATCTTAAGAGATTTTGTAGAACATTGTTGCGTCTTTTATTTTTTGAAAACTAGAACTTATACCAAACAGAGAAAAGTCAAGGAAATGGAAAAATTGTGTAATCTTCAATGATAAAAGCAAAATTTATTCGGTCAATATTACAGCATTCGAAAATGTCTTATACGTTCAAAAATCATTGCAGGGGTAAATTTTGCAATTTTTTTTTTTAACTCGTAGATAGTTATTTGAAAACCGACAAAAATGTATATTTTGTTAGAGAAAAAAAAATAAAAAATGAGATGAACCGTTTAAATGTTATGTAACAAATATGACACAAGCATTTCCAGCCTTTGGTGATAGTTTAAATCGTTTAAATGAGCTAACGTTAGTAACGTCAAAGTGATTTTGAGATATTTATAACGAATGATGAAATATTTTTAGGTGATTAAAAGTTAAATTTAACAGATAACAAATTAACAAGCTAATGAATGGTAGATAATTAGAGATATTTATGAAAATATAACTTGAAAAATTAATTATTTTAAATAAATTTAACTGCATTTAACGACATTTACTATATTAAATACAATTAAGTTTAACTACATTTAACAGCGTACGAAAGTATGTATTAGATTTTAGATCGTTAGAAAAAGAATCCCCAAAAATGGAAGGTCCATAGACAAAAAGTAAAGGTGAATCATAAAATTATTGCGTGTTCTGAAGGGAGTCCTAAATAGGATTCGGAGATAATAATTTAGATAGTTTACACCTTTTTAGTGTTCAATGGCAACTCATGGTTCAACCCTTTAACAATTACCGAATGAACATGTAAATAAGATTATGCAACATCTTTTAAAACTTTTTTTATAATGTTCTTGTTTTCAAAATTTCTTTAGAATATAAGATCATGTTCGATACTTTGCCATCTCTATGTATATATATACTGTAAAACAGTATCACGATTGACTAACAGACACGCTGGAAGCAAAACCGCTTGAGATAAAAACAAGAAATAGGGTTACCTAATATAGGGTTATACCCTAATATAGGGTTCGTTTGATTTAATAGACAAAGCGTACATTTCCGTACATGATAGGCAAAATAGCGTTCGAGATCATTTGTGACTGTTTCTGAACGGGTGAGTTTATGTACCAAATGAACTTCTTATATTCTGTTGTACGAGTTTAAACCAGTAATACCAGTTCTTGGTCTCAAAACTAAACTAACAGTACTTGGTATCGTTTAAAAACGCCCAAAACTAAACTACGGGTAGAAGTCACAAAGTAAAACCATACAGTTCTTTTATTAGGTTTGTTCCAATTATCCAGCTATGGCGATGCACAAACATTAACCAACAGACAGAGAGCAAGGCACATTGACCAAGAGACAAAAGTGAGTGAAGAACTGTTTCAGTTTAGGCCGCATTAGGCCGATGGTCGACAAGGCCGTGCATAAGCGTCGCCGAAACTGTGTCGATATAAGCGCTCGTCGCACTGTTGCAGGAGAATGTACGACCCTCAGTCTAATGCAGCCTATACTGAAACAATTCTTCATTCCCTCTTATTTTGGTCAACGTTTCTTGCTCTTTGTCTGTCAGTCAGTGTTTGTGCATCGCCATAGCTGGATGATTGGAATAGACCTATAGTCACGTCAACGTACAAAAAACGTTAAATTGAACGAAACTTTTAAATTCTTTAACCGTACATTACAGGAGAGCATATCCCTGTCCCCTTGTAGAGTAAGGTACATGATTTATCAATCGTCCCTTATGAAAATAAAAGGACTCTTGGCTTTTGTAGTTTCTTATTCATTCATTTGAGGGACAAAGACAATTATTAAAACCGTCAAGAAAACACGCATATATCTGAATTCGCTTCTTTATTTTTGTCACGTGAACGAAGTCACTGGTAGCCACCAGTACAAAATAAAATATAATTTTTGCTTAGTAAAGAAAAATTAATAATAGAAATTTGGCTTCTATAAACATTTAAGCAAAAGAGATACAAATGTTTAAAGGCCTCATGAAAAAATAGTTAGTCATAGATGAAAAAAATTAAGAGTTAACATTTTTCTTTAAATGAGTTAAATGCTTTAAAGCTTTAACAATTAGTTGGAATAATAAACTTTTTTTATATAATAAGAAAAGTACAATGGCTAATAAAAACTATTCTAAACACATTACGAAGATAATAGAATTACCCATTTATATATGCTACAATTGGATACAGTATGATACGTTTATGGGAGTAATTCGCACGTGCATACGATAGCCTCAGTGCAAAAAGATTGCAGAAAAATTGTTTGGTTTTCTTCAAGAATTTTACATTTACACTTACGCGAGTCGTTCGATCGAATTAGAATAGAAATACATAATGTGTCTTCAATAATATTATCTGTTGCCAGACAAATGTCAAAAGGATAATATTATGGAAAAGTTAAATCTGTCGGAACGATAATAACATGAAATACGATATTTAAATAGAGTTCACCTTTAACCACATGTCCATTTAAATATATTAAAAGTAGTATGTAATAAACTGTCACTTACAACAAACATTTACATAATGTGACACGACGTGTCTGCAGTCTATTCATCGTAGCATTAATGCCCCTTTACACATATAAAATTAATTCTAGCTAAAATAACGCTAAATGAATCAATTTGATATCAGTAAAACTTTGAGTTTTAATGTAGAATTTATAATGAAATATTTTATATTTGTATTGGAGATTATAAATGTCGATTATTACGTACTTGAATACAATGAAAAAAACCTATTAATTGTTTAAAGGTTACCGTTTGTATTTTGGAAAAATGAGGCAATAAGGCTGAAGTGCAATCATCTCATTACATTTTCCCAAGTATTGTTATATATCGAAAATTCAATCGAAAGTAAAATGACTTTTAAGGGAGTTACACATAAATTTAGTTTCAACTTTCGCTCTGGTTAAGATGGGCAAAAAATAAGATCAAACAAAGATGAAATAATTAATTAATACATAAAATGAATATGATTATTACACAAGCACAGAGATATGTGAAGGTATTACGGAAGAGAGATGAACGAAAGGGTAAATGGTTGGCGTAATTAAGGAAGGAACGAGACGACGATATGCGAGTTCTGGTCTGTGAAATGATGTTGCGATGTCCGTCAAACGGTGAAGTTGCCCGTGGGCAAGGTGTGGTCCATAGTGGGGCAAAAAACCGGTCCATTCCATGTCGAGATCAACTGGGATTCTTTACAATAATAAACTTCTCGTTTTTTTTCTTTTCTCAAATGAAAAAAAAAATGCGATCTGATAACATATGTAACGATTGGAGAAATGTTTCGTATATATGTATTTACGTCTATCTATCGAATGTTGAAGTTTCCGTCTCTTTATGACTTGATTTCATTTCCGATACATTTTCTGATTAAATAAATGGAAACAATAAATTATTTTCCTAAATATGAACTATTATAAAATTTATATTAAGAAATCGTTTCAAAAACTTTACTTTCAAATGTCATATTTTCTAAACGACTTTTTCATATTTTACACGCTCTTTTTCATCTGCTTATTTTATCGAAAATGCTTCCCCTCTTAATCCTTCTGTTTGATTTACATAACTTTTTAAGTAGATACCTATTAGAAGCAACAATAGCAAATTTTCAAAAAACTTCAAATTTTATTCGTATATAACACAAACATTTCTAAAAGACTTATGCATTAAAAAAATCAGTACCTAGATAATTTCTTAGTTTATATTTTATTGCTTTTCATTTCTATGCTAAATACTATGCTATTTATGGCAGATACTAATCTGAAAGCTACTGGCTTCTAGGCAAAATTTTCAAAGCTTGATGGTAGCTATGAAAAGTAATATTATAAAAAGCTCCTTTGCTTAATTTGGAAGATAGGACATCTTGAAACTCTGTAGGTATACGTAAGTTCCCATAAAATTATAAAATAGTTTAACAGTTAGCTTTATATCTGTAATAACTACTAGATAGATTTTGATCAATTTTTTTTGTTTTATTCCCTTATAATATTTAACGATTTGACGGAGATTTTTAATTAATTTTATTTAATTTGAAAACATAAATGAAAATATGACTGTCAGCGGTGTAATTGATAGCGTAATTATGATATAACAGTATTTAAATTTATTAAATAAATCAGTAAACTTGAAGTTCTTTGCTTATATTTGGGTGATATGTATAGGCAAAAGAAGAACCTACTTTTGTCAACCAACCAGAATTAGATAGAAAAAGGTTAAATTAAATATAGATATAAACCAATTTCTTCTTCTGTCTTATAATTGATTGAGTATATGAATAGAGGTTTTAGTAAATCATATGTAAGCCAATATTAAATTGAAAAAAATAAAATTTAATAAGACAAAAGACGTAAAGAAGCTAAAATGTTAACACATTTTGTACATAGTTAACAACTAACTAGCAAATATGTAAGTAGTAATAAAAAGCATATACAAACGATGGATGTATATTGTAAATTATAAAAGCGTTTCCTATTGTTATACATATGAAGGCTAAAATAACAGTTAAAATTTACGTCTGACTACAATTTTGACTAAAAAATAACTCTGGAACTAAATTTATAATAGCTACATTTATCTTATGCTGAATCTATTTTTTTCTTCTTATAACCTGCTTTATCTTGGTTCAATTTAAAATTGAGTAATACCTTATGTAAAGTGAAACTACTTCAGATGCGTTAACATTGACAGCTATCGCTATTTTATCATTGTTAAGCTACTTCTTTATAAACTTAATACAATTTCAAACACTTTTACTTTAGAATTTCCTCATTTATCTTTCACAAATAAAATTTGTATTAACGTTACTTGAATCGTTTTCTTCACATCTAGGCTTCATTTTATGTTTTTAATTGAAAACTTGTAAGTAGATAAACTTTTTATTTTTCAATTTCCTACTAATTGACCACAAATATACATATACAAAATGTTTATAATAATCAACAATTTAAGTTAATATATGATCATTTTGATTGGATTTTTAAAAAGTTCATCTTGCAACAGTAACCGTTATTTGAAATTTGTTTTGAAACAATTTTCGATATTAATTAACGTTAATGGAGGCAGTGATCAATTTTTCAAGCAAGCACAAAGAAAATCAGGAAAAATAATTAAGAAATCGTACAAGATTTCGAGATCGCATTTATGAGTGACTCGCCCATATCCAAGACCATGCTCTACAGTCTACGCAGAATATGGCCTTTAAAAACGTAACACTTTACAAACCATATCCTCGCTGAAAGTATATTATTAAAGGCTCTTTCATGAACAATATGGTGTAATTATTTTAAAGATGCAACTTTATAAATATAACTTGAGGAAATCATAAATGTCGAGAAGAAAGAAATGTACCACCCAAAATAATTATCGTGATTTTTTTTACCCAACTTGATCTCTTTGACCATGATGATGTGAGTGATTCGTATTACTTGAACTTTTGGAAAAGGTTTCTTAAAACAATTATTCATTTTATAGTTAGTCTTTCATCAGTAATAAAAAAAATGTACAGTTATATATTTAAATGAAAGCGTCGTTTGGTTTACAAGTGAATTTTTGTTCGTAATTGAACGGGCGAGGCGTCAAGAGAGAAATGAAATAATTAATATGAAATTCCATAAATGAAAAATTGATAAATGTGTGAGTTTTTAAATCATATCAATTTTAATACGCGGCTTTAATATTTTTAATTGGTTGCAATACGTGGAAGCTTCCTTATGCATTATACATTACGAGGCTTGTTCCGTGAAAGTTTGGCGCCGTAACAGATCTAGGTCAGAATGAATGTTTTATTTGGATTTACGGGAGATTTTTACATCCTTTCACTAAATGGGTTTAATTGCTTGAGCCTTTTTTTAAGTGTTTTGTTGAGTTTTTATCTTTGAGAAAATTGAAATATTACCGATGTAAAACAATCACGTCTTATCGTCGGATCCATTTTTCATTTTGAAATTTACAATTTTTAAACATCAACCCTACGTGGTTTTTTGATATTTTTACGGTCCTGCTATGAATTGCTGAATTGCTATGAATTCAAAAGAAATGAATCAACTATCAGTTAAATCCAATAATATTTGTGATAATCAGAGAAATATCGACATGCTTTCGACACAACTTTAATTTTTCCTTTTTTCAAAAGCTTAATGAAGCTAATATCTTTTTAAATAAGCCCAACTTGTACAGGGTAAACTTTAGGGTAAAATCCTTAACTTTAAATGGCTTTATGAATACATTATTTCACACCAATGGCTTTTATTCATAATTCGTGATTTAATTTCAAAAAGCCTATTGTCTTATACTTTTAATTAATATCACATATAAATCACAATTTCATATATGATTTTATATATTGATAACTTCCTGAAATGATACTCAAAATGTTGCTCTCTTTTTCAATTCTATGTCTGTATTAGTCAATTAATTTCTGTTATTTGTATTCTATTTTTAATTATAAATGATTTATTTTTTTTAATTGATAAAAAGAAATTGTGATTTCTGTTTCGAAAAAATTTAGTTATATTTATTATGTTCATGACATTTGTACCTCAAAGCCAATTTGAAAATGAGTTTATAAAACTAATAATTTTGGATTGTTCATTTTGGCTTGGAGTTGAAAATACGACATGTAAAAATATAGTTTTACGTACTAATATGTAAGATGATTAATTCGCCATAAGAAATGTATCGAAATAATTGGTATTTTACATACTATTTTATATAGTCAAAAATGGTTACCAGCAATTTTTTTTTGAAAAAAAAAAATTGTATGCACATTAAGTGCAGTTTTAGTCACATTGTATACAAATTATATTTTTCTGTAGAGCAACAATTTTTTGTTTATATATAGTTTTACATAATAATTTGTACATATTATTTAGAGTAACAACCGAAAAGTTTATGTCCTTTCTATCAAATAGTGTTCGATTAATAATATTGTATCAAATAATGTAACATAATGGTAAGAAACATAATAAAAAGATAATTTTACCATGTATTTTATTCTTTCTTTTGTAGCTATGTAGATAATATTAATTAAAATATACTATAGTTATATTATACATAATGGTGTAAAGTAATTTGTAAATTTTGTAATTTCATTTCTGTTTAATTTTACATAAAATCTACGAATAGAAAATATTTTAATTTTAAATAAATAAATTGACATTTTTTAAAATATTGAAATTATGATTTTTTTAATCTATTTACCTAATATTACGTTTCCAAATCCTATTGTAACTAAATTTTCAGGTTTAAAATTAAATTAAAAACGTATGTTAGCATCAAAAATATTTAATACTGTGAATATTTAATTTGAATTATTTGATATTAGATTTTTTTATAATTAATTATATTAGAGATTACTAATTCGATATGTTCTACTTTTTGGTTTGATATATTTTTTTGAAGATAATTTCACATCATATTTTGCAAAGGTAATACTTATCATTTAATTACGATATTCAACGTATCCAATTTTTATGGAACACTAATCATAAAGTATAACAGATTTTTTTCAAAAATAAAATATAGGTAGGTATTTTATGCTAAGAGAAGTATGACACTCTTAAATATGTTTTGATCATCTTTAGTTTTATAGATTGTGCTGCGTTAGGTAAGTCAATTTTATGTTACACGTATATCCCCAAATATTACTGAAGGTACGTTTCCCTCAATGTATTTAGCAGCATAACCGTTTAGCGCAAATTCTTTTTTTTTCCAGTTATACATATTTGCAATTATTGTTGTATAATGTATAGCATTTTTATGTTCACTTATGTATTCGGATTTTTTCCGAGTCAAATTTAACCTTTAACACACCGAATTTATCCCTACGTAGGTCGTATTAAATCCTTTTCTACATCAAATTTAGACCTTTCCATACAAATTGAAACTCTTTTCCAAGCCAGTTTTTTAAGTTATTTCAAAAGCTAAAATGGAAAAGAAATGATTTAAAATTAATTACAATTAAAGATGGACAATATTGAATCGTTCTACTAGCAAGACTAAGACCTAGACCAAAACCAAAACAACAAGACTAATGTAAGATCAAAACCATGACCGAATATTATGTAACACCAATACCAAATATGCAAGATAAACGAAAATTATTACTTTCGGTGGATTTATGAGTTAAACTATTGGAAACTACTCCTCCAATTAAATCGTTTCTTGGAAAAAATATTTTTGTATCAGCAGTTTACTTCTAATAATGTCTTCATAATTTTCTTGTGAAAATGTAAGACCAAAACCAAGACCCAATAAGCTAAACCAAGACTAATACCAAAACTGAGGCAGTCTTGGTTTGGTTTCAGAAAAGGTTCTTGAAAAGGGCTGCGTTTATATGGTTCCTCAGTAAAAAAACGTTAGGGCATTTTGACGTTTTTCGAGATAAATAAGTTGAAAAGTTTCTCCTTATGACAGTTGATGGGCGGTAGAATAAAGATTCAAAATCCACCATAATCCTTTTTTTCCAAAAAAAAATGGTTGTCTGTAAAGTCAGTTTACGGACGATAGTTTTACGTGATAACGTCATAAAGAACTCCTAATTGATGAAAAATTGCGTACTTTTATGAATTGAATTATTATCACTGAATTATCATTATTTTGTAGAATACAAAGAAGTTAATTGAAAATTAACAATTTTTTCAAAATGAAATCAAACTGAAAATTATGAGGGAAATCAATTGAATCTTATTAAGTAATTATAAAAGAAGAACACAAAACACGTTGTCTAAGATTCAAGAATAATATCGTGCCTCTCTATCATTTGTACGTATCGCACGAACAGGCTCAAATGGAACGTGACAAAACGTTAAATTTATTTAAATTTATAAGACGTTATCACGTCAAAAGGAACTTAAATGATCTTCTAAGGAACCACTGATTTGATTTTGGAAAAACTCAAACAAACTTGTAATGCTTAGAATGATTAGAAATGCCAGCGTCCTCAAGTGAAGAACAAAATTTAGATTTAATCAGTTTTAATGTTCAAAATAAGCTAATGCTTATATTATAAATATAGATAGTACTAGTTTAGTAGTTATCCCTGTTTCACTTATAGTATAAAATATCATTATTGATAACTCAAGATTTCTTTAGACCAAACAATAAGATCATAGATGGTAAGTCATTTTAGAATTAAAAAAAATGTTTGTTCCTCTTGTCCATCTGATAATATTCAAACACTGTCACGAAAGACAAAGAGCAAGGGACATTGACCAAGAGACAAGAGTGAGTGAAGAACATATAGCAAGGGTTTCCCCCTAGGTTTAACCCGGTTTTCCGATGTTTAAACACCTCCAAATCAGTCATCTCAAAATACGCGATTGTCACGAAAACGTACGTACATAGCTCGATTCTTGGCCTAATGCGACCCAGCGGCTGTAAGCCGAAACATTTCTTCACTAACTCTTGTCTCTTGGTCAATGTGGTTTGCTCTTTGTCTTTCGTGGCAATGTTTGGCATCAACGTATGGAACAAACCTAAAGTAACATAAGTCCTAAAGGAACCATGCAATTTCCAAAGAAATGAGTCAACATTTGGACGCCCAATAAACAACCGCTTTACAAAAATTAAGTTGAATCCTGAGTAAGTAGTAGGTACCTAGTAAAAACATATAGGTGATTTTAATGTTCAAATTGTCTTTATAATAAACTTTATTAAAATGCATTTAGTGGTTTCAATAGGATAAATTGTTACATTACAAGGCAATGAATAGTTTCGAGACAAAAATTCTTATTGTTAAGAACTAGAGAATATTTTTTTCTCTTTGTACCTATCACAATCTCAGTTAGCATAAAACATTACATACCTACCTACACAACTACGTAACAGTTCTGTAACACTTACATAACATTTTTTCGTTGGATATTTGGACATTTTATGCTTACTGGATCCTACTAGAACCATAACGTTTTCTAAAATTCCAAAGTATTTAAATATATGTAAGTATATTATGTATACATTATATTTTTTGCTAATCCATAATCAGAATCCTAAATTATCTTTAAACCAAAATATTAAACTTTTTTGGCCGTTCTAAAAAAGATATTGCGGTTATTGCATTTTTCAGGATCAAATACAGTTTATTAGTAAAAGTGTGGCGTAGAAAATTCAATTTTTAGCCACATTTTATTTAGTTCGATTAAGTTTGTTGTTTTTCTATTATTAGTGTTTTGATTTAAACGAATTTTGGAAAAAGGGTCACCTATTGGCGCAGTGGCTAGAGCAGTAATTCTCTCCACTTCATGCGTCAAGTGGTCTGGGTTCGATTCCCGTTGAATCCTAGATTTAAGATCATAGACCTAAGATTAAAATTGACCAACAGAAATTTTCTGTGTTTAGATAGTCGTGGTATGACCTAAGCTGTTAAAGCGACTTAAAACACCAAAAAAAAAAAAAGAATTTTGGAAAGTGTAAGGACGGGATGCTCAAAGACGGGAGTTTGAGTCCAGCATTGCGACGAGAAAGGGCGAATCCTTTCTCATCTTATTAAATTATTTTTTTCTATATATGTAGGTATTTAAAAGTTGTCATAGTTTATTAAATTGTTAGTTATTAAAGTAATTTAATTATTTTAGGTATTTAATAAGAGAACATTTATTTGTATTTATTAAGAGCTTATTTGCCGAAATATAAATTATATTTAGCTGGCAACGTCGCAGCAGACTTAGCAGCAAAAGAAGCCACAAATGGCGAGCTAGGGCCGGGGGCGACGTTGTCAGTCGAGGACGCTATACGACAGTGTAGGGAAGCAACGAGGGGACTATGGGACGGTTTTTGGCGGACCCAACCACAAAAGCTCATTGAAATTAGAGGATCCACCTCAGAAAAACTACCCGTGCAAGAACTCCCACGAAACCTTGAGGTAAGTCTTTGCAGACTGAGGATAGGGCACACAAGACTGACCCATAGTCACCTTTTCAGCAGGACTGCCTCGCGGTGCAGCAGGTGTGGATACGATATATCCGTAAAGCACCTGCTGCTGGAATGTCAGGAAACGGATAACCTCAGACGAAAGTGGTCAGTGCCACAAAGCTTGAGCGACTGCTTGAACACCGATAAAGGGATTTCATCATGCCTGAACTTCCTCAGAGAGGCCAACCTCCTCACCGAACTATAAACTTTGTGAGTGAAATGTGACTCGTGAGTGTATAAATGTGATCAAGGGTGAATGCAACTGTGCTTCAACATGAATGAGTGAGTGAAAAGTGTGAATTTATAGAACTAGATAAGTCGCTGATGACCTTGGACGTTCCAAGCGACTATAAATAACCAACAAAAAAAAAAAATTATATAATTTATTGTTAAAAACTAATAAGCATGGGCGAATAAACGGGGCTTAAAATTGATAATAACGAGCTTTGCTGTTATTTAAAATGTGTAATAAAAACCACGATAAGTTAAATTTGACCAAAGACCAAATGATTTAAATATTAAAAGTTTGAGGAATATCTTTTACGAAGAACGAATAATTTAGGCAAGGAGTTTTAAGGAAGTTTAACTGATAAAACAACTATACCTACACAGTTAATATGAGTAAAACAGGTTAGTATTTAGTTTTTCATTTAATTATTATATTCTAAGGTCAATCGCACAACTAGTGATTCTTTTCGACTCTAGTGATTTAATAACTAAATAATTGCAATCTAAATGTCCTCATTACGATAAACACAAAAAAAAATGATTGTATACTATTCAAATGAGTTTAAAATTGTAGAGAATGTCATAGAAAAAAAATCGTTGAGAAAAGAAATGTCAGATTTGAATCAACCCAAATAAAGCCATTTACTCCAAACATCAATAATTATTGATAAGACGACCTTGCTTCTAAATTTTAGACTAAATTATAATAAAAATGTCTCGATTAATTCGGTCGATTTAATAACTTTAGCAATTAGGATTTTTTCACTCTCCTCGCAATCTTTATTTTTTATTAGGTTATTAAAATAAATCATTTAATATTCGATCAAAATGAAAAAATTTAATAAGTTTCTAAAATAGAATTATGTAAATTAAAAACAGAAAAACATTCCGGGAAACAAAATAAGTTTGAAAAAATTTAGAGCGACCTTCAGGATTAATATTCTAATTAATTCTTTTTATCAATGATTGGAAATCAAGTTATAAAAAGACTAACATTTAATTTGTTCAACAATTTCTCGAATAAAAGTGAAAAGATTTATGCGTTCTAAGTGTAAAAACGATTCATTTACAATTCGGTCATCATCTATCTATTCGTCATAAATCAAATAAACGATTCGAAACTTTTCAAATGCAAACACGTACAAGTCGAGTGCAAGGCCGTGGTTTCTGAAACGAATCAATTTCGATACAATTCCATTGTCAGGAACCAATTAATAAGCGGAGCTAACATTTGCGTCGCGTTATTTATGCAAATTGCATTTTGATTTTTATTGAAACTTTCTTAATCTATGCATACAAATCTAATCGCAATCAATTTAAGTCCAGGCTCAAACTTTTTCAAATTAAAAACTTCGACTAAATACCCACTTCCTAATATATACCATACATATATATTTCAACGGCTACTTCCCAAAATTTTTTATGTAACGTGGGACCGGTATTTTCAGTGCCATTGAAACTATCGCTGACTAATAAATTTCAACTAGCCACAAATGTCAACTGATTCCAAGATGATAAAAATGAATGAGCTGCCATTATTTCTTATCCTTAATGCAGAATTTGTTCTCGTTTCAACATTTTTCTAATGCATTGCATTGTAATTAGGTGTTTGATTAGGTTTTAATACACGTTATTATAAATGAATTGGAAAATTCGTTTCAGATGGCTTATTAAAAGAGGCTTTCGTGATATAAAGCTAAATCACTTCAATTATAACTCTAATGTAGGTGTGTCCTTATTAAACTGTTGAATCATCTAGATCAGGGTTTCTAAAACTCTTCCATAGAAAATAATTTTCAAGCTTAAGATTTTTTTATAAGAAATAAGAACATTTATTTGTACATTAATAGTCCAATAAATCAGTCGATAAAAAGGGCTTGCAAAAGATCTGGTAGTTTTATTTTTTGGAATGTTGTTATAGTTATGCCTAGACTTTAAAATCCAAGTTTTGAATCATACCTCATATCACATGACAAAATCATCAAAAATATAGATAAAGTATTTAAAACAATCCAATAGATCCATAATGATTAGATAATTGATTAATAATAAGTTAGCATCTTATTAATTTAAGCTTTTTTATATATATTGTAATGCACAAAGACAAAACAACTAACAAAAAAAAAACAGATTGGAAATATTGAGATTGTTCTATGGAAATTCTGACAATGGGCATTTGAACTTTTCATTATTGACAGCTAACGAGTTTAGAAGTTTTTAGAAGATTCGTCGATCGAACTCTCTCAAGTTTGAATAAAGACGCAGCGTAATGCATTCTCAGTGATTTAAATACTTAATAGTGATGCGAGCGATTTAAAAAGTGTTTAAAGTAAAGTGATTTCTGTGATAAATTTTTCATCAATAAATTGTTCATCAAATAAAAGAACCCTTAACGAGAATTTAAATTTAGGTTTGAGAAATCCCGTTAGAAAATATTCTATTCTGTGAAAATATTTCATAAAAAAAAGCTTAGAAAAGCATGCAAAGGGTCTCAGGTTCACCGAAAATTGAACCCAGTTCACTCACAGCTTATTTATAACACAAATCTAACCCATGTTTAACCCATCTTAACGTAAATCCACGTTTTTATTGCAGTACGTCATATTGGAACAAACTCAGATACAACGAAAATGTATCGGTTACAATAATCCTATACTAATCTACTTCCCATTAAGCCCAAACAAAACGTAAATGAGCCTTGGAATGTCTTCAGTTTATATTGTTAATGAACAGAAATCATCGCTTCGAGACTAGCCACGAATGGATCGTGCATGGGCTGTGCGTGGGGTAGTTTCAATTTGCAGCCCGTCATCGTTAAAGACATAATAGCCATAGTAGACAAGTAGAGGAAACTATCATTTATATAGCTAAATCCCTGTATAATAGTGTAGGGTATTCATATATTAATAGAATTAATTGACAAGCATAGAGAGAGTTTTATAGATTATTAGCTCAGTTTTAAAATTTATTATTACAAAAATTAGTCTAAACGCTGTTGTTTAAGAGATATTAGGTTTGTTCCACTTGTCCATTTGATGATGTTCAAACACGTCCACGAATGCCTAATGCGGCCAAGCGGCTGTAAGCTGAAAGATTTCTTCACTCACTCTTGTTTCTTGGTCAATGTGCCTTGCTCCTTGTCTTACGTGGACGTGTTTGGATCAACGTATGGAACAAACCTATTGCGTAAAAAAGGCCATTTCTCGGTCATTACTTAAGTTACAAAACCCATTTAGGTCTCAAGTTGTAGGATATTTACTCTAATTTAAATTAATTAAACATAAATTTTCTATAAAACTAACCATTTAAGACATATTCAATTAATGCATAGAAAAAATCAAAATTTGGGCAGCAAGCAGAATGTAGTACCTATAGTCCAAAACTTGGATTTAAAATATTAGGCGTAACAGTAAGAACAGTAAGAATACTCGTATATAAAAAAATAAGAACTACCCGATCTTTTGCATACCAAAATGTGCCATTTCACTGGACTATAAAAAAATAAAAATATTTATATAACTCGATCGCAAACACTTGGTTAAAATAAATTAAGAAAGCACGCTATTTTAATCACGCATTTAATCAATTGCATTAAACAGAGGTAATATTTCTTTTCACGAAACAATTAATAGGCACTTTTTCTCAATTGATCTGTTTAAAATTGATTGGAGTGTTGTTCAAATGAGGATAATGTAAAATTCCAATCCAATTCTTCGCGTTATCGACGTTTGAGTGTTGCTAAAAATCGTGAAGTAAACGAATCGATCTTTCATTAATGAGTAGGCAAAACCCGGAAAAATTTATGAATTGAACTTGGACGTCTAGAATCCGATAAACCTTCGTTCGTTAAGTAGGTGAGTATCATTAGAAATAAACACAGTGTGTTTGTGACTACTTGAGACAGTAGGATGACCTCTGACACGGATATGTCGTGACTGGATACAGAATCAAGAATAAAATAATGAAAAAAGAGAAAAATAAATAATGCAGTCTATCATTTTAACCGAATTAATGCATGACTTTAAATTATATACAGCCATATTCACTTTAATAATTGTCAGTAACTTCCTGCCTTTTGTGCCGCTTCGTAAGCATAATCTGGAAACGTTTCTTATCGTATCTTTTCTTCAAATATTTCACAACACTTTTGTGACTGCTCTAACGGAATTTCTTTATTACAATATTTAATTTTTTTTAAGATAAATTACAACGCTTATTATATGATTGAAATTGAAAAAAAATCCATATCTGGATCGCGGAAACAGTGGTTTTGAGCTAGATTCAATTCAACTAAAGTCAGACGACAAAATCAAAAAAAAAATTTAATCAAAAAAGAACAATTAAAGCCTGTCTATAAACTTAATTGATTACCGCCTTACTTATTCAATTTATTAACACTAAATATACGTCAAAGATGATGCGTCGTCAATGCATTTTTTTTAAAATATTATATCAACTGTTTAGTACTTATAAAAGACCTTAAAACTTTAATTATTTCAATTCATATTACTATACTTTAAATCTTGAAAATTTAATATATTATTTATTATGTTTTTTTTTTTTCTATTGTTATACCCTTTTAGTGTCAATTTGGAATCATATAGATTTGAAACATTCAATACTTATTTAGAATAATTGTAAGCGATAAAATCCGAAGTATTTTGACTGACAATGAGTGAAAGAGACTTCAATGATAAGTAAAGATAGAAACCTAAATATGTAAAATACGAGCCATAGAAAAATTAGCATACCAAAATGATATTTATCTATAATTTTGCTATTGCACCATTTATATATTATCTCCCCCAACTCCACTCCTTCACAGCATTCAATCTTAAGCATAATATGGTTGAAGATACATTTATTAAATAGCTAAGCCTTTTGAAGCCTTATGCTTATAGTTATTATGTCATATCTTAAAGTATAGATGAACTTGAAAGATATTTGAAATATTATAAAATAAATTTATATTATAAAATTTAATTTATTATTTTGTACTAGATATCCTAATTTTAAACGAAGATATAATTTTGAAAGAGTTGAAATGTTACTCAAATTATTTTTCTATCATCATAGGTTTGTTCGCAGATACTGATACTGAACCGATAACGAATCAATTCAAGTGAATTTAGGATAATCGCCAAACGGATACACGTTTATGAACTGATTTAGGGTTATTTTCCCGTGAACGAGTTTGAAAATGTTCGGAAGTAAGACGAGGGTTAACGAGAATCGACGAAAATTGTTAATTGAATTTAAAATTGACAGAAAAGGAAAGCGGGTCGGGACTTTGATTATAGCGATTCTTGGTTGTTTTTTTTAGGACGAAAAATTCGATTCTTTTATTCATGCGCAGTTTGATAAAATGTGGCTAGATTTTCTATCCTTCTTTAACAACGTTAAATTCAAATAACAATTTTCGTAGGTTCTCGTTAATCCTCGTCTTACTTCCGAACATTTTCAAACTTGTTCACGGGAAAATAACCCTAAATCAGTTCATAAACGTGTATCCGTTTGGCGATTATCTTAAATCAACTTGGATTAATTCGTTATCGGTTCAGTATCAGTGTCCGCAAACAAACCTCATTTCATTCAGTAATACGAGTCTCAGAGACCCTATGGAATCATTGAACTAAATGTTTTCCTTTTAAAATGTTAACTGCTGTAAATGTGATTAGTGGTGCTATCTCTGGGAAGTATAGTTTTTGTACACTAAACACGTATAGCGGGGATATTATTGAAAACGAAAATAAGTATTAGTTCTACAATTGTTAAAAGCTAAAATTACAAAGTACAAGTACGTTTTTTACGCAGCTTTACTTTAAAGCGGTCGAAAAAAATTATTTTTGCAATATGTTTAATATGAATGAAGCTTGACCCGTGGTACTATGCCACCTCTCTCAATATATTCACTGCGCAAAAATCTACTCAAAATATTATTTCTGCTAATTGTTAAACTGGTACATTCTTCTTCTGATGGTGACAGCTATTTTAAAAAGAAAATGAGTAAGTTTTATTATTATTATGATAACTATATGTAGTTTAAAATAAAAAAAATATGTTGATACTACTTTGATTTTTTTTTTTTATAAAACAAACTGTGGATTTCAATCTGTGAGTTTTTGAAAGCATCCTCAAAATTAATATGAAATTAATGCCTTTTACGCGGTTTTCTATTAATGGAACATTTTTGAATTTGTATTGGTTTCTTGACTTTTTTACGCGAATTTTTTGGAGTGCAACTTCGAATTAATATGAAAGCAATATTACAATTTACGCGGTTTTTTTATATAAGAGAACGTATTTAAAATTTCCTTGCATTGCTCATTCCTTACAAAATTGTTTTGTATAATTTAAATGATGTATAATAACTTGAAAAGTTTAAATATTTCCCATCTTTTTTGCATTAGTTTAAATGAATTTAATTTATTAAATAAACAAATCTTCTAAAACTTTATATTAAAATAAAGATTCTTTAAATTGTTATTGCTTTTAAACGATGCTGTTAATCATTTTATATTTTTAACAGTTGATTGTGGTGTAGAAAATGCAATTTTCAACCACAATTCGTTTCGTTCGGTTTTGTATGATTTTTGTTTTTAAGTTAAAGTGTTATTTTTAAAAATAAGGCAGTTTGGGCGCAACACGAAAATCGAACGGTAGTACCCGTTCTTTGTTGCTTAGTATTTGCTCTATTTTATATATTAGCTTTTTTAATTAAATTTCTTGTTACTTTTAAACTAACTAAAATGCTTTCTTCCGTAATTAATTCGGTAAAGAAGGCGACAATATATTTTTTGTGCTCCGCTCGATAACAATTTAGAGGCTTGCTGACGAAAATTTTCACTCGATATTGAACTATAATGGATGATCAGTGACGATAAATCTGTAATTTCTTCCAAATCTGTGACGTGAGTGGGTTCAACACTCAACACATAATTGGGATAATGAGTTTTCAAATTGACGAATTGATTCTTGAGGGTTACTTCGGTCGATTACAATGGAGGCATCTTCCGAAGATAATTTTTCCAGCACATTAACGAGTGAAATCCCGTCTAATAACGAGGAGTATCCTGATATGAACTAGCCAGGAGCCAAGATTGTGACCCATTCGAGGATAACTTTCTGCCATTTTTCCATCTTAAAAACAAAATAAAAAAAAACTTTTAAAATACACTACGCTCGTGTTGTTCCAGAATAAAATAAAATAAAATTGTTCACTAGCCTTTAAAATTTTGGTTCATTTATAGCGAACGGCTATTTTAAGGTAACAATTTTGTGCCATTTATATTACTACTATTTTTAATGTTTAACATTAACTTGTTTAAATAGTTGTATACAAATTGATTATTGTATGTTATTAGTAGTTAATTTAGTGTTATTTTATTGTTAAAAACAAAGGCATGGACGAATAACCGAGATTTTAAAACATATATTATAATATAAACGAACTTGATTGTAATTAAAAATATGTTATATCAATATATGATTGATTAAACCAATAAACATTATAATCTATAACAGTTAAAAATTATTATAAATAATAAAAACTGCGCTCCAAAATTAAAGATTAACTTAAGAATTTTTGATATACCTCCCAAATATCCTTAAAATCGCATCAACTACTATGGTTATACGCGATTGGCGAGTTCGGAAACCCAAGAAGAATGTTAGGCTTTCATTGATATTTCACCCTACGACTAGTGTATAGGACAATTTAGTTACTACGCCACTAAGAGACCTTAATACAGCGGTTGGGGAACCGGGGAAAATTCCCCAAATGGAGTAAAAATGAAATTTTTGGGGGTAGCAAGAAAATGTTTAGGAAAAAACTATTTTATAAACGTGTTAGCATTTCCGAAGATTTTATTAAAATTGTTCTTAGATTAAAAAGCCCCAATTTTGACATTATTGTATCAAACATGAAGCAAGATCACTTATCCAAAATCTGAATTAGTTTTTGTTTCTTCCAATAGGAGAATTTTATTTTTTTTTTTTGTCTATATATTACATTCTTACAACCTCAATGCAAGTTGTTTTTTTTTTGGTAAATAAATTCAATAAATAATTTATAATTTAAGTGAGCATTGATTGTCTCCTTTTCAAAACGAGAGGGGTATTATCCAATGGTGTATTCGGAGGGGGAACGTGGCGGAACGACTAAAATTGCAAAAACAATTAACAAACATGTTAACTTGTAGAGACTTTATCTTGCTTTTTGTGTCTTGTTTCTTTTTTCCTTTTAAATCAAATATACATAATTTGTTCTGTGTTGGCTTTAGCAGTCTTATTTTTATTTTTAACGTGATAACGACTTATAAATTGATGAACACCGGCAGCCTGTATGAAAAAGTCACATTCCGTTTGAGCCTGTGCGTGCAAGCGAGAACGCAATACAGTATAGATTTCAGCTCCTGAAACGCCACCACGCGAACTTCTTCGAGAACTTCTACAATAAGCTTCGACTCGTATTCAATAATTGTTGAATAGACAACGTGTTTTGTGTTTTTTTTTCTACAATTTACTTAATAAGTAATAATTTCATTTTGAAAAAATTGTCAATTTTCGTATTATATAAAATAATGATAATTCAGTGATAATAATTCAATTCAATTCATAAAAGTATGCAATTTTTCATCAATTAGGTGTTCTTTATGACGTTATCACGTAAAACTATTGTCCGTAAACTGACTTTACAGTTAAACCAATTTTTTTATCGAATTTCTTATTTTTGTTTGTTAATATTTAACGAAGTAACAATTTAAAAAAACTTATATGGAAAACAAAATTTTGCTTTAAATATGATGATCTCCAAAAAAATTTCAGGAAGCTGCTTGTGGGAAGTCGCAAATTATATTGTTGATCTCACCATGCGTTCCGTTACTTCTTATTTTACCAATACACCACTGGTAATATCGACTAACGCAAAAATATTTTGGGGTAATGGCAAAAAACTGAGCTCTGCCTTAATATGATTCAGAATAGCAATTAGCAACTCTTGAGTACATTCACCTTATTTGCGTACACATTTAAAGATAAGAACAGTTTACACTAGTTTACAAGTTTACTCTACTATGAAATAGGCAGCTACAGGAAATTTAAAAAAGTTTCTACGAATTCGAGTTTAAAAAAAAATAAGTGTAGACTTTAAACTTGAAAAAATTTGTATCGATTGAGAGAAAAAGTTGTTCAGTCTATTTAAAATGTGAGCCTCGTATATTATAAGACAAACGTGTCAATCTCTCATAACGCATTAGAGTAACAGATACACATAAATTGAAAAAATTATATTATAGTGTGACATGTCGATCTACATAGATAGATAGGTTTGTCCATGAGATGCCACACAATCACCTTAAACTGTCATCAGACCCACAACGTACAAGCTCCAGCATCATCTTTTTTTAGCACACACTAAGTTCCATCAATGATAAATTTATAAAGGTGTGGTTCTGATCGTAACTTGAATCACACCATCCAACATCCACATATCCTCATACGTAAAGCTAAGTGTCGCGAGATTAAATTATTATTTATAAATATTTCAAGGCGAGACAGTTTTCATCTCTAATGAATCTCTCTATTTATTATTACAATCATTTTTTTTCCTCGCATTCACATCTAAACACAACAAAAGTCTTAGGTAACATTTTCTTATACCATATAGAATCGACAAATATTCTCGATTTCGCAAACGAAAGTGCGAGCAAATCAGCCTTTTAACTGTCCATTCAATTCATTATGCAAAAGTTAAAATTTAATCCTTTTTGCGTCCTATTTCGCTTACAAAAAAAAAACTAGATTCTAATGAGTAGGTGTGAGTCAATCAAACGATATTGATTTATAATTCTGTTATTATCTACTACACACCTTTTAAGAAAGATCTTTTCGTACGACACTTTTATGTAAAAGTTTAAGACTTGCGTTGATCTTCTATTCAGCCAACCCACACACGCATACATACGTACAATTGCTTCATTATTGCTTCAAAACCTTATTAAAAATAAGAGTAAAATGTCATTTCAAATAGATTTATGTTGCATTGGTGAAATTAATATCGAACGATGACGTCAATTATTCAATAAGTTTTTTTTAATAAATTCATTTCAAAGAAATACACAATCTGATTTGAATCAAATTGAAATATATGACAAAGATGTTTTCATTATTTACGAGTGTTATATTGGAGAAACATACGCGTTAAATCATAAATGTTAATTTTTACATTGATATTTACAATGATGATTTTTTTGAATTCCAAAATTGTGTGTCAGAAAAGGATTCTCGCTATTTTTCTGTTGAAGATAAGGCGTGTGAGCTACGGCAGAAATACGTGAAGGTTTCCAAACTTTTTCTCAAACAAGTAATTTATAATTAAGTACATCTATTAATTATGAAATGTTTCCTATCTCACTTATCATTTACATAAAATGTGTTCCTTTTTCTGTCTAATATAATTATTTAAATGGTATTCTTTTGAGAATTTCTAAAGTAGTTCGTCAGCAATATATTATATTGTAAACATATATTGGTAGATGGATCTTAAAACACTAAATTACAAAAATACCAACTTCAAAAATTGTGTACCTACTATATTTTGTATAAGATTAAATAAAGACCTTTTAGGTCAACATATTATAGGTTTAATGCGACCACAGTTATTCTCTGAATATTATTATTTGTGGGGGTTAAACTGAAATCTATAATTTTTCTAAAAAATATTTTATCTACTTTTCAAAGTCCGATTTTACTTCATCTTCTACTGTAAAGCTTATGCCATCTTAAAGGCACTAGAAGCGATTGATGTTGCTGAACAAGGAACTAAACATCTGTCTGACCAAACGTACCGACGATGATCCAAACACAACTAATTAATAAGCTCGCTGGAGGTAAGCAAGTAGTCCCAGTGAAGCCAGATCGTGGAATTTCTTTACCCTTACTTAGTAGCACAAACGCCGCGAATTGAGGAGAATAATGTCCCTTCCATATGGCACGGATAGGTAACACACACTTACAAAGCGTTGTATGGGTGTAGTTTTACCCATAGTTTTACCTATCCGTGTCATATGGAAGGGGCACTATTCTCCTCAATGTGTCAGCGTTTGTGCTAATTAGAGGGGGTTAAAAAATCCCACGATCTGGCTACACTGAGTAGTCCTTGCCTGGGTTTCAGCGCACCGGGGTATTACCGCGGGGTACCTGCAAGAGCCACGACCGGATGGAAACTACTGTCATAACAAGCAAGGACGCCTTGAAAAAGATGAGCAACCGGATCGAGAAAAGATCTAAACTAAGGTGGAAAGCTTCAACAACGGTACATATGAACCTTAACAAGATCGACAAATTCCCTGGAATCTGGAAACATGCCTAAACTACACGGAAAAAAATGTGTTGTAGTTTTAACAAAATTCCTTGTTAATTTTACTACATTAAGTAGTATTATATAGGATGACACCACGTGTGGTAACGTTTACCAGTCAAGTGTAATTAAAAAACCGTAGTATTATTAACAACACGAACTAGTAAAAATGTAGTTGAATTTTTGACACTTGCATTTATTTGTCAAAATTGTTGGTTATGTTGTACGCGCCGCATGCGCAAACACCAAAATTTGTTAATTTTACAGCACTCAGTAGTTGTAACAGCTACATATATTTTCTACACTATGGTAGTTAAAAATACTATACGTTAGAGCTGAATACAACACAGTGTGTTATCTAATGTTACATTTGTGGTTATAGTGAACACAAAGTGCAGTAAAAATATTACAAGTTTAGTGTTGTAAATCTTACACCACTATTTTTTTCCGTTTAGAATTAACCAAGTGCTTCTCACCAAACTGGCTGTGGGACACACAAGTCAGTCACGCATACTATATAGAGGGAGGAGTACCACCAAGCTGTTACGGTGAAATTTTTTTTTTGCTTTATTTAAGGTCGCATCAACTACTATGGTCATTAGCGACCATCAAATCCGAAAATCGAGAAAAATATCTTGGGCTTTCATTGGGATTCGAACCCAGGACCACTGGCGTATAGGGCAACTACCTAGTCAACCACGCCGCTAAGTGACCTGGTGAAATCTTAACAGCCCAGCACATTATTTTTAAATGCCCTCAGCTCAGTCTATGGAGAAATGCAGTTCACTTTTCACAAGAACCGAAAAAAATCTTCGGTTCTAGCTTTGGATGTAGCAAACTACTGAAGTTTTTAAAGTTGACGGTACTATGCCGGAACATATAAAAAAGCCAACCAATGAAATGTGTTATATATCGCATAATATGTTATAAGTCACAATATGACCATAGATGTTGAAGCGACTAAAAAAAGACCCGATTTCAGCCATAGTCAGATTAAAACTCTTCAAACTTATTTGTAGAGGTCCATTTTTCAACGGAATAAAATAAATCCCATAAATCCTATCCTTTTTCTCGGAGGCTATTGGTACTATCGAGGTTTAAAAATAGACAATTGCTATTCATTGATATCATATCGTAATGAATTAGATTTACAAATTAAGTTCAATTTTATTCACTACACCATTATCCTAAGATTAGTAGATTTTGAATTAGGTAAAAGAAATATTAACTTACCGGCAACAGAATCGTGTTCCAACCTGCACTTGGCCGATTTTTCATTGATTGAATCTGAAACAATTACAAAATAGTGTTTAAAAACCAAACGACTATATTCACCGTTTTCTTATGTAGAACTAATAAACACAATGAAAGCTCAAAAGGACAAATTAATAAATAAACTAAATGATTAAAATGATATTTCTTAAAAAATTGCAAACTAATTGTAAGACTGCTCAGTGCTCATAATAATAAAGAACAATTTATTTCTGAATTAACTAATCGACTTGGTGTATAGAAGTATCCTTTATAGTTTATACAATAAATTTATGTATTTTTAAATTGACTAAACTAATACATAAGACAAGTATTGAACTTAGTAAGTAATTGGCTAGTTAGTTTCAAATTTGATTTATTATACGAATGTAGCCATAATATTGCAACTAAAGAGCTTCAAAGGTTATGCCATTTTTGAAGCTTGTGCAAATATTAAGTAAATTATTTAAGGCAATAAACAATGAAAGAAAACACGTTAATTTGAATATAATTTACATGAAACAAAGCTGAAAAAAGCTGACTTTATTTTTTTAAATTATGAAATGATGAGATAATATCAACATCATCCAAAAGACGAAACGGTTGTGTGTCATCAGACTTAGTTATGTCTTTTGTGCCATGTTTTGGTAACAAATATTATTTTATTATTCTAATAAATCATATAAGATTAACGTTCTGATACTGTTGCTCATATTCACCCACTCAGACATGAAATATATATGAAAATTGTTAGAGAGATGTACAACTATGGACTCTCCTTGTCAATTTTATTTATATTATTGCCTACCTTTTCATTTGTATCATAAATAAATGCGAAATATCAAAAAAATTAATAAAAAATGCAATATTTAAGTGTTACAAATGATATTTGATCATAGAAAAATGATTTTTTTTAAAAGTTGATTGAGGAAATGTTTCGTTCAAGAGAATCAAGAAAAAAGTTTTATGATTTTCTTTATTGAAGATGAGAACATTTTTTTTTCTCAATGGAAGTGAATTAAGGCCGGTTGAGCTTAAAACACTTAGGATACCACCCGTAGATTCCTCATGTATCACACACGTAAAACATTTTTATTGTAATTTAAGGCCACATTAAGAATTTCTGTTTATTTCTCATATTGATGGACATGATATCCGTACGTGTAATGGTCATTTTGAGTGACCTTTCCATTGCAAATTTACAACATTCAACTAAATACTTAGCATATTTAACCGGAAAAAAATGTAACAAACGTGCACGATGCTTATTTAAGTATTTTAAAGAGTACTTAAATACCTCAATCAGTTTCGTTCTAATGCAAGTTTTTTTACGACTTCTTCACTCATTTCTTGCATTTATAAGGAAACTTCATAGCTTGGGTTGGTCAAACAGTGTTGAATTTCACTAAGAATATTACTTGATATAATATTCCCAAAATGTCACATTTGGTACACTTACACTTGGTACATTTAAATGCATTAAATTATAAATGAATGTTTTCAACCTTAAGCATCACGCAAATGTAGAAAAAATAATAATGATATCAATCAGAAACCATAAAAGCTTTACTTCAAATAGAGTAATTGTACAATAAATATTCAATATTGCATATTATGTAGATGTGCGTATCGTGATATAATAAAGAGCTCTACCAATATTTCAATGAATTGAATTGAATTGGTTTTCTTTTCGTTATCTCCTTTTTTGATTCTGTCGATTTCAATGAGTTTGAATATTTATCTGCGTGTAACATCGAAAGTGTTCAAAAAAGAAAAGAGAAATCTTATCAAGTTCTAATCTAACGCTACCTTACATGTTGCTACAAAAATGACAGTACTTTAACACATCATAAAAAATTATTAAATGAAAGAAATGTTTTAATCTAAACCACCTTTATATTAAATTATCCTAATAAAGGGAAAAAATTCATTTTCGATCAAAAAGTTTTTTCCTCGTTCGTAAAATAAATGAGTAAACGCTTTCTTTCTATCAACAATTGAACTTTGTGATCTATAAGCTATATATAGCTTATATATATATATGAATAATATTAGCTATCCATCCCTTATTTTTTAACTGAGCAATTTTTTTTTGAAAGTTTATATACCTATTATTTCACTACTTAAGTTTAGAGCTTATGTTTAAATATACGCTTATTTTTCAAAAAAAAAAAATTTACATAATAATATTTTTTAGTCTTAAGGAAATTTCTTTTAAAAGTTTTCTGATGTTGCTGGTTCAGTCAATAAATTATGAACATTCATAGTTTTGTTATTATATGTACTTAGTTTTCAATTAAAATTATGTTAGCAGAAGTTATATCAACCCTCGAATGTTTATTAAGTTATTAAATATTATTAGTTATTAAGTTTAATAACTAACGTAATAATGAAAGGTATCACTCATAAAATTGGCATAGTTTACCAAATCAAATGAAAGGCAAAAGCCGAATGAATGAGTTGACGACAGTAGCATGCAATTCCTTGCTTCGAATTGGTCGCGCATGCGCACTAGTACGGTCGAATACTATCTCTCTCGGCATTTCACATAGCCGATTAACGGTCAACAGATGCGTTTGCCGTTTTGAATCTAAACTGTGAATTTAATTGTTACTGATACTTTTCGTGAGTTATTTTGAATTATTGACCCAAAGGCCATACAAATGTTCTGTTCTCTAGGATAAGAACTATTTTCGTGGTTTTTAAGAATTTTTGTAAGAAGGAGCGTCGAATAAGGCTAATTTAAAAAAAATACTTATAACACCACGTTTATCAAATAAAAAAATACATTTAAAAAATGTGGTTCTTATACCCCCCCCCCACTTCTAACCGCATGCCCTGTTTCAAAAGTCACCGCACGCCACTGCTAAGTACATACATTTTATAACCGTAAATTTGATAGGGTTTTTTGTTTAAGATCGCTACAACTGTTATGATTATTATTAGTGATCATCGACTCCGAAAGCTCTAAGCTTTCATTAGAATAGAGCCACTAATATATACAAAGATAGTTTAGTCACTGTACCACTAATCGCCATTGATGTACTGTACTTTGTATAATGCAATATAATATAGAAGAATTTTTTTTTCCCTGTTTAAAGTGCTTTAACTTCTAATAGTTATTAGCACTTGCATGGTTTTATTTTGTTTGAAGTGTTTAATGATTAAATTTTGTTTAGTAGATGAATATAGAAGAATATTATAACTTTGTATAAAATAATTTAATGCAGAAAAACTAACCATGGGTTTGTGTTCAGCGTGAAAAAATACACCTTAAACCGTATATCGCACTATAGGTCAGGTACTTTTTATTTTTGTATGACAATGTTATTAGTAGGTATGTATATAGTCGAATCTCGATAACCGAAAGTCGAGAATGAGGAAACTGAATTAACGAATATAACTATCAGACCCCTCATGTTACTTAACTTTCCATACGTGCAAAACAAAACCTGTATATGAGTGGGTTATTCTCATGGCCGAACCTCTATAACTGAGACTTCCTTCACGTTATACTTACTTTTATGAGTGAAACTCGATCGTAAATATTTGTCTTGCTATTGAAGTTTACCCAAATTTTTGGAATTTACCTGTATATAGTTTATATTTATAAAATTTGTAAATGAAAAACAGCATTGCTGAATTTTTGCGAATACGGAATCTGGCTTAATCAACTCTGAGTTCTCGCTTACCCAAGTTTGACTGTATTACAGTTAAAAGTTTCGTCATGATTTCTATCTCTAAATTATTAAAAACTATTTTTTCTTTTCTATAATACAACTCCTGATAAAAATTAACTGTAAAAATCAATATAAGATACCTAGATTTCTGAGGCGGTAAGAGAAAAATCTAAAATACAAAGTATTCTAGTAAATGTATAAAGAACAAAAACAGCTCCATATTTTACCTCATAATAGCCAGGAAATTAACCAAGTTTATCAGTCGCAGCTTTTGTAGATGTTATCGTAATTATCGTTGAACTAAACGATTCCACTACTTTGTTTTCAAGTAGTGTCATAAAAAGAAAACGTTATTATTTGATATCTCCAAAAGAATGCGTTTTTAATGATTTGATCAACGCATTTAATCTTTTAACGATTCATTAACGATTTCTTATCTAAACTAGAGCAAATTAATAAATGCCATTGAGGGAGTAGGAAAATGATAGTAGATTTGAATTGCTTATATAATTTAATACGAATAAGGCGTGATTGTTATCAGAATTATATCAAAACGACCTGAGATAAATCAGTATTCAAAGAGCCACACGGAGTTTGTTGTTATACCATCATTAGAGCTAGCGTAAGCCTGGTTAAGCCTCGTTTTTTTTTTCTTTGATTTAATATTGCAATAGATAGTAACTGGTTGGCAGGCGTTCGTTAAAATTTAATAAAAATAAAAAGTTATTAAAACAAGCGTCGCTCGTGTGGATTTTAGATTGGTCGGATTTGAGATATATAGAAATTATAAGCGAACGAAATGATTTAGTTTATAGATTAATTAATCTTCTTAATGACATAGAGCGAGCCCACCATGGCCGTATTCACACCATTACCAATCACATTTCTGATAAAAAGTGAAATCACGGAAGCGTTACCGTAACGGGGGCGACGCTCAGCCGCCCGATTTCCGCCCCCCAAACGCCGCTCACTCTGCCTACTTAAGAATGTGATCTATATTCAGATGACACATTTCATAACCACTAGCAATCGCTGGCTTCGACCACCAATCAATGGCGTTTTACGTTTTATTATTATGCCCTTGAATGATAATATTTTCAATAATGCCAAACAAGACGCGCCCAAACAGGCTCGGATTTGAATTTTTTTACGCCACGGACTTTCCAATTGCAATAAAACATTCTCCACCCAAAATATCCTTGTAAGACTCAACAACAATTCCTTTAAAACTATTTTTATTTTTTTTAAATTCTTACCACCCAAATCAAAGTGGATTATTTTTTTTTTGGTTTTTTCCACCCAAGTTTCACTCTGAACAAAATATTTCCAAAGGTAAGTTTGTAGCCTTCACAAAACTATCACACATCGCTCTCTAACGGGATTATATTACAAAAAATATTCCTATCACTTATTAAACTTACTCTACAGATTTTTTGAAATTTAATTTTTAAAAAATATGAAAAAACTAGGCGTCATGTGAAACCTTGATTCGTACGACCGTTTTTTTTTTCTTATAAAATTTATAAAAATTTAACGCCTTGTTTAATAATCCACATTAGTTTTAATCTTGGGTAAACTAGTTTTAGTTGACTCAACCCTCTTATGTAGGCTTAGCAAATTACTATAAAATAAATGTTATTAGAACAATTTTAATAGCTTTGGCCTCCTTGGAAGCTTTTCTAATAATGAAGAACATCTACAATTATATTTATTATACCAATATATTTTAATGAGCACTTTAATGTATTAAAAACTAATTGGTAAGATTTTAAAAGTATGTACTTTAAAAGCACTACTAAACAACTGATATCTTCAAATAACTGAACTTCTAAAATTTGCTTGATGCAGAGGTAAGAACACTTTGAAATAAAATAAAAAAACTAACTCTAAATCGGTTTAAGCCCAACAACTAGAAGTAAAAAGTGTCCCAACCACCCATATTCATGAAAATTCCTAATAACAAATTTAAGTTTTTATTATTATGACGGTTTAGGAGCCCTAAAAAATTAAATTTTTGTAATCCATTCTTTTACCGCTTAGCAATGATTTTTCTTCATGTTTTTGTCTTCAGTGATTTATGTTCCAGGATGTCTGTCAGTCGATTGTGGTACTGTTTTATTTCCATAGATGATGACCAAAACTTCCCCCTATGTGTGACAACTCTGCAAATTATGTTTCTCTAATAAAAGTCTCAAATCTAAATATTAAACTTCATCACACATTATTTCGCTTAACAACAAATTTGGACTTTGTGTGAACTGTTTCCTTGATTTGGATTTGTAAACTATGGGCATCACAAAAGATAAATGGGAGTCAAAGACATTTTCAAAAATAAAAAAAATAATCATTAGTTAAAATTAAGTTAAAAATTAGACTTGGAAAAAGTTCTGTATATATTGTAAGACTTACAATTAGACTCTTAAAAGGCTTAATTAATAGATACAAACATTTTGTCTTGAGCAAAGACAAAGGCAACGAACAGCGATGAAAAAGAATGGAACATTCGCGATGATTCTATGGAAATTCTAACAACGGATATTTGAATCTCCGATTATTGACAATTAACGATTTTGGAAGTTTTTAGAAGGTTTAGCAATTGAAGTTTCTGGAATGTTCAGAAGCACAAGGTTTTCCTATATAAAGACGACGTGGCAGTATTTCATTCATTCTAACAATAAGAGATGGATTCTAAGGAATTCATAATATGAATACCAGTGGTCCATAGGAAATAACTGATACGGGTGATTTGAAAAGTGTATGAAATAAAGTGATTTTTGTGATAAATTGTTTGTTAACGAATTAAAATCAATTAAGTAGTTTGCTTTATCAAACGTTTTGTAAAATTTCTATCGAATAAAAGAACCCTTTGCAAGAAGCTCAGTGCAGATTTGAGAAATTCCGTTACAATATGTATTAATTAAGCACGATACAGATGAAATACATGCATATTCAATGAATTCATTTAGAATATTTTAAGGTAACCTATCATACATTATAAGTTTGCACTATAACTTTAAAAGTTAACAATTATCTTCCAATTTTAAAAAATCAATGTTCAGTATTCAGCCTTCATATACCTACTATTAGAGATTGTATTTCACAAAAAAATAAATATATTTCTATCACCAATTTCATTTTCTTTAAGGGTATAATTTTAATAGCTTCCACACTAAAACTGAGAAAAAAAATTGTGTCAACCAAAACCTTGAGTTTCATTGTCTTTAGACGTTTTTTTGCTTGATACAATTTACTAAATCTATAAGAATTTTTTACGTCTTTCAAAGTCCTTCATAACATGCGGTTTCAATTCGAAAATTACCAAAGTCATCATTTAACACACATACGATTGACTAGATTGATTTTTCGTATCAAAACGTTCACATTCTCTCTAAATCAGTTGCATTCGAAGGTGTGGTCACTATATTTGTGTATCAATACCAAACAAACTCGTAGCATTTAATTATAGTTATTTAATTATAATAATAAAAATCTCTTGACTCTCGAATCTTTTATTCGAGAACAATAACAATAATTTAACAATTTTTTCATTATTGAATTTTTTCAAATAGGTACAACATTTTGTTAAATAATTTATTACAAAACCGTATTATTAAAATGCGATTTAATTTATTGGAAGGGCAAAGTTGAAATTTAAATTCAAAATAATTAGTTTATAGATTACTTTTATAAGGTTATTATGAAGTTTCAAAAAAAATCATAAATAAAGTGCTTTAATACTTTAAATTAGGGTATTGTTAGAATTTTATTCTTAAGAAAGGTAATTTTATTTATTTTTATATTATGAGCTGTCGTGAAAATTATTACTTTTATTACGTTTTACTGTCGTAATATAACGAGATTATAATTAATACTTATTAAATATCCGCAAATAAAGGTAATTAATAGAAATTAAATACAAATAAGTGTGTATCAATTGAAACATTCCCTTCCGGCATGAAGTCGTCACAAGGCGTATGTGTACTTATTTCTTCATTATTTTTAAACGAAAAAGCTTCGTTAAAATATTTTCGCAAATACTTTCAATTTCATGATTTTCAAATCAATTCTTTTATAGAAGAGAAAGATGCTCTTTTTCATTTTTCTTTCATTACAATTAGAAAGCAACTGAAAAAGTGATGAAATTAAATTTTAAGTTGAGGGAAAATAAAATGTAATGAACAACATTTTGTATGTAGCTATTGCCTATGATAACAGAAATATTAGGTTCCTTATTAAAATTTTTCTTTGAAACGTGATTCGTGTTAATATAAGGAAAAATAAAGAATAATTAATATCCTTCAATATATCGATTATTTAATAATATTTTTTAGACAAAAATATTTGATATCCTTGTATTTGCAATCTGTAGCTACTGATGAGCAAAGCAAACCTAAACCATGACTGTCCCAGTCTTAGTCTTGCTAATTCGGTCTTGATCTTTGTCTTGATCTTAGTATTACTGACATAATCTCGGTCTAATGTTTTCTAAATAATTCATCTAAGCAAAAAATATCTATTGGTCTTTAAACGTCAAAGACTGCACGACCAAGAACTATATGTAACTTCTATATGTAGTGCAAAACACACTTAAGGGGGTCGACCCATGTGACGGCCTGTTTTTTAAGGATTTTTTTCTATGACCAGTAAATAGATAAGGCTTTAAGTTTATTATCATTTGTTAACATATATATCGACAATAAATATAAATTTTAAGCTAAAAATATTGTGTAGAACATGAGCTACAGCGTTATGAAAACCCCACCTCAAAAAAATGAGCTCGCACTTCCTCCACGATTTCGGCTGATTCGCTTATTCGAAACAAAAAAAAAAATACGGCGTTTTAATCTGAAAGCCTAAATGCACGGAATGAACTATCATAAAATGAATATACAAAAAATTGGACTTTTGGTAGACATTTGAAATAAAAGTTGCAAATTTTGCGTTTTTTTTTTTGTTTTTTGCTATAAAAAAATATAAATTTTGAAAATTTTCGATTCATAATAGTTCATTCTATGCGTTTACATGTGTTGAGTGTACCCTATAAATTTCAAGTCATTCGGTCAAGCCGTTTTTGAGATACGATGGAGGAAAGTTTGAAAAACACGGTTTTGAGAAAAACGCGTTTAAAGTTTCAAGTCAATAGGCCCGGACCCCAACTGCCAATTTCTTCTACCTTCTTTATCTTTAAAACGACTTCAAATTTTCAAAAATCACTTTACTACCGTATTATAGATACGTTAACAAAGCAATTTATTTAAAAAAAATTCGATTTTTTTAAACCATCACATGGGTCGACCTCCTTAAAATCAATTAACTGAGAAAAAGATAATGTAATTTAATTATTTTAGTAGTTAACATACACAAATTACGCGTTTTAAAATAATATTTCACCAAAATATAAGAATTTTTAATTGAAAGGTATGGTTAAGTTATTTTATAACCTAAGTCCTAAGATCCCAATACAGATTACCTATCCTCGTCGAGTGTCCAAATCAAAACAACTTCTTCCGTTATTTCAAAGAATCTTTTCCTGGGTAAGAACATGAATTAACTAAAAAAAGGGAAGTCCCTGGCGTAAAATTTTAAATATTTAATCTTCTTGAATTGACAGAATAGTCAATTTTCTATGCTTTTGAATAACACTTGATGATCGAAATAGCCTCTCCCATAAAATAATAATTATTTCCTCTAAATTGATTCCTCATTTATAGAAATTGATTAAGTAAAAGATTGAAAAGATACCGTAAATTGTTTATGCTTACAGAAATAATATACAATGGAAAATGGCTACAATGAAACTAAAAGACCCTGAAACCAAACTTCCTGAAATTTCATTTTTTTACCGAAATTTGCACTGACAAATAAAAGTTTTATACAGGTCTTTATTTACATAAATTCTTATCACCCCCCTCATTATTTTTCTGTGTAAAGTTTTCGTTTTTAACGAAACCTTAATCTTATTTTTAAACGAATTATAAAAAATGTTAGCAGTCTAGATTCAATGATCAGGGACTATAGTTAAGCCAAATTCAAGTCATGTAGTGAATCCTTAGTATGAAGTAATACGAAGATCCACTATAGACTTTAATGATTCTTTTAAGACGAAACACAATTTGATTCTCGTTTAAACAAAATAAAGTCTTTTTCTAAACTTGAATTAATAGTTGCTATACTTGTTGCAGGTTAGATTATTGCTCAAGCTTGAACCCTTAAAATCAAGTCAAACCGACGTTAAATTTTATCTAATATTTAAATATCAAGTTAATGAATTTGAAAGTTATTTCATTTAGAAGTTGAAATTTTAAGATAATTCATTGTAAAAAATATTACTTGATATGATGAACTATTTAGTTTTGACTGAATTTTGTTTTAAGCTTTTTCCACAGTGCATATTGTTTAAATTAAAAATTTCTTAAAACATATTGTCTATAGGTCTTATAAAATAGATCTTAGTTCTCAAAACCAAATCAAGATAGAGAGTCAACAATTATTGTAATCTTTATTACGTGTTTTTCCAAGTTTTTAGATACTTACTCTGTTAAATCGAAATAGTGACTTTCGACTATCAAATAGTGACTATTCACTATTTTGTAGTAAAAAGTATACCACTATTTGAATTTAGTGATATACTCTGCACTGCAAAAATAGTGAATATTCACTAAAGTCACTATTTCAATTTAAGAGAGTACATATTTTTTTTTTAATAGGTATAAAAATAATTTTCAGTTTTATTATTTAAATTTTTTCATAATATTCTCCTTATTTTATTTTTTTAGTGTCTCTTGTTTCATTGAGAGATGATCAGCCAATTTTTTATAGGGCACTATCGTCTTCATTTCCCCGAAATTCTCGGTTAACAGCATTTAAGTTATAATGTAAACCATCTTCGACAAGGTATATTACAAAAGGGTCATTCATATCTGGTTACAGAACGATAAATCATAGCACATATAAACCCTATGTGAAACTCAGCATTGACCAGAACGGCCCGAATGAGAAGGAAAGGTAACTGTGTGGGTCATTTTGGCCAATGAAGAAACATCTATACTCGCGGGAATGTAATCTAATATTACAAATCTGTCCTGTTCATAACTTACTTCAGTTTTTGTCCATTTATTACATTTTTTCTCGTATAAAAATTATAATGAGTACTTAAGTCATATAAGAGAAAATGTTTAAGAAAATTAATGTTTTAAATTGATCTTATTGTAATATAACATTTTTTTTTAATTTTGATATCACTACAATTTCTTTGGGTAAAAATCAAAATCTCGTTTACTAAAAAAAAAAATTGTCTTTTAATTTTATAGATGTTAACAAGTACATTATATGTAACTCGATTATATGTTGTGTATCAGTCGTCTTTATTATACTTTCAAAATTACTTATTATAGTAATAACAGCTCGAAAGTACCCACTTAAAATAGGTAAACATGAAAATTGGCGTTTAATTTAAATTTAGCTTCATTCAATGAATGAAGCGAGCAAAGTCTAAAAAGTGGTCTACAACCATTTGAACTTTATTAAGTCAAGTTGCCTCTTAATAGATGTAGACTTGCGAAAATAACCTTTCAAAAACCAATAATTGTTTTATCCAGTGATTGAACAATTGACAAGTTAATGTCATTATTTTTTTAAGTCTTATTGCTGTCGCAAAATCTGTTGCGAAACGACTAAAAATAATAGACTTAAACATGCCGCTATTTATGATGACCTATGAAACAAATTTTCATAAAAATTGGACGACTTTTTTGCCTTTATAGTGACATTTGGCTACAATAACACTCAACAAAAATATTTCACTTGCCATCAAAATAATTTAAATGTTTTTTTTTTAATTTATAAAATTCCCGCCTTTTACCTCAAGACAGCATACGCCCCGGAATATTTAATTACTGTAATTATCGTGTTAATCTGGCTGTAAAATGCATCAGTTTATGCACCATCTTTGAGATGTTTATCGTCTAAACGCGAATGATAAAATATTTAAATTTTCGATTGCACGCATTAAAAACGTTTAAAACTTTACTTTCATTTACGGAACTTAATATTTTGGTTGAATTTCTTCTTTCAATTCAAATATGGAGCAGTGAAAGAAGTTTAAAAAATTAATACGAATTTCACATTCCGAGTGAATTAATCCAAGTCGACATATTTTTAATGGCTTAATTTAATTTACGGGCATTCAAAAACTGCGAGTTATGAGGCTTCGTGATACGACAGATGCTTAATTTGTTGCATTTTTGCATACTCAAATTAGATTTTAGCGAATTAAAAGATGAAACCCTAAAATTACTCCGTTCTACATCTGTAGTTTGTAATGGCTTCGAAATTCCACGCTTGATTCTTCTGCAAGCATCACTAATTTCTGATTAGATTCTCAAGATTATATTAATCTATATTTAGTTACATAACGAAACATGATCTCGGTGTGTTGAACATCTTAATATGCCTCAATGGCTGTGATATCCTTGACACAACTATAGGGGACTGCTTAAAAAATAATTACATTGCTTAGAATTCAATCACTTTCTACTTGTTTTATCGATAGTTTAAAGACGAACCCTGAAATCGTTTTGGAGATGAAAAAAAAAATGACTCAAATGCAATATCAAATAATTGAAATTTTAATTGTTGCAAGTCATTTTTTGCTAATTAAAATTTGCCGCTCATATAAAGAAAGTGGATGAATTTTTATTTGCATTCTGTGTAATTATAAAAGAAAAACCTTGCATGTTATTTTTAATAAAAACAAAAAACCTCTGTGTGGTTTAATCAAAAAATTGCAAACCTTCGAATATCTTTCCTTTTATATCACGCCAAAGATGAAAATGTAATTTTTGTTCTTATTTTACAATTTTTTAGATCATATTGTTTTATGACCTTCCTAATATTTAAATTTTCCAAAATTTTTACTTTTTTAATATGCCAGTATTTCCAGATAAGGGGTTCAAATACAAATGATATTGGTTCATTTACCTACACAGTTTTCTTTCACTATTTTTATAATGAAATGCATCTAATTATCGGTAATGCAATCGTGCTACATATTTTATTAATCATTGAATTGCATTGAAAAAAAATAGTACTTAATACAAACTGTCGGAATTACAAAAGAACAAACCAATTTATGTTGTGTTATTTTAAAAACCCCGAAACCCCCATCTTTGCAATGACATGCATTAACAATGGACGCGATCTCGATAATAGAGAATTGCCGAACGTATGTTAAAAAATATAACATTGGTCGAGATAACAAGTCCACACATATACCTACGTATTATAATTCACATAAAACACAGCAGGTAACACGTAAATTCCATTTAGTTTTTGAATTGTCGTGAGCTTGCGCAATGTCAACAACAAAGATAAATAGAGGTTTTACTGTACGTATATATGTATGTGAACACGATGAAAAAAAGCTGTACAACACACACCTGTTGATATTAACACAATGTCTATGTGTTGTGCCGAGAGGATATCCAAGAGATAATGCAAATAGAAGATGTGAAAGCGCAACAATACAGTGTTTAAGACACGAATTGATTGTTGCAATTGCGACAAACGAACACTCGATCGCCGTTACATTTTCTCTTACAATTGCTATCTATTCAATTACCTGAATTATCTAATATGCAAATAATTTAACATAAAAATGTATAAGATTTGTTGCCGAGATAGAAAATGTTATCAATTTAAGTACTATTATTTATAAGCTTTTAATTATTTTAGCAGATTTTCTACCCTTTTGAACAGTATGATCACAATCCGTGGACAGTGGTAACCGATAAACCCAGAAAAAAATTTTAGTTACTATTACGTTAAATTTTTGCAATATATTAGAAAAGCTAAGGATTTAAAGTTATAGTTTAAAAAGGAAAAAAAACTGTAGTGTATTGCAGAATAACTCACAACTCGAAAGTTTAAGCTTCAGAGGTTTTTAAGTTGGTTTGAATTAGCGAAACTGAATTTCGTATTATAGTAGAATAGTAGATACGTTAAAATGCAATGGAGAGTTAAAACGAGATTTGATTCAACAACAAAATATCCATAAAAATAGAAAAAATGCAATGCTAATTTTAACAATAGGTCGAGATCAAGGAAGGGACAGCCGTGGTGAGAGTTTGGAAGGTTCCGAAAACTAAAAGTCTTCAGTATTATATTCACAAAAAAAAAATAAGTAACAAAATTAGTGGCAAAAACAGTATTAGTTTATAAAATAACAGTCATCTATGAGATGTTACGTAGTCCTGAGGATCCAACTTTTCTATACAACGGTCAAGTATGAGTAAACTTATACCAAAAGGGTTTGAACTACGATTGGATTATTTACAATACCTACTTTTTACTGAAACTAAATTTCCTAAAGACTTTGAAAAATTGAAGTGATGATAAAGCCCAAAATGAATATTCGAGGTTTTAAAAGTGCGTTTTCTTATCACAGATTTTTTTTTTGGATAATTAATATTTTAGACGTAAAATGTTAAACTCTCATTATATTCAAATATAATACTTTAAAGTTTAAATAGTATTTACGAAAAAACAAGATAGAATATTACAACATGAAGAACTAAAAAGGTAAGAATCGCAAAATATGATCCCCGAAAATCGGCATGAATAATATTGTGCTTAAACGCAAGAAATAATGGAAAATATTAATATTTTCCTTTGTAGACTTAGGAGTTTTGTTATAATTTTTCTATACATTATGAACATATTACTAAAATAATTGATTTAAATAATAATTAGAAAGGTAATTAAAAAAATAAAGATGTTATAAGAAAAAAAAATCTTAAACGATTATATTAGAATAGAAAAAAATATCTGCTGCGAGGCGTCACAGTACTTTCTTTTACTTTCTTTTTTGAAACTCGCTGTTGGTTACAAGAACATAAATAAAATCAACGATTGGTTAGTAAAATTATAAATTTTGAATTGTTTAAAAATCTTTATAAACAGAACGTTATGTATACAGCTTTTATGTATAGGTACATACGAACTTCCACCCTTAACCCCAGAAACGTCCTTATTTGAATTTTCCCAGGAAAAAGTTTCAAAAAAAGTTGAAGGTATCAATGAGTCTAAAAACTATAGAAAGTTTTAAAAAAATCGTGAGTCCATTTTCGAAAAAATTTGAAAACGCTCAAAAACTCCTAGAATTACGCTGAGTTTCCTGTCAACCGATTTCAACCAAAAGCTTCGCATCACAACTAGATGTTATATGCAGGCTAAATTTTAAGTTTGATGAAATTTGGATAAAGCTTTCGATATGATATGGCTGTCACACTGACACACACACACACAGACATGTTTCTAAAAACCACTTTTTTGGACTAATTAGGGGAACTCAAAACATATATTTCCGGTGAAAACTCAAATTTGAAAATTCGACCCGATTAAAATACTTCTTTTACTATAGGTATAGAAGTAAAAGAAAGTAAAAACATACATACATACATACACTTCAAACTATGATAAATATAGTGCAAAAAAATTAAATCGCTTAGGAAATGTTCAAAAGCTGAACAAGAATACTCGTACATCTACACTTCCTACAACAATGTTTAATCCAATTAACGATAAGACTAAAGTACTAAAATAATATGTGTTTTTTTAACTATAATTATGTTATATTAATTTTATTCGTTATATACATCATAATGGAACCATGCATTAATTGCGCTTTGAAATAATATTTTTCATCACAAAAATTTGATAGAATTATTTAATTTTATTTAATAGTTTAAGGCCTATGATCCCAAAGGATCTCAATCGATCTATCCAGTGATGCTTTCCCAAAATTTAACTAGGGGGTTCACCTTCGAGGTGAATATTTTCTAACATTTTTTTTTAATTTAATATTCCCATTGAAACATTAATTATCTACACACTAATCGCACACTAGCTGATGAATATTAAACTCTCAGAAAAAAAACAGTTAAAAATGAAAAGAGTAGTAGAAAATCACTGATAAATAATTATAAAAACGAAAGTAATATTTTGTCTGATTAGGGGGTTCGCACAAACCATAGCATTCACATCAAATGGTTTCGTACGAATCCTTGCGACCCCTTTGGAAAGCATCCCTGAATCTATCCTCGTTCAGTTAGTAGTAGCAAATCTTATTTTCCCCAAATGAGTTAAAACTTATATAGCATACGCAAGGCATCGTAAAATTTTGTTATATTATACCTACTATTTATATTATATAAAAATATATATAAATTTAAAATAGTAATATGTATACTAGGAATTTCTTTAAAAATCAAACTAAAAGTAGAATGAATAAGTCATAGATTCAGTAGCAATATTTGTTGTTGAACATTTTATTTTTTTTTAATGATTATCTACAATAATGTTCATAACTCTAAGTACCTATTATAAAGATATTCTTGTAAAGTTGTTGTGTATCGACAACTGTAGATCTTTACTGTATTAATAATTGTCTATCCATTAAAACATGTAATATTATGTTATAACTTATCGTAGCGTACCACTTCATTAAAACTTACTTACTTACATTTATAATAGTAAAGGAAAAAAAATAAATTTCAAAGCTTTATAAATAAATCTTAAAGTTTTTAACTTTAAAAAATCAACTAATTTTCACTTTGAATATATTAGTAGGTACCTCTATTAATGCTTCCTAATCATCTATTAAGAGTTTAATCTGAAAATACCTATGAGAGAATTTAAATACATTAACATATTAATACCAATTAAGGTTTTTTTTACAAAAGTAATTTTTTTTCAGAAAAGCTTTTTTTGATTCACTTTCTGATATTTTTATACAGTACCTATGTATCATATTTATAATGTATACTTTTTATGTAGTTTACAAATAACATACATATACCCGTTATATAGGGTAATAACAAAACAGTTTTAAAAATTAGTACCTAAACCACCCTCCAAGAACATATTAACGTAAAAGTTTCAAAAAAAATTTTCTTACAGTTTTATTCATGTTTATATACTTCATAAAAGTTTTGTTGTAACCCAAAAAATTGAACAATTCAACATCAACTCAATTTAAATAGTAAGTATTACTGTTTACGTATGCACTACTCTTATGAAGAACAAGAAAGTTAGGACGTTATTATCAAGTAAATAATAGCTCTGGAAAATCAGTGAATAACCGTAATTTTATTATTAGGAAATAAAGATAACGAATGTTTATGTAATGGATTATTTAGTCGTTGTTGTGAACGTGTTTAACCGTTGAAAGAATCTTTTTGTGTAATGGATGAATTATTGATAATGTAGCGAGATATTGGCCATTGCGGGATGACAATGATATCTAAAAACAGTAGCTTATAGTAAAGTGGTATATCTTGTAAGTCGGAGCGCGGCTATTGCCGTCGTTCGTGAGATCATCTAAAACGATTATTCAAATATGTATCGTGTACACACAATCATTATCAAAGAAAATTCTCCATGTAGGTGGGTGCTTCTGTGTAATACCCATTTCTAGTCAAATGGACCAAATGCATTACGCAACAATATCGATAATATACAATTCACGTAAAAATCGTTTCACAATTAGAACCGGAAAAAAGCTGGAAAAAATTGTCTTCTAATATAGCACTGATTCAATTCAAATCGGCCAACGTGATTGTGAACTTTCATAGAACAAGCCACGTGTGTCACAATAATATTGTTTATGTGTATTCGGTCAAAACGTTGGAATAAAGACTTTGTCGGTCAGCTTAACCCGATTACAAGCCCCATAAGTATCTACAATGCGAGTAAGAACGTAATTACTATTAGAAATTGAACAGGGCGAGTTTTATCGTGATGCAGTTTACTATTTATCGACATTTCTCCAACATTCATTTTCAGTTCATAACGAAAGCGAAATTTATGAGCTCATTGGTCAACGTTATTGACCAACAATCTGATCTTATTCTCTTACAACAAATTATAATTATGAAGCCGTCCATTGACTGGTTTATGTAAAACTAACATTAAACAACTCGCCACAAGGGATGGATATTATTTATTAATTATATTGTGCTTTATAAATGATCAAATAAAACTTTTATTACAATCGACAATCGATACAAATTTTTCAAACTATACCATAACAACTAACGAGTGTCAATACTGGGCAAGTTCATAAAACTTAAAACTACTACACGACTGTTCTTGTAATATTTCCGTTGATAATTAAATTATTTTATCATAAATATTTCAAAGATAATGAACCATTGACCAGCTGTGATAATAAATCTGTAGAGATTCTAGATGAATGACCAATTTTCTTTATAAAATCAAGTAAAACTTGTGCACTCGTATGTTTTGCTTACACTCATGAATAATTCTAATTACTGCAGAACGACGCAATTAGTTAAATGCTTCACAACAATTAACAGTTCTGATGAAAACTAATAATTTATAGAAAAGTGACTTTACCATAAATATAGCCATTACAGATTTTACCATATGCTGTAATGTCTTCAGCTCGCATAGGTAGACACAATCAATAACTTATAGATATCAGTACATTTTATGTTACATAATATTTTCTAAGAAAGCTTAAGTTTCATAAAGACTATTTTTTAATAGTTTATATTGCGTTACCCTGTTGTGACCATTTAGCTTAGTTTATAGCTTAGTTCATCTAATTTTTGATTCAAAAAAATAATTTCTAAGAAACTTCAAATATCTTTAATAGTTAGATACATTAATTATTTTAAGGCAATTTTCGATAAATAAGTTTTCAGTTAGTAAGATTTTTATAAATATTTTTAGTTATTTTTTTATATCTAGTTTTTAATTAGTGGTACCCTCCATCATTTAGTAGATATTAAACCAATGGTGTAGCGTGGATTTATGCCACCCAAAACTAAAGATGAATTTGTCATCCCTTATATATATATATAAGTGATATCCCTTATTTTTTCACAGTTAAACAAAATTTATTAATAACCTGGAAAACGTTGCTAATGTTTCAAATAATTACCCCCGATAAAACTCCATTCGAAAAAAAATTTCATTACTCATATTTTTGCAACGTTAGCGTACATTCGTCTAAACTCTAAATTATGGAATAAAACTTTTTTTTTGGTACTAAAACAGCTATAGAGCTATTGAAACTTTTCTCAAAGTTAATTTTTTATTGATTTGTATTGGGGGCTCACAAGATATAAGTACTAAGTTTTTTAACACAAGTTTTGATCGTGCTTTAAAGCTTTTTTTTACCAATGGTTCCCTTTTTCAACAAATAAACAAATACAATTGCCTGATTTTGCTAACAGCAGTAGTCAACTTAATCGCTTTTTGCCGTCTCCATCTTTATGCCGCCGGAGGCTATAGCGCCCTTTGTCCCCAAGCATTACGTCACTGTTAAATGTATTAAAATTTTCATTAATGATAAAGAAACATTTTACGCGAAAAATTTATATTTTATTAGATTTAAAATTGAAGACTGAACATCAATAATGAGCTAAGTGCCAAAAAAAAAACTGAGTTAGAGCCGAAAAAGCAAGCTAAGTGCCATTGCCAACAACCTAACACATACATTAACCTAATACAATAATAGTTACTGTTAATGACTTTAGCATTAGGCTCGCTTTTTACATTGTTGGGAATTAGCATTGGCAATTGGCACACTAGCTTGCTTTTTCATGTCTAACTCAATTTTTTTTTTTTTGTTTATCACAGAGTTAAAGATTGATATGATTTTTGCAATGTGGTAGTTTGGGGGAGAATGATATAGCTTACTTTTAACTTTTAAGGCTAGAACAATGCAGTTTCCATGAGATGGCAAAACAATTATATCCTACAGGAACCGTACATTTAAAAAGTTTCGGTAAAGTTCGTGAAATAGAATTTGAACGCATTTTCCTCAAGAAGGCCTGACCAATTTTACACAATAACATTTGACATTTTTTACTGGAAAATAAATATGAATTTTAATTTAACACTCGATAAAATTAATAATAAAATTTAATTTAAATATTTGAGTTTTTTATTGTTCATTGTTGAAGTATTAATTAGAAATAAACTATCATTAAAATAATTGAATTAATAATTAGTATTAAATAATAAACTAAAAATTTTAAAAAATTAACAATTACTTAACGGAACGAATATTAATGAAGTTTTGCTAAAGATCCTGTACGATAGCTACTAATCTATTCTTTTAAGAGAACATCCGTGAAAAATTACGTGAGGCGTTCAGGGGCTGATGGGGTCGAGCCGAATCTCATCTAATCTTACTTTGGTGAAAGGGAGGGTCTCACAAATATCACGTATTTCTTTTAAGAAACCACACGTTTTGAAAAATATCACATTAGATTGCGGGTTGGGGAAAGGGTTATGCCAAATCTCATGACGTCGCAGTATAAACTACTATATTTAATTTTAATATATTATTATATTTTAAAAGTGTTTAAAAAATCCCAGTTTATATTATACATATTCTTAATGCTCTTACATAAGTAGGAGCTTGATCGTGTCAACACTTAAATATAATGTCTCAATAATAGTGTTGTCTTCATTACATTAGGAGAAACGTTTTTACTTTTCTGGAGTACCAATACTATATTTTAAATTTAAAATATTTAAAATTTTTAAAAATTCCCCTTAAGGGCAGTATGAAAACTATCAAATATGCTGTTATAAAGAACACTTTCAATAATACCTTTTTAATTATTCATTTTATTATTTTCTAGATTTAAAGCTTCTAATAAGCTTCACAAAACATAAAGCTTGTTATCAAAACAATTTTTTGTCTCTGCCCCTATAACTTTGTACATATTCATTAAGTTACGTAACTGGACATTTTATGCAATAATTAGGCTTAAAAATTTAGCTTTGAACTGAAATAACTGACAAATTCAATGTTAAACTTTACTTAATATTTAAAACACACACCAAATGTATATTCATTTACGTCAAATAGCTTAAAACGGCAAGTCAAGTAGTAAATATTTCATATCTTGTCACGATTTTTGGTTTCTGCAGTACCTTATCCTTATGGATGTTAAATATTGGTGTAAACTGTAAAGTGATAAACTTAATGGCTTTAAGTTAAAAAAATAAGTTGCTACTTGTTTTTTGCTCGTATATCTAATATCAATTGCTTAGTTGTTAAAACATTTTATTTTTTATACATTTGCTCCTAGCTTTTATTTATTTTTGTAAGAAACGCAAAATTTAACTTTATTATTAACAAATACGGATTGTTATTATTATTTTGAAAGGATAAATAATATTTAGCCATAAAAATTCCAACTGAAAAAAATCTTATTGGCTTGTGATCATAGGTGACCTTATATGTGACCTATTCATTCGACTAAGCACCAATATAATACCTACCTAATATTATTAAAATAAAAATAACAGAAATATTTTCAATCGATTGATGAAATAAAGATAAAGAGTAACTCTGTGTTCACGTATGTAACACAAATAAGAAGCAAATCTGTGTCGCTTACCTGCCTACCATATCTATTCCCAATTGGCAATCAGTTGCCAATAAGGTGGGTCGATGCGCTGGCTAGAATTACAAGACCGGTAGAGTTCTCGTTCTGGATTACTCCTCCACCTCGATGAAATCCATTAGCTCCATCCACAATAACATTCGTAACATTCTTTGCATCACTTCGATTTTACATTGGCGTGAATGCATTACATCGCAACATTTTTTACAATAATCTGATTCTGAGGTGTTGTAATTGCACGCAATCAGTGACATTCAAACGATGTATAAATAAAGCAACAGCGACGTTAAATCTGTAAAAGACGATAAAATTGACTCTAAGAACCAAGAATAGATTTGAGATTTAACTCGTAAGTATAAGTTTATACGTAAGTATAAATACGTTAGAACTTGTTACATAGGTACAATATACTCACATCGAGTAACGATGCGAATTACTTCAATAAGTCAATAAGAAATTAAATACTTAACATTCCTTCATGAATGTAACTATAGGTATGACTCCTTTGTCGTTTTTTAAGTATCTACCTAATATACCTAATAAGTACCTATATCTTACATAAAAATTTCATTTTTTACTTTCAGTATCGATAACGATATGTTTCATATACAAAATACATAATAATCTTATGAATTTTAAATAAAACATTGCAAATAGAAATATGAAGATTATGATTATCATACCGTATTTAAGCGTGTATAAGCCGCACTTTTTTACCAAAAAGTAACAATATAAACGATGTACGTTTTATAATCAGAATTTTAAAAGTTCTCAATAGCAAAAAGTTATTCCATGCTTCGTTTGGAATAAACAACTTTAACTTACAATTAGTGAAATGCCATTCTTTACCATATATTTTTCCGGGTATAAAAATTAGCTTATGGTCTCTGTGCCCCATAAACTATCATTTCAAAAAGTGCACTAGTAGGTCCCAACCACCACAAAAACTAACCATTTTTCCAGGAATCCCAATGCACCACTGACCGTAAGTTCCTTATAAAAAAATTACATCAACTTGTTACTTCATTTTTGATTGGAAATAAAATCAGTTAATAAATCCTCCCTACCCATTGGAAAATAACAATTACAGAACGACAGAATGTTACGTAATTGGACGATTTGTACTAACTGAGTAGGAGGGTATATTAAAATATGATCATCAAAGATTTAAGCTTTAAAGTGCAATACTAACAGTTTATTATAAAGATCTATTTCTCTTAGTGGCATAAACTAAAAGCTGGACAAAAATTATAATTTGGTGGTACAGTTAAATAATTGAATGGTATAACATTATGTAACGTTTGGTCAACGTTGTCTTAATACGAATGAAATGCTATATTAGTATACAACGATTTTGCTTTAAACTATCAATCTGTAAATGTACAGTATAGGTAATAACTGAAATTAAATACATCAAAAGAAAATATGTAGTAATAACTTGAAAAAAATAATTTATCTAAATTTTGATTTACCACTTAGCATTTCGTATTTAGGTATGTAGGTACTTCAAAAATAGAAAATTTGTTGATATTACATAGGGATTCATCAATTTAAGTACATAACTGTTTGTGTGATGTTATAAATTGAGCTTTATATTTTGACTTTTGAAATGAAATATATTGTTAAATGTAAGTCATGTAGCTTGAAAATCAAGTCAAGAAGTCAGGTCGTTTATAATAAGATTTTCAAAATACGCAGGATGCCAGAATACCTACTAGCCTAAGATCCCGCCGCATGATTGCTAGACTCATAATGTAGATTAATCATTTATGTATAAAATTAAAGCTCTTTTTTTCTGTGCATGATTATATAAGGGTGTCAGTCTAAAAGTGCCCGCAAATAAGTAAAAATAGCGATAGGCTAGTATTCGTTATTCTTGTCTGAAAAATGTCGTCGCGCGCTCTCGCACTTTATCATTTACAGCATCTTTAACAGCTATCTTCACTTATTTGCGGACACTTTTAGATTGGCACCTTTTTATAATCATGCACAGAAAAAGAGCTTTAATTTGATATAGAAATGATTAATCTACATTATGAGTGCGGTGGGATCATTAGGCTAACTTTTTATATTGGAAAAATGCATAGTCTCTGTAGGATAGAAGTTTAATTAACGATTCTCTCATTGAACGAAGGAATAAAAAAACGCAATTTTTATATAGCTGGGATATGGAATTAAAAAGAGTAGATTACATTGGTTATCAAATTGCATGGTTTGCCAGGTATAGCCATAAATAGAATAGTGCCTATATATTTGTTTCCAGTCAAAAAAACAAATAACAAGTTGGTGTAATTTTTGTATAAAGAACTTACGGTCAGTGGTACATTGGGAATCCTGGAAAAATGGTTGGTTTTTGTGGTGGTTGGTTCTTACTTATGGGGCGCAGAGAGCCTAAGTTAATTTTTATCCCCGGAAAAATACATGGAATAGAATAGCATTTACTCTAATTGTAAGTTAAACTTGTTATAATCCCAAACGAAACATAATCAGATGAACCATAAGAAAACTAAACACAAAATTATAATATTTGCCATAGATTATAGAAGAACTTTTTGCCATTGGTAAAATTAAAAATTTCGTTTATAAATCAGATATCAATTTCATTTGAAAATAAATCCGTATACGATATTATAGACATCTATTATACACATGGACATTGGACATTCGATATAATAGATATTAGCCATATTTTAAAAAGGTCTAGGTATTAGAATCTTAATTCATTTTTCATGAAATAGAAAATATGAACTATACATTATGGGTTTTTTCTATACTTTTTTGGGACACAAAAAACCAACTCAAGCAATGTTTTAATTGCTATATCTATTTTAGCTATATGCTCACCATACGAAAGTTTACTTTACAAATTGCTATTGCGTCCTTTTTTACAAATTAAAGACAAAAAAACTAGGGTTGATATTTCGGAACAATATAAGCTCATTTACAGTTGGGATTGTAGGCTTTCTTAAAAGAGCTTTTCATGATGTCGGGAATAAAAATTTTATATCGGAACAATTTCGAAAAACCAAAATGTGCGACAATTCAAAGTTAGCATAAATCAATTTGTATTTGATACAAAGGAAAATTTCAGTCATACTCACTTTAAGATTTGTTTCATTGACCGAATGTATACATAATTATGTACGATTTTAAGAGTATCAATTATCACATATAACATTGTATTAAAACTTAATATTAATTTAAAAAAGTAATAATGAAATTTTAATCAAACAAAATAAAAAGCGGCATTCAGATGTTTGAAAATTGTGAAGTTTTGATTTTTTGTACGCATGATTATAACAGCCGGCATAGGTACCATGCACTTAATAGGAAATAATGGGTTTGAAACTAGGACCAATGAATGGAAATAATGCTATACAAATGTTGATGTATGAAGAGAGAAAGGTTCTGTTAAAAATCGCCTTTCTCTCTTTAGACATTAAAATGTGTATAGCACTATTGCATTCTATGGTTCTAGTTGCAAACCCATGATTTTTTATGAAGTGCACGAACCTGGCCGGCGTGTCATTTGATTGGCTAATGCAATGCTTAAAAAAATCCCATACATTTGTAACAAATTCATACATCATCAGATTTGATCAGATAACCTAATATATTAAGTTTATGAAAAGTTTTGCACTAATTAACTTTTAATTTTAAATAACAGCTACACAAAATTTGCGACTCAACTGCGACAAGTAAGTAACCTGAAAATCTCATCAATCTCACTTATTTAACTACATACTACATAACATTTATTTTGACTGATTGTAAACGTTAAACGATTGGATTAATCAATTAAGCATATTAATTATAATTTCATTAAATCAAAGTTGTTATTACAGAAAAATGGATGATAAATTGCAACCCTGTCCATATGATAAAGCTCATTTTGTCAGCAAATCAAAATTTAGAGGGCATATTTTAAAATGTGCTGCTAATAATCCACATATTAAACTGGAGCCCTGTCCATACAATGCAACCCATTTAATGGAAAGGAAAGAGTTGGAAAACCATATTTTGGTTTGCAAGCAAAGACAACTGGTGGAACGGTGGAAATATATTACAAACTAAACTACAGACCATATCTCAAAACACTAAAAAATAAGCATTTATAGCTCAAATAATATTTAAGATGAAACCATATTAAAATGATCTTTAAGTTCATTAGTTCTAAACAAACTAATTTTGTTAAGTTTCAAAACTTATTTTACTACATAAAAAAACACGTAGTGATATTTTTAAAACCAAAAATTCATATAACGTTTGAAATACTGTAATTATTTTATAATTTTTTTAAATTAGCATTACTTTTATCTTTCATGCCATTAAATAATACAAAGTGTTCTTTATATTCAAAATATGTGATGTAAAATGTTCCATTATTTTTATAAATTTTATGTGCACAACAGAGATGTAATTTAAAATGAGCTTATGAAATATATGAAGCAAAAAATATTCCTTTAAAAACTTAGTAAAGATTATTATTCCCTTTTGTCTTAAATGATGAAGTTACGACTTACCTAGTAAACACAAAACTCCCAACTACTTAATAGTTCTGTAACATTCCTAAAGATGTAAGTATAACAGAACTGTTAAGAAGTAGGATTTGGAGCTCACTGGATTAGCATCCTCAAATAGCTATCTTAATTTTAAAATAAACAGTTTAAATATATTTTTGATTCGTTTGAGCTTAATTAAAAGTTTGTTCCATTTAGCGTACATTTCCGTGCATGAACGGCAAAATGGCGTTCCACATAATTTATAACCACCTAATCAATTTTAAAAAATAAAAATAGAATAATGTTTAAATATCTATACAAACCGAACTACATGTATACAGTCTCTATGTATATACGAACTTTCGCTCTCTTTCGTAGAATCTCCTTTATATGAATTTTCCCAGGAAAAAGTTTCAAATAAAAGTTATAGGCTTTGATGAGTCTATAATAATTTTGGCAAGTTTTAAAAAAATCGTTGGAGCCATTCGAAAAAATTTTAAAAACCCAAACTACTTTGCGGTACAAAATTAATATGGACGCAAAATTGCAAGTTTGTTAAATTTCAGATAAAGTTTTCGATACGATATCGCAATCACAGACATTTTTCTAAAAACCACTTTTTCACAAAAGGTGTATTCTTGGTGAAAACTTGAAATCAAAAATTCGACTCCATCCCTATACTTCCGTTACTATATAGTAGTAAAATAAATTAAAAATCTGAAATATAACGTTTTTTGTATCTTTTTATTACATAGATTGTTTTTACATCGTTTTCAAATAGAAGGTATATCATACGAATTTTTACCTTCAACTTTTGACGATAGAAGACTACTATACTTACGCTTATAAAAATATCTTCATTATACGTATCTAGTGTTCACACCTTCTACTTCCTAGAGATGCTAGAAATATAACCAGTAATTACATTTTTGGTAGTTTAAAGTAGAGATGTTAAAAATAATCGATTTTTTATAATCGATTTTCATATTAATATTAATCGATTTTTAAATAATCGATTACATAAATTACGCGTTTAAATCGATTTTCATAAACAGCGCAAACTTAAATGCAAACTAGCTGTAACGGTTTTTTTCATTTTTGTCATTCAAATATTTGATTGTTAAATTTAAAATTCATTATTAAAAGATTGTAATCGAAAATATTTATTTCAATTAAATTTAAGCACATAGTAGTAACATTTTGTGACAATACGTTAACGTTATCGTTTGGATTTTTACTTATCGTTTCATTTTATTTTAATACTACTCTTACGTAAAGCATAATTATTTTTCGTCTTTTGTTTAAACTTAAACCAAGTATAAAAAAGTGCATGTGAATTTAATAAGGCACCGTTCACATTGAGGCAATACATAAACATCGAGTGATATATCGCAAGTGGTATTAGGAGCCGACATACACAATAGGTATGCTATCTAATAGCAGTAGTAGTTTTCAATATTAGAGTATCATAGAAATATCGGAGATAAATGAAATACCCTTAGAACTCACTCTTAATTTCATCCCTAAAATAAGCACACTAGAACCACATCCTTTCGACAACAGTAGCCGAATGCCCAATAACCCATCTCATCCAGTTCCTCTGTTCCATATTAGCCCAATTCCCCCCTGGTCGCCCATTTTTGCTAATTTTGATTTATCTATTTTAAACCAAATTGATAATAAACAAAACACCCCTACCAATGTCTTTCTAAATCTATACCACTCAATGGCCCAAAAATATCCCTCATATACAAAAGTTTTCACAGACGGATCAGTCTTAAACAGGAAAAGTGGATGCTCAGTGGTTGTTAATGATGAAATATAAAAATATCGATTACCCGACACTTTTACCATTTTTTCTTGTGAAGTCTATGTCATTATTGAAGCATTACAAAAAATAAACGAACTAGGACTAAATAAGGCGCTGATTTGTACCGATTCGAAAGCAACAGTAGATGGTCTCTCTAACAGAAGCACTAACAATGAAATAATCCAGGAATGCCAAAACATTCTCACATCCCAAGCAAAAATAAGGACAATAACAGTAGCTTGGATCCGTCACATCGGGGAATAAAGGGCAACGAAAAAGCAGATGAGGGCGCCAGGGAAGCGACAAGCGATGGACAACGCACCGAAACTCTGACCTTTTATAGAGACTACAAACTCTGAGTGGAAAACACTGAACACCAAACTGCATCGAAGCCGAGGTGATGTTTGGGAGAGGAGGCCGCGACCTTGTAGTAGGTCTGACCAATGTATCCTGGTCAAGCTGAGGATTGGACACGCCGCCTTTTCCCATCAGCGCCTGTTAGAGGGACCCAATCCAAGACAATGCAGCCGATGTGGCAAAGTACTGACAGTCACTGACGTTCTCAGTCAATGTCCCTCACTTATACAAGAAGGATTCCCCCTTATTAACACCCATGAGTGTAAAGCTACACTCAATGGCCAAAATCGTATGGAAGAAATTAAGAACATTTTCAAAAAACATAAGCTTCTTGAATCTACCTAAGGACCTCTCTAAATAGACAGTCGCTAAGGACAGCTAATGTTGATGCGACTAAAAATAAATAAATTAAAAAAAATATCTGCTGCGAGGCGTCACAGTACTTTTTTTACTTTCATTTATGAATTTTGCTGTTAGTTTAAAGAAATATAAGCACTTTGTAACAATACATATAAACAGAACTATATGCATACAACCTATAGGGCTATATGAATATACGAATTCTCAACCTTCACCCCAGAACCGCCCTTATTCGAAATTTCCCAGTAAAAATTTTCAAATAAAACCTGTAGGCATCAATAAGTCTAAGAACTATAGAAAGTTTAAAGAAAATCGTTAGAGCCGTTTTCAAAAAAATTTTTTTTTTTTTTTTTTTTTTACCATTTTGGTACATTTAATCAGTTCAGCGAACCACCTGTCGCTATATCATGATTTTGTTAGCATTATTTTTAGCTATATTATCTTTTGAGGCTTGTCGTTACATCCTCTAACTTTACTAATACATTTAGATGATTACTAAAACATTTCTACCACCTCCTGTGGGAGCCTCCTTTTTAGCCGTGTAGTTGGTCTACGCTGGCCCAGGTTAAGTTCAGTAGCACTTTGGCATGAACCAAGTTGACCAAAAAAATTTTGAGCCAGCATCCTAATTACACCGTCTATGCTTGGCAGATTTGTCTCGTTAAGGATTTGGCTGTTTCGAACAAACCATGGTGCTTTCAGAATTACCCGCAGAACCTTGCTTTGAAAACTTTGCAGCTTCTTGATATTCCCTGTGGAGGTATTTATCCAAATTGGGCAAGCGTATGTCAGGATGGGTCTAATAATAGTTCTGTAAAACATAAGGGAGCATTCCGTGCGCAATTTTGATTTTTTATTTATAAGCGGATATAGTTGAATAAGTCTGGCGTTTGCTTCCCTTAGTTTTACAGATACGTGTTTTGACCAGGATAATCTGTGATCCATATGAACCCCTAGATACTTGACTGCTTCATTTTTTGAATTCCAGGGTATATCAATCCCGTTTAGCTTCAGATGGATTAGATTATTGTTAAATCTTTTGAGAGCAAACACCTTTGCTACACTTTTAGTGGGGTTTATTTTTATTTTCCACTTACGAAACCATGTCGCTAGTTTATTAAGAGATTGCTGTAGGTTTCTTATCGCATTTGGCAATTCTTTGTCCTGGCATATAATAGCTGTGTCATCTGCATACATCGCTATTAAGCATTTGTCATTCAAAAAAAATTGAAAAAGCTCAAAAAACGCCAAGAGTAAAGTAGAGCTTTCGGTTAACCGATTTCAACCAAAAGCTTTGCGGCACAACTACGTATAATATGGAGGCCAGATTCCAAGTTTGATGAAATTCGGATAAAGCTTTCGATACGATATGGCTGTCACACAAAGACACACACACACTCAGAGACACTTTTAAAAACTTTATTTTTACACACATACATACATTTACATTTTGACAATTTTATTTCCGGTGAAAGCTCGAATTCGAAAATTCGACCCGATTACAATACTTCCTTTACTATCTATATAGTAATTAGTAATATAGTAAAAGAAAGTAAAAATGGAAATATCACACGTGATATATTGCCTATACCAGTGTTTCTCAAACTTTTTGGTCCGCGACCCCCTTTTACACTTAAAAATATCAAAGGACCCCCCGAAGAATAAGTATGTGTAGAAAAAATCTTGGAGCGGGGAGGGGAGTGTAGTTCATTTAAATTCAGAAGGACTTAATTTCTTTTGTTTAATTGCATAAAAACACTCTTAATTTTGATAAATAACAAAAAAATTATTTTATATATTTTTTATTTCTAATATTCCTAATATGAATCCATAGTAAATTTATAAAACATTTGAAAAAAAACTGATGTCATCAATTTTTTTGCGACCCCCCAAACACTTTTCGCGACCCCCTTGGGGGTCGCGACCCCCACTTTGAGAATCACTGGCCTATACGACCAGCAAATGAAATCATATTAAAATGAGCGATTCAAATTCGAGTGATATATCGCACTATTGTGAACCTTTTACTTCCATTCAGATATCAAATACCTGTACATATTGCATATGCTATATCGCTTATGATATATCACCTCAAAGTGAACAACGCCCAAGACATTTTTTTTAAATTATGCTTGTTTTGAATGAACTGCTTCAATATTCTGAAATCGTTCTACTTTGGACTGTTGAAAAGATAAAATGCAAAGTAATTAAATTGGTTGTATTTATTTATTTTAAGAATCAAAACAATTTGATTAGAACTGCGTAAATAATTAGAACAAATTACATCGATTTTGTACAGTAAAACATTATAAATTGAAGTCTTAAACGTGTGCCAAAATCACCAACTTGGTCCAAAATGATTGCACTGAAATAAAAAAATAAATTCCAAACGGTATGTTCAAACAAAACTTGAATTATTTCCTGGCTTTTTAAACTTTTCGTTTTTTTTGTTTACAAATCACTGATTTTTTTCAATATTGGTAACGATCAATAATTGATTGAAACGTTTTAAAAAAAATCACCGTATAAAATTTTGCACCATGTTATTAGATTAATAAATATTAAGACTACGCTTTATTTTTATGTATAAAAATAGAAAAAGAAATCATACAACCTTTCCTAGGATAACAGGACCTCTTGATCAGTTTCTGTAGAACTTCTTACCCCTGTCTTGACTACGGGTTCTAGATCGTTTCTCATAACGATCATGTGAACGAGACCGGCGCCGAGACGTCGTTTTTCGCTCAGAGGATCGAGATCGATGTCGACTGCTCCGTGATTTCGAACGCTTTCGACGACTTCGATGCGATCGAGACGAGTCTCGCGATCGAGGACTTGACGTGGACCGTCGATGTCGTGATCGTGAACGACGACTTCTCGATCGATACCGTTTTCGAGAGCGATCTTTCGATCTATAATTCGCCTCTGTGGAGCGCGATCGTCGCGAAGGACTAGAACTATATCGAGATGATCGACTCGTCGATTTATCCCGCTTTTTCTTATGACTAATCGTTGATCGATCGGTGCTACTTCGAGCTTTGTGTTCATCTCGATTTTTTTGCGTTTCGTCTTTTTGAGTCGCTTTTAGACTTGATGGGTCTTTAAATACTTTACCTGAATGCCTATCCGCATCACTACTAGGTGAACGACTTTTTCGATTGCTCGATTTTTTTGATTTGCTTGTCTCTGTGGAAGAATACCTATACTTATCACGACGCGAACTTCGTCGAGAGTGTTGATACGATTTCCCTCGACCACTACTCGTATCTGAATCGTCAGACGAGTCAGATTTTGAATCAGAACTAGTGCTTTTTGATCGAGATGAACTTGAGCGATCTTTTTTATGATGCTTACTGTTCAAATCAGATTTATGATCTGATTTTTCATTATTTACAAGGTCAGTTGATTTGGCAAACGTTTGATTATTGCTGCTTTGAGGTCCATCGTGGAAGCGCGATTTTCTTGCTGTTACTTTTTCCGTTCGACCTATAATATTTATTATATTCACATAGTTGTACTTGTAAATTTGTTTAAATACCATCAGATGTCGGAAAATATGGGTTTTAACAAATTGTTCGCGCACAATTAATACATAAATAATATCTTACAACATCTGATTATGTCCATGAGGAAAAATGGAAGTAAATATTTTGTCAAAGTTTATCTTTAACGATACTCACCATGATGAGAATTTGCTGTGTCTACCTGAGTGTGTCTCTCGTTTTCTTTTAAACTAAAGGAATTTTTCTTCTGCTGCTTGTAATCGTCTTGATCCCTCTGACTCCGTTCTTTGTCGCTACTATGGCTGTGACGCCGTTCTGCATCAATTGCTCGAGCCTCGATCTCCCGCTCAGTCCTGGCAAACTCGGTCTTTCGACGGCGAATAGCTTCCTATAATTAAATAATTGTAAATTAATTTAAAGTTAAAGCAAGATTGATATTTGTTAGATTTAACAATAAAGCTTGAGGAAAATGTACATTTGAATTTTTAAATGATCTCTAAAAATCACTTACTTTAAATAAATCATATACATTTACTACAAGCCAAAAGTTTTTATTTTGAAAATAATTTGTTATTAATTCTAAAAATCAAAATAAATAGAATTATAAGACTGCAATGAATTTTAAACTTTTTGGTCTATGGTTTAACAAATGGCTTCCCGATTAATTGAAATGTATAGTAAAACCCTTAGAAGGATGAAAAGCACTGATCTCTATGTAACTGGATAGAGAATCCCATGTATTGAAATATTTGGCTGGTCAATTTAAAAAAAAAATTTCGCATAAAATTCAAACTTAATCTTATAAACTTATTTTGTGGGTAAACACTAAACATTATTGATGGATTTTTTTTTCTATCCACATTTATTAAATTGGAACTAATACGAAGTTTTGGTTCTCGTTAAAAAAATAAATTTATTTCTGATAATGAAGTTATTATTATCTATAGTCTATACTCAATACAAATTTCCATCCAGATAACATTGGATCTTTTTCAGCTAGTAGATTTATACATCACAACCATATAGACCAGGGTAGATAATTTTTGAGCAGAAAAAAAAATATAGTAGGATGAAACCCATTAGAAAAGGAAGAGAATATAACAAAAATGAAAGGAAAAATAAATAACGGTCGATCTGAGGTGGGGAAGTGAAAAGGGGGGGTAGGGTAGAAACGGTTTATCTCGATTTTCGACAAAACTACAATTCCTATGGAAAAAATCTGCTGCGAGGCGTCACAGTACTTTCTTTTACTTTAATTTATGAAACTCGTTGTTGGTTAAAAGAAATATAAGCTCTTTATAACTATACATATAAACAGAACTATATGCAAACAACCTGTATGTACATAGATAACATATACGAATTCCCAACCTTCACTCCAGAACCGTCCTTATTCGAATTTTCGCAGGAAAAAGTTTCAAATAAAAGTTGTAGCCACTAATGAGTCTAAAAACTATAGTAAGTTTAAAGAAAATCGTTGGAGCCGTTTTCGAAAAAAATTGAAAAAACCCAAAAGCTCTTGGAATAAAATGGAGCTTTCGCTTAACCGATTTCAAACAAAAGCTTCGCGGTACAACTAGGTATAATATGGAGGCCAAATTCTTCTCTTGGTGAAATTAGGATAAAGCTTTCGGTACGATATTGCTGTCACATACAGACATGTTCCTAAATACCACTTTTTTGGACTCAGGGGACCTCAAAACATATATTTCCGGTGAAAGCTCGAATTCGAAAATTCGACCCGATTACAATACTTCCTTTGCTATGCTAAGTTAAATGGCAAAGTTGTAGATAATAAGTAGATCTACACTTTTTGTTTTTCGCATTTTCTGAGAACATTTAACATTGTAATGTATATATTTTTGCACCATCAGAAGGTAGAGGTTTCAACGAATAACTCACCGACTTTTTAAAAAAATCAGATGTTTTGACGTGAGAATTTTCAATTAAAAATTAGGGTGCTTTTTCGTTATTAAGTCATTATAAGGTGAAAAAATTAATATTTTAAATAAAAAAATACAGTATGTTTGAGACATTAAATGGTAAGTTTTCACCAAATTTCGTGTAAAAAAATTTCTTTTGTAAAAGATAAAAATTAAAAACCAAAAACTTGGTAATTTGAATTTTTCACATAATTTTTGAGGTTATGTGAAAAAAGTGTTAGCACAAAAGTTGTAGATTTACTTATTATCTACAATTTTACCTTTTAAATTTTTTCTATAGGACTTTTAGTTTTGTCAGAAATCGAGATAAACCGTTTCTACCCTTAACCCCCCATTTTCCACTTTCCCACCTCAGATCGACCGTAATTTATTTTTCCTTTCATTTTTGTTATATTCTCTTCCTTTTCACATGGGTTTCATCCGACTATAACTTTTTTCACTTTTTACCATTTTCAAAGGCTAGAAGTTGGTCACTGGTCTAATAATCTCATATGAAACTTTGAATCTCATTTAGCGAAATTTCAAAAATATGTAAATAGTCCTAATTCAGTTGCCAAGATTGTATAATGTGTAGCTTTATTAAAAATAGCTTACCTTTAATTCAGAATCAGATTCATCATTTTTGTCGTTTTCGTTCTCACTCCCACTGCTTTCGCTCTCTCCATACATTCCCAGACCTATTCATATAAATGACTCAATTAAATTACATTTATACGCAAATAAAATTTAAACAAAATAAATAACAGCAAAGTTCTTAAATAGATTTCAAAAATTTTTAAATGAACTTACCGAGTTTGCCAGTTAAACTTGCTAACGCGGGCGTCTCTTGAAGATTCATAGCTGAAGCTTTCAATAAATAGAAAAGTTTAGTATCAATGTTTCCTGCTTACCGCCTGTAATCACAATCATTTAGGGCAAACCCCCAACAAACTCCCACTAGGAACTAACAACCTTTAACAGGCTATATATTTTTTTTAAAAAATAAAAAAAGTTTTCTTCCCGATTTACAATCAATTGAATCATTTTTTAAAACAGCAAACTTTTGTTTAAATAATAATTTGCTGTGTTATGATTGTATTGATTTTTTTTCCTTTTTAATTACAGTACCTGATGTTCGATAACGTTTTAACTCTTCTCGACACACATCCTCGATTATTTCCGTTGTCACATCTAAAAGGATTTCGGTCATCATTCGACGAACCGTAGTCATCTATTGTTTAAAACAAATCGGTAGTAAAAATTAAAAATTTCTGCTCGATATAAAAATGTTTTACCAAGTCTTCACTTTGTTCTTCTCTTGACTTGAGACGAACTGGCGATGTCGGCTGTGGGGTTTTATGAACAACAGCTTTTCTTGGTGGTGTAAAATCCTTTGCTGTCGTTTCAGCTTCATCCTTGTCTGATTCATCTGAATCGCTATCCTATATAAATAATTTAAGCAATACAAATGGTTGTAGTACATTATTTAGACTACTTACAAATTTACTTTTCGTTGGCATTGTTACAATTCCACTAGCAGTCATTACTTTCCTGACTTCTTCTTCCTCTTCTTTCTTTTTCCGTAAAATTTCCTCACGTTCCTTCGCCTCGCGTTGCTTGTCTAATTGTTTCTGCTTTTCGCGTTCCATTTTTTCAAGTCCTTCACGAATCCAGGCGGGCAATTGGCGACGTTTTGCCGCGTCCAACGTTACGATGTTATTGGTTTCTAAATCATCGTCGGAATTGGCGTTTGGTTTCGGTCGTAAATTATCACGGATACGGTTTGGTTGAGGAGTTGTGCCAGTCCAATATCCAGTGGAAAAATTAGAAGACCGAGTCCTGGAAGATATACAAATTTTATCATCTTGTAAATGTTTTTATAAAACCATTTTTGAAACGATTACCATATTTAAAAAAAAATTAAAAAGGAATCATTAACCTTATTTATCGGAGTCATAGTGACTCCCCCCACCAGAAATTTTAATCGGATTATCTACTTTTAAGTTATCTGTTCACATGATGAACGTAGAACGCGGGACGGTATAGAGAGCGATGCAGTGACCACCAGAACTCTTTAGTAAGCGCACTTCTGAGCTCACCACCTTCCCACAGAAGATTAAAAAGAATCTGGCCAGAAGACCTGACGTAGGTAACTCAAAAGCGATTAAAGAAAAATAAATATTTATAAAAAAAAAAAAAAAAAACTTACACCAAACAAAATCAAAGGAGAAACGAGACAGCAATAGCAACCACCAGTAGCTGACTGGTGGTAGCTAAACAAACTACCTCTACCCGAACTTTCTTTTAACTTTTTCTTTTTTCTTTCTTTCTTTTTGTTACTATGTTTACTTTTATTTTTATCACTTGTTATCAATTGTTGTTTTCTTTATTAGTTACTTTTGTTATTATTAATCCAATTTTGTAATACCCCCCTCCCCTTCCTCGCTAATGTCAGCACATTTACTTATTGCTCAAGGAGCAGATTGTAAAAATTACATATAAAGAATAAAAAAAAAAAAAAAAAAAACATGATGAACATAAGTATAAATTTCGCCACGATATCAACGTTGATGTACCTAGGTTGCTGGTTCATATACGGCTCGAAGGACCAATGCCTAAATCGCAGGGGGATTATGAAATAGGGAAACAAAGTATTCCTCCTTTTTCTTGAGAAATGCTTCCTTTGATTCAAGCATTGGTCCTTCCAGTCGGATATGAACCAGCGAGGTATGGACATCAACGTTGAAATCGTGATAATATTTGGTGATGATAGGTCTTGGTCACCGTGTAAATAGTAAATTTGAAAGGAGAAAATCCAATTTAAAAAATCGAGGGGAAGTACTATGACCCTATTAAATTACATTTTTTTTGAAAATCGAAATGAAATTCTTTACAATCCGTTACAACTATTAAGGTGCAATCCCACGTGTACGACGTCGACCAATGTGTTGCCAGGATTTTGAAATTTAAACTGCTGCCCTAGCGGCGCTGGCGTCAAATCGTTGAAGGTTCAAATCGCTCATATGGCAGCCATCTTTTCTTCAATTTCAAAATCCTGGCAGCACATTGGTCGAAATTGTACCACGTGACCGAAATCGCTCGGAATCGAGCGATGCATGAGATTGCACTCTTACAAACAGCCTGTAATTCAGATACTATCGACGACGTGAATATGGGAGCTATCTCTAGAAAGCAGAGACTTTGATCACTAGAGCAATACACATTAGTGGAGATATAATTTAAAGTTTAAGTATAGTTTTGTGGACACAAAAAGACGGATGTTATATGTTTGACGTGTGTATTTGTGTGTCTGTCTAAAGTCATAAAGTCTACGTAAAGAACCAATTTTGATACAATTTTTCAATCTGTTGCTTCGGTTAATTATTATAAAAATAATAAATCAAAAGATTCGAAATATATTTCCAAAATTTTTTGGGCTGTTGAGCCGATCCTGGAAATTGTATGGCTCTTCCAACTTCCTAACATCAGACAAACCTAGGTGGTATTAAAACGTAACTTATCGAAGTAGACTTTTTAAGATTTTCAATTATAAAATTAAAAAATTTTTTTTTCAGAAAAATTTGACGATAATAAAATTCTTGTGTAGTTTCGTTTGCTTTTTTTTAATAATAATTACCCAGAAAAATTTGCTGTCGCTTCTGCAGCAGGAAATGCAAAAGGAGTTGGAAGTAACGAAGCCTTATTAGTTGAAGTTCCTGACATAGCAGAAGGAGCTCCAGCCGCCCAATCGGAATTCCAGCCCCATTGTTGTTGCGGCTGTTGTTGTTGTTGCTGCCAATTCCAACTTCCAGGTCCAGAAGCTAATAAATAATTTTTTTTTAATCAACAATAAAATTTTTTAAGACATTATCTAAAACAAACCTGGCCCAGTCCATGATTCCGGAGGAAGACTACATAACGGGTTATCGTCGTTTTCATCTTTATCATTTTCAACTTCCATGGGGGCTTCGCCCCCTTCTATAAGATTATCAACCGAGTTCGGGGGCAAGACTTCTTTTTTATTTGTAACCAAAGTCGTAGGCGGCAGATGGTTGGGAGGACACGTTTCCTTCATCATAATCCATTGCTGAGCAAGAGCCGCCCAATCGACCTGATCATTTGCAACATTTTGATATGCAGAGGGATTTAAAGCCCACTGCGTGGGGTAACTACGCTCTCCATCAGAGCTAGTAAATTCACCAGCCCCGGAAAACATTTTTTTCCTTAAGTATTTTTACAACTAATTTCCTCAAATAAATTCAACAAAACTCAACATGTTTATACAATAGACATAAAACTTTAAAGACATAACTACAAAAGCACTATTTTTCAATTAAAAATCTCACTAATTCAAGTTAAATTCAATCGGTTCCGATTTACTGCATTTCCAAGCTCCTCGAATGGGTGACATTGATCTGTTTCGTTCAGTTTTGATCAGCAAGCTATCATTAGACATTCGGAAAACTTCGTTTCTTTCCGTTTTGAATATTAATTATTTTTTATTAAATTAGAAAGTTTTTATTAACAAATAAAAAATGTAACGGTTTCAATTACAGATCTAATTAAACCAAAATAATTAAATAGAAAACGTTTCCAATCAAATAATTCAATTAGTGGAATATCTAAATATCCCATGTTGGGCGATGCGTTTATCGATTTTAGCCGAACAGCTCCATTTTTTTCTTGTACTTGACTGGTTTTTAACAAACATCTTTCATGAGCTAACAATTTCTTTTCCTTATCTATTAATTATAATGTTCATAATTGTTAAATAAATCTTTTCCTCTATTAACACTTAAATATTTCTCTTTTAAATCAATTAAAATTCTTAAATTGAGGCTAAAACATGGGTTAATATTGTTCAGGTTATGTTTGTTGGGTTTGTTGTATTAATGAAACCAATTAAAATCATAGCTTCTCTTTAAAATGTTAATACAATTATAGACATTGATAATGGAGGAACGTATTGAAAATTGTATGTCTGAGGTATGATTATGAGAACATGGATATTTTAAAGATCTTTGAATGTAATTAAAATATTTATAGAACATTGCACTTCGTTCCAAGTTGCAAGCAAAGAGTGAAGCATTGAAAATCTTATCGAAAGAATTAGATAAATCAAAGACCGAACGAGATCAGTTCAAGCTATTAGCAGAACAATTACAAAGTCGTTATGCTACATTAAAAAAGAATAATAGTCATAGTTATAATGAGCCAAGTTGTTCCCAAGAAGGGAGTGTTTCACAATTACTAAACGACACCCAAGAACAAAATAAACGACTAACTTTAGAATTGGAATCGACCAAGCAACTATTAACCGAAGCCCGGGGGGATATTGCTGTGCTAAGAAAAAAATTAACCACCACCAAAGATAAGACCAGTACAGCGCTTACAGAAGAAGCCTTCCCGGTTCATCAACGAGAGCAATTTGTTGAACAACTTGAAAAATTTAGTGAAAAAGTACTTTTACATAAACCGTTGATATTTCCATACTGATCTTGGTATATTTTAGACTTCACAAATGAAAGCTGATATTCAATGTTTGTTGGATGAAAAGGAAGAATTGATTAAAGAACGAGATGCTTTTAAACATAAGGCACATAGAGTGAGTCATGAATTAGCGGTGGCTTTGAGTGTTAGAAAAAATGTTGAAAGCTCATCGGAAAATGGAAAAGTTTCAGCGTCTAATGTAGGATTTTTACTTGATGCTGACGCTCTTATTTCTGAAAATCGTTATTTACACGATCGTCTGCAACAAACTGAAGCTGAAGTACAACTAGTTACGCAAGTCTTAGCTAAATATAAGGTAAATACATTTAATATTTCAATTTTTTGAATGGTACCGAATAGCTTTTAAACGAGTAATAGTAAGCTATCCAACCTGTACAAGCTTAAGAATGTGTCAACTAATTAGTTGCTCGATAAAAAACGAACTAGAGGTTCGTGAAATTAGAAAAAAAAAATTCTGCTTATAACGCGTTTCTAAAGGATAAAAACACTTGCAAAGGGGTGCAGGCTCAAGTTTGTGCAGGCTAATTTTAAGAACTGTCTTGGCTATCTAGAGTCGATAGGGAATTAGTTGGTAATTAATTGTTCAATAAATACGAACTAGATAGTCTAAGATCCGAACTTACATCGACCTTCACCGAGTTGATAATAGAATGGAACCTATTTTATCATGAATTTAGTATATTAGGAAATATATTAAAAGTGGTTTGGCTAAAAAAATCCGAGACAGGCTATTTTTAATTATTTAAAAAAATATATTTTTAATAAAATACTGCAACATCAAGATAATAGAAAAAAATGTATATCATCATAAGCGCTATATTTTTGAGAACACGTTGATATAGGTTTGTCTGAAAAAGTTCGGTCCTATTAGGGGTTAGCAAATTTTAAAGATTTAAATTTTAATGCGCGGGGAAATGTTTGACAGAGATCCGAGGTAAGTATACTGTGTATTAATAAAGGACCCAACATCGCAGTCAACTGTGATCATATACATTTTTTTCTATTATCTTGATGATATGCAATATTTCATTAAAAAATAATTAAAAATAGTCTGCCCCGGATTTTTTTAGCCAACCCATTTTTGATATATTTCCTAATATACTAAATTCATGATAAATAGGTTTCATTCAATTATCAACTCGGTGAAGGTCGATGTAGGTTCGGATCTTCTACTAAGAGGTTTGTAAAATTAAATAATTGATTGCAATTGTTTTTATCCTTTAAACACGCGTTATAAGCAGAATTTTTGTTTTTTCTTTTAATTTCACGGACCTCCAGTTCATTTTTTATTGAGCTACTAATTAGCAACTAATTCCCTATCGACTCTAGATAGCCAAGACAGTTCTTAAAGTTAGCCTGCACCCCTTTGTAAGTGTTATTATCCTTTAGAAACGCGTTATAAGCAGCATTTTATTATTTTTATTATTAACTTCACGAACCTCTAGTTCGTTTTTTATCGCGCCACTAATTAGCAACTAATTAGTTTACACATTCTTAAGCTTGTACAGGTCGGATAGCTTACTAGTGCTCGTTTAAAAGCCATTCGGTACCATTAATTGGCGTAAACAATACTCCTTAGTTCTAGAGTTTTAAATGTGCATAGACGGGATATAATAGGCTACTGCCGTCTAAACTTATTTTTTTTTAGTTTTTCAGAACCTAGCATGGTTTTTTCAAGCAATTTATTAGCAACTAATTAGCAAAAATTATTTGACGTATTTTTTTCAAAATTTTATTGCACTTGAATGCATGTTTTTCATGACAAGGCTAGCTTAACGGTTAAGCTAGCATTGTTACAAAAATTTCGTAAACGGCACGAGCAACAAAATTTAAACTACGGCAACTAATTAGCACAAAAATAGCACTAAATCGTTAGCATAGTTTCATTTGATTGGGCTAGGTTGCCAAGGCTAGCTTAAAGTACGTTCTATTGTATATGTTTCAAGACAATAGTTCTGAAGGAGTAAACTCCTTGCGTCTTACGTCATGTTTTTCTCAACTGAATACTATCATATATTTTCAGAGTATGTTGGAATCTAAACGTCGAAAAGGTATTATTAAACTAGGGACTACAAATACAGATATGATAATGTCTCAGAAACAAGGTACTTTATCAAATATTATTAATATTTTTAAGTTAATTAACTAATGTTTGAATTGTCAACAGTTAAACAACTCTTAGAAAAAAGTTCAACCAACGAATTGCCAATAACAGCAGCAACAATTGCCGATTTAAAATCCCTATGCCTAGGCCTTTTAGAAACGCTCGGCGACAAAACTCTGGCACTATCCCATCAGAAAAAGGCAAACAAAATATTGGCTAGTCGCGTTTCTGAGTTGGAAGCGAAACTCGAAAATTTAATGGGTGGAAAGATGTCGATATTCCCGTCACATATCTTGCTACAGAATTATTGTAGTGCCGATGCTGATAAACAAGACATATCAAAAGAATTACAAGCTTTAAAACTTGAAAATGAGCCTTATACACCTTCGAGCGAAACACCAATGAAATGTAACGAACCACCACCGGAGCCTTCTAGTTTCATTGAAGAAAAACTACCCCTCAAACTACAAATAATGGTTGATAAGGCTTTAAATGAAATTCAAAACGATGCTTCTGATCTTTAATTGAAAATAATGTACAATTTAATTTGGGCACAAATAATTTAAAAATTGTTAACATTAACTAGTCATTATCTAGTCATAATTACATAGTTAATTTTAAATGTTCAATCTTTAATTGTTATATTATTTACATACTTATAACGATCTGTATTTTTAGTTTATATTCTATTTTAATCTATTTATTATAATGTTATGATCATTATAAGCTTCGTTCGTACAACAGTCTTGGACTAGTTAAAAAACTAATTCAGAACTGTTGTCCAGTTCTATTCAAATACTTGTTTCAAAATTGAAATACTTAGTATGATTAATACTAAAATACGATAATGTTATACAATAAAAGACAGTTTTAAATTAAAAACAATTATTTTGAATAAATTAAACTTTATTTAATATTGTTCCACAATTAATATAACTATTAATTTATAAAAATTTTCCTGTTACTTGAGACAAAAATTACTTACAAGAGACACAAACCAATTGCTGTCGCAAACGATAGACCTAAGACGGTGTACCCTGTAGAATAAACTTGTTTCAGGGTTAAGAAGTAGCCGAAGTCCCACAATAAATGTCGGATAGCGTTAAACCAATGATAGGATAACGGTAAGGCTAATAGGAACTTCAATGTGAAAATTGATGCTCCCGATATTCCCGAAGATTCTATTGCATTTACGTAGTGCATGAAATCTTCTGGCAATGCAAAAGTAATCGTGCTAAAAGCAGCAAAGTAGCTAGCCAAAATCATTCCTGAAAAAAATAAGTTGTTAAGTAACGATTATTCATATTTAACTATGGGGAAAAACGGTAAGACGAAATTCAGTTAACATGAAATAATACTGTGACTCCGACCATTAAAACTCGCGAAATTCTCGTTTGAAACAAAAATTGCTAATCTTTACATAGTATAAAACAAAGTCGCTCCCGCTGTCTGTTCTCTTAGATCTTTTAAACTACAAAAATAGATTTTAATGCAGTTTTAAGCAAATTAAGAGAGTGATTCAAGAGGAAGGGTTGCAGGTATAATACATACATATTATAGTAGAGAAAACTCTGGAAATTCAAAGATTTATAATGTGAGGTCATAATCAATATATGTTTATGCACTTACATTGCAAACGCTGGCTAAACCTTAGGAGAAAAATCAACCTACTATGCAGCAAAATTGTGTATTTTAAAAAAATTGATAAAAAAGTCCCCGACGGTATATGTCTATCTCCTAAGGATAACCCACAGGAATCATTTTTATCTTTTACATATTACAAACAAATTATTGGTTATTTACCAAGCTATTTAAAACAATACAGAATTATTCCTTATCCAATTAAATACATTAGATACGTTGTCTATTTCATGTAGATCATAATTATTGCCTCTTACAACATATCATCAAAATGAATTTCTTAGAAGATATCAAGATATTAGAAAGAGATTTAAAAAGCGTTGGCAGAGCGACTGGATATTTCCACTACGTCGTACGTAGTGGCTGTTTAATTGCTATATTTTTCTTATAAATATAAAAATGTTATGTTAGTCCTTATTTAGAACAAAAACTCGAAAAATTCCACACCAGTTAGGTATGTAAGGTACATGTACTCTTAAAAGAGTACGGTTGGATAGCATAACAATTGAATCCTACAGGAATCGTGTATTTTGTAGTATTTTCGGTAAGTTTTGTTCAAGTACGTGAAATAGCATTTTAACTCATTTTCCTCAAGAAGGCCTGATCAATTTTACACAGTAACGAAAGAAATCTCTACAAAGTTTAAATTAAAAAATTGACAAAGTAAACTGGAAAATAAATATGAATTTCAATTAACACCCGATAAAATTAATAATGAAATTTTTTACAAATATTTGAATTTCTTTATTGTTCATTGTCGAAGATATTAATTAGAAATAAACATATTAAAATAATATACTAAATTATTTTTAAATAATTAACAATTACTTAACGGAACAAATTTTAATGAGTTTTTGTTAAAGATACCTCAGACCTTAACGTATTGAATACCATTTACCCTAAGAAAGGCACGGTTCCTGTAGGATAGCTACGAATCTATTCTACTAAAATAGCTGAACCGTTATAAATGACATTTGAAATGAAACATTTTCAAGTCTGAAGAAACTTTATATTTAAAATTGTAATGAACCTGTAAGATAGCTAATATCTTTTCCTAAAAAAGTAGTTTTAAGAATTTTTATAAACTTACTTTGGATCTACAGTCTGAAAGTATCTATCATCTTTTTCTGTTAAAATAGATTAATTTTTAAATTTTGTTGTGAAGGTAGGGAATTTAGATACTCTCAGCAAAGCGAGCGGGAATCAGCTAGTACTGTATAAATACATAAAAAAATAAATATATACCTACCACAAACTAAATTCTAGGACAAATATTGGCTATGCTTTTAATTAAAGAGTTTAAATATTCTAATTAAACGTAATATAAGAGAATCCAACAATGTTAAGTATAAAATACGTAGTTAAGAATTCTTTTAAATAGGTAATCATAATTTAATAGAATTAATATAATATAATCAATTAAATTTAGATACTCTCAGCAAAGGGAGCGGGTATCAGCTAGTTCTTAATAAAATAAAGAATACCAACAAGAACGTTTGGATTTGCGACTTAAAATATATAGTGTTAATTACGGGTGTAAATTTTCATGCAAAAATCCAAAACATGAACTCAATGAGCAAAATTCAATGTTATGAGCAAATTCTTTAATATGAATCGTTTAACAGACAAAAATCGTTTAATACGAAACGCTATTTCGGTCACTTTATTTTCGTTTTAACCGTCTTCCATTTCATTACCATTTACCTGATATACGATGAGAAATCGACATCATCGAAGTGATTTGTGGCGAATAAATAGTCAAATGTGGTGATTGCGGTCGGCCTAATTTAATATTACGCTCGTCAAATTGCAAACCAAGATTCTTTCCAGCAAGACAACTGGAAACAGGCGAAGTGGTAACAGCCCGTAACATTTGTGGCCTGATCCATGACACAGTATTGGCTCGAAGTAACGGAAATTTATTACAATTTAATAATAATCTAAAATTACAAAAATAATGTTAAATTTCACAATTTAAAAAAATCATAATATTGACATTACCTTGCAGCCAACGCCATATTTAAGTAGTGGTTATGTAAATGGTCGGTAATAAATAAATATAAATTATTAAAATTGTAACAAGACAAAAATATTAATAAGACTTTAGTTTTAGTTTTCAAATTGTGAAATTATATAAATTTTTACGGGGAATCAATTGAATTTTAATTCAAAGCAAATTTGGATATTTAATTGAGAATTGTCACGTGATTGGATATGGGCCAATCAGAAGTGATGTTTATAAATAGTAGAAATTTTTGCACTGGAATGCTACACTCGATTTGAAAAAGTGCAAGGGTTATGAGAAATGCATTGAACTCGGTGTAAAGTGTAGCATTTTAATTACACTCGATAACAAATACGTTTTGTTTGGCGTCGCTTTGGAAAGCATTTAGAGGTGCGTGGCTTCAATTTTAAAGTGAATTGAAAAAAAACATTTTAATTTATGTAACAAGTTGTTATAATTAGACCAAGTTGATAAATTTTTATTAAACTAAAAGTGCTTTTGATTATTAAACTTGTTGATAAACTATCAAAATGAGTTTTACTGAAGGAGTCAGTGTGTTGGCTCGTTTGCCTGGTTCGCGAACTTATTCGGCTGGGGTTATCACGTCTTCAGGATCTTCAGAATGTTCCGTGAAATTCGAAGAAGGTGGGGAATATGTTGTACCAATCGCCAGTATAAAAGTTACACGAACTTATCGCAAGTCGCCAGCACGTACCAAATCGCCAGTTCTTGGGAAATCGCCTACTAGAAATCGGTCCCCCAAGAAAGAAAAACCAACCGCACGCGCTAAATCAAAAGAACGTCTCAATAAATCACCCGAAAGTACATCACGTTCAAAGTCACCAGGCCGCGGAAGGTCACCAGGACGAACAAAAACTACAAAAACCAAAAAAGCGGCCAATAGCAGTCCATCGCGGACTAAACGAAGCGCCGATAGCACCACGAAAATGGAAACCGAAACCGTTAGTCGTGGCCGAAACCGAACTCGAAAAACTGATGAAGAAGTACGAACAGCCCGCGTTTCTCCGTTAAATTCAGCCAATGGTTTGGCCGAACGCGTCGGAGCTACCATCGGAGTGATGACCAGACGGGCGTTGCGGTCATCGCAAAGCCGCGAACCTGAACAAATCGTCCACTACAAGGGTTCATTGTACAAAGGTGAATTTTCCGACACCGAAAACGATCCAGAATTCGAACGTAAAGGCAAATCGAAAGGACGGACACCCGATACAAAATCGTCAATCATAATTGAAAAGGAATTTGGTGGCACCATCGGTTCTATCCTCCTCATACCTTTTTCAATTTTCTTCCCATTACTCCTCGTTTCGTACTGTACAAGGGAACAATGTTCTTATACATCACTACCGAAAATCAACACGATTTTCCCCCATTGGAAAACTTTGATTGACTTTAAAGTGATCGGTTTTTACCTTGCATACCAACTGATCCATGCCATTTCCTTCATTTTACCAATCGGACGCAAAATTGATGGTCCTTTAACTAAAAATGGAAAGCTTACCTATCGCACTAATGGCCTCTTATCGGTTCTGCTTGTTTTATCTATCGTCATTGGATTGGAAGCCAGGAACATAAAAATATTTTCGGTTTTACTACAAAAATATTACATATTCCTCGTATTTTCAATTTTATATGGACTTGCCTTGGCCTTATTCCTTTACATTCGAAGCTATTTCATACCAATCAGCCATCTGAATATCCATGGATCAACTACAAGCGGCTTATACAACTTTTTCATTGGACGAGAAGTGAATCCAAGAATCTTTGGTCTTTTTGATGTCAAACAAATCTTATTCCGATCAGCTTTAGTCCTTGTGGTAAATATAAAACATCCAATAATATTTCCGGGGGAATTCTAAGTTATGCGCAATATAAAACTATTTTTATACTGCGCATGCCTTGTATCATACAATGTACGGTTTGGGATGTTTCATGGCTATTCAACGAAATTGAAAATTATGTCATTCAAATTCGATGAAATTTAATGTGGCGGGGGGGGGTAATACAATTTCACAAAAACGTATATAAAATTATTATTTTGAACATTTATTAAAATTAACGAGTGGTACTCGATAAAGATAACTCTATAACTTTCGATAACTAGTTATCGACGATTTATTAATAAACCAAGAGAATGGAGAGCAGAAATGTTCTAAATAAAAATAAAAACGTATTTTGTACAGTTCAAGTTAAACCGTAACTTAAACTTAAACCGTACAAGGTGAGATTTTATTTTCAACCGATAACTAATCATTCTAAGTGGATTTAGGATAATCGCTTATGAAACTTTATTAACAATTTTTGTGGGTTCTCGTTAATCCTCGTCTTACTTCCGAACATTTTCAAACTCGTTCACGTAAAAATAACCCTTCATCAGTTCATAAGCGTATATACGCGTGGCGATTATCCTAAATCCACTTGGACTCATTCGTAATCGGTTTAGGATGAGATCCGCGAACGAATCTAAAAATGGTCAACTTTATTTTTGAGGACATTTTTTTAAATGAATTGTATCTAATATTTTCATTTGTAAATTAAATAACTTGCAAATGCTTAACTTCATTAGAAATTGAAACATCAGCATTTGACTTAAGTTCGATTTAATTTCAAGTCACGCTGTTTGAAAATCAAGTCATACAATGAATCCCTAATTATACCTTTCATCGAAATTGAATGGCTTAAAATCTTTAACTTTGTAGCTATGTGACTGTGTACAGTATAAAAAATTACATTAATGACTTGTACCGTACAATGTACGATTTTATTTTCATTGGGAACAAATTCTTTTCTATCGAATACTAATCGATTTTTATTTCAGCTTTTGATCAATATAGCGATTGTCTTGAAAAGCTTAGGAGTCGAAAATATCATCTCAATTCAAGAATGGAAAAATGCCTCTGTGAAACCCGCTTCCTTATTAATCTTCGTTATTTCCACCATCTATATGCTTGACTTTTTCGTTTTCGAAGAATCGAATTTAGGAGCGTTTGAGACTCAACAAGAAGGAATTGGATTTATGATGACTGTCGGGTATGAATTATAATTTATTTTTTGAAATTCATAAAACAATATATTTAATATGCATTTTTATCTGTAGATATTCATTCTGGCCTTGGACTTACTGTCTGTTACCAAAATACTTGTTGGAACATAACGTTAAATATTCTCTATGGATTATCGCAGCAATTGGAGTATTATTTTTAATTGGAATAATATTATACCGAGCCAGCAATCTACAAAAAAGTGAATTCAGAAAAAATCCATACAACCCGTCATTAATTGGTATGTCCATTTATAAATTTTTGGAATTGTTTCAAGGTTGATTTTGGAATTTTAATTATAGATTTGGAAACGATTCCGACGCCTCAAGGAAAGAAGCTGTTAGTCTCTGGTTACTGGGGGATTGTTCGTCATCCAAATTATGCCGCCGATCTTTTAATTCAATCGTCTCTATTTTTATTAGCGCCTTTAAGTCCAGCGACAATAATGACATTGCCATTCACACTTCCATTGTTGCTCCACCGTTCTAAAAGAGATCATCATCGGTGTAAGGCCCGTTATGGATCCGCCTGGGAACGATACTGCGATCGTGTCAAATACGTATTGATACCAAAAGTTTACTAACCGACATTGAACTAATTTAAATCGATCTCAATCACTGGGTTGCAAATTTGTACAAAACGCGGTTTTTCGTATTTTCAGACCAACATTTAACAAAATATTGAATAAGATAGATGCTTAATTTTTTTTCTTTTAAATATTAATTTTTTAATTTATCATTAAGGTGAAATTAATAATTATTTATATGATCTTATTATCAAATACATTATTATATAATCGTCATTTAAAAATGATTTTTTTTTTGCATTAGAATGTTTGCAATTTTTAATGGTAATATATATATATATAACGACAAAGGTTTTCTAGCTAATTATTATTTTGTAAATAAGTTGACACATGAATTATATGATATCATTCAATGAGGTGCCTGTAATTCGTTCAAAATAATTTTCACGACAGTTAATGTTTTAATATCATATTTAGTAAAAATTAAAACTATTATCAAAGTACAAATATATAACGGTTTTGACAAAACGCGTAGCTTAATATGATTTTGAACTACTTGCCATTGAAGCCATGACAATTATGCATATTCTCGAAATTTATTTCATTTCTTTAAAGAAATTTAATTCCTTATCTATAGGTTTTTATATACTTTTTATTGCTGTAGAATTTTAGCGTTTTTTATTTCAATTTTAATTGCATTTACTGAAATTTTTGGACTTTTACATAAATTATTTTTTAAATGACACATTTTTGATCTGAACTTGTATTTTTAAGACGCCTTATGTCATAGCAACCAAAACTTAGATGTAAGAAAATATTACATAAAGATTATAATGTATATTGAAATACGTAAAACAAAACCCGAAAAATAGTTCAATTATATAAACTTGTAGTGAAAACACTGCAACAATCTGTATTTATACAAAGTATACAACTTATTACAACTGGAAATGTAAGAATGCAGATGAAAACCACTAGAATATATTTTATAATTTATATATTGTATATGTAAATTCAGAATTTTTACTTTTATAATTTACATGTTTGCATATATTTACATACATATACATTTTTATATTTTCAAGTTAAATATTACTTTTATTGTGTCATAAATTTAATAACTCGAGATTATTGAAAAGAAATGTTATATAAGAATTAAATATATTTTTACAATAAGATATTTTATAGAATAAATTTTTTTGTATTACCATGCACTTTGTATGGTGGGTTGAAAAATAAGAAATGTATTATATACATTATTAATAAATTAGATTTAGTAAAAGTGTGTGTATGGATGCGTTTTTTTTTTTAATTATTTAATCTGTCTTTAATATTATGTTCCTTATTAATAAATGCAGCTCATTTTTATGTAGATTTATTTGTAATTTCCAACCGCATAGTTCCGGTTATTATGACCTCATTAAAATCGAAGTTATGTAAAGGTTTTATATGACAACAAATATTCAACATATTTATAATACTAATCATATTATTAACCATTTTTAATTAAATGAAAATTTTTAGCCATTAATATTGCAATTATCTCACTTATGGTTTGTAGACTGCGTTAGAAGGGAGAGAATTTTTGACTACGGGATCTTGTTAAGAGTAGTTAGGACTTACGAGGTGAACATACTAACAGCTATCCACTTTTCTGGGGCCGGGGTGGGTCTAAGAAGGTCTCGTTTTTCGCTTTATCGTTTATATTTCAAAAATAATGGGTTCTTGGAAAAAAACTTATTTTTATCAAAATTAAAGCTTATAAAATTTGCAACAAGTTTGCTTATATTTATTTTTTCTATCTATGAAAGTTTCTAACATAAACACCCGCATAAAATATTAAACTTTCAAATAAATCAATGGTCATGGGTATTGTGTATACAATTTTTTTATAATTATATTGATCTTCGTACAACGTTTCGTCCTCTTCAGGACTTTTTCAAATGCTGTAATATAAATACAATATAAATAATTATATGTACATGCATTATTAAATTACAAAAAGGATAACATCGTGAAATTTAATTATTTTCAAGTAGTTATTTATGAAATTAGTTACCTCGATTTATTTAATATGTATGATTATTAATAATGATCAGCAAGGACATCAATGTCCTTACATTATCTTGAGACAGGACATCAGTTTGCCTTCAGTGATGTTAATATTCTTGATAAAGAAAATCATTGAAAGAAGAAAAATATCAGTGAGATGCATTATATAAAAACAAACGACACTATAAATTTGAGATCGGATACAAATAATTTAAACAATATTTATAATCTAATTTTGAATATATTATAGAAGGCACAAGGCATAATTGAAATACAACAATTGAACAATATAGCACACTATTGGAAATATTTATTAGTAGAGATGCAACGAATAGTGATTTGGTCGAATACCGAATATTCGGCCACACTCTCGGCCGAATATTCGACCATTTCATTTATGAGTAAATCGTATAACGAGACGCATTATATTTATTTTAAAAAAAGAAAAATTTATCGGCAACTAAAATTGATTTTTATTTTTCTAAGTATTCGCCTAGATGACATTAGATCCATATAAGTAGTGATTTCTAAACTCAAAGCCGGTTCCAACTCGAGGAAACTTTACTCAAATGCAGAAAAAATTGTTTTGATTCACCATAATTAATTTTCCTTAGTAGATTTTCAATTTTAGTTTGTTATTTAAATAAATATAATTTCGAATTTAACATTTATTTTGTTATGATTTACTATTCGGTAATCGGCCGAATATTAATACACACTATTCGGCCGAATACCGAATATTAAAAAATGCAGCCGAATATTCGTTGCATCTCTATTTATTAGTATGAAAAAATGACGGTTTAAAAAAAATTATAATATAATTTTCATGTTTAAAGTTTTCTTATTAATAATCATATATATTTAATAAATCGAGGTAACTAATTTCATAAATAACTACTTGAAAATAATTAAGTTTCACGATGTTATCGCCTTTTTGTTAATTAATTTAATAATGCATGTACATAATTATGTATGTACGATAATTATTTATATTGTATTTACATTACAGTACTTGAAAAAGTCCTGAAAAGGACGAAACCTTGTACAAAGATCAATAAAATTAAAAAAAAATTGTATCTACAATACCCATGAACATTGATTTACTTAAACCACCTATTGGCGCAGTGGTTAGAGGCTGTAGTTCTCTCCGCTTCATGCGTCAAATGGTACGGGTTCGATCCCCGTTGAATCCTAGACTTAAGATCTTAGACCTAAGAATAAAATTGACAAACAGAAATTTTCTGTGTTTAGACAGTCGTGATACGACCTTAGATGTTAAAGCGATTTAAAACCCAAAAAAAATATCTGGTGCGAGGCGTCACACTACTTTCTTTTACTTTCATTTATGAAAATACTCGCTGTTAGTTAAAAGAAATATAAGCACTTTGTAACAATACATATAAGCAGTACTATATGCATACAACCTATAGGGCTATATGTATATACACGAATTCCTAAACTTCATCCCAGAACCGCCCTTATTCGAATTTTCCCAGGAAAAAGTTTCAAATAAAAGTTGTAGCCATTAATGAGTCTAACAACTATAGAAAGCTTAAAGAAAATCGTTGGAGCCATTTTTGAAAAAAATTGAAAAAGCTTAAAAACCTCTAGAATAAAGTGGAGCTTTCGGTTACTCGATTTCAACCAAAAGCTTCGCGGCACAACTAGGTATAATATGGAGGTCAAATTTCAACTTTGGTGAAATTCGGATAAAGCTTTCGATAAGATATGGCTGTCACACACAGACATGTTTCTAAAAACCACTATCTTGAACTCGGGGGACCTCAAAACATGTATTTCCGGCGAAAGCTCGAAATCGAAAATTCGATCCAATTACAATGCTTCCTTTACTATTAAGTAGTAAAGAAAGTAATATGTATGCACCATACAGCTTATATGTACATAGGTATAGGTATACGAATTCCAAACCTTCACCCCAGAACCGCCCTTATTCGAATTTTCCCAGAAAAAAGTTTCAAATAAAAGTTGTAGCCACTAATGAGGCTAAGAACTATAGAAAGTTTAAAGAAAATCGTTGGAGCCATTTTCGAAAAAAATTGAAAAAGCTTAAAAACTTCTAGAATAAAGTGAAGCTTTTGGTTACCCGATTTCAACCAAAAGCTTCGCGGCACAACTAGGTATAATAGGGAGGTCAAATACCAAGTTTGGTGAAATTCGGATAAAGCTTTCGATACGATATGGCTGTCACACACAGACACACACACAGACATGTTTCTAAAAACCACTTTTTTGAACTCAGGGGACCTCAAAACATGTATTTCCGGTGAAAGCTCGAATTCGAAAATTCGATCCGATTACAATACTTCCTTTACTATCTATATAGTAGTAAAAGAAAGTAAAATTGATTTACTTAATTAATAATAGTGAATATGAACATAATAAATCTATTAAATTTTCATTTTACAGTTAATCTTAAGAAAAGAAGTTGAAGAGCATTAATTTTTTTCAAAATAATGTCAACTTATATAAGGTGTTACAGCTTTATAAAAGCGGGGTGCGGTGGGTATCCATGTCCTATTAAGATAGGACTCGCATAGGATCGCTAAATCTTGGTGAAAAAAATTCTTTGTGATATAATTTATCTACTTTATTGGGATACTGTTGTCCAAAATATATTTAAGTTTTTAAATATTAGGTTTAGGGGGGAAGGGTCTCTGAAAAATATAATACCCCGGGGGTCAGTTATGTTCACTATATTACTGAAGAAGTTCGGACCAATAGAGCTAACTTAAAAAACATTATCTTATACCCATATGTATTTTAACTTTTATTACATGAAAATATTCAATTCCTATTATGTAATATACATAAGAAAAGTGTAAAATAAAAATCACAAATTAAAAAAATAATTTAGTCATAATATATTACAGTGTTTTATGGAAAATTAATGTTAGATATGAAATTAAAATGCGTATATACAAAAAAATAATAAATAAACTTATTATCTAAAACTTCTAAAATAGACGAATGACTGATATGAATCATAAGCGTGAAGACACCCAAGAATCGTCCCCATTCCCTATAAAAAATAAAATAAAATTAATTTATTATGTAATACTTCTATAGTCGTATATTATAATTTTAATATTTTTTTAGTAGAAATTTTTTGTTATTATAGCCATGATTTATTTCTTTATTATAATTTCATGATCCAAAGGTTTATTCTTCGGATATTTAAAATAGCCAAATATCTGAAGCAAAAAATAATTATTTACCAAGTATCACTTGATATAAGAGTTTTATCCTTAAGTCGAGCTTCTTAAGTAAACTTCAATTTTCACTTAATTAAAGTCCCATAAACAGTCGCTTTGAACCCTTGGGCTATTGTAAATTATAATACAAAAAAATTTTGAAATTTTATATTTTTCACTATCAATGAGAATATTGACGAAACCACATGAGAACAGTATAAAAAACTTTTTCATTAAAATAATTTCATTTAATAATCTTAAATTGTTTTAAGTAATATATGAAAATATAAAAATAATTACGAATACAAAATTTAAAAAAAAAAACTATTTTTATTATTTAAGATTTTCTTCATATAAAAGTAGCTTGAAAAGTATCTTTAAATCATGGTGAACAATTATTATTCAAAACGCTATTTAAACCACTAAAATACTGTTATGAATTTAAGAATAGTCATAAAAGAAAATAGGCATATTATTAATTAACAGTCATAAAATAGAAACACTCAAGAAAATCAACTTTTAAGCATTTCTTATTAATTTTGCTAAGTTTTTTTTTTTCAAAATCCAAACTTGCATTTAAACTTATGATTGGAATTTAAACAGTCTTCAACAATAACCGTTATGACTTAAAACAGTCGAAACTCAGTATCGAGCGTACCGGGAATTAACTTTGATATTTGTATAAGTTATATCCTGGTTTATCCTAAATTTCTCCAGACTTAAGTAATTTGAGTGAATATAAATGTTTTATTGTCTGATTGACAAGTGGTAAATAACATAATTAATTTGTTTAAAATACATTTTAGTTGTATATGAACTTGTGAGTAATGTAAATATAAAAAAGTTAGCGTCATTTGGAAAATAGTGCTGATGAGCTCTGTACTGGAAAATGCTGCCTTTATCGTGGATTTTAATGTTGTAAAATCTGGTAAGTCTTAAATGTAATATTATATTTAAATCATTTATATTATATTATTTAACTGCAGTCTCCACCAAAAACTGCCAGACCTATAATTTACAATATTTCGTTTAGTTTTTATACGGCTTTATATAAAGCGAAAGTTTATTAAAATGAAATCTTCTGAAAACTCAGTCGTGAAAATCATACTATACGTAACAAAGAAGTTCTGTGGTGATTTGAATAAAAATAATCTGGTGATATTAAATTTAACTTATAAAATTAAAACAGTAGAAAACCCAAACTTTTTAAAGTTATAACTGTAGTAAAATTTATTTCTCTGTCATAATTTATAGTTTTGATGAGAAATGGGTCTTTAGTACTAATTTTATATGCACGTAGGCCATTTTAGAAAAATTTCTATAAGTCGAAAATCTAAACGCTTAACTCATTAATAAGTAGGTACTCCTAGGAAAGTTGAAAATGGAAAAATTTTGTTAATTGGTTTGCGTTTTTATGACGGATGAATTGTTAAGCGGATGTTGTGCTTAAGAATATAGTTTGATCAGACGCGTAGCGTGGGTGGTGCGAACGGTGCCCCGGCACAAGGCGCCGAATGATAAAGGCGCTGTTTGTTTTATTAAGAATTATTAAGGTTTCTAAATTAACTATTTAATGTACTCGTAACGCTCAGCGAAGCGAACGTGTATTATGTAGTTTTCTTTTTATCGACTAGTTGTTATCCACCCGTTTCGCTGAGCGTAAAATAAGCGAGACACAATTGACATTTTTTATTAAAAATAATTATTGCATGTTAGAACTTTATGAAGACAATTTAAAAATTTTTAGATTTGATTTCTTTCATTTTCGTTTAGAACAAAGGGTATTAATTTTGTACTTTGGTTCTAAAAGAGCCAATTTCCAAAATTGGAGAAATCGTGTTATGCAAACAAATAATTTCCATATATGAAGTACTGTTAGCAGTGCCGGAACTACACATTTTAGGTCTCCCCGCAAAAAATTAGACCTGCCCCTTACCTTATATGAATTTTTGCTTTTCGTATCTAGCGTCGTTTTAATTTAGCACCGATTTTCTTACGGAAGATCCTTCTTAAAGGCTCTTGAGGTCTAGAGTAGTTAGCAGATATTATTACTTTTTCATATCAGGTGTAATATTTTATTTTGAAAATTAGCATTGTTAGCAACGGGATAATTTTGGTATGTTTGCTAAACGTTCCTGTTCCTTCTTAAATTTCTCTTTTTTACTGTATACCCTCTTTGCAGCACCACTAGTACTAATTTTCTCAAATCTTCCGGGCCTCCCAAAACTTCGGGCCCCCGCGTCGCGGGGTCTAGCGATATGGTAGTTTAGCCAATGACTGTTAGCGCAAAAAAGGCCAATGTCCTGGAATAAATACATTACGAGAAACATAAACCTAACAGAGGCCAATCTCATTATAACCTTGGTACAAAAAAGGCCTATATGTGCATTTAATTTGGCATTTTCTGGGAATGGTAAAATGGACACTGCAGGCCTTTTAGAACTAAGGTACAGCATTTTTTTATGTCTAATCACATTCTTTTTAAGTTAGTTGGATATTTACTCTTTAATTTTAAGAAAAAGTTGCTAACATTTACTAAACCAAATTAATTTAATAAAGATACATACATAAGTTAAACTCATCGCTGGATAAACTTGATGCTTCACCAATGCCATTGGAAGTAGCATAGTTTTAACGGTAACTGCCAAGTAAAACGATGTACTCCAGTACAGAAAAGCGGCAATAGCATTAAATACGACTTCCTAAAAATTGAGTCATTGTTGTAATAAAATTGTTATAATTAAGATTTTCGTTTAGAAACATACAAAATTTGACTGTCGAATCAAATTATATGATTTTGCTGAAAATATGTAGCATCCCAATAAAATTCCAACTACCATCATACAACTTGAAGCACTAGTTAAAAAACTATAGAAAGAATGGCCCATAGAACTCGCATGATCAATGCCATACTCCAGAAGAACACTTTGGCAAAAACTCGACATTAACTAAAACAAATTTATTACATTAATTATGCTATAATGGCTATAATTATTCATTAACAACCGGATGAAACTCATTTACGTTATTACACCATGATATTGTCTTAAGTTTTATTCGAACTTTTAATTTTTTATACACCCAATCCTGTTTTAACAAAGTAGATACGGTAGATACATTCCAAAGAGTATCTTTTAAAAAAACTTAATAGTTAATGGGATATATGTGATTGGTTCTTCAAAAGGTTAACAAACATTTCTTATAGTTATTTAGAAACTGTTGGAAATGACGAAAACAGAATACTGTGAAAGTTTGAGCTCTTAATATTAATAATATAGGCCAGTCAAAATCAACAATAAATTTGCAAAACATGATGTATTTCTAATTTTTTAATATGTTGTTTGGACCCATTAGGGCTATGTATTCTCAAGTTTGCAACTCTCAAAAAGTTGTGGAAAAAATTTTATAAAGGAAAAACCGTGAAAAATTTGAATTTGTTTCAGATTCCGCTCGGTATCTCCTAATCCATGCATTTTTCTTCGAAAGCTATTCTGCACGTTTTTTAAGAGTATAAAATTTATTACAAATGAAGCCCAACCGGAGCTCTGCACGTAAATGGGTCACTAATGTTCCGGCACTTGGCACTTTGAAAATAGACCAGTTTTTTAAGAAAGTGTAAATTTTAGTATTAGACCTTTTTTGGATCGAAGTTGCGTCGAAACTTGTATACATATTTGTAGGTAAATTAATTAGCTTTAAATTACGTGCAAAGCGAGATCTGTAAGCCTCGTAGTTCTCTCAAAATCTAAAAAAAAAAACATAAAAGTTAAAATTGCATTTTCCCAGAAATGTACCTATATAAACACTTTTTTGTCGCATGAAGTGATTTTTAAGCATGTATGGCCCCGGCTGGACTCATCCACATTGGCAGTTGGCAAGATCCTGCCCCCGCAGAGCTACTACAACACTTCTCTTGTAAATGCAAGAAGGGGTGGTGAGTAGTGGCTGCACTTGCCTCAAAGCAGGGCTTAGATGTTCTGCGATGTGTACTACCTGCTCTGGGGAAATGTGCAAAACTGCAATGAAGAGGACGACGGTGACTAGCCTCAAATAAACCCTGACGATCCACCAATACTGGGGTACCCACCAAATGCGATTTTACCTTATATGGGTTCTCTGAAATTTTGAGAGAACTGCGAAGCTTACAGGTCCCTCTTTGTACTTAATTTAACGCTAATTAAATTGTCTACAAATTATATTCTATAAGTTCTGCTCGTAGGCCTCGTAGGATCAATTATTTTGAAGCAACTTCGATCCAAAAAAGGTCAAAAACTAAAATTTTCAATTTTTGAAAAAACTGGTCTACTTTCAAAGTGCCATACCTCGGTAATCCATTGACGTGCATAGCTCCGGTTAGGCTTTATTTGTAACAAATTTGGTGCTCTTCAAAAACGTACAGAATAGCTTTCGAAGAAAAATACATGGATTAGGAGATACCGAGCAAAATCCGAAATAACTTCAAATTTTTCACGGTTTTTCCATTATAAAAATGTTTCCACAACTTTTTGAAAATTGCAAACTTGAGAATACATTGCCCTAATGGGTCCAAACAACATACTATAAAACCAGAAATACATCATGTTTTGCGAATTAAGCTATTTTTTATGTCGATTTTGACTGGCCTTATATAGAAGTGTCGCATCGCAAATTTCCATTTAAATAATCTGAGAAAAACATTCTCTTACACTTGGGAATTTTATAGCTCACGTCGGGAACAATATTTTGGAATGACCGAGATATATTCTTATGGAAAATTTTACGCTCTACAAAAAAGATTTCTTACGATTTTTCGATATATTTATTCTTTCAAAAGTTATTCAAAATTGAAGTTGGATTGATGATAAATTTTTTGACCCAACCATCAACTTTATGGGAAAATTTCTTAATGCAAATAACTTACGACCTGTACGAAATATCAAAAATATTTATGTAGAAAAATTAGAGAGAATAAAATATGCTCTACAAAAAATGTCCTATGAAATTTGAGAATTAGGAAAAGTAATAAGGTAGACGATACAAATAACCGTAAATTTAACAATGAAATGGACCGTTTAGGTATGAAAATAATTTTCAACGGTATTTAAATGAAACTTACCAATTCTAAGACCTTTAAAGCTCCAGGTAAAGTTTTTAAAAATTGTAAATGTACACACGTGCAACAACGGCAACACCCACAATTGATTCCTGCCTGCGAAGTAATCATCCCTTGATTTCGAGGTCTTTGCATTTGGATTACAGTTGGAGGTCGAAACGCCATTATTATTAAATATAAATTTTTTTTTCTATTAAATAAATTTTCACAAAACGAAAATGAAAAACACCGACAATACTTTTCCGTAAGTTCACTCACACTGAGTTTCGGTATTAATGAGCATATTGTACAGATGTTCTCTGTTCATCACCCCCATTGACTACATGATCTATTTTTGTTTGTTAAAGAATCTATTTTTAAATTGTAACGTCTTCCTTAAAAATTCTAATTAAATATCAGTCTCAATCAAAAGTTAAAGACTTATTGAAAGGATTTTAAAAAAATAAATAAATAATAAAATTGGTACTAAATGTTATTTATTGGATCATTATTAAGTAATTACATTTTTGTATAAAATGAAACAGAACATAATTTTATTAAATAAAAATTTAGATTTCTGAAATTTAAAAAAATGTAAATTCTCTGCATTATTCTCCACTGGCAACGCTTCCAGCTCGAGAATCCGGCGAATTACTTCGACTTCTCGATTTTGAGTGTGATCTCGAACGAGATCCTGATTTCGATCGGGATCGTGACCTCGAATGTGATCTAGACCGGGATCCTGATTTAGACCGCGATCTAGACTTTGAACGTGATCCCGATCGGGATCTGGATTTAGATCGTGATCTTGATTTAGATCCTGACCTAGATTTGGATCGCGAGCGTGATCTAGACCTAGAACGTGACACACTCCTGCTATTCGATCTTGATTTTGAACGAGAACCACTACGTGATCGCGATCCACTATGCGATCTCGATCGAGATTTGCTTCGGGATACCGAACGAGATCTCGAACCTGAGCCAGACCTTGATCCTGAACGTGATCTGCTTTTTGATCGAGAATGACGAGAGCCTGAATGACTCTTAGAGCGTTGGCGTGATTTGCTTTTCGAACGTGATCGAGATCTACTGGAACGGCTGCTTTCAGAGTCTGATACAATTCGTCGTTTTTTAGTAACACGCTCCTCGCCGCTACTGCGACTTTCTTCGCCACTAGCGATTTTAAGTTTATCTCCACTATCGCTATCAGATTCGCTCGTTGAAATCGTAGCTTTCGACACAATACGCATCTTTTGTTTGGAACTAAGTCCTTCGTCGATATTCTTCTTCTTATCACGTATTTTTTTACGTCCTCGTTTACCCTTAGGTTTATCCGATCCCGAATCAGATTGATTTTCATCGTTTCTTCGATCTTTTCGTTTTTTGCTTCCTCCACTTTTCTTACGATCACCGCTACGACGACGTTTCCGTACTTTTTCTCGAGGCTCTCCCGTATCATTTCTTGGTTCAGCCTCACTTCCAGAATCAGAAATATATTGTTCTTTACGACCTCTTCCTTTACCCTTCGATGCTTTTTCATTGGGAATTTCCTCGAACAACAAAGCATTTTTAGTCTTCTCCTTGTATTCCTGACGTTTTTGAAGCATTTGTTCCTTATCTTTTTTGCGTTGCTCTTCTTTCTTTTGCTATAAAATTTAAATTTGACAATTAATAATTGGTATAGAAAAAATTTATACGACTAAATACCTGTTCTTCTAATTGACGCATTTTAAATGCATTTCGCTCGTCTTCTTGTTTTCTACGAAGTGCTCGCTCTTCTTCATCAACACGTCGAGCTCTTGCTACATGGTATTGAGCTTGACTTAGTAAATCTTTGCATTGACGAGCTTCTAATCCGGCCAAAGTTACATCATATTTCATTCGGTCGCCATGGACCAATAAATATTGGAAATATCTATAAAAAATATATTAAATAGTTTAATCAAATCTAATATATACAATATAAGTGGTCGGCAACCTATGACCGCGGGTCACCAAGTGACCCGTTTGATAATTATAAGTGACCCACTTTAGTTCCACTAAAGTATAATAATATAGGTATAAAATAAATATAAAAAAATTTTAAGCGTATTGTAATTATTTTCTTTATGTAATTTATAATGTATCTTTTATTGGTTCCATGCCCTTTGATCCCCGGACAAAATACCCCGAACAAAATATCGTTTTTGCAGCATAATTTTGATGTTAAAGCATTTAGTTTTGTATAAAACTTCGCGGTGTCAAGAAGTGCACATTCAGTCAATGCATGATTATAATTGACAAATGACTACAATTTCTTTTGTAGGTGGCTCCGCCCCCAAACCCCAGCCAGGGAGACCCCCTGGACCTTTTTGGCATTAATTAACATCCACAGTTTTTGTGGATTTAACACGAACACATTGGGGTCAATTTATAATTATAAAAAACTTTCAATAAATAATTGGGGGTCAAATTAACACGTTTTTAACAAAAATTACTAAATATAAAATCTTAGTTATTGAGCTCAACAAACTACATGAAATATTTTATCGCAAATATTTTTGTCATGGGGATATTTTGTCCGGGGATCAACACGCCTGCAACCCTCTTATTCACCAAAAAAATGTTTTAAATTGAAAATTCCACTGACCCAAGCGTGTATTTAATACTCAAATATTAGTTGATTTTGACCCGCAGTCAAAAAAGGTTGCCGACCCCTGTACTATATTATACTAGCTGCTATACGCCCGCTTCGCTGAGCGTTGCTAATTTTCTTGAGATTTTTAAGACAAAAGCAGTCGTTCTTTACATTTACATGTAAATTGATAAATGCTAGATTATAATTAAAGAAAGTTTACATTTAAGGACTAATAAGTGGATCATATTAGAGGTGGAATTTCAGAAAATCCTTTCTTATTGGGGATCACAGAGCATTCAGGAGTAACTAGCCTAATATTTTTAATATAGAGAAAACTATAAGAGGTGGCCAAACCGTGGCACGCAAGCCATATGGAACATTGAACATTTTTTCGACTCGCAAGATTCATCACATTTTTTCATAATTTATTTATTTTATAACGACCAAAGTCATCAATATTATTACATTATCTATGTTTACATCAAAGAAAAATAGTAAACACAGAATAATATTAACAAATCTAATATAGTAGAGTTTCAAATGGAAAAGTTTGTGCATTGGCTTGTACTTTTATAACGAAAGAATGGCCCTACCAATAAGGTGACCATACGTCCCGGATTTTTCTAGAAGCAATATTTGTCCCGGATTGTCCCGAATTTGTGAAAAGGTTCTTATTTCAACAAAATATATTTTGTTGAAAAAAGATCCTAAGTCAAAAAAAAAAAATAAAATATTTTGTACTCAGTAATTCTGATTAAAAAAATTTGATTCATTTAAAAAAAATACTGATTGTTATTATATCCTTAAATAGTAAAAAAATAATTTAAAAAATCATATTTAAGTTATTTATTTAACTACCCCCCCTCGCGCTACAAGTTCCCGTCCCGGATTTGAAATAAAAAATATGGCCACCTTACTACCAAGCAAATTAGATTTCAGAGAGTAAAATAATTAAATGGCGTACTTATTTGATAATCCTAGCTCATGCACAGCTTGTAAGACCGTTTGTAGGGTTGATTTTTCATCTTTCAATATTTGAGTAGCAAGTCGTTGTAACACCAAAGCAATGTTGTACAAAAGAACCGTATCTTGTGGAGCCACTCTCCTGGCTTTTAACAATACCATTTTCGCTTCTTTTAATTTTCCAGCTTTAAAATAGGCACGAGCTAAATACTGAAGAACCTCGACATGGTGGTACTTATAGAATTTTCTTAGGCAGTTTTCATACTAAAATAAAACAATGGGTTAGGATTTTTTTTAAAACTAAAATTAATTGTAGGCTACCATTTGAATTGCCCCAACGTATTGTTTTTGTTCTACGTATATGTGAGCGATATTCAACCAAACATCACAAAAATCAGCGGTGGCTTCACGAACTTGTCCAAATATATCTCGAGCTTCGTTAATGCATCCTTTATGAGCTAGAACAGCTCCAATACCGTTCACAGCCCAAATGTTTCTGGGATCTGTTCGTAAAACTTGCTTATACATCGAAAGAGCTCGTTCTTGATGTCTTTTTTCACGCTCTTTATCTTTGGTCGGTTGATGTAACGTTTGTAACCAAATATTTCCCAGAGCTATCAGAGAATATGCATCTTGCGATGTCGCAGGATTCTATAAATTAAAAATTGGTAGAATAAAATAATTATTAAATGAATATAAATCTACTTTTAAAACACGTTCAAATTTCTTCTGGCCAGGACCCCATTCCATTTTTGCCAAATGTAAGTTTCCTAATAACGACCAGGCATCGGGATGTTCATTATTGATTCGTAAAGCTTCTTTGAACCAATCTGAGGCTTCGTAAATTTGACCTTTATCTCGAGCCATACAACCGAGTCTCAGGTAACAGTCAACATAATTAGGATGTTCTTTGAGGATATCTTTGTAAAGTTTCTCAGATTTATCAAACATACACAAAGCTTCGTTTAAACGAGCCAAATTGTATTTAGTAGTCACGGAAATGGAGTTGTAATACGGGGTGTTACGCCCTTCAATGATTGACCGTTTTAAAGACTCTTCTAAATTTTTCTTGGCTTCATCTAGATTATTTAATCTGAAATTAAAAAAAATTAAAGTAAAAAAAAAATAGTAAAAAATTACTAAATAGGAATTTCCATGCATCATAAAAGTTTTTTTTTAATTATTAACTAGCTGTACCCGTTACTTCGTTCATGTCAGCTTCAGAACAGTTTTAGCGTGATTTTAGCTCGAATCAGTTTTTTTTTTTTTTTTTTTTCTTGTGGAAATGGACATTTTCCCGTCAAAAAAATTATCCTAGATAATGATTCAGATAGTCAATTATCATACCATTAATTTAAAAATACTAAATTTAATCATTAATTATTTAAACCAGGGGTTACCAACCTTTTTGTACTCTAGAGCAGCGTTTCTTAACCTTTTTTGGCCCGTGGACTAGTAAAATTTATAAAAAAAATTCGCGGACCAGTGATATATTTTTAACAACATTTTACTGGATTTTAAAGAACTACTACATAAGTTAAATGCAAATTTATTATCATTTATAGGGAAAAACTGTCCGCGGACCAGTGATGGTCCGCCGGACCAGAGGTTGAGAATAGCTGCTCTAGGGCACATTCTAAAATATCGGTAGGCGGGCGCTCTAATTAAAAAATTAATCTCAAACAAATAAATAAAAATAATTTACATTTTTAATTAATGTTTATGAAAAAATTCTTTCACTGCCGAATAGTGGCGGGCACAAGGTTGGTAACCCATGATTTAAACCAAAAAAATTATATCTGTCAGGAAAATTTCATTACCTACCAATAAAGTTCATTTTAAGCTTAGCGAAGTGGGCAAGTAACAGATAGTGATAAATAACGAATTAAGATATTGATGTTTTAGTTTTATTGATCGATTTTTTTTTGGTGTTTAAAGTCTCTTTAACATCTAAGGTCATATCACGACTGTCTAAACACAGAGAAATTCTGTTGGTCAATTATATCTTAGGTCTAGGATTCAATGGAGATCGAACCCAGTACCACTTGACGCATGAAGCGGAGAGAGCAAATGCTCAATCCACTGCGCCATTAGGTGGTACTGATCGAAATATTGAATTACGATTAATTCAAATTTAAGACATGTTTTAGGCGACATTGGCTTAGAGGTCAAGAATTTTGCTTTGGTAGTGTAAATCGTGGCGTCAAAATTTTGTAATTTTCTATTGAGTGCAAATCAGATGCAAAAGAACTTTCAAACAATCCAAAATTGATTTTTGAATTTTGAAAAAAAAAGTCGTAATACTAATCCCACTTAGTCCTTACTACTAACTAAAAATTCCATTAAAAATATAAAATGCAAATGAAATTCAAATTTCGTTTTCCCGATAATTTAAAAAATACAAATTCCCAATTTTAAAATTACTTACCGATAATGTAATGCCCCGACATTGTTATAAATTTCTGGAGGGATTTCATCTTTGACCTTTTCCTCCAAAATTTTCGTTGCTGTTCCATACGCTTGCAATGAACCTTGCAAATCAGACTGTTCCAAAATTTGAGCCAACTCAATCCAAGCTTCGACATCGTCTGGATATTGTTCTAAAACTTTTCGTAAATGATTCTTGGCAATATCTCGCTTAGATTGTGACGATGAATTGGCATATAAAGACCCAAGAATTTTCATTGTTTCATAATTGCCAGGTTGAGCCTTGAGAACTTTCTCAAAACATTGTGCAGCCTATAAATTAATAAAATAAAAAAAATAATGAATATCTTTTAAATAAGTATTATTTTGAAAATTACATTTTCTGAATCTCCTCGATAAATGTACATTTGGCCTAAACCAAAATGAGGTAAGACAAAGGCTGTAGGAGCAAATTGAGTCGCTTGGTAATAATACTGGAAAGCTTGATCGTAATCGCCTTGAACATGAAAAGCTCGTGCTAATTGATAACAACTTTCAGCTCGCATCGCTTCATTTTCTGTGTTATGAAACGCATGTAAAGCCAAATGCTGAACTTTAGCATAATCCTATAACATATAAAAAAACAAAATCGATATTTTATCAAGGAAAAAATAATAATTATTAAACTAACTTTTTTGAAAAAGAAGTGGTTAGCCAGGTGATTCAATACCATTGGATTAGTTGAATCAATAGTATAGGCTTTTGATAACATTTGTACACCACTTCGAATTGCTTCGGGTACTTGCTGATTCAATTTCAATATAGCCAATCCAACTAACGCACCAACGCATTTAGGATCTAATTGCAAAGCTCGTTCGAAAGCTAAACGAGCTTTTTCTTGATTGCTCAACTTCATAAAGCAATGTCCCATTCCTAAACGAACGGCAGCCGGACAATTCGGATTCGTACGTAACGCTTTTTTGTAAAACGCCAAAGCGCCACGATAATCCTTTTTGTTGTATGCAATACACGCTTTTCCTAATAAAGATGGAATATTATTACTCGAATGGTTGAGAACGAAATTAAACTGGGCATCAGCCTGATCCATTTTATCCCCTTCGAGCAAACAAAAGTATGCTCTACCAAGTAAATGGTTCTAGAAAAGAAATTTTAATAAAATTGGGAATAGAGACAAGTATTTGAAACTTTACCTGGTCGTACATAATAATTTTATCAGCAGTCGTATACAAAAGAGTGGCTTTATTGAAAAATTCCCTCTTTTTGTCCTTGTTTTTCTCCCGATTTGCCTCCTGCACATAATATGCAGCGAGCATATCGAGAGCTCGCATTTTGTCCTTTTCATGATCTCGGTATGAAGTGTTAACATCTACTTTGGAAGCTTCCAATATTTTGATGAAATCGCTTATTTTTCTTTGTTTGTAGTATTCCAGCTAAAAATATTTTTAAAATTAATTTATAGTTTTTAATCGTTGTTTAAACCCATTTAATAGTTAATGGCATGAGGTTACAACAGTGATTCCCAAACATTTTTTGCTCACGACACAGTAAAAAAAATCAAGAATTTTTGCGACACGCCTGTTTACACCAATGTATGAATTTCTAAGAAATGACAAAAAACTTGATATCAGGCGTTTTGATCCCCGGACAAAATATCCCCATGACAAAAATATTTCATGCAATTTCAAAACCTTACAATTTTCTGGTAAACATTTTTTGAGCTCAATAACAACGATTTTATATTTGATAGTTTTTAGTATAAACGTGTTAATTAAGCCCCAATTATTTAACAAAATAGTGTTAAATTGACTCCCAAAAATCCGTGTTAAATCCGCGAAAAAACTGTGTTAATTAATGCCAAAGGGGTACAGGGGGTCTTTCTGGCGGGGCATTGGGGGCGGACTTCCCAACAAAAGAAATTAAAGTCATTGTTCGTTTACCCGATTTTCATTCATTGACTAAATGTGCACTTCTTGACACCGCAAAGTTTTACACAAAAGTAAATGTTATAATATCAAAATTAGAGATGCAACGAATATTCGGCTATTATTCGGCTGTATTTTTTAATATTCGGTATTCGGCCGAATATTAAATCATAACAAAATAAATGTTTAATTTAAAATTATATATATTTAAATTACAAATTAACATTGAAAATCAATTTAGGGAGAATTAATTATGTTGAATAAAAACAATTTTTTCTGCATTTGAGTAAAGTTTCCTCGAGTAGGAACCTGCTTTGAGTTTAGAAACTACTACTCTTATGGATCTAGTGTCCGATCTAGGCGAATATTTAGTAAATAAAAATCAATTTCGGTTGCCGTTAAATTTTTCCTTTTCTTTTTAATTAAAAATAATGCGTCTCGTGATACGATTTACTCATAAATTAAACGGCCGAATATTCGGCTATTCGGCCGAAAGTGTGGCCGAATATTCAGTATTCGGCTAAATCATTATTCGTTGCATCTCTAATCAAAATTATGCTGCAAATACGATTTGAAGTTATTCTATGAGGACTTTTTGCCTAAGGATATTTTGTCATGGGGATATTTTGTCATGGGGATATTTTGTCTGAGGATTATTTGTCCGAGGATCAAAACGCACGGAACCAAAAATTTTAAACAGAAATAAAATTTCTTTTTCACAATTACTCTTAAAATAAAATATACGTTACGCCTTACGCTCTCTGGTATATACACATTTTACTCAAATAAATATAATGTAAAGTGTCCACAAGTAATGCGCCTAGGACAGATTTTAACGAATATCTATTTATAACTCGGTTTGATACAGATCGAGCCGGGTATTCGGACAAGTTACTCAGTTCAGTCTAGCAGATTCAAACCTATTCGTAGTGAGTACACAACATTCTTTCTTATTATCTTACACACTAAATATAATATGTTGTTTCAATTAAAGTACCATTCTAATGCAAAACTCCGATTAGAACCTCTGATACTGTAATATAGCTTCGTACTATTTATCTGAAAGATGGGTGGGCGCTTAAGTTCTCTCGTGGGGAAATAGTTTGACTAGAAGTGAGTAATGAACATGAAGAAAAAAACAAACTTTAGTAAGTTCTTATTTATTACTAAGCAAAATTTTGATAATTTTGTTGATAAGTAACTCAATTAAAGATAGTAGAAAGTCGAATAATTCTTTTCAGTCTTTAAATGAACCAATTAAGCAGCAACAGAAATGGAGGTTCTTTACCTCTGGATGTAGATTCATAATGACTAAATTAGAATTTGAAGAAATTGATACTTTAGAATTAGGATTTAGGAAATGCAAAATTCGCAACTTCCACTTTGAGCTATATAGGGATGAAATGTCAAAAATCTAGCACTAGCGATTAAATTTTGAACTTTTTAAATTCGTTGTTTGTACTTCTTGTCGCGCTTTTGTCGTAGCAATAATCTTGACGTGATTTTGGGGTCGTATTTTTGTTAGCTTACATTCTGTTTGTCTTGTTGGGACGTAAATTATTTTAAAAAATTATGCAAAGGAAAAAGGCAATGAAAATAGGTACACCACCGCTGTTATAGAAGATTAATTTGAATTTACCGCTAAGTTCACCCATATCCCCAGCTGGGCATTTTCTTGACGTAGAATACCAATGACTTCATCTCCATCGGGTAGCTGGTCTAAGTATAACTCAATAACCTGTACAAATTAAAGTAAATGAGTTAAAAATTACCATGAAAAATCTTACGAATTAAAAACATACATCATTACTGTCACGTAATGGGATTTCGATAGACCCTGACATTGTAAACAGGTTAACTGAATAACTACACTAGAGAATATTTAATAAGTACTTTCAAAATGGTGAAAGACTAATCATTGTTAACAAAATATCAAACAAAACTTCACACAAATATTACTTTCATAATTATAATTCACGATTAATTACAAACACATTTTATCACGCTTAAATATTATCAAGCGCATTTAACATGGCTGGGAACTGCAACCGAACTTTTCCGACTTCTCTTCGTCCCTTTACTTCGTTTCTCACGTTTCTCACACTGTAGATAAGGTAGATAAAATCACAAAAATGGTGAAAAACTTTGATAAATCATTTTTTCACATTAATTTTGCACATTTTGCATGCTCTTGTTTAATTTTCTCCTGTAATAAAGGTAAAAATTGGATTATTTCGTTTTAGGCATTTAAATGTTGTAATAACCAGTTGTAATATGTTGTAAGTGTTGTAAATATACATAAATATATATTCACATATACATATGGATATATATATATAGACATACTACAGAGTGACCCAAAAGGTACAGAAAAAACGGAAATGAGAGATAGCTTATGCAATTTTAAGACGAACAGTCGTTTGACAATTTTTTTATTTGTCGTACCGTTAATTTGTTATTAACAAAATAAACAAACCAATCAGTGCACTCGTAGGTGGAGTTGGCCGCAATACTAATAATAATAAATAATAATTATTAGTTCTTTGAGTTTTCTTTCAGTTCGAATTTTTTGTTTGTGTAAAATTTTCATCGTGCAAATTATATGAAAATGACTATGTAAAGTTGTATTTATTTTTTAAAAGTATTTTATTGATAACTAATATCATTATAAGCAATTTATTATATTATTTAGTTAATTCATTATATTTTCTTATTTTTTAATAATTGGTAGGTCTTTTAGGCCTTATTCGATGTATTTTTGTATCAGATTTAAGTCAAAAAATTGCCTATTTGTAACCGTTCTTTGTTTTTATCAATTAATTTCAAACAATCGTCATTGTAAAATGAGTAAAAATCATATCATTTGCGTTATAGAGAAAAAAATGTATTTACAAAATAATTAATAAATAAAAATTGAAAATTGCATGTTTTTTTGACGACTTGGTTTAGTTCAAAGTGAACAACAACATTTATATCAATACACTGATCAAAACACACAAATATTACAAATATTAATGACAACTTATAATATACTAAAACGTTGTCATGGAGAGGAAAATATCTCATTACATTCAGTAATAACTCACGCAACAACCCTGGTAAAACGACATGGTATAAAGCTAACAATGTGTATACGACCTCTGCCGAACACTTGTCGATTCCCTGCCGAGAATGTAACACGCGACATGCTAAAGACAGGCCAAAAAATTTGAGACGATGCATAAAAAATTTCACTTTTAAAATGGCGAAGGACTTTTCGCTTTAAGATTGCATAACGTCGCTGCGCCTGACAAATTCCGTATGTGATTTTTGTGAGGTTTTGGAAAATAGCAAAAAAAATTTATTTACATATGTTTTTAAACGTATATGTATAACAAAAATGATTTTTAAAACCCGTTTTCAAATTGAAAACCATAAAAAAGATTACATAAACAGAAAAGGACAAAACGGAGATTATTTTAGGTAATTAAAAAAAATTATTGTGTGGTTTTACGAAATCACTATGCAAGTGAAACTTTTTTTCGGATTTTAGGCACTTAAATAACTGAAAATTTTCGGAAAATTATTCGATTTAGGGTATGAAAATAGAATAGAAAAAAGGGATATGACACGAATTCACTTTCTGACGTGACGCGCACTGTTGCAACTATTTTTGAATTTCCATTATTTATGTTAATACGATTATTGTTAAAACGATCATCTGCCTGTTGTTATCTACGAGTATTGTAACATCACCGTCGGATATTTTTGCAATATTATCACTAGCTGTATCTTGGTCTATCATGATCAAGTGAACGATAACATTTATATCAATATACTGATCAAAATACAAATACCAATACAAATATGATTGACAATTAATGACAACTTATAATATAATAAAACGTTGTCATAGAGAGGAAAATAGTTCCTTACATTCAGTAATAGCTCGTGCAACAGGCCTGGGAAAACGACATGGTATATAGCTAACAATGTGTATACGAGCTCTGCCGAACACTTACCGATTCCCTACCGATAATGTGTTACATTTAGCGACATGCTAAAGACAGGCTAAAAAATTTAAGACGATGTATAAAAAGTTTCACTTTTAAAAAAAATCTCATCATAAGCTATCTCCCATTTCCGGCTTTTCTATACTTTTTGGGTCACCCTGTATTATATATCCATATTTTATATACCTACGTATCATGCGTATCGTACAACTAACAACAGATACAAATACAACACGTACAACACAAACAAAAAGTGGGCTAGTTCCTGGTTACAAGTTTTGACAGTTCTTGTTCTGTTATTTAAATCGTTTAAATGCTTACAAATATTTGTTTGTAAAAAGTTTCTAAAAATGGCAGCTAAGTAACAAAATACTTTCGTCATCATAAAAGGTACTAACTTAAAATGTCTTTATTTATGATTCATATTTAGTACGTCATTGCTAATTATTTTCCTAATTTTTTACGATTTCTGTCCTATTTTATTGAAATATTTGATGCACTGCTTTATAATCCAAGTAAAACTGTTTGTTTACTAAAACTGTGGAACTTGGATTTGTATACATTTCATATTGCTATCTTTAAGGTGTATACTTCGATATCATATTTAAATATCAGGATAAACAATTTTACTTAGGAGGGTAATTGTTTCCAAAAGAATACTTTTAAATAATTAAGTTATATGCTTTTATAGTCTGTATTTATATATTTAAATGAATACTAATTGACGAAACATAATATAAAAGGAGTAGTAAAATTATATTTAAAGTAACCTTGTAACTAAGACTGATGGAAACGAAATTTGAAATAGCGAACAATTTTCTCATATTGTTCATGTTTTTATATACTATATGTAGTTCAAATTATGTGTAATTTTTCAATTATAATGCTACTGATCACTGAATCATACCATAAAAAATTTATTTTTTTTCGAAATAATAATTTCAAATACACTTACAAAAAGTATACTTTTATAATTATAATATTTAACAAATGTAGGTCTATCAAATTTTTTCTATTTGCTACTTTTCTATCTAGTTTTGTACTGCTGCGTATTCTATTAGTCGTAATATAATAATTAATAATTTAAGTCGAATCAATATGTCATATTATTTTTGTTGGTATAAAAATTCTTCGACCCCGGGATACCTTTTTATTTTTTATTTTTTAAGTTTTATTATTTTTTAATAGCCTATTAGGGGTCGTTCAAGTATTACGTAAGAAGGATTTTTGTGATTTTTAACCCCCTCTTCTCTTGTAAAAAATCAGCAAAACCCAAACCCCCCTGCCCTATGCTTACGTAAACATTTGTTTTTAAATCTATTCAGGTTTTTTTATTGTTATTAATGTGAATTTATTGTACAATTAATATTATACAAGACAATTGTTAACATTCGCATAGACAATTAGGGTAACCATATTTGATGGAGTCTACTAAATTTTGCAGAAAAAACAAAAAATAAATATACATTGCTGACGTAATCACCATCTAGACCCCCACGGACCTTATATCATCAAAAAAAAGCAAAGAAAAGACCCCCTACTTTACCCCCTCAGTGTTTACGTAATACTTGAATGACCCCTTAACCGATTTCTAAAAATATAGTTTTAAAAGAAATAATTACTACTTAATGGTCTGCATTAATAATATCAATAATTATTTCTATTTTTGTCACATCGGAAACGGAAACGAAGGGGCTGTTTTTAAAAAAAAAACTTTGAAATGCTTTCTTTGTATAATATCTCTTGCAATTTTGTATTCATTAAACTTGCAAAAGAAATCACCAAACTTTTTTATAATGCAAAAAATATTTTTAGTTTGAAAAATTCAATTATAGTCCTACTTAGGTAAGCGAAAAACTATAATTAAGAGAAGTTTCCAAGTCCCGTTGTTTTAACCCTTTTGAACCTATATAAGTGAGAAACAAAAACTTCTATAAAAGAAAATAGTTTTTCACTCGCGAACTTCTATAACTGAGACTTTCTTCTAGTAGAGCACCCAGGTTCTTAACCTGGGTTCTATCGAACCCCAGGGGGTTGGTGAGACAATCTCAGGGGTCCGCGGAGGTCAAGACACAGACCCGACTAATAAAAGGTATATGGAGATATAACATAGGTCCCATACCTACACTTTAAATTTGAAAAAATTGTATTTTTATAATTAAGAAGGGGTCGGTGGATGTGCTTATGAAACTGGTGAGGGTCAGTACCTCAAACAAGATTAAGAACCACTGTAGTAGAAAGTATAACCGAGACTACAATTACTTGCCTTTACTTCTATAAGCGTATATTTAACCCTTATTAGTGAAACTCGCTTCCTATCAAGGAAGGGTGAGATTCCACCTGTTTAGTTTATTTCATTGTTTGGGGGAGATAACATGATAATTTAATTTTTATTTTTGTATTTAATAGATTTAAAAAAATATTTTTTTAGGTTTGTTTGTATATTTGTTTAAAAACATTTTAAAAAAATTACATGGTTTAAAAATTAAAAGGTTTTGGCTGAAATCGGTTGATAGGTACTTCCACTTAATTTTATGGGTTTTGAGTTTTTTAAATTTTTTTCCAAAACGGCTCCAACGATTTTGTTTAAAGTTGCTATTGTTCATAGATTCATCAATCTCTACAACTGTTAATTGAAACTTTTTCCTGAGAAATTTCAAATTATAGGGGTTTTGGGGTAAAGGGTGGGAGTTCGTATATATGTTACCGAAGCATATAATCCCGTTATTTAATAGAATAACTAAGTGGACAACCACTAAAGTTTTGAATGGGAAACCGGAAGTTGATAGAAGAGAAAGTTTTGCACAAATTTCCACCCCACATAGACTTAAGACCCCAGAAAAGAGGAGCAACCTTCCTCCCCGGAATATTTCATCCCATATATTTCAGGAATTACCTAGTTACCAATTGGTAACATATACATGGAGGCTGTATGTATATAGTTCTGTTTATATAGATATGTATTTATTATTCTAGTTATACATTTTTAACCAATTTTGGGTTTTATTTATGTTCTATTAACCAACAGCGAGTTTCATGAAAAAGAAAGTTTTGTAACGCGTCGTAGCAGCTGTTTTTTTTTATATGACTAATGCTTTTGAAAACGTCGTACTACGTAAAATTAATGTAAAAGTTACATCACAGAAAAATGCTCTGTTATTACAAAACTGTTACGTTGTATAATGTATATGCTCATTGGGATAACTGTTAACACATCCTTAGTTTATTGGCAATCCTGGAAATAATTCAGAATTTTAGATACTGATCATTGAAATATTGATTCTATTATCAAAAATATAATGTAAATGTTATGAAAGTAGAAACTACAACTTTGATTTCATATACATTTTCTACTGATAACATTGTTAGTCTCTACGTAATCAATATGTTGATAGAAAGAAATGTAACAATTACTTTCAATTTTCATTAAAAGTTTTAAAACTTTTAAAAAATATACTAAGGGAACGCGTAATTTATACCCGGATACCATACTAAAATTTTATGTTAAATTTTTTTTCTTGAAAACGTTTAATTAGTATCTGCACCTCATTAATTTTCCATATGTTATAGCTTTATTATATTAAACCTATTCAACATAATTTAACTAATTTGTGTTTTATATAACTGTATTTATACTTGTAACAAAAGCATTCAAATTATATTTTCAACAATTATATGAAAATATCAGTATATGGTGGGATTAAAATAAAAACCTCTTATTATTGTAACTATGTAATAAATAAAATTGCCTATAGTAAAGGTGATATTTCCACCATTTCAACATTGCCGTTATCTTTTACCAAGTATATGTGGGTTGAAAATTTTCGAACAATAGTTGATTAAATGCAATATCAAATAAAAAAACTATCAATTTAGTTTCAATGCTAAAGAGTTTACAATTTTATCAGTTCGTATTCATATCGCTTTGTAGGATGAGGCTTCTAAATTATAAGTACGTAACATATTTCCTGGGTGAATTCTTAATAACATTCTTTTTGTTGCAGGCAATCATTAGAAATGGCGAATATTTTCCAAAAATTTCGTCTTATCATATGGAAAAATAAAATCATTCGTCGGCGCCATTGGCTTTTAACGGTCTTTGAAATACTTATACCGTTGCTGTTATTTCTTCTGATTGCTTATATTAGAACGGAAATATCCGGTATTAACAAGGAATATCACAACAGCTCGACATATTTTCCCAGGAACAATATAAACTATTTACGAGATGAATTTTCGGGTGATAACTTTTTGTATTATACACCAAATAATGATTTTGAAAATCAGTTAATGGAACGCCTACGACTGAATTTGGAAATACAAAGGCATAGTGAGTGGTCATTTTTATTATGTCGAATCTTAGTTTCGATTGTGAAATTTTGAATTTTTGTAGGAATCAGTGGTTTTAAAGATGAAGAAACGCTTATGTTTAACTACACGGAAATGTCGCTACATACCGATGAAAATATTATTTCAATTATATTTGAAACGTCCAAAGAAGATCCGCACCCCAAAAAATTAAAATACACAATTCGAACTGTTAGTAATTGGAACACAGAATCTACATTTCCACCATTTTTATATCCCGGTCCAATGTTTTCAGATAGTAAGCAAATCGGTTTATTCCGTGAGACACGTCACTTGTCAAGTGGGACGACAGTTCAAATCACGACAAATGTCGATAATCGTTTATTTTTGATTTTTGATATCCTTTAACATTGTGTGTTATCATTGTTATTACACATTGTTATTAATTGTCGGTTTGAAAGGATATTTGTCGTTAAGTAATATTGTCGTCTCACTTGACAAGTGACACGTCTTATGGGTATAATAAGGTCGCAATTAGCAATTAATAATAAAAAAAAATTATTTTTAGCAAATTATTACGATAGCGGCTTTCTGACTGTTCAGTCAGCAATTGATCTGGCTTATATGCAAATGCTTACTAATCATACAGATGCAACGTTTCCAGTAGATGTAAGGATTAAAAAGAAGTAATCAAAACTAATAAATTAAATAATTGATTAATATTACAGGTGTCATTACAAAGATTTCCATATCCTCCATATATGCAAGATCATGGCTTTAGTGAAATATATAAATTAGTTTTACCAATTATCACTATATTTAGTTTTTTAATGTTGTGTCCTTCGTTACTGAAACGTATTGTGGAGGAAAAGTCAACTGGAATTAAGGTAATTTTTTTTCATTTCTCGGACAAAAACTTTGATATATGATTACACAGGTCTGCGATGAAAAAGCTGTTCCAAAAAATTGTAGTGATTATTATCGTATTTTTTGCGCTGATTACAGAAAAAAATAATGAAAAAATTCCATCACCCTCTGTTACCCACAAATCACACATTAAATTATTAAATTTCAGGTTTCTATACAACACGAAAAAACTGTGATCTTGGTGAAATAAATTTATACAAATTTTCAACTATAATATTTTTAAAAACTTGCTGGCTCCTGGAACATCCTTCTCTTGATATAGTAGTAGAGAAAAAGAATTTGAGCCTTTTTTTTTGTATTTTTACCCTGTATTTTGTACTAATATTCTTGGGTTGATGGAGACATTCAATATAAAATACGACCCTGAAGAATAGAGACTCTTCATTGATTTTTCCAAAAGAAGCCTGAAAGCTGTTCTTCTTCACAATGGCAACCAACCAATCTGTACCAGTAGGGCATTCAGTTCACTTGAAAGAATGTTATAAGAACCTCGAATTGGTACTTAACAAGCTTAAGTACTCTGATCATGAATGGACTGTTTGTGGAGATTAAAAAGTGATCTCTATGTTACTAGGCCAACAGAGCGGTTACACAAAGTTTCCCTGCTTCCTCTGTGAATGAGATAGTCGTGAACGTAAATAACACTACGTAAAAAAAGAATGCCCAGTACAAAGCACTTTGGTTCCTGGATTTAAAAATGTTGAGAAAAAGAGTTTAGTGGATATTAAAAAGATTCTACTTCCGCCACTTCACATCAAGTTGGGACTAGTGAAGCAATTCTTTAAAGCATTGTCTAAAGAAGGAGAGTGCTTCAGATATTTCTGTAAGCAGTTTCCCAGTCTTTCTGAGGCAAAACTAAAAAAGAGCTATTTGTTGATCCGGATATAAGGACATTTATGAAGGATGAATATTTCGAGTTGAAAATGGAAAACCAGAAAAAGAAAGCATGAAAATCTTTCAAATAACTGGTAACTGGCTTCCTAGGAAATAAAAAGACCCAAACTACAACAATATTGTTGTCAATCTGCAAAATAACTACAAACTTTTGGGCTGTAACAAGAGTGTTAAAGTTCATATCCTACATTCTAATCTGAACTTTTTTCCGAAAAATCTTGCAGCAGTGAGTAAGAAACAAAGAGAACGAATTGACTAGGATATAAAAGAAATGCAACACAGATATCAAAGACGCTGGAACGTTAACATGATGGCTGACTACTGCTGGATATTAAATTACACAGCAGGAAAAGAACTAAATGAAGTTTTGAAGGAAAAAGGAAACGTTACCTACTACAAAGGCTTGTTAATGTATTGTAGTAAAGCCTTATTAACTTTTCTTACTGTGTTATTAAAATTTAGTTATGTTTAAAGCAATTTTAATAATATTGTAGATAAATAATACCGATATAAAATATGTCAATTTTATGATTTTCGCTAAATGTTTCACCTCATTTGTAGACAAACCTTACGTGATAGAAAAAAACTAACATTTTTTCTGAAATCAGCACTAAAAATTACACAATAATCAGTTATCAAAACTAAAACAATTTTAAAAAAGATTTTTTTGCAGGCCTGTGTTACTGATCACTTGCGTTTTCATTGTTGAGTTGAAAATATTCTCGAATGTTCAATCTCGTTTCTTCCTTATTCGTAACAATAAGATTTTAATTGTTGTAGGAGTTAATGAAATTGATGGGTTTGAAATCGTGGATGTTATGGATTGGCTGGTTTTTTGATGCATTGTTCATCAATACAATCACAGTATCATTAATGGTGATACTGTTGAAAGTTACGTTAAAAGCTGACGCTGAACCCGTAATCCCATTATGCAATGGATTTGTACTCTGGATATTTCTAATGCATTTTTGCATAGCTAGTATTTGTTTTGTATTTCTTTTAAGTACTTTTTTCAATAAACGTAAGGACAATAATATAAAATTTTAATATATGTACTTTACTAATTAAATTACATTTTTAGCGACAATTGCGGTAATTGTTGGTGAAGTGGTGCTCTTGGTGTCATATTTTATACTCAATTCAATGGCCGAGGGGCCTAATATAAAATTTTTTGTAAAATTGTGTATGACTCTGGTACCAAATATGGCTCTAAGCATGGGATATGGTATTCTGGCCACTTACGAAGCTCGAAGTACTCAGTGCTATTGGAATTTTTTTTACTTATTTTCAACAAAAAACTTTTTCTAGATATTGGTTTACAATGGTCAAATCTTTTTGAAGTTCCCACTGGAAACGCAAATGATTTATCAATGGGGATAGTGATTTTAATGCTACTTTTTGATTCAGTCTTGTTCCTGATTCTAACTTTCTATGTGAATAATGTTAAACCAGGACCTTATGGAATAGCTCGTCCATGGTATTACCCTTTTACTGTAAGTCTATTTTAAATATGTCAAATCAATTTGTTTCAAATGCCCTTATTTTCGAATTGTTCGCAAATAAAACCCCGTTTTAATTATTTTTATATAGCACAGAAAGATAGTTGAGAAAGCCAGATCGCACGAATACTCGTGCTGTCTCCTACTCCGACTACGGAATTTGTAACTACTCCTTAGTCAACTCGTTTGTTCTTTTCTCTACACTTTCAACACTCGGAGCGCTTAAAGCACTAAAGCCTTGACCGTTTTTCTATGGCTTTAGCTGTTCTAAGTTGTACAAACGAGTGACTAAGGAATAGTTCCAATTTTCCTAGTCGGAGTAGGGGGCAGTACGTGTATTCGTGTGATCTGGCTCTCTCAACCTTCTCTCTGTATAACATTAGTTTCGTTCCAGATAAAAATAAAATCGATTTTTTTTTCTAGATGGGTTATTGGAGACCCGGTCGAGTCCATAATACAGAACCAATCAATATAAACTATGGTCGGAACTGTGAAGAACCATCCGTTCATTTAGCAGCTGGAATTCAAATTCGAAACTTACGTAAATCCTTTGGAAACAAAGTAGCTGTGAATGGCTTATCCATGGATATTTACCGAGGACAAATAACGGCTCTTTTAGGACACAATGGTGCTGGAAAAACTACAACTATGTCAATTTTAACAGGTACTATTTTTAATACTACAACTAATAGGTAGTGGGCAATAAGGACCAATTTCATGTGAAATATTCTTCTATTATTTTTACTGTTCTGCCAGTTCGGCCATTTAAAAAAATTATATTTATGACAAATGGGGAGTAACTAATTTTTGAGCCCTAAGAAGTCAGTAATTCTGACGGAACGTTGGCGATGAAATAAAGAATATTTCACATAGAATTGGTTTTATTGCCCACTATTAGTTGTAGTATTGATAAGACAGGGACATAAAAACATTATGTATATTTTTAATTATTAATCCTCATTATAAATGATAGGTGGGCGAACTTTGCTCTATTGAATTTTCAGAATATATGCCAATATTCTTTGTTTACCTAACGGTTAATTATTTGAATTTAATCCTTAATACGCATTTTTCATTCTTTTCCTTAAACACAAAAGTTTCACTACAGATTTAAATTTTGCTACTATGCACTTGACTATTCACAACTTCGATGCAACCCATCCCATGCGCGTTCACAAATTTACTAATTAATATAATGTTGACATATAGGCAACCAGTTATTCATAAATGTATAATAATATTACTCGATAATAAAAAACCTAAAAACGCTGAGAAAACGAAGTTTCATAGAAATAAAACCAACCTTGATCAATTTTTCGCCACAAAAACTTTTATCCTATAAATTTCATCAAAATCGTTAGCACAATTTTCTAGAAAGCTATTACAAATTTATATGAGTATATATAGCTGTAGCTATGGGTGCAAATTTCTTATTAAAATAATTTCAAACCCTTACAAAAATGAAGATATTGACCTAATAGTTCCAGAATAGTCGAATAGTTTATAGACAAAGTTCGTATTGAAATTGGTATTTCTATAGTACGCTACAGAATGACATTATTATAATGACTGTACTGCGATATTACGGCTATCCATAAATTACGTCACACAAATTTCATGATTTTTGACCCACCCCTCCTTAGTGTGACATCACATATTTTACAATATTATATCTACAATTATAGTGACCAAATAAAATTAACATCAAATCAAACATTTCAAATCCTGTGTATAGCCATGGGCTGATCTGGGAAATAAACTTAAAAAAAACATTTCAAGAAATTAACAAAAAAAAAACGATTATTTATATTAATTAAAGATCAAACTTAATCATCTTGAGTCCATGGACTTTTAACCCACTCCTTTAAACACTTAGATTAAAATAGATTTTGAAATGTGATGTCACAAAATTTAGAGTCTCTCCCACCTCTTGTCACACAATGTCACACTTTGTCGACCCCCTCCCTCCCCCTTAACGTGTGACGTAATTTATGGATAGCCCCTTACACATGAAATATATTGTCGGTATAATGTTAAAGGATAATTACCAATAAAAATTTTCAGGAATGTTTTCACAGTCAAGTGGTCAAGTTTACATAGATGGATACGATATGAGATACCATCTGGATACAATACGAGATTCCCTAGGCTTATGTCCACAACATAATTTGTTATTCACCGATTTGACGGTTTTGGAACATTTATTATTTTTCGCCAAGGTAAATATTTATCTTAATTACCACTTTCGATTTGCTCCAGATGAATATAAAATCTTATATATTTACGTTACTAGTCATGCACAATATAAAATTATGGAAACTTTTATAATTGCACATGCCTATTTTGTATTGCGCATGACTACGTACAATGTACGTTTTTATTATCATCTGAAACGTATATTAAACTAAACTATTTACATGTTAATTTTAAATAGTTAAAGGGTGCATCAGACAAAGATGCCTTGACTGATGCGAACAATTTATTAACAATGTTACAAATCAGTGATAAGAAAGACAATTTGCCTAATACCTTATCGGGTGGTATGAAACGTAAATTGGCCCTAGGAATTGCATTGATTGGTCATGCAAAAGTACTGATGCTGGATGAACCTACATCAGGAATGGATCCAGAAGCACGACGAGAAATATGGGATCTTTTACTGGTAAATTTTTAAGTAAAACTTTTGAAAAGATCTATTTAATCTTCGATATTATATTTCCAGCGAATGCGTGGACAACGTACCATTTTAATAACGACACATTTTATGGAAGAAGCGGATGTTCTTGGTGATCGAATCGCTATTATGGATCATGGCCAGTTACAATGCTATGGAACATCCTTGTTTTTAAAAAGAAAATACGGTTAGAAATGATTGATCAAAGGAAAAACTAGTTTTCTTATTTTACTCAATGAATCTTATAGGTGCTGGTTATCAGTTATCGTTAACTACAACTGGAATGACAAATATAAATAAAATTACGGAAATAGTTGAGGAAAATGTGGCGAATTCAAGTTTAAAAAGCTATTGTGGTGCGTTGCTTCAATACTCGCTACCAACAGATCAATCTTCGAAATTTCCAAATTTATTCAATATCTTGGAAAGCCAGAAAGAACAGTTATCAATTGGTAATATAGGAATGTCAGTAACGACATTGGAAGAAGTATTTTTAAGGTAAGTGAACTTAATTTTTTGTGTAAAAATTTACGTCTTACACGCAGATGGCGGTAGCTGTACATGGAAAAATTTTCACGCTTCTGAAAATTCAATTTTTTTTATACCTACAATAATTGTAGTTATTTTTGATATTTTATTTCACCTCATTTGCATTGGAATACGTGTTAATATTACAAGGGTATTGAGGAAAAAGTATAATTTTTCTACACTATTTAAACCTGGGGTGGTCAACCGCCGGGCTAGAAAATTTTTCAGGCTCGTGAGATTTATGAAATTTAGGACCCCTCCCACCGTCTTGTCACACAATGTCACACTTCGTCGACCCCTCCCTTCTCCTTAACATATGATGTAATTTATGGATGACCTCAAAGTAGTAAAATTAATAGTATCCTTATTATATTATCTATATGCTCGGATGTAAGAATAATAGTAAACCCATAATAATTAATTGTATTTCAATTTTCACCCCAAAATAATGTTTATAGTGGGGCTAAATCTCATATGTGAATTTATAATTTTTAATGTGGCTCGCGTAATTTGATGCATTTCCAAAGTCCCGCAAAATTAGCCACCTCTGTTTATGAATCTTATTCGATTGCATGAGGCACAGTGACCTTACGAAATTTTACGACCTTACGATTTAAATTTTATTTCTATGTGCAGTTTTCCATACAATCCATGTACATTTAAAGTATTTCATTATTAATACAATGTTGATGGATAGGCAATCACTTATTCATCAATGCCTGATATAAGTAAAAAACTAACTCTCCTTTAAATGAGACAAAACGAGATTAATTTTTCATCTTGGAAAACTTCACTATTGTAAATTTCATCGAAATTGTTACACCACCCATTATGGAGAACGTGGCTACTAATATAAATACCAATATTACTCGTTTAATATTAAATAGTATTAAATACAGACTGATTAATAGTTAATGTCCAATGCTAAGTATAATAAATTTACACTTTTCCACTTCAGTGACCGCTTCGCTGTGGTTTTAAAAAAAATGTTTTCCTATATTTTTAAAATTTTTAGCTATTGATATTTCTTGTTCCAGAGTTGGTAAATTAGCCGAAGAAGACAGCTCAATTAAATCTGATGAAATGTGTAACTACAACATGGAAGACGCAGAAGATGAAGACAAAAGTGGTATTTTCTCAATTAAAACAAGAAATTTAAAAATCCAATTTAAATTTTTAAAAATTTTTCAGAATTAAACTCGTACAAACTACAAGGAATGAGCTTAGTATACGAACGATTTTTAGCACTTTTTTACAAAAGAAACTTATACTCGTACCGAAAACCACTGATATATCTAATTCATGTATTTTATTCATTGGTTTAAAATACTTAAAATCGATTTTAATATTCTCCTTTGTAGGCATCGTTACCAATTTTCTTATTAATGTTGACCATTTTATTGAGTCGACAAGTTAGTAATGTTGATTCCGACGACCCACCATTTGAAATAAATTTGGAAAATTATGGTCGAACAGAAGTTTATTTCAGCGGTCAATCAGGAATTGCTAATGACATTGCACAAATTTACGGGAAAAATATTCCAGCCACTTCAAAAGCAATACAAGCTATTAATTTGAATCAAGGTAAAATTAGTTAAAATTTAAAAACAATATAAAACTAATTTTGAACAATTTTTAGCGATTATTCAACTAGGTACTGCTAATGTAGCGAAGTATCGTGATATGCTTATTGTGGGCGCTGAATTCAATAATACAAACACTAAAATAGCGGCCAATGCTATGTATTCTACAATCGCCTTGCATGCATCTGCTATCAGTTTTAATATGCTCTCAAATGCAGTGTTACAATATTTGAAAGGCCCTCAATATTCAATCACGTCAGTTAATTACCCCATTGAAGAGAAGAGTGAAGCCTCATACGAATTTGCTCAAACCATTCAAAGCACACAAATCATGGTGCTATGGTTTGTTTTAGTACCTTTAGGTAATTAACAACTTTAAATCAGTGGTTCTCTGGAAACACTGCTTTAAATATTAAACAAGCCCTTTTTAATGAAAATTATTATTTTTTAAGGATTAACCTTCTTAGCTGGGATGTACATTAATTTTCCGTTAACGGAACGAATTACAAATGCGAAGCAGCTGCAGTTGATGACAGGGGCCCAATTTTATCTATATTGGCTTGCATGCTTCCTTTGGGACTTTATTTTATATTTCCTAGTTGTTATTGTTATGTTAGGCGTAGTTGTAGTAATGGACGGAACTAATACCTTCAAAGGTCCATGGGAAATATGTAAGTTTTTCACTAGTTTAAACCACAAAAAGTATCAATTCTTAATATTTTTTTTTTATTTAGGGGCGTTATTTGTTGTATTTTTCTTATACGGATTAAGTGCTATTCCTTATTCCTATATGATCAGTTTTTGGCGTAAAACCGTAGCTGGAGCATTCACATTGTTGTTAGTTTCGAATAGTGTTTTTGGTAAGAGTTTAAATATTATACAAAGTGTTTCAAAAGTAACAAAAAAACAGGAAACTGAAGGTAGATGACGAAATTCTAAGACGAATAGCTTACCTTTCATTACTTTTGAGACATCCTGTATTCTTCTTTACTAAACATAAATTTTATGAATTTTTCAGGCTTAGCTTCTCTCGTTGTTTATGGATTAGAAAATATTAATGATTCTACTTACAAAAATGCGGCCTTTATTATCAAAGGAATTTTTGCTATAATACCACAATTTTCCATGTCTTATGGCTTGCTTAAATTTACACACGAGGCATTAGACAATAATAGGTGTAAATTAATGCCTTCATCGCTATTAGAAATTCTTTGTACTTCACCAGTTTCAGTAAAAGATTCATGTTGTGGTAAGTCATTGAAAAAACTTCTTTTTTTTTTAATTCATATCGATTTTTTTTAGCCTTCAACTGTTCATCTGGAAATTGTAAAGGTGACCTATCATATTTCAGTGGAAAAAAAGGAATTTCTGATGCAGTAGGATTGATGATATTTGATGTATTTTTTTATATTGTAATCATTGCGTTGATCGAATGCAATGTTTTTAAGGAAGTATACGAATCAGTTGTTAAGCTAGTTTTTAAAAATAGCTCCATAAGAAATCGAATTGATGACGACGTGAAAAAAGAACATGACCGTGTCGATGGGCATTTAAATAATACAAGTATTTTGATCAAATTTATAGTAGTATTCTTTTTTATCCTTGTAGTATTTAAAAAAAAAACAAATTAAGGATACTTGGTAGAATTAATAAGCTACAAAAGGAATGACAATTTAATAGAATATTTTTCAGTCAATGATAAAGATACTGAATCCGTCATATTAAGTAGGATGTTAAAAAAAAATTTCTTATGATGTTCAAAAAGGATATAGTATATATTAAAACAAAAATTTTAGCACCAAAACAAGCTCTTAAGATCAATATTAAGGTTTGCCACAATCCATTTTTTCATTTTCCACTTAAATAACACATGATTTTTATTTCTGAATTTTCATAACTTTGAAACAATTTATCGTAACAACAATATGAAAGAAGGGATTAAAAGGAAATTTCCCATTTACAAAAGATCCTTAAAGCAAAGTTCTTCAGATAAACCGTTTTTGGAAAAATCCTTCTCAAAAAGTGACCTTTATTGTTCTTTGTCAGTGTCCTTTCATTTGAACCAAAAAAGAATACTACTTTTGTTATACGAGCAAAGACTTATATTAATTTCATTTTAGATACTGTATCTGATATTTTATTAGTTCATGATTTGGAAAAGAGATACGGAGGTAGATTCGTAGCCGTAAGAGGAGTCAGCTTTGGTGTTCGAGTTGGAGAATGTTTTGGACTGCTAGGTGTAAATGGAGCTGGAAAAACCACAACCTTTAAGATGTTGACAGGAGATGAAATTCCAACTCGTGGAGATGCTTCAATTAACTTTTATCGTTTAAGCAAAAATAAAACATTTGTAAGTTAATTAACTTTGTTGTATACCAAATAATAATCCTTTTTTTTAGTATTTATCTCAAATAGGGTATTGTCCTCAATTTGATGCTATCAATGAGTCGCTTACAGGAAGAGAAATGTTAATTGTTTTTGGACGATTGAGGGGAATACCAAATAAACATCTCGATCGACAAGTAAAATATTGGATTAATTTACTAGGTAAAGATTGAAGATTTTTGACAATTTTTTTTTAACCAAATTTTATTAAAATTCATACTTTATCATTTGAACTTTTAAAGGTTTACAAGAATATGCTGATAGATTAAGTGGAAACTATTCTGGGGGAAATAAAAGGAAATTAAGTACAGCATTAGCTTTAATCGGGGATCCTCCTTTAGTGTTATTAGATGAACCAACCAGTGGAGTCGATCCGATATCTCGAAGAAATCTATGGAATGCCCTAAAGAAAATCCAAACTTTAGGCCAGTCGGTTGTTCTTACATCACATAGTATGGAAGAATGTGAAGCTTTGTGTAACCGTTTAGCGATTATGGTGAACGGTCAATTAACTTGTATGGGAACGATTGAATATTTGAAACATCGTTTCGGACAAGGATACACTTTAATGCTCAAGCTACGTTCTGGAGCTAGTGACGCAACGGTTCATCAACTTAAAGAGCATTTAGAGTCGCGATTTGCGTGTGTGATCAAAGATGAACATCAAGGAATGTTACATTATCACATCACAGATCCAGCGACCACATGGTTTACTCTCTTTACTACAATGGAAGATATTAAATCATCACATTCACCATTAGTAGAAGACTATACGATAAGTGCAACTACGTTAGAGCAAGTATTTTTGGCCTTTGCTCGCAATCAACGCGACGAACCCGAAGTATATACGACAAGCGGTAAATTACATAGTGTATAAAATAATTTTTTTCTCGTAATTTTCAGTTAACTATTCAACAGTTATAAGAATTTTTTTAACTAAACAACTTCTATTAAGGTATATGCTGTTGTAGTTAGCATATTTCTTAATTGAGTGTCAGTATTAATTTGCACGAATGATTTGCATTTATAGTACAGGATGACCACAGATCTGAAAGTCATGGAAACATCAAGAAATTTAACGCGGCGTAGTAATATCATGGCAGTATCAGGAAATTTTAAGATATTAGATAATTTAATCGTGAGATTTTAAAGATTTTTTTTTTAATATGCCATATTTATATAAATCGCGAAACTTGTCGATATCTGATTACTTCGATTTAAATTTAGTTGCTTATCGCAACTTTTTATGCAGCTCCAGTACATTCCCGTCCATTTAAAGCATATAGTGATTAATACAATGCTGATGGATAGGCAATCATTTATTCATCAACGCATAATAATAATACCCTATAATAAAAACCCTGAAAATACAAAGAAAACGTATTTTCCTTGAAGATTATACCTCCTATTTTTCTTTTTTACGATATTGTTTTGATTGAATTAATAATTCTGAACATCTTTCATAATAACAAGAGTTCATTTAATCTTTACGGTTTTCGAAAAAAAAGATTTTTATTGGAAATTTCGCAGCAAACGGACGTCTTGTAAAAGGTCCGTAACTCTCACATTAAATTTTGTAGGAAGCTAAAGATGCAGTTACATTCGAGATTATCACAAACAATCAGTTGTTGTCACTAAGTATCTCAAAGTGCACCACGTAATCTAAAGTAACACGTACTGAATTGTGCAAAATATCAAATATTTTAAATGGCACCCCCTAATTTTATTTACCTCGTTTGGTTCTTTTTAAAATTCCCCACATTTTCAGATTTCATATCCCTATAGCCAAGTGTAAAGGTTTTCGGGTTATCGTTTAAAATAAGAAAATTCAACGTAACATCCGTAATTTATAACCGAGATTTATGCTGTATATTCAACAGTAGTTGGCCATGGTTTCAGGTTCAACTAAAAATATTTTAGGAAGGTAGCTCCAATCCAGTTAGGCTTTAATCCCATTTTTTAGATTTCTATTATTTCAGGTTCTCCGGAAACTTCTAATGGCCGGTCTAGCTAGTACACCCTGTATACATTTTCCATAAGTTTTGCATTGACACTGATAAAATATTAGGAAAAAACAATGAAAATGCTTTATTTTGAATCAGGGACTGCTCATAAATTACGTAAGGCATTTAGAGGGGGGGGGGGGAGACTGAATATTATCAATTCTTTATATCGGCAGGGGGGCATAGAAAATTTTACTTTTTCGCACTAAGTATCGCTCTGATTAAACGGTTATTTTATAAGTATGTTCATTTTTTACGAAAATTTCTTATGAAAAGGAAGGGGTGAGTAGTTGTAATCTTATGATTTCTTACAATAGGGGAGGGGTACATTTATGAATGTCCCATCAAACATTGATACTTGATTGATAAATATCCGTTTCTCAAAATCATCATTCATTTGCTCAATTTGAAATGTATAAAAAATTATTTGAATTTAAATGTAAAATTTCTTGATCGTCAAAAAGTTTTCAAATCCTAAAAAATATGAAAAACTGAAAATCCAGGAATTTCTGTGGTCGCCCTGTAGTATATCCTCATAAAATGTTTGTTGTAATCTCATTTATTGTAAACTTATTTTCCAAAGAATTTGACTAGTTTATTTTATATGTTTTGGTCACTAATTTTAATGTGTTAATTTTATTTGGCTCTGTTTGCGGCTTCATCACTTGGCTCAATCACATTAAAAATATCTTACAGTCATATTCTATGATGATTGTTCTAAAACATTCCATTTTCTATGTGTAAGCCTTTGCGAGTTTTTAAATGTTTGTTTTTTTAAAGTGCTATTAAATATTTTATTTTTATATTAGTAGACATACCAATGAAAGGAACTCTCGCAATTATGAAAACGGAAAAAGATCAATTGGAAAAATGTGACTAGTGAGCATTTTCGTACGAAGACTGGATTCTATATAAAGTTTAAAAAAATAAGAATAAACAAAAATCCATGGTATATGGCTGTATTAAATTTTATTTAAGATAGATTCTAAATCACAAAAAGAGTAAAGTATTTATTTATATATCTATGGATTTTATGTACTTATAAGTGAGCAAATCCTAGAATTTTGATTATAGATATTTTATTAGAATAAAATTTATGATTTATTTTGTATTGTTATTTTTTTTTCTTCAGTAATTGCACGCATTTCAATCATTTGAAATAAGAGAGCTTTTTAGTTAAGTGGAGTACTTTAAATTAGGTTTGTTTGATGAAAATAAAACCGTACATTGTACGTAACAAGTCATGCGCAAAATGAATTTAGCGATTTGTTTGTAATGTGTGTACGTATCGTGATTCAAATCAAATGTCTCACAGTTTTGCATTATACAAATTCCAATTATCATTAATAAATCTATCGTTGTTTTGTAGACAGTTAAATACTTTAATATCTGGAAAAAAAATCATTGTCTTAAAATTTTCGTACACTAAAAATTTGATTGTTACAAACCATTTGTTTTACTAAAGGCAATCAAAGGCTTTTGTATTATTTCTGCTGGCACTGCTAAATTGATAAATGGATATGAAGTTTCATTTTGGTTCGATGTATTGCACACAACGACACCCAACAGTTCTCCATTTGGTCGAACAATAGCACCACCACTGGCACCCGGATGGATGCAACAAGTCGTTTGGAGCATGAATGGTGAAATACGAGCGATGGAACCCCGGCTCATTGTCGGAATACAATGGATTTGCTCTTTGAAAAATGGATAGCCGAACGCAAAAACTTGCTCCCCTAAACAACAAATCGATATTTTATATAAAGTTTCGTAGTTTTCATACATTTGTATCTCTACCTTGGCAAGGTGGCAATTTTGCAAATTTAACGCTGGCCATTTTATTTATAATTGGACTCTTCGTTTGTAAAATTGCTACATCAAACGGTTTATTATCTGATGTCCGATACAGTAAGTTGCAATCGAATCTTTCACGTTTCCAACTACCTTTGATTTTCCCAAAAATTGTTGACTAAAACCAAAAAAAAAAAATGATTCCAAATTATCAAGAGTTAAAATAACCACTTACATTTGTATCTCGTACTACATGAGAACTAGTTACAATAATACCTTTCTTTTTATCGACTAAAATACCTGTACCCCACCCAGATCCACAAGATACTTGCAAAATACTGTTATCAATAAAATCTGTAAAGCAAAAAAAAAAAAAAAATAAAGAATTTATTCGTGAATAATTGTTGTATTTTAATCAACCTGGACATAAAATTTTTGATGATTTTTCAAAGAAATTCGTTCTCCCATTATTTACAATAAGTTTTTCCAGTATAGAACTAAGAGTAATACCCAACGTAAATCCACACCATTCGTCTTTCCAAAAACTAACGGACGATAGAACTAAGCCAATAACATACGATGTTTTATCAGAAGCCCTATGAAATAAAATAAAATTTAAGAACAGGATTGTTGATATCTGTCGTAAATTGAATCCAGTCCACGTAGAGCACAAGTATAATCCATTAGGGTGATTCAACAAAAAATCCGTATGATGTCCGAAAATTGATAATATTTTTAAAAATAATAATTATAAGAAAATGAAAAACGACTTCAAAATAAATAAAATATCTTAAACAAAAAATGCACTAAAAAGTGAAAAAAAATACTTATCCTTGCAGTGTCTACAACCTGCAAATGATTAGGATGATATAATGTACAACTATTGTTAATTTTGGAGTTGGTGTCAGTTAAGGAAATACGAATATATTGGTACTGAGCAATAAACGAGAATACTTTATGAAATTTATTTTTCAAATGAACTTTTATACAATATACTAGTACTATTACAATATCTAGCGACCTATAAACTACAAAATACCAATAATTAAACCTTTTTACAAATGAACATTAATATTGATTTCTTTGGCTGACACCAACTCCAAAATTAACAATAGTTGTACATTATATCATCCTAATAATTTGTAAGTTGTAGACACTGCAAGGATACGTAATTATTTTTTTTTTACTTTAAGTGCATTTTTTTGTTTAAGATTTTTTTTTTTTTTAATTTATTTCAAAGTCGGGTTTTCATTTTGTTATAATTTTTATTTATTTCTCAATTTTTAGTGATCTGAAGTTTGATAATTGATTTTATTTTTTTGAATATGGGTAAACCTGATAAACGCGCTGCTCATATGAGGCAGCGCCGTTAAATATTAAAAGTTACTACTTCATCCCCGTTTGCTCTTAAGGGTTGAAATTTTTTGTTTTAAATGTAATGAAAGAACTAAGTGGAATACTCTAATAGAAACAAAATGATCAAAATTCGATGATTCAGTTAAACGTCACTATTTCATCCCTTATTTTCATCCTTCGAGGGTGGATTTTTTTCCTCAAATTGAAATGTGAACAATTTAAAGGTACGTTATAGAAAAACATTATCGAAATCGGGTTGACCAGGAAAAATTTATTATTTCATCCTTAATTTTTAACCCCTTATGAGTGGAGTTTTTCATAAAAAATGGATATGAGATTAATTAAAAATTTTGTTCTACCCATAAAAAAAGAATTATCAAAATCGAGCTATCCAATAAGAAGTTAATACTTTATCCCTTAGTTTTCAACCCCTTAGAAGTGAACGATTTCCTTCAAATTAAAATGGGACCACACGGGAAGCACCAGCTTTCAAATAAAAAAGAATCATCAAAATCGGTTCACCCAGTTGAAAATTCTGAGGTAACAAGCATTAAAAAAATACAGTTGAATTGAGAACCTCCTCCTAATTTTAAAGTCGGTTAAAAACAAAAATTTTTGCGACAAAACAAGCTCTTAATCTCATTAAGGTTTGCCCAAATCTATTTTTTCTTCTTCCATTCAAATAATATAGGGAGTTTTTTAAAAATTTTCATATTACTATGAAAACATTCATTGAAACAACAATCTTAATAAAAGGGATTTAAAAGAAATTTCACATTGTACAAAAGTAACTTTTTATAACTTTATAGTGTTCTGAAATTATGAAAATTCAAAAATAAAATGTACTGGATTCAATTTACGACGGACCTATTATAATAAATACAGTAGAAATCGTTTATAACGAACTTCAGGGGATCGTCAAATTTCGTTCGTTATAAGCGATATTCACTATAACCGATATGTATCGCATGTATCGTCTTATCTAAGACATATCACGGGGCCCGAAGGTTTTGTACGTTACAACCGGTTGTTCATTATATCTGGTGTCGTTATAAACGATTTATAATGTATATTGTTTCTTACTTTTCCGAAGCTTTAAGAAAAATTGGACCACCTTCAGACCCTGGCGCCGTTGAAGCATCCGTTAAAAATAAACATTGATTATCCCCTAAGATATTTGCAACAATGCCTTCACTATACGAATTCAAAAACGTGAAGTTTCCAAATGGAGTTGTTTCCAGAAAAACTTGGTCACCCCGTTCCAAATACTGTACAGGAACCAAAACATCAACAATTGATTGGTAGATTTGTTCATCGGATATATTTATTTCCGAGTTGATTTGTAAGATAACGATTGTTGAAAGTAGAAAATGCTTTGTTGTATTTGATATACTCTCTTCCATGTTATTTATATTCCAATCACTCATAGAGCTATTCAATGCATTCTCGATATCATCATGATTAATAATTTTTAAAAATTTTCCTTTCTGTTTCATTAATTTTGATTTTTTTCTTATTGATGTTCTTACATCCGTTGATTGTGTTACAAATATTGGCTTACATCTTATATTTTTTGCTAAGAAATGTTCCTCTAATGTGTCTTCACACACGATTAGAATCTCTAATAAATTATTTAACGATTCACAATTTATATTAATGCTTCTTTTCACACATTTTTCAATAAATGGAGCCAAACAAACCCCTGTTGTAATCGCAATATTACGATTATGTAACAAAAGACCAGAGCCATTGTACACAAAATCATCGTTTTTGTCCTTATACTGTATTAAAATCCCTTGTTCAGTCATTGTAATACAAGTATTGTATATCACATGTACAATCAAATGTAAATTTTTTAATACTATTTAGTTTTGACGATGTTAAAATCTAGAAAAAGAAAGAACTGTCTTAATTTGTATACATAAAAAAATTAAAAATCTATTAGGTAACATAAAAATTTCCACGTTATATATAAAACAGAATTGTGATTAATAGACAAACTATAAATGCCAATCATTTTAGATTAAAACCTAAAATTTGAAAATATTATTTCCGAGAGAACTAAAACTTCGACTAACATAAGATTTTTCAAAATTCTCCTATTCTTCCAATTCATTTTCATTCTTTTCATGCAAACCCGATATGGGCACATAAACTGCATTTGCCTGTTTTTTTTTATATTGTTAAAATTTATGTATAGTCACGGGTAGCCACTCGGCAAAATTATTTATTTTTGAACTTGTAGAGAAACTCCAATTTTAACATTAAGGTCACATTAGAATATTTAACTTTATAAAAAAGAAAATCGCCGTTAACTTTTGTAATTATATACCTAAATGTAAAAATTATTAAAAATCTCAAGAAAATTCTCAGAGAAACGTTTTCATTAACTCAATTATCGTTATTTTCTCTAATATTAAGAAAACTGACTTTTCCTGACTCTTTTAAAAAAATGTATTTCGAGTTGATATGTCTTCTAGTTTCTCTTTTAATAAAGAATTACTATTTTAAGCCTACACTGTGTTTAACTCTTATTTTGTTAAATTGCATGTGAAAGAAATCACGGGTGGCCATTAGTAAGGGTCATCATAATAATAATAGTAAATGTATATTCATATGTCGACATTGTAGAGAGGTCTTACATTAATGATGTGTCAAATATCGCAATGTTATTTTTGTGGTTCAGCGCTTAAAGATCTCTCATTCGATAGGTCTACGTCTTCTTAAAGTTAGGGCCGTGGACTAACTACAGGGGAGCCCCGAAGAGTCGCAAATACAACTCTACTATTAATTACCTTTAAAAAGGTAATAAGCAAATGCTTCCAATTGACTAGTAAGTAATTATATGCATATATACAAAATTAAAAAAATATAGACGACCGTGAGATATTGACTTGGGTTCCAAGTGGGCCGAGACTTCCAAAAGTTTAAGAAGCACTGGTCTAAGGGACGAATCACGTAATTGTTTAATTTTAAGTACCTATATTACTGAAATTTTGATGGCGTTATTAAAATGTGATCGGAAATATTTCACGGGTATCTACTAGTTGTATTTACTTATGTATATATATATATATATATATATATTGTCACGGACTTGATAATCATAGGGGTTGGGCCTATACTTGTATGAGCGTGAAGGATGGATAAAGACGGGGGGTCGTCAACGGAACAATAAAAGTCTAGAACATTCTTTCTCAAAAAGATAAGTTTTTGAGACCACCTGCCGCGAGAGTTTGACCAATATAGGATTACTCGGTGGGTGACGAAGACGAAAACTTCCAGCGTTTTCTACGTGTATTTTTTATGAATGGGAAAAGGACAGATCGTAAGACAAAAGAATCGAAAGTTTTAGAAACTGAATAACTGGGGTAGGAGTGTTCTGGAGAGATGGCCGAGGTCCTATATACGGAGAAGACAAGCATAGGCAGGACAGTGATAATTAAATCGTTCACGTGAGTTATAAATAAATCGTCAACGAGCTATAAATAAATCGTAAACAGTGAATCGAGAGTGTTAAATAAATTGTGAAGAGTGCATATAGTGAAATATAAACAGAGAGTGACAATTAGTGACTGTGACTATTGTAACAGTGAACTTAATCATTCTTAACAAGTGTAAATAAAAACATTTGTTAAAAATAAATTGTCGTCATTCAAACACAAATCCGAGAACCTGTAAAAACGTTACAGTATAATGTTATCTAAGAAATAAGAAATCCTCTTTTTTAAAAAATGATTGTAATTCAAATTAATATTACATTTTATAGTTTCTGTAAGTAACTGAATATTTTTTGAGCTTAATATTTAAACTTTTAAATAAATTAACTTGAGAATTTAATGCTTAACTTGACTTTATAGTTAAATTTAAATATTTGATTTAAGTTTTATTTGATTATAAGCCAAATTGAAGTCAAGTAGCATAACAATTGAATAAATCATTAAGCGTCACTTATGTTAGTGGTGTGGTTGACTAGATAGTTGCACGCCAGTAGCCCTGGGTTCGAATCCCAATGAAAGTCTAAAACTTTTTAATGGGTTTTCGGATTCGACGGTCGCTAACGACCATAGTAGTTGATGCGACCTTTAATAAACAACAAAAAGAAAATCATTAAGCCTCAGTAATGCTTTCTTATTTTGTTAAATTTTACATGAACGAAGTCACGGGTAACCATTATTAGGAATCATACTAAAACTCGAAGAAAAAAATCCTATTTTTAACATTGACGTAGGTACATTCGAATATTTAACGCTATATAAAAAAGAAAATGATCGTTAATTTTTTTCGATTGTCCCAACAATGTACTATTCAAACGCGTGACGTCATACTCTCTATTGAAAAATTAATGAAAATATAGTTAAAGAAAATTATCATTATCTATATTATTGAATGTGAAATTGGGCTTTGTACACAATGTCCAATTAGTCGCCACGTTCAATTCCACATTTCCATCGGTCGCTTTAACAATTTCTTTTTTAATTTGCTTATGATTATTGGTTTGTTTGTTGATTTAGTTTTCTACTGTGCAATGCTGTTTTATCTTTTTTCGCTCTATTCACTCAGCTCATACAAACGTCTTAATTTAACACTTGCTAATTACACGCGGTTGGTGGTAGACATTCACCCTCAGGGGGTTTAATTGATAACCAGACGTCACTGTTTTTCCTATTTATACATATTTAAGAGTGTGTCTCTTGATTAAATACTTTTAGTACTTAACTATCAAAGAGTGTCTTTCGTTCATATATCGCTAAATTACAATTATATGGTAAGTAGAAGTTTCTTTTCAATTGTTGTCTTCTGTTATTATTGCAATATAGATTAAGCAATCAACAGCAAAGAACAAATAGGATAATATAAATTGCAAAAAATATACCTACACAATTTTCAAAAGCTATATTTATATTAGGATGATTAAGCTTTACTCATGTTATGTAGGTTTATGTATAGGTTATTATGTCTAATAAGAGTAAGCAGGATACATTTTTATGAATTGAAAATACTTTACTTATAGTCAACCTATTATTTGATACCTATACCTACTTTCATGTATATAGATACTTCTAACTTTAGCTTAAAAGTTTCTGCATATATTATATTTTTAAATGTTATGGGTATAAGCTTTGAAACAGGCCTATGATTAATATAAATATCTTATGTTCAAGTTTCAATACTTTACAATTTTTAGTGAGACGTGGTTCCATTGATTAAGGCTTTAGGTACCCAATTTTCTTGACTTGAGAAAATTTTTTCTGTAAAACAAATCTTAGAAACAAGAAAAATTCAATCTTTTAGCCCATGAGATTCATGAGACATTTACAAAATATATTTAATTTGTAAAGGTTAAAGTTGTGAAGCAGTGCTTATCATAATACTATCTATGTTTACATTTAAAATAATAGAGCAGTTAATACAATAACTATAAGCTAAATACAATAATGGGGGGGGGGTCGGTAATATGCTCAAATGTGATTTAGTGAACTATTCAAAGTTTTAGACGTCGAAATTTTGGTCTTTCGGAATATTGAGCATTTGGATTTATAGAATTTTAGATTTTGGATTCAAGATTTTAAGATATGTAATTTTCAGGTAGACTCGATAGACCCTAAGGGGCCATCCATAAACCACGGAAAGGGTTTTCCATATTTTTTGAACCATTTCCTTGCTAAGTAACATTATGTAGATTGCATAATATCCTTTATCGTAACCGCAAATAGCATGAAAGTATATCCTTCTACCTCCCTTCTTGTTGAATGGGTTACGTGGTTTATGGATAGCCTGTCAGAATTGAGACTTTTAACACCATAGCAAAAAGAGCTCCTTCTAAGCCGTTTTAACTTTACCTTTAAATTTTCCTTATTTCAAGTACAAAAAGAATGGGGGAAGTTGTAAGATCCCAGAAGTTTTATTAAGAAATGATGAAAATAATTTTGTTTAAGGTATCCTAGCTTCACTTGATTTTCAAACTACTTGACTTTAATTTTTTTAAAAATAGCTTAATTTAAGTCCAATGGTAAAATTTGAATCCGAATCCGAATCCAAAAGCCATGAAAACAATCTTGGGGTTTCATTGGGATTCAAATCCAGGACCACTAGAATATAGGACAACTATCTAGTCAATTGAATATTAATATCAGGCTTAATTCATTTCATAACACCCCGTTAATTGACTTGAATCCCTCGTTTTGTTCTTTACATTTTATTTGTAAGATGCTATATTTGACTTGGAAAATGTTCAAATAGACCAGGAAGTGGTTTTTACAAGATTATTAATTGTTGAAGCTTATAATGGCTATTCTAAAATATAGGCTTCTATAATCTTTAGAAGTTCATTTAATGGCGCAGCGGTTAGATCTATTAGACCCCCGCTCCATGCGTCTGTGGTCCTCGGTTTGATACCCGGTGGTTATTAAATATTTCTAGATTTGTAAATTACAGAAATTTAAGACAGTCATATTAACTTAGATGTTAAAACGACTTAAAACACCAAAAGAAAATTAAGATTTCCGATTTTTTAGTTTGGTCTAAAAAGTAATGGTAGAGTTTGGTAGTGATATTAGAATTTTAATCATTAAGCCCCCGAAGAATTTGTTTTTAGAAGAATGACCAATAATTTAAGTCCTGGTTTTTAGTATTAATATACAAGTATAAACTCCCTATGTCTAGGGTAGGTCCTAATCAATTATGAAATAAAATGGTAGTGAATCAAAACTAAACAAATAAGTTAACAAAAATGACTAGAAACCATAGTTAAAAATTTCCTCATATAAAAATTTGTATAAACTAAAAAATTAATAATGTTTAAAGGTAATTTCTTTTTTAAAATAAAAAAAAAAGATACAAAACTGTTTCCGCCCGGGATCGAACCGGGGACCTTGTGCGTGTGAAGCACACGTGATAACCACTACACTACGGAAACTTGAAATAATATAGTGAAAATTCCATATATAAACATCACAGTATACACATTATTGAAATATGTAATTTCTTATATCAAATTTTCATCATATTTTGTTATAATTGTTGAAAATTAATATGTTTTAATACTAAAGAAAATCAAAATTACATTATTTTAATTCTTACCAAACTTGTTATTTAATACGAATCTTTCCTTTGATTGTAAAACCCATTTGCAGACTGTATAAAATGATATCTTACAATGATGAGACGATAAGTGATTTTGACGTACTGGCAAAGTATATTGAGTATATATTATAATATTATCTCTAGTCAAGGTTATCATATATATTGATTATGCATGAGTTATAAAAAATGCAGCCTAATTGATATTAATATATAATTACCATACAATATAAACTCAGAATTTACTTTAGGTGTAAAACGCTAGACCACCTAAAAGTTAAAAATATGCTTCAAGTTAATAAATAACAACTTCATATAAATATACGGTATTTACATTACTGCTTTTTTAGTCTTTAATCTTTGCGTCATTAAACATACGGCAGATTTGTTGAGAGGTCAGCTGATTGACTGGTTTTGCCTGTCTGCAGTTAAACATTCCATAAATAACGACGAATTCTTTCAGTCGATGACTCATATCAGACACACCTCCAAAATTTTAGTTTAAATATTTTCTAGATAATATGAACCAAACAAATTTTTCTACTTAAAATTTATCAAGGAACTGGTCTCCTTTGAGACTGATAAACGTCCTCTGCATAAAGACAAATATTTGGAATTCCTATTTCGGGCTACATTTTCAAGTGAAATCTATGAATAGTTTCTACCTAACATCATACACTTTCATACTATCAATTTATTGCCACAAAAATACATTTTATGGCCTATTAATATTTTGTTAGACCATATTATTTTATATTGATTGTCCCTCGACGAAAACTCAAAATAGGTTTGTTAATAATTGCTTTGTCTTGTCGAAAAATTGGTGTTTTTATTTATTTAATACCAATAAATCAGTTAATAAAATTAAGTGATTACCAGCTGAGGGTATTAATTTGTGGAATGCATTGCGAAAACCATAAAAATGAACAAGAAAGAAATATTTTTTTTTATTTGGAAAAATGAAAGAAACATCAACAAATTTTAGTTAAAATCCTGATTATTAATCTAAAAATTATCAAAAATTAAATAATGAAAAACAATAAAGTTAAATTATTAGTTGATATTTATTGTTATTTTTACTTTAGATCCACTGAAATACCCACATCATTGTCTGATATTTAAAATCAATTGTTTTAGTATAGGCTTTACTTTTAACTTGTATGTATAGTTAGTTGCGACGTTTAGCTCCCTTATGGTTCTATCATCATATTATATTGTTATACAGAGCAATAAGTTAGTTTTTAGTAATAAATTCACATCCAATCATTTCAGTCAAAAGTACTTCAAAAACTCCTAAACGTTCTTTATTATGTCACAAATGAAGTAATTCATAGTGATCTTAACGTCTCTTACTTATATTTCCAAACTTATTTCCGATAGAATCATTAAATTCCATGACAAATTATTTTCCTTTATAATCTAGAAGTTCAAATTCTTTCCTCTGTCCACCAGATAAAAAATCGTCCACGCTATTTAAAGCGACAATGGCCAAGAGACCACCTCCCAATTTCTTACAGAGTTCCACCGCTGGCTTGAGCAGACTTTCATCAATATAATCATATTCTATTTGACCTTTAATTAAAAGGTTTTTAATTTGGATCTTATAATCCATTTTCTCATTGTATAAATGTGTAAAAAGATTCCAAATGAAGTATAAATAAAAAAAAAATTCTTGAAGACGTTTATAAACTAAGTACGTCATGCTAAATTTCGCCATTTTTACCCCTTCAAAAAGGGGTTTCTTTCTCCATACATAAAATTTATGTTTATAAAGAGCTCTCTTCGTACATCGCTAGTTGTCTTAAAAATTACATTTATTTAAAGCTCTGTTTATATGTGGAAGAAGCTCAAACTGATAAAGAAAAGTTTTTATACAAAAATATCGCACATGAACCGCACATTGTTCTGGGATAAAAAGTTTATAAAGTCCCTTTTAAAAACTTATCACATCTTTATATTTATCAAATTTCATTTCGCCCAGTCTATCCAATTAGACGGATAAGGAAATATTCTTTGAAATCGTGAACTTTTTCGCGGTAAATGGCATTCAGCATATAAAAAACGAACAAACAAAAATCTACTTTTATGTGTTAAATATTAAAAGTTACAACAATGATAATTAAATGGCAATCATCGTAATAAAAATAGGAAAAAGTTTGTATACTGACAGTTAGAGATAGTTTGTATTAATTGTTTTGTTATAGAAATAAGTGTTGTATTTGTGGCCCAACGATTAAAGTGACGGTCTCTCATGCGAGAAATCTATGGAACAAATCTTGCTATCGATACATTTTTTTTAGTTTAATTGTATATTTGGTATTTTAAACTTACGGAAATAATAACAATCGTGCTGTTGAATATTTAAAAGTAGTATTGTTTGTAGTCCCAAAGTTGTCCGAAGGTAGCAATTTTGAATTTTACGATTTCTCAGCTGTTTTTAGGGTTTCCTCAAATTTTGTTTTTCTTAAATCATCTCTGAATTGAGACGAACGTAACAAAAGAAAAATGACTCAAATTCATCTTTTACATTTCGATATTTGCGTCTACGAACATACAAATTTTTATATCCAACGATTGTTGAAGAAAAACAGAAATGGGAATAATCTTAATTCAACTTATCTGAATCAAAATGATTAAAAAATTATTAATGCTTTTAAGTTATCAAAAATATTTAATGTATGTATATCTATATAAGGCTTCCATATCGTTCACGAATGAATTATTTTTAAGGAATGTTGAACAGTAGACCACTAGCTTATATATCCTACATATATGTACAATGTACATGTGTATATTAGATAAGAAAAAAAAAATAAATTTAATAAACATTAAACAAATAAATATTTGGTGAAATAGTTACCTTAAATATTAATGTATACAAATCTAAATCTTTTTCAAAGTCATTTTCAATATTATATCAGAAGAACGAGTTTTACTTCATAATATGTTAAATTTATCAATTTTAATTTAGTAAAATATTTGTCATTCACTTGGAATTTGGCTGAGATTTTAACATCGAAAAGTAAAAATGGTTCTATTCAACAGGAAGACAGTATAGTGCGGGCCTTGTGTGGGGTACAATGCAGACCCTGTCATTCACGCTAACAAGTAATATCCTGTGGGCCCCTCAATATTTATTAAACTTTTAGTCATTCACCAAACTACAACATCATAGATACAGTCAAAAAATAAAATAAATTTCAGTTGTGAACAATCATTCGAAAAAAACGAACGAAAATTTACTGCGAAATCAAAACTTAGTAATTAATAAAAAAGTGAAAATTTAAATTTATTAAAAAAAAAAATAATAAAAAAAAATTAGTCCGTAAATTGTTAAAAATTTAAATGAAAGTTCAATTTGTGTCTTATTTGTGTTATTCGATAGGTTTTAAAGTGATTTTCTTATAAGAAACAACAACAACAAAAAAAAATGTTAAAATAAAAATTCTCTTCTTTCATTTATGGTTTGCTATTTTTAAAACGCGAAATAGTTAATTTGTGATCAAATAAATTGTTGCAATTGAAACCAGCCAAATTAATAGTTAATTACTTGGAGCAACATAAAATGTTTCGATTAACTAATTTAGGAACTGGATGTGTTAAGTAAAAGGTTTGTAAAATTGTTATTTATGCATTTCATTTAATACACTTCCCTAGAATATCAAATTACTTTTTCTATTTATAATCTTCTCGGTATAAAGTCGCTAATTTAATTTGAAATAAAAAATATAATTTCAAATAATGGCAACAATAAGAGTTTATGTGTCGGAATTATTATTAAATAATCTAAAAATAATTTTCATATTTTTCTTCCTCGATTATTTCTTAAGTAAACTCGACGCAATCAACTTTTAGTGTATATATGGCAAATTCATTTCTTTTGATATGATATTTAAAGATATCATTGGTATATTGTTTAATTGGACTAGAAAAAATTAACATTCTAAAATATGTCTTTCTTGATTAATATTTTTATATAAATTAATACACAATCGTCGTTCTTAAATTATTTTCACTGATGACTGCAGAGTTTTGAATCGACTCCAACTTTAATTCGATAAAAAATTTTTTAGATGTATTTTCATATCACTCTGTAGTTTAATCATTTGGAAGCTTTGAAGGGAAGAAACTTCTTATAAAACTAAATATTATTACTTCATCTAAGAAATTTTTCTTTGGATAGCTGGAAGTGATTTTTGAAAGGAATTTTTGAGGCACAAAATCCCTTTTAAAATTTGAAGGAAACAAAAATGAAATCCTTTTTTTCTCAATCCAATTCCTTATTTTTTTACATTGTCAAATATTTCTACTTGAAAGGAACATTCATATGCTTAATTTTTTAATAGAAAGGTGATAAATGTACTAACATTTTACTCTTCAATCTTTTTAATACAGTAGAACTTGGATAATGGGAAAACGCGGAGAACTGGATTTCTCTTTCTCGCTTAGTTTATTTTTCTACTTAGACAAGGCTCTCACTTATAAAGGATATTAATGTTTACAAGTTTTCAGAAAATTTTAAAATAATAATTAGATAAGAAGTTTTGTAATTACGTCATTTCGTCCCATTCTTCCTATCATCTTATTCATTTCCTTTGCGTTTGAAGTCAAATATTTGCAAGGTTTATGTTTGACATAATATTTAATGAGTGAGTAATGAAAATTGAAATTTTTGTCAAAGAAATAATTGGTCAAGAGATTGCAACTGATGGAAGATTTTACAAATCAGAGACAAACTTTGTATTTGGGTTAATTTTAAGCACGTGCTAGTCACTTACAAACATGTTCACATTTTAACGGTTGCTTAATTTTATCATATAATTTCCTCTAGTTAAGCATTTAGTACAGTTATTTGGTTTTAGAATAAAAGTTTATCTGGAAAATTTCCCGGGAGTTTTATAAATTGGTAAGTAATTTTAGAAATTCCGGTTTACCTATTCTTTTCGAATTTTAACTTTGCCACCTCGTATCTTTGCTGCTTGCACTGCCATTTTGGAAAATGGCACCTACAACACTGTTATTTGACAATGTATCCTTTCCAACTTATTTTACAGCAAAACATTTCTAGACAAAATGAAAATAGAGAAAATTTCCTATTTTCCTATTAGTTATCTAATAACCTTTTTTTTTTTTTTGTAAAATCAACAGTTTTGGCGTACGAGCGCCGCAAATTTTTAAACATCTACGCTAACCCGTGACATTACAACACACACATGTATACAATACTGAATACACAAATGCAAAGTTAAAATGGAATGTTACGGGAGGCGTAGATGTATAAAGGTTTGCGGCGCTCGTACGCCAAAACTGTTGATTTTACGAAAAAAAAAAAGATTTTTACATAAACAATAAGAAATTTTCTTTACTATCATTTTGTATAGAAATTTTTTAGCCGTAAAATGAGATAGAGAGGAGATATTCTCAAGATACAGTGTTGTAGGCGGCAATTTTCCAATATGGTGAGTCGAGCGGCAAAGATACGAGATGGAAAAGTTGAAATTCAAAAAGAGCACATGGAAATCTATAAAATAACCAATTTTCAAGACTTCCGGAAAAATTTTCAGGTAAAAAATACCAAGACCGGACTAAATCAGTGATTTTGATAATTTAACATGCATTCTTATCAAGAATACGTAATTGTACAAAATTTAAGTTCTGCTATATATTGAGAGATAGATAAAATATCCCTTACAAAAATCCATCCATACACAAACAGATGAAACTATAATATAAGCATAGTAGATACTTATTATGAAAAATATTTAACTACTCAAATTTTTTGTACCTGTAAGAAACGAGATAAATATTGACCCTCTAACGCAGTGATCCTCAACCTTTTTTTTTCGTTGACGCACACTTTTAAAAAATTTCAAAATTTGGCGGCTCACTGACCATAAGATAAGCATTAATAATGTTAGCGTTTCTAAAATTTTGCGGTAGGTACTCAAAAGTGCTCTCAAGAATCACTTCTCTAACGTATCACCTATAAAGTATATCCTTTCGCATATATCAATTCTAATTGAATGCAATGACTTGAAGTTATTTAAAGAAATTTCCAAAAAAATACGCTACTGTTGCAATTTTCTAAACGAACACTAAAAGATTAATTATCATAGACCTGTCTAAAATAGAAAGTAAAAATAAAATGTTTTATGCTACCTATAAATATAAGATTACCTATACTAAAAATTTTTAGAATTAGTTTGTTTGGTTTTTTTGATGACTATCGATCTTATAATTAGTATTTTTATTGTATTATAATAACATGTTAAAATAATTATTGCATTTTTAGTCATTCAGTCGACTTTAGCACTAATAAAACAAGATAATATAAAATACATGTAAGCAATTAAAAAGCTATAAATTATTATTTAAATAAGTTGGCATTTAAGAGCTTATTAAAATAATTGGGTTTGAAAAATAAGTAAAAGATTTTATATCTCCTAATGGAAAATAAATATTATATTGGTTTGTTTTTTAGAAAAATTTCATCGGTTAAATCTTTGAACTATTTTTAGTAAATTAATAATCGTAATTACTAGCGCCATAGATGTATATATAAGTTTTCATAATATGAGTTTATGCTATTAAAACCTAAAAGCTGTTAAGAGATATTTTGCACTCACAGAAGTAAAAATGTTAATTCGATTTAGATGAATTTTATTGCATTTTTATTGGTACGTTGTATGATATTATTCACGTACTGCGTATTGATCTTTTGATATTCATAGATATTGATGTTTCTAAGAATTAATTAATAGGTGCACATTTCGGTGTGTAATTTGTAAATATATTGAAATATTCATGACATGAATTTTTCAGGGAATTATATTTTTAAAATCACTGACTAATAGTGAAATTAGTGAAATTTGAAATATATTTTGTAGCATGCATATCTACTTTTATGAATTGAATTAGATCTGCGAAGATTTGCTTTAATGGCGATGCTTAGGTATTCTAGAGTTCTAGACCAATCCTGTGTTAAAAAAAGTTTTGTGTACGGTCAAGAGTTTGAGGAGCTTGTAGATAGTATTTTATAAACGTTTTTTTTTTGATTTATTTAAGGTCGCATCAACTATGTACTATGGTCATTAATAAATGGTCATAATTAATGCTCAATAATAATGTTTAAAATTTGATTTTTTTTTTCTCTTTAACGTTTTTATATTATCTCCAAATTATTACAGAATTAGTTAAAGTTTTATTAAGCCTTGGTGTATTGAAAGCATTGCCTACCATAGTATTACTTTGAAAGCCCTTTGACTATCAATATTTTGACTGGAATTGGGCACATACAAATTTATTGGAAGTTTTACGCATCAAATGTAGGTTTTAATGCTCCAAACATAGCTTTTTCCAAACGAAACTTTTGTCATATATGTAAGCCTTAGTCATTTTGCAAATTAAGTTGAAATTTTTCCTGAAGAAATTAAAACTCCGCTAAATCAATTATAATACATTTTATTTAAATTTAAATCGTTTTAATTCTGTGTGAAATCCTTGAGAGAGTTTTAAAAGCTTAACGTATATAAATGACACGAGAAACTGAAGTTTCCCAGAACTGACTTCGAAAAATTCTCAACTCAACTTCACCTACACGTAGGTATACCTTACATAATTTATCTGTACATTATTTTTTATTATTATTCAGTTTATAGCTGTAAAGATTTTTACACTAACTTAGGAAAATTTTTACATTTGATTTTGAAATGGCAACTTACAACTTGGAAAGAGCCACTTTAATTGTAAAAGATTATTTCAAAAAGTCTTAGAAATGGATACTATACTTTGTAAGTAGGTCCAATATCAATTATGAAATTGTTATGGTTAGCCATGCCTTCGATCACATAAAATTTAGATAAAAAAAACAGTTCTAGTTTAAGAAAATACACTTCTGTTCAATAAGAGAGAAACTAAAAAATCATTTTACTGTAAGGTACAGAACTTCTGTAAATGTTTTTACAAAGCTAAGCGAATAAATAAGCTATGCATAGAGAGTTGTAAGAGTTCAAGTAATGAACTGTAGAAATTAATTATAAATACTGGTCTTAGAATTTGAGAACGTTGATAGTTAAGAGACTTAAAAATGTAAAACGTTTAATTTCTTCGTTGAGTCAGTATTAAGTTTTTGTAAAACTCTTGCTTAGTAGAACTTACATCTACTCAGGAATAAAACGTCTAAATTTCATATTTTTTATATTATATATTTTTATCTTCAGTAGCTTAAATTCTTGCGTACCTGCCTAGTAAGCGCAGTACTATTGCAGTAAGCATATGTTACAAAGGGTGAGGCAAAACGATTTATCCTAAGCATACCCGGGAAAACTCTGAATATTCAGGAAACATTGGTAACGTCCAAAACATACTCGTATATAAAATTGTACACGTGTCGAGTTTTACCCGGGTAAATCACGTTTTATCCGCTTTCTCTTTGCTTAATTTGGGTGTAAGATTTACCATACAGTTAGAGTGAAAATTCCAGAAGTTGATCAAGGAAGGGGTGATTTTAGAAACAATCTCATGATAGTTATCGAGAAAATCGTTAAAGATTTTTACAAAGTAGCAAATAAGAGGGAAACCGTTGAAAAATTGAAGAAATAATTTCCAGGGACCAATTTTCTGTGTAAATTGAGAAACTTCTAGATTTCAAAAGTATATCAGAAGATAAATTTTTAAACTGTGATTTTTATTTTATAATCAAATAAATATGTTTGTACATCTAAGTTTCGCCAATCAAAAGCGAATATAATTCGGTTTATCCGGGTAAATCCCGACGCGTGTATAATTTCAAATATATTGTTATCTTGACTCATGATTCCTAGGTATAACGGAGTTTATCTGGGTAAACCTAGGTTTAATCGTTTATTTAATTTAACCGGTAGTATATACATATATATTGTTGTTAGCTTTTGAGGCAAATGTAATATTTATAATGTTAGCTAAACCTACGTTAACTTCCTTTAGTTCGAAAGAGTATTAAAAATTATTTTTACAACCCAAGAAGAGCTGCTATTAGTTCGTGTGTAAGTTATTAAAAAAAATAAATGATAAAGCTTATGTTTCTAACATGAATGATATTGAACAGGAGTCTTTAACTTTAAGTATACCTAGGAACCCTTCAGCCTTAGAGTTTAAAAAAAAACTCCTTCTTAAGAAACAGATAAAACTTTTTACAAGGCTTACGGACTGGCCATAGGACAGATCTAACAAATACCCAATGGGCCTGTCAATAAAGGGCCGTTAAACCCATAGAACTGTTTGATTGTAAGGCTTTCGTGAAAGTGTTTTGGAAGTCGAAATCTACCAAAAAGCCCGAGCTGTTTTTAGGTTCCAGTCCGGAACTGAAAGCTAATAGCATATAGCTACTTGCGAAACTCCTGCTAATGTTTCGAAGAATCCTGATTGACGATTCCTGGAATAGGGATTACTTGTTTAAACGAAATTTGTTTTCATAGTTTTTTGAGAGACTAAATTATTATTAGTAAGGTCTCAAAAAACTAAATTTTTTGCCTATAATATTTAGCAATACCAAATAGAAAAAATATTAATGTTGTTAAATATGAGTAAATATCGTTCATTATATTCAATACATAATATTATGTAGGCGCACTATTGAATAAAGCTAGAAATTGTGCAAAATACTTTCATAAAAAGTCGTTCCAAAAAACGTGCCAAATAACCATTTACTTTTTCACTTATTCAATTAATATAGATCCAATTAAAAATCGTGTGTTCTTAATCCGAATGATAAATCGATATTTTTATCCATGACTTAAGAAGGATAGTCTGAATAGCCGCGAGGTTTTCAAAAAGAAACCTGACGCATTTCATAATTACAGTGCAAAAAAGAAGTCTGATTGTTGAAGTTCAAAATTAATCAATGATTCATTCACGCAATATCGGGCCTTTGAGCGATTAGATAATTAATGGAAAAATACTCGGCAAATCTAGATTTCCAGTTCCCTTTTACCGACTATTCTGAGAACTTTTGCACTAAATGAAGCCACTAATCAAATGAATTGACATAAAGCGGCCCTCCATATGCGTCATTCTCATTACGATTTTGCATCTTATGCCCAAGTGGGAATTTACGTGCGTTCATAAAAAGCCTTTAGGTCGATTCCGCTGTTAACGTTCGAATGGCTTGAAATTTTTTAAAACTCAATTCTGGGTTTTCACACAAGGGTAACCCATTCACAAATGTATACAAGTAAATTGGAAGTGAGCCGTACAAAATGTATTAAATGTGTTCTTTTATTTGTGATTTCAGGAGGTTTCCGATCCAACGCTGGCCGTTTAATGTCCTTAAAAAAATACGTAAGTGAATTTAAAAGCATTTTTTTGTTCATCGATGAATCAGTTATAAATATAGCTGTTATCTCGTTCTTTATTCTTAGTATGGGAAAGGACAAAGATAAATACATACCAATGAACAAATTATTAGAGTCAGCTCTGTTAATTGGTTCATTAATAGTTTAGATGATTCTAGTAAATGATAGTAATCAAAATTCATGATATTGGAAAATTTACAGTGGAATTTATTAAAAGTTAAATGCAGATGTAATTTTTATAATTAGATTTTTCTTTTTCAAGGAAATTTAAACAACTTTAGGCGTAAGAACGGGTCAATTTCTAACTTATCTGATATCATTGCAATTTTTTTCTACTTAATTATTGTTTCATAAGTTATCAGTCTTGCATATAAAAGAATTCCATTTTCAAAAGTTATAGTAGTTTTATCTAAGTTAATGCGTCTAGTTTTTGTTTCTGTCTATATAAGTGAGATTTTAAGAGAAAGGAACTCAACATCAATAATAAATATCATTTTTATTGATATTGATGCAAAATGTAAATTAATTCATATTATATTAATTGATTCAGAAAACTAGAAAAATTTAATACATTTAAATTATGAACTAATTCAAAAAGATAATTTTTTCTTAAGAAAGATGATAAAGCATTTTGTAAATAGATGATTTGAAAAATTTTCTCATCGAAATCGGAAAAACCAATAAAAAAAGAAAAAAATTGATTTATAAACGATTCTAGCTATTCAAATACTGATTAAATTAATTAAAAAATATTATACTGTCTTGAGGAACATTTATTAAAATTTTTCCATAGTTTTGCAAAAGGGATATTCACTTATAGGATAGGATATTTCCTAGCTTCAAAAAGTTTCCATGTTATGCAAAGCGGATACGAACATTTTCGTTATTAGTTCCTTAAAAGGAAATGTATCATAAAATTTACATATTTTCAATGTTAAAAAGAGTTGAAGAGTAAGATTTTTGTTGATTTAAATGACTTTAATTAGTTTATTTTAAATTTAATGCTCAATGCATGGTAAACACACAAACACTTTTCAGAAATCCATGAAAATAATTATTGCACAAATATTTCATTAATAAAACAAAAATTTATAAACATATTATTTGGTTGTAAAAGTTGTAAAACCGCGATTAAATTCAGTAGTAATTCGTCAATGGAAACAAGAGAGACAAGGCCCCATCAAACCATAATCAAAAATTGGTAGTCCAGTGGGTAGCGTATGGGGGACGTAGTATATGGGGGCGGCAAAAACGATTAAGACTACTAGTTCTGTCTGTAAAATCAAGCGATGGTAATTAATTAATTAAAAATGAGAAAAATTCTAAGACAAAGCCTTAAATTAAGCTCAAAACTAGCGTAAAGAACTTGGAATAACTTTTGATTCTTCAAAACAAATTACAAAGAGCTAGGAACCGCGGAAATACTTTGTGACAGGAGGGGCTCGTTCTATTTAAAAAGTAACCCTGCTCTGTTGCATCGGATAATTATTAGTTTTTATTTTATTTAAGATTTTTACTATATGAAAATTAAGTCAAACGACTATTTGATTGTACAGGACACGATCGCGTTAAACATTCAAAATCCGACCCTCATGTAATGGAATAGAAAGACCACAACGGTTAACGGTGTTTTTTATATGAGAAAAAAATTAAATTAAAAAAAAAAAAATTATTTTAAAAGTTTCAATTAAGTATTATAAGTACATATATTTTTAAATAGGGAATATTATCATGATTGTCCGTACGATTTTATTAGGGCTAAACTCTCCCCCGTTCATTTTGGGGGGTGCATTTGGCCCTACCTGCCTCCAAATCCGCGTTCGCTGTAAAGAGGTACATTTTTGACAATGGGAGTACAGATACCAACTAATCCGCAAAAAAATTATAAATTTTAATTTTAAAGGATTTTTATTTTGGATATTTATTTGAATCTTGATTTGATTTTCAAGTTCCAAATTTGAATTGAAATTAAGTGAAACTCAAGGCACGTAATATTATTTAAATGTCGAATCAAATCAAGCAATTTTCAAGTATCTAATTAGTTATTTAGTACCCCAAATATACAACTTTATTTTAATTTAAAGTTTTTTTTTTTTCACTTTTCTTGATAATTTGAACACGCGATTCTTGTAATACAAAGTTTTTTTATAGGTCTTTGCAACTTGGCATTATCGAGAGTTGAACTGTATATACTACAACGTTATTATAATATATAATGCCATATTGTTTAACCCGCAAAAACAAGAGGATGTAAGTGCATTCTTAAATTAATACTCGTAACACTTCTAAGAAAAATTAGATGATATTAATATTAAAAATTAAGGGTTTAGTTTTGTCATTTATACTTATTCTTTTAATTGAATAAGATATATTTTTTGTTTCATTGAATCATTGGAGAATTTTTTTATTGAACAAAAATAATAAAAATAATTCAGATCTTTTCGTCTTATCTATACATCCGTGACTGTATTTTTGCCAATGACGCAAAAGTTAAAATAATATTAACTTAAATGTGTAAACCTAAACTCAACACTTCGACTTAACGTAGGTATAAAATACGTCAATTTACTGACGCCACAATTTGTTTACTTGAATTCGTAGAACTTTAAGATGCATATGAAAAAAGTCATTTTAAGTTTTTTTGATCCACATTTTTTATTTCTCCAATGATGAATTTAGTATATTTGTACTGAATTTTATTTTTAAACTTTCTTATATTTGACTCTTTAATAAACTGGGTACTTTTTTATATAAAAGAAACTTTATTCAAATGACAAATACTTTATTTTTACTCAATAAATAATTAAAAAGAAGCATTTAAATATGCTAACTAACTTAAATAATTCAGGAATAAGATTGAACTGCATACATCAGTGATCAATTCCCGATGAATCTAAAATGTTTCTCAATGCTATTATAGCATTATTAGTACTATACATAAATTAGTAATGGGTAGTTAAAGTTTACAATTAAAAGTTTTTTTTTTCTTAGTTAAAAAAATAATTTCACTACGAACACTTAAACATCAAAAAATAAATTAAGATAATTTAATATATAGGTAATCTAAGCCTTTTTTGTAGATTTAAAATTTTGCAAGAAGTTTTATTTTAGTTGTTGAAAACTTTCTTTTTAGTCATTTTACAAAAAAGTGACGTCAGCGCTTTTTGATAGAGGGATTTTTAAAGAACAATTTTCATTATAAGCTTTTTCAATTTTTACTTCTTTAATAGCGTTTCACAGTGATGCATAACTTACACTATTCTTCAGTATTCATGTTAAATATATGGCACATTAATTTTTCAAAGATTTTTTGTAATTACAAGCATAGGTTTTATATTACAAACGAAAAAATTAGATATTCCATAAAGTTGAAAATTTTGCTGTTTTCAAGTGCACTAAAGCCACCAAACCATTAGTCTTCATCATTTTTTGTAAGACGTGTTTATTACCTAAGATCCGGCCACATGGTTGCTACACTCATAAAGTAGCTTAATTAAAGCTCTTTTTCCGGTGTATGATAAAATAAGGATGCCAATTAAAAGTTGCCCGCAAATAAACGAACATAGCTATTAAAGATGAGATAAAGTGAGGGAGAGTTAACGCGCTGCGACATTTGTCAGACGAGAACAACGAGTGTTTGCGCTACAAGTTTTATCTCGATGACGTGTTTCGATCTATGCGATCTAAGGATCGCAAAGGACGCAAAGGACTTAAAAATTTTGAGCATTTGATTGGAATATACGTAATATACTTAATAATTAAAAATTAAGAAATAATATTGGGTTCGTTTTTAAGTGGGAATATAATACATTTTTAAGTAATGTTTTCTAGATTAGAAGCCTAGTTATCAATATTATTATTTTTTGATTATTCGGCTAAAATTTAAATAATTCATATATTTAAGGTAATTATAACTTAGAAAACTATCTTTTAGTCTTAATTTACAGCACTAAGAGTAAAGTTTATCTACAAAAAATTAAAGTTAATTTAATTCTGACATTCTGAGCAAGTAGCTTGAGTTAAAATGAGAAAATCAGAACTTTTTTCGAAATCTAAAAGAGTTTTTTTTGAAATAGTCAAAAGTTTGCTCAGGAATATCAAGGATGATAAGATATAGTTTTTGTATGACCATAACAATAGTATATGAGATTAGCGCGTTCAGAGTACAAATCTTTCTGCTAGAAATGGCCTTTGAGTGTACAAGAGCAATTTTTATTTTTCTAATATATAAAATGTTTTATTGTATGGATAAGTATTGTATATTACACGTTTACCCATTGAGAAGGACTATTTTGATGTTTGCGAATTTGTTTTTCAGTCGTTAAATTTCCTAGTGTTTGAGTATGTCACAATACTATAGAAACGTCGTTGCAAAAATTAATAGTATACTTATTTTCATTCGGATTATCCCTTATCGGACTATCACTGTTATTATAACCAAAGGATCATTCCTCAGACAGTTCCATAGAACTCAGAATAACAGATTTGGAAGAATTTCAGGTGTATACTGACTGAGAAAATTAATATACTACGAATTTCGAACAGTTGGATGGAATTTTTTTTTGAAATCGAATTTTAGATCTTTGAAACGGTAAAATAATAAAACTCCGGGAGGTGGGGGCTATTTTTTTTATAAATTTATTATTATGAAAATAATGTACCAAAACAAATTTTGAGTTACAAATTTATATTCAAAGATATTAAGTGTTTTTATTTAGCGTTTACACACTGTATAGTAACATAGCTAATAGTTCATATTTTGTAAAGATCTTGAGTCTTAAACCGAAAAATCACGTTTAGATCAATTTAAATTAATTCATAATAAAATAATTTTAGTAAAATGCAATGGATCAAACCTTTTTATTTATGAAAATTAAGACAGAAAACAAATCAATTAACTTAATTTTATCTATTGTATGTAATTGATATGTTTTATTATGACTTTAATGTAACTGTTACTGCCTATAAAACAACAAATTATTTTATTGATACATTTTTAAAATAGTTTTATTTGTTCGTTGTAAAAGTCTTACTTATAAAAAAAAAGTTCTGAACAATGTTTTAATTGAGTGTTTCAGCGGTAGCTATACAACATAAAAGTTGAATTTGTGCCTCATTGAAATGATGTTGTATAACATTGTTACGTTACTTGACAATTGTTGCGCTTTCGGGTGTGAGTTGTGATGGTGTCGTGACGTGTTTTAGTTTTATTGAATTGACAAAGAGTCATTAACAAGTTCAGTTTGATTTATGATGGTTTCAAGTGTGATAGTTGTTCGAAAAACGCAGTATATAAAGTAGTGCAATAAATATTGACATGATTGATAATGTGGCTTGGTTTCTCTGAAGTCGTACCGATGCGACAGCGAGTAGGTAGATAATGAGTTTGTCAGACGGTCTGCAAGTGGATGCATCGGAGAGATTATTAACGAGATAATAAACAAATTTCCATGCAGTCGAGCATTCAGTTCCAATCATAGAGCTTGGGTTTGACTTTAAGTTGATTTTAGTTGAATTCAAGCAAATATAACTCTGAATTTGCTGTAAAATTCAACTAAACTAAATCATATTTAGGGAGAAATTTTATCTTGGTGGAGTTTTATAAGAAATTAAGCAGTTATCAGATAGAATTTTGCATATTCCAATTTAAAATTGTATAGATCAGCGGTTGGGGAACTATTTCTACCATTACCCCAATATATTATTGCATAAGTCGATATTGCCCTCTCATTTTGAAAAGAAAGCAATCAATGTAAATTTAAATTAAACATTATTTATTGAATTAATTTACACGGAAAAAAGTTGCCTGAAAATAGTTAGTATGTACTTAATAGACAAATAAATTCAAATTTTCATATCGGAACAAATAAAAATTAGTTGTACAAATATTGTATAATGGTTTTGCTTCATGTTTGATCCACTAACTTCAAAATTGGGGCTCTTTGATGTAAGATCAATTTGAACACAGTCTTCGGCCATACTAACACGTTTATAAAACATCAATGGCAAAAAATCTCCTTATTACCCTAAAAAATTTCATTTTACCCCATTTGGGATAATTTACCCCAATTCCCCGACCGCTGATATAGATTGAGTGAAATCTAAGCTACTAAAGTAGATACTCTAAATTCATTTTTTGGATTGAATACAACTTCAATGGTGTCCAATTGAAGTTGTCGAATTATGCTGTCCGAACTATAAGCGTTTTTGAATTCGAATCCCTTACGAAATTCAGACTTTCCAGTACTTAAATTAAGCTCAAGTTCACTTGCAGATAGTTCGAATTCCTGCAATTTGAACTGGATGCTGGTTTCATTTGAATTCAAGTAATTGAAATTCTAAATTGACTACGAAATTCAATAACATAACATAAAATTTAAGCAGAACTTGTATATTGATAGAGTTTTATAAGAAATTAAGCAGTTTTCAGTTAGAGTTTCGTATATTTTCAATCTAATATTGTATATAAACGATTGAGTGAAATTTAAGTTACTGAAGTACTCAAAATTCCGTTTTCGGGCTACAATTTCGATACGTTTTCTGATAGTGTCTAAATGAATTTGTCGAATTCCGAACTGCTAGTGCTTTTCAATTCAAATCCCGTAAAAAAATTTAATTGAAAAAATTCAGAACTTCCAGTACTTGAATTGAGCTCAAGCCCACTTGAAGATAGTTCGAATTCTGCGATTTGAACTGGATGTGGGTTTCAACTGAATTCAAGGAATTGAAATTCTATAAATGTGCTGTGAAATTCGACTAAATAACATCAATAAGGCAGAACTTCTATATGGATAGAGTTTTATAAGAAATTAAACAATTATTAGATAGAATTTTACAAAATTCGAATCTAATGGATATTGTATAGACTAGTGGCCAGTGTTCTTCAACCTTTTTGCATCTGCGGACCGGGGAAAGTTGGATACATATTTCACGGACCGGCTGCGAAACTTGCTCTTTGGAATAGTCGCTTGCAAGAGGAAGATGTTGAAATGTTTCCTCTTTTGGATGAATTTTGAATTTCTACTGAGTATTGATGTCAACAAGAGAGTCCTATTCAACATAATAAGGCAACATTTAAGAGGATTAGCTGAAAATTTTAATAACTATTTCCCTGGAAATGAAGATCTTTGCAAAGGATTCTCTGGATTAATAATCCATTCTTGGCAGATATAAAGTCGTGAACTCTTGATCTTCATGAAACAGAAAAACTCATTGAGTTGTCGTTAAATATCACTCTAGTGTCCAGATATAAAATGCATTAATTGCCTCAATTTTGGATATCGCTTAAAATGAATAAGTATCCAATTCTTAGTTATGAAGCTATAAAATTATTAGTGATTTTTTCCACTTCATCTTTGAATATAATATAATATTTAAAACCAAACAGAGAAACCGAATAGATGTTGATGCAGCGCATAATTTAAAAAAGTAATTATATATGTTGATAATGGCTCGAACATAAGTTAGCTATTCCTCAAATAAAAAAATGTATTACATACTCATGAACAGTAATGGTCATTCACACTATAGAATACAATCCCGGGTACCCGGTTTCCCGGGAATCCGGGAATATTTCCGGCACCGAAAACCGGTTCTGATATCTGTCATTTGACCGGGTATTTACCCGGTTTTCGATTCTCTGTTTTGTTGTGTAATTTTCATAGAAGCAAATAAGACTATCGCTCTGAAGAATTAGAACGAGACTCCCAATTAAAGTAAGGTAAAAAGGCGATTTTGTCTATGATAACTGACTTAGTGGTTGTAGATGATATTAGATTGTCTTTAAAAGAAAAACTAGAAACAGCAATTCACAAAGAATTCAATTCCACGATAGCTCCACAATTGGGAACGAAAAATCTTATAATCGATATTATAAAAAAATAATTGGCTATTTCCGAAGTTGAGAGTAATCGTGGAAAGAATCTGAGTAAGTGCTATAATAGCCCTAAATCAATACCACCTACCAGCGTGGAATCAGAGCGCGTGTTTTCTGGTTGTGGAAAAATTTCCACCAAAATTCGGTCACAGCTAAAAGACAAAAGTTTGGATATTTTTTGTTTTCTCAGATCATATTTTAAAATAGAAGCAGAAAAGGGAAGCAGAAAAGATTGTATTTAGAATTTATATAGGTATATATGTAAATAATAAAAATGAATTTAAAATTATTTTTTAATTGTTTTTAACTTAAGAATTTTCAGAACCGATTCCAGAACCGGGTATCCGGGTTTGTAAAAATCTAGCACCGAAAACCCGGTTCTGATAAATTCCTCGGTTCTGGATTCTATAATTCACACGATTCGACCGAAAATTTTCGGGGATCGGCAGGAAATTTGGCCTATGGTCCGGGGCCGCGGACCAGCGGTTGAGGAACTATAGGGTATAGACGATTGAGCGAATTTTAAGTTACTGAAGTAGGTACTCAAAATTCCATTTTCGGACTGGATACATTTTCGATAAGTTTTCCGATAATGTTTAATTGAAGTTGTCGAAATTCGAACTTGCGGCCTTCCAGAACTTGAGTTTGGCTCAAGTCTACTTGAAAACAGTTCGAATCCTATTTGAACTGGATGTTCGAACGAACGTAATAAAAGAGAAAGATACAAAATCAAACTGACTACTAATTTTCAACAATGATTTAATTCTAGGTGTTGTTTGAGAGACTCCCCTTCTTTTTCTCGGTGACGAGAGAGATATGAACGCCGCACCAGACACATATGTGTTTCAATCTGATTCAGTGCTTCCTGTCGACCACATGTTCTCGCGCGCCAAATTTCAAACATTCGTTCGTAACTAAGCATTGTTTAACAATCGATCAACAAACTGTGCCTTGCGATTATTGCCACTTTTGTGCTTTTTCATTCAAAACGTGCTACACTGAAAATCCAGCGAAGCAAATTGTGAATTAAGTACCAAGTATACCAGTGTTTCAGTATCAGTGAATTTTGTTATAAACTTCACCTAAAACTCTCTTAATGTAAGTTAGATTTATTTTTGTTACAAATCTGCTTCAATCATTTTGTCTTCCGACAGCCAGAACAATTTCCATATTTAACAATATTTTCATCAATCAATTATATAAAAAGAGAAAGAAAGTCTATTGCGTTACCTACATATACACGAGCATATGTGTACATTGATACGTCATAATAAATGACTGAATTCCAAGAAGAATGAAATTAGAAACCATGAATTTTCCCATTTTATTAACCTAAGTAGTATTCAAATTGTTACATAAACATGATTGTACCAGGCGTGATTACCCTCAGACCATTCAATATAGGTACCCAACAAAAAATTGCGTTAAACACAGGACCAATTCATTTATCCATGTGTTCATACTCAATGCAACCGCTTAAAAGTTTTCAAAACTTTAAAAAACTTAAAAATTTTCGATCAGCCTAGCACAGTGGATGCTTCAATCAAAAGCCGCATTATTTCTTCAAAAAAATTTCATCAGAATTTCTACGTTGATTTCATTAATACTTTCACCAGCCAGCACATCGTAAAAAATGCAACTTTTTAACTCTATTTTTTCTCTTGATCATGATCAAATCGAAATTTTTTATATAAGTAGTTTTTATATAAAACGTCCAAAGACGGGCCTCACCTTCAACAAGGTGACAAAATACGCAAAAACGCAGTTAAAAATGTTTACCTCGCTATTTTAAATACTACAAAAACGATTGTTCACTTAGTTAAAAAAAATTTTTTTCCATTGACAAAAGCAACTTGTTAATAAATCAATTGAATACATGTTAAAAATTCTCTTCTTTACGGAAATACACGCATTTTTCTCGATAAAAATAAATTTTTAATTAGTGCAGACTATTGTTGGATCGGAGTGACCTTTGATTATCGATACAGCCAATTGGAAAGTCTCACTTGTCACAGCCTCCTTTGATTAGTCTATTACTTTGATTTGCACCGCGAAACTTTCATCACGCATTTTGAAGGACTTGAACTGATTTATTTACTGAACACGCGGAAAATTATTGGTTTTGCAGTTTTTCTGCAAAACTTGACTTTTCCAAGACTACGTCAAAACGTACATATCGGTAAATAAGCTATAAAAAAAGGTGTGAATTTGAATTGAAAAAAACAATTTTAATGAGAGAAATTATTGAGTATTTGACTTTTTCGTGTGTTGAATGCAAATTTTGCACATTTTATTTTTTATATTTCATTTGCATGTTCTTTATGGCTAACGTTTAATTAACAACGTTTTTAGGTAGTTGAGTTTTTTATTGAAAATTCTATAAAAAATGGACAAGGCCATGATATATGAAGTGTCGATATTAAAATTGAAAAGTTTTGATCGAAGTTTAAATTTACTTTTTTTGCTTTTAACACTTTGGTAAAGGTTGATTAATCAACATATGAAATATATAAAAATAACATTTAATCAAAATGATTTAATGTTATTTTTAGAGTTCTGCCCCTTTCAAGAAACATTGTTTGAGCTTTACACTGCTTGAATGAGTTATAAAGTATCTATAAACGATGGCGTTATTTTGAATAATAGATCTACCGTAAATAAATAAACTATCGCAAATGAAAACAATTAAAATTGAAATTAAGTTATACAGTGCAACCTTAATATAACAAACTCCAATTTTACGACTTCCTCGATTTAACAAATTCTTCGTAATCCCCTTGAATTGTCCAAAAGAATCCGTAATGTAAAATATAACTTTACATTCCGAACACATTAACGAATTAACGATTAAACTCTAATTAACGAAATTGTCAACCCAAAACCTTTATATAACGTTCCCACCAATATATGACTCTTAATATGGATTCATGTCGCAACAAGTTTCACAGGATTCTACTGCATTTAATTTTGATTACTATAACCTAAGGGAAAACTTCTGTTACCTACCTAATTATTTTTAAATGGAAAATACATACAGAAATTTGATAAAAATGTATTATCATTTATTGGTAAAAGTTGTTCGCTATAACAAGATGAGTACGTAATGTTGAGGTGAATAAAACTATTTTTTTACCTCTTTATAACAAATTTTAGACCAACCTAACCTCAATATAAAAAATCTCAGTTTCATGAATTACTCGATATAACGAATTACTTGTTACTTACTTGTTACCTTCCAATTTGTTATATCGAGGTTGCACTGTATAAGGTTAGTCCTGAAGTTGATGGTGTAAAAACTGTTATTCTTGCTTTCTTATAAGCAATAAAATACATTTAAAAAACGAAATTTATCATTATGGAAAATATGCAATTTCATATATGATTTAAATTTCCAAAAAAAGATAGGCAGATCCCTCGAAACTAAATTATAAAATTTATTTTTTCATAGGAATAAATGCTGAGCAATTTTCTAAGAAAATTATAGTTGAATGAAATATATCATATAGAAGAAATGAAAAACTTCCGTTGGTGTTGATTTTTGAAGATTTGTTGGCAATTTTTCAGGGTTAGCACATTTTGTTTATAGATTTCAAGACATGTACATTTATAAATTTGCATATTTTTGCGTTCTTTTTTTGCATAAACTAAGTGCATAAACAATTCAAATTCAAAAGGAAAATAAATATTGAAAATCATAAGACGTTTTGAGACGTATTCTTGCAATTCATTTGCTTTTAACCTTAGCATTTCTTGTTATTTTTTACCTCTTTAAAAGAAGTGTATAGGAGATATGTTACCGTAGGTCATAGTAGTGATTTTTGATAAAAATTCACCTAAAGAAAAACTTTGTTTAATTAGTTTCACACGTCTTAATTGATATGTGGTAGATTATATATGACTAGTGAAGATAACATTCTATTTGACCTATCATTACATTATTTTTCCAAATTAAAAATAAGAATTATTAGAATTACAAATGATCTTAAATAAATTAAAGAACCAAATTTGGCCAAAATTTGACTGGACTCAGCTTTTAATATGCTACTTATAATTAAACCTCAAATTTAACGTACAGCTTAGTTTTTTATATAAATATTGCAATATTGCTAACAGGAATTTAACAGTTTAAGTATCTACTCTCTTAAATCGAAATACTGACTATTCACTATTTGTAGTCGAAAGTCACTATTTCGATTTAAGAGAGTAGGCATTTTGAATTGAGCTTGATATTTACATTTTGAAATAAAATAACTTGTAAATTCAAAAGTTAGCTTGACAAATGAACAAATTGTCCACTTAGTGGCGGAGTGGTTAGAGCAGTTTGCACTAACCACTTGGGGTTCGATCTCCGTCGAATCCTTAGATTTAAGATCTACAGAATTTTTCTGTGTGTAAGACAGTCGTGATATAAACTTAGATGTTAAATCGACTTAAAACACCAAAATAAAAAAATAAAAATGCTCGAATGCTTAGCTCTTAACATTTTATAAGTGATAAATATAAAAAAACATGACCAAAATACTTCAATAACTCGAGTATAAAGCTCTCTTTTACTTTGTAGTAATAAGTCATGGGCATCGATTAGTAGATTTATAGAATTTATTTATTTATTTCGTTTATTTAAAGTCGCAGCTAATTATTAGATAAAAATTAAATAGAATTATTATCCATAAGATTATAGGTATATAATTAATAAATTTTTATATTGCTTTAGTAATCGTTTTTATTATTAGATTTGTTTGGCTTTGATTTATCATTATACAAAAAAAGGTTTTAATTATTTTTTTAATAATGGAAAGCACAAAACTAGATTTTTTTTCCTTCAAAAGTTGAAAATTTATGAAACACTTCAACAGGTGGTATATCTGAGTTTAACGAGGAAAAAATTAATAAAATAGCTTGAACTTACCTACAAGTACATTATTTTTTATCAATTAAGTGATCCGATTTCTGTCTCATTACAATAATTATGTTATAAATGCATTTAAAGTCAATCTAAATATTTTTAATGAGGGTACTAAAAATAATCAGATTTACAATGCAAACTCAAAACCAGATGTTCACATTTCGTATTCTATTCAAGTTTTCAATTGATTAATTTACTCAAATGCTATCAATTAATTATGTTTTACAAGTGTACAATTAGACAATTTGTATAATTAATTATTGTCGTTGTGCTGGAATAAATATATTAAAAAAGAAATGTGAAATAAAGCAAATGTTGTCAATTGTGAAAAGTTGTTTCATTTGATGAAGGGTTCATGGTGAGACCATTAAGAGTTCAAAGCTTTTCTTTCACTTCCCTATTTATTTGACATTCGTACCGTCTTTGAAAGTCTCGTCTCAAAGAAGGTTTTAAAAATTATCTTTTAAATCTTCAAATTTTTTACGTGGCTAACTAAAAAAAATTAAAACTTAATTTAAAAAATGCAAAAAATTAAGTTAAAAAAACGACTTTTAAATGCATACTAATAAAGTGACTAATATTCAAATTTTTATGTTCTCGACTCAAAAAGACATTTAAAATAACTTATTCATGAACAAAATTATATTTTTAAAGGAAACTAATTTACATTTAAACTGCAAGAAATTGAAGCTTTTTTTTTTTTTTAAAATGTTTATTTAAAGTCGCATCAACTTGGTAGTCCTTAGCGACTTCTGTTGTGGTAGTTACACGTCTTCCAGTATTTCCAGAGATCGAAGGAGCTTTTTAATCGGATCGATAAAAGATAATGTGCTTAACGATTTATTCATTCCACCAGGAATTCCTGTGACAATTGCGTGTCCAACTGATAGTTGGTCTCCACATCTGGCACATGGTCTGGGTGCAGTCCTTTCTAGGATGTGTCCGTGGGAGAACGAAGTATGGCCTATTCTGAGTCTGGTCAGAATTGATTGGTCTCTTCTGTTGCCTGGTTGAGGTGCAATTTCCCATATATTACTTCGGATGGTTTTGAGTTGGGTCTCTCGTTTGGTCCATACTTCGTTCCATTCCCTCTCCACGTACCGCTTAGCTTGAGTTCTCCAGTCCGTTCTTGTAGTTGGTATCGTGCTAGTTAGGTCTCTCCCGTCAGTCAGCGCTAGCTTGGCATTTTCATCAGCTTTTTCATTACCGGGTATTCCCTGATGGGATGGGACCCAGGCGATGATGATATTCCTGGAGTCGGACATCCCAATCAGTTCCTCCCGGCAGATTTGAATTTGGTCGTCAGTGTTGCCAGGGTTTAGTAGTGCGTCAATTGTGGACTTAGAGTCAGTACATATTAGAGCTTTTGCTAGGCCTTGTTGTTTGATGAGGGAGAGACTCACTAGCACGGCATACACCTCGCAGGAGAATATTGAGAAGCTGGGTGGTAGTTTAAAACGGAACGTCTGGTCGCCCAACACTACAGCGCATCCCCTCATTCCATCTTGACACGACCCGTCGGTGAACACCTTCGTATGGGTGGGATATCTATGCGCCATTTCGTAATACAAGCCCCTGTATACGGTACTTGGGGTGCTTTCTTTTTTATTTGTATTCTTTGCGATGGAGCAATTGAAGCTTGTTTTGTTCATGTTTTAAGCATAAATCATCAATTTTAACACTTCCGAAAGTTATAAAAATAGCATGAAAAAATTTTCCACTTCATCTTATGTGCGGGATTTTTAAAAATTTTCTTTAAATAAAAAAATTAATAAAATGAATTTCTTTCAATACTGGAACGCTTTGAATAAGTTGGAAATTTATTATATACGAGTAGGTACATGAAGATATGTTATGGTATAAGGCCAAAGTTTCATTTATAAATTCGAAAGAAATCATATTTACACGAATTGGTCTCAAAAAGTTTGTAGGAATAGTTAAAAACATTGCAACCGTATGCAAATGACTAACTATTATTATTCGCTCAGTTTAAATTTTTGTTGTGCAAAAAAGTCTGATAAAAATATTTTATATTGATCATGTTATCGTACAAATTCGTAAGAAAATGACCCAAGCGATGTAAAAATTTATATTAAGCACAATGCATTAAACTTCTGATGATTTCGTACAAATTCATAGTAATTCCTAAAAATAATGCTATTCTTCATGTGTGTATTGCTCAATTGTCTAAGGTCATCACTTTTGCAAACAATCAATGAAACACTTACTATTACGTGACTACATGATCTATAGTCATATTTAAGGACGTATCTCGTAACTCTTATGGAATATTGCTTTAAAATTTGATCAAAAATAAATAATGAAAAAATAGTTCTAAGATCGTCGCCGAGGCGCTATTAGTTTTGGACATTCTAAGCACTTTCAATATCCGTGCCTCTACCCATACAAAGTTTGGCGACAGGGCCATTAATGGCCCATTGCTTAGCCAGAGATGCTAGTTGTTGGCCCAACATCGGCAACTGTTAACGGCCCAAGTACGGTTGCCGGCTGGATGATAACCCCGGGCCGCTAATGGCAGTCGACTATCGGCCGACTGCAGTAAAAGTTACCGGGCCGTTAATGACGAGTAACAATCGGCCGACTGAAGTAAAGGTTACAGGGCCGTTAATAGAAACCAACAATCGGCCGACTACAGTAAAAATTACTGGACCGTTAATGGCAAATATTATAAATTAATAAAACTACTTAAATATTGAAAAAAATTATATAAAATCAGCTCAACGATTATTATGATACAATCATTTATTCACTTTATAATACATACAATCTTAATAAAAAATCAGACATCAATAATTAATACAAAAGTAGAATTTTAAACCTGGCGTACCTACATAACACGCACTCTAAAATCAAAAGGGAATTTTTGGTGGTTTATAATGAAGATCCTCTTTCTTATCGCCCATTCTCACGGTCCACCCAACCAGAAAGCCATCGGACTACTCTGCCAGCGAAATTTTTAGATTCCTCTGCATCCCCAAACTTTTCAGTTACAACATCTAGAATATGCAAAATCAATTATAAATAAACTTGTTTTAAAGACACAATATGTGTGAGTGAAGGAGTAAGAACTAAAATAGTATAAGAGGTGAAAAAAGGAGATTTATTTTCATAAGGGTATGAAAAAAAATTTAATTGTAAAACCAATTTTAAGATGAGAAAAAATTCTCTAGAAAAATAACTAACTAACTCACCTGCATATAATAGAGAATTTCGATTAGATATTTATCCCAATTTTCATTTGCATCGCTTAAGTCTGCAGCAAACTTATCAACTTTAGGATAGTCATCAGCCGGTGGATATTTACAAAGTAATATGCCATTAAAATCCTTCCATCTGTAACATTAAATTTAACTATTAATATTTTTTTATTTGATTATTTCACACTATGAGAAAACTATTAAATTATCAGGTAAATAAATATAAATTATCTATAGTTTAATTCGAGAGAATGTATTATTATTCAATTATTAAATAGAACTACTTACTTTAGTCAGAGACTTTAATAGACTGGTTATCAACAAGCGATATAGACGAACTATTCTGAAATACAATAATACACTTTAAACACTTTACCATGCGACTGTATTGTTCAACGACAATTTCTGTGTTAGCGAAACGAATCCTCTTGCCCCTGTTCTACCGTTAAATGTATAATAATTTACCACCAGATAGCACTTAAATGAAGGATATATTCATACTTTGCGTTCATTGGTTAATTTTGTAATACATTTGGAAAGTATTTATATGGTGCAAATATTTAAAAATAATTGACGCAATTGCACAGAAGAAAAATTCATTTGAAATGTATGTTTCAAATTAAAGATGTATCGCTTTGTCGCTGTTTACTATTGTCACTATCCACATTATTTATAAAATCTACACTACTTACAAGTTTTTTTAATTGTCGAAATTTTTTTACGCGTTTATTAGACATTGTAGGTACAATTATTCTGAACGATGATGCTCAATAAATCTTAAAACACAAATCACCTTAAACATAAGTCAAATATAATAGACTCAAAGTGATGAACAACTCAGGGAACTCAGGGTGACTTAGGGCCCCCTCAAAGTATTTAAGGTTTATAGTAAGTCATCTGACTTTTAATTATTTGCGCATGAGCAAAAAATTATTTAGCCAGACTTTGGCCTATCGTTGGCCGACAAACGAATATTGAATGATGATCGAATAGACGGCGACCGGCAATTAACCAGATATGGCCCAATAACAAATTCCCATTAATAGGCCGAGCGTTGATAGCCAGACATGGGCCGATAAACGGGGCTTTTGTCATTAACGGCGACTTTGTATGGGTAACTTTCTGCAAAAGAGGTTTTTCACCTGGGTTTCACGGAATCCTATAGATTATTGTAATCTCTGCTTTTTGCTTTGCTGTTAGTTTTAAACATAAAACTTTCCGTCAAGAAAACTATGAGCTCGAAGGGTTTCTAAAAGTGTAAAAGTTTGAAGACTATTCTCTTCTAATAAACACGATATATAAGGTTACCAACTCTCCAATTTTTTCCAGTTCATGACAAATAATCCCAGGATTTATCGATTTTTATAACTTTCTATAGAATTTGTTTTAAAGATATCTAAATTATAGCTGTCATCATTATTATAGATGTCTTTAAGACATCAAAATGGTAAATTTTTAACGTGGTATACACTTAAAAGTAAGTGAAATTTGCAAAGTGAATAATAGAAGAAAGCTTCGCATACTACATACAGTTCAGTGGCTCAGTAAAATCACCTAAGTTTATTTATTTTTTCGAAAAAAGATTATGGTGGATTTTGAATCTCTCCATTAAATCCTCCATCAAATGTCTCAAGGAGAATTCCTTATTCAACTTTATTTGTCAAAAATCAGAATATTAAAAAAACCACCTAAGTACATTTCCAAATTGGTCTGTAGAACTTAAAATTGAGATAAAAACGTCAAAATGAACTTAGGTGATTTTACCATGGAACCACAATATTATAATATCAAGCTATTGAGCCATGAAGAAATTCATTACCTACTACTTTTTTAGTAACAGTATGTATTATTAAATAAAAAATTTGAGTATCAATTTTCATAATTTGTGATTAACTTGAAAGTTCTAACACAATAATGTTAACTTTCTGATAGCGTTCCGATACGTACTAAAAGGTTTCTCAAAATGGTTCATAAAAGACGTTTTTTTTTTATCTAAAATATATCATCTTTCTATATTCTTAATGATGGCAATTACTTCTGGTAAAAACTTCATTAGTCAACATTTTGTACGGAACTCTATCAGTACAAGTTTTTATCAATTACTTTTTATTGTGTTACCAATTCTTTTAATTCAGTGTTATTATAGTCAACGAAGCACTCAATTTCATTGAAGGCTAACCAATTCATAAAAAGGGTTTCCTCTAGCCAAAAGCAAGTAACAGATAAAAAAAAGTGCCCATTTAGAAGACCATTAAGTCGTAAGAGGTTTTGTGGTTTAAACAGACGTTAAAAAACTGCATTATTCGGTATGACATCAGACGATTATAAAATGAACAACCTACAACTCTGATTGAAGGAATTTAGAAAAAAAAAGTTAATTATTTACGGACCTTAACGTTTATTTTTACCGATCTGTTGAGATAAATATAAACTGTTTTGCTATTATTAGAGTCTTAAGTGGCTATTGTTGGTATCTGTTGGATATCCTTTCTTGGAACTCGCAACTTTTTTTGCTTTTTCTGGTTCTATATATATATATATATATATATATTTTAATTATAGTATAACGAAAAATGTTATATTATTAAGATGATTGGAACGTGAGTCATCGGAGCTGTTAGTTGTTCCAGATAAAGAGACTCATCATCACCCATCAACTACTTTTTTCATATCTTTCGATTTATCTGTTAACAAGCCATTTAACATAAAACTGGCTCTCTAAAATAAAATCTTTCGTTTAACAAATTTTGAACTTTTACTATATTTTACAAACAAAAGTAATACATTCTTAAAATATACCTCGGTAATTCAATTTTAAATAAATAACATTTTTTGAAATATCAATTTGTTGGATAGGCCTGTAAGTGCAACTTGAAGTCAAAAGTAAATTCATTACTATCAAGTACTAAGTGGCAATTATTGCTGTTTCTTTATTATTTATTTTGTTCATCAAATACCGCTTATTCTTAATGAGTAAAAAAGTAGTTAAATTCACTTTCTTCTATTTTGCAAATTGAAAATTTGTTCTGATTTTCACGTGTTTATTCAAAAAGTAACGGTCACCTGTTGAATATCAACGGTACTACTTTTAACTTTTGCCACATCCAAAATATAAAAAAAAACAAAAAAATGTTTAAAACCAATATGATTGGGGTTTAATATTTTACCCGGTACAAAATTTAGTTTGAAATCATCAAACTTTTGTTATATAAATTGAAAGCTTACAATTACTGTTGATATATTGTTCTTACTTAAATTATATAACTGCCGAGAACAGGTCATTTTAGCTAACACAAAATTTTTTCAGTTATAGTAAAAACATAAAATAAAACATTAAACTATTAATCATTGCAAAAAATAGTTATCCTAAATAGATGCTGGGTAAACAAGAACAATAACAAAGTGTGGTAATTCAATATTGAAATTTCAGGCATATTTTAGTTAACTTTTATATACCTACTTATAAATTTATATCACTGTTCAAGTGCGAAGTTCATATTATGAAAAATTGACGACACAAATATCGTCATTTCAATTTGTGTTTACTACTTTTCAATTTAATTTCCATATTTCCATCTACTCTTATTTTCCACATTCTATGGCTCTGACAAAATATTAAACGATTCAATAAAATATTATCATATTTATTACTTTTTTGAGTCAGTTAATTCAAATAAATTAAATAATGAAATGACGGTTCATTGGAGTTTATTTTACAAACATACTTTCATAAGAATCGGTTAGCTTGGTCAATTTATCAGATTTTTAGTTTTATTTGTGAAATAATTTAATATTTTACAAGTATTTTTTCTAGACATACAAAGTATTCTTTAGATCAGTGGCATGTGGAAGATTTTTACTTAGATAAAGCAAAAGGAAAAATGTTTCTAAATGATGGTATATAACAAGATGGTGTATTACACACATCAACACGACCCACAATAATTGAGGAATATTAAAAAAATACTAAATTTTTGTGTTTTTACAAAACTGTAATTTGAAGGGAATAGTCATAAAAAGAAAAAAAAAAAGAAACTGTAGCAGTTTTCTATTTCATAGGGTTAGGGTTCATTATTATTTGAATTATTTGTGGTTTTTGGATAATACGAAGAAAAATGAAAAGATTCCAATTTTTTTTCATATTTTCAAATAAATCTTTGAGTACAATATATTTTTTTTGGTTACACAGGGAATTCAAAAATTCAAATTTTATAGCTAATAGCTATATTAGAAGACAGTTTGGAGACTTAAAAACCGAAAAAAATTATATAAAACTACGAGTACTTTAATTGTAGATGGATGTTAGAGATTTAAAAATACTGACCTAGCATTTCTTAAATTCTATGCATACAAATACAAATGATAAAAAAATGTAACATTTCAGACTGAATTTTCATAGCCATGAAATCAATCTTTTTTCGCGAAACTATTCTTCTAAAATTGATGTAAGCCGTGCTAATAAAACATTAGAGCTAATAACAAAACTTTGTCCCCCTCATTTACAATTAATGCTATTTCCAGTTCATAGGCCAACAAAATATTTCTCCTAAATAATCAAAATAATGCAAGTAAAGTGTTAATAAGTAAACTTTACTTATACGTATATATGTAGATGTAAGTGTATCATAAATCGTTTTTAACTATTGGTACTCTTTTATTACTGATTGGATTAAATGTGCATGACTAAAATTTAATTTAAAAAAAATTAATTTGTCTATGAGCCTACGAGCCTTAACCATGGAGTATATATACTCCATGGTCTAATTTATTGAGGTCGTGAATTTTATAATCAAAAGCTTAACTTAAAAGAACAATAACAATTAAAACGAATAGATGTATACAAATAATAAGTACTAGGCATATTAAAATTATTTGGAAAGTTTTTAACTAAACGGTTTTGTAATTATTTATTGAAAACCTTTAAATTTTTTTACACTCTTTAAAAACTGTATATTCACATACAAGTCATACAATAAGTCAAGTAATTGAACATTTTATGCAATGCATTGAGAGTTCAATATTTACATTTGAAGTGAAATAATTTACACATGTAACACATGAATGGACTTTATATTTAAATATTAACATTTTCACTTTAGTTTGATTTGATTTTAAGCCTAATTTAAGGCAAGGAGCTTAAAAATCAAGCCAAGCAAAGAAAACTTAGCAATAATCCAAAATTTTACCTTTAATTCATAAGATTTGGAGCCCTATGAAAATGCATATTAATGAACTTTGATAAATAAATTAAATTGTTCATTAGGTTGATATCACTTGATTTATTAATATTTATTTAAAGAAGTCACATTTGCTAACACGTAGATAACGGATTTTTTTCTTATTAAATTTTAAAGACAATTTACACTTAAACGTTTGTAATTTCAAAAGTGTATCTTAATTTTTCATGGAAATACCAGAACACACGTAACTAGGTGTTTTTTTTTTAATTTTATGCATAAATTAAATTATAATTATTATGTAATTGTTTCATTGAAATAACTATCGAGAAAAGATAAAAAAAGTTAATGTGAAGAATGCTAAATTATAAGAAATCTAAATTGAGTGTTTCTATACATGAAAATGATGCAACAGTAATAAACGATGACGATAGCCTCTCATATGTTGGATTGTGGACGAGCCCCCAGAATGGCAGCTCTGGTTCTAGACTGGCCGACTCTGCTCTTATTTACTAGAAAACACATTCACAATCGTGTGCTTATGTACTTGATACTATGTATTTGCTCGGATCTACATACACACATACATGATACATATGAAAAATTTCAACATGAAGTTTATACGTCCATACAAATAGATATTTCAGTTTATATTGAAATGAACGATCAGAATTTTTGTATGTGTGACTAATTGGTAGTGGTGACCTTATATCATACGACCCGTACGACTCTCACTTAAAAATGACAAAGATCGAAATTTCAATTAAATACGGTTTTTTTTCTTGTAATGTTACAATGCGTTCGTGAGTTGAATCATGAGAGAAATTCACGAAATTTATTTGCAATTAAAGTTATTAAAATTTCACGATAATCATAAATGTGTCCTTACTACTAAAAGAGTTGGCTGCTTCTGAAATTGTTAATTGTTCATGTTTCTGATCAAAGATTAAAGTTTTAAAATAAGAAATCGGAAGGATATAATTATTGCTGACTAAACATTTTTAAGTGTTTATTTAAATACTTAATTTTTTTTTTGTATATAGTAAACACTATATATTGTGGTAAAGTATATACCTACCATAAATAATTGTACCAAAATTTTTTGAAACAGTTGCAAGAAACTTTCGTTTAATGGGTCTAGGGATTTTCTTTCACTTTATCACTGCGACCAATCACTAATATCTATTGTAATGTAAGATTTTTTAAGGGATGTTTGGGAGGACGTAAACCAAAATGATGAAAAACGAACAAAAATTCACAATAATGTTCCTCTGTTAATCTTTAATCTACAGTGAAAATTTTAAAACGATAAACTTTACTGTTCAAAAGTAACAACAATTTAAGAAACCTATTTCTTAACATGTGTTCTTAGGAAGATACGTTCACTTAATAGAGATTTTTGTTTAAACTAATGAAAAAAAGATGGTAAATGTATTTAATTTTCAAGTTATATTATGTAAATGTTATAAACCAATTTCACAAAATTTGACTAGGATCCACTAAATGATTTTTGATAAAAGAATTTTTAAAAATAAATTGATAACTTGATTTAACTGCTTAATACTTACATAGTACAAATTAAGGTACAATTTCAGCGCCAAAAGTAAATTAACTTATTCGTTTTTGCATCTTTTGAATACATTTTACTTAAGTATCAAAAGTATTTATTTACTTCGTAATAATGAGCTACAATAATAGGAAGTAGATGTTTATGAATTTATTAGAGTTCAGTACTTTTGTCCCCGATTGTATGCCCTATATATGTACATCCTTAAACCGGGGTTATTCCAAATCAAAATAGTAGATCACACAAACAAATAAAATTGTAATGAATTTTAAAGATTTCAAAAAAGAATAATTCAAATTAAAATTCCAATGAAATTATAAGACAAAACCATTCTTATTGGTACCAATAAAATTAAAAAAGTGATTTTCTCAGAATAAAGAAACAGAGTAACCAATATAAAGGGTTCTGAGTGCGAAAAATTGGGGATTTCCAACCGCTAAATTTAAAATCTCAAGATTTTACTTGTAATCGAAAAAGAATAAAATGTTGTTTCATCTTTTAAATTAAAAAAATCGAACTACAAATGATCTTTTCTCGAGTAATAAACTACAAATCATTTGTATTATTATAATTACATGCGGTGATTTTATGGATTTTCTTGGTTAGGCTTCATTTGGTTTTTGGTTTTTATGTTCATAATTAAAATTTAAATAAGAGAAAAGAAAAATAAGATCCTGGAACCAATAAAAAAGTAATTTTTACAGCATTAACCAATACAATATTTTTATAAAGTTTCAGTTTCTTATTAAAAAGTTAAAAACAATCAATTAAGATTTAATTTGTTCAGTCAGTGATGTTATTATAACTAATTGAGAATAATTTCTAGAAAAATAAAATAATTATCAATAAAGAAGCTTATTTACGTAGAACACATATAATTTCCATTTTTTCATGAAAATGTGGAAATAATTTTTTTCTTCTTAAACTAACGAAGCGTAACAACAGTACAATTTTCCAACTGTATCACTTTTCATTCGAATATATAGTAAATTCCAAACATGGTTTATTAAAACCAAATGATGGTTTAAATAACCGTTTAATTCGGCGATTAAAATATCATGATACAAATCTAATCAGTTTATAAATCTATTATTGCTAATTGGTAAATTTAAACCGGCAAAATTATATCATTTCACAACGGAACTAAGTAAGAGATTAATAAAATTTAAAGTAGCTACACCTTACCTAGAAAAAAAGCTTGAGGAATATTTAACGTGAATCATACTTTGCATGATATGATAATTATATTATTCTATCTCAATTTAACACATAATTATTGGGCATTAGAAAATTGAAATTTGTAATAACAGGTATTGATACACTTGCGATACATCCGGGTGTCGAATCTAAGAGTTAATCTCAACAATTATTTTTTATCGTGAGGAAAAAATATTTGTCATAGTTATTTAATCACTTTTTAATTAGTTTTTTTCCTCTTTGGGAATTTACTTAGCGTCTTTTACGTCCGTTCATACGTAAGCCATAATTGTTAATAATTAATCTTTGTCCATTATAAAAACGTTGATAGCCGAGAACATTATTTTCGAACTTTAAAATCTGTCTCGACATACATTTTAATGGTTTATAGTGAGAGTTTAAAAAACATTTTTTTTAGCAGTGGAAAGCTTTGTTCAATTTTTTTTTAATCGAGACAAGAACATTGTATCGTTTTCTAGTTTGCTAAGAATAGTTGTGCATATATTAAATGCCACGACAGGGTTGTATTAGTTAATACCACTTTCTTTCGCTGTAAGAAAAAACGTTATTTAAATATGATTAAAGTGCAGTGTGATTTCTAAGAAACTTTATTTCACTGAAGAGTTTATGTGAGACGTTTTAGATATTTATCTTTTTTAGATTATCAAGAGTTTTTCTTCAACTAATTTGTTTTTAAGTTATATCTTATAATTAATATGCAATTCATTGTGTAATCAGGTTTTATATCGAGAAATAAGTAGAAATTTTAAGATTTGTCAAAAAAAAGTAATAAATAAATAAATAAAGATTGATTTTTTAAAAATTTATTTGAATAATTTTTTCAATATTAAATGTTAAAACTTAGATATTAAAAATTAACATAATACTAATTTATGAAGTTAAAAATTAATGACATTTTGTGACACGCCATATGGCCACATTGTAGCTTTGTTTCAAGATAAATGAACATATTTACTTTAATCTTTTTTCAATTTATTAGTGAAAATCATAAAAATAGGAACAGGAACGTAACACTGGACTTTTTTATGCGTTTACTTAACATGAGGAGTTCTCAGGGCTGTTAATAATTTCTTCTATTATTCTGTCGTCTTCTGGACTTAAGGCGTTCAAAATAAGAACGAATCACCATCGTTTAAATTAAGTTAGTAGTTGCCATTATAAATCAAGTAATTTTGAAATATAAGTAGTTTGTTTTTTTCTTCAAGACAAAAAACAAGATAGAATATATGCGTTGAGTGGCAGACCGTAAAACTAGGATCCACCGCGAATCCCTTATGATAGCTGTACGGACCCCCAGAGGTCCGCGGATCATAGATTGGGAATCACTGGTGTAAAATTATTATAACTCTTTAATTTAAAAAGGTTTGACTACCCGGTATATAACACTTTTTTCATAATTTTTTACGTTAAAATTTTCGTTATGAAACTACTGTAAGGATATCGAAAATATGAAAACTGATTACAATTAAATTTCTCTTTATGATACGAATTTTCGGAATTTTTCTTTCATTTAAAAATTCAAGTGCCTATAACAACCCACCCTGAATATAGTTTAACCTCAGGTTATTCTCATTATTGTTAGCGTTTACGTGTATTTTTTAAAATAATTTTTAAGTCACATTTTTTATATATATATCTACATCTAATCTGAAACGGGATTTCGCTTCAACTCATTTAATGGCGGATATTAGAATCGGTGGCTATTTTTAGTACAGTGGGTGATCGGTTAACGAACATACTCTGTTCCAAGACTATGTTCGCTATCCAAACTGTTCGTTAACTGATCATCGATTTATCAAAGATTTTTTTGTGATATCGAGTATTACCCGAATATGTGTTCGTTGTTCGAACACAAAAATCTTTCGTGAAAGTGTTCGTTGTCCAATTTGTTCGCATATATTGTTGTGGAGGTTTTTTTCTTATTTCTGTCATGATGAATTCTTGAATAGTTTGTAATCTCTGAAGTCAGTTTTTTTAAGTCTTCGAACTTGAAAACTTTGTTTTGAAAAATATTTAAATTAAATACGGTATGAAAGGAGAAATTCGTGCAATAAAAAGTTTCTTTGTATAAAATTGTAGGGGAAAAATATTTTTACTCCTTGGAAAAAGTTCTCTAAGTTAAATTTTTTCCAAAGTTCAAAGTTGTTATTCTCAAACTTAAAAAGATTTCTTATTGTTAATAGAAATTCATTTGATTCTTGAAGCACTCTTTTCAATATTGCCTAATTACTTAGAAATGGTACGTTAAAGCCTTCACCATTGTCTAGGACAGTACTATTGCATAACTAACCTAAACGTCCTTACTGGAAATGTCAAAGAGAATAATTATATTCACAATCAAGATGTACATTTCTTGGAATCCGTTATTTGACCAAGTGTTTAATTAGGCTTTTAGGCAAATACCTACAAAGAGAAAATCTTGTCTCTAATAAAATCTACAATATATTTTCTTGGTATATGCATGTCGCGTATTTAGTACATCGAGCCACAAGTGCAAAAATAGATAAAGCTACAATACATTTCTTCTATATATTTTCTATAATCAAAACACAATTTTTAAAATTTTTAAATTTATTTATTGAGCTTTCTTTAATTATTTTTTTTATATTTTTTATAAAACAATTTGCTTTCTAGAATAAAGAAAATGTTGAGATTTTCCATGAACGATATCACGTTACTAAGCTGATCTAAGTCAAGGATTTGTAAAAACTTTCTTCTAAGAAGGTGACTGCATTGTCTATTAGTAACATTTTGGACTTGAATGATGCAAAAACTAGTACGACCCTGCATAGTGCTTATATTAATGGCCCTAGTTATGGATTGCATTACCTACATGGAGTAGGATGTGGTTCTGCATCATGCACGGACGATCTTGATTAAATAAGGGATATCTATTACGCTTTGTCTGATGGTGAAAGGCATTATACTTCTTCTACTCGCATTAATTGATTAACATTATGAAAACGCTATTTTTCATTAAGCCACTATTTAAAAAAATCATATTAATTATTGCAAAATGTTCAAATTTTATATTTAGCCTGAGCAAATATCCCAAACCAATTCTATTATCTAATAGTGAAAGTAAAAGTCGATATTTCTATGTCTTGCTAGCTAATAACAATTTTGAATTCGCGGTAAATTATTGCAAAAATCTCAGTGTATAAATCAAGCTATAATTAAATCAAAATATCAATAATTTCTTGAAAGATTTAGTTGAAAAAGTCAAGATTTATGTAAATATAACAAAATCGATGTTTTATGAAATCGAGAGAAAAATGATATTGAAACACTTTCTAAAATAAATCGTTATAAATTAAGTTGCATTTAACAGTTTCAACTTTTATAAAAAAGATGCACTTAAGGTACCTTAAAGTATTTTTTTTTGAAACTTTAAAAATAAATTAAATGCCCTTGCGATTTATTTTTTTATGTTACTTCCGTATGTAAGACACAGTACAAGGCCAAAACGTCACATCTCACATTTTATCTTTACAATAAAAATTATACATATATATAACTTCGTGCACAGACAATTTGTAAGACAGTTTGTGTATATGTGTGAGAGTGGAATAAATTAAAGTTATTAATTAAATATGCATTTTTATATGACTTATGCATTGAATAGACACATTTCATTTCACTTGACTCATTTTTACTTGTTCAAAATTTAAAATTAATTCAGGATAATGTTTATTAAAATGTGCATGGATATATTAAATTACAGGGTCAAGTCAAATGAATTTATTTATACAGGCTGTCCCACACCGGAGACAGTATAACAATCTACTGATAGCCAGGGTAATTGATACTTCAGATAAATTAAATGTTCAATCTTTATTTTTTAATTTTTTCCAATTAGCTAATATCAGATATCTTATCGAAATAGTTGCACAATCCATGATAATGTACACCTGTTTTTCAATCAAAATTTGTGAAACACATTACACAATTTAAGTATTCATAAGATGTATCTTATAAGATGTTTCTATTTGCATATGTAATATTTATTTTTAATTTGTGACAATTTGTTTCAATTGAAATTGGTTTTAATATCTTTTTGAAACGGTTAAGACAATGATGAAATCTTTACGAACTGCGAATAAGACTAAGTTAATTCCATGAAAAGAAATCAATCGTACTGATATTAATTGAGTAAATCGTTTACGCAACTATTCATGAAATTCAGTTACTTCCTTTTGGTCAAGTTACCATAAATAAAGAAAAACAATAATTTTTATTGATAGAAAAATCAATTTAACTGGGTTAATAGGAAATTAAAGTACCTGCAGTTATGCATTGACTTGCTTTGTTTAAAACTTCTGATCTTTATTGCAAAAGAAAATATATTTCGTATATTTACTGAAAAAATCAAGATTAAAATTTGACTCTTCGATCAAAAATATTATTTAAAGTTTGATTTATATTTTGTTGTGATTCAATGATTCATTTGATCGGAATTTTAAGCATGTTATTTTTTTCAAGAAACCCACGAGATAATGAGGATCATCTTCAAATTTTATCTCATATTAGTTACACTATGCTTGTTTTGATATGATTAAATTACACTTAGGCATTCAAATGTTTCGAAATTCGACAAAAGGTTGGATCATTTAAATTTCAAGTTACAAATGATGATAAGATACATCTTTTGAAGGAATTAACAAAAAAATAAAAATAACAGCTTAACAAGTATAATTCTTTACGAAACCATATACCTACTCTTCTCGACAGAAGCAACAACATGATAGTGCAATTTTGTTTCGAGTATATGATAATTATGAAAATAATTTGGGTACATAATCGCATATTTCGATTAGTACCGTAGTTTTCAAAACAAACAAACCATTTAATACTTCAATTAGTTGGTTTTGGCCACCTTAGTTTGGTTTCTTTCTTGGAAAATCTTAAAGGATCTGCGTGAGTTAGTAAAATAATTTTCTGTATTAACATTGAAAATTTCTATCCATATTTAATTAGTAACTGTTAATTTAGTTTGAATTCTAATTTCAATTATTTATAGCAAATTTCGATAGATACAGAGAATAGTTTTAAGTTTTGTGACGTCATTGGATATTGAAAGCATTGTACCAGGGTCGTCCGGAATTTTTATTGATGGAAAGCTAAGCTGTTCTTAAAAATATTAACCATATTTAATGAGATGAAAGCAAGGTTTTTAGCGAGGTTTTAATTACTTGGGAGAAGTGATCAAGAACATATTTAGTAGGTATAATAAACTGCTTAGCTTAAATTTTACTTAAAATAAAATATGTTAAGTTTACATCTCTAAATATGTACCTAAGTATGTAAATTTATCCCTCGTATAACTGTAGCTTTCATCCTGTTTACATTAATTTTACTAAAACTTAGCAAAACCAATAAGGATCTTTTTTAGGTTACCCTACAGTTCCACGGTATTCAGCCTAGGTTGGATACCCCTGTGTTAAAATGTTACCGGTGGATATCAAAAGCACTAAATACGTTTGAAATAACAAATTAACTATTTAACCTGATTTCTAAATTACTTGACTTGTTTTTCAAGTTATTAATGAAATCGTAGATAAAGTAAAACTTTTGGGTTCTTATTTAAAAAACTTTGATCAGAAAAGAGAAAAGAGATATCATTGTTTGTTATTGGCATGTGGGAATAAAATTATGATGTTTTGGATTTTTCTCCAAAATTTTAAGAATTTTTATTGAAAAAAATCGTTAAAGTATTTAAACATTAAAGTCGTAAAATCCCATACTACAACATAGATTGACCTATCTCCGTCGAGTTTTATACAGAAGTCTGTTTTTGTGACAATAATTCAATATTTTCTAATCTGTATTAAAACTTTTTTAATGCCTGTTTTTGTGAAAATAATTCAATATTTTCTAATCTGTATTAAAATTTGTTTAATATAAGCAAATTATCGTCAATTTTTGTAGTGTACCATTTTGTTTTATTGTCTTGAATTTTGGCAAATTCGTAAATTTTCGATGGATACTTTTGAGAAAAAGTAGATGCTCTAAATGGCATTTTTTTATGAACACGTAATTATTTCGATGAATTGAAATTTAGTTATAAAAATTGGCCAAGTGAGAGGGTTTGAAAATGTACCAATAATTTTATTCTTATAGTAAAAATAAACTTTTATTTGTTGCGGTACATTTTATAAGATTTAAAAATTTAGTGGCACACTGACACTAAGATAAGCTTAGAATAATTTTACTTATTTATAATATATCTCGTAAAATATTTTATGATAGTAATTTTCACTAAGGATTCACTACTTAACATGATTTTTACAATACTTGACTTAAATTTTAAGTTAATTGACTTAATGACAATAATCAAGTCAAACTCATACCAAATGTTAATATTAAAATAATTCAAGCATTGAATTTGCAATTTTTTGCGTTCGTTATTTTGAGTCGCATCCAACATTAACTGTTCTTTGCGACCATTAATTTGGGGGGTCCTTTAGGTGGAGTCTTGGAGTTGAAGTTTTCTTAGGCATTTGAAAAAAATGTTCAATCGATAGCGCCATGAAGACAAAACTTCAGAATTATTTATTACTTAATTATTTATATTTGATCAGATTTTTAACTATTTTTTCAATCGCAATTGCAGTAACTAGAAATACTTATAAGCGTTGCATAATAGAGAAAAAGGCTTAAGCCACAAGCAAGATTGCCGTGGAAAGTTTATTTTTTCCTTTTTTGAATAATACTTATTTAATCTATTCAGGACGTTTAAATAAGAATGATTATGAATAGTACTAATCTGAAAATTTTGGAAACAAAATTTAAAAACAACTTTTTTAATAACTTTATCCGGATAAAGATAACTTTATTAATGTTAATTATCACTGCGGTTGCGGGTCTTACGATATAGGTATAAGAGCTTATTGTAGCCTTACTGCTGTATGTACCTGTATGGAAAAAAGGATTTCCTGTTGGTTTTTTTGTTTGGTCCGTGGTAACTTTTATTTGATATGATACAATATAACCCTAACAAAAAGTCAATTTATCCACCTATTAAAACACGTGACAGAATATTTAAATTTATAAATTTTTTTCTAACAATTTAACTGCTAGTAATTTTACTAATAATCTTGAGATAAAATTATGTAGATCAATATTATCAAAAATTAGACTATACCACGTTTTATACTGCCCTATTGTAAATTTTAATATGAGTTACAATATTGATGTCTCTAAATTTTCGGTAGGTTGTGCGCTACTGATATGAACTGTAATAGAAAAAATCAATTTGTTTGTAGGCATGAGAGCAATTATTGAACTTGTTATAAGAAAGAGTTGAGAATATCATTTTCCTCTTTTTTGAAAATCCAGTTTCATCTTATTTCTTCTATCAACTAGTTAGTTCCTACCAAAATATTATTTCTTATTAAATTTTTCTGAATTTACTTTTCAATGTTTAGTTTCCATTAAGTGTTGTAACTAATATAGATTAATTGTTTCCATCTAGATTTTACTAGATCCAACTAAAATTTGATATATTTGGAAATGAGTAATAAATTAATTATTGATATACTGTTAAAATGATGAATTTTATATTAATTGAAGAAACATTTTTTTTTTCATTTTTTGTGCAGTTACGTATTTTATTAATAAATGAATAAGCAAGTTGAAAAATAATAAACCATTGAACAATGTTTTTGTTTAACCTGAAGTTTTCATGTCGCCTTGGAACACCCGTTACATGTGTTAATACATGTAAGAGCATATTAACTATTGCATGTGTATAAGTCTTGACACCCACATAAAAAATAGTAGAACATTTACCAGACACCAAACTGTCTGTGACATCCTCCAACATCATTATGTATGTAAGCAACATAAATTGAACATTGATTGATTGATTTCTTGTGATTTGTGCCAAGTTTATTAACAGTTTGCCGGAATTCCACTTGTGATTTTTTTTTCTTTATTTTTCCTCAGCAACAATACAAGTAAATTTAACGTGAAATGATCGGAAAACCATATTGAAAATTTTGATCGACTTGTTCAATATGGTCTTGTGTGTGATATTTTAAAGGTAAACTTTTCAATTAATACTTGATGATATTGTAATAAATTATTTTGGTTTTTGGAGGTAATAGTAGTTAGTTGAAATGAATATGTAAATATAAAATCGTTAATTGCCGCTTGTAGTTTGATGTGATTCAAGGCCGATTATTTCATTTTGATTCAACTAGATATGTTTTAAGTGATGTATATAATAGGTTTATGTATGTATGTACTTAAGTGTGTATATTTAAGTAGTTGTGATTTATATACCATGTGTTTACATTCTCTTATTAAGTCGACACGTTGCGTGCACGTGTGTGTAAGAAGAACAAGCAGACCGCCTGGCGACTAGTTGATGTTGGCAGTTGGTCATCTCGCAGGCGAAGTTGACATTAAGTTAGATGACCTCTCTCTGTATGCAGCCTCATGTTTAGCGCTTCTAATTTATTCTGTTTGTCTTCTCAATTTTATTATTTTAACATATTAAAAAAGTGACACTTTGCTTTTTTCTGAGGCTACAATATGTCCATATACAAGGTTTTGCTGAGGTGTTCCACAGTTCACGTTCTGACTGCTTTTTGTCGATACATCTTCGGCTAGTTTTTGCTTACTTTTCTTTGAACTTTCAAGTTTTTTGCCCATGAAACAGCGGACTATACATCAAACTTGGAATCTTGGACAAATTAAGTTGTCAACATAAAATTTTATTGAAAAGATAATTTGCGAAACAACGTCTTAAAAACGACTTAGTCAAAAAATTATAAATGATACCAAATTTCAATTCTTTACATACAATTTGACGTATATATATTAAAAAAAAAAAATTTCAACATGAAACCTTGATACAATAGCGCTAGTAAATTGAGATTAAAAATAGCTCATAATTATAATGGTTTGAATCAAATCTTAAGTAATAATACGAAATCTTATTTAGTTAAAAAAAATACATAAAAATTGATTTGATGAAATACTTTTTTGATTAAAAAAAGGAAAAGTATCTTATTTTCAATTTACAATGACAAAGATTGACACCTTATATAATCTATATACATGCAATCAGTTTCCTTGTAAATTTACTCACTTCCTTGTTTATTTTATTTGTTAAACATAACACTTACATCAAACGTTACATTTTTATCTGTTTTATAGCATGTTTAATACTTAATTTTTTAGTAATAAATATTTTTGGTATTGACTTAAACATCATTCATAGTTAAATTTGGTTAGTTGCTTGTATTTAAAATCTTATAGGTTAAAAGTAACTAATACAATGTGTATATGGTCACTTAGTGGCGTGGTGACTAAATGTCGCCTTATATGCCAGTGCTTTTAGTCAAATTTCAAAAACTTAAAATTTTTATTAGGTTTTCGGATTCATCGATTGCTTATAACCAAAATTGTTTATGTGATCTTAAATAACAAAAAAAAAAAAAAAATACGCGGGTAGCACTGTATTCTTGATAGAAGTTAAACTTCTTAGAGGCCATCCATAAATCACGTAACGCGTTTTCTGTAATTTTTGAACCCCTCCCCCTACTACCTAACACTATTTAGATTATCTTATATTATATCTTTTAACCGTACATAACATAAGACCGTACCCCCCCTGGGTAATGTAAACTACGTGTTTTTTGGATAGCCTCTTTAGAAATAATGAATATGAAAGTTTAAGAATGGGAAGACAGAGAGAAAATTTAGATAAAAAACTCTGTTTATGCATTATTTACACCGTTAAACATATTCTATCGCGATATAGTAATGTCTCCCTGTCTATTTCACTTCTGAACGTCAAAATATTTGTTTCTCATTCTTGTTCTCTATACTTAGGTATCTTTTTTCTCTTTTGTGTAACAAAATGATGAAATTTAGTGTCCTTGAAATTTCTCTCTCAATTTTCGTCCACTTATCGATTATAAGAATCGTCACCTAAGAATAAGTGTAAGTTTCACTAACTAAACAATGTGAATTTTAGATATTTGTGTAAATTCTAATAATAAATTATTAGTACGAATATGAAGCGATCGAAATACAAATAAGTTTGTTTTACAATGGAAACTGCCATGATTTTTAGTAACTTTATTAACTTACTAGTATTTTCCTGTGGATTCACTTGCATATAGTAATAATGCTGTTGCATAGCTGCTATAAGAACTTTAGGAGTAAATTTTCCTTTAAATTTCAATTTTTTAAAATTCAAGATTGTTTTTTGTTTGTTTTAAACAACTTAAACTGTGAAGCCTTCCCAGGATCAAAAAATTAGAAAAAAATATAATTTTTGGATTATACATTTTAGTAGGTATTCAAGATTAGTGCTTTCAGAGTAAATCATTCAGCTTTATGAGGTAGTACATACAAGTAGATTAAGCGTATATGTACATTCATTAATAAAAAAGTTGGTCTAGTTAACTAAATGCTGATTAATTAAGGGACTTTTTACTAAAATTACGCAAGTTCATTTCTTTCAAAAAATGAGATTGTGGTAGATTTGGAATTTCTATTTAACCTTCCATCAACTGTTTTAAGGAGAACTCCTGATTAAACCTTATTTGTTAAGAATCAACATATGAAAAAAACAACCTAAGTATATTTTCAAATGTGTCTAGAACTTAAAATCGAGATACCTCGAAAAACGTCAAATTGCACTTATGTGATTTTACTAAGAAGCCACAGAATCATTGCATTCATTTTTACATTTCTTTTAAATGAGTTTGATTTTAGTAACTACAGCAAAAAATACTTTTAATACAAATAGATAACAATTAATAAAACGTTCGCATTGAATAAGAATTTAATGATACTTTTAATTATTGTAAATCAATGTTAAGATAAAATTGGAATAATAATATATAGTAATAAATTAGAATCTAAAATAAGAATAAATGAATGAAAAAAATTGTTTAGAAAATTTGAATACCTAAAAATAGATTTAATCAGCATCCAATTTATCAAAAACAATAATTAAATCAATCTCCTATAATTAATTCTTCCATTGATCTTCGATTGACGTAAACTCAACCAATTTCACTATTTGCTCTGGAATTTATGTTTCAATTAAAATTTTTCATCCTATCAAACACTAGCTGTTCTCGCATAGTTTTCTATTCGCTTCAATGTATTTTATGTTGGGTATTAATATGAATGATGTCATTAGAGTAATTAATTGTAATGGGAGTATTTAAAATTTTTAGATATAATTTTTTATCTGCTATATAATTAAAATAAATCGACTTGTTCATGCATAATTTGACTTGTTTAAACAGAGGCGTAGTTAGCAGTTAGTCGCCGTGTCAGAATACAAAAATTACGCCTCCTTTATATGGGATTATAATTAGATTTTTCGATTTTAATATTCCTTGCCGATGAGTCCAATTTTTTTCTGATTAGGACCAATTTAATTTTTTAATGAGAAAATAATTTATTGCCATTCTAATACGTTATTAAGTTCACATTAACATTCCAAGCTTTTGCTCGTAGCGTATTATAAAGGTATTTACTGTTTTTCTCATTTTCGTTCTTTGATTTTTCTCTTTTAGATATAAGTATAACACATTAAATTAATGAAAGTAATGTGATATTTTTCTAGAGAATTACCTTTTGGTGGGTTAAAAATAGACCGATTTTCATTCATTGAAGGCTATTATTAATTTGAAATCAAAACTAAATATATTATTTTCGCTTTGTTAATAGCTACTTTGAAATAACTTTTCCTTTCAAAATCAAAATAAATTATTGAGATTTGCAAAATATTAATCTGTGCTACGATCAAATGTTAAAAATGATTCATTATCATCGGAGATACGATATAAGTGGTAGGCTCGTGAGAAAAAAAAAAATAGAACAACATTTTTTAACTGTTATTCACTTTAGATCTATGAAAGGTTGGGGCCATTTTTTTATGAGTGTATTTATATGGTTTGGGCTTGATGTAGAAGTTTGGAAAGTAAGTAGCATTGGCTTGTTTTAAAGTTCCTACAATTTTGGTTTTATATTAACATACATTAAATTAAAAAGATATCAAAAGATTTGAAAATTTTAGTTTTGACATACAAAAGTAAAGATTGAGATCCAAACATAGTGAAGACAATTTTATATTATTATAAGTTTTTTTTTTACTTCAAATACAACCTTTTTCATTTCAAAACCAATACTTTTCAAATTAAAATCAATTTTTCTTATTTCTAATAACTTGTTTAATAATGTAAACAAACAAAATATTACCTCTTTATTTAAGAAAAAAGCTGATTGACTGATAGATATGCTGGAGACTAAACTATTGAAGATATAACATGCATTTTTAGAGTGTAACTCCTGAGTAGACTGTGGTTCCAACTGAGAAAATATTCCGCCTCTAAGTTTCTCAAAAAAGGGGTTAATTAATTTGCATTTTTAAGAGTCGTTTTCTTTAAATATCAATATTTGCAAACTCTATTCCTGCAATAATTAACTTTACTAGTTAATTACTTTTAATTACTATAGTCATTAGCGACCGTCAAATCTGAAATCCCACGAAAAAACTCTTAGGCTTTCATTGGGAATCGAACCCAGAACCACTGGTGTATAGGGCAACTATCTAGTCAACCACGCCACTAAGTGACCTACCTCTCTTGTTGTCTATTGTTGTAATTTCTTAATACCTTCTTTAATGAAAACATTTTCCAAAAATATCCCCACAGAAACCTTGACGGCTAAACCATTGAAATTAAAATTATTCATTTTTCAAGTGCTATCCCTGAGTTATTTGTCTCTTTATTAACAAAGTATTTTTTAAGAGAGGCCTCTGTTAATTTTTTTTTGTCAAATATTACGTGAACGAAGTTACGGGTAGACACTAGTATTTTATACACATATTGTAATCCTACTACATAAACATATACATGTACATATCTTACACTATATCAAGTCTTTTTTTTAATTTTTGACATACGACATTAAAAAAATTTTTTTTGAAATGAAAAAAGTTGTATTTGGAATGTAAAAGTTTGTATTTGAAATGCAAAAACTGTATTTAAAGATACTTTTTGAAAAGAAAAATCGTCTTGAAAAGAAGTCCTTATCTCTAAATTATTTTCAAATGGTTAAAAGCAATAAGAAAGCAAAGAGGAATTTTCGGGCTCATCACATTCATGGTTCGAATCCTTTCTGCATCCCTCTTATTGTTGAACAATTTTTCAAACATATTTTTGAGTCTTTTCAGATTCTGGACCTTTTATAAGTAGATATTCATTAAATCATGTTATAAAACCAATTGGGCCTGATATTAGAACTTTCAAATAAAATAACTGATTTGCTAATGCTTCATCATCCTAGATATTTAGATATTAATATTGGACTTAAGTTTGATTTGATTTTAAGAAAAACTTAAGTCAAGTAGCTTGAAAATAAAATTAAACTACCTTAAAAACCAAGTCAAGCAGTGAATCACTCGACATAAGTTACGAATATTATCCTTTCTCGACCTCCTTTTAGTTTTAACATGATTTAAGTAATTGATGAACCAAAAAATATAGCATTGATATTCAACAAACTTTCTTAATTTGATGGAAACATTTTTTTTTATCTTTTCCTAATTGCAAATAAATATGTAGGCCGCTATCAATAAAAAAACGCACGTTCATCTATTTTTTTATTCTAATTTGAATTTATAAATGTTACAAATGACAACATTGCAATTAGTTAGGTTTGTTCATGAAATAAATAACCTTTTGACTCGAAATTAAAAGACGACTTGATTAGAGCGATTAGATTCATCCCACAATGATATATTTATCGTACGATTCGAAGAATCGTAATTGTAATAAAAGTAACGTGTGGATTCAAATATATGTAAAGTTTTGCGGAAGTTGTTTGAATAAGAAACTTTTTTGCAATTATATCTTGCTCTTATTAATTGATACTTGATGTAATAAAAATAAATGACGTATGAATCGTGGTAATTAGAGATAGTATTGTTAATGTTATGGTTTTATGTGGTGGGCGCTTTCTTAAAGGTATATTAATGAAGCGAATCTCTCATAGTTATTAAGAAGATGTAAAATGAAGATTTGATGAAAGAAAAAAAGAGAAAGAAGCTAATTTCGTTTGAGCATTTTTAAAAAATGGTTCTATAAATAAACTGTTCTTTCACTTTATAATTTTTCTGCTCTGGTTTAAAGCTATTTATGTCTGTTTAATTGAGAAGTTTTTTATGAGTTTACGCGAACGCTCTCTTCCAATTATTGAGTAGGTATCATCATTGAAAAATATACTGGTCTACGGTTCTTAATTAGTTTCGTTATCTTAACTTCATTTTCATTTTAAAATTTAACGTTAAATTCAGGTGATTTTTATTTATTGATGTGATAACTGAGACAATAGCGGCATTGCAGTGCCATCATTGCCATCATCAACTGATTGGTGTGTTCTTGTTTTGGTATGCAATAAGCCGGTGGCGTGTACTGTGTACGATTTTTACTTGTGCGGAATGCGTTTGACTTGTTGGCGGCGATTAAGAAAAAAAAAACATTCTTTATATACATACGATTATGTACAGGTGTACATAAGTGTACGTAGTACATATTGTTTAAATGCAACACAGAGAGATCGAGCGAGAAAAACATTGAAAGAAAAAGTTGAATAGATTTACCTACACAGTCCAGATTGCCCACACTGTTGCTATAATGGAAGCCAGGACCGGAATTTTTTTATTATGAAACCCGCTTGCGAATCTCTTCCAACCGTCAAAAAGTTAACACGCTATTTCTTCGTGAAAACCAACACTAAACAATCATAAACTTAACATTTCAAAGTGAATCACAAAAATCAACTATCAAATTTGTCATATAAACCACATTCAGTTTGGCTATTAACTAGTAAAATTTCTAATAGGCCGCGTCGTACAGCTGATTATGTGAAATTTATGATAAGGGGCAAGGTTAAAATCTAACTCGAAGTTCGGTAGTTTGGTCGCGTGCACTTCAACATGATCTGTTTCAGACTTCTTTTGACCTTCCTGTGATTAAAACTATAATTAATGTTAAGTTTATTAAAAAAAAAAAAATGCTGATGCAACTAAACAAGAAAAAAAGACATCCAAGTTTTAATTTAGATCACTTAAGTACTTTGTAGGTCTTTTAGCGATGGGTTCCTTAAAAATAAAGAATATTATCAACTTATGCTTTAAATCAACGGTCGGGGCACCGGCGTAAATTACCCCAAATGGGGTAAAAATGAAATTTTTCGGCGTAATTAGGAAAATTTTAGTCATGGCTCTTTTATAAACGTGTTAGCATGACCGAAGACTGTATTCAAATAGCTCTTCCATTAAAAAGCCCCAATTTTAAAGTTATGTATCAAGCATGAATGAAGATCATTTCCTCAAAATCTGAAGGGTTTCAATTAGTTTTTATTTTTTCCAATATAAGAATTTTATTTTGTCTACTACTTAGGTACAAACGTACGACTTTTTGCCGTGTAAATTAACTTAATAAATTCTGTGTAATTTAAATTGACATTGATTGCCTCGTTTTCAATATGAAATGGTAATATTGACTTACGGAAAAAACTTACGGAACTTACGAAAAGTTCCTCGACCGCTGCTTTTAACGATATTATAATAATACATACCTACTTACAATATTTTATCTTAAAAATCTGTATTTGAACCATTTTCTAAGAAGACCTAAGTCAAGTTTCAACACGATGTTTTAATACTAAATAATATATAAAGCACCTACTAATTTTAGCTATGCCATTTTTTGTCGATTTTTTATTATAAGACATTAAAAGCTTTGTTTAAATTAATTAAAAGCTAGATATAATGCCTTTATTATTAGTTTATTAGTTTTTAATGCAGTTTATGAGCTGCCCTTTAAATGAACATGGACCGTTTTTATTCGACTCATTTAGTTTTTATTAATTTTAATCAATTTTTATAATGTTTGTTTTTTTTTTTTTTTTTGGAAAATCATCTCTTCTTTACGATGTTAATGTAACCAGTTAATGTAGATAAAAATAAACAACTATATCTCGTATAGACATTTTATCATTTCAGGTTTCGATTACTTAATACGAATATAGATTACACACAAATAATAAAATATTATCTATAATGTATAATACATGCAAAAGGTTATTTATATATAATTTTACATCAACAATACATCAAAAGATTGATGTGATTTTGACGTGATAACGTCTTATAAATTGATGAACTACGGCAGCCAGTATGAAAAAATGCCACGTTCTATTTGACCCTGTGCGTGCAAGCGAGAACAAGCGATACAGAGGCAATTGTTGAATCCTAGACAACGTGTTTTAGTTTTTTTTCTACAATTTACTTAATAAGATTTAAAATTGATTTCCTTCATAATTTTCAGTTTGATTCATATTGAAAAAATTGATAGTTTTCAATTAACTCCTTCTTTGTATTATACAAAATATTGACAATTCAGTGATTATATATATATATATATTCAATATAAAAGTATGCAATTTTTCTTCAATGTTTTTTTATGATGTTATCACGTAAAACTATCATCCGTAAACCGACTTTATAAAGAACCATTTTTTTTTTTTTGAAAAAGACTGTTTTAAGGATCTGAGAGTGTTTGATGCTTTTTTTTATCCTAGAAAAATAACACGATTTCTGTGGGACATAATTTAAATTGGAAACGTGTGTTAATTGGGTTGCGTTTCTATAACAGAAGATAAAATAAAACCCAATTTACCAATGAAAGGGTGCAATAGAAGGAGGATTCATCAAGTTAAATTGTTGAAGACTTTTTAAAGTTCATTGTGCTTGAAATTTTGACTTCTAAATGAAATTACCTGCATACTTATTGCTTGACTTGATCTGACAGTTAAATATTGATATTTGATAAAACAAGTAGATTGAAGACCGAGTCAAGTAGTGAATCTTTGCAATGAAATTTTTTTTCTTACAAAGAGAAAAATACACAACCTATGAAATTACCAACAATTTTTATTTGCCACAATAATTGACCCAAATATATTGAACAAGACCCCTTAGTGGTTGTTTAATTACTGCGATATACACCAGTGGTTCCAGATTCGAATCTCAGAATCTACGAGATCTACGAGACCTCAGCAGTTAAAGCGACATTAAATAAAATAAATATAAACTGAAAGTTATGAAGGTTTTTACGATTAAAATCTGTAAAAAATAAAAATAAAAACCATGACAGCTATCCTTTAGATCAAAATTTGTTTCAAAAGTGAATATCTACATTTAAAACTTATAAAACTATTTTAATTTTTTATAGAAATAAGGAAAATAATGAATGCTGTTGAAAAAATAAATCAACTTCATTGAGAAATCAAAAGGCATTGACTTATGCTAACCTATGTGAAATTTTAGCCATGAATTTTATTTCATTTCTAGTTTTAGTTGAAAATTTCAATGTTAAATTTCTTTTGGTTTTCAAACCCAATTTATAAATATTTAAGATATGTTTTTGTTAACCTACACTCGATGCGTCAGTGGTACTTGGTTCGATTCCTGGCGAATCCTAGATATTTCTTGATTTGTACATTTTTTTGTGTTTATTCATTCGTGATATGATCTTAGATAAAAAAAGCGACTTAAAATACCAAAAATAGATATGAAATTAGTTTCCCAATAAATAAATTAATTTTTACTATAGCTACAGTCTAAAAATAAACACAAGTAAAACGTATAACCAAAGAATGAAGTTGTATTTAAAGACAACGTAACCTTAACCCGGAATGAGGTTATCTTTATTGTTTATTAGCAAAGAAATTAGCTAAATTGTATCGGAAATTTTTCAAATATGTATTTCTAGTATTATAATATTTGTAAATGAATTCTAAATTTGGTATACTTACTTAAGTTAAGATTACCTACTACAAGCATAATACTTGTGTTCTTTTCCACTTATAAAATTACGTTAAAATAAAAAAAAATCAATTTAGTTATAAGTTAAAAATTTAAATTTGCAGTTATAAATTTGCTTAAATAAGATCCCTGTCTTATTTTATTGTATCAAACCACTTTAACTGAAAGCATTGAAAATTTACCGATATAGCATTTAAATTGCCAACAGATTTAATGCTAGTGTAGGTAGAAAATTATATAATTAAATTGACTGAAATCGGCTTTTATTAAATTTATCTTTGATTAACTAAACGAATTAAGTATTTATCTACTACACACAAATTGATAACTTCACAACTTTTATTGAACAGACCCTCATGAATTACCGATGAAGAGTCATCGACCCCTAATTGATCCCTTTGTGATCATTAACCTTTGAAAGTCTCTATTGGTCAAAAAGAAACAACATCAGCTGTTACTTGCTAAAATTTATCAAAACCCCGATTGATTTCAATGAAATCCTAAAATAATTTTTGAAATTTTTAAAAATAGATTTTATAGAAAAAAGCAAACTTTGTTGTTGGCTTGTAAGGCCGGTCCTGTAAAGTACTGATACTCTAATGCTATACACGAGGTTTCTGCTTCGATCAATCTGAATTTGCGAAGCATCCATGTGCATATAAATGCATTTCTGAGTCCCTGCACTTGTTTAAGACAAGTGTTGTTATTCCTCACGATGTTTCATGTCGTTTTCATCTAATTATCTATATGAACACAATATTATATTGTACATAATCACTCATTTGAATGTTTTACATCGACAATACATTAAAAGGCAAAACGCCGACGTATAATCCTTTTATTCTAAAACCGAAAAAAATTATTTATTCAACACCACACGCAGCAAAAAAAAATTCACCAATGTTCAACGCAAACGAACATGTAGCAAAAATTCAAAAACTATTTCTCGCATATCTAGATATCAAAACAAATACTTCCGCATATTTTCGAAATTTTCTCTCTTGACTTTGCGTACTTCGTACTTTCTAGATTCAAATCAACTGAGAGGAAAAAAAAATGACTCGTGAAACAACCACATTTGTACACTAATTTATTTTTATGATCCATATAATACTAGATACTATAATACAGTCGTTAAAATGTTTTAACATACAACGAGTGGTTTTAACATTTTTTATATGCACGACAATAGAGTGTAAAAAATAGGTGATTCAAGAATAATTACTAGTTTTATACTATAAAAATATTTGTTTAAAAAACTTACCTGGTACTTGACAATTGATCTTGAAATTTCCGATTTGAAACTCACAATAAGACGTTGGACATACAACTGATTTACAACACAAAGCATCATTTTCTTTTAAACAAACAAGATATTGCTTACTATCAACATTTCATATGAAAAATTATGTTTCTTATCTTTTTTATGAGACCTACATATACAATTTCATCAATTGCATTAGAATAATAACAATATAATGACATCAAACTATTCGTAGTTTTTGTCCTCATAAACCAATATCTCTTAATTATTTAAATACAATAATTATTCATAAAAATCTAGTAAATAACTTATATTTTCTACAAATAAATAAATATTGATTGAAACGTATTCAGATTTGGTTTGAATTTTGAATATTCAAGATGCGATTTAATATAAAAAATTTAATATAATTGATAGTTCAATCGGTGTGGAACTGATCGGCCTTGCAGAACAAGTCTTTATATGATATAAACTGCACTCGAACTTCCTTATAATCTACAGATATTGTTTTTGTTTTATTTTGCATGGAATAGTTAATAAAATTTTTGTGGTACGCCTCTTTTCATTTATACAAAATTATGGCTTGTGAGCGTTAGTAATTAAATGATAACGATATATTTATATTGACACAAAGAAAATATTGATTGGAAAAGTTGGCCACTGATTTGACTTTGAAATCCTTTCGTTTTCTATTTATGTACACATTTGACAAATGGAGTACAATGTTGTGAAATCATTGCGACATTTTCTAGATTTATTGTCAGATTTGACCGATTATTTTTTTTTCTTTGTTAGGGAAATTTCCGAAATTCTTTAAGTGAAGTTCATATGATTGACCTTAAAATATTCTATGGAAATATATTGTGTTTTGATTAAACAAATATAGAATGTTATATTTATGATATAACTGATCTTTTAATAAAAACAAGAAAATATATCAAAGAAAGAAAAAAAAATAAAAACAGAAAACTTAGTTTTGTGATTCTTAGTAACTTAATAATTGCTTGGAAGTGAAGAACCCAAAGGAACCTTAGGAACTTTAAAAATGATTTCAAATTTTGTTTAAAGCAGCTAAAAGACTGAGGTATAGCTTTTGAGTTCACTATTGTTAAAAATACATACAATTTAAAATAGAAGTTATATGAAAAAACATTTTCTTTTTAAAAACCATGTTAATATTAAAATGTACCAGATTGAAAAACATAAATTTTTGACAAAAAATTTTTGCCTCTAAAAAAGCCCGCGACTTTTTCTACCCTAACATAGCAGAATATTATAATCTACATCAAGTTAATTATTAGTATCTATATGCTATCTGTTTTCAGTGACGTAAACATTTTTTGGACTGAATCATTATTTGTCCCTTTTTAGCAAATGTTTGAAATAGTACCGAGACTAAGAGATACAAGGGATTCAAGCAGACTCAAGTGAAGTAAATTGGACATTTTTTTTAAATGGATTGTGCTTGATATTTTGATTTCTCAATAAGATAACTCGCAAAGGCAATGCTCGACTTGATTTGAAATATGGATATTAATATTTCATTCAAGTTCTTTTGATGACTTGATTTCAAATGATTTTAGGTCAAATAGTTTGATATTTATATCAAATAGCTTAAAAATTAATTCAAGTAGTGAATATCTAACCATAATTGACTCATAGACCCGTTAGAAGCTAAACTACTAAAGATAAAAACATTTAACTTGGAAATCTCTCTACTGGCTCAACGAGGAGGTTCTAAGTTCTTCACTTTTGAATTTTACTTCAAAATCATCAATTTTATTAAATTTTAGTTTGTCAATTATGAATCAATAGGCATATGCACGTAAAGAACTTCTGAAAATTAGTAAAAATTATTTTAAGTTCACTATCAGTACCTAATTTAATCTTCACATTTTACGTGCATTTTACATTGCTCTGTTGGTTGCGCAACTCTGTTTCTCTCTTCATAGACAAATGTTTATATTCTTAAGCCTAAACAGTGCTTAGTGATTTTGTTAGATTTTTCATGACGAAAGTCACGGGTAGCAACTAATTAAACTATAAGTGTAGTTTGAAAAATATTTTTTGTGTAATATTTTTTTCTACTTTATAGTTTTTATGAACCTGTGAACCAGTGATTCCCAAACTATGTGTCGCGACACAGAAGTGTGTTGCGATAGATTCGAAAGTGTGTCGCGAGATATTGATATAATAAGAGTACTAATTTTGAAAAATTAATGAATTCTGAATAAATTTTTTCGCCATGTCTTAGAAATTCATACATTGGTGTAAACAGCTGTGTCGCAAAAATTCTTGATTTATTTTACTGTGTCGTGAGCCAAAAAAGTTTGGGAATCACTGCTGTAAATACTTGTGAATTATATAATTTAATATTTCTATAATCATTTAATATGTAGCCAATAATTTAGAAGACATAATTAATAATTATTTTATATACTCATAGCTTATTTTTTATTATTGGGTTCTTCTGGCGGAAAGAGTAGGCACCGATGTGCACATTCTTGGGTATTTCCACCTAATCATGTGGTACCAAAATACATAGCGAACATATACGCTACTGACTCTCTCATTTGCTATAAAATCAGCGCCTTTATTTGGTGAATTTATATTTGTAATTTCACTCATAAAAATAAATAAATAATGGTAGGCTTATTGTTAAATAAATGAATCTGATAGTTATAGATGTATTGTCATCGAGAATATGTGTGTGTGCAAAATTTCAGCATAATTGGACATCAGGAAGTGGGAAAATATCCATTTGAAGATTCCGTTTTTACAGACAAATAGATTTAATCTATTATAAATAAGTCTTTCATAAATTACGTTACACAACACGTTTAGAACGAATACGCTAATTACCGAAACTTTTTTTTTCTATTCTACTAACAATGAAACATTTGAGCGACATTCATCACTCTGGCCCATCTTCTAAGAAGGGTTTGCGTGACCGTAAGCAAGTGCAAGCGAAAGTTGATGATGTTTTATACAATATTATGATTGTGGTTGTTATACTAAATAGCGGAAAAAACGATTTTAAACTGGTTTTTAATGTTGTTACTACGCTAGTTAGTGGAACGTAGCCTTAGAGCTACGTTTGAATCGGGTTCTATCAAAAATTTCGTGGGAGTTCTCTTCTTACTAAATAGGTTTTATACAAGCGTAACAATAAAAATATAACACAAACAAAGAATATTCATTGTTTACCTATTTATCATTCTTAAGGTCGATAAAACGGTCAGCAAATTATTGAATTTTTCGAAATCTAAAAAAAGAAATTTATTTGAAAAAACCGTGATATGAAGAGTGAACCACGAGCAAAAGATTAACAACCTCTGAACTTAGGATGCAACTTTGTTTTCATAAGTTTTTCGAAAATTAATATTCTCATTGAAATTTTTGAATAAGAATCTCAATAGATAGTTATGTTTTACTACTACAAACATAAAATGACGTGTGACCTACCAATTGGTCACGTTATCGTATGACCTACGCCAAGTTAAAAATGTGTACAGCAAAAAAGCAATTAAATTATTAGTAGTTTTAAATTTTCATTCACAGTTAAAACTTAATTAGATCATTAAATAAGCAGATAATATTTTCACAATCAAATTAATCATTGAAAAGCTTGAAGTTAAGTAAATCTGTATGAAATATTTTAGCTTATATGTATTAGTTAAAAATCATTTTAGTTCCTGTAATACTTAAATAACCAAATTTTTCCACGTATACTATAGGTATATATTGAGAAATGATTGGATAATTATATTTTGCATTTATGTTAAATATTAAAACTACTTCCGAATCGATAAAAAAACCTCCTCTAACGAGGTATTTCCGATTTCGAGACAAAAACTTTCAATTTGCTGAGAATCATATAATCTTTCCTTATCTATTTATTCGTATAATTGACTAAGTGTTAATGGAATATTTGTAGTTTTTTTCTCTTTCTTTTCTTTTTTTTTTTACTTTCCGCTCTTACAATATAATACACAATTGTTATCAGATCGCCTTCAATATTCGGGGTCATTGTATTTAAACGACAAGTAATTATTAGGCTCGATTTATGTTTAGACTATAAGTGATTGAAATATAAATTTAGTTCCCTTTTCTCATGTTCACCTTGATTAAAACAGGAATTACTTTCTGTATTATTATCAAAGAGAATATCATGAGTAAATGTGGTTATAATTAGATGTGTAAAAAACCTAAATATGCTCGTTCTTTTTATAATATACCTGCTTGCTTTTTAAGGGCTTTGTACCGCCTCAATGCTAATAGTCACGGTTGAATATCTTGGAAAATGTTTATAATAACAATTAGAAAATTAGAAAATACATTCAAGTCTTCGTCCAAAAATAAAATATTTTTAAAATAAGTTGTTTGGTTCCTACTTAAAAAATTAAAGATATTATACGTTTTAATTTTAAGATTAAAGGCTTAATTATAATGAGTGACTAAATTTTTCTATGGTTTCAATTAGCTACCTCCATTTTTGATAATTATTATTTTGCTCTTGAAATAATGCTATTATCATAAATATTTTTTTCCTGTTCACGGAAAAAAATGTTGATATCAAAAAATATAATTAAACTTTTTTAATGAGTACGTGACTAATAAAGGGTACATTAACTAATTTCAAGCAAATACTCGTAAGACAGTGGATATTGCAAATATTTGAAAAGTGTTCAGAAAGAAATTTTTTTATTTGTTATTGCACTGACGATGATATTTACTTTTTTTATCAATTTTAATTAATATCAAAAAGATAAATTTGGATTTTTTAAAAAATAATTATGAAAGTTATACAGTAGATATTTCATAACAAGTTGATTATGCTGATCGATATTGTTATCATTATTTTTAACTGAAGGAAAAAATAACAATGATAAATGTTAAAGGACGTTAAACGGAGCTTGGGAGGAGTTATGAGTTTTGAACGAAGTTTTTTAAATTGGCATTACCTAAAAAAATTTGTATGGTTGTTTTCCAGGAAAAAATATTAAACTTTGTTATATAATATACTAATAAAGCGATTCCAGTGTCATGTTTTAATTTGACAAAACTTGCATTTAGTTAATAATAGTAATGCAAAATTTAATTTTATTATTGGATAGAATATATGTGTAAAATTATATTGATGTAAATAAAAATTTAAGTTTAAAATAAATAAACTACTTATTGTTACTTTTATATTGATACTTCATCACTTTAACTGATAATGACTTGGATTTGCCACTCATTTTTTTATTACAAAAATTTACGAAATAACAAAACTTTGAGAACAAAGAGGTTTAATGCTCACGGCTTCTAAAAAGGGTTGTTAATAGTTCAAACATTTCTTTCTTTCATTTAAGAAAGTACCATTATTATTAATGTACCATCAGAAATTTCGTTCTTTCAAAAGTTCTTCCTTTGTTATATAATAAATCTGAAAATTCCAGAGTATGATCATTAGAGGTCATCCATAAATTACGTCACACATTAAAGGGGGAGGGAAGGTATCACCAGAATGTGACATTGTGTGACAAGGGGCAGGGGGGCTCAAAAGCTTTGTGACGTCACATGTAAAATTTGAAATCCTAAAACGCGAAATTTATATTTGGATAAAAAACTCTAAAAATTTACGAACTCGATCTATATTTGTTAATATTTTAGCACTCTCGCTACGAGATTATCTCTAACGCAACAACAATCAATTTCTAAAGTGGAATTGTAATGCATACATGTAAATACATGCTTAAAATTGAAAAATGTGTAACGTCACCTGAGGGGGAAAGGGGTTCTTAAAATGTGACAACTTGTGACAAGGACGAGGGGAGGGGTTAAAAAGTCCTGAAATTTGTGTGACGTAATTTATGGATGCCCCCTTATCAGGATTACATTATATGATTCATCAAATTAAACTTGAAAAAATTTAACAAAAATTAGCTGAGAAACGAGTTAACGACACGACGTACCGATAGACTTTACGCTACAAACGATATTTTTTGAAAGAAAAAAAAAAGAAATTTTTAGGGAAGGTTAAAATTTTATACTGGATCGAGTTGCTTTTGGTCAAAACGAATTTACTATTTAGTTGATGTAATGCATTGAGAACTTATACAAATGAAAAGAAAAAATCATTTTTCCAAAAATGTTGATTGAGCCGGTTTTGAAACTAATCGCTTCGATTTTCCTCAAATTTATTATCATCAAAAAACTAAAGTAAAAAGAAAATAAAAAAAAAAAACTTTTTCCCTCATAAAAATTGAATTACCTACCAATTTTTTCAAGTGAATCAAAATATTCAAAAGTCACAAACCTATTTAAAACCATTTAAAATTCTTAGAAGCTAGAAAAAAAAAATTGTTCAAGCATTGAATGACCCTGATTTTTCTTTTAAGAGGAAGTCTTACCACATCCAAGTTAGGTACTTTCATAACAGAAACCTAACTTAATTATTAATTGTAAACCTGTGATTATCAAAATTCGAGCACGTTTACCAGCTAATTTACTCGTTAACATCTCATTAAACGGATAAAACTTAAAATTAAACCCTTTCCCAAAGGAATCAATTAGTTTGTTATCATCTATTTAACGATTCAATTATTCACAATTAGAAAACATACAATTCACTTTATCGATATGTAATTGTGTACTTAAGATGAATTTAATTGACGTGAATATAAGATTGGTTTTATTCATACATATAATATGCTGTTATGAAATTGTATCTTGAAAATTGATAAGTACAATGCTATACTCTATTGTTGTAATGATAACATTTACGTCATGTTATATTTAAATGAAGTATAATTTAGTATAATTAAGACGACTTGAATACCGTTATCGAACTAAGACAAGTTTATTGTTAAATCTAACAATTAACGTTTATATAATTTGTAGGCCATTAAGACGTTGAGAAAGGTTGATGATTTTGAAAGAAGTTTTACTTTTGAATAAATTAAGCTTAATTGAAATACTCACTCTTGCAGGAGATAAACAAGCTTTTAAATGTTGATAAAAATTTCCACTTTCATTTACATTTTTCTGATGTGTTTAAAGTAACATGTTTATTAGGCTTGTAGGTACTTATATTAAACAAATCAAATGAATAGTTCTCACACATTACTTAGACAAGTTACTCTTTAGGCCATAAAGCTAGGCTATAAATTAAGTAATTTTTACAAATATTACCTCGAGTATGTTCTACACACAACTTAATAATATTATCACTGTAGTTGTTTCGGTAAAATTCAGACTAGGTTTGCCAAAATGTTAATGAAAAAAAAAACAGGTTCTCCTACTTTTCAAGCAAATTGTGCGAAGACATGCTAATAATCACGAACTACAAAAAATTTTTAGTTTTTAAGAATTTATGTTTGCTAATCGTAAGACATTTTACACGTTTCAATTAAGCGACCATATGAAAAAGTTGACGCGCATTTAAAACACGGGCTTATTAAGAAGCAATTATTTGTGGTAATTAGCGAAAAATTATGTGTTAAATAATAACTAGTTAATTGCATTCATAAAATAGTGGTCGTTAAGTATTGTAAACAATCCGAGTGTTTTCTTTACATAGTCGTGTAAATGCGGTTTTATTGTTAGTAAGAGGTTATTATTTGTGAATGTAAAGCTACTACATACATGAGGTGTAAGTGATATTTGATTTTTTGTCACGCGATTGCAGATTATCAATACCGATATTGAGCTGAAATTTTTATCAGCTGTAGATAAATATATCATTGAGAAAGAGAAAGAAAAATTCACGCGATTTTGCGGATTGAATATGCACACAATAATAATCCGTAATGAGGAAATTGTTTTAATGTTGAATCGGATAAAAAACGTGTCTCACATTTCGCTTTGGTTTGTTAAAATTTTTTGAATTCCTGGTAATTTTACGCTAATTTTGTGCCAAATCATGGTTTCATGCTTCGACATAATAGCGGATAGAAGTATTTATAAGTGATGAAAAAGTCGATTTGGAGGAAACATTTTTAGTACATCGCTAAATACGTGATTGCGAACCTAATTATAAAAGAACATTTTTTTCAAGTTTAAATATTTGAACCAAAATTGATGTTAGTTTTTTACATATCAAAAAATGTTGCTATCAATCTTTAGATAATATATGCATTTATACTTAGGTGCATTTTTAGGTACATGGGACTTGAAATAATTTTTTAAGGTGAAACGGTGAAACGATTCTTGTAACCAGGGCTGTTATTTGCTTTTTGTGCTTATATTAGTAAAAATGAATTGCCGCTAGTGTGTAAGCTTATGTCCTAAAAAAACGTATGCCAAAATAAACAAAGTTACTAAATAAAGACTACTTAAAGGTATATATATCAAAGTAAGCAAAAAAATAACGTACGATATTTTGAGAGATCTTTCTGGGTACTCCTTAGATCTGTGTTCTCAGCAAATACCTATCTTTCCCTTGTCCAGTTACGGTTCTACCTATAACTACTTATCAATTTTATAAGGTTCAATTTTAAGTACTTTAGACTCATCCACGCCATGCATAGCGATTTAAAGAATCGCTGATCTGGTGACTCGTTCAATAAATCATCAAAAAAAAATAAAAATTTAAGTACTTTAAATAAACTATCAACCATACATCTCTGCAAATCGTTAAAGCTTCCAAATTTTTTATCTACTAACGAAATTTGGTTTATTTCCAATTAAAAAGAACTTTTAGCTGTAGGAAATCAAACATTTTCATAAGAAAATTTATAATTTTTTTTCTTTCATAGGAATTTATCTTGAAAGCAGCAAGAACAACAATAAACAGAGTTCCCACTTCTTCGGTAGATGAAGCAAATTCTAATTGTTGAAAGCTATCCTCTGGCAGGGATGCTGTATCAGTTATAGTTTAATAGTTAATTTAACTCGCTATCCATTAGTTTCATGAAAAAAAAATACTTATAATTTTTGACATTTAACGAAGAAATTTTATATTACAAAGATATGTATGTTTAGTTATACATAGTTTGCTTAAAACTTACCAGTTTCGAGCCAACCGCATTCAAAATTTTCAATAATTAAACAAATTGAATGACCTTAAGTGACAATTTTTTTTCTTATAATTTATTAACGAGTGATTCTATAGCTGCACGGTTATCAATGACTCGGAATTTAAATAGTATTAGGTACTACATTTTAAAATCACAATTATTTATATATAACATTTCAAGACAAATATCTGAAAATTGGTGGAATTCAGAGTAAAAGCGAATAGAACCAAAATTGTAGAGCTTTATGTGATAAATAAACAACTTCATTCAAATAAACTTTGAATGAATTGAATTTTTCTTACACTGCTATCCAATTGGTAAGGTGGAGAATTTACAATAATATTTTAAATTATTATATTTTAGAAAACGGATGAACTAATTGAAAAATATGGTAGAAGTTCCTATCAATGGAGTATAGGTAGATGTCAGTGAAGGGTTGAACAATCTCAATCTTAGGTTTTCCTTAAATATTTCAAAAACTGTGTGTTTTAGCATAAAATATTAAGAAAGAGAAGTTACAGTTAATAACATTTCGAATAAAAAAAGTTATTTTGATTTTTCTCTAAGGCCAATATGTAACAAGGCACGAAGAAGGATTTCAACAACTAAACATAACTAATGTAAATAATCAGTATTGTTTAATATTAGTATTAAAATGTAGTTACAATAAGAAATTGCAGGGAATTAACATTTTAATCAGTTTTGATAATTAGAAATAGGTTTATAGTTTTATATTGTCATACTTATTGTTAAATCTGAACTGTGACTTGTTCTTATTATTATACTATTATCTTAATTTACTTAGATTTTTATCGTTTTATTAGCATCTTACTTATATCCTGATCATTGGAGCTTCTATTGTCTATAGTGCTTAGTCAACCCTTATACTAATTAGGAATCATGCCAGTTGTTTAGTTAACCTGGTTAATTCCACAACCATCGCAGTTGTTAAGCTGCTATTACTGTGAATGTTGAAGTTGACCAATTTCACAAACTCAAATATGGTTTGCATATTGTTTCTTGTATGAATTATCAGCTATTCCTGTAACGGAAATGTATTTTCTTTGCTAATTTTACAACAAATTCTGATTTCTGATTAAAACATTATTGCTATGTTTTGTAAAATACAAAGTTTGTCCTTAACTCGTAAAAGTATTTTTAATTTTTGAAACATCAATTTTATAAGTACCTGCCTATTTTGAGTTGGATTTTTTACTCTCAAAATTATCATATATATCAGATTTTTGGATAGCAAAAATAGAGCGAAAGCATTTAAATTGCTATTAAGCTATTCAGTGGGGTTGAAAAATGAATACTAAATTGCTGATTTCGTTTTTTGGCTCTCTTGAAAAGTTGTCTTTTATGAAAAGTGTCACTTTTCTCGTATCTAGGGGTCGGAAAGTAAGTAATTTTAAACGTTAACCACTCAGCGTTGGTTAAACCTAAAATAAGTTATGTGAATCTTAACTCTAATTTGGTCTTGAGGTTTTTAGTTGTCACATATGGATTGTTTGTTTTGAAAATAATTAAAATCCTTTGAAAGGATACCCCAATTGTCGTATTTGATGTAGGTAACAGTTCAATAGAGCTTCATTCTTCCTTTCACGTATCTCTTTTTTTGTTCAACTAAACTGGTTTTGAAAACTTGAAATTAGAAATTATTTTAGAGCACCTAAATTATTTGATTTATTTTTCTTTTTGATTTTTAGATATGCAATTATTTTTGCTTTTATTACAGATGCGTGTGCAGTTGTGTGGCAAGGGGAACAGGAGCGCCGTTGGTGCTTTAGGGGTAGCCGTAGCGGTAGTTGTGCTGGCGACGGGGCTGTTAGCAAGTCCACCGGCTCCTAGACCTCCATTAGCTCGTGGCCATCATCTTAGTAAACGTAGTTTCTTCGATATTCAATGTAAAGGTGTTTACGATAAAAGTATTTTTGCTCGGCTCGATCGTATCTGTGAGGATTGTTATAATCTCTTCCGAGAGCCTCAACTTCATACTTTGTGCAGGTAATATTTCAACGCTGCTTTATCTAACGTCACATTGATTAATACAATCACCATTTCACCTACTTATTGTATTTAATAAGACTTTGTTACCACAAGAAAGTTGAAATTGAGAAATTATAAAAAATATGTGAAATAATATTTTCAAGTTTTTATTTTACTTCTTTTCAAATAGAAACCTTTTACAGCCCAGTTTAGTACATATAAATAATTAATTGGTTCACAAAATATTGAACACATTTAGCGTTAAATGTTATTTATGAGTATTTATAGTTATCAGTTCATTATTAAATTCTTAGAACCAGGTAATAATATTATGTATATAATATATAGTTTATAAATTATGTAGTTTAATGAGTAAGTGTTACGGCAATGATAAATTGATTGCATAAGTAGTGAATACTTTTTGTATATGCTAGTAATGAACTAAAATTATTAAAATTAATAGATCATTAAAATGCAAAATTATTTTATTAAAACAATCGATTCATGTTTGATTTTTTTAAGTTCTAAGTTTTGCAGTTTTTGACTTCTCTAATATGATTTATTGAAATTAAGGATTAATTATTTAACTTGATTTATAAGCTAGATTTGATTTTCATGCTACTTAACTAATATTTGGCTTCAAATCAAATCAATTGAAAAGCAACGAATTTATAAGTTTCAACTCATTCAATTACAACTCATTGCAGAAATGAATAAATATTAATTTTTTTATTAATATTTAATAATAATATTATTAATTCAGTTATTTGATCAATCATTTTGATATAAATTTAAAATAAATAACTGAAATTTTTTTCTAATATTTATTTTAAGTTATTCTGTAATTTGAATAGTGTTATCAATTGTGTTGTAATAGGGAGAATGATTACGTTAATATGTATTTACATTTTGAAATATTTTGAAATCAGATTAAAAAATAAAAATAGAACTTGATATTTGAAGATTTGATCTATCTTAGTAAGAACTGATTCATCCTTGTTTGATTTGATACTTTCTGTTGGAACCGAGGCTTAGATATTTACATAATGTCGACTAATCCACATGATTTGATCGCATGCGAGCAACTTAATCTAATTTAAACGGTACACAAAACAATTTGCACACTTACTACTTATTTTCTAGGAAAAACTGCTTCACAACTGATTATTTCAAGGGATGTGTGGAAGTTTTACAACTAACAGACGAGATGAAACAAATACAAACATGGATAAAGCAACTGCACGGTGCAGACCCTGGGGTTTAGGTACCAAGCGTTTTTTTTTTATTTTCTCCTATCCTTGAAGTTATATTTTAATTTTTTAATTTTTCATAAAAATTTTTTTACTGATTTTTTTGATTTTTTATCTCCCATTTTTGAACCTTTTTCTGGGGGAATTTTTTTCATAAAACAGCTCATCTGAACTGAAGTGATTTTTGCGACGGTTTTGAATTTTGAACTTTTGAAAAGCTTCGTGTCTATGACACGAGGCAATGATTTTTTCTGAAATTTCGCTTTGAGTTGGCACTTGTTCTAATTAAATTTTAACGATTTTCAGGTCACAGTGTTTTACAACAGACTACTTCGGAGGTTGTTTAGAGTCTCTGCTTCTTCAAGAGGAGGAGGAAAAGTTCAAGCAGATGATTGAGTTCCTCGGAAAACGTAAATAAGTCGCTTGGTGTCCTTTGGCAGCTAATGACGAGCCGCTCACCAACAACTTTTGCGTCTTCTTCATCATTCTAGTCTAAACTTCATCAAAATGTGTTGATGTGTTTTATTAATTATTCAATTTACAAGAATATTGTGGCAAACAAAATTAATACATAATTTATTATATTACTGTTAATATATTATTACTGTATAATACTTTATATTAAAAAGAAAAGAACCAAAATATTTTCCAAACCATGAAAATGTTTTTACATTCTTCATTTATAAGTAATTTTAATTAAATTTATTTTTGTACATTGATTTTTAAACGTTTCTGTAAAGTATTAACTTATTTATTTATGTATATTATATTACTAACGTTATAAATATAGCGAAAATTTTTTTATGTATCTGTATGACTTCATAGGGCTTTTAAAAACAGGCATATACTTAACACTTTTAAATCTTAGAAATCAAGCCTTTCATTTCCTTCTGAAATCACAGAACTTGATTTTTGAAAAAATAAATTATAGTTTATTTATAGAATTCTTAAACAACTATTGGTGCTTGCTCTGTATGGAATAAGTCGAAATTTTCTGTTCTAAAAAGGTGGCTGGCTTTAAGTTGAATTTATAAAAACTGTTTTCAAACGTACAGATACGTAAAAATAAATTAAAAATATGATACAGTATTTAAATCAACATGAACCTTACAGATATTTTTTTTACGAAATATATTGTACATACCTAGTTTTGCTTCATTTCATTACATTTTTGTTGGGGAATCTCTCATTTGAAATTGGATTTTTTTAAAATATGCAAATTACACACTGGTTATTGCTTAGCTGTAAATTCGAATATTTTCGTCAAAATTTTTTTACTAGTTTTCAAAAGATAACTCTTGAGAAGCAATTAATTAAAATTTTTTGATAAAAAAATTATTTGCAATATGTTATTTAATAACTTTTCCTTTAAAAAATAGTTACCACTACAAATCCTTCATATCCTAAAGTCAGCAACGTGTTTAATTCCAGTGTGTTGATTTAATAACTCATTATATTTATTGAAATTGAATAGTTATATATTGCATTTCATAATTCTCCTTATGTTTAAACAAACTTAAAAATAAAATATATAAATTCAAATGAATTTTAAAAAAATATAATTAATATTTTATAAAAAAAAAATGTATAATGAACAGTCTTGAAGGAAATAGTAAAATACAAAAGTTGTAGAGCATGACATCAAATCTGAGCCTTGATGCATAAGAAAAGTATTAGATTTCATTTTGAAAAAAAAAAAAATGTTTGTATAAACAGGAATTGCCATTGTTATTTCAAATTAAAAAAAGTGCATTAAACACATTATTTAATGATTTACGGAAAGGAATTTCATCAATAATATAACTGGCTGGAGTTATATTGTTTGAATCAAAAGAAAATTGTATTTTTTCAAAAGGGAAAACATAATTTTCTTAACCCTTAGTTAAAGTAATTTGGCTTTGGTAATTGATAACCCACATTTAGTATAAACTATAATTATTTAAAAAAATAACGTGATTATAAATATGCATTCCAATAAATGCTAGATATGAAAAGATGATGTAAGAATTTCAAGTTAAATTAATCAAAGCAAACAACTAACATGGTTAATGTTATGGACATTATATCGATGGTAAAATAAGATCAAATGATTTATTCTATATGTAGTTATGGATTTTGTGAAATTATCATGTCTGTTTAAAAGAGAAAATTATATATTTAATATTCTAAAAGAAAAAAAATGGTGAAAATCATGATTATTCATGTATAATTAGAAACTATTTTTCCAATGGCTACTTTTAATTACTGTGTGAATAAATAAAATATACGTTATATTTATTAATTTTTATTTTGGTTTTTTGATTTGGTTTTTCAGGAAAATTTTCGATTAATTGTTTTAAATAAATCAAGATAAAAAAATAATTGTCTCATTTTGAGCTTTTTGAATAGTAAATGTCTCTTAATTTTCGCAGTTGGATGGAAAATTATTAATACGATGCTATAGCAGCCCAAGTATTTTTTCGTGTTAAACGAATTTGGAGGTAGAAATACAATGTGCAAATACATAATATTATTACTTTTATTTTTTGGTTTATTACTGAGTACTATTAATTAGTATATTATAGGATTCCCTCGGAGGGGCTGAAACGATTCAGGGGGGCAGTAATAGTCTCGAGTGTATTTGGATGTGCTTAATTGAAAGGTTGAGACCACTGTTTTAAGAAACGTTGAGTAACTATTTTACTGGAAAAGAAACACTGAGCCAAATAAGTTTAGTTTAATATAACTTTTCCTACATTCGGTCAACAGTATTAGATATGTATATGCAAACAGACATGCACATCTGTATAGTAAAAATTTGGTTAACGTGTAAGTCGGCGTTATCTTATTTTAAAAAGTAGGTATTGGGCGGATTTAAATATTTTTTCAATATTCCATATGATAGCTAAGTCCTATTTGTTATGAGTGCTAAAGAACACGTCCCTTTTTATTATACTGAAAAGTAAAAACTAAACAAAAGTAACGATAGTTCCTATCTCTATAACATGTATTGCTTTTCTATATTGACTCTCGACAGTCTAACTAATACACTATTATATTATAATACACTTTATTAATTACACTATTCATGGCTTCATAAGAAATCCTGCGTGAGCTTCTTTAACTGTACCATTGAAAGATTCTCTGACCTTATCTGTCTTAGTCCTGGCCATTTTTACGACCCTTCAAGATCTATATGCTGTTCCTGGGTACCGCTACTATTACTTTAAAACATCACTGATAATATGATGTATGATTTGTTGTTGTTAACTTTTTTGAGTCTTTTTATTATACACTCCTCATATGAGGTTTTCCCTCATCAGCTGTTGACATAAACGCATCTACACATTTACCTTCGACGTCGCTTATGTTAATTGTTATTAGACCAAGACCTTTTAGACTTATCAGACCAACACCTTTTCTCTCCGGTTATTTTTCTCCTCTGTTTTCTTTCCTCGTATGTCAAAGTAATAGTATTTGAAAAAAAGTTTATTTAACACACACCGCGATATCCTATGACTAAAAATTATTTTTTTTCCTACATAGTTTTGTGAATTTCTGTAAATTTTCTGTTTTTTTAATTTTTTCTGTTGGATATTTCCATTTTTCTATAAAATTCATGTTAACATTGAATTTTAGTTGTATGGTTTCTCTAAGTTATATCTTGGTTCAGAGTTATCCTTAACCTTTAACAATTTAGTATTACAACTTTTACCGTACCTATTACTAATTTTTCCTGTTAATTTTCATTAAAAACTGTAAAAAGATTTAGTTATATTGGGAAAAACATTAGGAACAACAAGAGAAAAAGTACAATAAGTATCCTTGATGATATGTTTTTATATTTCAATAGCATTGGGTAAAATAGAAGCACAAAGAAAGGATTCGTCAAGTCAAGTACTTAAACATATTTTGGAATGAATTGAGATTGATATTTGAATTTGTAAATGAAACAACCTGCGCAGTTGTTGCTTATCTTGTTGGCATGGCCGGCTCAAACGTCGGGAATTCGGGGATTCGCCCCGAGGCCCCGCGCGACATGGGAACCATCTTTTATCTTTAATTGATTATTTTTCACTCCTTTTGTATCCACTGATATTTCTATTCAACAGGTTACATTGAAGAAATAAATATTTCATTAAATAAATTGACAAAATTATGTTTATGAATTAGCTTAATTTTTAGGAAGGGGCCCCGCATATAATATTTTCCCGAGGCCCCGCAAAACCCCCAGCCGGCCCTGCTTGTTGGGACATATAATATGTTTGGGACTTGATTTCTAGTCAACTTTAGAAAAAGTAGCCTTAAAATCAATTCACTACTTGAATTTCTAGTATGAACCCATTTTGAGAGCCGATGAAAACCAATTTATGATTAGTTTTTTTTTTTTTGGTTTCACAGCCACTTAATAGAATCTAATAATAGATCTTAGCTCCAGTTCAAATTTCGTAAATCCGGTATTCATATAAATGTTTTATCTATAATCAATAAATTTCATTGGGGTTCGATCACTGTTGAATTCTAAACAAGACAGTCGTGACCTTAAAGACCAAAGATGTTAAAGAAATTTAAAGCACAAAAAATAATTTCAATCCATAAACACTGATGTTAAAATTAATATTTAAAAAGGCGTAAAAATGATTCGACTTAAATCGTTATAAATATTTTGTTTTAAAGAAAAATATGACAAGAACAAATTAAAGCTTGTCGAAATTAGCGATTAAAAGACAATACTTCAATGCAAGTTTTTATGTAATTTTTCTTGATATAGATATCGATACAGACATTAACGAATGATACAATAATAATTCATAGAGATTTTCATATAATAAAATTCACCAATCAGCAAAACCATCGGACCCATATCTCGTTATTTCTTCCTCCATTATGCACTGCAAGTACTTGTATGCTTTTTCACAACGATCTTCCTGAGCTGAAACAACTAAAATTATACGTAAGATATAAAACATTTTTTTAAAAGAACAATTTTTCAAAACTTTAATCCTTACTTGTTCGATTTTTGCAATCCATTGCAATTTCCTTCAAATCAATTACTCTCTTTCCATTTCTCCATCCCGCAAAATAAGTTTCCGTTAATTCAACATCTAAATCATTGTCTTCGTTGAAAATTTCACATTTGGACAGTAAACACTCCATGAAACACTAAGGAAAATACATGTGAATAAAATTCGTTTTAACCAACCTTTCAATTATTATTAAATACTTTTGGTGTTCGGAAGGTTTCATCTGGCAACGAACCAGAATTATTAAACTCTTTTGCAATTGCTGAAAAATAAATTCCAAATTAACAAGTTTGTTACAGATTATAAAACCAAACAATATAAAGGCTACCTTCATCTACTGGAAATGTAACGTTGCAATCTTTCATGAATTCGGCCAAATCATCAGGTACAGGTTTTGATACATCTTTTTTTTCGTCACTTTCAGAGCTGCTACTGCTGTCCGCATAAACAACCCCCAATAACAACAAACAACATTGAAAAACTACGAGAAATTTGCTGGATTTCCACATGGTTAATGCCTTGTGATATCTCTTGGAAAATGATCAAGATTTAAGTTTTTCGGTTAGTATCTACCTAGATTTTATATTAGTACCTACTCATAGACTTTACTATTATGGAATTATAGAAAAATACATAATGGTTTGATTGACTAATTACTAATTTGATTGGATGATTGCTTAAAATATGGAATACTATTCTTATTTTCTTCATTGATTTACAAATGATTCAAGGGTATTAAATGTGCCTGTTTGATGTTTATGAGCTCTTTTCAATGTTGATATAATGAATAATGAAAATTTGTCACATGCATTGATTTATTTTCCGTTTTTCCACACGCAATTCTAGTGGTTCCGTTGAATTGCTTGTCATAGAAGCATTATTGAGTTTGTATTGTAATATAGAAATGTAATGACCAAATCGTTTTATTGGGAAGCAATCAAGTATCATTAAAATTATATATCCAAGCTCATTAAATTGGCTGTACCTGGGTTCGTAATTGATTTCGTATTATTTACAAATTTGAAATTATTGAGTTATTTTACAGATGAATTCAAAATAATTTATTTAGCAATGAAATATTAAATCATTTATAGTAGGAACAATTGAAAACTTTTTAAAAAGTATTTTTAAGCGTGTTTAACATTAAAAATGTTTCAATATTATATTTTTAAAATTGCTATATTAGTTACGTTTTGTTCCGTTTCTCAATCATTAATTAGGAAATATCATAAAATGGGTAATTTTTTTATTAAAAAGTTGAATTTTTGGATTAACTGGTGTTTTCTAAGATTTTTGGTGCATTTGCTTTTGCCTAAGTATAAATATATAGGCTAGTAACCAATAAATACTAGCAGCTACCTACTACTTACCTCATTTACCTCAAGTACGTTTTGTACATAAGGGCGGATGGTATATACTTTGTTAGACTTATACTAAGGAAACGGGTAGCAAACTTTGTAAAATAAAATGTTTTTTTGTAGCTACAGAAAATTATGCGAATGTTGTAAAAATAGAGTAGCATGTTTCACATGGTGTTCCTCATGGTGGTACTTAAGTAAATTTGGCTTTTCGTATATGATTTTTAAGACAGAATAATTAAAATTTGGTATAATACAGAAAATGATTAAAAATTCTTAGAATACTTAGTCGCACAACTTCAATGGCTGATCGTTCAAAGATCGCAACTGTACTTAGATGGTAAGCTGCTGATGTACAAAGGAATACCAAAACCAATTTGGTCCTGTGGCAAGCAAATGTGGAGAGAAAACTATAAAAATTATTTAATGGTTTCAGCTTCAGACATTTTGGCTAATCGTAAGTGCCTCTTCGAATGCCAGAATCATCCATAAAAACCTGTAAAAGGCCTCTGTCAGGGAGGAGATTGCAAGATTTATATAAAAAAGATTAAGTAACCACAACAATCACCTGGAAATTAACCTGCTTAAGATACTTGGGTTGAAACGTGTCTTGTTTTTGGAACTGCCATATACCTAGTACATATGATAGCTATAAGTTCTGTCGGTAGTTCACTCTATTAAAAAATAATAATAAATAAACATATGGCTCTTATAGCTTCAAAATAACATATATATATTGCTTATGATTTTTGGAATAGTCTATTTTTTTTTTCAAAATTCCTTTCTCCAACGCCTGAAATTCCACTAAACGCTTCAGTCTTTCAATAATCGATTCATGCAGCGTTTTGATTGATAATTTCTACGCCGTTTTGACAATAGGGGCCTCCAGATTGGGATGAGAACTCTGCCCCCGTCCAAAAAACGAAGAAAACACAAATTTGATTGTCCGGAAACATTCTTGGTTTCATCAGTACAGAATAGTGGTGCTCAGCGAATCCAGATTTCAATCTTCTTGATTACTGGCTTTAGAGCGAGTTGGAGACGATCGTTTGCAATCGTCGACCTCGAACCTGGAGTCTTTGAGGCCGATTTCCGAATATTCCTGTGTCCTAGGTTCTGACAGAATTTATGGCGCTACAAGGTAGAAAATAGGTCGCATCAAAAAGCTTTCTACTCAAAGTAGTAAACGTTAAACGATTTTGCATAGATACGGTTTACTTTTTGTCCAGGAACAGATTGCAGCCAAAATGGAAAGAGAAAAAAAGTCACAGTACAACTGTAGTTTTGATCGTACGGAGTATTTTTATTATACACGCCACTCATTTCTTAATGCAAGAAGTCTTTGATTTGGGCTCCGTAAAATTTTAGGTTTCCTTGGAGCTAGACTTGCCAAAAGTCGCTATTTGTGCAGGAAAATCCCGTTCATTGGAGAAATTCCGAGCCCCACATTGACTTTAAAATTCCTATTTATTATTTTTTCTATATCTATAGGTACCTACTAATTAAAATACCTATACAAGACCGTAAATTAAAATTTCCGTATTTTTCTTCATTTTAATCTTTTTTTTTAATTCTAAATAGTAAGTGTCCATATTTGTAATTTTGGGAAACAAGCAGATCTTCCTGGAACGTTGACAGGGATTCCGCATTTGGAGGATCACTATTTGCTGTGCAATTAATTTTGGTAAACTATTTTATTTACTACTCAATCAAGAAATTCCTTCAAGGAAACCATTATTTCGAAAGGTTCTTAACAGAATGAAGTTAACAAGTTCTTAATAGGATCCTTGCTCTAATAAATATGGAAGAATTAAGAGTATAAACAAACATTAGGGGTGCCCCCGCTCAAGGTACTAAAAAAAAAACAATTTTAACAGTTTTTAAATTGAATGTCAATGTAAGTTCAATTGTTCCCTCGCGACTATGGTCAGCGGAGCATCATTATTTTTAATTCTTTTAATTAGTAAGAGTATAAAAGAGTATAAACTGGCGGCATTTCATCTACCATTAAGATTTAGCTACTATTCCGTTCATTTCTTTAACATAGATATTCTAGAATCTAGGTATATTTCTTTCCTGTAACCTTCATAGCTACAATCTTAACTAAAAATTTTACTTTAATAAGCACAGTGAGCACAGTTAAACCTTTATCAGTTGCGAAAAACTTTCACATGAAATAATTTATTCATTTTTTAAACAACGAAAAAATAAGTTTAAAATTGATGTCTCAAAGTTTAGACATGATCAAAAATCATGCTTATAACTAAAAATATACTCCTATTATTTTCTAACATAAAACGGTTTTGCTTCAATACTTGATGCTTTTTGTTAAATTATTTACTTATTCACTAATTAGTTCCGACGCTATCTATATTATTAAAAGAGGATTTTTTAATTTTATTAAGTGCGAAAAGCGACTAATTTTTTAACTTTTATACGCGGCAAATACTATTCTAATTATTTTAAATTGATTATTATAGCTAGTATGTAAATTTCTATGATAATGCTTTATATGGTTTGAAGCAAATGCGTTAAAATTGCATAAAATAAAATGCAAAAATTAAATTTCAACGCATAAATTATTCTTCGTGGAACCTATATAAATAAAAAGGTGTGAACTATTATTATATTACAAATATTTTTAACTTACTTTTAACAAGAGTAAACAGAAAAAAAAAACATAAAATGAAATTACATTTGATTGTTGCAACTCTTACTTTCCTTCTTTTGAATGGTAAGTGAAATTTAATTTTGATAATAAATGTGTTCATGTAACTATACTATTGTATTAAATTTACACACTGATAGTGATAAAGTAACACATCATATACTTTAGAAGCCCACTCATACATTTGTTAACTCAACAATTGTTAAAGTGTTCAAAACTACCCACTAATAAAAAGTAATAATAGTTTTTAAAAATTTATAAATAAGTTGTTTTGTTGTTAGGATCGAGCTGTGACGAAGAAACAAACTCTAATGGTATTAATGGATTTTTGGGCAATATGGGAGGTCTAGGAGTTCCAACTAATATGGGCAATATGACCAATATGGAAAACATGGGCAATTTGGGAAATCTGGGAAATTTTCCAAATGTTCAAAATATGACGATGCCAAACCTAGGCAATATGAATATGACCGATGGATTGGGTAATATGGGCAACTTGGAAGGCATGGGAAACATGGGGAATATGGGAAACATGACTGGCTTAGGAAGTATGGGAAATCTGGGAAATTTGGGTAACATGGGAGGAAATAATGAAAATGAAAATAACAATGAATAATCCTAATTCCTAACTTAATTTACGTATGAATTTGTAAAATAAAAAACATTTTAATCTTTATTTTTAGTTTTTATTTCACCTCTATAAGTAATCATCATAATATAAGAGCTGTATTTTGTGTTCGTATAGGTGATTTTAATTACTTACAAGACAGAGATTTTAATATAATAATATCTATAAAAATGAGAGTTACATTTTTAAGTTTATTTGTGTTTATTAAATAAAATTAACTTGGATAATTGGTACTTTTTTGTTTCATATATATGTAAGTGATAAGTGGTTACATGATGAAAATTATAACTCATAATTTTGTAATTTGCTTAATAGTATTTTATATAGTTAAAATTGTCATCGCGTTTTTATTGGAAGGTTCCTGTTGCAAGCTCTACATTCATCGAGAAAATTTATGAATGTCTATCGACATCCAAATAACTAAGTATCTATAGCAGGCAATGTTAAAATACAAATTTCATTCTTCCAAATTCTTCCAAAGGACTTAAAAATGAGGATTAAAAATGTGTTTGTTGGTTTTGGATTTCAGTGAAAAAGAAAATCGAGAAGAAAATCTGAACTGCCAATAATATAATTAATCTCTAGAAAACAACAACACTGCCATACAAAAAACCGATTTCCGGGGTATTTTTTTTTTGTTGAGCACGAATCTGTGATCTATTTTTCTTCAGCACCTTTCGGCTTACAAAAATCGATACAAATCTTCCAGAAAATTGAAGAAAACGCTAAAATTGTAAAAAAATTGCTTGTTTTGCATATGCGATTAGTATACAGTTTTGTTAACTTTTGGATGCCAGGGACAAATTGGTGATCAATTGTCCTTTTGCACTCTTTAGTTTTTAGAAAAAATCTTCTTTAATGAAGCTTTTAAGGAATATTTTTTCTGAAAATTAAAGGTGCTGGAAAAAGAGTGACCACGGATTTGTATTCAGTGTAAAAAAGTACACGGAAAACCATAAAACGCAACGTTATAGCAACTCTGGCTTTGATTCCTTTTTGTGTGGTAGTGTAATCTTCCATCAAAATGAATGCTGTGAGTAATAATATCGATACACACAATTGAATTTTTGGTTTGTTAACCTTTGAAAGTAAAACTAGAATTTTCTACACTATCTTGCTATTTGGATTTTAATATCAAGCATTGATTTTTGGTCTGAAGTACCGTTAAATTATGAAATGAAATTTATATTTATGCTTAAATAGTGAAATAAGACTTGTGCATTAGAGATTTGTTTCAGATAAAATAAACTGTACATTTACAGTTCAAATGATACATAATATGTAAAAAGTTTCCATAATTTCTTACTACGCAGAATTTGTATTGTAACTGTACGGTTTTATTGTCATCTGAAACAGACCTTTAGTTCGTACAGAAGGAATAAATAATGTATAAATGACCTCAAAAATAGATTCTTTCAAAATTTTACCTACAAAGTCTTATGGAATTTGATACCTAAGTTGTATATGAACGCCACTATATTTCTAATTCGCACCATTGCCAAACATGCGTAAGGTTAATTATTGCATTTAACAATCCTAAAAATCGTTACATTAACAGAGATTTTACTCAGCTATTTTCAAACAATCCTTCTGCTGAATTTTAGGTAAAACTTAATTGCTTCATTCACAGAATCACGTCAAAGCATGTAATTTTTGTATACTTGAATGAAAATAATCTTATCTATCTTTAGTAAATGAAGCAGTGGTCTGAAAAAAAGTTGTTTCATCCTCAAAAATCAAATTTGACAAACCTCATGATAAACATATTGGGGACGTAAATATTTTAGTCGTAGTTTTACGATCATATCTACTACTAAATTCCATTAGTTTATAAATTGAGTTGCTTGGTACAAGAATCCGGCTAGTCCTGATTGACAAAGCTTTGGTAATCGTTGAAGGAAAGTAAAGATGACATAAAGTAAGTCCTTACCTTTCCCACATTATTTACCACACAGGACAGTACTAATGTTACATTTTGCTCTAGTTCTTGGACCAATCGATAGAGTAATATTGTACCAAAGAAAAAAGGCTATAAAAACAAAATTGAAAATTTTGGACTTACCGGGTTCTTGCACCAAGCCCTTCAATTGTAAACTGCTTCTCATATTAAATTTTTCTATTAAAAAGTAAGAATAATTTAAACTCCTTCGACTAAAAAAATTTTTTTTGAGGAGGTATTGCTCTTTTATCTCATGTCATCATTGCTTATCTCATTAGAGTAAGTTAAATCTGCAATTTGTCTTCCGACTAATGAAATAAAAATCAAATTTAAATTTCTTTATGTAATTGTTTCTTTTAATTTAGATAAAAATATCAAAAGCTAATACAAATATTAAAACACATGCTTTACATTGTCTTATAAAAATAAAATAGTTACAATAATGTGTTTATAATACCTATATATATACTCCATTATTTCAAAAAATTTGTACCTGATAAAGTTTTGATAAGTATTTTTTCATGTATGAAACTAATTTATTAAAAAAAAATAAAAATTTAAGAGAATTACTTAACATAAAGATAGGTACATTAAGAAAAATGATTGAAAATAATACTTTAAGGTTTTATTATAAAAATATTTAATCATTTTTAACTAAATTAAATTTTAATCTAAGAAAAAAAAATAATAAAAATGGTTTATTAATAAATAGTATAAAATCTATTGGTAAAAGTCTTACTTAATAATGGTAAACTTTAAACTTAAAAATAAAAATTAGGATTCATTGAATTGTTTCCAACATTATAATTTTCTACCAAGGTAGAAACCAATGTTGTCTTGTGTTGCGAGCACCCTGATTTTGATGGGATGGCACTTGCCACCGTTTGTAGCTATCCGAAGACCGCGTGTCTCGGAAAAGTCCTCCTTGATCCTGAATATGCCCGTTTAACCAACGTTCCTTGATCATTTCACTTCCCTTTTCCGCGATCATGACAACAGGAGCGTGAGTATTACCGGAAGTCACTATTGGCATAATACTTGCGTCAATTACACGAACCCGATCAACTCCATGAACTTGTAACAAGTTGTTAACGACTGCATTTGGATCTGAGCTCGGACCCATTTTGCAGCTACCAGCTTGATGGTTCTCGGGTCCTGTTTGTTGCCGGATCGCACATTCCCAGTAATCGTCACATCCAAATTTGATATTTTCACATCCTTTCACCGGTTTTTCGTCCAGCTAAAAATGTATATTGTATTTTTTAAAATAATTTCATAGTTTTTAATAATATTCATATGAATATCCAGTTCTCATCCCTGAATTTGAACTGATTCAAACCGCCAGTTCAATTAAAATTAAAGAATTTGACATCCCAGTTTTAAACTGAGATTTGAATTGGAATTTGAACGCTATCTGTTTAACTATTACATTATTTTTTGATTTTTAATAAGAATTAAGGTATTGTATATTTTAAATTAAATACAACTAAAGCACGAGGGAAATTCATTCGTTAAGCCATCATTCATCAATAATTAACTTTAGCTTAGCAATAATTCAATAATTTCGATTCCACATTGATTTTTAAAATTTACTAAGATATCAAGAAGATCACATCCTGGATTAGAAATACTTCAAGCTCGTTCAATATTAGATCAGAATAGTTTTGGGGAATTTAAAATTCTGCTTTCGAAACGTCAGAAAGCAATTACTACTGTCGATTAATTGTGCATACATCATAAAGAATCAGTTTAAATCCAATCCCTAAATTGGTGCTGGAACAAATCAAATATTGTTTTACAAAAAACTTACTTTAAATCCATAAGCTTTCAGAGCTTTAGTTTTTGTTAAACGAATTGCAAACTTGATACCATCAACTAGAACACGAATATCGTCTGGATGGGTTAAATAACGAGGATAAATTAAAGGATATGACAGTGGATTGTTATCTTTCAGAGTTAAATATCCTCGACTCTTAGGGTGTAATACTGCTGGGAAAATTTGAATTGCTCTAAAATAAATAAAAAATTAAATTAAACATTTGTATCATCACTATTTTAACTATTTGAGTGCTCGTTATACTTTTAAATATAACATCCTCTTCACAGGCATTTTATTACTATATATAGATAATTATGTGCAAAGAAAAAAATTTCAAACCTTGTTCCATTATCAATACGTTCTCCTACTTGTCCAGTTTTAGCACAGTTTGCAAGAAAACCACTAAAGAAAAATTGTAAATCTGGATGGTCTTCATTAGGATTAGCATATCGAGAGTTGATTATAGCCGTAACTTCTGAAATGCCTGAATTAAAAAAAAATTGATTTAAAACTTTTTTTTTAAATTTTTTTATATTTGAAAACTAACCAGTTCCACTCATCAGACCGTCTCTGAACAACAAATATTCCATGGCAGTAGCCCAATTTAATGCTGCACTGTTGGTATCATTTATATTAAAATTGAGAAAGAAAGCGACATGATTATGCAAATTTTTTCCGACTCCCGGCAAATCTACAATAGGCTTAATTCCAACTCGCTTTAAATCATCTTTAGGTCCAACTCCTGAAAGTAAAAGTATCTGAGGCGAATTAACGGCGCCCCCTGATACGATAACTTCGTTCTTAGCGAATATTTGTTTCGTAACTCCATTGTTAATAAGTTCAATTCCATACGCCATTTTAGATGTACTATTCACCAAAACTCTTGTTACAGTAGTGTTCAACAAAATATGTAAATTTGGTCTATATTTGGCAGGACGTAGAAAAGCCTTTGCTGAACTCAAACGAGACCCATTTCGGTTGGTCGTTTGAGCGATTGTAAATCCAGTATGAGATTCACCATTTAAATCTCGTACCTTATACCCTAAAAATATTTTTTTTGATAATGTTTTCAATAAGACGTTTTGTGGAATTTACCAAGTTCTTCTCCGGCTTTTAGAAGAGCATAACTCAGAGGTGGATGATATGGGAACTGAGAAATGGTCAATGGACCTCCAGTACTATGATATCCTTGATCTACCAAATTGATTTGTTGGTTATCTTCACTTTTTAAGAAATAAGGTAAAACTTCTGAGTAGCTCCATCCTTGATTGCCTAAGTCAGCCCATTGGTCATAATCTTTTCGGGATCCTCGAATATACATCATGCCGTTCATGACAGAAGTTCCTCCTAAGACCTATTTAAGGTTTAATTAGTTGATTTGTAAATGTCTTCAATATTTACTTTTCCTCGAGGCCAATAACATCTCTGTTCTTTTTCTCCTAAACAAGCTTGCTCTTCAGGCTCTGTTTGGAATCCCCAATCGATACTGGATCCGAAAAAGTTCAAGAACATCGACGGAACCTGAGCCCCTGTCGGCTCATCCTCCCCTAATAAGATAATAAATAATAATAATAAATTGATATGATCTTTTAGATGAGTAAAATTTATAGAGAAATATACCTGCTTCTACTAGTAGTACATTCCAATCTTTTACTTCAGACAACCGGCCAGCTACAACTGAACCTGCTGATCCACCACCGACTACAATGAAATCGTATTCTTGTAAAGGGTCAGCTCGAGATCGAAGTCGATTGCAAGGATCTTCCAAATCACATTGTGACCTTAAAAAAACTTCAAGAAGACCCATGAATAGCATGAAAGGAGCTCCACCGCAAGTTGCAGCTAAGGTAGGGCCCGTTTGGCTGGCGGCACAATTACATCCTGCGGACATGGCCACCGAGAATTTTCTAAGACAAAAATTGAAACATATTAGTGTTATTGTCACTATTTGCTTAATCTATTTTATTTATTTATTAAATCTTTATTATATATATTCATATTGTTACCATTGTTGTTATTACTACTGTTACTATTTATATTGTTTATATTATTTATAGTATTCATTTATTATTATCAAATTTTGCCAGTACCTACTATTGTTGCTAACTATTTATAATTTATAACTACTATTTATTGACATTTACTTAATTATATATAATTATACTATCTATGTTATTATTAAGTCGCTAATGACCATGTTGTTAAAGCGACTATAAATAAATAACTTAAAAAAAAATAGAAATAAAAAAATAACGATTCTTATAAATTCTTTCTGAATCACCCTATTCATGATTTGAATTTAATGGAATGCATTACAATGACTCATCAATACTATGCCATACTAACATTATAAAGAGGAAACGTTTAGAATGCTGTGAGTTATTTCCGAAACTTCTTATTTGATATCAAAATGTTTTCACTAATAATAAGAATGTCACTTCAGGTTGAATAAAAGTTTTATAAAATCAAAAGTGAACGCAAAGAAAAAAAATATCTAAAAGTAACTATAAAGCGCTCAGATTAAAACACTATGTATAACAGATACTATTTGTTTAACTTTAAAAATAGGAAAGTTATATTAATTTTAGAAAAAAAAATGTGTCATTGGAAGACCGTAAAGTGTAGTTTTCATTTTGAATAATTCTTCGAATAATAATAAAAAGAACAACATGGTTATTACTTTTCTCAAATAAATAAAATATAGATCGACATAGTTTTCATATAAGATAAATTAGTAGGTTGGAAATTATGTATATTGATATTTATCCGAAAAAAATGTAAAGTTCCTGCAGGATAGCTAATAATCAATATCTGGGTGTTGATTCTTTAATAGCAATAATCAAACTTAGGTTCTGTGTAAGTTTGGTTTTTAGATTGGAAATTAAATATCAATACTGTTTTTCATCCTGGGAAAATGCATTTTTCCCGCAGAACAGTTGTAAATAAAAATCTTGTTTCTTGTATTCATCTTGTATATACCGTATAAGAATAAAGTAAGCAACCAACAAGAATTTTTGTTTAAAAAAGTTTGAAGAATGTTAAAAGTCGTATATACGATAATTTTCTATCTCAGAAAAATAGATATTTCCTGTGGGAAGCGACAAAGAAACATGTTGGTGTTTTAATTAAATCAATTTTTTCTCGTTTTAGTTTATGATGATGCATTTGACAAACACATTATTAACGTTGGGTTTAACACGCATTATTAGGGTGTGCCAAATTTTTTTTGTTCTTTTTTTTTTTGTTTTTGTTTTTGTTTTTGTTTTCCTTTTCCTTTTCCTTTTTTTTTGTTTTTTAAGTCGCTTTAACATCTAAGGTCATATCACGATTATCTAAATACAAAAAATTTCTGTTGGTCAATATTTTCTTAAGTCTAGGATTCAACGGGGATCAAATCCAGTACCACTTGATGCATAAACTTTTTGTTTGTAATTTATTTACGAGTCATAACTATGCGGTCATCAATGACTCGGAATTTAAACGGCACTGCTAAATTTTATCGAAAGTGGTCAGTTTGTTATTATAGGTACATAGAACAAAACAGTAATTAATGAATTAATTTTTTTTTAATTTCAGTTCTAAAAAATCTACGAAACCAAAAAAAAAAATCAAGTACATACATAATAAAATATTCTTATGAATATTTTTATACTATCAACTAGGAAGTTATTCCATATAATGTGTACATTGTGTGAAGATTTCTTACATTGAAGGTAATTAAAAGAAACTACAACAATGTTAATTTTATAATTTTACATTGTTGAATTTTCTCACTAACATTAACACATCACCTCTATTTAACTTCAATTTCTTTTAACAGTAACTCTACGCATTATACTTATTTTAATGTGGAAATTTCAAGAGAGTTTTCTTGAAAACCTAAAAGAACGAACAAAAAGAAATTATTACGATTTTAGACTTTAGTAAAAATTCAGTTTCATTCTAATTAGCTTTGCGTTTTATAATTAAAAAAAATCTGAAATCCTTTTACTTATATTTAATTTGGTATAACAAGATCTGTTCGAAGGGAAAAACTAGAAAATAACCATAAATCAGAGTGTGGTACATTTTCTTTGAAATATCTATGTCTTGGTCATTCTAGACTGGATGATTGAAAGAAGAAATACTTTTCAATGGAAATATATTACCAATGGTTCAATAATGAAAGGTTTCTACATTTCTTTAAATTTAACGACACGAAAAAGGCGCAGTTGTATTTGTGACATTTTTGCTTGTCCTTTGAGTAAAATTTTAGAGTATTTAAGTAGCCCAATGTTGATATTTCGAGTAAAAAAAGTATTGTAATTTAATTAAATGTTAAATGCCCATGGTTGCACTAATTTGGCCATTGATCTTTATTACAACAACCGGTTCAGTTACATAACCAAATTCAGGTTTTTTATTAACATTTACCATTTATTGGGCGCTATGTAGAGTAATATTGGCGTTTGTTTAAAGGTTAAGGGCACAATTTAAAGTGTTAACGATTATATTATTTATTTCCTTTCGAATTAATTTCTTTTTTGCTACAACAATTTAAGTTTGTGAAAAAAAACTAATTGTTCGTGATTGCTGAATATAAATTTCAATTGTATCTTACAACAATTATGCTTTTTATGGTTAATTTTAAATAATTTCATTTAAAATTTTGCAATTTTTGCATAAATGAACAATTCTGGCCGATTTGAGTGAAATATTCTCAAAGTCATCCATTATGAAAATTGCCTAGACATCCTTTCAAATTTAGAAAAAATATTTACTTATGAAATGGCTCTGAAAATTTGTTCACGATTAGAGATTTTAACTGTTGAAATGTGCGAAATTGTATTTTAAATAATGTAGTATCTAATTATTGTTAGTAAAAAGTCAAACTATAATTTAAAAAAAATATTTTCGGGTTTCCCATAGAGTTGGAGTGATTTTTTGAAGGTCTGACTTATAAAGAAGTTTTAAATGAATTTTATTTGCAATGTTCAATTAAATTTATTCGTAGAACCTTTTTTTCGATGAAGAAGCTTAACTTAAAAATTTGTACTTGGTATTCTAAAAGATACAAAAAATTTATTAAGGTATCCTTTTATGGGTTTTTATACATCAAATGATCAATTATTCAAGAATCGATGCCACAAAGAAAATAATATGTTCAAAATTAATAAAATAAATCTATTATTAGTAAAATAAATGCAAATTCAAGTATAATTTGTACAAACGAGCCTTATTAATTGAAAGAAATAATAAAAATAATTTATTTTATTAAATATATTTTTTTAAATAGGAGAATGCCAACGTACATACAAATAACTTTTTACTGTATAGTAAAAGTGTGGCATTTTTTAATATAATAACGTTTAATTTTTTCAAGACAACTATGTAAAATTTTTCAAAACTTATACTTGCCAATATCATATTTGATATAAATTACAGATAGCTGAAGCAATGAAAGCAGTTAATTAAAATGTGAATTAAAACATTTACTTTTGAAAATCATAACAACGGACTCCAAGGTTGTATTTCCTAAAAGTCCTTTTATTCCCCAATACAATACAATAAAAAAGTAAAACCATTAAAAATGAAATTTCTTAGTTAAAGATGTAGATATTGATTTTGTAAAAAAATAGTTGCTTAAGATAATTGAAAATTGCAATTGATTTTTGCAATTAGTTTCATCAGAATAAGGTCGAATTATGTCACAAAACAGTTGGATAGAATTTGAGATAATTTACTTTACGAGTGTTTGAATTCTCGGCTGTAAACATGAGTTGATTTTCCTTCGTCGTAATTTCGTTTATGACTGATATCTGGGAAATAGAACAAGAAATTATTTAAATTAGTTGCGAGACTATACGGATAAATCCTCGAGGCACTGTAATGAACCAGAGATTACATAATGATATGACATTTATATAGTTTTCTGGTAAATAATCAACTTTCTACGCGAATAATTGGGATTTAAATATCGTTATATATTTTTAAAGAAATTGGTTTTTATAATATTGTGTTAATTTTTATTTTAATTAATTTATTAATAAAGATTAGCTACATTACGCGTAAAATTAATATTTTGAGAATTAGGTACAGCATGAAAAAAATTAGAAAATTGCTATACAATTAAGAGATGAATTCCCTAAAAAATTAAACTCTTCAATCTTTTATTTTTTTCTTTATCATCGATCAATGTTCAATGAAAATTACTCTCAAACATGCGATGCAATTATATGGAATTGCATTGATTCTATAGCACATCCTTATGTTAAGACGATTAATTTGTATTGTTCTTTTTCAAACTGTGTAAATATGTTAATACCGAACAGGAACTTTTGAATCATCCATTTCTACAATCTGTAAATTTTTCTACTACCGCCACGTGTATTTAAGTCAACATACATTTACATTTTAGTTTTGTTTTCATTTCCAGGAAATACAATTTAATTTTCGTAAGAAAGCGAGATTTTACTTATTGCGAAATACTGACCAATTACTTTTCGGTCATTAATAAAATACGAATAGATTGTTTCAATGGAAAATTAAAATATATGATAATTTCCAATTCACGATTCAATCCAAGTCTAATTATTTGTCAATTCAACGCATCAAATTGTAATTTTCGTTACGAGCTCATGTATGAATGGCTTATTATTTGAGAAAAGAAAATTCACTTTCAAACGAAATTCAAATCTATTAGCATTCAAACAGTAAATTTTTTTACGTTTTATTGTCTAATTTCGATTTTATTATTTGTTAGAGATGAACAATTTTGTTTGTTAGGTAATGAATTTTTTGAGTTATATAAATCAAATCTATACACACAAGCATATGACAATTAATATTTATAAAAAATTATGGGTGTTAGATAAGACGTAAAATTTAATGTTCTATTACAAACGGCATAATAAAATTTTTGATTTTTTTGAATTAAATTATGTATGTTAAATCTACCAAAAAATAATTGGCACTTTTGAATAATTTGTTTTCAAAAAATTATATAATAGACACAGGATTATCATGCAAATAAATTTTACATAATTATAATAACCAAAATAAAATATTTAATCTTCAAAACAATTGTGTTACTTAGGTTTAAAAAATAAAAACTATTTCATTGGCGCAGCATGTGAGGGGCAAAAACGCCTAGCCTTGGGTGGCACAAATATACGGGTGACAAAAAGTGGTTAAATTTCCTTATCCTGTCTACCAAATCAGGCGATGGCAATGAGCTAAAAATGATAAAAATTCGTAGTAGGGATCTTTTGAATACTGACAAGAATTCAGGAGAAGGACTTCGGAGAAAATACAAGCGACGTTCCTTGAACTATCTTCAAAATACCATAGATTTCTAACATACTTCACCGATGTATTGAAAATCGGCTGTACAGTTGTTACAGAAAAAGAAGTAAGTTACATCAAATTACCAAACAAATACTTCATCTTGTCTTGTGAAACTCATGCCATCTTAAAGGCACGCAGAAGCGATTGATATTGTTGAACAAGGAACTAAACACCTGATCCTTTCTGACTCTAAACTTGTACTAAAAGCTGTACTGAACAAACGTACCACCGACCCACTAATACAGATGATCCAAGCACAACTAATTTTCAAGCTAGCTGGAGGTAAGCAAGTGGTTCTTGTCTAGGTTCCAGCGCACCGTGGTATAACCGGTGATGAGCGGGCGGATGCTGAAGCCAAACTAGCTGCAACGGCCACGACCAAGGTGGAAACTACCACTATATCGAAGAAAGATGGAAACGAAGGTGGAAAGAATCAACAACATTACATATGAACTTAAACAAGATCGACAAACTCCCTGGAATCTGGAAACGCACGCAAACTAGAAGTGTGGAACATACGAGAGTCATTCACTCATACTATATAGAGGAAGAAGAACCACCAACCTGGTGTGGTGAAACCTTAACAGCCCAGCACATTATTCTTTAATGACCACAGTTCAGCCAATGGAGAAAGGTACTTCACCTTCCACAAGAATTGAAAGAAATCTTCCGTACTAGCTCTGGATGTAGCAAACTACTAACGTTTTTAAAGCTGACGGGACTATACCGAAACATATAAAAAAATCAACCAGAGAAATATTGCATAATATAAATTTGATAAGTCGCAATGTGACCATAAATGTTGAAGCGACTAGATATAAAAACAAAAAATTATTCGTTCCCAAGTTATAAGCGATTAAGTGAGCATTCCTCATTTTAGGGTTGGATTAAAAAAAAAATTATTGTGTGGTTTTACGAAACCACGATATAATGAAACTTTTTTTTCGGATTTTAGGCACTTAAGTAACTAAAACTTTTCGGAAAATTATTTGATTTAGGGTATGAAAATAGAATAGAAAGAAAGGGATGTGGCACGAATTCACTGTCTGACTTAACTCGCGCCGTTGCAACTAATTTTGAATTTCCATTTTTGATGTTAATACTCGAATGTTATTTTCATTATTGAATTTGTGGGTTATTGTTAAATCAATCATCTGCCTGTTGTTATCTATTGTAACATTACTTCAAGAATATCGTGTTCAATCATTGTTAAATAACGTTTCTGGACAGAAATAGTTTCTGGGCGAAAGGGCTATACACTAACACAAACATCACACAAAACAATCTATCGCCCCGACATACATAAACATATTCTGCACCAGCAGAAAGTTCTAATAATTCTAATAAATTCACTATACAAATTAAATAAACTCACCAAGAGCCTTTTTCCTGTCTCTATAAGCACGAACTCTGTCGGCAGTCTTTCTCTTACGACGTAAATTTAATTCACCGTCGGATATTTTCGCACTATTTTTGCTAGCTGTATATTTGTCTATCATGATCAAGTAAACAACAACATTTATATGAACTTAGTCAATACACTAAACAAAACACACTAATACTAATACAAATATGATTGACAATTAATGACAACTTATAATATACTAAAAGTTGTTATGGAGAGGAAAAAGCCATTCAGTAATAACTCGTGCAACAACTCTGGTAAAACGACATGGTATATAGCTAATAATGTGTATACGAGCTCTACCCAACCCTACCGATTCCCTGCCGAGAATGTAACACGCGACATGCTAAATACAGGTCAAAAAAATTGAGACGATGTATAAAAAGTTTCACTTTAAAAAAAATTTTCGATTTTTTTGTGATTCAAATTGTAATTCACATAGAAGATTTTTTTTTTGGGAAAAACTTTGTAGATAAGATATGTTTTCTTAATTGTTATTTTTTAAAATATTTGCCTCTTTAAGTAAATATCCATTTAAAATTTGGGTGTAGCTAATAGACAAAATAGTAATTTCTTTCTTTTATACAAATGCGACATAAAGTTAATTATACTATAATAATAACGACCAAGAGAACTTTTGTCACACGAATCCAATTTACTTAATTAATAAATACAAAATGAAGCAGGTGTCTGAAAAAGTAATTATTACATTTCTCAACATTTAAATAGATTGTCTACAAAATGTTAGTTATTTGAATTATGTATTTAAATTATTTATAATTAATATATTTAATCATTGACAATAGTTATTGCATTACTATAAAAAATATTTATGTTTAAATATCAAAACTTATACTGCACTATAAAACTTAAGATAACAATTTAAAAATTATTATTTTTATAAGAATTAGATAAAATTTCGTCTCTTCTATTAATTTTTCTTCAAAGAATGACTAGTTTGTGCAATAAAGCGTTGCAATGTGGCAACTTTTCAAATTGCATTTCCACGTTGTAATTTGCCACGATCCGTTATTACTTTTTAATAATTATAATTGCACTAAAATTTAAATTTATTGCATCCACAGCTCAGCTAAACTTTGAAAAATTCGACTGAAAATTTATTCTTTTATAACACGGAAAACAATTATATGTATCTTATGTAAAGGGGATACACAACGAAAAATCACGTTACAAGGAAACAAAATTTATAGTCAAAAATTAAAATGTATTTTTTTAAACGTTGGGAAACTCAAGAATTACAACAGTATCATGTTTTATTAATATAAAAGTAATCTTGATTTTCACGACAAAAAATAATTGTTTAATTTCGTAAAAGTTTTATTTCGATACTTGTTAGTGTACCTGTAGGAAAATTAACTTAAATATTTGCAAATTATTACAAATCTGATCCACTTAAAATACAATACAAACCATAGCTAGTTGAATTGTTAATAGCTCAATTTGTAACGGCTAATTTCCATTAAATATTTTTAGAATATTTATTAGATAGATATTACGTATAGTTTTGTGTTTAATATAATACGATACATATGCATGAATCTAATAAAAGTCGCTAAAAGTTAAAATTTCATATTTTTACTTTTCCTGTTAAAACAAAAACGATAAGTAATTATGAACAATTTATAACTAATAGGAAATGTAAATATCCGCTTAACGATCGACTGCATTGTTAATTCATATAAAAAACATCAATTATAATATTGCTAAATGAATAAATGAAGTTATCGCATTAAAATGTGGAATGATACACAATTATCGTGCGTTTTTAATAAAGTCATTTACTCGTACGTTAAGACACGTAAAATGAAGACTTTCTTAATTTTTTTTCCTCGGCTTCTTCAAGTGAATGATGTAGCCATTTGAAAAAATAACAATTATGAATAATTTTTTGCTCTATTTAAGAGATTTTCAAAATGTTACTTGAAAATGTAAAAGTAGATCAGCGACTCGTTTTGAGTAAGACAAAAATCACTCGAGATGATGATACTAATAAAGATGAAAAAAATCGTTACAAAGACGATTTAATATGTGGTACCTACTTGTAGTGGGAAACCTATTACACTTATTAAATAGTCAAGTAAGATGTAATTTTTCACTTTTTAAACTATTACTTTTGATTGTAAATTTTTAAAAAGACTTACGGATAAAAAAAACATGTTACAATTTTGCACATTTTTTTCTTAGAATCCCCTTTAAATAATTTAACTATTTAGTAAGATTACTTTCTCTTTGCAGCATATTAAAAATAAGGGTTATGAAAAATATTACCTGAAATCTCATACAATCAGTCAAAACATTAAAATCTTAATTAAAGATTTTATCATTTAGATAAAGTACGTTTTTGTCAAGATATGCTCTATTAAATAACAAACGACTTGAACATTTAAAGTACTATTCAAAAATATTAACATGTTAGCCATTACTTAGTTTTGCCAAAAACGAAACTTGAACATTTCCTTTTTTAATAAGTACAAGATAATTTTTAAGTAAAGTAGTTATAAAGCAAAGTTATTCCGAAAGAAATACCTTTTTTTATTTAGGGGCTATGAATATCAAATATGAAGTCACGGTTCAAGTAATACTACGGTGAAAGATGAATCGGAAAGAGATAACGGTACCAGGTCAAAGGTCGAAGATATAGTAAGAAAACAAACTTTTTTATAACTTATAAGGTTTTCAATTGATTCAATCGTAACCGCAAACAATGATTTATTACGTATACATAATATCTTCTTTATTACTATTTGGCTGTGGCAAAAACTTCGTGGTCATTCTTGCGAAAATGAAAATCTCGGAAACATTTCACGGTACACATTGCATTCTGGTTTTGTAGGTATCCGGAAAAGTTATTGCTGATTATGTGATACCGTTTTACTGGCCAATTAAATGCTTATAAAAAACTGTTATCTAAATTTATACGAATACATTAAAAGCCAGTTCTCTCGATGTGCAAAAATTACAACGTAAATTTTTATTGGTTTTCCTTTTATTTAATTTAATTTAAATAATTTAATTTTATTTGTATTTGTTTCCTATAATTTTTTAAAGTTATTCTAAAATTTATAACAAATTCGAAGTAATTAACGTTTTTATATTGAAAATAAAAATGGAAATACGAATGTGAGCGGTATAAGAGAGAACATAACACACACACACATCAGATTAATTCATTTCATATCCATAAGTTGGAAGGTCTAAAAGTGCCTGAATACGTATATAATATATTGTTTTAGATGGGTTATTAACTTATACCTATAAATCATACAAAGCCGCTTTTTATTTTCAGTTTGTCAATTTGTAGATATACGAATTAAAATGCTTTTCGTGTAACTATTTTTAAAAGTTCATTTTCTTTTCGATGTTCAAGATGGTGGTTTTTGAGAATTTGCTAAAAGTTTGAAAAAATAGGGGAAAATCTGACCTTGAATGAATTACTGACCCTGAATGTCAAAGCGAATTATTATTTCTGCAATTGAGTAAACGGAAACGAAAGGGATTTCTTAAGAAATTCAAAATTTGGAATGTTTTTGTTGTGAATTCTTAACTGTAATTTTATCTTTATAACATTTAAAGTAATAAAATTGTCAAATTTTATGTAGAAAAATTGGTACAAAATACAATTGTTAATTTAGTTTAGGTGTTCTCAGTGGAAGAGGCTAACGCTTTCTGAAATTAAAAAAACCTTAAATCTATAAAATCTTCCATTTTCGTATAAAATGATTCTAAGAGGAGATGTTCAATTATGGTTAAAAAAAGTTATAAGAATTTATTCCCAATCATTTTTTTATACAATTTTAAAGTAAATATTAAAATGAATAAATAATTAAGATGATAATAAAAAAAGAACCAATTTTCAACGTTAAATTTTAAAACATTGATATTGAAAAGCAAAAAGTAAATAAATAAATTGACCAAAAAAAAGTTATAACATATAAAACCATAAGGTAATGTTGCCTAAGTCGTAGGTTACAGCTCAAATAATTCCTTAATAATAATGAAATTCAAAACTATTGAGTCGGATTCGAGAAGCCAAAATAATTAACAAATAAAGTTTTTCCTCAGTTTTCATTGAAATATTTCCCTTGTTAGCTTTACTAAGAAAAAATATGGATCGTGAAATTATTTATCTTACCACCGCTATCTTTTTTTTGTTTTTGGTTTTCTATTACTTATTTTTATTATTTCTTTAAGAGATACGACTAACAATAAGATAACCGTATCAAATTAGTATCGATCTTTAATTTAACTTTTAACAAAAACTTTTTTTATAAAATTTGACTACAGAGAAATATGTGAATGCAAACAAGTACCTATATAATATTGAAAATAGAAAATAATCATTCAATACACAAACTTCTGTATAATTTAATATTAAAAGACATATGTTAAACACATGCTAAACGAAAAGATAATATAACAACCTAGTTTAAAAAAAATTGATTCATTGTACATACGTGGGTACAATTTGTCAACGTAATTGTTGAATTCCTTCTTCCAAATACCTTCATATATGTAGGTATGGGAACAACGTTCTATAATAAAAGTGAAAAATTGGTAATACCTACAGTAATTTATCTTGCTATTTTTCTTAAATCCAACCTTCAAAAATTGGATTTTCCAATTTAATAAAAAAAAAGTAATCAAAAACCGTAGCTAATCTTACTATTAAGAATCTATTAGCCATTTCTTCTCCTCATTGTTCATGCAACCTAATTAAAATGTAACTTTTATTTTCAAACTTACAACAGCAAAAATTTAATGTATATGAAATTTCTTAACAGTTTTTGTATTCTCAGACAGGTTTCAAGTGTTATCTTCCAAAAAATTAAATAAAAATACTTCAAATCTCAATTCATAACATTTAAAACATTTGTTTATTTTAAATGGATTAAGTATAGGTATATGTCTCAAATCAGCTATCATAACTTATAACGCCATTAATATGATTATATCCAATCACTTTGAAACGACTTAACTAAAAATCAACTTTAAACTGATTTAATTCTATACTTAAACCATCAAAAAAGTTTCTTTTTTATGATGCAATAATAATAGTAAATGCTTATTCAAAAGGTCACAATTAATTAGATAATACATTGTAATCTAGTCAATTTGTGTCATATTTTTCAGGTAATTTTTCACATAAAATTTAGAATTAATTGCACGTGAAATAGTAAGATAGAATACGAAAAAAATGTTTATCATGGTCATGATTACTATACATTTTAGCGTATCAAGAGTTAAATCGCACACCATTAAATGATATTTATCGAATTTCCATTTTAATAGTTCTAAATAGCGTAACGAAAACTTTTTTACGTAACTGGTTTTCTTTTTGTTTGATCCCTCAAATCACTTGAATGATTCTTTGATTGATTGACTTGAAAATAGAAGGGATAATTTAGGAATTGATTTTTAATATAAATGATATTTTCAAAAACACAATTGATTAATTTTTAATGGACAAATGAAGATATTTATGAGCATAGATTTATGGTTAGTTGATTTTTTATCAATGATTATTGATTTTCTTATATTTATATAATACCAAAACAAAGCAAACATCATCCAAACAAATATTTTTACTTGAGTGTGATCCGGGAAAAATTTATTTTATGTTTTTTACGCTTTCATAAAAGTAATTCGTTAATTATATATATTTTATATTATATTCATGAATTTTAGTAGTTCAAACTAAAGATTTGTGATTTAGAACTTTGGCAAGCATGACATTAAAAATTATATAAACGCACATCGTATAACTTTATGATACTTTATTTTTTTAATAATGATGACCATAACTTAGCGTTTACAAAATGTCTAAAACGTAAAATTAAATTAGAAAAGGTTAAGAAAAAATATTGTTACGACCCTTTTTTTTTAAATTTTAAATATTTTAGTGCCCATATATGAATTAAAAACTTGAAAAACCCTTGAATTAAAAACTGTAGGCCTGTTCCAGATAAAAATAAAACAGTACAGTTACGATACAAGTTTTGAGGGATACCTACACAATTACGGTAGCTTTTTGTCTATCGCATACAATTGTATCGTAAATGTACGGTTTTATGTTAATCTGAAATAGGCCAATAGTTTATAATTTCAGCATCGTCATCATTTTCTTAAAATTGCAGTTGTGCTTTTATATATTTTTTACATATAATGCTTGCAAAAGTGCTAAATCACAAATCATATATGTGAACTACTAAAATTGATGAACTGCTCTAAAATATAATATATAAAATAAATATTTTAGAAGAAATTCCCGCTAACCAAGCCGCAAAGTATCGAATATTTCTTGCTTTATTCTTAAATATTAAATATTGTTTTATAAGTCTATACATCAAGATCATTATCGATATTTCAAAATCGAAGCAAAACCAAAGAAGTAACAGTATTTTCTTTAGTCGGAAAATAATGCGTTCGATTTCTCATATTTCTATTAGACGAAGCTAGAAATGCTTGTAAAATCAATACATATAAATCACCTACTTTATGTTTTTCTTCTTACGATATTAAGTTGTAGTAGACGGGCAACATTATTTGAAAATTATGAGCAAGAGTCGAGAAATCAATTACAAATAGGGATATCTTTATGTGTTATATTTAAAATAAATGTAGGCAATAGAAAATGCATTTCCAACTGCATAATATCTACGAGCTTAAAAAGTTAAATTATAGTGAATATTATTATAGTGATATAGTGAATAAATGTAATTATTTGCTGCCTTCAAAAACTGAAACAAAAATTTAATTTTGTAGTTTGATATAAAACAGTGGTTATATTCTTTTATAATTTAAATTTCCTCTTTTTAATTTTAAAAATTCTTACAATAAATCAATCTTAATAAAGGTTCAAAATGATGAGGTGAGAGATTTCTATTGGAATCACATTTTAATGAAGATGCTAGTGTTAACTTTAAGTATCTGAGTTTTTACGATATAATAACTAAATGATTATTTCTCAAATAGCAAATAAGTACTTTGAACAAACACGAAAACCATTTTGATTAGATTTTTAAGACTTATTAACCACTAAAAAACCTGCTGAATTAAGTCTTTAATTTTTTGGCCTTGTTTTGTTAAAAACAAAGGCTCTTTTAAAAATTGCATTTCCTTATTAAAGCATAAAGTTTTTATGGCTACTGTATAATATAATCAGTTAAATATGGTTAATAGCATAACAAAAGGTCACATTTTATGTTATTGTCAGTAGTTTTCTTTTGATGTTATATAATTTATTATAACATCATTATAACATCAAAAATAAGAAAAAAATAAAACACGGAATCAATTAAACTTTTATTATATAATAAAAGCTCCATAATTTTGTTTCTATATTAAAAATTTTTTATTTTAGTATTAGAGTTAAAAACAACGAAAATTAACTATCTAAAATATGATAAGTGTGATGCATGCTTTGTTAATCATGTTTTTGTATGCGAATAAAACACTAACATATATAATACTAGCTGATACCTACGACTTCGTCTGCGTAGTTTTTTAAATTAAGAAAATATTTTATGTACAGAGGAAAAAAATTTAAAAATTAAAAGTAAAAATATATTGTAAATATCTGCTACGAGGCGTCACAGTACTTTCTTTTACTTTCATTTATGAAACTCACTGTTGGTTAAAAGAACTATAAGAACTTTATAACTATACATATAAACAAGACTATTGTGTTATATATGCATAGCGCCTATGTACATATGAATATACGAATTCCCAAACTTCACTCCAAAACCACCCTTATCCGAATTTTCCCAGGAAAAATTTTCCAATGTATGCAACAATGAGTCTAAGAACTATAGAATGTTTAGAGAAAATCATTGGAGCCGTTTTCGAAAAAAATTGAAACAGCTCTAAAACTCTTAGAATAAAGTGGAGCTTTTAGGTAGCCGATTTCAACCAAAAGCTTCGCGGCAGAACTAGGTATAATATGGAGGCCAAATTTCAAGTTTGGTGAAATTTGGATAAAGTTTTTGATACGATATGGCTGTCACACACAGCCATACAAACACACACAAACATATTTCTAAAAACCACTTTTTTGGACTCAGGGGACCTCAAAACAAGTGTTTCCGGTGAAAGCTCGAGTTTGAAAACTCGACCCGATTACAATACTTCCTTATTTATATAGTAGTAAAAGAAAGTATAGATTGATAGTGAGTAACGATTTACTTCTTGACTTGAATTTTAAGCTACTTGACTTAACTTTGATTTAAAATATAGTCAAATGTTTCAAAAGAAAGTTATTGAAGTCAAAAAAATTTCTCAATGAGCTACGAGAAAATTAGTTACTAGGTGTTCCACTGGGAAAGCCATTTGGAGCTCATGAACTAATTTTTATTTTGTTAAAATAAAAAAATTTTGCATTTAATGTTAAGTTACTAAATTTAAGCAATCCATATATGTAAGTGAGACATCTGGATTGATGGAATGAACTAAAAAGGGCTGAATTTCAAATACACCACTATTATTTTTTAAATTCTTAAATAAACAAATAAGGAGTAAATGGTATGGGCTGTTTAAAAAAAAACTTTATATAATTATATTTTGGTTAGCGAAGAGATTTTTAAATTGACGAAAGCAAAGCCTAGTAAGAACCATCAGGGATTATAAAAAGGCTACTTTGATTAAGTATTAGTGGAATTACTCGGATTAAGAGACATTCTTTCCGCTTTATTTATTAGTATCCGAGTATATGTGAAGTTTGATCTTTATCAAATATCTTATTTTAGAATTTTTGTAACAAAAGAAGCTTTTTTATGATTAGGTATTATAGAATGGCTTTGAGATTTTTAATAAATTTTAGAGGTAGGTTCCTTAGTAAAACAAACTTCCGGTTGAATTATTTGGAATTTGTACTAGTCAATACTATTTATTTTAAATAGGTTTAACTGACACTTAATACACATTTGTAATACTAATACCTTTCAATTTCGTGTCTTGATTGAACATTTTCCTTAAGCATGGTAACACTTACTTTGTAGTTCATTTAGAAAAAAAAAACTTAGCGTATAATTGAATTTCAAGTATTGGTAAGAATAAAAAAATTATCTACTTGTTTAATTTAACTTAAGGTTAAATTTACAAGACATTGATAATAATTTCGCAGTTAAATAGCGAAAGTCTCTTGACGCAACTAAACTTGAATTAACAACTATAAAGTTAAAATTATTCAGCATAAAGGTTTGAATTACTAACCCAGAACATAAACTAATTTTTAGAGCACGAGAATATCCTTAATCAATTCATTAAAACGATAATTTTTCCACAAAAATGCATTTAAGCAAATTTAGCGATGCATGAGACCAATAAATTCGTTTAGTCGTGCCACGATCTTCTCTCAAAAGTCAATAATTTAACGTAAATCCCATCTCGAAAATATAAGCACGAGCGTACTACAGATTGAGTCATCGTAAGCCATTATGTAAGACCCAACAAAAACAAACAGATTCATAACAGAATGAGATAAATCCATTTTCACAACTCAAGGTTCTCTCGAAGATTAAAATGAATTTAATCGATCAAATTACTCAGCACGAAATGTTCTCAATAAGAAGATTTATCTGGTTCAATAATAGAAATTAATTTCATTACTTAAATGTGAAGAAATCAATTTGTTCATCTCTTAGTTATTATTGAAATGTGAAACTGATAGCAACAAAACCTGAAGGTGTTAGGACTACATTGAAAACTTTTACTTTTCGAAATTTGCGATAGTAAATTTTTCTTTTGACAATTTAGATTAGAGTGTGTAAATGTAAAATGAAAGTGAAAGACATTTTTATTTAAAATTATTTTTTTGAATTTTAAATAGGAAAAGGAAAATTTATTGTTATTTTGAAAAAAAAAAAATCAAAAGAAAATAAGAATAATTTGTAATTGTAAAAAGAAGAAAGCTTTTGGAAACAAACCTGCACGCCTAGATATCGGAAAAAGCTCAAACTTTGTAATCACTGACCGAGTCACTCGAAACCGTTAAAATTTTTGGAAAAAAACTAAGTCAAACACGACCACTAAAACTATCGTAATGAAAAATGTAAATCGTAAGATTCGAATCGAATAATCGTGATGTTTCTTCGGTTAGTTTACTGTTAACTCTGAAAAGAATTCGATTTACTGTCTCCGTTTTCGGCATCGAGTTCCCGTAACAACTTCCCACACCATCGCGCGAATCATGTTCTTTCTTGGCTTGCTCCAATAATATACCACTACTAAAAAGATATAGAAAAGAAGTGTTTAACATCGCCAACAACGATAACAATACCCTTTATTGCACGTGTAGTTAACGATTCAATGATACTTTTCCGCGTCTTGTTTAGAAGAAAAACGCGAGATGATTGTAGACATAAGTATTAACAGATAGACTGCTATAATACACTTACACTTGTGCGTTTTGCTATAATAAAATATAGAAAATCCAACTTCCTTAATGTCGACATTTCTTTGCTTGTTGCGGAAATTAGTTTGTTCATCTGATTTATCATAGTATTGTTTTATTTGGACCTTTGATGCAATATTTTCTCTTAATGTACCAGAGAAAATCAAACTATTACTCGCCAAATCATTTCTCGAATAGATCATTTGAGTTAATTCAAAGAAAAAAAATCAATGGACAAGAAACTTTAATGAATTTAAGTCAATCTTTCCAATCAAATTAAACCAATTATAAGAGATTCAAGGAAATGCATTTTGTTCAGTCTCTCAACCATTTGGACATGCAAATTAGATATTTCCACTTACATTATTTGAATTGCAACTGCAGATATATTTAAGACAAAAAGAGATTGCCGGGAAAAGTAATAGTAGAGGAAAACGTCTAGCATGCATTAATTGTTGTAATTTTCGAAAAAACGTGTAATTACTCGTACAAGATGAAGACAACCTTGAAATGTTATATGTATCAAGAGCAGAAAATCTATAAATTATCTTCAGAACTGCTTATTTGTGGTTAAAATATGTAACACTAACAACATTACCAATATAATGGGTATTGTGTTATGTAAGCCTCGGTGGTATATGGAACCTAATGACTTGAAGAAAACTCATTTTACTGTGAAGTATATTTTAGACTTTGGCAATTTACAATATTAAATTTAAATATTTCTTTCAGTCATTATTGATAAAATGTGGAATATAAAATTGTTTCACAGATGCGTTAGTTTTACTTGAACGGAATTATTGACATTATTAAAAAAATTATATTAAGGACGCATATAATAGGAATAGAAATAAAAAAAATTATAATATGTTTTTTGTATTTTTTAAAAATAATTTGAATTTTTTAAGAATGGAAAGAGAAATAAGAGAATTACACTAAGTATTAATTTTTAGGAATTTTCCAAATTTTTATATATTACGGATTTTCTTGAAGGATTTTCTTTCTTGATTCTATTTAAGTAAGTGAGAGCAAAAAAAAAAATTTTAAAAACAAAAACAATTTTGACCTAAAATGTTAATGTATTTTTTAAAAGGTTAATTTTGAAGTACAAAACCTGAATGAAACTAATCGTACGCAAACAGTGAGTGAGTTATTTTCGAAAATGTCAAGGTATCTACCTTATAACAGTGATACAGTGTATGTGATATAGTTTGCAAAATTTCCATTTATTTCATACTTACGGGTATTAACTTTTTTGACTTGGTTTATTTTTTAAAATCTTTCCTTAATAAATTTAATTTCGACTTTTTATATTCAATTGCTTCATTAATAATAGCATAATTCATAGTTTAACCACAAAATTCTTTTCTTAAATTCTAAGATTATACAAATTATTAGTATTTAGAAAGCCTAAGCATGAATATGACCAACGATGCTAATGCGATTTTAAATACAAAAAATTGTGTTTACAGTAAAATTATTTTGCGTTAGGTGTTAAGACCACTCATAGAAGAACACACTCTTATTAATACATAATAATAATATCATCATTTAATTTTCAGCTTAACAATAAAAAATATCCATTAGTCGCAAAAATTACTTTTTAAACAATTCCTTCCCCTTATTTCTTGTTTAAATATCTTTTAAATTTTAATAACTATAAAAAAATTGTGGATCGTCGAAAAACTCTCTATTTTCCCCAGTTATTCACAGTTTTCAGACAAATAAGTGCGTGCTTATTTGTTGTTGTTATACTACAGCATACTTTATATAAGCTTGACTCAGTATATCAAAACTGGATTTTATCTTTAACTTTGTTCTTCATGGATTTGATTATCACATACCCACTTGTCTATTTCTTTTCTAAACATATTTTGGTCTTTCCAATTATTTGTTTCTATTTTTACTCTCTTTTACTAATAAATAGCAAAGAAAGTATTGCAACCTGGTCGAATTTTCGATTTCGAATTTTTACCAGAAATACACGGTTGAGGTCTTCTGAACCTATAGAAGTAGTTTTTAGATAAATTTCTGTGTGTGTCTGTGTGTGTGTGTGTGTGTGTCTTAAGAGCTTTATCGTATCAAAATCTTGATCCAAAATTCATTAACTTTGGAAATTTGCCTTCATGTTTCATTTAGTTGTGCCACGAAGTTTTTAATTACTAGCCGCGGGTGACAGGAAATTCAACGTTATTTTATGGATTATTGCGTTTTTAATTTTTTTTAAATGTCTCTAACGATTTTATTATTAATATTTTTTTTTACCAATCGTAGGCTTTATTTTTGTTCTTTTAACCAACGGCGCGTTTCATCTAAACGAAAATACTGTGACGCGTCGCAACAGATATGTAATAATATTAGAAATACATTAATCCAGCCTCTATTTGTCTATCATCTTCTAAAATCTAAGTCATTGGTTCATATGGAGCACCTACATTTTTTAATATTTCTTAATATTGAAATATGGCAACAAAACTCGCTTTAGACAACTTCCAAGAGATAGTTTAAGTTATCTTGTCAAAAATATCTAAAACCCAAGAAAAGTGCTCTCCTATTGAGCTTTAGGTGCGATTCTTTTAATGTTTGCAAACTCTCTATCTATTATTTCTCTCTCCTTATTTATTGTACCTATAGATTTTTTTTTTGTGATTATTTGTTTTTACGTATCATCAACATTTCTGCCCTAAGCAACGAAGGCATATTGTGGTACAGGTCTAAACATCCTCCAAAACTTCCAGACGCCTCAGTGATTGTTTAATGCTCTCAAGACAGTCTTACATTAGTTGTTGAGGGTCGCTTTTAATTGACTTATATTCCTTGGAACCTCGTTGAGGTCAGATAGAGGCACTCACTCATGGCATGCATCACCGTAAGCTCGTCGCCACATTTCGCTAAAGGCTCGTTCACACGCTTGAACTTGAGTTGAACGATAATTTTTAATCTTTTAGACCGTAGCGGGGTAAGCGACGCGAGAAGTGACTCAGTCAAACTTTTGTTGAACGAGTTTTGTTGATTAGTTTTCTTTCAATTCTGCTCAATTTGTTTCCCATTCAACTCGCTTGTGCTTCACTTCTCGCGTCGCTTACCCCGCTACGGTCTAAAAGATTGAAAATTATCGTTCAACTCAAGTTGAAGCGTGTGAACCCGGCATAACGTTCTTGAAATCAATCTATATATCAATATATCTAGAAATTTTTAAATATTTTTTTATTTAAATGAAATAGTTAAAAAGTTTGTTTAAAGTGCTAGTTAGTTTACCATTTTGCAAGAAATTTTTCATTTTTCATGAAGACAGTTTAGTAGATGTTTAAGGTCAAAAAATTATTTCATAGAATTTTATGATGAGAGGTATAAATTCAGTTAAGTATCGTAAAAAAATATGGTACCATCTTCAAAGTTAAATGCAAACCAATACATTAATTAAAAAATAATATAAAATTGGTAACAATTAATATAGGGACAATTAAAAGTAATACTAAAGAAACAAACTTTTTGGTTTAGTAGGAATAAACTTTGTTGAGCTTTGTTTCGAAAATAAATTTTAATGTTTTGTTTTTTCAAAAGATTGTACATTTAAAAAACTAAGGTTTTAATAAATTAGTACCTATCAATAAAAGATCAACAACACAATAAAACTTAATCTGCGAGACTAATTTGAAAATTGCAATCACTAGACCAAAACTAAGTTTGTTTTAGATTTCGGTTTACCCACGTTCGTCTTAATTAAAGAAAATTATGATTTTTCCCAACCTATTCTACTACAAATAATTGCAGTATTTTTTTTATTATTCTCAAATTGGATTAGCTTTTTCAAAGTTAAAATTTTTATTTTAATTATTATTAATGAATATATGCATACAACAATTAATTCTAAAACAACGATTTAAGTAGAATATTTAATGGTTATTTAAATGAAATGGAATCGTTTAAAGTGAAAAGAATTAATTTTAGGAAATTTGCAAACTTATTTGAAATGTTGATAACTTTAATAGATAATTCTGATTTGAATATTACGTCAATATATTGTTAAAATCTAATATGATATTTAATTTCTTTGTTAATAGGGATTATAAAACAATATGAATATTAAATATTTTTTGATATAGGTACCTACTCATATTGTGCAAATTGTTGACAATATTTTTAACAAAATTATTTTTTCAGTTCAAAATAATTTTTAAACTAATATTAAAAATTCATTTTTGCTCATGTTATAGAAAAATGTTCACTCTTGATAATCAAATATTGTTAAAACATTCGATACATACGTTTTATTTCAATTGGAATCAAGTTTTGGCTAAGAAAAGTGAAAGCCATTCTATATCAACCAACATTTATTCTTACTAGGGGAATCTTCACGCACTGAATATATTATTGTTGAAATTTTGAAGCAAACCAAACAAAAGTTCAATTAATTAAATTATACATGCAAATTGTTCTTTTTTCCATTAACATTAATATTAAAATAATAAGAATAGATATACCTAGCTTCTACCCTACTTAATATACCCACGTATTTATTTCAAGCAAAAGAAATTATACGCAGAAGTAATAACCTTATTGATTAATTATTATTAGTGAAAACTTTCACTTTTACTAAGACTAAGCTCACCCTTCTACACATTTAGCTCTTTTATCCAAAAGAAACATTTAATGAATTATAAATTACAATTTGCCTAAAATATATTGTATTATAAAATACAACTAGTCTAACATTTGTATTTAATTAAACTCAATGTGTACGTTTTATAACATTTGCAAAATACGTCTGCTTAAGGTTGCATACTAATCAGCGAAAAAATACTTTGAACGCATATAAAAAAAAGTCAAAATAGAAATCAATTTCTCTCAATCACACATAAAGAAAATGATTTGCCAACCTTAAAGAATTTCGGAAAAAATTTCTTCATTGTCTAAGATGGGAAATTTTGTCATAATTAGTAAAAAAAATTGTGCACACACGGCAGGGATTTCAATTAGAAATACAAATTATATTTACGACCTTTCTTTTCTTAAAAATAAAACTGAATTTGAAGACAACAAGGAAACAAAAGTCACTATCAAAATTTCGAATAAAATATTTAAATGCATGTCTGATTCGATTAAAATAAACACAAAATATCAGTCAATGTTTAATGGTGGAAGAAATAGTTCCTTTATAACACAATAAAGAAATGCATTAATAATTCATAAGAAAGTGATTGTTGGATTTTTTACAACTTTTTTACGCTCACACCACAAAAATCATTTCATCCATTTGAAGAGATACATTGGGAAGATTTATATTATATAAAATATATGAATCAAAGTTTCCAAGAGTAACAATAAATTAATTATTGCAGACTTCTAGTATAAATTTGTATAATAGAAATATGAGCCCATTGTTCAAACGATCCACACGCAAATGTCATAACTGGGAGATAGTAGCGAGAATTTTAGATCGTTGATGCAATAAATGTCTTTGCATACTTAGTTCGAGTAAAGATGTTCTCTTTCTCAGTGCATTTGATTCGTTTTTCTCGAGACTCGAAATAAGAAATCGGTATCTTTCGAAATTCGTGACAAAAAATTTTGTAGATTTTCCCAGCGATAACGCATTAATTTCTGCTTTTTTTGAGCATTTAAATTTTTTTTTTTTTTTTGAACCAGTTTTCTCTATTCTTAGTAAAAAGTGCAATTATCCTAGTTATAAAAGCAAAAATAAAAAAAATAAATATTCCTGGTTATTATAAAAAGAGAAAAATATTTTTCTACGAACCTATAAATAAGCATTTCTAAGAGATTTAAATGCATCTATTCCTTTATGATCTCTATCTAGATTTTTAAGGCGTAGTTTGCACTGAAATCTAGATGACCATGTAAATTTTGACTTTGTAGGCTATTTATTAACTTCTTAAATTATTAAACGTTGTTTATATTTGAAATATACTAATTTGTATTACAAAAATAAATAAATTTTTATTCATAAAATTGATGTTTTATTTAAATATTTTTGTTTTCTATTTTTAACAAAAAATTGCATTCAACATTCGTCGAGCACAAAAATCCGGCATTAAGCTCTCTAGTTTTAGCGCAACCAGCAGCCAAAGAACTAAGGCAACTTAAGAGAAAAAGGAATGTTGATTTCCTGGAATAAATAAATAGTGAAATAAGCCAGAGTTGGGTATATCGATGGATTATATCCAGTACAAACTTCATACTAATAACTAATTAGGCTTATAATTTACCATCAAACAACTATTAGAACTTTATAGTCATTAAGTGATAAAAAGTTACTTTATGATAAAAAAATATTTAATTCTAAAATTATTTTTGTTATTAATATAAGTTCATTTTTTTCCTGATTTTCGTAATGATATTCAACGCAACTATAGTACATTAAATAACATTTCTCAACCATTGTCTCGTATATGCAACCCATCTCACATACAAGAGTTTTACTTTCTAAAAAGGAAAATTGGAAAGAAAACACTTGTAGAACATTAAAAATGGTATTGTTATTGACAACTTTCCCAATTTCACCATTTGTTATATTTTTGTGTGCCTCATTGGTAGATACTAGAATAATCAAATAAGATGGTACAAGAAAACGATTACTTATATAAATATTACTTATTATAAATCGTTATATGTATATATTCTTGTGATTATCACGACTCATGGACCGATAGTGGATCCAGAAGTTGTAAGGGAAATCTTATTGGAGGTCTTTCATTTTTCTTATTTTCCGGTTTCCTTTATAATTTAAAAAAAAAATATTTAATATGATAATGTTTTCTACTGAATTTGGTTTTGGTGGGTTTTGTTATAAATTTTCTCAAGTCAAGTCAAGTCATTGAATTAGCAAGTTAATTCATTTCCAATTGTAAATACAGTCATCCCCCGATTTACGTGATAGATATAACTCTGAAAACTTAAAACATAGATAAGGCGATAAAGTTTATTAACTAAATGGTATCCATAAATAATATTTTATTTATAAATCAAATTAAACGTGAGATAACAAATATATTGATAAAGTATACTTACTATTTGTTAAAACTATATATATCTGAAAATATCAAAGACTGGTTTGGGATTTAAAAAAAACATACACAATTTAAATGTTTAACTTAAATACACTTAATTTATAGCATCATTTATAATTATACATATTTTATTCTTTTAAATAATATTTAAACTTTGAATAATTCTATTTAAAAATTAACTATTATTTTAAAAGTAGAATTTATAGATAACAGTAACAAAGATTAAAATATTTCAATATAATTATTCTGTTAAGACAATGACCTTAGTTAAAATTATATAATTCAAGAATAGGAATAGAAACTGTTTTTTTTTTATATAATAGAAGAATATTTTAACTAAATTTATAAATACTTGTTTTAAATAGTTTTACACACTAAGCGAAACTACAGACATTTATTTACATACACATGTTCAGGTTTTAGTAGACAAAAAGTTTTTCACTAATTGTGAGAAAAATATGGCATTAAAAATTATCCTTTTAAAAATCAATAAAACTCTCTTTTGATAATTAAAATTAAATTTGTATCGGTTAAAGCAAATTTTTATTACTTAAAGTAAATGTCGAAATTGAAACATTTTTTTGAAATGAATTTTTGCAATAGTTGAATTAATTATATTAATGCCATATTTAAGAGCATATTCATCAAGATAATACTTTCTTTGCTTCATAAGATAATTTATTAATAACACAGTTATTCTCTATAATTATTTTTTTTTCATTCTGAAATGACATCGAAATATTATGTATATAATACGGGTTACGACAGTCAAGAAAGGATAAGAATTATGATAAGGATAAATTACTGCTTAAAACTACCACCTATCGTTACATGGATGAGAAGGGTAACTGTTGGATATGAATTTAAGGATAAATTATAAAATTAACGGAAAACACTTTTGTGCAAAACTGAACGATTTTAATTTACTTTTTGGCTATTCACCAATGGCGACTGGACAATTAGCGAGGGTAAAAATAAAAGTTTTGAATTAGCGACTAAAGAGGCAACTATGGAAGCTAATCAATCAACTGAATTAAGTATTAATTAAGGTATATTGACTTAAAAGCTTACAATTAATTTTTGAATAAATAAATGATCACTTTAAGAGTTCTTTTCTATCAAATATTTTATTATTTTCTACTGTCAAAAGGATTAATTACATATATGGTAAGAAATACTATTATGAAGTCGAGTAATTTCTTTTAAAATTTTTGATATTTTCATTTTAGACTTCTCGTAAAATGAATAGAAACTAAACAAAAAAATAATAATAATTTTCAAGTCGGCTTCACTGTACTAAAATTCCTTTATAAGTCATTAAATTTATGTTCGATTGAGTTTTTAAAATGAGTTTAATTAGAGTTTGGTTTAGTTTAAAGTTTTGCTTATTCGCTGATTATAAACGCTTCCTTCTAAAACATTCTTTTATAAACTATAAATGCTGACTGTTTAATATACCATAATAATTCATATCATAATAGCTGAAATTTGAATTTTTTTCATTTATGAGAGGCGACACCAAGATCTACTTTTGTTACATTTACGAAACATCAATGTTAATTTTTAATCAATTAATAACGAAATGAAAACGTTTTTCTTACAAAAGCATTTTCGTAGTAGACGACTATTTGATTATTTTCTCGTTTCAAAATTACTTAACAGCAATCGATTATAGACATTAAGTCGCTTTTGCTAAATTCTAGTCGCTATTGGTTTATTCTTTGAATTATTTAAGTTATTTTAATTCCTCTTTTTATATAATTTTAAATTTTGTTCACGTAATTCAGACATCGATAAGTTACGATACGTTTTGTTGCGAATAGGCACTACAGTATTTAACAATTAGGTTTTGTCTTTTATAATAATAAAAAAAAATATAAAAAATATGGTTAATGAAAAAAATCTTCAATATGCGATAGCGACAAATCTTGTTATCATGAAATCTATGATTTGATATATCAAAAAAAAAATTTAATTGAACTTAATTTTCAATTTAGAAATTAATCCTTTTCTTTTCATATACATACAATGCTCTTATATATGTTCCATTTAACCACTGTTAAATTTTTATTTAAATTTTGCTTTGTTTATTAATCGTTTGGCCTTTTCCAATTGGTCCAAATTTTTTTTAAGTTTAACCGGAAAATCTTTATATGTATCCGATTTCTTCATTTATTTAATTTTTTTTATTTTAAAAATGTAAGAAGCAAAAATCTAGCCTTAGTTCCTATCGCTACTTCAAAAATTCACATTGTTTCCATTATTCCTTATTAGGCCTTAAACTACCATTTCAATAATTGCTTTATACAGTTTTTAATATTTTATTTTACATTTAAATGACCAATGTTATTATTTTTTTAATTGAAAGTCATACGATAAAAATTTAAAAATTGGTCATTTCATTCTGATTTTTAATTAATTTAATTCAAAAGTATTTTTTTCATAGAAACATCCAAGATATTTTCTTCAAACTCACAAAATCCATTCCTCATATTTAAAATGTTATTATAACCACAAAAAAAAAATAAATAAATAAAAATAAAATGTTAAAAAAATTTTCAAAAGCTTTCCCTGTCTTTCGAAAACAGACGAACCAATTTTAAAATATTTATCTATTTTCATTATTGTTTAAATTAATTTTTACTATATACTTTACGTTTTCCAGTTTTTAATAAGAAAATATTTAATGATTTCTCCTTTCATTTTTTTCTATCATTTTGATAACGAGTTCTTTTTAAATGGAATAAATAATATGATTTACATGTGCGTTTTGACCAATTGATAAAAATTCAAGTGTTAACAGGGTTTAGGAATAGATTTTTTCATTGGTGAAAATATAAGTAGAACAATTATTAAAACAAGGAAAGGAAAACTATTTGGAAAATTGATGACCATATAAATGTTACACAATGACATTGATTTGACTCTTCAAAATTACATGGAATGGTTGATGGGGATTGAAATCAATTGTTGACCAAAAATGAAAAGTTTTTCTAAATACCAACCTCCGTTTTTCTTATATAATATTACAATATCTAGTTTTGCTTTTTTCATTAGGTTTTCGTATTATTAATTAAAGAATTTGAAAGGTGCGTAGTGATATTTTAAGAAAAATAAAAAAAAAATCTTGGTCATAAGTGACCACCAAATTCAAGAAATCCTAGAAATTTTTTTATTAACATTGGAATTAATCCAAGGGCCACTGTCGTATAGGGCGACAATTTGGTCAACAACGCCATTAAAGCCACGTTCCAAGTAATATTTACAACGATTAGGCTGATGGCCGTTATTTTATGCCCACCCCAGTACCTTTGAAAGGCGTTCATCACTCTAACTCATATCTTAAGAAGGATTTACGTGAATGTTACCGAAAATAATTACGTCATTGATAATGTTATACTCAACACAACGACCGTAGTTATCATAAATAAGCTGATAAAAACGTTTTAAAACTGGTTTATTGTTATAACCGTTTAGTGGAACGTAACCTAAATAAATTTTCTTGTAGCTTATTCAAGAGATAATTTCTGCATTGGGTATACTCGTAAATGCTAAATGAGAACAAATTAAAAAATTGCCTAACTTTTACCGGAATAAATAATGTCTAAAAATGAAATAAATTTCCCAACCAATGCATTTATATAGGCAACATAACTATGTTTTACATACAATGATATTATCAAATCATTTAAATTATGAAAAAAAAATTTTTTTTTCAGAATTCATTTAATAAATCGGGGTATTGTATAGAATGTCAGCTCCATAGTCAGATGTTCCATTAGATTAATGTTTAAAACAAAAAATTTTTGAGGGGGAGGAAATCATGGTAAAATTATTCAAAAACTATTCTTCATTTCTTCTATATATAATTGTTTTTAGGGTAAAGTTGTGTTTTTAAATATAAATTCTTTAAGGTGTTTTACTGAAAAACAGCATACGGGGATTTATCTACCCACATCAACATACCCTTGGGTTACTCAGTACCTCACGGAGTATACCTTTTGGCTGGAATTGAAAAACGTGTTTTCAGACGACAAACTTCTTAATTCAACTCTGGTCCAGTCCATATATAAAATTCCGCTTCATATTGGGTCTTTTTTAAAACAATATATATCGGTAATTTTATATACTTCCCATTTTCATATAGCCCATTTGATTTTCAAAGTTTCAAAGAAAGGTGGTATGGAATATGAAGTGAATTTTTTTAAAAATAATTTGCTGTTTTTTTTTTTTTAATTTTTACTTCAATACTTCATTAAATAATTTTGAAGAGTCTTCGGTTGAGTTACTAGAAAATTTGGATTGAAAAGGAAAGGATTTGATTACATTAATATTTTATTATCAATTTTTCTATGAAAACCAGCCTTAATTTTTATTCCTCACTTAAACTTATATTACCATCTCCTATAATTGATTTATTCAACCAATTTCTGTTGAATATTCTTACAATTTCACATTTTTTGTATCAGTAAGTAAAAGTAAAGAAATTTTCTTTTGGTTACTCACAAATATCTTACTCATAAAAATTGCCATCTTACATCAATTTTCTTTCCAATTAATTATTTTTTCAAGAACTATTCTTTGATTTCCCCAGCTATTTCAATGAGTATAAGAATAAATCGTTAAACAAGTTGATTTTAACTAAGACTGATTTTAACAATTGAATTTTCTGTATTTCAGACAAACAGCAAGAAATATTTTTATTTCACATAAAATAGACAAACATGAAAAACGAATACCATACAATTAATCAATAATAAATTATTATATCATATAATATTATTTTTAACAACTTGATAAAATGTGCGCTACACAAAATAATTTCAGATTTTTGTTCATATATTTATATCTTTATATATAGGTTTACTTCTAAAATATTTTTAAAATATTATATATTTTATGCCCTTAAACAGATAGATATTCATTTTAATATATTTCTTTAAAAGTATGATTTTTTTTTTCATTTTCTCTATGTACAGTAAAATTCTTTACTTCTTGTTTTAAAAGTTGCATTAAAACATATAAATTATTATTTACTAATAACACAGTAATAAATATTTTATGTAACGTTTTATGCCATAGAAGCTCAACTAGATAATAATATGTTTAATACACCCCAGACTAAAATAGTTAAGAGAAAAATAGATTTTTTTAGAATGTGAAGGAAAGCAATTTGAGTCTTTTACATTCAGTAAACACGAAGAGTAGAAATACTTAAAAACGAGTTACCTTTACTTTAAAATAGGTACATTGCAGCCCGAACTTTGAGTTCATAATAAAACATCAAAGTTAAATTTTTTGCTCAAAACTTTTTCCAAGTTTTCATCAAAATTGAAAAGCATTGTTACATTTACAAGCTGAAAAATTATTTTTTCATCTATTTATTTTGTCAATTGAAATGAATTGTAAACGACTTTTTGCTTTTCCTCATCTCATTTTCTAATAATAATTTTCTAAATCTAAACTTATTTTTGAATATATTTTTTTTATGTTATCATACTTTTGGGAACAGATATAGAATGCTCAATTAAGTGAAATTAATTGTGAGCAATAAAAATCACGAATTAAAGTACATTTTCATATTAATTTCATCTAAAGGAGGACAATAGGACATGGGGTGTTTGGTAAAGGAATTGAAATTCATTTCATGTGAATTTATTGAAAATGGAAAGGAATATGGAGAGCTTACTGTGTGCGTGTGGGATTTACATTATTTTTCTTTTAATATTAACGATTTTCTTTGGCAAACATTGATAGATTTTACATTTTAATGGAAACCTATAAATGGTATTGATTCATTTTCTTTGAAAAATTTCGTATTAAAAAACTGTATAAGAAGTGCTTTGATTTATGAAACAAAGTGCAGTTTTATCAAATTTTATTGTCAAAATTTCATGTTTTAACGAGTATCAAAAATTTTTATCTTTACATCCATTTTTTTTTCTGAATTAAGCTTATCGTGAAAATTTTTAGAAGTTCAAATGAGAAAAACTGAAATTAATCAAACAACAAATCCGATTCACTTGCATATTGTTTCATAAACCGTTTTACAAAAAACCGAAATTAATTTTCATTATTTTCCTTTTGAACGTACAACACTGAAAACGTCTGTGGAAGGTTTCCATTTTTTAAAATAATCAAATAAGATGGTTATTATTAAAATTATGGTAATAATTAATAATTTCGGATAATTATACGGGTTCAATCATAGTAAAAAGGATATATTAATATTTAGACATACATAGGTACAGTAATGGCGCCGCTTATTCAGGCTTGAGTCTGTGCCATTGTACTATTGTTTGGCGTGGTTTGGTTATCATGTCTTGCCAATGCTTTGTTTCAGATGCCCCCGATCCATTTTTACCTGTGAAAATTAAAAAAAGGTATTATTTACATAAAGAACTTTTAGTTTCACAAGAAAAAGGATGTTCTACATGTTGAATCATATGAACAATTTATAATATCCCGTGATAAAAGAGTGGGTAAAATCTTTCGCTTTGGTAGGTGTTGACATAAAGTCTTAAAGTATATGAACTTTAAAATATTACATTTTGAGATTAGTGCGTTGAAAAAGTAAAAATTTCCACTATTTATTAACGTTTAGAAATAAACTGTAATAATTTGAAAAGAAATATATTTAACGAAAGTTTTTAAGTTACCTCAAAGGAGTGAAATATTTCCATATAATATGTAGTTTTGCATTTCAATTTCAGCTTATTTATTTTGTAGTTTGCAAATAAGCGGTTTGAATATTAAAACAAATTAACAGCTTTAGCCCGGCACTAGCTAAACCTGGTTTAACTTATGAACATTTTAGACAAAATTGACTTTGCCCAAGAGAAGCGACAGTGTTAGTATATGATAAAATAAAACAAACAAAAAACTAAATAAAAAATTAATTTAACTCTAACATTATTATATCCAATATATTAAAAACATTTGTAATTTAATAATTCTGTTCTTGGACTACCATTGTACAATATAAACAAAAATCATACTTATAGTTACGTATAATTACTATATACTCGTATATCAAGTTAAGCTCTTAGAGTAGTTTCTTACTTGAATCGGGAATAACAGATATCTCTAGATATCTTGGTCTTAGGGAGTATTTGTTTAGAGAAAATTAGGGTAGTCAAATATACTCAAATCAAATGGTGTTTTGATCAAGAGAAAATACCGAAGGTTTTTTTTACTCGTCCTATATATTTTATAGATGCTGAATCCAAATTTTTACTTTGCTACTTTTCATGTTTTTTTTTTCGATGAACTTTAGTTCCCAGGTCAGCTAAAATCTACATCATGGGAGTGTAAAGAAGTAGTTTTCCACTTTAGGTAATATCTAGGCGGAATTCCCGAAGCTCTGCACTAATGTACTAAATACAATCACTTTTTATCACATAAATGTCTCACAATCATGTTGGAGTTTTGGTTTCAATCTCCTCTGCACTTTGTCGCCGATATCTATATGGTAAATTTTATGGTGGTCTCGTGTCCCGTTTTGTGACAAACCTTGGGCTGTTGGTGCTTATTCTCAAGAATTTATTTTGGAATGTGCGTATCCTTTTTGAATTTGTGCTCGTGGTTTCCATGTTTATAATTTCACAAAGAAAATCACAAAAAACGTGAAAATTTTCGACCCTTTTTCCAAATAGTCATAAAATAATGCATTTTCGGAGATGATTCTATATAAAGCGTGACGTTAAAATATTTTGCATTTTCTACAAAAATATTCCTTAAAATATTTTGGTCGCTATAGCGCGCTGAAAAAATATAATAAAAGTTCTTCCTTTTGGGAATATCCACTTTTTTCGTTTTTTTTTTCTCAGACCACTTTTGTGTTTTTGTAAAAAATTTTATGTGTTTTAAATTAATAAAGAATCATTGTTCTGAAAATGGATAATTTATAATACGTATAGGATAATTTGAACAGCCTATAAGTTTAAGGTTATCGTATGATCAATATTCATGTATACTCGTATTAAACCTTTATTGTATACTGTCTAACAAGTCAGTCGAAGTGATAAAACAAAATGATTTTGTTTGAAATTTGCTTAGGCAAAGCTGGATTTGCCTAAAAGCAAACTTTGTCAATAATACCTCTAAAATCGTATAGGATCAGAATTAATTGAGTATTTATATAATAGAATGCTCAATGTGCTTTTACATGCAGCATCGAGCACACGTTATACTGAATTAATTTAGGATTGCTCACTTAATACGGAAAAGAAGCTCTAAATTTCGTTCATAGAAATTAAAAAAAATTATAAAATTTGACTTTAAATATTAAACTATTGAACGAAAATGTTAAAGATAATTACAAACACTCATAATAAAAAAAATGAATCCAGAAGAAAATATAGGTAAGTGCCTACTTTAGAAAAAATAATTTTTGTTGTTCACTTATTAGTTCTTCTTAATCCGAATGGTTATTTTCATTTCAAATATAAGTTAGTTGGTTTTACTATATAAGCTTATAAAAAGTGTTATGTGGGACGTTTTTTACAGAATAAAAAGAAATCACTTTTCTCAAAAGTTGAAAATTATTAAAAAGTAAAACTTGGAACTCAAATAACATAATATTTAATTGTATTTTTTAAATATTTATCTTAAATCAAGGAAATAATTTCACTTCAAGTCTCAAAAATTACCTCTTGAAATTTCATTAAAATGATTAAATTTTATTGGTAATTATTTCTTTATAAATATAACTTATGGTGTTTAAGTGATAAATGAATCAATTAGAAAACATTGAAAATTGAAAACATGATTAATATTTCCTTGTATCTACGATTACGATTTCCATTAAAAACGTTTTCTGATAATATTTTCGGAAAAAAAGCATGAAAATTACCTGCAAGTAAAATGCGTCCAATCAACTCATTTCTTCCGATATTATCAAAGTCCATAACCATCACGTCCAACGAACACTCCCGAATTTTTTCCCATGGCACATTAAAACTGAACGTTTCATTGAAAACCGGATTCAATGTGCATTTGAAAATCGGCGTCTTTCGCTTTTCAATTCGCTTATCACCAAACTGGAGCCACACTTTAACATACGGATCTAAAAACACAAACACACACGATGAAAATAATATTAAAATTAGAACAAAGAAAAACTTTCTGTATTTTTCACTTACCAGACTTTCCGTTGATATCTTTGGCCTTGAGATTGCGAGCTTTTAATAAAGTCAATGTTAGTATACTGTTGCTGGGGTGATAACAGAGTGAAGTGAGTAGTTCGCCACATTTATCTTTTGCTGGCGGCTTTAACGCTTTCCAGAACGAAGGTTTTTCACTGAGATCCACCTTTACATGAGAAAAATTCTCATTACTAAACTATATATTTACCTCCACTAAACATTTGTTTACCAGCTTGTACTTATGAAAATAAAAAATAACACTCTGAAGAGAATGAAAACCAGAACGTAAACGTGAAAAATACGAAATTATTCAAGAAAAAATTATAAATAGAATCTATATGGAACAACAATTTGTGTCGGCTCTCCACAGCAATAAATAATGAAAACATCCAAACAAATCTCAAATGGAATATTCAATGGCATTTTCCATTTCAGTTCTATTTTTTTTTTGCTACCACAGTTATTGCTTACCTGACATAGTGGTAGAAAAACTTCTCCAATAGAATCATCTCGTGAAAATCTATCGTAGTCAAACACGTGCAAATGCAACACACGCGATTGTAGCTTTTGAATAGGGAATCCTTCAAAGTAAAATGTTTCGTTCCAGCGCGGATTTAAAGTACGTCGTTTTATTTTCGTTTCCAACCGATGTTTTTTATCCGGGAGTAATGTCACACGTACGTAAGGATCACTAGTGCCCGACAAATCCTTAGCCGGTAATTCTTTACCCTAAAAAATAACAATATTATTACTACTTACAAAAATAAAAAATTTTATAATTTAATTGCTAAAATATTTGGTGTTACCCGAAATGAAATTTATTGACTCTAGATTATAACATCTCTATTATCAATGCTAAAATAATTTTTTAAAATTGGAGTCAAAACTTAGTATAAGCTCCTATTAAGTAGCTGTGAAGTTAGAAAAATATTTCAATCAACATTGTTACTGTCTTCAAAATGAGTTAATACCTTTATTTCTGTAGCGAATTCTGAGCGAATTCCAGCTTTTCTTTTCTTTTTTAACCCAGCATTTTATTAAACTTTTCTAACTCTTTCAAGTTCAACCGTTTATTTTTATCATGATAAGAAACAATGCTTATTAAAGGTATACACGTCAAAAATCACGAGTCTTATACAGAGCTAGCCATTTACCTAAAAGGGTCTGGATGCAAAAGGCATTTTTGGGCTCCAGGAAAAATAGTGTAACAGGTATAAACTTTAAGGGTTGTCACAATTAAAACGTATATTGCTTATACAACATAATATGTAATTTGAATAATTCTTGTTGTTCTTGTTCTTGATAATTTGTATATTATTCACTCTATGCTCGCCTTTATCATACTCATTAGCTTTTTTATTATTATTGGGTAGTTGCAAAGTGCCTAGATAGATATTAAAAAAATATTTTAATCAAAGTTCACTTTTCGACGTTTATTTGAAAAACGATTCATACAAAAGTATGTACATACTTGAGTAGGCACATATGCTACTAATGCTAGTTTATGAATTTTAGCTCTCTTAAATCGAGGTTGGTTAAAGGTACTGTTGATACGGCTACCTGATGGTAATAATAAAAACTATCCTTAAACTAATCTCACTAACCTTCTAGTTCATTAATCCTATATGTGCATGTCTATCGAATTTTTACGTGCTAGTGGACGAGAAGAACAAGGACTCAACGTCACAACGACAATAATATGCTCAAAAATAAAATCATATTTTTTATTCAACATAATCAAAAATAAACAAGGAATTTTTATTAAAAAAATTAATTGAAACCCAATAAATAATTTTTTAAATTGAAGAACACCAACGAACAAAGTAGGAATTTTTATATACTTTATTATATATAGGTAGGTAGTAGAACTGATATTATAGCAAAAGTGAAGAAGACGATAACGTCAAGATATTATAACTATTATTTGTATTATTAGTGTCAAGTGTGAGATAAACTTTGAAAAGTGTTCAAGCTTTACAGATGTATTATAATATAAGAGGTTTCATAACAAACTCTGTCAAAAACCGAGATTTTAAAAGCTTTTTTTAATGCAACCTTTAATTTTGACTTTTTTAATAAACACTGAAAAAAAGGCAAAATATGCTCTCTATTTCAATTATTGAAAATAAATTGATGTTTTACAATTAAAAGCAACTATATGAATATCTCAACAAAATTTAAATGGAACTAATTAGCTTTTAACATAACATCCCTTTTATTCATATCTCTCTTTGTCAGAGATAAAATATGAACATTTTGATGATTAGACGAACTAAAAGTGTAATATATTTTTGTTAAAAAGCGGTAACGCATGAAATTTGAAGTAATTAATTTGGAGTTTCGTCGACTATAATGTTTCAATAATAATGATACATAATTTTACAGTTTTAACAATTTTCGGTGAAGTTTGTTAAAAGCTTTGATCGATTAGTTTTTATGTAATACAATATTCAATATTATAACAACAATATGATATTGTAATGCGTATTTATGTATTGCAATTATAAATAAAAATAAATTTAATATTTTAATTAAATGTTATAAAACCAAAAAAATCTACCAATATCAAATATCTATCCAGTCCACTTATTGTTAGTAGCGTAATGATTAGATCTGTTAGAACTCAGTTTAATGAGTTAGCCTGTGATGCTCGGTTCGATTTTCATTGAAACCTATAGATATTTATAGATTACAAAATTGCCTGTATTTGGACAGTTGTGATATGACCATAAATTTTATAGCAACTGAAAAAACCCAAAAAATAGGTATCCGTTTAAATATGTGAGAGTTTCTAAATGTACCTATATGTATTATACGTAGACAGAAAAATTATATAAGATACTTCCAAAATTCAAAAAATTTATCACAGAAAGAAATAAAAAAATAGTTGATGAAAAACGGTTACATTCACTAATGGTCCATATGTGTTTAAAAATAATCAATACTTGAACATTTAACCATATAAATTTTGATAGAGATTTGATCGTCATGAACTGAAAATGCAATTAACTGTTAACAGCCATTTCAACGAATTTAAATTTGAAATATGAAAACCTTTAATCGTTCATTAGAAACAAAACTTTTTTACAATTTAAAAAAAATTTAAAACTCAAAAATCTATCAGGAAATAGTGCATCACTTAATTCGTCAAATTCGAGCAGTTTAATTACTTTTAATTGTCCCTGACCCAGGCTTCAAATTAATTGAACGAATCGTTTTCGAAGCAATTTCGGCATCCGATTCGATGGAAATAAACGCCTATGATTGCCTTTGATATTAGAATCTCAGTCTAATTTCAAACGCAACCATTGTACAATAAAACCAAACAAGTAAAGAGCTCTCACGTCAAATTCGAATTATACGACTGTGCCATACTCATTTAAATTGTTAAAATAAAACAAAAGTAATTTTCCTATAATTCAATTAAAAGTAAACAACCTTCGTTAAGTTGAGCGACTTATTAAAAACGAGAAAAAAAATCAATTTTCCCTCAAATATAAATCTGAGATTGCATCAACTTGATTTAATCTGATTACTGATGCGAGAGCAATGATGGTAATTAATAAATTGGTGTTATCTATTAAGCTTTTGTGCACCTTTTTTTTCTCGAAGTCTTGTACACAGCTAGAAAATGCGAGAAAATTTTAATCAAATTTGCTAAGTGAATCAAATTGCCATTGGGAAAAAGCGTTAGACCAATAAATCTTGACGACTCTGTGTATGTGCGCTCGTTAAATAAATAATCATGTTATCTCTGACAGGAAGAACAGGTCGTGCCTAAGAACATGCGGGGAATAAAAGGGATAATTTAAATGACACAACAGCGTTGTACAGCAAATCTAACAAACCAGGCACCGATCTGAACTATTTGTAGCACAAAACGAATACCGTTGATCAGTGGTTCTTAACCCGTGGTTGGCGGAATCTGCAAAGTTATCGGAAAGGGTCAGTAGTGATTTTGATTGTATACTACTGCGTTGCACCATCGTAAATGTAAAATGTATATGTCTATCTTATAACATGGATTCTCTCTCTCTCCCTCTCTAATCTTGCTTTATTATTCGTTCTTACCATGAATTGAAAATGACATTATCTTATTTTGTAATACCATTATCTTCTCAATTTTTCGATTACCCTATAAGGACGCCTATTTGTGATATTTGTAAGATACCATAGGGTCAGAAGCTATTAATTGTAAAATTTAAAAATTAAATGGATTGTAACTAAATAACGATTTCAATGTTAAAACTTACATACTATACTTAAAAGTAAGAATAATTTTGAAGAAAATTTTTTAAACGATAATTCAATAACCGATTTATGTGGACGAAGCTTGAGAGTGTAAAATTTACAGGACGCTTAGTTTCCTCGCTTTGTTACATGAGAGAGAAGAAATATAAGATGCGTTAAGAAAAGGAACCATAAGTATATTCCGAAGCTGGGAGGTGACGTTTGCACAGTGTAAGAATTATATGATAGTGTAAGTATTGAATAAATAGAATATATTTATGGAAATTTTGTATTTTCCTCTTTTCCTCACTCTCTCTCTTTTCTTTCTGTCTTATAACGTAAGTTTCTCATATTAATTATTTTTTCAAAAAATTCACTTCTATCACGGGTACGATCACTGCACACGGATTTTTATCTGAATATCATTATTAAGTACTTCAATAATACTATCTGTAAAGAGCTGCACTATATGTGAGGAGTCATGATAAAAAATGTTGAGAGCTACTGTTATAGATAATTGTCGGAACCGGCAAGTAGGTGGCAAGTCTAAGGAAGATTACAGACTATTAATTATTTACGGATTTAGGTGCATAATAAATTTAAAAAAAGGATGCTGAGAGAATGAATATACAATAATGGGATTATGGGGATTGGGGCTACATGAAACAAGTGGAATGGAGAAATGAGAAAATTGGGAAATACGTAAATAGACAAACATTGGTATAAGCGAACTCGATAGTTTTCATTAAACGGGAATGAGAAATTTCAATGTTGGGAATATTTATGGGATTATTTCTGGTGTGGTGTCGAGGTGGTGCTTCCACCTCTAGATGACATCTGTTTGGGGTTTAGTGGGGAAAGTTACTTTTTCCGCTTGAATAATATTTCGAAATTAGTTTTGCCTGTCATATGTTGAGTCAGTTATAGAATAGATCTAATTGAAATGAAATATTGTAAATGCTGATGCTGTAATTTATTTGCGACGATCGTCATCAGGAAACGTATTGGGAAACTTTAATGAAGTTTTGCTAAGTAAATTTCAAATATTTAATAGAAAAGAAAATTACAAAATTATTCACGAAAAGCATTGTTAAGTTCATAAACTTAGTTAGTCTATTACTAAAGCTATTTTTATTTAAAAAATGTTTTCAGCCATTATGACTGTATATCGTACAATATAGTACAAAACGAGTTAAAATAATATGAAATAGATTAATATTAAAATAACGTTAATTATGGTTTTGTAAAAAAAGTTAAGTCAAGTCGTTTTTAGATTCTTAATTTGATATTTTTTATACATAGGTAGATATGCTATAATTATTTCGGTCGCTGGAGAAGATGGGTCAAGTTCTTTTCTATTAGGCATCCCACCACATTCCGACAGTATGTGGGCGACATCAATTCAGGTTTGGCGGTTGGGACATCGTCTGGGTTCATCTCTTCCCGGCATCCAGTCATGAGTTTTTTAAAAACTAGTTTAAATTGCATTTTGACAATTTCTCAGTTATTGATAACAATTTACTTTGAGCTTTTAAGAATAATTATAAAAAAAATCACTTAAAATGTTCACCTTTTAATAAATTAATGAGATGTATAAATTAATTTATATGAAATACTCGCATAATGAATGTATTCTCCTTAAAATCGATCACTTTAGTAAATAAAATTTTGTATGTAGGTATGTTTTAATGCTTAAAAATGTCATTTTTAGTATTTTTTTTAAAAACGGAAATTTTATAAACTCGCCCTGTTCATCCCTGTATGCATTTCACAAACATTTTAATAAAAACTATAAGCACTAAGACTGAAGTAATATATTTATTGAAACAAGTAGCTTCCCGAGAAATATTCACGACCGTAATTTTTGATAGCAGGATTCGATCCGTAGACTTCTCGGATGAGAGACTGTTACTCTAATCGCTGGGTCACAAATACAACAATGATTGATATAGCTAAGCATTAATACAAACCGTATCTAATTGTCGACATAATCTATTAAGCAGAAGAGCGTTTAGTAAAAGTATCAGTATCAGAAAAGAAATCCGAGGGCCATATTTTGAATACAGTACACTGTACAACTCACTCATTTTGAAGCCCAAACTTTATTATAGAACCTTTTTTTTAAGTTTTAAGGTATTAAATGGGAGCTTAAACCCAGTTTTGGTCACAGTTTAAAAAAATTGTGTAATCAGAATTAATAATAAAAGTATAATATTCATATTCAATACGCCTCTGGTTACAGTCGATACGAATTCAAAAAAAGTTTTATTCTTATGAGTTCATGTAGAACAGTTCGTACGAATAGGTACAAATAGTGATCTTGTTCATACGATGATTACATTGACTTCGAACATATTCAAAAACAAACGTGTTTGTGGCACAATTTCCATTATTTTTTGTCAAAAAACATTTTGGTCATATTTAAGGATTCATCAAGTCAAATATCTAAACATTTTGGGTGAAGAATTCAGCTAATTTTTTAAATTTTGAAATCAAATAACTTGCGAAATTCAAGCCTTTAGGTCAAATAGCTTGAAAAGCAAGTCAGGTTGTAAATCTCTAGTCATATCAAATAGCACGAATTCGTAATGAAGGAAATGACGCAACTTATATAAATCGTTCTATTCACTACGGGACAATACTTTTGATGAATTCATTTAAATTCGTATTTAATGTAATTACGGCCGGTAAATATTAATCCAGGTAACGTCGAATGTGTCTATTAAAAAATAAAGAGTTCGCTATATGTATGTATTTTCCATTTGTAATTAAAGAACTGTAAATTTAATTAACCTTAATTAAGGTTTTAGGTTTCTATTGTGATGAGACTTAGCGTTTCTCGGATAAACATCAATTAGACACCACAACGTATTTTTATAACTATCTACTAAGTATCCTTATTAATGCGATATGGCTTATTTAGTTAATGTTTAATACAATAAATTTATTTCATATCCACTTTTATTGGAGGTTGGATTAGTTTCTATTATTTCCATTGTTTCTATTATTCTTTTAATAAATTAATTTTTACAAATAAAGTTAAAAGTACAAAATTCAGTATAAAGTGTAGATACTTTGAAAAGTATGCATACGCTAGGGTACCTTTGATGTCATGGATAAATATTTCTTAAGACATAGTATAGTAAGAAGCTTAAATGTGGCCTATAAAAAATTAAAATAGAAATTTGTACCTGTAAAATTCGTAGAATAAGTGTCGTATTTTGAAAGTCATATTCGAGAGAAAAGTGAATTTGTCCAACATTTTCTGACGGCTCTGAGTTGTCAATGTACATATCGACCAACGAGATGGATCTATTCTGCAAGAATGCCATCTAAAAAAAATTAAACAAAAAATATATTCACGAAAGCATTTGAATTTCAAAAATCCGAGCATAAGTAAAACGCGAGTGATGAAAAGTAGAAACAGAACAAGGCGAAATAATATTACTATTTTGACGACAATAAGATCTTTTATTAAATCATTTGAACGTCTCGGATGGAATAAAAAGACGGTGATGAAAAAGAAAAGTGTGAGATACGTACCGAGGGATGTTCACCGGCTGCACCACCCTTAACATTATGAAGTGCTTTATTTTGTGGAGCTGTCGGTGGACTTGGTGGCACGGCTCCTGCACTGCTTCCTCCTGGAGACTTGGCCTGAGGACTCCCAGTTGTTCTGCAAACAGACAACACATTTTCCTTATTTAACAATTACAAATTGCATCCCTTAATACCCCCCTCCCCAGCAATCCATCTAATCCCATTTTCCGACTCAAACACAAACATTGTACTCTCTGGCTTTTTATTACCTTATTTTTCTGTTCGTTTTTAATTTTTTCCACATCATTGAAACTTTCATTATTTAAATTTATTTTTTAATTTAGAATTATTTGCGTAAACTTTTGCCTTTAAACTTTTAAACTGTTTTAAGACACTAATAAGTTTGAAATCAAATAAAATTTCTTGGATAAAACTTTCCCAGCTTTGATATAAAAAATGAAACTTTTAAGTGCCATTTATTTATTATTAAAAATCGGATGAGAAGAAAAATTAGAGAAAATAAACGTTTCTAATTTTTGTGTAAATATTGGAAGTTTTTGTGGTTGGCTCGTGGAATATTTTTCAACGACTGAACCAATCGAAAATTGTGCAGACCATAAATGTATATTGTATATTCGAATCACCTAAAACCCCCGGTAGGCCTCCCGATCAACTCAATATTGAAAAGGGGATGATAAGAGAATGTAGAGGTGAATGGTATGAGGCGGTGTAGTTGGATAAAGCCGTTTTATTGTGATATTATGTAATCGATATTATTTTAATTTGATATTTACATAATAAAAATTCTTACACTCATCCTGTCGTGATCAAAAGTTCAAGTTCAATATCAGAGTGGGACAAAATGAAGTGTTAAAGGAAAATAAGCAATTCATCAGTCGTGTCAAGAATAATTGCACGTTTACTATTATTGCAACGGAAAATTTTCTGAGAAAAATTGAGATTTCTCATCCAAAGAATCGAGACATGGGTAATCATTGTGTTCTAGGTGTAAGTAAAAATTAGGTCAGGAAAATGCAGCTTTTCATATCGTAAATCTAGCTTTGAATACGCTTCGAGTTTGCTCTGCATGACATGGACCTTCGAGAAAATCGACTAAAGGAAAAATAGCACAATTTATTTTCGCTATTGGTGCAAATATTGACGTTAACACTATGCCCCTGGTTACAAGAAAATAACCAGTTTAAGAACACGCTTAGATCGTATTATTTCTTTCATATTTTTCTTTTTAAAACTTTCTATAATTATTGACTCAAACAGTTTTTTAAACACAAATCAATAAATATAAGATATATATTTCTATACCTTTCATTTAATCAAATAGTTTCTTTTTCATGAATTTTTTTTTCTTGAATTAATTTATCAAACACACGCAAAAACGAGAAACTTTTCTGCCTTAAAAATATTAAAACACGGCTAATTTATTAAAGTAAATTCGCTCATTTTCTCAGTTAATTTCGGTGAGCCCTCATCAAAAAAAAAAAAACCTTCAAGTGAGTAATCGATAGCAAACGTGGTCAAAATACAAAGCTCACCATAGACCGATCATCACTTCCTGTTTTCAATTGACTAATGAACCCGCAAAATAAAACATTCGAATTTAATTAAGATTTCAAAACACTTTTTCAGAGGGTCAAATGGCAAAGCGCGTTTGATAAATTAAAAATAGAATGGTTCAAATATTTAGAGTAAATTGCAACAAAAAAATTATAAATGGCTTTTATCAAATCTACAAACGTACGTACGATGTTCGTTTCATGTACGTGATTCGTTTTATCAATCATGAAAAATTAAAACAATTTAAAAAAACGGGACGCCTTTTTTGTGCTCGAGTTCAATCTTGGCAACATCGGGAATTAGCAAAGCCACTATCTGACAAAAAGCCCACATTTGTTTTATTGAAGAGTTCTACGTATTTTTTTCTGTTGTCGATTTTTATCGTAGAGAGAAATATAAAACAAAACCGCAAACTAAACTGAAACAACTTTTTCTACGATTTTCTTTTTTATTCTGTGTCTAACTTTTATACAATATAGTCTTTGCTTTTAAATATTCCGTTCTTTCGGAACTTATACGGGTTTCTTCAATACTAGAACTTTAACTCTTTATATACTCTTTCCGCTTCGTTTTTTTTCAAATAGAAGTAGATTTGTAATTTAATTAACTCATACAAAGTGTATTTTTTATAGTATTCTATTTATTCGGTCTTTTCATAGACTGTTATAGTTAAATGAAACTGTATATAATATTTTTGGGAACAATATTAACTGTTTTTTTATGATTTTCAGAAATCGACCAATTTCCACACAAAAAGTTTTATGAAATAATTGGTATTGCAGACTAATTTTTTTCATTTTTTTATATGACACATTGAGCAATTTAATTAAATATTTCGTTCAACCATTTGACCAGAGTAAAAACATAAAAACACTTTTCAATTTAAGGGTAGTACAACACTACAGTCCAGCTATTTTTATATAATCGTTTCTTCGTCTTCTTCTTATCCACCGTCTACTCTTGACATTTCTGCCATTCGGTGCCGCGCCGTTCAGTAAAGATTTGAGTGATCCAGTTTTCATTTATCTCCTTGACGTTTTCAAGTGCAGGACAGTTGCCAAGATGCATGGCGTTCATGAGTTCCCTATTGCAGAGGAAGTAAATTGGAGTCCCATAGGTAGTCGTGCCCCGTGGTAGATCGGAAAGCTGCAATTGATACCTGGCGACATATTCTAGTAAGGATTCCCATTTTTTTTCTTTGTGCTTCATTTTTTTGAATATTGTAGGAATGCCATTGTGATGTGGCTCTGAGCTAATATTAGAGACATAAGGGTTGTCGGTTGATTTAGAAAGGTGCCAGATTTAGCAAGGACGTCTGCTTTTTCATTTCCCAAGATACCAACATGACTGGGAATCTATTGTAGTGACAGGTGCCAACCTGTTTTAGCTATACTGTCCAAGGTAGCTCGACATTTGTTGGTACGGACGCAAACGGTGGGGTAGTTAGAGGATAATAATTGTATTTAATTTTATTTTATTAAGAGAATCGAAAAAATATTGGTACCAAGAAATTTGATTTGTAGCCTGTTTGCAATAAGTTTGAAAAATTGTATTCTTAGTTTAAGTAGATGACAGAAAAAAGGAAGTAAACTTTGAAATATGAGGAAGTTTTCAGGTTAGAAATATCTACTATTTTCTACAGTAGTATTCTCTACAGAGTTTTCTACAAATTCAAAAATATGATCTTGTGTTAAGGTTGAGTAATGGCAGTACCACAATTGAGAAGTCATTCTTTGTGATGAATATGATTTCTAAGAACTAAGATAAACTTAAAAGACAAATTCTCAAAACAGTCCATTGCATTTTGGGGTTAAGATAATTCATCCCCATTACATTTAATTCTAACAACACACTTCAGAGACAAATATGACAGTGTTATGATTTACTGAGTAATATTTATCATTGTGCTCTTGCCGTGGCGAGTTTATTGCTACCCATATATTTTAAATGTTTGAAAAACAAATTTTTATGGCGTCTATAAATTGATCGTATGTATAAAAACAAAAATTTCACCCCCAAAATGAGCTCTAAAAATCAATTAAGGGACAAGGTTCTAGGTTTGCCTCAAACAATTTTTTCATTTTCCATTCAAATATTAGACAAAAAATTTATTTTTATTTTTGAAATTTCTAAGCTTTGGTACAGTTCATCGTAACAACAATTTGAAAGAAGGAATTTAAAGGAAATTTTATGCTCTACAGGTCCCTAAAACAACAAAACAAAGTTCCTCACATCAAGCATTTCAAAGATATCAAAGCTCAAAAAAAGCACTAGTAAAATGTTTATAATATTTTGCAATTTTATTCTAGTACCTTTATTAATTACCTTTTTGCAAACCAAATTTCCTTTAAATCTTTCTTTGAAATTGTAGTTACGATAACCTGTTTCAAAGTTACAATAATTCAAAAATAAACTGTTTAATACGCCTGTCAGTATATCATGTTCTTGTGGAGTGTCAGTGATATAGATTATAGAGAATTAAGGGAGCGGTGTGGTTTGCGGCCCAATATCGAGGGATGCCTCACCTCTCTTGAAAGGATCCGTATAACCCTTGAGTTTTTAAGGAATGCTGGTCTATACCAAAAAAAAAAAAACGTAAAATTGAGGAATAGTAGGTGCGTTCCAGCACGGCCATTTCTTAACATTTTCGTGTAAGAGTACGACGAGCTTAAAACCCGTTTCTCATTATTTTGGCAATGTTTACGCACTGCTTTGAGCGGGTGAGCTTGTAACTCAAGCGAACTTGTCACTTTATGATGTTCGGATCTAAACAAATGCTAACCAATTCTCGTTTTTGATGCGACACCGTTTAGGTCGACCCTCAGCCTAAGCTGAAACAGTTCTTCACTCACTCTTGTCTGCTCTTGCCAATGTTGGTCAATATTTGTACAACGCCATAGCAGGATGATTGGAACAAACCTAGGTTGCTTTCCATTTACACCAAAAACGAACTCTATGTAACGCAGTGTTCGACACAGTGCTTTCCGGAAAAAGCCGTGTTTGACAATGTTTCACCGTGTTTGACCAAGGATTACCAACACAAAAGAGAAGAATTCTTTTCTCTGCCTATGATGGCCTATGATTATTAATTATTCAGGTTCTTTAGGTTGGTATTAAAAAAAACAAAATTAACTCACGGACATAACTTCTGTTCCATTTAATGCTCTTACACAATGTTTGGCAGTGTTTCGCAATGTAACGCAGAGTCACTCTGTGTTAATAAATGGAAAGCAACCCTATTGTATTAGTGTTACGATTGTTAGTGTTAGTGAAAGTCGCGTATGACCAAAGCCGTTCAAGCGACTTTAAATAAATAATTTTAAAAAATGTTTACTGTATTATTTAGATGGAAAATGTGGAAAAAAAAATGGATCGATGAAAATCTTAATATTAATATTAGAGATCGTTTTGATGCCAAATTTTTTTTTACTAAATACTATCCATTTTTGGACACCATAAGTATAATATGTATTAGTTTTTTTTTTGAGATTACGGGTGATCAGAAGATTCAATGGTATAAACGTATAAAGAATAAATACCGTGCCAATACCAGAATAAATAAGAATATGATTAAAACTATAAATATTAAAGAATTGCCAAATAATCGAAAAAACGGTAAAAGAATTAATTACATTGATGAAACCTTCCATTTGAGAATTAATATTTAAATACTTTGCATCTATGAAGAAAATAGCTTACAATGGTGGACACAGTGATGGTGAAAAGCACTAACCAATCTTAGAACTGAACGAAGCCACCGATCAATGCTTACATATATTCAACTTGCAAGAGTCAAATCAACGTCCGACATATTTCAATGAGTGTGAAGCTTGAATGTCAATAGACGATTGGCATTCCGGACATGGATACCCTATTGAATTCAGAAAACAAAACAGCTCAGAGATAATACTTTCCTTAACAAAACAAAATTAATAATATAAAATCGTGACATAATGTTTATCAATTTAGGATATGTTTTATCAAATATTTGTAAATTGAAAATGTTAATCTCTAGAAGTTTTTTTTGAGTTAATTAAAAAATAACGAGATATTTGGAGTTCAGTTGAACCAATGAATTTATCAAATTACATATATTAAATTATGTGAAAAAAAATCGATCTGTGAAGCACATTCTTACACTTTAACGCAACTGTGACACGTATCTATTAAAAGCAAGTGACAAAACTCATGAATATGAAACTATTTTTTCGCTTAGATCCTGAAATGAACTGAAGTAAATTAGTAGTACAACCATAGCAATTAAAATATACCATTTGGAGTCATGTTATAAATACCACAATAGATTTACGATTGGTTAATACTTCTGCTAAAGGTCAATATTTCTGTTGTTATAACAACAGACTCTTGGTCAACTCTCACTGTAATGACACGTGGAAACAACAAAAATAAGGTAATTATTGCATTTTACAAAAAAAAAATTTAGTTCTAGCGAGGAGTATAATCTACTAAGTCAGAATGAAACAGTTGACATATCTGATAAAGTCACTAGAAAATAAAATATAGATCTATAGATCTCTTTTTCAAGAGTTTGTTAAAATAAGAGTGTCAAGAAAGTAGAATGTGACCAAATGTGAATTAGTAATATAAAAATATGGAAGCCAGTTCTAGAATTATCAAAGAAATTTCGTGGTACTCTCGGGGAATGCCTGAAATCAAAAGCAGACACCCACACGTTAAAGTAATCTTTAAGTTTTGATTTATTGGAGAGAGCTTAAGCAGGACTAATAGCAGTTGTGGAACTAAGTATTATTTTATGTTTCTTCATATAATTTTTATTGTTTATGGGATACGACTTTTTCCCGTTCACAGAAAAATAGGTTAGAGTTTGTTCCTCTTGCTCTGCAGCCTTAAGCCTATTGTATTCTCGTTCTGCTCATGTATTCTTATTAGACAAGAATTGTTACTATTCCAGGTTCAGTATTCTGCCTAGCAGAAGCAGTCCCTGTATTTAGCTTCTAGAACGATTTGTGCCTGTTTGGGCGTCTTTTATCCCATACAGATCTTGCCACGTTGTGAGGGCTTTGTATTTCTTCATTAAACTGAAGATAAAGAGAATGTTACGCAAATGGTTGAATCAATAAGAGGAGTTATTATTTTTAAAGTCTTTTTAACATAGGTTATATTTCAACAGTGTAGTTACAGAAAATTTCTGTAGATGATTAATATTATAAATCAATTGTCTTAACATCTGGATGCAAAGAGAATCAATCCCAGTGCCACTGACACATGGGGCGGAAAACTAACAGCTCTAACTGCTGCACCATTTAGAGAACCAATTATCATTGTCGCTATAGTGGTTGTATTTCTTAAACATATCAAAAATCTAATTAAAATATGATTAAATTGTTAAAAATTGTATACTTTATTTATAAATATTGTTATTGTACCATTTTGACTGAGATACTGTCAAATTAATTGTAAAGATATTTAAGGTCAGACCTTGGTTTTAAGCTTTCTGACTTTTAAATTGCCTTAGTTTTTATTCCGAAGTTGGAATGTAATTAAGATTGATAGTAGCTCTTAAAAACATTTTTGAGTTTTTAATAATAAATTTTTAAAGCAATTGCAAATTAAAACTAACGACCTACTAATTAAATTTGAAGCTCATTATAGGGTCTGAAATTTCTTCAAAAAGTATTTTTAAAATCCTTACCGCTAATGCTAGATAATTTAAACCTTGGAATCAGACTATAATGTAGTAACAATTGTGCAAACTATAAAATCAATGTAGGTATTTGATTCGAAATGGATGTCCTTAGGGGATGTCGCAATATTAATCTTTCCGTTGCAATACGTACAAGTATGTAGGTATCATAAAAGATGATGTATAATAAACCTCCTCAAAGTTTAATAAAAATAAGGTAAAAAATATGGAATCAAGACCATGAGCATTACAAGTAATATCATAAAAACTATAATATATAATGGCATTCTAATAAATGATGGAAAAATCAAACTTGAAATTGGAAAACTAATATTTTGATTTAAATTGTTAAAGTTTTAGATTTAAATTTAAAATTGAACTGAAACTGTGTATGAATTTTCACAAAAGAGAACTATAACACAGTTGGAGATATAATTCAAAGTTATTCAGTCGGAAAGATTTGAAATCGAGATAAATTTTACATAGTAAAACGACTTTTGAGTCATTCATATAATCGTTTTCCAAAGTTTTATTTCTAAAACATTTGGGCAGGAGCTATACAGAATAAAATAAAACATTTCAACCAAGCAACGAAGGTTTTTGTTTTTGTGAAGCTTCGAGGAAAATTTGCCGATTTGCTGTCAATGCACGTTAAACGTTATAAATGGTTTTGAAAATACGCTTTGAACGGAATAAAAACCTAAAGTTTCAATTGAAGAAAATGTGTTGACGCAACAAACTTGTAAGTAAATGATCTATGAAAATATAAAAGAAAATGCTTTCGACTCTTAAAACAACAATGACAAAACGAAATAAAATAAAGCCCTTGCCATTTAAAACCATATTACTTAAATCAATAAATATTAATTCCTGTAAAGAAAAGTAGGTTATGAGGAAGAATTTTAACAATGATAAATTTAAGGACCCTTAAAAATGGCCAAGTTGATCTGTCTAAATTTAGAAAAGAGAAAATATGGTGAGCGAAATAAATTTCTGTTGTGAAATACATTTACTTTCACGGATATTTTTATTGCTTAAATCGGAAATGATTGTAATATTTTTTATGGCAAATCGAAAAAGTTGTGGCTTTGTTTCGAACATAATAAATACAACCAATTTATTATTTGATAACTTTTTTCATTTAAACAATATTTTTTATAAGCTCAAATTAAGGTTCTAATTTACATGAATTTAATTTAAATTTTTTTTTAATTTTCCTCTTCCTTTATTTGGTGCGTTCGATAAATTTTACTCAAAGCTATTCGGCTTTTATACCTCAATAAGCGACACGTGAGCTTTCATATACTTCATTATTAATTCATTAATTTTTCATCCGGGAAAAGGTACTTAATTAGATCGACATCTTTACTCGAATAAAAGAGGAGATAATTTGATGCCTTAATATTAACATCATCAGATAACCTAATGACGTTATTCAATTAATTTTCTTTTTTTTCCTTTGTTGAAAGTAAATTAAAATTTAAAAGAAAAATTAAGAATGAACAAGACTCCAATTACTTTTGGAAAACTGAAGCAGATACTTTATGACATTGTTTTCTTGGCAAAACGTTTTAAAGTTTATTTAAGACATATAAATTGCATTGTGGAAAACAAAAAGGAAAGCATTTCGTACAAAAGCTCATAAACAAGTTTTATATAAATGAAGATAAGGCATATCTGCCATAGTTTATCTTGTCTCTAAAGTCCAAGCAACAAACTTATCATAAGCTCATATGAACATAATATGAAGGCTATTTTTCATTTCCTGTTTCTTCTTCCATTCAAAAACTTTATTAAAACATTTTTTGTCGAAAATGAATAACTTATAAATTACGTTTATTGTCTCATAACTGTTAATAATGTTAAAAATGTATACATACATTTTTTTATAAGATTGCATAAAAATATGACTAGAATCAGATTCCAATTTATGTTTTTTTTCATTAAAAAAAAAAGCTTTAAACCTTAGAAGAAATATTATGACGTGGTTGAAAACTTTTGTGGCTCTTTGGAGATTTTCAAAAAAATTTAACGGCCATTTTTTTAAGGACAAGCGATATTGAAGGTTGTTAATAAAGGCCTCTCGAATGCTGTTAATGAATATGTATATTTATTCATGTGGGAGTTATTTAACAAAATCTTTATGAAGTTAATAACAAAAATACAGAGATAAATTAAAGAGGCCTCGGAGATAAAATGGAAATATCGTCGTAAAAACGAACGTGAAAATTTGAGCTTAACTTTAGTTTTTATTCCCGGTCGTCATTATCTATTCAGTGTAGCTGTTTTTGAAATGATATTGTAAAACCGTAATTTGTAAAAAAAGTTTCAAGGTAATTTTTTCGTTAAAATTTTTCAACTTCGATTTTTTTCTTATGAAATTCTTGTTGAGCAAAGAAACAACTTTTAAATTAAAGAGAAGAAAAATTCAAAATTACCCTGCATTAGCATGTGGCTTTTGCAAAGAAATTGCGCTTCAACAAAATTTTCATATTTTAAAATAAAATTAATTTTTATCGTTTAATCATTCGTATTCGTTAAAATGTTGAAGTTAAAAAGTACAATATTTACATTTAGCATAATATATTATTTGTTTGTTCAAAGGGGCTTATAAAAGTACAGATTATTTATCTGCAGTTTCTATTAAATATATTTAGTTTCCCCACAATGTTAATATGAGCCAAAATACTATCGTAGCTCAGGAGGATGAACAGTGGCATAGATTTTCCTAAATAGATTCTATATCAAAATTTGTTGGAGGGCTCTTTTAGACGTCTACTTAAGTTCAGCATATAGCCTAAAAGTTTAAATGATATTGCGGATAATATTTTACCAATTGTTGTAAACATAATTTGAGATCCCTGTAGTCACGAGATTCCTTAACGATGATACGCTTCTGAGGATGAATGTATAAAAGAAGAGCAGTATAATATAATTCTTCTCATTAATAGTCACTTATTTACTATTTACAGTACCTAATATATAATATCTTCAATTTCATTCTAAGGTTTAAATCAAGACAAAAAATTGTAAAAATTTGAGGTCTTGCGAAGATTATTATAATTTTTAACTCTCAAAAAGAACGGAAAGAAAAATTACAAAAACTCAATTAAAACTATTTTGATAACAGTAAATTAATGAGCTGCATACTAACTTTAAAAGTGCATATGGCATATCTACTGTGTAGTGAGGATACATCTCGAAAATTGCCTTTTTTTAATAAAAAATGTACCCCATTGTTATAACGGGTGCGATGTATTTTTTGCTTAATCTAATCTAAAAATATTATTTGTGCAAATTCAGAAAAGGAAGAGAAACGTTTTTAACCACTCTATGCCGGAAATAAAACAACTTTATCTTTGGGACGTAATATTTAAGGGTAGATATAGTACGAATAAAAATCATAGTTCTTAAAAATTTTTTAAAAAAATCTTCTTATTTAATTATCTCTGTAATTTTCATCTATAACTGAGAATAACTACTACATTTTTAATTTTATTAATGTAAATATAATTAATTTAAATCAAAACCTTAATTTTTCTAACTTTTATTGGCAAATATAAGTGAAAAATAAATAAACTATATTAATATAGTATATATATATAATATTTTGGTTTTTGTTCTAGTTTTAATTTTATTTGTTACTACAAACTCTTAAAACTTATTCATTTAAAACTATTTTTTCCACAATGGATAAGACATAAAAATTATTAAACATATAATTTAGAATCAATGTTCAAAACTCATGTTGGGATGTGTTATCATTTACTTAAAAAGATTAATAAATAGATACGCTCAGTAAAGCGGGCGAACAACATATAGCCTTATATGAAACTTTCAGTATTTCAGGTAGTAAAGCATTACATAGTTTTTTTAAAGATATGGATACTTTGTATACCTATTTAACACCTTGTCTTTCCTAGCCTTGGTATTGGTGTTAATCTTACTACTATAACGACAGTCTTTGTCTTAACTTAGTCTTTCATTTTTGCTAGACCAAGTCTGCGAAACCAAGATCATTATTGCTCATCACTAGCTTAATTGCGGTTTTAAATAAAATATTATGAAATCATAACGGTTATTTAATCCTGCTCGATTTTTATTCAAGTAGATAATCTTACTTTTGAATTGTTATTCGTAAGCGTAGTATTTTTAGTAAAATTACTTCAATATTGTTAGCTTTCTTTAATACCTGTGCTTAACTCTCAAGACAACATATTAAAATAATAAATAAATATACCTATAGTTTCCAATAACGTCAATTTTAAAATTGTTTGGGGTTATTAAAGTATATATTTGCAAACAAAATATAATATAATAATTATTATCGTAAAAGATTAAAACAAAATTATTCCTAAGATAAAATAAGATAAGATAATATTTCTTTGTTGAATTTTAAATATAATTTAAAATGTAAAAGATCCAAAAACTTTAATTGATTGAAATTTATATATTTTAATTTCCATAAACTTGGTTTCGTATAACGAAAATTAACTTTTAATAAAATTATATTTTAAAGAATTTCCACAGCTTTAGCTTTTCTACATACCATCTTTTCAAAAAGCTAAAGAAAATTGTATTCTGTTTTTTCAAACAATTCAATGCAATTAAATTCCTCGAAAGCCATAAATTTATGTAATAAAACCTTTATTTTCTTGTAGATTCAGTAAAAACTTAAACAAAAAAATCAAACTAATCTAATTATAAGTTACTTGGATATTATAATGTAATCTTGAAAACTTATTAAAAATAAATTGACTTTTCTTTTAATTTCTATGTTTTTCATTTAAATTCTAATTTTCACAGAATAATATAAAAACCAAAGAAACATTTTCTTTGATTTTATTTCTCTATTCATTTTAAATTTAACCGACACGTTTCTGTGTTTGCATATGAAACGTAAAAAACTTTTCAACTTTTCTTCGTTTTCCACTTTCATTCTATTAACTTGATCCTATGCCAAGCCAATTGAATTATTGGACAAATATTGGAAGAAAAATATCGTGTTCTATAAAGGGGGACTATTATTGAACTAATATATTAACTTATTTTCAATATAAGATCTGAAACTTGGCAAAGACTATTTATTCGTAAAAGGGAGGATGATAGATAGTAGCATGTTAACAATAAAGCGACAAAGCCGAAATTGTCAAAAGAAAATAGTAAGGCTATAATTTTGTTTCTGTGAAACTAAAAAAAACGTGATCAAAATTTAAATTGGTCATGGAAGAAAGGCAAAGTGATTTTTTTTTAATAAAAAGTAGTTTTTACTTTCGATTCCAACAAAAAAAAGTTACGAATTGAAATTTTTAATAAAGCATAGTACTGTGGTGGTGAGAAAAATTAAATAATGGGGGGAGAGAAATGATGTAAGGAATAATGGACATGAAAATCTAAGTGAAATAAAAGTAGCGAAATGGCACGAGATGAAAAATATCCTCTGAACGGGGACACGATGACGTCGATATTAGGCAAATTTTCTTTATGTCTTGTAAAATTGGAGTTTCCTTTCATACATTCTATTTTTCCCTTTTTCAACGGTAATTTCAACTGAAATAAATCACATGGAAAAATTAACAAAATTGCAATACAAATGAAAAACCTTTATTAAAATTTTATGATTTACTATCAATTGGATTAAAGTTTTAATGAAATATTTTTAAAATTAAGTCATAAATATTAACTTTTTATGCATGCAGAAATCGGATTCTGTTAAATGCTTTTTATTTTTAAATTTTTCTCTTAACGTGTCTTGAAAATTTCATTGTAAATCTGTTTTAAACTTGTTAGTTTTTAATGAGCAGATTTTGCTCTATTCTTATTACACAATATGTGTAAGCGTTAGAAAAATATATAGTGACTATCTTTTGTACGGGTATATTACAAAAAAGAAATAATTGTTCCTCGTTCATCATTAATATATAAGATATGAGAAAAATTTCACAGCTGTTACCTACTTATTCTCATATTTATCATACAAGCCACTCTATGTGCTTCCAGCGGCTTACAAATTTTTATAGCACAAGAAAAATATAAAAGAAGACCGAGAAATATTTCTTGTTTTTTTCGTTTTTATTTCTTAAATTTCTTAAATTTCTTAAAACGATTTCTAGTAGTTGTCTTTGAGTATTTACTTTGCAGTGCAAAAATATTTATAAACATTTCAAAATATAATTGTGTAAGCGGATAAGTAGAGGTTTTTTATGAATAGCCAAAAAGTAAAAAAATAACCTTGGAACGCTAATACCAAAGTTAAAAACGTTTCATAAAGAACTCTAAATAGAGAAAACTTTAGATTTTAACCCTCGACAAATGGTACATTAGCCTCTTGGTAACTTCCTGGAAACTGGTAAGAGGGTCTACTTTACCTGATTTATATGCAATCAGGAGGCCGAAAAAAAACAACATTTTGCAAGACTTTTTCTGGTGGCTTCTCCAAAAAAAATTATTTTGCATCAAATTTTTGACCTTAAAGTATTTATAAAAACAAAAGTATCAATCAGCAAGAAAAAAACCGTTGATTAGTTATTAAATTATTACAAATATACTTGAAGCTTGAGTTAGTGTAAGTGGCTTGTATTAAGATTTGAGACTGATCGGTTCAGCCGTTTTTGAAAAATCCTGGTCACAGCCTTTAAAAACACAGTTTTGAGAAAAACACCATTATCTAAAGTATTTTACTGAGAGTGAAACCTGTCTTAACAGATTTACGTGTAACTTTGAAAATTAAAGCTGGATTGACTTGAAATGCTATTGGTGTGTATTTAAATATATGAACATTACAAAAATGATATGAAAATCATTGGTTTTTAAATTGTAACTGTATATAAATGTTTAAGTTACCATCTACATAAAATAGTCGACACAATATATACTAGCTCTGTTGTACGCCTCCAAAAAAGACTGCAGTATCTTTAGAAGATGGACATGACATCTAGTGAAATAGCAATTGCAATCCATAGGCGGGGTGCTAACTATCTTTAAAAGCCTAAAGCTCTCTTAGAAAAAATGAACGATCATATCAAAAAAGCCCCGTAAAAGACCCTAGACTTTTAAGTAAAAAACAAGATTGGATTTTTTTTAGAATGAAACTTTAAAAAAATGAGCTTGATTTTTGAAGTGAAACGTTTTTCGCTGCAGTAGGGAAAAGCAGTAAAGGAATACTTAGTTAATAATTCATACATATGACGCGCGTTACAAACTATGCATCACCATTGGCCATACTATAGGAACATATACAATCTATAATTCCCGTATCCATAAGCTATGAATGTTTATGGTTGAAATTCCACTTTTTGCTATCTTATTCTCTCTGAGTGAGATTTGAAGCTTCCAATCCCACAATTTCCGTACCACATCTTGCATGAATTTATATTTTCATGCCTAATGTAATTTTTCAAACCTAATTTTATCGAGCTATTAAAATATCAGGATCATTTTTTGTTATAAAAAACCTGATAGACCTGATAGTTAAAACTTCTCAGATTCCGTCTAAATAACAGAAAATAGTAAAACTGATGAAACGGCTAAAATTACATCATTGACCAAGACCAAGCTCGGACAAACGTGCCCACCTAAAAGACTATAAAATAGGAATTTATGAATGGACCATAATACGGACAAAGGGTCCGAGATAACGTCTGGGAGTTTGTCCTGCGGCTAAGTCAACGAACAGACTAAGGATTCTACCTACCGCATTTTCGCGTAGACGCATCTTAGAGGAAACGGTAACAAAATGTGCCTGAAGTCTGACAGTGAGCTTACGAGTATCCACGTCTTCAGTGCTCTTTGATAGCCCATAAAAAACTATTGATTAACACCAGCTAGTATAAAATAATCCTTAACAACCATGAAAGCCTCAGTAAAGTATCAGGCAGCTATTAAATTTTCTAGGAATCCTCGAGGAAGTTTAAATAAAACTTATGGTACTATAAGAAAACAATTTTAACGCGATCTTAGACAAACACAAAAAAGCAACCAACTATTTCGGAAACATGCCAAGGAAGGTACAACTATTAATTTAATAGTTTTTGCAAAAATTATGTAAAATAATGCAATTAACTATCATGTAATATGTAATTTATGATTTACATTTGTTGTATACTAGCAGCTACTCGTAGATTTGTTGACGTAAAATGTGACAAAAAGGTAAACAGAAATTGTCTTAAGATAATACATAGCCTATGAAAAGAGAAACTTTACGAAACAACCTAACTGCAAAAAATGACTGAAAAAAATGGACAATGTCTGAAAATTCATTGCAAATTGAAACGATGACTCAATAACAGTCCTTGAAATGTATGAAATAAAAAGTGATATTGATTTTAAAAAAATTTAAAAATTGAAACAAAAAAAAAATCAAACAAAAACGACAGCTAAAAAATCTTTTAATTATTCTAAAGGAAAAACATTATTAAATTGACCCTTGAGCTTGATTATGATTTTAAAAAATTGGTGTTTGATGTATTTCAATAAATGAATGTTTTCAAGGGATTGACTTAGATGTAGAGTAAAGATAATTGCTAATGGAACATTATTATTGAATTGGATTTGTATAGAAACTAATTTTGACCATAGAAAAATGTATTTGCGGGTACCTACACATATCGCTAATGATTAAATGCAAAATAATAGCGGCGTTAGAAACTCTTTTTTGAAAGATTTGAAAGATTTTGAAACCTTGAAGGGTTAGTGAGCTTGTGTTTTTTTTTTAATTCAAACCATTTGATGATGAGACAATGTTTGCTTATAGAAGTTTGACCAAATCTGATAGAATCCTTGCGTAAAAACTATATCTATAACATTTTGTAACCTTTGTTTTACCATTGGCTTTTAAGAAAAATATTAAATTTTTAAACGATATTTTACAGTAGGTAAAAAAATAAATTTTATTTTTACTACTTATAATATCAATAACTTAAAAGTGTTCTTAAGGAACTGCGTGAGGTTTTGAACAAATTTGCATAAATTGATAAAAAGTTATCAATCTATAATATTTTCTCGTTATAACCACTAGAATAAAACAGAAATATGCTGAATAAGTGTTCCTTCTAATACTTTTATCACAAAAAAGTTTATTTCCTTTGACCTTTTCTTTTAACTTTCAATATTTTCACACGCCAAGTTACGATAAACTTACAATAAATTTAAAAATTCAAAATTATTTTTCTAGCAAAGTGAGAAAATTTTCAAACCGTAGGTAATTTGTTAAGGAGATAAGGAGAGTCAAGTTAAAAAAGGTATCATCTTATACTTAATACATACAAATTATGAATTCTTGTACTTACTCAAGCTGGGCTCTGCATGGACCAAATCCGCAAGCCAAACATGAAACAAAGAAGAAAATTATATTAGTTTTACGATTAAAACAAAACAAAGTAATTTTCATGAACACAAAAAATTTTTGTGGCTACAAACTTTTCTTAAACGTGAAAAAATATACACACCATTAAAACTACTCCTTCTTTTTATTATAACTAAAGTTTCAGTAATAATTTAACAAAAAAAAAAAAAAAACTTTTTACATTTTATCCTAAAATAAAGTGATGAAAACCCAGTTTTTTCTCGATGATAATGTCGATAAAGTGGTCGTAGGAAAATTGGGGGTTAATAAATATTTACTTTTGATTACAAAAGAGTGTCAAATCTTGAAAGTTTAATTAAAACATATTTTCTGAGAGAAAAGTTGATGTAATGAGAAAATTACCACCTTTGATATTTTTATGTGAATATTATCAAACAAGAAAAGTTATTAATTCAGATGAATGGAGCAAAATTTCAGGGGGATTGACAAAGAGCAAATAATTCATTTGCTTGAGGTTTCAGTCATAATTTATTCGCTTCACTAACAACTTGACGAAATAAATCTCTTCTTATTTATTCACTTTTTTAATCTAAGTTCAACTCAATCGTTCAGTTAACAAATTTTGTTTGTGTATGTTACAGAATGCAATTTATTCTGAGTCCCCTCGATGCGTTTTTGCATCATTCCGCTTTTCCCTTTTGGAAGGTTGAACCGATGCGATCCCGCTTTCCAGGAATGGCATCGACGCCAATATGGCGCGCCATTGAAACGAACGGTCGCGCGTCTAAAAATATTTTGTTTTCAATTGCAAACTTCATATAACTGTCACGATTATCTGACGGAAATTGTGACCGTTTTCCAGGACAAACTTATGAATGTCACAAAATTTCCCTCTCAACAAAGAAAATTTACAAGCGAAAAAAAATATTTTTCTCCATAAAACTTCCAAAAATAAACGTAAAATTCTGAATTATGAACATTAAATTGTCTTAAGAACTTTTAGCATATTTAAAATTCATAGTCCAGATTGAATTTATGATGAAAATTGTTTTGGTGTTTTCAAGCTTGAAATTTGGTGACCTAATTTTTTAGATGACGTTGTGGAAAAAATGCCTTGATTTTTTTTATAAAAACATTAAAAGGGATAGGTTAAAAGAGATTAAAACCTTGTTCCGCTAAAAGTAGTTCTATTCGGATGCTGTTACACAACTACAACTGTTGAAATGTAATATTTAACTAAATATTTGCTCTACAATTGAGTTACTCTTATCTCGTACCTTTGAATATATTTTATTCATATTTAAAGATTCAAATCTGGAAAAACTAGACATATTTAATTTCCGTTTTTGCTGCTTTTCAATAGGCGTTCTTCTCATTTTCATTCGTAACATAATAATGAAGTCGGTAGATATATTTAATTTTATCTTATAGTGATAAAAAAAATGTTGACGAACAGATATAAAGTTAATTGAATCACCAACATTTTGTTTGTATCGTTTTGATTTACATTTTTAATTTAATTTATTTTACATTTAATATGTAAAATGTATTTTTCTATCTCGTTTTGTTTCGGTGGACTTTATTTAAATTAGTGTTAATATTGAATTCCCTTTATACTTTTACATCCATACATCGAAAAGATTAACCTAAATTAAAAATTTAATAAAATTGCAGTAACATTATTAATGTTTCAGGGTAGGTACTTTAAAAAAACAACATAGACAGGTAATGATTTCAATTTTATTATATGCTTGTATTTAAAAACGAGTGTAAAATAATTTCAAAATTTTTCACAATATGGCAATTGGAATTAAAAAAATCAAAAAGAACAGCATTTTTTCAACATTTAACAAGGGCCATTTTGTTCAAACTTTTGAGTGAAAAAATTGTTACGATCAATTAAAAATTTTTAAGGAAGATGATGTTATGGATTACATAATTTAAAGACGTTATACTTTCTTCTTATAATGTCAATAGTTAAAATCAATAACTTGTAAATTAATAAATAAAAACTTACGCATAAGTAAACATTTTTAAGGACATTTCCAAGAAGCACTAATATTTGCTTTTCAATAACATTCTTACAACGTTCTTGTTCTTTTATTCCAGTCTTTGAAGAGCTGCTTCATTAATTTACTACTCTTTGTATGTATTCTAAAAAAAAAACTTCCCTACATTAACTGCTAGGTAATTTTTTTTTTGTCTCGTATTTTCATTAATGAAGGTTGATTAATAAATCTTTTTAACCAAAACTGACGATGTTCAAGCAATTTGAATTTTTCATAAAAACTGATAAGGAATAGGACTGAATAATGTATATTATTAACAAATATATGCACTTATAATATAGAAAAAAAAAAAATGTAAATTGCATCACTCGGTGCAAGAATGTTATCCATAAGCGTTTAAACACAACAAGCATGATGCCAGTAATTAAAAATCAGTGAAATAATGTTTTTGTTTAATGAAACTTAAATTATGGAATACGAAACACGCATTTATTATCTTATTAAAAGCGAGATTGATTATTTTTTTGGTAAAATAAAACTCCAAAATTTAAAAGTCCGCCATGTTTTCTTGAACATCAATCAGAGCGAATGACGTCAATGTTGAATGCAGCGAATGTAGTAGTAGTTGAATGTTGATAAACAAGCCGAACAAGCCAAGCCGACGACTAGCAAACGACCAGTTCCAAATTGAACGATTAATAAACTTCTAGTTACTAGCGCGTCTAGTATTGGTGTTTATGTTGCGTTTATTCAACCAGCGTTCAAGTATGACGTCACCATCGAGCTATTACAGTACCAAGGCGGTTTGGTACAAATTTAAAACTAAAATGCTATTTAACTTAACCTTTATTAACTGAAGAAATATGTAATTCATTGTAAATAAAATAATAAAAATAAAATTTGTCATCATGCCTATTAAAGAAGAAAAGTAACACAACCTAGATAATTCCGGCCATCATCGAAGGCTGAATTGCGTCACATTTCTGGAGTTAGCTTTCAGAGAACCACTTACACCTTAAAGTACCTCTTTTAGGGGGTGCGGTCTTTCCCACCTGTACATTCCTCATATTTACTTAATGCCCAGGGACAGATTGCAAATTCATAAAGTGGAAAAAAAAAACTTTCAAAATGTTAAAAAACAATCATGAAGGCTTTATACAACAAAAATGTTTCTTTGTTTTCAAAAAATTTTTTTTCATAAATAATGTATTAACATCTCTTTACTCTTATTTTTACTTTAAACTTGCTTTCAAAACTAGCTATTGAAAAATTAGTGCATGAAATGTAACTATTAAAATAATTAATCTAATTTTATAAAACAGGCAGAAACTTATTGGTGTCTTAATAAGTAATTAAATCTAATTTCAACTGTAATTATTTCTTTGCGAAAATGTAAAATTGAAAACTCTAAATTGAATTTTAAAAGTTCAAACCTAATTCTTGGGATAATTAACTAAGTTAAATTGCAATCTTAAATTGTCTATTAAGGAAGCAAGTTTAGGTAAGCTTTGAGTCAATGGGAGGAACATTTCCTGGGAGGAATTTAGGAATACTTATTATTTTTTGAAAACTGTTAAACTTGCCAGTAAATTTCTCTTGAGAAACACTTTCTTTGTTTGTTTCATCAAAAACTTAGTTTATTAAGGAATTGGACATACTTAAAATGATTTTAAGGAATAATGTTACGACCGTTTACAGTTTACAAGAACAATGAAATAAAAGCATTGACTAAACATTTAAAAACCTTATGGGAATACATATCAAAAGTAAAGGTACCATTAAAGTGTACTTAAATATAATCGTTTAATATATCTTTTAGTTTTGTGATTTAAAACTTGAAAAGTTGAAGTAAAAATAACAATTAAAAATATTTATACGCCCTCAGTTTCATTAGATATTATTTTGAATATATAATGAAAGTAAAAATTTTTATAAATAGAAGTGTTAATGTCTTCTTTTAATGGCATTGTTAATGAACTTGAAATGCTAACAATTGTAAAAGCCCTACATCTCTAATCAAAATGAAAATTTCCACTTGATAACATCATTTAAATGAAATTAAAATTTCCCGCGTCTTTTGTGACGCTTGTCTTACAAGCAACGATATGGTTCTTCATAAGTCTGCTTCGTATTAAGCACAAAAGTACGTGGTTATAATAAAATTTTAGATATGTAAAAGGAAATATCATCAGTGACGTGTGCTCTGTTCCAGATTTTCAAAACTTCATAACACATTATCCTTTTGTTTTCAAACAATTCTCTAATACTATTTCCATTTCCCATTCCCATTTTAATTCAGCCTAGGTATGTGATGAAGGTACAACTCGCCCATTTGTTCCATTTTTTTCAATTCGATTTTTCCTAACAACACAACTGTTTATTAAAACGTACATTCATTGAATTTTTTACACCTTCATAATTATAAAATTTTCATAAAGGAAGTTTCTTGTTTGTAACAATGTTATTTATTCAATCTTGTTAAATAATTAAAATATTTTTATCGTTCTTTTCAAACAATGGAGGAGAGAACCCTAGTAGAATATTATATTTTGAATTAATATTCAACGTTATATTTTGCTTTTAAAAATTACATTTTCGTCGTTGCTCTATAAATAATGTGAGGTATTGCGTGCATTGGATACATTTTTAATGAACTAAATTTTTTTCTTTCAAGTAACACTACTTACGGGAAAAGTAGTTATTGTTATTATCACGCCATTTTTAATTATATATCTTTCTATTTATATTTTATTCGTACAAATACTACAATTTTTTTTAACTTGGCTTTCAGTTGTAAATTTAAAATAGATTTTTTTAATTTCCTTCAATAAACCTATCGGAGTCGTATATAATTCGAATAAAGCTTTCGATACGATATCACTACCACACACAGACACACACGCACAGAAATTTTTCTAAAAACTACTTTTTTGGATTCAGGGGACCTCAAAACGTGTATTTCCGGTGAAAACTTGAAATCGAAAATTCGACCCTATTACAATACTTGCTTTACTACTCGTATATATAGGGAATAATTAGTAGTAAAAGAAATAACAATGACATTTTTTAAATTATTTGTGGAAGGTCTAAAATGAGCACTCATTGTCAGTAGCAAATTGATACAAGAGCATTTGTCTTTTAAAAGTTTACTACAAGTATGTTCTAAATATTAAATTTTACCTATTTATATCTATGAAAAAAAATACAAAAAAATTGCATCCTATAAGATTTAAGATTTAAACTGTCCTCTTTTCATACTTTTAAGAAATTTAATTTTGCCAACAAAAAAATAATCAAAAATAGGGAAGTTTCTAAGACTAGCTAACCGACTTATGTTTTGTTTGGACTGACAAATGTAACTTACGTTAAGTATCATTTCCAATGAATAAAGTGAAGTAACAAAGAGTACGTGAAAATCAACTTGATTTGATTCGAAAGTACTTTATACTTGATTTTTAGGCTAATTGACTTTCAAGTATGACTAATGAAAATTTAATATCAAATTGAATCCAGTTCAAGTCAAATGTAAACATTGAAATCAAGGCAAGCCAATTATTAAAGTTGCAAGTTATTTCATTTCAATATTAAAAGTTAAAGTTAATTTTATTGCACAAAACGTTTACTTGGCCGGATGAATCTCAAATCAAAAATCAGAAAAATCAGTTTAAGATTATCAACATTTGTTATGTAATGGCGCGTTCACACGTTTCTGCTGAGATCACTAGACGATTTTCAATCGTTTATGCCGTAGCGAGAGTAGCGACGCAAGAAGTGAAGCATAATACCAACAGAGTTGAAAGAAAATTGACCGGCTGGTTGACTCGAATATGACTCATCACTTGAACGACAAAAGTTTGACTCATTCAAACTTGTGTCGTTCAAGTGATTGAAAGTGTTTTGAACGAGTCAAACTTTTGTCGTTCAAGTGATGAGTATACATTCGAGTTCAATTTGCTTTCAACTCTTTTGGTATTATGCTTCTCTTCTTGTGTCGCTGCACCCGCTACGGCTTAACCCTAAACGATTAAAAATCGTCGAGCGATCTCAGATGAAACGTGTGAACATGATAAACGTGTGCGTCATAAGCGACAATATTATGTGTAAATAAAATCAGTAGAAAACTCTCAAACTTCTCATTAGCTTCACCGTAAATAAAAAGGAAACACTCTTCACAGTAAATTGCTTTAAATGGGTATTGAGAAAGTTTTTTTTCTTGTTATTTGTTGTAGGTTTTTGATTTTTAAAAATAAAATTAAATAAGGTAACTTAGTGGCGGCGTAGTGGACTAGATAGTTGCTTTATACGCCAGTGGTCCTGGGTTTGAATCCCAATGAAAGCCCAAGATTTTTTTCTGGGTTTTCAGATTTGACGGTCGCTAATGAACATAGTAGTTGATGCGACCTTAAAGAAACCAAAAAAAAAAGAAAAAAAATTAAATTAAATAAAAATTCATTTGTTTAGTTAGAAAAACCATTTCAAGTATAACCATTAAGTTCCTGTTATATCAAAATTAAAAATAGTTTCATTCAAAATTTCATCAACATCCATTCAACCGTTTCGTCATGTAGGGGTAGCAACTCCCCTATAGGAACCTGAATTGTGATAAAAATTACTCTTTGCACTTATAGACTCATAAACTAAAACTTTACAAAAGTAAGTTATGTGCAAGGTTCAATAAAAACACATTTTTTATGTTCATAACTTTACAGCAGAATACATAAATTTTTCTGGGGAAAATAGTTTTTAAGATAAGTACTCATTTTGACTAATAAACTTATTTTATCAATAAGTAATTCCGTTTTCTTACCAAAATACATATTTCCTTTTTTGTTCCTTTTCTGCAAGAAATATAAATAATAATCAGGTGTGCGGAATTTTTGGTTCAGGAACGTTGATTTATTCTTTGGTTCTGCTTAGAGAACATTCACTTGTATTTTAAGTTATCTATTAGAAATCGTTAATTTTAATTTTTAGAAAATCTTTAAACATTATCTTTCACCAATAATACTCCTAATATTTCAAAACTTATATCAAACTGTTTATGTAATAAACTTAATGTCAGAGAGATTCAACCATGCTTTTGTAATGATAACGTGCATTTTATTTATTTTTTTCCATTCTACTAACTTTCTGATGCTTTTGACTTTTATCACTGTAACTAGTGCTTAAGAAGGGTTTGCGTGATCGTAAAAAAAGGCGTCGTTGATAATGTTACACTTAACGCAATGACTGTGGTTTTTATATTAAACGGCTGAAAGAACGGTTCTAAAATACTTTTTAAAGTTTTAACTACGTTAGTGTAACGTAGCGTGTCAACAAGTAAAACCATTTAAAAAATTTAAGACGTACAATTTTTTTAAAAATTGGAAAAATTTTTAGCTTCGATCTTTAGATGAATTTTACGTTTTAAATTTACTATCTTAGTTTAAGTTAACAAATTATACTCAAATATAAGGTAAAAGTTTTCATTTTTGATCTCATAAAACATTTTTATAAATGATAACTGAAATATAATTAAACATATTCAAATTCAAATAATTTAAAAAGCATTTTATTAGTAAAAGCGTTTCAAATTATTCGCTATAAGATTATTAATGATAGAGACAATTTTAAGATTTTGATGCCATTTACATGAAAGCATTTTCAAAGTGAGATTACGTTTTTTCAGATGATACACAGAAGCCAAACCCTTTGTTTGAAAATCAAATTAAAAAATAATAATTTCAATTATGCTATTTCCTTGGCACCACAAATATTTCATATCTTACATCAAACTATATTTCTTCTTTACAATAGCAGATACCTATCACTCTAGTATTAAAGCTTGACTAAGTTTTATAAAATATATTTGTACAAGATTACTTACTCGGTTCCAAATTAATAATAAACGTAATAAATTAAAATTAAATGTCATGAAAATATATAATATCTATGTATGTATATGTAATATATTTTCATATTACCACAAAACGAACGAATTTCCAACGCAAAGTTTGTTAGTTTGGGTGAAACGATGAACGAGACTTTGAATAAAGGAATAAAGGGGACGCAATAAACTGGTGATGAAAGATAAGTTATCATCGTGTTATTATATATACCATGCCTTGTTGTACATAAAGAACCAGTATATAAAGTTACAATTTACATATTAAAAAAATGAGAAAAACGACGAAGCTTTATGCTGGCATTATTAGAAAAATAGCAAGCAAAATTGTTTCAGTTTTACTGCATTTTAAATAGTTTGTTTAAAATGTATGAGGAAAGATGCGATAAAAAATTTATTTCTGTTTTAATTAGTCAAAAAAATCCTTGAAAAACTTCATTAATGATTTATTTTCTAAAACAAAAGACCTCTTCAAAATAAAAATAGAAGTAGTTTCTTTTATTTTTGGGTATAATTTAATAATAAAATTTTATATTAAACTTATTTATGATATAAGGAAAATACATTTTAGCTAAATATAAGTTTATTTACTATGTTAATCAGAATCTCATAAAGTTTTTTGGCAAATTATTCTTTTATGAGACAGACATAAATGAAGTTATTATTTCAACTGTATGAATTTTATTTACAAAACAGTCGTTAAAATTATTATTAATTAACATAATTGATGTTGAGCATAAATAATTTAGATTTATTTCTTAGAAAATGTTTTGAATATTAAATGTTCTCAATCCATCAATAAATTTATTTTAATAAAAATACAACAAATAAATTGGAAGAAGCTTAAAACCTTCGATAATACATAAAAATGGAATTGTTCTATAAGGAACGAGAAACCTACCAAGTGAACTACGAATAATTGCAAAAGGATATGATAGGAAAATATGCCAAAAAGAAACTTTTTCAAACTTGTTTACATTAAATAAGTTAACTAAGATGAATGTATATATTTGTTCTTATAACTTAGTTAAAATATAAGTCAGTAAATGTACAAGCTTCGTTAATCTCGGTTTATTTTGATGTGTTAATTTGAATAGGAAAAAAATCTCTTCTTGGTTTGTTATGGACTACTTGACTTGATTTACAAGTTACTCTATTTTTGTTTGTATGACGTAATTTTTTTTTGTGTTTTTAAAATCGCTTTAACATCTTAGGTCATAATGCGCGACTGTCTTAACACAGATAATTTCTGTTAGTCAAGTATATCTTAGGTCTAACATCTTAAGTCTAGGATTCAACGGGGATCGAACCCAGTACCACTTGACGCATGAAGCGGAGAGAGCAATTGCTCTAGCCACTGCGCCAATAGGTGGTTGTAAAAATTTAATTCAATTTCAATCAAATCAAGCCAAGTAGTAATATTGTAGATGATATTATTTCGAAATTAAAATTTCAATCTAAGCTCGCTGAATTGGTGAATAGCGGTTTTTGTGACTTGATAGTTTTTTAGTTGAAACATACCCAGATTAAAAAAAAAGGAATGCGTTTGATAATTTCAAAAGGATGAAGGATCAGGGTAACAAGCACTTAACGTAGTTTTTTGATTGTAACGTTTTAAGAAAAACATTTTCAAAAATGTTTAGAGCCCGATGAAGATGTTAAATACAACGAAACGTTGCAATCAAAAACTGCGTTGAGTATTGGTTACCCTGATCCTTTATCCTCTAACAATTTTTATATTTATGATTAAATCTGAACTTAAGTATCAATTTTAAAACTTCTATATAATAAGTCAACAAAATCAAAACACATTCCCAATATGTGTTTTTTTTTAAATTATATTTTATGGATTTTCTTTCCTCTTTTGCTGACATAGGTACACAGTATTACTTAATTAACTAATGTGCATATTTTTAAAGTTTAAGCAATAAAAAGGTTGTGGTATCTTATAAATTAAACTTGTAATTCTGGTAGATTCTAAAATCAGTTGATAACTTAACAAGTGAAAGAAATAAAATTTGAAATTTTATTAATATTTTTTTAACATCAGTTGACCAATACTTGCTTTGTAATAAAATTTTAGAAAAACTATCTTCTGAATTATTTCCAAAACATAAGACACATCACAACAATCAATTCATAACTACCCTTGTTTGTTGAACACAAAAAGTAATCATTTCTTGCAAGAACAATGTATTCTTCCAGGAAAAACAATAATCCACCTACTTAACAATCTGCAACTTGAGCATCCCTTTAATCAAAGTCAGCTTTATTGCTGTTTGTAATAGGTAACAAACTAACTGTTCCGTCTTAGGATCTAAATGACATTCATACCTAATTTCATTTAAATTACTTATTTTCAAAAGAATACGGCTTGTTTACAAAACAATGCATTTTCTAAGATAAGTACCATTAAAACCCTTTAACCTACAAGCTGCTATCTATATACTCGTATACTAAAACACGTTGATTCTTTGCCACGCTCTTGTATGACATCAGATAAACATATTTGCACATTTTAACTATCCCACAGGAATCATGAATTTGTCCAAGATAAAAAGGGTTCTTTGTACCGTCCAAGCTTTATAAAATCCTTAACATCTTTAATTTAAGATACTTTTAAAATGATTTTTTTTTTAAATTTATTCAGTCGTTTTAAAAGATATATTTGTACTATAAAACGGATTTTCCAAAAATAAAAATATCTGCTAGGACGCTTTACAGACATTTATTTTTCACAAAACTCACTAACTAGATGACATATGATGGAAAATTCCCAAGTTTGGTTATTTTGGATAAAGCTTTTATTACGATATCACTGTCGCACATAGAAACATTTTTTCTAAAAACCACTTTTTTGAACTCAGGAGACCCCAAAACGTGAATTTCCGGTGAACATTTGATATCTTAAATTTCACCAGCTTGCAATATTTCTTTTATTATATAATTTGCATTAAAAGAAAGTTAAGCGTTTGTTATCACCTGATAATACTCTCAATATATAAACAATCATTTTTACTTTCTTGTACTACTAAATAGTAAAGGAAGTATGCACTTATTGTAATCGGATCGAAATTTCGAATTCCAGATTTCACGGGATTAACATGTTTTGAGGTTCCCTGAATCCAAGGAAGTGGTGTTTAGAAAAATGTCTATGCTGTGTGTGACAGCAATATTGTATCAAAAGTATTATCCGAATTTCACCAAACTTGGAGTTTAGCTTGCAAATTACATCTAGTTGAGCTGCGAAGCTTTTGATTGAAATTGGTTGACCAGGAGCTTCACTTTATTCTAGAAGTTTTTGAGTTTTTTAAATTTTTTTGAAAATGGATCCAACGATTGTCCTTAAACTTGCTACAGTTCTTAGACTCATCAATGCCTACACCTTTTATTTAAAACTTTTTCCTGGGATAATTCGAATAAGAACAGTTCTGGGGTTAAGGGTGGGAGTTCGTATACACAAAGTGGCTGTATGCATATAGTTCTGTTTATAAAGTTATAAATTACTTATAATTCTTTTAACCAAACGGGTTTCATAAAAAAATAGAAGAAAGTACTGTGACGCTTCGCAGCAGATATCTTATAGTTTAAATAATTATTTCTGGAATGAAATATGCTTAATCTCTCTTTCATAAGTTTAATGACTTTGATTATATAATAATCTCAATATCTTTAGTAAGTTTTCGCAATTACAAAAGAACCAATAATTTTAGTTTTACGAAATATATGTAGGAAGATGTAATTTAAGTTTAAGTAATCGAAGTTTGCAGTTCGATTTTAAATTGCAATGAAGTACTTAACAGAGCAGTTTATTTTAACAATAACTAAGGATTGGAATTTTGATTGCCATTTGCCAATAAAGAATTCAATCAAGTTTTGTTAACAATCAATTAACATGACAACTATTATTATTTTTAACGACCCATTAGAGTTAATTCTTATGGTATACAGCTTATAACAATAAATGAACTAATACATTACCTTCTTACTCGCCTAAGAGTACTATTTAGAGTAGAAAAAATATGTAAGAAATTAAAACAGAATTTCAGACAGTATACTTAACATTCAAAACTACAATTCCAAACATTAATTGACTCGTTAGAGTTTAATTGGTACTCTAAATAATTAATTTTATAAAAATAACTGAATATCCAACAATCCTTTAAGCGTTTTTATTCAAAAAGTTCAAGATCGCTTAGAAAATTTACAAACACATTTAAATATTAATAAGGCTTTTAAAGCTCATCTTTTTCTTTTAACGTTTAAAGCAAATCCCTCACATTTATTCGATTCGCATTTCCATTAACAATAATCCGATTTAAATGTGAAAAATATAAAAATAAGCTTCACAGAAGGATAAAAACTTAAATATGTCTACGTGTACATTTTAATAAACACTTGACCGAATTGAAAATCCTAGCGTTTTATTTGCATGAAAACAAACCTTGAATAATATCTGCGTTAAATTTGTTTTTTTATTCGGATTTGTCATGCAATTTGAAGTATTCAAACAATGATACATTGTGAGTAATTAAAAACCTCTGCTTGGAACGTTTTGAAATCATACAAATAACACAGAAGCATTCGTCTGATTTATAATCTGCGGATAAAGCGAATTAATGATAACAGATGCGAAAGCTTTGAGCTTTGTTCTTTTATATTTGTGAAACGCAGACGGTAATTATCTACGAAGTAGACGTGGATTTTTCCCAATGTTTCTAAAATCTGTTAATTGTTAATTAATATAAATTAAGTTACTTAAACGTGTGTAATTTTTATAACATTTGAAGCTCTTTCATTTGTAAAGTATGTTTCTTTTATATTCGATTTATATTCGATACAAACGGTTTTTACATAAGAATGAGTAAAAGTTTCCAAACCTAATGATGTAGGGTGTTTTACAGAATTTTTTTTTTTTTAGTAATTCACATCTAAAATAGATACAAAGAATGAAAAATTATGGAATTTAAATATTTTTTTAAAGATAAGACCGTTGTTGTAACAATAAAATGGACGGTTCGTAATTTTGTACGCATTTGAAATAAAGAGAAAATTAAGAGCAATAATAGTAAAAAAAATTGTCCAACAACAGTTATGTCTACTTCACTTTGAGCTTTTGTTTAGTAGGGTATTTCAAACAAAATAATCTAATAAAACTTAAGGAATACAGCTTTGTATTTAATTCCTATCGTCTATCGTCATTACTAATTACTTTTCTTAGAAAGCAAAGAAAAGATATACGAGTAAATATAAAAGAAGAAAAAAATTTAAAGCTGAAATGAACTAAAACAAAAACAAGTATTTTAACTTCAAATACATAAATCAACCCCTATTTTTCTCATTTAATAGCTTGATCAAATTTAAGGAATTCCGTACAGGCTTCTATATATTTTTTCCATTTCCTACATTTAGATACCAACAAAATATAAATCTTCATTAAATATTCATCCGTGAAACGAACGCGTATAAAAATTCCACTCATCATTTAATAAATCTAAACCCTTAAATTGGAGCAATTCATCTTGTTTGATACATATTTAATGTGTTAAGACGGAAAAAGGATACAATGTTTGTAATAACTTAATAATGTTTTATGCTGCGTTCCGTATTGATTTTTTAAAGATGATTGATTTCATTTTTTCGAAAGAAAAAACGTTGTCTGAATGCAACTGAAGATTGAGAACTTTGCTAATAAAGTTCTATATTGGCGGAAATACTTAGGACGAAATTAAAATTCCTAAGACTAAATGAAGCTTTTTTTCCTTTTTTTCCTTTTTTTTTTTTTCACTTTAATTAAAATAATTACGGAAGTATGCGCGAAAGAGAAAATGAAAGACATCTTTTCTTACAATCGTGACGTAAAAGTTTTGCTTCGTTTGAAATTTAATAGTAAGAATTAAGTGCTTTTAAAGAAATATTTCAAGAATTTTTTACTTTAACTTGATAATAGTTTTGTGATTATGTGAATGATTTTTTTAAGCTAAGATGAAATTTAAAGTAAACTTCTCATTTAAAAAAATAGAAAAGTCTGAAATTGACTCGCACCTGAGAGTTCCGTACAAACTTTTCATTTTTTTAATTTTGAATTCTAGTATATTGAACCACTTTTATGTATTTTGAATATACCTTTTAATTATTCAATCGCTTGCTTACCTTTTAACCCTTATTATCATCTTTAAGAAGAGATTTTTTTTTGTTGAACAATTGACGAAACATTCGAATAGCTAAAAACTCAAGGGTCTTAGTATCATATATGTATTTTTAAATAGTATTATATAAAGTAAACGTGAAATATAATATAAATTTGATGTTCATACTTGTACAATCGTTCACCTAATATAGTTTGTATGTAAGGTACACTAAAAATAACTGTTTATAAAAGACGAGGCGTGATTGTAACATTAACTACCAAACTATTAGCAGCACCACTGAACACTAAAGCTTGAAAAGCATTGTTTTGGACCTTTATTTTGGTAACATTACCATCTACGGCTGGTCGTCCACTGGAACCGTCGTTCAGCCGAAATCAGTTCAATCAACGGCTGATAAGTAACACGACTGAACGAATTCGTCCACTAGAGACGGTTTTGCAGATGTTCTCCTGTTCAGTATTCACAGTAACTATTCATTTTTATCGTGTAAAAATGGATATTTTTGACGATATATTGTTAGAAAATACATCCCTTATTAAATAGAAGATGTTGAGGAAGAAGGCGAAAATATTGGGTACACCCCATATTAACTGAAAGAATGCAAATAAGTGAACTTTACCATTTACATATCCAGCTTTTGGCAGATGGAAATAAGTTTTCCGATTATTATAGTTTGAGTACAGGAACGTCTCAGTATCTTGTGAATGATATTCGTCCATCAATCGAAAAATGGTCAAATTTTAGAGAAGTGGTATCACCCGATGATTAATTTACTAACCCAACTTATTATTTTTTTTACAATCCATTGTTGACATTAGAAGTTCGGCCGAATGCGTTACAAAATCCCATTCGGTTTGGATTTGAGCATTTTTCGGCCGAAGACGATCGTGCACGCCCGAATCAGCTTATTCTATCGTTTGGCCTTGTTCGGACCAGTTTGCGGCCGTTGCTGTAGTCGGTCCGTCGTCAAGGACGGCTGTCTTTAGCTTGTCAGTATAGGCAGTTCGGCCTATATATAATTGGTCCTCATACGGCCGTTGCTCAATTCGGCCGAATTCGGTTCCAGTGGACGATCCACCTTAGGCATGGCCGCTGTCATGCAGCTAGGTTCAGTACCAAATACCAGATGCGCTTAAACAATCATCAAACCCACAGATATTTGGTTTGTTCCAGATAAAATTTTGTACGTTAATGGTACGATAAAATAAGTGCATGTACTTACTATATGACGTAGTTTTTGGCATTTCTAAAAGATAATTGCTCGAAACCAAGTACTGGTACGCAAACTAACCCGTACAAAAACATAATTTGGAACGTTTTTTGCTGTTCATGTACGTCAATGTACTATGTGTTTGTTATCTAAAACGAACTTAAAATAATCAGGCTGTTAACTTCATAGAAAACAGTAAGGGTGATTAAGGTGAAGTTATTGTCGTTCTTGGAGTTGCCCTATAGGTAGTAGTATAATAGGCTTCCCCTCCTGTCTCATTCGTACGTTCATCAGATTTGTTTTAATAGAATTTTAATAAAAAAAAGGTGCTTATACAGTGAAATATGAATATATGAATTAAAAAATCAAAATATGTTACTCAAAATTATTAAAAATGATTTAAAATTAACAGTTTTTTTTACTTTTTTCTTAAATTACATTAGAGACCTAACTTCTCAGCGAACAGAAAGTCTTTTCTTCCATTCGAAGTATCAAAATATGTGACATCAAAGGTAATATCTTTTGATTAGAATGCCAAAACAGGTGAAATTCGATATCAACTTTAAATAGATAACTTCATCCAAACCAGGAGTAAAACAAAACTGTCAGACTGCAGACAGAAGAACGTCAAAGTTGTCCATTTTTCTTTTTGTAATAAGATACCCTAAAAATGAGATTATTTACTTAATTTTTATTACTTTATTGTTTGAATAATATTAATTTTTCAAAAATTATGTTACAGACATTTTTTTGGTGTTTTAAGTCGTTATACTGTCGTACAACAACTGTCTCAACACAGAACATTTCTATATCACAAATCTAAAAATATCTAGAATCCACCTGGAATCGAGCTGAGTACTACGGACCCACGGAAGGGAGGTCGGACTTATGTAATCACTGCGTCACTGAGTACTCGGAAATTATTGAGAATCGAGATGAATACCAAACTAATCTTTTTGGTCATTTAAAGCTTACATATTTGATTTTATTCTGTTAAATTATATTTAAGTCACAAAATACTTACATATATTTTTACTAGGTACCTTAAAATATCTATTGAAACAAGAAAAACGGCAGCCACAAATTATGTTTGATTCTTTTCAATATCTTCTTTATAAAAAATCACCTTAAGTACCTGAAACCGCGGGATAAAAATAAATCAAATCGAACAAGGGATGAATATTTGATAAATGCTGATTGAATTCCACGCCTACTCATTTCCGCAATTCAAGGTACGGCTTTATTTTTGGTTGATTGTCTACATCCCTTATTTAATTTTGAAAATAAAGTTGATCGATAAATTTATTTAAGGGGAAATGCACGCATTTTCTTTATTGAATCAAATGAGTTAGTCACTCAGTAATAAGCATTTATTTCTATGTTAGTATTTTCATTGATTGTATTTCAGCCGTTTCATTAATGGATCAATTTGTATTTAAAATAAATTCTATCACTAATTGTTAAAGGTATTCTAGACTCTAGACTCTAAAGTCTAGAACATAAACGCTTCATCAAGTTTAGGAGGAATAGATTAAGGAAGTCATTATTTAATTATATAACCAACAATCAATAATGAACATCAAATATTGAAACTGTTTAGACTTATGATGTTCAAGCAGAATGGTTGATATTATTTCAAGTTATTTATAAGTTTGGAACTTTATTTCTAATCAGTCATATTTCAAATAATTTATTCTAAAATTTACATCTTTGATAATTGTTATAAAAAATGTAATAATATAATAGTGAAACTTAAAGTCTATTGCATATCGCTTTTCAAAAAGGAAAACAAGAAAAGTTTCATTAAGTATCAATTTTAACATTGTTAACATGGTAGATAATTATTAATTCTGGCTCCAAACAAAAAACCAAAAAAGACTTTTTATTTTTTTAAATTTGAAATTATGAAGTTTGAATTTTGTTTAAAAAATTTTTAAAGGTTTCTAATTTTTGGTTTCAAAATATAAAACTACAAATACATATCGAGATTAAAGCTTTCCTATTTTTCACAGTCAAAATAATACTTTTTTAATACCATTTTCAATCAATAGTTTGATCCAACTAATGTTACATTTTGTGATACATTTTTGTTGTATTAGAAGATAAAAAATCGAAAATCCTTCATTATTTTTACATTAAAAGATCTAAAGCTGTCAAAATCCGATGATGTATACAAGGATAAAAGGATTTAAGTGATTTTTTATGAAAAAATTTAATGGCTGTTTCCATTTTTCATAATATTTAGTTCTTACTCGTGACAAATTGAAATTTTCCGCTTCAATTATTAACAAAATAAATAGATAGTACATTTTATGTCCTGCAGGATAACATTTTTCATAAATCAAGCCAAATACGAGTAGATTCGTGTAAAAATAAAATTTTCGGACCGAGACAAAACGAATTTTCAAATAGTTTTTTCATGCAGGAGATATGATCAGTTGTATGTGAAGCATTGAGTTGACAAGAATGGAATATTCGTTGACAAAAAATGTTTGCAAGTATCAGGAATATTTCCCTAGTGACAACATTTTCTATCCATCATTATCGATTGTTCCTTGTTCGTTTGATTCCAATTTTATGTTTCTTATATATCGAGTTCAAATTTAATCGGGATTTATTTTATGCACGAATGATAATGTGACTATTTGTACAAGATGAAGTTTTGATTTTTTGAAACGAACGAAAAATGGATAAATAAATGTTTAAAAATAAAACTTACCTTGACGTGTAATACTCGAAAAATGCAACCAATATTTCCAGGGACCTCGAAACGCTCGCCCACATTTCATGGCAGCGTATTCATAAGGACCCACAAATCACTGTTTGAGAGTCTCTTATATTTAGTGTTGTTACGAATTTAATGATTGTCATATTATTATGGTTCCAATTTTTATAAAAATACGTTTTCTCTATTTACTTTTTCGTAAAGCTAAAAACCAAAAGATTTTGTTAAATCCTTATTAACAATTTGATAGATTTTCTTTTTGAGCCGTAATAAAATTCCATGTTTATTTAATCAATGCTACAGCAATTGGTAAACTATTTTTTTCCATTAAAATTAAAATAAAAGATTTTTAATATTAAGATTTATTTCCTTTTTTTTGTTTTGACTGAACAAAAAAAATAAAAGTAACTTCTTGTTTAACAATAAGTAATTTCAATAAAAACTTTTTGATTAAAATTTCACAAAAAATAATCCTCTTATTCAAAAGTTTCCTTATAAATTAAGTTCATGTTTATAACCAAACAAGATCCATATTTTTTACGTTTATTGAGATATATGTTTTAAATTGACAGTTTTACATTTATGGAACAACCACCCAAAATGTCAAGTCTTAAATCAATTTCCTTCCACATTTTCTTGAAACCAACAAGCTTCAGATGTTGTATTAAGCTGAAACATGTCATTGCCAAATTGACGATAACAAACAGAAAAAATCGGGCTTTATGAAAATACAAAATTGTCGACTCTGGAAAGTTTTCGAGGGCAAATAAAAGCTTGAAAACTATAATAGATAATCAGTGAAAAAAGCATGAAGCAGTAAAATGTGTTGAAAAAGAACGAACGTTGAGTGAAAATGAAGGAAAATTGTTGATATATAATGACTGGACATAGAGATAAGGGTTGTATGACAATAAAAGCAAGCTCTTGTTTGTTTCATAAAATCAAACGTAATAATTGGAAAAGTTCCAACGATCTTAAATGACAATGGTTACGATAATTCTTCAATGAAACGCAACAGTTGTCTTCAATCAAATTGGCATGAAGCCAAAATTAGCGTTTTTCTTGTGAAAATTATAAGGAAATGAAAAAGAAAACAGTTTGAGTTATTTTTAATTAAATAATACAAATTTTCTCTGTCTGTTTCATTTCTCATAGAAAGTTTTCCGATTTTCATTTAACTTTGGCTAGTTATAAACCGAATTTCTAAACTTTACTGATAGCAAATACTCAGTTCATATTCAAATATATTCTAGTTTATCGTTACCTACACGTTTATAAATATACCAACGTGCCTGTTTCAATTGTGACAACTTCGATATTTCCGTAATGGTTTCAGAAGTTTGACGAAATATGTCAGTGTTCGATGATTTCATTTCCTGAAATGGAGCAGGTCTACTTTACTTCTATACTGGAGCGTCTCTCTTATATTAATTTATAGTTTCATATAGTTTGAGTCTTATCTATCGTTCTATTATTATTATATGTCGAAGTTAGAGAACTCCTTTGAAAGAATTGAAACAGAAAAATCAAATGAAAACTGAAAGGTTTGAGGTGAAATTCACTGTTACAAAATATTTTATGTTTTCAATTTTTATTGTAGTGGTTTACTTTGATAAAATGGCCTAGACGTTTTTATTGAACCATTAAATTTTAAAATAGAATACGAAGAACAGATTTAATTTGTTACATCACAATTTTTGGAATAAACTGTTATGAAAATTGGTTATGCTTTCCCTCCATCAGCAACAGAATTCTCTAATATAGCTTTAAGCATCTCCGCTATATATATATATATATATATATATATAGTACATACCTATACTGTGGCATATTTAATGAGAAAAAAATCTTGAAGAGATTTTAGTTCAGCAAACTTTTTATTCTCCCAGCAAGGTTCACTACACACAAGTATGTCAGCTTGTTCTGTCTTTTGTGAGAAGTTAACTCGATTATGCTCCTGTAGGATAAAATTCAAAGACAAAAACTCCCGCCCAAATTAATTTAACGGGGACAAAAACGTTATTTAGGTCAAATACACAATTTTCGTTTTTGTTTCTCACACAAGTAAGCCTCGAAAACACTCTCGAATCCAAAGATTTGAATCTTCACACAAAAGCGAAACAAGTTCTCAATTTCCCAGAAGGAAATTACAAAAATATCTATTCGAATTTGAATTTACGAACAAATGTATTGCCACTTGCTTTGTGAGGAAAATGACAAGTATTTTTTTTATGATTTCAAGTGGAAAATTTATTCGTAACGAATGTAAAAATTATTACGTGTTACAATTGGTTGTGGTTTTATGACATGAAGAAATATTTCATTTTTCCATGAAACCATAGAGTGATTGATTAATTTTTTTCATTTGGTACTTTACTGAAATAAATAAATTAATTTACGAAATAACATAATAGATATTAAATAATTGAAATTGGCTGAATTACTACATAAATATTAATTAAAAAACATCACACATTTGATGGACAAAAAACAAATCAAATTATTATAATTGGAAAATGTTTATTTTTCCTTGATATAAACCAAAATAGCACGTTCTTCATAACTGTTTCTTAGTTTACTTCCTTGAAAATTAAATTTACCAAGACAAGGGTTTAATAGACACGACTTCTATTTACAAAACACTACCCCTGCTATATAAAATTCACGTATAATTCAATGGCAAACCAACCCTCAACTCATTCTCTTTTCATTCACACACGGTTACATAAACATTTAACTATTCAAACTAGTGAAAATTTAATTTCAACATCGCGTTGGTTGTATTTGCTAACGCAAACACAAAATGAACAATTCGCTGTAAATCTGCAAGAAAAGGGTTGAAATGAAACTCATTTCAGAATGTCAATCGAACTGAAACCATGAGTGACAGTTTGATGTCGATAAAAAATTTAAGCGTATAAAGTGAAAGTGATAATAATCTTGGAAGGATCGGCAGGATATTTTTATTATTGAATATTGAACGTCTGGAACAGATCAAAGTAAAATTTTTATATTTTACAGATAAAAAAAGTAAGAAAAAACATGTTTTTTGTAATTTCATGATCTAAAGGCAATAACTGTTAGAATATAATATAAAGCTGAAAGGTTAGTTCTTTGAATCTGCTTATCTCCAATACTAAAACTGGCCGATCTAAAAAATACCATTTTTTGTAATTTTTACTGTGTATTTAGGTTATGAATTTTTATCTATGATTTAAAAAAAATTGCAATTATTGACTTAGACCACTTAATTAATTTTGATTTAATTTTCTATTTACTTTTAAGCAGTTCATACTTTCAAATAGTCCATAAGAGCCCCCAAAAATATCCATTTTAAGTCCACTATCATTCACTGTTATTAAGTTTTATAAAATAGTTCCTATGTTAGAACGAATAGTCTATCTTCCTTTTGATTGGGATATTTAAATATAAGAGTGAACAATTTTAATCACCGTAAACTACACTAACCGAACTAGATGGAGGTTATCAAAGATAATGATAACTTCTAATTGTAAAAAAAAATGTAACTTTCAATGTATAAATAGTTACAAATAATTAATTATTTAAAATATTGAAAAAATTTGATCAATTATTTGCGTAATGGAAAGAGCAGATAGAGAGCTTAATAAATAAAAATAAATAAAAACAAAAATTTCAATTAACAACTATTTTGGGTTTTATATCGGTTTTAATTCTTGAGATTGAACATTTTTTTAAAATTTAATTATTAAATAACTTTAAACTATACACCTGGAGCAATTGTGGATCCAGAAAGAGCATTTAAGGAGCAATTTAAAAAGAAATAATCTCGCCAACTTAACTCTTTCTGGTTAAAAAATTTATGCAATAATAAAAGGGAGCGTTGAAATGTTATTTGATTATTGTAACGGTTGTAACTTAAAAATGTATTTTGGATTTGTACTGACAGTAACAGTACCTAAAATATAAAAATGCTAAAAAAGAATTAAAAAAAAAGCTATAATAATCTAATATTTCGCTAACTACATAAACTATTAAGTCTACACTCAAATATGAAATAATAAGTAGGCAGTGGAAGGAGAAACACTCTCTCTGCAGCAGCTAGTGCGCATTAAACCGTTTGCCCCACTCTATCAAAACGACGAAAAATGCCCGCTTAACGCGTTTTATTTGTAAATATCGAATTTTTAAAACTTTAATTACTTTTTTTAAATGAAGATATCGTGATAATTCTTTTTTTAGACAAGGATCAAGTATATAAGAAATAAAACAAATAAAAAAGATCAAAATCTATCTAGTAGTTTTTGAGTTAAAAGCGAACATTGGAAAACAGCTATCATTTTAGTTATATCGATTGCTCATAAACCTTAACAGTACCTATACGATGTTTGAAGACTTGCCAAAGAGAGGAACCAAAAGGTTACAATGATGTCTTTAAGCTACTTTTTATTTCATGCATTTAATATTTATTTTATGGAATGGAACAAAACATAAAATTTCGAGATTATCAAACTTGGTATCTTTATTATTCTATAAATATAAATTAAATTAAAGTATGTGTTTATAGTCTTCCAAATAAAGACGATTTGCATTTGTGAAAATAACAAACACTGATAATAAAAATTTTGTATTAATTATAGTCAAATTTAACCTCTGAAACAATGAATTACTGAGAACATTTTTAAAGGGTAACAATGAAAATTACAAATTGCGTGTCTTATTTTTATTATTTATAATCCAGCAGTCATACACATTTTTAATGAATAATCAATTCTCTGAAAATTAATTGATGTGTTTAAGAAAAAGTACGCATTTTGCCTTGAGAACCTTGTAGTTATTACTATTAATATCATTACGAAATGAAAAAATATAAGTTCAGTCTGCCTTTGCTGGAACCAGTTTTGTATTTTCCTCTAGGAATGAGATATTTTCTCGCAATGAAAAGTATCCTAGATCCTAGATAGCCAGTTATCGCCATATTAGATTTTATCAAAATCCGTTTTCAACTAAAAATGCTTTAGAATGGTTATTGCTGGAAAAAGTATTTCCTTTTTCTCGTAGATATGAGATAAACTTCCGCAATAAAGTATCCTATATAATGACTTGGAAAGTCAGTTATCATTATACCGAATTTCATTACAATCCGTACAGTGGTTTTTGCGTGATGTGGTAACAGACATAGACAGACAGATAAATATTTAACACGTTGACGGACAGTAGAAACAAGTGAAATTCGAAAATTGACACTATATGTTTTTGTAATTTTTAGAATATTAAAAGAGCAGCCTAGCCTGTTCTTTTTCCCAACTGGCCATTTTCTATAAATATTGAATAAAACATTCAATATTATTTTATATTATTATTTATTGTATATTATTTATACATTTATTATTTACATTATAATTTTTATATTTCAAACGTAATATCATAAAAAACAAAAAGTAAATGAAAACATGACACTAGGCTTCTACTTGTACGCTGGTAAATGCACATTTGTGCTGCTACAGCCGCAGTGTCTAAAAACGACCGTTTCGTATTGGACGGCTATTGCCGTCACGTCACATAGTGAACTTGAACTTGACGGCTATAGACGCAACTGTCCGTCAACGTGTTAAAAAATGGTGGTTTGATCATATTTGGCTATTGTCTATAACAAAGAATATTTTAATACGATTTTCAAAAACATAATTAATGTACTGGCACAGCTTAGTTACGGCTCAATTTTAAAATGTCTAAAGAAAATATAATTATCTATCAAAAAAAAAAAAAAATAAGTTTATATATGAATATTTGAAAGATTTGAAAATTTTCTTTCTCTATATATTTACTTTGATCATTTCTAATCAAGCAAATGTGCATACCCCTATATGCCTATAAAAAGAGGGTAAAATAAAGGGGCATTACATATAAGTTTGAAATAAAACTAGATACATGTAAGCAAAGTTAAAAATTTATATGAAAGTGTAGTAGATAATTTTTAAAGCGAGTTGAAGATGGGAAAATATGGAATAGTTAAGAAAGTAAAATAACAGAACGAGACAGAAATCGGTTTTCCACCTTTTCCAGTTGCGTAGTAAAATACGATGTAGTGAGAACGTTAGAGTGTAGTAGAGAAGGGAAATGGATACATAGTGGCGTAGCGCGTGCTTTCGCTACGCGGACGAGGTTATGTGAAAGCGTTGGAAAAGAGGTTGATAACCACTTGTTAGAGGACGTCGTTGTCGCGACGCCGCACCCTTATATATACCCAAGTAAACCTATATATGCTGATCGCTCCATATGAACGCCTCGAATATAATTTTCGAGGTTCAACCTTTAAATTAACCTGAATTAAATGTTTGTAAGCAACTTTTCTCAAACTTTCACCTACTTTTTACCAACTTTTTAATTTAATAGGAAAACAAATTTTTATTTTTACCGTTCGTAATGTTGAACATTTTAATTATTCCTCTTCAAAAATGATACTCCTATAAAAATTATAAGCGTATAAGTAAATATTCAAAATGATAGCCATGGACGTAACAAATTTTCGATCTATGGGCTACTTTTTAAAGAAGCACTATTAGAATACAAATTTTGAATTGGGTTCAATTATCAAATTGTATGTTGTCTAAAGGCATGAAAATTAGTGTTACATTTTCAAGTCTTCTGATATAACCGGCTTCAAAAATGAGGTATGAATTAAGAGGCAAGACTTATGGGCTTATGAGAAATGAATTAGACTATAATCTGACATACGGATTCTTTTCAAATTTGAATCAAAAGTTGTTAAATTTTAGAAAAATATTACTTCAACGTGAAGATGTTGCTTCATATTCTAATGACCTGCTATGGCAGTGTTCCATCTTACGTAAAAAAAATTAAAATAGGGGCTCATAAAATTTATATCTTTTACAATCTCCTTAAAACAATAGAATTTGGTGATAGAAAAGTTAATAACCAATTAAAAACATTGATAAAAAGGAGCCAATTGCCCCTCTGTCTTACGCCCAATGTGACCTACTTTTGAATCGTACACTTCTTTCGTTCAAATTAATACCATATTTAATACCTTGGAGATTATAATAATAATGCAAAGCTAATATTAGAATTTATGAACGTCATCGAATGAATAAGCTGTTTCATTAATAAAACTTCAATCTTGCATAAGTTTGAGATGGTTTTTGTTGCAAGATTATGTAGAAATCAATTTTCATTAAGCATATAAATTTCAAGGCATGATGTTCATGTTACGTATAATGAGGAGATATAATGATAACCGCAGTGATATATTAACTTTTCCAAGTTTCTTATATCAGTTTTTTGGGAAATTCATAAACCACTCCTTTATCTCCCATCTATTTATTATAAAGAGGAAAGCAAAAACTGAAGTGAGAAATCAAAATTAATCACATGTATAATTGAAATTCTTAATAATAATTAATTGATAAGCCGATTAAAATTTATAGAGCCCTTAAAAAGTTTTACATAATTCTTAACTGATAATGTGCTTCGATATGTAATTTTATATTTTGAAAATGTTATTATAAACGTTGTTCAATTGTGATTTTCGTCAATTTTATTGACAGTCGTGAACAGTTCATTACTATTTGTGGTGAAATTAACATCCCATAACCTAATGTGTATAGAATTAATAGTATTATGCTCGTTTATTCAATCTCTCGAACTAAATTTGCTTTGATTATGACTAATGAAGATTACATTTCTGGTAATTGGCTTTCAAACAAACGTGATACTTTTTAAAAAAAGTCAAGAAAATAAATTTTAATTCAATGTTAAATATATTGCTTTAAATGTTATAGGATTTTTATAGGACATTAAATTACCGATTTTGCTGTAGTTGATAGTATGAAATAAAAATATATTGTTGATTCTAGTTTTCAAACAACTATTCGAAGATATTCAATAAAACTTGGGATTTCTCATACAATTACTGTTTGACTCAGTAAGTCGTATATATATTAGTCTAAGATCCGAACCTACACCGACCTTCACCGAGTTGATAATAGAATGAAACCTATTTTATCATGAATTTAGTATATTAGGAAATATATTAAAAATGGGTTGGCTAAAAAAATTCGAGGCAGACTATTTTTAATTATTTAAAAAATATATTTTTAATAAAATACTGCAATATGAAAAAGTAAATGTGTAAATGAAAAGTATTGCCAAAAATTAAATATTAAATTAATCATCCACTTATTTTCTCTTTAACACTGCTACTGCAAGAAAACTTAATAAAATTAAACAAATAAAGTTTTAAACTGAACTAAGGTTAATATTTATACAACTAAATTAGTTTTCTTGGAATAGTGAATGTAATTTGCTTTAAGTTATAAATTTATACAAAATATCGTAGTATCTCATTAATTAAATATTAGTAATTCATTAAATTTGAAAGAAATAACGAGGTAAAAAGCAAGTCAATCGTTCGCTGTTGAATTGCTTTGAACTTTCGGTGCGAATAAAGAAATGCCCTTTACTGGTAATTGCAATTGTGTCAATAAGTAAAACGAGATACTAGAGATCCATTACCGTTACTTTTTAATTAAAATTAAGTATTCATCTAATTATTGTGTGAGTAACTCGTACTCCGTAAAAAATATCACTTTTAAAAAAAGTGCTTCATTGCTTTTCAAAGCGAATGTCAACTACCAACATTCAGCTATAGCATTAAAAAAGTTCTCCAATTTACATTCATTAGACTAAATAGCAGTAAAAAAATTTACATTTCTTTAAATTACCCTTTTCATACAATTTTCTTAAAAAGGAGTACTTCTTGAGTTTTTTGTTTTGTAATATTGAAGATTGCTTTTGATTAATAATATTGTTTTAAAATGTTAATTTTTATTGCAAAACTATGGGAAAGATTATAATAATTAGAACAAATACAAAACTTAAAAGCTCAGTTTTACCCATCTTTGTTCAAAATTAATTGTGAAACAAAGCAACTTTGCTCTAAATGGATAATGTAAAATAGACGACCCCAAAATCTTCTCCAGTCCGTTTATTTTGTCTTGCCAACAAAAACAAAAGCTCTGGTTCTTCACGGCTTGATGACATTTTGAATTTAATTTTGTTGAACTGAAAGTCACGTTGTTTTGATATTGCAATCTGCAGGCGAGTCAAACGATTTTCTTGTAACTATTAGTGGAAATCAAATTAGTCGAAAGTCGTTTTCGACTGCAGTGTGGCATCTGCTTGAGGATCAAAGAATATTAAAAGAAAGCATAAGAAATTTGAGAATTAGACGGTTTTAATATATTTCAATGTATTTGAATACTGTGTCTGAAACATTGTATTTTATTGTGTGATACTTTTATATCGTAACATAAATCTAATTGTAAGACAGCTGAATGTATTTTATACAATATAAATATTTTATGTTTAATGTACTATTGCACTCGTTAGAGAAAAATCTTCAATGTGCTTTTCAAAGTTAAATTTGTTTGGGATTTAATACATACACTTTAAACTATTTGCACATATTTAAGGAATTCTTTCTAAAGTAATGTGAAAATGTAACAACGTATTAAAAACTACCTTTTCATACAAGTTCAATTGAAGGCAAGTTTGAACGTAAACATTGATATTTCTTAATGATCTTTTTGCAATATCCAAATAATGCAACCTACAAGCTAATGATGTACAATGTACATATGTACATATAACAAAACTTAGACGGAAGAGTTGTAGGAAAGTTGAAGCAAATAACAACTTATATTGCATTTTCCTGAACAACTCAAAATAACGTAAAACTTTTTCAACAAAGCTTTTCCCCATTCGACTATTAAGGAAATGAAATTCATTGAATTGGTAGAAAAATAATTTAACTTTACAATTAAAAATAAAATTTCCAAAGGCGTTCAGCTTTGTACATTAAAAACTATAAAACTTTTATACCTTTAAACCATATTTTTTCTGATTTCTTAGGTTTTAATAGTTATTTAGTTTATTAAAGTTACGAAACTAATGTAAAAATATGTTAAATGTTACAAATTTTCAAATAATTCGAATTATTTATATAAGTAAAACAATTTTATTAAATTTTATAAAAATTTACTAAATAGTTGTTGAGTAAAATTAAAAACTAATCGAAACCCTGATTTGATTAGATAAGCGTAGAATCCATTAGTAAAGATGTTGTGCAATTTGTCTAGAGATGGTCTATATACCGTCTTGATACACTGTTCTTTGTCTCGTCTAGCATACACACTATGATCTGAGTTTCTGGTTCATCTTCATAGTTTTCCATGAAGGACAAATTAAAATAAACAAAATATTTGTAATAAAGAAATAAATAAAATAAACATTTCGGAGTATGTCAAATATTACATACTGTCACCTAAAGTCGCCTATCCCGATAGGAAGACATTTGGTCTGCGATTTTTGGTCTCTAAACAGACCCTAGACGGGAAATCGTCTAAAGACATGTCTACGGAGACAACCTGAGATGCGTCTCAGAGACCAAAATTGCGCAATATGTTTATTAGTGAGTACTAGGCTTTAGGCAATACATAATATTATGAATTGGAGAACATTCACTCTCAAAAATAAAAAAACTTTTTCTTTTATGCATTTTTCTAATTAAAATTATGGTTAAAAAACTTTATCCTATTCTTTTAACATTAAAGATTTATTTTATTTGTGATAAATTAAAAAAGGTAGATTTTTTGAATCTTAAGTCTTAATACAATTAAGTTTTACTACTTTTTCTCCCGATTGTATCTCCTGTATATAGTTCTGGTTATAGGGTAGATCGGGTAAATTCTGATGACACGGTCTGGTAAAGGGCCGTTTAACCCGCAGCAATGACTGATTATATACCATTTTAGTGAAATAAACTTCTTTAAATGTTCAAATTGCTTTTGATCTCAGTCCGAGCCTGTCTATATATCTTTAAATTTAGACAAAAATAATATTGCTCCTACCACCTATTGGCGTAGTGGTTAGAGCAGTAGTTCTCTCCACTTCATGAGTCAGGTGGTATGGGTTCGATCCCCGTTGATTTCTAGACTTAAGAACCCCTAGACCCTAAGATTAAAATTAACCAACAGAACTAACAGTCCTTAGATGTTGAAGCGACTTAAAACTCTAAAAAAATAAAAATAACAATAGAAATATTTTTCCTTGTGTTTTTGACAAAGTAGCAATGTGACTGATGGTGTCTCATATTTGTTTTTTTTTTTAGTAAAAGAACTCCTTTTTATTGAAAACTAATTTGAAAATTATAAGTTTAGTTGGAAATAAAATTTACTTACTTTTTTTTAAATTTAAGTGTTTTCAGCCGTTACGTCTATACACACTATTGTACAGAACGATTTAAAATAACAAATTCACTATTTACCAAAGCTTGAAATCCATTTAATTTTATACATTTTCAAGAAAAAATTCTTAGAAACTTAAATATACTTTACATGTCTTTGCTAAAAATGTATAAATTAATTAGGTTATTAACCATAATATATTTTTGAACTCTTCTTAAAAAGAGAGGATACAAGCTAAAAAGTAATTTTATAAAGAACGGATTTCGTTTTTTACTAGAAATGTATTAATCAATAATGTTGTGATAAAAGAAATTGAAAGTGAAACTCATTAAAAAATGGAATTAAAGAGAAAGTAGTAAAATATTGAAAGCCTTGATAATTGAAGGATCAAATTTCCCTTTTATATAAACTAATTAATAAGTAAGACATTCGAGGTATTCAATTTTGTTAAAAAAATAATTCAAAAATTAGCTTTGTATTTTAAGTTTCACAAGGAGAAAAAAAAATTAAACGAAATTAAAATATACATAAAGTAAAAGACGCCCAAAAGTAGATACCAACAGTTTATTTCTTCTTCGATAATGTAAAAGGCGGTGTCGTACATTTTTCTTATTAATTTCGCCTCTTAGACTTTATAGTTTTTTTTTTCGTATGAATTTTCTTTTATACAAAACATGGCATGAATATTTAATGAAAACTCTTCAAAGTTGACTCAGAAAAAATATTTTTTGAAGCATTGAATTTTTGTTTCATTGTATTCATTCAAATTTAACAACTTTTCTCTTTTTGTATTTCTTGTGATAATTACAGTCTAACGTGAAATGCATTTGTAATTAAAAGCGGAAAATCGCGACGGTCCATTTCACAGAAAATCCATTAATAAAAAAATTTAAGTGGTGCATTAAAGTCGAAGGATAGTGGAAAAAAATAATAATTTCAATGGAGGTTTAAGGGATGAGGACTTACCGAAGTAGAAAAGGGGATTAAAAAATTGGAAAACGTTTCTTGTATGGAAAAAAAAGTTTGTTGTTTGATGGATGTTGAGATTTTTTCTCAACGTGCTTTTGTTTATATCTCGCTTTTTTTTTTAAACAAGGGATGAAATATGTCCGTCGTTGTCGGTTTTTTATGAATGTGTGTCATTGTTGGCGAAATGGGCTCTCTATAGAGAGTAAAAATGGGAATAGATCCTTATGGATGCAACAACCCTATATATACATCGGTATATACTGTATATACGTATATTTGTATAAAGCTCCGACAAGTGAGAGCTGTATGTTATCAAGGGTTGCTATGGCGATATCGACCAATCCCGGACTAGCTGCCGTCTTTCTATCTCGCTCAAGTAAATCGCTTTTGTCTCACATTTTCTCAACTTCGATCTTCTCTATATGTATTTTATTATAATCATAATTCAAATGCGACCGACAATTTTCTTTTACATTTTCTACATCAATTTACTGTGGCACTTTCTTAATTTTTTGCTTTGTTTTACTTTAGTGCATTTAAGAAGAAACGTTTGTGTTTTCCCTGAAAAATTTATACACCCGTAAAATTCCGCTTCCGCGTCAAACAAGGAAAACGCCAACGTGGCCAGAGTAAAATTAACCGGTGAAAGTTGGAAAATGTACAAAAATCAACTACCTGAGAGAACAACCAAAACATGTCACCGCGATAAAACTAATTTAAAAAGATCAATACACACCTGCGTTATTGTTTAATGATATGCAATAATTTATTCTTACTTAAAATAAAGAAAATTTTAAGATACTCATGAATGTTGGAAAATTTAATAAAACATTTATTCGAAAAAAAATTATATTTCTATATTGATAACTTAATACGTTTTTAATTTAATTAAAATATGTAGATTATTTCATTATTTCCTCGATTCCACTTAAATAGGTTTGCTAGGGTTATGTTTTTCCTTTATTTTTACACTTCTGAAAATTTTCATCTCATCGAAGTAAATGGAAAAGAATAACAAAAGCAGAAATTAAATTAAAAAAAAAAACATTTATATACGTTGAGAATTGGAGCGTTACTTCACTTATATAATATAAAATCAATTGGCTATCGATGGATGAGGGAGGCAAAAAATATTGGATGAGCTTTAGGTGATGCGTCGCGTTGCTCATCCTCCACTTCGTCGCCGTAAGCCACAAAGTGGGCACTTTTCGATATCGTTGTGGCGTATAAAATTGATCTCCATAACACATTTTTCCAATGTGCTTGTTTTCATCGTTCTATTTGACTTCTTATCGATTGCTTTATGCGAACATAGTGGGGGATTCGACTGTTGATTCGAAACCACTGATACTCGTTAAGACAGAGACTTGATATTTTTAAAAACGAATTTGGGTGAAACACGAACTTATAATTCCGTCTGGATTTGTGAGACAAAACAAAACTTCACCCAAATAATTTGTATGCGACATCAATAACCTTCTATATGCGAGAAAGATAAATCCAGGTTCTCAAATATTACCAAATCGATGAGATGAAGAAATTTAGTTTCACAACATGTAGAAGAAAAGACGACGAAAATCATTTTCATACTCTCGACTAGAAAGTCTGAACAATGAAATCACCGTCTAGCTCAAAATAAATAAAAAACTTCCAATATCATTGATATTTCATCATTTTTAAGCTCCATAAATAAAAGCTCACTTTCAAAAAAAAAAAAATTAACATATGTAAATGAAAATGGCCGATTGGTTTTGAATATTAATTGAATGGACGTTCGCAATTAATTTTAATTTATTCATCCCAAGTACAACTACACAGGGACATTTTCCGTTAACAAATTGTCATCAGTCAAAAATTCATATATATTATTTAAAACTAAAAAAATAGGTTGACCACTTTTGTAAATAGATTAAAAGATTTGAATTTCATAAACAATGAAAGTCTTATACAAAAGCCTTAAATCATTCAGCTAAAAAGGAAATGAAAAGAAAAGTTCGCACAACAGGTGTCATTTATATATAATAATATTTTTTATGTCCAACGCGTAAATATGTCAACAATAACAGGAATGGTATTCTTTATTATTTAATAATTGCAATTTATTATTCACACAGTTACATTTTCATAATTCACTACATGAAAATAATTAAACTAAAATTTGGTTTTGCAAAGAGAATGCAAGTTAAAATTTAATTTTCGATAGTCGTGCTAATCGCATTACATACGAGATGTATAGTATTACGCAAAGCTTTCTAGCTATTTGTTTCGCAGTATTCTTTCAATCTATACCAATCAAATAAAAAAAACATTACATACTCTCATTATTAAAATAAATGCAATATATATATATATATATATATATATAATATTATATTTTATTTAATATTAATTGTAAAAAGGAATACTGCATCAAAGGGAATTAGTTTTATTATTATTATAGTTCGTAATTTTAACATTTAGTTTTAAATTCAAATAATAAACTGTTTCGCGTTCTACACGTTTTGAATAATGTGTAAAATAATTCTTTATATTATTAGTTTTAACCAATTTATTCATATTATGTATGTATAGTTAATAGTTGTATAATCGTATTCTCATCTTAAATCAACATTTGATTTTTTAGGAGATGGTCTTTCAAAAAGGGAAGGAGTTTTAAAATTAAATATGTTAAACAATTCCTCTTTGTAGACTAAACTAATTCATGAAACTAATTAATTACAGTCTTAAAAAAGGTTATTTTTATCATACTAGTCATCTAAAAAAAATTAAATTATCCTTACATTAGTTAATCAGTTCTCAAAAATTAACATTCATCACTACCTATTTGTGTAAAGAGGTATTTACCCATAAAATACATTTGAAGTAGAAATTGTACCGATTTTTGCGATATTTTTGTGGTAAAAAGTCTTAATAAATATGTATATATGTATATGTATATACATTTTAAACAAAAATGAAATAAAATAAACCTTAACATCTTTGAAAACATGTAGCTTCAAAGTGAAGTCCATTTAGTAGGTACGTAAAACTATTTTACTTTTTTAGTTTCATTATATCCGTTGTTTATTGCATACAAAAAACTGTTATAACAGTTTAATAACAGAACTCGTTTTATTTCTTTTGTAAGAATTTTGACGTTATAACGTCTTATACATTGATGAACACTGGCAGCAAGCATGAAAAAGTGTCACGTTCCGTTTGAGCCTGTACGTGCAAGCAAGAACGCGATACAAGCGATAGAGAAGCAAGATAGAGTTCTGCTATTGAAACGCCGCCACGCGAGCTTCTGCGAGAACTTCTACAATAAGCTCCGTCTCGTATTAAATAATTGTTGAATCCTAGACAACGTGTTCTGATTTATTTTCTACGATCTAATAAGATTTAATTGATTTACTTCATAATTTTCAGATTGATTTAATTTTGAATAAATTGTTAATTTTCAATTAAATCCTTTTTTTTTTTGATGTTTTAAGTCGCTTTAACAGCTAAGGTCATTTCACGACTGTCTAAACACAGAAAATATCTGTTGGTCAATAACTCCTTCTTTGTATTATACAAAATATTGATAATTCAGTGATAATAATTCAATTCATAAAGTTTATTCAAGCAGTGAGTGCCCCTTTCTAAATACAACCAATCAACCTCAATAAACTAAAAAAAAACCCTGAAAAAAGGCAATGGATTTCGAGGACATTAGGAACTCATTGAGGCTCCTAGGTGTCCTGGAGGATATATAAGCCAACCCAGCCAACACAACAATTATCGCTAAGGACAGACATGTTGACGCGATAGAATCAGTAAGAAAAAGAAAATTTGACTTTAAAAAGATGTACATATTAAATGTGCCTATTTAACCAAAATTTGCCATGTTACCATATTTTGTGAGAAAACTTTAAAAGTTAATCAAAATAAATATTTTGTATAATTGATTCAATAAAAATTTTCAAAATTCTTTTTTGCGTTAAACTGTTGAGTATTAAAAATAACTGATGCAATAAACAAAGTTAGATTCCAAAGGAAGTGCATGAAACAAACAATAACAAACACTAATCGGCTTAAAAAATTTTGGTCACTGTCTTGTAAAATTTTTATATTAAGTAAAACCCCTGTCAAAAGATATATACGCAAAGTTAGGAAATTAGTATGGAACTTAAACGAAGAATAATAAACGATAGTTGAATGGTGTCGTTCTAAATCCCAACGATTATCTTCAGATAATATAAAACAATCACCCTAAGTACTGAAACGTTCTTTTTTGTAGACCTCACTTCAATATTCTAAACATTAATTCAAAGAGTCTCTAACTTTATAACAAATTTTGTTTGAAAATCTAAAAAAAAAACATCAATGCATACAATAAACTATTATAAATCAATTTGTAATTAAATAATAAATATATTAAAACAAGCATTGCCAATAATAATTTTTAACTATTGTATTTTTATTTAAATATTGAAACGTTTTATTTGACTATTGATAATAAATAATTAATTCAAACGAAAATTTTGATTCAATTATCAATAAATGAAATATATTTTGTTGTACCTATAATAAAATATAAATTATTATAAATAAATAATTCACTGTTTAAGAGTAAAACTGGAAAATCAAAAATGTTAATCAAATAAATTTATTTTATAACGCCAACAAAATACAATAATTATTCCCTGTTTTACGTAAATTATTTAAATTTAAATTTTTGAAAGCTTTAACTAATCTAGTATAAAATTTATTTGAGAATAGTAATTTGGTCATTAAAACTATGCAGTTTCTAGAAATTAATCTATACGTTTTTTTTTGAAACTGATACGTTTTCAATTAGAATCTTTAGAGCTGGTTTTGGAATATATATTTATGAAGTTTTCATGCTACACTATTTTGTAATTTAACAAGCAATTAGCTAATTAATTAATTGGATATAAAAAGCTACTTTTTCCATGTAGCTGGTATAAATTTCTGGACATTCTAAAGTCTCTGACGGTTATTAATCGATAATTAATTTCATAAAAACCGCTTTTTATAAACATAAAAGCTTTTCAGATTCACAAACAAGAGAACAAGAAACTAAAAATAAATAAGCAAAAAGCTCGGAAACACAAGTGACGTTTTAACCTTACATGCTTTTCTCTCGTTGTTTTTATTTGAACGAAACATATAAAATGTCAAATAAATTATATTGTGTTTTATTGCAAGGAAACTACAACAAAAATCGATATAAAATAATTTACACGTTCATTCGATACTCTTGATTTTTATATAGTGAAACTTAAGATTGTAGAAATAAAATCGAGTTTTATTCGAAATGAGGGCGACATTTGCAAATGAAAGGATGATTAGAATTATTTTTTTAATATAACCGCACCTTTATGCGCTCATACGATGGATTAAAAGCGAATGTATATTATTTGCATATGGTTGACGGGAAAAGGGAAATAAATGGGTATGTGATGGGAATTAGGGTGGCTTAGATTGCTCAGATAGGTACTTATTTGGGGAGTGTATATTCGGAATAATCAAGGACTCGCGTGACTATGAAACATATTGATAGGAAGAGACTCAGCAACAGGTCATATATTGTCAAGATTATTTTTAGTTGGCGACAGATGATACCGTAATTTATTGTATATTTCAGAGATAAAAACGAAAAAGGAAATGCCAAATATTAAATATTTTCATACCTTTTGAAACATTACTATAAACTGAAAATATATTAATTCAAAATAGAATTTTGATTTACTTCGTATGGTTTTACAGTTACATTAAAATATGCACTGCGCTTTCCTCATTTATTCCCATTGATAATTCGTCATTTATAAAAAGATTTACTTGGTTTTTATATTGCCAGACGTGAATTTGTACATTATGGGATACTATAAATCACGTCAAATGATTTATTAGAAAACTTACGTTTGAATTAATATTCTTTATGTAAATGAAGATGCAAGTCAAATGCTATTAATATTATCCACATGTAACAAAAACAGTCATTTATAAGATCTAATGAACGTTTCATGTTAGAACGTCAATTAATAAAAATAATAAATTGATTTTTGAAATAATTTGAAATTCTTTTAGCTCTAAATTTATAAGAATAAGGAAAATATAAGAATCTTCTACTTTAATTGCATTAAATTTTACAATGCATATCAAAGGAAAACTCCTTATTGAAAATTGAAACAAAATTTTTAAACATTAAAACGTAAATGAGAAAAGCAAGGTTTTAAATAGAACTGTGTAGGTTTTGACACTGATAAGAGACACCTATTGTTCACGAATATGATTTGATTATTTTATAATCGCTTTAGTGAGATTATACGTAATTCATTTATAATAATTAATATAATTTCCATACAACACATTTGGTATGCAGAAAATTTCAATTAAATTGTCTCAAATAAGAGCAGTTTATATATTTAAATATTAACACGCTTTGTTATTTGTCAGTTTTTAAATTATGCACCTAAATAAGTTTACTAATTTATTTGAAAATTATGCTGTATTAGGTTTAATTATATGACTTTTAATTTAAGGTTCCAAAAACAAAAACAAAATTAGAATTATATTATATTTTTTAAAATTATATTAACATATTAATTTATTACTATAAATCAAGCTTTAAATTTGAAAGTTATTTTATTTCTCTTTTAATTTTATGTTCAAATTAATTTATAAAAGGGCCCAATATTTGGCAATCATTTTAAATTTGGCGGTATGAAAAAAATTAATAGGTGAAAAAACATCAAATAATTATTGTAAAGAATTCAAAATGAAAATGTTTTTTTTTAAATTGTTTACTTTTTGATGAGGCTTATAAGCAATATAGGCAGATATTCATTGTAGAAATTCAACCTGTTTAATTTTTTACCATATTTTTATAGTTACATTAAGCTTAAATTATATACTAAGAATAATGAGCAAACGATAAAATTTCCAATGTTATACTCACGCATACAAAAAGGATTTTGTTTTCACTAACTTATTGTATGAAAATTGTTTTTATTTTTGTGTGTTTATTCTCTCTTCCATCACTAAAATTCATTTTTCCATTTAATATGTCAAGAGAAACTTCGTTCTGAAAAAAAAATGTTTTAGGGATTTATTTGTAATTAATATTTCGTCAGATCCTTGTAAACTACAGAAAAACACGAATGCTGAGCATACATCAGAGAGCATGATGAAGCTATAATTTATGGCGAAATGTCGCGACCTTACACCCTTGTTGCATTGATTGTAAATCCCAATCCAGAGCCCCTTGAACTACAACGATTTTTTTGTAGCTTAATTATACCAGGTTATCTTTCAATCTATTTTTCGATAGAAAATGAAGGGTTTTAAACTAAATATAAATAACCTACAATAATTGAATATAATAACCTATAACCTAGTATTTATCATAAAGCAATGTTAAAATCCTATAATTAGAACTACTTCAGGCTTTATGATTTATCGCCAGATTTTTTCATTATATGTGGGAATGAGAACCTTGCAATAAAGAAAAAGACGCAAGGCTTGAAGAAAATTTCAATTAATCATGATTTACTTCATCATGGTTATGATTATTCACATCATGATTAATTATTTCAACCCCAGAGAACACTTCCGTAAAATTTTCTAGGAAATTTTATTTATATGTGTTATTTAAAATAACCAATATATTTACAATATGCATTATTATTTTTATTTGATTTAACTTTGATTTTACATTTAATTGACTTTTTCTTAAAATATCAGTCGTTTTTTATTACTTTTTGGAAGAGATTCCAACTGAAATGTCGAGATATTTAATTAATTTACTGTTGTTTTAGATTGTAATATATGAATAAGGACATTTTCTTCATATATTTTTCAGTTCTTATAGTCATCAACTACTACTCAATGTCAAGACATGTGTTGTATTGAATTAAGATTGTAATATATCTCTCTTATCAAGAACAACAAATTGAATTGGGCATATTTACGTCAGTCACCACAAATTTCTTTCAAGTAATATAATTCTTAATAAAACCCCAATTTATAAATGTTTTATTGCACGTGTGAAGAAAAATTTAATTAAAAAAAAATAAAATTTATAAATAAATTCATTTAACAAAAAAAAAATGATTTGATGACTATTTATTCTTGTAAATAAATATATTACCAAGTTTAAAAAATGTAATTGGATTTAGAAATTAACCGCCTGTAGAGGCTTTGTCCGTTGCTGCCTAAAGACTACCAAATTTTTCGAAATACTTAGACCCTGAAGATAATATAATTATTAAGTAAAATTAAAAAACATTTTTTTATAACTGTAAAGCTATTAATATTAAGTTTTGATGACTTATTTTTTTACGACAAACTCTGAGATCACAAATATTTAACCAGGTAGTTAAAAATAGACAACATTCAAACATGAAAAGTAGATAGTTTCATGTTTTAGTGTTTCAAATAAAATAAAAATGAGAGATTTAAATTTAATTAAAAAATTACGAAGTTATAGAAAGAAGTAGGTATTGAGAAAGTTTTAAAATAAATTTCAATTAAAAATAAAAATAAAACAAGAAAAAAAATACAATACTAATATAAACTACACGCGATACACAGTAACCATAAATAACCTACTTGAAAAGTTGGGGAAACTAAGTTAAAATTAGTAACACTTGAATACTCGAACGGCAACAACTATTTCAACGCTCCACAATTAAACTTAACGAACAATATAATTACGTGCACCTCAGCTAATTAGCGATTAAATAATTTGCCTAATTAACAAACCTGTTGAAACTGCGATAAATAATTCAAGACGTATCGAAAGCTAATCCTATTTCATAATCCTAACTCATCAGCTGGTATATTATTTCAACAGCCTATTTATTAAAATCAATTACAAAAATTCTAAATATCTTTAAAAATCTACCCTAATTTATAAAGCTGAAAGGTTAATTTTTTGAAACCGTTTCAAATGCTAAGATTTGCGACTCTATAAATACCATTTTTTGTTATTTATGTTATTTATTGGGGTTATTTAGGTTATTTAGGTTATTTTAAGGATGTTTGAGAAGTCAACTAAAATGATGACCAAAAACAAAAATTCTCGAAAATGTGCGCTACTTTCGAGCATCGGGATATAAAATGCTTTTCTTCTTTTTCTAAAAATTATTTCATTTTTCTTTCTCGTGTAACGAAATGACAAAATTAAGTGTTCTTGAAATTTCACTCTCAATTCTCGTTTCTCCTGTTATACATTTTGGTACATAAAAAAATGGAAACAGCACTGAACAAAACTGTTGCAAAAATGTTACTTTTTTAAAAAGAAGTTTTATATTCTGTGGTAGCTACTTTTTCAAGTGTAACTGAAGTAATCTTTTTTTGCTCTTTTGGTTGACATTTTTTTATCACTTGTACCTGTATAAACACTATGAACCAATAATTGAATTCAAAACAGAGATTACGAGTTAATTGGCTGTTATTAACTGTATTATGTGTGCACAAATGTTTGAATCAAATAAATAAACGTTTTCAGTTTATATTAAAATTAACGATAGCTCTCCAAGTTGATTAAATTATTCGAGTTGACTCAAAATCATCTTCAAACGGCTCGAACGCTTTTATCTAAACTGTTGTTGTCTAATCGAAAAAGCCACCAATTTTATTAAATCGTTTCAATGTTGCCACATTTTTATTTCGTCATAACGGTCGAATTAAATCTGTCTACCTGTTATTAAAAGAGCATATAAAAATAAGTTATGGCGATAAATAACGACCAGTTGACGACAAACTATAAAATCATTGTAAATGGGATAATAAATTAAAAATAAATCGGTTACATTAGTGAAATTAAGAGTAAATATAAAAAAATGAAATAAATTTTTTTTTGCTAAAAGAACCAACGTGAGCACTCATATATGTTAGAGTCTATGTTTTAAATTAAAATGTTCTTTTTGATGGAGAAAAAGTAAATTTTTTATTAAAAAAATTTATAAATAATGAAATGGAACGTAAAAAGTATCCTTTTCGTAAATATTGTTGAAAACTAATGGCTTTCTTTGTGGAATATATTTGTAGAAAAAATATATAGTAGTAAAGCTTAACGATGTATAACGCTGAAAATCTTTTAAAAAAATGCGATTTAGGATTGGTTTTTTTCAGTGAATCAGAAAATCTGAATTAATATAAGATGTAAAAGAGAAACATCCGCGTCCATCCGTTACAATTTGCCTTATATTATTTTTGCTTTCCATTATCATAATGCACAGCCATTTATTTATGATTATTATTTTGATAATGATTTTTCTTTTTGTTTTCTGTACGCAAAAAATCTCTTGAGTCTTCAATTTTCCATAGGCTTTTGGACAGAGAATGAAATCTGGAACGAGGAACGTATTCGGGGTGTGTATGGAATTTTTTGTTAGGCTCATATTATTTTCGTGCGCGAAAATGGCTATTCATTTATCAAAAAAAGGGTTTGAGTGAGCTTTAATAAATTACGTTGATGGTCGCATCCCTGCTATTAATGTACCCTGTATTTTATTTCAAGCCGTTTTTTAGCAAAAATTTTTTTCCTTTACATAGCATTTTAGTATTGGAACATTGTTCGTTTTTTTTAATTTTGGAAGGATTTGTTTTAAGAAGAAAATCTTAAATCTTTTGTACTTCAACTAAGGATTTTTTGATTGTGTGACAGTATACGACTATCTGACGATTCCAATTAAAAAATATCCTAATTACGAGCTGTGACTTTCAACTTCCATTAACCAGAATGTGAAACATTCAAGCACGTACCATACACACTTGAAATACTTTACTGTAACGACACCGAAATGTTTCAAATTCAAGTCAACATTTCTCTCTGGTATTTAATCACTAAAATTTTCATGTCAGATCGGCCTTATTTCAGTTATAATAAATATTGTTATAATGTAACGCATCTAACCTTAATTATATTTGTTAAATTTAATACTAAACACTTTCGCCTATTCTCGCATTCATTAATCTTGCACAAAACGCTCTGGTCCTGGATAAAGTTTTTTTTTTTTTAATTAACCCAAAAAGAGTATTAATAATACTAAACAAATTAAGGATGCTTTACTTGGGGTCCCTCTCCAATTTCGTTCATTATTATACATATGGTAACATTCTTCCAAGCGGCTCATTTTTTAATACAAGGGGCCTTAAAAACATTTTCAATAGTACTTACCTATACTTTTAAAAATTATTATATGCAGTTTTTTGTATTTTTAAGATTGATTTAGGAGGTTATTCAGTTAGAATTTTCAAAAAATCGAAATTCAAAAAAGTTTTTGTCAAGGAAAAATCGCTATATAGAGTTTAACCACTCTTAAAATTATTCAAAATATAAGTTAATTATTTAAATTTAACTGAAAAAAGTCTATCAGTACAAAACGAATCCAAATTTATTTTAATTTATTTTTAAGCTTTTGAGCCTTCAATATAATGTCACCCTTAAGATTTTGTCATCCCTTTAATTGTACCACCCAGGCCCAAGCCATACGAGCCTAAGCGTAAATTCAGCACTGTTTGTTTCATAGAATCTTAGGTACATGTTGAAGTGAATATTTTATCGGTCAAATAAGCTTCAATTTCCATAAAAAAGCTAACAATCTACGTGAAAATAAAATTTTTAATTAAAACTAACAAATTTTCAGGGTTTATCAAAACATATTGATTCAATTAATCGACTACCTTTCTCAATACGGCTCCTTTTATTACTCCCTTCTTTCCATTTAAAATTTTCCAATATCTTTGTTAGGTTTATAGCCTCCATAACATCTAAGTACGCTTCACGCTGTTTATAATTAAACAAGCTCACTCTGTTCCAATAAAGCTCATTTCGATCTCGCTCATGAAAGCCTTACTTTATTTCGTATTAACTACCAAAGACAAAGTTTCAGTACAGAGACGCAAGGAAATTGTTAAATTACCGGTATTTGCTATCGCATGAACACCCTCGATATCAACCCTAAATAATATCCAGCAATAATGATAATTATAATCACAAACACGAGAGTATGGAGATGAGACAAGAGCACAAACGCTGGGAAACGACAGCTAGAGGCGTCTGCTTGAAATGATTATTCTGTCTTTAATCGTTCTATTAATTATAATCGATTATAATAAAACACCCTTAAAACAATATAATTTGACGGTATGATTAATAGGCTTCAATTTCAAAAATAAATCATACATATAATATGCTGATGTGAGAATAATTTTTGAAACTACACAAAGAAAGTGGGCATCATTAGTAAGGCCTCTCATTGTTGCCCCTAAGTCTGTACTTAACCTACATGAATAATAAGGGTGTAAAAAATTAACGAAGTTCTTCATAATTTTTATATAATGATAATAAAAGGATTGTTAAAAGAAGGTTGCATAAGTATTTGTTAGAAACAAAAACAAAAAAAAACTTAACAATAATCTGAAATTTAAAAGTAAGGTTTGTTATACAATGTTATATTTTTATCTTTGAAATAACTTTTTCGTTAAAATTTAAGTTAAATTTCATATTTTTCGTTTTGTTTCGTTTACATATAAAACGTCCATTATTTGATATAAGGAGAGTGTTTTATATTCAAATGGATTTTTGTTAGATTGCACTTCCGTCATTCGTTGACTCTCGAATGCCATTGGAACATTTTATAACATTCAAAGAAAAAGCTTTTTCTATAGACTTCACTATCATTTCTACATGATTTATTTTTCCGTTTACTTTAACATAATAGTGCTTAATAGTTTACTATATTACTATTTTATGTCGCACCCATAGACGGAATGAAATTATTAAACGTGCTTGACGCTGTAAATGGTATTTATGGTTTTATTTAAAAATAGATTTTACGAACTTTATACTTTCATTTGGTTGAGTGGTTGAAAATAAAAGTTCGTGTGGGAATTTTGAAGAGGTTGAAGTATGACGGTGCGAGTCAAGTATCATATTTATATTTTTAAATAGAATATATTTTTTTTGGAAACCACATTTTATTTCCGCCAATCATCATGTTCTTAAGTAACAAAAAATATAAAATGAAAGCCAATTTTTTTTTATAAAAAGATTTGCATTTTTTCATCAAGATAACCTTTTATAAGAAAATCAAGTAATATAGCAAGTTATCATAAGACCAACTGCTTGTAAAAAATACTTTAGTTAAATATTAAATTCTAATTAAGGCATTAGGCATTAAAGTAAGGTATAGTAAGTAAAAAAAAATATTCAACTACAAGTCAGTCAAAGTTTATATCTTAAAAATGTTTTCAAACTAGTAATAATAAAATGAAGTTTCTTTATATTTTTGTGTATTGCTAATCAAAATTATATAATATATTTATAAAAAATATCCCAGAATTATTAATCATTGTTAATTTTGAAGTTTGAAAGAATAATGCAAAGAAGCGATTTGAGAAACTTAAGATATAAGTTATAATATATATATAAGATATAAAATTTGCATGAACAGTATTTTAGTAACAATAAATTTGATATATGTAAACTACTTTTGATGCAAATAAAAGCTTTAATTCAAAATCTAAGTTAAAAATCAATCACCTACGTATTTCCACTTTAACACTGATAGTCCATCAGTATTGTCCTCAATCACTTTCACAATTTATTCCTATCACTAACATTAAGCAAACTTAAATATTTAAGAGACACGTATTATGAAAAAAAAAATTTAAATGGATACAATTTTTATCAATTAAGTAAGTAACTTTATTTCTTTATCTAAAAAATTAAGCGATATTTTTCAAAAGTAATAATAAAACTGTACGATGTATAACAAAAAAGTAGCGTATAAAATTTTTTGCAAAAATATAAAAACTTATAAAAAATTGCTAAATAATGCATATTTTCAATTTTCAAGATTTTTACATAGAAAAAATTACGTTTTCTTTTTACACGATTTTCAAAGGAACCTATCTTCCATGTAAATCAAAGGATGGATGTACTTATTACACCTTTACATATTAACTTGTAATGAATATATTTTTAAGTACACACCTAGAAAATTTCATGTCAATCCGGTAATTATTTTCAAAGTTACACGCTGTAAAGGCAATTTTGACACTTTGTAAAGAGCTTTTGAAACTTTAAAAGCATTCTTTTCAAAACTGTGTTTTAAAGTCAGTGGCGAATATTTCTTAAAAACAGCTGTTAAAAACCGGCCAATATCAAATTTTAACACAAGCTTCTTAAGTATATTATTTACTAATTAATCGAAGGGTTTTTCTCACCGATATATACCTTTATTTTTGTTAACAACTTAGGATTAAAATTTTAATCAAAAATTGATTTTTTTCGAGAAGTCGGTATTAAGTTACAAATTTTCATTTTTTTATTACAAGATCATACATTACTTTCATGAAATCCGTTTGGTTTTTTCATGTTAAATGATCAAATTTAGCTATATCGTATTGTGGGCACCGAGAGATGCTTTGTTTGAGAGAAGTTTTTAAAGATCAGATATAGATAAATTATTAGATTTAGAAAATAGTTTTACGTTATTTTAATATGTGTAAAAATTTTAAATTAATAAATTCAAAAGTCTTCTCATGAAAAATTCTTGAAAATCGTTTTTTTTGGGCTTCCTGACTGTTATATAATAGATATATATATATATATATATATGACTGTATAACCTCTTAAACTTTGTCTTTCGTATAAGAAACTTTGTACCAATTTTTTAACTTTGGATGAAACAGTTACTTGTTATACGAAAGAGTAGTTTAATAAAGACAAACTCATTATTAGCTTCTTGTGGCTACATAGTTTAAAAACTAAATTAATAATTAAGGTTTTTAAATTAATTCCATATTTATTCATTAGTGAGATTCACAAAAGAGAATTTTCAACTCAATATTCAAAAACTCAATACACAGAATAAACATTATTAATGCTATATAAAAGTAGTTGCCAATCGACTCTAACTAGAGAAGTTAAAAGTTTATAGAAAAGCTAAACTCCTATTAGCATTGTAAGCCTTATATTCTTGATGACGTCATCGTTCTATTCAATTCTGAAACTAAGAACAAACAAAGGAACAATGAAACAAGCGACTATTTATAAATCTCGAATAAGCGAGTAAGCATTATCATTAGAAATAAAGAGGTTTTAAAAGAAAGCCTCGCGAGTTTTCTTGAAAATGCGTTTAACTTTACTTATCTTTTAATAACACCTCTGATTTAGTGTTCAGGTTTGGTGAACAAAACGAGAAATCGAGAAATATTTCAATTTGTATGAGTCAAGTCATATTCAATTGTACCAACTAATATTGTAAGTTTTATTATTACGAAAAGAAAAAAAAAACTAAGTCAAAAGATATTGTTCTTTTTATCGAAATAAAAAATTCAAATATGTTTTTCTTTTTTGAAACGATTGAAAATAGAAAAATATTTCAATAAAACTTCAAATATACAATTTTTTGATCGTTAAATATTTTGGTACGTATGTTCGTGAATGAAATAAATTAAATTAGTAGATACGATTTGAAAAAAGAAAACCAAGTTTTCTACAAACCTTCATGTAAAGAAAATTGAAAAGTTTATATTTAACAGTTGTTTTGCTATTCTAGAAACGACTTTAGTTTTTATAGTTATCAAAGACGAGTTTTTACCTGTTTCAAGTAGTTTTGACTTTATGAAAGATAACCCCAACGACATTTTTCAATGTTGATAAAAATTAAATATGTCATTACGTTGCTTTTTTCGTTGATGTAATCAAATTTAAATATTATCTTGAAACATTAAAATTAAGCGCCGCATGGAAAATCTATTGTGTATATAGATAATAAGCTCACAAAGGAAGAAGAGGAAGAGAAAATTGGGAGAAAATGGGGTTAAAGATAAAAATAAATATTGACATTTACTACACACAAGGTATACAAATGCACATGGATAGGATTCAACTTGATGTTAAACCATCAACGAATGATTTTCATTCCCCTTTCCCCTAATTCCCTTGTTAAATATTCCTATCACAGTCACTGCAATTCCAGGTAGGTAATTTCAACTATCCCGCCCATTCCCGTATATTTCTGTCTATGTGGTTTTATTAAAATCACACCATATGTTCTAATGGTGTAACACACACACACATACATTGAGAAATTCTACGTTATGCTCTCTGGATGCTGAAAGCGGGTGCTGGATGAAGTTCTGGATGCATCCCCGACCATTTAACTCTCTCACATACATACATATTTTGTTGGCGGTTTGTGAGAGAGCGGGCGTTAAAGAGATGGGAATACGTCACAATGGGGTGTATCGTTACGCTCTATTTATCTTGGGATGAAATACAGCATTCCCATTTGGTCATGTCAGAGCCTAAGGAATAAAACAGACGGATACATGTGCTTATATAACGAGTAAATAGGATGCGAAACATTTGCGATGGTGATCTCGAATGTTTTATCGATGGAGAAAGGAAAATATACTATAACACCTAAAACCTTTTTCTCATCTTCTGTTTACACTTGTTTATTTTATAAATCTATTTAATGATGTAATTTAATCCCTTAATATGACATATAAAAAAGGAAAACAGAGGGAAATAGCCCACTTAAAAGATATCTTCTGTCTGTTTTTGCTATATGTATTTTGACGACATTTTAATTGTGAACAATTTTCGGTTAATCGAAGTTGTTAGCAGCTTTTGCAGTTGTTGTAAATATAATTTTATTTTGAAACACTTGAGGCTTTCCTGAAGTTAATTTTAGGACTTTAATGAAATGGTTTACTAATAAAATAGAAGCCATGAGATGGAAGATATGTGTAATGGAGAGGATGTATGAATTAAATTGAGGTTAACCAACGCTAAGTTGCGGTCGATGAAGCACCAATTCATGGGAATAACTTGACTTATCTATAATATGAGTACAGTTTTAGAAAGCCACTGACATTATATTAATAGAAACTAAAGTCGTATATGATTTGATTAGCTTAAATAAACTCTAGTTGAGGGTTTAAGATAAATGTATCAATTATTGTAGAAATTTTCAATTTTAGTTTGTTGCCTTATTCGAAAAACTTTTAAAATATCCGAAATTATTTTTTTTTTTTTTTTTTGGTTTATTTAAGGTCGCATTAACTACTATGGTCATAAGCGACCGTCAAATCCGAAAACCCAGAAAAAACACCTTAGGCTTTCATTGAGATTCGAACCCAGGACCACTGGCGTATAAGGCAACTATCTAGTCCACCACGCCATTAAGTGAACTAATTATTATTTAAGTCAATGATATTTTTAATGCATGACCTTATAAAAAAAAAATTTTTTAAGACATAATGAATAGCAAGTGAGTTCACTGTGCGGTCTTATGGAATTTCTAGGAAGAATAGTTTTTGGGAATTAGACAAATAAACACTCATGGTAAGGATATTATTAAAACAAAAAACAAAAAATATTTAAGACAAGAACACATGAAATAAATATAATGAGACAAATTTTTCTACTTTGCAAGTTAATGTTGCAAAAAGAAAACGTTCCTTTGTATTAGCTATTACCGGGCCATTGAGCGTAAAACTAACTCTACTGACTTTAACTGATTTATTGACTATCAAAAAAAATTTTAATATAAAAAATTTTCACAATTTTCTTTTAATAAAAGCAAAAATTCAAAGGATTCACAATGAAAGCATTTTAAATATCAAAACTCAAAAGATCTCTTTGATTTACATTTACAATGTAGTAAAAGTAAAAAAAAAAAATTCACGTAAATGATAAAATGTATACTCTTAAAACTTAACCGTCACACTGCTTTTTTGGTTGAAACTTGAAATAAAAGTAGTTTTTCTTTAGTGCGTTCCGTTAGATACCCACGAAACCTTCGAATGCGTTCCAAAGCATTCTGGTAAGTGCATTTAGCAATCAATTCTTAAACAAGCTGATTTATTTTGACATTAAGATTGCATCAACAACAATGATTATATTAGCAACAGTAAACCACAAAAAATCAAGAAAAATTTAGGCCTCTATTTAGTTTGATTCCAGAATCACTACCGTATTTAGGCCACAATCCAGTCACCACGTCACTACGTGACATCTGATCTTTTTGAAAAATATTAAAACTATTTTTGTGTCTGTGCAGGTGTGTAACTTATGTTCTTTCTTACAACGCAGACATTAATATTTTCATTTCTTTTTTTAAAATTTAATTGTAACCACGTAATTGTAATAGTAATAGAGTTTTACTTTTGGAAAGAACTAAGTATCCAAAGAATAAAACAATCAAAAATCGATAAAAATTAATCGAACTATTTTGAGATACATGGTAAAAAAGGTTGAAATGGTCCGAATGGGTTATCATTTTATTTATATAGATTTTAATATGACATTAGACGTCAACGTAAAAGTAATAAGTAAATGCAACATTTTGTTTTCAGAAACAACCTTTAACAATATATTCTTATTTAGTAGTGAATTTATTACTTTCAACAAAATCAAAAAATCCTTTTTCGAAACAATTCAATTTAAATACATGATAAACGTTTTAATCTACTTTATCTATAGGTTTTACAATTTTTGGTTCTTATTTTCCGATAAGATTTTTACTAAGGCTTTTTTATGGGACGAGGCCATTAAAGTAATTGAAAATAAATAAAAAAACAGATAGCGTCGTGGAAAATTTGAATCCATAATTACTGTACAATCATAGAAAAGAAACAAATTAATTTTTCGTTCACATCTTAATAAAAAGCTAAATTAATTTGATTGGTTTGGCTTTTGATACAATCAAAAGACGTTTTCTTGTTCGTTTGAAGTTGTTCTTAAATTAAAGTTCTAGTTCATTTCACAGAATATTAGTATGCAAGTTTTTCTCTTATGAATTTTAATATATTTTATAAACCTCATTTTATGGTTGCTACATAATGAAACATACTTTTTTATATTTTACCAAGAAAATTAAATTACAAATTTTGTTCAGACAAAGCCAAATAATAAAGTTTTTGTATATATAACAAAACAAACTTTAGATAAGTGTGATTTTTTATATTAATTAACGAATATATAAAATGTTAACTCATACTTTTGATGAGTTTCAAGTTCAAAAATTACTCGAAAATAAATCTTAATTTAGTATAAAAGGACCTTCTGTGTACGATTGCGTAAGTAATTTAATAAAACAATCCTTTGATCTCGGAAACAATAGTGTACTAAACATGTTATTAACAATTTAACTAACTTAAAGTTTCGTATAAATTAAACGTTAACAAGCTAAGAATAAATTACCTGCTGACTTATATGAATTTGTAACCTGATCTTTGAACTAACAAACAACTTATGTGTATAAGCAAATGGTTAAAAGAGGCTAAAATCAATTAAAATTATATCAGTCAAAGTTAAAATGAAAAAGTAAAAAAAAATTCGAAATTACGAATGAAGCGACATAAAGAAGTTTTTATTATTATATTCTTGTAAACGCTTTAGGGACTTAATAAAACGTCATTTACAGGCAACATACCTGTTGCAAACAAACAGTTTCAATATTTTTTATCTAAAAGATAATTTTGCTATTCCAAAAATAAAATTTCAAAATATCTCTCTAGAAGATAAAAATTGATCTGTCATAGTAAATGCAATTACAAAAAGAGATATTTGTTAAAGAGCCGAAACTTATTTCTTATAGATCAAGAAAAGCTTTTTCGTATGGAATTTTTGAAAGGTTTTATATTAGTATTCCAAGTGATGTTATATCTTGTAGTAATTCTCTGTGAATAAGATGAAGAAAAAGAAAAAAGATTATTTGTTATGACGATAATTGTAGCCATTGTCACTATTAAACATATACATGTACATATATCTATAGGAATGTTCGTAACATTTCCGAATGTCATCTACCTATATACGACAAAAGAACTTTTGAAACAAAGAAAGTTAATTACAAAATACGATAGAAAAAGAGTGCGATGAAGTCGTTAGATAAAAGCTTCAAAGAGCTTTATGTAGCTATTATTTATGGATTTCATATCATAATAATCACTATAATTACCATTAAATATAAAGATTCAATACTCATGCATACTCGAGACAAGCAAAAAGAAAACGAAGGAACAATAGGAAAAAAGATTGATTGACAAGAGAAACCTTCAAATAAATCTGATTGAATCTCGAGTAATATTTGCACATAAGCGTGTGCTTTTTTCGATTATTGCAAAGCAAAGCTTTCACGTTCTTTTCACCACTACTGAACTTAATCGCTAGATTTAAACAACAATAAGCGTGTAGGTGAGCGGTTTGTGTGCTTTTACAGTGAAATGCGTGGAAAGTCATGAAAATATATATAGAAAAAAAATGTTTATATAAAATTTTAAAAGTATGTATTATTGTGGACGTTTCGTTCATTTAAAAAAAATTAATTTGATTGTTACATTTTGTTATGAAATTTACAAGTAAAAGTTTGATAAGAAAATCAAGATTGAGATTTGTTGTATATTATGGAAGTAAATGTTTTAATTGTACTTAATGAACTATAGTTTGGTCATGTATAATTAAATTAGTTGTATAATGTTTCTTTAATTAAGTTAGTAATACAGTTTGAAGCTTCCAAACTTTTGATGTTTTTGATAGTAAATTAAATAACCCAAGGAACAAAAGCAAGGCTTTATATCTAATAAAGGAATACTAAAGTTATAATGACAAGTCAAACAATATTAATTTTATAATTGCAATATTAACTGTAAATTATAAATTCGATTCTTAACGTGTGGGAAAATTAATAAGTATTAAGACGTTTAAATTAAATAACATAAAATTGTCTTTTAGTTTATTGCTTTTTGATGTAACGAAGTTGCAATTGCAGGTGTATCATTAAAAGCACTTTAGTTCTATTAGTTTGTCTTGAAATAATTATTTTGCTTCAAGCTCTATTTTGACATTGATGGTTTTCAATGGATAGCTTAAAGCATTTTAACGATTAAACGCAACGCTTGATCGTTTCTTGTTTTTATTTTTATTGTTGTTTTTAACAGTTATAATGAAATTGAGTAAAAAAAGCTTCAATTAAATTAAGAATGTTAACTTAATTTAATTTTATTATAATCAAGTGCCAATAGTTGACAGTTAGCAAAGAATTTTTTATAGTTTTTCGGCTTCGGACAATATCCATTTTCATCAAATTATTATTTGAAGAAACTAATATTTTCCCAATAAAATATTCTGAAGAAAGATTTTAGGCTACGATTACGCATTAAAAATATGTGTTCAATAAAATTGATCAATTGATTTTTATGAATTTCTTAATAACTTTCCATTTTAGTAGGGAGTAAGATTATGTTATTTCTACATTTTTCTTTGTTACGCAAGCACAAAACTCACTGATATTATAAAGCTTAGGAAACTTTGGCATTAAAACTCTGAAAAGCGGAGTAAATTTTCTATTATTTTGTAATTAGAGATAATTAAAAAGTTATGAACTTTATGTTTCATAGCAAGAAATGTCTAATAATTATTCCATGGAGAATTTTTGTGGTTTGAAATCATTGCAATGATTTATTATGAACGAGATAAACATTATTGTATAGAAAATTTAAAAAAGTGGTATGGCAATATTTTGTATTGTCATTAATGTTGTTAAATAGAACATTGGTGCTTATCAGCTCCAAAGTACGATTGGAGTTTACATCTGAAGAACAATAGTCTTTAACGATATACAATAAGGAAGGAAGATCAATAAAAGTATGTCTTATAAAACTGAATAAGAGAAATAAATATAAAGAAAAATGTTGTATTTAAGAGAAAAAAAAGCTAAAACTTACAATATTAATCAGGAGTCTCCAAAAGGTTTTGTTAAAAGGACAGACTGTGATTACTCCTTAAAATTCTAAGATCTAATGCATCAGATAAACAAACCACAACAGCTTTGCAAATTGATTCAAATACTAACTTTAAATTTAACGCATATTTTTTCTGATTCTAGGTTATAAAAATAAATTTCGAAATTTCATCAAATGCATTTTAATAGCAAGTTATTCTATGGGAATAAAAAAAATGCTTCTTTTCAATGCACTAAACAGGAGAATTAGAAATTATTTAATAATGTGTTAATTATAAAAGGACTTCCAGATTTTTTGGAAGAATATTCTAAAATTAAATATACAAATTTGTACATATCTAAATTAATATCTTCCATCACCTCTGATAATTAATTGGCATAAGTAAATACAAAAACATCTTATGGCTGTGTAGGAGGTTAATAAAAAATGATCAACAAATAGAAATTCAGCTGAATTTTTCTTAAACTATCTTGAATCTACTGTTTAAATTTCAAACTGATAAACTTCTCCGATCAAAAGGTATAATGTTTTAACCACTTGTGTTTTAAATTGTGTTCTTATAAAAATTTGTTCAATAAATAGATTCAGTACACTAATGTGAAAATATGGAAAATTTTTGAAAATTTCAAGTAAGATCATTTGAATCAAATTGAATAACATTTACAGGACGGTTGTTAAGAAAAAATTAAAACAACAACAATAATTTTATAAGTAAAAACATAGGTAAATTGAGGTTTATTTATTGCCAAAACTGACATTTTTCGTTTTATTTCTTCTTATTTAAATCAATATTAATGAATTTAATATGTTTTTTTTTTAGTATGGAAACTATTTATTTCCCTCGTGACAAGCTATAACCAGTAGATCTCCATGAACTATTATTATTTTTTTAGTTTTTCTCCCGACTGTACCTCCTATTTATTCTAAGATTGGACCGAATAGAAGCACGACAAACCCACTTTTCCGGCCTCGGTTGCCACGCGGGCTATAGTCTAAATATTTACTAAGAGGGTAAATTTAAAAATAGGATCAAGTTAGGTTAGATAAAAACTAGTTTTGATTAATTTGGTTAAACTATATGCAGTATACAGTAGTATTAAAATATCCAATATCTATATGCGCTTTACGTTCTGAAACTAAAAACAGGTGAAATCCTTTAAATTTAAGTTAGATGTAATAAATACAATAAAATATAAAGAATAGTAAAAAAAAGTTTAGATTTTGAAATTTTCTCAAAATATCTACACGTTCCTAACAATTAAAAAAATAGCTAATAATCTAATAATGAAAAAAATCAAATGAGTGATCAACAGAGATCAACATAGAAAACAGAGAAAGAAAAACATTTCGGTTTGCATTTTGTGAATACTTTCCCTGTCCATTGTTTATAACACTCTCTTTGTATGAAAATCCACCTCTAAGAAATAATAAACTCTAAAAATGTTTGATAAAAGGATATATTAATCCTGATTTCAATTTTATTTTCAGGTGTGAAATCAACAAAATTCCTTATTACCAAAACATTTATCTGAGGATAAAAGATACATTTATATATAGACCTCGATACTTCAACAATCCTCGGCGATAAGACCAGAAACATTTTCAAGGCTTTTTTCACAATTTGTCACGGTATTTTTTTCTATTTTCTCCAGTGAATTGTTTTATGACTGTTCTGTTTTTATTGCTCGAATAAAGTAACAAGAAAAATTTACAAAAAGTAAGTAAACGGGAAAAAGGATAACCTTGTTAAGCTACCTGTCAATTGAGTGACATGTTTTGTCTGTAGGTAGGTCTTACTCTAATAAACTTTTTTAAATTTATTTTTGTCAAATTGAAAAAAATAATGCAATCAATGGCAAAGGAAGCTTTTCTAAATTAAATCAAGAAAGTTTACAACGATTTCTCGAGTTCGTTCAGATAAAATAAGACGGTTGGAAGAGATAACAGAAAAATTGTCTTAAAGGATAAATTGTCGATAGATTTTTCTATAACTGAGTAATTAACTTTAGAAAGATGGTTGAGATAACAACATTTCATAAGGTTTTATCAATTGATTGAAATTTATTTTTTTTTTGTAGTACAGAGTCTTTGAAGTAAGCTCAGATTTTTTATTGATAACGATGTTAATGTTTCTATCAATAATGAAATCGAAAGCTATGCCAATCTTATGAATCATAATTAGCTCAATTTCATTTTTATATAACCACGTTACTGTAATGTTTTCTTTTGCTTTGAATTTCAAATGTAATTTCAATATAAATCGAATGAAATATATAGCTGAATAAACAAACCACCAAATTTACCACACGCAAAAAATTACAATTAAACCTCATATAATACACCTTGTGGTCTATAAATCAAGCTTTACAATAAATTTATTTTTTTTAGAAATCAAATTGGAAACTCACCACATTATTTAAATTGATTTCAAATGTTATTCCAAATAAATATTTCACCATCCCTTACCAATCAGATATCGGTTGTTAACCAAATATAACGCCCCTGGCATTTTCAGTTATGCTCTTTTAATATTTTTATTTTTCATAAATTTTTTGTATCGATAAACGGATAAATTGAAGAAATATTACAAATTCCATTGTTTTAATTGTTATACAAGTTCAGTAATATAAATGTAAGGAGAACAAGAAGTATAATTTTTTATCACAATTTTATGTTAGCAAAAAATAACTTACAGCAATAATTCAACATGAACAATATCTTTTCGATTTTCTTTTTGGTGTAATAAAACTCGAAAAATTTCCCTTGAAAGCTTTATCTGAGAAATTTAATATCCTGTCCAAAATTTTCAACGTGACAAATTTTATGAGCGACAATGATGAGGAATGGGTGAAGAATAAGTTATTCCTTCTAGTTTACCTTGGTTCCTTCACCAAACTCAAGTGGGTATCTACGATTGAATAAACGCAGACTAAGTACAATTCCACGTACTAAGCGAAGAAGAGCTTTGCTCACGACAGAGCGTTTCCTCATGTTCCACGTATCCTTCATGTTGACAAAAACGATTCATACACATAGTAAAAGCTCCGGAAATTGTTCCGAGGAGACTAAATACGAAGCCAAAATTCATGAATTATTACCTCAAAAATTTTATTATTTATCTCCTCCACTTTTCTTTTCTATTTTTGTCTGTTACCTGCTTTGATATAAGGTTATTTTTTATTTAAACGAAACGTTCGACCTTTCGGTTTTTCTTTCATACATACTTATAATATATTTTCTTATTGAATGACATGTAGTCTTAACAAAAAAATTCGTAAAACTGTCAATATGAAACAAAAATAAATAAATAAAATATATGTGATGTACATGGAAAACGGCCGCTAAAATGCTCAAAAAGAAAATCTTATTCTTAAAATGGTTATCTAGAGACAATACCTCTTTTTATACAGCCCGAACATGAACAAGTTTAAACTCAAAAGCAATTTTATACTTTAAGGGGTTAACTATTAATTTTTTCACTTGATTGACAATTACGAAAGATTCACTTAACACTCGGTATCGTAAATTTTTCTATGGTTGTTGATTGAATAGAAAAATAACATGTAAAGCGTTTTGTTTTAAATTCAAAATTTTTATAACATCAGTTCTAACAATGATTGGTAAGATTAATTTTTTTTTATTTAACAATGGTTCAATATGATACAAATAACAAGCGTTTTAACAAACACACGCGTGCCTAACACATGTAAATAACAAGAACAACAACGAACAAGAATTGTAAAATTATTGCGATTGAAAGCTAACGTCTTTAACGGTTGGTTTTGAATTGTGAGTGTTTTGCTTCGTCGCGACGATTTGATAAATAAAATAATTCTATATCTTATGTACATGCAGAGAGTATGAAGTTTTGAAAAATTCAAATTTCACAGTGGCGCCACGCACAGACAAACAACAACTGACCGTTGTGCGACATTGGAAAAGCTCAAACGCAACGAGAAAACCCCACCATTATATCACCCCCACCATAAGCATCGTCAGTATCATCATTATCAACATCCACAACATCGCTACCAACGAATGTGAGCTTTTTAGTGTATTTTGAGCTTTTCTGGTATTGTTCTGCAACATTATCATCCATGCTACTATTCCCTGCAATTAAATTCTCTCGATAATTAAGAAAAAATGACAACTGAATATATTTATTTCCTTTCATTAACTGCAGTCTCAAAAAGTTTTATGAAGCGCTTTAAGTTTTTTTTTTCTTCTATTGAAATTATGACGGTTCGTCCCGGCTCCGGGGATTCCCGGGGCTCAATGTGGCTGACTATGCACGTGACACACGAAACGTCCAAAGGTGGTTGTAGTTACGTCGTAAACGAGCACAAATACGCGAACGTGATTGAACAAGGATAACAGTAAACGATTTCCATATTTTATGAAAAAGAACAAAACATGGTACAACCCTTAAATAAAAAAAAAAATTAAAAGGTTCATTGTTAGATGCTTCGAAAATGCAATAATGCACAAGGTAAATATTATTGCAATTATCAGACTAATCAAAATCCCATTTTCCTGTGAGATAAAGCTCTAGTTTCTATAAACATCAATATTTAGAAGACTAGAGAATATTAAGCATATTTTGGATAATGCTATGTTAGAAAGAACACTTCATAAGTAATCATTTCACGTGCTTAAATGAAATTATGATATGGGTAAAATATAAAAGAAGAAATTTCTTTTAGAAAATAACAAAACGTTATAATACGTTAATATTTTAATATAAGTTAAAAGATACACTTTTTTATAAAGATAGACTTTTTGAAAAGGTTATAAAGTAATTTGTTTTGATTTTCAAGCTACTTGCTTAAACTTTAGCTTAAAATCAAGTCGGACTCAAGTTAAATGTTAATATTTAAATAGCGAGTGAAGTGTATTATGTAATACGAAAGTCAAAATATCAAGCACAATAATTAATTTCCAAAATTGTCTTTTTGACTTGAGATGGTTGATTTTAAAAACAGATTTTGGTTTAGTTTTGTCACTCAATTTTGGATTATTTTTATTTTCTTATTCTGAATCGTTTGTATTTCGTTGATTAAAATTTCAATTATAAATAAACGCAGTCTTACGAAAATTTGCTTTTGTTGCTTAAATGTTATTACAGGTAAATATTTGTAATTTTTCTCACCAATTTTTATTGTAACGTAAATGTATACCCTATTTTCTAAGTGAATAAATATTTCACATTTCTACTTCAATTAATTAACTATTGGCTTGTAAAAAAGATGATCAAGTAATCAATTTTTCATCTCACAATCAAATAGGATCTATACACCTGTAATGAAATGAAGTTTAAATGGTAAAACTCGACTACACTTACTGTAGTTAATAAGTTTAAAAATTTATTCATTTTGGGAATTTTTAGAAATCGTATTCAATTTTATATTTTTCCCTGATAGTTATCTAGGTAGGTTTAAAACACTAAGACCGAGACTCGCTCAATATAAATCGAATTTCATACCTTTATGCGTTCAATGTGGAAAATTTCAACTATAAATGATAGATTGTGTTTAAAGTTTTCAAACAAAAATTCACCTTAAAACTCGTGGCAGCTTTCAAATTCTATCCAGGAACTTTCAAACATTTAAACAGTTTTTAACTGCAACAAGAATGAAATTGGCAAACATCTAAGAAATATTTTTGAATATTTTTCTTTGAAAAGAAAAAAATTCTTTGTTTAATGTTAAAAAAAGTTTCAAAAGTTATAGTTTTTTTAAAAAATAATATGATAAGTCTCTTTAAAAGTTAATGTTTTTGTTAAAAAATAAATTAAGTTTATATAAATAGAGTTTCATGATAATAAATTTTTATTGATATAAAGTAGAGAGAGGTAAGATAAAATAGCCTTAGTTTTCAGAAGTACATTATTTTAATTTTCATGCAATTACATTAACGGTTAACAACCAGAACCAATTAAAGTTTTTGAAACCAAGAAGTAGATGTACCAACAACGTTTGAAATGAACGAAATTCAAATGAACTAAAAATCATACTTTGAAGTTTACTTATAAAATGTCTAAAATAATAATGATAAGTAGTAAAATAACGAGAGCTTGATGGTATGAATTCTACATTAGATAATTTTTTAGTTTTGACGTCATTTTAGTCATATGAATTATTCCACCAGCTGTTAATAAAGCAATTGGCTTGATATTTCGTCGGCCGCACACAATTAGTATTACTGACAATGTATCTTCAATTAAAAAAAAAATAATTGTATTTATGAAGGAAAAGCTCAGTGACAAATGACTTGTTGGTAATTGAATTATCCCTGATTAATTTTAATTTTCTTATAATATACAAATGTTCTGATAAGCGTTACATTTTATAATTACTTGCATCGCCATAATAAGCAATTAGCGATATCCAAGGTGTTGATGCAATGTTTGACTGATTAAATGTTTCCTGGTTTATTCTTATACTATCTATTAGATAATTTTATGAATCAAAGCGTGGTGTAACACATAAATTACTTGTAAATATACCATTCAAGTCTATAAACTATATATTTTTTACCTTCCTATCACTTTATCAACCACTGGTAAAACACGTCCCAGATATATTAAAACATCAAAAAGTTTATTTCATTAAACTAGGTACAACAAATTTTAGATAACATACTCATATTTTAATTAGACAAAAACTTTAGATGCCATTTTTAAGACTTTCATTGAGTAACTAAGCAAAGCCAAAAATATTTTTGAATTAATTTCAAACCACTTAATACACGAAACCTGATTCTATAAATGAACTTTACCATAAACGATTTTAAATTTAAATTAAATGTTAAATATCTAAATGAGCGCTTTAATTTCAAAATCATTAAATTAACAAACCAAGAATACAATAATTTAAATTAAGTGCTCTTCGTAATTAAATTTTATATAATACATAGTATTTAACCTGTTATTAAAGCATAAATAAATTGTTATTTGAATTATGTATTTCCAGTACATCTAAATTTTAAATCTTCCTTAATTGGTCTAAAAGAAAAGCAGGGATTACTTTTCTTCATTAATGAGTCGTTTGGAAAGAAGACAATAAAACTTTTGTAAGTCAACAAGGCAAATTTTCAAAACGTAAAATTAAATGACTGATGCTACATATTTTTAACATACAAAACAGAAATTTTCTAAAAAGTAGTTTACAGAACATTTTGAAAAAACTTGGGATTCACAAGTAAAATTAAATAGTTTAAAATATCTATAAAAAACTATTTTATAGATAATTTAAAAAGGTAACTGGCAACGTGTGCAAATAAAAGTGTTAATTTGCAAACTCTAATTGTTCAAATTACTTCCATCTGACGATTTTTCTGATCGTTAAGTTTTCTTTCAGTATCAATTGGAGCATGTAAGCTCATCACATTGTAAATAAAATTATACGTGGTAAAAAAAATTCATGTTTGTTGAATGGAACTGTTATAAATTCAGATTTTTAGATGGTAATTAAAATAAAGTTTTAGTATCTTTATTTGTAACTGACACATTCAAACGAAAAAAGTTAGAAATTAATAATTTTCAAAATAATTTTGTTTAACTTTGTACGAGTATATCGTCACATTTTTAATTTATTTTTGGAAAACTATAACCTAATTGGAGAACACTACCATTCATTAGGTGGAATTTATTTAAACATTGAAAAGTTCATTTTTTGCGTGGAATAAACAAAAATTTGTTTTTTATTCGACTTGTCTCCTTTACTCTCTTAAATCGAAATTGTGACTTTTGACTACAAATAGTGACTATTCACTATTTTGTAGTGAAAAGTATACCACTATTTGAGTTTGGTGATATACTCTTCATTACAAAATAGTGAATAGTCACTATTTGTAGTCGAAAGTCAATATTTCGATTTAAGAGAGTATATCGAAATAAAATAAAGTGAAACTTTATAGAGTTTTAAGTGTGAAAATTGTTAATGACAAAAAATTTTTTCAATTCATTTTTAGTCAAAACTAAATTTAAAACTGACGAAACAAAAAAAAAACATGAATGTAGACAAAGCGATTGTCAAAAGTAATGATTGCTGATCAAGTCAAGTAACTAGCTTTATTATGACATGGTTTGGGTTTGAAATTTTGTCCTTATAATGAAAAGTCGATGTTAAAATAGTAACAAAAGTGTAATTTCTATATGCAAGGCTATAAAAAAGACAAGAATTCTTAACATGCATCGGAGGTATGTAGTATTAGTTTGTAATTTTTTTTTTGTGTTTTAAGTCGCTTTAACATCTAAGGTAACATCACGACTGTCTAAAGACAGAGAATTTCTGTTGGTCAATTTTATCTTAGGTCTAGAATCTTAAGTCTAGGATTCAACTGGGATCGAACCCAGGACCCAGGAAAATTATTTGACATTTGTTTAGTATTAAAAACTTTTAAATAATTTGACTTGATTTTGGGTTTTTATGTAATTCATGTGTGTAGTTATAAAGAGTTTTATAACTAATTTTAGTTTCAATATAAAGTTATTATTTGCAACAAATTGGAACCATTGAGTTCTTACAAATTTAACTATGTCTTAAAATGTATAATTTTACACATAAGTTTAATTATATACTGTGGCAAAGTGTTGACTATAAATCTTTTCATTTCATCAATAATATTTTTACTAAACTATTTGAAATCCCATCAATTATTTCTTAACGAATTAGAAGAAAATCAAATTCAGAAAGAATTCACATAAATTTAAATTTGGCGGACATTTTTAATATTTACAAATACATACATACTCTTACAAGTCTTGTTACCTATCTTTATTTTTCCTATCCTATTTATCAAATGTCTCACTCTATCAAATGCATCTTGAATGGTGAGTTTTTATTCTCGACTATTAAAAGCACTCGACTATTTTGGTAGAAGTCTATGATTAACCTTGCGAGATTTCATGGGAGAATTTCAAGAATAGGGCCCCTGATTTAACGCCTCTTTTGCACTGGGAACTGGTGAATTTCGATTGGACACTTGTTGAACGAATTCTTTGCCTTTGTTTAGTAAGACGTAGATACATTTGGGTGACCAACGCGCGTGTTGTTCCCAGGGATCATCGTTCTCTTCCCAGTCTTTCAGGCCGACGTTACAATGGAAGCATATCGTCTGATCATCTCGTCCATTATAAAAGAAACCAGCTTCAGCTAACTGATCCGGTTTTTGTTTTATTACTTGCGTCCATTCTTTGAATGTACGCTTACGTGATTCTTCGGTACAGTATTGCTTGTGTATCGGCCTTTGATGTGGATCTATCCCTATTTTATATGATTTACCTCCGAATTTCGGTTTTTGTTCTTCTGACGAATATTTGCCGAAATCTTTTCCGAACGGTGAATATTTGGTGTCCTCACTGGATGAGTCTTTGTCGTACTTAAATTTGTCTTTGCCACTTTTTCCGGGTTTGGACGATTTTTCTGGTGAAAGTCGGGGAAGCGGAGGTCGAAGTGGTACCTGAGCTTCTTCTTCATAGTCTTCTATTGTGTCTGGTTTATAGACACCAAAGAAGTCGTGTCCTGATGGAGCTCCTGAAGAGCTTAGCGTGAAATCATGGTCAACATTTTCGATGAAAGCCTGCGACTCAGGTTGAACATTCTGATGGGACATATCCCATTGTTTTTTTGTTTGTTGGTAGTCGCCTGCTTGTGTTACGACAAAATTCGTTAAAAATACGCACAACACTATTTTTTGGAACATTTTTGTTCTCTAAAAATAATAAAATTAAAATGAGTAACTATCACATATTTTTTTCGTAAAACTTACTTTGTTAATTTAAACGGGAATTTATTACAATCAGCTTTATTCGATAACCACCAACTAATAGACAAGACGTCCTTATTCCGAACTGTATTTATTTCAGAGTTGTATCAAAAAAGAAATAAAAAATAATTGGAAATAAAATGGGTGGAATAAAAAAAATATTTGCAACAACAAGATAATATTTTCCTCTCAACGATAACCTTTTCAACAGAGCCAAATGACTTCTGACTAATAATTACACAAAATTTATTATTTTTCTTATGCCTGCATGCATTAAATCAATGGATGTGTGCTAAATAGTGAAAGATGAGAACTTTTTTATTTATGTTTTCTGGTCAATGTGGAATTTTGCATTGGTATCACGACGTTTGCACTCAGTATTCTTTCATATTTGACGCAGTATTATTTGATGTTGGGATTAGATTTGCGTTGGTTTGTAATTTTTTTTCTTTTTCTCTTAATTGACCATCAAGATCTGGGTCCTTTTACCCAATTTGATGGCTAAGATCTTGACATAATGGAGATCGCTCCTATTGGAGAAGTCCTCATTATGTCTGAACATGATCACCTGGCACCCTCCTCTTCAGCCGTCTTGTATCATGACCTTGATGGTTTAGAAGTGGTACCACTAGTAGGTTTATATGATTACGCAACCTTTCGAAGTGACTGGTAGTGCGAGCCGCAATCATGTCGGCTACTGATTGAATAGATAAGTCAGCTCGAAGCGTCTCGTTGGTGACATACCATGAGGCATCTACCAATTGTCTCAGTATTTTATTCGGTGTGGGTTCGATTAGTCTAATATTAGATTTGCTGGCAGAGCCCCACAGCTTAATACCGTACGTCCAGATCGGAACTATTATTGCTTTATAAATCAGAATTTTGTTTTCCAGGGAGAGCTTTGAGACCCTACCCAACAGCCAGTGAAGCTGTTTGATTCTAGCGCGTAAGTACTTCCTTTTTGAGATATGTGGCATGTCCACGTAAGCCTTCTATCTAAGTAGATGAGGGGATTATGGCTGAGCCCAGAGTAACGGGGGAGCATATTCCTTTTCTGAATAGAAACCTTCATAACAAAATACTTTCTTCAATTATTTTACAGGAAAAAAGATAGCTACCCCTCAAGAACCATGCATTTTCTATAATAATATTTTTATAAATAGATTGATGTAGCTTCTAGACCATTTTAATAATTTTTTTTCTGCTTTATGAATTCGCAATTTGTCGAATATGATGAATGAATAGGTGAGAAAGACCACACCCCTAGGGGTACTTTGAGGTGTTAGTGGTTCTCGGAATTTTTAAATAAATGAAAAATACCCATTTTCTAGGTACTTATAATTAGGTATTTGATAAGAGATTTCACAAAATATTTTAATATTAAAAAAATATTTTTATGAAATTATTTCACGCTAGTTTTTTTTTAATTTTTTCTGTTTTTAAAGGGTTTCAATAAAGTTTCCCAAAAACTATTTGAACATGGTAACATTTTTGTTTCTTTTAGCCAAAGTCTTTTTATTTATTATTTTTATTGATTTGTGAAGTTCACTCATTTCGTTGAGCGTAATTAAGTTAAACTAATTGATTAATAGAAACCATCATATTAAAATATAAAATTATTCCTTTCGGTTATTTTAAAAGAATTTCCACATAATAAATATCTTGTTGTAATTTCCAGAGCTTCGATCCATAGTAAGGTTTAGATTTCATAGCCAGCTGTTTATCAAAACCTATCGAAATCCAAATCCAAAATCCACATTAAACTACTTTTCCAACACCTCAAAGATTTTTGTTTCAGAAAAGAAGTAAAATTTTATGGCTTATAAATATACCTTGTAAATTATTTTAGTCGTATTAGTTATTATATAAATAAAAGGAGTTTAGTACTTACTGTTTATGGGAATAAAAAAAATATGTTGATCATGGATAACTTACCTGAAAAAAAATACATAGTTATTTACACTTGTTAATAATGAAAATGTTGAAAATAAGAAAATTAGCTTCTAATCACTTGATTGCTGAGGATTAGTTTCGTCTTAAATTAAACTAAAACTGATGAATTCATTAGATAAAATCACAAGGATTAGCATTAATTAACACTTACATATATGCTAAGATCGAAAACTTCCAACCTTTTGGCGTCAGTTGAGAAATTTGTTCGAGCTTTTGTTACGTAATTGACCATCAGAATTTCATTTACATTTTTTATCAAGAAAAAAACGTTGAATTTTCATTCAATTCAACAATTCAGTCCTTATTGAAAAATGTAATGCGTCCAAGTAAGATATCAGAATAAATTTTTGTGATTAATTTTATATTCATATTTTCATCTTTTAGTAACCGTGGTTTTGTTTTTCACACAGAAAATTTTTATATCATTTATGAGAAAATTTCTCAAGTATTTTACATAGATAGACGGCACCGGTGTGCTTTACGTTTTAATATCTATTAAAGGTGTGTTGCATCTATTTTTTTTTTCTGAACGTTCTATTCGTGTATTCAAGTTTTACACAAATGAGAAAATAAGAGCCAATTGCAAGAACGTGTATACGAGGAAATTGAAAATTTATGAAAGCAACATGCATGCAAATCGACCGACCGCTTTCGCTCATCTAAAAATTACATTTATGATTATAACATTCCTGGTTTTGTTTCGATTATCTTATATTATATTTAATCAAGATGAGGAACAGTTTTGACTCTAACTTTTGATTGATTAAAATCTCCAAGAAATAAACATCTTGGTTTTATATGAAGAATTATTATAATTGAAATGTTGAAAATGGAATACTTTTAAATAAAATAGTAAGAACAAAAATAGTCTAAAACGAATTCTTAGCAATAGTTTTAAGATTTTATTTTTTTTAAATCTAAAGTTTAGTAACAAAACAGGTAAACAATGCATTCCAAAAAACTATTACTTAATTTATAAGTGCCATTTTAAGAACCTATTATAAAAAAAGCACACTAAAATATTAGAGTAAGTAGCCTAAGTAACTTAACTTTTGAAGTTTGCCACATATTTCGTGTCGATATTTTAATTTAAAATAACTAGTTGTCTGTAACGTCGGTTTACGGACGATAGTTTTACGTGATAACATCATAAAGAAACATTGATGAAAAATTGCATACTTTTATGAATTGAATTATTATCACTGAAGGGTCATTATTTTGTATACTAACACAGAGAAGGAGTTAAATGAAATTTTACATTTTTTTCAAAATGTAAACAGACTGAAAATTATGAAGGAAATCAATTTTAAATCTTATTAAGTAAATTGTAGAAAAAACACAAAACACGTTATCTAGGATTCAACAATTGCCTCTCTATCGCTTGTATCGCGTTCTCACTGGCACACACAGGCTCAAATGAAACGTGACATTTTTTCAGACTGGCTACCGTAGTTCATCAATTTTATAAGACGTTATCACGTCACAAAATTAATATTGAATTATTCCTGAGTTTCCACTGTGACATCTTAGTTATATTCTACATAATCGATATATCCATAGCGAGACTGTATGACAGTTATTATGACCATTTAACAAACGCTGTACATTACCGTATAAATACAAATGTACATATTACACCAGTTGTCTACAGTAGTAATCAGTAATGATCGAGGTGTTGAATAAAGCTGACATTTACTGAAAGATTGGTAGGTTGCATACAAATAGTTGACACTGATTTACACAAATGTTCTTTTGTAAATGTTGATCGAGTTCTAATCAAGTTTTCACCGAGTGAACATTAAATAAACAAATAACCTGTGTTAAATTACGAGTGTTTGTGAAATCTCCGTTTCACGGGGTAAATTAAAACAAAAATATCAACAAAATCAAAACCAACGTGTGGCCGGCATAAAAATAACAAAGCATGGCCACACGAGTAAACACCATCAGGTGTTTCACCTCTCAAGAAGAAAAACCAACAAGTCAAGAAATATTTAACTGGATCGATTTGACAATCAAACAAGTTTGTACGGACTTTGAAAACAACCTGATAGGCGTGCAATTCGAGCCAAACGGACTATTCATGAAATTTACAACAACAAGATCGTGCCAAGAAATTTTAGAAAATATGGATGATAATAAAAAGAAAATAAAAACAGCTGATGGTAGAATAGTAAATATGAAAATGGAAATGGCAGGATTGGGTCTCAGAAAAATAAAAATAATGAGATTACCCTTCGAAACAAATAAAGAAGAAATTAAAAGAATATTGGAGAAATATGGGAAAATTACCAATATCGAGGATGAATATTGGGGACGATCAATTATTAAAGTTAACAAACCGATAAGAACCGGGAATATATGGGTACAAATTATGTTAAAACAGCATATCCCCTCACATGTTATTATTAACGGAGCGAGAGCGTTGATAACTTATGACGGCCAACCAAAGACATGCTCATACTGTGGTAGCATCGACCACCTGATAGCACTATGCCCAAAAAAATCAACACCATCATATAGTGCAATGCTTAAAGGGGCCCTCACTGAGCCAACGCAGGCAAATTGTCAAAACAAGACTAACGACAACACCTGGCCAGACCAAATTTCAGATAAAACTTCACCCAAAGAAATTGAAATAAAAGTCCCAAACCCAGGAAACTACGATACAGGTAAAAAGCGAGGAAGGGGCGACTCATCCAGTTGCGAACTGGAGGAGAGGATACAGACAATTGAAGAAAGGTCGGAATCAGCAAGGTCAGACTATAATTCCTCAGAGGATGAAGGAAAGACAAAAAAAACAACTAAAAGAACAAAAAAGATAAAACAACTTGAAAAGGAAGCATCGGACACCCAAAACGAGGATGAGTCTGTGTGGATGGAGCTCAAAAAGGATGTAAAATCGCTAGATCCAACAAGCAAATTCCCGCTAACCATCGACCAATTCGAAAACTTAATAGAGTTGACCCACAGCAAACGAAACGTAAATGACATCGTAAAAGAATTCACCACTGACATCCAAGGGTTAACAGAAATGTGCACATCTATCTACCCTAAGATGAATAGAGGAGTAAAAATTCGCATAACCAGGCTACAAAAGAAGTTAAAGGAAACTTCAAGTCTCCTTGCATAGTCGCCACCCCATTATGTTAATAATCCAATGGAATATAAATGGCTTTTACCAGAAGCAAGAACACCTAAAAGTACTCATTCAAGAAAAAGATCCAATCGCCATATGTTTACAGGAAACCAATCACTCAGGCAACCATTGTGGAAAAATAAAAGGATACGAAGCATTCTGGAAAAATAGGGAAGAAGCTAGGAGAAGTAGTGGAGGGGTTGCGACTTTTATAAAATCAATCTCCCGGCCAGAACAAGTACCACTTCAAACCCACCTCGAAGCAGTTGCAGTTTCGATCAAATACCCCGTCAAAGCCACTCTATGCAATATATACATTCCCAATCATGTCAATTTGGATACACAAACCCTGGAAAACATAATTTCACAACTTCCAAAACCTGTGGTTCTGCTGGGAGACTTTAACGCCCACCATCAACTCTGGGGTTCATCGACTTGTGACCGCCGAGGCTTCCTTATAGCAGAGTGGCTGGTTAGTGACGACAATATGATCTTAATCAATTCTGGAGAACCAACGCACTTCAACGTGGCTAACGGCAAGACTAGCAGCATCGACCTTACAATCGGAGACAGATCCTTAGCGACCAGAATGGAATGGAGCCCAACAAAAGAACTGTACGACAGCGATCACTTCCCTATCTGTATTACAATAACACAAACAACTAACCCACGACAAAAGGATAGTAAAATACCAAAAAAATGGAAATTTGAGCAAGCCAATTGGGAATCATTCCAAACCAGAATTAATGAGGAAATACCATCTCTCCCAAACCTGGATCTTTACCAAGAAATATCCATAGATACGATAGTTGAAACCTTCACGAACACAATAAGCTCGGCAGCGGAGGTTTCCATACCAAAAACAAAAGGACTCCTTCGAAGAAAACCACTCCCGTGGTGGAACGCCGAATGCAAGTCCGTTGTGAAAGAAGCCAAAAAAGCGTTTAGGACATTCAAAAATAACACAAACACGGAACTCCAAGAAGCGCTAAAAATCGAATATAAAAAGAAACGGGCAAAAGCTAGGAGAACATTAAAACTAAACAGATTACAATCATGGAAGGAGTACATCTCTACAATAAATCAGAAAACCAACGTGGCAGAGATGTGGAAAAAGATAAAAAAGATAAAGGGAACTAATGGAGCCAACCACCCATTGGCTTTGGAGGAGGTAGGCGGAAACTTGGTAATGGAACCAGGTCGCGTTTCCGAAATACTGGCCAACGCATTTGCCAAGAACTCGAGCTCGGCAAACTATGACGATGAGTTTCGCCAATTTAAAGACCAGGTAGACGAGGGAAGAAGCAACCTGGACACTGAGGATAACAGCAATAGGATCAACGAGCCAATAACAATGAAGGAATTAACGTCAGTTCTGTCTTCATTGGGAGGTACTGCCCCAGGTCCGGACAATCTGCCAAACCAGATGCTTAAACGATTGCCGCTATGTGGAATGAATTACGTCTTAGACATATATAATTACATATGGAAACATCAAGTGTTCCCCATAAGCTGGAAAACAGCAATAGTGGTGCCCATACACAAACATGGAAAAGACCCTCTTAACCCAAAAAACTACCGTCCTATATCATTAATCTGCAATTTATGCAAAGTGTTGGAAAAAATCATATCGAAAAGACTACGATGGTACCTGGAGTCGGCAAATTACTTTTCCCCAAACCAGTTTGGATTCCGGAATCAGCGCTCAACGACCGACCAACTAACATGTATGGACACCGAAATATGCGAGGCACTAAATGATGGATTCCACACCATAATGGTAGCCCTAGACATTGAAAAGGCGTTTGAAATGACATGGACTAATCGAGTCCTGAGATTGTTAAACGAAAGCCAAGTAAAAGGAAATACCCTGGCTTTTATCAAAAACTTTTTAGACAATCGCAAAATAAAAGTAAGAGTGGGAAACTCTCTATCACCACCAGTTATGATAGAAAATGGACTACCCCAAGGATCAGTGCTCAGCATCACGCTATTTCTGGTTGCCATAAATGAAGTGACCAACTGTGCGGTGAGGCCGTGCAAGCCATTCCTCTTCGCGGACGACCTGACCCTGATCAGGAAAGGAATTAATCTGAAAACAACAACAAGATTAATTCAAAACGATCTAAACAATATACAGAACTGGACTCAGCGATCAGGATTCAAGCTGTCACGGGAAAAAGCTGAATTTATTGTCTTCTCGTCCAAACGTCCTCAAAATGACATACTTCTTACCTGGGACGGGTTCCCAATCAAAAGAGTGGTATCTACAAAAATCTTGGGAGTGACCTTTGATCATAAAATGACCTGGAAGAGTCACATCAAGAGTCTAAAAATAGACTGCTACAAGCGCCTAAATCTAATTAAGGCAATCGCATCTAAGGAATGGGGAGCCGATTCGCGTACCCTAAAAACCACCTACAAAGCCCTTATACAGTCGAAAATTGACTATGGAGCTATTTTGTACGATTCAGCGTCCAAAAACCTGACAAAAACCCTAGAAGCTGTACTCAACACAGCGATGCGACTTTGCACAGGAGCTTTTAGGACAAGTCCGACGGTCAGTATACTGGCGGAAGCTGGCGAATGGCCACTCTCATACAGACGCAAAGAGCTTGTAACAAAGTACACCATAAGAGCGCAGCAAAACATCACGAACCCAGTTAGTGACTGCGTCAGGATAATCCATGAAGACAATAGAGGCCACCCAAGACGTAGACCACCAATTCGAGAAAGAGCTAAAGAATATATGAGGGAGCTCCAGATTCCCCCACCTCTACCAGCTACCGGAAAACTGCCTGATGCCCCCCCATGGGAAAGATGGAATCCAAAAGTTAACCTATCTCTTACCAAACATTCAATAGAAAACACCAGCTCTCAGATATTTCAAAAGCTTCATCTAGAAATGGAAAACACCCTGTACCGATACCACAAAAAATTTTACACAGATGGCTCAGTGTGTAATGAAAAGGCAGGTTACGCAATATTTTCCTCCAGTGATACCATCAGAGTACGAATGCCAGATGGGTCCTCTATATTCACTTGTGAGGCCAAAGCAATTTTAAAATGCCTAGAACTGGTTGAGAATGACCCTGCGGATGAACAGATAGCCATTTTCTCTGACTCTTTATCATGCGTAAAAGCCATAAAGAGCAGAGAAAACAAAAATACGACAGTGGCACAAGTTCAACGCAAGTTAAGAGAACTCCATGACAGAGAGATCGAATTAATATGGATTCCGGGGCACAAGGGTGTCGCTGGCAACGTCGCAGCAGACTTAGCAGCAAAAGAAGCCACAAATGGCGAGCTAGGGCCGGGGGCGACGTTGTCAGTCGAGGACGCTATACGACAGTGTAGGGAAGCAACGAGGGGACTATGGGACGGTTTTTGGCGGACCCAACCACAAAAGCTCATTGAAATTAGAGGATCCACCTCAGAAAAACTACCCGTGCAAGAGCTCCCACGAAACCTTGAGGTAAGCCTTTGCAGACTGAGGGTGGGGCACACAAGACTGACCCATAGTCACCTTTTCAGCAGGACTGCCCCGCGGTGTAGCAGGTGTGGATACGATATATCCGTAAAGCACCTGCTGCTGGAATGTCAGGAAACGGATAACCTCAGACGAAAGTGGTCAGTGCCACAAAGCTTGAGCGACTGCTTGAACACCGATAAAGGGATTTCATCATGCCTGAACTTCCTCAGAGAGGCCAACCTCCTCACCGAACTATAAACTTTGTGAGTGAATTGTGACTCGTGAGTGTATAAATGTGATCAAGAGTGAATGCAACTGGGCTTCAACACGAATGAGTGAGTGAAAAGTGTGAATTTATAGAACTAGATAAGTCGCTGATGACCTTGGACGTTCCAAGCGACTATAAATAACCAAAAAAAAAAAAAAAAAAAAAAAAAAAAAAAAATGTTGATCAAATACAAATATATATGTGCACGTAAAATCTCTGGTTTAAATTCAGAAGAACAAATAGATAATATCTGCTATGTAAGCAACTAATAATAGAAATGGTTTGTTTGCAACAAAGAGAGGGAAAATATGAAATAAAGGTACTCTTTACTTGTTATATTTTTGTTATATTTCAAAATTAACTGATTTACAGATCCGTCTTTCGAGAAAGTTGAAGGAGAGTTTATAATTAAAGGAACTTCTAGGTTCTGTGGTGTTTATTATAGATATTTATAAAAATTCTGAGTTTCTATATTTCTATATATTCTAGGATTTAAAATATATGTTGGAAGTATTAGTTATTAGAGTTTGAATAAAGTAAGCAAAAAATCCAGAAATTAAGGTATTTCTTAAGCTTTAAGGAATAAAGCTCATAAAATATGTGTAGCACAGTTATTTAAAAATGAAATACTAGTATTAATTATGAGGAAACTTTAATTACAAAATTAATTATCTACGTTGAAATGAGTGAATGCAAAATGCAGTAGAGATATTTAAAAAATAACAAAAATTTATTTTCTTGCCTTTATGCTTCAAGACTGAATAAATTCTACATAGTATCTATATGTATTTGATATGATAACAATAAAATGGTAGTTTAATTAATAAATTTGTTGAATTTTTTCATTAGATCAAAACTGAATAGAATACTTGTTTTAATTAATTAATATTAAGGTGTTTTCAAAGTACAACTTTCTTTTACTTAGTCTAAACTAAATTTTTTAACTATATTAAAAATTTAAAATGTACATCTCAGAATAGAGAAACCTTTAGGGAATATTTTTTATAACATAATTCTATACAACCATTGGAGAAAACTTGGTGGATACGTATTTAATATTTTATACAGTCTTCAAGCCTATTGAATATTAATCAGACCATGATCTTCAAAATTTTTATCTGTTTTTTATATGTAATTGTTATTATTTCAAATAAAAAATAAGCAATCACAATAATTTACATATAATAGTCTTCATCATACAGTTAACACTTAAAAATCAGTAGGCACTATTCTAGACTAGATCAGAATTTAAAATTTTAATTCAAATTTTAAATTTTAATAAGACTCCTTATTTATCTTATAACAAGAATTTTTATATATTGGATAGCTTTGATCAAATTATCGCTTAAAATATAGTTATTCAAATATTTTTTTTCAAGTTTTTATTCTTAATCTTAAGATGCATTGTTGTGAAAAATTTTGCATGATTTACTTCAAAGCTTTTGTTATCCTTGAATTGCACAGTAATTGGAAAATGTATTAAGCTGAAAATGGGTGGTAAAGCCTATCGATAATAGTGTGTTATTATACCACAATTACATATTGTTTGATAAACAAACGATAAACGTTTACCATTACTGCCACCTGTTGGTACCAATGATAATAATAGAACAAAGCTTTCGCCAGCCTTCACCAGACCATGCTTGGTTGGTTGTAAGGTATATTTATCAGTCCTAAAAAAGTTATGACAAACCACTTTTTCAGACACAAAAATTTGAATTAATCACTTGTCGCTTTATCATAAATTATGTAAGTAAATAAATACCTCATTTTTTATAAGGTACCAGCAGTAACCCTGTAGTTTCACTCATGTTAAAAAGTAATGTTGGTTTAAATCTTAATCAAATAATTTACTTAATTATATGCACTTAAAGAATTCTTGAAAACGTTTTATTTTTTGCCTATTGTGTCCAAAAATTTTGTAAGATTTTCACACAAATTGATATTAATGAAAAATTTCTTTGTTAGGTTTATAATGTGGTTCTTGAAGTATATCAAATCAATTTAGTTGTAGTCTGGGCATTTTGAACAAACCATGAAGCTTCTACAGTAACCGTGAACACTTTGTCTGGAGCTTCTTGATTTTGATTTGGAAAAAGAATTAAAATGTTATAATTGGTCTAAAAATGTATCTTACATCTTACAATCTCATATCAATATGCATCATCAGAAAGCAGTCAATGATAAGTTTTGATTATCTTAATAGTGAATATGGGCGTGTGAATCCGAAAATTGTAATTGCAAGCTTAGTTTGACATGGTCATATTGATAACCTACAATCGAAGTACCTATCATTTATAATCATACCGTTTTGTTGGGTGATAAACCTTTTTAAGGTTAAGATCATGGTCATGCTTTTGGTTCACTTATATTAGTAAACCTTTAAAATTAAACCAAACTTCAATTAAAATAGCAGGAAATAAAACCTGAAAAATTCCTTTACTCACACTAAGAAATCAAAATTTTATATGAATAAATTGAATATGAATAAATGAAGGATGTGGACTTAATTTTTATATTTATCGTGATTTTTAAGTCGGTCATTTGATTATGGCCACTGTTTATGTACAGTTTTGTAGCAGTTGCTTTTTCCAATGATTTTCTTTATATTTTCATGTCAAAAAAGCAAGCATAAAGTAAATGTTATCTTTATGTTATGTGTTATGTTAAAATGCTTCAATGTGGTTGAATATGAAACGAGAAACATAAACAATTCTTCAAAAAATGCTATGTTTGAAAGCTCTGAAATCAACAATGTATGAACAGCGATTTAGTCACTCGAAACTAATTGTTGTTAGTTGTTGTATAAAACCAACCAAGTCTGTTTTGTTGTTGTCTGACAACTTGATCAAGTTTACATTCAATGAACAAATAACAATTTGTCCTGTTGGTAATCACAATAGAACTTTACCGAATGTTAAATTCGACAAGACATGAACCAATAAGCGTACACATTAGGTAGTTGGTTTTCCTTTTTTAGTTCTATGTCTTCAATGTTTTGTTGAAATATTTCCTTTAAGCAACTTACTTCTTAACTTAAATTTGTTCATTCTTCTTATAAAGTTAATTTTTAATGTTTAATTCATGAATATTTTAATTTCAGTTCATCTTTTATGGCTGTTTTCAGCTTTTCCGGATTGTATTATATTATATTTTTGTGTGTTCTAAAATCTGAACACAAAGAAAAAGTTTTCATAATATTTTTATTATCTATCTGCGAGTTACAAAAATGGTTTAAAATTTAATTAAATCAAATATTGTTTTTGTAAGCTTAAAAAATGGTATTCAAAAGGCTTTGTATTGAAATGAGTCCTTTAAATTCAATTTAAGCGACTTGAAATGGGGAAAGTTTTTTTTTCGAACAAAAGATAGGTATCACTATAATGCAGATACTAAATATTTACAAGCTAAGAATAATTTAAGGATTTTGAGAAATTTCAAACTCGTAAGTATAAGATATGTTTCTAAAAGAGAAAAAATTTCTAAGGGAATACTTTATAGGTTTATGTAATGAATATTAATAAAAATTTAACCACTGATCTGTAAGAAATTTGCAGTTACTTCATAATATATCGTATGTTAAGAATAAGGCAAGCTTTTTAAAAATAAATGTAGGTACGCCTCATTATTAACGTTAAATATGAATATCTAATGAAATATTCATTAAATTGAAGTATTTTTATTTTTAAATTTTATTTTTCTATTTTTTTCGTTCTTTAAATAAGTGTTTGTAAAATTGAAACCATTTAACTAAGCTCGAATTGGAAAAATGGGGCGAAAATGTAAATTTTAACAAGAACGATTCAAACATGCACCATTTAGTAAACTTAAATGTTAAATTTTCATAAACTCAATACGGAAATAAAGTCCCTGTTCCTTTTCTGATGATATGCGTACCTTCGTAGTTTATAGACGGAGCAATTAACTATATAATTGGTTCCTAAATTCCCCGTCTCCTTTCACCCAGAATATATTAAATCCTGCTACTGGAACATTCATATTAACTACGCTTATTCAACATATAAATACGCGTTTGCAATAACGTTATATTACGAGAGACTTGGAAACATTTTATAGCTTTGAACGTTTAAAATAAATAATAATATTATATAAATTGTTTGGTTGTTTGGAAAAGGCACAGTTATTATTGATTGTTGAACCAAAGGCAAACAATAGCATAGAAAGATCTCTTTTGGTTTTTGTTTGTATTAACCACAATCAAGCGACGTGTTGTTATTACGAGATGAAACGAAAAGGGAATGCGAGTGGCTACAAATGGAAGACATAAGAGGATTCCCGAATGCTTGTTTAGTTTACAACGCTTTATATAAATATGGAACAGGATTTCCTGTTTCCGTTTCGCTTGTATCATTGTTGTAATCAGTGTCAGCTATGACAGGACCAACTTTGTCATAAGCAACTTTAGAATGACATTTTTTAAGAGTTTTAAATCTGACATAGCAGATTTTTAATAACATTTTTCATATATAAAATAATTGAAACATGAAATTTTTTTGATCTCTAATTTATATGTTCCGGTGTTCAGCATGTCCTTGCCTTACATTCCGGTTTTTATTTTTTCCCAAAGGCTTTAAAGATAAACTCATGGAATAATGCCTCTTAAATTATATTTACTGTTATTAATTATATAAATAAGCTGACATAAACATTTCAAGCAAAATTTTGAAAAAGCTTTTTATGAAATTATTTTTTACACTACTAAACCGAAAGAAATGCGCAAATCAGAGGAGTAACAATATTACATAGATAATGTTGACTTAAATACTGATAGGTAGCAAAACTCATTTTCAATACCACTTAGAAACATATTTTGCAACCGATATCTAAAGCTACGACCTATATAGGATTACTTTTGTAATATGAATGAGTTAAAAAAATGGTGTCACTTTTTTAAAGAAGTTGAGTTGTTTGAACTGATCTAAATAGGAGAAGTGAGCCCAAAACGGGTAGCCTGCCCAAAACGGGTAAGCAGTATTAGAGAATGAGCTCATGAAACCTGTACTTCTTAGTCTGGCATAGGACATGATATTGTTATTTGTGCCAAGAATGAAGTTCTGAACCATTTTAGATTCAATTTACTATCAGTTTTTTATTTATTATTTGATTTCTAATTATAATAATTATTGTTTTATATTACAATATCTGATCTCTATAATAATAGATAACTCTAAAAGTCTGATTAAATGGTTATAAAATTAGTGTTAATATCTATCGACTAAATAGCCAATAAATATTAAGACTCATTAATAATTAAATACTACGTAAATCAGTAATATTAATACGTTATTTGTATATAAAACGAAAAAAAATTGATTCGTGACTCACTACAGTAAATAAAAAGACGTTAACCCGTTTAACCCTAAGCTTACCCGTTTTGCCCAAAATAGTTACACGTTTTAAGCTTAGACTTAAGATTCTACACCTAAGATATTATTGACCAACCGAAATTCTCTGCGTTTAGACAATCGTGATATGACCTTAGATGTTAAAGCGATTTAAAACACCAAAAAGAAAATTACAAATACTGGACATATAATGTGGTCAAATCGTGTTTTATTTCAAAGTTTAATTATTATACTATAATATAAAGTAAATTAACCTACCATATAATACGAAAATTAGAGTTTTTTTTTACCTTCGCGCCTAACTTACGCGTTTTGGGCTCACAACCTCTATGTCAAACTATTTATTATTAAATTAAAGGATGTAAAAACTTTAACTAGTAGTCAAAGATTAAGTGAAAGAAAGATTAGCTATTTTTATTGAAAACTAAATTGACATAAATTAAACTAACACCAATTTTTAAAATACATTTGATATGTTCCAACAGGATTTCGGTTATGTTTGCAATTAAATTCCGACAGTAGTAGGGTAAAGTTGCCAAGTTGGTATTTCTTAAGAAAATTATGTTGAAATATTTAGTCCTTTTAGGATAAAACAAAAATTTCAGTGGTAACTTAAATTTTTTTTATTCAACTATTAATTTACATTCATAAAAAATCATTGAGAAATAGATATTTAAGTAAAAAAAAAGGTAATTTAGTACGAATAAGACTCCTAGTTATCTAACTCGTATCACCTATAGCCTAAATCGTACTTAGAATAAACTCTACAGAAAAGAACTTAATGGAACGAGATCACATGTTAAATAACAATTGTAAGCAACTTATAGTTAATAAACTTACATGCTAATTATTTTTAGAGTTATCAGTTTCAAGTTAAAGTACTTAAATCAACAAGTCAATCACACATAAAAAATAGGGTTGTAACTTTTTAAGAAAGAAGATTGATGAGAATCATTAGATCCTTAGAAAATAATTAAAATTGGTGAGACTAATACATCTATCACAAACATATTTCTATATTTTCTTTGTTATTCCCTTTACATAGTTAATATAACTATGATCCCGGTTCGACAAAAGAATTTGCCACAGTTACATTAGCTGTGCGCTATCAAAGTTTCAAAAAAAAAATTTTGAGTTAACGTTTTGGTTTTTTTACTATTTTGAGTGTGCCCAAATAATTGCAGGTATACCATAAAAATGGACTATACCAAGAAAAATAACTAAACGTTCATCCTCCTCTTTAGAAAAGCTTACGAATGAGTAGAAATATTTGAATGAAAACTGTTTGAAAAACTAATTTGTTAATTAATTTTTCCTCTAGAAGCTTATAGATCTATTTGTTTTGGTTGACTCATGTGACTAAATAGTTGAAAATTAAATTTTTAAATGTATAACTAAAATATGGCGTAGCCATCACTACAACTTAAGTAACCTGACTCTTATCTAATTTAGAATTGAATTAAATTTAAAATTGCATTTGAAAATTTAAAGTTTAAAATCTTTGAATTAACTGAAAATCTATTTTAATACAGTTCGAATTCATTCAGAAATTCAATCTAAATGCTTTAATGAATATTTTTTTTTTTTTGGTTAATTTATTTTGAGTTGCATCAACATTAACTGTCCTTAGCTTCTGTCAAATGAATCTATTATACTATCTTAACTTCTATTTAATGATGGATTTTTTTTAAACTGTTTTCTTAATGTTGCGACTTAATGATTCCTAATGTTCTTGAGATCTATTGCCTTTTTTTAGGGTTTTTTTTTTAAGTTACTGGGGTTGATTGGTTGTATTTAAAAAGAAGCACTCACTACTTCCTAGTGTCACTGTTAATTCATTTTCTTTTTTGGGGTTGCCCTTTCTAAGATGTGTCGATGAGAGAAGCCCGTGTGTCCAAACCTTAATCTGATCTAGAGGCATTGATCTGATCGTTGCTTAGCATTGATGGATTTATTTGATAAACCAATTGAAATTGTTTCGTTACACTATTGATGACTACGCATAAAAATGTTGTCCAACAGAATCTTTGGAGAAAAAAAATGCCATCTTTTCCAGAAATTACACTTCTATACTATTACAACAAAACTAATTATATGATGATGATAATACTTTAGCTTAATGATATTATTTTCGGTCATGATAATGGCGAGTTGTTTTACATAGTTTATGAAAATGTGTTTGTTGTACGCCATAATATATACTTTCATAGTAACTTTACAATGAAACGAAAAAAACAACCCTGTCACAGAAAATGACTTCAGCTGATAAAATGTGAAGACATGTTAAAAAAGTTCAAAATTATAAAATGAAAAATAACATCCCACACGTACAAACTTTATCCGCGCTTTTTTTTTTGGTTTATATATGTTTACAAGTCATCATTTACTACAGCTGTTTTCATACATTTATTCTATCTTATACGTATATACGAATTTGACTCTGGCTGAAAAGGGAAATATCAACGCTGTATTTGTATACGTAATTTGCATATTTCAAACTCACACAGATGAAACTTTCCACGTCAATTCCAGACCAAATTAGGATAAAAGGAGAAACACATATTCGCGACGATAACGTGCTCAAAAGAGCTAACAGTGATAATCAGTACATTCAGAAATATGGTGTTTTTACTCAGGAAAAGTAAAACTTAAACTGACTTTTCCTCATAATTTACACTCCTTTACGGTTTAGTGCTAGACTAAAAGTGTTGATATTTGTTTTATAACGTGAATTAAGATGCGTTAATACGAATGCATAAAGGTTTAAATACACCAGATTATATGAATGAAATCGGGATTAAATAAGCTCCGTATATTCATATAAATGTTTATTAGGAAAGAAGTTTAAAGCACATAAAATATACAAAATTGCTAAGATATTCATGTTTGAAATGAAAATGTATTACAGAAACAATTTAGTTAAATGAAATTTCAAAAAGTTATAACGAGAAATTGAAAGCTTTTTTAAAAATATATTTGAATTTTTATTATAAAGGTTTGTTACGGCATTTAATTTAAGAGAAATAATAATTTGTTAAGCTTTTATTTTATAGACGTATTTATGTAATAATGAAGTGTATAATTTAAACAGAATTTTCTTCCACCATCAAATTATTTACACGTAGGTGATTCAAGTGGAATCAGGAAATATAACGAGAGCTCATAAAACAAGGCTTAGATTTTCGTTTTAAAATAAATTGAAATTTTATAAAGACATTTATTTTATAGTCATTAATATCCAAATCAAAAATGAACATTTGATGTCACTGCGCTCGTTTCGCATTTGACACGTACATGGGCGAGTGCGATAGCAAAAAGTCTTTTATGACTCAAAGAATGGTAGATGGTAGTTTAGTGAAGTTAAATGTACATGAAAATATACATTTAAAGAAATTCCAACTTAGTCGAGAATAAACGAGGTTGACTTGTTAATTTTTAAGAAGTTTTACGATGGAATTTTCTTTCGAAAATGATAATTAAGGGAATGAAAAACTATATAGATATTTCAATTAATCAATACGCTTTCCCCGCGTCTACCAACCTTTGAATCAACAAGTAAATAAGAAAAATCAATAGCCTCATTCGTAAGTTGATGAAATTTTTAACAACTCGTGCACCAACATCCCTGTTTTCTCTCCTTGCTGCCATCTACGTCCTTATTCTTGGCTGTAGCCTCAATTCTATTTCGCCTAAGCACACCCATTAAACATCCCCGTATATCAAGCATTTCAACGGCCCCATTCTCCTCATAATTTTAGCTACATCATAACACAAACATTATATGAATTTCTTCCATCTCTCATAGCCTCAGCATCTTCATACATTTATAAATATACCCTTTGTACTAGTTTGTAATAATGATATGTAAAGCTAATGTCGACAAATGGGAACAACCATTCGTGACACAATCCCTCTTATTACACGGCCTGACAATAATGAAGGCAAAAAGTTTGCCTCTTTCTTTCTGTTATCAATTTGTAAAAAAGCTACTTATATCTTTTAGTTTGGAGAAATATATGAACCTTTTACTCTGTAGTATTGGTTTTGAATGACGTAAACACGCATGAAGTGCATAAACATTATGAAAAATGTTTATTAATGTCACAACGGCGCTACTTTAACATACCTTTTTGTTTAACCATTCCATTACGATGCAATCTCAACTGCAAATATGAAACCTTTTCGTTCAAACAATTGTAGATTATTTGTAAACAGTCACGTAAATCAAACAACTCAAGGCTCAATTCAATAAATGAATTTCGTTAGTTGTTTTGTTGGGAGAATAACAAAGCATGTGTTTTGGGAATTCGATGGCTTAACGATAATATATAAAATATCAAAGGCTTTTCGGTGAATGTTTCGTGAATTAATGTCACTCTAATACGCAAAGTTTTCAATGCTTTGAAGTTTACTAAATCAAAATGTAGCATTGAAATCGAGCCTCTCGAGAACAGAATTTCTATTTGAGAAATCCATTTAAATTTTTCAGTATTAAAGTAAAACAGTCAAGGTCTTAAACACGCCTGAGACTAGTCTGAAAATATTGAATTAACAACGCCATCTGCTACAAAACTGTAACGTGAACACTGTTCATGAAAACGAACCGTATTTATCGAGCTTTCACTGGTGTGAAGAATAAAATACCGGTTCACAGCTAGTTGTGCCCTCTAGGAAAAACCGAAAGCTCAAGTCACTTAGACCGAAACTGGTGAAAACTGTATTACCAACAATAGATTTTCAAAATTGGTGTCACGTGTTTTCCATATTAAGTGTATGTGTATTATATGTTGAATCAATATTTTGGTGGAGGCGCGTGTAAATTATCACTTCAGCTTTGAGATTTTAGGTTATTTGAGGATTGAAGCTGACTGAAGAAGCTGTAAAAACGACTAACCGCATAACGATGTACCATTAAATTAAAGCTTTACCTAAATACCTAACATTATACTATACCTACCTAAAAACAGTATATTTACCAAACATTTCTCAATAAAAAAATTAGAGCTAGTTTTTTTGATTTTAAAACATGTTCTTTAAAAGGACCAAGAAATTATTAACATTATTTCATGTAAATTGTAAGCGCAACTTCCGAACTTAATTTGATTGTTGATAAGCATTATTCAAATTTCCTGGGTGGTCTATTTGAATGACTATCAGAAATAGGACGAACACGATTAAGTGGATGAACTTCCAGAGTGTTTAGGATGCTAGTAAAACATGTATTTGTCCGCGAGGGAATATTTTCCCTTTTCGTCCTGTAGACAAGACCACGAACTTATGCATATGGAGATTTGAATAGACTAGGCGAGCCCAAGATTGTGCATCCCCTCGACGACGGTAAGAAAATGGGATAATTTTACTCTAGTTAGTCTCTCACAGTGGTAATATGTGCCACAAGAGGCAGAATGGCATAAGGGCACAAATTCCTTGCTAGGTTAAAAGGGCAAATAAGGGTCGTTTAAATACCTTTTATGTGTGGGATAAACTAAGTGTTTACTGTCGATTATATACACATGTACATATATTAAATGCAAAAGAAACGATAAATCGCATGGAAAAACAAGATAAATATCATTATGGTAATTTTCAACAAATTGAACTCTGCAATTTCAGACATTTAACTAAATTCATCTGAAATTATAATAAATTAAACTTTTGCTTCCATAAAAATTTTTTAAGTTGAGAAACTTTTTTTATTTTTTATACGAATTTCACCTATCACGTACATTTAAATCGGTGAAAATTCAAGGTTGATGGGAATAAATGCTGACAGTTTTCTTTTATGTTAAATTAAAATTGGTTCTGAAAAGAAAAGGATTTGAATTTGCGGGTTTCGATAAAAATTCCCGGCATTTTCATCTTATTTTTTCTTAAAAGGGATTAGACAGTTAAAAGTGTTTTCCCGAAGACCGAGTTTGAATGTTAAAAGTTTCGTGCTTTACTCTCGTAATAATGGAATTAAAGCATTTCTCGTATGTAAGTTTTTTAACATTTTTTTTTTATAAACGTCTGATTGAATTTTTTGAAATGAATGCCGGAACATAGAAACATACAACGATAAATTTAATAAGAATATGGTCTTAAAAATATTTGAAATTAAATTAGTTCAAATGCAAGATAAAAGATAATTTTATACAGTAAACATACTTAAGTTTTAGTGTTAAAATTTTTGGTAAAATTATTACTAGAATTTATGAAAAAATGATAAAAAACAATAAACAAACAATGTTTGTAAACAAACAATAAATATGCATATTAAAATTTCTATGTAACTTTTACTTAACTATTTCAAAATAATTGTAATAAAATTAAATCAGGATGTGGTTAATAGTTTTAAATAATAAACATCAAATAAACATTATTTTCAGTTAGTTGTTATATTATCAGTAAAATTAAAATTATTTTTATAATGTTGAAAATATTATGATATAACTTTTGATTTATGGAACACTCAACCATTTCACCAATTTTAGAGGAACTAGCACATATTTTAGTCTCAATCCTCTTATCTATTGTAATACGATTAAATTTATGTTATGTCTATTTATTTACTCACTTATTGTATTCATGAATTATTACCATAGCTACTACATTTTTTTGATATTTAATAAACATAATAAACAGTGAATAGTTCATTAATCCACCAATTATAAGCAATGTTAAAATAAAGTTAATCCTTTAATTGTAATTATTAATAAAACAATAATGTAATATAAATCGTTACAAAATCAATTTTTTAAAACCAAAATGAAATAAATAATTGTTGGTTACCACTACCACTTACAAGTAGTGAAAATTTATAGTACGACTTATTAGCATTAAAGATTGATGTACGCATTACGGTATTGGAAAAAAATGTCTCTTATCTCGATGTCAATATTTATTGAGATCATTAATCAAAGTATATGAGTTTATGCGTAACAGGTAGCGTTTGATTTATTCGGAGTGAATAATTAGTTCAAAGCAATTTCCATTAATAATATATTCAATTAAATTGGCTATCTCATATTGTTTGTAGCATAACATTGATTCAATTTGGTCTTCATTATAATTTAAAAGGTTTTAAAAGCTTTTTCGATTTTAGATATATATACTTTGAAAAACCTAATTCCATCTTTTAAAAATGGTTATTTTGCTTTTAATCGAAAAAGTACAATATTTTAAGCAAACTTTGATTAGTTTCAGAAAAATCATCAACATTATATCGTTCACTGCAAAACTACTTTTTCATCTCCTATTTAATTTTTTAGAATCAAATTTTTTTTATATTCCAATAAAATGCTTTTTTTTGAGATTTATTCTGTTTGAGATAAAATAAAAATTATTTCGATCCAAAAAAGGTGACCATTTCATTTTTTTTCATCCCTTTGAGGTAAAATTTTTACTTCATATCAAAAATCAATAATTTTAAAACAATCTTAGTTTATAAAAATAATAAAAACTAAATCATTCAATAAAAATTTAATTATATTTTATTCTCCATTTTTCGAGTGAAATTTTTTCAAACTTCAAATAAGATAATTTTTTTGAGATATATTCCATCAGATATTGAAAAAATAAGTTAAAACCAAAAAACCTAAAAAAAAATTTTCCAACCCATAATTTTCAGTCTTGGGGTAGTCGTTATGCTCCAAATTTAAATTTGATAATTTATAATGGTCCTGGGTTTACCTATTAAAAATAAATAAAATAATTTATTCAAACTCCGTTTCTGAAAATCAATAATGGCTTTAATATTATGTTACTCAAATGTAAGGGTACACTTTAACCTAAAAACTATAAATCATTACTTGTATTAGAATCGTTAAAATTGGAACATAAATTAAACCAATTTTTAAAAAGTGCTTGTACAGGAATCAGTCATTAGGACTTGGGTGTACTTTATTTTCAATGTTAATTCTTTGAACGAATCTGATTATATTGTACCGCGATCCTGGCTTCAACCCCTTTTGTATATGGAGAAAAGTGTTTTCATCTCCTCAAAGAATTACTGGTCGCCTAGCCCTTTCGATGACTTTTATTGAATAAATAAAAATCTTTTATGGAGAAATGATCTATCAAATATGGAGATGTGATCTGATTTTTTAGTGATAATTTTTTGTCAGGTTGATTGAAGTACAATGTATCCACATGTATACTGTATAATAATTTTTAAATGAGTACTAAATTATTTTAGTGAAAATATAGAAGGGCTTAGAACTTAATCAACTAAATTTTGACTTAAACTAGTATCTATTATCAATGTTGTATAACTAAGCTTATATTCACTTTTTAAGTCAAAGTTCTGTAAATCAAGAATTTTTAACTTATGCATGAAATTACTATGTATATAGTTGTGAATTCCTTCATTGAAATTGATTCTTTGTTCAATAGTGATGCACCGAGTATTCAACTACTCGTCATTTTAGCAATACTCGTTTTCGGTCGAGTAGCTTAGTTTGACTAGATTATATTCGATAAAAAAATTATTTGTCTCTAAAGTCAGTTTACGGACGACAGTTTTACGTGATAACGTCATAAAGATCACCTAATTGATGAAAAATTGCGTACTTTAATGAATTGAATTATTATCACTGAATTATCATTATTTTGTATAATACAAAGGAGTTATTTGAAAATTAACAATTTTTTTAAAATGAAATCAGACTGAAAATTATGAAGGAAAAAATCAATTAAATCTTTTTAAGTAAACTGTAGAAAAAACACCAAACACGTTGTCTAGGATTAAACAATAATATCATGCCCCTCTATCACTTGTATCGCGTTCTCGCTTGCACGCACAGACTCAAATGGATCGTGACAAAATGGACGTTCTTTTTCAGACTGGCTGCCGTAGTTCATCAATTTATCAGACGTTGTCACGTCAAAAATTTGATGTTTAGCAGTCCAAACTTCTTAATTTAAACTTCTAACTATTAAAAAAATCATGATATTCTGACTTATACATCCTCTAGAAGCTAAACCACTTAAGATAAAAACTTAAATTTAAAATTGTTATTTCTGAAAACACTATGACTTTTAAAAAAGCATATTTTGAAATTCTGTTCCTAAATAAATCAAAGAGGAGGTTGAAAGTTTTGCATTTTTTGAGTCCCATTCCTAAGGTATTAATTTACTTAAGCTCTTTTTTAGTAATTATAAATGTTTATGCAGTTGTAAAGAATCTCTGCTTCTGTAGTTACTTATATCGGATATTGAAAAATAAAAAAAATTATTCCACTTTGGGGACAATCTTTAATTGAGTTAATACGGAAACTCCTTAAATTCTTACTGATTTACAAATATAAAAGTTAACTGTAGTAACCCCCGGGGGTTAGGCAGCAAAGCTACTAAAATAAAAAGACACCTATCCCTACCCAATTTTCAAGAGAAAATAGTAAGTGTTACCATCGCGTTGTTTTTTATTCAAAAGCGTTTTCGACGCAACTTTTAAATTCGGCATATCAAAAAAACTAAGCGAAAACTCGCAAAATTGTATTCTTTATTTTCGATTTATTTTAGCGATAACTATAACAATCCGCCGTCAAACATATTATGGCGTTCGGGAAACAGCAGACTTGTCTAAAGATTTTATGAGCCACCATTGAAGTATACACAATATCTACAGGTGATTTGTCACGAGCCAAGCCACTAGTTATAATTATAATTATGAATTTATTATCGTAAACCTATTAATAAAAAATTAAATGAAAATTGAATTAAAGCCCAAGTCATACTTAAGCGCATATAAGAATGAAAAAAACGTTTTTAACTGATATATAATGAAATTACTGTTCTGAAGTTCTTTCCACAAACTAATTTTTAGGAAAACAAAGTTCTAGAACCAAAATAATAAATGTTATGTCTCGTTCAAAACCTAATTATTTCGAGTATTAAAACCATAAAAAATATTTAACATGCAATATAATAAAATACAAAACTTGCAGGATTCAAAGTTTGCTTACAAATAACAACACAAATATTCCAATATAAAACTAAAACGTTTATTATCCGTTGAAATAAATTGAATTCGTAGTTAATTAAAATTAAAGCTTACCAACCAAATCAAAACGGTTAGACTGGTAATTGACTCGAAAACCCAAAATTCAACTACTCTTAATTGTTTTAGCTTATTTTAGTTGTTTAAATAAAAACGGCAGCTTGCAGTACCTTAAAATTATTTCGACTAATTTATGTTTTCATTTTAACGCAAATTAAACGCTCCTAACAGACAAGAAATTATATGCGAAACACCAAATGATTACGCTGAAAATTAAATTTCGTTTTCACCTAAACGAGATCATTGTTTACGTGAGTATGAAATTTTATTGAGTCTGCATTATTTTTTATCGATGTGTCAGTTTTCTTTTAACGGTACATTGAGTATTATACAACTAAGAAAGAGACGTTCTGCGAATTCTTTTTATTTTTTTTTTGTTTCACATCAAATTCGTGTCTTGCAAAAAGAAAAATGGATTAAAAATTACTCTCAGAACAAACCAAATTAGTACTTACAAAACAAGTAGAGTGCCTACACTAGATTCAGCTTTAATTAAAGTTGAAAACTTACCTAAAACAAAGAAAAATTCAAATTAATTATGAATTCATATTACAATATATTTAATGTACAGAACCCTTACAAGCACTCTCCTACAATAAAGCATTGTCGTTTCAAATAAGATTTTAAATTCACTGACCCATATTTTTAATTACAAAATTTCCAGACGTTTCAAAACCCATAAGTTTTTGCACAATAAAATTTAAGCAAAATAAATTTTATTTAGTGGAATTCTGATAAGTTCTCTCGCATTACTTCACTGTAACATTGAAAATGTTTGTTAAACATATTTAAAAAGCAATTAAAACTAATTTGAAACTTGAAAAAATTAGTAATTAAATTTCAATCGTATTAAAAAGAGTTTTTTCACACAAGCAATAAATTCAATGCTTTCTCTTCTGGAAAAATGTCATGTTATAATTTATTTGGATATGATACAGGGCAATAAATAAATATATAATTAAGTATTTTTTTCGATTAAAGTCTCCTTTGCATTTTTCCAATAAGGCAAGTCTTAGCAATGTGTCGTCATCAAAGATTAATAACGAAATCCCTGTTCAGATTTTTTTTTCTTTTCATTCCTTATCGTCCGGCTAAAAGCCATTTAGCCGATCAACCCCTTTTTGCTCGTCCAAATGCACCAAGTAGCTCTCTCTCGAATTACGTGACACATAAATGCATTTACATTGAGAAGCTTTCAAAGAATTCGATCAAGAAAAAGAGTCTCATTGATTTTTTTTCCTTATATTTTCTTCTTTATGAGTTATGTAAATGATTAAAAAACGTCTGCTAAAAGTCATTTAGATAAAAATTGCAACTTTTATAAACCTACAGATTGTTTGATATTCGTTAGTTAAATAAAACAGACGTAATGTCGCTTTTTCCGTCATTACTTTTCTGCTTTTCGAATGGCGTGTTTATTGTGCTGTGTTCTTTATGCTCTACGCAGTTTTATGAAAGCTTCAATGAGAAATGGTGGCTTTTCCACTCAAAATATACATTTTTTGCCGCTTGAATGTAAAAGCGTTTCGATTGTGGAAAAATTTAAACACGACGAATGTATTTAGTGTGAAAAAACGGGAGGAGGTTTTATGATAAATTTTGATTGGTTGCTTTTTATTTATTTTTTCAGCAGCTTTTTTCTGTTTTAATGAAACTTTATATCGCGTATATCGCATATTCTCATCAGATCTGATGTTAGTGAGACGAACGTGATTTTTTTGGGAAAAATCTGTCTTTTATTTCTTTTTTGTGTGATCATAAATGTGACATGAAACTATCAATGTTATACCCCTTTTAAGGGATTGAATTTCTTAATGCTTTTATACACATAAACCGAAATGGATGGCTTATAGATATCGGGTTAACAAAATATCGAGATTTTCGATCTTTATAAAACAGATCTAACTGTAAAAAGCTTAATTTTCTCTTTTGAATTTTTTAGGGATTTTTTATTAAATTATTTAAAAACATCAGAGTGAAAATTGATTTTTCCAGACGTTATTAAATATGAAGATGATTTGTCTTTCAATTTCCGTTTTGACTGTCTTTCTCGCTGCTTATGCATTTATATTACCACTTTTCTGCTTCATTTTGTGTCGAGGATTTCATAATCCTCCTTTGTTATCTTTCAATTTTCCATGTGTAAAACACACGGTGAAAATAGCGAATTTGTTATATGTTACTCCCACATTTCATCTACTTTAGCTCTCTTAACCCCTTTTATTCAGATTCAGTGCAATAAAATTTTTTTCAAATATGTGAATGTGCCGTTGAATAACGCCTGAACGTATCCACATAAAACTCTTGTATGGCTTGGAGAAATTTAATTTTCTCGCTTCAAACAATGAAAATGATATTTGAATACGCGACAAATATGAAATATGGGGTGTGAGATGTGAAAAATGTTAATTAATGTTAGATATTTGTATTTATGAAATAGTGCGAAATCATGACGTTTAAAATAAATATAATGAAAATTACTTCGAAAAACGCTTTGCCAACAATTTTTACTGAATAATTTTATTATAAAACACTTTATAATTTCATTTAATAAAAAAATACCTAATTAAAAAATGTATCATAGCATAAGAAGATAACAAAAGCGAGTATTTAAATGCATATATCTAAGGCTATCTATAAAAAATATAAAAATATTTTTAAATTTTATTGGCTTCGATAAAATGAATTTTGGGTTATATATTTTTAATTTGTCATCGTTTATGGATCATTTTAAAGTTTCAACAATAGTTGGTAACTAACTTAAAAAATGTCTAGTCAATTTTTGTTTGTTTTGCATCAATTTGATACCTAACAACAGTCTTATAAGCATTGATTTTTCACGTCTATACTCGCCATATGTTTTGAGCTATAAGAAACGTAGTTCTTAAATATTTTTTTAAGAGTTTAAACTGCAAAATAATTGATAACAGTTTACATAAAAATAAAAACCATTGAATCAAATCGTACTTGACTTGAGGCATGGAGACGCAAAAAGGAGTAAATCCAAACTTCAAAATTTTTTAGGCAACCAAAAAATATGCATATAATTCGGGTGATTTTGCTTTTTAAACTTTTATTATTGGATCAGAAGTTTTTAAACAACATCAGAAACAACATTTTGAGGAATAAACGATGTACCTACCACTTTTCACTTTTACGCTAACTTTGTGAAAAAACTTAAAAAAATAAAAATGACAAAAAAGAGAGTTACCCCCTTTTGCATCTCCACGTCAAAATTATGATCAAATAGAAATTAATATCTCTTTACTTAAGCGTTATTCCAGGGACGTTTACAATAATTACGATTTACGAGCAATTGGTATTTGGCTTATGATCACTATGTATTTGACTAGTTACTCGAGTTTCTCAATTCTGAAATATTACCCATGTAGAATTGTGCAATTATTGTAATTTGTATTGAAGTTATTGGAGTATTGCTTTATTTGAATTTCGCTGAAATTACAATCGAAAATTTAAAAAAATGAATCATTTGACGGTAAATTTTGAAATGAAATTTCTGATAAATTATGTTTGGAAACTGCAAAATTCTTTATTTATAGTGTATTCCTTATAGGTACGGCTTCTTGTAAATATTTTTTGTTGTCAAGTTCTAAGATCTTAAAGATAGAGGGGTGTTGCCATTTTTAGAATCTGAAAGCATCACCTGCTCAATTAACCAGCCAATGAGGGAACAGCACGGTTGTGGGATGGGGGTGGCCGGGTGAAGCATTATCGACCATCCTTTCTCAAGAAGACGGGTCTTTGAGACCACCTGCCGCGAGGGTCGATCAAAAGGATATTCGGTGAAGTAAGGGCGGGCTTCAAAGATATTCTGTGTTTCCAAGAAAAATAGAAATTGTTGGCTACAAATTGTTTTAAGAAATAATAAAGAAAGTTTAGAAAATAGTGTAAGATAAAGAAACATTTGTTAAAAATAAATTTGTCGTTATTAAACACAAACTCAAGAACCCATAAAAACTTATAAATGCCTATAATGAAACCACGGTTAGTGGCAAAACGTTGCTTAAGTGACTAAAAAGTCAACATAAACTTGATCCGATAAATTTTAATTTTTTATTAAATTCTATTGTTAGGATAATTCAAAAAAAATATGACTACGTCCAAATAAAGCTTTCAAGTTTCGTCTTGAAAACTAAACATGTTTTCTGTAAGCTTTAAAATTTTATAACTTACATTGTAAAATATTTAATCAAATTCAATAAATTTCCGAGCAAATAATAAATTGAATTTTTTGAAACGTAATTTGTTTAATTAAAGGTTGAGTAACTTTTTACGAGCTTCCATTATCTTAAACAATTTCTAAAGAATAATTTTCATTGAAACATTACAAGTTTTCAAGTATACATCAATAAAATCATAAAGTTACGATCGTGTTTTTAATAAACATCTCTTCGTATAGTTGCTGTGATGAGTAAATAAATTTTTCCGAGAATTTATACACACTGAATAAGGAACAGAATAATTATAATATGTCTGACCTAAATCGTAACGGCAGGGCAATTAATTTTAATTTTGAACTTTTGTTTTCGACACAGTTTCAAAAATTTGTTACAGCGTTAAATAACTGTTTTGTATTTATTTGATTTACTCTTGCATACTTTCATCGTCATTATAATAAGAAAAATGAGACTCTCTTAAAATGAATATATACGAGAAGAATGTACAGAAAAAAAACGGCTTAGAACATGTTGCCATTATTTATGCACTTTGTTTTTCTTATGATGTGCTTTACACGACGAAAGGAATTTCTAGTTAAGGAATAATTATTTTAATTACGATCCCAGTGATATTTTTATAATCTTTCTATTTCATGCCTTTTTGAAATAATAAAACTAAAAATGATTTATACAAAAAAAAATACTTAAATGTTTTATTTTCCCTTTTTTTAAAGGATCCAAAAAAAAAACCGTCCTTATGTTTTTATTGGTAAAGCTCTAGTTAAATATTTTAATTCTTTTATACAAGATGCTGAAAGGTGGTTTGTGTTGGAATATAAAATAATGTAAAAAATCTCAAAGGCTTTCAACTATTTTGCCTGGTTTTTCGTTTATTTTGGACATGTATATACTTGACCTAAAGCTGGTTTTTATTGCCAACGACAGAAAAATAGGTTTCGGTTTGAAGAACAATCAAATGGGACGTGCTCCAGTGAACACCAACGCAAAATGACAAAAACATTATGGATGAGGAGGTGAAATCGTTGGGAATTTTGTAAAAGAAATGAGTTTCAAATGCGTCAAATATACGAACTTCATTTGGCCCTACAGTTGGTTAAAGCTGAAACTAGAAATTTTTCTTCACCCCAATTGAATAAAAGCTCTTTTTCATGATACAACGCTAAAGCTAGTATTGTCCAAAGCTGTGATGGAAAATATTTTAAAAAATAATTATATTGTATTATGCAAATGGAAATTTGCAAGACTAAATAAAATATCTAATTACGAAAAATTTCATCAAATTTAAACGATTCCTTAAATTTAATTGCTTGGAGTAAATAATCGTGGCTCCACAATAAATACATTTGCATAATTAACGTTAAAGATATACGCAAACGATTTGTACATTTAAGTTTGGATTCATTACAGAAATATACGACAGCACAAATGGCTTTAAACTTTCCATACTCGTAGAGTATAACATTCACAGTTCAACCTTATTTCAAGGCCTCGCCAATAGGCACGTTCACATATTGTACATATTATCACCAACCGAATGAATTTAGGCGGGAAATGTTAATGTTTTTCGTAGAAAAAATCATTAAAGCCAAGTAGAAATAGTGAAAGGAAGAAAAGTTTTTTCAAGTGGATCTTACATGTTTCTTTTTTCTTTAGACTTTGATATTCTTTTATGTAAATTTTTTACAAATATTTACATAATTTTAATGTGTTATTTCGAAAAGTTTTTCTTTTTTTTATTTTTCTTTTAATTTTCTTGAAAGTTTATTAAGTGGTAAAAACTTTTACTGACATCACTCGACATTTGTTGAGAGCTTTGTTCACAAAACGAAGCCAAGAGTGAAATAATGTTGACATCAGAATCTTTCTAACGACAATGAAGAGGATTGTAAGTAAATTACTTCAATGGTCTTTAGACAAAGGGAAACAATTTCAAATATTTAAATACTTTTAAATAGTTTTATTATTTTATCGATTTCTACTAATAACAAACCAAGTTATTGGTGAAAATGTCAATATGTAGGAGTACATATAAATTACAACATTTCATTTTTAACTAAAACCACCTAATATTAAACTTTACCAAGAGTAAAGCTTCTCTTTTCAGTTATAAATGTTTTGAAACTTTGGAGTTTTGATCATTGTATGGCTTTCAAATTATATTTATGTTGTTTGAATATGAATAAGATTGGTTTAAATTTTTTCAAAGGGAGAGAAACTTTTGAGTTTGATCAAAAAGTTAGGGATTTTAGTATAAATATCGAAGGACATGGAAGCACCGAAATAATTATTTGAATAAATGTATTAATAACTTATTTCTTACAGTTTTTTATTTTTTTATTTTAAGAAACTGGCCTTAATAGGAAATGAATAGAAACTTCTAATCTGCATACTTCTATTTCTATTTTAAATGACGTTTAATAAATGTATGTTTTTTTAGCTGATAAAATTACCACAAATGCTTTTGCAAGAATTGAACCAATCGTTACTTTAGTAGGTACCTAATAAAAGCATGCTTGAATTACTTTTTGATATTTTCACTTACTCCAATTGATGGCACATGATCAGAATGAGCAACAGTTTTATTTTTACGAAGACATTAAAAATGGGTCAACTGCATAGCCTTTAAAGATGTGTTAGCTTTTCAAAGTGAAAATTCAAGTACTATTAAAGTTATATAAAAAGTATACCAAAATTTACACGTAAGTTCATTGTTATTGTTTCTTTTTTTATAATTAGAAATTTTTAAATATATTGCCTATTTTCTTTAACATACCTATACGAAAAGTTTAACTTTTCAATTATTTCATTTTTATAAAAACTAATTGCAATAATCATCATTTCATTCAAAATCGAACTCTAGCTACACCTCTTGATCCAAAATCTCAAGAAGGATTAAAATTATTTTTTTCTTTTGAATCACATTGTTTTAATAAAGTGAAACCAATGAACTAATTAGTTCACAAGCTACAATTATTGACCAAAACTCAATCTTACCTAATATACATGTATAAGGCTGATTTTTTCCTACGAACTAACTTATTACAAAAAACTTACAAATAATTGCTGTTATATTTTTTTTCATTCACCAACTATGTGAAACATTTAAACAGCGTTCATGCTTAGCTACGACTCATGCTTGGTAGCGATCTGCGTGATCGTAAGCAAAAGTTATAACATCATTGATGACGTTTTACTCAACACAATTACCATGGTTGTCATAATTATTAATGAGTGACAGGACGATTCTAAACTTGATTATAACGTTGTAACCACGTTAGTGGAACTAAGCTTAAGTGTTTCACTTTTTGTAAATATAAGGCGTTATAAAGTTTTTTAACTGTAACATATACAAGAAAATTTTAATGTTAGTGGTGTAAGAGAGAGCTTCAGTGTCCCCCATATATACATATAATTTTAGACTTATTAAATTTTGTAAGTTAACCTGCTTGTAACTCGTTTCTTCGTTCTGTGATAAGCATTTAACAAAAACTAACTATCGTGTCAAAATTAAATATGAAATAATGAGTTCGTGTAGTGTTAAATTCCAAAAATCAATATTTTACATACCTACTACACATAACTTACAGATGATTTAGTTATAAGAATAAATTTTTCTATTTTGGTTTCATTGCAACGTAAGCTATTTAAGTAAAATGGATTATTAAATCAATTTAAAATAAGGAATGTTTTCTTAAAAAATTCCTTGCAATTGTTTCCTTTTTTAGGTTCATATATATACTGTAAAAGATTAATATATTAAAAAACAGAACTTCGTTTTAACCGGATGTCTGACAAGAGTTCTTGTTTTTTAAACAAAAAATTAACTTCCCAAAAGAACCAACAAGAGTTGATTCAACAAGCAATAACTCTATATCATATTTTTGGTACATTTATGAGACTTTTGTTCATTCTCTCATTTTTCAATTTTAATATACACGTATAAGAAAATTATTTTTAATAGAAATAATGAATTTAAGGATTTAATTTATTTAAGGAATCATCATTCGTATTAGACATTACCCATTAACAAGAAACATCAGGTAAAATCTCAAATAGCCCATAAGTTTTAATAAACAAGGCCAATTAAATAAATAAATAAATAAAAAAAAGGTAAAAAATTTCGATTGAAATACTATATTTTTGTTAAAAAAGAAATGGATCAATTGACCTGAATTTTACCAAAGCTAAAAAATATAAGAACAAGAAAATGATTATTATTGATTAATTGGTCAGACGCTGAAGAAAAATGTTCGAGCAGTTAATCTTTTTGTTTCAATTGAAAACTGGGTTTTCCTATAATACTTGTTCATATAGTTAATGGAAAATTATTTTTTAAATTAAAAACTTTAATTGATTTGTTTCAATAAAAAAAAAAATATAAGATTTAACAGTTAGATAATAATTGTATATAAACAAATAGAACATTGCAGCAAACAACAAATTTCAAAAGTTGAGAACTTCTCGTTAAAGACTATAGATGAATTTCTTTTGAAGAAGTCTAGAATGTAAGAAAGTCAAAAGCTATTTTCTATCCAGGAAATTTCTGAATATACTAGAAGTTAAAACAAAACATGCCATTTTTTGTTCAATTTCTTGTCTTATTTTTGCACTTATAGAGAGGAAAAAGTCTGTTCCAGTTTTCTACGATCTTTTATACTAAATGAAAAATATGAAAAGTTATTTGCGTTATTTTTCAATATTGAAGCAACGTCTGCAGCCACGACTCCTCGGATTTTGTCCTAGTAATACATCTCAAAAATAAATCTTTAGAATTTTTCACGTGTCTGCTGAATTAATACGTCGTTAATCTTAATTTCAAAGAGAAAACCTTTCAAATAAATCATTTTTTTTGTGAATTTTGCAGACTAGGTTGTACCGGATATGATTAAAAATTTCATGCCAGCTTGAGAGTACTTTGAAAATATGCTATTTATGTATTAGATTCAAACATAAAAGAATTGCATTATTCGGCAAAAACTCGACCGGATCTAATAAATTTTATTAAGATCATAAAATTATTTTTATTGCTTTTTTATTTTTTTTTTCAAGTAAGTAACACCGAAAATTATATGGATAAAACGAAAAAAAAATATTTCAAAAAAATCCAAGAAAACGCTTTCTTGACTTTCAATTCTTTAATGTTTTTCACTTAATTATTATTAAGTTTAATTTGACAAAGTATTTCTTGGTAAAATTATAATAATAAGAGCTCTTTCATATTATAAAAGATAATATTATAAAATGGAAGTTATTAGAAATTATAATAAAATAATGTTAAGAAGCTTATGTTTGAGATGAAAACCGCTTTTGAACAAAATAAATCTATTCTTTGTGAGAAAGTTGGATAAATAACAAAGAAAATAATGATTAAGTTATGAAATACTTACAGTGATTGTGATAAGAAACGTGACAGCCCAAATTTTGAAATTTTATTATTTTTAAGCCCTTCGAGCATCCTATCGAGAGGACTATCCTCAACAGTCAATAGATTGTTTGACGTCATTAAGTTTCTATGTTCACTCAAATCAAACTACGTCACTATTATTTTAAATTGTTAACTTAAAAACATTATTTTAGAAAATAATTTTATTTTACATGGATATAAAGTATGAAGTCTTCTTATTTCGATGGTTTTTTAGGATATAAATTTTGTAAATTTTTAACAATTTTAAAATATTTTTTTTGTTACAACAAAAACTTAACAATTTCAAAAAATTGGTTCACTTTACTGGGAAGTTTTGTAAACTTGATATTTTAAATTATTTTTGTCTAAAACTTAAATTTGGTAGCACTTCGGGTTATAATTTGGTTCAAAATAAAGCCTTAAACATAAAAAAAAAATTAATTGATATTTCTGAAAGAGGAAAAAGCTTTTTTTAATCGCCAAAAGTCTCTTTTAATTTGAATAGAACAAATCTTAAAACCAAAAATCTTCAAATAAAAGTCATGTTATTTGCTTTGTGTGTGTCGATAGAGAAGATATGAGAATAGAGGGTGTCGTAACAAGTGGTACAAGCGTGCTAATTGGCAGTTTTTTATTTATTATAATTTGATAAGTTAGTTTTCTATGATATACGGAATAATCATGTATGTATTAAAGACCCAAATGCTTCAGCAAACATGTTCCCCATTTCAACTCTTAAAACTTGTACTAAAAACTTAGAGAAAATTTTATAATTTACTTTGAAAATTGTAAAAATGTCGAAAATATTTGCTCTGTGCTATAATCAGCAGAATTATTTTTTTATAAATAATTACTAAACATTATTTTTTGACACTTAAGTTCTTTTCTTTTTGGTACTTCTCTTTCTGATCTCATTTATGTTTTTACAAGTTAACAGTGCTGTCAATTTTCAGCTTATATGCACGAAGGCAATCGAGTATTATTATAATTTGAAATATTAAAGTAAAAGTGACCTAATGTGAAAGACAACTAAGATCGCAGTTTTCAAAGACAACAGACGCAAATAACCGTGTAGTTAAGCGTCTTTAAATAAAGTTAAATATAAAAAAAAAATATTAAAGGTTTAAACTCGGAAATCAAATTGAAAAGTTCGTTTTTGGTTGTTAAAGTAGCAGTAAAAAATTTTAACTTAAAAAATGAAATAAATGAATTTTTCACTTTCAGAAAGAGAAAAAAAAATAATTTCAAAAAATAAATTTTATTATTGAGAAAAAATATATTTCACTATCACTTATCAGCCACACTACTATTTTGGTTCACTGAATTTCAGTTAAATGTCTTGATTTAACGATGGGATTTGTTTGGAGAATCTTATCGTTTGTGTTTCGTTCCTAAGTTCTCAAAAAGAGTGTCTTGGGAAATTTATATTTTCAATTCTACAACTTTTGGAAATAATAAGTTCGAAATGTTACCGACTCTGAGTCCTAACCTCTTCCATTTCTTTAGTGCTCTAATTTTATATTTTTCATCTTGACATCTTCAATCTCATTGTTATCTCTCATTGATTTGTTTAGTCAAACTTTAGAGCTGCTTATATTTCCTTTTTTAAAGTATCCTTTAAATACTGAAAATATTATCGTCAACACATTAATGATTTTTTTCTAGTTTGCCTTCTTTGGAATTTGAGTTATTTTAATATAAAAATAATTAATGGGGTCGCATTTCGAAAGGAAATTTTTTTTGCAATATTTCTTTAAGATATTTTAAAATAACCTTTATCTTAAAAAAAATAAATAAAAACTTTGATATTTGAAAATTTCTTTATGAAAATAAAAATTATTCAAGACTTCTTAATTTGTTTGTTCTTTCGTTTATCTTACGATTTTCTTTTAGTCAAATGATATTCAAATCAGTGATATTTCAGTGACGCAAATGTTTCCATTTTAAGCATTTCTTTGTTGTGTTTTTTATTTATATATCTAGTCCAAGATATAAAAAAAGCACTGCAAATGTTACAAAAAAAACTCTTAAATTTTCATTTGATATAATAACATTGATTGCTTCTTTCTTTTTAATTTATTGTGCCTAGGTAATTAATTTAAAATTAAATTATTTGATTTTGAAGTATGTATAAATTTTAAAGATTTTTGGGATATTTGATAGTTTTTAACGATATAATGCCAGAAATTGAAATATAAAAAATCAATTTTAACTTAGAGATTTTTCAAACAAAAACCGAGGTAATTTATTTTGAAAATAATGAATCAAAAGAATAAAATTGGTATATTTATCAAGCTGAGACAAATATTGAAGCTTTCTTCGATGGTTGTAATTTTCAAATATTCCAATAGATATAATTTATTTAAATTTATGTAAAAAAGATCGCAAATGATTCAAATTTTCAACTTATTTCACTTGAAATATGTAAGAATTTTTTGTAAGATTTGATTAATATTAGTAGCACGGTTATTTAAAAATGAAAAACAAATCAAAGACTTGATTTTACTGGTTAATATATATGGTATAATGCACGCTGAGATACAATCATTGTCAAAAGTAAGTAGACTTTTTCATTTTATGCATTTTTTCTTATTTAAACCAAGATTATAAATTTGATGTATAATATTTCTTGTACTATTGAAACTATTTATTTGTTTTGCGAAAGATTACAAACTCTAATACTTTTCTTCCCGATTGTTTCTTCTATACATTCTTCAGTCCCTTATATGTAAATACTTATAGCAATAATAAAAATATAACTTTATGTGTTTTAAAACTTCCAGATTAACTAATTGTTTTTTTAAAGGATTTAAAGTAAAAAAAATATTCGCTTAATCATATATCTTTAATTGCGTATTTAAGTTTAACTCTTAAAATGACACAATCTATGGAAAGCTATTTTTTAAGAATCACTTTTTCTTACACTGCTGAAAATTCATGTCTTTATCTTTGTGGTGGTGACCGATCTCATTTCTAAAGTACAATTCACTTTGAATTTCCGAAACTAGGTAATCTCTAACGCATTATCAATGATTTCATCTAATCATAAAGGAAAACATAACAGGGCGACCTTTCAAGACAGAGAAATAAAAGTAAAGAGATTAGACGAAAAGAACGAAAGGAAGGGTATTTCTGGGTTGAAAATGATCTAGAGCTAAGCATTTATTTGTGTGCCTAATACATTTTTTATGTAACTCAAATCAAATTTGCAGTAATCCTAGTAAATATAGCTGCAGGCATTGTATTACTTTTGTAATGTGTGTCAAATTTTTTTCTCATTTATTATAATGAATATCATCTCTAATGGCTTCAATTGTTCCCTTCAGTTTTTCAAGCTGTTTCATTTCTCATCCCTTAAACCTTCTAATTGTATAAGTCTCGTATTTGGGACAAGGCTACAATCGTCATCGGCTCATCAAGCTAGAGAGCTACAATTTACTGAATTATCACTATTATTTCGAATTACGATCACAGATTCTGCACATGACAGCTACATGAAATAATAGTTAATTGGTAAAGATTGATAATAACTCCTACATCACATATATTCAAAAACATAAATTTAAATAATATATAATTTCAACGTTTCTCTGCATCTGGACACGGCTGATAACATAATATTTTATTTGACATATCCCGGTATTATTTTATTCTTTTCTCGTGCATTCTTGTGATAAAATTTTACGATGCATTTCCAATGCACACAACACAACACATTTATGAATGCAATCAATAACCATAAAACGTTTCACTCCTACATATGTACTATCTTATTTGGATGAGCTATTTATAAACGTTGAAAGGAGCTGGAAAAGGAATGGAGACGTCAAGTGACGCGTTCCATCAATTTTATTTATAAATCAATCAAATTGCTTCAATCATTTTTTAGTTGTCTTTCAATCATATTTTTTTTATTTTGGCTTCATTTAATATTTTTAATAGCAATGTTTTTCATAATTGAAATCATTTAACTGACTTAAAATAATATTTTAAATGTGATAATGAATCTTTCACTTAAAAAAAATACTTCGAAATAAAGTTTTGATTTTGATAAATTCCTGAAAATGTTTTTTATTATGCATAGTGAGTTTTTTTATTTAAATTAAACTTTTAATCGAAAACCAAAAACGTTTATATGTTGTTAATCATTTTATTATTTGCGTTATCACGTTGAGTCTTTTCTGTGGCATTTTGAACGTTTTAGTTGTGGCTTAGTGTTCAAATAAGGTAAAATTATGTAAGAGTGAGTGGTGTTACTTTCAAGATAATTTTTATTATAACCATCACGTGTCAATGCAAAAAAGAATTACCTAATCAATCAATTTATGTAAGCAAATATGATTGAATTTGTTTATTAGAAGAGTAAGCAAAGAGCAGTAAGTAATAGTTTTTGGTGGATAAGTGGGTACTTTTTTGTGAGGCTCTAAAAGCTTTGCAGTTTTTCAATAGATAAAATTTATATTTCCTTATCGATAGTGTTATTTTGTAAAAAAAAATAATTTTATTGTGTAGTTTATATGACATTTGTATTCTCTTGCATCAAATACAAGTGATTCCAAAGTGAATATTCAAACTTAATACAATTGAATTAATTAAAAACGTTTGATCTAGAAAGAAATAATTATTATCCCGTGTAAATAAAATAACTAAGTAGCAAAATCCTGTTTAAGTCATCTTGATTAGTATTATACTATAAATTTTTGAGTTGTTTAACTCGCTTTCAAAAACAATTTAAGAAGTAGCTTGAAATCAAGTCAAGGAAATCAAAAATTAAGTCTAGCTGTAAATTTCTAATTGGATTATACCTCCATACGGATTTAATTAGAAATAAATATTATTATTAACAATCCATTGTAATTCTCAATTTTTGAAGGTTGAAAATAATTGCGATATGAGATACAACTGAAGGAAATCATACCCCAGACCTTAAATGTCAAATATGCGTTTTTATGGAAAAATTGAAATATTTAAAAGAAAATAATTCACTATGAAAAACAAAATCAAAGAAATCAACGAAACTGTGTAGAACAATTCCAAAACCATTGAAGAATATCGTATAATATTTATTGTCTAAGTGTATTGCGGTGTGTGCTAATAAATAAAATATTCCTATAAACACTATAAAGTTTACTTATAGATTTGAGAAGTTTATTTGTTTGAGAAAGTTTTAAAATTTTGGTTTGGAGTTTAAATGATCTATATTGTTTTTAACGGTCGTGATTATTATTATTTGGTTTTATTCTTATAGGGCAATGCCAAAACCATTGAAGAATATAGTTATTATTGTCTTAGTATATTGCGGTGTGTGTTAATAAAAAAAATATTCCTCTAATTCTATAAAGTTAACGTATGATAAAAGAGAAGAAAGAAGAAAAGATTTTGATTTTTTTGATTTTTGATCTAGTAACAATAAACATAAGCGACCGCGACGTCGAAAGTAAAATATGTATAAGTAAACCCTAACGCTAACAACTGAGATCAAGCAGAGATCTGATGAGATAACAACTGATGAGAGATCAACCTTAAACAGTGTTTCTTAATTTTTTTATTAGTTTCATAACAATTCAATGAAAGTCAAAGCTAAAATTTGGTCCAATTTAAAAAAATCGTTAACCATACACTGGCAATAAAATTGTTTCTATCTATATAACCAATGAATTTTGATCAAGGAAACATCGGGTATTTCAACTAGTTTTCAAAAAAGTTTACAAAATGTATTTGAAGAATCTACTTGTAATATACAAATAGAACAGGCAAGTCACGTTCATGTATCGGTCTTAGAATAAATTTATTTGCAGAAACTGAATTGGAAATATTAAATAAATCTCACTAAATTAAGTTTGGTTTGAGAAAATAAAATATATATTCCAACAATGATGGTTTTCAAGTTTTTGACTTTATGGACCTATAAGTATCAGCATAAGGTCAGTACTATATATGATAGGTATTGTTATTTTGTCCATTGATGGTCGGATGTAATTTCCACCAGATGTATAATAGAATGTCAATCCAATTACGGTAAGTGAAGCCAATCGATGTCCAATTATAGTTTAGTTAAGTAAAACAGTTTGACATAACGTATGGAAATATATCATAAACATTTTAGTGATTATGACTTGATGTGATTTTCTGTTTAAGTGTAAAAGAACTTCAGAAGTCGTTTTGTTGTTACAACATGAACTCTAGAAAATAAAGTAAAAGTATGCAAGTATTAATTAAAATTTAATTCATTCATTAGAGTTGTAAACTTTTGTTTAAAGTAAAATGAGTAGATGTATCATTAAGAACTATATAAATATTTTAATTTTTTTAAAAAAATAAGTATTAATTATTTTTGTAAAAATTTATTTACAAGATAATTTCAAGTTTTTAAAAAATACTGTCTTAATATGTCATTTATCTAACTATGCATTTAAAAATACAATTTTAATTAAAACTGTTTAGCTTTTAAAATTTAGGTTAACCCAAGCTCAAGTAGGATCAACTCGTTCCGACTAGTAGGATCATAATCAACCTCAAACATACTTTTCTTGGTATGTTTCTGAAATTTCTCAAGTTGTTTTTGTTTATTATCTTAAAATAGCGTTTTCGTTATGTTCTTTTCCGTTTTCAGCTCCCTTTATCGTTTATAAAACTTTTTTAAATAAGGTACTATTTTGAAAAGAAAACATAATTAGATAAAACACAAGAATAATACATAATAAAAGCTATGGTACTTCTTTGTTTTGTTTAATGAAAAATTAAATTTAAAAGAAAAGTACAAGAATTCTTTTATCTAAATAGAGCTGTTTTAACGGGGAATTAAATCTTTTGAAAACAAATCGGTAAACAAAAGTTAGATTTATATGAGAGAAGCAATGTTTGGGCTTGAATTTATGGCGATGTCATAATTTTGACCACTGTTGCACATACTAAAATGTCACAGAGACGTGTTTCAAATTTATAACCAATTATTAATGGGTTATATGCGATAAAAACTTGATTGTGAGACCAACGATGCGAGTTTGATCGACAGCACGAATATATCGAATTCACTAGTTTTAAATAGTAAACACAAAGCTGATTCAATTTAAAATTCCAAATAAAATAATCCTGTGTTTATGAACACCGATTCTTTATGACCTCGAAGCATTAATTAGTCAGTATATAAAACGAAGGAAAAAGAGGTCAGTCCATAAAAAGATAATATAACATAATGTAGGGTTGAGACTGAGCATAAATTTTTTATAAAGTGGATATAATAATTTGATAAATTATGATGAATATGTGGGGAAGAAATATTTTTTGACGTTTATTGTTCTACAATTTGTTATAACACAAAGATTATCAGCATTAAAAAGATAATGGTTTAATTTTTGTGTCATTATTTTATTTATTTTATAATGATGTATCATTTTTTTCGTAAATGAAATTCTTTGTTATTGTTTCATTTTATTAATTTATGAATGAAGACTTAAAAATTCTTTCTTAGTGAACTTTTTTCGTATTTTTTAAAATTCACAGACATTTGAATACTATCTCTCTTTTGTATTTCTATATTACTGTTGAACTTTTATTGCCTTCTCTGTCTATAAAAAAAAAATGTTTTATATTATTTGTCTTTTTTTTGTTATAAAATATATTGAAATTTCAAAAATAGGCAATATACTTAAAAAATTTATATGAATATTAAACTAAGAGAAACTAACAGAAAAACGTTTATTAAAAAAACAATAAATACGTTATAAAGTAAAAAAAAATATTGTGTGGTTTTACGAAACCACGATGTATATTAAGTGACACTTTTTTTCGGATTTTAGGCACTTGAGTAACTGAACATTTTCGGAACATTATTCGATTTAGGATATGAAAATAGAATAGGAAGAAAGGGATGTGGCACGAATTCAATGTCTGACGTGACGCGCACCGTTGCAAATATTTTTGTATTTCTATTATTGATGTTAATACTCGAATGTTATTTTCATTATTGAATTTGTTGATTTTTGTTAAATCGATCATCTGCCTGTTGTTATCTACGAGTATTGTAACATCCCTGTCGGATATTTTCAAACTATTCTCACTAGCTGTATATTTGTGAATCACGATCAAGTGAACAACATTTATATCAATACACTGATCAAAACACAAATACCAATACAAATATTATTGATAATTAACGACAACTTATAATATACTAAAACTAATCAATGCTAAAACGTTCTCATGGAGAGGAAAATAGCTCATTTCATTCAGTAATAGCTCGCGTAACAGGTCTGGGAAAACGACATGGTTTATAGTATGGTATAATTTTTTGTGTATACGAGCTTTGCCGAACACTTGCCAATTCCCTGCCGAGAAAAAGTTATATTTATCGACATGCAAAAGACAGGTCAAAAAATTTGAGACAATGTATAAAAAGTTTCACTTTAAAAAAAAACTAAAAATAATAAAATAAGTAGTATATTAGTCGAATTATAACACCAATTTATTTGGAATTAAAACTTATGTATTTAGTTAATATCGGTAAAATAAATAATTTATTTTTAATGTAAAAATAAGTTTACCCCATAAATTATATAATCTTATTAATTATCATATAATACAAAAACCATATAAAAATACTGTACTACATAATGTAACAATAGTGTTAATAGCCTCAGTAGTTTAGCGCTTTTATCTAATTAAAAAAAAAAAAATGAAAAATGTGTAAAATTTACATACATGAGTGACAAATATTGTCTTAAATCTTTCTTTGGGTAGTTGCTTAATGGATTGAATGACAAAGTGGTCGCCACTTAGCAAGAATCAATACATAAAAATATAAAAAATTGTAATTTAGAAATTTGAAGGAGCTGACATTAATTTTGCTCAAGATATTTGGAAAATTACATTTTGCACTTTTTCGCAAAATTTTCACACGCCTTCTTATGTAAGAAACTAAAAAAATCCGTAGTGCTGTCAGGAACGAAGTTTATAACGTTACCTTTTAAACTTTAAATGCTCTCTAGTTTAAAAAGAAAACTATAAAAGTAACAATCTTTTTACAATTGTCTTGTTTATACAAATTTAAATTTGAGTTAAATTAATGAAAATATGTATACATTTAACAAATTTTTCATTTTTGATTTCAATTATAAAATTTTGTTTATAGAATATACATTTTTACAACCTTTATAATTAAGTTAATTCAATGGACCTATCATCTAGTAGTCAAAAGAATTATTTGTTTATTTTTGTAATTCTCTTTTTCTCTACCTTTCTATTTCCCTTCTCTCACTTGTTACATTTAATTAAACTAATTACTGATGTCAACCATTGAACATAAGGAGAGAGAAAAGGAGAGAAATAGGGACTAAAGAGAAAAAAATGGTTGATCACCTGGTCGATTTTTTATTACGTTATGGTCTCTACGGTTTTACTCATAACTCATTAAAGGAACTTCATTCCAAAAATGATCAGCACAGAAAATGTTATCTTGCTTTTGTATAAGTGTAGGTTTGTGTGTGTTTTTAAGAGAAAAAATATGACATTTTCACGATTTATAATATTGCAATCATCGCTGCATACAAACGTTGCCAATATCTCGAGAAAACGTTAGCCGAAGAGAAACGACATCCTTAAAAGTTCAATAAAAATCTAGAATATGACTTACAAAAAATTAACTAGATATTCCATTTTCTGATAAAATGTATTATATCGTTACATTGATTGATTATAACAATATCCTCGTACCTTTAATATTGGAACACCTCTTACCTTAAAAACTTATTTTTATGTCTTTTTCAATGGATTTAGTTTAGTTTTTCTTCAATGAAAACTGCATATAGAGTTTCTTCTATTCCACTATGAAAGTACTTTATCATCTGTCGTTCAATTTGAAATAATCAAAAAAAGCTATCAAAATATAAACGAGTACGCTTACAGTGTAAATGAAAGCAAATGGTGCAAATTTTCATAAATGAAAATATGATTAAAAAAATGGAAAATTTATGAATTTAAAATTAATATTGTATTTAAAATTTTCAACGCTGTATTAAACTTTTACCAATTTTTTATATTCTTTTTTCAAAATTTGCAATGTGTATTTCTTATATTTTGTTGTTAATTTTTTTATTAATATCTATCAACAAACAGTCAACTTATTTTGTTGTAAATTGAGCCATTTGAAATACTTTATTAAAGTTCACAATCAAGTATAATTTAATATAAATTGAATTGGCAACAAAGAAAAGATGAAAAATACATTTCGACTTGGTTTACAAAGTATCGATTGCATCAATAAAATTACACTTTTGTGAAATAGCTTCGCCTCGAACTTTGCACTCGATTAAGCTTTCCGGCGTTAATTTGAAACTATTCGATAATGTGAATAGAGCAAATGTATGTTATAGTCTAAGGACGTAAGTCTCGAATTTAAAACAAATTGTGATTGGGATTAATGAGGGAATTAAACATTGACTGATACGATCTCTCTTATATTATATATATATTATATATCTTATATTATATATCTCATGAATTTTCCAACTTGCCACGAACGTTTAATGTTTAATGTCAAAATTCCACGTGGTTTTCAGAAAATTATTTTCAACCTTTACCGTGTAAAATGGATTTAAATTATAATAATGCAATTATAATGAGTGGAGTTCGAAAGTTTTATACTCCATTGTCCTATTAAACTTTATCACTTATTTAACTTATGAAATTTGACGGGTTTGGTTGGGTCATTTTCATCGTTAGTACAATATGATTTAAAAATCAAATAAAAGAGAGAAAAAACAATCGAAATAATAAAATAAAAGTTTAGTTTTGACTTTGGTTTCTTAAGAAGAAAACTACAAAATGGATTATTGGAAATCGTTTTATCAATTGAAACCACCTACGAGGAATAGTAAAGAAAGCACTTGATGTTTTTGTTGAAAAAGCCAACGAAATTTTCATAATAAATTATACGTGTATTGAATTTCAATAAACTTTTCAGAAAGAAAAGTTGCAAAAAAATTATTTTAGAGAATATATTGCAAGAGTAAAAAAATGTGATATAACATTTTATACTTCTTAGATTTAAAAATATTCTAACATAACGTTACAGAGTTTTTAGAATAAAAGCTCGTTTCAATGAAAAATTATTCAAGCATTTGTAGAAAGTGCTTGTTTGATGATAAACCAAGTCTTAAAATCTAGTCATGCCTTATTAATGCTTCAAAGTTCTTAAGAAATGTAATTTCTTCGAAGAGAAATTAATTAAAGCTAAGTGATGAATGTGGCATATCAAGAATTAAACTTATTGTAATGTTTAGAGTTGAAAATTTTCATTTAATGCATTTGATTACATATTAGAATTAGACGCAAATCTAGGTTAAGAGTAAATATGTATTCATAAGACGAAAACTTTGCTTAAATAAATAATGATTGATAGCTTATTACCCGTAAAATAGAATTTCAATTCACACTGAATTTCAAGAGTTATAGCTTCTGTAGTGCAATGTAATAATGTAATTAACATGTAACCTATAACAGAATATAACGACATTGCATCTAATAGTATAATATATATAGACATATGCATACAGCTATTAACCTAATGCATATTTTATGTTAAAATATTAAAGAATAAGTAGGGTTTCACCCATTTAATAAATGCATTTTAGGAAAATATGAGGTAGTAGAATCATTTTAAATTTAGTTAATACTTGCTTTAAAAGGATAATATTAAGGGTGCAAACGCCATGAGAACACATTATATCTTTGTGTAGAATCATATATCTTGACTTGAAATCTGGTTTTTATTTGACTCATGTAAGTCCACAAAACTCTTTTTTTTTTGCAAAGAATTTTTAATGTCTCAGTAAACTTTCTATCACTCAAATTAACCGGTTAAGAGCGATTTAAAACTAACAAAAATACCTTGCCCGCCTGATTATACTTTTATAATAGAAGTTTCTTAACGGATTCCTTATGTTAGCTTTTAGTTACTTAAACTTCGTAATTATTGGTCATAGAAGCTTCGTTTAGTTCTAATAGTTCATAAAATATAAAAAAAAAACTCTTCAATTATTAAAGGAGATTTCCTTTAACAAAAAAAAAAGTTAGAATAGAAGTTAGTTACAGTAAGAGAAGTCCAAAAAAGAAACTTGAAAGTGTTATCCCTAACATGTATAGCCATTATCCTATTGGCTCATCTGGTAAAATTTCTGTCAAAAAAATCATGCCTTCATTTAGGAGCTACAATGCCATAGCCAGACTTTCAGATACACATTAGACACGTTAAACGTATAATACCCGCCCTTTTGCGTCGGCGGTAATTAAGCAGAAAATAAAATTTAAGTTTAAAAGAAAATGTATCATTAATTACTCGCAGAGCCTTCTCTTCTCTGTTTCGCTGAGGGTGGCCGATCAAACTTTCGATTCCATTAAAACATCTAATAAACAATTTTGTTTGTCAATAACTATCCTTTAGGACCATGCATTATTCAGGTAAGTAACATATACACTCTTTGACTACCGAGTTAAGTATCTCTTCTTACAATTTCATGTTGTTTGTTTTTTTCTTCTTTAGCTAACCTATAAAAAATCTGTTTTCTCAGAATAAAAAGGAATTAGGAAATTAACGCAATACAGAAGTAATGTTAATTGATTGTTTGGGTTTCTGCATAAGCAAATGAATTTAAAGCTATCCTGCAGAAATGATACATTTTTTCACAAAATTTCATCCAGATTCGTTCAGTCGTTCTGGCGTGATTGAGAAACAAACATCCATCGATCGAAAGTTTTGCATTTATAACAGTAGTAAGTTTAAAAAGAAACTTACTTTCTTTTTACCAACTTAAACTTAAAATGAAGTTGTTTATATTATTCCCTAACGATTTTTGTCAGTTCCAGGACAATCCCGAGATCGGTGTTTCTAACTCTCACAAATAAGATTATAATCTTAGTCTACTAGTTTTAGTCTCTGTTGTAATACAAAACGTAGATGCGCAATTTTTTAAAACTTTTTATTTACGGAGTAATCGATTTGTGCATTGGATGACTCACAAATATTTTCTTATATTATAGTAGCTACTCCTAGTTTTGGTTCAAATATTATTTAAAAATAAAAATCGGGAAAATATACAAACCCAAATAGATTTGAACAGTCTGTGATTTAAAACATAGAAACATTAATGTGACTAGTTCTGAGAAGAGTGTATTTTTACAAATTTTACAATTTTATAATTTTTACAAAACCTACGGAATCATAAGAACCAAGAACTTAAAACCAAAATCATGAGCTGTTTCCAAGGATTAAAAAAGCCAATTATTTTTAACCTCGCTGTCTCTACGCTTACGTTATAATATTGGCAAAACAATAAATTTCTCTTGAGTTATATGGCGTAAATGTTTTTAAATCTCGTAGACTTTATAAGCTAACGGCAAACAAGGAAAATAAAATACGTCAATTAAATACCCTTATACACGTTCTTGTCAATAATTAAGGACATCGATCGCTTGAAATAAGAGTCACTTGTTGCTTTAACAAATAGGAAAGCAAATATGAGGCTACTTTAGCCATTAGCTAGCTTCTACACGCTACGTTGGCCTTCAAATGTTAAATATCAAAATGTCAAATAAATTGCTTAGTATCAAATGAGAGTTGAGATTATTATTCTACAAGTGTTACTTATATAAGATTATGATTCTGAAAATTATTACACAAATCTTATTTTTGCTGTACGTTAAATATTTTTTTTTTGTTTATAAAGAAAAAACTATAAAAAAGGATAATGGAGATAATATTATTTGCGATAGGAGGAGATTTTCAGAGAAGAAGTGTTGCGTAGCTGTTCACTCTGTGTTATATGTTTGTGCTTCAGTAAGACCATTATTGGATCAGTGAGCTTTAGCCTTTGTCCTTTTGACGCCAATCATCATAAAAATGTTATTATTTCCTCATACGTTTGAACCGGAACCAACCTTGAATTTGGCCGAATATAAGTTTTAACTAAACTCATATGTATTACTATGCGTATAAAAAGTTTTTATAGTTCACGACAACTCTATACTATATTTGATTATTCTTATTTTATGAATGGAATAAAGGGTATTTTCCTCTTATTGAATCGTAAATTTGTTGTGATTAGCTTTAGGATAAATACAAAAAATTGAATGTAACATAATTTGGTTGGAATAATGAAAATATTTTAATTAAAAAAGTTCCATTGAATATCAAATATTTTACCTATAAACAGCTGCATGCTCAAACGGAAAAAATATAGTGAGCTTTAAGCACAACTAAATTTTGTTACCTTGATCTCACAAACTATGTATTATTTTACTGCGCTCAGAACTTAATGAAATTTCATAAATAGTTTGCGTTCATGATCTAACAAAAGCCCGGCTAATCGAGACTTCAGCCTTTTGTAATCATTCGCTTTTATATGAGCAAATAATATTTTTTTGCTGTCTAAACTTTTAAAAGCTCAATAAACATTGTTCGTTTATAATTTTTTACTGATAAAAGAAATTTTTCAATATGAAAAATATTGGTCCTTTTTATCTGGTAAGTTTATGTTTAATATTTTTAGCAAATAATCAAATTTTATCCTTTTAAAACTGTCTTTATTGATATATTAACATTTTAGCAGTGGCTTTCAGTCCGTGGAAGCTGTGGAAGTGCCGCTTCCCTAATTTCCTTCGAAAATATATAAGTAAATTTTTCTTTTTTTTAAATATTTAAAATTTAAAATTTGCGTACATATTTATCCATTATTTATTAGAATTTTGGTTAAATATTCCAACTAAGTTTCAAACGTAAGTAAAATTTTAAACACATCTAAAATTTTTAAACGTTCAACTTACTAGCAATCAAATATAAGACCTAGTAACATATTTGAAATCCGTGGCTTGAACAGCGTGGCCACTATACACCAAAATGATATGATGAAATGAGCCATACTTATGTAAATATCTTGTGGAAGCTGCTTGGGTTGTAGAATCCACTTAAAATACAGCAATTCAACATACTAGAAGTTTTAATTTTTAAAATGTAGTCTTTATATCCTTACGACTTTAGATTGCAATTGGATAGTTGAAAATTTTTTCAATAAAATTGTTGGCTCACACCGCTTAAAGAAAAAGAAATAATTATTAAAAGGCCAACACTTACGTTAAGTATATCGAGCGCTACAAAAAAAAATTATTTACCATTTTCAAAGTAAAAACGATGGTAAAAATGGCTTCTTTGTATGAAAATTTACCAGGCATTTTCATAGTAAAATTTACAATAATAAAAAATAGCTTTCCTTCTTGCAAATTTCACTGCACGCCACTGAATTTTAGTAAAGTCAGGTTTTACTATCGAGAACATTTACTTTAATTTAACCTTTTAAAGCAAAATATCTTTTAAGACCAAATACGCCCACACGGATCATTCCACTTTTATGGGACAGGGCGTATTTATTATATACTATAAATTTTAGAAAAAGAAACGTTTTGCAACGGGAAAATTTAAACACCGAAAATCCACACAGAAAAAGCCCTCATGTATAAAATCTAAGAGAAAACTAGAAAAAGGAAAATTCTACTAACGAAGTTTGCGTAAAGAGCACGAAAAGAAAAAGATTTTAAAACAAGGAAAAACTCTTTCATTGGAAACTTTTGCCTTTACAAGATCAAAATTTAATAATAAGACTGACCAAGATAACATTCTTCCAAGTTAAAAAGATAAAAAGTATCTTTTTAACTTGGAAGAATCTTTTCATTCAACTTTTAGAAATTAAATTTCACATTGAAACCTGTATGTTTTAATGTAGCTTTTTATACAAATGTTATTTAAAGTGAAATTAAATTACTTTCACCGTTTCTCACTGAGCCTACAAATAAATTACATTGTAAAAAATACGTCAAAACGTAAAACATAAAAAAACGAACACACAAAAGTTTAAAATCGTTTTCTTCATATTTTTTTTCGCAGAAAGATAATTTGAATATTTTTTTCATAGCGCAGTTTCAGTTGTCGATTATTAAATTCTTCTGTGTTTGTTAATACCCTTGACACATCCGAAATATTAACGCAATATGCCTATCACATCCCGTGGGAGTGTTTATCTGAGTAAATTAGAGGCACATCTCATGCCAAATGTTGTTGATCCAATAAATAAAAACCTTTACAGAATGAAAAAAAAAGTAAAGATAAACATCATTTTCCTAATGATATTTTAATTGAGTTACTCACTTTAACCCTCATATCAAGACAATTAAGAAAAGCGACATAAAAAATTCTTTTATTTCCTTGGCAATTATGCATTCTCTGCTTTTAATTTCAATAGAAAAGTTTTGATAATATACACTTATACGGTGATAACGATGTTATTACAGTCATTTTTCTCTTTTTTGATGCTCATAACAAAAAAGAAAATTATTTTTTGCTATATGATTTTGCTTTTGTTGCTCGTGTATTTGAAAAATTTATTTTTTATTCCTCGTTTCTTTTTATTTTGCTTCTTTCTTTTTTTGCCGTTTTATAAGACAAGTATTGAGCATGAACAGTTTTACCCTTTTTTGCAATCTATTAATATTTATGCCACTTGTGGATATGATGTGTTGGAAAGTTTAGGGTGGTTGGAAACATACTGAATACGTTCGATGTATACAATAAACCTTGAGGGACGTTTCGCCGTGTTGATATTAAATAGGTTTCTATTCTAAATATTAATTTGAAGGAGAACTCAATAATTTGTTTTATTAATTAATTATAAATAAATGGTGACACAAAGGTATACACATAAATAAATTACTGGAAACAAAAACAACTTTAATTCATTACTCATTCTACTTTACATAGCGCAAAGTAACAATGTGTAATGAAAAAAACAAACTACCTACAAACAAATATTTACTGTGTAAAATTCTCTCAATTCTTAAGAATAAATTATTTTAAAAATATTTCATAATTTTAAATGGAAAAAGGCATTTTGGAGTATATTTTTTTAGGGTGATTTTTTTTATATTCGTTAGTAAACTTTTGCATATTAATGAGTGTATTTCAATTTTATTCTAAATCAAATTATGATGTCGATGTTTCCAACAGAATCAACTAATAAATTTCTATTTGAAATTATAAAGTTTAATATATCATGTAAAAAGAAACTACCTCATTTCAATACTATTTTAAATATATCTAACAAATATTTTAACTAAACTCAGTTAAAATGAAGTGAAATTGTTGTCTCAATGAAATATTTAAATTATTAAAATGAATAAAGGTCAGCGACATGTTTGGAACTTTTCATTCATTTAGAATGAGCTTGTAAGGTAATTTTGAAAGTTAACATAAATGTAAATAATTGTTAATCTATTGTAACTACTCATATCTTGGATAAGATTTTATTAAGAATATTTTTAACACAGTGTAAGCCGTTTATAATTAACACGCTTTAAACTAAACTCAATTAAAATGAAGTGAATTGTTGTCTCGATGAAATATGTTAGCACTTCTTATTATTTTATAAGTTTTTCTTCTTTATTTTTTATAAGTTAAATGAAAATGTAAATTACAACTTTATATTATTAATGCAGCCGTAAAATTCGAATAAATAAAAAATACGAGCACTTGTTATACTGTGGTCAATGAGCTTTAATATATAAAATAGAGGATGGCAGGGATTTAAAGACCACTGTAGAAATTTGCGCCAAATTTGTGACTTTGTAGGGTAAGATACAAGTCGTAACAACGGATAGAAAACTAGATTTCTTGTATTGCATATGAAAAAAATTTTAACACGTGATAGAAGTGAAACTTCTTAAGTACCTTATATTTACGTAGTCATCTTATTCTATCGCTGACCATATATCCCTCCCTTTTGCTCCACTTTTGGCGGTGAAACATATAGTTATCTTTCTCTTTTTCTATGCGTATTATAACTCTTTCCTCTTATGTAACAAAATGAAGCATCTTCCAAATGTTACCTAAAATTGTCGACCATTTTTCAATTTTTGAACCACAGCCTGAGAAGTTTCACTTCTAAAATTGTGTGTGCAAAAAAACGTCTCGCAAGTTACGTCTGCTCACGGAATGTGTTTTTGATGGTATTTTATTAAGTTTTTCGACACTTTTTTAAATGTTTCTAATGAAATTGATGCAATGTTACCTCTATACTCATAAAATATCTTCTAGAGTATCCTAGAAATTGAATTATTGCTTGTTGCTTATTGAAATTAGTCTAATTTCAAATATTCCTAAATTAAAAAATTAGTAGGGCCTGAGTATGAATGAAAAGGTCATAAAACGTTACTTTTTCAAAAAATAAGTTGTCCGTAAAATGACATATATAAAGGATCCATGAAAGTTTTGCCGTGTGTAAAGTGGCACTATCTTTTAATCCATTTCATTTTTCTCTAGGCTGTGTCGTAACTAGGGCAGTGCGGTATATTAGGCGGATAAGATCTGGGTGTTTTCAAGGACGTAGTTATTGAAGCTCACACCAGGCGCATAAAAGGCTAGCTACGGCACTGTCTCTAGGTTAACGATAAAATCTTTTGGAGTTTAGCTATGTGACACTGAAAATTCATTCTTACTAACTGCCCTCTTTCATCTTTTAAAATTAAATCCTAATTATTCCAACTTTTAGCAATGCACACCAATTCGTTATCTTTTCAGTGTGAAAGACTTTTAGCATTATTTTTTAGTTATTATTTACCTAAAATTTATTTATTTTTAAATGAGTCACGTTTTCAACGTCAGTGCATATTGATCATGGTAAATTTCCAGGATTTGTGTAAAAATTGTTTCCTTTAAAGGAGGTTAGCTAAATGGATACAGACTACACAATGAGAATTTTGGTGACATTTTATAATCTTCCTCCTCACAGTCACGTCTATTATAAATGTGGTCTTTTTATCTTCACCACCTTATATAAATGTATTTTGATGTTCAACAATGTTATCATTGTTATTATGTTAATATACTATTGTTATTTCAAAATAATATTCAGATACTTTATTTAAAAACCAAATAGTTTCTTAGATTTATGATAATGAAGCAATTGTAAGTGGTAATAATTGTGGTCTTTGGGTTTTCGTATCAAGCTCTTGTGTTAAGTTTTTGACTTAACTTAAGTATTTAAGCTCTTGATAAGAACATAGAAGCATTAATATAGAGGTTTCATAAATGATTCAAATAAATTTACAATCATGATATTGAAGTGTACACTCAGTTGTTGTTGTGGTCATGTCAAGTGGTACATGAGATTTTAGTAGATTGACTATCTTTTTTTCAAATTTAAAAGTTAAGCAATCATCACATTTTGCAGCAGTAGTAACAATAGCAACAATAAGCAACTAAATAAGGCCAAAATGTGAATTGGAGTTGATAAGCTATTTCATCTACTTGATAATCCTAAGACAATGTTATTGTAAAGTCATTTTGAAAACTTTTGCTTTAATACCCAAAGTTTAATTTTCCCAATTACTTAATTTGAATTTTAATGTTTATAATACGATATAAAATGTATTGAAGCTGTATTTTTCATTGATAAAAATTGTTTATGGATAACTCCATGTAAAAATGGAAGTTTTCAAGAATATAATGAAGTTTTATAGACTCAATATTTATCGTTTGTTTTATAAGGTAATGACACTGAAAAAAAGGAATCTTAAGACTTGTGACATTCTTTTATTGTGTCTAATACTCAAGAAAAGGGGAACAAAAAATAAATAAATCTTACAGAAACGGACACAGTTTACTCTTTTTACGACTATGTTAAATTTCCTTGTAAAGTTTTCCTGCGATGTCCGTGAAATTCAATTACATATTTTTGATGAAAAAACGAAATAATGAAACCAAATTAAAGTTCAACGATGCAATTTAAAATCATTAAAGAAAAATTGTTTTTTAGTAAATTGAGTGAATTGAACATGGATATATTAGTAGTTAAATATGTATGCTAAAAGTATTTGAGTGAAGAATAAATATTAATGCTCTTTTTCGAAGGCATATTTATGGTTTATTTATTATTGTAATCTATTTTCTGAAAGGGTAATGTTGAAAGGATAAAACTTTCGTAAGAGAATTTTTAAAGTTATTGTTTGCGTTATGAACCTATTTTTCAATACAAAACTTTCGAAAAATGTTTTGAGGTAACATTTAAAATATAGAAGTTGAATATTGTAATTTTTTATTTATAAATCAACAAGTGGTTGGTTGAAATCCTTATTTATAGCGTTTGTCTGAAAAAAAAATGCATGGCATCTGTCCAAAATGGAAGTTCAACAGATAAAATTTCCGATTTTCCGAATGGCTGAGAGACAGAAAGACTGTTTATTGGTGTGTTGCCACCAGTTTAATTGCACAAATATGAGGTTTCCCATTTCTCCTGGAAAATGCGAAGGCAAAATTTACATTGGAATCCTCGTGGTTGGTTTTCATCATTATTGTACCAATGCATTGGTGTGTCTATTAAGAAAACAACCAAATACAGCTGTCGAGATTTAAATGAAACCTCGACGAGAATTTGAAAGTAAATATAAATATGGGAGGACGAGCAGGAATTGTTGAAAACTCATTGACCTATTTTATTTTAATTATAGACAAATCAGGCTGCTTTAAATTTGACATTTGAATTATTTAAATTTTCCATTTTTATGAAACAAAAAGATGAGGTGATGACATTTTTTAATCTGGAAATTTGTCAAATAATGTCTGAAACAAATCATGCATGTGACACCTTATTAACGCAATCAGGCTTTTATCGATTTATTTTCAATCTTTCAATCTGACTATCAAATTCTTACACCAGAATTTTAAATGCTTATTGCTCTTATGATAAATGTATCTTTTATGGTAGTTTTCTACGATTTAATTAAATTTTTATTTTATAGATTTGGCTTAAATTTTGTTTTCAAGCAAAAATATAATTTATGTAACTCTCTAGAGAAATGTTTTTGTGAGTAGGTATTAAAAATTGATAGAAATTGGCTTTAGACAATGGATTCATATTATCTCTTCGACTTAATTAAAATATAGAGAACAATAAAAATATTATAATGTTAAATTTTTTATTGAATATTCAAAGTGTTTCAGTTAGTAATTTTTTAATACAACAAAATCAAAATAACAAAGCAATTCAAATGGAAATCAATAAATTTAAATTAGTTTTTGATATAATCAAATTTGGTTAATGACATCGTTAATATTCTTTACTCGTTTCAATAGAAGATTAGATAATATGAACTGGATTCACAAAACTTAAATTTAGAATTTTTTTTATGAATTGGTTGATTGTAGATAGTAAGGGTGTAAATTTTTGCCAAAAAAGCTGGAGGCAAGCAAAAGTTTTGAATTACACCAAAAAATTTAGAATTATTCACAGTGCGTGTATTTACATATTTCGTTCATGGGGAAATAAAAGGAAAATTTATGCGACATTAATGTTCCGTTGTAATTTCTTGTTGAAAGTAATTTAGATTATATTTGCAAAGATTGTTATATTAGAATAATTATTTCGTTTGAATTTCAAATTTTTATAATGTAGTTGACTGAAACTGCGCATTGGAATTGAATGAGTTTTATTGAAGTCAGAGAAAAGCTCATAAAATTGCGCAATTTTTATCAGAAGATTATTCTATGTGGAAATTTTCTATGTGATGTTAAAAAAATTAATAAATTCATTTTCTTTCATATTAAAATATAATTGAAATACACTTATATCATGTCCTTTTCAAACCATATAACCAACATTTACAAAAAGTAAAAAATAATTAGGTATTACCAAAATCATATTTCATAGAAAAACAGGAAATTAAATACTTAAAAAAAGGAACCTTCATAAAAATAAGAAAGTAAGCTCATGAAATTAAAGGTAATGTATCTTTTTTTTCACTAAGCCACTGAAACTGTCATAAAATTTTTATTTTAAACTACGCAAAGCCTTATTTTTAAATTTAAATATATGAGTAAAATTATGAAAAAATTTCAAAATGTAACTCTGGTGATGAGATTAAGCTTTTTCCACCCTCAAAAGCTTGTTTGAACTTTATCAAGGGAATTTTTGCATTTTGACATATTTACTTTTATCATTAAGATTAACTTTATTGATTTTCAGTAAAATTTTAACATCACAAATGCATCCATTGATAATCAATTCTTTCATCTTTTGGACATAAAAACACTTTTTGATTTAGTAGCTTGCAACGTTTGATTAATATCTTGCACCTTTAATCATCATATGAATATTTAACTTTGATGAATTCTTTGTCAATTACGAATATATAATATGTAATACTGTATTTTTGTTTACTTTAATAATAATATAAAGTAGTTGAAGATAGTAAGGCAGTCAAATAAAGTTAGTGACACTTTTTACATCCCGTTTAACAGATAATTTATTTGAACATATCGAGTCACAATCTAAAGGGAATATAGCGAGAAGAAAGAATTATAGCCTTATTAATTCCAGAAAGAAATAATTTGTTAAAGAAAATTGAATGAAAGTTAAATAAGTTTTTTTAAGCTGCATTTTCTTTTCACTTATTTTTATCTTATCACTTGCTTTTGCAACTTTTCGTAACTTTGATAAAGTTTTATTGGTTGTAGGGTTCAAGCAGAATATTTTCAGCAAAGTTTCCAAAAAGTTAAAACTTTCCTTAATTTTTAGTCCTTAACTTTGGCAAACTTGTAAAGAAATGTTTGATCACAGAAAATTTCATAGAAACAATAATACACTATAATTTAAAGATGGAAAAGTATAACCCTAGAGGTTTAAAAATTTGCAAGTTGTCCCGTAGGGAAAAGATCTAAACACTTCATTCACAGTTACCTATAAGACCAAAGATCAAAAATTGCAAAGAATAAAAAAAAAATATAAAATTGATCTATTCTTTAACTTATTTCTTAAAGAAATTTCAACAATGAAACTTTCAAATTATATTTATTGTATAAGTTCCATTTCCAATCATTCAAAATATGAATCTGTTGGTCAATCCACAACTAAAAATTTATTATAACTTAATGCCCTAAAATGTTATTTATTTTTTGTTTTTCTTGATTATTTAACCCAATATAAGATTGTCATGAATATAAACAAACTCTGAACCCAAAAATTTTTCTATTTTGAGCTTGCAATGAGATTCAACCCCAGGACCACTGACGTACATGTTGATAATTTAGTCACCACGCCACTGAGTGGCCTTACCAGTATAGTCGTATTGCTCTACATATTTTGTTTTAGTTTAGCTTCTAAATTCTGATCTAAAGTTAAAGACAAATGGAATTAAATAATTAATTTTGTTCATTATCAATAATAATTTATTAACTTTTAAAAATAATTATTAATTTAAAAATTATAAATAATTTTTTCCCGAGCATCACTTAAATTATTTTGCTCAATATATTGGTTTTTAAAGTATTTTTTTTCTGAGCTTTACTTTCAAAGAGTAAAAGCTGGTATTCGTAGTTTTAATTTAATTGCGTTGAAATCTTTCTTCGATTATTGAATTTCAATTCTTATATTATAATTGGGAAAAAGAAGATTATTAAGGTAAAGTTCTTATTTATTCTTTGAAATCTTATACTTTTCTATATTTACTTTTAAAGATATATTTCAAAAAGTTTTATTTTGATCATTTGTAAAAATGCTTATAAACATGGTATTTGTGATATTTGAGATTATATTCACAAAGTTTTATAGTAAAACATGTTGCCTTATTTTCGACTGTGTAAGCGTAACATTAGAGCTTAGAAAATTATCTTTTATATAAATATTAAAAGGTAAAAATTGAAATCGTGTCATTTTTAGTGATTTACATGTGTCTATATTAAAAAGTGAATAAATTAATTCTTTAATTACGATTATCTTGTATACTAAATTTTTCGACTTTGAAAGTACTATTCTTTGCCATCTTTCCTGATCCTGCCCAGATTTAAGGCTGCCAGTTACATATTTTTATAAATGTTGAAAAAAAACTTTAATCAAATATTTTTTTTCTTTCTCTTAGTTATAAAGTATATTTAAGGTTTTCCCTTTGTTGGTTTCTTTAAACCAGGGGTTGGCTATCGTTGGTCGTAAAAGGGCCAAATATTTTACGTGGGGTTTAATGCGGGCCGCACTTGGGCAGTGACGGATCTAATAGTAAGCATTTCAGCAAATGCGGACTAGACACACACATCCCGTTGCGCCCCCTGAGATCCCCTTGTAGGTCATGCACTGTGAACATTAAAAATCGACGTACGAACTACCAATGAAACTTACCATCAAATTTATTGTTAATTCTACCCCAAAAATAAATCTCATATTGTACAATCCCCGCCATTTTAACTTTGGAATCCCGCAATTCAGGGAACTCCACGCGTATTGACGCCGGCCTACATAGAGAAATGTATTCGAAAATTTGAATTGACGAATATCTTGCAAGCCGCTAGTTGCCGACCCATGGTTCAAATAATGGTGTGGAAGATTTTAAACAACTCAATTATGTATAACAGAACCAAACCCTAAATTCATTAAGCCTTGTGGTGATTGACCTATTATTTGAAAAATGCAAATTAAGTAAACCATGTTTTTACTGAATAGTCAACCTAGCAAAACATTTTTACATATTTTCATTTATAATGAACACGCTTTAAACGAAATTCTGTAACGAACTTCATAAATTTATTTTCTTTTAAGACGAAACAAAAATTATTTTACGGGTGAAAAAATAAAATTGTTCATTTACTAAATTTTTTGTTTTGTTCCTTTTCATTCTCACTAGTTCATCGAACTTCAAAAGTCGCTATGCATAGTGCTGATAAGAGTGATTATTTTAATGACTGTAATGGCTGGAGGTTTATCATTTCTTAAGTTGAAATGTAATGGTAACTACTCACTAGTTTCACATCTAGCAAGCTAGATTACCGCTCAACCTTAAAGCCTTAACAACAGTCTCCGCTCATTAAATTACAACCTCAAAAATATGTTTGAAAATTCGTTAAAATTAGATTAAAAGTTCATATTTAATTGAAAAACTCTCACAAAAGCAATAAGAGAGGGATATTTAGAGCAAATATAAATTTAGAAGGTAATTTTTATTTCAACAAAAAAAGAGAATACTTGAAATTTTTAAAAAATGCGGTTTGTTGTTATCTTTGAAAACTTAATTCGTTTATTACGAAAAAAAACATTTATTATCGTTTTCCCTCAGTGTTTACAAGTTTTATATTTTTTATTTTCAAGCAAATCTTATTTAAATTAATTATGTGTTAGTGGTATATGAGTAGATGAAAGTAATGTACCTACACGTATTACCTCAACATATTTTTTATATTGCAAACATTCTACTTTCTAAGATATCATCAAAAATAAACATTTCTAGTAACTTAAAATTCAAATGAAAATTTATTATTCTTTTGATGTATTTCCTTGTATGAACTAAGTCTTTAAGCTCTTATGAACACAAAAATTGTTCATAATTATAACATTTTCGCTTGAAGATTATTCTACATCATACATAGCCAGTTTATTTTTAAAAGTAATTTTGGTATACTTATTAAGCATCTATGCTTCTTATATCACCAAATTTTTAATAACTCGTAGTAAATTCAAATATGTAGGTACTACCTACTTCATCTTTATCATATTTAAAATAACGGTCTTGATGGTTGTAATTTTCTTTTTCCACATGTTTCTTACATTTAAGTGTTGATTAATTAGCACGATGTAAAGCTTGTTCTGTAGATATCTAAACATAATCGACTCGAGAAAAAACAACAGTTTTAATGAAGCCGAGAGAACATATGGATAAAGATGTTAATGTGGAAAATGTGAGCAATAATTAAGAGTCTAGAAAATTATAACAAGCTTTGTTAGAGTAAGGCTAACAATATTAATTATGAAAATAAAATATGGATTAACAAGGCGTGGTAAGTTAACAACATATTTAACCATAAGGCATGTTTTCCAATTTTTCATCTACTTGTTTTAATTTTCTTTCAAGGTCGAAATAATTTTAAAAATTCCCCAAACGACACTTTATAATTCTGTTAAACGATAAAATTTCCCATAAGCTGTTGAATATATATTTTTTAAGTTTTACGGGAATTAAGTTCAGTCGAGCGCGTTCATTTAAAATTCATTACAAGAAAATGGTGTTCTGTCATATCTTTTTTAATCTATAAAATAACAAGGTATTGTATGTATTTAAAAGAAAAAAAAAAGACTTTTGGCGATTAAAAAGTGTGATAATTATACCTTTTTTGTTTAATTTAAATATGCTCATAGGGAATCACAATTTTTTTTTTTTAGATTTTTGATGGAACATAATCACATTTTTATCACGTTATCAAGTTCAATATTTATTTCATTTGTATTTTTTGGTCAATTTATTAGGCCACTTTTTTTATAATAAGCACCAGATTTTTTATTTTCACATAAAACACTGATAGTAAAAAGCACAATGGCAACAAACACTATTTTAGTTATTTAACGAACGACAAAAAGCTGATAGCTCAACAACAATATAATTTGCATGTATTAATATAAAAGCTTAACAATGAAAACAATTTTGCCAACAATTTTTGAACAGTTAACTATATATTACAAGTTTGGAAAACTTTTTATATATTTACAAATCTAAGAAAAAGTTTGACGCGATGAAATCTTGAAAGAGTTTAAAGAAATTTGTCGAAAATAAAAAAATAAAATAAATTTTCCTAGTTTTCCAAGAGTTAGCTAGTGTTAAGTTTTTAGTTAAAATTTATGAAGTTTTGATTTTTTTAAGAAGAACAAAGTGACGCGAGATGCAGTAGCATAGTTAGAGATCGAGTGGCCCGTGAATGCACACGCACCCACACCGTATCTGTTCGTAAGCAAGCCGAAGCGCGTTCGGAGCTTTTGGTGGCGGTGCCGGAGATATGGTGGAAGCGCTGTTTTCGATCCCTATTTAAAAGGCGAATAAACGAGAACGAGAACACACCAACATTGTGAAAAGCTTTCCCATCGAAGGAGAAACTTTAAACATACATATATGAACATAACAATTTTAGAATTTTACAAATATTCTCTTTTCTTTTTCCATATAAAATTATCTGAAGGCTCGTATCAGAGCACTTAATACTATAGACTGTCCTAGTTCGAATAATTTAATTTTAAACAAGCTTTCAATATTTGCTTCATATTTCTGATGTATACAATAAATATTACAAGAATAAAATTTAAACTTTGCCTTTTAACTTTATTTAAATGAGCTTTTACTGCCAGAATATGAACTCAGTTAGTCATAAATGCATGTATTTGAGAAGATATACGATCGTAAAGTTCGTTCGCTTATATTATACAATATGTATGTACATAGTTTGTAAAAGCTCCCTAAATAATATCTATATAAACTTTTATGAATCATTTTAAATATTTGAATAAAAATAATATAAAACTAACAAAGCGTTGTGGTTTTGCTTTGATAGACTCGATATTCTAGTAAAAATATTCAACAGTATCTTCCTTTACTTTTTTCAAATATAAAAATAATCCTTAAATTATAGGACATGTAAATTTTCAACCTTATTTTAAAGATAAAAAAGTTACGATCTACAGTTTGAAATTCAAATATAATATGTTATAGTATAAGTAAATGAAAATATTGTTATTTGAGAGCCAAAAATAAACTATGATTTGTTCACGTAGCAAAATAGAAGATATTAATGTACTAATTGTAAAAACTACAATTGACAACTTTCACAAAGCGTAATGAAAATATGTTTGAAACCGTATCTATGACAATCGAAACCAATTCGAGAAGTAATCTTGAGAAAGAATTATTAAGAATCGATTCAAGGTTATGATTTGTAATTATCGAAAGACTTTGATAGTATGTCATATGATTTGATGTATCAAATACGTAAAACTTGAACGCAACTGTCACTCTACTTCTATTTCTTGACAACTACTTGTCAAATAATTTTTTTTACATAATTTACACGAAACTCAAACTATGGTTGGAATAGTTTTGTGATATATATAGTGGATTGTAAAACATATTTTGTTATCACATCAAATACAACAGATCTTTAAATTGTCCAAGATATTATTAGTACTCATAGACTTAATAGTGTATACACCAAAGAAATTATAGTATAACAGCTGATTATTGCTCATTATACATTATAAGCTTCTTGTTACGAAATAGTGCAAAGACATGAACTGCGTTGGAGTGATAAGATTGCTTTTCGCGTTACGTATATAAATTTATTTTCTGATATATAATAAATAAAAATTGTTTACTTTACATACTACGATTTTTACGAAATTAATATATGCTCTTTATTCGAATAATGCGAATTGTTCAGTCACTAAGCTCAACAACTCTCATATAACTTTACAATTCACTTGAATGCCTTTTAATATTCTTAAATAATGTGGTGTAAAAATGTACTCTTAATAAATAGAAAGATCATATACACGTTACATAACAAAAATAATTTCAGTTTGTAAAATGATTTTCACTAAAACCAAAAAGGTATATTAAATTAAAAACGGATTTTTAAATTCAGTACCGAAAACATGTTGACAGTTCCCGAACAAACCCAAGTGCGTGTGACGTCATAATGTTAATTTATACATATTATAGCACACTGATGATAAATAAGGTTTGTTCCATACGTTGATGCCAAACGCTGCTTGAAAGTTAAAAAGCAAGGCACATTAACCAAGAGACAAGAGTGAGTGAAAAAATGTTTCAGCTTATAGCCGCTTTGCCGCATTAGGCCGAGAGTCGACCTATGTCCTTATGTTTTCGTGACACTCGCGTATATTGACACTAATTTGGAGGTGTTTAAACACCGAAAACCCGGTTTTAAACTAGTGGGAACTTCTTGTTTTATGTTCTTCACTCACTCTTGTCTCTTGATAATGTTGCCTTGCTCTTTGTCTTTTTGGCAGTGTTTAAACATCATCAGATGGACAATAGGAACAAACCTATTGTTTTGACTTTTAATCGATTAAATCATGTTATTATCATCAATATATTGATTAATATATCAAAACCTTAAAAGTGATCGTGTTTGCTTTATACCATATTATGTATGAAATCTACAAAAACAACACCGCAAAAATATTTTAAAAGTTCCACGAGATATTCAACTTTGAAATAGGTAGTTCTATGTTCCAAGCAGTGCGACGACCTAATGATCTCTATATATAAAATATCGATGTATCATTGGCATCCCTATAAATTATAACCAACATTTTGTGGCTTAAACTTATATATTAAAATTCCAATGATATGTGGTTCTAACAGGATAGCAATACATGTCACATAGTACGTATACTAGAATGAACATTCTATACATATAATTTTAAAGTAGGGATACTTCTAGCAGAAACGTGAGCTTTCCACCAAAGTTGTACGATTAGACGCCCATAGATTTCTTTCTTTAGGACTGTTTTAAGCTGCAAGTCTATTGTCTGCAATTAATGATTTCCAAATCAATATGATGAACACCATTCAGTAAATTAAACTAGACTTATCTAACTTAATTGAAGTCTGGACATACTGTTAACGTATCATTAAGCCAAATTACGTCCGATATCTAAACAAAATTATATTTATTATTATTATAATTTATATTATACTTAATGCCATTATATTAATTTTAAAAATCGACTGGCTATCAAACAAAAAACTTATTTTGTAGATTTAAAAATCGAGCATTCTTATTAAAAGTTTTTTTGTATTTGAAATAATATTTCTCTTGTGGAAAAGCTATATTATTCAGAAAAAAAAGTTAAATAAATAATAACAAAATAAAATGCTACTAAAAAACGAACGCAAATTAAATAGCGTGGAAATAAAAAAAAAAAAAAATAAAAAAATTGATCGTCTAAAAATTAAATTCTCTCTCACAAAATAAATGCTCTCCATATTTTTCTTCAAATTTAAAATTAATCTCAAAGTTTTCACAAAAATATCATTTATATATGGTCATTTATATAACAGCCGTTGTAGAAAAAGATAAAAAAGTTAAATCATTTATTGTATATCTTAAACTATATAGAATTATAAGAATGTTCTTTTAGTTCTATCGCGGTTGAGATATATGAAAAAATAAGCTGAGGTACTAAAATCAATAAGTGGTATTAAGTATTAATCAGAATTCCAATCCCATGTTATTCCATGAACAATACCCTTGCAATAATTGTTGGTATTCCCTAATAATTTCAAATCTCGAATAATCATCACAAATTCCCGGTTTTCAATGCACTTTATTATACGATCATCCGAGAAAACTGAATGAAAAAAGTCAACCTCAATTGCATTGGTTTCTACATTGTTTCCTATTCGGGTAATGAAGAGCTGTTAATTTTTATGTTTCACTGAACAATTTGTAATTGATGCATTCATTTGATATATAATTAATTTTCCATTGTATTTGGGTTAAAGTTCAAATATTGAAGCATTCATTGACAATGTGTCATTATTAATTAAATTTGTTGTTACCAAGCTTTTAACAAGTTAATCCGCTAAGCTTTTTTTGAACAGCAAAAAACGTAATACTATTTTGTTGATCTTGGTTAAAATGGATGAAGCTTGATAATAAAACAACAGTAATAGGCGCTATTGTTGTTGTTGAAGCTATTGAGTATCAATTACACTCGAATAAGTTTGGAATGTGTTTCGATCGCACTCGTAAGCAGTTCTCTCGAACAAAACTTTTGTAGCCTACAGTCACTTATACATAAATTGTGAAGAGCAAAGAGCTTCCATTGTTTGGTGATTGAAATAATTTGCACAAATCAACGATTTGTTAAACTGATAATTTGTGTATGTTACTTAAAAATTTAATTTGACAAGTTACAAAGTTTGAAATTATCTTACTAAAGTCTTAAAAATAAATATAGGTAGGTGTCATTTAAGTAATTAAACAGTGAATGTTAAAGTTTTTAATTATTCACATTTTAATTGCAAGGTAAGATTTATCGAGGCTTTTATTCGGTAGTTTTCCGAAAAGATAAATGATGTCATCTGATAAAGAGGCAGAGAGAAATGCAGGAGATAAACAGAATTGCATTAATAAAAACATAGATAGAACATTTTAGGAACTTCCAAGTAGGAATGAAGAGAAACAGGAAGATCTCCGAACTCGTGTTTCGATTCAAAACATAAACGGTTCCACGTTAGTTTAATTATTTTGTCTTCTCCGATACGAATTTAATGACATAGAGAACTGAAACATGAGAGGTTTGGAAGCGAATAAAATGGCGAAGGTATGCTATTTTGATGATGATAGAGCACCATGATGTAGAATGTAACAGAAATATATTTCACATTAAGGTATTTGCAACTACCAATTTGGGACCTTACATTGTTTTCGATGATGTAACAAATGTTGCACTGGGACGAATTGGGAGGGTTTTGGAATGGTTGAAAGATAACAGGGTTAATAGATTACGGGAAAATTTATACTCTATAATATCGAAATTAAACAGGAATAGACTCGATGTGATTGTTTTATTGAAATACTGTGTAGTCTCGAGGCTGATATCAATTTTTTAAGGATGTCGGAAATAATAACGAAAAAATTAGTTTTTCTTTTTCATTGTAACCGAAGGATAGAATACTGAATACTTATCAGTGAATCTTAACGTTTCCAATTAGAACTCAAGTTTTAATAAAGTTAGAGAGAGAAAAATTGCGACGCTCCATTTACCAAACAAAGATCCAGTATGCCTAATGTTTGAAAATAACCATTATTTACAGAGTATTTAAGTACCAACTTAAAACTTGGTACTGTTAATGTATTGTATTTCTTTTTGATATATTTATTCTTTCATGTTAATTAACAAAATAAATTATGGTTTGATATGGCTTGGGAAGAGTACCTTGATGTTTAAATGTTTCTAAAAAAAACGAGACGAACTATATAAGGTTCTTTTATTGAATGAATTTTTTTTTTGAGCGAAAGCCTTTTGTTACAAAAAAATCAAACTCTTTTATCCCAGAAAGTGCGAGCACATGATGTTCCATATTTTAAAATTATCAAGAGCTTACAGGGTTTACTCCCCAAAATGGACATTTTACTAATAAAATTGGTCACTTAATTGTATTTTATAACTGAGTTAGAATAGTGTGCATGTCTTTATTGACAGTGGAGAATGAAATATTTCACTTATTAGTGCTATGAATATCGATGGATTATTAAGGAATTAAATAGTTTTTGTTCATCAAAAAAATGGGAAACCAGTGGGGATTTCCACATGGTGTTTTTGGATGAATTCCCATATGGTATCCTATAGAAATCCAGGGTAGGATCTTACAAGGGTTCCCACATGATTTCCTATAAGAACCCAGGGTAGAATACCACATTGATTTCCATACGATTTCTATTACTAAGATGAAAAAAATTTAATTCAAAAATATAAAAAATAATAATGAACTGGTTACTGCTAATTCACTTTTGATTTAAATTAACACTAAAGAGCATATTTCATTATTTCATCTAATAAAAAAGCTGCTAGCGCCTAGTGGACTAGAAATTGGGTACCAAATGGCTGACAGTTTTCTGTGCTACTCATTGGTCTTAGCCACTGGTATTTATTACCTTTAAATATACATTATGTTTATTTCACTTATTTAAATTCAATATAGTAGCACGTATTCACACTTCTTTATGTGATTTTCTCATATGGGAATCCATTAACTCACAGATTTCTATAGGAATCCATATTTTGTATGTGGATTTCCATATGAGAATTTCCCTACATAGATTCTTATATAAATCCATATATTCCTACATTAAATCCTGTAGATTCTTGTTGGAATGTGGCGAAGGGCATGGGAATATGAAATAGTGGTGAAGGCCACAACACGTGCAGCCTTTTGCCTACTCTCGGTATTGGCTGAAAAAACCTGGGAACGTGGTGAACTCTGGATCTCAAGGCGGGCCAAGGATAACCGTGTTTAAGTGTTAGCGTCTGTGAGTGTGATCCAATAGAATCTAAAGCCAGTTCAGTCTATGAGTCGACTCGTATCATTGTCAATACCTTTATGTACATATTAATAGAATCAAATAAATACAACTTTATATTGCTTATTGTTACTGCGTAATAAAAACCTCTCATCAATTCTAATATGAATCCAAATTATTATAAATTTTAATGCAGTATGGTTAATTATATGTGAGCATTTACGAGTTGCCGTTTTCAAGAATTTGGTGAGCTAGTTGAAACAGACCATACACTAATTTTTACCTACATATTAACTTATAAGGAATCCTTTAAAAGAGGCATTTTTGAGAATTAAATTTTTTGCTAGGAATTTATTGGCTGATCCAACTAACTGTTCGGAAGATTTGATTGCTGTAAATATTTTGTTTTATTTTTATTAGTGATCGTGGAATAATGTCCCCTAACGACCAGAAGACTATACAGAGCTTATTCCGATTGCATTTATAGCAGCCACTTGATAGCATAATATAATTTCAAATAAATCATAGTGATCATTATAAAAATAATAAAAAATTATAAAACGCTATATCATAGACACTTATGACTCATTGCGGGCACACTCACAACGGTACTAGACAAGTAGTTTTAACAGTGTCTTTAATTATGAGACAGAAGACGTGATTTTCGACTTCTCAATCATCAGCAGGTAGTTAAAACCAGCGAAGCCAGTTCGTGGGATTTCTTTACCCCCACTTAGTAGCACAAACGTCGACAAATTGAGGAGAATAATGCCCCTTCCATATGACACGGATAGGTAACACACACTTACAAAGCATTGTATGGGTGTAGTTTTATACATTACCCTCCATAGTTTTACCTCTCCGTGTCATATGGAAGACGCATTATTCTCCTCAATTTGTTGACGTTTGTGCTACTAAGTGGGGGTAAAAAAATCCCACGATCTGGCTTCACTGGACTCGGAGAAAGCTATATTCAGAAAATCGTACCCATAATCAGAAACTAGTTTTGATACATGTTTGTTCTGGGAACTATGTTAATAGAAATATGTATATGAAATTACCAGCAGATGCCGCAAAAGAATATTTATATATTAAATTAACTTACTTATTTAATTAACTTGTATACCTATTTCTTTGTACACCACAAATTTCTTTAAAAATCATTAATTAGGTATTTTGTTTGATAAAAACTTATAAGTCAAGTGTCCAATTTTCAATTTGAATTGTAATACCTTTTATGTTGAAATATTTGTCTATATATGCGTATAAATTTTTACAAACTTTTGATTGTAAAAGAAAGAAAGGCTCTCTTACGATACCTCTATTTTTTTATAAGTATCAAGATTATCAGATATATAATTTGCTATGAATTTCCAGACGATCAATAATAAACACTGTCAAAGCGAGTATCTATAGTTATTAAATGTAAGCCCTTAACTGCAAAACATCAGTGGCTCAAACCTGCTGACGTTTTCAGTAAATGAAATAAAAAAATCAACCGTGAAAACGAAAACCAAATGATGAATAGCTTCATATGCTCAGCTCTTATTATAAAACATGTGAACAGGGAAGTATGCATGAATTTTTAAAATTAAAATTGATTTTACGAAAGCTGAACGAAAATCCCATAAAATTAAATGAAAAAAATAAACGTAAGAAATAAGGAAAAATACATGTTTATAAAAACGTGGAAATTTCCATGCTCTCCAATCTTCTGATCCTTGGAGATTTATTTTGATGTAACTAATTAAAATTAAATTTCATATCCTAATTGGAATAAATATTCCCTGAAGGAAATTTTACATGAAGTTTTAACGGTAGCTCAATTAAAAAACTTTATCTTCCAAATTCCTTTTTTTATTAATTTAAATTATATTTTCCTCGAAATTTATCTTTGACATATTCTGATAAATTATGGGGATAATATAGCGTATAGTATGTATACGTAGATCTATCTATCCCTGTTTTATAGTTCAAGCTCTATAACTTCGAGATTTTAATTGTTCAACTGTTTGTTAAGAACTTTGTTGTATTTAATGACAAAATTTATAATAGCCACCTATATATCTGAGACAAAGATAGATCGCATTGACTAAAGCAGTGATAGAACGAATGCGATTCCGTAAACTAAATTATTATCTCCAAGTGGGATTCTGATAACAAGAATGAGAGAATTGGTTGCGAAAATCTTTGCGCCGTTCTGTGTAACCTTAAGGGACTAGGCTAGACTTTACAATGAAATTTCGTATAGGTATCTGTAAAGATTTTTTTTTTGAATAAATAATTTTCACAATTAAGTTATGTTATTTGAAGACAAATTTAATGAGAAATAGTTTTTTGTCGATGTGGCCAGTGGAAATTACTTTTGGACAAGTAAAATGAAAAAGTTTTATTCTATTTAGCACAAGGCAAGCTAGCGGTATGTTGGTCGAATGGATAAAATTTGCATAAAATAATAAGACGAAACCTCGAGCTTCAGTCACGCTTCAATTTGAAAAGCTTGAAAAAGCTTTCTTTATTTATTTATTTTAACTTGTATTCAATTTGAGATTTTATTTGTATGAAACACCGAATTCAGTACACGAAACTGGAGTATAGTTCAAGTATTTCGCATATAAATATTCGTTATTTCTCCATTTTAACTTTTTTCGATCAAGTTTGAAGTTCAATGTAATCGACGATTAAATCACTTGGAAATAATAGGGTGAATGATGTTCGATGGAGTCACGGTAAGAACGACATATTTATTGTGGAATTTACGAGATTGACTTATCAAGTTTATGAAACGAGGATGTGAAAACCCTTTTCAGTTATTAGATACATAGAAATGTCTAAGAAATTTGATTGTTTTGTTTAGATAAAATAACAATTTTCCTATTAAGGTGAAAACCAACTAAAAAGACAATGAATAATGATTTAAGCTTTTTCATTTGGTTAATAACTCAATCATGAAACTTCTTAAAATATTTAATTCAATCTCAAGCTATTTTTAACTTATCATCTAACAATTTAAGGGGAAAGTTGCCTTAGTTGCCAACAAAAATTTCCTTTGTAAAGTAAAATTTTAAAAACGGAATTTTTTTAAAAACATTTGTTGAAGCGTTTTTTCAAAGATACTTCGGAACTTGATGAATGCATTCTCCAAATTTTAAAGTTCCTCAAAGAAATCAATATGTTCGACCGGATGTAGTATCAAAGTCAAAATAATAACACACTATAAGAGTTATTAAAACTCAAATACTGTTAATTGTCATTTTCTATTTATTTGACAGTAATTTTTTTAAATTCGCTCCAAAATTTATGATCACATTGCGACTTATAAAATATTATGGGATAACCACTGGTTAACTCTTCTGTAATGATCCGGTATAGTAATAAAAGGCTTTTAAAGGTTCAGTAGTTTGCCACAACCAAAACTCCTACCGGAGATTGCTTTTGGTTCTTGTGGAAGGTTAAATGAGTTTCTCCATTGACTGAACTGAGGAGATTGAAAAATATTGTGATGGCCTGTTAAGGTTTCACCGCAACAGCTTGATAGTTCTCCTCCCTATATTTAGTAAGACTAAATGGCTCTCGTGAGTCGTGTGTCCTACAGCCAGTCTGGTGAGAAGCACTTGGTCACTTCTAGTTTAGGCGTATTTCCAGACTCCAAGGAGTTTGTCAATTTTATTTAGGTTCATATGCATCGTTGTTGAAGCTTTCCATCTTAGTTTAAGATCTTTCCTCGATTCAGTTCTTCACTTCTCTCAAGATGTCCTTGATTATTATAGCGGTAGTTTCCACCTCTGTCGTGGCTCTTACAGCTATTTTGGCTTCAGAATTAGACTGCTCATTACCGGTTATACTCCGGTTCACTGGAACCCAGACAAGGACTACTTGCTTACCTCTAGCTAGCTTGGTTATCTGTATCAGTACGTTTGTAGTATGCTTGTTCAGTATAGCTTATAGTACAGATTTAGAGTCAGAAAGGATCTGGTGTTCCTTGTTCAACAACATCAATTGCTTTTAGTGCCTTTAAGACGGCATAAGTTTTACAAGAGAATAAACATCCAGTTTGTCCTTCAATTTTCGATCCATCGGTGAAGTATTTAAGAAATCGACGGTACTTTGAAGATAGTTCAAGGAACGTCGCTTGTATTTCCTCCGAAGATGTAACTCTTGGATTTTCCATTGTCCTATCTATTATGGCTGACAGCTCACTCCAGAGTGGAAGAAGGCCATTTCCATCCCTATTTATATTGTAGGCAGCTCCAATTGACAGTTATTGAAAACGAATTAATGCCAAATTTTAAATCTGATTCCACAAAAACTGTAAGTCGTGTATTTATAACGATTTAGTGATTTTTCAATATAGTTTAGGCTGGGCAATATATTTCAACTAGAATATATATAAACTTAATCCCTTACTTTTTCAGGTGATAAGATCAAAAAAGTTGAGTTCTATATATACTATTTAAAGAAAGGATGGTTGTTCATATAGCTTAAAATTTGCTCTAATCTGTACCCTATTTGAACCGAAAATTCTTTTAATAATATTTTAATCATTTTTAAATAGGATATAAGATATCAGTAATGATTTCTTTCATTAAAAATTTTATTTAATTAAATAAAGCCTTTGACACGCGCCACGGAGTGGACTTTATGTAATTTTGTTCGCAATTTGTATTAACGTCAATGATAATGAAAAAAGTACAGAATATTTAGTTCATGCTGGTAATCAAATAGGCAAATTATCTTGAAAAATAATTGTTATTAATAGCCTTATGTCCAAAATAACAAATTTATTGAGAGATTTTTACAACACTGCGTATAAATGTTTCTAATTAATTGTTAAAAATGCCATTTCGGCAAAAAATATTTACTTGGTGATTGATTTGAAATGTAAATATATGTGGGCTTTACATGAACTGGTTTTATGTTACAGAGATTATTTTTCAAAGTAAATTTTTTTTTCATCGTAGATAAAAAGCTCCCTGAAAATCTATTTCAATTGTGCAGAATAGTTTGAATCGATAATAAAAGTGCTCTATGCTTGGTGTTGGTCACATATTGTAACACTGAAATTTTGGTCGAGGCTCAAATGGGCGGTAGGTGAAGTCTGAGTTGACCAGCAAAATGGATGGAAGTAGAAAATTAGAGGTTAGAACTCGAATTTGTTCTCATGTGTGTATTATTGTGCGGCCAGTGGAAAATCGACTAACGTCCGGACTTGGAGGGTGTTCGATAGCAGGGCGGCAAATTGGTCGCTGGGGCATTCGAGAGAGAAAAAGCATGGAACTGGGATGAGTACAGGGACGAACCAGGATTCGTAAATCTCAAACAAATCCTTATACATGAGTTTATTGCATGGTCATTTGACTTCATTCTATGCCGCGGTTCCACAGTCTTTAGTTACGAGGACGAATTGAAGAAAGCCACATTTTCCTCATACACGATTTAGTAAATTACTAAAGAAAAACATTCGATTCACATTGAAAATACCAAAATTATTAATTAGAGTTCAACTTTGCAGCGCTAGAAAGTGTAAAATGTAATTATAACTTTTCAGTCCATTTACGTTTTAACTTTAGTATATGGCCTTTACAAAATAATAAAATCAAAGCTCGTTCATGTTACAAAAAACTACGATATTTTAATTATTTTTCATTGATGAATTTTTTCTATACCAATATACCAACTTAAATTAACTTTTATAAACAACATTTATTAACTATCTTTTAGATGCTTTAACTAAAAAATTAATTTTCATTAAAATAAATAAATTCTATTGGTGGTCATAAGAAAATAAAAATTATCACATTTTATTTGTGAAAGGAAGATTTTTTTTAAAATAAAAACATATATTTAACCTTTAAGAAACAAGGAACATATATTTTCTGAAGCTTAGCATTGCAGCTGTATCTAGAACAACGGTATTAATTTATTTGCGGAACTCTTTTTGCCTTAATATTTTTTATATTTTTATTTCAACGATATGAAAATAAAATATCTAATAAAATAGTAGATTAGATCAAGATAAGCTTAAAATATTTTGTTATATACGTTTCTGCACCATAATATGCAAAAAATGTTAATAAATAAGAATATCTAATTGCAAAATAATTACACGAAAGTGCCTATTAGTGTTTTCTTGTAATTAATTCTTCATTTTCGTTTGTATTTTATTTTTTTAGAAAATTCAATAAAAATATTATAAAAAGTGCAGCTTCAAATGCATTCGTGCTATACTCATTGTTCACTAAACCGTCTTAATTACATGATTCTAACTTCAAGCATATAACTTTCCATATTATTTTTCTTTAGTCTTTTATCTTCACAAGCAAATTAAATGTAATAAAGAAATAACATAAATTTCTAGAAAAAATGACCATAAAATCTAAAAACTTTTAGTCTAAACTGACCAAAGACTAACGCCTACCTGTTTATATCTGTGTATTTAAAACTACTTATTAGCATTATTTCACTAATTCATTTAATAAATTTAAAAATTGAGAAAATATATTGACGGGTATCCAGTAGAAAATATTTGTACCTTGAAACGCTTTAAACCGATACAGAAATATTGCAAAATTGTGATTTTACATTCATTTTGTAGACTGATTAATTATTGGATTATGGATGTTTAAGGATGAAAGTTTCGATGCTAAGACATCGATAGATATTGTTAGTAAAGTAACTATCGAAACATTTTACATTTATTAAGGAGAAAGTGCTTTTTTGAATCTGTCTATATATGATGAGATTACTTGGTTTTTGTTAAATTAATTTACATAAAATGCACAGTTCATAAACACAATGCTCTTGAAATTTGAATATTTTACAGGGAATTTTACAAAGCTGTTGTAAGGCTATCATCATAATAATAAAAGGCAAACATTTGTATGTCGACAGTTAAAGACGGTTTGTGTTAATGCTTTTTTAAAATTGTACATTAGGTATTTTATACTTACGGTTGTGAATATTTCACGGGCAGTTGCTAATATGCTAAGTTGCTATATAATGACCGGGAACTATACCTACATAATATCTTTGGTGGATTAATTTAATTTTGAAATTTATTTCATAACTTGAGAACAACAAAATAATATTTGTTCAACGCGTGTTTTGAGTGCATCCCTCTATTTACCCTATTGTTATTATTAGTTAGTTGTATATTCAGTTCATCGATTGAAATTTATTCGAATTAATTAATTAAGAAATGAGTTTGTTTTTTGACTTAGTGTTTTTCAATTTAGAAACTTGCTTTTTTTCTATCAAAAAATAAAAAGCTAAACCAATTGATGGCGCAGCGGTTAGGTTGGTTGGTCTCCGCTCTATACGTCAGTGTTACTGGGTTCGATTCACGTCGAAGACTATGAATAAGATTTAGACTTACAGAAAGTTTCAAACATAAAAAAGCTAAGTTTCTTTTTAAAAGATTAATATAAATTCTTTAAACATAGACACCAAACATTAAAATAAAACGTTACTTCTGAAAACAAACATTTTTCCTTTAATTTCTAACAGAGTTTGTATTCATTTATGGTCTTTGAAATATAGCGTTTTAAATATATTTTAACTAGAGATACCATAATAAAACCTTCGAGCTATGTATATTATATATAAACAATACATGGTTATAATAGAAAATGTTCTCTAGCAAAATAAAATATTAACAATAATGGTTTGGCTTTTTTTAAGTTCTATAGAATAGCCGGACAATGTATATATAGCGCCCGATTTAATAGTATGATCGTATCATATATTTATAGGTACACATATAAATGGTCCTTTAGTCTCAAGAAGTCGAATGTTTTAAACTACTATGAATGAGACAAGAAAAAAGAGAAAGTTAGTTAAAATCAGAATTTATAATAGGAATCTAAAACATTTTTAGATATGTGACTTTTAAATTCATATCACTAAACTTTATTATGAAGCTTCTTAATTTTAAAAAGATCCGTTTTACTTCTTTTTAACGTCGGATTTTATATAATTAAATTCATAAATCTTAAATCTTAGTCTTATCTAGGGGTTCGACGAGAATCGTGCGAGTCGAGTACCACTGACGCATGCAGTGGAGAGAGCAACTGCTCTAACCGCTGTGCCATCAAGTGCTTATATCTATATATAAATACGTGAAGCAAAAATTTGTGATCCCTTTTTACCGAATATTACACGAACGGAGGAGTATGAAATTTGGCACAATTGAAGTTTATATGAGGAAGTTGTGTATTGAGATAATATTTTTTTATAATAATGCTTCAACATACCTTAAATTACTGAAAAAAGACGTCACACACACTACCATGCGTTTGACAAACACAGACACACAATACATAGATATTTAAATCTCATTGTCAGACTTCAAAATGTCTTACGTCACTACCAAATGTACCAAATGTCATTATTTAAATAAAATTGAGAGGAATTTAAATTTTGAACTAATAATTATTAAAATTGAAGGAAACAACTAATTAAACCGAATATTTGATTATTGAGTAATATTACTAAAAATATTTTTTCATAAATATACTACATGTTACATATTTTTAAATAAAAATTATGTCGATTACAATATTTGAACGATATTTTGGAAAAAGAAACGTTGAGTAAGCTCAATTCAAAGTTTGAAACAGGAATATTGCAGCCTATTTTCAATTTTTGATATTTGGATTTTTAATGAAAATATCTAAACAGAAAGGCAGGCACTTTTGTTTTACTTTTGAAGTGGGAAACTCCCTTGAAATTACTTCTGGTTTTTCATAGTCATATATAGTTTGTCTAATAAATATTTCAGAATATAGTAATTTGAATTGAATTACAACCTTATAGAAAGAAAATTATTTGCTGCATGATGGCATAGTACTTTCTTTTACTTTCATTAATTATGAAACTCTCTGTTAGTTAAATATAAGCACTTTATAAGTATTCGAATTCCCAACGTTCACCCTAGAACCGTCCTTATAAGATTTTCCCAAGAAAAAGTTCCAAATAAAAGTTGTAGCCATTAATGCGTCTAAGAAATATAGTACGATTAAGGAAAATCGTTAGAGCCGTTTCCAAAATAATTTTATAAAGCTCAAAAACACATAGAATAACGCGGAGCTAACTATGAAAGAAACATTTCATGCTTAGTAAAATTGGAAAAAGCTTTCAATACAATATGGCTATCACACACACACGCACAGACATGTCTCTAAAAACTACTTTTTTGGACTAAGGGGACCTCAAAACATCTATTTCCGGTGAAAGCTCGAATTAAAAAATTCTTCTAACCTATTACAATACTTCCTTTACTATATAGTAGTAAAAGAAAGTAAATATGACACAAGCGTGTCAAGTTTGAAAATGATTGAAGAAAAACTTTTTGAGCTATAGAGTGTTCACAAATTAGAAAAAAGTAATTTTAAGAAAACGCGTTTGAAAACAAGTCATGGGGATACCCACTTAATTGCATACCTATAACTTGGGAACGAATTGATATTTAGTTATGAAATTTTCAGAGAATATTCTGGAATAGTTTAATAAAAGATTTATGGAAGAAAAAAATTAATATTTTGAAACCTCTACACCTATTTCCCTCCTTAACTTAAAATAAATATATTCAATCATTATATGGACTTTCCTAAAATAAATCTTGAAAAATAAGTCAATAAATTATTTTCCAAACATTCACAAATTCAATTCATCATCTGCTGTAGTTAGCTTAGTAGCTAAAGTTTTTGAGGCAGTTACAAGTTACCAATTATGGTCGAATTTCGACCACTGGGCGACCAATAGTTCTATTAATTCCTTTAATAGCTTATAATATTATCCAGTTATAGTCGGGAAGTATAAAATTTTAAAAAGAAGGAAAATTCGAAGAAAGAAATTATAATTTGGATTAGTTTTGAAAGTTAAAAATGGGTTAGTTTTAATCCTAAAATCCTAAAGAATGCTGATAATGGTATACCTACTTTTCAGCTTCGGGTCCTTTTAATAATCAAAACTATAGAGAGCGAATGATTTTATATAATAGTTTATATCGATACTACTAGAAATTCATTAATTGACTTAATTTTCAAGCTAATTGTACAAAATTTGACTTTAAATCAAGTTAAACTCGAGTTAAATAGTAATTTATTAACTTTACGTCCCTGTATTTTAAAAATAATATTCAATTGTTTCTTATTAAACTAAAAATAAACGAAAGAAAACAAGATAGATTCTATTTTAAGATAAATACATTATAATGGGGTTCATGAGCCTGTAAAGGGCCTGAACATTTTACAACATAATTTGGAGTTTGTCCTTTAAACTTATAAAAGTTTATGGTAATTAAATATTTTTTTCAAATAATAAAAAATGTGTAAATGTCAATGTTACTAAATCATTAAAACTTTTAAATTATTAAACACACCGATAATGAAATGAAAACAAAGATGACTATCTATGTTATCATGTGAAATTATCATTAAATGTAATAATCCTTTGAATAATTTAAGCGCACATTTGTGTCAATAAAATAATTAGATTTATCTCAAGAAATTCTCCCACGTGTCTCATCAACTCTCCATCATTATTTTCCTTTCAAGTGACTCAGTTACGTAAGGCGAAAGCTGAAAATGCTTCAAACCAAAGTAAGACCTGATCTGATATTGTTACATAAAACATCGGAGTTCTAATTAATTGAGAAAATAATTCGATTATTATTTCCATTTATAAATTATTTACATTAAACAGGCGGAGAAGATTATGTTATTTAACGAAGAATATTTTCATCTATCTATATGTGTGTGCTTCTAATAATGTGAAAAAGTGTATATATGCGAGTTTAATAAAATGAAGATATGAGAACGATGGTGACATAGTAACTCTTCTTGTCAAAGCATAACAAGCTTAAATAGTTTAAAGCAGAAAGCGTGTTTTATATCACATCCACGGTGCATTTATTGAATTTTCAATAATTATATCAAAGGTTTTATGAAATAAATTTAACGAATTACCAGTAATGCAATCATCTTTATATGTTCACAAGGAAAAAAAATATATAATGGCTCTAAAAGCTTTTTTAAATAAATATCGTAACATTTTACTGGAATTTTATTTTTTACGTAGACCAATAAATTAAACCTCTTAACAAGCGTGTTTTTCCGCTACCTTTATTCTGATAAAAAGAGGGTCGTTTAAAGAGGATGAAAATACACCAATCAATCCTACTGAATGATATAGGAAAAAATCAATCGAAATTCATCATCATTCATTGCCATAAAAATTCAAATAAAATTTTTATTTTTAATCACAAATACAATCAGATTATATGAAGCAATGAACAAATACGAAATAAATTACATTCTTTTTGTAGACTCTATTTATCTTGATAATACAATTCCCAAAAGGAATTGATATTCGAAAAGTAATCGCTCAATTGTAACGAAAAAAATTGAAATTTCTAATTTTCTACGATGTGATTTATACGTATGAAAAAAGGTATCATTTAAAGGTTTTAATTGTTTTAAATTACACAACTGTTACTGAGAATTCTTTGTTTAATATGAAGGAAGTAACTAATTAAAACGAATCAAAATCTAAAATTGATTGCAAAATTCAACTTGGTCTGTATGGTTAAAGTTTGTAGTTAGTTTCACAATTGCAAATGTAATTTGATTTGTGGACGATTCGAAGGAACTCTCAGATATTAATTTAATATTATTAGCAACATGCAAGAATGGGTTTAATGCAACCCAAGGTAAGTTTCGCCAACGGTTATTGATGTTAGTTGAAAATTAATAAACGCTAATATATTTAACTGCACCATTTTGTTCAATCGAAACTTTGGTGCATCAAATCAAGTAAAAGCAAACAACAGAATTGAAATGTAAACGTTACAGAAAACATAAGGTTTGTGAAAGTAATCCTTAAAAGTAATCAAAATTTTGTGGTTGCTGTAAATAAGAGCAAAATTAGCAGTTACTAGAAAAACATTATTTCAGTTCATTTAAGTTTTACCCCTCACAGGAATACTAACATTTGTTGGGAACCAGAACCAGGAAAAAGTGCTTCCACCTATGTATCTGAGGAAAAATTCTTTTTATTCAACCTCCCGCAATGAGTGCTGTGTGTCAGTTTTCTAAAGGATATAGCCTTACATTTGGGGAATCGATTTAACATTAATTTAAGAACATTAGGCTAAATTTGTAGCTACTTGCAGAGACTGAACGAACATCCCAACTATCTGGCTGTCAACCTTTTGGATAATTCCGGGCACCATCGAAGGCTGAATCGCGTCTCATTTCTGGAGTTACCTTTCAGAGAACCACCAACACCTGAAGGTACCCCTTATAGGGGGTGCAGTCTCTTTGACCTGTACATTCATCATATTTACTTAATGTCCAGAGACAAATTGCAAATTAATAAAGCGGAAATAAAATTTTTACTTAGCTCTTTATTTCAAAAGATTTTGAAGAATTAACATTTTGTAAATTTTGCAAGAACAATTCAAGTCACGGGTAGCCGCTAGTAGTATAAAAACATAATTATTTTCATGTTTTAAGTTCAATCTTAAGTAAAGCATCTTTTGATTTTTGTTAATTCGAGATACTTAATTAAACAATAAAACATTAACTTTAACAGGACAACCGAAAAAATGATGCTATAGCTAAGTAATTTTAGAAGCTTGAATTTAAACAGGTTGGTAGCTTGAGCGTATACATATAAATTGTACTTCTCATTTAACGACTCTTAAATATGCAAATTGGAAGCGTTAAAACGAAAATAAATTAAGTTGCTCCGGATAAAACAAACGTCAACAAATGTTCCCTAAAACATCTCGGATGATCTCGGATTTTATGAATATAATTTAGTCAAAAGACAGTCAAACTGACGGTTAGGACGAGATGATAAAATCAAAGGGAATATAATCCATCCTAAACAGCATCATAACAGTATAATCAATTATTAATTTTAATACCCTGGAAATAATTTAATAAACTAAATGAGAAAGTTTTAATCGATTATCCAACGCTTTGTTGTTTTGATTTATGATTTATTTATTGAGGCTAGATTTTTGAATAAATTGAGAATTTTAATTAAATATGATTCCAAATAAATAGATAATTTATATTCTTTGGTAGTAGCAAAATGTAATAACTTTATTATCATTTTTAATTTTTCAAGTTATTTAAATTAACTTATAGCCTTTTATTGTTAAAAAAAAAACAATTATTGTAAATTATATTTTGTATGATATAGCCAACTGAAATCACGTTCAATTTAAATATTTTAATTACAAAACGTTTTAGTAATATCAAAATACTTTAAACAGATAAAATTATTATGGAAATGGTCGTAAAATTTGTATGCACAACAGATATGGAACTGAACGAAGCAATAAATAAATGGAAGAAAATAAATGATTTTTTTTATAAATTTATTTCTGCAATAAAAAAAGTGTTTAATAATGAAAATCGCAAACATTTTTTGTTTTGCAAATAAACTTGCTCTATTGATCTTTCTATGTTTACTGCCTTTTAAGGGTAAATAAAAAGAAAAATTGGGTTAAGTAAAATTTATGTTAAAAGGTGTTTATGAAATGGAGGAGTGAATGTTTGATTTTTTTTTTCTTGAAAGGTGTGTTGAATCATAATAAAAAGTGCGTAAAATTTTTACGAGCAAATAGTTTGGAAACTTGGTCTTTGCGTCGTATATATTGTTGAAAAGGATTGAAGTTAAAATCGACTGACAAATAATTTCATATAAGAATATATACTTAGACAGTTGCTTAGTGAGCTGTTCAATATTTATCTACAATATCTATAATTTTATTTTTTATTTTATTTATTTATAGTCGCTTTAACAACATAGTCATTAGCGACTTAATAATAACATAGATAGTATAATTATATATAATTAAGTAAATATCATATAGTTATATATCAAATAGTTAGCAACAATAGTAGGTACTGACAAAATTTGATAATAATAAATAAATAATATAAATATTATAAACAATATAAATAGTAACAGTAGTAATAACAACAATGGTAACAATATGGATATATATAATAAAGATTTAATTAATAAATAAAATAGATTAAACAAATAGATCTTAGATTTGAATGTAATATGAATTGCTAGCTAAAGTTTTTTATTGCTCATTTTTTGAGTTATAAATTATTTTTTAAATTCTACTAGACTGAATTGCTAAAGCAGAAAGTTTACACCAATTTTGTTTGTAATATATACGTAGTTTTTCCACTTGAGACAATAAAGTTTGTGAGTTACGAAAAATTGTAATTTACACTTCAATACGAATTTTTAGGTAAGTTTATGATATTTTATTTTTCCAGACGAAATATTTGTATTTTCATGATATCAGATTTAAGAGTTTTTCATGCAGAAGTTCCAAAACATTTAATGTATGATGAATACGTCTGATGTTTTTTATGAAAAGTTATATAGAAGTCCATTTTTTAAAGAAATGTTAATATGAGTTGTTTAGTTTGCTTTAATGCTAATTTTTAAAGCAATCATCTTGATGTATATACCAAAGGAGGAATATCTTTGTATATTAACGAAATGAATATCTATGTGTCTCACCATTATTAACCGCCAGATAATGCTTTTTAGCCTCAAATCACAATGTTGAACTAGTTTCAAGGTAATGCCGTAGTACAGGGAGTATAGTGATATAATTTTTCAGCGTACTGTCGCAGTAATACTTATTATATGAATACTTACAGTGAAACTGACCCCTGCTTCAGAGTGACTATTCTGGAACTATTCCATAGCCCCTTATTTTAGGAGAATTTGTATTTTTTATCAATAAGAGATGTTCCTCCTTCAATATGAAAAAATATAAAGTACTTTAAGATTTTTTCTGCTATTTTTGCTTATATTTAATCTCTTTATATTGTTTTTTTTAACTTAACACCATTTTTGAACATTAAAAGAGTTTTTTAATTTTTTCAGTTTTTATGCTCAAGTTTTTATTAGTTGCAAAGTATTCAAGATTAATTGACGTATTCCGAATTTGAAATGTATTTATAAAATCCCGAACTAAAATTAACTATTCTTAGTAATGAAAAATATACGTTAAGATTCTTATCAGCAAAAATATATAAACATTCATTGTTACAATTTAAGTTTCCTCTAAAGTCTATAGTATTCCTCTATCCTTCTTCTCGCAGCACATTTACAAATACGTAAGCAAATAAATCGCTTTAATATCAATCGAATTAACTCATCGAATAGAACACCACTGACGCATTGCGTGAAGGTCTAACAGATTGAACCGCTAAGCCACTAGAAAGACTCTTTCACTTATTGAATCCGGCCTGGACGTATGGAATACAACTTTGAGGAACTACCAGCAGCTCTAATATTAAAATAATTCAGGTTTCAGACTAAAACACTACGTCTTTTCATTGATGCCCCATGGTATTTTACGAACTATGACATTAATAAAGATTTAGGCATTGCGACCATTAAGGAAGAGGCATCCAGATTTAGCGCCAAATACCTTGGGCCCTTGAATGATCATCTGAGCCACCTAAGCCACAAACTTTCTGGATAACAGAGACGGGACTGTTAAACTGAAGCATCTGACCTTCCTAGAGCTGCCCTTCTGGCAATACCGTGGAAAGCACCTCAATTGGGGTGCCCTGCCATGTCCCGTCTATACGTTCAACGGATTCGCTTATTGTCTTGGCACAGATTGCGAAACAACACAAATTATTTAAAAAAAAACTTATTGGATAAAAAAAAAAGTTTATCAAAATGTGTGACTCTCTTATACTGCTGGCATGCATATTTTAGTTTTTATTTTCAATATTAATAATGTACATTATTGTAAGATTGGTTTAAACATTTTTTCAGTAGGTAATTTAAAAACTTGTTAAATGTTGAAATTAGGGAAAATTATCTTCAAAAGTTGCCGGTTGGTGGTGTTTTGTAAGCTGAAGGTAGTCATTTAAAGTAGTTACAAAGCAACAATAAATGGTTGTATGTTAATGCACAGGAAGTGGAATTTTCTTACACCAATTAATATGTTTTGACGTTAAAAACAAATTGAACTCTTTAGAACTTTTTTTGGTTTCAATTATTTGTTATATATTTTTAAATAATTTGTTTTTAAGTAAGTTAAGTTTAAATAAGTAAAGTAAGTTCAAAAATTAAATTTTGGATTATCAATTATGAAATATTTACCAATGGTATTGGCTTAATAGGTTAATATGTGTTGTTATAATTATGAATTGAACTATAATGGATGTAACGTAACATTACATGGAGCTTTTAAATGTTGTACTGTCGTAAATATTGTCCCTACTGCACCTAAGCAATTTCACTTCAATAACTAATTTAATCAAAGCTATATAATCGTTTCTACGATGAACACACAAAGAGATGGAATTGACTATAACTCTTTTTAAATAAATTATCAATTCCATATCATTTACTCTATCTTGGTTAATAGAACGGCGCAAGTAACAATGAAATAAAATATTGACTGTCTCTGGTGAGAATAGATAAATAATCATGACAACATTACTCATAATACTGCATAAATAAATAGTGCAAATATGTTTTTCCCAACCAATATTATAAATTATTGAATAATATGTATTGGATTAAACCTTTAGAACTATTGATGTAAATAATATAACTGCATAATTTATCTAACGTTAATCATTTAAACTAATCAAAATGATTCGAAAGTTTGATACATGATTTAATTAAACAAACAATTTAAAAATATTATTTTAAATAATTATCTCGTTTTTAATTGGAAAAGCTATTTATATTAAGCCATTTACCTACATATTAAAAATCAAACATTTCAATATTGTTGATTTGTTTTTCGGGATCAAAAGAAACGAAATAATTATTAAGTTATAATTAAAACGTCAATTTATTTGTTATTATTAAGATTAAGAGTTTTTATTTTAATAATTTTGAATAAATTTATAGAGATCGTGTGAGAAAATAACGTAAGCAGGTAAATCAAGACATTAATAACGAATAAGTGAGCACCAGCACGGAATGATTCTGACATTTGTAGACAGGATAATGAAGATATTTGCCCGGAATGAATGAGATAAGGAGAACGGGAAAAGAAAACCTTTCCTGTCTCTTCCATATTACAACCTATAGTAAAGAGAGCTGAGAGAAAGTCCTTCATAGACAATAGAAACATTGTAATAATTTCGTCGGCTGAGGAATGTTAAGAAGGCTCGTATCACGTTGTTGAACAACTGTACAAACCCCAAAGGGACCTTTTGCTATTAAAACGCCTCTTTCAAGGATAGATAAATTTCCACTTGAAAAACGAGATTTTAAAGAGAAAACTATAAAACTGGCATCACGTGGCACGTTTGAAAAATATGACATAATGTCGTTAAAATTAATTTCCTGCTCTAGATTTTTAATTGCTTTTAAATATACAATTATTATCTCGACAACTCTCAAGTTATTACGAGGAAAATATCGTATAATTACTCATTTTAAACAATTAAATCTCGCGTAAGCTTTTGAAATGTCGTCTTGTTACCAACTACCTACGTTGGGTTACCAGCATTTTGTTTGAAAAGAGAAATATTAATAGTAGAGATAAAATTCACAGGTATAGGAATGTAGGTGGAAAACAAACTGCCTGTTTTGGACATTTCTCGTTTCCGTAGAAACCACAATGTACAAAAAAAGTGTCCAGAAACAAAAAAAAGAGGCGACAACAATTGATATCCTTTCAAAAAACACGAAAGCAAGGATAAAATAACAAAGCAAACTTTAAATTTAAAAGTTGAACATTAAAAAACAAGCTTTACCTAGTTGTATTTGATAAAATTGTGAATGTAAATTAGAGGTTAAAGTTCATTATTCCCTCATTCGTTCTATGAAAAACCAAGGCTCACAATTTTAAAAATTAAACGCATTCCCAAGGATTGTTCTATGTAAAATCTAATGACTGTGTATATTTTCCCATGCAATTTTGTTGTGTTTCATATTTTTTGCAAAGGATGACAAAATGGAAGATGCCTGTAATTAAGTTTCCTCCTAAAAATAACGCTAAAGTGTGAGTAAACAAAGGACAAAAATACAAAGACAAAATCCAATTATCCTTCGCGAAAAACATGATCAAAACATTAAAGTGCAATGACATCGTTTCGGTCATTGTCTTTATTTCTTTGGCGTTTTGTTGTTATTTTCGTTATAACACACATGGGATTTGAGAAGTTCAAGGCAATAAAAAGCTTAGATTCCATTTAGAAACGAATCACTTTAAATGAACGAGTAACAATACTTCAATTTAAATAAATTACCAAACATGTTAGTACTACAAATAACAAACTTGTTACACACTCAAATAAGAACCTTCATAAAATTTAGATAATAAAATATCTTCCTTTTTGGTTTTTAAAGCTTATCATTTAATGTCGTTTATTTGAATTCTAAAGAGTTCATTTTTCCTAAATCAAGGTGAAATACATTTTCAGAATAAAAGATATTACGTTAAGATTCTCAGAAATTTTCATCGTTTATGTCTATTGTTATATTTTGTTTCGGAAAAGCTTCATTTAATACTTTTTGTAGAGAACGCCAAATATGTTATCAAAACTGATTGATTGTATTTTTTCTCGCATCAATGGTTTACATTTTGTGCGTGTGATTTTTTTTTGTCAGAATAAATTCAAAGCTGTGTGATATAAAAGTCAAAAGCATTTGTTTGCTTGCAAAATTATTAAAGAAAATATGAAAAGTAATGTTTTTTGAATTTTTGCTGAGTCTTTGATATTTTATTGCATTTGTTTCAATTTTTTCATTCAAATATAAAAATAAGCCTTATTGTTTCTAAATTTTTATTATGTGAATGTTTAAAAATTGCTCTTTAGCAATGAACTATTTTTTCGCTAAAACAGTAAATATTTTAAATTTTTTGAAGTTATACCTCTTTAGGCGCGTTATGAAAATATAATGAGAGTGAAATTTTAAGATGCGCGCGCATTTTAAGATAAAAATTAACAAAATGAAGTTAGTCGCAAAACCAGTGGGTCTCCTGGCGCACGTAATTTGAATTTTTGTTGTATTTATTTTCTAATTTATTTATTTTTATATTTAAATTAAAAATAATTATATATACAAATGACACATATTATTAATAAATAAGTTATTACTTTTCTCGAATTTTTCAGTAGTTTTTATAAGTACTTTTTGAAGTTTAATGATGAAAATAACGTCTGCATCGCGGCGCGGTTTCAGAAGTATTTGTAGCGTTCTATTTTATCATCACAAATTATCAAGATGGAGTTGCCCGCAAAACGGCCCGGTATTTTTAACTAGACGCGTGTAATTTGAATTTTTGTTTTATTTATTTTCTAATTTATTTATTTATATATTTAAATTAAAAATAATTATATATACAAATAACACATATTATTTATATGCATTCCATGCATATTCTTAGTTATCACGAAATCTGGCATTCTGAAATGATTCAACCATCTTAGAATAATAATTTAGTAACACAAGATATTAATAAAATTAAGACATTTACTTTGACAAGTAGCTACTTACTTTATTTCGCAATTTCTATGAAGCTTCGTTTTCATGACATGCATGAATTGTTAACCAGAAAAATGATCCTGACAAATTTTATAAACGTCTTGCAGCTTTCTTTGGATATAATTTATTGATACAAATTAAAATATTATTCTATTAATTTTATTTTTAATAATTATATCTTTAATATATATATATATATATATATATATATATATATATATATTATTATTAAATATTAAATTACAGTTTTTTAAAATTGATTATTTGAAGAAAATTAATAAAAACTAATTTTTAATGATACCAAAGAAGTATAACTTCTCACGCGCGTACATAAGTACACGCAACCACTTTTTTTAAGTTTTACGAAGTTATGAATGAGGAATGTCTTTTTGGAGTATAATTATTCTATTAACCTTTTCAATTTTTATGGTATTAGATATATTTGTTTATTTGCTGTGCAAAATCGTGATTAAAAAGAACTTTTTGCTTTAAATTGGCTGATTTTCAATGGAAATTTACTCAAAGTACCAAAGAATTATTATATGCCTTTCGAATTAGTCCTTTTAAAAGAGACTTCTAAAATATTAGGTACAATTCCTCTTATTATACAGGGTGCTATGAAGAATAGTGTAAATATTACGTACAGCAGGAAAGCCTAATTCTAACAAGTATTTAAAACTATTCTATGTAGTATGTACACAATGGTCTGAATCGTTGCGAGACCCAATAAACCGTTTATTCTAAAACTAACAATTTTCGCGTGATTATTTTTTAAACTTCTTATAAGCAATATACTCTTACAAGTGGCTACCCGTGATTTCATTAACAAAAAATTTGATAGTAAATTAAAAATAACCCTATTCAAGAAAACAATACTTTATCCATGAAGAAAAAAATTATTCGATTCTTATTGCAAAAAGTAAACAATTCTTGAAAATTTTATTACAAAAGTGAACCAAAGAGTTGAACTCTAAAAAAAATCCATAATGAGGACCATGATCCAAGTGGAATAGAATTTTTTTAAAAAAATTAAGCTAAACTTATTGTTAGATTTAAACAAAGCATTGTGACGGTAGAAATTGTAAGTGAATACGTAAGAGAATGGAAACATAAATATTTAAAGCTCACATTAGTTGCATTTATTAACAAACTTTTTGAATTATGAAATTCAAATAACAGCTTTTTTTTCTTTTTATAAATTACAGAATGATAAAGCTTGTTATCTCCAAATGAAATTTCAAACAGTCGTAAAATACATCTGTTTAAAGATGTTCCGAACCCAAAGATAACACTCATAATTCTTCATTATTCCCTTTTTTTATTTAGCCACAAGAAAATAATTCTTATCAAAAATTACTCAAATAAATTACTCTTTATGCAACTGTTTATCTCCTTTATTTTTTCAAATGAAATAACAAAAAATAAATTCGTTGCGAACAACTTGCTTACTTGGAGCTTTTTATCGTTTTTTTTCTTCTTTTTAGTGGATACTATTACAATGACTATTTGGTGGTTTAAAACTATTTTCATTGTATCGCAACTCTCAATTTAATAAGAAACGCTCAACTTTCATCAAGTTATTGCTTCCTTTGTCCAGTTCTATAAAACATGACATTGGTTTTAGGCAATATCATTATATTTGGAATTTATCATAAAGAAATACAACATTTTTTATTTTTTTATTTTAATGTTTATATCTTTACGTTATCAGGGCTAAAGACTTAAAAAAATTTATTGTGGCAATCAAATAAAATATTGTGGTTAATTTGGTGAAATTGCTAGCTCGTTTTTCGAGAATCGTTAAAGTTGTCGTTTGAGCATCATTCGGGTTTCTTGAATGTACCAAAGAAGATTGATCTCATTGGAATATGAATAGTTATTTGTGTTTATTTACATATTTATTCTTGCTTAGGAGATTCTGAAAACGACAGATAACAAACACTCGCACGTGACATTTCATAACCTACTTTTACCATCATCCTAATGTATAAAATGTTAGTATGTGAAGAGAGAGAATTTCCAACTAAGTATATGTCCTATCCTGCAAATAAAATGATAAACTCTTCACCCCTCACCTTCATAACCCAAGTTCTATACAATTTCAAACGGAGAAGGATCATTTTTATAGTTAATAGATGAATAGTTTGTGGCCTTGTTCGTATCACTTCATATATTATATGGGAGAAAATGCAAAAATGTATATATAGATATACGATACTATTGAAATATTCCAACCTCTCTTTGGTCGTAATCTCAACTATTTTAAGAAAATCGACGACTGTAAAGAATGAAAGTAAGATGTCCTATATTGCGCCTCTACCATTTACCTAGTCTATTCAGATTTCCATTTCCAAGCAAATGTAAATTTTTCAAATTTTTCCACCACTGGGGAAAACCCAACAAAAAAAATGAAACATATCGATGATCATGCACAACTTTAAATCTTACCACAAGCAAAACTAGTTTTATCACCTTGAAAAAAATGTTCCTTATCCTTCCCTTTTTAAAGGAATGCCGATAAGATAAACTCGATCAAATCTATTTTTCTTTCCTTCTCATAAAGATTGGTACCATAAAAATATTTTTCTTTTTTAAGAAAATAAATTTTTAAACGTATTACTTCTCAAATTGGGTCAAATAAACGATCATTTGCTTCTCATAAGAAAGCTCTCGAAGGCAATTAATTGGCTCGCATCATTTTTCATATATCATTGGTTCTGAATGCAACGAACCGCACGATATTACGCATCAGAACACGTCACAGCCTCACCCTAGTCTAACCTCGTTTATCAACAAATTATTTTCCCTTCTAGTCATTTCAATTTTATAAATAGAAATTACTGCCTCATTGCTCACAAGTCAATTTAAACTATAACTCTATCATATATCATTATAATTTATATATTAAAAGAAAAAGGGATGGAGATTGGAAATGAGGCAATACCGAAATGGGAATTGAAGGGGAAGAAACGCAGTATTTATAAATGGTTATTTATACTAATTTGTTTGTGTTGTATAAGCTAAACTATTCATTCTACTTATACAATAACTTAATTGAATATATGGTGAAAAGAAATATTCAAAGTGAGAATGGTGAGAAAATAAATAAATAATTTATAAAATTCTTAATTAAATTATAATTTAAAGGTTAGCTTTATTAGTTATATCATTTAATCTAAAAGAAAATAAACGATGCCAGTTTCATTACAATTCCCAAATATTGACGAGTGAAAATATTTTTAAAGGGCGTTATTTCCGTCAATATTAGAGTAAGAGTAATGCGGTTAAAAGCTTTATGAAGCAAAAAATATATTTAAAAAGAGATAAGACATTAATGTTGTAACGATAAACATATTTTGAAAAGCTTTCATCACATCATCATTCACACGAAAGTTTTAATAGAAACGAAACCTCTCGGCAGAGTTTTTTTTGAAAGAAAAAAAAGGATTTACTCCCTGTTATTTTTTGCACGGAAAAATCCCTCGGTAATAAAACTCTCTTACTTATAGTTTTAGTCATAACAAGAATTAACATTTTTTCCCCTAGAAAAATGTTTAATTAACACCAATGAGTTCTCATATGATCAACTTGTTTTTTTCCTCAGGTGGCGTTTAATCCAGGGATTTTCAATCGGTGGACGCAAGATAATGACGCCATTTATGACCAGTGTCGGATGCCAAGATAGTTGGAAATTTATGAGAGATAATAATGAGAAATGGGCGAGAATGAGAATGAAGTGTTAAAAGCTCATGTTGTCGTGTGATGTCTACTTTATAGCTTTATCATCCTCATATTACTTGAATGATATTTAATCAAACATATCATTGCCAAGTATGTAGTTGAAATAAATTATGATAATAATAATAATAATATCCGTAAGTTTCATTTCGCAACGCCTCGTAAATTGAACAAAAAGTGCAAATCCTTTCAGTTTGCCAGGAATTTCATGTGGTTGTATTGTTTGAGATGCCGAGGTAACGTAATTGGTGTTTTGTCACATAACGTAAATGAGGTTTACATGGTGGATTGGTCTAAGAAATGAAATATCTTGCATTGTCAGCGACATGATGAGAAAATGGAAAATTTTCAATCTATTTTTTTGGAGGAGAAAATATCAAAAAGGGTTGAAAGTACCCGAAATAAAAGAAAGGTTTACCGAAGAAAGGATATTCGAGTTTAAATGAAAATTTTATTCAGAAGTTATATAATGTTTTCATCTGAGACGATGTTGGATCGTAAAATCGTAAAATGAACGAATGTTATGCATGATCTCGCAACATTACATTGCATTTCATCCCTTGACAGTTTTAAAGTTTCGAGGAATGAAAATAGACAGTGACACTTGTATGTAGCATTTTTCCATGGGAAACTCTCGAATCCAATACAGTACTTTGTGCGTCTTTTTATCATCATTATCAAACATATTGTCATTCCTTCGGGATATTTACCCGTATGGAGTTGCGATAGGTGCAACCATACATACTAGTTCCGGTTTCATTTTTTTTCCATTTGCCATTTTTTCACATCTATGTCAAATCTTATTTTCGTTTTGCTTCCTGTTTTACGTTAATAGAAATACGTCAATTTTGTTTTTTTATTTTCATAAGTTATTTTCATAAGTAAACTTAGTAGCAGACACTTGGAAAAATTGAACTAAGGTAAAACTACTTAGGTTTGAGAATATACCTGTGGGCTTTGGGCATATGAACATACACATAGCAGACTAGTTTAATTTATTCTCAAGTTGGCACAGTTCATTGTTTCCAATTTTAAATTAGAAAAGACAAATTCAAAAATGTTAATGAGAAAAATAATTTTTAATTAAAACATTTTAAGTACAATAATGGCATACATACTTCAATTTATTAACTTGAAGTTAATTTAATTCTTATTATAGAAAATACAGATATTCAATTCTAGAACGTAATATTTCCTCCCTTTGTTTTAATAATAATAAGATAATGGGTGTTGTACAAAGGTACACTTAAAGTATTTTTTAATAAAGATTTCGTTTTATTGTTTTTTTTTGTATACTATCAGAAATACCAGTCGGAACATATCATATTTTTGTGGGAAGAAGAAAAATACCATTTAATGCCAAAAACAACTAACTGATAATAAGTTATAGATATTAGAATAACTATCAATAATTGAAGATATTGGATTTAAAAATATCCGTTTTATGGAGTTTGAATTTGTTCCTTAATGTTTAAATTTTAAAAAAATTGAGTTTGATTTATTATGCTACTTAAAAGTTTTTCGTAAAATCATTCTGTTGCAGCCTTCTTTGCATTTGAAGTTAACAATGCAACAAAACAATAAAAAACAAATCTACTTTCGATTTTCTCCTCTACTTTTCACTGATCAATATTTAACCACTTAACCAAAAGTAATTATTTAAAAATCATGTTAAAGCTTTTGGCGAGAATTTTATAAGAAAAATAAAACATTTTTTTTTAATAACGTTAAGAGTGTCATCTGTTGACAGTACCTATGACATATTCAACTATTTCTTACAGTTCTATGAACTAGTCTTGTAACACGTAACAGCTGTGAGATTATTTATATTTTATTTTTATTTTTAATTACCTTATAAAATTTATTGCATAAAATCATGTTATTATTGATGCATGGTTTTTCAACTGCAGTCTTCCATATCTTATCTTTGATTTTTAAATAATTCTTGATCTTCCTTAATTTTTCCAGTCAAAAAACCTTTGTTTGTTTCTCTAAGACAAATAATGAAAATAAGTGAAACTTTGTGGCATGAAATCATGTATTAAATTGTGTAATTTAATTTTGAAGAATCTTTCTCTTGAAAATTTACGTGGGTTTCAAACCTATTCAAACAAGTTTAGACTCGCGTCGAACGTTTTCGGCATATGTAATTCATGTAAATTGAAGGTTTTCTAATAATGCAACAGAATTTCTGTAAAAACATATTTTTTACGTTAATATAAAGCGTATTTGCTTAAAATTAAAGCCTCATTTTATTATTCTAAAGGCGGTCGTTGGAAAATATAAAGAAATCAACTTTGTTAAGTGTTAATTAAAAAGAAATAATACTTTTAATACTAAAAGTAAGGATTCGTCGAATCATTTTACCAGCTATTTTATTTAATGAAATAAGCTTATATCAAGCATAGAAATAATGACGAAGCCAACCATTGAAAAGTTTGATATTATGTTATACCTTAAAATTAAATATAAGCTTTGGTCATTGACCTTATTTTGAACCGATTATGAATCAGTTCAAGACAGATTCAGGATTATCTTGAGGAGTACCATCATGATCGGTTATGAACAGTTAAAGGATGTTTTTTCATGAACGATTTCAATATTAAACAAGAACTAATATTAAAAGCGCTGGAAAGAGTGTTGAGTTAGTCAATGTATTTGCCCTATTTTTATTTATCCTTAGGAAATTCAGACAACCAGCACAACATTTCGGTAATTTTACCATGGTTATATCACCACGTAGAGAAAAAAAGAGCTTTAATTTGATATATGAACCATGAATTTACCTTATCGGCCCTAAATGTGAAACTAAATTAAATGTTTACATATAAAATGTACAGACATTTACATGTTTACACCTGGCTGCTAAGGGGGTACGGGGAATTCAGCGACCTTTGGAAATATTTTTCTAATTTATAGCATACATAAATATTTTATTTCACTACGTAATGGATGAAATACGCCTTCAAAAATCAATTTTTATTATTTTAATTAAAAGTACTTCAGAGAAATTTTTGATTGACACCCTGGTAAATATGTGTTATCCCATTCATAATTTAATGTAAAACTTAGATTTTGAATTACTAGGTACTAAAAGTTTAAAATCCACTGACCCCAAAGTGCGTTTCTTAAGAATGCGAATGCAAATAATCCCCGAATTGTTCAGAATTGAACTTGCAAAAGCTATTTACATTTAAGTGAATTTTTCTTATATGTTTTAAATTCCAGTACTCATTGCGTTCAACTGTATTAAATATTAGCTATATAGAGCTAAACCCAAATTGTTGACGGGGAAAGTCCATATATTAGTAAGTAAGAATTAAAGGGAAATCTCTTTTCTTGTTTTTTTATCTGACTTTCCCTTTAGATTAGTGGCTTTAATGCCGCTATGCAAATTATTATTAGCTAAAGATTTAATATTTATCCTTGAGCGTCTTGTTAAAAGGAATGACAGAATTAGAGTGTTTCCTGAGGGAACCTCCTCTTAAGTCATTTCTAGAATTTCTTAGGAAAATAAATAAGAAGTATTTGCTGATATGAAACCACTATAAGAAACTGTAAAATATTTTTGAATTTTCAGCTAAACAATAAATAAAGCTTGGTCGTATATATTCGAAGTTCTGGCGATCAACAATAGTTATGACCGAAATAGAAACAAAATTATATCCCTTTTCACTCTTTCATTCTGAAACCACATATGTATATCCTTTCCAATTTCGTTATTTTAGAAAATAAAGTATATTTTTTAAATAAAATTTTTAAACAACACAGAATTCGAAAAAGAACAACTTTATAATGATTCTACTTCATAAGCGAAGGCAGAAAAATTTATATACTTATCACAAACTTATTTCACTTATATTTACTAGTTTAAGTCTTAGTTATTGTGTGGCATAGAAATTTTTAATCTCTAGCCACAAACGGGTTAATTCCCGAAAACTCGGACTTTTCGACTGCTCGACCGACTAAGAGCCACGAGGACAGATTGGGCCCAGCACGAAAATCGAACGGTCGGACCCGCTCTCGGTTGTTAAAAAATCGTTCGATTATAGATATATTAAATTAATTATTTATTGTGTGGGTGTTATTTAAAGTTAAATAGTTTATAAATATTTATATATTAAATTGATTGTTGTTATTTTTTTTTATTAGTTTATTTGTGATAGTAGTGATTTAGTTTTATGTTGTTGTTAAAAAAAAAAACAAAGAAATGGACAAATACCGAGAATTAAAAATATAAAAATGTAATCGGACTTGATTGTAATTAGAAATATGTAAAATATCAATGTGGTTGATTAAATAATAAACATTATATATAAATATTATAAGATTTAAAGGTTAATATAAATAAAAATTTAATATTTAATATTAAAGTAAAATAAAAACTGCGCTACAATTGAAAACATCTTTAACTAATTTACGTGGCGTCATTTTTGCATTAAATTATTTATAAGAATTACTTTAAGATTGTAGATTGTAAATCTCCAGATGTAACCTTTTTTTTTGGTTTATTTATTTTTAGTCGCATCAAAATTAGCTGTCCTTAGTGACTGTTTATTTAGAGAGGTCTTTAGGTAGATTCAAGATGCTAGTGTTTTTGAAAAATGTTCTTAATTTCTTCCATGCGATTTTGGTCATTGAGTGTAATTTTATACTCATGAGTGTTAAAAAGAAGAAATACTTCTTGTGTAATTGAGGGGCATTCACTGAGAACTAACTTTAATTTATTACAAAATGAATAAATTATTTCAGAAAAATACACTCGTACTTATATAAAAATATTAAATAAATCAAACCTTAGATAATGGGAAGAAAGCCAAAAACATCCTGAGCCGCAAATCTGTAAACGACTGTGAAATTTGCTCAAGATTCAAGAAGTCAGGAAAAACACTTATATTGATACATCAAAAAGTATTTCTCTTTAGCGCCTATTCTATATTATTTTATTATAAAAATAGGCGTTTGAACCATTTTTCTCGGAAATGTTAACGTTATTCGATTTGCTTTTTTAAGTACTTCAAGTTGATATCGATATCAAAAAATTATTAGAAATGATGTTTCATGGATTTTACTTTGAACCCGTAAAACGTGCTAAGTACCACAACGGAGTCAAAAAAAAAATGAACTACTCATTATAGACGACGTACAACCCACCGCCGCGACGTCTCTTTGTGAAGACCGAACTTTGTTTTTCAGTGAAAAAAGGAAGAAAAAATAATCCGGTATCAATCTTTCAATAAGTTGAAAAGAGATTGATAATGCATAAGAATTAAATATAAAAACAGGTAACCATTCGTTGTCAGGGCCATATTTAATACGATTAAAATCGAAGATTTTATTTGACGTTCCAATTTTGATCGATATTTTTTCACAAAGTAGATTTTAGACTTGTATTCACCATTTATTTCAATTTAAATAAAATAATTTAAAAATTTATTTTATCTATTTTCTTATTACTAGTCAAATGGATTAGTATTTTGGCACTAAAACATATTTAAAGTTATTCAAAAAGATTGAAAACATTTTCTTTGTTATTACAATTTTTATTATGGCAATTATTGTATTGTTATGTTTTTTAATTTTGATAAGTCTTGGTAAATATTAATGTTAAAAAGTTAGAAAGTAACTGCTTTTTATTCCCAGATAAAACTGTTTTTTATAAAACTCCTTTAATTTACTTATTGAGCTTCAAAAACGAATTTATACCGTCATACTTCAGTTACTTTAATCAAATAAATTTATCCAAGATGAAAGCTATTTTTCTTGAAGACTTCACATGTTTTTTACGCTTGCAAAACTCCTCTCGTCTAGAAGTAACTCACTCAGTGTGTTTTCTACAACAATTTATGACTCTATACAACAAACTTATATTTTCATCGGAATAAAAAATTGTGGAAGTATGCAATACATTACGTGTGTATAACAAGTAACAGCGCCAATAACATTTTTATATCCTGTCAATTTCCCGCAAACGTCGTTGATGAATAAAACGACGGAAACAGTTTTAATAACTTTAAAATAAAATCAATATTAAAGTATAGCATACAGGAAAATTCATGAAAATTCATGAGTTATGTTGATTGAAATTTATTGTTATGAGCATTAATTAAATCAATGTAATAAACAGGATAGCGCATATGGGAGATATAGAGAACAAATGCAAATGGTTTAAAGAGGAAAAAAGAGAGAAAATTTAATGCAATTGCGTATGCATTGAAATATGTTCGTATCTATGCAGGGTATACAAACAAAAACAGAAATAGATTGGAGTTATTTTTTTTACAAATAAAAACGAAGGCAATGATTATTGAAAATATGCTACAGACCAAGGATTTACTGTAAAATTTGTTTGAAGCTTTGAAAATGACTTTTTCAATATCACAAAAAAATGTTGGCAATAGCGACATGTTAAGCCTTTAAACAAAGCTTATCGGATTACTTTTAAATTATTATTAATATACGATACTTGTGAATGTGAAAATGAATTTTTTTATTAATTAAAATTTTTTGTATCCTAGCAAAATGCATTTTGAGATTAGTTTTCTGTTGGTTAGTGAGATTTCAATCTTAAGTAATTCATCTGAAGTCATTATCTTAACTGTTATTCACATCAGAGGTTTCATAAACGGCACCAAGTGACTTTCTTTGAGCTTTATGATTTTGTTCTTTCCATCAATGCTAATTTAACTAAGATATAAAAGGCAAAGTAAGGAAGATAACTTTAATAACATTGAAAATGTGTATGAAACCTGAAAATGATAAAGTTAGTTGATTAAATTACTTACGGTATATAAAAAGTTTACAACGTTTTTTTTTTGTACAAAAAAATAAAAAATTTAAATTAGAGTGAAATGTTTTAAAACTTTTTTTATTTTATCTGTTCTTGCTTGAAGCAAAAAAAGTTTATTCCACAACAAATATTGAGATTTCCCTAAATTTTTTTTTCAGGTGAAAACTTTAAAGCTCAATAACAAATTATAGAAAAAGATTTATTTTGTATTTTTTTTTTGTTTTATATTTTCCTAGATATGAAACGATATTTTCCGACAGTTAAATCTAACGGATGTTGTTCCCATAGAAACATCTGTTTGTGATGAACGTGATTTCATATTGATTTCATTGTCAGATTTGGATAATGTTCAAAGTTGTATTTTTTTATTTCTCTTTGCTTCGAAACAAAACAAGTCAAAATGTTAATAAATACAGTTGAAAATGATAAAAGTTGTACAGTCAACAGGTTTTTGAGGCTCTTAAAATTTAACTAGCTCTAATAAAAGAAATAAGATTTGATTTTTTTTAAATTGTAAAATAACGCAGTCTCTAGGTGTAATAATGGTTGGTTTTTTTTGGTCTAAATAGCTAATCAAAAAGCAAATTTATTCATCAAACCTTTCCTTTCTTTATATCTTTTACCAAAAAAAGAAAAATTCTATGCTTGACTTTTTCATATCTCAAGACGTTCATTCTATAGTACATACTATCGTACAGCTACATCTTATATATGTTTGCATATTTACGTCTTTGAACTTCTTCAAACGAATAAATTGTATATAGGGCTTTATTTTCGTATCTCACTCTCTCCTAGGACCTATAACACATGTGAATAGTAATAAAAAAAAATTCAGGAAAACGAATGAGATCCTACATTTTCTCATAAACATGTAACCAATTCAAGTCGTCTTTAATCTTCCTTTTGAAAATACAGTTTTTCTAGCTTAGTCGTTTATATAAACTTTCAATAAAGTTTAATTTTAAATTTTAATTATATAAATTTTAGAAAAATAAAAACACATTTACGCTTTTAGCATTTATTTTTATAAATAGAATAATCACTTTATGTTACTATATAGTAGAAGTTAATTTTTTTTTGCTTTTTATTTTAATACTAGCTGACCCGCGCAACTCCGTCTGCGTCAGATAAGAGTGCGAGAGGGTTAAACGTGGGGTACCTATGGCACAATTCTAAAGGAGTTGAAACTTTCTTTGTTTTATCCACAAATCACTTAAGAACCATTTAAGAGATAAAATTTGGTACCTATAATGCTAATTTAAAACCACGCGGACAAAACCAAGAAAAACATTGTATGTCTGTAACGTTAAAAGTATAACATGACTCATGAGCTATTTTAGGTACATCACACTATGATCAGTAAGAGTGGAACTATAGTAAAAAATGTCACGGGAACGGGAATAATAAAGGAACGCTGCATACCACTACTGGGGTGTTTTATTGATAAAATTTACGTATGTAAACTTAAAATATAATGAAGAAAAAAGAATATATGAAACTTAAACAAAGAGTAACGTAAAAAAAATTAAAATGTTATTTGATTATTGCAACGCCTGTAACCGTTGTAACAAATAATATATTTTAAACTTGTACTTCTGTATCTGATATAATATATTGCAAGGAGCTGAATGCCTGAATGTCTAATGATCTATGAGGCCACCTATTGGCGCAGTGGCTAGAGCGGTAGTTCTCTCCACTTCATGCGTCAAGTGGTTCTGGGTTCGATTCCCGTTGAATCCTAGACTTAAGATTCTAGACCTAAGAAATAATTGACCAACAGAAATTTTCTGTGTTTAGACAGTCGTGATATGACCTTAGCTGTTAAAACGACTTAAAACACCCAAAAAAAAAAAAAAAAAAGATGATCTATGAATCAGCTCAGTACTGACTACTGAAAAAAAGTTAGAAGTACACAAATATTGAGAAGGAAAAGCGCAAGCGCTCACTTAGGAGGCCTAACATATTTTAAAGAGTGGGGAGTCTTGAAAAATGTTAAAAGTTAAAAATGTAATTGTTGATTTTTTAAATGTACTTTAACACCTTAAATTCTAAATATGTATTCGAAAATTAACAATGAAAGAAATATCAACGTTTTAAAAATTTTCATTATTTTTCGGATGTTAAATAAAAAATCATATCTTCAAGTGAAAATTGTAATTTTTATTTTAATCCTAAAGAGAAAATGTGTTAAAACGCTATTTCACGAACTTTAAAGATCTATTTTACGACCTTTTTTTAACACACGGTTCCCGCAGGAGACAATTATCATGCTATCCTTTGAGCACCGTGCATTATTCTGGCATAAGAAATAATCTATATTATTATCTGATCCCTCAACTATCATATTGCAAAAAATCATGTCTATCTTTTACTCTGTGAAAAACAAAAACATATCTATCCCACGGGAGTAGAACATTTTTCCTGGATAAAAAAGAGATCAAGCTTTCCTGAGGAAAATTCGTTAAAACTCTTATTCATAAACTTTTAGAAAACTCTTTTGAAATACTCAGTTCCTGAAAGATTCTATTTTTAGCCTATCCTACGGGAACCGTACAATATTCTAACATAAAAAGTAACCCATATCATTCACTGTCTCTTAAACCACCATATTGCAAGAAATTATGGTAATCTTTTGTTCTGTAAAAAACAAAAACGTATCTATCCTACGGGAACATACATATTTCCTGGATAAAAAGTGGACTGTATGAAAAGAAAAATTATGATTTTGCCTTGAGAACCTTATGAGTTATTACTTAACTCTTAGCTAATAAATGAGTTATTAAAATGTTTGGTTTCACATGATTTTTCTTCGAACCAGTTTTTCTCTATTTTCCCGATAAAATGAGAAATTTTTACGAAATAAAACGTGTTTTAGATAATGATTCGCATATTTATTATACTTAAATATCACCAAAATCCATTTTCAACTAAAAATAGAGTTTATGCATAATTTTTTTCTCCAACCCGTTTTTCAATTTCCCGGGTAAATGAGACATTTTCCCTTAATAAAAAGAATTCTATTTAATGGCTCAGATTGTCATTTATTATCACAACAAATTTTATTAAAAGTCATATTTATTTGGGTAAGAATTAATAATATGTTTCTAAAAACAATTTCGCAAATAATGAATTATTTTTGAAACAACCTTAACAACCATTAAAAAGGTTATAGCGGGCTAACCGTAAAAGATAGACATATGCCGTCGCGGACTTTTTTGTAGAACTTTTTAAGAGGAACAATTTTGCTGCACATAATTTTTGCGTAACTTTAACCGTTTACGCAGGGCAGGCCACGAACGCTCTCAAAAGGAAAATTTTTTCCTGATTTTTGCAACATTTTCCATCGATGCTCTGCTCCTATTAGTCGTAGCGTGATGTTATATAGCCTAAAGCCTCCCCCGATAATTAGGCTACCCAACATTAAAAGAATTTTTCAGTTCGAACCAGTAGTTCCTGAGATTAGCCCGTTCAACCAATCAAACAAACAAACAAACAAACAAACAAACAAACAAACTCTTCAATTTTATATATTAGTATAGATTCTTGAAACTATACTATTATCTTTAAAGCCATTTTCCATAAAATAATTTTTGTTGTGTTCACTTCCATTAAAATATTACAAGACAATTTTACTCTTTAATAGGAGTATATGTTTTTACACATTTACGTATAATATATAAAATGTATATTAAATTTATGTTTCCAAGAATTAAGGTCATAAATTGAAATTACGTGTGAGCTATTTGAAAAATATTTCACCATAGAGAAGCTAATTTATCATTTAATAAACAGTGAAGTTTTATATAATAGAAGGGGATCTTAGTTCGTTGTAAAACCACTTTATTTATGATTGATTTTTTTTACTTTTAGAAATCAAAGTCATTTAATCATTTTGGGTTGTATAATGAACATCTGTGGTACAAGGAAAATTTAAGATTCAACAATTAACACCAAGAACAAGATTGTACCACTCTTGTTATTGGTTTGGTCTTACTTTTTTAGTCTTGGTGTTGCTAGTATAAAAGCAGACTTAGTCATGGTTTTTTTTTGCATTTTTACAAGACCAGGATTAAGACAAAGATCAATTTTACACATCACTAGATTCAATGAAAATCGAATCGAACACCATTGGAAGGATAATCTAAGAGATCTAATCTCAAGGCCACAGAACTTTTAAAGGTTAAGTTTTTAAATTCGTTATCCTAAGCACCCCTTACCATTTCGTTCATCTTGAGATAAGTTACTCTTCATCAAAATGGCATAACTGGCATCAAACCATTTGTAACAAGTAAAATAACCTTATTATTATTACAATTTATGAATATGCGACTATTCCCCTTCCACGTGCTGCTCTATCCTAATAAAGGGTATTTTTATAAAAATGTACTAAGGGTAAAATTTTTAATAAGTGCTTTGTTTTACATTTTTCATGTACCTATAAGACTCAAAATGTTCTTAAAAGCACAAGAAATAAGGCATTTAAAGGGTTCAATTTTTAGAGGTTTAAATCTAAATACTAAATTCCTTCCTAGGCAGATATACGCTTTTGTCGCTATACATTGATGATAAGTTATCAAAATTCACTCTAAGCACGCAAAAGTTTACCTAAAAAAGATTTTAGTATACTAACAGAGAATCATATTATAATTAAAAAAACCTGGGTAGACATTTTGCTCTTCCAATAATTGGGAGCTGAAAAAGAATCATAAAAAGTTTTTTAAGTCACTTTAACATATAAGTTCATATCACGACTGTCTTACACACAGAAAATTTCTGTAGGTCTTAAATCGTAGATCATATTTTTTTTAGGGATTTGACTGGGATAGAACCTAGTACCACTAACACATGTGGTGGAGAGAGCAAACTACTCCAATCACTGCGCCACTAAGGCCACGTTCATACGCTTCAACTTGAGTTGAACGATAATTTTCAATCTTTTTGACCGTAGCGGGGTAAGCGACGCGAGAAGTGAAGCACAAGCGAGTTGAATGGGAAGTAAATTGAGCAGAATTGAAAAAAAACTGACCGGGGTTGACTTGATATGGCATAAGTAAACCAAGTTTTTTTTTTTTTTTTTGTGTTTATAAGTCATTTTTTAACTACGTGGTCATCAATGACTTGGTATTTAAATTAGAATTTCTAGATTTTTTCGTATAATTCTATTTTTTTGAGGAAGGTTATTGTTTTGTTGATTCCTTCCTGTGTGTTCAGGCATTTTGATATGGAGTTTGGGAGGTTTATTGATTTTCTTTGAGAGAGGTATGTCCCACACTGAAGCAAAATATGTTTCACTGACTGCTCTTGTTGGCAATACGAACATTTTGCCTTTTCTTTTTTTGTTATTAAGTGGCTGTGCGTTAAGTTCGTATGTCCTATACGCAGTCGTGCTATCACCGATTGGTCTCTTCTTGTTACTGGGATGGGGAGCTTCTCTATGGATGTCTTGCGGATCTCATGTAGGTGTGTTATTTTGTTTTTCCATTTGCTGTCCCAATATTCTGAAGTTGTTTTGTTAATTGTTTTTTTAATTTCGTCTTTTGCTGTCTTTAGTGTGGGGTCTATTGTTTCCTCGGTCGTGGCCTCTTTCGCTTCTATATCTGCCCGCTCATTACCGTCTATTCCTTGGTGACTAGGAATCCATATGAGTGTCACTTTCACCCCGCAGTCTTCGAGTTCTTCGAGAGTTTTTTGGATGTTACTGATGAGTTGGTTTTTACTGTATGGATTTTGGAGGGCAATTAAACTGGATTTGGAGTCAGTGAAGATAACGGAATTTTGAGGTGGGTTGTCTGCTTGGATCAGGTCCAGGGCCTTCGAAATGGCAGTTGCTTCACACGTGAATATCGAATAGTGATTTCGAAGCCTGAAACGCTTAACTACGTTGTCGGATACCACCGCGCATCCCGTTTTTGTTCCAATAATTGACCCATCGGTGTAATAAATTTTTTCTTTGTTGTATTTATTTAAAGTTTCCAAGAAGAGGCTTTTATATAACAGTTGGGGTGTGTCTCCTTTGAGGTTTTCGGCTATTTTTAGATTGACGGCTGGCCTAAATCGTTCCCATGGGGGCTTTTTACTTTCCCTTCGGAATATTTGTAGTTCTTGCAATTCCAACTCTAATACCTTGCTGTACTCTGCGGCTCTTATTCGAACTGGTTTTGGAAGATATTTATGGGTTCGATACAGGTTGTCTATGCTTGGTTTTTTATTGAGGCGAATACAGGCTGGGTTTTTTAAATCCTCATTGACGCAGATGGCAACGCTGGCAACCAGTTTTTTTCTTCTTAGATCAAGTGGGATCTCCTCAGCTTCTACTAGGATACTACTGGTGGGACTCGTTCTGAAGGCTCCTATGCATAGCCTTAGAGCATTATTTTGGATTATGTTCAGTTTTCTAAGGTTGGTTTTTGTCGCAGAATCATAAAGTATACACCCATAATCCAATTTTGTGCGAATCATAGTCCTGTATATGTCAAGTAAGCATTTTTTATCGGCTCCCCATTGCACTGAGGCTAGCACTTTTATGAGGTTTAGTCTTTTGTGACAGTCTTTTATTATTGTTTCAATATGTGGTTTCCAGGTGAGTTTTTTATCTAGTACCATACCCAATAATTTTACTGTACTAGACGTTTTTAGTTGATGGCCATCGAGGTTAAGCAATACATTGTCTGGTGATTTATATTTTCGAGAGAAGATTGTGATTTCCGATTTTGTTTTTGAAAATTTGAATCCTGTTTTATCCGACCACTCTTGTAATTTGTCCAGGGATTTTTGAAGTAGCTTAGTGGATGCATGTTCGTTTGTACTTCTACATGTTATTGTCAAATCGTCCGCAAATAGGTAGAATTTTACAGGGTTGATTTTATTGGAGAAGACGTTGTTGATACTTACTAGAAATAGGAGAACACTCAGAACTGATCCTTGAGGGAGCCCGTTCTCAAGTTTTACTGGATTCGAAAGGGTGTCGTTGAGTCTTACCCTGATTTCTCTGTTTTCTAGGAAGTTTTTAATAAACGCTAATGTGTTTCCTTTTATCCTCATCTTTTCTAGTTGTTTTAAGATGTTGTGCTTCCATGCCATTTCATAGGCTTTCTCAATATCTAGAGTGAGTAATATGAGGTTAGTTTTATTTGCAAAGGAGTCGCATATATCGTCTTCTATGTTGATAAGATGGTCCATTGTTGATTTATTATGACGAAAACCAAACTGATAGGGAGAGAGGAGATTGTTTTGTTCCAGATACCACCGAAGTCTTCTACTAATTATTTTTTCCATTAATTTGCATAAGTTGCATGTTAAGGAGATTGGCCTATAGCTGGTTATGCAGTTGGGGTTTTTGTTGGGTTTTAGGATTGGGATCACTATTGCTTGTCTCCAGCTATCTGGAAAGGTTTGGTTTTCCCATATGTAATTATATAATTCTAGCAGATATTTCAGAGCAGCACTTGACATTTTTTTAATGATTGCGTTTGGCAAGTTGTCTGGGCCAGGGCTTGAGTTACCTGATTGTTCTAGCGCATATATGAGTTCATGCATGGATAACCTTTTGTTGATCGGATTTGCATTATCTTTAAGCTCTAGGTGGGAATTGTATTCCTGTTTTTTTTTGTGAATAGCAAAATTTTTTGTATAATTTTTTGTGCTAGAGTTGGAGGCAAATGCTTCTGCTAAAATTTTTGTTGTGATATTTGGATTTTCCTCCAATTTCTGGTCTTCTGTTTCTAGAACAATGGGGTGTGGTATTTTGTTTTTTTTAATACTATTGATTTTTTCCCAAATTAATTTAACCGGAGTGTTGCTGTTAATGGAAGAGGTAAATTCTTGCCACGATTTCCTTTTACTTTCTTTGATAATCCATCTGGCCTTTGCTCTCTTTTTTTTATATTCAATTTTGAATTTACTATCAGGGTCGTTATTAAAATTTTTTTGGAAGAGTCTTCTAGCTTTGTTGGCTTCTTTGATAGCTTGGTAGCAATCACTGTTCCACCAGGGTACTGATTTATTTCTGACTTTTCCTGTTGTCATTGGAATGCTCATTTTTGCGGCATCTAATATGAGTGTTGTAAATTCGTTCACCATTACATTTATATTTTTTGTAGAATATTTTGATGGGATTGTGAGATCATGGATGTTATTATCTATTATTTGGGTAAATAGGGTCCAATTTGCTAAATTTATTTTCCATTTTTTTGTGATGAATTTGACACTTTGCTGGTGATCAGGACCTATTGTTATTTTTATTGGATAGTGGTCACTGTCATACAAATTGTCGTTGGCCTCCCAATCTATTTCTGAGGCTAATGTGTGGGAACTTAAACTTAAATCTATGCTACTGGATGTTCCTTTGCTACTGCTAAAATGTGTTGGTTGTTCTTTATTTTGGAGTAGTACATGGTTCAGCGAGTCCAACCAGTTGGCTATTTGATTTCCTCTAGGGTCGTTTTTTTTGGAACCCCAATAGTAATGGTGACTGTTGAAATCCCCTACTAATATAAATGGTTTGGGTAGTTGGTTTATCAAATCGTCTAGGTCGTCTGTGTTCAATGGGGAGCTATTTGGAAGGTAAATGTTGCATATAGTTAGGGAGCGAGGAAATTTGATGGTAATGGCCACCGCTTCTATTTCGGTGTTTAAGTCCAATTGCTGTGGATTGGAGGAATGTGCTATATAGATTGCCACTCCTCCACTGGCTCTCCCTGCGTCCTGTCGGTTTTTGAAAAACTTAAAGAATCCTCGTATGTCGGCACAGTGGTTCGCAGGGAAGTTAGTTTCCTGGAGACATAGGCAGGTTGGATTCTGTTGGTTGATCAGGATTTCAATAGATTCTCGCCTAGAGTAATACCCATTTACATTCCATTGTATGATTTTCATACTCATATTGATTATTTAGCTATTAAAATTTAAATTAATTTTTGTGTTTGTTAAGAGGATTTTAGTTTTGGTTGGTTTTGTTTTATTTGCTTTGGTCCGTTTCCCCACAGGGATCCGTTGAATTAACCAAAAGTTCTAATTTTTTTACTATTCGGGTGCATCTGCTTTTCATACTATGGTTCAAAGACGGATATACTGAGTTACACATACTTGCTAATGACGCTACATCTTCTGTGTATTCTAAAGCTAATTCTTTGATATTAATGTAGCCTTTTGCGTTATCAAAAAAACTGTAAAATTGTTCCGCTTTTAATGGGAGTTTTTCATTTGGTTCCATGTTTGAAAATGTTTTATTAATTATTTCCCATAAATCATTGTTTTCTCTTACCTCTTTGTTTGCTTTTGCCCTTTTGAGTTTTTTCCTACCGACCTTGGGGTTGTCTTTAATCCACGAAGACTCGCTGTTGGTGGTTGCGTCCGACTCCAAATCTGTGATGTCTGAGTCCACCCCTTGTATTTTGGACGATTTTGGAATTGCGAATTCAGGTCCCTCTTCTTTCGTTTCATTTTCTTTGTTTTCTTTTTGTAGGACGTGTTTTTTTGGTTTTGTATTTATTTCATTTGTTGAGGTGTGAATGTTTTCGTTATTTTCCTTTTCTGTTTGTTTTGACTCGGATTGTAGGTGTACTAATTCGTGCATGTATTTTTCTTCTTCGTTCTCAGTGTTCAGATCGGAGTGACTGGTTGAATGTTGTCGTTTTTTTGTTTTTTTGATTATTAATTTCAGGGTTTTCAGTACTTGTTGTGTTTTGAATTTTGTCTGTTAGGCTTGTGTTTTCCACGGGCATCGCCGTCAGCTGTTGTGGTCCCCCTGTATTGACTGGACTTGACCTGCAATTTATATTGGTGTGTCCGTATCGGTGACAATTGTTGCAAAATTCGGACACCAGCGATATTTTCACGTCCTCTGTTTCTTTTTTTATGGTGATGAAATCGGGAATAGAATTTTGTTCTTCTATAAATGTAGTTCGTTTTCCACTATTAATATGTGCCAGCTTGGGGTTTGATAGTTTTATTTGGATAACTGGGGCCGTTATTTTTATGTTATTGTTGATTAATGCTTGTTTAATTTCCTCATTTGTGATGAAGGCTGGGGCGAAGATGATAATTTTTTTTTGCGGGTTGACATATCGTCTTATGTTTGAAAGTTGGTTGTTGACTTTGATTTGTGGGTTACTTGCTATTAATTCTTCCACCAATTGTTTGTGCTTAAGGAACACACAAATCCGGTTGTTCCTCAATGGATATGCGTCGGTGATCTCGTTCAGGTTGATTACTTGTTCGAGGGCTATGATATGGTCTGCAAATTCCGCTTGTTTTCGTTCCAGAATGATTGCGTTTTCCTTTTTTGGCACTGTTTGGGTTGGTTTGATGATCGTGTTGTGGATGGGTTTTGATTTGCTTTGTGTTATTGTGGCATATGATGTTGTTGCAATTGATGTGGATGGTTGCGGGTCCATAATGGTGATTCCCGTCATCCCTTTTCACTTTTTTTCGTGATTTATTTAGTTGTTTTTATCAGTTATGTAATTTTACTGTTTAATTTATTTTTAACTTGAACTGCTCTGTTCGAGCTGATGTTAACGAAAATCCCAAGTATTTTATTTTACTAAAATTTGTGTATTTCAATTTTCATAACTTAAATACTTTTAATTCAATGGTATGAGACTATTGCTGTTGTTCATTATTTAATTACAAACTCAAAGGTCTCAATTTTAGAAAACATATTATATTACTAAAAAACTACTTTAAATTAAGAAGCTACTAAATAATAAAAACTGCTTGAGTTAATTTTTGAGATAGTTAACAAGATTTTCAAGCGATTTGACTTAAATTCAATCTAAAATTGAGTCAACTTCAAGTCAAGTGTTAATGTATCTGGGCAATACTTTAAAAATTAGTTTGAACTTTCGTTCAAAATATATTTTTATATATTTTATAAACAGTATAATTTTTCAAAGCCAGCGAAAAATCTAATTTGACTCTAAAAGTATATTTAATGGATAATAATAATTTGGGTGGAGAATAAGTTATTTAAAAATGAACAAAATCGTTCCAATTGTTAACTTTAAATCTAAATTTGTTGATTCAATTGATACGTGAATAAACAACTTTGAAAAATGATAAGACATTTGTATTTTGAATAAGAACGAACAAATCCTCTTAAAAATCATTTAAGTATGGAATTAAAATACTAAAAGTCTTACAAGTAAAATACTAGGCGAAACTTTAGTAGACCTTAAAAGAAAACTCAATCAAAAAATACATTTTTGAACTTTAAATTGAAAATTATAAAGAGTAGTTAGTTAGTAAGTTATAGTAGAGTTTAATTTGGTCATTGTAAATACTTGATTTATCCATGCAAAATTCATGGTTGTTAAAAAACAGTGAACATTAAATTGCATCAAGTAAGTGGTTGTTTAAAATACGTTGCAAGTTATTAATGTATTTTCTGACGTTAACAAATTATTCATATTTCCCTTCGGTTTAACTATCAAGATTAATAAATTCATATCACAAGATCAGATGCAACTGTTTGAAAATTCCAAATCATATGATATGTGAAGCAACAAAATTAAACGTTAGCACGTGGGAGTGAAGAATTAGAATGGGAAGCTATGGACTTAAGTTTGATTATAATATAACACCAAAAAGCGACACATTTACATTGTGATGAGCGGTTTTAATGCTTTGAGCGAGCTTTTAAACGCGAGATTAGAGGTGAGAGAAACGAGTCAGGGGTCGCAGTGCCAACATTGTTGAAATTGTACAAAGATTACAAGAAGAGCTTGCCAAGAATGAAAGATGACACCCGTCTATATACGCGTTGGGTAATATATTTGGAATTACATTTTAAAGTCAAACTGCAAATAAACTGTTTCACTGAGCTTTTGTATATAGATCGGAGATTTTATTTACGAATATGTTTCATTTTTAACCATAAATAAAAAAAAATGTGATTTTTCCAAACAGCTTTAAGCTGTTGTGGTTTTCGACAGAGCACGAACAATTTTAAAACTAATTTTACGGCTGTAAGCTCGTGGCGTTTTCTCTCGGGATAACGAACTGGACAGCTTTTGGTCTATTTCGACAAAAAAAATATTTTTTCTATGTTTGTATCGATCGCTTATTGAATGAAATCTACATTGATGGAATGGCTAACATGTAGTCTGTTTTGTATCAAATGCACGAACGAATTTCACAATTGCTGCGGCTGCAAAATTGCATTTTCGTATGTATGAAGGCTTTTTTGATCCTTTGGTTTTATGTCATGATTGGCATAATGCAGACATTGAATTGAATTGCAACCCTTTTCAAGAGTGGTAAACAAAAAAGATCAATACAACTTTGTATATTTACAACATTTCCAAGATTCCAGGATTTTCCTACGTTTAGCTTTGTATGCATGTAGAATAGTTTTATTCAAGATATTTTTTCCGTTTAAAAAAATCTCTTTAAATTTTAATTAAAAATTAAGGGAAACAAAAGCGTTTTCGTTCCGTTTCAGCTGAATTAAAGATGCAGTGAATGATGCATTTCCTTTTTAGATATCCATTTATTAAACAAAATCTGTAAGATTAAAGACGAGACTTGTCTCCGGTGGGTTTCAAATGAAACGATGTCAAAGAAAAGTTGTGCAGATTCCTCTCTACCATACGATAGTAATTACACAGGCACCAGTGAATATAAATGAAAAACGGGACAAATTGTTGTCGAGGGCGTCGTCAACGACGCATTGAAAAGACGACGCGACACGTTCACAGAAAAGACGAAAAAATTCAACAAAACTCTGTTTTCCAAGCTCGTAAATTCTCAATGCGTATAGGATTGTGTGTGACCCAAGCCCACTTTTACAACCAGAAAAGAATTTTCTTCATATAAGACATACGGCAATGACCTAAATTTTTAGTATCATTATATTGCAGACAGGGGAAATAGTTTAAATTAAAAGATGCCTGATTGTAAAAATGCGGAGATGAGAGTGATAACTTTAAAGCTCCTCTAACAATAAAAATGTACAACTTTAAGAGGTAAATGCAACAATCAACTCAGGACAAACATCCCAAAGCAACTATAAAAGCTTTGCTTACGTTTTACCTCCTTTGTTATGATCCGATTGTACTCCGGACCATTCAAGTGTTATGTCCAAGATGATAAAAAAGTAACAAAAAGTTTGACGTTTCAAGATTTCTTAATTTATCAGTACTTGACTTGTTTTTAAACTCGAAACACTTTTACAGTAGGTTAATTTTCAGCTTGCTCTTGCAAAAGCGCTCTTTTAAAATAATTTATTTCTTAAAATTGAATTTTTTTTATTTGTATCACATACACACAAAAACCAGGTCTCATTTATCAATCTGACAAAAGTTTTTGATAACTATGTTATATGTGCAACCGTTTGATGTTAACGTGCTGATAAAAATAATAAATAACATCCCTTATACTCGCTGGAATTATTAAGGCGAAATATTTTGAATATACCGCCACGTAATAAACGGCACGTTGCGTCTGCTTTTATTATCTTAATATACATAAGATATTAAATGTAATAAAATTATTTTAAAGAACTTAATAAATTATTTAATTAAAATTGAAAGTACTTTTTAAGAGGTTACAAAAACTGGGACATCAATCTGCTTAGAATAATAACGGTTTTTGTGTATAGGTATATGTTTCATGGTTTTGAGTCATTCAAGCTAAGCACTTACAAGAAAATTTAAGAAATACTTTATTGAACTAAAAATTAAGATACAAGAGATGAACTGACATAAAATGGCGAAAAGGAGTCCTTGCGAATTATTCATGTTAAACTTTTAATTAAATTTTAATTTCCTTGTACTGAATAATTTTTCTCTAAGCCAAATTTGAATGTTAATTTCTAAAATATTTAATTTCTAAATAACTTACTTTCTGTTGAGGATTCCAATATATTATATAAAGGGATTACATTGAAAATTACAGTAATTACTTTCGTTTTTCGTAAAGAAATAATCGATCATAATGTTATTATGATGAAAGATAAAAGAATTAATTTTAAAAGAATAAAGACGTTTCAAGTAAAACGAGCAATAAAAAAAGTCATTTTTTATTCTTATTTCTCTTTCTACAAGCGAGAAATTAGAATATGTAAGATTTTTGTAAAAACGATTAAGCATTTAGTAAGTAATATTACTGTCTGAATGGGATTATTTGAATGTAAGAGAATAATTTCAACAATTAAATTGATTGCAATGACTTATAAATGTGAAGCATAATTGTACCTACATTAAATTTACTGAAAAGTATTTTATTTTACGTCAGAGTATTTTGCAATTATATAGCAAAGTTGCTATCAGTAAGTTTAAAGAAATTCTTCAATGAGAAAAAAGGAATATTAGTATCGTTGGTTTTACAAAAATTGTACTAATGAAACAAGAAAATGTTATATTTATATTCTAATTTGATTTCTTTAAAAAAAAATACTTGCACAAGAGCTTGTTTCACCACCTTCCGTTAAAGTAACTGCTTTATAAACAAGAAATAGTTTACCTTAAGCTTCCCGATAAACTATTTATATGTATATTACCACTTACATATGTGTTTATTAATTATATTTATTAGATAGCTAGCATAAAATATATCCCAAAGATATTTCACCTACTACTGAGATTGGAATATCATTAACTATGACAGTACTTATAACAAATCATGAAAACGCTATAATTTTGTTGTTTTAAAGTCAATGTACATATTATACTATACATATAGGTTTAGGATACGTATTGTTCAAATCATATTATTAGTACCACTTACTACTTTATTTATATTAAATATTATATTACTTTTTTAGTTTAAGTGAAAGTCAGTTGATTGTCGACGGAAAACAAAACAAATATCAAAAATTCACAGTCAACTCCTAAATTTTCTCCTGGAAAAAGTAACGAAAAACTTTCCTTTTTATCACAAAATATATTAACTTTATTATTCTAGTCTCAAAATCTCAACGAACTACGGGAAATGGAAAATCAATTCTAAAACGAAGACAAAAATTTATCAGTCTACCGGTATATAATATACACATTAATTATAAATCAAATTTGTTATCTTACAAACTAATTACAATTCAAATTAGACAGCTAACTCATTCGATATATAATATACATAGTAATTAGTAACTATAGTAGCTCCGCGTGAAATATTCACTACCGTAAGTTGAAAATACCAAAGGTACAATTTTTAAAAATCAATTGTGGGATCCGTCCGCTAAAATTCTCCTATGTAAAACTGTCATTTTAGTCATTGGGTCACAAATATAGCATTGAAAACTTAACAAAACATTAATACAAATCGTCTTCTAACAATCGACAAACAAATTTTTGCCTTTTAATGTTATGGTTGATGAAATTCAATTTCATTTTGATCAAATCAAATCCATTAACAACTGCAGTAAATGGATATTTTTAAAATAATTTTAGATGTACCTTTGTTATATATCTTTATTCCACTATGACTTTCATCAATATTTTTGATTACTATTTATAGTTAAATAAACACTCAATCAGTAAGATGTTCTGTTTGAATTGTTAAATATCCAATTTGGAGAGGAAGACCTATAGATAATCCATCTCCAACTAGAAGACCCCAAATTTTGCTGGTTGAGGCAACCCGGGCGTATAATTAACTTAAGCTTTTATATACGTATATCTCAAAGCTATTTATTAAACCTTTTTTGATTACCGAAATACTTGAAAGTCTCCAAAAACTTTCAAAAGCATTAGTCAAAGCATCTATACAAGAAGACACACCTTTGTTATCTGACATACTTCCAAATAAATAAAGTTTTTAACTAAAAATTTATTGAATAGCATTAAGAAAATTCTTAAAAAAATAAGTTTCCTTAAAAACTACTTTTTATTAAAAAGAACTAAACTGTAAAAAAACTATTTGTGCAGACTATTTGACAAGTAGCTACAATAATTAATTTAACGTGGCTTAAAATAGAATAAATTCATAAATTAAAAGAACGCAATGAAATCAATAAATAAAACAGAACCCGTGATAATTTAAGATATTAAGGGTTTAAAAATTGAATTCCATTTTATAAAGAAAGCGCTTGAAACTTTCAAAACAGGTCAGTTGATAATAATACAATATTTAAATGGGCCAACACTGCAACAGTAATGAACATTAATAATAATTAATTGATTTTTTTGATACAAGAAATGAGAGCTTACTACGAAACAGTAAATGTTTTCAACACTCTCTTAGTTTTTAAGACTATTAACCTAGTTTACAAAGATAAATAAATCGACGTAGGGTAGAACTCGAAGAAAACTTCTTAGAATATAATTGCCTTCGCTTGAATGTAATCGAACTATATTTGGTAAATAAAAACTAATATAAAAGAAACGAAACAAATACATTCCATTTTTTTAAATCAATAATTCATTTATTTGAATGCTTCAACTAAAATTGAAAAATACTGTTCAAATGAAAGGATTGGTTTTTTTGTGAGGACTCATGGAAATAAAGAAGTGTCTTACAATAAAAGGTTTTAAAATTTGACAAAATCAGATTATTCGAATGGTAGAGCTCAACCTACGTTTTCGACATCTCTTCACATTTTCTTTTATTACGAGACTAAACCAGTCAAACATAATAAAGGCAAAGATAAAACGATAATTTTTGAATTTTTAATAAAAAAAAATGTTCGTTTAATTTGAAGCGAAATCTACAAATTGAAAATAAAAAGAATCATAAAAACTAATACCGAACAAGAAGCCGTATTTTTAGAGCATTGCTTTTAAGAAATAACATTTTTATTTTCAATAATGTAAAAAATATTTCGTTTAGATATTTTCATTCAAACGCCGTAAGTTATGGTTTTTCTTCTGTTGTAACACCGTTAATTATTTGGCTGGTAAAAAATTAACTTTTCATAGAAAACAATGGTAAAACACGGTTTGTCACATCAAAAATATAGTTTGTAATTTATTTAACGTCACCACATTACTTATCTGAAATTAGAACACAGAATAATGACTTCATTTATCTTTGTAATAAATTTTTATACAAAGGTATAAACATTTAAATTCAGTATATTCCATGTAACTTCAATGCTTTATTACAAAGTTAATGCCTACATAGAATGTGGATATTTCCTCTATCTATCTAATATCCAACATTTATACAACCCGTAACCACAAAATATTCGAACCATCTCAGTTGAAACAATCTCCTTTACATTTCCTATCACAACAAAAACGGCTTTTGAACAATTTTCTCTCTATAAGGTCAATTTTCTCCATTATATTAATAAAATTGTATACAACTTGAGGGAATAATTTTGAAATACCTTATATAGGAAGTATTAGAATTTCGTAAAATATTATTTGATATTAATAATACCTTGGATTAATGGATAATGTATTTGTACACTTTTGGCTATAAATGAAAGGGAATAATTTTATAAAATCATTCCCTTTTATATTCCTACAGGAATTGAACATAAATATTAGCACACCGAAAAGTACATGTAACATTCATCATGGAATGAGAAAAACCTTATATAATTATAAATAAAAAATGTAATTAAAGAAACGCCATGAACCCCTTTGATGTAACTACAAATGAAAAACTTTTGATTTGTAATCTTATCAATGATCATCAAAAATTTATGCTTTTTTGCTTTTGAAATAATTTTTTTTAAATAACTTGAGTGATTTCAAAATTGATATAAAGACTCATTTTGGTTTACTAAAGAATTGTAATGCTTTTTTATAAATCAAACGTATTGTCAGCCTTGTATTTAGGTCATACATCATTTGATACGAATGAAACGTATTAAAGAAATTGTTGGAAGATTGATGACTGATATATAATGGATGTAACAACATATTTGTAAATGAGGTGTCAATTCAAAATATCAAAACTGACTGGAAAAACATCTAGTGGTGATATCCCAATAATGTTGTATCTGTTGTATCGTTATATGGATGAAAACTTGGGAAATTTAGCCAAGTTACAAACATCTTTTTAGCTGTTAGAAAGTAGAGAAATGAACTGGAAATTTAGCTGGGAAACAAATCAGGATTGTGTAATCGTACTGCCCCCTGTTTGGTACGGTTGAGTTTGTAAGGATAACTCAATCAGATTCATGGTAGATGTAGCTTATGAGTTTATCGTTGTTCAACGTTCAATGCAGTTCAACGTGGAAAATCGAGAAAATTGTGAAACTAGATGGCGTGAAGAAAGAAAATATAATCAACTACTACGCAGTTAGGTACTTAAAAGTTTGCCTTTTAATTTTGTAAATTCTAATTAGTAAAAACAAAAATTATATAATGTCCTGTTTAGTATTTAACTCTACTTTGGATAATAAAGAAAGGATAATTAAAAAAAGTCCAAATAAAATACGTTATTTGTATTGCAAAAAAATAGTTTCATATGCAGTTACTATAAAATAATCAAAAGTTATTGCAAAATTTAACTCTTCAACAATTTCACAAAATAGTCCCTTAGTGGTGTGATGACTAGAGTGTTGCCCTCCGCCAGGGTTCGCTAGTGGTTCTAGAATTGAAACCAAAAAATTTTCTAGGTTTTGGATTCACTGGTCGTTAAATTGGTAACCATAATATCTAATATGACTTGAAATAACAAAACTAAAATTAACAAAGTCGAATTATTCTGAGTAATTCTCAAGTTATAATTATTTTACCTAAAATTAGTTTACATAAACTGCTGTTTATTTTTGTACATTTGGGTATTGATCGATAAGAAAATTAATTTGTTAAATTATACAGTTATTATATTACAATTATAGAAGCCCAAATCGCAGACAAAGAGTTTTATGTTCTAGTAAAAATTTAAAAAAAGTAAACTGTATTAAATATTTTCACAGATTTTTGAGCTATTTACATTTTCAATGTATATAAAGAATTATATCTATATATAATAATTGCCAGCCAACAGTAACAGTAATTGAATTTATTGTTTGGATTTATACCTAAGAAAAGCTTTTACTCAAGCTTTTGTTTTGAAATTCAAGGTAAAGAAAATTAAATTTTTTCTAAACAATTTAAATTTATCTCTCTACAAAATATAATACATACAATCCTGATTAGTTGGTAACGACCACGTCGTTAAAACGACTTAAAAAAAAGACACCTCATTTAATTAAAAACAGCTTTCTTTGAAAAAAACAAATTACAATTTTTGCAAATTTTGAATAAGAAATTATTTATCTTTTTTCCATCATTTACTTTTGCAATGGTATGTTTTTCAACATATACAATGTGCTATTACATGTATTTTCTACCTATGTATTTTCTATTTATGCACTAAGATGTTAAAAATCTTTTGAAGTTTTCACGCCGATATGATTTCATACGTTTTTTTTTCTAGTTTATAAAGTTCGTTATGTTCTAGCGGCATGTACTAAAGCAATTTTTTTCCCAAACTCAAAAGTTTATTATAACTAAAACTAGGTTAAGTCTTATTTCCTAATCAACAATACTGATGGTAAAAGAAACGGTACATCAGACCACCAAACCAATTTTTTTTTCAAAAAGGTATTTAAAAATATGGCAATTAATTATTATTATTATTATTATTATATACTATACCTAACGACATATCGTGACAAAAATAGTACCAAATGCACCATTTAGGTTATTCAATCAATCGAAAAATGCATAAGTGTCATTGAAAATCTTATATAAATCTTTATACATATTACTTTGAAAAAATTCAGAAAAATATATTGGCTGAGAAAAAAAGTTGTAATATAGGACATCAAACAAGAAACGGGAAACGAATAAGCGTAATTTGTATGAAAAATTGTATTTTTCAACTCTTGAAACGTAAAAATAAAAATTTTCTAGGGAGCAAAGTGAATTTTATTGTATGATAACATTAATTTTGTCATAAAAATAATTATACAAAAAAGATTTAAACAAAGTCTAGATAACGAATGCAAAAATCACCTAGTATTCACGATGAAAGTAACAAAGCCAGTCATTACTCTATTAATGTATTTTATTTTTCTATCCATTTCGATGACTACATGAACTCTTCTATCAAAATTATTTTAAGCTTATTACACAAACTCTTTGGTAATTTTTATAAGGTTTTCAAAGGTTTCAACTTTATATAACACGTTTTATTATATAATTTGCTTTGGCGCATAGACATACTGAACAGTGGGTATATCTACTTTATTCACAAAGGTCTAAAAAAACTTTAACATATAGATAAATAGCAACTTAAGCTTTCACCAAGAACTTAATAAAGCTAAAACTGGCAAAAAAGTCTACTTTTATTCATATTTGACAGTAATATGACGCATAGCAAAACTAAACCACGTCTCATAACAACAAGGTTTTCCATTCTAATGGATACTTTACGAATATCCTAGCTAAGGGTTCTGAATCTAGCTCAAAGTTAAATAAATTAACGTAAAGGTGTAAGATGCTTCCATTGTGTAACAGAAGATAATTGTTTGCTTCTTAAAAAAATGTTCAACAAATGTTAGCTTGATTCGTGAGAAAGAGAAATTTGTCTTTACTTAATTGAAGGGTGCGTCCAAACAACCACAAACTTTGAATTCATTCGATTTGAGCTTTCTTAGAAATAAAAATATTAAGGTGGCAAAAATTATAGAAATCTTAAAAGTTATATTTTGTTGTAGTGTAAAGAATAAAATTAAATTCTTGAAACTTATTCTAATGAAACCAAATACAAAAAGTTTATTTTGGAGTGAAACCTGAGTGTGAACTACAGGTATTTTATTTCCTTTAGATGTCTATAATGGCTAGCACAGAAAACTTTAAGCTAGCACATATTAAGTATTTAATTGTTATTGATTCTAGAAAATTCATATTAAAATTTTTAAAAATAATTTTAAAGTTGGATAACTTTAATAATGACCAATGTTGTTGTATTTTTTTTAATTTCATTTTTGTTTGTTTAACAATAAAGTTCTATATGAGTATGCTCCTGAGGGATTAAAAAAAACTTTTATGCATTGTTATTTCGTTATTTAAATAAAACTCGATTTTTTGTTTGCGTTTGCTTGAATTGTTCGTTTCTATTCTTGTCTGCGGTTATAAATATAGTATAGTCTTATTAAATTTGCAATGGGTATAGTCCCAAATGAATTAAGGTCTCAAAAGTGGAATGATTAAAATTTAATCTTCTTGTAATGAGGTTAGATAAAGAGAAAACGGTCCAGCCAATGATGAAAGATAACGATTTCATTTTGTAATAAAGGTACTTAATTGTTCAGTGCTCTTACTTGTTATTGCGCCTCAGTTGTTTTTAACAAAATCTCGGAATTGTATTGTAATGGAATTTTCAAGACTTACCCTAAGGTTTTGGTGCTGATCAAAGGTGTTTTCAGATTTAAGAATCCGTTGATTCGAGATTTCTTTTCCTCGACGTGATGACTGCTGCTGGTCGTTGGTAGTGTGACCGTAGGCGAGTTTCCGCCATCGCCACCGCACTCGTCCATGTCGACCGAATCCCGCTTACGTTTACGCTTGTGGCACCAGTAGCAAACGAAAAGACCCGCACCCAGCGTGATCAAAGCAGCTAGCGTGCTGAATACGGCGGTTAGAATTATATCCCGTTTCTGCATGATCAACTGTAAAAAAAACGATTGAGTTAACACAGGGAATTACAAATCTAAACTGTTATTATTTCATCGAGCAAATAAGAAAAATCCACTTTTTAAAATAGTCTTAGGATGTTGTACGTCAAAAACAAGAAACGAAAACCTTAGAAGATCTCTCGCGTGTTTGTGTGGATGAGTAATTATCTCTAAACATACTCAGAAATATATTCCAAATGAACTAAAACTTTGAAATTTGGTACATATGTATAAAGAGCTTGTTCAAGCAATGTAGACGCTTATTAAAAAAAACTAGCATCGATAAAGAGGTTTAGTTTTTAAGGCTTAATGGTATACCAAATGAAAGTGTTTATAATCCAGCCAAGGATTTAGGGGGAGGGGGCAAACCGGGACACCTACCCTGGGCGATAGTTGCAAGGGGCACTAAGATTACAATTAAGGCGTCTGGTATCAAAACGACCAATGTGCATTCTGACTTATTTTTCAGGCTCACGAAAAACCGTCGCCACTGCAGCTCAACTAAAATAAAACTAATTTTTGAAAAGGACTTTGTCTATAAAAAACATAACTTCAAACAATATCCTGTTTAAAAATTAATTTTATTTTAGTTAAACTGCAGTGACGACGGGTTTTTGCGGGCCTGAAAAATAAGTCAGAATGCACATTGGTCGTTTTGATACAAGACGCCTCAATTACAAATATAAAAGCTATTAGCATTTAGGTTATAACGAGTTCAAACTTTTAAAAGGTTGTTATCCACCCTCCCAGTTACAAAAATGCTACTCATTATATATTTGTACGTTTTTTTGAAAAATTTGTCTCAAACTTTGGAGTGAGGGGCCGCCACTATCAATTTTCCATCTCTATTCAAAAAAAATCACAAACCCGGGGCTGTAATTATGAGAATTTCGAATATATATTTTTTTATACTTAAAGATTGCTTAGAGTTACTTATAGAAAAAGATATTTTAAAAAGAGAAGAGAAATGTACAACTCCTTCGGCCACCGAATTGGTCAGTATTTGGTCAAAATTTATGGAAAATAACTGTTCAATATTTTTATTCAAAGCTTACATGAAAAATAAAACAAAAATTCTAAGTCCCTTGAATAAATAATTTTAGCTCTACTTGGCTTATTCTCTCCCAATATTTAACTAATCTAAGCGTTCCAATAAGCAAAATATTATTTCAAACTTCATTATAATTCTTGCTACCTACTGCATTGAACTATTTGATGGTACCTTTTATGTTTTTATAGGAGTTTCCTAGCTGTTTTTCGTCCGTCGTGACTTGATTGACAGTTTTGTTACAAATTTCTAATGGGTATACAACATAAAAGTATATTCATTATCTTTGTTCTAGTTCAACAATTTAAACAATCCTTTGTTTTGTAACAAGCGCAACAACAAACTAACCGTCACCCACGTCATTAGTGAATGTCTTTATATGAAGAGATATCTACTAATTAGAGCCCACAAATATAAGACCGTACTCAATGACCGAAACCTCCTGAAAGAGGATTTTAAGGGAACATTAGCTCCACGACTCCATCTAGAGAAAATATTTCTCCCCACATTGATAACCGCTAAGGACTAAGTAAATGTTGCTGCAATTCAAAGGAAACAAAAAAAAATTTTTTGCTCTTTTTCTCAAGAATTACTTGAAGTTTTACAAGATTTACCTCACAAATTTTAACATTAAAATAGTTCTGAAATTTTTGGTATGTAATTTCTTTGTTGGCTTTAAAGTTAACTGACAGAAACCATCACGTAACGAAAACCGTTACACCCTTTTTAGATGATATTTTCTTTTTCTCTACAATTCTAATTTCTCACTTTTTCTCTCTGTCTCCTAATGCTCATTACTTGCCAACAGTAATTGGTAAAATCAAATATATCTAGTGAAAGATGGTAAATAGAGACAGAGAAAAAGTAATACAAAGAAAGAAGAAATGTATTTAAAAAGTTTTTGATAATATTTATTTAGAGCTGAAAAAATAACGTTTAGAACTTCGTTCTTGACACATCAATTATCGTTTATTTTATTTTATTTTCTCAAAAAATAACAAACAACCAAACAATAAGATTTGTAATTTCATGTTTGAAATATAAATTGTACTGAACATTTTGTATTGTAACATAAGAATAAGTATTTGAGATTTTATCATAACTCTAATTTTTCAATCCCCAAAACGATCTTGAATTAAGTAAATAAAATATTGTGAATATTGCAATCGTAAAGCGAAACTACGAAATTCTTCGCCTACGAGTTTCACTTGCACCTATAACCGCTTTTTATTTCTTTGATATGCATCGCTTGATGTTCCTTCAAACATACAACGCAATAGAGGGTAGTTCACGTTTCAACTAAACCATCCGTAGGCAATTGCGGCCATTAATTTGAATTTAATGAGGGATAAACTTCAGTTTACTCAACAAATGTTTGAATTAGAGAAAAATAAAACGTTTCAATTTAAATTGGTTTGTAAAAAAGGCGAGTTTTTCGTTTCAAAATTGAAGAGAAAAATCGTGGAAAATATCGAAAAAAGCCAATTTCGATACGTTTTGTTAAGGACGTACAAAAAAAATTTTGCACTAAATTGAATTTCTTTTCAACAAAAGAATTATATTGAAATCTCGTTCTCTGAAAATATCAGCTTTCTTTTATTTACGAAATCTTGAAACATCCTCCTTTTCAACTGCAATATGAAACATTAATCATCTGAAATATAGTTGGCAAAAATTAAAGTTATAAGATATAATATATTCAAAAAATGTCATATGGTTTCATTTTTGTTATGTACAAATAGTTTTACCGAATATGTATATACACATTGGGACTTAAAACCAAGTGTTGACAGATATCATTTCAAAAATATATTATTTTGATTCTCCACAACATATTTCACAACACCATATTTATTAACTGAGTCCTTGCTAATTTATTTGAGGCTCAAATAAGATAAGTATTTAATTAACTCGCAGAGATAATTAAACTAATTTAAGATTTTGTAGAAAAAATTAGAGAGATGAGGGTGTCATGCGTTTTAATTAAAATCTTTTACACATTAAACATTTGTCTTGTTACTTATTCAACGTTCGATATTTTCTTTTTTATTTCTTTTTGAATTCTAAAGGCAAACGTTAACAAGAAAATCAGATTACTCGTGGGAAAGAAAGGAAAATATTTAAAATATTTCTTCAGCTTAATAGAAAACGATTTTTACAAATAATTTTATCGTGGCATAGTAATCAAGAAGATAGGTATAAAAAATTACAAATTCAAATAAAATTTGAAATTTATTACTAGATTCTCATTTTTTTTCCAAAAATGTTAAAGTATTTTTAAAGGTTATTAAATATAGCTGTTAAACTTAAGTTTGGCGTCAGGAATATTAGGTCTTGAACTCTCGAGGTGCAGATTTTATTGATTTATATTGCTTTTTCATTTCACAGGAGATAATATTGAGATTTCTTCTAGAATTACTTTGTGACGACTCAATCAACAAAAGTTTTGTTATTTTTAAGTTAGTTGCACCAATCATTTGATTCACTTTTTTAAAGAAAATAAACTTTCCAATATTGTTAAAAATTTCAATGATTCGTCTTTGCACCTTTTGTATAGCGCACGTAATTGATTCCTATGTAAACATATGTTCTTCCATTTTTTGGTCAATCAAAAGAATAAAAAAAGCTTTTTGAGAAAAATATTGGCATACCTACGCAATTCAATTAGAAGGATTGAAAAAACCCGTCATGGGTTTTATCAGAAAAAAATATTACAATAATATTTACAAAGAATACCTATACCTACCTATTAAAAATACACCTTAGTAAAAATAAATTTTAGCATTTTACCTTTGTAACTCCAGAAACGTATTTTAAATGCTATGCAATCGTCATAAGTGGTTCAAATCGAAGTGTCCTCAACGATTGTTTTGTGATAATTCACATTAGAGTGTGAGAGATGTTAAAGATCTTTTATGAAAACACCACATGCAAAAAGTTAATATTTGGATTGGTTTGATTGAATTGGTAAACAAACAGGTGGTATCTTTCTTTAGGGTACTATTAAATGATCATTTTTTTTAAATAGGTTTTAACGATACTAAGAATTTTAGCATCTGAATCTGAATCTAAATTAGCATCAAAATATGATATAAAATATACTTTATCTTGCCATTTGATTATCTTGCCGATCGCCCGTGAAGAAACTCAATTATCATTAATTTAATTTTGTTTTAATTACATTGAATTACACAGTAACCATCGATTAGATACGACATTCAATTTATATATTTTGTAACGTTTTACATTTTATCACCGAAGCAAAACAAGTGATAACATTTAAGAACTTGAACAAGTTTAAGAACATTTAGTGATCAGTGTGAAATAAATCTTCGACGAGTATTTAAATAAATAGTGAAAGTGAACAGTGTTAAATAAAGTGTAACAGTACAATAGTGAGTGGCAATTAGTGAATAAGTGACTGTGAAAACTAACTTATTGTTAACATGTAGTTTTTAAGTGTCAATAGATTAAGATAAATAAAAAAAAAACATTTGTTAAAAGTAAATTTGTCGTCGAACCTAAAAACCCGTAAAAACGTTATACTACGTTAAAATCGCACAAATAAAAACGAGATAATAAGTCAATAATAATAAATCAATTATACAATCAATCTTAAATCTCATTTCCTTAGATAACGTCCAAAAATCTGACCATGTTTAAGAAGCTAGTGGAAAAAAAATAAAAAATTATTAAGATGTCAATATTATGTGACATGGTAAGTAGCTAATCTATAATATTACAATCTGTACAAGTATACTACAATAAACTGCAGTAAAACATTTTGATAAGCGCTTATTTTGACTTACTGATTCTTTGGTATTTCCGCTTTATATACAACTGATGGTTTTTTCTGTTCAGTTTTGTTAATAACAGAAATGATTGACCAATACGCAAATGGTAGAACCGTAGCGATTTTATCGGAGCGCATTTATTGTAAATTAAGTAAGTAGCAAATTTGCCAACGCTTGTTTGTCCATTGTGCTTTTGGGTATATATAATAAATGTTACTAGGTCTAGTGTATCAAATTTGGGGACGAAAAACTAAACAAGTTGGTAACTTGGTTTTCAAATTGGGACTGCATCAATGTTTTCAAGCTTCAAGAGAATGTGGGAAAATAATTCTTTCACGTATCTCCTAAAAATCTTTAAAATTGAAGTTATATTGTTTCCTCTCTTTAGTATAATTTGTTTTTACCAAACGTATCGATGAAAGTACAGATTAAGAAGATAAAAGAAAAATTGGGACATTCAGCGTCTTGATTAAGGGTGAATCGGGACATATCATGAGACACCTGAAAATCATGTTGTAGTTTAGAACACTTGGCCACTTACTGTTGGTCAACCACATCAATAAGCATCACTTGAAACGTTATGATTGAGTACTAGCAGATCATATCTCTAAATGTGATATGTAATATTTAGATGTATCAAGACTAAAATTAAACTGCAGAAACTTCTGTAGTAGTATGTTTTTTAATGTCTTTTCTATAGTCAAATATACTCTCTTAAATCGAAATAGTGACTTTCGACTACAAATAGTGACTATTCACTATTTTGTATTGAAAAGTATACAACTAAACTCAAATAGTGGTATACTTTGTATTAGATATAGTGTATCCATATGGATTATTTCATTTTGTTGTGTACCTAGTCTACGGATATATTTCAAATCATTTAATACTTGTTTTTTGAAAATATTAGTTGTATTGTAATTATTTGTTTTCTGGTGCTTTTGAAGGGGTTGAAAATATTATGCATTTGCAGATGTAGTTTATTACAAAAAAGGACACATTTAATATTCTAACTCTATATGAGCTTATCAGGTATTAAAAAAAGAAATGGAATATTTGGTAAAAGCTTTTAAGAATGGTGGAAACTTTTAAAAACTCGATTGATTGAACAACTGAAAATTGTCTAAAGATAAGAATAGACAAGAAAAAAATATTAAAAATACAGATTGAATTGAAAAAATATAATATTCTGATTTTTATGCTTGAAAAAACTTAAATATCTCTCTTTCTTTCTACCTCCACATAAAATACAAGCACTATTTTCAATTTACATAGAACATGGAAAATTTCTGCAATATTTTCCTCCCCATCTTATAACATGTGTTGAACTCAATCCCATGTCATACATTTAAAGATATTTTCCCATTTTGTGTTCAATTCAATTTGGTGCCAATATTGGCAACAATGTGCTGTAAAACAACAAACGGGATTTTATTTGAAATTAATTCAAATCCACTTGTATTTATGCGCACTTTTCAAAAAATAACAAGGTTCAAAAATTTACATTTTTTTCTGTATGATTGGGTGCATGAGAAAATTTCAATTTGTTCTCACAAAGTGTATTTATAAGAATAACGTGAATATATAGGTGATTGCGTTGACAAAACTTTTACAGGCCTTTTAACGAATGAAAATTGAATTAAGATTGGAAAAACGAGAAAATGACAAGAGTGATAAGTAAAACGATTTAAACATCAGTATAGATACTAAAAATAGATCTCTCTGAACACAAAAATATAAAAATAACATTAGTAGAAGTTTTTTTAAAGTTTTATATATTAATTTTAAGCCGATTATTTTTATTTGGTGAATTTATATTTTAAAAAAATCATATGTGATTAGTGAATTTCATTTTATATCAATCATATTAAAACCCACCTAATGGGGTAAAAATTTGTTGAAATTCCTCTCGTGTATATCCGTTTCCCATATAATATGAGATGAAAAAAGTTTATTTCTCATGTGAAATGTAATCAATCAATCAAGTTGATACATGCATACAAATATGTAGGTGTACGTAGTCATAAATTTAACAAATATTTTAATTTTAACAAGGAGAAAAATCAAACTTGAAATATGATATACATTATTTATTTTGCTTTTTATCTCGATAATTTTGTGTTGTTAATAAAAATATATCTTGGGGAAATTTTAAAATAATATTAAAAATTGTATATTCTATATGAGGACCCAAACTATAAATAGATTGCAATTTTATTATCTTAATATTCATCGTTAAAATAAATACACACAATATAGAATATTACTTTAATCAGCATAAAAACTTTGCTCTTACTTTTAAAATGCTTTCGCTTAACCGATTTGTAGCTTCATGGAAAATGCTATTTTAGTCATCAAGCAATAAAAGAATCATTTATTAATAATTTTGTCTTCGATGTTTGGCGTTCAAATTCAAGATTTTACTTCAGATGTACCCACTTTATATATTAACAAGCCCAATTTGTGATTAATTGCAATAACGACTTTGTGCTTTGATTTGGAAACTCAACGAACATGTAATTTGAAAATTATAAAACTTTTTCGGAAAACTTCTCGAGCAAAGGTTAAAAAATATATTTTACTGCATTTTGTACTGCTATTTTCCACCAAAAAGAAGGATCCTTTCTTTGCTCAAGAATTCTCAGGAACTTCAGTGACTTCTTAAACTCTGAAAGCAGTCAAATTTATTAAGAGTTGCTTTAGTTTGAATGAGTTTCATAGGTTCTACTTTATGAGTAAGAAAAGGAAACTCATTTATAGTATGAACGTACGAGTTATGGATCATATAACCAATGTCTCCAGACCCCAATAATATCCTAACCCTACTATATCCAACAAACGAAGCAAAACCCATCGAAACTACCACAGGAGATAGGAGGTGCGATGTGGCACTGGCGCGTCCGAGGATGGGACATACGAGGATGATACATTTGTACCTTCTAACAGGACAACCACCACCGATATGCCAATTCTGCAACAATTTCCTCACGGTCCAACATGTGCTGCTCGATTGTGAGTCGCTGGAGGCGACAAGGGTTGCTCTGACTATGCCACGCTCGCTAAGCGAGCTTTTAGGGAGGAACAGCTCGGCCAGACTCGAGCGGTACATGCAGATTTACACCAAAATATAATCACCCACTATATACAGTCGCGATATGACCACTGTTGTTGAAAGCGACAAAAATTTTAATAAAAAAGAATATCCTTATTTTCTAAAAGTACATAACTTTGTAACCCCACCTTTCCCGCGATGACAAATGTCAAAAATCCTTTAGTTCCTTTTATTAGATCCAATTGCTAAACGACATCCAAGATAAATTTCATCACCAAATCCTTCAATCCTGATACTTTCATTATCCTAAATTAGTTTACAAGATCTCAAAAACAACATAACTATTTATCTACAATACCTAATCGTAAACCAATTCCTCAGCAATTCCTTGTCGGATAAGCCGGATGCCTTTACGACTAAATTCGGTTATTCATTCCTTTCAGAAAATTATTTCCCAAAAATCCTAAATGGCTTCAATTTCCGAGGTGCTATTCCCTTAACCTCTATACTCTCATAGCCAATTTCCTTCCATGTGTTTTAGTATTATTATACATAAGTTAATCTTAAGAACAATGTAAACAGCGTTATCGTTGCGTTGTAACGACGAGACTAACATCAATAAACAAAAACTTAAAGTCAGTGTTCGTTTTATTTAAACAAGTCAATAAATACCTAACTAGGATTCTAGGTTATGTATTTTGCACTCAGAATACGCCCCACATTTTTGAGTCGGTTCCTTCGTAGATGTGTCGAGGGAAGAATGCGTTGTGCTCAGTTCTAAGCCCAGCCAAGTTAAGTTGATCTGCTGATAGACGAATAATAAGCTACAAAATAACAGAATAAGCTGTATACCTCCATAAGTGTTGTCTTCTATCTCTCAATCCAAAACTCTTTCACATGCTTCCATATTTCTGTTTTGCATTTTTTAATGATTATGAGTACCTTTATGTGCTTTTAATCTTCCATGTTGATATTTTGATATCTTCTTTATTTCTCACGAGTCTCTTGTGATACTGTATAAGTGAAATACATAGGATCGTTCCCTTTGAAAAAACATGCCGTTTTTTTCCTCTTATTTAAATACCTACTTTAATAGCTAGGCCATTAGTACCATACTCGGTAGCTCTAGGTCTAGTAAAGGAAATTCGTTGTTTTCAGTTGATGGATAAATAAAAGCTAGTCTGTTGGTGTTGATAGGGTATTTTTGATGGTATCTGCTGTAAACCTTAATGTCATATTGAGTGGGGTGGTTAGAGTAATTTCCATATTTAGTTATTGGGTTGCATGCAGTTTTGTTTTATATTTCCGAACTAGTGCTTAGAAATAAAAAGCGCGCCAATAATTAACCTAGAGTAAAACTAGGTTAGTTTGTTATGTATTTTTCAATTGTATGTTATAGGTATTTTAAATTTTCAGCATGGCATAAGTTCTGCAAGAAAATACGGTGAACTTATTGAGAGGTTTATATTCGCATGTATTATATTAACTTCTTATTATACCACAGCTAAAGCTGCCAACTAAAATTAATATATTAATTTATATTTTTATGTAGGTAGGATATTTACTCATCAAAGATGAGAAGGTAAAGATTTTTTAATAAAGTTTATCCTTTAAAAGCTTCTTTTTTTATCCAAGCCTTGACTTACGGTAATGAAGTGACCAAATGTAATACGTTTTTACTGACTTATAAAACTCAGATTTGAATGATCTGCAAGCTTTATTTAGTATTGTTAGATAAAAATGTGTATCACTTAAAAGAGCAATCAACAATTACTTTTTAGTGAAATTATTATAATAATTTTAAATTTAAATAAAATATTTAACCAAGAATTTGTTTTGTGTTTTTTGTATTCAGTTCTCATCGCTAGTTATAGAAATTCAAAACCATTATCTTTGAAGGTATCAATTTTCCACACAATGCAATATACATTTAAAATGAGGAAAATAGAAAAAAAATTGACGAAAAGAAATAGAAGTATTATTTCTATGTTATGTATAAATAAGATCAAGATTTGTTTTACTTCGCTATGTTTCCGTCTATGTTTATCTCTCGTTTGATTTTATTCCCACTCGGCTTAATAGAATGTGTATATGGTGCATATAAAACAAGCACAGCTCGGAGAAGTTTTCCTTCATCTTTTTATTTGCAGTTGCATCCACATTGAATTTACTATTCTATTTATTTGTTACACGAAGAATTTTTGTTCTTTTATCCTATCTTTCTATGTAAATGATATTGTTACTATAAGTAATACAAATTTCTTTAAATTTGTAAAGAAAAGGCGATTTCTATAAGTAGAACGTGAATTTGAAATCATAGACAGTAATCAATTATGAATCTGAAGTCTTATAAAATTCAATAAGTAGAACTGTTATTTTGATGTGTTTTTTTTTTTGTCAGCATCAGCAAAACTTCATGAATACAAATAGCATGAAACTGTAACAGATTTTGAAAATTTATTACTTCAAATCTAATAAAATTCAGTCACAAATACGATGCTTGAAAAAACTTTAAGAGATTATTTAAAAATAGTTTTTATCTTTGCAATGTTTAAATTAACAGATTTGGTATAATTTTTTTGTAAGCAATAGGTAGAAAATTATAAAATCCTTAAAAATATAATGTCTACAATAATTTTTTCGTATAAAAATTATAAAATAAATTTTTTTTTTTTCAATATCCAAAGGATTTTTTTTACATTTATTCTGTGTAATTATTTTATAACTACTCAAACTACGATGTAAGGTCTAAAATAAAGTTAATTGCTTCATCATTTAATAGACTAAACTTTTTTATATTTGTAAACTAAAGTTTTTATTTAATATATCACAAGAATTTTTCTCGGAAAACTTTTAGACATTTCCATATTAATTCTATGAACTTCCATACTTGTATTTATATTATTATCATCATCGTTATTTCAGTAATGTTTATGGCGTATTCTAGAGAAAATAAAGTAGGAAAAGTAAAAAGAAGTTTCTAAAACTAGGTAAGAGCTTGGAACTTTTAATAATTTTATCAATAAAAACAAGAGAAGGAAACCCACATAATTTTCCTCGAGTTGCAATAGCAAACCACTCATCGTTCTAAAACAAATACGTTATTTTCCACATCTTAGCACATGTGCATGATGTGAATACACAGCAAATGGACCAATTTGCAAGAATCGTTACCTGAAATGCATTTCCACGGTTTGCACAACGCTATTCTCTAAAGAGATATTCGATGCAATCTGAAATGAGTGAGATTTGAACGAAGTAAAACAAGCAGACCTGAGAAAATGCCACCGTTTTCCGCTTACATCAACAATAGACATGTTTGCATAGCAATTAACGAATTAAAAGGCTCAAAATTGTACATAATTTAAAAAAAAAAATGAAATTTTCAATGATTGGAACATAGAACACGTGTTTATTTCTTGGAAAGTTTTTTATAACACCCATAACGTTTTTTATGTCCGGTATTTTTACAAGAAAAAATTTATTTCAAGATTTACCTAGTTCATTTAAGTATTATTAAGCTTACGAAATTAAAGAAATTTTTTATATTTTACCTAGAAGTTTGACGCATTTCTCACCATAGAAAACTTTTGTAGCACATAATGCTTTTGCAACAGATTTTTCCATTTGATTTTTTTGTCGTTTTATGTTCTTTGAGATGTGAACTTGTATGAAGAATATAATCTCAGTGGAAAATATAGGACAAGTTTTTTGAACTTTACTACACATTCAAAGAGTTTTCTTTTGAAATCGAACTCAAATATTACATCTTATAAATCCAAAATTCTATTTGACATTATTTATAACATTTTTATTCTTATTTTATTTCTAAGGGTTGATTTATTTAAGATTAAAATAATATAAGTTGGTCGTATTTAAGTTCAACCAGTGAGGATAGTAAATTAAAAGCAAACGTAACGCAACAACGAACTCGTTACATTAAAACATTTTAATGATTTCCCCAATGACAACAACGTGTGACTTTAACTAAGATCCAAGAATTTCTGAACTTTAGAAAATCCAATAATTTAAGATATAAAGTTTTATTACTTTGCTGAAGAAGTTTCTTTAATTAGAATGGGAAATTCATTATATTTTCATATTACAATTCAATATCCGGAAATAACAAATATGGTAATCATTTTCTATATACAAAGTGAAAATAAATGATGAGATAATAATTGCATTTATTGTTAAGGAAAAAAAAAACATAGTAATTTTAATTTAATTTAAGGGAGACAAATTGATGTGAACCACATACTATCAGGATGTGACGGGGTACCGAACAGGAAAGAATTTGACCCATCTTCCCCAAAGACCAAAATAATTTTTTTTTGTTCTTCTAGTTTTTCACTTGTTCAGCGAACCTCAAAGGTCGCTATTCATAGTGCTGATATGAGTGTTTTTGTATTGAAATAACTAGAGGTTTAATATTGATCTTCCGGCATTGTATTGTTTAAGATTTTTTTTTAAATAATTTCCTGTGGAAGTCTTCTCTTTAGTCTTGTCTGGGCTCTACACTAACCCAAGTTGAATTCAACGGCACTTGAACAGAGGGAGATATTTTCAAAGAATCTTTTTGCAAGGTTTCTTGTGTGCTCCTTTATACCTGTCATGCCCAGTTTGTTGTGGATCTAAGAGTTCAGAATGTACCATGGTGCTTTTAAAATGATGCGCAGTGCCTTATTTTGCAATATTTGTAACTTTTTAAAATTTCCGTCGGAAGTGTTGAACAATTATAACAAATATAAAAAATAATACAAATATAAAAATATAAAAACGACAATAAGCATTAACATAATCATAACAAATTTTTTTGACGTGAGAACGTCTTATAAAATGATGAATACCGGCAGCTTGCATGAAAAAATGTCACGTTTCGTTTGAGCCTGCGCGAGCAAGCGAAAACGCAACACAAGCAATAGAGAAGCACGAGTTCTGCTACTGTAACGCCGCCACGCGAGCTTCTTCGAGAACTTCTACAATAAGCTATGTCAGCTATGACTCGTATTCAATAATTGTTGAATCCTAGACAACGTGTTTTGGTTTTTTTTCTACAATTGATAAAAGAGCAAGATTTAATTTATTTACTTCATAATTTTCAGACTGAATTCATTTTGAAAAAATTATTAATTTTCAATTAACTCCTTCTTTGTATTATACAAAATAATGATAGTTCAGAGATAATAATACAATTCAATATTCATAAAAGTATGCAAATTTTCATCAATGTTTCTTTATGACGTTATCGCGTAAAATTATAATCGTCCGTAAACCGACTTAACAGACAACCATTTTTTTTAATATTTATATTTTATTAAAGTAATCTTCAGGAAAACTTTTTTATTTTTTTAAAATTATTTCACTTGAATGATAGTAATAATATATAGGTATATTGCACAATGAAATTTTTTTATTAAAATAGTGTACTCATAAAAACTTCAGTGATGACTATAGCTCCTTTAAGTAATTACTTATTGACAATTATACTGCAAATATTCATTAAGCATCTTCTTGAGAGAGCTCTCATTTTCATAAATGCTTTCTTGGTTACAAGTTAAGTACATGCTAAACTTTTTTATTCATTGTCACTTTAGCTGCTAAGGCTATGTCGCGACTCGATCAATAAAAATCTATTTATGGTTATAAACGCTTGATGTTTTTATGACTCGCCAATACTCCAGAAAACCCGGTCTCTCTGGGTTTAGATACTAAGTTTGTGTGATGAATTTGTTTTATAAAAACCGTCAAAATATTTGAGGTTAGTGTTTAGGCTAGTGTATGCTTTATTTTGAAATGAAAGTGTTCTATGAAAAGAAACTTAAAATAACGAACACTTAACACAGTGGAGGGTTTCCTCTTTGAGTACCTAACGACTGTCAAAATCAACTAAAATTTTACATTTCTTAAGCTTCAATGAATTTTGTATCAATCGTTGCAAAACACTTAGAACGGCGCATTGTAAGATTTTACTTGTAACATTATTATCAGATTTTTCATTTTCGTATCGTTTGAAGAAAAAATTTGTATCTATTTGTGTGAAATTTTGTATCTACTGCAAATTAGCAGATACTTTTCTTTTCCATTTTCATTCTTCAACCCTCATACTTTCACAATAACGAGCTATCATTTAAACAACGAAAAGTAGTCATCATTATAAAAACTTTAACCATATTTTTTACATTTGGTAACATTCAGTCACATTCAACATACAAGTGTGTAGGAAGAAAGTAACAGATTGCAACCTCATCAAATATTCTTTTTTCAAAAATAAATAAGCGTATGTTTTGAACATGATTGAAATAAATAACTGCTATGTAGGTTTTTATTATATAAAGTTTGATTTGACTGTATCGGAAGTTCTCTTATAAAACAGATAAACAAAAAAAAAACTTTTATATAAAGCGTTTCTTTTAATTTAAAATAAACATTATTATTTCATTTGGAACAACTTTGCACATTGATTTTTCTTGTGTGGAAAAATTCTTTATCTGTTAAATAATTGAAATGTTTTCTCTGTTGATTTGCAAATATTTAATTCTTTTTTATGAAAGAAAACTCAAGTTATATATACATATTTGATTCTTGATAATCATTGAAACTTTCCTATTATTTGTAATCTTTTAAAAATAACCAAGTTACAAGGTATATAAGTTTGATCCCTCATTAATTTCATTTCTTTCAATTCGTATAGATTCTTGAAAAAAATAAACTCGAGTACATTATAATATGATTTTAATGATTTGCAAACTGACCCTTAAAAATTATAATTGAGAGGATATACGTATTTTTATACATCCATGATTTATTAATTTTTGAATTTAAATCATTTTTATGAATGTAAAATGCAATCAATTTACCGCAATTAAGTTATAATGTGCAACAGAGTGTGACATAATTATTTCATTATTTCATTTTTTCAATTTTCTGTGTTTCACGCCTTGAGCGTCCTAATGGAAATAATTTCCTATAAATACCGGATACTGAACGTGACATGGTACATTCGACAGACGTTCACAGAATTTAAAAGGTTTTTCATTGGAAATATTTTAAAATGAAAGCTTCACTGGTTTTATTTGTATTGGGGTTGGTCGTTTTGGTGCAGTTTATGGTATGTGAAGGCCTATTAAATAATGTTTGGTTTAATTATTGTTGGTATTTCAGGATGAAGTTCGTGCTGATGACAGCGATACTGAAGCCCCGCCAGAGGGAGATGGAGGACCTGGAGGTCCAGGCGGTCCAGGAGGTCCACGAGGACCGGGAGGTCCACCTCATAGACAAGGACATCATGCTAATTGTGGAAGAGGACGTTCTAGTAAGACACGCTTTTTATTTGCATGCTAAAAATAACCGTTCGTTTCAAAGAATGAAAATGTAGCAAGTTTTTTGAAACTAATTTGTTTTTCTTTTTTCTTACTAAAGCAACAACTGCAGCATCTACTTAACTTATCCATGGGACTTTGAAATATGTGGCACAATTAAAACAGATGTAGAAATTAATAAAACTTTGAACACACTACTATTATTTTTTTTTTTCATAAAACCAAACATGTGAGTAGCCATATCACTCTTGGTATGTTATATTAGCTTAAAAAATAAAAATTTATTTAAATAATTTTATTATTATTACATATTTAAATTACAAGGATGAAGTTTTAATTTTGCATGGATTTAAATGCTATATATTTGCTTCACTCATCGTTTATCAACATTATCTTTACTGCATTTATATTAGTATTTTTTACTAAAAAATCAGTCTATATTCATTCTTCATTCTACCATTCTACTACTACTTGGTTAAAACCAAACAGATTAAGGGATAGTTTCAATTTCCATCACATGTTTGTTCAACTATAATTAATACTCGACGATATACTAATTTATATTACTATATAAAAAGAACCATTGAATATTTCAAGTTCAATACTGTTATAATGGAGAATGATTTTGTAACGAGCAGTGATAGAACAAAATGGAACATTCTAGATTATCTTATGGAGTTTCAATAATGGATATTTGAATTATTTCATTCTTTGCGTCAACTGTTTTTTTCTGGAAGAGTCGCAACGAATTCTCAAGAAGACTCCAGAGTATTATGGATTGCCTATCATTAATTATAAGAAGTCCAGTCAGTCGAATCCATTCATTCTGAATAAGTCAGTCAGTGAAAGTACAAGTAATACGAGCGACTTAACAAATGATTTAAAAAGTGATTTTTTTGTGATAAATTGTTAACCACCAAGTTAAAATCAATAAAATAATTTGATAACTTACACGTTCTGGTGTTATTTCTATTTAATAAAAGAACCCAGGATGAGAATCTCAATACAGGTTTGAGAAATCCTGTTACAGCATTGTAAAAACATTCTGTGTGATTTTTTTCTTCATCCATTTAAAATTTAGATATCTAATAGTTTAAAATCATAGTAATGGTCCGTTACAGTTAATAATTAATTTGTTCAATACAGATTATTGATTATTTTTAATGTATATCAAAAAATAAAATTCGGGAAACTTTCTTAAAAATTTTTTTTTTTAATTTTTTTTAGCCTACTTGCAATAAGTACCTTAAATAGGGTAAGATTTATTAAATTTTTAATTTTTCGAAAATACCGGAAACATCCAAAAGCCACGATTAAATTCAACTTGCAGAACTTATATTTAAAAAAAATTATTTTTTACGCAACGAACTAAGCATCCAATCAGAAACCTTTAATCACTGAAGTGGTTTGTTTCAAATAATCCTTAATTATATCTGAATTTACCCTAATTCAATCTACAAGTTACAAATGCTATAAAAATTATTTTTCTAAATAGCAAAAGTTTTCAAACTCTTATAAAACTCGTATATAATTATCTCATTTTCTGTATGTAAAACTCCTTTATTAGAGGTATTTATAATGTATCAGAAGGTTCGAAAAAAATGTAAACGAATATTTAATACGTAAATAGCTTGTCACTCAGTGAATTAACATTAATTAATAGTACAAGATATATAAAGGAACAAACCTGTATCTTAAAAACAGTGGTGCACTCGTTTTTTTTAAATTCAAACTTTACTAGCTAATATTTATGCCACACATTTTATCATGCAATTAATGCTATGCTCTCAAGCAAAATTTCTCCTAAAATGTGTGACAAAGAATCATTAAATAATAAAATTTTATTTTTATTTTTAAGCACCTTCCTTCAATAACATTAAAATAATTAATGTTTTTGTAAGTTGCAATTTTACTGAGCAATATTAGTATTGATTTATCACTCATGCAACTGTACGCTATTTTAATTCTGTTATTTAAACATTGTTAAATGAAAGTTAATTCAAAACCGAATAAATCAACTTAGATCAGAAAATAATCAGAGAATTAGTTTTTAAAAAGTGGTCCTAATTTCTGTTTAAAATATAGTTTTTAAAATACGTATTATCAGTAAATATTATACATGCATAATAGAATTACAATAAGCTCCTGTTTCTTGATGAGAAAGATTTAAGCATAGGTATGTAAAGTTGATTTTTTTACAATTATCTTTGATACATTGTAAATAATATAAAATTGATCTTTACTTTATGCCGTTAGTGATCAAAGTGTAGGTAATAATCATAACATGAATCTGTATTACAATTTTCAGTTAATCATTTCCACTCACTAAAAATAATTATTTCAAATCTACATTTGTATTCAAAATTTTAAGTTCGTTACATAAAAATTAGTTGAACATGATTTTGTATGAATTTACAAGCAATGATTCTTTTATTTTGAATACAAACTTTTTATGTGCATAAAGTGTACCTTCAGACTAAAGTAAGTGCTTCTTTTTTTCAATATAATATTTAGTTGAGTAACAAAGGGTCACATCACAATATATCTCATTGGTCGCGGTGATAAAGATAAGGAAATTTTTTCAATCAATAAATTTCAACATTTGTTTCTTCATTTTCGACGACTTCTTCCAATTGTTCCTCGTTAACATCGATTTCAGAAAAAACTTCTCCATCTCCATTATCGCTTTCGCCATCAATATACCCGTAGTTGGTTTCCAAATTTGATGGATCACTTTCAGAATATTCTGCTTGGTTGTATTCATCATTTGAATTCTCAAAAGTATTTTCATAGTTATCGCCATCGCTAGTTTCTACATTTTCGAAGTTTTCATCGTCATTATTGGTATAGTCACGATTGTTTTCGTCGTCATAATTTGTATCAGACCCTTCGTCGTTTGGGGTTTGTCGAGAATTTTCGTTTTGATTTTTATTTGTGAAAGCACTATCCTGAGCGCTTTCTCTTCCATTATTTTTAGACGACTCAGATCCTGATATATTTTCATCGTAAGAATTGTAATCGTTTGCTTTGCTATTCCTTCCCCAGACTCCCATCTAGAGTTGTAGATAGCGTTCATAAAAAAATTTTATTTTAAATTTTTTTCACAAATTCTTACCAATTGGAGGATGATCAATGTAAAATTTAAACGAACTATTAACTTCATTTTTCGACACAGTTCATAATGAAACTAATAAATTTATATTGTATTCTAAATTTTAAATAAGCTACATTGGAAATGATTTGCACAAAAATTGTTTTGCTAATGTTATGTTAATTGAATTTTGATTATTTTATTTGGAGTAGATATAAAAATTAAATATTAATTACAAGTAACAAAAAATATTTGGCAAAATAGAAAACATATTTTTGAATAAATATTTATATTTGTAGTATTTGTTTATTTCGTTTATTAAAGGATGGAAATATCAAGGATATCAATTAAAAATTGTTGAAAATAAACGAATATAAAACATTAAACTAGTTGAATAAGAACTTAGTATAAAACCAAATGACTATAAATAAACACGATTGAATTTTAAAAAAGTTATAAACGTGGTCGTTTTCCAAGAAAATGATGATCTTTTGTGTGGGATTATTTTTGGCTACTTTTTCATCGATTTTAGTAAGTGTTATTTTAACAAGAAACTTATTTTTTATCATTTACTTTACACATTAAGACAAATAATTTTATTGTCCTTCCCTTAAACAATAGTGAAAAGATTTTTTTTTATAAGATAAACCTCAAAATTGTTTTGTAATTATTAAAACATTTTTTCTCAGGAAACAAACGTTGTTTTATCCTTAACCGATATAAAATATTATTTCGATGATAACTCAAAAGTTGTACCAATTTTTGGAAATAATCTTAATGACGCTTCTTGTAACATAATGGGAATTGAAGGTGACATGGACAAAACATGTGCCTTTGAAACGGAATTAAATCTTACCACCGTGGATAAATGTACCGGGCCAAAATGTGTCGTAAATTTTCATCAGAATAATTGCCCGAACAACTGCAATCAACTGCAATGTCGACATAATATTCAAATAATTCCAAATTTGCAAAACAGCTGCACCCAAGATGGCATTTATTACAATTTAGATGAACGTTTCGATGTTATCGAACCGCGATCAAATTGTCAACGCATTACAAAATTAGATTTTGACGAGTCCGGGGGTTGCACAGCCCGATCAAAATGTTTCTATAATCTACTCACATCACTACCAAACCCTGACGGATGCACAGATGAATCATGCAATGAGTATTACAACATTTATCTAGGCGATGCAAATCAATGCCAAAATGGTAACTCATATTTTCATTTTGGAAAATATAACTGCAAATTAGATGATTGCGATACGGGTAATTGTGGGTATCATTTAACAGTCGACCTAACTGACAATGAAATGTGTCTAGAAGGAAAATGCCTCTTTAATTTCGGCTCAACTCAATGCACAGACAATTTAAATAACTGCTTTATAAGAAACAAAAAATTGCTAGACGTAACCACTGGACCTAATTGCTATTTTCGTTTTGGTGAGAACATGAATCTTTCTGATGACAATTGCGAGAATGGAAATTGCGTTTTTGAAATAAATATAATATTTAAGCCCGAAAGTTGTCTCAATGGCAATTGCTTTTTTAATGTTGCAAATTCCAATGTTTGTGATGATGATGGATGTGTCGTTGAAAATATCAACTATAAAATCAATTTAAATTTTGGAAATGAATGTCAATATGGTTCTTTTCAATTTTTAGAATCGTTAGGGTTGTATGTTTTTAATGCTGATTATGATCAATGGGTCAATGAATGCATTTTTAGTTTAACTAATTCGTAAAACAAAATTAATATTATGTATAATTTCATTATCAATCAATCAAAAATATTCATCAAATACCTCCTAGGTATTTGTTTCTTTTGAGGTGGTTGATAAAAAATTCTTTTCTAAAAATTAAAATTAAATTTAATTCATATAAGTAACAGTCTGTAATAAAGTTTGCATTAATACGTTTTAGTTATTGCTTCATTGTTAAAGTTAATTAACAAGCATTGTCCTAAAATTGTTGACTACCTTAAAGCACTTTTATTTTATTTGTATTATTTTAAACCTTTGAAATTGATTTTTAATCACAACATTTATAAAATGGTTTTGTCATTTAAACTAAGTAGATAATGAAAACTAATTGAATTTGTAGTGTAGTTTATTTAGTTTTTCATTCTTAAGTTTGTCTTTTCTAATTAAATAAACATAGTTTGTAATTGAGTTTATGAATTTTGATGAAAATTGAATTTTTTTCCGCATCTTCTCATCCCTTTTTTTCTAGTTAAATTACACAATTAACTTTTTAATGTTTTAGTGAAAAAAAAAATGAAATAATAAGATTTTCTTTAAAAAAATTTAATTGGATTTTATCTTAAAGGAAATTGTCTTATAATAGGTATGTTTTGTTCTAACTACTTTTTTTACAATTTGTTAATTAAAATTAATTAATAAAATACCTTTATAATGATTAAACTGCTAGAGTATTAAGAAAGATATTTCTTGGATTGTTACTTTGCTCTTTTTAATCATTGGCAATTGTAAAGTCATTGTTTTTCAAATAAAAATTTTTCTTTGAACCAATTTTAGTAATATTTACTTATTTAGCTATGATAAAAGGAACTGCATTGCATTTGTGAATGTACGAAAAAGAACGAGAAGCTAGAAAAAATTTTAAACATTTGTATTATCCTATGAAAAAAATTTTTATAAAATAAAATTACAGAAAAAGCAGTTTTAGTTAATTCAGCTTAGTCAGTCAATTGCGTTATTAGTTTAGAGAATTTTTGTAACATAATTTCGGCTGTTATTTTTAGGATTGGTACGAGTGACTGAATGTAAGCTTATTTTGATTTCACGGAAAATGTTAGGTTAATGTTAATGTTGTTATTAACTGTTATGAGATACATAATTTTTAATCGACGGATAAAAAGTTTGAGTTCTTTAAACTTTTTCATTTATTTCCAAATATTAGTTGCACTACTTCTACCTTAAGGTTTGTTCCAATCATCCAGCTATGACGATGTACAGACACGACCAACAGACAAAGAGTAAGACAACATTTACCAAGAGACAAAAATGAGTGAAGAACTGTTTTAACTGTTCAACTGTTTCTTTTTCAGGGTTGCTAAGAAATAACTGCACAAAAGGCGGCAAATTCAAATCTCGCATTTATTTTGGGACACTTCTTACAACTTTTAAGCAAAATATAATTTTAAATTTGTACCTTACTTACAGTACAATGAAAAACGATTAATATGAAACTGAACGGTGCATGATTATTTGATTATTAATGAATTTCGGTGAATAAAAAACGCTTATTAAGAAGACGTAAGGAGCTTTGATTAGTTATTATTTTTGCAGTCGAATTTCACAACACCGACACTGCTCTACTTTAGAGCTCTGTGCTATACTCGTATGCGCTGATAACTACTCATAAACACTTATTCACATTTTATGTATTCAAACAAACGTATTAAAAGGTTTAATGTTTTTATCTTCCTTTCTTAGTACGTTTTCGGCTAGTTTCCGGCTAGTTTTTTAAGTAACTTTCCAAATTTTGTTCCTTGTATTGAGTGTTATTTCTAATGATAAAAAAGGTAATTTATGGAATTATAATATCTATACCTACTAATTATTTAAAACCACAATGGTTCACCGAATTTTATCTTAAACAATCTGGAAATGACCGTTTTCCACTGTTCAGATTTATAAAAATGTAAATTGAAATTTTAATATACCTTTTATAGCAACTGAAACATTTCTTTTATTTTAACGTAAAAAGTACAATTTATTTCATGAATTTAGTTAGTTATATTTAAGTATTAAAGTTTTTTGGTAGAGTCAAACATTTCTTTTTAATTATAACAGTGAAAATATTTTTTTGAGTTTTAAATTTTAGATTTGAAATCATTTTATTTATGGATAATCTTGATTTTGTTGGCCAGTCGGATTATTTTGATCATTTTTTCCACCCTTTCTTCCTTGTTTTCGTTGTTTGCCTCTTCGTCGACCCCCTGTTTGTCCCTGTCCATTGCCACCATATTGTCCATAATCTACGTTACCATTACCAGTAGAACCGAAAACGATACCATCCGTACCAGCCTGGCCTCTAACAGGCCAAATGTTGCCACATGACCCTCCAAACCCACTACCCTGATACCCTTGGCCTCCAGGATATTGACCACCTTGACCGCCTATATTATAATCTCTATAAATATCTGAGTAATCAACATAAATGTCTGGATTTGATGGAAAATTTGGATTGTTTTGAAAGCTATTCCTTAATCCTTGCAAAAAACTTAAAACTTTAAAGATATTGATATTTGGAAACATTTGAAGTTGTTTTTCGCTTTTAGATTTTCCAACATCGTTATTCTTACTACTAAATTGATCAAGAGGTGATGATATTATCTGGTCACTTTTTTCACTCCAAACTGAAAACTAAAAATGATAATGGAAATAATTTAAATTACTTTACGTTATACCAAATATGTCTCACCACAAAATGCATCAACAGTAACAAAATATGAAATGTAAAAGCCATCGTTAACGTGCCGTGGTAACATGAAATGAATATGTAGAGAATATGCTATGAATTTATATACGTTAAATTTTGTGAATTTTATGAGGAAATAATTTTCATCGGAAATGGCCAATTTTAGTTTGTTTTGATAAGTTTAAAATTATAAAAGATTTTTAGTAATAAGGAGCAAGGCTGGTTAATTAGATTCAATTATTATATGTAATTAAATTTTAATTTAAATTCACACTTACCAATTTTATTGAAAACAAAATGTTAATAATAATTTTTCTTTTCTGTCTTGTTTTCTTTTCAAAAACTTAAAAAGGTCAAAAATCATTTTTCAATATATGAAAATGTAACTAATTTAATAGGTATGATAAAATGTGTCAAACGAATATCCTTTGAGTTATTTGGAAAAGAATAAAAAGTTGCTGATGACCAAAATTAATGCTTCATACCTTTTTTAAATTGGGTCAAAATTAGTAGCTCGCGTTATAGAAATGGAAAGAAATTTATGCACTACTAATTTTCTAAAATTTAACATCCCGGATGCAATTCTTTATGTTGAATTACATATAAAGTTTAGAAACGACCTAAAATTAATTTAGTCATTTTTGAGAACTTGACTGTTAAGCTTTATTGATTTACCTACTTTAAAGGTTCAAAAAAGCATTAAGATGAAAATCAATTTCTTTGCTTTAATATTCTCAATTATTTTCACTATGGAAGCCGTAAGTAGACCAAAAGGTATTAATTCTTAACAAATTATAATTTAATGTATTTTTAGGTTTGTCAAGAAATTTTTTCTGATAAAACTGAACGCAACATTGAAATTTTTGATGAAAGTCAAGGATCGTTTTCACCACAACTAACAGATGAAGCATTGTTAAGTGATTGCACCTTCAATTTTGCTATATTAAAATATCAACCGATTTGTGTTGTACAGACAGTGAAAAGAATCAACTCGTGCTCTACAGGAAACTATTATATTAATCACCCCTTAAATCCTTGCAAAAATAATTGTAAGTGCCTTCAAAATATTTCACTGGAAATAGACAATTTAAATCACACCATAACGAACGTTTCAATTGATTTGATCGAAAAGCCATACTCTCATTGTGGCAAACCTAATAACTGCAACAAAAAATTCCAGTTCAAACTGATTACAAATGCCAGTGAAAATTCAATGAACGCAACGCGTTATTTTAATTTTGCGGGAAATCAACCCCGACCTAGTCGATGCACCAAACAAAAATGTCAACAGAATTTTACGATTGATTTGAATGAATCAACAATTTGTCGCATGGGGTTTTCCCATTTCTATATTGGTGGGTTTTTTTGTCGCCAAAACAACTGTTTAACAGGAAAATGCATCAATAAATTTATTTTAAATTTCTCAAACTCCTCTACGTGCATCGATGGTGAATGTATTTTTAATTTTGGATCTTTTAAAAATAAAACGTTTAACAATACAGCTTTGGAAAATTGTATCTTCAACTTTACTCCTTTGCAATCTTTAAGTAACTGCAACGCAACTATTTGTGAAAACAGAATTTTTCTTTTACTTAAAAGTCCTGGTAATTGCTCGAAACGAAACTGTTATTTTAATTTTGACGGAAAACGCGTTTGCAATAAAAACGGTTGCATTAACGACAATATTAATTACAAAATTATCTTACATTTGGGCGATCGTTGTAAAGTAGGTACTTTTGAATTCGATGAAAAACGTAAATTTTATGTATTCGGCCAAGTGGGTGGTAACGAAAATGTTACCACTAATTGTAAATTTAAAATTTAAATTTGTTTTCAATTATGAAGTTTTTAATGTTATTTATGAAAGTTTGGGGATACTTTTCGGATTTTGGTGAAATATTTGCATGAAATCATTGGTGGTGTGTATATGAAAACGGATTTGATTAAATTAAATTGAACAAAGATTTTGTTTTCAGCATATAACTGTTAATTGTTTATGTATTTAGAGAACTAATGCTCAGAGGAACATTTATTTTTTAATCATAAAATAACATTTTACTCCGTTGTTTGTTAAAAGCTAGAATATTAAATTAATTTGTAATTAAATTAATAATATATTCACAATATTAATAAATTTATACATAAACCTCATGTTTCGTTTACCTACAAAACCTTTTCTAAAAATTGAGATGATTATTATCACATTAAATACATATTGTATTGAGCACTCTAACATTCATTCAAAATATTATCATTAAAGAAATAAGTTTGGTTTTATTTGGTTGCTAAAAATTATTTTTGAATAAAATTTTTTTAAAGAAAATTATGGTATCATTATAACTGTTGATAACAATAAATAATATATTTATCATTCTCTATAGTTAATTAAGGCACTCAAAGTTGCATAGATTAAGGAAACGATGTATATTTTATCAATAAGACGTAGGGTTTGCAAACCGGTTAAAACTGGTTTTTCAAAACCGGTTTTTAAGTAAAAATCAAAAACCGAAACCCCGGTTATTCAATCAAAATAATAGGGTATTTTTTAAACTGTATTAAATATTATTTAACATGAATTTTACAAAAGAAAACACAATATAAAATAATTTTAACTGGAACGTTTAACTGGACGTTATTGTAAACATTTTGGGAGATTGAGAAGGTATTTTTTGAAAATTTGATCACTAATTTCGACCATCGTATCGCTACGTATGTAAGATCCGTCAAATAAGTTATTGTGAAGTATAATATCCAAAAATATCAACTACCCAATTTGGTTTCTTAATAAATATTTTGTTCCTGCGTCTACTACAGAGAAATCTTTTAAAAACAATATTTTAACGTTAATCAATATTCAGTTTCAACAAGCCCTTTTAAATTTTAAAAGGTTTTATAAACGAACTTTTGAAAATACTTATCCCATAATAAAGCGGAAATATTTTAGTTTCAGTTTTGAAGAATAAAAGAAAGTTGAAAATATAGAGAGTAACAAAAAAAAAATATGTTTCAAATTTATTTTCAAATAAAAAAGGACTGCTTTTTATAAATAAATATTTTATCAACTCAACAGTTAGGGGAACGAATAATAAATCGTTTATTAATTTTACACCAAATTAAGAATTCTTCTTTATAGAAACAGCATTTAAGAGAATTTTCTTAAGCTTGATATTTAAATTTCTTTATGGCTAAATTTAAACATGGATTGTTTTTTTGTTTATAAATAACAGTAAGGCATGGATGGGATGTTGAAAGGTAAAATTAAAAAAAAAATATCAAATTAGGAAAATTATAAGGTAGGTCAGTCATTATAATTTAATGTTATTTTTCTGCCTATTTTCAGGAATGAAATTTTTTCCGGAAGTTTATTTAATGCATTTTATATTACAATAATTCACACGTTCACGGCCGAGTGTTTCTAAACTTAATTGAATTTATTGAAATAGACCACAATGTTTGTATGATGAACAAATTCAGGGAAGTATAATTTTACAATTTGATTTTTTTTCCTAAAAACATTAGATAGTTAATAGGTACATGTTGAGTTAAAAAAAATTACTATGAAAAAATCCATTAGTTTATTTTTGAGTGTTTTCTATTTTAGTTTTTCCAAGCAAAAAAAAAAAAGTTTTATTTACCATGAAACACAATTTCCCAGTCTAACCAAGTTTATCTTAGCATTGAATTTATGAACATATTCATAATTAATCAAGTTACACACGTAATGCTATAGACTCCTTCGCTTTTCTTGCAAGTTTGAAAATAAACGTGCTTCAATGCTAACCATTAATTTTCCATTTCACGTCTCAATTTTCTAAATCAAATTATCTAATCGTTGTCTGTTAAATCAACATAAAGTCAACCCAGTATGAAGATTTATATGTTCAATTTGTGTAAGCAAAGTACGTTTTTTGCCTTGAGGAGTTGGTTTTCATCGAAAATCAGACTTCAGCTGTCCTTTCGATCATATTCCCATAGCTGACCTCCAATATTGGTATTTACGGTTTATTAAAAATGTAAGAAATAGATTATAATTAAAACTTTGAATTTGGATTTGGATAAAGACTAGCTCAAAATGTATTTTTCATTTCATTTTAATAAAATTCATTGGAAAACGGAATATAAAACAAAAAAAATTTAAATGTTTAGCTACTTTTTATTTAACTTGAAGGAATATGTTATTTGAATTATATTCTACCTAGCTTTGGTACTGCTATAATATTAGAATAAGAAAAAAAATTGAATTTTTTTTAAAGAAAAATTAAAAGTTCACATAAATTTTCTTTTTAAAAGAATATTGTCTCAGTATAACAGCGATTCCCAAACTGTGTGCCGTAGTAATGCTACTATAGCGTCGCAAGATTGTTCATGGAGCCAACTTAAAGTTGCCTTGTCCAATCGAATTTCAAATTGTTATACTTTAAATAAGTATGGAGGTTTTAATTAAAAAAAATTACAAAAAATAATATTCATTTTTTTAGTTAATGTCAAAAATCTGAAATTCTGAGCCCCCATAATACGTTTATTTGACAAGAAGATTTCCAAGAATTGCCAACTAAAAGAAACTAAAAAAGACAATGTTTCTACCATTATTTCATACCGTTGGCGTTTGGAAAAACCAACCAAAGGTCTAACACATGTTTTCCTATCTTTTCATTTCTCCTATAATCTTATTTGTGTTGTGAAAAAATTCAAACTACCAATATCTCATGCAATATCTCATTACAGTGAAAATTAGTACTATCATAATTTAAAGGATGCTGATTGGTTCTTATTATTAATGTCTGTAATATAACAAAGCCTGGATATTTCCAAACTCTAATGATACCAAAATAATGAAAGAAATTATATATCTTTTAGTTACTTTTTGTTGGCATCATTGAAGCTTCTCATATCAAATAAGCCTATGGCTTGAAACTCAGAATGTTAGGTCTGTGACGTCATTTAACTCCTGGATTTAAAACATTTAAAAAAGATCCTTATGTTATCGTATAAATTAAATTGGTATAAGTTATCACGAAAATAAGATATTTTATGAAACTAATTGTTTGATTTTCTCTGTACGGCAAATTAATGGATAGAGATAGATTATAAGAACCCTAGTTCAAGCAGTTCTTTGGGGAAATTGTAAATAAAAAAGTAACTAATAACATAAACTTCGCTCTGAAAAAGACAAATGTTTTGCTTTGGGACGCCGCGAAAAAAAATTATATGTTAAGGGTGCCAGACCGAGAAAGTTTGGAAACGACTGAAGTATAACGTTATGTAGAAATAATTTAAGCACTAAGTTAACGTCATCTTTTCTATAATATATTATTACTTTATCTTTTATCTTAATTAAACGATGAGCTTAATGTCTAAAGAATCGAAACTCTAATAATTATAAAAGCCGGTAAAACTTAATTCTTTGAAAAGTTTTTCGTCTTCAAACTTGAAATTAAACTTAAAAAAAACATAGAAAAAACATTAATTAAAAATATCAGAGGTGAAATTTTTACGTTTATTATTTAGCGTAAAATACAGGTTGCCTTTATTTAAAATTCAATTGAAATACCTACATTCAGTGCGGTAAAATGAATATGGAATTTGAGTCCATTGCTATGCAGTTTGGTTGTGATTATAATTGAATGATTGTTTTGTTATGTGGGTGACGAATGAGCGTAGATCACTGAAGATGGAAAGAGAAATAAACTCAATTTACTTGGAGCAGTACAACTGAATCGCTGGGCAATCAATTCAAAATGACCCCCATGTTTATTATGCCGGACATTTTGGGGGTAATTTATTCAAGAATCGAATTACTTAATTATTATTTACTTGTCAGTTTATTTGATATCATATTAAACGATTATTTTGATTGTGGCAAATCAAACATTTTTAATTAAAGATTACACAATTTTCGTGATTTTTGATATTTGAATCATATCATATAAAATTGTCCCAAAGTTGTTAAAATTAGCAGCCTAAAAGATCAAATAATAAAATTTCTATTCAATTTGATAACAACGACCAAAAAACCCCATAGAAATACTTTTTATACAAAAAAAGATGTACCCAACAATTTTTTTAATATAAATCCTTTTTATTTGATGAATCGCATGATGCATTTGGCATCAATTTTTTAATTTTCATTTCAACCCGTAAAGTACCCTCAAAATTAGTGTTTGCATTTTTTTGATAACGATTTCTTATTCTTTACCAAACTCTATAAATATGGCAAATTTGAAAAGTTTTCATTCCGTAGAAAAGTTTAGAAAAATTTTACATAGTTGTTGTGGCTGTTGGCTCTTGTAAAATGGCTGTTATAAAAATATTTGCTTAATTAGAGATTTTTTTACTTCAGAATAAATATTAAAATACTTAAAATTTCAAAGGGATTAATTTTTTGAAATGTCATTGACCAAAGATTCTTTAATTCAAACATAAGGGTAGTTATCTTAAACTTTATATTAGTCTAGAATTTTACTTTACTTGAAGTGTACTTTTTGAAGTAATGAAACTTTGTAAAAGCGTGTTTGGAGTTTAATTAAAAAGTTTAATTACAAATAAAGTAAACCTAAAAAATAACGACAATTTTTTAGTAGCAAACTTAGCCTTTTTAGCCTTAAAATAACATTTTTTAAAGAACTTAATTTTGATATAGGGAAAAAGAACAATTATTGTATTCTCATATAATATAACTAAATAAATTCACAATTTTTAACCGTGACAATAAAGAGGCAAAAAAGTACATAAAATTATCAAATATTCGGTAAAAGGTGCTTCGAGAAACTTCAGATTAATTCTTTTTTTTCATTGTTATTTCAAAGTCATTGATTTTCTTTCACAAAAAGGTCTTCTGCATTATGAAAATTCTAAAGCACACATTAGGTTATAAGACTCTGCAGATGTCTAGAACTTTTAAAATAAGAATCTCACATTAAAAACTATTATTCAAGTTTCTCAAATACACCAAAGAAAACGGCGAAATATTTTATTTAATTAATTGGAAGAACTCGAGAACATTAGAAGTTAATAGTTTTCCATCTATCTTTGTGTGTAACACTCACAAATTGATTTTCCTCGCAAACGCAAAGAAAATTAATTTAATAAAAGTCAAAACAAATATTTGATACAGTCTTAAATAATTTAATTCCATTCAAAACTTGTTGGAAACTCAACACATGTTGATTTTATCCCAAGTAAATTCTCGTTAGCTTTCACATTGTGCTTGAAATGAGGTTATTTTGAAATTTGATTAATTATTTATCCTAGTAAAAATTCAACTTCAACAAAAAAAATGTTTCTTTTATCATTTCGTTAGTTGAAAATGTTTTTCGTTAATTAACCGTTGCTCCAATCAGAGTTTTTCACGTTTGTAATTTAACTTTCTTTTCTTATGTTGTTTTTTTACAACAGAAAGTTTCCATTTAATTACTTTTCAATATGAAAGTCCTACTCGTGATTTAAGTTCTTTTTTTCGGAAACCTATATAAAGAGATTTTGGATAGAAGATTGAAGTTCAACAAAGACTAAGTTCAAGCATGCGAAAAACAAAATATGATATTTTTTATAACCTTTTTTATATTTGTTAGCTCTTGGACAATTTTCTATATGAAATGTTGTAAGATAACGTGCTTAAAGAATATTTTTCAAATAAATTTAAGAATATACCTATACGAAAAAATTGATTTATTCTTTCAAAAAGGTATTCCAGTGGGAGTTATGTCAAAAATATCTAGCTAAATAAACCTGACAGTCTATTTCGGTCTGCATATGAAATCCAAAGCATATCACTTTATTAAAATATTTTTAGATTAAAAATTACATTAATTTTCATATTATAGGTATATGCATAAAATGAGTTCATACCGCTTTATCTGTACCCGAACTTGGAAGAATAAAAGGTATATTTTAAAATGGAAAATATTTTAAAAAGAAAATTAATAATGAAATAAAAACCACAAAATAATTTTGTTTTTTAAAGATTATTAAATTATAAAATTAATTTTTTACAGAACCTATATTAAAAATTTCATAATACAATACTTTTTCTTTTATCTTTAACAACGTTTATACGAGTAATTGTTAGATATAACCATTCATTTATTGATTTCTAATAAAAACAATTTCCGCTTAAAATATACAACTATATTTTGATATTATCTTTTAAATATTTAAATAAAAATATTAATAGATACATTGAGAAAAAGAGCTTAACGTACATATACGACGTAAGTGGTAAAATAAAATAAATATCGTAATTTAATAAAATATTATGTCATACTTGGAATTAATATTTAATTTAAATATTTTAATTTATTAATATATGTAGGTATATGCGATTTTATGGCTGAATTATAAACTGTTAATGTAATAGAAAAAAGGGTATGAACTTAAAGGATATTTGCATATCCTTAATTTATCTGGAATTGAAAGCAAGTTTATAAATAGAAATATTGGAAAGCTCGAAATACATTAAGTTAATGACTGATTGATTTTGAAATAAACTAATTTGTTCGCTATTAGTTTGATTTAGAATCTGTATTATATTATCTCCAATCAAAATTAATTGATATATGTATTTATTTATTGACTTATTATTTTTTAAACACCATAGTCAAATTTGTTTTTATTATATAAAAAACTTTTAATTGATTAATAAATTTCAAAAAGCGTTCAATTCGATTAAACTATAATAAGCTTGCTTGCATCATTGACACTAATGGTACCTCAAACGTAAAAACTATATTATCATATTTAATCACTTTTTTAGAATAAAGCAAGTTTGCAGTTTTAATAACAAATTCGGTGAAGTTCCATAATATTAGTGTCATTATGCTAAGGTCAAAGATTAAGGGTATTTTTAAAGTTTTTTCTTGCAAATATTATAAAATATAGTCATTAGAATGATTCTATTAGAGACAATTATAAGAACAGCTTTCTTGTGCGTTGGTTGTTTTGTTCGAACCATGTAACTTTTATAACCATTTTAACATTTTGAATTTGGGTACAGTTAATATGATTTATGAGTATACAAAATATTTTTGCTGACTCGATTATTTGTATTTATATTGCTCATAAAACGCCACAAAACTTTCCGTTTCATGACATCCGCTATTGGTTTAAAACTTTAAAAAACACAAATAAAGCCTAAGATTGGTTAAAAATTAAAATAATACCTAAGTTAAATAAAATGTACCTTACTTTCCTCCGCTAAATTGATAAATTGAGTTTTAATTTTATTTTAGACTAACCCTCACTCTGTTCTTCAGAACCCCTTTTATTTGAGTTTTCCTAGAAAAATTATTCAAATAAAAGTTGCCGGCTTTGCTGAGTCGAAGAATTATAAGAAGCTTAAAAATATCTTTGAAGCTGTTTTCGAAAAAAAAATTAAAAAGTGGGGTTTCTTGTAAGTTGATTTCAGCCGAAAGCTTTTCAGCACAACTAGATGAAAACCTTAAAGTTTGGTGAATTTTAAATAACAATTTATATACAATAGTGTTGTTACACACAGACTTTTTAAAAAAATCACTTTATCGGACTTACGACCTCAAAACGTGTATTTTCAGTGAAAATTCAAAATCGAAAATTCAACCGAGTGACGAAATATCGTTTACTACGTAGTAAAGTAATATTTTAATATAGAAGAAGTCAGGCATCGTAAGACGTAGTACATAATAATCATCTTACAATATGCAAACGTAATAAATTTCCATCCAATTTAATTACAAATTCTGAGAAAATTATTAAAAAAAAAGAAAATTGACAATAACAAACTTACACATCTTATAGTGTTGGCTATTGGATGGAAATTTTATTGCGTATGCATATTGTAAAATATGTTTATTATGTACTACGTGCTGAGATGCACGAAGAAGGTAAAATAAATGGTCGAAACGTTGCTGAATCAGTAATAATTGGAATTATGATTTACACCCTGTCTTTAGATACTTTCCTGCGAATTTTTAAAAATTGAGTTTATATTTAGTATCCACATCCAGATAATTTTTTTATAATATTTTTATTTTTCTTGCTTTTTCAGTTTTAATATATTTAGGTACAAGAAAAGTATACTTCTAAATGTGATAATGTTGGCACTTTACCAGGTTACTAAATAGGTACCAGCACAAGTTCTACTTGGAGTTTTGGTGGATTTTTTTAGTATATATGTATGTATCTGCAATGCTTAAGTCTGGTTTTTAAAAGCATGAGTACAATCAGTATATTTGAATTGTTGTAGTTGTAGTTGTAGTGGTAATTATTTAAATTCATTGCAGCATTGCTATTTATGGATTTTGCCGCTTGCAAAAATAGTATTGCAACACAGATGGGTTAGATTCGTAAAAAATCGTCGAGATCAAAGGTGCCGATACTAAGTGGAACTTCTGTTAGTTTCTACATTCTGTAATCAAGTCTTAAATATCCCATGTCATATCAAATTACCTTCATCACCTTTCCAGATCAAACATTTTCTTAAATGATAAATCCGTATTTGAAGATTATTTGCGAGAGTTGCCAATTACATTTTGCAATTATCAAGTTTTCAAACAAAGTTCAAAGTTAAATTAAAGAATAAATAAAATTTAATTATTAAAAATTGATGAAATTGAACTCAAAAACCACTTTTACCTACATTTCAAATCGGTTCTTTACTTAAAATCTTACTAATCTGAAAATATATTCTTACTGTATATTTATAAAAATTTATGATGTAATTATGTTATTTTTTAAGAATTTGTATTTACTTGGGTTATAAAAGCCTTCATATCACGTTCCTAATTTGCAATTTTTTCTTGTAAATATCTTTTGTCGTACATAATCATTGAAATCATGACACGTATTTTCTATTCAAATCTAATAAAACATCACGAAAGCCAGAAACTACGGATATTATGTGGATAAATAAAACTTTATCCTATCCAGGATTTGATTTTTACCTTTTTTTATAAACCTTAACAAAAGTTATTTTCTTCGTAACCTTCTGTGTTTGTATTCTATTATTCTACGTTGAAATAGCAAGCATTTACCTAGTTTTAATACATTGAAATACGCAATACGTGAAGCACTGAAGATTGGAAAAATTTATTTTCATGTCCTGATAAATATATACAATATCTTTTTATTAAATCAACATTTTTTTGATTATTTTAATATTTAATTTAAAATTTATATTTAACATGTGCTATAAATAAGTAAAAATATTGATTTAAACATTAAAATTAAAATGTCATGTCGTTACATTTGAATGAATAAGAAATATTTTCACTTTCTTGAATATTTAGTTTTATTTTGATTTGAAGATAATATTATCTATACCTTCTTAAGGAATGAATAAAATATAAATTTTGTTTTTCTTTGACTAACAAATTAGGTACATTTTAATGTTGCACAAAAGAATTTTAATTTTAAAATTTAATTTTAATTTGACAAAATATAAATTCTTTCACGGAAAATCGCCTTATTTTACAAATGGCATTTAAAAAATTTTTGTTTTTTTCAACAAAGGTGAAACAAATTTTGATGTAGGTATTGAATTTTGTATCTGTAAAACTCTATGATGCTTATATTTTATGTAATATATTTTGAAATAATTTGACATATTCTTGAGGGACTTTTATTCAATTTTTGACGAATATTGACTTATAGCTCCAGCATTGTTATTGGGTTTATTATTACAGTCTTCGTTCTGAATATCCTTGAAGAATCAGACATAGTTAAATCAAATAAAACATTCTGGCAACCAAAATCACTTGTAAAAAATAAAATTGTATTGAAAATTGGAATTGTGAAACAACCAATAGTTTCATTTCTCGAATAATTTTATCTATAAATAGATGTAGAGAACAGAATTGAATTTAAAATTTCAATTAAAACTGATTGAAGACGAAGTAGTTAGAGATAAAGCAGGAATTATTTTCTTTTGTGGCTGCTTTGATAATAGAAATTTCGTTTTGAACTCTGACATATTTAAAGAAAAGCGCATGAGATAGAGTATAAATAAAATAGAGTAGAAATTGTTTTAAAAAGCTTGCTCTTTAAGCTGTTGAGGTAAAAGTATGGTTTTTAGAAGAAAAACGTTTGTTTCATACTTAAAATAAGAATTTTTTAAAAAGGTTTTGAAGTTTTGTTGAAATTTAAAAATCCAAACATATTTTATCATGAAATACACACATAACTTTGAATTTTTTATAAAAAAATTATTTCCTTGGGCAAATTTAATTCTATTTTAACTATAAACGTATACACTTAAGTTGAAATATTTTATGAGTCGTTAAATTTAACAGTAAAAATATCACCTTAATAATAAAAGAGAAAATAATCAAAAGGTTAAAATAAAAGGAACAGTCAAAGTAAAACGTGTTTCTTTGTATAAAGTGTTATAGTTGCTTTAACTACCACCAGGCATTAGCGACTACATGCTAGGTTCTAATTTTATCCTTCCACACAACAATCAACATGATTTTTATAGATTGCAAAAACTTTATTGTGTTTTATTATTATTTCCTTGCACAAATGACAAATGAAACAAGTAAAAAAACTTTAAATGAACTGCAAATAGCTGAAGTTTTTTGTTCAGATCTAGATTCATACGATTTCACCTCAAAGCTTTGTATTTGCTGTTAGAAAATACAAAGTTGATGTAAATGATATATCAACATTTAAGATGTTTGAAACTAAAATAGAATGTCAAAATTATTTTTGGTTAATTAAAGCCAACATTTAAACGGTATCAACTTCATTAACAACAGTAATTTAATAGTGGTTTTTGTCATTTTTAAGAAGACTTTATTTATAAAATAAAACTGTATAACACATGAAATGTTATAAGATATAAATAAATATTTAAATTAACACGTGATTAACATTACTCCTATTTGATAAAGTATTTCTACTATTTAAATAATTAAAAATAAGAATTTATCATCAATTAATTCCAATTTTTAAAAGCAACAAAGTTAAATCATAGGACTAATTTTTTTGTCCAATAACTTTGGAGAACTTTTAAATTTTAATTTACCTCCTTTTGCAAACGAATTTAAAATCTATGATTTTACTTCTTTTAACTAGTGAATTTAAGATTCAAATTAAAATATATGTAAAATATATTTTTCTCTATGCCAAAATTTAATAATATAAATTATAATTATAATATTATGGGACACAAGGTTACCATGATGTTGGTTTTTAATATTTTTAATTGATAGGGAAAATTCTTAGCATTGCAACATAACAGCCCAAAGCTAAATGTTACCAATTAAAATTATAGTGTACAATGTTTGGTCGTTTTGAAAGACGATTTTTCTATCTACTTCACAAAATGATACAACTATGAAACAAAACAAAGAAAGTTAAAATAAGTTAAAAATAATTTAGTTTTTTCACGAATTAGAAAAATTATGAATGTACAGACATTGAATGTCTGCGAAAAAAATTACATAAAGAAACTTCTAACTTTCATCCAATTTTCTGTGATTAATCTTTATTTGTTGCTTTGTTTACGCCTGACTTAACCATTGCAATATCACTAACTATTCCTTCTACCTTCTACCACTGTTTTTCCTTTACTCCGAAATAACTACTCTAACAGATATCTAACAGATAATACAATTAATTTTAAATGTAATAAGCAAAATTGAAATTTGATCATTTGATTACAAATGAAAAAAATGGATTGAAATACAAGAGTTTCTAACACCGCAAGTTACTGTTGAAATATTTTTTTTAAAAACAAAGAAAACATTATGCAGTAGACATTAAAATGTATTAACTAGTGGTATGATAAACAGTAACCAGGTTTACCAGTAACAATTAACTAATAAATCATGTGACTAAACTGAAAAATGTGAACTTATCGTAAAGAAAGACGCTCATGACTGTATTACAAAGATAATTAATAGACCCAAATAACCATGTTGTTGAGGTTTTTGAAAAAATAAAATAAAATAAAAATGAGTTATTAAAAAAGCATACAAAATGTGTAATCGTGGTATTAATTTTTTTCGTTCTAATAGTTTTAATGTCTTAAAATATACGTTATAAATAAATATAATAGTAAAATTAGAAGACTTCAGTCAGATGAACGTAACGAAAATTTTAATTACGTTTCTTACATGCAAATAAAAATAGAAAATTATAAAATTGATGATATTTTTATTTTATTGCAAAGATTTACGGCGTAGTTCACTAGATTATAACCCTTTTACGCCAGTGGTCCAAGTGCCAAATTCTAAAGAAAACTCAAAATTTTTCTTGGGTTTTCGGATTGGTCCATCACTATTTACTAGAGATGCAACGGAAAGTGATTTAGCTGAATACCGAATTCCGAATGTTCGGTCAAACTCTCAGCCGAATAGCCGAACATTCGGTACCGAATATTCGGCAGTTTAATTTCTGAGTAAATTGTATGACGAGACGCATTTTTTTTAAATGGATTTTTATTTACAAAGTACCGATAGATCGGACGCTAGATCCATATCGGTAAGTAGTGGCTTCTTAATTCAAATTAAGTTCCTACTTGAGAAAACTTTACTCAAATGCAGAAAAAATTATTTTTGATTCATTATAATTAATTCTCTCTTATTGATTTTCAATTTCAATTTGTAATTTAATTATATATTATTTCGAATTAAACATTTTTTTTGTTATGATTTAGTGTTCGGTATTCGGCCGAATACCCCGAATAACGAATATTAAAAAATGCAGCCGAATACCGAATAGTAGCTGAATATTCGTTGCATCTCTACTATTTACTATAGAAGTTAAAGTGGCCATAAATAACAAAAAATAAAGTAAATATAATAGAAACGATAATAAACTGCAAAAAAATATCACTTGCTCAGATTGAGCTTTGACTAACCGAAACAATACTACTTCAAACGAACTACCCAATTGTAAAAAGCGTGAAGATCTCGATAACTATTGAGCGTATAGTATCGATGGTCGCATCGTTGAAACGGACGGGCTTTTAAAGATCGCTATAATTTGATCTCTTTTTGTGACGTCATCGGACATCTTCTGTTGCCCTATTACTCAATTGGTTCAACTCATGTAAATTTTAAAAAAATTTTCTAAGTGTCAAACGTGCGTGAAGATCTCGATAACTATCGATCGTACAGTATCGATCAAAAGGGATCAAATTTTAGATATCTTTAAAGGCCCGTCCGTTTCAACGATGCGACCATCGATACTATACGATCGATAGTTATCGAGATCTTCACGCACGTTTGACACTTAGAAAATTTTTTTAAAATTAAGATGAGTTGAACCAATTGAGTAATAGAGCAAGAGAAGATCTCCAATGACGTCACAAAAAGGGATCAAATTTTAGATATCTTTAAAAGCCCGTCCGTTTCAACGATGCGACCATCGATACTATAGGATCGATAGTTATCGAGATCCTCACGCACGTTTGAGACTTAGAAATTTTTTTTAAAATTTACATGAGTTGAACCAATTGAGTAATGGGGCAACAGAAGATGTCCGATGACGTCACAAAAAGAGATCAAATTATAGCGATCTTTAAAGCCCGTCCGTTTCAACGATGCGACCTTCGATACTGTACGATCGATAGTTATCGAGATCTTCACGCACGTTTGAGACTTAGAAAATTTTTTTAAAATTTACAAGAGTTGAACCAATTGAGTAATAGGGCATGAGAAGATCTCTAATGACGTCACAAAAGCGATCAAATTTTAGTTATTTTTAAAAGCCCGTCCGTTTCAACGATGCGACCATCGATACTGTACGATCAATAGTTATCGAGATCTTCACGCACGTTTGACACTTAGAAAATTTTTTTAAAATTTAGATGAGTTGAACCAATTGAGTAATAGAGCAAGAGGAGATCTCCAATGACGTCACAAAAAGGGATCAAATTTTAGATATCTTTAAAAGCCCGTCCGTTTCAACGATGCGACCATCGATACTATAGGATCGATAGTTATCGAGATCTTCACGCACGTTTGAGACTTAGAAAATTTTTTTAAAATTTACATGAGTTGAACCAATTGAGTAATAGGGCATGAGAAGATCTCCAATGACGTCCCAAAAAGCGATCAAATTTTAGATATCTTTAAAAGCCCGTCCGTTTCAACGATGCGACCTTCGATACTGTACGATCGATAGTTATCGAGATCTTCACGCACGTTTGAGACTTAGAAAATTTTTTTAAAATTTACAAGAGTTGAACCAATTGAGTAATAGGGCATGAGAAGATCTCTAATGACGTCACAAAAGCGATCAAATTTTAGTTATTTTTAAAAGCCCGTCCGTTTCAACGATGCGACCATCGATACTGTACGATCAATAGTTATCGAGATCTTCACGCACGTTTGACACTTAGAAAATTTTTTTAAAATTTAGATGAGTTGAACCAATTGAGTAATAGAGCAAGAGGAGATCTCCAATGACGTCACAAAAAGGGATCAAATTTTAGATATCTTTAAAAGCCCGTCCGTTTCAACGATGCGACCATCGATACTATAGGATCGATAGTTATCGAGATCTTCACGCACGTTTGAGACTTAGAAAATTTTTTTAAAATTTAGATGAGTTGAACCAATTGAGTAATAGGGCATGAGAAGATCTCCAATGACGTCCCAAAAAGCGATCAAATTTTAGATATCTTTAAAAGCCCGTCCGTTTCAACGATGCGACCATCGATACTATACGATCGATAGTTATCGAGATCTTCACGCACGTTTGAGACTTAGAAAATTTTTTTTAAAATTTAGATGAGTTGAACCAATTGAGTAATAGAGCAAGAGAAGATCTCCAATGACGTCACAAAATAGGGATCAAATTTTAGATATCTTTAAAAGCCCGTCCGTTTCAACGATGCGACCTTCGATACTGTACGATCGATAGTTATCGAGATCTTCACGCACGATTGACACTTAGAAAATTTTTTTAAAATTTACATAAGTTTAACCAATTGAGTAATAGGGCATGAGAAAATCTCCAATGACGTCACAAAAGCGATCAAATTTTAGTTATTTTTAAAAGCCCGTCCGTTTCAACGATGCGACCATCGATACTGTACGATCAATAGTTATCGAGATCTTCACCCACGTTTAACACTTAGAAAAGTTTTTTAAAATTTAGATTAGTTGAACCGGACGGGCTTTTAAAGATCGCTATAATTTGATCTCTTTTTGTGACGTCATCGGACATCTTCTGTTGCCCTATTACTCAATTGGTTCAACTCATCTAAATTTTAAAAAAATTTTCTAAGTGTCAAACGTGCGTGAAGATCTCGATAACTATCGATCGTACAGTATCGATGGTCGCATCGTTGAAACGGACGGCCTTTTTAAAGATAACTAAAATTTGATCTCTTTTTGTGACGTCATCGGACATCTTCTGTTGCCCTATTACTCAATTGGTTCAACTCATCTAAATTTTAAAAAAATTTTCTAAGTGTCAAACGTTCGTGAAGATCTCGATAACTATCGATCGTATAGTATCGATGGTCGCGTCGTTGAAACGGACGGGCTTTTAAAGATATCTAAAATTTGATCCCTATTTTGTGACGTCATTGGAGATCTTCTCTTGCTCTATTACTCAATTGGTTCAACTCATCTAAATTTTAAAAAAATTTTCTAAGTGTCAAACGTGCGTGAAGATCTCGATAACTATCGATCGTATAGTATCGATGGTCGCATCGTTGAAAAGGACGGGCTTTTAAAGATATCTAAAATTTGATCGCTTTTTGTGACGTCATTGGAACTCTTCTCTTGCTCTATTACTCAATTGGTTCAACTCATCTAAATTTTAAAAAAATTTTCTAAGTGTCAAACGTTCGTGAAGATCTCGATAACTATCGATCGTATAGTATCGATGGTCGCGTCGTTGAAACGGACGGGCTTTTAAAGATATCTAAAATTTGATCCCTATTTTGTGACGTCATTGGAGATCTTCTCTTGCTCTATTACTCAATTGGTTCAACTCATCTAAATTTTAAAAAAATTTTCTAAGTGTCAAACGTGCGTGAAGATCTCGATAACTATCGATCGTATAGTATCGATAGTCGCGTCGTTGAAACGGACGGGCTTTTAAAGATATCTAAAATTTGATCGCTTTTTGGGACGTCATTGGAGATCTTCTCTTGCTCTATTACTCAATTGGTTCAACTCTACTAAATTTTAAAAAAATTTTCTAAGTGTCAAACGTGCGTGAAGATCTCGATAACTATCGATCGTACAGTATCGATGGTCGCATCGTTGAAACGGACGGCCGTTTTAAAGATAACTAAAATTTGATCTCTTTTTGTGACGTCATCGGACATCTTCTGTTGCCCTATTACTCAATTGGTTCAACTCATCTAAATTTTAAAAAAAATTTCTAAGTGTCAAACGTGCGTGAAGATCTCTATAACTATCGATCGTATAGTATCGATGGTCGCATCGTTGAAACGGACGGGCCTTTAAAAATATCTAAAATTTGATCGCTTTTTGGGACGTCATTGGAGATCTTCTCTTGCTCTATTACTCAATTGGTTCAACTCTACTAAATTTTAAAAAAATTTTCTAAGTGTCAAACGTGCGTGAAGATCTCGATAACTATCGATCGTACAGTATCGATGGTCGCATCGTTGAAACGGACGGCCGTTTTAAAGATAACTAAAATTTGATCTCTTTTTGTGACGTCATCGGACATCTTCTGTTGCCCTATTACTCAATTGGTTCAACTCATCTAAATTTTAAAAAAAATTTCTAAGTGTCAAACGTGCGTGAAGATCTCTATAACTATCGATCGTATAGTATCGATGGTCGCATCGTTGAAACGGACGGGCCTTTAAAAATATCTAAAATTTGATCGCTTTTTGGGACGTCATCGGACATCTTCTGTTGCCCTTTTACTCAATTGGTTCAACTCATCTAAATTTTAAAAAAATTTTCTAAGTGTCAAACGTTCGTGAAGATCTCGATAACTATCGATCGTATAGTATCGATGGTCGCGTCGTTGAAACGGACGGGCTTTTAAAGATATCTAAAATTTGATCCCTATTTTGTGACGTCATTGGAGATCTTCTCTTGCTCTATTACTCAATTGGTTCAACTCATCTAAATTTTAAAAAAATTTTCTAAGTGTCAAACGTTCGTGAAGATCTCGATAACTATCGATCGTATAGTATCGATAGTCGCGTCGTTGAAACGGACGGGCTTTTAAAGATATCTAAAATTTGATCGCTTTTTGGGACGTCATTGGAGATCTTCTCTTGCTCTATTACCCAATTGGTTCAACTCATGTAAATTTTAAAAAAATTTTCTAAGTGTCAAACGTTCGTGAAGATCTCGATAACTATCGATCGTATAGTATCGATAGTCGCGTCGTTGAAACGGACGGGCTTTTAAAGATATCTAAAATTTGATCGCTTTTTGGGACGTCATTGGAGATCTTCTCTTGCTCTATTACTCAATTGGTTCAACTCTACTAAATTTTAAAAAAATTTTCTAAGTGTCAAACGTGCGTGAAGATCTCTATAACTATCGATCGTATAGTATCGATGGTCGCATCGTTGAAAAGGACGGGCTTTTAAAGATATCTAAAATTTGATCGCTTTTTGTGCCGTCATTGGAACTCTTCTCTTGCTCTATTACTCAATTGGTTCAACTCATCTAAATTTTAAAAAAATTTTCTAAGTGTCAAACGTTCGTGAAGATCTCGATAACTATCGATCGTATAGTATCGATGGTCGCGTCGTTGAAACGGACGGGCTTTTAAAGATATCTAAAATTTGATCCCTATTTTGTGACGTCATTGGAGATCTTCTCTTGCTCTATTACTCAATTGGTTCAACTCATCTAAATTTTAAAAAAATTTTCTAAGTGTCAAACGTGCGTGAAGATCTCGATAACTATCGATCGTACAGTATCGATGGTCGCATCGTTGAAACGAACGGCCTTTTTAAAGATAACTAAAATTTGATCTCTTTTTGTGACGTCATCGGACATCTTCTGTTGCCCTTTTACTCAATTGGTTCAACTCATCTAAATTTTAAAAAAATTTTCTAAGTGTCAAACGTTCGTGAAGATCTCGATAACTATCGATCGTATAGTATCGATGGTCGCGTCGTTGAAACGGACGGGCTTTTAAAGATATCTAAAATTTGATCCCTATTTTGTGACGTCATTGGAGATCTTCTCTTGCTCTATTACTCAATTGGTTCAACTCATCTAAATTTTAAAAAAATTTTCTAAGTGTCAAACGTTCGTGAAGATCTCGATAACTATCGATCGTATAGTATCGATGGTCGCGTCGTTGAAACGGACGGGCTTTTAAAGATATCTAAAATTTGATCGCTTTTTGGGACGTCATTGGAGATCTTCTCTTGCTCTATTACTCAATTGGTTCAACTCATGTAAATTTTAAAAAAATTTTCTAAGTGTCAAACGTGCGTGAAGATCTCTATAACTATCGATCGTATAGTATCGATGGTCGCATCGTTGAAACGGACGGGCCTTTAAAAATATCTAAAATTTGATCGCTTTTTGGGACGTCATCGGACATCTTCTGTTGCCCTTTTACTCAATTGGTTCAACTCATCTAAATTTTAAAAAAATTTTCTAAGTGTCAAACGTTCGTGAAGATCTCGATAACTATCGATCGTATAGTATCGATGGTCGCGTCGTTGAAACGGACGGGCTTTTAAAGATATCTAAAATTTGATCCCTATTTTGTGACGTCATTGGAGATCTTCTCTTGCTCTATTACTCAATTGGTTCAACTCATCTAAATTTTAAAAAAATTTTCTAAGTGTCAAACGTTCGTGAAGATCTCGATAACTATCGATCGTATAGTATCGATAGTCGCGTCGTTGAAACGGACGGGCTTTTAAAGATATCTAAAATTTGATCGCTTTTTGGGACGTCATTGGAGATCTTCTCTTGCTCTATTACTCAATTGGTTCAACTCTACTAAATTTTAAAAAAATTTTCTAAGTGTCAAACGTGCGTGAAGATCTCTATAACTATCGATCGTTTAGTATCGATGGTCGCATCGTTGAAACGGACGGGCTTTTAAAAATATCTAAAATTTGATCGCTTTTTGGGACGTCATCGGACATCTTCTGTTGCCCTTTTACTCAATTGGTTCAACTCATCTAAATTTTAAAAAAAATTTCTAAGTGTCAAACGTTCGTGAAGATCTCGATAACTATCGATCGTATAGTATCGATGGTCGCGTCGTTGAAACGGACGGGCTTTTAAAGATATCTAAAATTTGATCCCTATTTTGTGACGTCATTGGAGATCTTCTCTTGCTCTATTACTCAATTGGTTCAACTCATCTAAATTTTAAAAAAATTTTCTAAGTGTCAAACGTTCGTGAAGATCTCGATAACTATCGATCGTATAGTATCGATAGTCGCGTCGTTGAAACGGACGGGCTTTTAAAGATATCTAAAATTTGATCGCTTTTTGGGACGTCATTGGAGATCTTCTCTTGCTCTATTACTCAATTGGTTCAACTCTACTAAATTTTAAAAAAATTTTCTAAGTGTCAAACGTGCGTGAAGATCTCTATAACTATCGATCGTATAGTATCGATGGTCGCATCGTTGAAACGGACGGGCTTTTAAAAATATCTAAAATTTGATCGCTTTTTGGGACGTCATTGGAGATCTTCTAGATCCGACGCTAGATCCATATCGGTAAGTAGTGGCTTCTTAATTCAAATTAAGTTCCTACTTGAGAAAACTTTACTCAAATGCAAAAAAAATTATTTTTGATTCATTATAATTAATTCTCTCTTATTGATTTTCAATTTCAATTTGTAATTTAATTATATATTATTTCGAATTAAAAATTTTTTTGTTATGTATTAATGTTCGGTATTCGACCGAATACCCCGAATAACGAATATTAAAAAATGCCGCCGAATACCGAATAGTAGCTAAATATTCGTTGCATCTCTACTATTTACTATAGAAGTTAAAGTGGCCATAAATAACAAAAAATAAAGTAAATATAATAGAAACGATAATAAACTGCAAAAAAAATATCACTTGCTCAGATTGAGCTTTGACTAACCGAAACAATACTACTTCAAACAAAATACCCAATTGTAAAGCTTTTTTTCTCATTTTCAGTTCTTTAAGATGATTTCATCTTTTTGAATACCACAGAAATACCTAAGGCTTTTTCATAAAGTAGATGAATAATTTTACTTTTCGTATTGTAGTATTTATATTCAAAAATAAATAAAAAAATATTGCTCCCACCTTCTTTTCGTCAAAATGAACTTTTTCTTAACTATTTTATAATTATTTTGCTTTTATTCACAATTGCAAAGTAAAAAAAGAAAACAGAAAATTTCTGTTTTCAGAATTAATGTTCTTTAAATAGTGTGCTGTTTTCACATTAATTATATTATGAAAAAACTCAAAATAATTCCACTGCAAAAAATAGCCATCATTTGATTAAAAAGTACTGTAAGACTTGTGATAAACATAAAAAGATGAAATAAGTACATATTAAGTAAAAGAAAATGAATACAAAATAATCGAAATCAGCATTTTCTCTTCTATTTACCTTAAACGATATTCTTCGTGTTTTTGCGAAATTACATTTTCCTTAAACAACATAAATTAATATTTACAAACTGTACGTTTATAAAATTTCAAAGCTTTATGAAATATCATAGTAAGGTATGGTAAGGACTATGTCAGTATATACATATTGAAATAGTAATTGAATTTGAATGATCTAGTCGAGTTGATGGAACGAAATTGAGAAACTATAAATATGAAAAAAAATATTACGAAATGGACTTTCGAATGTAAATTTTTCATTAAATTGGTATGAGCAGACAACTTGAATTGGCAGACTAACGTTAATTTGAACCTGCATAATCGAGTTGTTTTTTTAATGTAAAATGAGCAAACTTACTTTTTTAAATTTTTATAATTTAAAAAAAAAAGCAATTTTAAATTTTCATTCACCGTCATAAAAAGCATCTGTATAATTTAAAATGTTTTAATTAAATATTCATCGGCATCAGTAGCTTAAAAAAATTACGTTGTTTATAAACGTTCTTTGAAAAAAATTCTTTTGCAACTTTATAGAGGTGTTTTTATAATATGACGTATTTTTATTCATTTTGTCGCATGTAAAAAACTAAAAAAGTTTTTATGCCAATAACGAAAAAAACCTTTTATATAGTAAAAATATATAAAATATTTATATGTAAAAATGATTGTAGCTTTAAAAGTATTTTATTGAGAAGATTAAAAGAAAGACTAAGTTAAAAGTTAAAAAGTTATAATTAAAAAATGTCAGATTTTTTAATTAAAAACTTCTAAGATCGAAACACTACTTACAATTTGTCGAGGTTCAATCATTACATCATTTGCATCAGAAACAGTCGGAGGAAGAAATCCTTTGCTTCCTTCGGAAACAAGTTGTCCCCCGTACCCGATATGAACCATTTTGCACAACTTAACTCGACTCTTCACCAGTTGATTGTTTGTTTATTATTACAAATAAATTTTCTTCTCGATTACTTTTTGCACAAAGCTAGTAACGTTCTTTATCTTTCTATAATCGTTCTTTATCAAACTATTAAAATCTACTGATTGTTCAATTGAATTTTTCCTGTACCACGATAAAAGGTAGATAAAAAAAATTATCTTGCTTTTGAGAAGTAAATCTGTAATTAAATCACGTTCACAATGACACAAAAGCTTAGAAAATTTAATTAAAAAATAAAAGAATTGTTCTCGAAAAAAAAATTTATAAATGAGGTTTTTAATGAAATAAACTTGTTCTTTTATTTAAAAATAAAATTTTATTTTTAATAAGATTCAATTAGTTTCAATGAATTATTCTTTTGATAAATTTTCTTTGATTGGAAGGAAGAGGATAATTAAGCACCACAAATATGTTTTTAACAATGTTATCCGTTGCACTATTCAGAAGCAGCGTTTCAACAAATAGCGACAACAGCAATGCGAACAAACGAGATTCGAACGAGCTTACCGAGGCGAAAGCTCACCGCGTGTGCACTCGGCAAACTTCGTGTGCCAAAAGCTCGAACCTATCAAACTCTTACATGAAGCAACAATTTTACCTAAGCATCCTGCTGAATTTCGCGTCAAACAATTTGATTTTCACTGTCAGCACAAACCGGAAAGCTCATTATTTTGACTCTAAGTTACAACAAAATTATATCAAATGACAGAGAAATTCTTCAGCTCTCAAAATTAAACGCAAAAATTTCAACTGCTTCGAGAGATCAGAGTTTTTGAATTTTCAACATTCTTTGTGTTGGAACGTTTTGAGTCGTAGAGATTTATAATACATTCTGATGCATAGTTAACTTTTTTTTCGTTTTCTTTTCAAGTGCAATTCAAAATGCATTTGCATCGCTCGTCCATGCATTATGTGTTGCACGTTGCAATGCAAATGGTCACGTTTGAATATTTGATAATAAAGAACCATGTAGCTTATTCAACCATTATATTTGTACACTAAAAATAGAGCTTGAACGATAAAACATTTTGCTAGTTTAATATGTCTTGATAAATTCAACCATCAGAAAATTTAAAGTCAATAAATCATTAACACTCATAAAAATTGTACATGAAAAATCACTTTTTCATATAAAACGTATCGAATTCCAATTTAAAACTGATACAATCACTTTTAAACAATTCAGTAGCTTTTTTAAGGCTTTTCAATTTTCTATAATAAAAGACTTTCTTTTCAATTTACGTAATCCCACTTATTTGAGGTACTGATTCTATTCAAAATTACTTTTCTGAAGATTTGGCAAATAAATATATAGATTATTGTTAAACAGTAATATACTCGTACATATAATGGTTATTGTGCATGTAAGTTAAGAATGTAATAAAGTATCGTGTAAGTTTTATCGTTTACTATTAAAACAATGAATAATTTTCCGTAAAATTGCGTTTACTGTTATTTTTATTTTTTTTTATTTTACGTGTTGGATGTAAAATCTCATAATCTCTCAAGAGTAATAAATTGTTACAATAAAGGTACTTTGACGAATAAATTATAAAGAAAAATAAAATTGTCTAATTTTGTTAAAGTTTAAACGCTTAAGCATTTTTTTTTATTTTTTATATTACGAATCACTATAATATTAAATAGACGGAACATAATTCGATTTATTTTTATTCACAAGTTGAACGAAATATATCTCAATATTCACACTCTCTAATTATTAATTCTAAATCATTGTTGGTTAAATATTTATTTATTCTAAAAACCAGACAATTATTAATAATATACAAAAAGGGTGATCAATTTTTCATTTTTTACAAAAAATATCCAGAAGGATGGGATTGGCTTATATTTTATTTTATACGTAGGTATAAAAGTGATAACTTAATATGAGATAAAATATTATAATTTATCCTTGAACTGTAAGTGTCTCTTTTGCTGTAGTAAAATTACTTTTAAAGCTTCAAAGTATTTTTCAATGATTAAGTGTCACTGAAATGAATTACATCCTTTCCTTTCTTGTATAAAATAGGGTATTTATCTTTTCACCATGACGCAAACACTATATCTTAAATCCAACAAGAATTAAGGGAATAAAGTCTTCGGGATGCGAGTTTAATCCCAACATTTACTATCATAGACGTTTTGAAATTTCCGTTTCGTGTCTTCGTGCTAAACGAGTATGAAATATATTGTCGCTTTTCATAAACACGTCATACTTATTGACATAAGATTAATTTACCTTTACAGACAGTAAGCTTTTAAATCGAATAACATTTATAGATTTGTTTTTTTAAAGGTGGTTGAAACCTTCAATCTTATGTATTTATAAATTGTTTGTTTGGACTTTGAATAGTTTTCATTTTTTAACATCGATTATAAAATTCAAATACAAACTGATTTTTAATGATTCTTTTTATCAATAAATCAACTTTATTACCTTTTCTTTTGCTCCACTATTTTCGTTTTGACTTGTTAATAAATTTTTATAACTATATAAAATCAGCGAGATTTTTTTTTCGAAAATATTGCTATCTAATTGATAAATGTGTTAGAATAAAAATTAACAATTTTTTTATATCTCAAAAAAACATTTTAATTTTTTAATATTAACCATCGTAGCTAAATAAGCACAATTATGTAAAATCAAATCTAAAAAAAGCAACATTTTTGTAAAATATCACAAAATAAACGACTTTTAGGTTTCTTAATAAAAAGGTAGGCACTTTGATAGCATACTGTGTTTCATTATCATAGTTTCGGATAATAAATGTTTATTACATGTTACCGCAGTGGCTAATTTACATATCAATCTAACTAAAATTCATAGGAAGGTATCAAAAATGGTAACATTTTCTTTCGACGATATACTATATATTATTAACGACGCCTATTAATTATATTTTAGGTCTAAAAGCTTTAGATACTCGTGTGTACACAGTTTTACCGCAGACAAAATCAATACACATCATTTTATTTAACTGTTGTAATAAGACTAAGTATTCATAAAAAAAAAACTTTCTCATCAATAAAGATATTTCCAATTTTACAAAATTGGCCACTCAAAAATAATTAAAGAAGAAAAATATGTATGTATATAAAAAATGCCTTGCTTATATGGTTCTAAATTTAAAAAAAATGTACTTATTAAATATCATTTATTCAGCTATATTTATGTTTGCTTAAAATTCACTTATAATAATTAAAAAAAAACTAAGCTCATTTGAATTTATTTGGTTTATTTACGATTTAATATTAGTTGTACCTATTGCGTTTGTTTCATTGAATAGTGTTGATGTGTTAGTTTTGTTTTAGATACCACCATTTATTGACAAAATTTTTAGAAATGTTTAAAAATTAAGTTTACTAAGATTTTAAGGTACCTACTTTTTTGGTGTCTTAAGTCGCTTTATCATCTAAATTCTAAGGTCATATCACGACTGCCTAAATACAAAAAAATTTCTATCATTTTTATCTTAGGTTATAATCCTTATATTTACCACTGTATTGTACCACATTATATGTACCACTGTTGCATGGAGCGGATATGAACTTACTTAATCGCTGTGCCAACATAATATAATGTTTGAGAATGAAGGATTGGTTTTGTTGGTTCGAAAAACGACAAAAAATATTTATTGTGCAATAAGTTTAATTGTGCAAGAATTTTAGACTACGAACATAATAAAAGTAATTTGCGGAAGATAATAGTTTTAATCTGGTTTGTAGAAGAAGCCTTTTATAATTTAAAAGCTGTACAAAATGAAAATATATTTTATGTTTAATGCCTTTGAAAATTAATTTTAATTTTTTTAGTGAAACTAGATAACTTGATATATATTTTCGTAGTAATGATAAATCGTATGATTCTGACAAGTGCATTTTCAGTATTCAAACAAATCATGTGTCAGAACAAAAAGTTTTTAAATCAAAAACGTAGGTACTACACCAACGCTTTTATTTGAAAACATTTCATTTTATTATGTTTTAACATTTTAATTAACCTAAAATTGATTTTCTAGAATACATTTTGGGAATATTAACTAACGTAACGTATGCCATCTGACAGTTCACAGTAAATAACGAATGTTTAAATAATTTTAAAAATAGAATATGCAGACAAAGAGATCATTGATACTAATTATTGTGCTAACATATAGTAGTATATTACAGGGATAAGGGATTCCTGACAGGAATAATTATACCTAATAATGAATTTAAAATGTTCTAAATATAAATAAATACATCGTTAGTTTTACATTATTGTTTAATGACTGTTTTAGTATTGCCACGCTATTTTTAGTTAGAAAAAGTACAAAAGCTTTCAATTTGTAAATAGCAAATTATTTTCATTTAACTATTAAAAAATTATTATTTCAAGCTATTTATTTCCGCCTTAGGGTTTCACTATTATTTTTTTGAAGTTTGCAAATGATATTTTCATGAGCTTTTATGGTCGAAAGAATGACGATTCATCATACGACCTATATAATAATATATTTTTGTAAATGTTAATAATATTGAGTTTACTCGTTATAACCGCATCGTCGAATGTGCTAGTATATTATACAGTGGTGTACTATAGGACAGTGATCTTCAAACTTTTCAGTGTGACGGACCAACTGCAATTTTTCTATTCCGACAGAGACCGGTACCTTTTTTATTTATTATTTTTTGTTTATGATCATCTCAAATATGAATTAAAATTTCTTTCAATGCATTTCTTTAATAGTCGAGTGTCTATATATAATTTATTACCATTTAAAGATAGCAGATATTAGCAATTTTTTAGGAATGTTTAACAAATTTAAGTTTTTTTTATTATACAAGTTGTACTTAGCCGCAGATGAATCCTTTTTATTAGCCTCATGCAGATTGAAATAACGCCCTTTGCGGACTGGCGACTGAGGGCTCACGGACCGGCACCAGTCCGTTAGCCATCACTTTGAGGAGCACTGCTATAAGAGGCTCATAAGGGTTCACAAAAGCCCTTTATCATTTCAGGTGTTGTTTTTTTACAAATAACTATTACAAACATTACATTTTATATATTTCAACAATTAAATAAACACACCGACGCATTCATTCGACGCCAAACAAAATCTTTGTTCTTTGTTTTGAACCTAACACAAAACATGTGTTTATATAATTTTTGGGAGTTTTAAGTTGTTTTAACGTTTAAGGTCATATCACGACTGTCTTACACACAAAAAATGTCTGTAGTTATAAATCTTAGGCCATAACTCTTATATCTAGGATTCAGCGGAAATGGAAACTAGTATCGCTGACGCATAGAGCGGAGATCAACTGCCCTAGCCGCTGCGCCATTCAGTAAATTTATTTATTTTTATTATTATTATTTTATTTATTTATGAAAATTTAATCAATCAAATTATTATCAACAAACAGTTCTTATATTTTACAAACTAATAATAACCCTTTTGTAAAAATTTAAAGCTTACCACCGGTTATATAATTATACAGTTAACAGACGGGATGTCTCAAAAAGTATGAAAAAACCCAAAAAAAGAGATTAACGAGGCAAGTCTAAAAAGAAAAGTACGTTTAATTTTCCGCTCTAAAGAAGCTTCAACGAGTTTTCTTTTCCAAAAATTTCAAATCTTTTTCTTTATCTATCTACTTGATCACTCTCTATTGTATAAAGTATAACTCGTTGCCTCTTCTTCGAAGGTAAAAACGCCAAATACTTTTTGTCTTAAAATTGCGTCATTTCCTCCAGGTTCCCGATTTTTCATTATGAAATGCTTTGCTAACTGTAAGACTAACTAGAAAAATTGATACGTTTTATAAGAATTAAAAAATTTTTTTAAACCAAAATTTTAATGACAGTACATGCCTTATAAAAAAAATAAAAATTACATAACGTTTATATTTGTTTTTTATTTACCAAAAATATAACCCTGATGTGATGAAAAAAAATATTTTATTTATTTTATAAAATACATTTTCAACAAATAAAAAATACTTCACACATGTTGTCTACTCCAACTTTTATTGAAACATATCAAATTCATCTCACCATTCGACTCACTTTCTCGAAAGCTTACAATATATGGTATATAAATTTTAAATTTTCCATGAATAATTTCGTAACCTCTAAGCCCATAAAGGAGTTTAATTAAGTCTTTTGCTAACTTTATACGAACATAACCCGGTCCTAAATAAAAACACATACATGCCAGCATATCAAACAATAAATTAAAGGTGTGAAATATAAAATTTATAAAGCCTAATAAAAATGGCTTACTTGAAATATTGCCAAATGAAAACTTTCGACGGAATAAATTGTAATTTTTCAATTTGGAAATGGAAAAGTAATAAAGTTGATTTACACGCTCATTTACAGTGCTCACAGATCTTTTTAAATTATTTGAATTTAAATGTGCGAGACTTACAATAAGCTGAGATATAAAATAAAATGATAAAATATTTACTTGTCTTGACTTGAAAAAAATGTTCGTTTAAATATTGATTCTAAGTATATACGTCTTATAAATTATTGTAAACTGAAATAACGTAAATGAACACTGATGTTATAATTTTGGTGATAAAATTAAAATATTCATAAGTTCTGCAGTTTAATCTCTGTTAAAAGCGAATAATGAAGTAAGATTTTTATTAGCCAATGAATAAATAACTGATATCTGCGTCCTTAATTATAAACATTCCTTAGTTAAGAAATAATAACATATACAAAACGGAATACTTGAAAACTGTAACAAAAGTTGTCTCGTAATGATGTCTTCCAAAAAATATAATGTAATACACTTTTCTTATATACATAAATTGTTAAGGCATACTTTCTTAGTGAAATCGTATTAAATAGAATATGAACAAACAAACAACAAAGTACAGGCTTATTTTAATCTAGTCTTTGTGTTTATACTGTCTTACAAATAAATTGTTTGTTTAAATATTAACGCATATAAACATAAATATTTGAGATAAAGATCAAGACGATTCCGAAAGTTACAAATCAAGATAAGTAATCCAGATTCTAATACTTTTTCAAAATTTACTTAGTTTTCAAGAAATAATGTTTCTTGAAAAAAAAAACTAAATAATTCATAAAAATATTGTAATTTGAGTTTTACTTCGGTTTGTTTCTTGATAGCTTATATATTCGTTTTTTCTTGAATGTAAATTAACTACTTCTGTTTTTTTTTTGCGCATTCCATATGTAGGATTTCTTTTGTAATTTTTAATTTTACTCTAAAAGTAGGTTGCATACAAAAAAATAAGGAAACACTTCTTTAGATTATTTTTCAGACCAAAAACTCTCAACCACGATCAAGGCATTTTTGATGGCCATGAAATTCTTTTAAAGTGCCGCCAAATTTTGGAAATACAAACAGTAAGAATTATTTTGTATGAAGTTACTTTAATACAGCAAGTTTGCGTTCGTTTATGTTTGTAGGACCACCTTTTTTTGGCTTTGAAAGTCACTTTAAAATCAACGGTTATAGATTTTTTTTTTTTTTTGGGTGTTTATAGTCGCTTTAACATCTATGGTCATATCACGACTGTCTTACACACACAAATATTCTGTAGGTCTTGAATCTTAATTTTTAATCTTATATTTACGGATTCGGTGGGGATCGAACCCAGAACCACTGGCGCATGTAGCAGAGAGAGCAGTTGCTCTAACTACTGCGCCATCAAGTGGGTGGTTATAGATTTGTTGCAAATAAAAATCAACACATTTACTGTACGTTACAAGTCATGTGCAGAAGAAAGCTATAATAGATTTCTTCTTATGCATATGAATAATTGTACCGCACGATGTACGTTTTTATTTTCATCCGGATAAAAACTTTGTCCCATCTGTGTAGACACAGAAAATTCAAAAATTGTCTGCAATTTACTAGTTCTAAGAAAATCTTGGATAGATTGGAAATTGCACCATTGACGCGTGGAACGAATATATAAAGATCTAACCACTACGCCACTAAGTTGGGTGTATATTGTAACTCCCTCGTTACTATAATTTATTAAATTGTAATTACCGAACCCACCTAGGCACTGATCTAAGTCTACAATACGGTCGGTGGTGGGAATTTTTAAGTTGAGAATAGGCTCGAAAAAAATGTTTTGGGTATCAATTAAACTTTCGGGGTTGAATAAACAAATAGTTAAGAATTTGTGCTTCGTGAATTAATATTTGGTGGTGGTTATATCTGTTGGTGACGGGTAAGTCATAATCATAAATTTATAATTAGTAAGTATTATCATTAGTTATTGTTATATATGTAGATTTAGTAATATTTTGTATTAATGTAGATTCTTATTTATTAAATAAGATACAAAGGTGTAGTCAATTTCAGTTACAAAACTCTATTTATTTTGTCAGGATCTCACTTCATTCAAAATTTCACACAATAATTCATTTTTCGTCTTTTCTCACACACCGCTCAACTCAAACTCTTAACTCAAACTAACTCGTCTTCCCCTTGTCACACCCCTCACTCCCTTTCCCAATCCAACATATATTTAGGTATAATATTATAAGTTTATTTTGTTCGTATATTAATTTATTAAGAATAAATCTTCTTGGTTTCGTTAACTAGCATGTTTTTATTTAATCAAAACCCTTCAAGCTCTGCCAGACTGTGTTTTAATTTTTTTGTGTGTCTTAAGTTGTTTTATCATCTAAGGTCCTATCACTGCTATATAGTCACAGAAAATTTCCATTGGTCGTTTGTCTTATTAATTAAATATCTTAACATCTAAACATCTAGGATTTATTAAGAATCGAACTCAGTGTAAGAGAACCATATATTATTTTTTTTACATTAAAAATAGGTAAGTAAGATTTTTTTAACTTATTGTAAGTGTGCACCAAATTATTTTTTTTAAGTTTAAGGTATTTTTAAAGTGTTAACTTGAGGTTTGGTTTTTTCTTTAGCAATTATTTTTTTATTTCTAAAATTAACATCGCTGTATAAAAATTACATCTTATGTAAGAGACCGGTTGTGCTTTTCCATAATTTTAGTGTTATAAGTTTCAAGCTTACTCTGCTGTCACTTCGTAAGGCGTAGTTAAATAGGCATAAAAGAAATCATATTAAAAATTTGTTTGTTTTATTAGTTTACAATAGATGATTTTAAATTATATTCTAAGCTATTGAATTATTAAAGTGTTTATATTATAAACGCTGTCATTCGTCCTAAGTTTATCAAACTTTTTTTTCAACGAGCTTTTTACATTTTTTTTTGTTGTTTTATAAATCTAGCTTTTTATTTCTCTTAACAGTCTCTCGAAAAAACTCATATAGTTTCTATCGCATGTTGAAACTAAACTTTTTTGTAGTTACAAAAAATGAAGCCATTATATTTTACATTTTAAATATTGTAAAACAACCAAGAAAATATGGCACTAAAAAGCTCATTTGAAATTCTTTCTATTCTTCTCCGAAATGTGAAAAACGAGACTAATAAATTTTTCAGTGTTTCAAGATCGAAATAAATATAAATACACGTTTTCTCTTTGTCAATTATGTTTCTTGCAACAACACGTTTAAATGATGTCTACGCTTTGTTTTCAGTTTAATTTTTTCACCTTTAAAATCCTCAATTGGTGAATTATTAGATTCCTTTAAACTTGAAAAGTTTTTTTTTTGAAATGCGCATAAATAAAAAATGAATAAAATTACGTGCTTTCCATGATGATATGAGTCTTAGGAGTGTAATAAATAGGATATTTTTGTTTTTTCTTCTTGAAACCAAAGCAATTTACGTAGTTTCAAAAATATTATGAGTGAAAAAAGTTAAGGGTGAATACATTTAGAGTTTATTTGATCACCTATTTAGAATGTCTCACGTTTCATTTAATATCTCTCACTTGGGATGTAACTCTTAGAAAACATCTGAAAATTGCTTTAGTAAAATATATATGTATATTTGTATTGGCTTACGGATAGAAACATTAAATTTTTTAAATTCGCCACCAGTGAAAAAAAAAAATGGAAACCGAGGGATTTCATTCAACTTTTGTGTCAAATTTAAATCATGAGTCTGGGAAAAATAAGTAGCCAACGACAAAAAAGTCACATTAATTGGTTTTTTCCTTGCTATTTTCATCTGCACTTAAACGAAATTTTATTATTATCATTGCTGCTCCTCATTAGTGTAATGAATGATTTTGCATTTTCAAACGATCACATTGAATAATGAAACAGCTATTTGAAGTGAAATTCAAAATGTTTGAAAGGTTTAATATGTTTGAGAAGCTGTGACGTCAAAGACATGACCTCTTACAACTGTATCAAGCGTCTAATTCAATTAATAATTAAGTATGCGTCATTATTAGCAAACTAGCGAATGAGAGCTTAACAATAGTAAATTCTTTTACACTCATGAAACATTATCTTCTACGTAATAAAATAATTGCGGAAATACTTTTCTTTAAGAACATTAATTTTTTCACTTTACGACAAACTTTGAAAACCGAAACAAAAAAGTTTCAAAAAAAGTAATTTCTGAAATTTCATATATTTTGTCTAATAAAATAAAATTAGACAAAATGTGTTTTTGTTTTGCAAATTGAAAATAAATCTGAGGTGCGCTACGTAAGTTCAAGGATAAAAGATCCGGGAGCCATAGGGGAGAGTGGACTTTCCCAATGGAGAATCTCTTGACTGTCCATCCCCACTAAAATATTATATGGAACATCCTTCTCCAGGAACAGAAACGTAATGACGTCATAGCGGTTATTTACATCTAACGTCATCTCGTGTAAAACGTTTAAACTAAATAGCAAAGTTTCCAACCAATCTAACTGTAGCTGTGTCACGCTTTTCATGAAAAGCAGGATGAAAACTGGCTCACAAAAAGGATAACGCAAAGAAAAGCATGTAAGCTTGTATTATTAAGCCTTAGATGGCGTAGTTTTAATCAGTACTTGATATCAAATATCGTTCTTATTAATAAAAAATTAAGTTTGAAATCGATTTTGTAATTGGTTTCATATAGTTAAAAACAGGCTCAATTTTCTCACCTTTAACAAAATTCATTATTGAATGAATTTTTTTCATTAAAAAGATTAAATTACACTAGCGCCAAGAATCGTTGTTAAATAGGTATACCTTTTATTTTTCTCATTATCCTGTTCATAAACTTTGAAATTTAATATGAAATAGCATTTTTTGATTCTTGATAACAACAGACATCGCTGTTATTCCAAAGCAAACAGATGCTACAAACATCGCATGAAACATAATAATTTAAAGACTTTGACATAGATAAGCATAGATTAAAAGTAAACAAAAGTAAAGTTACACGAAATTATGTGAAATGGACAATGATAAAACAGTTGCTTGCTTGCTTATACTGCGCTGCAGTAGAACACAAACTTTTATTTGATGAAGCACAACATTTTCCTTGGAAATATGCATGATAGAGAAAATAATGGAAATGTTGTAAATGAATTCTGACTGCGACGAATTTGCAAGTTTTGCACGCGTTCCACGAATAGAAGCGTTTTCAAGGCGGTTTATTTAAAGTTAAATGTTTAAAATAAATACAGCCCGTCACAAAATACGGAAGTAAGCAAAATGTGGTGGAGCTTTTAGTGGAAGAATTCGTGCGCATATTAAATATCACTGAAATTATAGATTTCTAGATTTTTCATACAATTCCATGCTTGATATGAAAGTTGATTTAAAATTAATGTTTTTATATAATTATAATACGGAACATGACACAAGATGTTAATTTGATTGAAACAAGCGTTATGATAAAATCAAAACTTGATTTTGTTAAAATTATTTCCTGAAAACATTAATTTTGAAATTAAATTTTGGTAAGATGTTTCCTTTCTGTTAAGCGGTAATCATTTTGTTAAAAAAATGTTTTTTTAATCCTTATATTAAATTAAAAGTGTTCGCTTTAACATTTTACAGTGCATTGGAACCTCGCTTAATGAGTACCTTTTGTTACGAGTGAATCACATAGCAAACAAAACAAAATGTAAAAATTGACTTTTTGACAATTGGCTTTCAGTTAATGTTTCGCTTAACGATTGTTTCACATTACGAGTAATATTTGGGAAAAAATAATGCTCGTTAAGCAAGGTTCCACCATAGATTTAGTTTTCAATCAAGAACCTATTTAAAAGAAATAAAAAAAAATTACTTTAACTATTTTCTAAATTTTTTAATGTATATTAGTTGTTATCTACTTCGAAAAGTATTTGAAAGATTTAAATGAAGCAACTCTTAAAATATTGCTGATATTATTTTTTAAGGTCTTGTTTAGATTTAAAAAATTGTTTTTTATTGGTGTTAAAATTAAATAAATAGTTAACTAAATTGAACCTAGTTAATAAAAATTATTTTGTATCACCCTGTTGATAGTCGTCTTTCTATTACTGAAGGCTCTTAAATGATTAAGCTAGAAAGAAGTACAAAAAATTTCATATTAATTTTAGTACGTAATTTTACCTATGTCCACGTTCGAAAGTGGAAATAATTTAAATTAGGTATATTATTTTAGCTTTAAAAAAATAATCGATGAAAACAATGATTCATTTACAATACTGCTTAAATAGGGGATGATGACATTTTGTTATATGACTAGAAAATACATTTCAGAACCCTTAATCTTAGAGTTGCTATAATCTCTTTGATATCAAAACTGGATTTTAAAACTTTCAATCGGGAGAATTTTGGGATCACAACAAACATAAATGATAAAAGTTACAAGATCTAACTAATTATCTTAAAAATTTTATTTTTATTGTGAAAGAAGATATAAACATCTAATAATGTTTAAAATCATCAAAAAACATTTTTTTTGGAATGGAATTTCTTTTGGTAAATGGTAGAGACCATAGCGTAACGAAAAAGTTATCAGATGACCTTTCCTCTCTTTCGCTTTGATTCTTATATCTTACATTTTCTCTTACTATCTACTTGTGCTGAAATGAGTGTAGCATGCCGAGCGAGAAAGGTGAACTAGAAAGAGAGGAAACAGTAAGACTGATTCTACTCACTTCTATATGGCACATCTATCGACTTTACTAAACTATAAAAGTTGTGAAAATCCATATTCTATAAATCAAATTTTCTAACTGAAATCCAAACACGAAATTACGCAAATATATATTTCTTCTAAGATAATTCCAATTTTCATTCTTATAAACAAGGAAATTTAAAAAAAAATTTTAGTTTCTTGTATTTGTTTTGATACTAGAGAGCATATTCATAGGGTTCAAAAAAATAACGTAAAGAACTTCATTCCTGGCAGGGGATCTCAACCGGACTAGTTCTTTCCAGTCACCAAAATATAGTTCTCATTAAAAATTTTTGAATTCTTCTATAGTTAAATTCCAAAATAATATGCCATGAATAAGGCTTAGTAATATTTTTTTTCAAAGTAATAATTATTATGTATAAAAGCCTAATTTATAGTTTAAACTTTAATTCATAGTTTCTAATTATAAATTTTTAGTCGACAAGCATAATTTATTGTAAATAATATTAATTTGATTTTTGATGGGCCACCTAATGACTAAGGCAGTAGTTCTCTCCACTTCATGCGTCAAGTGGTTCTGGGTTCGATCCCCATTGAATCCTAGACTTAAGATTCTAGACCTAAGATATAATTGACCAACAGAAATTTTCTGTGTTAAAGGCAGTCGTGATATGACCTTAACTGTTAAAGCGACTTAAAACACCAAAAAAAAAATATTGATTTGAAATAAAAATTATAATTTCTGTTTAATAGAATTTTTCCAACCATTTACGCAGCTGCATTATATTTCCTTTCAATCTCAGGACTAGCCACGGAAATCCGGAATGGGTTGCTCTTTGTTACAAAATCTAAGGATCTAATAGTTATTTTAAATAATAATTTTTATTAAACAATTATTTTTTAATTAAGAGTGGAGGATCTAGAAAGCAAAAATTGAGACCCATGTACGGAGTTAGCGGTGCTATCTGGTTCAAAAAAATTGTTCATCCGACATTCATAATGAAGGTGTTTTAATGTTAATTCAATAAACCAAGGTAACACCAGGGTTTGCATCTAGTTTTGTGTATATTAACACTTTTGGAACGGATAATTTACTTAGTATTGATTCTTATGTACAAGTATTTTGGTGTTGTTCCACTATGGCTTACTAGTTAAAAATATTATATTTAAAATCTAAAAAAATGCAAACTAAACAAAAACTGGTAACAGTTCAAGTAAGGGAAACAAGGGTTATTTTAACAAAAAATAATTAAATTTTTAACAACTCAGTGATTTAGAAAGCAAAATTTTATCTATTTTTGTTTTATTCAGTTTGTCGTAAATGGTTTAATAATAAATAACGTTATAACTTAATTTAGCAATTTACTATATTTATCGCTTTATAATTGTCCTCAATATTGTTTTAATTGACTTTATGATTCCGTTCCAATATAATAATTGATGTAACCTCTTATGCCAAGAGCACTTTAAATAGAACCTTGAATCTGAACATATGAAAAGCTTCCACCTCAACCTCATTGCGATCAGTAATGTATTCATTAAGATCACTCAAACTGGAGCCATCCTCCGATCTAGAGCTGTGCAAACGTAATTTACTCTCCCCTTTTGTCCTACATATATAAAGTGAATGTTGAGCGTTAATAAGGAATTTATATTGACATCTTTTGAATATGTAAAAACTCGAACAACTGCTTTATAAGCAATAAAAATTATAATAAAATGACGAGAAGAACGAGAAACGAGAGCATGCTTGAGGATAAAAGATTTTGTTCATTTGATACAAGTGGAATGTTTGGAATAAGTAATTTCAAGTGTCGTGTAGATTTTTTTAATTATACTGTTACGAAGAAGCAGACGAAGAAAGATATGATGAAAATTCTTAGCAAACAAACTTTGAATGTCCACTTTATTGCATTTAATTTAAAAAAATCTTTAATTGCATTTATTCTTCTTGATTCAATCTGAATAGAATTATTCAAATAATATAATATAAACTTTTTAACGTGGAAATATAACGAAAGATATAAATCTTTATATGCATTTATACTTTCAACATTTTTTAATGGTCATGAATATAATTACTGATAATAAATAATGTATGCCTATTATCGATTAATAAAGTTTATGCCAAAAAGTAAATTAAATTTAAATTTGTCGATTTAATTGAATAATTAACTTTTAATTATTAAATTTTATGAAAGAAAAAAATAAAATTGTATGTGTTTGGTTATAATGCTAATAAAAAAATAAAATTATGCCCAAAGTATATTTATTTATGAGCTGTTGAAGTCTTAAAATTTTAATTTCAAAATCATTAATGAGGACTTAATAAATAAAAGAGATTTACGACACGATTTGTTTCCTTTCGAATAAGGATTCTTGGTTGTTTGATTGGATCATAGAAAAATTTTCATTTGCAGAACCATATATGAAATAGAAGTGAAACTTCTTAGGATATAACAAACATTAGAGATTTAGTGTGTGAGATAGATAGAGAAATAAGAAAGGAAATTTTACAAACATCTATTCAGCGCAATATTTACACTCTCATCGTTTCTTTTTCTTCTTCTCTAGACCTCATCTTTTTTCTTTTTTATGTAACAAAATTTGCCTAAACCTAACGTGTTCTTGAAATTTTACTCTCAAGTCTAGGTCCACTTATCAATTATCAAACCGCAGCCTAAGATGTTTTACTTCAAAAAAATTGAATGTTCCTTTTTTTAACTGAGAAATATTACTACCTTTTCCAAAAATTTAAAAACTAAAACAATAATATTGAATTTAGAGTTTCGTATCTCTGAAGGAAAAAACACTTTATTATAGGATCAATTTGTTGTCTTTTGTCCGTCTGTAAAAACGGAATTATTTTCAATAATAGAATAATAACCAAACTGACAATGAAGTGAAATTTTATGGTCTTAAAAAACTTAACTCTCTATTTCATCCAAAAAAATATATTTGTGTAATTTTCTGATATGAGTTTAAGATAGGTGGTAAAGATGCAAAAGCTGTACGCAATATAAATCAGGCGTAAGGAAAGAATACAGAAAAATTTTGATATAATGGTTCTTTCCTACAAAACTATCGTATGAAAGATCCAAAATATCCGTGGAAAATATGCTCTGGAAGTTTTGATAAAAACAAATCTATTTTTTCAGAAATTAACTTGCTAACAGACTGAAAATTTACTATACAACAATTTGGGAAATCTTTCTGAAATTGACGAGGCAAAACAATGGATAAGTGGATACCACATGAATTATAAAACCACTTAATAATCCGACATTTCATATGCATCAACTTACATAATACAATCAATTAAATGAAATGTCGTAGTTATGTTTATATGAAACCTTCAGTGTGGAGTCAATTTCATACTTGTCCGTTTTTTTTTAAATTTAGTATACAAGGAAACTTCAAAACATTGGTTATAAAAGAAATATTAATTTCTTTCGTATATAAAAGCATTTTGCTTGACCTTTGAAATGTGAGACCAAGACTTAGATGGATTGCTTGACAAACGAGTTAAATGAACAAAGCCATTTCACATACAAACAAGAAATTTTGCAAGCCAATAATAAATATAGTATGTATAGTGAAAAGTCTTTCCGATGACCAAAGCGAGTATTTTCTGATGAAGGTCCCTAAATTTGTTAGCTTATTTATTAGTAAACATGCCTCGCTTTCATACCTCAATCCACTCATAAATATACATGAACTTAATACTATCTCCATAATCTTTGGTTAGTACATCTTCCTACAGATATAACTAACCTACCTTCCTCAGGGGTAGTTAATAACATGCTGTTTGTACTTTGAACTCAACGATGATGAGCTTTCTGTCTGCAAAGGTTTCCAAGTGTGAATTAGTTCCTTAGGGGTTAATAATTTTCACCACCTTAATTGAATGAAATTTTGATTTGATACATGAAAACATCTTGTTACTTTTACAAAATATTTCAACTAGTGAAAAGGGATGCGACAGTACAATGAATATCGTTTAAATAGAAATCTCTGTTGCACCAAAAAGTTTAAGTTTAAAACAATGATACAAATAATTACTTTCTATAGAATTTTAACCAAAGTACATATTCAATTGTTCAAATTGTTTTTATTGAGAATTTTTTCTTATAGTATAAAGACTTTGTAATCGTATTCGTGATTAGTTATAAATTTAATTTGTACCATGCAGTGATGTCGCGTGTGCGTTAATAAAAAATACTATAAAAAGCTAGTAATTATTTTTCTCGGAAGTATTTATAAAATCGATACGCACAAAACTAGAACTAATTGATTGAATTCCCTTTATCAGTTTTATTGAAAATGTTTCGGACAAATCGTGCCAGAATAATAGTCATACTATTGGCTGTTTTAGTTTTAAAAAATTGTGACCTTTGTTTTGGAACTAGGAAATCCATATTAAAAAAACCAAAAGCAATAGTGAATTTATTCGATACAACTACAGAAATTAATAATGTTACGGTAAAAACTCAAAGGGGAACTAAACAATATAATTTTTATACTAAAGAAAAGGAAAAAAAGGATGTTAAACTAAAAAATATTTATTTCGATGAAACTTATACAACAGAAATTAATAATATAACGGCAAAAGCTCAAACGGCAACTAGGAAACATCGTTTTCATAGTAAAAGAAAGGAAAAACAACATACTGCGCAAAAAAATATTTATATAGACGATGCTGATATCTTACCTAAGAAAAAGAAGGATAAATTGTTTTATCCTCAATATGGAGAACCCATAGAACTAGATGAAGACAAGGATTATATTAATTTGGACGATATTCGAATGGAAAATCGTAAAATTTTAACCCAAAAATATCCACCGATCGTTAAAATCACCAACGAAAACAAAATTGAATTATGTACCGGAACTGTCATCGATCCCAAGTGGGTTCTTACAACCAAAAATTGTGTCATTAAAAATATCAGGTTTTTGATTTATGATCCGAAATGTAACTGCAGTTGGATGAAAGCTTCTAAATACCTTTATCCAAAGAAATTTGGACGAATAAACGATAAAAACACTTTATTGTTATTTAACATCAAGAAAAAACTAAACACTTTTGAAACGTCTTTGGAGCATGTAAACATAGCGCTAATGAAATTAGAAAATCCATGGCCTGATTCAAGAAATCTGGCTAAATTACCTGATGGGCCAATCACTTTAGATTTGGCTGATGTTTTTCCAAGCTGTTATATGTTGGGCTATGAAAAAATAATAAATAAAGAAGGGAAAAAATTTAAGTTTTCTCATAGAATGATTGAAACTAAAACAAATTTGTTACCAATAAGAAGATATTGCTCTTTACCAAATAAGTGTGGGTACGTAGAAATTGGTTACTTTAAAAATGTATACCTAAGCAAATTTTAACTTTTTTTGCTCCTACCAATGAAGAATTATAACCGAGTTCCATTTTCGATTTCTAGTTTCCAGCGGAAATACACCGAGGTCTCCTGAGTTTGCAAAGGGTTTTTAAGAAAAAAAGATTTGTGTCTGTGGGTGACAGCGATATTGTATCTAAGGCGTAATCAGAAATTTACCAAACTTAAAACTTTGGTTTTATATTTTATTTTGTTATGCCGACAAGCTTTTGGTTGAAATCGGTTGACAGAAAGCTTCACTTAATTCTATGGGAATTTGAGTTTTTTTCAATTTTTTTAAGCCGCTCTAATGATTTTTTTTAACTTGTAGTTATTTGATTCATCAAAGCCTACAATTTTTACTTAAAACTTTTTTCTAGGAAAATTGAAATCAACAGGGTTCTGGGGTAGAGAGTGGGAGTTTTTATATACATTGAGGAGGCTGTACACATAACTCGTATAGTTGTGTTTGTATAGATATTTAGATATTACTGCATTTATAATTTGTTTAAACCAATCGCGGGCTTTATTAATATTCTTTTAGCCAAGAGCGAATATATTCAAAGAAAGTTCTGTGACGCGTCGTAGCAGATATTTAAAAAATTATTTTAATATTCGATTTTATAGTTCTATTCTTAAATAAGAAAAACAAAATTTAAATTTTCATTTCAATTTCAACTGTTACAGGGCAAAATTTGATGTTCGATCAAAAGTATTCAGTTTGTACTATCCAGGAGGAAAGAAATGCATCGAAGATGAAGGGTATCCATTATTTTGTTCAAGTGCAAATAAACCGATGGTCGTATATGGCATTGCAGGACGCAAAAAAAGTTATTGCGGTTATGCTAGAATTGGATATCAAGGATTCACTCGCATCGACACTTATGTAGGATGGATTTACTCAATGCTAAACGGAATAAATTGAACCACCAACGTTGAATCCAAACACTTTCGTAAACTTTACAATAAAAATTGTTGCCCTAAAAAGGCTTTGACGCTGAAGCCAAATCAATAAATGCACCAGTAATTTATTACATTTCTCTTCGTTTCCTTCCAAGAAAAAAAACTGCTTCCTCTTAAACGAAAAACTTTCCTTACAAAGAAAATCCATTTGTTCTACGTTTTGTCTTGTTAACGCTCCAATTAAATAATATAACAAATTTCGGTATAATCACAAACTTATAACACGTTCTAGAAGAACCTTTACGAGTACGAATACCAATTTTAGTTCGAAATTAATTTTTGAATTATTAATATAAGTTGTAACCATTAAGGAAACGACGCACGTTTGGATCAGATCGCGTGTTAGGTTTTTCTATATTTTATTTTATTGGCTAATATGTTCTATTTTATCTTTCTTGACATTGGTAAAATATTTTAAACATTTTTTTATGTGATAAAAATTTTATTTAAATTTCTCAGTTTAAAAAAAATCAATGCTGGATTTAACAATTATTAATTACTGAGTGCTATAAAAATTTATATTGATAATTTAAATATTTCAAAGTTGAAAGTTACAACCTCATAAAATTTTAGTTTTATGACTGACTCTTTGTCGATTGGCTCTGCTTGTGATAAAAATAGTTACTTTTAATCTATTTTCTGGTCCTTAATGTAATCTCGAAGGATTCAATTTATTTAGTTGAAGGTCGTTACTATAATATTTTAACTCTAAGAGGAGAAGCTTTTACAAATTTTGTCTTTTAAGTTTTCATTCAAACCAAGTAATGTATGAAATTCAACTTTGTACAAGTCAAATTCATGTTCTTATATTGAAAAAAAAGCATTTGAAATGAATTTTTCTTTAAAAATATTTTTAAGAAATCAATCTTTTTAAAAAGCTTTAATGAACTACTTATGTAAAAAAAATTTAAAAGTAAATTTTTTAGGAAGCTATGATAGAAATGGTTTGACCGGTTTGACTTATAGAATCACTCACCCGATAAAATCCAAATAATGTAGTATAAACAAGTATATAATGAAGCTTTCGCATATTTGACATATTCGAACCACCAAATATTCGAGAAAGTCATACAAACAAGTGTTTTGAATTTAATAAACATTTGCAAACAAACGTAAAACGTAATTGAGAAGATGTTTGTGAGCGATGATACAGGGAAAACGCTATTTGAATAACTAACATATTCCATTTTCGTGATACGATTTTGATTCAGTGCCTCTTCAAGGCCGCCAGAGCTTTATTTTACATTTTTAGATAGAATCCCTGTTGATATTATTAGGAAAAACATATTTCGAACACAGAAAATTGTTTTGATTCGAAATTTTCCCAGAGCTAAGTTGCAAATTGAATTTTCAATCATGTCAAATTTAATTTGAGCCTCATACATAATTGATGAGATAAAACGATTTGGATACTAACGATCAAATTGAATTATTCTAATTATAATGTTACTGCTGTTATATGCTTTTGATTGCAGATAAAAAAGACTAAAAATCGATTTTAGCAGGGTGAAGATATTTGGAAGTGTTCATTATTATTTTTCGTATGATTAAACCTTCAACAAAGAACTTCTATGCTTTTTAGGTTTGATAAAAAAAAATTCTACATTGAAACAAAATTATTGTTCAAATAAAAGAAAATCAACAGTTGTATAAAAGTCTGGAACAAAAACCATATTTTAGTTTTTCTATGAATAAAACATGGTTTTTATTTTTTTGTATACGACCAAGTATATTATCAATCCATTACAGAACCCGAATGGACAGGTTTAGGTTGGATAAGGTTAGGGTGATCATAGCAAAAGTTCACTTTCAACGATAGGTGATAACTCATTCTTCTCCTTTTGATTCCCATCCATGCCATTTCCAATTTCTCCCAATTCTCTACACCGAGATAAGTATTCGAATCAAATGTGTGACCGGACTACAAATATTATACGCTCAAAATTCCTGCGGGAATACGCTTAGTATCCCAAACACATACACACGTGGCGGTATGTGTCGTCATCGTCATAGTAACACTAACCTACATGTCGCCCATACATATGCAATTTGTTGTATGGTTTTAATAGGGAACGGGCGAAACGGAAAAAAGATGATTTTTGTCGTTTTTTTACTGTCATAAAAATACGGAAAACGGATATGTGTGATGAGAATGTTTTGCAATATACGTGAAAAATACGTGAGAATTTTTATATGACCAAAAGTTTTGTTGGGGTCCCTCTTTTATTCATAGAACATATAAATTATAATTCTGTAAGTAGATTTTTTCTAAGATTATTTACTCCCAAAAATAAAACATGATTTATGATAACAGACCCTGAGAAAATTTAATATATTTTCTATAGAGATATGAGTATTGGCTCATACAAAAATACCTAATACATTTTTCATAAACTAAAAAAAAAAAATCTTCCAATTTAGAGATAGTTTAATATCACGAGCCATTTATTACACAAATACTACGAGATAAATACTACTGAAATATTCTTATGTTGAATCTAAATAAGACACATTCGAATAACAATTTAATACAGATCAAATCTAATTTTAATAATAACAATTATTTATTGCGTTACATCACTTAAGTAAATATTAAACTTAGAATGTATTTAATGACTGTTTTCAAATAGTCTAACAAATATAACTTGACCTAAATAAGGATTATATTTCATTATGCATCATGTAACACTTCAATGTTTTGTAGAAAAAATTTTGCATTTAACATCATGCAAAATACACACAGCAGTATGTGTGACCCTTATTAAGGGATAATAGCGACAATTTGAAGATAATACAAACCACAAAGCAGAAAGCAGATAGTTAACCCGGAAAATTACTTGAAGTGCTTCTGACGATACGCTTGTGTGATGGAAAAATATTTTAATCCTATTAATCATAAGAGTATTAATTAAAGCATGATTTATTTATGGAGTATTTTTAATTTTTTTAAAATCTATATTGACGAGTGCCTTAAAGTTTAAAATCTTGATTTCAATAGAGTCAAAAATATTAGCTTTTGCAATTACAATGTTCAAGTAAGCTTTTGAATCATATTAGTTTGCATATAGTTAGAATTAGTTACAAACTCTTATAAGAGAGACATAATCAAGGATTTCAATACAAGTCTGCTTTTATTCAATCTTAAGATTCTAATTTCAAAATATAATAGTAAAAGTATTGAACATGTTATGCTCCATTTTAATGGTATTAATAGGTAAATATCACATAACTTAACTTCATAGTTTTTAACTATATTTATAGTCTATACCCTATATTATTTAAACAAAAAGAAAATATTTGCTTATTTTAGAAGGTATTATTTTTAACTAAGGAATGCATTTGAAAAAATGCTTTCACTTAATAAATCTACACAATCATAGAATAACAAAGATTTTACTTTATTCTATAAAATGGATTGTCATGTGGGATCGGAATATCCTTTTTAAGATGAGTGAATGAAATGTTATGAAAGGTAAAATAAAATTAGCTTTGATTTTGGAAAAACGCACAAATCTTACATACAATAAATATTTCCATTAATATAGCTTAACATAGAAAAGTATGTTTATAAGTTTGACAAAGGAACTTAGTGACAAATCGTTGTGATTTATATTAGGGTTGGTTTGTAGATAAACATGTTCTTTTGAATCAGAGAAAAATGTATGATTCCTACGCAATCGTGGGAGAAATAGCTGAATTGGCTTCAAAAAATTATTTTTTTTCTTTCATTTAATCTTTTGTAAAACTCATCAAGAATATTCTCTAAAAATATCACCGTACTTAATTTTCAGTTTTGGAAAAAAAATTAAAATTTCCAATTTTTTTATAATAATTTTAGTTCAAATAGAAGAGACACAAATAAAAACGTTTTTTTTTTCGAAAAATTGCAATTAGATAAAAATTGTGACCTCCAGGATGTACACAAACTGCTCATTCAGGTGGCGACTTATATATATAATATTGTTGAAATTTCCTCCCTAAAGTACTTAAATAATGTTTATTAGTTGTCATATAAACTTAAAAAACAAAGTAAGATATTATCATCGTGAATTTTTGTTTAGGATTAGTTTTTGAATTAAAGAGAGCAAGATCACCTACATTTAATTCCAGAAAAATGAATGTTTATTGAAAGATGTCTATAAAATAGTGTGTTTTCAACCGTAAATAGAACAACAAATTAATATTATTTGGACTCTGATATTTGTCATATTTAAAACGACGTAGATATGGTTTTTTATATAAAAAAATTAATTATCCCTGTAGGGGCTGTAGGGTATTTGAGAATGCAAAATATTTATAGCAAAGCATATTTAATCATCTCCTTTTATAATTATTAAATTAAATTTCTTTTCTATTTGCAAAGTTTATTTTAAAAACAACGTTATGGCTTTGTTTTCAGTTATAAAATTATAATTATATTATCTACTGATTGCTGATTAAAATTTCTATTATTTTAGTAGTTGTATCGTTATTTTTGTTTCAATAATTTAACAACATTAAAAACTTTTAAACGTTGATTTCCCTATTTGATAATAGAAATTCAATTTTCAGTGTTATTTGAATAGCACAGAGTCAATAATGGCAATAAATAATTACCTAATTAAACTCTGACAAGCCATGAAACAAAGTTTTGGATAAATATTGTTATCTGAAAACGTCGCCAATCGTATTTATGTCCAAATAATTAATACTAACTCAAATATAATATTAAACGGGAAAGTGAAAACTAGCGAAACAATGAATATAGCAAAGTCAGCGAAAATTAATTGTATTAAGATATTCTAACTATTTCCTGCTTACGACATAAGTCACAAAACATTCCAAACTTAACTATTAATTGTAAGAGATGATTGTCATCCAAATAATTTATTAATTTTGATATAACAATTTCTATAAAACTGACTTTTTAACGAGAAGGGAAATTTAAAGTGAACCAACAGTTTAAACAAAGTAACCAGTTTTGTTATAATAATTATATTTTATTTTCATAATATTTCAGTCTCTAGAATTTATTTATACGTTCTTTGAATTCGTATGAACTACATTTTATGCATTTTCCGGACTTCGAGTGTATCGAGAAAAGCGAAACTTTTAAGACGCTGTTTCATCTAATCTGCTTTTTACTTATAGATATATGTGAAGAAGTTGTGAAAGTTTCGTTTCACGTATTATCATTCATTACAAACTTTGCAAATTTCATATGGAAGGTATTAAACTTATTTCATATGTAGCACAAATTATTTCATTCTCTATGATTACAATAAATTACTGTCAGAAATATGAACATGCAAGTATTAACACGTAAAAGCAAATTGTAATTTAAACAAGTGTAAGTTTTTTCCTGATTCTTAACTGGAATAATTTAATCGTTTAATAAAAGTTGAACTTGTTAAATTTTCATGTTGGAATGTTGTAATTTTTTATTTTTGAACCAAGGCAACAATGTACGCATTGTTTTATAAGGATTAAAGTTGCCGTTTATAAAAGTTTGAACTATACATTTTCCACGCGATAAAGAACTGATGAGATGATTAAATGTGTATAAATTTAAAATGAGCGATGAAGTTGTTTTATTTTTTATGTTTAGATGCATGCAATTTTTCTTTCAATTATTTCATAAATTTTATGTGAGTTTTTAAAAAAAAGAAGCTATGATCAAAGTAAAGAATAAGAAAAAATATTTACGGAAAATATTTTTCTCGATGTTTTTTTTATAAATTGGTTTACGGTTTTTTCGAATCAAAAAAAGGCGAGGAAAATAATAGGATGTGAGCTTATCGGAAACGCGCTGTTGGTCCCTAAGGTGTAAATCTGAGATTCTTAATGTCATTGATTGATTTTATTTTCTTTATTTCGTAAGGTTTAAGTTGAAATTGAGAAAGATTTACGGTCCAATCAATTAAATATTCAGTAGGGCCTATATTTAAGTTTACTTTTCTCTTGAGAATCATCAACCGATGTTTGGAAATTAAGTTTTTATTAAAGTTACAAATATTTAATTATTGGTTTCTTACTTAAGAAATCAGTTGGAGAAGATGTAATTTGATAAATTTTTACCTTTAAGGATGCGTAGGAGATATCGGGTCCAAAAGTATTGAAACTAATAAATACTGTTGGTAGCTTCCTACGAAGTAAATAAATAATGTCAATACTAAAAGAATACATAAAATTCGTAAGTCTTCATTTGAATAAGAAAAAAAAAATTAAACTAAGACGACTACGGTTTGTTTTATTTTTTTTTTCTCAATAACCTAAATTATTTTTTTCAAACGGTTTAACTTTAACATTTGATACACTTACCATAAGTTAACCGTAACCGTAAGTTAAAATATTTTATATTTGGAGTAAACAAACCATTACAAAAACACTTGCGAATGTACAAGTTTATTTCAATTGTAATAACATTTAAACAATGGTGCCAATCCTTTTAAATATTTAACAGTTAGATTATGAATTGTATAAGAAACATTCTAATGCACTTTTATTTGTTCGGTTTTATTTTGGTTTACCTCCCGAACATCCTTAATTAATTTAATTTTAAATAAAAGATGCAATTTTTAAGAGTCAAAAAGCTAGCAAAGGAAAAACACTTTAAAAACTTTCTAATTTGAACCTAAGAAATATTAACTCACAGTGCGTTCATGGATTTGTGAATCAAATATTTTCTCCTTTAAGCAAACGGGAACTATTAGTGATAATTTTAGGGAGGAACATTTTTGAAAAGTAGACATACATGGTGAAGATATAATTTAAAGTAAGAATCGTTTCTAAAGCCGTCAAAAATAAAAGGTATCTATTTATAGGATAAACTTCTTAAATATTTGATTTGAAATATTCACACACTTTTGAATTTTTAAAAAATTTTCAAAAAACAACAATTTTGTGAAAATTGACATTATTCTTAGATATTCCCTGTTGGACTTGATTCTTTTCTTAAGATATGTTCAAGACTTGTTGGATCAATCCATGGAACCTGGGTCGATTTACAAGCCAATGGGGAACGATTGGTTAAATAATATGGCGATTCCATTCAACAGTCTACAATATTCAGTCAATCATTCAGCATTCATTTTCTTAACTCAAACGTTTTCGATTTCGAGACCTCTCCGCAGCATCATCCTAACACGCTTTCTGAAATTCATCTTCACAATCCTATTTATATCGATATTTCTATTTCTTTATTCTTTACTACATATTTTCTCTAATTACAATCATTTCATTATTTTCTTTTTCTTATTGAAAATATAGTCAATTTTATTTTGTGCAGTTTTATTATTTTCTTTTCCAACCTATGTAAAAACTGTCCACTTTTCATCTACTTTTTCATCCATCCCCAAACAAGAAATACTTGCCTTTATTTTAAAGTTACTTAACTTAAATTTGCCAAAATAAACTCAAACGCAAGTCAAATGTTCATATTTTTAGATATCAAGCATTCAATTTGCAAGTTATTTTATTTTGAAGTTAAAATGTTAAGTTCAATTCATTGTACAAAATATTCAGCTAGTTGACTTAACAAATTCCTAACTATCCTGATTGTTGGTTACTACAGATGTTTAAAAGAAAACGATTTCAATACTTTTCATACATATTTTGCATCATTAGAATGAGCCTGAGAATTGTTATGGTTTTTTTAAAGTTACTTATCAGATGAACCTCAGTACGTTTATTATGTGGCGTTAAGTAAATGCATTATTTTATATGCATATACATTATGTAAATGTCAGTTCTATAAGTACTCCATCTGGAACCACAATAGCAACCAAAAGAGTAGAAGAAACTGTTGTTATTGTTGAAGTTATTCGTCTTATGAATAAAGTATTTCAATAGAAATTGTGGATAAATGGCTAAAATTTTGATATACTTTTATTGAGACATTCCTATTTGCGTAAGTATTTTTATCTCTACTCAACACCAAAGGTTTAAAAACAAGTAAATCATATCGTTTTTCAAAATAACTTTAAAAGACAAGGGAAGTGTCAAATAAACGTGTAGATGAAACAAAACCAAAAATAATTTTAGAAAATTTCCATTTTCCAACATTTTAGCTGTTAGGAATGATCAAAAGCTTCCTGAAATTTTCTCTGAAGAATAATCAAGTCAACTGTGCTAGTTCCGTTTTCTATAATATAGATTATAGAGCATAACAGCATAACTATCACTAAAACTTGTCAGTTAAAGAAGTGAAAATAATAAATATGCATTTTTGGTTCAGATTTTTAAGAATTATTGTCGGAATAGATAAATCTCCTGTTTCGAAACTTTTGAATCATTTTAGGTTTAAAATTGATACAGGAAAACGCCATAAAGCCATATAGCTATGAAAAAATTTATTAAAATATTACTTTTTCCTGCCAGTTTTCAAGGTTGTACACTTATTATAAGGATAATGAACCAAATTTCCGAGTTAATTAATAATTATAACTTTGAGCTCTCCCAACTTGAATATTAGAAACAAAATTAATTTAGAATTTGTAACTTAATTAAACTTCCGCTTTTAAAAATTTTAAAATAAGGTTTTTTAATAAGAATTAATACCCTCCATTAATTGTAGTGAACAAACTTTCGTCGAATTATTTAATAACGTTATTCTGACGAAGTTTTCATTTTGAATTAAATTTTTAACAAGGTTTTGATTATGTTTAACAAAAAAAAAAAAAAAATGAAAAACTAAATAAATATCGAAATAAATTTGTAAGGGACAAAAGTTACGACCGCTGGGAAATTATAAGGATTTTATCCCGTCAGCATAAACTTATAACTTTATTTAAAACTATAAAGTAATGTTCAAAACTTGTCAAATAAAATAGATATCTAAAATCGAGTTGAGATATTTATTTTTGTGCTTTTATTTATTTGCAATAAAATATTTTATTACATAAATTGATGGAATTGTTTTTGAGTTTTGTGATGTAACAAACCAACTGCAACGAAAAAAACGAATTTAAGTTTGTTTAAAAAATTTTTACTATTGAAGTTTTTCTCTTTGTTTTAATGAGGTCGGGAGAAAATATTATTTTCGAAAGCCATAGATTCAAACAGGTTAGCTGCCTTATAAATTTATACCGTTTCATAAAATGCACTCGAGAAAAAAAATTCTTTTCTTTTCAGCTCTTAACGTTTATTAGATTTGTTTGGAAATTCGCCAACGCGTCTTAATCATGCATAACTTTGTTCATACATTTAAAAAAGCGACGACAAACACGAGTTAAAAATGTATAAAACGATTATTGTTTGTTGTTAAAAGTTCTCTTAATGTTGCGAGTCATTTTCTTATCGAAAGAAAGGCGTCGTAAAAACGGTAGGTATGAGATACCGAGACCAAGAATTTTCATGAATAAAAGTAATTTAAATATAATGTTTTCTTCTCTACTTTGAAAGAACTTGTGGAAAAAATAATTCTATTTGCTCATTTTTTCACTCACCTTACAATGAATGGTTTTACAGTTCGTTTTCTTTTACCATTTATTTCAAGCTTCTACCGAAACTGTTGAAACAATGCACCAGATGTGTATCTTACCTGTAAAAAAATTAAATACATTAAGTTTTGATCTTGGATCTATGGATTTTTTGTAATATTAACTACTTAAACAAACAAATAGTGTATTAAAGTGTACTATTGTATAAATAGAGTATTAAAATATGAAGACTTGAAGAAGTTTAAGAAATAATTGAAAAGTCATTGGTGTTCTCAAGAGGGGAGGATTCAAATCGCACCGGGTGACAGTTTTTTATACTTAGTTTTAGTTTGAAAAACAATTTGCTCGCCATACTATTCGATTTCCAAGAATTAATAATGGTATAAAGTTTGAAATATTATTCCGTATTGTCAAGTAAATCAAGGGTTATCTCAATAATTTCGCTCAGATACAATCATCAATGGTATTGACGTTGAATAGACGTTCTGTGTACTATTCGGTGCCGGATGCTTAAAAATTCCGTGCCAAACATTATCATTTTGAAAGAAGCAATTTTTTAACAAATGCTTACAGTGTCGCTAGTTACGAAAAGAGTTTCTCCAAATCAAATTTGATGAAAAATTATTTTCATTCACATAATGTGTATTTATAGGTTAAGCGATTAGAGATTAAATGGATATCCGGTATCCGGCCTATCTGGCGGCGTAAATACTATCCGGTCGAATATCGGATAACTAGCGTTTATCTTGCCGAATACTGGTTAAAAAAATATTTTAGGTAATTAATTGCTTTATTTAGTTAGTATCACTTAAAAAATACAGTCAGTAATCACAAGATAAATCTACAACTTAGAAAATGAATTATCACTAATAGGTACTGCACTAAGAGCCACTTATGGTGAATGACTATTAATTTTTCTGCATTAAGAGGTAGCAAGGAGTTCCGTTTGTATTCGTAAATATGACCAGATTCAGAAAAAAGTCTTTCGCTATACACACTGCTGCAAGGTGCTGAAAGATATATTTTGCCAAACTTTGTTAAATTTGGGTATTGTTTAGTATTAGCTGCCCACCAATAATAAAGGTCGTAATTGCGGTTAATTCACACAGACTTAAGATAAAAACCAGGCTCCCATGCTATCGCGTTTCTTACTTCACGTTCAACCTGGCTAGTATTGTTTTCATTTGCTACGTCATCAAAGAAATCTCAAAGCATGCCATGAGCTTTGGGAGATACAGCTGACTCTGTCTTTTCTCCTCTACTTTTTTTTAGCCAGTGTTGAAGATGGACTGCTACCGGAGGACTCTTGTGTAGACATTTTTAAATATTCCAGTAGAGTCTCCTAGTACGCTCTTTCAGCATCAAGCACTCTCAAGTAATTTGTCTCGAATCTCGGTAAGTTCCAATCAAGTAGTTTGAGTTCTGACTTTTGGAGTTAAAACGAGTTTCTAATTCAGCTTTTAACGTCCCGCCGGATATTTGGAGGCCCTATATCTGGTTATCCGGCTACAAGGTTAGTCGAAAATCTGGTATCCGGCTAAACAGCTATCCGTTTCATCTCTAATAGCGAGTGTATAATAAGTAACTAAAATATGGCAATAGTAACCCCCCCCTCCCCTATAGTTTTATAGAGCAGCGGCGTAGGGAGAGAAAGGCTTGCGTCGGCGGAGAGAGGGCAACGGCTGTAATAGGTGGATATACTCATGGGGCGGACACTTTTATTAGGAAGACAGATCTTTTGATTTTAGTCCGAAGCTTCAAACACAGGTGACAGCGCAATGTTCAACTTGGTTCAACTTGATATTCACGTGCATGAAAAACTATCTGACAATGAGTCCTAGTTATTAAAGTTATTATAAAGAAACTGATGAAGCCAAACATGGAAAGGTATCGACTACCTTATAATACTAAATTACCCAAAAACTAGAAAATGTGACAAAATAAAATGTGTTTTTTTAAACCCTAAATTGTAATAGATAAAAAAATTTTAAAGTCCCAATTTTTTTTCTCAGGAATACAAACACATAACTACTTTATCTGTTAAATATATAAGCCCTACAATTATACAACATCTATGTATGAAGATTGTAGAAGTATAGTTTATATTATAGATCCTAAAGTGCAAAATAGTTCAGTTAATAAAGCAACTTTAAAGAGAAAATGTATGATAGAGTTTGTTTGTTTTTTTTTTCGAAAAACTATAGAAAAGAAAGGGAAAATATCCTATCATGGTTTTTTCTTAATGGTGTTGAAAACAACGTCCTCTAGTGAAAAGTATGAACTTAACAAAGTAAAAGTAAAAAAGTAAGTTTGAAGTAAAATAATCCTACCTTAAAAAAGGTTCTCTTTCCTTTCATTTAAAATTAATACTTAACGAATTATGGGCTATGGAAATTCCATACAATTGCAATGAAACATATTTTTAAGCGTATACTGAAAATGCGGTTAAAAGAATTTAATTTAGCATCTCGAGCAGTTAGATATACATAGTATGTTTAAATTAAAAATATCTCTTCAACCCCCAGCATTTTTTTCAACTCACTCGGGAACCGTGCCCATTCTTTGAAAACCGCTGAATTGTACGGCAAGTGTTCAACAAAGCATTCCCTACACTTGTTATTTCTTATAATTAGTGGATTGTATCACAAACACGTTTTTTTTTTGTTTATTTAAGATGGCTTCAACGGCTCTTAAGTTCATAGCAATGTTAACGGCCACAAAATCAAAAAACTCAAAACTTAAATTCTGGAGTTGCTTTGGGATTTGAACCAAAGGCCATTAGAGAAGTCTTTACATCATTAAGTTGATCAAGGACACATTTTGTATTACAAAACTATAATAGTAAGTACCTTTGTACGTCATATATATATTTTAAATATCGAGGTTTTCATTCCCCATACCCCCATACGTATATCATTGCATATTCGTCCTGGAGGCAAATGAAGAAAACCTACTGTGAGGGAAGTTTAATTAACCTTACATATATTTCTTTTTTTACTACACAATTGTTGATAAAAAGAAATCAAAAAAAAAAAAATCAAAAAACTGATTTTACTGCAGGTTAATGCTTATACTGTAAATTCAGGTAAATTCACTGACAAAATAAGAAGACATTTTCGTTTTATGCATTTTTCTTATTTAAATTAAGATTAATAATGGTTATACTTTTTTAGTACTGAAAGAATTTATTTACTTTATTATAAGCTACAATTAGTAAATATGTTTAAATTATTAATGTTCAACATTTTTGTTCTCGATTGTATCTCCTTTAAATTCTCAAATCTCATCCAATGCTTAGACTGTATCAGTTAGTACATTCGTATTTTTCAGGTAAGTTTTCGCTTTTTTAGGGCTTCATTAACGAAGTATTAATTTGGATTGGTTTAAATAAATATTATCTTCGTATTCACTACAATAAGGTAATGTGCATAACTTTTCATAATTTTTAAAGTCATTGCATTATGACTTGCCTATATAAAATATCTTATATTATTAACAGTAACCAACAGTATTTAGACATTTTCTAAAAAATCAAATGTTTTTTTTCTTTATTCTTTATTTTATTTATGAAATACCGTCTATTTTTATTTCCTTCATACATTTAAATAGAATTTATTATTCATAAATTCTTCCTGAATTTTAATGTTGCCATTACAAAAGTAGGTACAATAAATTTTTGCATCCGCCACAATCCTAAGGGAGCTATTATAGAACGGCATATGAGATTCAAAGGAAAAGGTCCTATGTTATATTATTGAAAACGGGCAAAATGTTTTCCTTACTTCGAAATGTACACTTGTACAAAAAAAAATATTTTACGAAAAACATTTTGATTTAAAACAAGTCGGAATACAACTCATGTAAATATTTAATGATACATCAATCGTCGTTTTTGAATTGTAACAAAAATACAAATAATGATATTCTGACACAATAAATTCTTATATCAAATTCTGTTTCATTGTCCATATATTTGTTGCTCGCTCATATAATTCTTTTTTGAATAAAAATTTACTATTGTCTCCTTTTCGTTTCATTTTTCTTTTTCCATAAAAAATCAACATAATATATTATAAAAATATAACCGAAATACTTTCGACGTTTTCGAGATTAAGATTGATGGTTTATCAAACGTTACATATTGTATAAACGTTTATTTGAGTACGATTTTCTGAAATATTTCAATCGATTTATTTGAATATAAAACCATCAGTAGCTCTGAACACTGTAATTAATTCGTGTTGAAACAATCAAGATTTTATACAGCTGAAAATAAGCGTTATACTATACAATGAGAGGAAACGCTATGCATTTAACTTCTGCTTGAGTAGAGTTCAAGTTGAGATAAATGAATTCTTAAGAGTCAAAAAGGAATAAATGGAGATAAATTGTATCGATTTCAATGAAACTTGTCTTAATTATTTATTTTAATCCCGTTTTTCGTTAATTTCAACATAGAGAAGGTTGGGAAAATTTAATCAAATTGAAAAGATGTGTCCTAGATTAATTTAGGTCATTTATATTCATCAATAGCTAAAACTGGTGGGTTTAAAAAGAAGATTTAACTACTCATTGAAGTAAATGGGAATAGAGTTTTAACTTTTTTAAGTATTGAGATGTTTTGGTGAAAGAAAAATTGGTTTTTGCTTTTAGGGTTTAGCTCTATAGAGGCTGAGATTCCATTTAATATTCAAAACTTATTTTTTTTTTAATTTAATATAAAATTTGTTTGGTAATACAGGTAATATTTAAAAGTTTTTCGTTTATTCCCTCATGCCAAAATGTTTTAAATTAATATTACAACTTTAAAAGAAAAACTTTTTTTAATCCCAAAATGTAAGAGAAGCTAAAAAATTTATTTAAATAAAAAAATAATAAATTTAAAATTTTAACAATTAAAATTAAAAAAAATGTTAATGTTAAATTGTATTTGTTAGTATATTTACGTAAATTTAACTGTTTATAAGGATGTATTGGATATATAATAGGGAGTACAAGAACTAAATACTAATAGTTCATGAAAATCTACTGTTTGTAGATTGCCACTAAGTACTTATATAAAATAAAGTTTAAATACTTAAAAAAATTACATACATTTTATAAATATTTTTTATTCTTTATTTATTTATTTCTTTTTGGTTTATTTAAGGTCGCATCAACTACTAGGTCATGAGCGACCGGTGAATCAGAAACCCCATGGAAAAAAATTAAGTTTTCATTGAGATTCGACCATAGGACCACTGGCATATATTATACATAAGACGATAATCTAGTCAACCACACCAGTTAAGAGTCCTTTCGGTCCTTCCATTAATATTGTTTTAAATTAAAAAAAAATCGTATGACGACAAATATCAACTATGTATAAATATAATATTAATAGGTCGTAAGCAATTAAATCAAGTTTTCAATTTGCTTTTAGAGTTTTTCCCTACAACTATTTACTGAGCGTCAGTAAAATTTCGCAAAATTGTTGTATATAGTTAATAGATATATATAGTATAAAGTTATATATAATTAATTAATTTTTAATTTTTTTTATAATATTTTTGCAAAAATATCTTTAAATTACTTTTTGAATTTATACCGTACACCTTAATTATTACTTATAAACAATTTTTTGTGTTACTTTTTGGGTGAACAAAAACCATTTTTGACTAGTTTGTTTTATGAAGGTTATGTAGGTAAATTTGATCTTTGGTTTGTCTAACTTTTTTGATGCTTTATAAAATATAATGGGGACCATTTATTTATTTAAAAAGCTTTAATGTCGTCAAGCAAATAGAAACCAAGAATGATTGAAGAAAAATTTGTGTAATGTGTACATATTTTCAAAACCGTGTAAAAGTACCACGTGAATCAACTGATAAGTGTATAATAATTTAATAAAATCAACAACCTTTCAGAAATTAAGAAAATTTTAACGATTTCTTAGTTAATAAATGCTACACAAAATCATATCGCATAATTTTTTTTAAATTTAAATGAAAAAAAAAATTTAATATTTTTTACATTTTCAATGAAGGAAATAATTATAAAATAGCATTTGTATTTTTCTTTTAGTATCGGAGAAAATCTTTAACATTTTATTTTAGTTTATATTATATACGTTACTTTATAAAAATAGCTACCAACAGCAATTAGTTTAATTAAAAGAAAATACTTATTCAAATGAAACACTCATTATTATGTAAAACAAGAAAATTAAAAAGCTTTGAAATTTAATATGAAAAAATATCACTTACTAAGACAATTAAAATAATGATGATATTAGATAGCTGGTACAAAAATTATTAAATGAAATAAAATCATTAGGTAAAAAAGATACTGGAGAAAGCAAATGTCATATTGAATTTCTATCTCATATTTTTGTATTCTACATACATTTTGTACCTATACCCATAATATTATACAATGTTATTTAAATTTTATTATGTGTTGCTATTAATAAAATTTATTCCAAGCAATTCTTACAAATTTCAAATAGTTAAGAATTATCAACCATTAAACTTAAAATGAATATTATATATATTTTATACTTTGATAACTTTATTATTTCATAATACTTAATAGGAAAAATTAATTTCAACTTCCTTTGAATATATGGTATATCAATGAATATTGGTCGGTCGCACTGTCCATTACCTAGTTAATTTCTTGTTTGCATCCACATAGTAAAAACTAATGGTATTATTTTTCAAGCTTATAGTTAACTTGTAACAGTTAGTTACTATCTACTGTGACTTGTAAAAAATAATTGATTATACAATTGAAATATTCAAAAAATAAATGAAATTTGAGACATTTCGTTTATTGTTTCATTAATATAAAAAAGCTTTACATCTAATCACGGGAAATCAATGGCACGAATAAAACTCGGTTTTTCACACAGACTTGAATGGGTATTTTCATCAGAAAAGTTATCAAGATGTCACATGAACGCTTGTACACCACTTTGGTAACTCACAAAAATGTCACCCTCATAAGCCCAATTAACTTTCTATCTCTATCAAAAGAGTTATGTCTATAAAGTAGAACCGCTTCCGAGTGGTATCCTGCAAATCAACTGTTTTAGATCTCTAGAGTATTGGCGACTTACACAAAAAAGCTGTTACCTATCCGCTTTGCTCTGCATAAAATAAACTTAACTGGTACTTACATTAAAATTAATATTTTTAAAGCAAAAATTAATGTTAGATAAGTATTAATAGAATTTGATTTTTTTCGTAGCAAACTTCATGAATATATACAAAACTGTAAGGGAATTGCAGAAGAAGCATTCAAAATTTTTAAATTTTATAATTCCTTTCGTTGACGCTTACAGTAAGGTAAATAGAAATTAAAATTCATATAGATCAAAATAAAGAATTTAACTATTAAAGTTTAACCAATTTCTTATTTTTTTGAATAGATCGGTTAAGACTTGACACAAAATTAGTTTAGTGTCTCTAGATGTAGTAACTATAAAATATGTATATGATTAACATATTCTCTCTTCTACATAATTGATTTTCATATTCCCACTACTTTTAAACTATCCACTACAATATCAACGTTAATTTAAAACCTTTTGGTCCATCAAAATTGTGATTTTATTTCCTTTTAAATAAATAAAAAAGAAATATATAATAAAAGATTGATTTTGTGAATTTATGATTGTAGCTAATTTGAACGTTTGACAAAAAGTGATATTTTAAGTATTGTTCTAATTTTTTTAAATTTTCTTTTTGTTGACATTTGAATATAATGATAGGTCTAAAATAGGTCTTATTTTTGTTTAAAGACATTCTTTGTTCCTACAAAGAATTATATTACAAAGAAATTACAAAGTGATAATTTCAATGAGCTCTTAATATTAATATCAAGGTTTGCCTGAATTCATTTTTTGCATTGGGCATTTTTTTTTTTCATTTATTTAAGGTCGCATCAACTGCTATGGTCATTAGCGACCGTCGAATTCGAAAACCCAGAAAAAAAATCTGGGCTTTTATTGGGATTCGAACCCAGGACCACTGGCGTATAAGGTTACTATCTAGTCCACTAAGTGACCTCATGTGCCATTTAAATATAACAGAATTTATTTTTGAATTTTCATAACTTTGGAGCAGTTTATGGCAACAACAATCTAAAGGGGGGGGGTAAAAGAATTTCCACGTTCTTTACATTAAAAATATATTTTTAAGTTTTATTGGAAAATATTAAAAATGTTTAATATTTCTCATTTTTGAACTCTGATATCTTTGAAACGGAGGTCTGAGAAACTTTGGTCGAAGAACCTTTTTTGTATAGAGAATGAAATTTTCTTTAATTTTCCTAAATTTCTTCTTTCAGATTGTTGTTATATGAATTGTTCCAAATTATAAAATTCAAAACTAAAAAATAAAAAATTTGTTATTAAAATGGAAAATGAAAAAAATGGATTGAGACAAACCTTAATATTGATATTAAGAGCTCGCTTTGGCGTCAAAATTTTTAATTTTAATATATATTGTATCAATTTTTTAAACGTCTTAGTCATTAATGTTTATATAAAAAATAACTTGAATAATTTACTGACTTTCAAGTGCTAAAGCTCTTGACACTATCAATTTTAATACAAATTTAAATCAAATCAAAAAAACTTTAAGCAATTCTAAAGATTTTTTTGATGTTTCTTGATCTTTACTAAAGTGAACAGTTGTAAATATCAGTTTTGTCGAAAGATATAAATTAAAAATTAATTTTAAAAATTAAGTGCAATTTCAATTTTGTCCCGCTATTGTTTTTTATATTTCTTGATACTTTCTTCCGGTACATTTCTATATAATATACTGAAACAAAAAAATACTTATGAAATTTTTGACATGAAAACTTCTGACAATGTTTTGAAATAAAACTTCACAAACTTTTAGTTTTTATGTACCTAGTTCAGAAAAATTTTAGATCAATTCTTGTGCTTTCAAACAATGCAATGCATTGAATAGAAAAAACTAGAAAAAGCTATGTAACAGTACATGTCAGAGTTACAGGAAACTGTGATTGCAGAAATGCTTTTTTATACGATTCGGTGTGCAATTTTTTTAATGGTAGTTAACTTTTTTTAAAATTATTGTTTAATTGTTAAATTTTAACTATATAAAACTTGGCAAATAGTTAAAATAAATTTAATTTTCTATTAACTATTACATATTAGCGTAAAAATCACTTTGAAAAAAAATCATAAATAAATATTAATGTAAGGGAAATAGAAAATTCGAACAAATATGAAAAATTCATTAGAGAGAATAGAAATGATTATTCAAAACAATGGTTTTCTTCGATTTTTCAATCAAACAAATTGAAATAATTTTTTTTTTCTTCGCAATTGCCATGTCATTGTTTTGTTATCATTCGACTTTAAATCGAATAATTGGAAAATTATTCATACATTCATCTTCAGAAAACCAATGACAATTGACGATAATTGGAAATTCGTTCAGTTAGAAAAATTAATCTGCTTAAATATTGAAAGATTTAAAAAAAAACATAATAAACAAATAAAATAATTTATATTGATTTCGAAAAAATCTGACCTAGTTTTGTATCTATATTTTTGTCTTTTTATGTTTTCAACGTTTGGGGTTGGATTTCGATTTTTGATTCAGTGAACTGGAATTTCGCGATTCTATTTGACCTGATAGGGAGTGTAAAGATCACATTAATATAAAATACATGAAAGCTTTATATTGTATATCGCGCTTGTCTATTATGAAACCATAAATTACTAAATAATTCACACATATTCGCAGCGTTCAGTCACCGCACGAAATTATGTCAACATCGTATACATTTAAAATGCCCTAACGTTGCACCCCCTGGGTTGCCTCAGATGAATAAACCATTATTGGAGTTTGTACGTTCGGGGTAAACTCACATCTCTATACAGGATAACGCTCTTTGACAAACGATAATGAGAATATTAGCGTAGTTATGAATTTATTTCTCGTTGTTTATAGCGATTATGAAGCCTTTTGTTTTGTTTCAAAGACAATTAATCGCTATGTACAATTAAGGGTGAAAAATTTGTACATGTTGATGATAATTGTAATTTATGATTTTTTCATTGAAATTAAAAAAAGGATGAGTAACAAGTCTATTGTTGATTGACTTATGAAAATTTGTAATTTAAAAAAAATTTCATTGCCTTGTCTAGGTTGTTAAGTGCTCTTCCAAGTGTTGTTTCACCACTTGAACTCAGCATTTCTCATACGTAATTACTCAAAGTTTCGTATATAAGTTCACATAAATTTTTGTGTGTAATGGCATTTTGATTATATAAATGCATTTAGAAGTGAATGTGTTTTGTGCCAAGCTGACTCAGAGATATTTATTGGTCGAAGGAAAACGTGACTCATATTGATGTCAGTTATATCGAGGCACTTCTAAAAGCCATATAAGCCACACAATTGAAAAATAAAGTCTTCGTCAATGTAGCGCAAAGAAATAAAGTGTTTAACGTCAATAATAGAAACTTTAAAAGTCGGAAGAATGCAATTTTGTTCGTTGTAAGTATTCTTACAATTTTATGGAAGTGTAAGAAATGTATTTTCTGTAATTGATTTTGAGTTGTGGTCATGTTTCACTTAAAATAGTGCTGAATTTGCCAATGAATTTTTACGAGGTGAACCATCAAAAGCGAAAGTTGTGCTCTTACCTTTTATAGTTTCCATTTTTAGGACTCCATACCTCTAACGAAAAAATGAATTCTTTTTAGAATCAAAAGTTGTTCATCCATCCGTCTGTATATCATAACCATTTCTAATCGGAACGAATAAAACTTTTCATTTGAAATTTCTGTTAAACTAACTGGTTACTCAGAGGTGTGAAAATTCAACCTTGGTAGTCACCCAAATCAAGAAAATCAGCTGTTTATACCTAGCTCTTATTTTAACTCTAAAAAACTAAAAGCTACTTCTAATAAATTAGAGTTTGCAACCTTTAAGTTGTAACCCCCTGAAGGTTTTCAAAGCTATATTTAGAGCATCACGGTTAAAATTTAGGTAAAAGTAAAGGCTTTTAATCTATAAATTAATTTATTTGAGTAAGAGGGTTGTTTATTATTTAATATATATTTTTTTTTTTTGGAGTCTATATTTGTCATCGAAATAAATAAACCAGTTTTTAATTGGAACCTATTTCTCTTATTAGTTTCAAAAATTCGTGAAAAGAGCTAATAATTTGAGCTTCTCGTGCATCTCTGAAAAGTCTTATATAAAAGTATAATAAAAAATCATACAAAGAGAAAAGGAGGTTGTCACAACTTATTACAACTAAAAAGTGGTGGCGTAATTTAAAAGTTTGAAAAACATTGCCATAAACCAAAAACTCGATAAGAAATTTCATAAGTAGTAAGGCCTTGTCGTGGAATTTACGTAAAATAATCCAAAAACTGTTAAAACGTAGTTATATCGTTAGAATTGAATTTATCGTTTAATGTTAATTTTAAACACATCCTTGCTTAAGGTTGTACTGAATTTAACTAAGCTAATTCCCAAATCATAATAACCATTAATCGAAAAATCAATGATATTGATAAAATTATAATCGTTATAATTTTTAAGGGTTCGGGATAATTTCAAATCAACATATACCTTAAAGCAATCATACCACAGAATTTGAATTTACATAAATCAAAGAAACTGTGTAAGAAAAAAAACTAGTCAGTAATAAATACAATAGTGTGTGTTAATAAATAAAATATACTTTTAATACTATAAAGTTCACACACGACGAGAGAGAAGAGAGGGAAAAACAAGTGATAGTGAGAAGGTGGGGACTCTGAACAAATAACAATTAACATAAACGATGTCGAAAGTTGTCGTCAACAGATAATGAAAGATAATAAAATTTAAATAAACCATGGCGCTGTATGTCCTGTCATGCAATTGTCTTATAATTTGAAGATCATGAGTCTAGAACGCAATGCATTTTTTATATTAAAGCAATATTTCTTTTTACGGAGAATACTCGTTAATTATACCATTAATTTAAATTTTTTTTTAATTTTGTCCAACTACGATTTCAAAAGTTTTTGTATACATAACAGATTAACTCGTTTTTTTCAATGATAATTAAATCTACCACACATTTTCTAATTGAAATTCGTAACAGAAAATATAGATTTCAAAAAGGGGAAATATTTCGATTGATTGAAAAATAATTAGCTTTAGCCACGTCATAAATCATCGTTTTTATGATACAACACAAACTAAGCGAATGAATCTTTTTTCACACAAATACCTATATTTGTGAAACATAGAAAATCAAAACAATACCTTTGAAATGATTTAAATGAAACCACATAACGTAAATAAGCCATTACACTCAATTTCCCTTTCTGTTCTAAAATAAAACTTTATCGTACGTAGCAAACGTAGTGTCCATCAACTCGTTCATATACTCGAACCCTTTCGTTTCGGAATGATAGATGTTTTCAAATTATATCCTCCAACCATTTTCCACCTCAAACCCGAAACCACTTTCCTGAACTGAAGTGGCCGTCATCTCCCATTCCCAAATTCCCAATTCTAGCATTCAAGCTATCGTAGTTACTATCGTTAACGAGGTCTCCAGAGACGGTGAAGTTAAATGAAACATTTTAAACTTTTTTTATCTAGTTATGTGTTGGTTGATTTTCGTTAAATTTAATTTTACAGACGGACAAATGTATGCACTTAATGATGGTAATTTATTTTTGTAGGAATTGAAATCTGTGTAATTATCCTTGTTAATGTTATAAATTTTCTATTGGTTCAATTTCTGTGAAACTTTTCTGAGGTTTGAGAAATATTCAATGAGTTTATCCGCAATTGGTATTTAAGTTTATATGTTGTCAAATGCATTTTCCGAGCCACTTGATTTTATGTTGGAATCTTTCAATATAGTAAAATGCTTGTTGAGTTCCACCACAATTGTAGGTAATATTCGCTTAGAAACTTTTTTTAATGAATGAAAATAGATTGAAAAATAAGTTTTCTTTGGCTAAGTTTGAAAATAAACGTGAGAGTAAAAATATATTAAAACTTTATTAAAGTCACTTGCAAAATTTGCTATTATTTCAATGTAAAGATATTTTATTATTCTTTTTCATTTGGTAGAAAGTTTTCTTTTCATTTGACAAAGGTATGATATAAATCATATGACATTAAAAGGACAAAAACAATTTTTTACAAAAATATTTTCGCAGTAAGCAAAATTTCAATAAAGTTATAAAATATGGTGATTGTACGACTATATTTTTGTCAAAAACACACAATGATTAAAAAAAGCTTCTCTTGATATTTTAGTGAGGAAAATTTTTTGTTTGATCTCAGTCAAATTCTTCAACCCATTAAAACAATCAAATATTAAAAATTTTCTGAGCATTGTTAAACAAAAAAAAAATAATTTAAAATCCTTCGTTTTGACCAGTCCAATACAAACAATTAACAACTCTTCCTTTTATGTTAAAATTAAACCTCATTGAATTTAATAGAAATGTTGTAATGTTTTTCTATTGAACAATGAGCATTTATATGAAATTGTATGCATAGTCTAATAATCTCATTTTGATTTCATTGTCTTTGATGAGAAAATTTTTTCCAACAAAATTACTCAGATGGAAAATTCTTCAAAATGCCTTCAGCAATTATAATTGCTGATAATTTTGGAAACTAAACATAAAAAATTAACATTACAATAAAATGAAAGCAACTTGTATTGAAATAAAAACTCGGAGAAAAACTTTTTTGAGGCGTTTTTTATTTTCTTTTTGGTCATGCCTCATAATAAAATGTCATAATATCCAGTAAAAAAATGAAAGGTTAAAATAAGACAGAAGTTATCCTTTTTTCATAAATCATTGACAGTGAAAATAAGTTTTTTTTTCTATATCTTTGACAAAAATTTGACAATAATTTACCAGGGAATGCATAAAATCGATCGTCTTAAAATGGTCCTGTTAAGTAATACCCAAGAAAAAATCGTCTGGAAAGTATCAAAATTGAAAGCTTTTAGTCTGTAATTTTCATAAAATTAAACGATAAATTAACTTCTCGTTTTTTGGTCGTTTATCTCAAAAGTTTTTATGCAACAAACGGTCTTACAAAATTAAATTTTAAAAATGTAAGATTATTTTTACAACCCGGTTTGCTTTGCTATAAATCATTATTTTATTATTCTTATTGAATAAGATCGTATTCTTACATTCGAATAAATACGAAATGAAGAAAATGCATTGAAATTAAAATATAAAAATGTATTTAACTGCTATTTTATTACACAGAACATTTATTTTCGTTGTCAAGCAATTTGATTTTTCAATTTATTGAAGCATTCTAGCCGAGTTATTTGTTGTGTAATTACAGAATAATAACGCGTTAATGAATAATTAAATAGTTTTATCCACAATTGTAAGATGTACGCTTTCGGATATTACACTTAACTGTTTTTTTTAAAACGAAGCTTCACGTTTTTTTATTTTTAACGAAGAAATTTTTATTTTTCAAGCTACGGAACGATTAAGGTAATCTTAACCAAGACAATCAGATATTTCCAAAACAAATTAATTTTTTTCCCAATGGACTGCAAATTGTTAAAATTTAGTGTTAACCTACTCCTACATTATGTAATTAGAAACGAAGAACGTCAAAATTGTCAAGAGGCGGCTTATTATTGTAAATGTGAACATGGTTTCTGTGTTTTCATGGTTCTATCTGTCTAATGCATATGTGTTGGAAATGTAAGAATTTAGAGCGAGTATTGAACATGACGAGTTTGCTTATCGCGTCGTCCTTGCATAAATTCAAACGAAGATCGCTATTTACTTTTCATGCCCATTGACGTGATTAATTGAACTGAAGTCCAATCTTTTTATATATCCTCTCCTTTTCAAATCATTGATTTAAATTTTACAGGCGAATTAAATGTCTTCACAAAAGCCTTGAACGTAAGTATGATCATTTGATAAACCTTTCTTTTATTACTAAGTAATAAAATTCTACTGAAGGTCTAAAGGTTAAAGTATTTATTCAATAAACATTTAAGTACTTGAATGAAATCAAATTGAAAAAATTGTCGCAAAGCAAAAAAAAAATTCTTAGATTCTGAAATGCATGTCCTTTATTTTCGATCCATTCATGTGCGAATATTAATAATAAAATGTTGTTGCAAAAAGATAATAAGAACCCGTGTCCTGGCTTGATGTCAAAGTTTTCCAAATTAAGAGAGTTTCCAACGGTTTTCTTTAAGTAGGCTATTATAGTAAAAGGTTATTATAAGAATTTATTTACATTATAGTCCAGGGAATATAGACATTGCACTTCGAAAAAATTAAGGGAAAGCTGAATTATTGCATGAAGCTTCATTTTGTTGTTCTAAACAACATATCGAAAGTCCCCTCAAAGGTTACGATAAACGAATTTTCGCAAAAATCTTGCTTATGATAACTTTTATCAAAAAATACTTAGTAGTTATCAAATATGAAGTTTAGAAAAAAATCTACAAAAAATGTACTGTTACTTTTTTTCGTAATACTAACGGTTTTTGAGAAAATTCGATTCAAAAAGTTATAACGTTCAGTATGCTCTCCTTAATGGTATCTGTATGTCAATTGTTATATTTGTAATTAAACGTTAAATGTGACTTAAAATATTGAAAAATGTATTTTCGTGAAACGTTCATAGCTCATAATAATGCAAACTAATGCATATGTATTACACAATAGTGTCAACTTAACTCTTAACCTATCCCAATTTTTGCTTAATTGCGTGCACTTTTAAATTGGAACGCTTATGATATCATCATGCACAGAAAAAAGAGCTTTAATTTGATATTTACTAGCTACATTATGAGTGTAGCAATCATGCAACGGAGTCTTAGGCTAAGAGTTAAGTTGACACTATTGTGTAATACAGATGCGTTAGTTTCCATTATTATGAGCTTTGAAAGTTTCACGAAGATACATTTTCATACAGATACCATTAAGGAGTGAAACTGAACGTTATAACCTTTTGAATCGAGTTTTCTCCAAAAACGTTAGTCTTACGAAAAAAAGTAACAGTATATTTTTTCCTAAACTTCATATTTGATAACAAGTATTTTTTTGATAAAAGTTACCATTAGCGAGATTTTTGCGAAAACTCGTTTATCGTAACCTTTGACCCAGCGTAAAATTTTTAGCGGCACATGAATCGTCGGGGACTTTTGATATTTTGTTAAGAACCTCAAAAGAAAGTTTTATGCAAAAAATTATTGTGTGATTTTACAAAACCACGAAGCAAGTGAAACTTTTTTTCAGAGTTTAGGCACTTAAGTAACTGAAAATTTTCGGAAATTATTCGATTTAGGGTATGAAAATAAAATAGAAAGACAGGAATGATTACCGTCGGATATTTTTGCACTATTTTCACTAGCTGTATCTTTGTCTATCATGATCAAGTGAACAATAACATTTATATCAATACACTGATCAAAATACAAATACCAATACAAATATGATTGACAATTAATAACAACTTATAATATAATAAAACGTTGTCATGGAGAAGAAAATAGTTCATTACATTCAATAATAGCTCGCGCAAAAGGCCTGGAAAACGACATGGTATATAGCTAAAAATGTATACACGAGCTCTGCCGAACACTTGTCGATTCCCTGCCGAGAATGTGTTACATTTAGCGACATGCTAAAGACAGGCCAAAAATTTGAAACGATCGCGATGTATAAAAAGTTTCACTTTAAAATTTGGATTATTAAGATACTTAAAAGATTAAATTGTCAGGTACTTGGATAAAAAATAATATAATAATTTTTTTTTTCAAATAGTACCCACCTAAATTAATGTTTTGTGTAATTTATTTGTAATTTATAATGATCATGCCAATAGAATAAAGTATGAGTTATTTATACGTTATATAATAATCAAGAAACACCTGATGAAGACCATATAAAATGGTTGAAACGTTGTGAATTTGAAGTTTTATACGTATGTAATTTTAATTTTCGGGCATCGGGATCTTAATACCCATGAATACAAAGGGGCATCTTAGATGCCTATGAAAGAAGAACTACCCGTATATTATTTTTTATCCAATATTCCGGTCGAGTTAACAATCTAAACACTTTTTTTAGGCTCAATAAATTAAAAACTACGAGTCCCATCAATATGAGACTATGACCATTCGGTGCAGAATTTTTCGTAGATGGTTATAGGCAACTTGGGTTTTGGATTTCAGTGTCCCTTTGTCATTTTTATTCAATTCATTGCCAGTTATTAAAAGTTCATAAATTGATTTTTTATTCAAGTCACCTCATAGCCAATTCTAAAGTTTGCTTAAACTAAATCCTCTAAGGTTGTATCCCGTTATGTGCTATGAGCACTGCACATATGACGTCATAAATCGCCACCATATTTCTGTCATCATTCAACATCAAAACCATTGGCCTGGTACTTATTATACTTTTTACGGTCTGATCAAAACAGTACCTAGAGTTAAAGGCGTAAAAAAAACGGGGTCGACAATATACTGGACTCAATTATGTTTTTTACTTATCTACAGAATAGTTTCTTAAAACGAACTATGAAATCTGACTATTACAACCATATTTATTACTCTGGAAAATGTACGGTTGCTGAGAAATAACTTTTGTCTTTTTATGTCAAAATACCTAAAGGGATTTTTTTTATATTGGAATTTTTTTATTAATCATTCAATTTGTTTAGGTATGCCCAGCGAAGCGGGCAGGTATTACAATTACCATATTTATTTTGTTATGTAAAATATTGGATTTGATTTATCAAGCTTATTGTTAGATATTAAACAATTTTTTCATAAAATATAATAAATCTGATGAGAATCTCAAAGCCCAAATAACACATTTAAAGTGGACGTGATTTATAGCGTAATACACAAGAGTTTTCAAAGGGTAAAAGACACGAACAAGAAAACGTGCCAAGCAAAGAACATTAGAACAAGTTAATAGTGCGCTCTTCTAACAGCCTGCACAAAAGGGCGTTTCATTGGACTATCTACGGTAAGACAGAAAAGTAAATGGACATTAAGAAGTTGGTAGAAGCAAGCTCGTGAATTTGTCATTTCTGAGAAATTACGAACATTTTCCAACTATAAGAGATACAAACTTTAAATTACCAAAAGATTAAAGAATGTTTAAAAAAATGTACAGTAAATTAATTTTTTGAATCAACTTTTTTTAACTTTCAGTAACATGAAGGTAATGATTCAAATACTCAAAATTTAATTAAAATGAAATGTTATTCTTACATCTTAATTTCTTAGTTTTCTAATAAATTTCGTTTTAATTTCATTTTATGCTATGTAATTTTTATGAGTGTCATAAATAATTGGAATTTAAATTCTCATTACAATTAGAAAATCGTTGAAAACTGTATAAATAATGACTTCGAGATCACAATGAAACGAGCCAAACTATCATAAAATAGTCACAAAAACAATTAGTGAAACTATAACTTTAAATAATTTCATTAGTGACACGCAATTTAAATAAACTACATATATAGGTATACATGGTATACAATTTTTGTTAAAAAAAATATATTTACCATTACAAGACTATAAAGGTAGTGCAAAACACTATAAAACTCATTGAAGAATATAATACAAGTACAAGCATGTTGCTCATCCCATTTCCTTCAGGACATGTATGGAGTGAAAGGCGACAGAGAGTACTTGTCGGAAAACTTGTTGTACGTAAATTGAAGGACAAAGAGATCGTTAAGATGGTCCCAAAGAACTCAAGTAAAAACAGGGAATAAGCCAGAAGTGGATAAGGTCTCTTTAAGTATATATAAGATGAAAATAAAACTCTACAAGAAAAGTTGTAATAGTTTGTTGGAGCAACAGAAAAAAACGCTGTTAAAAAAGAATGCTACCCTTAAGTGTTCACATGAAATCTTTTTAAAATAGTTAATCGTACCACTAAACAGAAAGACCTTTCGAAAGGAAAGCTATTTTATGAAATGGGCGGTTTGTACATTTCGTAGAAATTGGATTTGAAAACTATTTTTTTTTTGTGTGAAATCAACAGTTTTTTATCTCGTAACTTTACCAAGTAAAAGAATAGCTTGTATTAAAAAATTTTTATCTTATTGTAACGAAACCATAAAAAAATTAAAATTAACAATTTGGTTAACTAAAAAATATAAAAGATTTGAAAAATACAATTAACTTCAGTTTATAATTTATTATTTTAAGATATCGTAATAAATTTGTTAAAATTTTTTTTCTGTGAAGATAAGCGAGAAATAAAAGCTCAAAAGGTCATTCGTATTTTTTAATATCAAACTTGATCTCTTAAGAAAAAGGCTAATGTAAGTAATTACCCGAAAACTGGTTAAATAGTTATTTTCCATTTTCATTTTAAAATATATTAAACGAAAACGAAATGCTGCACTGAAAATTTTGTAGGAGAGAAAAAAATTATTCATATACGATCTGTAATGTAAATACATGAAAAATGAGGCAGTTATCGTTGCTGTGTTTTGTGTTTTTATTAACTGCAAAATTTGACAAATTGAGAAAAAAACTACTACAGATAGAAAATTTAAGACGATAAGATAAAACGTTCTTTTGATTTAATTTTATTTTATTGCTGTTCTTGTCGCATTGAACTTAAAATATTCAAATAGAATCAGATTAAAATAGTTTTAATGGAAACATTTTAACACGCCCAGTCACCATCAAAAAGAAAGAATGAAAAAAAAAATAAAGGACACGTTTGAAAGTTTTTAAGATAAAAGATATTAAAAAAATTTAAAACAATCTCCTTCGAGCCGGATTTGAACCAGCGACCTATGGATTACTATATAAACAACTCCTACAGTCCACCGCTCTACCAACTGAGCTATCGAAGGTTATTGTTAGTCTTAGTTTAATAATTAATTTTCTGAAAGTTAACCAAAATTTAATAGAACTTTATTTAAAACAAAGTCATATTTTATTCAAACAATAGCAAACGAAACATTTTAAAAAAATGTTTTAATTTATTGGACTTCTCAGAAGTTAGAAGTTAGAAGAATTTCGAGACTCATAAGTCAAAACAAACTTGTGATATGGACCTCCTTTTTCTTAAATTATTTTTTTAAATTAGGATGTTTAAGCCCTAGGACTGATTTCATTCAATTTTTGGCTTTGTGATACCTCATGAGTGTGACCTGTGATCTTCTCTCGACCCTGGTACAATTTTAGGAACCTTTCTTATTTATATGAATAACTGTCACTACAACAGACGAATGAAGCACACAACTCTGTTAATGGATCGAATTCTAAAGTATCCTATCAGCAAAAGACTGAAATGAAAAAGAACTCCAAATGAAATGAGAGAAAATGAACAAAATGTTCCACTAGGAACAACTCCATGATACCATTTGTAGTTCATAAATCTCTTGAACATCCCTTTAGCTAAAAGCTTAAAAAACGATTGATTATTTTAAAAACAAAAATAGTATGAAAAATTGTAAACTTGTACGAGCAAAATCTCTCATATTATTAACCCTTGTTTGTAGATTATATATCATTCACTGCTTTGTCATTCACTTTGACTAAAGTTCTATTGTGACAAATCAAAAATTATTATTTTAATTTTTTGGTTTAAGATTATTAGAAATTTTAGTTTTTAAAAGAACGCTGAAAAGTAGATACAAGTATAAAGTAAAGAGATACATTAATTTTTAGGTATTTTAGTAAAAACGTTGTTTGAATTATTTCTCAGATTACCTTTTCTTTATTCAAAAACTTCATGTTTAAACTATTTTGAATTAGACTATATGCTAGTGTTACAAATTAAAATACAAAGTAATTAATTTGTGTTTGACATTGTCAGTAATTTTATTTGTCTTTTAAGTTATTTGTTACAAACATAATTTGGTAGTCTAGAATCTAGATCCTTAATACTTTCTAGAAAATTCCCACAACGCCTAAAATGTTCTAAGATTACACGAGACTTTGGTAAAATTATCGTATCAATTTAAGTAAAACCACAAATATACAGGGATAATAATTTGAGGATTATAATGTAACATCAAATTTAATTGCTTTGAAGTGATTGTTACTCCTATTTCGATTTATTTAAGAATTTAAATAAAAATTATTCTTCTTACTCTTCAAATCTCTAAATCGAAAAAAATAAAGTTGAAAATGTTTCAACATAATATATTAAATTTACAAATACAAAAATCGTAGCAATAATAGATTTTTTTAGTTTCAAAAAAAAAGTTTATAAAATGCATAAAAACGATTTGGTAAAAAAATATTTTTTTTCTGATATATGTAAATGTCTAAAGATATAAAATTTTATCCCATTTCAACTCTTAAATTCCAAGCCATTTGCTCCAGCCATTCCTTGTTAAACATGAGAAGTCGTGAAAATGATTCAATTAAATTCAGATAGTGCACCATTTCTTTTTCGTAATTATCTGTTTTATTTGATTGCATCGTCGAACAAAATAAAACTCTTCAACAAATTAGTTGGATCAGATGATTTTTAATTGTTTTATCAATAAAAATAAGCCGTTTGTACTTTCATATTGCCAACATAACTGAGTTAACAAGTTAAATAACTGCAGGGCACTATTATTGAATAAGTGAGTTACTACCGTTTCCTATCATTTCAAATGTTTGCTAACGACATAATCAAAGAAGCTTTGGTTAAAGTTTCAACCGTAACATTTAACCAATGATTTGTTTTATATAAGTTTCGCTTCCTTCTAAATACGTGCGAGCGTTTTGTACCATGTCTGTTATATTCTTGTCTATAATGGTGATAGGCTTCATAATCTATATATACACCTTGTATATTATTTATGTACTTGGCTTTTCTTGGCAAGTTCAAGCTTTTCAGTTAGCTTTCATTATAACAAAACCAAATTTTAATTTAACCAGTCTAAAAAATCTGTCTGGTGTTTTTTATTTGACCAACAAAATTATAATAACGACATACGTGTTGTAAAATTTACATAAGCACTAATTAACATAGTGAAATTACGGTATGCCTTTGTTCAAAATGGTGATTCTGACATCTAAAATTCACTGTGATTAAGTGTTTCTCAGTGAAAGTGTCAAGGATATTCAAATATACATACATTAAATATGTTATGGGTAGGTTTAAAAAAACAAACGTGGTTTTTGTCGTTTCTCTTTGTGCTGTCTTTTCAGATGTCTCTTAGTGGGGTCTCTTGTGTTGGTCCTTATTCATAACTATATTCTAGGAAAAATGGCTTATTTTTCAACGAAAAGCTTTCTTGAAGTCTAAATAAGATAAAAACACTTCAATTTTACACTTGATTTGCATGACAAATGGAAATTTCTAAATCTGTCTATTTATTTAATGGCATTATTTTCAAACGTGATACAGTGTAGTAACATTTATTTTAACCTTCAGTTAGAAAACTAAGAATGTTTGTTGTCATTGTATGTACTTTAATATGAATTTCTTTGTCATTAAATCTTGCAAAAAGCTTTAAGGAAAAATCAATCTACAAAATTATTACTTTTATTATTCCAAGTTCATGATCAAACATATTGTCACAAATCCAAGACACCCATTTGTGTCTGGCGCCTGAAAGTCGAGGATTAACCAATAACCAACAATAAGAATTGCACAAAAGGATGGACCACCTAAAGTTCTTTTATGACCACGGATTAACAGTTCAAAGTATGAGACGAAGAACGTGTTGTTCTAGAATTCTCTCCATTGGTATACCAATGAAGGAGAGAAAGACAGGCACTAAGATTATCAATCGAAAAATCTAGAAACGGGTGATCGCTACTATAAATATTTCGAAAGATGAGCCAACAGTTCAGTATTCAAATAAACGTCGTAGAGTATTAAAATAAACCTCCGACGAGTATTAACATAAATCATCGAGTGTTCATCGACAGTATTCAAATAAATTCCTCGAAGTGCTTAGTGTTAAAGTGATCAGTGAATTGTTAAATAAAGTGAATAGTGAATCGCGAGTATAAATAAATTGTGATTATTGTAAACATTGTAAATAGAGTTAACAGGTGTAATAGTGAAATATAAACAGTACTGTGACTATTGTTGACAGTGAACATTGTTGTAGTGTATAAGTCTTAGATAAATAAATAAACAATTGTTTAAAATAAATTTGTAGTCATTATACACAAACCAACGAACCCGTAAAAACGTTACAATATTATATTTTATGACCTTTTATTTTATTTGAGAGGTAAAATTGAGAAATTGTACCAATAATAATAAGAAGCATGCAAATCCTTCATTACGTTTACAAAGTGCGAATCTATTTATATATTTTGTCAACAGCTCATAAATCACCTGTTTGAAATTACCTTCATTAGTTTCAAATGGAGTAAAATTTAATTATTTGAAAAAAAAATCCATCTCTGTTTTATGAAGAGTTACAAAATTTTGATTTAATTATTTATTCAAAGGTCATTATCGGAACTGCACCTAAATGTTCAACTTTTTTTATATTATAATTATTATTATTATCTATTTATAGTTGCTCTAGTTGCTTGACAATTTTTCGTTTGAAAGTACATTGTAGTTTTTATGGGTACTTAGTTGTAGTAAGCAGTTTCTTTAATTATTTTCCAGTTGTTGAGAAAGTTGGAGTCCTTCGGATTTAACATGTCCTTTAGCTGAATATTTTTGAACTCTTTATTTTCCGACAATACACTTTGAGAGAGTACTGTATAGCTCCGTATAATGTACCGGTCTTAATAATGTACCAATCGGGTTGAATTAGCCGATCGGATAATTCAATTTCATTGTGACAATCTAGCATTAGAGAGACGCTATATTGATAAGTAGGTAAACATTTTACATTAATCTATTTTCTTAATACTTTTTAAGCAACAGATCTTATATATCTAATTTAAAACTATTAACCAAATTTTTTTAATTTGATAAGTGTAGGCACCTTATATACTATTCGGAATCCCGAATCCCGATTAATGTACCATGGTACATTTCTCTGCCCCCACCCCCAAGAGCAGAAGAGCAGTAATTTCACTTACAGAATCTAAGCAGAGCAAAAAGTCTACGGATTACTACTTCAAAGTTAAGAATTTTAAAGGCTCGTGATTGTAGCTTTAAGTGTTCTCTTTTGACTCTCGTTAATTACGAATATGTGTTTGTACTTTAAAAAGTCAAAATGCATCAAAAGATTTAAGTAATTATTCATATATCCTGTAAAATACTTACAACAAAATCGAACTAAAATAGTGGAAATATATTTTTGCACCCCCGGTGAATAAGCAGTTAGGTCGAATTTTGTGCATAATGAGTTAATTGAACTGAACGAAGCGGAATGTTATCCTCGTTATGCATAAGTGGCTAAGTAAGTCACACACATTGTAATAACTTATTTCAAGCCTACGCACGACTAAACCACTTATGCACAACGATGATGAGATGACTCCCCATGAACTTCCCTTAGTTCGAATAACTTCTCATACACAGAATTCGACTAAATCACTTAATGAACCTATTGATAATTGCAGATTTAATAATTTAAGCATTTGTATGAAAGATCTTAGAATTCTCTAGGACTTTAACCCTGGAAAAATGGGTGGTTCTTGTGAGATGTTTACATATTCATTCTTTTAAAATTTCTCAGTCAATTTTTTATATAATGATATCTTTATTTTAAAGAGAGTACACGGAATATTTTTACTCCAAGTATATAAACGAATTTTTCAATTTTCTTTCAAAATGGTAGAAAAAATTTAATTAAATTTAGTATAAAGGTTTTTGGGACCTTGCAGTAAAATGTAAAATAATTTTGACATTTAAAAATATCATGATTTCAAAAATTAGCTAAAAATGTTACACTAAAAGTTCAACAAAATTTAATGAAATTTGATATAGAAAATGTGTTTTAAAAAGTACTGAAATAGTTATGTAGTAGATAGTTTTCGTAGGTTCTCTACAAAATTATGTTTGTATAAATAGTTAATAAGGCAATCTAATATTTTTTTTTTAGTTATTATAAATAAAAATTGATAGATTGTGATAAAAGGTGTTAAGGATCGGGATTTTTTTTACAATAAATGCACCGTTTGAGTTATACAAATGCTGAGCATAAATCAGAGATGCTTACAAAGCCGTAGTATATGGCAAAACGTCGCGAACGATATTCTTCGTGCATTTATTCTAAAAAAATCAATCTTTTACCCCTCTAATTATAATCTATCGATAAACAATAACTAGGATCTCAAGTAATATTAAAATAACTCATAAGATACCTTCTCTCCCTTCATAAGAGAAACGTAAAAATGAAACCATATGTGAAAGTTATCTTATTGTATGCCGAACAAAACACTATCGTGATTGACAAAAGCTGGAAGCTAAGCCACTGAAGATAATAACATAACATTTAAAAGTGTTATTCCAGAGAGGACTATTAACTATAATATAATATAGACAATAACTTCATTAAGTTCTTTTAAGGAGGAGTTTTTTTTTAATTTTACCTTAAAATGACTTAAAGATTGTTATTATTACTTATTATGATTACTTATATAATGAAGAATAAAAGTTCTAAACGTCCACTTATTGGCGCAGCAGTTAGATCAGTTGCTCTCCGCCTCATAGATTGTTCGATGCCGATAGAAAACTTAATTTAAGACCTAAGATGAAAATTGCCTAAAGACATTTTCTGTGTCTAGATAGTCGTGATATGATTTGAGATGTAAAAGTGACTTAAAACACAAAAAAAGAGGTTGAGCTATAAATTTGTTATATTATTATGGCTGTATATATATTAACGTATCTATATGACATTTATAGTTTCATTGTTCTAGTCCTGAAGTGGCAATATTTTTTTTTTTTAATTGTTAAAACTTTTCTTATCATAAGTTTAACCTATGTAATTCCATAGAGCAATTTTATTGATTCCATTTAGTTTTATTTAGGCACGCTAAACGAAACATGCAGGTAACAGCTACTTACATGATAAAAAGGTTAATAAGAAGGACTACTATGTATATAAGAATTTATTCTAGTTTTGCATTTTTAAATTTTTTCCATAAAGTTTTTAACGTAACTAAATTATTATATAAAATCTATAGACTCTTTTTTACAACCAGAGGAAATTGAACTCCTTCCAGGACATTGGTGCAAGCTATTCATGCTCGAACGAAAAAAAGGGAACAATAATAATTGTTATGCTATCAAAAGGTTTTTCACCAAGTTAACAATACAGCCATGTTTTCTTTTTTGTTTCACTTTAAAGGATTTACAAATTACATCAGCTTGATTGTGTACATGTAATACTATAAATATATTTACAAGACAAAGACACTTTATTGAATAAGTGATTCCAGTCCAATGAAGCACAACCATAATAAAACATTTTACCTTAGTATCATTTTTATGAGGCTAGTTCATCTTCATTATACTTTACGCATTGTTCCATCTCGGCAAAAAATGTAACCTATATTTTGTCTAACAACGCTGTATCTCTTAAGACAAAAAACTGGGTCTTCATAACATTACTTGTTTGGGGATCGATTTTTATATTTAAATTATTCATGTTTTTTAAGCCCTATCACAAGTAAAATGAGCAAAATTTAAAAATAAAAGAAATATGTCCAAGGCTATTTACATTTTTGTTGAAACTTGACAGTTTTTTTTTTTTTTGTTTAAGCTTTTAAAGCTTTTTTATGGCACAACAGTGCTATTAAGGCATTCATAAAATTCTACGCAGATTTGTAATTACGTGAAAAATCGTAAAATAGTTGTATTATCTTTTACCTTGATTTTAAAAAGGATACAGAATTTAAACTAGAATTTGAATAGAAAAAATAAATTAATTGAGGTAAAAGAAAACTATGTAAAAATTTGTAACTAACAGATACAGATTTTTGTTCTGTTACTAGAGAAGAAACCAATTATCGAAGCTTTTAAATCAGGGAAATCGTTTTTCATTCAAATAAAATTTCAGGTCAGTAATTAAAATACATCCTGTTACTTACAAATGACTGTACATAAACAATTGGTTCTAACGAAGTGTGAACTTTATCTCTGTACACCGTCTACAGTCTACACTATGCAGTTTCAGTTCTTGTTGAAATAATTGATTTCATCTACAAATTAGAAGGACTTTACCAAGAGAAGAATCAGGACAAAAATAAACCTTTTGAATTAAAATAATGATGTTCTTCAAAAATATTTTTATCGTCGCTATTTTTTTAAATCGAGTTAGAAAGAAACACAAATGATACACTCAAAGGAATTCGTCAGTTCTATGAGAGAAGTTTTGAAAAGATTAAGGAAAATAATTTCTAACAAAAAATAAATCAAATTTGTTCCACTACTATCCCTAGTGGCAGACCCTTTCTTAGTTCCTAATTAGACTTGGAGTTCACTTAATACTAAATATTTTTATAAGTTTGACTGTTAATCAAACAGAAAAATAATTTCAAATCAATTAAAAACACTTACTTAATTGAGTATTGAAGGAAGTTGTTATTTCGTGTACTTTAATTTTTTTTTTGTATTTGATCTAATTTTAATAATATCCACTAAACATTAAAAGTTTGTTTTATAGTTATTATTGCATTAAAACAAAGCATACTTTGATAGAAAACTTCATTCATTTAACTCATTTAATGTGAAAAAATAACAGCTATCTTCCAGAAATCACGGATTTTTCCGTTAAAAATTATCTCCTTTTAACGAGTTAACTATCACGGTATATCAATTATGTTGACTCGTTTTAAGTGTAAGAGCCAATAAATACTTTTTGTTTATCACTTTTCTGCAGGAACCATACAATTATTTGAGATAAATAGGAGCATACACCTACATACACATTTTTTTAAGAAAAATTTCGTTTACTTATTTCTATGTGGAAAATAATTTACACTTTTTTATTTTAGGTTAGCCTAAAGGATGATGTTCAGTGCCTTGGTTCTATTGCTAATTTAGCAGAAACGGCCCCATAAAATAACACCTTGATTAAAGATTTGATTCCTGTTTGAAAATCAAAAAAATATATTTATACTTATTTTAGCTATCCTGCAAAAAACATAAACTACGTTTATATTAAAAATATTAAAAATGCAGTATGGTCCAGAAAAATGCATTTTTCCAGTTGTTTTCCCAGTTTTCATGTTACTCAGTGATACTAACATTTTCATTTGCTGAAATAATTTTTAAATTTTTTTCTTTTATTAAAAGAATTTACTTCTACGTATGTTATGAAATAAGCAAACGCTTCCATATTCATATGATAGGATATGATAAATTAAATAACAGTTGTGTTAATTTAAAATCAAACAATAAGTTGAAAATAAAGCTATTATTGTTCTTGTGGCTGGTTGACGAGATGTTAAATAACTCTGTGATATCCACTTCCGATAAAGGGTCAAGACGACAGTCAATCAATATGCTCTCGGTGGTCCGCTTGATGACTATTGATTGAATGGATATTGTAAATATATAGGTATAGATATAGATATAAAATCGAAGCAAAATTTTAAGACAGTCTCATTAAAAACCATTTATTTGTTTAAAAAATTGGTAAATATACTGTTATCCAATATCCATAGTACAAACAATCCCTTTTCCGTAATTTTATTTCGACTAACTGCTTAATTAAAACTGCTGAACCTAATACTAATTATATACACCAGAAATTTCCAGATAATTATTATCATCATTCAAGTGACCCATTTGATGTCATTATTACAAAAGCAAAACACTCTCAGAGCTTAGCAAGCTTAATATGTAAACCAACTTTCCGGAATCCTTATCTTCTCACCATTGACGACAACAGCGTTAAAATTAAAATAAACGAACTTTGTTCAGACTTTCGAAAGTTTTACAGATTTTAAACTAAATACGTAACTCTGGAAGGCTTATTTGATTATGAAAATTTCTCCACGCCAAAAATATTTACAAACCCTGCATGGGAAAGCCATAAATTTGGGGGCTTAGTTTATTTTTCTTGCTACTTATAAATTGAATTACAAACACAACATTTTTATAATAGCATTATGCGTTTAATTATAAACTTTGATGCCAGAGATTAGAATTTAATTAAAATTCATTTTTAATTTAGTTTAATTTCAAAGCATTATTTTTAATTGAAAAATAACTAAATAAATTTGGTCGTAGTCTAGTTAATTTAAGGAGAAATAAATACTAATGGCACGTAAAAATTGATTTTATATGAAGATTTTGAAAATTATTAAGCCGATTAAACTATCTAAGGCACGTTTGCGATAGCAAATTAAATAATGTGGACTATGTTAAAACTGTTAAAGTCTCAAATAATGCAAGGTGCATATAGAAAACTTTACTAATAATGAAAGTTGGATTTGTTAGTTGTTTTCTTTGAAATTTTATAAGACGTGATTTTCTTGGAGCAGATGTCGTACAGTACTTTAAAATAATATTTTTTTTTAATAAGAAGTGTAAAGTCAAATGAATTAAAATTACATTTTCATTTAAGTAATTTGGGAACATTTCATATTAATTTCAAAAAGTTCTTAATGTATCTTTTCATTCTATCAATGTTAGGAAAATTTGATAAAAACTAATTTCAAAAATTGGTCGAGTTTGAACTACGTATGCTTTAGATGAGTTTATCTCTAATAAAAGGAGGTTACGTTTATCAACTAAAGAAGATAATTTTCAATAGGAAGAGCTCAATGAACATTCCGCATGATTCAGCCTGAATTAAAAACTTTCGTACGACAAAGTTGATGATAAATGATCGGTGAAGCTATTGAATGAAAACCACAAAAGTACAAGAGTTTTATAAAACACGAACGATGTCTAAAATTGGTTGAATTTTGTTCTACCTCTATCCCCGTAAAATTAATTATAATTTATTAGAAATGTATTGATTTCTATGTTATCAATTTTTTAACAGAATGTTTACTTGTAACAAATTATTTTATACCAATTCAAAACATTCATAATTTGAACAATGACGCCTTTTTCAACATAAAAGTGATTTTAAATTATATTATTTATAATTTATTAACTTTTAATTATCTCTTACCATTTTAACTATACATTTTTATTCCTTTACAAATCTAGTGATTCGCCCCAAAGAGAAATTGAAGCATCCGGGAAATTTATTGTGTTACAAATATATTTCATTTTACGGATAGTGAAAAAATAATAATTTTACGCATTGAAAAAAAGTTGAGCAAAAGTGAGTAAATACATACTAGGCAATTACAATTAACAAATTATCACATGTCTATGAATTTTATTGTATGTGCGAAATATTTAAGATTCTACATAAGTTTTATGTTTGAAGCTCAGTTACATACAAAAGTATTTTTGAAGTCTTAAAAATTACGTTTTGTTTCGCTATTGGGAGTAGTTATTACGTTTTATGAAGCGTTTAAATGAAAGGATAACAATTTTAATCATAGAAAGCTTCACAATTTCTATGTTTTAAGATTATTTTGTTAAACTAAATTTCGCTATTCCCAATTAAATTAAATTGAAAAATATCTTTCAATACAAAACAAACAAATCCAAAACTATCATATTAATAATAGACTAATGTATGTATGTCGACATTGTAGAGAGATTTATATACTAATGTTTCTTAAATATCACAATGTTATTTTTGTGGCCCAGCGCTTAAAGTTGGAAAAGTCTAAGGGACGAATCTGGCAATTGTTATTTTTTTTTTTAAATTGTAATTTGCTAGTACCGACGAACTGAACTTTGATTTGAAACTTTTAAATTGATAACTTTGATAGGTATAGTCGCGAATATGTTATGGATAGCTGCAAGAATCAATTTATCTTTACAGTTTTCGTCTTCAATATTTTGTCATCTCTAAGTTTTTTCCACCCTTTAAATTATATCACACTAGAATCAAGCACTGAATTTGAATATGACGAAATTAAAATATCAGCTGCGACGAGTCACAAAACTTTATTTTACATGAAACTCGTTGTTGGTTGTTGGCCCTCGATTAGTTTACAAAATTATAAATATCATATATATATATATATATATATATATATATATATATATATAATATAGACTTCCATTAAGTCGTGTAAAGTAGTAATAGAGTGTAACTATCAATTAAATTTGTAGGTTCTCACAATAAATTACTCATAAGATAAGAGCTTCATGACCCAATAAAACATATTTTAAGGTTTAAATTTATCTTCACATAGATTAAATATGTAATTCATGTCAACATATTCCTAACGTTTGAACGCGATCAAGCTTTTTGCAAAATTGAATCAATTAATCATAAACTTCGTTCAAGCCAATCAATGGTAGTCGACTAAAGAAGAATAAAATGAATTAATTAAATACAGCCACATAGATCTCTTAATTAAGCTCATAGAACATGTTAAATTTTAACATTCCACCATCTAGTAATATATTAGATGCTATAATTACGTATTATCGAAATTGTAAATTATGGTGTAGTTGAAAATTCCACTGAAACTAATCTATTATTCTCCAATGAAAATGAGCTTTTTATATTATAGTTTTTAGAGTGAAGACACTTACATATTCTCAACATGTCAAAATCAGAGTTGGATAATCATAACGTCAGAGTCATTAGATAATGAAACCACGATGAGTTACATGAGCTTTCAGTTAAAATAATACAAGCATGTCTAAAATGTGAATGGAATACCACTGAGAACATTACTATAATTACCAAGTAGATTCAGTTTTTTTATTTTGAATTTTAATCCTGATTTAGACAAAGAGAGAATTTATGAGATCAACTAAAAATAAATGTGTTGTATCAAAAATGTTTACCTACATAAAGCGTATTAAGAAGAATGCAATAAAAGAAATAAATCTTTGGAAAACACAAATAAATTTAAAACGAATCTTTTATCTAAAATAAATATAAGAGAGCTCGTAAATTTGATCGGAAAAATGAGAATGAGAGGGTAAATAGGAACGATAAATTAACGAATTTGAAGTATAAAAATCAGAGCAGGAAGAATTATTTACAAGAAAGGGAAAATTTATTTGCAAATATGTTTGAGAGTTCAATTAATTACAATTGTTTAACTACCAAGTGTCTTTTTTGATTAGGTTCAACAAAAAATTGATCATCATGATATAAAAATGAACTCAAACAATTTTTTCATTATTTGTAAGCTTTATAATTTTATTTGCAACTTTTTAATGGCAAATAGTTTTTCATTAAATTTTCAAAGGAGGTTAATTAGTTTTTTTTACATACGCATAGATTATTATGAAAATAATGTACCTAAAATTGTTATACTTAGATGATAAACGATATATCGCAAACGATAAACAATATATACGATACGCACAAGTAGATAACATATCGCAAGAGGGTAAACCTTTTTTATCGTCTCCCGTCAGATTTCAAGTATCTGTCCGTGCTTATCGTTGTATATCGTTTACGAAATATCGCTCACTGAATATCACCTTGGTATGAACAGCACTTTAGACAAAAATCAAAACGAAAATATTGTCTTGGGAATTGAAATGTAATACCCAGTTAGCAACAGGTAAACCAAAACTAAAGGGACCAAAATTTTCTTTTATACTAACCGAATTTCCTTTTAAAAGAAAAACCCAATTTATCACATATTTTCAAAACCTCAAACTTTATATTATAATTTTTAGCGTTGAGATTTGGGTCCATATTTAAGAAATTTCACCAAGAGAAATCAAAATCTGTTGACGAAATGTAATCCTAATCACTTTTTGGTATATACCTAGTCGGTTATACTGTAATGTCGTACAAAAAATTTTTGAATTGATTTATATATTTTTTTTTTGATATTTGTAAAAATAAAGATATGAGTAGGTATGTCCTAAAGTCTTTCTTAATATCGGGGATGAAGATGCACCTCTGGATATTCGACGCTAAACAATGACAGTCATCCACGCCATGTATAGCTATTGCAAGAATCGGTGATCTGGTGACTCGTTCAAAAATTATCAAAAATAAGTCTGTATTAACACAAAATATAACTCCACTCTTATTATTTATTTTTTAAGGATTGTTTGTCGTAAAACGTTAAGATACATGGATTTTTATTATTATTTTTGTTTTTTTTTTTAATATGTTAAAAGTCTTTTTTAATAACCAGCAATTATAGTTAAGGGTTCAAAGGTGAATAGAAATTTAGTTTGCCACAGAAAGTAACCAATATTTAAATTTTAAAAAACAATAATAATTCGTTCATTGAAAAAACGTGTTTTCTATCTAATAAGAAAAAAACACTATATAACACTGGTCAACAGTAGTTTTATTGAGATTGATATAAGATTGATTTCTAATATAGTTATGCTAACAATTCATGAAACTATCAATGATTTTGAAAAATTTGCTCTACTTTTTTTAAAAATCTTTATTTTAATTTCACACTACAAGGATAGAAAAATATGAAAAAAACAGATTAATTTATAATGTGAATTTTCTTTTTTAAATTGGTAGGCATCGAAGAAAACAGACAGGAAAATTTTGAAAACCCATGTTATACTTCAGTGAAACTCCTTGTATAAGATTTTCTTCTATAATTTCTTAGGGGACAATCTCTTTGTAAAGGCCAGCAGTAATCGGCCATTATGTGGCGGTACCATCTACCCTGATACCTTCCTTTTATTACTTTAAGATCTTAGTGGAAGCGATCTCCCTGTTCCTCACTATAATTTTCTAAATTATTAAAAAATCTATCCAGATGACTGTAGAGAAAGTGCAACTTTATACTTATATTTTATTTTAGCTCCAAAATGTTTAAAGCTTATCAACATTTTTCACAATTTCTTTATAATTTGGTGCTTTATAGTTACCTAGAACATTTTCTACTACCAATATAAACATTTTCTAAGCTTCACTTTCCGGAACTGTCATAACTTTGATAAAATTTACATCATTCATCAATTACCGAGTTTGGGGACTAATATTCCGCGTTTTAATTTTTCCATGCTGAGCTTAGAAAAATTTCTGAAAATTTACTTAAAATATTCTACTTCCTTGTCTAACGGTCTTAAGAATTATTTTATCATGGCTTATTCAATCTTATGTAATGGTGGAAGTATGATTTTGTCTCTGTTTAATAACGGCTTCTTTACTATGTTGGTACAGGGCTCTATCGTTAAGAACTTTCTTAAAAACCACAGATCTTGTTCCCAATGAAGTTGTTTTCCTCTACTATCCCACAGAAAAATCAAGCGAAGGTATTTTGTGTATCCACTTTGTTGACCAAATAAAAATTTAACCATTTTCAAATCTACATAATGCTCCGAGTATTCAATTTTTTCCAATTCGTAAAGATACCTAGAGCACCAAACACCAAAAAAAAATTTATTTTTTGAACCCAGAGCTGTGTACTTTGTACTAGTATTTAATTGGGAAAACAGTACCTAATATTTCGTTTTTACACCTACTTGTTCTAGGTGTTTTTTTTTTTTTTTTTTTTTTTTTTTTTGATAATGTGGCTATCTTACTATGAAAGTTATCAAAAAAAATCAATTTACAGTTAATATATTATTTTGTAAAAGTATACCCCATATTTTACTAAAAACTTTTTAATTCTGTTGAACAACTCCCTTAAAATTCATAACAAATGTATTTCATGGAATTTACTTTTAAAACGTTAAGTGCTATTTAATTAACAATAGGTTCTACAATCTCCCTTAAAACAAACCATAATTTAAAATTATATGGGTGTGTAGGTTCTTCACATTTATTTTACCAATCCTTGATTAAATATTTGCTTCATGATAAATAATTTTAATTACAACAGACAAATTGTTTGCAATTATATAATATTATTAAGGTTTTGATAAACGACTTAAATTAATACAATTATTATAATTGCAATCGAATTAATTTGAATAATAAATTAAAATGTGCGTACAGTTAGTGTAGATTGTTTACGAGGTTGTCTTTAATTTATATGAATAAATAGTCCATACGATTGTAATTACAATTTCGTTTAGATTTAATTATATTGGTAAGTTATATGTAATAGTATAGTCTGTTTAAAATGAGAGAGGCATTTTCGTTAAATTTCAAGATTGAAATTACCACATGTCTCTATTCTGGATTAGATGATTTGTGTAACGATTAAAGCGTTATGTGACGATCGTTTTTAGTAAGAAGTTTCGAGGTTGTGAGCTTTATGTTTAGCTGAGTCGACGTGAAAATGGCATTAATTATTAATTTTCTCAAACGATTAACGAATGTAGGCGGGAAAATTGGCATTGAATGTGACAAATTAAGGATTTTAGTCAAGTTTGTATTTGGAGTTCGTTGCCGGGTAAAAGCCGTAATTAATTTAACACAAAAAAAGGACTTCAACTTAAAAAAAAAAAAAACTTAATATTAAGTTCTAAGTGTCGTATGTTTTATGGATTTAATATAGTTTTCATGATTTAACACATTTTCTTTAACTCCCGGCACAAAAAGAGGGGTTTCAACAGTTTGACGTGTCTGACTGTGTATCTGTGAGTCTGTGCATCTTTGTGTCTGACTGTAGCATCGTAGTTCCTACACTAATGGACCGATTATAAAGCCCTTTCTTTGTTTGAAAGCTGACGTGATCGAAATGGTTATTAGCTATAATTTATGAAGATCTGTTCAAACGTTTGATAATCATCAGCTCATTTCCTACTTGCCAAAAGACTCTTACAACCAAAATCTTTAATAATATTTACAAAAATGTATTTTAAGGAGTTATCTAATAAAATAAGAGTCCGCATGTATTTTGAAAGAATGAAATAAAAATTAAATTAAAAAATTTAAATAGCTAACCACCGACACAAAAAAAAACTCTTACATGTAAAAAATAACTATATTAAAGGAACCTTTTAGTATTTTTAAAATGAGCGTCACCAAATTAAAGGACCGCTATGTGACGAATTATAAAACTCAAGCAAATTGAACTACGTCCGAGCTGTTGGACCTTTTGGTCCTCTTGAGTGAGAGTTGTACAAGTAATACACGTTATCAGCTTTCCATATTGCTACAGGTAAGGCATTCATCTAACAATGGCTCTCTGATTAACACCATAATCTCGAGAAAAAAACTCTACTAAAACATTTTTTAGATCTGAAAAGCCAGTATCTTAACTACATAATCTCTGACTCGACGACGCTCATCTTACAAATATTAATAAGTTTTTTTAATGAAGGTAAAAAGCTGAGAGAATTATTTTTTCAGTTTTTTTTTTGTTTCGGAGTTAAAACTTTAACTTAAAATTTTAGTTTTATTTAAATTCTCATTCGAGTTTGTCACACATATATTTAACATGAAATGTACTTTCAATTCTATTTCAAATTTTATGATTTACAAAAATATCAATGATTGACGAGATAAGCACATTTGTATGTCAGTGAATGAAAATTTCTACAAAATTGAAATTCTATTTGAGAAATTGCTTTGACATAATTTTAGTAGAGAAAACAGTCGATTTACCAAGTTTACACAAAACACGAACATTTTACAAAAACTAAAAATCCTAAATGAAATGATGAAAAAATATTTTACAAGGAATTTTCAACTCTTTTTCAACAATCATAATTCATCTCAAAGGGAAATATATTTTCATTATTTGTAACTTTTTTTTGTTTTATTTTATTTATACGCAGATTTATGATTGAAATAACACAAACATTTACATACCTTGCTAACTTTCGTGGCTCATAATTTGATTAATTTGGTATGGCGAAAAATATTTAAACATACCTGAAACAATGAAACTTCGTTAATATTAATTAAAAACTTAAGACGTTTAATTAAAATAAATGGCAGAAAAGGGAAAAATAAAGTGACTCGAGTCGTCAATTTAATGAATTCAGCTTAATAATTGTAACACAGGTACATTTTGAATTTATGAATATAAATTTAAAATTATTAATTCGAGTGAAAACGTTTTGTTAATTTAAAATTGTTTTCTTTTATTCAAAAAAAATGTTTTTGTTGTTTAAGACGATTCAAACTTGTTCTTATTAAACTAACAATCTTGTACTTTATATAATTTTCTTTAGTGTTTACATGCATAACTAACTAAATTGTGCTTCTTTAAATTCCAAATAAAAGTTTACCTCAGTAAAAGCATGCTTTTTATAATTTTTCAAAACTCTTCTAAAAATTTTAAATATTTTTAAAAATGTTCAAACTTAAGTAACCAATGTAGTTTAGATAGGGTTGTTTGTTTCTAACAGGGAAAACCACTACAAAGTGTTCTAATAATCAATACGTTACACTTCTTTCACAACCACTCTTAAGATTGTTTTCAATAAAACTAATCCTGTTAACAGGTTTCAATAAAAATTACCAGAAAAATTAATAATATCGTTAAAAACAAAATCCTAAATTTTTGAGGATTGAAAATAATTCTTATCCAAAAAATAACGAAAATAAATCACACTCAAAAATTTAAACTGTATAATGGGTTCTTATGGAAAATGGAAATACCCGACAAAAAAGAAATGCACAATAAAAAAAAATTAAAACATTTTTATATAATTGATTTGTAAAAGAATGATTCATTAAATCCATAGACCTAACTTATGGTATCTTACTTTGGAGTCCCTTTCAGTTTATCTTTAACAATGTCATTTAGTATAAAGGTAAAAACATTATTAAAAATTAATTGTTAAATTCCACATAGGTAAGAGCGTTTTCGTGTTACAAACACAACATTTCAAGAACTTTTGTTTATTTTTATGATTATAGTTTATACACAATGAATAAAACCAAATTTTTTCGCTAAATTTATTCAAAACCTTAAGTTTTACAGTAAAAAAATAATTTAAGTTACTTAATAAAACATTTATAATATAACCTGCTTTTAAATTAATTTTTATTGATTATTGATTGAAAATGTCCTCTAAAATATTTCAATTTTATTAAAAGGACAAGTTTATTAAGAATACGCATAAGGCTGCGTTTGATTTCCGTGTCGAGTTTAGAAATTCCTTGAACTGCAACAAAATTATCTTTATTAGCTGAACGAACATTTTCGAAAGTTATTAGGTGATCAATAGTCGAATCAGTTGTTTCGAATTTCGTGATGATTCGACGAACTGCAGTTTCTACTAAACTGATTACGTTATCCATAAATTTCTATAATGTTCGAAAAGCTACACACGAACAGAAAGTAAATTTTAATTATAAAATCGAATTGTTTCGATGATGTCGCCACGATCTAACCTAATAACAACGCAGAAAATAAACAATAAATTAAAAATCAAATTTTCCTAATTGGAACCGTAAATTAAATTTATTAGATTCTATAAATTTTGTTAAAAAAAGCTTTTTGAATGCCTATTGAAGCAATGACACTTTTATTTATGAATCTAATAAAGCAGATATATCATAAAATAAAACGTTGTTGAATTTTTTTTTGATAACAAATTGAGTCAATATCTGAAGTGCGTGTCAATAGGGCATTTTCTCGTTTGTATAAAGCAATTCAAAAAAAAAAAGGAAAAATGAAGAAAACTCTTAAACTTAACATTTCCTTTATTCTGTAAATTATATGTGTGTAAGCTCCTTTTTTCAACGAGCTGTCTTATTATCCAAATCGGATAAACGTTTTCAACCTCTTGAATGTTCTTGAAGATTTACTTATGTACAAGAAAATGTAGTGCTCTCACTATGAATTCAAGAATAAGAAAATTTTGTTAGATCGTTGAAATAAAATCAGAATAAAAAATGGATTTAGGCAAATTGATTTTCGTAGATGTTATAAAACAGTGAGAAAAGTTGGAAAATAAATTTTTGTTACTTGAAGAATGTGGCAAGGAAACAAATAATTTATTTACTGTACGACTAGTAAAATATAAATAAATGTTATATAATAAAAAGTCTAAATGTAAAAATTTAATAATAAAGCCGAAAATATATAAATTAAGTACTTAAGTTAAAAAAAGTATAATTCCTCTAATGATGTTCCGTTGGATTAAAATGGATAATAATCTCATCTCTTGCGCTTGATATTATCAAATTATATTCGTCAAAAAAATTTGATTCATTAAAATAATTATAAACAAATATTTTTTGATGTCAAACGATCATTTTTTTATTTACTTTTTCTTTTGTTAATTTCAATTGAGGTTTTTAATTTAGTTTATTATTTTCTTTACAACACTTGTGAGGTTTCAACATTATATCAGTGTTTAATTCAGAGTTTCAAGTTTCTTTCGGGTATCTGATTATATGGAGATGAATCAGACGCCATTTCAATCCAAGGGCACTTTTAATGTACTGTGCTTTCAGGAAAAGATGAAAACTCGTATTGAAAAAAGCTATTGTTGAATTGGATAAAAATTATTTCAATGGAAACAGATCAAATAAAAAATTATATTTTAGAGACAAATGGAAAGTAAACGGGATTTTTTTAAAAATTGTTTCATTCTATATTATTTTGTTCCCAAAGATTAAAATTTCTAAATTACTAAGAGTTTCCTGTGATAAAGGAAAGTTCCAAAATATTGTTACTTTAATTGAAGAATTTTTTTTTTCTTTTTATTATCTTTTTATTATTGGCTTATAAAACTTAATTTGTTTAAAAGCACTTTAAAAGATTTGATTTTCTTGAGTTATTGACTTACTTAAATTCTATCGTTTCGGTTAATCAAGTAATCAAATAAATGTTCTTTTAACCTAATTACACCGTTTTGTTAAGAAATATTTTTTTAAAATTATTTATATCGTTATTCCTAGTCTAAGCGGTTATCGTCAAAAAGGGTGGTCAATGGTCATCCAGAATAAGTGCAAAACAAGAATTTATTATTTTTTGAATATTAGCAAACAATAAACTGCTGGTGTGGTAGTTTGTAACTTAACCGTATTTTTTGTAGAGTAAAATTGATGTTATGAAACACAAACATAATTTTTCAAATATTATATAGGGAAAGTTTTAGAAGTAGGAAATGGAAGTTTGAAAGTCTGACATATAGAGTCTATTCATTGATTATTTTGACACAAAAAGTTCAACTACCTATAAAAATAACTTAAATATTAAACTTTATACATAATGATTCAGTAAAAAAATGCAGTGTGTTATGGTTATTTTTGCTTTGGTTTTGGTTTTTTGTGGTCGCACTCTTGGCTGCTTCGTCATCTTTGAAAATTTCTCTTATTTATCTGTAGGATAGAATCCAAGAGGTAACTACTTAAGTGTTTTTACTTTGCAATGTAAGTTGCATAAAGTTGGTTTTTCTTTAAATTTTTTTCAGTTTGTTTTTGGTGTAAGAATTGTACAGTGCGTCTTAATTACTGGCTTAACATCAGGTCTTTCTCTATATTTTAGTCCTCTATGATACTTAAACTTTCCAAAATAATGTTTTTTCTTTTTACAAAGAAATACAGTAAACATGTTGGTGAGTTTATGAAAATCTCGTTAGATCAAACGTTGAAATGTTAATTATTTGGTTGTTATCCTCATTTTGAAAAAAAATTGAAAATAATAAAATTAACTAGCCATTTTATGACAAAGAGGTTCAATCTCTTTAAACCTCCACTCCATACGTCTTGGGTCTTCGGTTCGATTCCTGATGAATCCTAGATTTTCTAGCTATAAAAGATGATTGAAAGTTGAAACAATCGATATAGCCTTTGATTTTAAAGCTACGAGACATTAAATTAAAATAAAAATAATTATATCTAACGTTACACCTTTCAAAAGACAGCTTTTAGCTGGTTCTGCGATATTTCATATATATGTATATACTTATCTAATATAAGAGTAATGTAAACAATATATGTATGTACATATACATTGACAGAATAAAAATGACAACTTTACAATGAATGGTAGGGCAATAAAATATTTATATGCAATAATACTAAGTGCTACTTTTTATCCCATCAATAGTTAATTGTTGAATAAATAAATATTCTTTCTACTTCACTTTGAATAATAAAGAAGGGAATAGTTTTAATACATTTTTAGAAAACTATTTGCGACTGCAACTTGGACTAAAAGGATTAAAATGTTTAATCTTAAAATATAACTGGAGCTCTTCATAATTTTATGAAGTTTACTTCTTATAATGCATTGTGAGAAAATAATAAGAGTGAATTATACAATACACTCCCATATTGATATTCAATTTTTTACAAATGAAAGAATTTGGTAAATCTCCCCGGCGTTTTTTTTTTTTTTGGAAAAGGTTACCGACAAAAAAATATGGATAATCATCACTAGTGGCGTAAACTATAAATTGAAGCCAAATTTAACAAATTTACACAGGCATTTTATTATTTTATGGGCACTTGTATCTTAAAGTTTTGGTATGCAAAACCCGTTTTACACTTACAAATTTGAATGGACCCCCAATGAATTGGGATATGTAAAAAAAGAACATTTAGAGAATGGTTACGTTAAATCATGAGGATCATTTTTCACGTCCCCCTTTGAGCATCGCTGCGTTGTTGAGAACAGACTTAATTCTTGATTAATCTATTTCATTTTAAGTTTTATACACATAAGATGTGTTTTCTATCATTAGAAATAATAATTAGAAGTTTTGAAATTGTATGTATAGCAAAAAGTCCAATCACGTAGTTCTGTAAGTAATATAGTTACATAACGAAACAATATTACGTAACTGTTGCATAACTATACGTAATAGATTTGTAACAGTTACATAACGAAAGAATGTTACGTATTGGTTACGTAGTTTGACGTTTTTTACGAACTGGGTGATGTTTAATTTTCAATATCTGCTAACATCATTAAAACATTGATCGCGGTTGTGAAGTTTAGTCATAAAAGTTACCTTTAAAATTTTTTCAAGTTATTTTACTTAGTAGTGTTATAGAAGTAAAAATCAAAACAGATTTTGTGTTAATTATTCTTAGTAGTGATTTTTTCATAAACATTTATCTGAGAAATGATCAGCGTAAATGCGTTAGCATAAATCTTATTATATTTTTAAAAATCAGAGTTTCAAGATTATATTTATAATCATATAAAAATACAATAAACCGGCAAAAAACTTAGCTCTATGTCGAAAAATCTCGACGAATCTCGTCCATCAAACAAGCAGAAGAGTAAGAGATAAAATTTATGTATCGTATTTAAAATCTTTACTTTCTATACATAAACAAACAATTTTAAAATTTACTTTTATATTTGTTCTTAAGATTGCATCTTTTAATTCTTGAAAATGGCATATGAAATGAATTTTTAAATTAACCTATTTCGTACTCCTCTGGAAGAATGTGCTTAACTTATATATCCTAAGACCAAGCCGTAGAATTAAAAGTTTAAATTTTTTTGCAATGAACTATACATTCTATTTAATCTTATCTTTTTTTCTGATTTCGTTTATCATTTTGATAATAATCAATGTCGTATGCATGTACATTGCACATTTTAAAATCAATGATACATATAAAATGTAATATTAAACCCCCAACTGCTTTCCAGACAGTTTTTAAAAAATAAAACCGTTATTGTTGTTTGTTAGATTTGTATCTGTTGTCATTTCAAATCAAATTGCAAAATTTTTTTGTCAAACATCAATCAAAACTGTTGTATATTATTTGAACTGAAACCAGATACCACATGCATATCAAAAAATTCCCATATTTTTGTATAATTTTTGAATGATAAAATCCAGATAACAATTTCAATTTTTCATTTTCAATAAGTAACTTTTTCTACGAAAGTAAACTTCAATTTCCCCACATGTCCATATAACTGTAATAAAATTTCCATGATTTCTCGATGCTATGAAAATACCGAAACCTAAATCTAATTTAAAAATGATTTTGTAATTTCATCGTCTATCACCACATCATCGTCTATAACAGAACTATTAGGCGACGTGCCAAGTATTTTACAATTACTTTGCATTTGCTGGGATAACAATTGTTATGTCGACAGAAATTATTTAGAACTTTCTAATAACATAACTTTTAAAAGCCATTTTTTTCTTAAAAAATACTTAAAATTTATCTTTTTGAAAATGACTTATCCAGTTTAAAAAATGTAAATTTCATGAATAGTTTTTGATCGTTCGGTTTTGTAAATCGTTGTCATTTAGTCGTGTCACATATGACATATCGATTTATATCTTCACAGGAAATTACGGATACATTACTTAAGGGGATACAAAATTTCCTCAGAGCCCATTGATGCACTATACCATATTTGCATACGTAAACGGAATATACATAAAATTATTGGATTATCTAAACAGTGACAACATAATAGCTAATATTACTACGATTGTAGCCTAACATAACTTATATAGCTTCTAAACAAAGCATATTTTGGTCTGATTAGCTTTTATCTGCGTTGAAATAGATTACATTGCTTAATGATGGACAAGGAAGTGAAAATCATTGCTTGTTCATGCAATGTTTGAGCTATTTGTATACCTTTAATTATAAAACAACTTCTTTGTAACTTAGATAAAAGGAAATCATATAGTTACATGTAACTTGAACAATGAGCAATAGCAAACAAAGCGAAGATTTTCTATTTAGAGATAAATGTACTGTTGGTCATATCAAACTTCATATCTTACTTTTAAAAGAAGCTAGTTTATGACCTATTGAATTTTTATTACCACACATTTTATATATAAAAAAATATAAAATATTTTTTAAAAGCTCTCATAGTATGTTTTACTTATTGCTTATTTTTCCTACCACATAGAAAGAAATTGTTCCACTGCAAGGAAGTATTATGATCGGGTCGAATTTTCGATTTCAAGTTTTCATCTAGTATAAACATTTTGAGGTCTTTTGATTCCGTAAAAGTGGTTATTAGAAAAATATCTGTATAAAGTATGTCTAGGCCTGTTTGTAACAGAGACATCAGCTTTATCTAGAATTAGCCAAACTTGGAATTTTGCTTTAATATGTCATTTAGTTGCGTGACAGAACTTTTGGTTGAAATCGACCAGCAGAACACCACACTTATTATTGGATACTGGGTTTTTCCAATTTGTTTTGAAAACGTTCTCCCGACAATTTTCGGTAAACCTACTTTGGTTTTTAGACTAATCAAAGCCTGCAGTACTCATTTGAAACTTTTTCCTGGAAAAATTCAAATAAACGAGTTTTTGAGCAAAAGGTGAGATTAATCACACAGAGACTTTATACCTAATTATCGTAGTATACTTCTTTTAATATTGATACTTATATATTAATTTATTGCTAATTTTTTAACCAATTGGCGCCTTATTTTATGTTATTATAAAAAAAGGTTCTATGAAGCGTTGCAGCAGATATTTTTAAAGATTAAAATCTATTCAAACGCCAACTGTAAAAATATTCAAATAGCAGGATTAAAGTTCCTTAAATTTCAGCATCGTTTGTCTTATAGTATCGTGACAGGAATTCAAAATGTCAATAGTTGTGAAAGAAAGAAGGTTGAATGCGGCGAATATTTGATTCCGATTAAATAATGTGATACGTGACATTGATAATCTTTGAAACTCGCTTACTGAAAAAATAAATTAAATAAAAATTTAAATCTATCCTAGTTTTGAAATGAAAGTCTTCAATTAAGGTTTTCCATTATTACGTACAAGATCCTATCAAAATTTCCTTCATTAATTTTCTTTGTTGTTATCCATTGTAATAAAGTAAAACTAATGGTCTATATCTGCTATTTGGTAACGATAACCGGAAACACAAAAAATAAACTCGGAACCTTAAAAATATAAAATTTGAAAATTCAAATGTAGAAATCAAGCTGAGCTTGAAAGGGTTGCACAGCACGATAATGAAGCTGCTGGATTTTATAAGATAATTTAACAATGTTAAATTCTGTACACAGTTATAACTCATATTAATTCAAACCTTTATCGTCTCATCCTCATCATTTTCATGGATTTTAACTATGTAAATCTTCCGGCGACCGGATTCCCACTCGTCATCTCACTCCGAAAAAGCTCGCACAATTCATCCCTCGTTAAGCACAACTCTTGATTCTAAATACTACAGATATTCGTTGTATGTAATGCATATGTTGGTTCAATTTGAATGTAAAATCTAATCGAATAAAATTCCGCTTGACAAAATTGAGCAAATGCTAATGAACAATGTCAAAAACAAACAGTTAAAATCAGTACATGAATAAAAACATTGAAAATTTGCCTCGTTTTAATCGGAAAAATGGTAATTAGCGTGAAAGAATCAACTACTTATCTCTAAATGTTTTTGGTGGAATTTCAACGAGAGTGAATTTTTAAGAGCCCTTATAAGATTTTCGTAAGCTCAGTGTTAAAGTCGTTCAATAACGAAAGCAATGATTTTCGTTGGCCTAGTTTCGCTGTTTTTCGAAGAAGTGTTGAGAAAGTTTGTGTACAAGCCATTGCAAGGAATAAAGGAGACCGAATGGTCGTTAGTCAGAGATGAGGGTAGAGGGTGAATTTTTGTACGCGATGAAGCGAGGAAGTTGGTCGCTCGGATTTATAATAATGTGAAATATCCTGAGAAGAAATTTTACACAGGAGGACGGTAAAAAGTGTAGAAAATTCGATGATGGTACTTTATCAATGTTATTTATTACAATAATTATGGAACAAGAGTGATGCAGTCAAAAAAGTGTTGCCAAAGAAAATTCTTTTTTTAATTTTTCTATTTCTTTTACAAGCTTAACAAGAATGAATTAACTTCTTAATTAAATTGTAAAATGTTTCTTTTTTGTTGGTTTAAACATATTTTCTTTCAGATTTTGCCCAAGTTAGGCATTGACTTTTTGACTTGATTTTAAGAATGATTGGTTTGAAGTCATAAAATTAAATAAAATTTAAGTGAAATATCAATACTTAAATATCTAATCAAGTCAAGCTTTGAATTTGTAAGTTATTTAACAGTGAAACCATCTTAATCTCAATCCGTTGCACAAATTGTTCAGTTACTTGTCTTGAATTCTAGTTTTACAAGGAAGGAAGAAGTTTATTTCGCGAAGAAGTTTTATTTAAAAACTATTTTATATATTTTTTTTAAATATTTCCTTTAAATTTTTTCTCAAGATTCCCACTGAAGCATTAACTACTTGACTTGCTTTTAAACATACTTGATATGGTTTTCAAGATACACCTATCCCCCGATTTACACGGTACTCGTTTTACACGATTTCGCTTTTACACGGTTCATAAAATAATGAAATTTGGAAAATTTCTAGGAAAATTTCGGAATATTCTAGTGATGGAAGTGACATTATACCAATCAAGAAAAAAAAGCTGATAGTTCCTCAAAGTGATAGCGAATAAATTTCGAACATACCTGAATTTTTTAAGTTTCAGCAGGTACTTTTTGAAAATTTTTTTGTTTCTATTTTTGTTTTCATTTTTAGAATAAGTTCACTACGACATCACGCCATTTTTTGGACAAACTAAACGTTTTATACGGTTTTATATAGGAAAAACAATGATTTCATTTTATAATTTTAGACTTAATTCGTTGCACAAAACGTCTAGTCACTTGACTTGATGAATCATTAATCCAAATATTGCTAATCCTGGACGAGCGAAAACTGGATAAATGAAACTTATTGTCAGATATCATAGTTTTAACACTCAAAAACCTCTACATGTGGGAAACAAAAACCGTGGTGTAAGGTGGGACTGGTTACCCACATTTATTTACATATATATATATATATATATATATTTAAAATTACAGTGGCCAGCACTGGCCCCAAACAAATTAAATTGCTTAAAGTATATGACATCGTTTCGTCAGGGCAGTTGCGAGAGGTATCACTGCATGGTCGAATTCCATTTCTAATCGCCACAGCGGTAAAGGAGAATCGTTTTACGTTATTCGTTATTCTATTAATGAAACTTGGGCGTGAAAGTCCTGCCTAAGTGGAAAACTAATATCAGTGAAAAAAGGTCCCTCTTATTCGACTGCAGTTTAGTTTGTGTAACAAAATAAAATTTTCCAATGCATCAATAATATGCTCATATCATTATAAGATTATTTTTAGTTTACCTTTCAATATAAGTTTTTAACAATTTCAAACTTTTATTTTCAAAAGATTATCTTTACATGCTTTAATAAAAGTTCATAAAACTTCAAAGGTTTGTAAAAAATTTACGTATGAAAGAGTTAATGTATACGTTTTACGTTAATGTATGGTTAAAATATAGCTCACTAATTATCAGAAAAAAGCATTTAAAATATAAGATTGAATTGAAGAAAGAGAGTGTTCATGTATTCCAATAAAATACAACTGAAAAAATGTTTCAATTCAGGTGTTGGATAAAAAGTCCAATCAATCGACAAATTTCCAGTGACATTAATTTCCACTTCCGCTTAAAAGCCTATTTCAATAAGCTTTGATCATTTCACGTTTACTTTACATTGAACTTACATTTTCAATAGGCAGAAATATTTCTATAGACATGCCTATCTAGAGCCTATAAAAGAGACCAAATTGCTCGGAAGAAAAATGTTGACTTAATTACACGAGAATAATAGCTGACACAAAAGAAAATTCTCGCAAATATAATAAACTGACGTCGAAACAACAAATTTAAAAAAAAAGCAATACAACTTTTCTTCCGCTTTAAAATGCAGCTGACACATGAAAAATTAGAAAAAACCTCGCATTTAGGACTTTGTTTTGAAAAGTTGACAAAGAAAATATAATTGAGATATGGAATTATTTGTCAAATGAGAAATATTATTTGTTTAGCTTCAAATTCCTATCAGACAAATAAACAAAGCAGACGAATAAAGTGAAAAATACAATGGCTAAAAATGAGACTGAAATCAACCGGGAATGAATAAAAAAGAGTCGCGTTTAAAAGGATTGAAATGTATATCGTCGTGTGTAATTTGAACGATCCAATTAAATATTGAATTGGATGGGGAAAAAGAAAATTTCCTCTACACAGAAAACTAGTTAAACTATAATTTTTAAAATAGGACGGAAAATTAGTGATGATAGTTTTGTGAGTTGTTTTTTTTTTGACAAAAATGAAATATGAGTAAAGTAATAAACGTCTATGTTAATTTACTTTATACCGTCTGTGTTCAAAAAGTTAAACGTTATTTGACTCAAGAAAGTAAATAAAAAGTTTACTATGTTGTTTATTGCATTGTATTTATACCTACTTTTTGTAGTTTCAATTTTATGGCATTGCCAAGAAAGAGAAAAGCGGGTAGGAAAAATCAAATGCAGATGTTGGTTCATAATTTTTGTTATGTTTGAAACGGGCATAAATTGAACAGCAATTTTTCAAATGTGTATGACTGTTTTATATGTTTTATCGCTCGAAACTCAACATTGTGATTACTCTTTAATAGATCTTTTTATCAGATAAATGTATTTTATGGGTTTTGTTTCTAGCGTGCTTCAAGAAAATAATTGTTTGATAGAACTTTATGAAATTTACTCATCAAAAATAATAATAATAAATATAATAGAATTTTAAGTGAAACGGCTTAATAGATTTAACTTGACTAGCTCAAATACTCGCCGTTACTAAGGCTTTGGTTTATCGAATGTATAGTGTAACATTTTTACTTAAATGCCAAAATTAAGATTCTATTATATAGCTAAGACCAAATGAGCTTACTATTTTGAGAATACAAGTTCAAGTTTTTCTTTTTTAACTGCTTGTTACCAACGCCAACACCTTTTTTTTAATATACTTTTATACTTCAATTGCTTATAACAAATCATTTTTTACAAACAAAAACATTTCGTTTAAAGAATGCATAAAAAGTACAATCGGGAGTAAAAATACTAAATACTAATAATTTATGAAAATCTACTGTTTGCAGCTAGCCAGGTTATTAATAAAAATTTTCTAAGATAAGTATAATAAATTCATTACTTTTGATTACAATTAAAAAAAATCATTAAACGAAAAAATCGATTAGCTTTTGTCAGTGAATATGCCTCAATCATGCCTAATTTTATAATGTATTGTGTGATACATTTAAAATTATATACAATTATATAACTTTAATATCTATATATATAATATATATAAATAATATATATATATATATATATATATATATATTATATACATTGATACCTAAGTAAAATCAGGTATTCAATTTGTTTTCAACTTTTTTCTCAACAGTCGTGTAAATATTGATTAAATTCAAAATTATTCTAATTATAATTATTGTTGTTATTAGCATCCATATTATATAATCTTTTAATTTCTACCTATAGTTTGGTTGATATACAATGAACATTTTAAGCATTAGCCAGCTTTTACACGTTCATTGAAATAAATTCAATGTAATGAGTGCACTACTTTTCATTTGAACAGATGGCTTTTAAAAACAATTTTCTTAATTGTTATAATTTTTGAATGCTACAGTCAATCTTTTTATTAATTTAACAGTAGATTTGGGATTACCAAAAAAACATTATAGTTAGTTTTCGTTGTGTCTCACCATTTTGATTTACCTCCCACACATTTTAAAGCTGTAAGTTCAAAAAACAAACAGACCATTTATCATTTTGTACAATATGCATGTTCTATTAAAACATTATTTCTGTAGTTTCACTACATGCACTAAAAGAATTGCTGTGAAATTGCTTGGATAGTAATGACATAGTAAATAGTAATGAAAATCAAGGGATGGACTTTTTTAGAAATTCAAAAATTAACTTAATGCTGGACACATTTAGTTGAAGGCTATCATAAAAATAGTATAAAATATGGCATGACAGTAATGTTTGTTAGGAACTAGTCTTCTTTTAAATAAATAAGAAACTTTTAAAACCTTATAAATAAGATACTTAAACTTGAATTATCCAAGTTATGCTTATTTTTCTTATTCTTATTAACGAGTGCGTTAAATGCGTTAGCTTTCTTAAGGTAGGGATAAGCGTTACTATCGATGCTGTTATCTGTTAATTATAATAAAAACTATTCATAAACCAATTCCATTAGCATTTTTATAAGGCCTGACAGGATCGTAGTCTAAAGACCCGGAATAAAATTGTGAGATTTATTGAATTTTACTCATAATTAATTATCACCCAGAAAATGTATGTTTTAACAGTAAAGGGAGTGTAGAAGGGCCCGTCAGAATTTCTGATCAGGGGGACCTGCTAGAGATGCGGAGTTCATACCTCTTTATGACTACGTTCCACAACGCATTACAACGATTACGCTCATTGCCGTTGTTTTTCTTCCGTTTCACTAACCTCAAAGCGTTAGAACAACGTTCATCACTAACCCTTCAATTAAAAAGAGTTAGCGTGACCCTAAGCAAAAGTAATGACGTCATTGGTGATATTTTACTCAACACAACAATTATGGTTGTCATAAATAAATCAATGAAAGAACGAAAAGAATTCTAAAGTAGTTTCTAACGCTGTTACTACATATTTGACCGTAACTGACTTATCAATCTCGACTTGAAAGTTTAATTGAAAGGGGAAAACTAAGACTGAACGCCATTACACAAACAACATATTTAAAAAAATATATATTATACAAAATTAAAAAAATTCTAAATTTAATTTATACGTAGATAAGTTATTGCAACCATAGGGAAAAGTCTTAAAAAACCATTTCAAAATGCACAAAGTACCTACTGTTTGAAAAGAAGAATACAAGTTACATTAAAGGAATTTTGTATTTAGTAAAAACGAGAATCCTACTTCCTAGTCTCTTTTAAAATAAGATGTTTACAATTTCCATTAAAAATGTTTCTTGAATTTGTTTGATGTTACCTTTTAACGATATCAGTGCATTTTTAAACTTCTCTAATCTCATTAAAAAAAACTGTACACATATGGAATTATGTACGCAAAATTTCAGACATTATTTTGTGTAAACATTTTTGAAATCCATGCACTGTTAATTCATATCAAAAACTGAAAATCTCACCAAACGATAAGCTTAAAGTGATCCTTAATATAATATATTTGTAATGAAAATGCTTATCTTTGACTTTATCAGTCACTGTATAGGTATTATTACACCCTTAAGCAAAAAATCATAATGTTCATATTTTTTACATAAACTTTTATGGGTTTTTCTTAAAAAAAAAAAGCAGACGCATTTTACAAATGAAGTTGTTTTTAAATTTTCCCTAAAAACTTTTCCGTGCTCTACTTAACCTAGATTTTTTCATAAAAGCATTCTTTCAAGTTGTGTTTCTCGTGTTATAAATTAGTTTTACATAAAATAAAATAATAAAAAGAGTGTTCTTAATTACAAAAATGAATGCGAGTTATTTTTCAAGTGTTCCAAACTTATATTAGACAATGTTTTCTTTACCTTCTTGGCTTACATCACATTTTTCTCTAATTGAAAACTCCCCATTAAAAGTATTTTTTTACATGAACAAAATCTGAAAGAATATGTTAGTGCCTATATGAAATATGAAATGATATGTAATTAATTTATTTTCTCTCGTCTCATTATTTTATCCGTTATAATAAAATATTCTTTTCAGACCTTTTCGAATTACCTCGGTCAAATATTTTGCAAGAACACCAACTCTCAACTGAATAACATTAATGAGAAATTCATTTGGTCACAAATGTATACTCAAGGTAAATATATATAACTGAATATATTATAGTTGTAATAAAATAACGTTTGTTTTATATCAAAAGAAAATTAATGAGATTTTATTTGATTTAATTATTTGTCCTGGAACATTATAAGAGTAAATTATTTTTTCAGGATTTTTTTTTAAATTGAGTCACGTGGTTGAAAATTTACTCGCCATATTTCATTTCCCTCTAAAACTTGCTAACTCGGCTTATCAATGCTTTAAGACGTGAACCGTACAAATGACGTGACGTAAATCTTGAGATTAGACGAGCAGTTTTGCTTGGGCTAAAGCACTTATCGTTCTCTTTATAGATGGAAAACCGCGAAAAATACAAAATCTTTCTCTTCACTTTTTCCGAGTAATCGTTGCAATAGGCTTTTAGCCACAGAAATCGTAATTGATTGAAATTGATACTTTTCCATAAAATTTTCCCATATTTTGTAAAATTAATTTCTTATTTACAATTTTAATTCATTTTGGATGCTTTACTAAGTTTCCTATTTTTAAATAGAAAACCACGAAAAAAAATTTTTTAGGAAAAAATTTTTAATAAATTTTAATTGACAATAATCATAGTTGATAATATTTTTTTGCAAGCTGTAATTTATTTTCACATATTTTGTAAAATTTATTTCTTATTTACAATTGTAATTTTCATTTGGGGTGCGGTTTAATTTGCCTCTTAGGTGTGGTCTTAATAAACTAAAGATAATACCGATAATATCGTGTATAACACGAACAATTTAAAAAAAATAAAAAACAAAATTAGTAAATTGCATTTAAAGATTTTCTTTTTTGGGGATCAAAAGTGTAACCTTAATATCTATGTCAAAAAATAATATTCTTTTTACCACATTTTGACCGAAAGTTTACCGCTCGTTTTTATCACAAATAAACGTCGCAAAAGTCGCTTCGCATAAAGCATCTTTGTGTACAACGATTCATAAATTGTTTGTTATCTTTCCTTTTTGAAAACGACAAAGTTTTCATTTGATAGCGGTTTGCAATTATAGCATATCTTTTATAGTTTACGAAAGCTCGAATTGACATTATTGTCTGGATACTAATTTACCTACTGTTAGACAGTTCCACTTTGTTCTACTATTCTTGTAAGGCTTTCTAATTATATACTGTACAGTGTACATTCGTAGAACAATATCGAAAATGAAGATTCAAATTTGACAGAACAATCGTTGTTGAGAATATGTCTGTCAACATATAAAAGCAATGACAATTATTTTATGTCTTCGAAATAATTCAATTGAATCTGTATACAACTGTTTTATGGTAGTTTATTTTAATTTTCTTCATTAAATTTCCATGCAAAAATGTGAACACAACCTAAAGAAATTCATAAAAATCCATCGAAAATTATAACCCTCTTTAGCAAAAAATTGAAAGAACAACCGTTAATATGGTCTTAAAAAGAGCGAGATTGATACTTGAATCATTTACATAAAATATCTAAAACAGGAAGACTTGTTATTTTTACATGAAAGATTATAAAAACTCAAGCTTAGTTTGGTTCGACTTAAATTTACCATTTACTTTAATAAATTAAAGCTATGCACTTTATATATAACAGAAATACCAATATTATCTTAACCGATATTGCTGTGTTAGTAAAACTAGAAAATTAAATGATTACTTCTTCTTTCTTATAAGCTGTCATTTTTGCTTCAGTGAGTGTAAATTAAAATCTTTTAATATAAATTTGACCGTTTCATAAAAAACTTTATAAAGTCAAAATGACTGAATATTCCCAACAAAAGTTTCCCATAGTTCAAATTTAATAAAAAAAAAATGTGCTTTATCTTATGGACAAAAAATAATTAATTATAGTTTTAAAGACTTTCATAGTTGAAATGTAACCTCTTTATTTGAGATCAGAGTCGTAGAGAGTGTGGTATGAGAGATGCCCCGACACACAGCGCCGAACGATACATGCTGTCACACAGACAAAGACATAGACATAGTCAAACATGTATGAGAGAATATTGAGTAAGCAAGAAATCGCTACTAATGAGTATATTTTCCAGATCCCGTCATTTTAACCCTCCAAATCCTCCATAAATGAGAAACAGAAATTTAGAGAAGTCGTTTTTCACTTGTAAACTTCTATAACTAAGGCTACTTGCTCTTACCTCCATAAACGACAGTTGAACATATTAATTTGCATCCACTATTTATGACTCATTCTTAAATTATAAATACGAGTTTATCAAAATGTAATCGACGTAATCATTGTATTTCTTGTAAACCTTAATAAGTGATAGAGGCCACTCTATATTTCAAATAATTAAAATTTGGTTTAGTGAGATTATTTTACAACCGAAAAAGAAATCGCGGTCCTTTGAACTATCGTTTATTCATAGACTCGATTGTATTCAAGTGTTTCGGGTGTATGTATAGATTTTTTATTAAACTTTTTATAAAATAAGTATCTTAATATATTTTCAAGAAAATTATTTTTTTAATGAAGGTACATACATAATATGCAATGGTGATTAATGTTCAATGTCATTCAAAATTTGTTTAATAGTAAATATTAATGAATGTAAGTTGTTCTTTTTTTAAACGTTTTCAGTTTATATTTAGTTGTAAAGAGATTAACGCGTCACAAGTTTTTTTTTTAATGTATTTTTACGGAAGAATCCTTAGGTTTTGCTCTTGTTATATTTAACTCATAATAAGCCTGTAACGGTAAAATCTTAGCATTGAACTCTGACAAGACCTAAATCAGGTGCCGTAAACCCTAGTTATGTCATCAGTCAAAGCGTGTATGTTATTTCAATTATCTGTCATTACAAGTTGTTCGCCTAAAACAGCGTTGTTCCACCAATTGTAGAGATTAAGCGAAATTAGTTATGTCTATGATTAACGACTTCACACATAATAACAAAATGACATTGAATCCGAACTCGTAATCCAAACCCTCATAATCTGTACCCTCTCTGCACAACCCGTTAAATTTCATCCTTCAGTGAAATTCTATTACACGATAGCTGTTAGCTAAAAATCCCCTTTCTTAATAGAAAAGTCTTCCGGTTTAACAATTTACGATTATGATTTATACATATAGAATGAAACATTTTAGTTTTATTTATTCATGAACTACAATTATTAAAGCACACCCTATGAACGTTTTACGCTAAAACAATCATTACATTTTATTTCAAGTTGAAATTACGATTAATAAAAATGATTTTTATAGCTTTCGAGAGGTCGATTATTTTGTGATAATTTTTTTGTGTCAGTATTTTGTTCATTAATTACCTAAGAAAATGTTTACATAAAATATCGCTTTTAGACCGTATAATGTCAACCTAGCCTCTCATCTTCTTATCCTTTTAAAGATACGAAAAGGTCTAAGGATTTAATATGGTTAAAGTGAATATCGGTATCTACTTAAAGCTCAACAAAGGTTATATTGAATTTTCCTGAATTGTTTTAATATAAATTCAACAAATCTTATTATTTAAATAATAAATATAAAACAGCTACGTATTGGAATGGTTTTAAAAAAGACATATTGAAAGCCAAATATTGATACTTTGGACTTTTAGATTTAATGCGTTTTCTCAAAAAATAATAACTTTCGTAACAAAGATGGACTATGAAGCCATGCTATTCTTCAACCCATCTCATTCGATACACTCAACCAAACAACTAGAAACTATCCAAAACTCAGCTCTAAGATAGGGGCATACAGAACGAGTCCAATAAATAGTTTACTGGCAGAAGCGAATGAAGTCCCCATCACCCTTCAAAGGAAACAACAAGCCATCCAATTTATTGCCTCCCATCAAGCACTACAAAAGAACTCTATGTTCTCCAAAATTTTAAACCCCTTCCACCAAACCAGACCCGAACCAAACAAAAACTTTTCTATACCCCTGGCGACCAAAGCAAGTAAATACCTCCAAGAAAATAATTTACAATTTCCTATCTTCATCCAAAGAATACCCTCCCCCACCTCTCCATGGAGGAGAAAAAAACCCACCATTCTCCTAGATTTACATGAATACCCGAAAGAAGGAACCCCTCAGGAAGTGTTCAAACAGCTCTTCTACGAAATAAAAAACATAGACCATTATGATCAGATCATATACACAGATGGGTTAATAATAGAACAAGACTGAGGATGCGCTGTAACCGACGAAAATAAAATAATCACGAGCTAGTACCTTCCGCATTACTTCTCTATATTTTCATGTGAAGCCCATGCAATTGAATTAGCCCTCTCCTCTACGTGTCACCAAAATAATAATAGAATCCTAATATGCACCTACTCCTTAGCCTGTCTCAAAGCCATTGAATCTCTCAACCCTTTTCACAACCAGAAGATATCCAACATCCAAATCAACATCTCTTCCCAAGAGGAATCTGGTAAAACCATAAATCTATTATGGATTCCTTCACATATTGGCATAAAGGGAAATGAAAAAGCCGACGAGGAAGCCAAAAAAGCAACCGAAATTCCTGCTGTGGCCCAAATACCTGGATCACTTGAGGACTTCAAGAAGTACCTCAGCAAAAGGATCCGGATGGTATGGGGCACAGAATGGAAGAGCAAAACCTCCAAACTCTACTCCATTGGAAAATCAATATCCAATAATCCACCCATAGAATTCGTTACCCGACCAAACCAAGTCATTGTTACCCGACTAAGGATAAGGCATATTAAATTAACACACTCTTACCTCCTGCAAAGGACTCCACCTCCAAAATGTACAAAATGCCCATCCCCACTGGGAAGGAGACGGGAACGCCACACTCCCTCCAAGAGGCGATGGGAGACCCAGAACAAAGGGACAACGCTTGCCGTTTCCTCCAGAGGCTGGGAATTTGGAGTGATGTATAACGGTCTAACATTAGCAAATAACTAACCTATTCCCAACTAGTATTGTGCTAATGACCATACACGTTAAAGCACATTAAAATGGGAGAAAAAAAATAAAATTTTTTATTTGTTTTTTATAAAATTATTGATTTTCAATTCTTATGGCACGTTATGGAAAAATTATAAGAGTGAACGTTTTTGATTTGTATACGCAGCAACACTAAAATTAACATAATCAAGTTGGCTGGTAAATCTCCTTTGGGTTTTGTGATTCCAACAAAACTAAAGACTGCCAAGAAAATAAAAAGAGAAAGTTTTGTTATACAGACGTACAATCACGTAGGTACTGATAATGTATAAGATGTCAATTATGTATTTACTATTTAGAGACTTCAGGTCCTATAGATATTATTGTAAAGAATAGACTTATACATTTAAACACTATTAGTACAAATGATACACTACAAATACGAAATATTTTACGCTGCGATAAGTCTCAGAATTTTTTTTTACACGAAACCTGCTATTTTTATGTTAGGTTAAGTAACTTCAAAATCTGTTTTTGTAGTTTCTCTAGTCATGGAGAAAGATTTATTTTTGTAATCCTTTGTTATGCTATGTTCACGTTTTTGTTACATTTTACGAGACCAAGGTCATGGGTGACAACTAATTTCTTTAAAACATCAAAATAATTGATAGTGAAAATTGGTCACAATAATTGTTTTTTATGAAACAACAGGTTTTGATCAAATTGAACACTTAAATTAAAAATATTTGTTAGGATTATTGGATATTCTGGATTGTGGTTTATGTTTCTTTTAATAATAATTACACAGTTTTAAAATATAGAAAATTATATTTTATTTGAGGAGCTTCGAAAGATATGTCCTTACACGGTAAGGTTGTCTTATGCGACTTCTTATCCTTACATTTATTTTGGAGATATATACACTGCCGGCCAAAAGTTTGAGACCATATAGATTTAAGCCAAAAAAAGGAAATATTTTTAAAAATTCAAAGACAAAGACAGTAAAATGTTTATTAATATTATAGTTATAACCTTTAAACATACTTAGTATAGAAAATAAACATAAAAAATTATTCTATAAAAAAAAATGAACTAATTACTCAAACTGTTTTTTCATCAAAAAATCCTCCCTTGCACTTTATTACTTTTTCTACTAGCCTCGGCATTCTACTTATTAATTTATTTATGGTTTCTTGAGAAATTTTGTTCCAGCTTTCTTGTAGTAGTCTCCACAAGTCTGCAAGTGAAGAGGGACACTCCTCTCGGACATTCCTATCAAGCTCGTCCCACAAAAGCTCGATTGGATTGAGATCCGGACTTTGCGGTGGCCATTTCATGATTTTTAAAACTCCTTCTGCTTCTTTTTGTAATAAATAATTTTTACATAGCTTGGAAGTATGCTTTGGATCGTTATCTTGCTGGAAAATGAACCCATTGCCAATTAAACTTAAGCCTGATGGTACGGCATTTTTTTCGAGAATTGTTTTATATTCCTCTTTCTTCAAAATTCCATCAATTTTAACCAAATTTCCAATTTCATGGCCTGAGAAACAACCCCAGACTATTATTGAACCACCACCGTGCTTAACAGTTGGCACTACACAATCTGGTAACATATTTTCTTCGGTGATACGCTGAACGTAAATTCGTCGATTTGAGCCAAATACTTGGAATTTTGACTCATCAGTCCAAAGAACTTTTTTAAAATCATCTTCTGTCCAATCTCGATGGAATAGGGCCCACTGCATCCTTTTTTTCTTATTTTGTGGCCTTAGTAAAGGTTTCCGAACGGCAACACGACCAAACAGTTTAGCGTTCCTCAACCGTCTTTTCACTGTGGTAAGAGAAACTGGTTTATTTAAAGATTTGTTCACTTCAGCACGAATTTTTGGTGCTGTTAAGCGTTTATTCCTTTTGCTGGTAATAACGATAAACTGATCCTCACTAGAAGTAGTAGCTCTCGGTCTTCCTGAACGTGGAAAATCTTGAAAACTACCCGTTTCCTTAAACCGAATAATTGTGCGATGAATACAAGTCTTCGAAAGTTTAAGTTGAGACGCAATTTCACGTTCGGATTTGCCTTCATTATGTAAAGTAACAATGGCAGATCGAGTTTCGATATTTATTTCTCGTACTTTTCCCATTTTTAAAACGTTTTAACTATAGAAACCCCAAGTTAAGACTAAATTAAATTATTCGTACAAAATGGTACATAACTTAAAAAAAAATTTAAAATAACCTGTTTTAGAAAGTCTAAATAATAACAAAGAATAGCCAGTGCAAAATTAAAGAAGAATAAAATTAAAGAACAATTAATACGGAGCTACTTTAAATATAATGATGACCCTTCCACTGGCCAGACACCCTGCGGTCTTGGATGTTTTTAAACAGAACCCATTAATTCTATTTGTACCTGAGAAACATACCTACAAAAGTCTCTTTAGATGTTCATCAGTAATTTAAAAATATGTATGGACAACAATTTTTATTTTATTACCGAAACTTTGAATACAATAAGTGATAGCATAAATATATTACAACTGGTCTCAAACTTTTGGCCGGCAGTGTATATGAACTTGCCAGTTGTCCATCATAAAACCATAGCTAGAGGCCAGTACCTCTATGAGTCATGACTCCAATTTGTCACATTCGAGTGTCGCTAACAGTAAGTGAGTAATAAAGTTAAATTCCTTATTTTAAAACATAAATATTTTCACACAATAGAAACCTTTCTCTAAACCCTTACAATTTAACAAGCTGTTCAATAATAAAAATAACATTCTTAAAAGAGTAGATTTTTGACGACAAACTTTAATATTTCAACAATATTATAAATTGGATACAACTCATTAGGCATTTGTTATATTATGATTAAAGATCATTGATGATAGTCATAGTGGAATAAATATTATAAACAGCTGTTTTTTTTCTTACTACCATTTTCACTAATAATGAATCTTCTCGAAGAGGTATTTTTTAATTAAATTTTCTACCGAGAATTCGTTGGCGGATTCAATAATTGTTCAAATTTGGAAGCTATATTAAATCAGTCTTTTGTTATAATATCTATTATAATCAGTCTACTGCCACTTCTACTGATTGTTATAAATATTTATGAATGTGCACATGAAATTACCAGTAGTTACTGCAAAAGAATATTTTTCTACGTTTACATGTACATATATGCATTGTTGCACTGTGACCTTCATAGATAACAATTTATACTTTTTTATATAAACACCTTATGAACGAAGTGTACAAATTGATTTGTAAACTATGAATTTGAAGTGTAAAACTGGCCAGTTGTACTGAAATTACCATCTCTTTCAGGGTTTAAATCTCTAAATCTATTTGAAAGACTAAAAAACAAACTCAAAAATAAGAAAACATAAATCACATATATTAACTGTATTGGAACTAGAATTTTTCATTTATGAGATTTTTTTCAAATATCGAAGAAGTATGTAACTGTTTTATAACATAGAATATTTACGGAATAAAATAATGCTAACGTTTTTAAATTGTAATAAAAACATATTTGAATTCATATTTTATGATGCAAAGAAATAATGCAGTAAAATGCCACAAGACAGCATTTCATCATTACACAAAAGCTTGATCCTTTTACATAAACGATAGCAATAAAGCGATGAAACAAACAACGTTCAAGTGTATGAGATTTATCAAGGCGCGATTGTGTTTGAAACGTTAGCTTGATCGTATTGATTCTAATCATAATAATAACATTCACCCATACAATCTCAACCTGACCAGTTCCACCACCTTGGCTTTAACCCGCTCCATTGCTCAAAAAGCCGTAGCCCAACCCCGTCTTGCCACACGAACTTTCCAATCGTTGCATTATACATTTACAACCCCTTAGACAATTTTCTTTCCATTCTATGCTGAAGCTATTGTCGTGCAATTGACATAGGTAGAGTCATTTGTTTGTGACAATATTGTTGATTTAAAGCCTTAAATATTCAATGTGGCGATCGATTATGTAATCAGAAGATAGAGCGAGAGACATTTTTCAATATTCTCGACTTATGAGAAACATATAAGACAACATTTCATTACATTATATGCCTCTCATTGTAAATTCAATTTTAAATATTTAAACAGAAAAGCCTGAGGTAAATATTAACATACTTAAACTTTAATAAAAATTAGCTTTTAATGGTAGAAACTATTTTTATTCGTTATATATTTATTCTTTGTATTTTTTAAAATTAACATTCAGAAAAGGACCTGTACATTACTTATGACCTAACATTAAAATAATTAAAAAAATTTTTTGAATTTGGAATTCACAATGAAACAGATTAGCTTGTAAATTATTTAATAAATTCTCTTTACGTATGCTCAAAGATTAAAGTTATTGGAAAAAGGAACCTTTTTACTTAAATATCATTATTTAATTATTTGAAGAAGTTCTCAGAAAAAAATTTAAAACATATCTACATTTTATAAGAAAATCATTCTTTTATTAAAAAGCCTCATTTTGCCAGATTAAATTCATTTAAGATCAACGTAAAATCTTTTTATTGTTAAATTTACTTGTATGAAATATTAAGATAATTTTTTTATGATTCTCAAATGGCCATCAAAATAAGAAAAATATTTCACATGTTCTCGTTTTATTTTATTTTTTTAGTGTTATGTATTTTATTGTGTTCAAGACAAAAAGTTTATTTTTTCGAGAAAATAGCATAAAGAGCTTCTTAATCATAAAACATTATAAATAATAAAGACACTTCACCTTATTTATTATGTCGTGAATGCAAAAAGGAGCGGATGAATTGTTATGTATTTGCTTGTTTTTGTGCCCTTTTGTGCCCTTCTTGCATACAAAATTAATGCTTAAAACAAAACTATGCGCAAACGATGTGAATACGACTAGTATGAAGCTTTTCAGGGTTTTGTTTTAAAATAAAGATCTTACACCAAAAGCTCTTACTCCATTTTACGAACAGAAGTTTTAAATTAAATTATGTTTCTTCACTTTTTGCTTCTAGTTTGATATTTGTTGATGAGTGTATAGTAAGAAATCTTTTCACTACAAATATATTTTTTGAATATTTCATTTCAACGACATAATAATTTATATAATATTTACCTACTTTATAATAGATGTATGATTAAAAAAGTGATTTTAATACTGTTTAAAAACAAAATGTTAATTAATCGATACAGATTAAGATAAATATCTAAAAAACAGTTTTAAAAAAATGCAATGCACTGGCTGAACAATAGTTTTTGAAATTTTACTTAAAATATAAAAAAAAATCATATTAAAATACAAATTGCAGCAAACCACAATGAATACATTTTAATTAAAAGTAGAAAAAAATATATTTTATGTAATATAATATTTTCTAGCGAAAGAACTGCATTGAAACTTGCGATAACAAAGCTTGTAATGGATTTGTGTAAAGCTTTTCATTTAAAATGAAAAATCATTTCATTAGACAGCATCTATATAAATTATTTATTTTATTAAATTTACAAATGGGAGACTTTTTCAAACATCTGTTACAAAAATTGCATTCGACATAAAATATATAGTAAACCTACTCCTCGAGAAAATATTCACCATTAAAATTCTGATCAGATAAAATTTAACAAAAACTTTCATCGTACAACTTTCTTGTGCCAAATTTCAGCATAGTCGTTTTTTTTCGAATAGTTCGACTTGCATTCAAAGTTTTATTTCTAGTTTTTACTGATATATTACTTATTTATTTAAATTTATAATGTTTCCTGTAAAGTGATGAATCCATTTTATATTTAAAAAGATGAAACTTATGATATCAATGATTTTCACTTCTTTGTCCCAATTTATTGCAGTTAAAATTTGCAACACCTCAGTTTTATTTTAAAAGAAGAAACTTATAAAATCAAAAGAAAATTTTTTGTAGCCTCCTGCTTTTTGTTTTTTACTATAAAAAAACATTTTATGCAACGAATATTAATTTTTATTTCAGCTACACTTTTTTACATTAATCTTCAATTACATCAATAGTCAAACAAACTCGTTTTAACAAGCTTTTATGCATAATTAGGTACTTACAATGTTTTTATGTTTAGGTTACATATTGCAAGCTAAATTAGAACCACTTTCTATTATCCAACAGAGTTAAATTTTTTATTTTGGTTCGGTTTTTGGAAATTAATTTTTATGGCAAGCATAATCTGGATCGACACCCAGGATAAGGAAATTCAAATAATTGAGCCCAATATGTTTTATTGAATATATTGTAATGAACAACGATAGATAAGGATCGAACATTCCAGATTGTTCCATCGAAATTTCAATAATAGATATTTTAACACTTGTATTATTAAAGGGGCAAACGGTTTTCAGAAGAATCGAATCAAACAATAGAGAACATTCGAGCACTTTTGATTGCCTATAGAAATACATGGAATAAGCTGGATTGAATCAGCCTAAATAAGACAGTAAACAGTAAAAATGGCTTTTCGAGCGTCAAAGTATACATAAGTATATAAGCAATCGTGGGTACTAAATAAAAAAATAATTATTTCCTTTTTCACAGTAGCATCTATGAAATCAGAAAGAAAATTTTTTGAATTAAGAAATTTTCACCTCTGCGTTGGACAACTACCAAGGGTTAATAAAATTATATTTATCTTTACATAGTATAATTGATTTAAAATATAATTTTTAAAAATACTAAATATTAAATTGTTATGTAATAATTCCTCAGCTCTACTTAAATCACTTTTATTTACATACGAACAGTAGCACCAGTTTTACCAGCGTACAATTATAATATTGATGTAAAATTTCTTGTTAAGTAATGAATAAGGTTAATATTTATTAAAAAGGTGAGATTAACTTAAAAATGTACATATTCATGTACATTTCGCGACAAGCTTTTACATAATTTTGATTTTAAAATTTAATTAATTGATGAATTTTGTATAAATTTAAATATATTTTTAAGAGCATTATTTTAAAAATATTTTACTCTACTATTTATTTATTTCTCTGTATTTCAAAATTGATAAATATCCTGGTTTTATTACAGATACAATGAAATATTTGTTTTTCATATATTTACCAACAGCATTTAATTGAAGTTGTAATGACGTCTTTCTTGACTTTAAATATTATGAGCGTTTCGCATAAAGCCACCATATAGGGGTAATACATCTGTTCTATAAGATACGGGAGCCAACATTTTGGCAGATACCTGCATTCTCGCGTATACCTCGTAATATCATATTGATTTTCCAAAACATTTCCGGATACGGAAAACACATACCTACATATATAGGTCAATAAAACAAGCCCGTTACGTTTGGAAAATAGAGAATAAACTTGAATAAAAAGGGTTGAAAGCTTTATGTGAACATACGAGCAAGTATTAGAAGAGCGACTCGGTGCTAGAAAAATGTGCTCCCCTATAAGAAAGAGATGAAACCCATGTCTCCAATATCTTGCTTTTTCGATTCGAACTCCAAACAGCAGAGAGAACGTCGCCTATAGGTACAATAAAATCTATGGACAGATCCTCCTTTTCCATCCCATCATTTCCAAATTGTTTCACATATTCAAAAATCGATTGCCCTAATTTATTTCGAGGTAAATTATAGTCTAACATCTTTCTATATTTTACGATTTATATAGACCTAAGGAAACACAAAATGTTACAATATTTGCGGATCAACAATCGAAAATTATGTTGTAATTATTATATTTTGAAAGTAAAACAAAGGAAATGTGAACAGAAAAGACCAAAACTTCAAGAGGGTTAAACTATTTTAGTGTTTAACATTGTAAAAACAAACACATCGATCAAACTTGGCGTGTTAACGTTAATATTATACTTGTCAAAATTTAAAATTTAAATTAGTATCATAATACGCAGAAAAAGTGTTGAACAATTTTATCACGAATCATTTATAATTACGTTAGTGTAGTAATTAACAAAGAGGACGTTTTAAAACTTTAATGAATATAATTTTTAACAATAAAAGCTTCTATACGTATATAAACGAATTTCGTTTGTGTGTATTCTGAGAATTAAAAAATGATTGTGACTTTTATTATATGATATTCATCTACATTAGTTATTTCTTTATTTTGACGTGATAACGTCTTATAAATTGATGAACTACGGCAGCCAGTCTGAAAACGAACGTCCATTTTGTCACGTTCCATTTGAGCCTGTGCGTGCAAGCGAAAATGCGATACAAGTGATAGAGAGACACGATATTATTGTTGAATCCTAGACAACATGTTTAGTTATGTTTTACAAATACTATTCACTAAAATTCACAACACAAATTATAAATTCAAGTAAAAATAAATGTAAAAATCGCAAAACGAAAAACAAATTGTTAATTTTGTATCTCCAGATACGTATTTCAAACGCATGCGTTCGTCATCAGTGGATCAAAATGAAATGTCTTCGAGGACAATTTCGTGCTGATTCATTTATCAGTTTATTTTTACTTTAATTTATAATTTGTGTTGTGAATTTTAGTGAATAGTATTTGTGAAATATAATAATTAAGTCCAAAGTCATCGAAATTTAATTTTTTATTAACGTGTTTGGTGTTTTTCTTTTACAATTTACTTAATAAGTAAATTGATTTACTTTTTTCCTTCATAATTTTCAGTCTGATTTCATTTTGAAAAATTGTTCATTTTCTATTAACTCCTTTGTATTATACAAAATAAGGATAATTCAGTGATAATTCATCAATTAGGTGTTCTTTCTGACGTTATCACGTAAAACTATCGTCCGTAAACCGAATTTACAGACAACCAATTTTTTTCATTGATGAATTATTAAGACGAATAAAATTTACAATCTCACATAGAAAGAATTTGCTTTGGTTTTTTTAGCAAATAAAGATGTACAATAAATACATTTAAATATTGGAAAATCAACTCCACATATCTTATTTCAAGCAGCGCTAAGTTTAATTAATTATTCTCTACTACATATATGTATCGTACATCTCAAACTGACATACAGTTTTGTGGGAAGTTTTAGATGGTAGTTGTCGTATTTGATCTAGTATTTCAACAAAGTTAAATTACATTTTAGTGAATGAACGAAATATTTGATCATTTTATTTTAGTTGCCATGTAAATTTGTTAAAGTTTTCACGTATTTTTTTTAGTTTTTCCTATATTTAAGAATAAAAAAAAGTAAAGCAAAATTACTTCAACAAAATAAGAAATTATATAATTAAAATTTTAATACTTTTTAATCTTATAGAGTTTTCTTTACATATTCTTTCCACTGTATTCACAAAAATCTTATACTTACAGATAAGATAAAAAAGGCTGAAAAATGTTTACTTTTAGCACTGTAAGATACTAAAAATACTAGAATACAAAAATTAATTTCACAAAAAATAAAAAGATACTATGATTCATTACTTTACAAAACTATTTATGTCATCCCTGATGGTCCTAAACATGCTCTCGAATAAATAAAAAATATTCTTCTTAGATTTAGCATAACTAACTACATATCATAATAATATAAAATTGTAATCAAGCCGTATCTGTACATTGAATATTTTTTGAAAAATCTTATACCACTAGTCGTTCCTATCGATACAAAGGGCAAATCAGGCCAATCCATAGTTTTTAAATTTCTGACTGTCTGCCTGTTACCTAATCACGTGAAAACAAATAGATGTATTTTGAGGAAATTTTGTACGATAATAACTAACTATAATTTACCTATTAAGTAGCGAAAAATTGTCTTATTTTCACGGGGAAAAAAACATGTCCACTTAGTGGCGCAGTGGTTAGATCAGTTTGCTCTCTGCGCTACATGCGTCAGTGGTACTGGGTTTGATCCCCGTCAAATCTCTTGATTTAAGACTTATGATCTAAGATTTAAGGCCCTACAGAAATTTTCTGTGTGTAAGATATTCGTGATATAGCCTAAGAGGTTAAAGCGACTTAAAAACACCAAAAAAAAAGAAGAAAATTTGCTTCGTGAAGAAATCATGCTTAAAATTATACATTTTAATTGATAACGAATTTTGATGAAATTTTCTAAGACCATAAATGTTTTTCAAGACATTATCTAAGATACTTTTTGTTTAAGAAAAAAAATCTAATTTCCACGGGTTAATAGAAAAACCAAAATTAATTTAAGGGATCTTTGTAAAAATATAGTTTTTTCTCAATAGGGGATTTTGATTTAATTGTTTTCCGAAATTAAAAAAGATCTTACTTCTTAGCTATTTACCTTACCTAATTTTGAATTAATTAATCTCACGCATGGTTATTATTTCAAAGGCTGCTGGGTAAAACTGAAGGGACTACTTAAAGGCTGCTCTGGTTACTATACCTGAAACAATAAAAAAATTATATCAATAAATTAAGTTAACTATAAATATTCTTAAAAATAGCTCACAAAAGTTTTTTTTAATGTTAAGAGCTAAAATGATTTTGATTTAAGATTTTCTTTATATCTTACAAAGGAGAAATTTACATCCAAACCAATAATTTGAAATTTTCAAACAATTTGTTCAATTGCGGTTTCATAAACCAACGTTAGAGTTCATAAATTTTACAAACATTGTTCACGGAAATTTAAACAAATAGAAAGTAAATTAAATGATAAACGCGAATGTTTTTAATGCATTTTGCTGCGATATAAATGTAGGTTTGTACTTGCTAAGGCTTTATGGCCTTAATACTTGAATATATTACACAAGTTTGGACAGGCTCAAATATTGCTTAATAGACCGAAAACATAAACCGGAAACAGGGCAATGAAGGAAAACTAATAATTTAAGATTCGTAATCAGTTTGAAACGTGCATTGGAATAAATGATGTGCATAATATTGCATTATAAATAATTCTATAAATTAAGATAAGTATACTAGGCCAGTATAACACATATTATATTGATAATTGCACTTAAATATTTTTCGATGTTTTATTTTCACTTGAAATATTGATATTATTTACTACTAGAACAAAAACTTATATGAATAGATTTTTATGAGCAAAAATTGCAAAATTTATCAACAAACATTTGAGAACCACCTATTGGCGCTGTGGTTAGAGCGCTTGCTTTCTCCGCTTCATGCGTCAAGTGGTTCTGGGTTCGATCCCCGTTGAATCCTAGACTTAAGATCATAGACCTAATAGATATAATTGACCAACAGAAATTCTCTGTGTTGAGACAGTCGTGATATGACCTTAGATGTTAAAGCGTCTAAAAACACCAAAAAAAAAAAAAAAAAAAAAAAACATCCCCTACGCTTTTTCGGTAAAAGAATTTACGCGTGTATATTTAAATGAATTATACAATTTAAGCTTTTCATTAAAAAATATAGGTGTTCAACCTCTTTTTTTAAAGTAATGTTTAATATATTTTATTAAAGCTAAAAAGTTCACTTTAAATATGTGGAAAAAGTTAAAAACGCCCGCGCCGTTTTGCTGCTGGTGACACACATTTGATTCCTGTATTCCTACATTTGATTCATAAATTATTTCAATGAAAAGGAATACAATGGGCGTAGCGTCAAAAACTGGAAAAACAAATAATTGAAAATTTAGAATGGTTTTGATTTACGATTTTCTTTGTTTACTAAAAAGGAATTCTATAACGCATCCCAGGAGAATCGAGAAAAATTCACTGCGGAAAAGTTTCTTTTTACTTTTTTTGTTATAGGCTAATGATTGGAAATCAAAACAATTTTGTTAAAAGGTTTATTTCAATAGGGACAAATCGAACACCAAAAGTTTTTAGAGGAAATTAAAATAATTAACCCTCTGTGTTCATTTCAAACGGAAACGGATTCTTAAACATCACTCGAAGTAAAAGAAAGTTGGAAAATGCAAAATATAATCGATTCGTTAGATTCGTTGCTGTTTCTGAATAGACCAGGAGATTTAATTTCAACGGAAATTGTGAAGTATCTATTAAATTCATATAAACCATCTTTCGTTAGCTTTGGACTCTCCTTTTTTTTTGTTCAATAGCATGCTATTCTATCGATTTTTTAAGTATTTAAATAATAAAAAAGCATTTAATGAACAAATAAAAGTAAAGGCTCGTTAGATTTTTGTATTAATTTTCTGTTTTCTTTTATTTTATAAATTACGTGTTACAGTCACAAACATTTTAATATCAAAGTTCTTTTCTATCTAATCCTTAAAAAAATGTGTAAAGCTAAATGTTTTCAACTAATTGAATATTTCGAGTTTTGTATCATAACTTATAAACTCGTATTTTTATCTCTAATAATATTTTTTTATGTAGGTGTTAGGAGGAATTAACAAAAAAAATATGAATCCCTTGAGACCCTCTAAGCCTTTTTTCGTGATTAATCAAGTCTTTGTATTTGCACGATTCGTCTCTTTGGTTACTTTGGTTCCTCGCAATGAAATAAGACAATGCCATCATCAATTTAACCACAATCATAGTATGTATTTCCTATTATTAAATCTTTAATTCTCAATTTAACTTAATGAACTTTTAGGTTTTCTTAAACGTTTTCTAAACTATTCTCTAACTAGCTCACTTATTAAAGTTTGTATCTTTCAATATTTTCAACACAACACGCCTAAATATTTATTTAAAACTAGCTGACACCCGCGACGTCATCTGCGTAGGTTATTATGTTAAGAACATATTTAATTTACAGAGAAAAAACATTTAAAAAATTGAAAGCAAAAATAGATATATTAAAAATAATCGGAAAGAACTTAGCGTAGAAAATTTTTAACTATACATATACCAAAAATTGCTTCTTCAGAATCCGCTATTGCTTCAAGTGTAGGTATAGTTATTAGTTAATCAATAATTAATTATTCAAAAATTTGTAAATTCAAAAATAAAAATTGCTATATAATGTAAGTAATCCAAAATAATCACTTTTTTTTCAAACAATTGTTCCTTAAATGCTCGTTCCGGATCCGCAATTGTTCCAGGTGTATAGTTAATTAGTAGTTCAATTTTTTAACTATTCATTTTTATAAGATCCAACGGCAGTTGATGACGTCATAATATAACAATACATTTATAAATAGTTACAAATAATTAATTATTAAAAATAATGCAAAAATTTGGTCAATTAATTATTTGCGTAATGGATAGAGCAGATAAACAGCTTTAAAAAAAATTCAGTTTAAAATTATTTTGGGTTTTATAGCGATTTTAATTTTTGAGATTGAAAAATTTAAAAAAATTTAACTATTTACTGACTATTAACTTTACACCTGGAGCAATTGCGGATCCGGAAAAAGAATTATAGAGCAATTTTTAAAAAAATTATAATCTCGCCAACTTAACTCTTTCTGGTTAAAAAATATATGCAAATGGAGTGTCAAAAAGTAATTTGATTACTGTAACGGTTGTAACTTAAAAATGTAATTTGAATTTGTAAGTATTGACAGTAACGTTTAAAAAATGCTAAAAGAGAATTTTAAATAAAGCTATTTTAATCCAATATCTCGCTGAACTCCATTGATTTTTAAGTCTACGCTCAAATATGAAATAATCAGTAGCCAGTGGACGGAGAAACACTCTATCTGCAAACCATGCGCATTAAATTGTTTGCCCCATTCTATAAAAGCGAAGAAAAATGCCCGCTCAACGCGTGTTGCTTGTACAATCGCATTTTTAAAACTTTAATTTCTTTGTTTTTAATGAAGATATCGTGATAATTCTTTTTTTAGATAAGGACCAAGTATATAAGACGTAAAACAAAAAAAAATTGACCGTAATCTATCCAGTAGTTTTTGAGTTAAAAGCGAACGTTGGAAAACAGCGATCATTTTATTTATATAGATGTTACAACAAAAAACATTAAAAATAGACCGAAATGAATCACTAGCATCTTTCAATCTACCCTTCATTTGTGGAATTCATTAAAATTATTCAACTTAATACCGCTTTGTTATTTATGACGTAAATTAATAAAATTCAATTTTTTTATATTATTTTATTTCAGGAATTATGCTATGTATTTTTCACAAGTAAAACAATTTATCTTGTTAAAGAAAATTTATTTGAATGTAACTATCGTTTTTTTCTATGTCTAAGTCCTTTTAAATCGAGTTCGAATGAAATATTTCTGACTAGTTCTGATTTTATTTCTTACAGTTTACAACTACATCACTACATCACTAAACGTCATTAAAATCCTATAAACAGTTTTACAACGACTTTTCTGAATCTAACGACAACGAAATAAAAATAAAATAAAACCAATCCTTTGTTCGAGAGATAAAATTAAATGTAATCGAAATGCATAAATCATCTATTGTACTTTTTTTAAAATGAAAAATAATAAAAACTGATACATTATCTTTCAATCGATGTGAATGTAATATTGCTCATTTATTATTTTTAATAACTTTTTTTTTTTATTTAATAAAATTTATTTTTGGTACCAAAGTAAAAAAATTAAAAATAAGCCCGTCATTTTAATTCACGAAATTACTTTGAGGGATACCATGTATAATTTAATTGTGAATGTATGAAAATAATTTCTGTTTTGTTTAATTAGGCGAAACGTAAACGAGTGAAATAATTAATTAATTCTTTATGACAAAATAAGTTGAATGTACAAAAGCGTTCTTTATAACACAAAATTAATTGCGAATATTAATCATAAACGTTTTTTCATCAGAATTTAAATAAAATGAATGTCTTTATCCTTAATTTGTTTGTATAATTCTTTAAAGAAAACTCTTAAAAACTAGATTTTGTTTGAAAAATATTTTTTAATATATTTAATTAATATATATTATATTTTAACATCAGACTTAAAGTCGAATATCAATGAAAGTCCAGGTTTTTTTTTCTTTAGTTAACGAAATTGCTTTTGATCATAATAGTTGAAGCGATCTTAAATAACAAAAAAAACAAACATATATTATCTTTAAGTTGTATAAAAGTTCTTAATTTCGTAAGATTTTATAGGCAGTTAAAATCTAAGTTTTTAAATAAGAATGGTATTCCTTGTGTAAGTTTTTATATCACTTAAACATCTAAGGTCATATCATAACTGTCTTAAAAATCTTAACACAACTTTAGAAACATTTTTAACTTAGTGTTTCTACAAAAAGGGATACAATAAATTCAAACTGAGCACCACTGACACATAGAGCGGAGATCTCAGAAATATAACCACTATACCAATGTTTCCCAAACTTTTGACATATGTGTACCCCTTCTTAAATTTTCGTAAACGCGGAGTACGCTTTGTCAAAAAAACGTATAAGTATATAATAGCTTAACTACAATCACTTTTGTCAATAAACACAGTGCAACAAATATGCTCATCAAACTCCGGTGCATCGCGTACCCCCACCAAACTCTTACCGTACCCCTAGGGATACAAGGGCCGTACTTAGGGAAACACTGAACTATATTACTAAGAAAACAATAAAATTGTTTTAATAATAAAAAAACCTTTTTTTACCATCAATAACTTGAGAAATTCAAAGAAATATAATATATAAATATAAACTATATATTTATATAATAAGATAAAAAATAAAATTATGTTTAACTTATGTAAAACTTAATAGACATAATAGATGATTATCTAAGCAAATGAAAAAGGTCTAAGTTAATAAGAGTAAATCCGTCGATCATTAACAATTAAAATTTCTATTCTTCATGACAGAAAAGACATTTTAGTACTATTTTATTTTCACCTATAAATTTTAACTATGTTACTCTTACTTAGCTATTACGAGCAGATTTTTTATTTATTTATTATCATTAGATTAATGTTAGGCTCTTACATGGAAATCGTTCAGTACTAACGTTTTTCTCCAATAATAAATCTTAAAATAACAACGGATGACATTAAGTATTAAAGTCTTTTAGGTTTATTAACCTTGAATTGTTTATTACAAAAACGTGACTTGTATAAAGGACGATGACATGCACGAAAAAAAAACACGAAAGCATGCGACTTTTGGTTAAATACAAGAATCAAGTTGTGGGTAAAGTAAGAACGTGGTACGAAGACATTTTTTATCTAATTTGTAGTTGAGAAGGTATAATATGTCTATCATCATCAACATCACGGTCACATGATCCTACTTCGACATTAACTCCTACGGGAAATTATAAGAAAATGGTTTTCACTATCAAATCTCTCGTACTCTCCCGTTTCTGTAACGCTTTCGCCTTTCAATTTCGATCGCCACGACCGGATAAAGGAATTCCCATGATTACCCAGATCTAACTGTGAGTCCTTCACCGTATAATTTTCTATTTTCTTAACTTAATTTTACGTCGCATTCGAGACAATATAGATTTTAAAATTACTGTTCTACGTTTCTTTGATTTCTATTTCCGATATTCAAAACGATCGTTATAAATGCTGCCAATTAAATCTCACCAAAGTTGTGGTTTGTTTCACGTCAAAATTAATGGGAAAATTAAATAAATTATAGCAGGTTATGATAAAGGTTATAAAATAATTTCTTCATGCGTTTGTAAGACTTGTGAGTTTCGACCCTTATCACACTGACAGACCCTTTGTATTCTCAATTATATAAAGAGGTGGGAAATTCGCAGTGGAAATTATAAAATTTTATTCAATGGGTCGTAATTTCTAGTTGATGTCAAGACAAAATTTTCAATGGATTAAACTTTATTGTGAATAAATAAAATATGAAGAGATTGCAATTGATGTAAGCATAAGAATTATGAATTCTTTCTCCTTAAAGCACAAAAATAAGATAATAACAAACTTTGATACAACTTATGGCGTATATATTTTAAGCTCTAATTATTTTTTGGAAAAATTTCATAAAGTAATATTATTATCTACTTATATAATAAAAAATACCATAAAAATATATTGAACCTTTTCTGAAAGAGAGTTTCAAAACGCACGAAATTAAGACTGTTAGTTGAGATACAAAAGTTATAAATTCTAAGAAAATGAGCTTTGTAAAGCAAGTTCTATTGAATAGGTATGCATATGAAAGATATACTATGTCAATTAGTAAAAAAATGTATTGAAATTAATTTAGTTGCCAAAAATGAAGTATATATTATATTTCTTTAGAAAGGTAGCAGTTTTTTATTAATTATCGTTTCTAGAAAATGTCTTCAATAAATTTTGTAAAATGTTTCAAATAACTAGTCGTGCTAACCATATATTATTGTTATTTTTATTATTATGGCTGTAAAAATCGAAATTAAATAAATTTTTATCTTTCTCGCACCTGCTCTTCGATTTGAGTTTCACAGTGAAAAAACTATAACCATAATCCTTTCATCCAAATACCAAAGCATAATACACGCCAGAGGCGCTTTAACCGAAAATAAGTTTTCAAGTTTTCTTTTCTTCCTTTATACCTTTCATTCTTTTCTTCTTCTATGTGTTTGCTCAAACATGTCATACCTTATGATTTGACACCGCTAATATAAAAATTCTCATTTCGATTTTTCACCCCAACCAACCCCAGTACAAATGCTTACAAACTTGCCAATAGCGTTCAAATGCGCACAGAAAAGTATTCGACTTTTTCGTTTCATTTCTTTTCCCGTTATATTTACTGAATAAATAAAACGTGTAAATTGTAAATATTTATTAAAGCTAAATTTATGAGTTGAAAATGAATAGAGAACATAAATTGTATAAGTAAAAAATTTTGTTTTTTGTACTTTTGTACTTACACTCTTTCTTGTTTAACTTTCCGACTTTATTTTATTTGAGACGAAATGAAGTTTTTGCTGAAAATAGTAAGTCGAAGAAGTAAGAAATCGTGAAATGTATAAAAGAAAACTAAAACAAATTTCACAAGTTTCAAGAACATTGAGTTCAGTGTAGTCGTGATAAGACAACCAGAGTCATTTGTCTGTGGTCGAACTAAATTCGCAATTGCATTGTATTGTACTACATAATACTTATGTGAAAAGATATGGGTTGAAAACTTGTGTAGTTTATTTTTCACAAAAACGATAACTTTTTGTATGTAATTTAATTGCATTATATGTAGTATGAGGGAATTAAACGAGGTTTGAAATCAAATGCACTCATTAATAATTGCAGATGTCCGCAGCAGAGTTTTATACAACTAGAGCTTGTAAATTAAATAGTTTTTTTTTTTGATTGGCTCTATGAAATTTAATTTTCTCTTGTAAATAAATTCAATTAAACAAACCAATAATAATAAATAATAGTTCAATAATACACACCAGTAATATTAAAAAATGTGGAGCATTGATATTTTAAGTTTAAAATACCAACACGATTTTTATTTGAATATGAAATAAAATTTTTAAATAAATTTTTTGATCTTTGAAAAGCAAAATATTTTCATCTCAACACCGTAAACGTGTTTCTTTAATAAAATTACTTGCACAAATATTCGCATATTTATTCAAAACGCATTCGTTCAAGCACGTTTAACATAGAAGTAGGCATATAAAGAAAATATACTGAGGCTTCATGTTGTAACAAACGATATAAAATTAGCATTTATGAAAATATCAAATTTATAAAACAAAAATTGCGACAATCGTAACTCAATATTCAAATTATCTTCTGGGAGCTAACTTAATTTTCACATGAGACAATTTTTGAAAATGTATTTCAGCAGTTGTGAAAACGTGTTTCCTTCATCTATGTTTTTTGCTTGAGAAGTTTAAAATTTTCTCGTTAATTATCTATTAATATTTAACTTTGGCAAAACCACACCCATACACAAAATATATATCTACATATGTTTGATATGGTACTGCCCACATTCAATTGTATAGTCAGAGAATTAAACAACTCAAAGTTCCTATATAAACTAAAACTTACTCGAGAAAACACAATACTTAACGGCTTGTGTTAAACCAAATAACGAAAATTGGTTTTATAAACAAATACAAATAACATTTTCGTTTTTTACTCATAAAATTACAAACTTGGAGTGATTTCGGAGTAATTTTATAAAAGGTTTTGGAGTTCACTAAAAAATTATTTAAAAATTTCAATTATAAAATTTGATTTACTCAATGAAAAAATAAACATTGATGTATAATATTTCGAGTTATTTCAAATAAAAATTTGAATCAACGAACAATAAATGTAGTAAATAACAATATCAGTGCAAATATTTGCATAAATACATTTTTTATGCCTGTATCCTGCATACCATAATATCGTTCAAAACGTAAGAAACAACCCATTTATATTATATATATAATCTACGTACTTAATTATGTAACATAAATTAAAGAATTCACTATACAACCAGAAGTTATTCCTTTTAGATAAACACGAAAAATCGTATTAAAAAGAGTTTCTTTTTGTACAAAATTTTGAAACAAAAATTAAAAGAATACTTGAAACGTTTTTGAAAGAACCAATACAACAATGACTAAGTTTTATAAGGAAGCGAAAATTTTTTTTTGGCTTTTGTTTCAAACTTCTTTTTGTGTGGTTTGTTTTATGTCGCTCCAACTATTTTTTCGTTTTCGCGACATCTTGATAACTTTATTACAGGTGGTTATAGGAAGTGCTCTCCTTGATAGTCTTGCAATAGTCGCCACAGCCAGGACCTTTCGGGTAAAGTATGTCCTTCACTTGTGCTGTCCCAAAATTTCGAATTTCGGACAGTAGGTGTTCAACCGTCAGCGGTTCTCCACATGACTGACAAAGGGGTCGGAGTTCCCGCAAGAAAATGTACTTATGTGTCATATTAGTATACCCGGTTCTAAGATGAGTAAGGGCCACCTACTCTTGTCTATTTAGATCACCAAAGAGGGCGAGTGTTCCTACTTTTGGCTTTATTGGCCGAAGAAAATCAAAAGCCTGGTCTCATTCCTGGTGCCAATTTTTAACGATTTTTTGTAACATCTTTTTACTTGGAACTGCATTACTTAGATATAAGCACAGCAAAGCTCTTAATCTATGTCTTTTCTTCACTCTTTTGGGGTTTAAATGTTTTGTGGGTTTTATCTCTCTTTATCTTTATGTCCGCGCTCTCTCCGTCCCGATAGTTTTCTCCTCACCTCTCTCTTGTCGTATGTGAAATTTATAGTAGGTATTTGAAAAATATTTTTTTTTACTAAAAATACACTTCGATATCCTTACCCAGAAAAAATCATAGTTTTATTCTTTAATTTTTTATCGATTTCTATAAATTTATTTTTTTATAATGAAATTTTTTTACTGGATATTTCCATTTTTCGATAAAAATCCCTTGTTAGAATTAAACATCTGGGGGCATGATTTCTTTAAGTGATATCTTGGTTCAAAATGAATCGTCTACGCTCAAAAATGTAATATCATGTTTTTTACGACACTAATGATTTTTCTGTTAATTTTCATTAAATCTGTAGACAGATTTAGTTAAATTGGAAATAACATTACGTATATAAAACTGCTTCATTTATTTATTTTAAAAATCAATGATTTCTTGAATAACAATTATTAGGTCAAGTTCACTTAGTGGTATGATGACTAGTTACTGTACACCAGGGGTCGACAAGTAGTTTTAAGTGGCGCTCAAATATTGGTGAAAAACTTTGAAAGGCCAAAAGAGCATAACTCTTAAGTAATATTTTTAAACGTATGAATGTTGGGATAGTAATATGAAAATATTATATAAATTAATTTCATAAAGCATTATTTAGCGCTCTGAGGGGCAATCTTCCGTGGCCCGGATATGAACCGCGATTCGCTTGTTGCCGACCCCTACTTTAAACACTAGTGATGATACCCAAGATTTTTATCTTGGGTTTTCGGATTTACCTACCACTAATGAATATAAAGTAACCTTAGTTTAAAAAATAAAAATTGGGTTATTGAAAATTAAATGAACAAATAAAAAAAATACAGTAAAGAAAAATTAATATTCTAATATTAATTAAATAGTAAAGAAACAGTTTTAATACATCAGTAAGTAGGCACAGAAGTTTCAAAAAAAAATTCTTAATTTGTAAGTTATGCTTGTTAACTAACGCAGTGAAAATATGTAACCTTGAAGCTTTATAAACTCTAAAATTGTAAGAAAACGATATAAAGCAAAAATTAACCGATACTTAAATCAACAGGGAAATTACGTAACTCATGTGAGTGCAAAAAGACAATTTCAAACATCATTGTGTGATTTCCAAAGCTGCTTTTAACTAATCTTGAATACACTCGACCGTTGTATCAAAAGATGAGTTTAGGTCTTTACAATTGAAATCCATTAAAATAACCTTACCAAAAAGTGTTGTATAAGTTGCCTTAAAACGCATCGATTAATGTATTTTGTATTTAGCTGAAAGAATTTATTCTTATATAGACTAAACTTAAAATTATTTGAAAGCTATTTTTTTAAATAGTTTTAAAAAAAATCAAATATTTTACTTTTGACTGTGGCATAGTTTAACCATTCACAGTTTCCTATACATTTATTTTAAGCATTTTTCATGTTCCTCGTAAACTTTTCGTTACACCATCAGAAGTCAGTAATTGATGTAGCAGACTTTGGACACCAAACATAATGGTGACTGGACCTTTAATTTAGAAAACGTACCTAAGTAATATAGTTTATCCTAACTTCTTACAGAGTGATAAAAAGTAGCACAACAGTATTTCTTTACTTTAAGCTAAAAGTCTAACGAATCTGTAATGCATAAAAATTGTTGTTTAGATAAAACCATAGGATACTGCTACTGGTAAAATAAAGTAAGTACCGATAATATCATCGAATATAATGAACACCTAAATACAAGTAATTTATTTAACCTGTTAAAGTGATGCGGAAACGATTTTAATAATCAATAATAAAAATTAATGGTAAAGAGCTAATACTATTAATAAATCAATATAAAATAAAGGAAATTAACAACACTGACTCTACACGATAATAACTTTGTGACAAAAGCACAATTTATTTAAGATACATGTTTCTATTTCCCTGTTTAGAATATGCACATATCGTACAACAGATACTTTTAAAGAGAACAATTCTTTCCTGTGAATCTTATAAATGTAGAAAAGAGGACTTGCGATAAAGTTGTGACATAACAAACTCCAAAGCGCTGACCTGTGCAAATATAAAACATAGCTTGTGGGTGTTGTTTATAAAAAAAAAAACACGTCGAAAATACAAAAGATTGATCACCAGTTGGCAGCAAAAATGCAAATTCTGTGAAAATTTATGAAGAAAAACGTAACAGAAGAATTGTTTGCATAACATTTACCTAAATAAATCAGAAAAACGTTTCAACAAGGCAAAAAATAATTCACCATCGCTGTCAGGTACATATAGGTACCTATATACAATAAATGCAACTTATTTTCCACCGCAACTTAACGTTCGAGTGAAAATTTCAAATTATCGCCATAAATCAATAATTTTCACTTAACGAAAAAACGTTTTTGAAATATAAAACACTTATTGTTGTGGAAAACAAACAATACATCTTATTGTCTACGCTCGAGACTAATAAAATTTATGGCCTATTAATATTCAAATGTTACATACACATAATGCACCCCTTTTTCATCCCTTTAACTATCTCAACCTTTCAATTACTGAAATTGATGTCGTACATTTATAACAAACTAGGTCAACAATATTAAAGTTTCACGTGCGTTAAACATAGGGTGGATATTAAAGATTTGTAATAAAAATTAATTTTAATTATTAAACAAATTAAAAGGTAATTTAAAAAAAACACGTTCCTTGCTGTAAATGAATTTTTCGGCGTTAATTAAAAAAACGTTTTTAGAAGTTAATTTTAAAAGTCAATAAGTGAAGGTTATCGCGTAAATTAAACAAATCCTAGTTTAAATCAATTAATCATTCATTTATTTGTTTTGTAAATTAGTAATTAAGTTGATACATAATCATAAACATTTATTTTCAACAATGCCTAGGAAAACTACTTATTATGTGTAACTATATAACCTACATTCAATATTAATTTAAAAATTTCGTTTGTTATACTCTTCGTTTGGAACATTAGTATTTTATTTTGTTTCGAATTTTCAGTATTTAAGTTACTAAAAAATTCAATATAGAAAATGACACCATTTATAAAGAAATTTTCTCTCAAACTCTTGAATCTTGTTACCAAACACATCGTTATAAGAATATTACGGGAAATTTCACTCACATTCCGACCTTAATTAGGGAAAACTGTCCTCTTGAACCAATTGAGTTTATTACGTTAGAAAGAAAATGTCTCGAAACTTTTCCCTTAATACAGACCATAAAAATGTTCCATTATTCCAGAAGTTATAATAAGATGATTTTAAAATAATTTGTAGTACAGAAAAACACCTCAAATGTAACTTAAACTAGCTACTCGTTACTTTTTCTACATAACGTTTTACAAAAAAGAAAAGTTTCGTCCTGCTTCAAAAAATCATACTTTGTTTATGAAAAAAGGAATACCTCAGCAATAATACGTGTCTGTCAGTTAATCAGCTCCTTATATTATAATAGAGATAACGTAATAAACAGTGCAGCATTTGAGTAAATGGTGCAAAATATAAAATTTTTAAAGATCCAGTGCCACCAACGTCATTTGATAAAATAGTTGTAACTTTATATCCAAAATAATTGTTAGCAATTACACAACTATTAAATAAATGTACTTCCCCTTTATATTAACATCTACACAATTTTTTAAAAAGTACATTAAATTGAACATAAAAAGTGTTCTTTTAAATGTTAATAAATAAGTCAGTGAAGCCATTTCTACTAGAGATTATCTTGAAATCTTTAAAAATTTTTTTCATTTCTCAAATAAACAAATAAAGCTACTACCAAAAAAGAAAATCTCTGTATTTAGATGTTTATAGATTGATAGTTACAAGAATAGACTTTGCAAAAATTTATATTTTAAAAGAAAGCCTTAAGACATGCCAAACCATCAACCCCCTTTTTAACTATTTAGGGATGGAATTTTGATAAATCCTTCCATAATGGATATCAGAGTACAATCAGGTATAACAGTTCATATTTTAATCTTCAATAGCTTAGCGTGCAGTGTGTCTCAGACAATCATTTAGCTCTTTTATATATTATAAAGATTATCAAAGACAAGTTGACGTTTTTAATTTTTATTTTTTATTAAATTTTAACATAATATTCCTTGTTAATTTTATAATCTTGAAACAATGAATTAAAAGTATTTTAATAACAAGTATTAACTCGTTTACCAGTATATTAAACCTTTCATTGAAAAGACTGTAAAAAAAACATCAAACAAAAAAATCCAGGTTGAAAGAATTGTCCCTTGTATAAACAAACAACAATGTTTTATGGAAAATAAGGATTAATTTTATCCGTGTGATAAATTCTTTTTCGCAAAGCTACTCATGATCGTTAGAAGGCTGCTACCACTAATCCTTTGTCGGAAATTTCTTTCCCATCTCAAAAAAGCAATGGATGAAAATTTACGAACATATCAACGAAAAGGAAAAATAACAGTTTTATCGTTGAGTTTCTAAAAAAGGCCATAATATAGTGGAAAACATAATCGTTATTCATGTCGTGTTTGTTAAAAAAAGAGTGGCTTTGGGGGTTTGTATAATTTTTTGTTCGAACATAGTGTAGGATTTTCACACTGAACAATTACACACGCCTTAGATGATATAGGTTTAATATACTATCATTGGTATATTGGATCAATGTCATAATTCACCCTTCAGGTCCTTATGTTTTAAATATAATAAAGGTTTAAAATTTTACATTGGTGTTCGTATGTAAAAAATGAAAAATAAGAATTTTACTTTACTTGAGATCCTTTGTATTTTTTAAGCTTTAAACCCATCCAAAAAGGCTTCATGACTTCATGCAAATTTTGTATTCATAAGGGAATTTACAGATTTTTTCTTCTCTTTTTGAAACACACTTCAATCATTTTAACATAAAGATACATAAAAGAGTTTTTTGTTTATTAAGGATTTATATTATTTCTGTGTTCTCTACTTCACATCAATATAATTATTTTTATGTGAAATTTAAAAAAAATATAATAGTAACACGCAGAAACATAAAAAAATAATGGTAGAAACAATAAAGTTTTAAAAGAAATGATTGAGAGGGAAGTTTTTCGCAAACGACGACTTGTATACTTTATAATGATTATATACATAGCTTTCATTAAAAAAGACTGAATCATAATTATTTCAGGTTGGAGCCAACAATTTGTCAACAATTGTCACACAATATAGAATTATGTGCCTACATTACGATACAAGTACAAATCTCAAGATTCCTTTAAAGCAGGGTGGTAAATGCACGGTCCGTAGGTCGCATACCTTAAATATTTTTCGATACCGCGAGATTAATCATAATTTTACAAAAAAATATTTATTTACAATGGTTTAAATAAGTAGTGAAATCTGAAAATCAATTTACTATTAAAATACATCATTTAAGATGTCCTTTTGCAAACAAAGTTTTATTTACTAACAAATTAGAGAATTACATACAGATTCAATGAATCTGTTTGAGTTTGCTTCTGTACCTATGTATTTATCAATTCCGATTTTATAAGAGTTTAAATTTTTTTGTTTATTAAAAATATTAAGTTTTGTAGCCAATGAAGAGATCTAAATTATGCAAATATATCAAAAATCATTATTTTATTGGATTTTACTGCTCTTATAAATAAACAACTCATTTATAAGTATATTTCTACATTTCAATAGTTTATTTTTTGTATTACCCCTTTTATATGTGTATATTATATATAAATTTTTATTTATTTTATGGTTTTTGTATTAAATAATACTTATATTTCTTAACAATGAGCTTTTAGTGTCATTGTTATATCTTGTTACCTATATCTATTTGTACATTAGAAATCTACAATTAATTTATTTTCAATCTACTTGACTTTTTAGCTCAAAACTAAGTCAAACTCAAGTCAAGTGTTAAGTGTTCAAACGTTGTGTTTGTTTTCAATTTCAAATAAAAATACTAAGCTTTATTTATGCAATTGACGCACAACGTATCCAGCTACTTGACTTGATGAATCTCTTCCATATAAGAATAAGACTGAACACAATAACAAGAAATCATTAGGTTTCAATTTCTTACCTCAAAAATATCTACGTCTAACATTACAGGTAGTTTTCTATATGATCTGCGGAGTTATGATACTTTTACAAAATGGCTAGAAAGATCATTTGGGTTGACAACCCCTTTTAACTTTCTTTTACTACCTTGGTAAAGGAAATATGGCTATCGGGTCGAACTTCGAATTTCAGTTTTCATAGGGAATACACGTTTTGAGATCCCCTAAATCCAAAAAGTGGTTTTTAGAAAAATGTTTGTATGTAAGAACCACTTTTTTGAATTCAGGGGACTTCAAAACGTGTAATTCCGGTGAAAACTCTAAATTAAAAGTTTGACCCGATTACAATACTATTCTTTTACTATAAAGTAGTAAAAGAAAATAAAAAGCTTAAGTTATAACAAAAAATCATTAATAAATGGAATTTTTTTATCACAAACTTCTACATGTTTTTATAATTTTTATTAAAACTAAAGCTTTGTTAAGTACTTTCTTTTACTACTTTATAATAAAGTAAGTATTGCAATCGAGTTGAATTTTCATTTGTATCTCGATTCTAGATATCAAATAAAAGTTTAAAGTGGAAAACCTTAAATTGAATCATAAATTATTCTTCAAAACGTAGTATTAAATCTATGTTTTGAATTTAAACATGTACCTAATATGCGTATTGAAATTCTATGCAAACAAAGAAAAAAGAAACTCATATCATGATTCTGGTTTTATCTAAGAAAATCATTAGGTAAGTGGTATTATGATATAAGTTATCTTCACTTTTGGAATCACATTTCTTTCAGTATAAATGAATATGTACACAAAAAAATGAATACATCAAAATTTACTTTTATTTTCAACAAATTTTGTGTAGGCATTAAAAAGAAGTTCAATTAAAGCCAAATTCTTAATAAAAAGTTTTAATAAATGCGTTTCAAATTTTCTTTCTTTTTTGACAAAAACTTCTTTCATATTTCACAAACATAAAATTCAGCTGAAGATGTTAAATATTTTACTTTCACTCAAATGTAAATTACTGTGAAAATATTGTGACAATTTCACGAACTAAAACGTTAAACAATTAATTGATAAAATCCAGTTTAAAATTCAGACAAAACTTTATAGAGAGGTCGTTGCATTTTTCACCCGTAAACTGTAAACTCAAATGTTTTAGAGGTAAGGGTATCATGAGCAAACTGATTATATCCGCAATGCCGTCAATTGTTACCGCTTAATTTTCCTCGCTACGCCATAGTAATAATATACATAAGCTTATTACACCGAGTATATTTTCTCCTTTAAGTACCAACCCTATTCAATATGCACTGTTTATAATAAAGGCGACAAAGGCCTCGCAGCTTATTTAAAATTTTTTATTAATTAAAATCACATATAAGGTAAAAGTAATGTCGTGCTATTGTTGGTTAACGTGTTTAAATGTTTTTCAAACTTTACAATCCAGATAATTTATTTGTTAACTAATTTCGTTTTATATTTTTTTCCACGTCATAAAAAGAAAATTTCATCTTTGCATAAAATAAAGTAATTAATAAATGTAACTCTTTACATAGGTACTCAAGTTTATAGCTTCTATTTTTTTATTTCAGTAAAAACGGTGAGCGATTCATAAAATTTATAAAGAATATGTTTAAATATTCAATTTTTAATTAAAAAGGTAGTGTATAAGTCATTTGACTGCAGCTAAACCTTTTTTAATACAATTCAGCATATTTTTGACAAAGAATAAATTAATTAATTAACTTACTTATGTCAATTTTGAATTTAAAAAATTGAAATTAAAAATTAAAATTATCAAAATATCAAAAAAATATTTTATATAGATTATAATTTAAAAAATAATTTGGCTTAAAAAAAATGTGTACGTGTAAAACAACTTTAGACGACATTAGTTGCGACCGTTTGTGGTCCAGGATAATCCTATTCCTCTGTCGACTATTAAATATTTACAGTTTCAACATGTTTGGCTTCTCGTACGCCCAAATACATCTAAATGTTGGAGTAGATGACCTAAATTATATACCTTACGTAAAATATATAGCTCTGTTAACAATAATCATGCTATCATGGTACCTAATACTTTTTTCCTGGTATTAATTGCACTATCTCCTTGGTCACTAACATTATCAAACTTATTATCGAAAATATTTGGCTCGTTTTAGTTACAATAAATTTGCATTTTTATTTGTTAATTCGAATATGCAAATAACTTTACAACGTTAATTATAAACTTGTTACTAAAATTGCGTGCCATCATTTACCTAACTTTTTTTCTTAATTACTAACAGTTATCGAAACACAGCTATCAATACTTGTCATCACGTTTTAATCAATAAAACATACAAATAACATATTATAAAAATAACCAAGATAAAAGATTACAACGATAAATTAGTAATCAATTGATATAGTTTTATACCAAATTATATTTTATATGAACTATTAATGAATCGTTAACATAAATATCAAGTAAATTACTCTTCCATTAATAGAGAAACAAACAATATATCTTATACATAAAAAAACTAATACTGATACTGAAAGATACTGAAAAAAAATAAAATCTGTCAGGTCTTATAAAATATATTGATAGAGATTTGACAATAGCTTTTTCTGACATTCTGACAAAACCAGCCTAAGAAGCAAATTATGTAAAAATCTTCTCGCTCAATCAAATGCCTCTACATAGCATATATAGAATTTAATATCGCATAAGATAGAAGATACATTATACGTGGGTTTTGCAAGAGTTTAACTGCCTACGTGTTTCACGTTGCGTTAAGCCTAGAATCGTTATTGCGTACCATTGATAAATAAATCAAATTCTCAAAGTACTAATGGTTACGATTTGTATAATAATTTTAAAAATTTGTTAATTTGAAATATTTTGAAACTCAATCGAATTTTTAATAAATCAACATGGTTATGACTGCTTCGCCTAGTGTAAAACTAATGTAAACTAATGACGCAATTCAAACTTATGTAAAAATCTATTTCATTTATTCTAAGGTAAGACCAATGTAGAAATAGCACCTCATATGAAATGTTCGTTGTTGAAATTTAACCTCCCTCTTTCTTGCTTTCTCTGATTGAGACTTGAAATAAAAGTATATACTTCTTCCATATAATTTAAATCATCAACTGGCTTCTCTTGACAAAATGCTCATTCATACACAATTAATTTCAAGAGACTGACTTATTTAAAAGATGAACACCATTTAAGCCAGTTTGAAACCGGTGGCCAACTTATCATATAGGCTCCTCCTTTAATGTAAAAAAACGCAGTAACAATAACTGTCTTGATTTTTTATTACCTGATAATGTAATTTAATCAATGAACGATTTTGAGTGAAATAGCAATTTTAGTTAAAACACATATAGTTTTGCGCCTTAGAATACTCAATAGGTTGAATAGTTAAGACTTAATATTTAAAATAAGTGGCACTTTATAAAATCAGATATTCTGTCAGTAACAAATATAATTTTCGGATGCTCTCTCCGCTTCATGTGTCAAAGGATTCTGGGTTCGAACCTCGTTGAATCCTAGACTTAAATTCTTAGACCTAAGATATAGTTGCCTAACAGAAATTCTTTGTGTTTAGACAGTCGTGGTATGACCTTAGATGTTAAAGCAACTTAAAACACACACAAAAATGCAAATTCTGGTAAAAAGAAACAAAGGTTCTTGCACACTCTAGGCGCCCTAGACTAATGTCAGACAAATAGCGCTTTTTTCTTCGAAAAGATGAACTAAAAATTGCGTAAAGAGTATTAGACGTCCCGGACGTACACTTTTGGAAATAATAATGCTGCAGTATATTTACATATACCTACATAGGTATATGACAATCGCTCACTCGGACAATATTTTTTTAGGGGTTTCAAGCTAAGTTTGTGTAGCCGGTCAAGCTTAAAACTCAAAATAATTGTTAACATTTAAATACCAAGTCAAGTCAAACATTAAATTTGTAAGTAAGTGTGTTATTTAATTTCAAAGATTAAATTATAACCTCAGTTTATTCATTCAAAATATTTTAAAACTTCATTTAATGAATAGTTATGATAAAGATTCTCAAGAAACGTTCAACACCGTCAATTATATTTAGACTTAAGAAATAGTACAGCATTTTCCATAATACCCCAGAGAAATACTTGCGGTAAATTCAAACCCCTATCCTCTAAGCATGAATCAGTGGAAATTTGCGAAAATGAAGCTGTATTCACTTATTAATCAATGTTTTTTACAACGAATCAGTGAAATTTTACTAATTCATATGAAGATTCACGAATTCATATTGTTAGTATAATTCACTTGTTACAAGTAGTTCGGTTTTAGTTTTGACAAAATGTGCACTTGTAATTTGTGAAAAACTGATTCGTGTTTGTAAAGTGGATATGTGTATTCTTTATGATTGTTTTTTTTTTCACTGATTTTTGTCGCGTCAACATCTCTGGCTTTAGCGACAATTGTTGTGTTGACTGGGTTGGCTTATACATCCTCCAGGACACCCAGAAGCTCCAATGAGCTCCTAATGTCCTCAAGATCCATCTTTATGAATGTATTATGAATGATATTTCTAGTAAACAGCAACAATGTATTTACAATTACAATTAATTAGTAAATTATTTACAATTTACAATTAATTAGTAAGTAATATTGATGGCTTTAGAAAATATCTACAAAAAATGAGCTTTTTTTCTAAAGTTGTAAACATGAATGCAGACAATCTTTAGGAAAGTATATATGAAGTAAAATAAAAATCATTTAGTGACGCATTGGAGATCTTGACGCCGTCTTTTTGAATTCATAATATGCTCAAATCTGACGTCCAAATCAAATAGGTGAATTCAAATTTAGTATAAAGTCGAAATTCTGTCTGAATACACAGTTGTGTAGAGAACATTTTGATTAAATTTCAATTTGCTTATCCTTTACTAAAGAATCAAACGTTTCAATTTTGCAAAGGTAAATTATTAAGTGATATAATACTGAAACTTAATATTTAACAAAAACACGGCTTTTAATGCTTATTTATTAAATAACTTTTTTATTATGGGAGAATAATTATATTTAATGCAACTTTACTTTTGATTTGGTTTATATATAAGCGGTTTGAAATTCTCACAGAAGTAAACGTGTTACAAATGTACACATTTACAAATTATTAACCATGGGTCAAATGCATTTAATAGCTAACAATCAGTAGGTATGCTTGTACTGGCTATGTAATGATACCATTGTATATAATATGTATGAATTTATTTCTCATGCATTTACGAGGACTTAATAATACCAACTATTACCTTTATGACATCACAGATGAAGTTAATTACAAATATTATTGGTTCATGTAAATTCATTTCGTTTTGAATGTTAAGTAAAGCTACATTATAGCAGTAAATACTTGCCATGCATGGTTTCTAGGTAGGTAGTTCTATATTAACATGACTATTAAAAACACTCTGTAGATGCATATTAGATGAATTGTTTCGCAAGTTTAGATGATTTTCGTTTTTATTCTTTTTATGTGATCATTTTTTTAATTCTTAGTTCTAGACCCAATTTTTCTTCAATATCAAATACATAAAAACTGATTTTTTACGTTTTTTTACCTTATCTTGTTAAGAAGTACAATTTATCCTTTTTTGGTATAAAACAAGCAACACACTTTTAATCTATAGTCTTGTTGGAAAAAAGGATGGTCATTTCAAATTTCATATATTACCTAACATGCAAGTTTTTTGTGTATTTAAATTCAACATGTTGTATAAAAACGTTTTTAAAGTGTTTAAAAATTTTAACATGCAACGTCGCTTCAAACTAATTATTTGAATGGAAATATATGACCATTCAAATTATTATGTTTAGTTTCTGTTGCTATTACAAAAGTTCAATAGAAACTTTTTAAAATTTATATTTTATCTATGTACTAATGCCAACTCTTTCCAAAAATGTCAAAACATTCACGCTTCTCTCTATTTAGCTAAAATCGAATTTATCGTCTATACACGTTCTGAATAACAAAATTTCACTTACGAGCACATATAAAGCAAAAGGTTATACACTTGCAAAACAAGAACATTTTCCAGCAAACTCGAGCGACGATTAAATTTGCAAAATGTCGTCTTGTTTTACGAGCAATATTTCGATTTTAAGCCGAAATAAAAGTTGGAATAACGTCGTTAATATTTTATTATTGGACAAATAGTTTTTAAGTTTTGTGAAATTGAAACAAAAATCGAAAGTTTTGTTTGTTCTCTTCTTGTTTGTTTATTTTGTGTTTATATGTATTTTTAGAAAGTTTGAAACTTTGAAATTTTTTTGATATTTACCTATATTATATTTAAAAAGGAAAAAATTTTGATGCCCTTGATGTTAATATTATGTAATATATCGCATAGTTTAGAAACCGCCTTTCCGCTTAAAAAATAAAAACTTTTTGATTGCTTGTATTAAATGAAATTCCATTTGATGTCAAGAAAGTTAAAGCCGAAAAACAATTTTATAATCTTTGTTAGGGCTGTTACAGATCAAATATGCAATTTCTTTAGTTAATATTATGTTTGGATGTATAGAAATAAAAACATTTACTTTTCAATAGAATGAAAAGGTTATTCGCATAGATATTTGATTTTTTTTTATATAAAAAAAGAAATGATCTGAAGATGGATTTAGAATAGAAGAAAGAAATTGAAAAAATATATGTAATTCAAAACTCTTTCGATAGAAAAATGAATATAAAAATCCTTGTAAAGGAAAAGATATTTCTAAGAATTTGATTACAATATCGAAATCGTTTTCTTACAATTAAATATTATATGAAGAAATTACAATGTAAATGGGAAACTGTACAAACAATTTAATCTTTTATCTTCTTCTTTAGTTTTCTTAATTTTAAAAGGGTAAAATCAAAACCATTGTTTATTATAGTGCAAATGGTACAAGCAAATATAATAGATGAGAATTCAAATCTGTAATTAATATATTTTCAATGGATATCCTATTTAAATATAATCCAACTTGAAATCAGCATTTTAATTGAAACGAAATATCATTTTCATTTTTCTATGAAACTTAATTCTTAGGCATTAAAGATTTGAAACTTACCTTATTCGAAGTTCGTCTTAATTCTCAACTTGACAATCTTCAAACTTCAAGTGTTTTCAACTTTCAAAAGGTCTTTAATTGCCATATTTGAAACGTTATATAAAAAATGAAACACGATACACTATAAATAAACTAAACTAAAATTCGATTAATTAAAAATCCGAAAAAAATCACTTTAAAATCACTGCACTTAATAAATGTTAACAATCACTCAAAGACAGTTTTCATGTTAACACTCAAAACACGACCCCGTCAAAACTCTGAAACAAAAAACAACTTATATTAAAATTCTATCTTTCAATTTAAATATAGTACATATTTCAATAATTGAGTTCTTAGGATAACTCAAGCCGTAAAAGTTTTTATCCAGTAAATTTTTCTAATAAATTCTTAAGTCGTTTATTACATTGAAAGTAGATTTTTAGTAATAATTTTGCAAGAACTGCAAAAACCCGCAGAAGTTTTTCTCAAATCGTTATTTTATATAGTTTACATCAATTCAATTTAATGAAAAGTTTAAATTTGAGAGCGAGCTGGTTAAAAATAAGTAGTTAAGAAAGTTTTTAAATTATATGAGGTAATTTAACTTCAATATCCACTAAAAACTGTCCCATTTTGCAAGAATCGATTTTGCTTTATTTAAAATTAATATAAAATTAAATCGGTTTTCTAAAAGAAACAGAAGAAGCAATTACTAATTAAAATTTCTACAAAAACTAAATACATTATTTTATTATGGCTTATAACTTCATTCTTAAAAAAATAAAACTTTTCATCAATATGTATAAGAAAAAAATTTTAAATTAAATGTTCTTGCTTGATATTTAAATATTATCATTTAAGTAACTAGATTTCAAGCTTTTAAGTAAAAAACTTGAAAATTAAGTCAAGAAGCTTAAAAATTAGTCCAAGTGTTCGTAGTGAATTCCGATTACGCAAATTGGGAAAACTCAAAATTTGTTTAGAACTATGCAATTTCTTGTTGTTTTTAGGTGATCATTTTGGAATTATTTTTTGTTAATTATAATCTCTAATTTTAATGACATACTATTAATATCCTATAAAAGAAAATCTATATAAGAATAGAGCAGGTGATCCTAAAATTTTCTTTAGATTTAATTTTAACATTAAACTGAAAATACTTAGTAGTTATAACAACCAGAGTAGAGAAAAAAATATTTATAGATCTATTACTCCTATTATTTGAGTATAATATTTAATAATGTCATATGTAATTATTGATTGCTTAAGCACGATGATCAAAATTCTAAAAAATAACTAGGACATAATTCACCTAGGTCAAATTCCAATGAACCCAAAATTCTTCTCTTGGTTTTTCACATTTAGCAGTCGCTTATATCAAATAAGTAGTTCAAATAGTTGTTACATAATAATTAATATTAGTTTTCAACCACCCCAAAGCTTAAACAAAAATCGAACCTTAGAAGACTACCAAACTCGTAAAATGAATGTCTGAAAGACTTCAATCCTTAACAAATGTAAAAGTTTTATCAATAAAATGCTAAAACATAATGCTATAAGCAGGACCGACTTTACAGTTTTTGACACCCTAGACGAAAACAAATTGCTTTCCGTGCTTTCAGTGAGATTTGCAGGGAACGAACCCTCAGAAAAACGTTTTTGTTGATAATTGTTGTAACAAAGAATTTGTTTTTATTACCTTTGATTAATGACTTGTATATTATATAATTAAAACTAATGTAAATTTTACGTAAAATTTAAGGCATTGAATATCGTCAGTAATTCGTAATTCGTCTGCCAAAGGTAAAAGCGCACAAACGTACTAAACTTTTATTGAATTTATGTTTTCAAATCATTGAATTAAAAAAAAAAAGCTTTGCGTCCCCTAAAATTGTTATCAGCTGCTTCGGTTGTCTATATACACGAGCCGGCCTTACCATTAACCTAATAATAAGTTAAGAAGTTTTTATTATTACTGTTAATTTATTCATGAACCCTTAATATATTAGTGTTTAAAGGACTGTACGTGTATTTAATTCTGACAATAGCTGGAATGAATACAAAACGTTTTAAATTACCTATAATTATCACTCGTTACTATGCCTTGAAAAATTAATGTTTAAATAATTTTAACTCTTTTCTTCTTTTTCGTAGGTACATTGATGAAAATTTTAGTTTTTATACAGATGCTTATAAACTTCAGATAATTTTAAGAAAATGCTAGTTTTATGGACTATTTTTTACAGCATCAGTCCACCTATAATTTCATTTAAAATACTTTAAGTTGTTATCAATATTAACAACTTTCTGCTTGGAATTGTTATATTTTTACTAGATTAAATAAATTAAACTTTTTTTAAAATTAAAGTCTAATTTTCTTAGTTAAATAAAATAATTTAAATTGGTGAATTAATTTAGATTTTTTCTATAGGTCTACCCGTTTTTATATACTATATTCAACGAACTTGGAAAAACGCAATTACTTTTAAATTTAGTTTCAAATTACATAATTTAAGCTCAAGGCATTTTTTTATGTCAAACTTTATTTTTACATTCTACGTTTTCCATAGAGATGAAAACCAAGTGTGTCTTAAGGAGTATTCGTAAAGTTTATGTTAATTACTTAAACATATACTCAAACAATGTTTTAATTAAAGTTTAAGAGTAAAAAATAAAGTAGGTAAATTTGTTTACGGCAAACTAATTAATCAATAATATGTAATTATTAAAATGAATATTAGTGATAATTGCTGAAATGTTAGCAAATAAAATATATTGCCACAAAAAAGAGTAAAGTCTAAGAAAAATTATTTATAAGTAGAAAAATTGATATTAATTATCGATGTTTTTTAATTTTAATATCCTAAAAAGTAATTTTAGATGTTTATTTATGAAACATGGAAATTTCTTAACTATTTATATTGTAGTAACATTTTTTACACATATTGAAGAAATTTTAAGAAAAAACTTTCGAGCAAAAAGGTTTGAATAAAGTCGTGGCGGAACACTTCAGTTAAAAAAAGAAAATTTTCTGAGAGTCGACAAAAAACTAAATAGAAATGCCATTCATTTATCCAAAGAAAACTTGTTTTTGTTTACTTTTCCACCGTGAAAAAAACTTTTTTTCTCACTTGCCTTCAAGAAACCGAAAGCGACAATAATAAAGAAAACTGGTAAAGTTTTCCGTTTAGGTGCCAGTGGGCCTATCCCAAATAAATATACAACAATAGGTAAGTTGAACAGTTTAAAAGATATTAGAAACTTTGTTTTCCTTGAAATTCAAGATATACTTGAGACCTTTGGATACTTATTGGAAATAAAACTGAATTAGGTTTCAAAAAGGAGGATATATAAACCTTTATTTATCTTATGATTAGAAGCACAAATGTTTGAAAAACTTTTTAATGATAGTACAAAGTAAATTATATTAGACGGTTCACTGCTGTCCCACAACAATTTATATTCAAAGAAATACAATTTCCATAAAAGTTTTGTTTGAATTTGAAAGGTCAGCCATTCTACATTTAGTTTTTGTAACTTTAGGGCAATTAATCTGGAAATGTATTTCCTTCCTTTATCGTTTTCATTTTTAACAAAGATAAAATAAAATGTTTGAGTTATGATAGGATAAATGAAAACAGAATAAAATAATTTTATGTTCAGACTAACTTGAACAAAATTTTCTCAGGCACTTAACAAATGTTTTGTATTTAATGTAATATTTTATTTCAATTTCATTTTTTTTATTTATCGTTAACATCCGACCGTTAGTGGAGGGTTGTTTATTTCGTTTTTAATTTTAAAATTTTATCGAAGTTGTGAGTATATATTGTTTTGTTAAAAGAAGAAAAGTTGGCTCTACGACAGCTTATTTGACAATTTCAGAGTAAAAACTAACGTGCATAAGTTGCATTTTGTTTGGTCAAACTTGAAAATTACACGTCAAGTTTCATTTAGTCGTAAATAACTATCTCTAATAAAGTTTTTGATAAATTGTCGTTATGTATCGATATTGACAGGACGTAGGTACTAGATTATACGATGTGTAAAAAATATGAAGGTGGTTAATTTAACTTGCAGAGGTGGTAATTAAATATGTATTCTACTTTCATTTCATCATTTAAGTAGTATAAAAATTAATTTAAATTAAATTTTTTAATTTTATAATGACGTAGGAAGTTTTTAAGGAAGTATTGGCATATTATTTATTTCTTTATCCTTATATAAGCAAAAAGAGTAGCTATCCGTGACTTCGTTCACGTAAAATGAACAACATTAGTAAATACAGCTCAGGTTAAAGAAAATAAACCTCTGTCTATGAAGTTAAAAACATTTAAATCACTTTATTGCAAGCAGCAAGACGATTGGCAAGAATAGATAAAGGTATAATCAGTTAATACGTAAGGTATAAATTAAGGTAGTTTCCTTATCAGCTGTTGAGATACATATAGCTTTGACACATGTCGCTTATGTTAATTGCTTCTAAAGCAGAGTCCACGCCTTTTCTCTCCCGCTAGTTTCCTCCTTTCTTCTCTCTCGTCTTACGTGACTTTATAGTACTTGAATAATATTTTATTTATGAAAATTCTGGGCAATAATTTAATTTAGTTATAAATATATCAGCTCAAAATTATCCTTAACTAAATTTATATTTTTGTTAATTTTCATTACAATTGTAAATAGGCTTACCTAGAATTATTGAGGGAAGTTTTAAATATAGTGGAGTTCTTTGTATGTAGATTTATAATTAGAAGGTGGGATTTCGAAAAAAAAACCTTTAATAGTGAAAGTTACGGTTCTCTCAAAAATAACGTTTCAATAATCCTTTTAAAGTAAATGTTTATGATTTCAGCGGTTAATAATGAATCTCTACTTTTTATATTTTCGACATGAGTCAAAGAAACGCTTATCAAAATGAAAGAAAGTGTTTAATGATTGATCAGAAAGAGTAAACTAATAAGTTGAAATTTCATGCTGTACAATTACCTTTACCGAATCTTTTATCATTGACTTATTTTAACCAAAAAATCAATTGAAATATAATCATGATAGGAAGAATTCGTAAACTTTACCAGATTATTTTGGAAATAAAGTATGAGTAGATTCTCTTAGGGAAGCTACTATTTTTATGACTAAAAAAGGCACTCTTCGTCTCATTTAAGTAAATCTACTTATACCTGACCAAAGGTTTACGCCTAGTGTTCTTACTTAATAATTTATCATACAACGTTTGTTACATTGTTATTTTATTACACACCATCTTAAAATTTTAGGAACTTATTTGACCACGAAAAACATAAAGTTCAATAGCATTCAACTCTCAACATAAAAAGTTAAAAAAAAACAATGGAAACTAAAAAATAACAAATTCTATCAAGAATTAAACTATAAAAACCACTAAATATAAACGGTAACAAAACATGGTAGGTATAGTATGGTCAAATGGTTGATCTTTAACTCAGAAATCTTCCCCAGGACATCATTTAGTTATCAATGCTGTAATCATCAGTTAAGTAATAGTCAAAGGAATAGAAATTAGAACCTCAAGCTAATTTTGTTGATAATCATGGGAGTATTGATTGACTCATTACATTTCTGTGAATGCAAAATGTGTGTTCGATGATAACGAAGTATTTGCAGTAAGTAATAATTGAAATTAATGTAATTTAAACTGCAGTTACCATTAATTAAACCTTCTATGCTCTCATTAATCTATAGATATACCAAATCTAATAATACGTTTTCAATTAAAAAATGGTTAGTTTCACAACCCGTAAAGAAGCAACCTTTTTAGAAATAATATTAATTACCCCCTTTTCATGGTAGATAAATTTTTTTTTTTTTATAAGTCAAGCTGAAAAGATTTTGAGCTGCTTATAAGATGTAAATATTTGTAGCAATTGTTAACAGAGATTCGTTAACAAAACGGTACATTTTGGTGATGCAAACTTATAATATTACTTTTGTTTAAAAAATATGATTTGAACCTTTGAGTTAGTTTTTAGTTAATAATCAAAACCCGGAATGTAGTACATTTTAGTTGTTTTGAGAAAATTAATCTAGTACAAGTTAATAAAGGTAAATTGTGGGAAGCCATGTTGTGCCATGTGCCAATCGTTTTTCTTTGTAGGAAAGTAATAATAAGTATTAAAAATATAATATAATAAGTCAATAATCCAATTTCCTAAAAAAATAAATCCTGGATAACGTTTATTTTTTCTGAAATTAATTGAATAAGATAAAAACGAGTATTAGATTAATATGCACCAGTACAATTAACTCATCGAAAATTGAATTTATTGATCGTTTAGTTTAGTGATCGTTTAATTGAATATTTACTAAAGAACAAAAAGTATCTAAAATTAAATGAATATGAGGATGTCGTTAATTCCTTAAAGGTTGTTTTCAATACAACTTATACATTTGCAGATTATAATGAATATTAACATAAAATCAATAATACCGTTACAACATTATCCTAAATTTTTGAGAGTTAAGGATAATTATGAACCAAGGTTTATTTAAAAGAAATCATTCCCAAAACTAACATTTTTGCATGGATTCTTATAAGAAAATCTCTGTGAAATCCAACGCTTTAAAATTCACTGTAAGATAAAAAATGTTTAGTTCAGGAGTTTACAAAAAAGGGTAGGAAAACAATAAAATAATTTAATACAATATAAATTTTTTCAACCCAAGCATATTATGTTGTATGTTTCAAAAAGTAAATATTCTTCAAATACTTTAAAGTTCACCTTCGATGAGAGATCAGAGTAAATAAGATGAGGCAAGAAGTTTGATCTAATACTATTAACGTGAAGTGTTATACGTGGAGTTGAAAATAAGATGGGTACTTAAAGAAGGGTTTACGTAAACGTTAACTAAATAATGTCATCATTTATGACATTCTGATCAACACAACGATCTTAATTGTCATAACTAAAATTTCTAAACTATTTTTAACGTTGTTACCATTAAGTAAAATATATTCTTAAAAGTTGGATAAGAGAAATGAATGTTTCACAAACGCTTAAAAATTAGTTTAAAAAAACAACGGCAATGATCGTAATCATTGTAAACGCGTTATGAAATGCATTCTGAAAGAAGCAAATGTTTCATCTTGACGAAAATCCGAAGATCAGTAAAATCGATATCGAACGAATTGAGGGAAGGGAAACCGCGAGCATTAAACTATTTCTAAAAAATCAAAATTTAAATAAAATATAATGACCATTAAACAATCAAAATGGTGCAAACTCTTAGTCGTGTGGCTGATACATGTTCGATTAATATTTTGTAAATAAATGAAATTATATCACTTTTAAGTATTCACTTACTTAACATACGCTTTTATTTAAATTTTAAATTTGGTAACATATGGCCCTCCCATATCATAAAGACAGAATAATGATATGCAAAAAAATAAAACAAGCATGAAATGGAAAAATGCAAATACCTACTGGTTGATTATTGAAACTTAGCAATTGAAAAAAAATTCTTTTTGACTTTTCCCATCAGTACGAAGCAAAAACTTGATTTTAAAAGCATTAATGAATTAATATTCAGTTCTTTCGAGCATAACTTTACCTTGCAAAAAATTTTCTAATTTTTCAAGTTCAAACACATCAAATGATTACGTTTCGCATTTCCAATAGATGTTTTTGTGTTTAAGGATTGTATTTTAATTTATTAGTATCTGACTCAAATTTTCTCAACTCCCTCAACTTTAATCTTTTAGAAAGCTTTATTGGTGTTTTTAAGAAACACGGCGATTATTGTTATTTTTTAATAAGGATGAAAGAAAAAAAAACGTATCATAAATATCATTTTTAAGACAGAAAATATCAAGAGCTTTTTATTAGAAATGTGTTTTTCAGGTGAAAAAATTAGAGTGAAATTAAACATAGGTAGGTTACATATACAATTGTTACTATTCAAAATATTTAAATAGAAATGATTTAACTCAATGTTTGGTTCAGTAAAAAAAATATAACTGAATTGAAAATAGAGAGGCACAATAATAAACAATTGCATTACAAACATACCCTCGAAAATTCAATAAACATAGTTTCCAACTTCCAGTAGGTATCCTTTTTTATTTATATTCAAAAAATGAAGGAAAAATAAATTAAATGAACTTTTGCTTATTCATTTTTTTTTTTATATCTTTTCTCCATTTATTACGATTTTATCTTTATCCTTCAACGAATCCTTATTGAGAAAACATTTTTAATTCAGATGATTTTTTCAGTTCATTTATCTCTATAAAAGACGAGACGCCGACTATGTTGACAAGACTATTCGAAAATGTTCAATATTTTATAATCTTATTTACTAATTGCTAATTTCGTTATCATGAAATAAACGACCCTTATAAACCTTTTGAGATGCTCTATGTTCTATCTGTGTTAAATCCGACGAATTATAACACCCTTTGTATGAACCATAAATTAAGCATTTTGAAAGCTTCTTGTGTACATGAAACCAGAGGCAATGATCAGTTTGAGCATTTAATTATAAGGTTTACGGTAAATTTAATCATTTAATCCTTTTCCAAAGAGAATATGAATAAAAATAAGATAAAACCATATTTGAATCGGGTATTCAATATCAACACATCTTGTCTCAGAAAAAAATTGCTTAAGAAATTTGAAATAAGATTGTTTAGCATAATATAATTCGAAATAGCATGATATAATTCATTTCTGAAATGAATTATTGTCGATGCGAATGCATTTGTAAAATTATCAAAGATATAAGTGAATATGTAATATTTTTTGAACATTATTCAACATTGTTAAGATATATGGTATACGAAACCATTTCCGATTGTGTTATATGAATGAATAATATTGTTTCCACATGTTCATAAATAAATGGGCTGAATAACTGTAATTCTTTTATTGAACACGTTTCATGAAATTTGCAAAACTTGCAGATTTGCATACATAAAAATTTATGTTAGCGATGAAGATTCGTGATCATGGATTTTACGGGACTTAATGTTTATTTTATCTTCTCGGTAATTCATTTTTACAATCGCATTGCATTGAAATATGGAAAAAATAATACATCAAGTTATTATACATTTTATTTTATGAAACTGTAATTGGTGCATATAGGGCTTAGAAGTTTTGATTGAAAAGTTTATTTATAACAAAGAAAATTTTCTATAGGGCAGTACTTAAGAAAAACTTTTTTAATTTGGATATTTTCTTCTGAAAATATATTCATCTAAACTGAACGATAATAAGTTTCCTGCTTTTACTTAGTTCAGTTTATTTTAATTCTTTATGGCAGAACATTATAAGTCCGCCTACTTTTAATAATTATATTATAAAATATATATAGGAACATTAGGTATAATTTTAATAAAAGAGAAAGACCATTTCAGAAAACCATTTAAAGTTCTTAATACATAATATATTTCTTTATCAAATATTAATAATGAATAGATAATTATTTATAATTAATTTGGTCATGAAGAAAATAGTAAAATTAAAATCGTAATTTGTTAACAAAAAATAGGAAAAACATGAAATGAAGGACGATTAACAATTTGGGGCAACATAAGTATTCTTTCCATGTTAAATAATTTTTTTTTTTGTGTTTTTAAGTTGCTTTAACAGCTATGGTCATATCACGACTGTCTAAACACAGAAAATTTCTGTTGGTCAATTATAATCTCAGTTCTAGGATCTTAATTCTAGGATTCAACGGGAATCGAACCCGGGCCACTTGACGCATGAAGTGGAGAGAACTACTCCTCTAGCCACTACGCCAATAGGTGGCTTAAATAAATTTTGTATTAATTACGAAGTATGATTTAAATAAATTTCATTTTTGTTATTTTTTTACATTACTTATAAGAACTATACAACTTTGGTTTGAACTGTATAATAGATAAAACTCGATAAGTGAATGTGAATTTGCTACATATTTTACACTCCAAATTGGACATTTTACAAATTAAATTGGACACTTTGCAAATCAAACTAAACACTTAAGTGTTTTCTATAAAAGCATCGCAAATATTCATCAAACTCAAGAACTTTAGGATCTAATTGAAAAAAACAGGCAGTAATTTTACCACCAGTAATGAATCTTATCGAAGAAGTGTTTTCAAAAACTAAATTTTCTGCTAGGAATTTGTTAAATATGTACTCACTAGTGGCTTAGCCCGTGAAAAATCACGGGTAGATGTAAACTATATTGGTGACTCATAAAATGTTTAGGCAATTCTGCTTTTTCCCGGACGCCATAATATGTTTAACGGCGAATTCTTATAGATATGGCTGAAATAAATAGAAAATAAGGAATGCAATTTTGCGAGTTTTCGCTTAGTTTTCTGACCAATAAACGCGAATAAAATCGCATATGAATAGAGTCGAGATTCGCTGTCTATAGAAAAATAACATTAGTTTATTTTTCGGAATAAAATCGCATACGATTTAAAATTCTCGAGATAATTCCTTCACATTAAGATAAGAAAATGTGTACTGAAAACGACCTTGAAACTCGTAATTATTTATATTGATGATTTATGAATATGTATATGAAATTATCAGCAGTTGCCGCCAAAAAATATTTGCAAATCAAGTTACCGTCTACAAATCTTTGTTCTTTGACTATAATTATTTTGTATCTTTGGTTTCTTTTTGGTATCTGTATTGTTATATTTAATAAACACTTTATAAGTAAATTGTCCAATTTGGTGTGTAAAATATTTTATTTGATTTGTAAAATGTTGAATTTGTAGTTCAAAACATGTACCCCTCTCACCTCCTGTATCCACCAATTTACCCTGTAAAACCTTTCTAACAATAAGTGAAACCAGAAACCATTATAAAAAAGTATTTTTTAACCGTGGACTCCTATAACTGAGTACAAAATCAAATCTTCAAGAATTTTTTCAAATACTGATTTTTTTCATCTGTAGAGCATTTTTTTTTCATCTCAAAAAATGGACTTATGAACTTATACAATAGCATTTTGTAAGTATTACAGTATCTATTATTTCGTGTTAAACCTTTATCACTTTATTAAGCATCTTGAGATTTTTTCACATAAAATAATAATTTTGAATGCTTCTATATTAACTTAGAAAATTTGTAATTTTCAAATTGAAATAAAGGCTTTACTTGCGGAAAAATGAACAAATCTTATAAAATTAGTTCAAGTCCCATTTTAAACGTATGACCAAATTCGATTATTGATTTTTAATCATGGTTGAACTAAATTTTCAATATTTATGAGGTCACAGAATAATCCGTCTAATTTTAAACAGCAAAATAGCGTCACAAAAGAAATTTTTAGTACCGAGCACTCTGTTAGACAGTAAGATGATAGTTGTAACGAGGCGTTATGTATTAAATTATTTTTTTTGTAGGCGAGCTAATTTGCTGCGGACAGAGTTTTTCCATTTGTTTCAGGTCCAGTTGGAGAACCGGTGTCCTCGGGTCGTCAAGGAAAAACAAGTAGAATTTGGTTGTTTTGTCGGCGACTTTGAGGGCATCAGGTAGAGAGACGCGGTCCACTGGATTCCTAGGCAAATGGAAAAACTCAATGGGACTCTGATTCCACCGGCCGATAAGCGAGCCTCTCCGTGTTAATAATTAAAACTTTATTTTTCAATAATTTTATTATTTATAATATTTTTGGTGTTAATTTTGCTTTTCTTTAATTTATAAGAATAAATCATTTTGTTTTTTCATCAATAATTAGTGTTTTATTTATTTAAAAACTTCGTTTCAAGCGAGTAACGAGCGAGACGACCACCAATGGTAAGTCCTTCAAAATTCCTGTTTGGTGGTGGATCAACAGTTTGAAAAATAAAAGAATCCCCGTGCCTCACACACCCAAAAACCTTTAACTTTTTATAATTATTATTCTTTAAACATTTTTCTTTTTAATATCTATTTGAACGAGACTCGTTTGTCTTCATCGACTCCACGTGAGGCCGGATAAGTCTGTCTCGTTTCATAGTTCAAAGTTAATATATTCAAAGCTTACACAAAGTGTGTATTATTGTTAATAAAGGAAAATCAAGGATGCAAAGAAAGTTTAGGTAAAATATTATCTTAATAGTGCTAGATGTAAATTTTTTCATCACACAATGAAAGTTGATCCAATTAACCTACTAGATACAGATAGATACGTAATACTGAAATGATGGTACAATAATAAAAAACTGGAGAACATAAACACAATTAAAAAACCATTTCAAATTAGTTTACAATATGATTTTTCTTCTAATAATCGTATTTTAATAACTGTAGTATAGCATACAGATTCACATTTTTAATTTAAATACACCTTCTTATTACAAGTCCCATACCTAGAATATGAAAATATCGAAATATGAAAAAACATTAAAATGAATAATTTATAACGTAGAAGTGTAATTTTAAAAAGAAATATCTACAAAATGTACACTTTATATCATCAATTCTGAAATACGTGACCCAATACGAACATGAGATAAACTTGAAATTAAACACCAAAAAATGACAAACTTAAGTCTCTTGCATACTAAAACAATAATATCTAAGGACATTACTTTATATCACACCAAAATTGACTTTTCATAACAAACCACATAAGATATTGAGCTTTAAGTTCGTTGAAAAAATTCTATTTGTCTAGCTCAATAACTTGGCACTTTTATTTTTATAGCTCTTACATTTTTTACTTCGTAAAAATTCAAAAAGCAATATCTCGAACAGAAAGTTTTTGTACATAGAAAGTTTTCTTATTAAAAATAAAAGAGATACAACGCGACAGATTTCTAATAAATTATGGAAAGCTAAGGTCTTATAATGGCATAAGGTTTGCTAGTGGTTTATAATCTATAGTTGTTGAAGTTTTTTTAAGTGAACAAAACAGAATCCTTTCATGCTGTTTTGCATTGGTATTTTTTTTTATCCTCATTGTTATACTATAATTTGAAAAGCACAAAGCATTATTTTAACTTTGTTATCCTACATTTCCATATTGATAGTTATTATTTGAATGTTAATTGGATCGTAAGATTAAAACTTACAATTAGTTTCTTACCGAAGAAAATTTTAAGTTAAGACTTTGTCTTCCAGGGCTTCCAGTTTCTATTCTATAGAGAAATCAGACTCATAAATAATAAAAAAAATTAAATTAAAATATCCCTCGAGATTGCATAAAAAGCTCTTGATTTTCGTACTAGGGATTTTTACAAAATTATCCAAGCGTATAATTAATATAAGTCTAATGTTTTTGCACCAAAATCGTTTCCACGTTCACTTCGTTGGAATCACTATTATCCTGTAATTATCCACGTAATGCATTTATACTGTCAGGATAATGAAATGATTTATTAACATTTTGCGAACGAATATCAAATGGGCGTTTCTCTGGGCATATTTTTTTTTCAAGACACTTAAGAGAAATTATGAAAATATAAATCGCATTGCAATGCTAGGGGTTGTTTTATAGTCAATCTTAATTTGCATGCATGGAAAAATTACATGGTCGTTTTTTATTTCTTTCGTTATCTAAACGATTTAACGATTGGCGAAAATCAATTTTTCAACAATGTTATTAACAATCATTATCAGCTTTGTTAAATTATTACACAATAGACATTAAATAAACGACTCTTAATTGGTTTGTCCTCAAAAATATACAGTACTTAACATTTTTTTGTGTAAATTTATTCTGTTGCTTAAAAGTTACCAGAATTTCAGAATAAATGAATTAATTATCTCAAATTTCTCATTGACTAAACTAATTGTGGCTTCTTTAATCCGATTATAAATGAAAAAATTAATACCTAAAATGTGTTCAATTTAGAGTTTTATAATTAGATAAAAAGCAAATATGTTGTATTTATAATTGAAATAATTTTTTTATTGTCTTTTTATAGTCATCTCGACATGAGGTCTCTTATTTATCCGCTTAGGTGTAAAACGTTTTTCTATTTATTGAATCTTTTTTAAGCATAGACTTTATCATATTGAGAGAGAGAGAGAGAACGATCAGCGATGGAAAAGAATGAAACATTCTGGATTGTTATATAGAAATTTTGGCAATGAACATTTTAATCTTTTAACTATTAACAGTCAACAGTTTTGGAAGTTTTTAGAAGGTTTGGCTATCGCACTCTCATGAATGTTCGAGAAAACTTGTTTTGCCTATATAAGACAACTGAAGACAGCTTTCATTCATTCTAAGCGATTCATTCTGTGAATACAAGTGATTCATAGCGATACGACTGATGTAATAAGTGATTGAAAAGTGATTTTTGTAATAAATTGTTTATCAGCGAGTTAAAATAAGTAAAGAAGTAGGGTTTATTAAGCTTTTGTAAAATTTTATTAAATTATTTTCTGAAAAACACCTTTATATTAGCCACTTACATATATACATATTATCTTCTTCTACTGATATATTTTGGCCAACTTTAACAACAAACATTCTATTTCTTTGCGACTATACTTTTCAATTCACTATTGAAAACCCAACACAATCATGGACTCTTTGAACCTCCCTTAAAATGAGATGCTATTGATTTTTTTTTTAATATTTTTGATTTTAAGCATTATTTCAAGATTTGATTTAGTATGAGCTCTACAAACAAGTTTTTATTAAATTGCATTTACAATTTTCCAATAAGATAAAAATGTAGAGAAAAACATATTTTTAAGATATACAAACAATACAAAATATTTGATACAGTTTTTGTATTCCAAAACAAAAACAAAATGGAGATTGATTTTTAGCATTTAACCTTCAGCTTTTTAAAGAACCTTTTAAACAGCGTTAAAAATTTAAGTGATGCTGTCAGTTTTCATTAATTAATTATCGAGATGTTCTCCATTAACAGATTTCTCCGGAAAGTTCAACAATTAACAATTTAAACAGTATGAAACAGTTTAGAACACAATTAAAAAAAGTCAGATATAAAACAAAACCTTTTCAATTAGTACCGTATCCACAAATAGGCAATTTCAAATAAGTTTTTCTGCAACAGGAATCAATTTAAATCTTTTAAACCATTAACGTATTACCTTATTCTTAATCCTAAATAAAAGGCTTTTATAACCAGATTCAATAACTCAATTTTTTTCTTTTGTTCTTAAAGAAATTTCGTGTATTGAGGAATTACTTAACCACTATCAGACCCACAAAGTTTTACAAAAGCTCAGACAAAATAATTATTTAAAAGTTCACAATAAAGAAATGTTACGTTTACTTCAACTCTTGATAGTTTAAATGGTTCATAGTTTTAAAAAAGTAGCTCTTAGAGAACTTTTGACTAAATGCTATTCATTTATTCAAAAAAGTTTCATCATCTTTATAATAAAGATTTTTAAAAAAATATTCTCAATTCTCATGACAATTTTTTTTTTAATTTCTTATATTTTGTTTTCAACTCACTGTGAGTGGCTGCATTATTGCATTCGAGCAAATTAAATATTTAACAATAAAACTGCGTAAACATTGTTGTTTTTTAGTAAACAATCACCTAAACAACACAAAGCGTCTGTTATCTAGAGCTTTCAATATAAACAACAAACCTATTATTCACAATTTGCAAAGCAAAATTAAACAAATTTTACGAGCATTTCTCATTCCTGTATCACATAAATCATTGTAGGTAAGTATATTTATAACAATAAGTGCAAAACGAAACGAGTGATACAATGAGATGAGGGTCAGAGGACGAAAACCGAGCTTTAATCAACTAACACAAACATTTAATTTATTTTAGTAGTTGCAATAGCATAAAACGTCGTGTTTATAACTCGATGATATATATTTAGTAAACTATTTTTAATTTTCCTTTTTTATTTGCCTTTTTTTTATTGTCGTTTAGTGTTTCGAAAGCTTCCTATTATATTAAAAAGAATAAACAACAACTTTAACCCTTTGACATGTTTTGTAAGAATTTTTAGTATCAATTTTTAAGAGTTCTACTCTTTGTCTTTTTATTGTTCTTATACATGGCTATTTGATTTAAATACTGAAACTAAGCGTTTAGTTTTTTAAAATCGTTTTTCTAATATCGCAACTGTTTTAGCAAATTTCAGCTAAACTCAGTGGCGTAGCGTGTGGGGGTAAAGAAGTCATGGTTTTAGTTGACAAAAACTGCTAAGTTTACTAAGTTGGTCTGCAAAACCAGACGATAACAATTAGTTAAAACAAGAAAAATCTATAGACAAAGCTTTAAAATACGCTCAAAACTTGAGTAAAGAAGTTGGGATATCTTTTGAATTTCTAAAACGAGGACAAATGCATAATTTTTGCAATAGGAGTAAAAATGCCAACTAGTCACATGAAAGTATTTTTTTTTTTAATAAGATAACTGCTGAAATTTGAGAAAGATTTTAATAGCTCTATAACTACTGTAGAACTTTACTAAGTTGAAGATGAAGGAATCGCAACTTGATTTGTATTTTTTTTTGTATAAGTACTTGACTTGATTTTCAAGTTACTTGTCTTAAATTTTACTTGAAATGGAGTCAAATTTAAATTTGAATTTGAATCCCTTTGACTAATGCGTCAAAACTTATCAAAATCATCATATTTGGACATCGAACTACGGAAAGCCTCTCTAGAAACCATCCACTCCATGTACCCAAGGTCAGAATTTCTACACATCTATGCAGATGGTTCATCCATCTCAGGATCCGTAAAAACAGATGCTGGTTACTACCGCGATATATTTGAAGGATGCGCTGCAGTTGGAGAACCTCTCAGCTATTTTGCTGGGTAAGTAGAGGCAGTTTTACTAGTTTTACTTATACCAAAACTTCACGAAGTTAATGTCTATCATAAAGCTGTTTTCTTAATTGATTCTCAAGCCGCGATAATAGCACTATCCTCTAACTACCCCACCGATTGCGTTCGTACCAACAAATGTTGAGCCGCCTTGGACAGTCTTGCTAAAACAAGTTGGCATCTGTCACTACAATGGATTCTAAGTCCTGTTGGTATCTTGGGAAATGAAAAAGCAGACGAGCTCGCAAAGTCTGGCACCGCTCTAAATCAGCCGCTAACCCCTATGATTTTAACACAAGTCAGAGCCACATCGCAAGCACTATCAACTGGCATTCCTACAATATTTAAAAAAATGAAGCGCAAGGAAAAAAATGGGAATCCTTTCTGGAATCTCCTATCTCACGACTTCTCCACCTACGCGAGCACTTGCACCGTATTAGAATCCTACCGACTCCAATATGTTCCCTCTGCAATGGGGAACCCATGAATGTCATGCATGTTGGCAATTGTCCTGCACTTGCAGACGTCAGAGAGAACAACGGAAACAACGAAAACCAACTAGTCTCCAACCTCTATTGGACGGCGCGGCACCGAATGACAGAAATGACAAGCGTGGGTGATGGATAAGAAGAAGGAGAAGAAGAAGAAATTCAAATCACATATAAATATTTATTTTTGTTAAATCAAGTCAAGCATTTATTTTGTAAGTTATTTCATTTTAAAGTTTAAATATATGTTTAGTGCATTTCAAAAAATGTCCAACTACTTGAATTGATGAATCCCTAGACAAGATATTCTCGGTTATTAACAAGTTTTGTTTAGTTACGAAAATAAGGGGTGGCAAATTCATAATTTATCCCCGATGGCATAAATCAATATTATCAAATAACTTCAAACTGTCACAAGAAAATTCCTGATTCAGTCTTATTTGTTAAAATTCAGAAAATGAAATCACAAGCTAAGTTCATTTTCAAATATTGTAGAACTTAAAATTACGGTATCTCGCAAACGTCAAAATGGACTTGATTTACTTAAAGAACCACAGAAGTAAAGTGGCATATAATTGATGATGCCTAGTTATATAATTATATTTGAGAAAAATGTTACATAAAGTTCGGCTTGAATTATATCAATGTTTTAATTTGAGCCACAAAAAATTCGTAACTATTAAAGACGTTGGAAATCAACAAATTTTGGGAGTCACTGGTTTAAAAAAAAAATTTACATAACCAACTCAATGTTTGTAGAAGAAAATATTTTTTTCTAAAAATACAGAATATTTAATATATGTCATGTTTTTATAAAATATTGCGATCATTTTAAAATATTCACGCCAAAAATGTTAAATATTTCAAAGTGGAATCTGCAAACTCTTCCTCTATTCCATTCTTAAATTCCACACTTTACATATAAAACTTAATGCAAGTTGAAGTCTTCATTGAGAACTTTCCTACGTTTCCCAAGTCAGGGTTTTCAACTTTTGCGCATAAACGAACTAAAATTTAAAAAAGTGAATGAGGTAAAAAAAAAGTAAATTAAATAATTCAGTCCTTAAATAATAAATTTTCATTAACACGAACGTGTTTAGAATTCTTCCACACGCATAATATATGTAGGTATAAGAATTCCAACGAGTAATTAACTTGAAGGATGCCAGACAAAAATTGAGAGAATGTCTGAACAAAAAGGTTAATTATAATTTGAGCCCCGTTGAAATCACCACGTTTTTTAATAGAAAAAATGCAGCTTAAAGCCATTTTTGAATGCGAATGTGTTTCTCTCGAAAATCGACTCATGCGCCACTTGATTCAAAATTAAATTCCAACGATGTTAAGCTTTTAGCTTGCAAAGCTCGCATAGTGTGCATATGTTTAACGTATCCTTACAGAACGTTCAAGTTTGTCATCGAACAACAGATGTTTGCATATTAAAGTCGTATCAGCATAACTTTCAGTTTAGTTTTCTGAATTATTGCCTTAGGACACAAAATTTAAATGTTGCACCACAAAATGACCGCATAAAAAAGGAATCCAAAAATGTTGATTTGTATTTATTAGTCAATTTTGCCGGAGAGAAAATCGTCAAGTCGCACATTAAAATCAACAACAGATTTAAGATAGGCAATTTTCCTTGATGGAATATGTTTTCGCTTGGTTGTTTATAATTAAGACTCGTGGGAACAAAGACATTTGGTTTAATTTAAAGGAGAAGATAGTGGGTTTGTTCTCGCAATTCAACTCATTCGCACATAGAATAATATGTCATGTAATTTTATTTTACACCAAAGTATTTTTACAATTGCACTGGTATCAATTATTTCAATGTTGTCAGGCAGTGTTTTCATGTTTAAAATGAGTTCAATGTTTTACTGATTAAAAAAAAAAAACTTTGAAAGGTTGAAATATTTACTTACAATTTACGTTCAATGAGTAACCTAATCAAAGGCCATGATACCTTTATAGAGTATACGTAACATTATTATAAAAATATGCGTTAATAGGTATTTAATATATTTTAAGGATGCATACATTCTATTATAATTTTAATAGTTAAAAAGTGGGTTTCGATTTCATGTAGTTATAAAAGTAGAATCAAATTTTGGAAATCCAATTTAATATTCACATCTTCTGTAAACAGTAAAGATAAATTTCTGTCCCCCCATTTTTCTCATTGAATAAAAAGTTTCTAAAATCAAGGATGCTAGATCTTAGACTCTTACTAAAGAAACTATTCTTGCTAAGATGAGCACATAATTAATAATAAAACAATCTAAGTAATACTAATTTTCAGGTCTTAATAGTTAAATATTTTAAGCAATTATCAGGTGTTAAAAGACCACTGTTCTTTATTTTAACAATTTATTTTCTTTTTACACAACGTTTCGTCGGTGTTATTCCGACTTCAACAGGTATCTTAAAAAGCCTGTTAAAATTGTTATATCCTATATAATAACGAAACAGTTTTTTATTATTCACTAATTTTATATCTCTAAATTATAGTTAAACTTTTTCATAAATATAATTAAAATATAATTTGAATATACATTTAACAATACAAAATTACAGGTGTCAAATATTTGACACCTGAAATTTGACTCTACTATTCAGGTCAAATATTTGACATAGAATAATAAATAACTGTTTCGTAATAAAATAGGGTATAACAATTTTAACAGACTTTTCAAGATACCTGATGAAGTATCAATGAAGTCGGAAGTACCGATGAAGTCGGAATAACACCGACGAAACGTTGTCTAAAAAAAAAATAAATTGTTAAAAAAAAACAGTGACTTTTAACACCTGATAATTGCTTAAAAAAGAATCTAAGGATTTATTATAAACTATAATATACAAACAAAAATCTCTGCTAACTATTGGAAAATGGATTTTAAATTTCCTGAAATGGTAAAATAACTGTAAATAGCTTTTTTCTTGTTTGTTGTGTTACTCGTTATTTATAACGTCTTAACCCCGTCGTCTGAAGGAACCCAAATACTATAGTTTAAGAGAACCAGGGACTTTAACATTTTCAATTTACTCTAAATTGTTTGTAAATAATAAGTTTTCAATACAAAAGAAGGAAGAGCAATAGCAGAGATGTGTTACCGGCCTGGAGATTCTTCTCGGCGGCATTACCTATTTGACAGGCATTTAAGGCATCTGTATGTAGGTAACCCTTAACTGTTAACTAATATTGCAGATTCTCCAGTTCATAATACAGTATTTAGTAACCATATAGTGCTTGCATGTGACTTTGTTCGCGTAAAATTTGAAACTACGCTATGCCTACAAAGAGAGAAACAAAACAATCTCCAAACAACAGCAGAATTAGTGTCAAGGATTTCGCTACAAAAATTGAGCATATAAGTAATTGTGGATTTAGTTTTGATGCCACTCTAGCCTTTACACGATGAACCATCCTTTTTTACGTAAAAATGTCTGTCAAAATTATAAGTCGATTAGTTGAATTTTTAAATTATCCTAAATCATTCTTCGTATTACTCTTAAAAAGGTTTAACTAAAGTTTTCAGTTTTTTTTAAATGTAGGTAGTTATCTAAAATTTCCTGGAAACATTCCATTAGTAAGAAAACTTATCTAAATCAATTTTTAATGTGAACTAGCCTTATTTTTTGCGTTGTTAATATTTTGTCGTCTTTTAATTTTTGCCGCCTCTAAGCTTCTGCTACCCTAAGTCCACGGGCCTATGCGTAAATCTACTGCTTCATAAAAAGAATGTAAATTAGGTTTAAAGTATAAAAAGTTTCCAATTAAAGGTAGTGAACTTTAGATTTGAGATAATTGATGATTTTGAAGTAGTATTTAAAATTCATTACTTTCAACTTCGTATTATAACCACTTAAAGTTTGAGTTTTAAAAACTTCTTTTTTAGTAGAAGTTACAGTTCTTTGAGGAAAATATAATAATAAAATACAATCAATATAATAATTAAATACATACTAAGAAGGTTTCCAGGCTAAGCTTGATATCCTTTTTAACTCCCAACGCACAAACATTGGTGTTATAAGTTTGACGTGTGTATTTGTCTGTGTGTCTATGGTTTCGAAGCCGCTAACCAAAAGGATCAATTTTGATGTCATTTTTAATAGTATCATTTTGTTAATAACAACCAACACATAACATGTTAAATTATTTCTTTCTCGACGTGTTTATTATATATTAAATATAATTTATTTTAGAATAATTGTAAATCAAATTACACAAGTAAAATGAATCTCTCTTCTTTTATCAATTTAACCATAAGTTTGTGGTAAAAATCATTAATTGTAAATTGTGATGGACTTTCCAATTTCAAAGTTTAAGATAACCATCAATGTATTACCTATATATATTATTTAAAGTGACTTCCTAGAAAATAATTTTTGAAGTCTTATAATTTTTAATACTGTCTATGCAAATAAAACTCAAAAGAAAATGATTTTTCAAAGATAGGTCTTAATAAAAAAAAATGTTCAAAGCTAAAATCGAAATTGAGGAGATTTGAAATTCACAGAATCGTAATGTTTTATTTAAGAAGTTAAATGCCTGTTAAAATTTAATAATATCATTTCTAAATACTTTATCAACTTAGCATTCGAGTAAAGCTCGGCCACGCTTGAATTGTTTAAGTAAAAATTTAATTATTTACGTCCAATTTAATAATTTAAGGATTATACACGAAAACTTCAAACATAAGAAGGCGCATTATTCAAACAAAATTTCTTCCTCTAATCCTTCCTCGTCGATTTGATTTTTTTTATTCCAACTACAAAATTACTTAGTTTGAAGTCTACACAATCGAAAAAAAAACCTTTTCATTGTAAATGATAGAGTACGCTTTTGACAACTTTATATAATAATTAAAATTTAACATGATTACAAAATAATCTACATATATTTTAATCTATTTTAATGCATAAGTACCTACTTATACAGTTTCTTAACCATGCAAGTAGCTAACAGATTAAATCTAGAACACAAAAGTTTGTCTCAAAAGGTTTTATAGAAAAGAAAAACAATCCTCTATACAACGACCAATAAAAAAATAATAATCTTGAATTATAAAAAGGGGATAATGTCGACAAAACAAGTATTTCAGATAATCTCGTAAGTCCAAGAGCTTTTAAAATTTGTTCTATGATGTAAAAACCAATTACACATTTTTCTATATCCCAAATCAATAAACTTGGATAAGATCTACTGACAAGACGTATTTCATAAAACTTCATAAAGAATTAATTGATTCAACCCCTATAATTACTAACAATCGATAAGTTTATAACCTCTTCAAACAAAACTGAAATTCTGTGGCCATTACACAAAAAGAAGTTACTCGTTAATTAGATGTGTATTATTCTATTATGACACGAATATAAGAGCTTTAATTGGCTCTAAACAATATGTATATTTAATGCAAAAGAACATTATAAAAACAATTTAATATTGATTTCATTTTTTGTTAGCTCTAAGGAAATTATATGAGCCTATGTAATTTATACTAAATTAATGAATTTTTTATAGTTATAAATTATTCCAAGATGTTCTTTAATAAAGATTTTTTTGTTAACACGGAATGTTAGTGTGGAATTTCCTAGAAAGACTTTTATTGTTAGTTGAACCCCAAAAGGTTATTGAATTAATAATTATGTATTTAAGATAAAAAATGGGAAATTATTCGTTCATATTTAGTTACGAATACGAGTATGAGTATATTCGAACGTTAAATATTCATTTGTAGGCATTAGCGTTAGATATTTTGATACAAATTCAATTTGTTCATTTGTAATATACTAATAAGTAATTCATATAGTTTTTAATGTTCTCAATGACGCTATCGTGCGATTGTAACATTGGCCACTATATATTTCAATGTTGTGTTATCAGTAATAAAAATAGAGGGTTGGGAACGAGTGGGAATGTTAAGTGAATTAACAACTAGCCATTTGTGATAACAATAAAATATTCCAATAATGATAATATTTTTAATGCTTGTTAAAACAATATGTGATCCGATTATTTCATATTTAAATGTAACATTTAGTTTCTGGGTGTTAATCTAATCAAAATTTTTCAGTTTTTTGTTTCCTATTTGCATGTACTTTAAATTTTTTTTTAGTTTTATATACATTTTTTCTATAAGTATATTATAGAAGATTTACTACATAGGATGTATCTATATAATGAATTGAAAGTAAATATTTCTATTTGAGAGAAAACGAAAATATTTTATAGTAAAGCCCCTTTAAAACTATAATTTCAAGTTTTTAATAATGTATAGCGATATCGAGCTTTGAAAAAATCTATATAAGTTTCTTTTTCTAAATTATTTATCATATTGAGCATTCATATTTAAAAAACAGTATATTTTGCTTCTTACAAAAAAAAACTTGAATTTAAGGCTTGTAGACAATAATCTTTCTCTTTTGAACTTTGAATGCATATTCTCGTTTTTTGGGAATTATTTTGTGGTTGGATTACATAGAATGTTAAAATTGAGATTCAGTACCTACTTAGTTTTTAAATCCATACCATCTGTACAATGTAGATACGTATAATATTCAACCCTTCTGATTTACCTATCGTGGATAACTAGAGGATATTTTTATTAAAATATCCAAAACCTGGTCTCGTTCAATTTTGTTGAGGATTTGTCAAATCTATGTCTTACTTTAATCGAGATTAAGCAAATTTTTAGTTAATTATTCAAAGTATTTTTTTGCATGGTTCTGTTGTATTATAAGAATAATGTTATAGTTTGTCAGTTATAGAATTTTGAGGAGTAAAGTTAATTTAAAAAATAAATTTATTTAAGTAGATATAAAATTTCACCTGGCTTTGATTTTATAACGTTATTATTTCAATAAAAACTCATCGTAAGGTTGTGTTTGGTTAGGGTTAGCGGGTATTTGTACTCTACTTCTCTATAGTTTGTTAATTTGTTGTGGAATTCTATAAAAATGTAATTACACATAGATAGTAAAATGGCTATAAACCGTTGGTTTCAATTTTAAAAAAGTTGCATTGGTAGCTTGGTACACCAGGTAAAAGTTAAATTTCTTAAAAATATGGAAATTTACTGAATGAGGCAGAGAGCGAGAGAGAAAGAGAGTACAATTTCAAAATAAATGGTAAACAAAATTTGTATACAAATATTCTGTTTACTCAATATTTACACTGTTATTGGTTATTGTTGTTCTCTTTCACTTTTTCTCTGTATAATATCATTCTTCTCTCTCGTGTAACGAAATGTTTCTTAATCGGAAACATCTTTTTAATTTCAATTTAAAATTAATAGTTTCACTTCAAAAATAAAAATTTGGTCACGTTTTATAATTATTTATCAACGTCTTGCAAAATCAAGATGTTATTAAATGCAATCTATAGAAATATTAAACATAAATTATGATACAAATTGATTAAGTAAGTCTTTTTTTTTCAATTAACTTTGCTATTTATCTGTACCATGTCATTTTTTATTGTTCCTCTAAAGCCTAAGCTTACAAAATGTAGGACACGACATATCGCCCTGGTACCATTGATATGTTCTCGTTTATGAATGGTAGTTTTGCCTCAGGATAAATTTGCCTATTCATTACATACTTTGGCATTTTTGAGATGATTTTCAAGCCCTTTTGGTACATATTTTATAAGGTAAAGTATATGCAAATTAATCTCACAATTAGAATGATAAAACTTGTAATAATCTTGATAATCAATTTGCATCGTTCCAAATTCAGAAAGACTATTTTACTACACATTTTAATAACATATAGCTTTGTTGATATGATAATATGACATGCAACGCTACCCCAAACTTATGCATAATTTATTGTGGATATTTTATTTTTACAAATGGCTGATTGTTGGCGTCAATAACAAATACACAAGTACTTCTTTAACTGATTCATAGACTTTATATGTTTTCATATGACGCGCCGTTATTTTTTATTTTTTTGTTGGTACATAAACCAAGAATAATTCAAAATTTTTGATTTAATTTATTTCGCAGTGACAGTTTTATGATGAACAAATAAAGTTCTCATTTTCTGTGCTTATTTTTATAGATAACCATGAACGTACACACGAGTAGATTACCCTAAGAACCTAGAATATTACCAATAAATGGATTTGTTAATTATTTTTCAGATTGCAAGTTTTATTGTATTTTTTTTAAATTATAAGGTGGATAAATTTTTAATGGTTCTAATTTTAAGGTTTTCATGGGCGATGGACCTTGCCGTAGTTATACCTAGTTATTGATATCTGGGACAAAATTCTGATGTTGGTAAGTTTTTTATCTCTGAGACCAAAAAAAGCAAGTTCGTTCACATTCACAATTTTATATTCACAGAATTAGTTTTAAAAAGTTTTTTAATGAGTTTGCTCTTCCCTTGACTAAAATCTGGATACATTTATGAATACAATTTTGAATAACAAAATATAAGAGAATTTTTATCCTTTTTTAATAATGATAAAAAGCATATTGTTAGATGGTAGATATGAAAAGAATCAGTATATTAAAAAGATTTTACAAAAAATTTATTCTAACCAAAAGTTCTTAAAAATATTTTACTTTATGAAAACTTTACTTATTGCAGTAAGTTTAATAGTATACTACTCAACTTTAGTATATGTTTTCACTACGGATGTAACTACATCTGTTAAGCTTTACCTGCTTTTTTGGAGTCAGTAACAAATTGTGATTCAAAAACATTTATTTTTAAATGAAAATCTCATCAATGCAATGTTTATTTATACAAATTTCTTGCATAAATTTACAAGTCGTAACAAAAATCAAATACAGGTATGTTAAATTATGCAAACTATGCGCAAGTTTTACACAATAGAAGCAATTTTTCTCAATATTTTACACATCTTCGATAAACTCAAAACTTTTTAGCTGTCTCAAATAATACTATAAATTATCAGTAAAAAGCTCAGTTACCATAACAGAATGTGAAAAAATTTACCCTTTGTGGCAATAATTTATGTGGTCTTAAAGATATACAAGATTCTTTAATTTACTTATTTACTTATTTCAATTTTCAGAAAACTAACTAATATAAAAGTAATTTCAATAGCTTATTTAAAGCTTAAACAATATACAATTTATAAAAAAAAAAAATTATAAGCCTTTTCCTCAAATTTGGCTACAAATCTAAGCCCTTATAATTTTGCTAATTTAACCAATTAAAATTTATGGAACTTTATCAATGTAATAAAGATTTAAATACACTTGTTACCTTTGATTTTAAAAGCTATACAATATATTACAAAGTACCTAAGTACTATTGTTGTAAGATTTAAATTTAAAATTTCACTCACATTATTGCTTTGTTGATAATTTCTTCCAAACAACAGCTGGATCCTGAAATAAAGAACAACATGTAAACCATAAAGACAAAGAAAAGAAATTTTAAAAAAATGAAAATTCCAAATAAAAAAATGATAAAAGAAAAACACCAATAGTAATTTGTCACAGCACACTGGACTAAGAAACATACGATGAAACACGAAAATGAAAATTGTTTCAGATATATTGTTACACTGATCAAAGAGATGGTTTAATAGGAAATATGAGAGAGAAATTGCATGATGAATATTATGGTACTAAGGCGTGAGTGTAATAATGAGAAAACGTCTTTACCAACACTAAATAAATCAAATGTTCTTTCACAATAATTGAAAAGGAATATTGAAAAAGGGAAATAATTTCACAAAATTGAAAAAGAAGCACTCGAAAAGCACTTCTCGATGTTGTTTTTGTTTGTTGGAAGTGGTGGTAGAAAGTTTTCTCCGTAACAATATCTAATACACTTTCTGGTGAGCTTTTCTGTTGTTAGTGAAAGTGCGCGGTGGCGTCTCAAATTTTCCCGATCGAGTTTTCCGAACGACGGCTCTGTTACAACTGAATATAACGGAAAATGTTTGTCCGCTTATGGATAAGGCCGAACGACGTAGTTGTTGCAGAGTCGCGACGCGCCATATTTCCACGCTCCAACTGCTTAAATAACTCGTATAGTTTCGATTTCGTTTCTTTTATGTGAAAAGTATAGTTTTCTTTTTGGATGATATAAAATTTACATATTATTTCCATACGAAATCACTTAATGCGTGAAAAACAAGATTGATTTTTAGATAAGACCTGAAATGTACGAATTGTAAATCGATTTTCTGTATCAATTTTATATCAACAAATAATTCAAATTCAAATGCCTATCTCACACTTCAAACAACTAATCCAGGTTTCGATAAACCAAATGGCAAAGAGTCTGTTTCTAATATTTTTGCATGCATTTTTTTATTATCATTTTGCTTGACTATGTACATCAACCACAACCGTTTATAATTACGTTATTATGTATTAATTTTCGAGTTATTTATAAAAATACAAATGATAAGAAAAATGAGATATAACATGTAAACAAAATGAGTTGAAGAACCCACCACTCAAGAAAAAATAACTTCAATTTCATATAAATAACATAAATCATATATGTTAACTCACGAGTGTTATTTTTCATGGGAAAGTTTTGTCAGGGTTCATTGTCAGACATTGATTTTCATGGGAATGAATCGTCGTGGATGAATAATCTTCGACCCGAAACGCGGTGGATATTCGAACTTCGAGAGTATTTGACAAAAAACTTAAAAACTTGTTCCGGAAGTTAAAAAAGTTCATTGAAACAGGACTATCCTTTTCTTTATCAAACCATATTCAAGGTTATTCCCCTCATCAACTATTGACATATTTTACAGATAGTTATACAGATCTTACTTTCGACGTCAATTCGATGTAAATTGTTACTAGATCAGAGTCCATGCCCTCTCTCTCATTGTACACAAACTTTATAGCATATGAAGAATATTTTATTTAATAAATACACACCACGATATGCTCGGGAAGAATTTTTTTTTTTTTTGGTTTATTTAGTATGAGTTGCATCAACAAGCTGTCCTCAGCGACTGTCTATTTAGAGAGGTCTTTAAGTAGATTATAGAAGCCGGTGTTTTTTTAAATGTTCTTAATTTCTTCCATACGATTTCGGTCATTGAGTGTAGCTTTATACTCATCAGTGTTAATAAGGGGGAATCCTTCTTGTATAAGTGAGGGTATAAATAATAAATTATTATTTTATTATTTAATGGTTTTGTCATTTTTCTACACCGTATTGCCAATTCCTATATACTTAATTGTTTTTTCACAGTATATTTTTTCTGTCGGATATTATCATTTTTGAGAAAATATTTCTATTAATTACCCATTTCTTGATTCAAAATTAACCTCAACCCTCAAAAATTATAGATTATATTTTTTATTTTTTTGCTGATTAACATGAAAATTTATAAATAGGCTTAGTAATATTAGGAACAACCTTAAATACGTATACTTGAGATTTTTATTACCATGAGGGCTAAGCTTTGCCATAGTTACACAGTGAGTAAGCCCATCTAGTGTTATTAATTGAATAAATTTTTTTTTACAAGAAATCTCAACGTGATGCTGTTGATTTTGTACACTACTGGCTACTTTCAATATACACATCACCAAAAAATATAGGGTCAGCGCTAAATGGTGACTTATTCACATCAACATTATTCAAATTTGACGTATCCAAAGTTACCTGTAGAATACTTAAAAACTAAGTGAAAACTCAAAAAATTGTATTTTTAGGTGTAAATTTATTTACCGTGTTCTATTTGTACCTATATATTTTTAAAGTTTTATTTTTGCAAGAAAAAAGCTTAGAAAATATTTAAAATTTGTTACGGCCCTTCAAATATTTCTAACATATTGTATAGACTGTGGACCCCTTAAGAGTAAAACTACAAAAAGAAAATTGTACATGTAGGAAATATATTTTTATACATGTATCCAGCAAACTATCATCCCAAGATGCATCAGCAGTACATAAAATCAGAAAAGTTAGGACATACCATGTTTGACATGAGGAACTTTAAGCCAACAAAAAAGAAATTGCAAAATTCATAATTTCTTTCATTTTCCACTCGTTAATTTATAAATTTATCGGCATCATTTAAATAATATTAGTACCTAATATTAGTCACTTCAGCAAGATATTGTATAATGTTGGTAGTTTGATTTTCTCCTCAGAAAAAAGAAGAGGATAGAAATAATACCTACATTGATTGGCAGAACCTCACACGGGGGTTAACCGCGAATCCCTTGTAACAGCTTTGCGGACCTCTTAGGTTCCATGGGTCATAGGTTGGGAAACACTAATTTTTAACATGTTGGACGTTCGGTCGCGATATTGTAAATTTTTCGGCAACTTGATTTTGATTTTTTCAATAATTCTAACATTGCCATAAAATTACTATAATTGGTTTCAAAAACTTGAGGACATTAAGGTGCGTGGTTTATTTCCCTTTTTTATTAAATTATAAAAATTGTCAGAAAATTGCTAAAGTATTATAATCTAACGTCAAACCTTCCGGCATGCTTTAAATAAAAAGTTCCAGGTATTAAATCGGAAGTCTTTTCCCTGCAATAGAGCTTTAAAAAAAGATTTTTATTTATTATTTTCCTTCTCTCGTTAAAATTGACATATTTTCATTATCACCACGAACATATTGTCTATAAATTTTTTTTTTTTATTAAATTCAATGTATTTTAAACTAATATTTTACAGGCATTTTATTATCCTTTACTCCTTTTCCATATGAACTTCAACGATGATTTTACATTCTTCTAGACTCATAAATTGCTTAAAAATGATTGAAGTTTTCTTTAAGATTAATACATGCGTTTATTGTGTAACTTCGAATCTCTATCACATACTTCAAATACCTAATCCATGTTACGATAAACCAAATAGAGTAAAAAGTACTCGAACTAAAAATTCTAAAGACAAATTTTAAAAATATTTTAGCATATTCTTATCATTTTATTTGCATGGGACTCATCATTTTATCGTTCATTTTTTGAACCACCAAGTCATTGATTCTTTTCATTCTATCTACCTCGCCAACGAGCTTTTGTGTAGAAAATGCTTTTCTGCACTTTTTTTCTCTCCGAATTTTTCTTCTAAAGTTGATGCTTTCCAAGTAATCGCGTGACAAATGTGCCCATTGTGTTTTATTGTAAGGCCTATTATAAACATTTCAAAATGTTTGCAAGAAACTTTTATACCTTGCGATGTAAAACTTACAAAACGATTTAAAAAATTCATTTCTTTAAATTGTTACCTTTGTGTAATTATTTTTTTAAATATAAGTAAAGTAATTGTTCTAAAGTGGTTTTTGTTCTAGTTTTTTAAGTTCCATACACAGAAATAATTAAAAGTACAATTGCTTGAATCTTAAAATAAAATTTTCCAATTTAAATTATGCAAATGTCACATAAGCAAAAGGCTCTAAATGTTTCTCTCGTACATATGTACATATGTTTGTAAGTTAAGTGAGCTTTCAATCAATTCTAAATAAAAGTTGTGCAAACAATCCTTCAGCATTTAATAGTTATTTGATAGAGCAACGGATGTTCAAGATTCATTTTTATAGGAAATTCTCTCAAACTTTATTTGCGTTTCAATTATTCTCTTAGTATAGTAATCGATTGATCAAATTTACCAAGAGCTTAATAAATCGATCAAAATTTATTTTTTTTGATTATATCTCTTAAATATATGCATCAAAGCTAATTTTACAGGCACGGCATCTTATACTAAAACTGCCTTCAATTTTTTTCTAACAACTATCATGATTGATGACAGGTGCTTTATTAGGTATTGGAGTATTTCTATATGTAAGCACGGTGTTTTGAAAAAGCCTTTTCACATATTAATTGAGACAAATGAACACTTGCTCCACGCAACTTTATCCATTCATAATTAAAGTCGTGATTATCAATAGAAGTTCTTTTTCAATTGCATGCCCTACTAAAATGTTAGCATTGGAAATCCTCGAAGCAAATTTCTGAATAATTTTTAAGAAATATTTATTCCTTACATTCAAAAATTATCGTTCAAGTTTTGAGAAATCAACTATAACTTTTTAATTTAATGAATTGTGCTTTACGCTTTTTTTTTTAATTAGGATTTTTTTTTTAAATAAGGAATTGCAAATTAATGGTATTTTTTATCCATAAGAGGACACTTTTGGGGAAACACTCAACTTTTAATCAAGACATCCATATATGCTCAGCTTGTAGATAAGCATGAAAACTTAAGTTACAGAGAAAGTTAGAGCTCCCTCAAGTAAATGCTTATTTATTATTATAGAAACTACAAATATTCAATAAACATACGAGTATATTAGGGGAGCTCCAACCTTCACTTAAGCCTTCATATAAAAGGTGAAAGTATACTCAACTCATGTAGACCAGAGCTACCATTTTTCTTGAAAATTTGTTTCGAGGATTACTTAAAACTCAACAGTCTTTTTATCTATCTAATTAAAGAGTCGTTTGTCTGCTCACAATTTTAACACCAACGAATGTTCTATGATATCCAGATTTTTGAAAAAGTTGCAAATAATGTTTTTAAAGATCCTATGTTGATGAAAAAAATCTATATAGATAAAATCACTCTACATTTTACTCATAATGAAACCGTCATATCTATAAAAAGTTTAACAATTATTAAATTAAACAATTATTTAATTGCTCTTCTTTAAGCATATCATTTAAATTTTAGAAAAATTTTCATAATATCAATGAAGCAGTAAACATACCTTAAATCTATATCCAGAAAATAGAAATCAGTTTCATTCCTACACACATTTACCGTAAAAGTATCAAGTATCAACCTGATAGAATAAAATAAAGAGAGGTTGAATTTCAACAACGAATGTCATAAGCACTAATATGACTTACATATATAGTGTTTCTACTTCTATTCCATTGAAAAGTTAGCAAAAGAAATATGCGCATATTGCAATAAATGTTAAAAGAATTCTTTCGCTCAAGAAACTTACAGAATAAAAACCTTGCCGACTGTTTTAATTTCATATAAAAAAGTAATATAATAATAATTAAGGAGTAACAATCAAATTTCAGAAAAATGTCAATCGTTAATTACTGCGCCAAAACATGACAATGCAAATTTTAACTTATTGATAAAAATGAGGGAATCTTTAAGTTTACATTAACTGTATGTTCGTTTTCTTAGATAAATAAGAGTCAATAGCAAAAAATGATGCGTCAACCCACAACAATAGCAGTTACAGCTCTTTCATTAATTTTTTCGGATCAAAATCGATAGTTTCTTTTATTCCGCCCACATATACAAAATAACTTGAAATGCTAACAAATAAAATATACTTTAGATATTACTTGAGAGTTATACAATTTTTTTCATGCTTATTAATATTAAAAGAAAATAAACCAAGCTATTTTTCTACAAAAATAAAAATTCTGTTGAGCATTTTAATTTAAAAAAGATACATTTCAGTTATAAAAATTAAAGTTTAATATTTAATTATGTATAGGGTAACCTAAAATAGGTACCTATGTGATACAGCGGTCATACTAACTCCCAAAGCAAGTATTAATAATAAATTCATAAAGTGCTCTATAAATAGACATTTTCACTTTGAAATATGTATATATACATCTTTCTTTTTATTTTGATTTCACTGCTGAACAAATTTCAAAGGTGTACAACTTTCAAAAGTGTTGACAAGCAATAGAAAAGTTGCATTTTATCTTATTTTTAGTTGTACCTACACGTAAAATCAACATAAAGTACAAAGTAACAAACCAAGCGAATATAGTAACTTTATTTACCTATTTATTAAATCAGTTTTGAGAAGTACCTACATTTTCAATTTCCAACAATTTTATTGTAGCGAAATAACGAAGGAAACAGAATTATTTTAATTCAAACTAAACCATGAATATTTTACCTTTTCAACTTGAAGAAAATTGATTTTATTTAATAATTGAATTTTGTATGTTTGCGTATCGCTTGGAGCATTTGTATTATCTTGCGTGTAAAATTCGGTAAGCTTACAATTTATTATGATAAATGTGAATGGAAATGCATGTTAATATATACATATGTTAAATTCAATTTCGTGTCTCATTTCACATTAATGAATTCGATTCGGGTGAACTGATAATTGAGGACTGAACCATGCATTTAACCACTTTATGTGTAGGAAGACGATATCGGAAATAATTAAATCAATTGAAATTTTCCCAATGTCAACATGGTATATACGTTTTTGTGGGACACCTCAAAAAATATATTGATTGATTGATCGTTTTTCACTTCATCAAAATGCCATAAAACCATTAATTTTAATTGACACCATTACTCAAAAATTGATCAATTGCATTTATGAACAAATCAAGAATTTGCTGTACAACCGTCCATATATTTGATTCGTTTTATCTTTATATATAAAACTTTACTGTGAAAAATGTTATACCCGAAAAAACTGTAACGTCCACTAAGAAAGGATTGAAAGTTTTCTATTTTTTGAGCTTTAGGTACTCCTAAAGTACTAACTTTTTTAAATTCGTATTTTCAACCTACATCCAGATGCAAAGAACTTCTGCGTTGCAATTCATTCATTTTAGGACCGAAAAAAATATTTAAAATTATCATAGTATCCTAATTTATAATCCTAAAAACTATCCAAAAAAAAGCTTATCATGATAAATAACATTTTTATTTTAAACTTTTTAGATAATTTCTTTTGTTACTGTGTAAAATTGGTCAGATCTTCTTCACGAAAATGCGTTTAAATGCTATTTCACGAACTTTAAGAAAAACTTCTAATAAACACACGGTCCTTGTAGGATACAATAATTGTTATGTTATCCAATCGGAACCGTGCATTATTCCGGCATAAGAAGCAATCTTTATCATTCTCTGACCTCCAAACTACCACATTGCCAAAGCCATGTCAATCTTTTGCTCTGTGAGAACAAAAATATATTTATCCCACGGGAATCGTACATTTTTTTCTTGGATTAAAAGTATACTATGTGTTCACCAAGCTATAATCTGTATCTATGCCAAAATCTAGATCTATTCAGCCGTTCTGGCGTGAAAGCGTAACAAACAACAAACAAACAAACTCACTTTCGTATTTATAATATTAGTAAGGATGAAAGACATAAAAAAGGTAAAATCAACTATAAAAGCACGTTTTGGAAAAATTTTTGACTATCGAAATTTAATTGAACCCATAAATGAAGGATTCAAGTAACGTAAAAAATTGTAGTTTCCTTAAACTGCATGTAGTGTATAATTATTAAGTCACAGGAAAGTATAACAGCACATAATGCAAGTGATTATTCCTGTGAATTCTAACTTTTGAACAGAATTAGGCGAGGCTCGAAGGACCAATGCCATTACCCGAGTCACCAGAAGGTGTGAAACAGAATTATGAATATGATTACTTCAACAATTGAAGAATGAAAGCTTGGGAATAATGCAAACGATTATTCTCGTGTATATTACTACGTGTATATTAACAAGATAAGTCGTTGATGACCTTGGACGTTCCAAGCGACTATAAATAACCAAAAAAAAAATTACTCCGGAAGTTAGGAAAAAATAATTTTTAATAAAAGGAATAAAAAGTGGGTTGCCAATATTATAATATTTGAAAGGTTTTATTTAAATCAAGTAACAAGATTTCTTGATTTTGGAACTAACTTAGTTCACAGACTTAGAAAATTTTTATATCTAGCATATTTTAAGTGTCTGTTTTATTTTAATTATGAAATTATCCTGTTGGTTTTAATAAGACAATTTTGTAATTTATCTGTTGATAAAGAAAAATGTATTTTCTTAAACTACTTATTTTGTTAAATTTAAAGATAAACGAAGTCACGGGTAGCTACTAGTTATATTATATCTGTGTTGTGATTTACTTTTCGTTTTTTGAAAACAATCAGAAAAGCGCACGTGTTTTGGATTACAATTTCAGCGTCAAGAGTATAGACGCTTTGAAAAAATATCTTATATTTAAGGATTATTTAAATTAGGTTCAATTGGTTCGTTAAGGAAAAGACACGTTCGGTTTTGTTGAAATACCGAATGAACTAACCTTTCGATTTTTAAAATTAACTTACCAAAAAAGTTTCACGTGAAAAATAAACGGAAAACGGTAAATAAAAATGTTTATTTTCATTTTACATACAAAATAAATATAAATTAACTGTCGTGAAGACAAAGAATAAATTAGGATATCAAAGGAAACAACGACTTCATCGTCCAAAAAATGTTCAAAAGATTATATAGGATTTAAGTAATTTACAATGAGAAACTTGCATGTGTTTTCCTTTATGAACCCAATGTTCCTAATGTAAGAAAAAAAAAGCTTTTATTTAACTTTTAATTTGAAATAGTCACGAATAAAATAAATTTTATTTAAAGCATTATTAAAATCTTCCTGAACGTTAAAACAACAATGATTTTATTTCATTAAAACTTAAAACTTTCTTATTTAATATACAAATATTAATAAAGTTTTTGAGTATCAAATTTATAAGCGAAATATCAATTGCCTTACAAAAGAAAGTAGATTGATTTCAAATTTTCTAATCTATGTTTAATCGAAACTGAAGAATTAGGTATATCGATATGACAATTATTTACTACAGCAATAGATCTAGAATAAGTACAATATATACAACCAGATTTACCATTAAGAAATTTAGGGAAGTGCTTGGTTAAGTGGATTTTTGAGGGGTGGCAAATTATGGGAAAAGTTAAAGCAATTAATATCAAAAAATATTGACATTTTCTTATAATAATAACTTTTACAATTTGGTGTATTTTTAATTTAAGGTACCAATTTTACTCAAAATTTGCCACCACTTTCACGCAAAAGTTGGTCAATTTATGTAAATACTCAACTTTTGACGATTTTTAATAATTATTTAGAAGTAATTTCTAAATCACAGTACTTTCTTTTACTTTGTTTTATGAAACTCGCTGTTGGTTAAAAGTACTATAAGTACTTTATAACTATATAGACAGAACTATATTCATAAAGCCTCTTTGTATATATCAGTGATTCCCAAACTCTTCTGGTCCACGACACAGTAAGCGATGCAACTAGATTTAAAATAAGATATACGTTACGGCTCTGGTAGATACAAATTTTATTCAAATTAATTTAGAATATCTACTCAAAAACCCAAGAAAATTAAATATTTTTTGAAAATCTTGCGCCACACTTCGGAATCTCTCACGACACACTTATGTGTCACGACACATAGTTTGAGAATCACTGGTATATATTATACGAAGAATACGAATTCCAAACCTTAACCCCAGATCCCTCCTTATTAGAATTTTCCCAGGAAAAATTTTGAATAAAAGTTGTAGGCATTGATGTATCTAACAACTGTAGCAAGTTTAAAGAAAATCGTTAAAGCTGTTTTCGAAAAAAAATGAAAAAGCTCAAAAACTCCTAGAATAAAATAAAGCTTCCGGTCAATCGATTTCAACCAAAAGTTATGCGGTACAACCAGATGTAATATGCAGGTAAAATTCTAAGTTTGGTGAAATTCGGATGATGCTTTCGATACGATATCGCTGTCCCACACAGCCACACAGACATGTTCCTAAAAACCACTTTTTTGGATTCAGGGGATCTCAAAAATGTATTTTCGGTGAAAACTCGAATTCGAAAACTCGACCCAATTACAATAATTCCTTTACTATTTATATATATACTATTATATACTATTTATATACGATAAAGTAATAAAAGAAAGTAAAAATTTGTTTTCTAAAATTAATTGTTTGGAATTTGTACTCAAATTCAAATTTTTTAGTTTTGTAGTCTCCCAAAGTTTATTTTTATCATTATCATTTTAGTTTTTAACTACCTACTATTGAATAGCACTTAACCGTATTTATTTAGTAAACCTCTTGAATGAGTGCGTAAAAGCTTTATTACTTAATTTACAGAATATATTTTGAAACAGATTGCTATATGGAAACGGTTTTATGCTCGTATAATTAAAATATTTACTTAGGTAAATGATTTTAGTTAATACCGATTTATGCTCGTTCAACAATAAGAAACACAAATGCCGAAATGTAGCTTAGCTTCTTTATTTATATACACCTTAATAATCTTACCAATTGGTTTGTTATAAAAAACTTAATAAGAGAACATTCCATTCCATGAAAGAATTATAAACGTAAATATAAAAAGATAGATTAAAAATATTAGAAGTATCTTTTAAGTAATTGAAAAATATGAAAATCAAAAGAAAATTTGATACCATATTTTCATCCCTAGAGAGAGTTATCAAATTGTTATACAATTGCTATCGGGGTTGAATATTTTTGGTAAAATACAGATTAAAAAGACTTTAATGGAGTTATTTATATAATTATTTTAACTAATCAATATCAAGAAAAAAAGAAAAAAAAATTGGGTGAAAATCTAAATTAATCTAGAAAGTGTTTTGTACTTTATACCTAAGTACCTACTTACAGAGACAAATACATATAAGATGACTAATAAATTTAATTTATTTTCATATTTTCAATTGGAATATAACTCTTTATGTTTGAAAACGACTTTTCTAATAATAGAAATGAAGAATGAAATTTCAAAAGTTTAAACCAGTTATTTTAACTAATGCACCTTTTGTAAGCATTGTGAAGTTTCTCAGGAAATCGATATATTATCTATATTTATAAAATATAGGACAACGAACGTGGAGCTATTTTAGAGAAATGAAAAAGAAATTCAAATATCTCTTAAAATGGCTTTTACAGATAGACTATATTGATTTTAAATATATCTTACTGTTGACATTTTTGCAGAAAATGATGAGACCTTTCAACTCACGTGCATTATTTTGATATATATCTTTTCTGTTTTCTATGTTCTACACTGTTATAAGTGTTCTATACTTGTTGTAATAGCGCGATATTACATAACAGAGATTTTATTCTTTTAAGAAGGTTATTAAAGTACATAATTTTATATTAGTTTCCAGGAAAACTTATCTTTAAATGATAAAAATTAAACTGTTTTTCATGTTTAGTTAATCTCCTTAAATGGAATAAAAGTATTTAAAATTAAAAGAGCTTTTAGTGAATTGAAAACCATGAAAATTGTCTAAACTTTTTTCTAGATTAAATCAATTTTCATGAAGATTATAAAAACTATTGAGGTTGATATAATTAATAAAAAAAGGAGGAAGTGTTTCACAAAAGTATTCTGTTGGTTTTTTATTAAAAAAGATAAAAGAATCGACGGTGCCGTTACAAGTGGTGACAGGCGTACTCATTGACAGCTTGTTTTAAGTAAAAAAAAAATGTGAGCATACTTATATTTAAAACATTTCCTACACCTTTGAATAGAGTGTCTATAGCTACTGAAGAACAACAAATGGGAAAACAAATCAACGGAAAAGTGTAAAGGAAGTAAAATACAAATGAAAACGGGACATCAATAACGGGCTAAGTGCCAAAAAAAATTGAGTTAAACCTGAAAAAGCAAGCTAATTGCCGTTGCCAATAACCTTAGTAGCGGGCTAAATGCCATTATCATTATTTGATCACTATATTATTTATTTCTATGCCTAAGCAGTCAATAATAGATGCTTCAGGTGGGGCTAGCTGATCTACACGTAACAAATAATCTTACACTAGTATTTCTAGTAATAATACTCTAGGACAGTGGTTCCCAAACTTTTTCGGCCCAGGGTCCATATTTAGTCAATTATTGCCTACAGACCCCCAAGTAAAAAAGGTAAATAAATACATAGTTTACAAATAACAATGTAAAGAAAAAACATTTTCATGAAGAAGTATTTTAAATCTTTGATTCAGGGCTGAATGAAGAGCTTTTCAATATTGACAGTAGGCAAGCTAACTTCATCTCTATTTTGCAATTTCGAAAGATTGGGAAACTCGAAACATTCTCTTCTTCCCAAGTTTTGTTTGTACAGAAAAAGTTTTGCAACAAGCGCAGATATAACATTTTTAATTTTCATTAAATTTAATTGGGCACCTTGTAATTTCAAATTAGTTTCGTTAAATTCGGCAAATAAATTAAGTAGTAACATAAGCTATATCATCTTTTGAGTTAGTTAAATGTCGCAAATCATTGTCTCTGCTTTCCAGGAATTCCAACACTGATTCAAAAAACCATAAAATAACATGTACTTACAATTAGATGGGGAACATACTTCTGTGTGAAGTATTTATATAACCTATTATAGTCTTGGTCTACCTACTACTCATTTTATTTTCGTTTTTGAAGGATTATTTAAGGTTTTTATAGCTTACATTTAATGTAGTAGGTAAATTGGACAATTACTTAATTTAAGTAACAAAATTTAAACAAATTATACACACCACTGTTGCGACAAGTGACAAGTTTAATGAAAATAAGTTTTGTTAATGTTCTTTCAAAAAAAATATTTCATAACGCTCAGTACTTAAATTACATAGGTATCTAATGTATTTTAGGCACCCTTTATATTTACATTTTACTCAGGACGTAAAAATTGATACAATTCTATTTGCTATAAGTAATATTATTTATTTTAATTTTTATAATAATAACTGGATGCGATATCTTGCGAATAATAATAATAATAACTTGCGATTTTATTATTTTATATTTAACTATGCGCGGACGTCTTGGTGTTGTTCAGGGACCCTCAAATCAACTTTAGTTTTCCACGGCCCCCCTGAATGACACTAGGGACTCCTGGAAGTCCGTAGGGACCACTTCGTGAAACCACTGCTCTATGATATATGTATATATTATATATAATAAATAAATATAACAATTTTGTCAGTTTTATCTATTTAAAAATATAATTACATATGTGATACAATTGATTGGTATTTGTGTCATTGCAAATTGAAATTAAAATGGAAATTAAGGTCAATTATTGCAATAAAGAAACGGTATTAAAATAAAAACATTTTGATAACTAATTAAGTACCTACATACCTATAATCATGTTTATACATATATATATATTTTTTAATTTCACAGTAATGGTTTGATTTACAAAATTTCAAATTTTTTAATAATTTTAATCCCCTTTTAATTAATTATCTTTTAAGAAAATTATTGTTTAAGAGGAAATACACATTTTAGGCTAAATAATCATTTAATAAATAATTTATTTCAATAATTTATAAGAGGACGCAAATGAATAGAAATAAGGAAACTTGAAAAAAAGTCTCTAAGACGACAAAAAAGTCGATTTATTAATATTTGATCAAATTCTAGAATAAAATATTCATACAACTCTCTTTCGAGCTTTCTCTTTATAATAATAAATTGAAAAAATAAGGTTTTTTTGTTTCTGTTTTTGGCAAAATTTCGTACTTTTATCTGTGTATTTCTCATCATTTTATCCGAAAAAATAGCAACATTATTCCGATGTTAGAAGCAAATAAGAAACTAATGATAAAATAAGATATAGTAAATACAATAATATAATTTTAACTCGTACATAAAAATAGTATATGTACATACATAAAAGCTTCTCGAGGGATAAAATATAATTAATATTGATTTTTTTCAATTTAAAATATTTTTATTTACATATTGATTACATTATCCTGCATAGGTATGGTATTTAAATATGGAAAGGATTATCAATGTTTCCCATTCCACCACAAGCTTCATATTATAAATGTATGTATGCTGTTTTGCTTTTCATCTAACTAATACATTTTTCCCTGGATATTCAACATTTTTCCAATGACTGAATTTTTCCTGTTACAAGAACATTAACATACAAGTACATAACATAAAGCACTGACGGTATAGGATAAAACAAGGATATAATATAGCTTCATTTTTGTTTTTTTCATTCTTAAAATAATTCTTTTACTATGACAAATGTTAGGGAATCAAATACCACAAAAAAAAATTTTTAGTTTGAAATTTTAGTATCAGATTCCTAAGCAAAATATGAAACTTTAAAATAGTTTTAAAAGTTAGAAAATTCACATTCAAATATCTACATTTCTATAAGTTTGATGTTTTTAAGAACTGCATACTATATTTAATATCATACCTGCATATCTCTACTAAATATATTCCAGTACCTACAGTTTTTGCTTGGTGTAATTCTAAATTTGCATTTGAATTTTATCTCTCAAATAAAAGCAAAGCGTTGTAGATAATACTTTTAGCTATTCAAAAGTAAAAATGGACTTTATTAATATTATTTTATGCTTTCTTCTAAACTTAACTTCAATTAGAAAATTTAAATGAAATAATTTAGTACCTAAATCACTAAAACCGTCTTTGTTCATTTTGTTCATTTCCAAATAAAAATTTACACATTTTCCTTGTCAATTTATACTCCATTTTTCATTATTTTCTTATTCATATTGGCATGCAAAATTGATTCATTGAAACGTATTTTCCCTGCTGTTTGTTTAAAAAGAATTCAAAATAACAAGAAATGAAAAAATAATAATGAATCTCATATTAAATATAGGGAAAATATTGGAAATAAACGGGAATTTTTTGTTTTCATTTAAAATCACATATTTTATTTTTATAAATAATAATGGAAATAAATTATTTTCTTTCGTTAAAATTGTTAAAGCAATATACTAACGAAAAAATAATATCACATTATCATGAACGAATGAACAAAAGGGCATTGATTATTATTTACCGAGCTGTTTTTTCAACTGGGAATCAATTAATTATTTTTCTTATAGAAGAAAAATTATTTTGGAAAAAGTATATAATACTTTAAATGTCATTAAACGCTTTTTAATTAAGTTTTCCTTTTCCGCTGATTGAACATGGTTTATCGTTAAGTTTCAATTTTTTTTTATATGATTTGATTTAACAGGGGCAGGAACACTTTTTTTTCTTAAATGGAACCCTCATTAGGTAATTATTTATTATTTTTTGGGTATTTGTTTTTAATTTTGATGGTACAACAAAACTTCTATGATCTAATTGACTGAAAATTGATTACACAGTAATCATCGTCACAGTACCATATTTTACTTTCATTTATGAAACTCGATGTTGGTTAAAAGAGCTATAAGCACTATATAACCATAAGTCATAACTATATGAATGCAGTCTCTTTGTATACTATATACAAACTCCCACCCTTAACTCTAGAACACTCCTTATTTGAATTTTCCCAGGAAAAAGTTTCAAATAAAAGTTGTTGGCATTAATGAGTCTAAGAACTATAGAAAGTTTAAAGAACGTCAAAAATGCTCAAAAAGTCTTTGAGTAAAGAGGAGCTTAACGGTCAACCAATTTAAACCAATAGTTCTGCGGCACAACTAAATGTAATACTTAACAAGTCAAATTCCAAGTTTGATGAAATTCGGATAAAGCTTTTGATACGATATGGCTACAGCACACACACACACACAAATAGGTTTCTAAAAATTATTATTTTTTGACTCAGAGGACCTCAAAACATTTATTTCCGGTGAAAGTTCAAATTCGAAAATTCGACCCGATAACAATACTTCCTTTTATAGCTTACCTATATAGCAGTAAAAGAAAGTAAAGAAATAGACAGTATGATAAGGAGATCTTAAACTCATCCTTATATTGATTTCAAAAACTATAATTTTAAATCACGTTATCTCGGTCAATTTTAGCCATTGATGGTTTGTTTGTCTACCAAGATTCATTAGAAAGTAGACAAAGAAAAACAAATAGTTGTTAAAATAATGAATTATCATTTAATAAAATTAAAAAAAATATACTCATCATTGCAAAGTTTAATTAAAAGAAAAAAAAAGTTTAAAAAAATTGTACAATATATTATTTACTACAATGAACCAAATAAACCAAATATTATGGTTCATAAACGTTCTTAATTAACGTTTATAGTAGGTATAATTTCCTTGAGTAGGTAGATGTCTTTTTGTAATTCATATAATTTACTATGAAGAGAAAAGTACGTTTATAATTATACAAGCTTTAGTCGAAATAAGCATTTTTAAGCAAATTAATATCAACAACATTTGATAAGTTATTAAAAAGTAAAACATTCTTAAATAGGTAACAAACAAACAAAAATCTGATCAAAAGATCATTATTATCTAGAAAGGGTCAAAAACATCAAAAATATTTAATCAAAAAATGTTTCAAAATTATATTTTAGTGGTACGAAAATAAACGATAATAGCAATTTAAATCGTGGTCGTGAATTATTATTAGAACCTATTAAATCTTATTAATATAACATTTGCAACATATATTGTAATGCCAACACTTGGAGAGGATGTACATCGAACATCAAGTGCTGGATTACAATCTCAATCATCTGCTACAATTGCCTTGGTTTCAAATACGATAGTAACAGTCCTTCACATAAACCAGTTTTCCTAACATTTGGATCTGGAAATGAAAATAGTAATAGCGGCAATCATAAAGAGTAAGACGACTCTCATTAAAGCTTCTTCAGTTACACCCAAGTTAATAGTTTCAGAAAAACAAACAGCCAAGTGCCATATAAAACAACGGCTTTTGAAAAAATGCCCACTGTGATATTAAAAGAAAACGTTTGACTACAATGGCACACTTGTATTGAAGTGGACTTCTGGGTTGCATTGCAAATCAAAAACGAATTGGTTCAGTGAGTGTCGACAATATTATATATAGAATAAAAACTTCAAAATGATACTTATTAATTCAAAATAATCAATGGATAAAGGCCTAAACTAACGATAAACGTTGATTCTTCTAGTTCTGGTCAAGACCAAGGAACAAATTATCACAAAAACTATTTAATTTAAAATAAAAAATGAGTGTAGTGAGATAAGTGAAGCTAATGATGTAATAGTAAAGAACGGGGTATAATAAATAACTATTCAAGCTTTTAGATTTTAAAATGAGCCACGAAAAAATATTCACGCTCCACAATTTCAAATATGTTAATGTAAGACAAATTAACTAATAAACAAGAAACTCAAGTTACAAACAAGATTTGCATTGTTATTAGCTCACCATATTCAAATAATTGAATCAACTATATGCACTTGTCTATGTTTATTGCAACATCCTCGAAATTGCTGTCCGAATTAAGCTTCCACCATTTCTTAGTTACTACAAAGCTGAAAACCTATTAGCACTCCTTCAATTACCTCACAAAAATTTAATCTTGCTATATTTTTCCTAATTCTTATTCTCAACTATATAAAAAGATTTCAATATTCATATTTATCCTAAAACTTTTAACATAGCGTTTCAACTGTATATAAAATTGTTTGTATGTTCGTTGATATTGTTCTTTTTCAAAAACTTTTTATAGCATTTAATAAATTTTTATGAAGTATTTCTTATGATGAAAATTGTATAAAAATTATATAAAAGCATCTAGCATTAAAGCATCAATCTAGCATCAAAGCATTATATAAAGCATCTGGATGGTTGAGCTTCGTTCGATTGAATTTTCAGAATACATGTTTGGATTCTTTGTTGGTATAACGGCTAATTGTTTTAGTTTAAGCATAAGTACATGTTTTTTCTAACTTTAAATAAAACCGTTTAATGACGAATTACACGTATCTAGAGTATCTACATGCACGTACATTCAGTAACTATTGTAGACAATGCTAATGGATAGGCAATCACTTATGCATCAGTGCATAATAATGTTACCCTTTGATAAAAAATGTTAAATTACGGAAAATAAATATGTCAAGTAAGATGGAAAGTAAATATGTGGCGCACATAATGAAAATGATTTGCCAACTATGGCCTAAAGGGTTATTAGAAATAGTTTGAAAATAGTTTTCATAACAAACATCAGATAGTAACAGCTACAGCTGCAGCAGTAATCAATCATGCCTTAAAGGAACTATCATAATCATTTATTAGCATTGGAAGAGATATAAGCTCCATTGTTGTAAGTATACGCCAAAGTTATTAGTAAGGATCGTAAGGATAACCTAGTGAGCTCACAATGTATATAATACTAAGACTTCTGTAACATAAACAGAGCATTCTTTCGTTATGTAACTCTAACATGAATGTTATGTACCAAGTTCTCACTGGGTACACCAGATTCCACCTGATAGTCTTATTTTTAGAAAAGAATAAGTCGGTGGTTACTGGTTTCTTAGTGAAATCACATAAATTATTTTTGACGATTTTCGAGATATTACAATTTTAAGTTCTACAAACACATTTAAAAATGGACTCTGCTTGAGTTTTCATATTCTGATTCCAACAAATAAGACTGACCCAGAAATTCTCCTTATGACAATTGCTCGAGGGTAGAATTGAGATTTAAAATCTACCATAATCTCTTTTTACGAAAAAAAATAGACTTAAATTATATTACGACTTAAAAGAATATAACAGCATTAATTAATAGACTAAAACCCCAAAATTATTAATAAGATTTTTTTTAATTTCACAGCTATAGTATTTATTTGAAGGTAGTGGTAGTAAAGTTTTGACTTCAGTTTTAAGAACCATAACTTTGACATTGATAATCGAAGACATAGGTGTAACTGGGTATTACTATTTATATTCAGTAAATTTGAATTAGGGCAATGTCGAGTATTTAATTTCTATGATAATTATATTATTATCTACACTGATATATACTTATATTATAAAGCTTAAGAGTTTGTTTGTTTGGTTGAACGCGCTAATCTCAGGAACTACAGTGGTACCTTGAGATACGAATGTTTTGGGATACAACATGAATAATCTAAAATGTATACCTCGACATACAATGAAAGATTTGAGATACGAATTTGCGATGTGCGATTTTATTGAGTGGATGAACATAGTGTTTGGGCCTTCAGTGAAAAAATACTTCATCAATAATGATCTACCGCTTAAGTGTCTCCTTCTGTTGGATAATGCTCCCGCTCACCCTCCTAGCCTTGAGGATGACCTTTTAAATTAATATAAATTTATTAAAATTGTCTATCTGCCACCCAATACCACGTCTACCCTTCAGCCCATGGATCAACAAGTTATGTATCTCCAATTTTAGGTAACTTTTTACGAAACATCTTTTCAAGCGTTGCTTCGAAGTTACCAAAAATACGAAATAAATAAATTAATAAACATTATGTGTGCTATTGCTCGTTTATTTTATATATAAATTGTGTATCTATACTAATATATAAAATTGAAGAGTTTGTTTGTTTGTTTGATTGCTTGGTTAAACGCGCTAATCTCAGGAACTACTGGTTCGAATTGAAAAATTCTTTTTGTGTTAGATAGCTTAATTATCGACGAAGACTTTAGGCTATACAACATCACTCTACGACTAATAGCTGGTTTGAATTGAAAAATCTCTACGACCAATAGCAGCAGAGCATCAATGGAAAATGTTACCAAAACCAGGAAAATGTTTTCCTTTTGAAAGCGTTTGTTGCCTGCCCTGCGTAAATGGTTAAAGTTACGCAAAAATCATGTGTAGCAAAATTGTTCCTCTTAAAAAGTTCTAAAAAAAAGTCCGCGGCGACATATCTCTATCCTTAAAGGTTAGCCCGCTATAACCCTTTTAATGGTTATTAAAGTTGTTCCAAAAATAAATTATTATTTACGAAATTGTTTTTAGAAACATATTATTAATTCTTACCCAAATAAATACGGGTGTTAATGAAATTTGGTATGATGATAAATGACAATCTGAGTCATAAAAAAGAATACTTTTTATAACGGAAAAATGTCTCATTTATCCGGGAAATTGAAAAACGGGTTGGAACAAAAATTATGCATAAACTATACATTTTCATTTGAAAATGAATATTGGTGATATTTAAGTATGATGATAGCTAAATATGTGAATCATTATCTACAATACGTTTTATTTCGGAAAAATTTCTCATTTCAACGGGAAAATAGAAAAACTGGTTTAATGAAAAATCATGCTGAAACTAAACGTTTTTAGCTGATTATAATAGAGTATATTAATAGTTATAACTCATAATGTCCTCAAGGCAAAAAATAATTTTCTTATCCTACAGACTTATTTTTATGCAGGAAAAATGTGTGGTTCCCATAGGATAGATATGTTTTTATTTTTCACAGAGCAAAAGATTACTATAATTTCTTACAATAAGGTGTTTAATTGAGAGCCAGAGAATAAATATAGGCTACCTTTTATTTCAGAATAGGTAAAGGATCCACGGTTCCCGTAGGATAGGATAAGAATGGTATCCTTCAGGAACTGAGTATTTAAAAGGAGTTTCGTAAAAGTTCATGGATAAGCGTTTTAAGGAATTTTTCTCAAAAAAGATTAGTCTACCTTTTATCCAGAAAAAATGTATAGGTCCGTGGGCTAGATACGTTTTTATTTTTCATAGAGCAAAATATCGACATAATTGTACTCTTCCCGTAGGATAACAAGACAATTGTATCTTACAGAAACCATGTATTTAATAGAAGTTTCGTTAAAGTACGTGAAATAGAGTTCTAGCGCATTATCCTCAAGAAGGCCTGATCTCTTTTTTATCCAGGAAAAAGGTACTACTCCCGTAGGATAGATATGTTTTTGTTTGTCATAAAGCAAAAGATTGACATGATTTTTTGTAATAGGGTAGTTTCCCACGGGAACCTTTCTCACCTGTTGAAAGGTGAGAGAAAAATATAGATTTTTAATTCGTATGTTAGAATAATGCACGATTCTCAAAAGATAGCATAACAATTGTACTTATCCTGCAGGAAACGTGTATTTAAAAAAGCTTTCCTTAAAGTTCGTAAAATTACGTTTTAACACAATCATTCCAAAAAAGTTTAAATAAAAATTACAATTTCTACAGCAAAATATGATTTTTAATTTAACATCCGATAACATCGATAAATTAATAATGAAAAATTTTTGAAACATTGAAACTTCTTTCATTGTTAATTTTTGAATGTCTATAATGTTTAGAAATAAACGTGTTAAATTACTATTGAAAATTTTGAACTTGGTGAAAAACTCAGTTAAATATATAATACATTCAACATTTTCGAATTGTATTGCTACTTAAGGAACACAAGTATAGGTACCTATTTTATAATATTCATAAAAACGTATAGAACGAATAAGATAGCTCTTCTAGATAGCTATATAGAATATCTTCCTGGAAAAGTAATTTATCTGATTTTCATGAACTTTCTATAAATCAAAGATCTAGAAATATCTATCTGTCTTTTTTGTTGATGGGATGAAAGTTTCCATTATTCAATCAGTATAATTTAGATACGCTCAGCGAAGCGGGCGGGGAACAGCTAGTATTATATATAATTTAACTGTGTTTTGGGTTAGTTTCATATCGCTAGAACGCATTAATATAAATTACACTATTTTAAATGGGAAAAATTGGTTTAAGATACGATTTTTTGCCATACGACGATGATCACAGAACGAATTAAATTCGTATCTCAATGTACCACTGTACTGGTTCGAATTGAACAATTCTTTTAGTGTTGGATAGTCTATTTATCGAGAAAGGCTTTAAGACGTATTGTGTTCCTTTAAGACGTATTTTATAATATTCATAAAAACGTATAGAACCTAGCTATGAAATAGCTAATATCCCTTCCTGAAGAAGTGGTTTAACGGATTTTCATAAACTTACTATGAATCAAAGGTCTATAAATATCTACCTATGTTTTTCTGTTAAATTAACTGAAATTTATATATTTTAGAATTAAGGTTTCAATAAATCAATCAAACTTATTTAGATACCGTTCAGCAAAACGGGCGCGGATCAGCTAGTTATATAATAATAATAAAACTAATTAATTAAAAATAACAATAACTTACTTAGATAACTCCAAAATTGGTTATGCTTCGGATTGACTTCTGATTGATCAAGATACAAATACACTTATTAATTAAGTTAAATGTCATATAATAATTTTAGAAATAATATCATATATTCTAATATGAAAAATGTTTATTCCACTTTAATTATAACTTTTATTTTCGAATAATTTACATCAACCTCCTTCTGTAACTATGAAGCGTCCTTTTCACACTCGTTTAAGAAGAAACAAAACCCTATCGGATTATAGAACTGCATTCTAACCGTTGCACTGTTGTGCATCACACATTTGAAATTCAATTTGCTTTTTATTATCTACTTATAAAAACGAAACAGAAAAATATTAACTATTCATTTGGTTAATAATTGAGAAATTTCTATTTTACAGGAAAATATAAAGAAATGAAATAAAAGTAAAATTTTAACTTAAATTATGTTGCATTTTCTATTTGTTTTAAATTTGAAACTTGCGCCAATGCACTTGTAACGTGATTGGTTCAATCGACTTAAAATGATAATTCGTCATCTGTCAAAATATTTATAAGTAGGTGTAAATGGATTATTTGTAGAAAATCTACCAGTTTTTTTAATATTCTTTTAGTTCGATCAATTTATAAGTCGTTAAAAATAAAATTATCATCTAGGTAAATTTTAGAAAGTCCATTATTACGATCGATTCTCTTTGTTGGTGAACGTAACCTATATATTTAAAATAATTATTTTAAGTTCCTGCTAATATAACGCCCAAATATAAATATAAACTCAGCTAAGATTAGACATGAACTCGTCGATTTAAATCACTTATATACATATCGAAATCATATTTGATTAAGGTACGTTTGTCTTATATATTTTTCTAGTGCTACACACAATGAACATATTGACATATTTTTGCTCATAAGAAATTAATTTGTGAAAAGAATTAAACCAATATTTCGACAAAAAGTACAATTATATAAATTATATTCATATAACCAATGGATATTTTCAGGGATTACTCCATGGTTGTGATGGCTGAGTATTCTCCACAGGACCACCGCCTGTCGGAATTATGGTATTCCATCAAACAACTCCATTACAGTTACTTAGAAACAGAAGATAGTCTTCAAAAAATTGAGCAGCGAAATAAACTAGAAGGTTGTAAATAAAACAATGAAAACCTAATGGTTACTAACTAATTTTTGATTTTAGGATTCATTAGAGAGTATTTATGTTTGGTTCCACATCAAAACAAATTTTGTCACATAGAAACTGCAAATGTTATGCGAAGATCAGCTAGTACTAAAACGGATTTTAGTGCGTATCGAGCTGCGTTGGCTTGGAATGCAATCAGCATGTACGCTGGGAACTTGCTGTCCCAGCCTTGGAGGAAAGAATATCGTCAAATAAAAGTATATACATTTTAAACATTGCAATCGATATGTATAATTTGTCTCTACTGGATAGATTTCAAACATTTTTTTTTGTTTTACTTCTTATATACTTGGTCCTTATCTAAAAAAAAAGAATTATCACGATATCTTCATTCAAAGGATAGTAATTAAAGTTTTAAAAAATGCGATTTTTACAAGCAAAACGCGTTAATCGGTGGATTTTTCGTCGCTTTGATAGAGTGGGGCAAAAGATATAATGCGCATGGGCTGGGGAGAATATGTTTCTCCTTTCACTGCCTACTGATTATTTCATTTTTGAGCATAGACTAAATGCAGCTCAGCGAGATATTAGAATAATAAAGATTTTTTTGAATTCTATTTTCTATTTGTTTAGCAGTTTTTAAAATATTTTTTGTAGCTTTTTTTAAAAATTATCTTTTAGCTTTTTTTATATTTTACTGTAAATATAGATTCAAAATACATTTTTAAGTTACAACCGTTACAATAATCAAATTACATTTCAACACTCCCTTTTATTATTGCAAATATATATTTTAACCAGAAAGAGTTAAGTTAGCGAGAAACATTTTTTTAAATTAAACTATATGCCCAAAAATTGCTTCCTCAGAATCCGAAATTTCTCCAAGTATATAGTTATTAACTGATTAATAATTAATTTTTCAAAAATTTGCAAACTAAAAATTAAAATTGCTGTAAAATACAAGAAAGTCACTTTTATTAGTTTTATTTTTTTTAATTGCTTCTTAAATGCTCTTGCAGATCCGCAATTGCTCCAGGTGTATAGTTAATAGCCAGTTAATTAATAACTACATTTTTTAAAAATTTTCAAAGTCAAGAATTAAAATCGCTATAAAACCCAAAATAATTTTTAATTGAAATTTTTTTAAGTTCTCTATCTGCTCTTTTCATAACGCAAATATTTGATCAAATTTTTGCAAAATTTAAATAATTAATTATTTTTTAACTATTTATACATATTATATTGTTGTACTATGACGTCATCAACTGCCGTTGGATCTTATAAACATGAATAGTTTTAAAATTCAATTACTAATTAACTATACACCTGAAGCAATTGACAACTGACACCACACTGACACCTGGATCCGGAAAGAGTATTAAAGGAAAATTTTTTGAAAAATAAAAATTAAAAGCAGTGATTATTTTGGATTATACCTATCGCAATTTTTATTTTTGAATTTATAAATTTTTGAAAAATTAATTATTGATACACTTGGAGCAATAGTGGATTCTAAAGTAGAAATTTTTTTGGCATATAATTAAAAATTTTCTACGCTAAGTTCTTTCCGGTTATTTTTAATATATTTTTGCTTTCAATTTTTTAAATGTTTTCCTTTGTAAATTAAATATGTTCTTAACATAATAATTAATAACCTACGCAGACGACGTCGCGGGTATCAACTAGTAGTTAATAAGATTATGAACTAAAGTATCAAATTATGTAGCTCAGTAGGTGCAACAAAATTTGAATTTGAAAGTCGATGTTTGGGCTGATCATCCATAGTCTTTTACCAATAAAGACTGATTTTTTCAGTTTAAAAGTATGATTTTCATTATAAGAAAAAGCCACCTCTGCCAGCAGAAAGCTCTACTAGTAGACATGGATTATACGTATTGGCTGCTGCTAGATAAATAGTTAATATATAATATTCTAATAATGAATTTAATAGCTTTACAGCGGATTTTACAAGCATGAAATCGAAACCAATTTAGTCGGAGCTGAAATAATGTTGGAACTTATGGGATATAAGCACACCAGAAACAGCGTGATGACTCTCGAAGGACCAATATGTCCCGATCAAGTCGAGAATGTATCACGCGATTCACTCATTGCCTTCGTTGAGTGTCAAATCATTCGAAACATTTGGGAAGCCGTTTCATCGAGTTGCAAAATTTCTTGGTTGGAAGTCCTGGAATATCGGGAAAAACATATTGGCACACCCGAGCAAGCTGTTCGAGGATTAACGTCACGATGGCATGGCAGAAATTATCACACAGTTCCAGCACCACCTCCCCCTCCATTAGTACAAGTCCATCCTGTGTACACACCGCAAATAATATCAGATAGCTATTCAAAATATAATCAAATGATGACGGCACCATCTCCTATGTATTCGACACATGTTCCTTATGGATATCCTTCATACGCACAAACAATATCAACTTTTCCTACGCCCCAACCTAACTATGTTTATCCTTTAAATTATTCGTCTTCTTTAAAAAATCCTATGAGTCCTTCGTATGGAATTTCCCAACCTACCAATGGCTATTGTTTTCCTTCTCAAAATGGAACTTCGAGTATTCAACAAGCACGCAATGTTCCCACTGGACAACTAATCGAACTAGATGGACCTTCATACACAGAAACCACAAATACAAGATCTCGTTTGTACAATAATAATTTAGATCCAATATTAACATCTCCAAAAGCTCGGGATGATGGTACCGGAACATATGAAGAATGGGACTATGTGTACAAGAACTTAGACAGTCAAGGATATAATAAGGATATGGGACAGCGAGGCGATTTACTTAGTTCAGAATCAAAGAAATCGAATAACAACCAACGAAAATCTTCGAAATCATCCAAAGTTTGTGATTCCATGGACAAGTTGAAACTGGATGATGAGATACGGGGTACTAATGTGACACATAGTAGCTCGTATGATAATTTATCATCGCACAGCTCAACCAATAAATACCGAGCAAATTACACAGGAAAAACGAAATCGTTGCCTCGTGATTCGAAATGTTTTGAGGATGTCGCACCGAGTCAGTCGGCATTAGCACAAACTCTTAACGCAAAACGTAAGCGTAATAAGCTAGTAAAAAGTGATAGTTTACGTAGTAAGGAAAAGTCGAAAGACGCGGTCGATTTTGAACCCGTCAAACCGTCGAATAAATGGGAATGTAATGCATGCACTTATTTAAATTCGCCGCAGAAAGACATTTGCGATATTTGTAGTAAATCGCGATGTGTATTAGAGCCGATGTCACCTACGGTTATTGGTGGATCCCAATGTCCTAAATGTACATTAATTAATCAGAAAGATAAGATAATTTGCGAGGCTTGCGGAGCAAGCCTAACAAATTCACCAACTTACATATAAATTAGTTTTTCACAACTTTTAAGCTGAATTCACACGATGGGATATAGGGGTAACCGACGAGTTCATCGAAAATCAATTCATCAAATGCAAATTCATTGAAAACGAATTCATCGAAAACCAATTCATCGAATCAACAATTCATCGAAAAAAATTTTTAAAGTGAAACTTTTTAAACATCGTCTCAAATTTTTTGGCCTGTCTTTAGCATGTCGCTAAATGTAACACATTCTCGGCAGGGTATCGGTAAGTGTTCGGCAGAGCTCGTATACATATTGTTAGGTATATAGCATGTCGTTTTCCCAGGCCTGTAGCGCGAGCAAAAATAAAAAATAAATATCCGACGGTGATGTTACAATACTCGTAGATAACAACAGGCAGATGATCGATTTAACAATAATCAACAAATTCTATAATGAAAATAACATTCGACTATTAACATCAATAATGGAAATTCAAAAATAGTTGCAACGGTGCGCGTCACGTCAGACAGTGAATTCGTGCCACATCCCTTTCTTTCTATTCTATTTTCTTACCCTAAATCGAATAATTTTCCGAAAATTTTCAGTTAATTAAGCGTCTAAAATCCGAAAAAAGTTTCACTTGCATCGTGGTTTCGTAAACCACACAATAATACCCCTATACGTATTTTGATTGCTAAGCAATCAGTGCTCATAAAGTAGTATTGGATCGCTCCGTAACTGCTATATGCTGAAGCAATCATATCCAGTAATATATATTTTTTTTTTAATTAAAGGTTCTCGACGTCTGTCTTATAGCTAACACTTTTATTGTCAATTTTTTATTTATAAAGTTGTCAACTTTTGTTGACCACTGCTTTTTAAGCTATTCGGTCCACCCGGTATTTCTCTTAAATATCTACAAAAAATATTTTCGATGAATTGGCGATTCGATGAATTGATCATTCGGTGAATTGATTTTTGATGAATTCGTTTTCGATGAATTCGTTTTCGATGAACTTACCGTGAATCGGATATAGGACGTTATTTATAGTCACCAATCAAAGAGGACACACTCAAGTGTGGTAATCAGTATCGTAAATAAATATCCTATCATGTGGCTTTATCAAATACTTCATTAAAATCGTGGAAAAATCCGCGTCTTCCAAATCATTTTAAAAAATTTTTCAAAATCATCATACAGATTTGTACCATGTACACATTTTCATATGGCTATTAATGCACCAAATATAAGGGAAAATACTAAAACTAAAAGCCTTTTAGTACAAAAGTAACAAGAATGCATTCTTAAAATTCTAAAATACCTTAACGTATTAAAACCTGGCCTAGATTGAAGCTTTTTTAAATAACTTATTATTTTCAAGGCGTTGTATTAAAGCTTAAAACAATTAGTAACATGACCTTTAACTCTTGCAAATGTACTCGATTTTAGCCAATAGATTTTTAACTAAAATTAACATTACGAAAGAAGTTTTTAGTTTTGTAAATATAAGAATATGAACAGTTTAGTTTGATCTAATCTAATTTATAAGATAATTTATGAAGGAATATTGATTTAAGATTTATTATTGGTACGGAAAATCCTAATTGCCTTAGATGATTTTAATTAGTGAATTATCGTTATCGTTACTTATTGAGAGTTAATTTTATTTATAGCAGTTGCATTATAACTCAACGTAATATTTTGTATGCGTTTGAAGACCAAATTTTAAACAAATCATTTGCATTTGTATGTAAAAGTGGAAAAAGTTTTGTTGAAGAATCGAGTAATATTATATTATCTAGTCGTACTTTATTGAACGATGTCTTTTATATTTTGATTTTTATGAGTGTATTAAATAAAATATATACATATATATGAAATGTTTGTTTTCTTCTTGTTCTCTCTCTGCTTGTTCACTATTCCTTTCATCCTTTTATTAGATCCACGCAATAGCAAGGGCTTTGACTTCTATATGCCCCTATTGCACTCTCTCGTTCTATCAGTTAGTATGTCTTATTGAAATTCGTTATTTTGGACGTCCGTTAAGCTGGCCTTGGCAACCCAGCCCAATCAAATGAAACTATGCTAACGATTTAGTGATATTTTTGTGCTAATTCGTTGTCGTAGTTTAAATTTTGTCGCTCGTGCCGTTTACGAAATTTAAACTACGGCAACTAATTAGCACTAAATCATTAGCATAGTTTCATTTGATTAATGTTTATTTTGGAGCGTTGAATTTTCCAAACATTTTCCAAGTAATTTTCATGGTTTTCTTTTAGTGAAAATTTTTGAAACAAGACCAACTAACCAACTCTTTCGATTAGTACTTTTCAAGAAATATATGTAATAAGTTTTCTTCCAATCGTCCAGCTATGACGGTTCACAGACACGAAAATAGACAAAGAGTAAGACAACATTGACCAAGAGACAAGTGTGAGTGAGTTTCAGCCTAGGCCGAGGGGCCATTCATAAATTACGTAAGATGTTTCTGAGGCTTATTTACCCCCCCCACACTATTGTAAGAAATCATAGGATTACAACTACTAACCCCTTCCCCTTCATAAGAAATTTTCGAAAAAATAAACATAAGTACTTATAAAATAACTGTTTAATCAGAGCGATACTTAGAACGAAATAGTAAAATTTTCAATTCAAAATCATACGTAAAATCAGATTGTCTACCCCCCTCCCCCCTAAATATTTTTCGTTATTTATGAACCGTGTGCCGAAACCAGTGTCGATATAAGCGCTCGTCATGAAAATGTACGTAAATATGGCTCTGTGCTGACTGCTGGATGTGACTGAATGTTCACACGGAACGAATCTGCTGAAACAGTTCTTCCTTCACTCACTCTTATCTCTTGGTCAATGTGTCTTGCTCTTCGTCTGTCAATCGATGTTTAAGCATCTCCATTGCTGGACGTTTTGAACAAACCTATAGACGCACTACAAAAAACTTATAAGCATATAAATAATATAAACTATATTTAAAATTAATAATAACTTTTTTTATATTGTGCATGACTCGTATCATACATTGCACGTTTTTATTTTCATCTGTAACATACCCGTCAAGTGTTCTTAATGTGGTTATACAAACATGTATACAAAATTAATTGTGCCGCCTATTTTGAAAGCGTCGTAAGTACTTTCCAAAAAAATTGAGTTAACACTTCAATTGGTCGAATTGTACATTCGATTTTTCCATTTTAACGCAAATTGCTGCAAATATAAATAAGTACGCAGTATACGTTTTGGATTATTCTAGATTCTATAATCTTTAAGGTGCAATTTCATGCATCGCTCGATTTCCAGCGATTTTGGTCACTTGCTACGATTTCGACCAATGTTCTGCCAGGATTTTCAAATTGAAACTACTACCCTAGCGCCGCTACCATCAAATCGTAGAAGCTTGAAATCGCTCAAATGCCAGCCATCTTTTTACCAATTTCAAAATCCTGGCAGCACATTGGTCGAAATCGTACCACGTGACCCAAATCGCTGAAAATCGAGCGATGCATGAAATTGCATCCTTAAGGGAGATTCGTGGATAAACGGAGCCACTTTAAGGAAAAACGAAAAACAGTTTAATTTTTAAAGATTGTATGCACGTCTGTATTATTTCTAAAGTGTAAAAATTGAGTAAACATTTTAGATAATTAAGATAATAGAGAATCCTTTTCATTAAATAACAACAACAAAAAGTCACTTAGTGGCGTGGTGGACTAGATAGTGGCGTTATACGCCAGTGGTCCTGGGTTAGAATCCCAATAAAAGCCTAAGATATATTTACTGGGTTTTCGGATTCGACGGTCGCTAACGACCATAGTAGTTGATGCGACTTTAAATAAACCGAAAAAAAAAAACAATTTAGAAAATAACCTCATAATTTAATGATGTAAAACTTATTTTGACAACAATAAAACTAATAATGATATAATTAATTCATTTCACTTGACACTGAACGATTGGATAATCTTGAGCTCTTTCGTACGGGCTGTGACGATGTTTGTTCTGAAAGTGTCGACCGCTTACTGCGACTATTGGCAGTTTTTGTACTTGCAGTTTCCACTTCAATTTCTCTAATTGGACTTAGTTGAGTTTTGACAATAGATTCTCGTTTTCGTTTTGCACCTTTGGGTTCTTTTTCAACGCTTCGGGAGCGATCACGTTTTGGTGGCGATGATTTCTTTTCTTCAGTATCTTCTTGTTTGGTTTTTGAAACTCTTTTGGGTGTTCCCTTGGGTGTTAATACTTGGCTAGCTCTACTGGATACAACGCTTTCCTCATCATCGGATTTTTTCTAGAATAAAAAAATTACCGTAATGTTGTATTTATACTTGATACGATCTTTTATGCATGTTTCACTAGCCAGATCGATAAACTCCTCTTTTTGAATTTAATTGTATTATATAATCAAAACTATTTTTTTAATAATAAATATTATCACCTCCAAATAACATTTTTATTATTTTTTTTTTCACTAATTTGAAATAAGTAGTACTTTTATGTTAATTTTAAAAAAAAATAATTGTGATTATTTTTCTCAACTTTTTGTTTTCTGGAGTTAATCTATTTGGCGAATGGAGCATTCTTTTGCTACGAATTTATATAACTTTGCCTTATTTATTACAATAGAAAATTTAAATAATAACTATGTACAATTGAGTCCATTCCGTAAGACGTGTCACTTGTCTAGTGAAGCGACAATTCACATTCGTATTATGCAACCTGTTGCTTCACGACAAATGTCGTGTATGCGTTGATATTCGTTTCTTTTTGATATTTTTTAACATAGTGTGAATCAGTAATTGATTAATTAAGACCAAGGTTTGTTTGTCGTGACGTCACAATTGTTATCTCACTTGACAAGTCTTATGGAATAGGTCTGAATATTAAAAATAAAACATATAAGAAATAAATGAACCGTTAATTTTGAAAGTGGTATAACTCCATTTTTGACAACAATTAAGCTAATAATAATAGTAAAAAATTCTTTATGATATAAGCTGTTATCTATGAACGATTTCCAAAAAAAAAAACCGCAGTTTTCATTTTGGCTAAATATAAATTTACGTAACTCATATAATTCAAATACAAAATTTTGAGCACCCATATTTTGTATATGTTACCTTATAAGTGTGTAATCTCGTTAATTAATGGAATAGCTAAGTGGACAACCACTAAAGTTTTGAATGGGAAACCGGAAGTTTATAGAAGAGGAAGTTTTGCACAAATCCCACCCCAGGACCCCAGAACAGAGGAACAACCCCCCGGGATATTTCATTCCATATATTTCATGAATTACCTAGTTATTCCATGAAATAACGGATTACATTACATGCTTTAACGGTAGCATATACAGGTTTTCCCTCCTATAACACGGTTAGGTTCCTGAAAAATTACGTGTTGTAGGAAAGAATGCTGTAGGCCCGGGGTCCCCAACCTTTAGAATGCCGGTCGGGCGCCGGGCACCATTTACTTTTTCCAAGACAAATTTATAGATGGACGTTGGTTCTTTATGCTTTTTTTTTTTTGTATTTTGGAGTAAAATTTTTTATCGTGGTCTCACAGCGAAGAGCACACATAAAAGGGTCTCCGGGTTCTAGGGTTGGGGACCGTGGCTGTAGGCCATAAAAGACTAGAAGCTAGTACAAAAAAGGGGGGAGAATATATGTACATATAATGTAGTTTTCTATGTACATATTAAATAAAAATTGTTTTATTGAGTACATATATACAAAAATCTTCGTTTTATTGTAAAACCGTGTTGTGAGATACCGTGTTAAATAAGAAATTTTCCGCAATTTTTAATCGTGTTACAGTGAAACCTGTATATAATATTGCTCATATGTATGTTTGTTGGTAGTCTTCAATATCAACATATTTTTAGTAGATTTTAATAAAATGTTTTTAAAATAGCCAGAGTATGATTACAAAGTTCATTTACATAAACACAATTTAGAGGTCTAACTGATTTTGTAACTAAAAAAAAAACTTTTGCGATGTTGAGTACGTCATAACGTGTTAACGACATTTTGCTTTCCATCTATTGAAATGTTAAAGTCAAACAGATGTAGAAATAGTTCACATCTCTATGACACGCCAGCCACTCGGCAATACAAATAAATTCGTTTAGATATTCTTATAAAGGAACTATAGAAATATTCATGTTTATAATGTTCAAATAGGGAATGGTATTTTTTTTTTTACTTACGCAACTATTTAATGGTAACTAACACCAAATATTCTTTTTTATCTTGGTTTAAAAAGTGAATACCATGCTATTCACTGCTAATAAAGGCGTTACTATCTATGTTCAATCCGAGAAACCCCGAGTAATTTAGCTACTATAATATAAAGTGGACTTGTAACACTTTCAAAAGACTGCACATATTTTATTTAAAATAATTTACCGATGAAATAGAGGATCTTCGAGTTACACGTGTTGATTCTGGCCTTTCTTCAGTGCTTTTATTTTGACTACGTCGTCGAACAGGTGTTGTCACTGGAGACGTATCTACATTTGTTTGTGATCGAGTACGGATTCGAGATGAAGTACTTTCAGAAATTATCGAGCTCGCTGTTTTTATGGTCGATGTTGGAGAATGGTCTAGGAATTTTTGTTCTTCTGGATCTGGAGTGCCTTTAATTAAAAAAAATATTTTTTCATTTACTTCATATATTTATGATTAAGAGGTTTTGAAGGTTGAAAACATGAAATTTGATTTAATTAAGAGAGTATTCTAGTATAGAAATTTGAAAAAATCGATTTTTCTTTTCTTTCGTATTCTCAAAGTTTCAACCTTTAAAAATATGCCCTTGCGAGGATTTTTCAATATTTTTGGACCAGGAATCGCTGATTAAAAAAATGTAAGTATTAACTACCATTGTATAGCCACTGGATATAACTTTACCCGAAACTTTAAACGCGTTTTTCTCGAAACTGCTGTTCTACTAGACCGATTTACCTGAAATTTTTAGCGAGTCTTCTTTATAGACTTGTCTATACCTACCTGGAACTATCCAAAAATTTCAATTTTTACTATTTTTAAAAAATTTGAAACAGTCAAAAGAAGTGGTACAAAAATTGATTTATTTTTTCTTCAGGCAGTCGCCGTTTTGTGAAAAAAAATTTTCCAACTTTTCCGTAGTTCCAGACATTGCGACATTATTCTAGATTAATAATATTTTCTTTTTTTTTTTGGTTTCATATTGCTAGGAGGGTTGAAATCATTGGTATCGTCACGTGTCAACTTTTTGAGACCCCCCACTTTACCAGCTGCTAATTTTTGAAATTTTTAACTTTTTTATTTTTTAATTTTTTTCTGTATTCTTGTAAAGTTAATAAATAACTAATAAAAAAAATGGAATATTAATTGCCTTTTTTTTATGACACCTCAAAAATTACCTGAAATGCCTCTTCATGCCTCTAGACTAGAATACTGCCTTAAAGCCTTTTAGGAGGTAAATCAAAATGATGAAAAACAAACGAAAATTTATTAGAAGGTTTTTTAGTAAATCTTTTAAAAAATTTGTATTTTAACATGTGTTCTATGAAGATTTGTTCGCTCATAGATTCAATGAATTTAAACTACTGTAAAAAAATGGCAACTGTTTCAAATTTTCAAGTTATTATAAAAATGTGTGTAATCAGATTATGTATAAGATTTGACGAAAATCGAACCGAGTATCACTTTACGTATGGAACGGAGATCTAAGATCTAACCAGTACGTCGCATTTTACATTATAGGTATGTAAAATTGTTTTAAACTTATTGTAAATGTGCCTCCCAATTATACAATTTTAAAAGCGTACCGCACCAAAAAAAAAAAAAAAAAAAAAAAAAAAAAAAGGTTGAGAACCACGACCGTAAAATATTAAAATATAATTAAAGTTTACCTATAAAATGGCTCTTATCCAACAATTGAATGGGATCTATCGGTTCCAAGTCTGGTCCACGTTCCATAGCAGATTCATCACTATCACTTTCTTGGATCGATTGAAGAGTTTGATTTCCCAAAGATGTTATTGATTGTGACATTAAACTTTTTTGTCGTCGTGTTAATCGACGAGCTGACGAATATTCTTCAATTGTACTAATATCAGTCTTTTTATCTAAAGTTACCGATTTTCTTCCCTGAGCTTTTGGTGGTGCTTTTGATGTTATTTTTTCTACAGGAACAACCGGCGTTGGATGACTGGCTTTATCAAAAGATTGATCTAAAGATCGTGTGCGATACACCTTACAAGGTGCTGTTTGACTAGCAGTGACTGAAGCTGCTTTTCGGGGACGTCTACTTGGTTTTATCATTTCGTCAGAAGGTGGTTCTTTCGAAGGTGGTTCTTCAGTTGTTGTTTCAGATTTTCCAATATTTACTTTTTCTTCTGAAACATTAGTTTCTTCCTTTTCCTGCTCTTTGATATTTTCGATTTTTTTTACAACGTCTTCTTTTATTTCTTGTTTAGTTGGACTAACTGCACTTAAATCAGATTCATCTTCACTGATTAAACAACTGTCGTTCAACACCAATTTAGGAATTTCAATTGATTTTGTTTCAGATATTTCGATTGGTTTTGTTTCAGATATTTTTTCTTTAATTTGTGGCGATCGTGGTGAGGAAATGAATGACGAAATTCGGCTTAGAAGTGATGGCCTTGGTTCTTCACTAACCGCTCGTTTATGGGTTCTCGGAATTTCAATGTCTTCAACACTTTTTGGAGATAGTAATTCACTTTTTGATGGTATATCTTCTTGTTTATTTTCATCTAATTTTTTGAAATGTCTGTCTAGACTTTCAGTGCTGCCCAGTTGACGATTACTTGTTAAAGTTTCTTGGGGTTGAACAGAAGTACTTTCAACCTCTTCAGATGCAAATATTTGTAACGGTAATTCCATGTCGACTCCAACGTTTTGTTGCACCGGCTGAATTTCCGCGGCAAAATCAACTTGTTGAGGCTCATACGAAATGATTTCATCGCTATTTTCATTAAATTGAGAATTTTTTTCGGCCAAGTCCGATATATGGGAGTGTTTCGAGTTGTCATTATACACCAAATGCTCCATTTCATCTTCTGAAATAGGATCATTTCGATTACTACCATCATTGCATTCATTTAGTGACTTCCGTTCTTCATCACTATTTAATTGAGAAGAACTAGAATCTTCTTTACTTTGCTTTTCTTCTGGTGGAGTTTCACTGGAATCACTTTTCTCACCTACATCAGTCGGGAAATCAAAATTCATGTCTTCGTTTTCTTCGGTTAGATCTAAATTCTCATAAATATCAACTTCACTTTCAGGTTTTGGGGATGTAGACAGTTTAATTGCAGGTATTTCACATGTTTCAGTAACATTTTTTTTGGCCATTTTAACGAAATTTTCAAGGCCCTGCTTTATTTTACTGTCGCTTAAATCACTATCTTCATCAATAAATGATGAAGTTGCATCTATTTCAACATCGTTTTCTGTTTCTTCTTCAGATACCTTATTAGTATTTAAGTTTTCAACATTTTTAGGTTTAGATATTTCTTCTTTTCCAGAAATGTCGACGTTTCCTTTTGCTTTTTTAACCAGAAATGCAAGACCTTGTTCATTTTCACTTGTATCACTTTCATCATCGACAAATGATGAAGTATCATAATGTAATTCACTAAAATTTTTAACTACGTTCGGTTCTTCCTCAGATATTTCACTTGAAACATTTGGTTCATCTTCTAGATCTGTTATGTTTTCAGAGTTACTGCTTTGATATAATCCAAATTTTTTAAGAATACTTTCACTTATAAAGTCACTATTGTCAATTTCTTCATCTACAAAACTGGAGCTGTCCAAATCTTTTCCTTTTACTGATACACGTCTGTTTTTCTTGGGTATCGATTGTACATCTTCTCGTGTTAGTCCATATTTCTGAAGAATGTCTTCGCTGATTGAAAAATTTTCTGTCCAGCTTGAGTCCAAAGAAATTCTCTGCGAAAGTGAAAGTTTGCTAGATGATGCATCTAATATTTGTGACTGTCTCGCACTTTGGTTCAAAACTGGAGCGACATTTTTAGCGAAAGCCTGTTCTAAGACAGATTGTTGAAGCGATTTTCGCTTTTGGATCGTTTTGCTTTGATTGGAGCGTAGTTTTTTAGTAATGGTATCAATTTCTTGGACATCTAAGTCTTGTTTGTCCTCTTGACTATATCGATTTTCTTCTAAATCACTTAGATGTTCTACCGTTGAAGCTGGTGATAATTCCTCAGGTGTTTCTTTACTAAAATATCAAACAATTATTTTATTTAATTGAAACAAAGTTCGTCTATCGAGCTTAGAGTAAAACGGTGGAGACGATAACGAAAACTTTTTTTTTCTTTAATTCTAATTTCTCACTCTTTTTGTTTCTACCTACTTATGCTGAAATAGAAAGAGAGAATTGAGTGCTAAACGGTAAATGCTAAATGTAAGGTGACCATACGTCCCGGTTTGGCCGGGACAGTCCCGGATTTCCACCTTGCGTCCCGGATTTTTCTAGAAGCAGTATTTGTCTCGGATTCAGGTTTTTTGTCCCGGATTGTCCCGAATTTTTTAAAAGGTTTATATTTTCAATATTTATTTTAAATAAATTTCAACTAGAATTATTTTTACAAAATTTTAACCGAAAAAATTGTGCATATTAAATAAAAATTTAATAACCGTGAACTTCCATTTTTAAATTTACGAAAAGTAGCAGAGTTCTTTTTCTGCCTGCCTGGTACAAATGCTTCTACGGAAAGAATATTTTCTATAATGAATAGCTTTTGGATTAGTGACTCCACTTGAAATAGACACACTAAAAGCGATATTATTAACTAAAGTTAATTATGAAGAAAATTGTACATAATTTTATACAATGCTTCAAAGCGAAAAAGACCTACTGAAAAAGATCTATAGTTTAGAAAAACATAAAAAGTTTTGTACTCAGTAATTCTGATTAAAAAAATTTGATTCATTTAAAAAAAATAGTGATTTTTATTATACAGGTAACCCTCATATAACACGGTTTCCCTTTAACACGATTCGTAAATTGTGGGAACCCTCCTACAACACGGCATCCTATAACACGGTTGTTCCTCTTATCGGGGCTTGTGTCCTCCGTAGGAAATTGGGGTGCGCCCAGTTGGGGAACCCACAATTGCTGCTTAATAATTAAGCAACGCCTACAATAGTTCTAGTTTAAGACAGTGCAGCCAGGTCGTGGGATTTCTTTACCTCCTCTTTGCGTCACAAACACACGAAAATCTTTAGATGCAAATCAAATCGATTTTGAGGACGCTAGCTCTGATGAAGATTGTGCAGTTAAGAATTTAACATTAAAAAAATACAAGACATTTTTCTTGAATACAGACCCTTCCACGGAAAGAAGTCGAAAATTCAAAAGGGAGCTGAAAACTGTTTAGCTCCATACCGCGAAACTTACAATGACCTAGTAAAAACCAGCAAGCAAAGTTCGATTACAGATTTTTTTAAGAGGGGAGAACATATAAAAACTTTAAATAGAGAAAAAAGTTCTGAAAGTGAAGGTGATATCGTTACACCGAAAAAACGTTATCGGTTGATTATACGGAGCAGTGACGAATAAATTCATTAAATTATGGTTGCGTTAGATTAAAATATATATATTTTTTTTACTTTGTGCTGTACATACATTTATATTTTTAATAAAAATTAAGTTATTTATGTCGAATTAAAAAAAATTGTTTTTTTATAAGTTTTTGGAACGTAACTTCAATTTTTGTACTAGCTCTGGGTCTCCTGTAACACGCTTTCACACAACACGGCTTTTTCTAGGAACCTAACTACCGTGTTATAGGAGGGTTACCTATATCCTTAAATAGTACTCCTATTTGTTATGTATAATTTTTATTAAAAAAGTAATTTAAAAAATCACTTTTAAGTTATTTAAATATGGATATGAAATAAAAAAATATGGTCACCTTACTAAATGGCGTCTGTCGACTTTACTAAGTTATAAAAGTCATAAGCATCTATATTATAAAAACCAAATTTTGTAATTAAAATCCAAATACGAAATTACTTAAATATAAGTAAGAACTTCGTTTTTGACGAGGGTTCTCCGACCACACTAGTTTTCTAAACTAACAGTGATTGAAACTTACTTTTCTAAAATTTCACTTCCTTCAGATGAATAATTTTTTTGTGCCTCAACAAAATGAACTTTTGATAATTGGCTTTTTTGATTCGACTGCGACTCTACGGACTCGTTCACATCCATCATTTCCTTTTCATTCAAATTTTGTTGAACTGGCTCTGGTTTTCGATTTTTCTTTCGTAGCTAAATAATAACACAAGTAGTGGACTAAGATTCATTTATATGTATAGCTATGCTCACCTTTAAAATGCTTTGCGGTGTGCTAGTGAACATTGAAATATTGGACGTTTTAAATGAACGTTTCACAATTGGTGTTAGGATTAATTTTTCTACTGCTATTGGGTTTTCAGGAGGTTCCATTCGGCGACGTTTACTTGAAACTTGATTTAATTCTCCTTCGGTAATAGAACGCTTCTTTATGTTATTCGTTAATGTTTCGTACGGAATAGATTCCATTGTTTGGCTGTAAAATGCAATTTTTTAGTAACTATACAAAAGTTAAATACTTAGGAGCTCCATATAATCTCAGTTTTACTGCATAGCTATCAGCACTAAATAACTGTGCTACAAACGGTAAGATGAAAGAATTGAAAGTATGTGGCAGGTGCCACAATTCTTACAGCCCCCCCCCCCTCTTCATTACTCAGTGTCGTAGTGCTGTGTAGCGCCATACAGTGCATGAGCGATCACCGACTGGATAAAATTGTAGTTTAGCGTAGAAAATTATTGTGCCCCCTCCACTTTCTTATTTGACATCAATGCAGTGGCAATACCACAACGGGAACAACAAATTTTTAAAGCAAATTGGTTTATTATTGGTTAAATTAAATTTAAATTTGTTTACTTGTCAATAAAGTGCTGTGCATATAAACAAGATTTCCAAGCAGAAATCTAAAAATATCTATAAATATTTGAAGATTTTACGGCTAAAGTGAATTAAGTTGGTATTGCTTCAAAACTGATGGGTCAAATAAGCTTCCTATCCTTTAGCATTGAGTGGCAACCCGCTGGTTAGTACAATAGAAATTTGATGGATGTTTATGCGTAAATGTGTAAACTGCGTAGTTTATCGTTGCAAAACTGAGTCTCCTAGTACAAACCTGGCAACTGCATAAATTCCTACGCAAATCATGCTGTTTCACTCAGTGCATCATACAGGCATGACGTCACACGTGGAAAACTGCGCAGTAAAACTGAAAACAAATGGGGACCCTACATTAACTTACTCTTTCTTAGTATTCAAAAGTTTTTTCGGAGTACAAATAAATGGGATTTGCTCAATATCTTTCGCTTGTTTTATGAATGGTCTTGTCTCAATAGGATTCTGCCATAATTCACGTACTTTTGATATACTTTCAGCAATGATATTCGATTTATAATTTATTTTATTATCAACTGGCTGAACAATGACGGTTTTTGTTTGTGGTTTAGGAGCTGAAAAATGTAAAATATTTAGAATGTTTTTTTAAAAAGCAATTTTCACTTGGTTTACCTTCGGTCCAAATACCATTATTTTGACAATAAGCAAATACAGACTTGGAAAACTTTGGTATAGCATTCATATAAGATTTCATTAGCATGTTGGGTATGCGTAAAACAGGGTCATTTTCATTTTCTTTAGATAGTGTATGTAGTGCTTCAAAACCACTATAAATAAAAATATTGTTTTAAATATTATTTATAATCTTAACATGTATTTATATTGGGTGTCGTTATATTGCATCGGAATACGTGGAATTTTGTAAACGTATAGTTTAGCGACTAGGAGGTGCAATAGATTTTTTTTCTTGTAGAAAAATGCACTGTTTTTAAAGAACTACTATGACCCTTTTTTCTTGTCAAAATGGGTAGAAGAAAATTAATGGTAGCCGGACAAAATGTCATGGGGACAAAATATAAGATTATTGGGCATATTTACTTGTCGTTGATCAGTTGAGAATCGGTACCAGAACACTGCACTGTGTAGCATAAATCTAATGATAAAAATATAAAACCAAGAACGGTACTCTTTGTCATTGTAAGAAACACACAGTATGAAAAAGTAACGAACAGATTAAAACGTTACACTATATATAAACACTTCCAGAAACTAAAATTTGAAATATTACATGGAAAACATACTCTCTTAAATTAAAATAGTGAAAACTCACTATTTCTTAGTGAATATTCACTATTTCAAATAGTTAAAAGTATACCACTGCTTAATAGTGAATATTCACTAGTCTACATTGACCATGCCATTTTGTCCTAGTACCTAATTAATGGGTTTACTGAGTTCTATAATAACATTTAGTTGAAAATTTAAGTTTGCTCAGCGAAGGTAGGTATCAGCTGTATTCATTAAAGGACAAGAGAACTATCTTTAATTACGTTAAGCGTTTGGGCGGGCGTTGAGCCGAATCTCATCTAATCTTACTTTGGAGTCAAATAAACTCCGCGCTGTTGATACATTTTTTTAACGCAATGATTCTCAACCATTGTGCCGCGGCAGTTTTGGGTGCCGTAAAATTCTTGATGTGTACCACCAAATTTTAGAAATACGAGTAAAATAAAAATTATTTTATACAGCAAATTTGCAATTTATGCGTATTATTTATTTTACATTAAAAATTATTATAATAAACAATTTTGAATAGTATATTATAGAAAAGGTAAATTCTTCTAAGCTTATGTTATTGTTAGCTCCACCAAAATTTTTTTTGAAATTTTTAAAAGTGCACCGCAAGAAAAAAAAATTTGCAAATCACTTCTTTCATTAGATGCGATTAAAGAGGATTAAATCTGAACTCAAAAAGAGAAAAAATATGCATAAAATTGAAAAATTTTAAACTATTTTACTGAAAATTTAATTACCGATTTCGTTGTATGTAATACGAAAATAATAAATTCGTTCCAAATTTTCCCCTTGACTTCAAAACATTTAACAACGCCGCTTCTTCATCTTCATTTAATGATAATTTTAAAACTGCCAGCGCAGTGGTGCGTTGTTTCAGGCTTTCTGAAATCATTTAGAAATTATACAATTGTAAAAAAGTTTTTATTAAATAAATTAACAAACCTTCAAAGAAAAATGTCAATATTTGTTCATACTGAATATGACTTCGACGTTTCCGTTGAAACTCAAAAGCAGCATGCATCATATTGTTCGCTAACAAAACTTGAATCCCTTTAGTAATTTCCTCCGCTGTAACCATCGGTGGATGTCGGGTCTATAAAATGATATTTTATTTGTAGTTATTATAGTATATTAGTTATTTTTAACTATTAAATTAATATGTAAATTCTCTGAATTTTAGTACGTTCGATGTTTGCAGCTCACACCAAATTCATTCGTTATCGATTCAGAATTGATTTAACGATCTTCAAATTTTTGTTAGGACGTAAAATTCAATTCTTATTTCTTTCTGACTAAAAGGTAAAGGGTAATAACTGAAAAAAAAGCGTTCTTTCAGCCTTAAGCACGATTGTAGTGTTTGTCGAGAACATCATCAACAGCGTCATACTTTCACTTAAGATCACGTGAACCCTTCTTGAGAGATGGCTCAGAGCGATGAACGTCTCTCAAACGCTTCCAAGTTAGTGGAATATTATAGAGCGTAACAGTAGTCTTGAGTAATTTGATAGATCGTATTTAAGTCCATTTCTTCTGTCAACGTTGTACAACAGTACTTTCCGTATAATTTTGAAATATTTCGCGGAAAAAAATCTTGTACCTATTCCTAACTGGGAATACGATTAATGATAATTCAGAATCTGTCATGAACTGCTTCTTAATCGATTCATACTCGCGAACAAAGCGTATATACCCATCCTGATTTACGCGGTATTTTTTCTCCACGGCTTCACTTTAACGCGGTCAGAAAAATATGCTTTTGTTTGTTAGATCTATGAAAACTTGAATATTTCCGATATTTCTCAAATTGCAATGACCAGGTCATCTCATGTATGAACTCTTTGTCGTTTTTACGCGGTTTCTATAATATTTACGCGGGTTCAGTGGAACGGTTCTATCGTATGAATCAGGGAATGAGTGTATTTTAATTACAAGAAACCAGTGTTACTTACATTTAGATATAGAACAGCATAATTATTTTGCTCGTATAAATGAAGAACATTAAATATAAGTTTATGTTGCCAAGGTCGAAATTCAGCAAAATCACTGCCCTTAATCAGTGGATCCAACAGTAGTTCCATTGCCGAACTAAAATTACCATGGTCTATTTGCCAAAAGGCTTGAGTGATTTTTAAAGTACTTGTTGGTATTTGAAACACCGATGGAAATTTAATAAGGTATGTAACAATCGATGAGTATCTGTAATAATATAAAGAAATGAAATGGACGTTATTTTTTAGAAATTGTATTGAAATTTACCTTGTTTTTTTCAATAAGGCAGCTAAATCCAAAAATAGATAAAGTAAAAGTGTGTGCTTATGCATTATATCAATTCCATCTACTAAATAAGTACGTAATAAAGTTTGCAAGGATTTTGGTGGATAAAAACCAACATCAGAAGAATCATCCACATCCCGACACCACTCTCTTCTTAGCTTTTCACCACCACATTCATACTCAATAAAACTATCAATGAATAATAAATCACAAGGTTGTGCATTTTCTGTCTGCCGAAACACTTGCCGCATATTATTCAACTCGCGACGCCTAAAATATAACTCAATACATACTTAAGAAAACAAACTAACGCCCCCACACACTCTCAGTTTTAGTGCACTAAATACTGTATGATAGAAGAAATGAAAGTACGTGGCACAAATAAAGACTATAATCCCGGGATCCTGGAAGATCTTTTGAAATCAGAATCGCTGGAATTTCGGGATACTGTAATGTATATAATAAACTGATTTCGATACCATAATAATGATAAAGGTTCTACACACTGTAATACAACTGCAAATATTGCGATGTTCTTTTAAACCATGGTGGCATCCATAAACCACATAACTCACACTATAGGGGGAGGGGTATGCTTTCATGTTATTTGCTGTTAAAGAATATAATACTTGGCAGTATACATGACGTTACATGGGAGGGGGAAAGTTCGAATGGTACGTAAAACGCATTACGTGATTTATGGATGGGCTCTTAATATCGAAATATCAGGATTGAATTAATTATAGTCCCGGATTATATTCCTTAGACATGTCCCACAATCTCTCAGTCTCCACTCATTTCTCTAAGTTTCGTCGTATGGTGTAAGACCGTACAGTAGATGACCACTTTAAAAACTTGCTGTAAAAGTGGATTTTAAAAACAGAAGTCTGAGAACTGCTTAAATACTTCCGAAAACTGTGCAATTTCATTCAGTTCACGGAGTTTAACGTACAGCGATGACGTCACATTTAGAAAACTGCGCATTAAAACTGAGTGTGTTGAAGCCTTTATATAATATCTTACCGATTTTTATAGTACAAATCTAATTCCTTTGATAGGTAAGGAGCCCGAATAAATTCAGAATCTCTTAAATTTTCAAATGTCGATAGTGGCGCTTCCGGCAATAACCCAATATTTAATAGCCATTGCAGTATATTGAAATAGTTAGAAACCATTTGCAAGGCACGATAGTTATCATTTATTTCTATCAAAACTAAAAATTCAATTTAAAATTAATTGGATATTGTAAAAGAATAAAAGTAAAATAAGAACCTTCTTCACTTAAAATATCTATACATTCTTTTGCAATGACACCGAAAATCACTGATAAATGGCGAATCTGCTTCGTGCACTGATTTAATAAACGTCTTGCGTTACAATCTAATGGTATATCGGAATAATCAAACAGAGAAATACCTACAAAAATAATATATTACTCAAATATTGTTTAAAGGGTTGTTACACGGACTAAGTTTCGAAAAATTTAAGTTCGAAGTTTTGAAAAATTATTTTTTAATGTATTGAGTTGTTTGATACTTAATTAATGTCTTTTTTTTTTTCATATTTTTCAAAGTAAATTTATTTATATTAACAACAAACATTAATCAATAATATATTGACCATTTTGTTGGATGATATTTTGCCATCTTTCGGTAAGTTGAAAAATTCCACGTTCGAAGAAGCTTTGGTTTTGAAGAAGAAAGATGGCAAAATATCATTAAACAAAATGGTCAATATATTATTGATTTATGTTTGTTGTTAACATAAATAAATTCACTTTAAAAAATATGAAAAAAAAAAAAAAACGACATTCATTATCGAACAACCCAATAGTATACAGCATTTAAAGGGGCCGTTCATAAATAACGTCCCATTATGGGAGAGAGCGGTCAACGAATTGTGTCATTCTTTGAAAGGGACAGGAAGAGATCAAAAACTTGGTGACGTCACATGTCATTATAAAATACTATAATGCGAATTTATATTGTAAGCAAAAATTTTTAATGCAATTAAAAAAAATTGCAGTTTTAATTAGTTTTAAATATAAAATTGAAAATATGTGACGTCACACCAGAGAAGGATTCACATGTGTAACCATCTGTGATAAAATTTGGGTGACGTTATTTATGGGTGGCTCCTAAACAGTTTTTCCTCAAAGTTGCAAATAATTAGAGTAAATTTCTAGAAAAATGCTTTTAAAAATTCGTCTAATTTCTACTTAAAAAGTGACTTAATTGCTGCTTTTATATGATCAAAAAGTTTTAATAACAATTTTTTTTTATTCCATATATGAAAAAAAAATTTTCTTTCTCAACTTTCAAACCCCATGTAACTTCTTAAAAAATAACTTTAATCCCACTAACATAAATTATTAGCCTTGGTTTGCAAAATTTCAGCTCGTTGAGTTGCCCAATCAACAAACAGCTCCAAAGTACACCCAGCACTTGCGTAAACACCGGTAGCCCAAGTACGAGCACAGGCCGTTAATAAACGAATTAAATTATGCTCCAACGCGATCGACAATAAATTATCAATGGCCGATATATTCCTTGGAGTTATATCAGAACTAATCGCTTGAAGACCAGCTTCTAAGCATTGATGAGCCAAAGGATGTGGCTCCAAAAATCCTTCCACACCATTTTGCTCCAAAGTTAACAACAAGTAACGTTGCAATCCATAATTTTGAATAGAACAAAACGAATTATTTAACGTACATAGAAAATCTATAAAATAAAATATTGTTATACATATTTTTAACATGTTATTTAGGTAAATTACCAAAACCAAGAGCAGAAGGATAATAATGTTCTTCTAGCCTTTGAGTAGCCGAGAATGAACTAAGTGTAGAAACATCGAGTTTAACATCTTGAACTGAATCTATTGAATGATGTAAAAGTTTTGTTATATCAAAATGAATTATGAAACTTTCATTTCCTTGATCCCTTAATGAAGCTGTAAATGTTATATAACAATTAATAAGTTGTTGGTGTTTTAGTATTTCATTTAACTTACAAGGCATTTGCTCTTTATACCATTGATCTAAGTCAAAAATAGCCATGAATGTGTTCGGATTGAAACTGGAATCAGACCATGTGTTCCAGACAATCATACATAAGGTCAAACGTGGATTCGAACTATTTTCACTGTTTAACGAATTGGTGGTGCTTACATAAGATTCCAATGCTACACATGCACCTCCTCGTTGAGAGCTATGCTTTTGTCCAAATAACGGATGCAAATCCATTTGAAATCTCAATGAACAAGAAGTAAAACTCTGAAAAATATTAATTTTTAGAAGAAAAAAAAATTTTTTAACACTTGCGGTAGAAGTGAAACTTCCAAAAACCGTAAACTTCGAGATAAGACGAATTGAAGGGCATTAGGAGTAGAATAATTGTATAGTTTATTTAGTACACGCTGTAGGCTAACCCACTGAGGAGAATCATCTTGAAATTTTAAAATGTTCATTTTTGAGAGGACTGTGACTCGCGTTAAGGAAAATTTTTTCATAATTTCACCCAAAGTGATTTAAAAAAATACTTCAAAATAAAAACTCACTCAAATTCTAATTTTGCAATCATAAATCTACATATAAATGTAATAAACCTGTTTTTGTGATCTTTTTATTCGTTCAATTATGAGTTGATAAATATAGAAAAAATATTTAAAAGCCATTATCTTTCATTGTGTTAATCTTTTTGTCTTACATATTTTATATTTTGTATTTTAGCTCATGAAATTCTCGGGAATTGTCCTGGTGTTTACAGTAAGATGCTTTTCTAAATTCTCTCACAGACAGAGGTGTATTTTCTTAAGCCTGAACTGAGGCTTATTATTTTGACAAGCCTTTTTGTGTAACTATCAGTATAACAAATATGGAGAAACCATTGTTGTTATAACACATACAAATATGCGACAATATCGTAAAATTTTAAAAATGCACTTAACATATAAAATTAAGATTAAGATCCACCCAGGTTAAGGCTCCAAATAAAATTTACTTCAAGCATAGCCCACAGAGGCCTAGTTACTATTTCCTTTACCTTATTTCCAAGTTACAACTTGAATATCAAACCCACACTGAATATTTAAGCGTTTTTAAACGCTTAAATATTCACCAAATTATATTGTAAAACTATTTTACTTTCTTTTACTACTACATAGATATTAAAGGAAGTATTCTAATCGGTTCAAATTTGAGCTTTCACCGAAAATACATGTTTTGAGGTCTCCTGAGTCCAAAAAAGTGGTTTTTAAAAAAATGTGTGTGTGTGTATGTGTGTGACAGCCATATCGTATCGAAAGCTTTATCCGAAACTTGGAATTTGACCTCCACGTTATACCTAGTTGTGCCGCGAAGCTTTTGGTTTAAATCGGTTAACCGAAAGCTCTGCTTTTTTTCTTGGAGTTTTTGAGCTTTTTTTCAAAAACGGCTCCAACAATTTTCTTTAAACTTACTATAGTTCTTAGACTCTTTAGTGGCTACAACTTTAATTGAAACTTTTTCCTGGGAAAATTCGAATAAGGGCGGTTCTAGAGTGAAGGTTTGGAATTCGTATATTCATTTATTATATTATATTATATTATATTCAAGACATACCAGGTTTTATAAGAATAAAATCCAAGATAAAATCAAAATTTTCCAACACTGAGCCCAGCATTGAAAACCCCACGCGTACTTTTTTTTTGTATTTACACTGTTTAAATGTTAAAAAATCCCGGATGTGTGTTGTTCAAAACATATGGACGGGAGTCAATAACACCAAAAAACACTTTGATTCACTCAAATCCACTTAAATCCAGAGAAATTCAGGATAAACCAGGACAAAAAACAAGAATGCCAAAATTTATCAATATTATATTGAAAGTAAACGCTCATTTTTAATGACCGCGCAAACTCTGTACGGACTCGAAATTCAAATGCGACTTCTGGGTTTTGGAGAAAATTAAAGAAAAACTAATTAAAAATGCTGGAAAATTGTTCCAAGAGTGTTTAAACATATATTACTTTAATTTCGAATAGTCATTCAGTGCCTAAATTAGGTTTTGATTAATATTCCACAATTGGTTTCAAGACGTTTTAAGTTAATTCTTATATGTAGCAAATTGCATATAGGCATGATAAATATTTGTAAAAAAAAATGTTGTATTTGTAAAATATTTATTCTTCAATATTTTGATGTTTATATAAAATATAAGTTTTTTAGTGGTATTCTTAATATAGGGTAAGGAAAAAAAAAGAAACAAAAAATTTTTTTTTTATGTTTTATTTCAATAACTGAACATTATAGAGAAAAAATAGTTCTTATCAACAATAATACGTATGAATTTATCTATAAAAAAAGGTATTTATTAATTTTTTTTTATATTATAAAAGGTTTTGAAGATATCAACCATTGAAAATATAACAACTAAGAGTCGTATAACATTTAGGTTAATCTCAGCAAATATTTGAATTTTGAGATAACTTGTATATATTTAAACTTTTAGAACAATTAAAAACAATTTTCCAATATTTTAAATAGTTTTTCTTTAATTTTCTTCAAAACCCAAAAGCCGCATTTGAATTTTGAGTCCGAACAGAGTTTGCGCGGTCATGAAAAATGACCGTTTGCCTTCAACAGCTGAGCATCAGTGCCGGGAATATTTTTTCATATTGTTGTTTTTTGTCCTAGTTTATCCCGAATTTCCCTGGATTAAGTGAATTTGAGTGAATCAAAGTGTTTTCTGGTGTAATTGACCCCTGTTCAAATGTTTTGAACAACACACACACATCCGGGATTTTTTAACATTTGAATAGTGTAAATACAGAAAAATCAAGTGCGCGTGGGGTTTTCAATGCTGAGCTCTGTGTTGGAAAAACTTGGATTTTCTTCCCATCAAAACTGGTATGTCTTAAATATAATATATTTATTTGATTATTTCATCTCTTTGCTAAGGTCACCAAAAATTTCCAAAACTATAACTGATTTCGTTTTCCTATTTAAAGGCTTTATTTAGGGAGGCGAAGGAATCATACTTAATTCTAGTTTAAGATGCAAAAAATTGTTTTGCTATATAGTTTGGTGAATATTAAAGAGTTTTGAGTCAAAATATTCAGTGTGGGTTTGAAATTCAAGTTGTAAATAAGATAAAACGACAGTAAACTAGGCTTATCTGACGGCTACGTTCGAAGTACTCTCTGGTTTTTATTTGGAGCCTTAACCAGAGTGGGTCTTAATCTTTAGCAAGTAAGAGCATTTTTTATAATTTTACAAAATTGTCACATATACCTTGAGATACAAATGTCCTAACATACGAATGTTTTGAGATACAACATTAAATATTCTAAAATTTATACCTCGACTTACAACGAAAAATTGAGTGGATGAACATAGTTTTTGGGTCTTTAGTGAAAAAATACTTAATCGATAATGGTCTACCACTTAAGTGTGTCCTTCTGTTAGATAATGCTCCCGCTCACCCTCCTGGTCTTGAGGATGACCTTTTAGATGAATATAAATTTATTAAAATTGTCTATCTGCCACCCAATACAACGTCTACCCTTCAGCCTATGGATCAACAAGTTATCTCCAATTTTAAGAAACTTTTTACGAAGCATTTTTTCAAGCGTAGCTTCGAAGTTACCGAAAATACGAAATAAATAAATTAATAAACATTATGTGTGTTATTACTCGTTTATTTATATAGAAACTATGTATATTATATGTAATTTAACTGTGTTTTGGGTTAGTTTCATATCGCTAGAACGCATTAATATATACATATTACATTATTTTAAATGAGAAAAATTGCTTTGAGATACGATTTTTTGTCATACGACGATGATCGCAGATGATCGAACGAATTAAATTCGTATCTCAAGGTACCACTGTAATTGTTTGTATTATGGTCAAGTATGATCAATGTTATGGTTTCTTCATATAGTTATATTGATGGTTACTTATTATTTCGCTCAATAAAATTTGATAAAATAATTCAACACAGTTCAAGCATATGAAAATAAACCTCTGTCTCTATAAGTCGAGCTCCAAGCCGGGAAAACACATTTACGGCAAATTTTTTGATATCGTTATTTATTTTGTCTTTATTTGGAACTTAGATGTTTATTCTAAAGAATGAAATCGAATTCACTATCGGTGATTTCTAAATAACTCATAATTAAAACCTTTTCTCTCCATGAATCGAAAAATGTACACTAAAATATTTAAAAAATGCCTTTTGAAATTTTTCTGTAAAGTTGATAGTTTTGTCAAAAAATTGGAGAAATGTAAAAATTTATTAACAATTCAACTTCAACCTTGAATAACTTTCGAAGAAAAAAATATTTCAAAAAATTGTAAGACACCTTTTTTTGTAAAACGTTGAATTATATCTTGGTAATTCTAAAATATTGTTCTTAACACGAGCTGTAAAATTCCAAAATGCAAGAGAATGTTATTCCCATGTTATTTAAATGGAACTACTTAATATTAAGAGTTGCCATTTTCAATAACATTTTCGATATAATTAAGAAAAAAATTAATCGCTTTTTTAAAAACAGTGTTTGGTATGTGGTAGTCTTTTTTTAGTATCGCTTTATCGTTTCATAATTCAAAATTTGCAGTTTTATTTTCAAATCACAAAAGAGTTGAGGTAGTTTTCACTTCACAAAATAAAAATAACAAAAACAAAAAGAAAATGTATATAACTCACCTGATATAAAACTCCAAATTCATTAACATTTCTCTTAGACTCGTAAGAAAGTGCATACATTGCAGCAAAAGGAAAACATTGCCGTTCACTAACATTTGTTTGACTATAAATTGTCCACACATAACAATACGCTCGAGGATCATCAGATGGTTCCTGTAAAGTAATCAATTTTTGTGTATTCCTGTTATTTCTGTGAGTGCTTTAGAAGTTTACTTCTTTGATATGATGCAAACGGACAAAGAGCTATCGGCACGAGTGAGGTTAGCGTGGCGCTTTGAGTGTTTGAAATCGCTCAACTTTACCTATGCTTTTGTGTAGCCATAAAGTGAGGCCAATAGAAGCTAAATAGCGTGTCAATTATCCCAAAATTGAAAATCAAAATTTCAAGAGAAATCGATAAATTTTGACATCAGTATAAGGCCTAAGCAAGCCATTTGCAAAATTGAAGGTATGAGTAACTATGGGAACTTACATGGTCCAATTTGAATAACTCAATATTTTTTAATTTGCGAACACGTTTTCAATATTAAATTTCCATTCAGTGATAATATTTTTCATTTATTTTGCAATTCAAAGGACACATATTTTATAAACATCACAAATAATACAAAATTTCAGGAATAAAACACAGAAAACACCATAAAATTCTAACTATTTCAATTCGAGCTTGACTCAAGTAAAATAAAAAATATAATTGGTAAAATAAACAATCCTTAGAAAACCCGTATTTTAAAGATGACCAGATTTAAAAAATATTCTATAAATTTAAAATGCTCTAATAATGCAGGATCTGTATTCATAAAGATTTTCAACGAATACTGAAAACTCATAGATTTCATAAGAATAACAAATCGTATTTGCAGCATAATTTTTATGTTAACACATGTCATTTTGTGTAAAACGTCGTGGTGTCAGGAAGTGCACATTCAGTCAAATTATGAAAATCGGGTAAACGAACAATGACTGCAATTTCTTTTGTTGAGGGCTTTTGGCATTTGTAGTAGGAATTGTTGGATGAACTTATATGAATTAACTTAAAATGCATGATAGTTTCCATAGTTACGTCTTAATTGACAGATTTATCAAAATCATTTCCCATAAGAAAAATGCGTCTTAAAAACCGGTTTTTATCGAAAACGAAGCGAAAACTTGCAAATTACCATTCTTCATTTTCGTTTTCTTTTGGCTTGTTTCATCAAGAACCGTCGTCAATTCTTGGCGCCAAGCTAACCTTACTCTCGTATTTCTTTAAACACTATACATACCTGATAAGCAAAATTTGAAATAGGTACGATATCCTTATAAATCGTTGATGTGAATTCCAATTCCAATGTAACCAAATTATAGATTTGCCATGCTCCAAAATTATATCCAACGAATAAAGACAACAATTTTGGTACATATAATAATGAACTAACGTTCACTGAATTCTTGGGACATTTTAAGGCAATGTTACCTTCAGTCGACCATAGTATGAAATCGGATTGTGTTACGTCTTCAAATATGAAATTAAATTAAAAAAAAAATATGAAGATGTTATATTCTGTAAGATTTTATATCAAGCAAGTATGTTCCTGATGAAAATAAAAACAATAAAAGTCATGTGAAATAAAAAATGTTACCATTACTACTTCAGCCTTTAAAAATGGTAAAAAGTGAAAAAAATTATAGTAGAATGAAACCCATTGGAAAAGGAAGAGAATATAACAAAAATGAAAGGAAAAATAAATTACGGTCGATCTGAGGTGAGAAAATGTAAAAGAGGGGGGGGGGTGTTTTTAAGGGTAGAAACAGTTTATCTCGATTTCCGACAAAACTGCAAGTCTTATAGAAAAAAAAATAAATGGTAAAGTTGTAGATAATAAGTAGATCTACAACTTTTCTGCAAATACTTTTTTTACATAACCTCAAAATTTATGTGAAAAATTTAAATTACTAAGTTTTTGGTTTCTAATTTTTAACTTTACAAAAAAAAAAAGTTACACGAAATTTGGTGAAAACTTACTTTTTAATGTCCCAAACACACTGTATTTTTTTATTTTATTTAAAATATTACTTACACCTAATAATGACTTAATATCGAAAAAGCACCCTATTTTTCAATCGAAAATTCTCACGTCAATACATCTGATTTTTTTTAAAATCGGTGAGTTTTTTGTTCGGGGAAACCTCTACTTTCAGATGGTGCAAAAACTATATACATTAGAATGTAAAATGTATTCAGAAAATGCAATAATTAAAGTGTAAATTTTAATAAATTGCTCAAAATTGTACAAAACACCATTTTGAACAATTTATTAAAACTTTAATTATTGCAGTTTCTGAGAACATTTACCATTGTAATGCATATAGTTTTTGCACCATCAGAAAGTAGAGGTTTCAATGACCAAAAAGCTCACCGACTTTTAAAAAAATCAGATGTATTGACGTGAGAATTTTCGATTGAAAAGTAGGGTGCTTTTTCGATATTAAGTCATTAGATATAAGGTGAAAAAATTATAGGTGAAAAAAGTAATATTTTAAATAAAATAAAAAAATACAGTGTGTTTGGGACATTAAAAGGTAAGTTTTCACCAAAATTCATGAAAATTGTAAAAGATAAAAATAAAAACTTGGGTATTGGAATTTTTCACATAAATTTTGAGGCTATGTGAAAAAAGTGTTAGCACAAAACTTGTAGATCTACATTTTTATCAACAACTTTGGCATTATTTTTTTTTTCATAGGACCTGTAGTTTTGTCGGAAATCGAGATAAACCGTTTCTACCCTTAAAAACCTACCCCTTTTCCACTTCCTCACCTCAGATCGACCGTAATTTATTTTTCCTTTCATTTTTGTTACATTCTCTTCCTTTTCTAATGGGTTTCATTCTACTATAATTTTTTTTCTGTTCAAAAATTATCTACCTTCGTCTATTTATACATGACTTTTAAGGTACATTGAACGATTTTATTTTCACTTGGAACAAACAAATTATGTTTACCATTTAGCTCAACTGCTATATGATATCCTTGTGTTATAGTATCATCTTTTAGATTATCAAGCTCCTCAGCAGTTACATTTTCTGGTGTCCTAGTTATTAATTCACTTGGATTTAACTCGGGATTTAAACAATCTTCCCACAAAATAGGGCATAAATCTATTAGATAAACTAAGCCACTGATAGTTCCAACAGCTACAACTCCATCAAAACACTTCAAAAGCCCGGGTAGTTGTGTAGGTCTGGTCGAGACAACATAAATTGATGAAACCTAAAATTTTCTCGTAAGGAATCGATATCAATATTACCCAAACAAGACTTACCTTATCTTTTATGTGAATAGCCTTTAATACTTTGCTTCCTCGTACATTAAATACACATATCATTCCCCCTGTTAATTCACATTCTAAGCCAACTAATAACAACGAATCGAACATGTTATCAGGAAGTTCAGTCACACAAGTGATTCGTGTTTTTTTGTCACGAAGAACATTTCCAAACATCCAAGAAGCGATTCGATCTCCTGTTCGAACATCGATTACTTCTAACCGTGGACCCTTAGCCGACCAGGCATAACGTAAACTAGACGCAACCTTATGTATTAGGGGGGCTAAAATTTAAAAATCCCTATTAATATCACTTTATATTTCTAAATGATAACCATAAAATACCGGTTTCGACGAATGAATTTTCGTCGGAATTTGATTCGGCAAGAGTTTGAACTGAACATGATGGCGATATTTGTTTTGTATTCTTGATCACACACTGGTTATTAAATAATTCATACATAATTTATAAACTGCAATTTAAAAAATAATCGGTTTAAACGAAAATCTTTGGTTAAAATTTTTTTGTGTAGTTCACTTGCATTTAGATTGTTAATCATCAAACATATTATTAACAAATATTTATAAGATTAGAAAATAACTAAAACGACTTAAAATTTGAATAATCATAATAAAAACTTGATATGTCTAAGAAGGCATGTGACATTTTATTTTAATATATTAAACAATTTTAGTCGGCATTAACTTACACTTTTGTTGAATTTAATGCAAATACAATTTGTATGTTAATAATATGGTAAATATTTTAGTTATCGGCTTTTTTCACATCAAAAACATGTCATAATTATATAGTTTTGAACGTTAAATTAGTTTAATTTAATAATTTGTATTTGATACATACTCAATTCTACAGTTTGTGCGCCCTGAGTGGCCCCATAAGCTTACATGCGCAGTTTCCGGCGAGTTGTTCGCAAACAGTCCGCGACAATTCCCAACGGTTCGAGCCAAACGTATATACAGGGGGTAACGGTTAAAACGAAATTGAATTAATGATTCATGGGACCCAAGGGACGGAGGACGGAAGGGACTGAAATTTTTTTTTGTATTAAACGAACCTTGTTTAAAAGGAAATGAAACCAACTATACATTCAAACGTTAAACCCTATTTTATAATATGTTTTATTAAAATTTACATTGGTAAAAATGGGTAAAAATATGCATTTATTAAAGTCATCTTTACATAGTATAAAACAAAGTCGCTCCCGCTGTCTGTTCCTTTAGATCTTTTAAACTACAAAACAGATTTTAATGCAGTTTTAAGCAAATTAAGAGAGTGATTCAAGAGGAAGGTTTGTAGGTATAATACCTTGCATTTTACAGTAGAGAAAAATCGGGAAATTCAAATATTTGTAATGTGATGTCATAACAAACATATTTTTGTGCACTTACATTGCAAACGCTGGCTAAACCTTATGAGATAGATCAAACTAATATGCGGCGAAATTGTGTATCTTAAAAAGAATGGTAAAAAAGTCTGTGGCGGTAAATGTCTATCTCCTAAGGATAACCCACAGGAACCATTTATATCTTTTACAAATGACAAAAAAATTATTGGTTATTTACCAAGCTATTTCAAACAAAACATTATTATTCCTTATCCACAAATACACTATCACACATCCATTAAATACACTAGATACGTTGTGCATTACATGTAGATCAAAATTGCCCTTTGCAGCATTTCATAAAATTGAATATCTTAGAAGATATCACAGATTTACAAAGCGTTGGCAGAGCAACTGGATATTGTACGTCGTACGTAGTGACTGTTTTATTGCTATCTTTTTCTTATAAATATAAAAATGTTATGTTGGTTCTTATTAAGTACAAAAACTCGAAAATTATACACCAATTAGGTATGTAAGGTACATTTACTTTTAAAAGAATACGGTTGGTCACCCTACATAGGATAGCATAACAATAATTGAATCCTACGTAAACCGTGTATTTTCGGTAAGTTTTGTTAAAGTTTGTGAAATAGCATTTTCCTCAAGAAGGCCTGACCAACTTTACACAGTAGCGAAAGAAATTTCTATAAAACTTAAATTAAAAAATTGACAAAGTTTACTGGAGAAAAAATATTATGAATTTCAATTAACACCCTAAAAGTAATAATGATTTTTTTAAAATTAATTGAATTTCTTTATTGTTCATTGTCGAAGATATTAATTAGAAAGAAACGTATTAAAATAATATACAAAATTTTTAAATAATAAACAATAACTTAACGGAACAAATTTTAATGAATTTTTGTCAAAGATACCTAAGATCTTAACGTGTTGAATACCGTTTATCCTAAAAAAAGGCACGGTTTCTGTAGGATAGCTACGAATCTATTCTACTAAAATAACTGAACGGTTATAAATGACAATTGAAATGAAAAATTTCAAGTCTAAAAGAACATTTTATTTTTAAAATTGTAATGAACCTGTAAGATAGCTAATATCCTTCTTAGAAAAGGAATTTTAAGGATTTTTATGAACTTACTTTGGATCTAAGTTCTGAAAGTATCTATCATCCTTTTCTGACAAAATTGATTAATTTTTAAGTGTCGTTATTTGAAGGTAAGGAATCAATTAATCAATCAATTCATTTTAGAAAATTTCAGCAAAGTAAGCGGGTATCAGCTAGTGTTTACATAAATCTCGTGACCTCATATTTTTAAAATTGTTTATACGATTTGCCAATTTCATTTTTTAATTACATTTAAATTTGTGCCATTGTTGCAGTAATTGGGCAAGTGTTTAGGTCATTGGATTAATTTGCCATTTAAATGATATTTTAATAGTGGAATTATTATTATTATTAATTAAACTAACGCCAATCGGCAATATTCCTTTTATGAAAATTTAGCAAGATAAAGGGTAATAATGGATCTGTTCTAGACGTTAAAGTCAAACACGTCTACGTAAGACAAAGAGCAAGGCGCACTGACGAAGAGACAAGAGCGAGCGAAGAAAAGTTTCAGCCCTCAGCCGCTTGGCTACATTAGGCCGAGAGTGGAGCTATGAACGTACGTTTTCGTGACAAAAGCTTGTTTCGACACGGATTTGGAGGTGTTTTAACACCGCAGAACTGGTTTAAAATTAGGGGGAAGTTCTTGCTTTATGATTTTTACTCACTCTTGTCACTTGGTCAATGTGTCTTGCTCTTTGTCATTCGGTGGACGTGTTTGAACATCATTAAATGGACAAGTGGAACAAACTTAATATCAACATAAATGTTCAACAACTTGGTTAATCAGTGGTAGGTGAGCAGCTTGTTCTTGATCGTGGCAGAGATGAAGGTACTATAGTCTATACGATTCTCCTAATTAATTATTAGATAATAAACTATAGAATTATCATACTCTTAAACAACAGTTTATTGAAGCAAAGTTCTTTTGTTGGAGAGTAAAACCAGCAAACGCATGAAGAGACCATAACGTAATGAAAACCCTAGAAAAATCGGCCAGTTAACCTTCCTCTCTTTCAATCTAATTTTAAATTAAATTTCTCTCTTTCTATTATCTTATTCTCATTACTTGCTAACAGTGATTGGTGAAGTTAAATGTGCTGAACGAAAGAAAGGAAAAAGAAAGAGAGAAAATGAGAGCGGGAGGGGGGGGGGAGAAAAAGACTGATTTTACTGATAACTAAATGGCACGTCTGTCAATCATACTAAAAATAAAAGTTATAAAAATCTATATTTCATAAATATTTTTACTTAAAAAACTTTTATAATAATATTTTTATTTTTATAACCAAGAAAATTATAAGAAAATTTTTTGATATTATAGAATTTTTTAACTAGAGAACGTTTAGAGTTAAAAAATAACACAAAGAACTTCATTAATGAGGGGGATCCCCCGACTGCACTAGTTTTTTTTTCTTTTATACAGCTTGAATCGAATTGATTGATTGTGACTCTAATTAATAGTAACATTTAGCTTTTGATATTTGAAAACGTTTTTAATTGAACTTACGTCCAGTTCATCATCAATCATTGTTGCTGACGTGATAATAAAGACGTTGGTTCAAGAGATAACCATTATTAATTGAATTGCGCCCTTTTTTAAATAAATTAACGACGTTTTAATTGTAATTGGATATTGTGCGACTTTTAAGTACATCACTAGTTGGTCTAGTTGTTGTGTTTGTGTAATACTCTAATATCTATGAGTATTTGTAAATTAGAATTTTATGAAATTAAAAAGGAGAAATATCTTATTTTGCTTGTACTGTTTTATTACAGTATCTACGTTATATGAGTACAGATTCAATAAATACAATAACACACTAACACGTTAATGAAAATATCTGAATTTTATACTACTTTATAATGATACTAACTGATACCCGTCCGCTTCGCTGAGTATGTATAATTTAAACTAATTGAAGATAATTTTATGTAAAAGAAACAAACAAATAAGAAATAAAGCCACCTATTGGCGCAGTGGTTAGAGGAGTAGTTCTCTCCACTTCATGCGTCAAGTGGCCCGGGTTCGATTCCCATTGAATCCTAGAATTAAGATCCTAGAACTAAGATTATAATTGACCAACAGAAATTTTCTGTGTTTAGATAGTCGTGATATGACCATAGCTGTTAAAGCGACTTAAAACACCAAAAAAAAAAAAAAAATAAGAAATATTTGAAAGTTTTTATGTTGATGGCTATCTCTGAAACTACTCATCCAATTTCTAAATGTAATTCACTTTTTGAAAGTATATTACTCCAAATACACAAAGACTATATCTGATAGTACTGAAAAATACATTATACTGGAGGATTGTGGTGTCCTTTTTTGTACAGATAAATGCATTTTAGTATACGGTATTTGGGTTGTAGTGTTTGGTATTTTGGTATACAGTTTGCATCGTTTGTATATTTACCTGCAGTGTATCTACATGTAGGTACACTTAGTTATCCTATACGAGCATTATTTGTACCTAATCGCGTTCTCGAAAATGGTTTTATCGATGTTGATGAAATAATGTAGAGATGTACTTTTGTCTCATTTCTAAGAAAATTCATTTCTCCGTATTTTAAAGTTTTTATTCTAGGGTAGATAATATTACTATACATTAATGAATTAGTAATTGCCTATACATTGAATTATTTAAGACTTATGTATTATTAGGTGCTTTGAAGGTACGTGGTTTACATGGTTTGCATTAAAAGTTGCACACACAGTTATAAAACTTAAATGTAATTCAAAAAGTTTTATTTATAACGAAAAGAAGTTAAAACTAGAGAAGTTAATGTTAAAAAATTAGTGCGTAAGCTTAAATCAAAATACTTAACCGTTATATCAACAAAGAATTTCAGTTTTATGTATTCGAGAAAAGCTTTGTTATTGTCATCCCATGCGTTTTTGGATGAATTTTTGGGAAAAAAATCATTAATTATTAACCGTACTCATTGCTAACCCATGCATTTATATACTATAATTATTAATTATTGTACGTGAGTAACATTGTGAGGTACATACTGTCTAATCTATTACAAGTAGTGTTCATATTTGCCCTCAACAATTGCTTCTTGTTGTTGTACCCAGAAATCCATGCCGTAGTGTTATAACTATTTTAAACTTACTTTTAGCATTTACTTTAATATACACTTAAAAATATTTATCACTCTATAGTTTCTGATTGGTTGTAATGGTGTAAAACAAAAAAATGTTTAGTTATATTTTTTGATCAACTTCTCCGATTAATTATTATTTATGAAAATCGAGCTTGAGCTGAGAGAATATGCCTGATATGCCCCATAGAATTGAAAAAATAAATGTTAATTTGAACAAGCCCCTGACTCGACCCAACAATAAATATTGCCTACTTTGCCCTTTGCGCAGCTATGGAGTCGTTAAGTATAAGCAGATAAATACGCATTATTAATATAATGTCATTAATTTTTTAATCGAATTACCTACATATCAAATGAAAGCGTATTTTATTCCCAATCCAACCGTATTAGATTGCTTTATCGAAACGTTTGTAGAATCCATTGACTCAGGCAATCGTAATATTCTGATTCCATATATATTTTTTATAAAGCTACTTTTTAAAATAAATTTAACTATAATTTTAACTTTTTAAATAATAAAGGCACTTAATTGTGTAGTAGGTACATGCATTTATGGAGAGGAAGAGTTTATCAATTTACACAAAGAAATGTAATAAATACTTTTTTTTTTACCAAGAATTTTGTTTATTAGTAATGAATAGTGAAAATATTTTCAATACATTGTTCTTGTTTAAAAAATTATTTTCAACAAATTTATGATAGATAATTATTATTTAATTTTTTTTTTAATAATTAACATTAATATTAATGTTGATTAGGAATACACGCCACGTTAATTATTATTTAGAGTTATATAGAGTAAATATTCGTATTATTTCTGTTGAATACAATTTGTTTAAAAATACTGCGATAATAAAGGTTTGGTCATTTAAAATTTTTGGAATTTTTTTAGATAAAAAAAAAACTTTAAAAAAAGTCAATATTATGTAAAATTATTTTTTATGGGAAAGATTGAATCTTAAATGTTAAGGATGATACGCGACATCATTCATATGACTTTCAAGACTCGCCTTATAGTAGCCAATCCGACCAACCCAATTTTTAAGTACATTTCCAATCGTAATGTGCTTCAAAATCATCTTTACAGATGAAGGTCATTTTCACAAAATTCTCAAACTCTCAATTCTCAAATTATATCTGGTTTATTAACTTAATTAAATATTGGATTTTACGAAACTCCAGAGGCAAAAATTCCAAGTCATAACATCTGGGTGGCACAATTTCCGGAAATCAAAATACCAGGAAAACGTTCTCTTAACAAATTAATGTTTTCTTTTACTGTATGTGGCACCATCCTCTTGAAGCACATTTTTTGAGGTTTAAATAGTTCAATTGTTTCAACAAAAGAGTTAGATATCATATGCCATTTTTTTCCAAGTTACAGCTTTGCATTCTCAAAAAAGTATGGTCCAATTACATCTCCAGTCCATAATCCGCACCAAACCGTGGTTTTTGGGTGCATCATTTTTTTATGGATAACACAAGGATTTTTACTACCCCAAATGCGATAATTTTGTTTATAAAAAAAAAACATCCAAATGGGAATGAGCTTCATCACGTAAATTGATGTTTTTAAAAAAATGTCATTCACTTTTTGTATTTCTATCACCCAATTAACGAACTACCTCTGTTGCAAAATATGTTCTTGTGCCTCGAGCTAATGTGCTAATTAAACTTGGCTAGGGTGAAAGTGAGGGTCTTTGGAGAGAATTCGTAACAAACTGCTTCTGCTAATGTTCAATTGTTGAGATCGACAACGTGTTGATGTTCCCGAATTCTCATTGATATTCGAACTGACATTTGCAATATTTTCAAGCAACCGCACAGGAAGAGGACGCGGTATAGTTTTTTTGTCCACAAGCGAATAAGTATCCTCAAATATTTTAATTAATCCTCGAATGGTGGACTCATTAATAGAAAATATATGAATGCTAAAAATTCCACGAATTTTTCGAACTAATTCCGCATAATTATCACCTTTGTAATGTGTTTTCACAATAACAAGACGTTATTTTTTGGTATAGCAATTTATTCTTAAAAAACCCACTAACAACGGATTATATCTACCATTTACCAAACATTAGAGTTACTTACTTTAATGCGAAAAAAATAAATGCAATTTCATAAATTTCATTCTATATAAATAAAATTATAGCTGTTTTCTAATGTTCGTCTTTAATTCAAAAACGACTGGATAGATTTCAATAAATTTTTGTTTTACTTCTTATATATTTATATTATATTATATATTATATTATTTATATATTTATATATTGGTCCTTATCTAAAAAAAGAATTATCACGATATCTTCATTAAAAACAAAGTACATAATTAAAGTTTTTAAAATTGCAATTTTTCTAAGCAGACTGCGTATGCTTTCTTTTTTCTTTAGTTGCTTTGATAGAGTGGAGAAAACGATGTTATACGCATGAAGAATGTTTCTCCTTCTACTACCTAATGATTATTTCATATTTAAGCGTACGCCTACGACAACATGCAGCTAAGCGAGATATTAGAATAAATAAAATATTTTTTGAATTCTACTTATTTTTCTGTTATTAAAATATTTTTTGTAGTTTCTTTTTACGTTACAATAATCAAATTACATTTCAACAATCCCTTTTATTATTGCATTTATTTTTTAACCAGAAAGAGTTAAAATAGCGAGAAACATTTTTTTAAATTTAAACTACATGCTAAAAAATTTCTCCTTCAAAATTCGCATTTCTCCAAGTGTATAGTTATTAATTAATTAATAATTAACTTTTCAAAAATTTTCAAACTATAAATTAAAATCTCTGTAAAAAACAAAAAAGTCACTTTTATAAGTTTTTTTTTTAAATTGCTCCTTAAATGCTCTTTCAGGATCCGCAATTGCTCCAGGTGTATAGTTGATAGTTTATTAATAATTAAATTTTTTTAAATTTTCAAACTCAAGAATTAAAATCGTTATAAAATTCAAAATAATATTTAATTTAAGTTTTTTTTTTTAGCTCTATATCTGCTCTTCATTACGCAAATAATTGATCAAATTTTTGCAATATTTTTAATAATAAATTATTAGTATTAAGAGTCGGTAAATAGTTTAAAAATGGAATTACTAATTAACTTTACATCTGGAGCAATTGCGGATCTGGAAAGAGCATTCAGGAACATTTTTTTGAAAAAAAAAAATAAAAAGTGATTATTTTGGATTACCTGTAGGTATAGCAATTTTTATTTTTGAGTTTAAAAATATTTGAAAAATGAATTATTAATTAACTTATAACTATACATTTGGAGCAATAGCAGATTATGAAAGAACATTTAGGAACAATTTTTTGGCATATAGTTAAAATGTTCTACGCTAGGTTATTTTTATATATTTTTGCTTTCAATTGTTTAAATGTTTTTATTGTTAAATTAATTAAACTGTTCTTAAAATAATAACCTACGCAGACAACGTCGCGGGTATCAGCTAGTAAAGAATATAATTAGGTACATTGATTTCTGACTTTATTTATTACGTAGTAGATACATCGTACTTATATCAATAGTGATATTACAATTTTACAAAACTACTATACTTTACTAGTGATATTTCTAGCAGTGATGGATTTAAGTCCGTAAGGTTCAAGTCTAGGGCGGCATAAAACGAGTGGCAAAAAATTTTTATACGAGCAAAAATATTTTTATTATTGAAATTAAAAATTGATTTAAATTTGTTTTGTTAACAATTCTTGGAAAGTTTACAGTAAAATTTAAATTACTAAGGTATATTTGAACAGAGATATTTGAAATAACTTTGAAACATATATAGGGATGTAAACCAAACAAGAGCTTTATTTAATAAAATATTTGAAAGTTTAAACATTAAATACATAGATCTATAATTTTGACAACCACTTTTACGTAGGAAGAAAGAGTAGCTAATCGGATAAGATCTGCGGCAACACTAACTTTATCATATCCACCACTAACTTTATCATTTATGATAAGTTTTTAGTTATTACATTACTCATTAGCGATAGTTATAATGGATTTCAATTTTTTAGGTATGTATATAATTTTATTTATAAAGTAAATGGATAAAGTGGTTCTTCATATACTTCTATATTATCATTAGATTTGTCTTTTTTTGTTTTTAATTCTGATCCTTCAAAACACATCCTGTAAAATTTCCATTCAATAACAAAGACAATAACGCCTATAGCATTTCCAATAGACAGTAAACCGAAAAGAATTCCCAAGTCTTCCAGAGTGAATTTGTGCTGTCCCGCCGTTTTAGCTTTCGACTGCAACTGTGCAATTTGAAATTTGGCTGCAATCGTATCGTTAAATTTTTTATCTTTGCGCCAAAGAGTGAAAAATCCAGCCTCCATTAAACGTTGAGTAACATTGTTGAAACGACTTGCATAGATCGAACGTTGTGGAAAAACGTACGCAAGATTATAAATCCGTGGACATTCTTTAACATAATGAAACAGCTGTTTTCCATCCCAACTGATCGAGCTTTTGTTGTAAAGAAAAGAATCAAAATCGAGCCTCCTTAATACTCCTATATTATTCTGCCCAAATGAATCCCCTGAATTCTGATTGCGGATGATTATCTTTTGTCGTAATTTTCGAATAACCGGATCTGGGAAGTCAACCGGAAAAACTTCCTTTGCCAAAGAAACCGATCGTGTCGTTATTTTAATGTCACTTTCTGCTAATTCTGAGAGCAAATTAATATTCTTTTTGTAAGCTGGTTTTGTTAGGACATCAACTAGTGACCCTTGAAATGCACCACTTATTGTCAAAAAAGAAATCAGAGCGAAAAAAATCAAACATCTCTCTGACATGTATTTTGAATGAAAATTGATTGAAATCGTACAAAACATGCTGAAAACTTTTAAAGCATAAAGTATTCGATCGATTACTGTTGAACTCTTCTCATTTGGTAGAAGCATTGGAGCCATTCCTATCCAAGTGAGGGAAATTGAAATTATTGAAATCAATATTAATAACCAAACGGTATCATCAAAAGTGTAAAATATCAATGTCCAAATCGGCACACGTTCACTTTTTGGAACAACCACGCAAAGTGCATCGTCTAATACTGAAACACCAAACTGTAAATGTGTCGTGTAATACGATTTGATAAAATATGGAACCATAATCATGTCGATTTGGTTATTGATTATAGATTTAATAGTATCGGTTGATGTTCCATTTTCCAAAATATCTCCATAGCCAGTTCCAATGGTCATATTATTGGAATAATTAAAGTGTTTTTGTAATGTATCTGCTAAATTACGATCAATGCCTGTTAAATCTTCTAGTCCCGTTTTACGTAAATTGGCTTCTGCGGTTAAAGTCGGATCGAAAATTGCAAATGACAATGGAAATTCATTCATGTTCATGATATTCACAGGTGTAACATTACTAATATCCGACAGTAATTGTACATCTCCCCACATGGGAGGTGTAACATTAGTGAGTGTAAAAGGCTCAAATTGGTAAACATCAAATTTACTTTCGTTGGTAAAAATAAAAATTTGAAACAATAAACTATTGTACATCCAGAAATAATTAGCAAACGATACCATATTTTCTTTGTCATCCCATTTCATATTGTCATTCCACATATTTAGAAAAATATATTTGGAATTCGGTTTGCCATTAAGTAGGTCACATGTTGTTTCAACATTTACATTATCCGCGCAAAATTTATTTAAAATATCATTGTAATCGTATATAATAAATATAAATCCTTCTGCCCAATCGTTCGTGACAAAATATGATTTATGTAATTCCGAGTCGTTCGCCAAAAACACCGAGAAGTTCATTGCCATTATCTGAAACAATGGAAACGTAAAAGGTAAATGGAATCAAAAGCTTAACTATTGTTATCTATACGTATACATTTTATAATACCCAGTTAATAAATAACGATAATAACATCAAATAAAAATTATAATAAATTTAAGTAATGGTTCTATGAAGTTTCTTATGTAGGTTCTAGAATGGTAAATGTTCTATATTTCGAATTAAATTTTTATTGAGCATTACATTTATCATTTCCAAATTTTATTTATGTATCTGCCATTTACATGCGGTATTTGGAGTGGGTGGGTGTTGGTTCATTTGAGTTCTACTTAAAGGCAATAAGGAAAAAAGAACTTCACAAACAAAGTTTTAACTCTCAAAAATGTTTATAGGAAACCTGCGTTTTTGTAACTTAACTATGGTAACTAAACTAAATTATTTTTGTTTTTTAATTAAGTGCAGCATCGTTAATCGAATTCAATGATAAGAAAATATTTTAAGTGCGTGACCCCTACTTGTAAAATGTAGATAGGGGAAGTGAGCCCAAAACGGGTAAGCAGCCTTACGCTTCTGTATGAAGCATTATCATTTTGTGCGCATGCGCGGATATCTGTCTAACTCTGACGAGCTTTGATTAGTTAAGTTCGAGCGCCGGAATTGTTTACAAACATAGTAATTTAAAAAAAAGTTTTTTGCTAATTATACTACAAATTTCGAGGTAAGTGTTTCATGATTAGTCGAAAATCGTTATATTATTCATATTGTTCGTATCATTGTTTTATTTTAGCTTAATATAAGTTTGAAATTACATGAATACTTTGCCTGCTTTATCTGTCATTTTGAGTTTATTTGTACTTTAAAAGAAAATAGTGTCTCGAGCAAAACGGGTAGATAGATATAAACAATTTAACATGAAAAATACGCAGAAAAAAACAAAAATGTATCGATACCTCGTTTGTGGTGATCCGTACGAAGATCCACCTAATGAAGACTGGATCAAATGTGGAGATTGTAGAGAATGAGCTCATGAAACCTGTACTTCTTATTCATAGGAAATAGGACATATTATTGTGATTTGTGCCAAGAATAAAGTTCTGAAGCATTTAAGCTTCAATTTACTATCAGTTTGTATTTTCTATTTGATATTTGTAGTAATTATTGTTCTATTTTATAATATTAACATATTTGATCTTCATAATAATAAGTAACTCTAAATTCTGGTTGTATGAGTACAAAATTAGTGTTAATCTCTATCGACTAAAAAGCCAATAAATATTGAGACTCATTAATTAAATACCCCGTAAATGAGTAGGTAATATTAATACGTTATTTTTATATAAAAAGAAAAAAAAATCATGACTCATTACAGTAAATAAAAAGACGTTAACCCGTTTTACTTTAAGCTTACCCGTTTTGCTCAAGGTAGTTACCCATTTTAGGCTTATGTATAGGGCAAAACGGGTTTTTTGATAACTTTACTATTTTTAAAATAAACAAATACTGGACACATAATGTGGTCAAATTGTGTTTTATTTTAAAGTTTAATTATTATGGTTGCTTTCCATTTACACCAAAAGCGACCGCTGTGTAACGCAGTGTTCGTATATGCGCTTTCCATTTAAGACAATGTCGAACACGGCTGTACGCTGCGCGACACTAGAAAAAGCCGTGTTTCACCGTGTTTTGCCCAGGATTACCAACACAAAAGAGAAGAATTCTCTTCTCTGCCTATGATTCCCTATGCTTATTAATTATTTAGGTTCTTCAGGTTGGTATTAAAAAACCCAAAAATGCAGTCTAGTATTTGCTCTAGTCGCTCTAGTATTATTTTGAGATAACTCTGTTTCAATTTGCAGTGTTTCGCAGAGTAACGCAGCGTCGCTCTGTGTTAATAAATGGAAAGCAACCTATACTATTTTATAAAGTAATTCAACCTACCATATAATACGAATATTACAGTTTTTTTACCTTCGCGCTTAGCTTACCCGCTTTGGGCTCACTCCCCCTATACTTATTGTTGTTAGGTGTTTATCATATTATTTAGGTAGACCTTTTTTATTGGGTAAGACATTTTTAAATGGTAGATTTGGTAGAATTCAATATCATTGTTGTGTATTTAGTTTCATTAGATGTTTTTTTACCATCTTCTAAAAATGGAACATCTACTGAAAGTTACAACTGGTAAAGGTAGGGAGCAAAAGGTTGAACACTAATAATTAATTCATTAATATCTTTTGCCGGTAGCTTGTAACGAAGTAAATAAATAGTTTCTTCGCTGAAAGAAATACAAAAAAATCATTAATCTTCATATAAATAAGAAAAAATGCTTGAAACGAACAAAATCTCTTTATACTTTTAGTAGCAAACATACCTCAATTTATACTATATGAATTAATCAACTATGTACGGTTTTAATGCTTTTCTCAACAACCGTGCTATAAATGACAGTAAATTATTTCAAAATTATTTTATACAAATAGGTCACATAATTTAGTATGGTCCATCGGGAACGCCAGATTTAAATTTACCTTTATTTTTCTGTACCAACGTTAGCAGTTGTAATGTTTGGTAGGTATAATCCATTGTTATTGAGGTTTTTAAAATTGAAACGCACTAAGTAGGTACTAAAGAATAACATCTTGTTATGGTGAAAAAACATTACAAAAGTGAAAGTTTTTTGGAGACAGTTTAAAAAGTTCGTGGAATTTTCGGCATTCATATATATTTTCCATTAATGAGTGGCCCATTTGAAGATTAATTAAAAAATTTGAAGAAACTTATTCACTTGTGGATAAAAAAAATTAACCGTGTCCTTTTCCTGTGCGGTCGGCTGATGAAACATTGCAAATGTCAGTAAGAGTATCGATGAGAATTCAGAGTTTGCTACGAATTCTCTCCATAGACCATCACACTCATCCTAGCGAAGTTCAATTAGCACATTAGCTCAAGGCGCAAGACCATTTGTAACGGAGGTAATTCGTTAATTAGGTAGATGGAAAAACAAAAAGTGAATGATTTTTTTTAAAACATCATTTAAAATGATGAAACTCATTTCCATTTGGATGGTTTTGTTTAAAGGTAAGCACAATTGTCGCATTTGGGGCAATAAAAATATTTGTCTTATTCATGAAAAAATTGTGTACCCAAAAATCACGGTTTGGTGCGTGGGCTGAAGATGTAATTGGATCATACTTTTTTGAGAATAAGTCTTACCAAGCTGTAACTTGGAAAAAATGGCATATGATATATCTAACTCTTTTGTTGATTTGTTGAATCAATTGAACGACATAAACCTCAAAAAAATGTGTTTTCAACAGGATGGTGCCACATACAGCAAAAGAAACCATTAATTTGTTAAGAGAACGTTTTCTTGGTCTTGTGGTTTCCAGAAATGTTGACGTTAAATAGCCATTTAGATCTTGTGACGGGGCACCATATGCTTTTTACGAGTACTTCTAGGGTTTTGTAAGATCCAGGGTGAGTTAAGTTAATAAGCCAGAAACGATTCTATAAATAAAAACAATGATTTTACGCGTTATTTCTAAAATAGAGTCAAATGTCTTGCAAAAAGTCTTCAAATATTTCATCAAAATGGGCAAGGTGCGAGCGCAGCTAACGGCAAAAAAGCGGAAAAAATTAAATATATCAAAAACGGATTAACATAGAAACCTAAGTTTGGTCTCATTCGACTCAGAGCAAAATAATACATCTACTTCAATTGTTTTTATTGAAATTTTGAAGAAAATTAAATAAAAAATGAGGAAATTAGAGACTATTGGAAAGATAAAAATTTCTGAAATTTTCGGAATAGGGTTGTATTCACCAAAACAAGTTGCAACAAGTATTTTGAGTGTATATTTAAATTAAATACTGCTTACAATTAAAAATTCAAGGAAGCTTAAAAGACTGGACAATTTTGTAAATAATAAAACTAGAGATTGTGTTTTGATGTGGAGGCATGTATTATCTGAGCCAATTGGGAGCTGATAACTCAAATTAAAAGAATATATGTATGATGCCCAACAGATTTTAGATTGTGTGACTCAATTTGTCAGTTCCCAATTGTGTAAACAAGACAGTCTAACAAACAGGGGCGAACTCTAATTCTTTACTTTTTTTGCGGTGTTATTATCGGATGGGCAGATAAAAGCAGATGATTTTTGTTCTAATCTTCACTTTAACATGTCTAGTCTAGTTTGAAAAGTGATCATCCATATTTCGGAGGAAGCCGGAGCTTTTTTTGTAATCATAGCTGCTCTAAATGCTTATTTAAAATTCGTAACTTGTAACATTGTAAAGCGCTCGAATTTTTCTTTTTGCCTAGTTTGACTGATGTGTGGCTTAGTTGATCATCGTAGAGCAGGAAAAAAATTTGATAATTTTTTTCTGCCTCTTTTATAATTATATATCACTCATTTAGAGTAGTGTGTAATTTGGTTAAACTTCCATTATTCTGACATTGAGCCTAAATTAATGGGAATACCTTTGAAACAGGGAAAAAATCATGCTGTTCCTAGATCCGGTATTTTATGTTGTGTGAAAATCGTAAACCAGATAATTGAAAATAGCGCTTTCGAAAATCGATTTTTTTCCGCTCTGGCCCCACTGTGCAGCGATCATTTGGCCGATATCATACTCCATATTTAATTTCAACATGTCTAGGTACTTAAGAAATCGATAAAAATTTTATTCTTAAATAATAATTTACGGTGTCTAATTTCAAATTTAAATCCGACATATCCGATGAACCATCCTACAACTTGAAAGTTTGTAACATTTGCAAAACTTTTTATATTAGTTTAAATAGATTTCATCTATTGGAAGAACTTATGTTAAAATAGATTAAATTAGAGAGCATTATAAAAAAAATTAGGGGATTTTTGTATTTCATCAACATTAAATCCTCAATTCATATTTTATTAGGTAAAATTGACAACAACAAAATTCCTTCTGATGAAATAAGATTCTTCTTATCCGCATCATCAGATTTCTTTCACAACTATAGATATATTTTGTTTCCCTTTTTGCTCTTTTTATAATAAGATCGTTTTTAAAAAGGAAATGTTTTATTTTCATGAATTTCTTTGATCGTTCTCTTTGACCGTTCCCTGTATATCATCTCCTCATATCTCAATCTATGGTAAAATTTTAATTACTAATGACTACCATTATACGTTTATTTTTAAATAAACTGTGTATTCGCAAAGGAAATAAAGTATGAAGTATAAACTAAATAATAAACGTATGTTTTAGCTTTACTTCAGAAAAAGAAAACTTCGTTTTTATCCTTACACCGTTGGGTTTTTATTTTTATTATAAAAATGTAATAACACTTTTTTGAAAACTAATCTTTAATTAATCAGAGGATTTTATTAAAAGGGATACTATAAATAACGCTTGACTATGAAAAGTCTTTATGGTTTCTATGTACATATACGGTAAAAATGTTTAAAGTTTCAAAGTCTGTAAAGGTTTTTTTTATATATGCAAATATTTACTTATTGAAATATTTACAAAGAACGAGAGGATTTAACTTGAGTAAGATAAATATAAATACACAAAGGGATTACTGAAATGCAGTAAACTTGTTAAGTTATTAAAAATAAGTCTTTTTATATAGATGAGGTTTTTTTTTCGGGAAATTTCAAAATAGTATTATGCTTCTTGGGTTTTATTCTTAATAATTTTTGGACATGAAAAAAAAACAAAATGTATAGATGTAAGATTAATTATCTTATAATAAAATAATTGAGTATATTATAACAATATGGAAATGAAACATAAAATATGATAAACTATGAAAAATATATCATTAATTTTGTTATAAAGTTCAAGTTTCATAGTCAATTGTTCATATTCTGTTTTGTTAAATATCATTAACAACATACAAATTTTAATTCAACAATTTGTAGTTTAGCTGGAGTACAATTTTTATAGATATATACTTCTGAGAATCAAAGCTTAAATTTTTGAGGTAGGTACCTATTGATACATTATTCAAATTAAAATGAGTTTTAAATTATTTTTAAGAACAATAAGTTCCATAACTTAGAATATGTTGTATAGTTTTACTTCATCGAGTTTTGTAAGTAGGTACTCGTATAGTTACATAAACGCATGTTTAATATTAAAATAACATTTTACATAGCAATGCAGCAATAATATTTTTCTTTGCACAAAATGGAAATTGTTTTCAGTTACAGAAAATTTAGATTTGTAAAATAGATCTCGTATATAAAGGGTTGTGTTTTGAATTTTTATATAACGCCAAAAGAGATATTATTAAAAATTTCTTCATGTTATACACGGCATCAAACTTCTTAATTTTCAGTACAGAAATTAATCTTAAACTAACCTTTTGATAAGATTAAACGAAATGTCATATAGCTAGAAATTAAAAATTCTTTGTACAAAAATATTAATACGTAAGAAGGTATTATCCAATTTTTTTGTTTCTTTACTATGCTGCATTATATGCAGAGAAAAAAAAGTCTCATTTGAAGTACAATATTTAATGTTTAGCAATAATCTTAGTAAGTGTTATGGTCATGTATGTACCAAGTTTTTGGTGTAAGAAAGGGCAAACCTCGAAAATTTTTTTAAGTATATATTTTGTATACTTACCTATATTAAATTATCCTCCCCTTATTTTCGCAGTTAAACAAAATATATAAATAACTTGGTGCACCTACTCTGCTGCTGTTTCAAAAAATACCCTAAATAGCAAAATAAAACTCCTTTCCAAAAAAAATATTTCAATTTTCGTGTTTTTGCTTTGCAAACTCATTAGCACACATTCGTTTAGAGTCTAGAGTCTAGACTCTAGGTTCTAGATTCTGATATCTACCACTTGTTCTACTGCTAAAATAGCTATAGAGCTATAGAAACCATTCTCTTTCTACGGATGGCGTAGATGTCTTAAGATTTGCAGCGTTCGTATGCCAAAACCGTTGATTTTACAAAAAAAGATTATCACATTAAATATAGGAAATTTTCTCTTCTTTCATTTTGAATGGAAATGTTTCTGTTGCAAAATGAGCCGGGAAGGAGATAATGACTAGAAACAATGCTCTAGGGGCCATTTCCTATATGGCGGTGCGAACGGCAAAGATACGAGGTGACAAAGTTGAAATTCGGAAAGAGCACATCTAAAAAATTACCAGTTTTTAAAACTCCCGGAAAACTTTCCAGGTAACACTACCAAATGACTATAATAAGGATAAAAAATTAAATTCTTTTCGTGTATAAAGTCAGCATCTGTATTCCCGTTGCCAAATATGGTTTTTGCATTGGGGTTGTATTGGGGGTATAAAAGATATATGCTTAGTTTTTTACACGAATTTTGGGTGTGATTTAAAACTTCGTCTACATATTATTATTCTCAGTTTTAACTAATTGTCCGTATCTGATTTGCACACAGGATTAGTAAGCTTAAGCGTTTTTACCGCTGCCATATTTGGGCCATCAGGATTCCCCTTTACCGCTACACACTTGGCCATTGATCTTATATTTTATATGATCTATATATCAAAGTACTAAAATGTACATCCTTTTAAATATGGATTATTTTATCCTCTTTCTTGACCCTGCTCAGAATTTAGGCTGTTTGAAAGTTCAATTATTTGCTTTAGCTTAAAAAAGAAAAGTTCTAATATTATTAATTTGAACTCTCGTTACTCCTACTTCAATATCTTCAATCGACTTTATAAACATAAATTATAGTTTTGCTCAATTTTTTCTTCACGTGAAGTTTGGTAAAGTAAAAGGGCATTAAAATATAGATGAGATGTCCCGTTAAAATATCTCTTTTAATTTTTTTTTCACTAACAAACACACAGATTTCATATTGTACACCAACAAAGCTTTTTTTTTGTAATTTTTCCAGCCACATTAAAATCAGCTCGACTTAAGTGTCGCTTGCTCCAGGGCTATTTATTTATGTTGTTGTTGTTTCTATGTGCCTAATTTTGATGTCACGTTTTTTCAAATTACTGTGAACAAGTATATACTTGGAGTTTCTTGTTTTCATAGAAAAAATATTTAATATACCAAAACTGTGTTTTGAAGCTGAAATCTAACGCAGAGTCAATTGGATCGTAATTTTCAGTTAATTCATGAAAAAATAAAATTAATGTTATCAATTAAGTTTTGCCCCATGTAATGTTCTCGAAATCTCTAAGAGTCTTAGATAATGAAACAAATGGTTATTCTGTATCCGTTTTTCATTATTAATATGATTACGTAGTTGCGTTCATTACGATTGGAATAACTATTTCAGAAAGTAAGTATATCTTTATATTTATCCCAAATTTAATTTTATTATGTAAGGGTGTGTGCTTTATATGGGATGCGTAGGTGTATGACTTTCAGAAGTAGAAGTTTTGAAGCTTTTATAAATTTCATAACAATAAGTCTTATATATCTATATGTGATGAATATCTTAAATTTATATAAATGAATAATTTTACCTTCAAAATTTAAATACACCTACTATTAAGAAGGCACAGTTCAGTGAAGATGTGCAGGAACATTTCTATTTTCAATTTATTTTTTAAAATAAAAAAAGTATAATGTGAATAATACCTGACACAACTCGTTGAGAACATCTGTTTCTGCTACAAAATTGAAGATTGTAACACGTTTTACCCGACGAAAGTAATTGTCAATCACTTTCCAACAGTTTTTAGCCACATTTCTTCCAAAATTCAATTCACCCAAATTAAATTTGGATGCAACCACATCATTGGAAATTTTAATGTTCGACTGATTTGATTCAATCATCCAAATTTGAATGGCTATTATATAGCACACGTAGCGACAATGAAATACACTTTTCATATTTAAACGTACAAGTTGTTATCAGATTGTTAACCTCATCGATAGTACAATAATAAATCAAAAGTGATAATTTCCATTTTTATAAACGATTTGCTTGTTTTTTATGAAAATAATTGAGACAAGACACGCAATTAAATGAAAAACTTATTTAAACTTTTATTATAATGAGTGGGTTGGGCTTTTATTTTGAAACTGGTGAAATAGTGAATGAAAAGTTTGATTGATTTCTATTGTATTTTTTGTCATTTTGTGTTAAAAAATATTGAAATACTGTCATTCAATAACATGAAACTTGGGTTTTTTATTCGTTATTTACAAACATGTATGGGATCAAAAGAATTTGCTATAAAGGGTGTAATTTAAAGTTGATGTTATATAATAAAACGTGGGTATAGAAATATATACAGTTGGTATCAAGGTTTACTAAAGCTTGTTTTTGTCTCAAATTTTCAGAATAATGAACACGTTATTTTAAAAACATGTAACATAAATTAGAAACTTTCATATACATTCATAAAAGGCCGCTTTTTGTATTAAGCTCAGTGACATTTCCTTGAATAAATTATTTTTATAAAATTATCTTTTTTTATCAAAAACGTTTTTAATTTTTCTAAGAAAATTAAGTTATGAAATAAAACGTAGGCAACAACTTGATTCATTATCAATTAGGAAAGAAAAATAATTTCTTTAAAGCATTTTTTTTTCCCAGCACGTCTTTTCATGAATCTATACAATTTTTCTTTTTGATATTCAGGAGATTTTAGTCCGAAAAGTTTGGTGCATTATATATTTATCAAAAGTTAAATTAACTTTAATAAAATGGAGTTTATTAAAGTTAATAAATAAACTCCAAAGAGTTTATTAATTATAAACTTCATTTAGAGTTGTGATACAAGATCTTATTAACAGCAATGTATACCTTCATTTTTGTCCAAAATGTTTGTAATTCATATAATTACAAAACGATTCAAAAGATAAACACATCTTAAGGATAGCTATTACCAAACATATATATTATTGAAGGTGGTACCTATTCAAATAAACTGATTTGAGTGGGGTTTGTTATATGATAAACAAAAAAATCTTTTCACTGAAAACTTATTCAAATATTTGTATTTATATATTTATTTAGGATTATGTTTATTTGTAATTTTTTAATTTTTACGTTTTGTACAACGTTGATATATATCCATCGTGTAAACGCTAATTAAGAACACTCAGTACCTTTGCGTAGACTTATAAAATGGAATTCCATTCATCTTGATAATTTGGTGATTCTTCTTGGTAATACAAATTTTTATGGGCTTGACATTGTTTTATATAAGTTAGTTAAATTAACGCATGTGAATAAAACTTTTCTTAGATAATTATTCCTTATCTAAATCATTTATAATTTGTTGGTGATTTTTTTATGAATATTATTATACATATAAAAAGGCCAAAAATTAATCGAGTTAACTTTGGTCTAAGAAGTTTCGTTTAGCTAACTAAATTCACTTAAAATCAAGATATATATGTATATATTGAAAATATCTGCTGGAAGGCGTTAGAGTACTTTCTTTTACAAACTCGTTATTGGTTAAAATAACTATAAGCACTTTATAACTATATAAACAGAACTATAATATGCATACATACATACTTTATGCATATATGAACTCTCACTCTTAACCCCAAAACCGTCCTTATTTGAAATTTCCCAAGAAAAAGTTTTGAATAAAAGTTGTAGGCATTGATCCGTCTAAGAGCTGTAGCAAGTTTAAAGAAAATCGTTGGAGCCGTTTTCAAAAAAAAATTGAAAAAGCTCAAAAACGTTTAGAATAAAGTTTAGCTTCTGGTCAACCTATTTCAACCAAAAGCTTCGCGGCAAAAGTAGATGCAATATGCAGGCTAAATTACAAGTTTGATGAAATTCAGATAAAGCTTAAGATAGATACGAAATTGTCATACACAGACACACAAAAGGAAATGTTTCTAAAATCCATTTTTTTGATTTAGGGACCTCAAAACATGTATTTTTGTTAAAAACTGGAATTCGAAAATTCAACTCGATTGCATTGCGATTCCTTTATATCAAATATGTAGTAGTAAAAGAAATCAGATATGTGGGTAGACCTTCCCACTGAGCACAAAACATCCAACTCCATAACAGTTCTGCAACAGTTACGTAACATTCTTTAGTTATGTATGTAACTGTTACAGAACTGTAACGCAGTGTGATGTTTTGTGCTTACTAGGTTATGCGCTCTAGTGGGTGCTATGTTTTATATAATGTGATATTACATAACTTATAACTAGTCGACTATCTTTTCTAAAGATATCCTACGATATTTGCTAAATGATGAACAATGGTTAGTAGCCTTAATGACTTTGAGACCAGATGAAAATGTATGCAGAGATGTATATTATATATCTATTATTAATACATTAATATATTTATAATGTTTGTCGGTATATTATAAATTAGTGTAAATATAGACTCCAAAGGTTGTTCTAAAAATTAGAGTTTTTATTAAAATATAAATAAAATAAATATCATATAATAGTTTCTTAAACCTACCTAAAAATTAGAGAAACGACAATTAAAGTCTATTTCATAATTATTATTTACACTTATTTGTTAGGTATATTATTAATAATTAAATTGACGTTTGTGCTGTTTCCGTAGAAACAGCACGGGAAGATAAGATAAAGAAATATAATTTTCTTTATATCTCCCCCGTTTAGGAAGAAAATTAATCATAAAATTTTCTTTATAATTATGGGATTCCTGTTTAGTCTTGTTTTTCTGCGATCACTGGAATGAGTTTTGTTATATGGAACAAATTGGACTCGATTTTTTTATGGCCTGTATTTACTTTATACACTGAGTTAGATATTTTTTCAATGATTTTGTACGGTCCAATTTTTAGTTCATCCAATTTTTTTCTGTTGGGCTTATTATTATTTTCCACGTATACCCAGCTTCCTACGTCGAATTCGAAGTGTTTTCTATTTTTGTCAAATATTTTTTTATTGTAATTGTGTGACTTGATCGTATTCATCAGTGCTGTTTTTCTGTCTTTCATCCAGTTATCTTCAGATATTTCATGTTTTAATTCACTTGGCACTATTGTTGTATCTATTCCATACAGTAAGTATCTTGGAGTGAAACCAGTGACTGAGTGTATAGTCTCATTGTATTTGTTGACGCACTCTTGCGCAATTGTTGTCCAAGCCTTTTTCTTAATGTTGTCATTTATTTTGCATCTTATTTTGTTGACTAGCGTTTGATTTAGTCTCTCGTTTAATCCATTAGAGAATGGTGAATTTACTGCTGTAAAGATCATTGTTATGGCTTTTCTATTCAAGTATTCTTTGAATTCTGATGAGTTTATTCCCGCGTATTGATCTGTAAGCAGCATTCCAATGTTTTCTGTTTCTGCTACTTTACTTACTAATTTAATAAAATCATTTGAATTTTGAGTCTTTGATGTTAGAATAAATGCGTATCTTGTAAGATGGTCTACTAAAAGATGTAGGTATTTCTTTGTTGATCTTGAATTTCCAAAACCTCCGATTGTATCTATCGAAATTATCTCAAAAGGCTTTGTGGCTGGACCTAAATGCGACATAAGACCGAATTTTTCTTGATATCTGGACTTGTTTTTTAAGCAAATCTCACAGTTCTCACATACTTTTTTTATGTTTAGCGTTAAGTTTTTTGCTGTATATATTGTGCTGATAGTCTTTTGCATTTGATTAACACCGATATGACATAAATCTTCATGTATCTTTTTAATTAGTGTTATACTAAAATTTTCACTTAAAATTATTTTTTCCTTTTTTCTTATTTTTTTGAAATAAATATTGTGTCTTCTCGTCAAGTTATTCTTTTTGTTTTGCACTTCTTCATTTTCGTTTTGATCTGCCAAAATATCATCTAGTTTGATAACATTCACAATTATCACAGTTATCAATTGCTTCTAGTACAGGATTTCTGCTCAGGCAATCTGCTTCTAAGTTTTCTTTTCCTGGAGCGTATTTTATCTTGAAGTCATATTGTGACAGGTAGTATGTTAAGTCCCCTAATTCTTCATCGGTTCTAGATTTTAGGTTCATATTTTCAAGTGGTTTATGATCACTATAAACCGTGAATGGTCTTCCTATTAACCAATATTGCCAATATCTTATCGCTTCTTTGATTGCTAGGCATTCCAAATATATTGCCTTTTTCTTTTTTTGGGTTTCATTTAGTTTTTTTGAAAAATAGGCTACCGGTTTTTCTTTTCCATTAGGTTGGATTTGTTTTAAGATGGCTCCTACTCCTTTAATTGAAGCGTCTGTATATATATTTACTGGCAGATCTTTATCATATATTTCTAGTATTGGCTGTGAGCATAACATATTTTTAATTTTTTCAAATGACTTTTGACAATCCTCAGACCAGATAAATTTTTGGTTTTTTCTTAGAAGGTTATGTAGTGGTTCTAGTATCATTGCACTTCTAGGTATGTATTCGTGGTAAAAATTTATTTTTCCTAAAAATTGTCTTATATTCTTCTGTGTTTCTGGTATAGCAAAATTCTGTATTGAAATTAGATTATCTTTTAATGGTTTAATTGAATTATTTTCAATTATATGACCCAGATATTTTACTTTGTTCGATGCAAAGGAACATTTTCTGAACTTTAACCGAAAACCTTCTTTTTTTATAGCTTCTAACAATTGCGATAGATGATCAATGTGCTCATCAAATGATTTTGAAAATATCATTATATCATCTATGTAGTTTACCGCGAATTCCGTGAGTTTATTTTTTCTTAATATGTTGCTTAATATTCTCTGAAATATTGCTGGCGATGTTTTCAGTCCAAATGGGAGACACGTCCATTGGTAATGCCCTTCTTGAGTTACAAATCCGGTTATCTTTCTATCCTCAAGACGCAGAGGAATAGACCAAAATGCCGAGTTTATGTCTAGTGTTGTAAAAAAATTACAATTTCTTGTTTTTATCAGCAAGTCTTCGATCAATGGAAATGGTTGAGCCTGAGGAACAACAATTTTATTCAACTCCCTAAAGTCAATACATAATCTGGATTTTTTTCCTTCTTCTTTTTTGAAAACCAAGGTGACTGGCGCTGCGAAAGGGCTATAGGATTCCTCTATTAGCTTTTTATCTAGTAATTTTGAGATTTGTTCTTCAATTTCTATTTTGTCTTGTATAGTACATCTATATGCTCTTTTACTGCAGTATTGTTCTGTTATAAGATCAATCCTTGCTTCATATTCTTTAACAGTACCTATATCATACTTGTCTTTTGCAAAGATCATTCTGTATTTTTCCACCAGTTTTTCTATTTCTAATTGCTGTTTGTGATTTAGATTATTCATTTTAATATGAAAATCATTTTCTTCTACATGCTCATTGAAATTTACTGTGTGGTTTGATAAAAAGCCATCTTCTAACAATGTATCATCTATTTGTGTAATTTTTAAATTTTCGTCTTGATTTAATTTGAATTTTTTTATCATATCCAATCCAATTAAAAAGTCATAGGGAAAATTATCTTTATCCACAATATAGACATCTACTTTTTTTTCTATTTTAAATATTTTTATTTTTAAGGTTGTCAAACCGCTTGTTTTCTTAACACCATTAATTGTAATTAGCTTAGTATTATTTGCGATATTAATTTCTTTATTTTTTATTTTTAGTAACTTTGAATTTATCAGAGAAACGTTAGATCCTGAATCGTAAATCGCAAATATTTCTAATTTATTTTCTAATAGCAGTTTGATTTTTATTAATGGTGTGGTTGTTAGTTTTTTGAATTTCTGTCTTTTAATTCAGCTTCAATAATTGAATTATTGGTATTCTTAAACCAACAACTGGAATCTGAATGGTATAAGTTTTTATTTTTTAAATTTTTGCAAATACTACATGGGGTTTTTGCTTCAAATTTGGTTTTATAATCAGTTTTTACAATTTTCTCATTTCCTGGATATTTTTTTACTATCCGGTGTTCTAATTTTCCAAGATTATTGAATAGGTCTTTTGTTTCTAATAAATCATCTAACAAATCAAATCAAGATAAGATAAAGAAATATAATTTTCTTTATATATTAATATTGATATTAATTAATATAAAAACAAAGGGTATTAATATTGCTTTCTGTGAAATATTCAAGATCGTAAGTTTAAAATACCAAATGTACAGTTGAAATAAAAGAAAAAAAACAACGAATGCGGGATTTGTGCTTTAGACCGGATGTGAGATCGTCACTTTTATCGCTGGACACAAAGATAGCATTGAAGTGAATGACAGAGCATTAATACAAACCATCTCCACATTGTCCGTATACATAAATTTCCCTTTTTTTGTTATGATTAAAAGGGTTTATCCCAGGAAAAATTCTTTAAAATACATTACAAACGGTACACGTTAGAAATATTTTTATATATGCATACTATTTTTCAAATATTATGCTTGTTTTATTCTTGTTTCATTCATATTATTTATTTTAAAAAAGTGTAACTTTCCACCTCATTGGCACTGTAGTTGGAGAGATACGATTATATTCCTGACCTGAGCCAGATTAATCTATCACATAACTAAAGTCACCATCCCTTAATGGTGCTTAAAAACATTTTTACAACTTTTATGTCAAATCTACGTGTTTCTAGGCAGTGTAAGAAAATTATTTTTGGAGCTTTTTGATATTAGTTGTTGAGATTTAAAGAAACATTTTTAGTAGAATGTTTGTTACTTTAAATTACATCATATTAAATTTATTGTAACATAATCCAACCTATTACCAGTAAACCACCAAGACGCTTCTTAATGTACATTATTTGTCAAATTATGATAACGATGATAATGATAAGTAATTTAGATGATATTTCGAAAAATATGAGCATTCATAAATACTTACATACACACATATGTTAAAAGTTAAACCTGTATAAAAACGCTCCTTTTGATTTCGCTATAGCCAGATAATACTCCAGCTTATGATCATATTATTAAGAATCAGTTTAAAAACCGCGTCTATCCGAAATAAAAATCTTTCCGTAACCGTTACTCGAATCTAATATAAAAGTTGCAGATAGGGGGTTGTCTAGTTAATTTTGTTACGATTGGATTTTAAGTAGATCAGACTTAAAATTAATATCGAAAGATTACTTAGAATTAAAGCCAAATTATTACCTATGTTTCTTGTACTTATACAATTTTAAAAAAATCTAATATTCAGGTTCCCATAACTAATAGAATAGATAATAGATAATCCAAAATAATTTCACATCCGTAACCGTATCCGAAACCGATATAATATTATTTCTATATCCATATCGGTATCCAGGTCCGAAGTTTTATATCCATAACATCCCTGTTCAAAAAGAATTGAATGTTTACATTAAGCGTTAACAGATTTTTATGTATACTTTACAAATTGGATATTTTAAATAAAGTATCTCATTTTTATTATTTTTTTGAGAAAAAAAAAATATTTTATTGAACAGGAAATGATATAATCAAAGAAAAATCGTTTGGTTAAATTTTATAATTACATCATTTTATTGTTGAAAATAAGAGGATGTAAGGGCAAATACTTAAAAATCACCTGTATACATAGAGTGATAATTAAAGTTTTTTTTATCTACATACCATATTGAAGGTAAATATAATTTATTTTTGTGATTTATTTGAAGTGTCTTTTGAGTATTTCCAATTGTCTATGTTTACATAATGAAATTTTAAAGCATAGTTAATTGAATGAGTTTGCATATTGAAGAATTTGTACAAATTTATACAATTTATATAAATTACCGTGCTAAAACGTTGTCATTTTTATAATTTTTTTATTTAATTTTCATAAACTTAATTTTTGAGAAATGATTTTATTAGTGAAATCTGAAAAATGTGCGTTTCAGTTAGACTTGAGTCATATTTTCATGATGAGTTTATTTGAGTGAAGGTGTAAAGTTTTTTCAAAAAAATCATCTTTTTTTAAAAATTTTCCAAAGTTATGCAAAACATTAAATTCTTAGATATTTTCATGACATTTATAGAAAACCTCTAGGTTACTTAAGAATATCATAGTACCATCATTATTCCTTAAAAAAATATGAGAAAAGCATTTGTTACTTTTGATGGAAAATAAATTGATAAACGAAGATATTTGATTTCATAATTTTCATTTCTATTCAAATGAAGAAAAGCTTTCTTTTTTATTTGATATTTGTTCCTTTCTTTTAATTTATTTTAGTTCAGTTTATCAAATGAATGGAAAATAAATTATTTGAAACATTTAATTATAAATCATTTATCTATATTAAATTTTTGTGTCTTCAATTAAAATGTGAGCTTTCTATTAATATTAAAAAAAACTTTTTAAAGTAATTATTAAAAATAACTTTAATAAAGTCAGACAAAAGTCAACAAAAGTTCCCCAATATTTAGTTGATTGTGTAACAGATTCGAGTATGTCGATTAATTATTATGTACACGAGAAGATGAAAGCAACGTTTCTTGTTCGCTTATAAATAAATTTTGCCGATTCCCAGCTTTTTAAACGCTAAAAAAACATTGCTTCCTTTTTTAAAACAGTTAAATATTTTCATTGACTTTCTAAGCAAATATTTACCAGATTTTTGTGTATTTTTAAAACAATATGATTTTACCACGTTTTTCTTAGCTTTCTTGTTTACCCGGGTCATGGAATTGAGATCGATTTTTGAAGCATTTCCCATCGTCCAAATTCTCTGAAATTTTTTATTTACTGAATTATAAATCTATATTTTTATCTTTACATTATCTGTATTATCTACTTATTCGTAAAAAAATTTATAGAATGGTCAATCTTATAGTTGATAAATGTCTGAAAGTTAATAAAACAAAGCTTTTTTCATATATAATTCATAATTCATAATGATTTTTTCATGTTCATTAAAATAGTATCAATCAAAATAAAAAAATATTTTTTTTGTGGCGATGCATAAAGCTGAAAGTGTTATTATCATATTAACAACTTAGTTAAGTTAAAAAACGATTTAATCCTTTCTTGCTTTGTGACCGTAATTTGTAAGTATTAAGGATAAGAGGACCTCAAACCGTGTATTTCTGGTGAAAACTCGAAATCAAAAATTCGACTCGTTTCCAATATTTCCTTTACTATATAATAGTAAAAGAAAGTAAAAATTGCGTTGGTATGCATGAAATAAATATTATACGTAAGTATAGCTTTGTATAATATGTTTGAATACAATCAGAAACACTGGTTCAGGAGCCTAACATACTTTGGAATATCTCCATAATTTAATTTGACTTATTATGGAGTTGTAAAAGTTTTAACAAAAAAAAAAAACAAAAAGTTAAAGAGGTACAATTTTATTCCTATTATCTCGCCCTAAAATAAGAACTAATCAGCACAAATTAAATTATGTTGGTGCTAGATGTAACTACAGTAAGACATTATATAATGGTGGTAAAAAAAATAAATACGTTGAGTGGCATATTACAACACTGCCATCTACTGCGGACCCCTTGCGATAACTTTGTGAATTTCCAGAGGTCCGAGGACCGTAGCTTGGGAACCGCTGATATATATAAACGCATGGGGGACTCACACATCATCAAAACTGGAAAATGACACATGACATGGTCTTGATTTTCGAACTCTGAGCAGTCGTAAAAATTTATTACCCTTTAAGATGGAATTTTTTCAAATTGCCATCCCAAGTGGGTGAAAAAGGGAACTGAAAGAAGATTTATTTATTATCACCCTTAGAAAATTTTTTCTTTGTGATTATTAAACTAAATAAGTAATAAATTTCAGTAAGTATACGTTTTTTAAATTAATCAAAAAGCATTTTTAAAGTTTTAAAACGTTTTTTTGGGAACCTTGATTAAATTTCCCTATAGTTAATTATTGTTATTTTTTTTATTTAAGTTTAGTATTCTTATCCCGCTAAATTTAATTAATGATGATCAAATAAATCAAATATGTAAAGTATATCATATTATTCTCTGCTCTTAAAATTTACTTGTTTTTGGTGGTAATTTATTAAAAAACGTATTTAATGATCCAAGAAATTTTTAAATCTAAGGATCAAATATCTTTATTGTATATCTTTTCTTTGAATGTATACTCTACTAGTCTACTACTATAGTTACCAGCCGAGTACCAAGCCATCTCACTAACGCTTAAATTTCATGTTAAGAGTTATTCCGTTTTATATTTTGCAATTTGTTAAGTCAATAACCTTTATTAAAATAAGATTAATTCATATCCACAATGGATGTAAAAATGTTAATGCAAGCTCAAATTAAAGATTGCGAATTTGATAATTCAGACTTTCTTGACCTTCATAGAAGTTTAAGACTTTTCTATATTTATATAAAAAAAGGAAAAAGGCACGTATAAAAAATATCCCCCTTTTTCTAACCGACGTTTATGGTACTATAAAAAGAAAATTATCGCCCTATGTATCAGATTTGATTGTCCGTGTACGACGTTATTAGTGGACTATTAAACGGTTCAACGGTCTCCCAGAATTTTGAACTTGTATCAATTAATTACATTTTTCAAATGTAGATAACTAAGTCAAACTTATATCTTAATAAAGTCAAGTTCAACTGGTAAAGCATAATTTAATCAAAGTCGAAACCAAGTTGAGAAGTTCCCAAAATTCACTAAAAGAACACACACACACACACATAAACTTTGTCATATTAGAACGCGTGGACAACAAACAACTTAACTGACCACCCCGTCTACAGCCAAGTATGTAACTTTACTACCCCTAATTTCATGCCATTCAACTACAGTTAGCTATTTCGACATGAAGTAGTAACCACAGCAGGAACCAAATATTTTCTCGGGATTATTTTCGAGAGTCTTTACATATAAGTCTCTGTACATATAATTATTATGATGACAAAAGAATTATTTTTTCAGAAAAAAAAAACTAAATAATTAATGAAGTCAATTAGATGCAATATAAAATAAAAAACGATAAGTTCCTAATTTAAATAGGGATTCATCAAGTGAAGCATGTGAAAAATGTGTAATTTTAATTATATTTTGTATTTCGAATAGGTTATAAATAATTAAGACAAAAGAAAGCAATTTTGAATTTTCATCGTCGCGTCGTTTTCTTAATTTTCATTAGCAGTGTGTTGTTTTCATTGTTAAATTTGTTTGCCGTTAATATTAAATTCCTGAAAATGTTGAATTAAAATATTGGTGTTTGTAAATTTCTCATATAAATATTATGTCGTTACTAGCTGTACCCTGCCACGCTGTGACCCATTGTGGTTGCATAGATGAGAAATAAGGAACAAAACAGAGCATATTTACCTTTAATTTAAGTTTAATATTGCAATATTTGTGGGTAAACATTTTTTTTTGCTTTTCCATTGCTTGCGTAAATATGTGTAAATGCTATCTTTCATCGCTTTTACACCTCCCTGTCGACATCAATGAGACACAGGACAGAAAGTATTGAAACGTTTTTAAAAATAATAAGTAATATTAGTTACATAAATTTATAAAACCCAAACAAAATTTTGCAGTATCACACGTAGGTAAATGCATATACTTAACGATATAAATAAAATGAAACAAAAAGGTATAGCCGAGTTTATATGGAAAATCTGCCCTCACGGCTTTTTCGATTTGCAGTTGAGGTATTGATTTGACATCAAACAAAAATAATTCACACAAATTTTTAGCGCCCCATCTCAAACGATTTTCGAGATTTTCAAAAAAAAAAACTCATTTTTCAATTTTATTATTTTTTTTTCAATAGTTAAATTGAATATTAATGAATGGTGATTTTTTCCAATTTCTAGGACTAAAAGAGATGTTATGACACTATCATAATCAATCTCAGAAGAAAAGCCAATTTTCCAGAGGAAAAATAAAACTGAAATATTTTTTTTACCATGTTATTTAAAAGTCTCACTCACCAAACTTTCTAAGAAAATATCTTTTATACCTACTCCTTTACACTCATGAATTTTTTCATAATTTTTGATGTGGTGGAACAGTATGAAAAAAAAATAAAAACTATTTTTTTTCAACATCATCTAGCTTAGATGATAGTCGCTAACGCTATCGGCCGGGACTCTCAGAACCTATTTCTTACTCTATAGCCGTTACTGAATAAGAGTTACTTTAAAAATGATAATATAACTAAGTATCATTGCAAATAATTGGATTAATTTTCATCTTACTTGTTTTATTAACATTATAAAAAAATATCTTACGCTTTAAAACTTATATGCGACGAGAGAATAATATGGGTTATTCTCAGTTAAGCCGTAAATTCGCGTTCCATAACAAAAAATCACCTTTTTTAAAAAAATTTTCAAGAAAATTGTCATTATCTCTTAAACCTCGTGCTCATATAAGTGGTCACTCAAATTCATTTCTTAATTTTATTTAATTAAGTCACAATTTCACCTCAAAGTCGGAAAACATCTCTCCCCTGGTTTGTCCCCGGGCTGGTTCCGTTTATTTAGTAGTAATTTTAAGTACTTGGAAATCAAATAAAGTATTAAAATTATACATTTCAATAAAATAATTTAAATAAATTATCGTAATCAAGCAAGTAAAATTGGGTGATATATTTTTTTTCTTAAAAAAAATTACGTTTAAGTTTGTCCCCGATTAATGTTCATAGTTCTTATTTATGTATTATTATTGTGAAACTTTTTAATTTCATTTTTATAAACTATCTGTTATTGTTAGATACCTGATGAAGTCGGAAAAAGACCGACGAAACGTTGTGTAAAAGAAAAATAAATATTGTAGTTAAAACATATAACTGTGGTCTTTTCACCTGATAATTTATTGATGGGGCCACCTATTGGCGCAGTGGCTAGAGCAGTAGTTCTCTCCACTTCATGCGTCAAGTAGTACGGGTTCGATTCCCGTTGAATCCTAGACTTAAGATCCTATAGAACTAAGATTAAAAATTTACCAACAGAAATTTTCTATGTTTAGACAGTCGTAACATAACCGTAATATGATGATATAGTTGTTAAAGCGACTTAAAACACTAAAAAAAAAAATGATTTATTACAAATACTTACAAAACTTTATTATAATTTTATTTATTACAACATTTGCTTTATTACAACTACTTACTTTGTTACAAAAAACAGAATTTATTTGATCAGACGAATGTGAAAAACCGTTTATAGAAATAAAACCCTTTGTTCAAGTCCTATACTATCTATTGATCCCAATAAAGATGTGTTTATTTATACCGATGCAAGCGGATATGACCTTGCTGCCATTTTAAAGATGATGTTAAGATGATGTTCTCCATCCAGTAGTCTATTTTTCGAAAAAGCTTAATTCTAGTAAAAGAAATAGAAAGGCAATTTATTTAGCAAGCTTTGATATACATATATGTTATAAGGGATATATATTATTCACGTAAACTCACTATACAGGGGGGAAGGGTATACATATCATGTTATATGCGATTAAAGAATATAAGTAATATTTAGGAGTATGCATGGCGTTACATGGGAAAGGAGGGGTTCAAAAAGTACGGAAAACTTCTTTTAGCGTACAAACAAAGTTAATAATAATAGGAAATAATTAATCATTTTCTACATTCATATAAAGTTTTAGTTCGTGCAAATTTGTTATACTTACCTACTTGAATTAATGCATGATGTAACTTTTGTAAATGTAATACTATGAGACAAATCCTACTGATTATAACTATTTACGGGCTACAGGGTATTTATTTTCATCAAATGGCTTTCAATTTTCCGTACGGCTTATCTAATGAATTTTATTTTGTTCCTTTTATGCACTTTCTGAATCTAAAGTTATTTTCTATAACACATTATTATAAAAGATTATCTTCATAAAAGTACTTTAGCACTTTGTAAATCAGTGGTAAAATCGTGGGGCTTTATGGACGAGTGTACCTAATGTTTAATTAAACGTAGATTTTGTAGGTAGATTTTTCGATTAATTATTCAACTCCAATTTTTCTTGTTTCTATTTGACACGATACAAAACAAACAATTAACGTAGTTAGTAAAGACTTCAGTAGTTAAAGCAAGTTTTTATTTTATTTAATTATTTTAATTTATTTTATTATATATGTAAGACCTGAGTCGTTTTATTTCATTTATTGCCGAGATCTGAGTAAAAAGCGTATAATATTTAATTTTATATAATTTCATGTTAAGGTAATTTAATGTATGATAATGAAATTGGTTATAACTAAAATATAGTTCAGATACGGTAAACAAGTGTCTCAAGGTATAAGGCGAAAATTTTTCTTTTGAAATTAGGAACGCATACCTATGTACTATTTATTTACTCTAATAACACTTTCCTAGATACTATTTACTCTATACCTACTATTCTCTATTTTTGGACTGCTTTAATTTCTTTAAAAATAAAATTTGGTAGGAGACAGTAAGAACCACGGAGTAAAAACCCACACCTGTTTATTGTCGAGGTTTTCCAATTTAAACACATAAGTATAAAAATGTTCCAATAGGCTAGATTAATAGGGATTTAACCTGAAAATGAAAGATATAAAGATTCTAACTTATTAAAATATTTATTTTAGTATTTTATACGTTTATTTTTAAATTTTATGTTTCGTAATCTGTTCTAATTGTAAGACAAAACCTAAGCGAATCTGGCGAAAATAAAATCTGTTGAGGGCTGTTTAATACATTATGCCCTTCATGTAGGACAGTTGTTTCTGTTCCAAGAATAGCAGACGCTTCAGGCATTTACGTTGACTTAAAAATTTCTTAAGTGTAATATAGAGGAAAGTTGGGTATTTGAGAATAGCGGCTAAATAAAAACAGTTAAATTTTAATTATTTCTGTATTTAAAAAAAATTTTTATTAGTGTTTGAATTGACAAGTGTGTGCTTTATCGTTCCTGACAGAAAAAAATATTTAAATTTACGTTCGCATACTGTCACGGTAAGTAAATAATTAAAATTTGATCTTTTGTTACAATCTTTGCCGTATGTAAAAATCTTTGAAAAAATTATTTCTTGACCTTTAGTGCGTATTTTTTTGTTATTATCTTTCATTTACAATTCATTTATTAGTTTTATGTGGCTATTTAAGTTAAATGAAGAAGATATTTTAAGTCTCGAGCATTTTAATATGAATTGCCTAAATCGGGTAATTTGGAACGATTTTCGCGGGGTAAATGTAGACGTTTCTTATTAATATGTAAGAAATTAATTATTTTACAATTTTTTCGAAGAATTTTCTTATTTTAAACTCTGATGCAACGTTTCGTTTTGTTGACTTGTTATTGTTGTTGTTTTGTTTGATCAATTTGTTTGGATCAATTTTATTTTGTGCTGTTGTTTCCAATAATTATGATTGTTCTACGGAAAAAAAAATTCTCTCTTTAGATGCCCAGAAATTACACAAGAAAAACAACACCGTGGTACACAATTGAAAATCTCCAACGCGCGAGACATGATGTGAGATGTCGACGACTTTCTTTAAGCAAAGCAGCAACCAAATACGGAGTACCAAAATCAACATTATTTCGACAAGTGCATCTAGAAGAATTTAAGAAACCAAAAAAAGGACGACACCCTGTCTTCAATCATAGTCACGAAAATCAATTGGAAAAATACATCCTCGATTGTTGCGAGTCTTTTTACGGCATCACACCTAGATCACTACGAAAGATTGCCTTTACATTTGCTGAAGCCAACAAATTGAGCCATAAATTTAACCAAGAATCTCAGATGGCTGGTAAAGACTGGTACTATTCATTCATGTCTCGACATCCCTCCATCAGTCTACGAACTCCAGAAGCAACGTCACTTAACCGAATTCAAGCGTTCAATGCCACCGAAATTAAATTGTTTTTCGATCAACTAGAAGCCCTCTAACGTAAATACAATTTTCCTAGTCACCGTATATTCAACATTGATGAAACCGGTATCAACACTGTTCAACGTAATTCGAAAATATTGGCGCCGAAAGGTTTGAAGCAAGTTGGAAAAGCGACAAGTGCTGAGCACGGTATCACCACTACCGTTGTTTGTGCGATAAGTGCAAACGGTATATATGTACCTCCAATGTTTATCTTCAAAAGAAGGCGTATGTGTGACCTGTTGCTGAATGGCGTTAATAACGATATGATTGGCACGGTTTCTGATTCTGGTTGGATAAATGAGTCCATATTCGTTGAATACCTACAGCACTTCATTAATTTTGTTAAACCTACCGAGGACGAGCCAGTCTTGATAATACTAGATAATCATGAAAGTCACATTAGCTTGGGGGCATACACGCTTTTTCGAGAACAAACTTCATGTTATTTCCTTACCGCCTCATGTATCACATAAAATGCAACCGCTGGACTTAACTTTTTTCAGTGCACTGAAATGTGCATACAATCGACAGTGTGAGCTCTACATGGTTAACAATCCTGGCAAACGGATCACCCAATACAAAGTGGCCGAGCTGTTTACTAATGCGTACAACAAGACAGCCAACATAAGCAAAGCGATCAATGGTTTTAGAGTGGCTGGAATTCATCCCATCGATACGGACAAGTTTAACGAATGCTTCGCAAATATGCCTTTTATTGATAAATTCAACACTGCTGACAGTCATGACAGTCCACATACTACTTCCGTTCGTGATACTACTACTACTACTACTACTACAGCTGAGAAAACAATTCCTGTGGACGATCAACCGACAACATCACACAACCATAATCATGAACATCAAACCGATTTAACCATACACACTTTTCTTGCTCCGTTAACTCCTGTGCTCCTTTCTGACATAGCCAACGTGCCGATCATTCCTAAAATAGAAACTTCACAACGATGAAAAAGAAAACATTCTCACATTTTATCCAGCACTCCCATAAGACATCAATTAGAGGAAAAACAAAAACGGCAAACTGCAAAGAAAAGTAAAAATATTCAACAACGAAGAAGTACAACGAACCCACCATCAGTCAACAATACAGCTGTAGCAGGCCTAGAAAAACTTAATTGATTACCTAAGATTCGAAAAACAGAAAAAGAGATATCAATTGTCAAAAAAGTAAAAAAATTGTAAATTTAAAAATAAAATAAATAATTGTGTAATTAAGAGAATAAAATTAGTTCAATAAAATAAAAGACAATTATAACATTGGTGACCCCGACGATGACGTGATGACGTGATGAATTTTTGTGTGCAAGTACAGAACAATTTCTCATAATTATAGTGCGTAAGTCAAAATTAAATTATCATCAGATAATCGTATAAAGAAAAAATTAATTATGCCTGATGACAATCAACAAGAACAAGTACCCGGTGTACAAAACTTACCACAAATTGATAAAGTTTCTGTTAAGTTACCCCCCTTTTGGGCAGAAAAACCAGAAATATGGTTTACCCAAGCTGAAGCTCAATTTGCATTATCTGGTATTACTAATGAAGCCACAAAATTCAATTACCTAATTGCACAATTAGACATAAAAATTGTTGAAAATATATGGGACATAGTTTCATCAAATGAAGTAAATAAATATACGAAGGCCAAGGAACGATTACTTACAATTTATAAAGAAAGTGAAGATAGGCAAATTAGAAAACTTGTTAGTGAGTTAGAAATTGGTGATTTAAAACCAAGCCAACTTTTGCGAAAAATGAAAGGTATGGCAGGAACAGAAGTTTCTGATAAGTTATTAAAAACCTTATGGTTAGACAAGCTTCCAAGTCATATCAGAAGTATTCTAACCGTAACAGACGCTGATATAGACAAACTAGCTGATATGGGTGACAAGGTTTGGGAAATACGACCAAATAGCTCTGTTGATTACATCAATACTAAACCCAAATCCAATAAACCTGTTGATTCATCGTCAACTCAAGATTTGCTAGCACGAATTCAAGTTCTAGAAAAAGAAATAAATTCACTTCGTTTTAGAAATAATCGCTCCAGAAGTCGTAGTAGAAGTCGCAGTAGATTTAATGAAAAAGGAAAATATTGTTATTTTCATTTTAAATACGGAAAAAAATGTAGGGCGGAAAAATGTAAACAACCCTGTCAATGGCAACAGGAAAACTGCAACAGACAGTCACAGTAAAGGGCGACTGTGCTGTCACTGATATCAGTCCTAGTTCTAGTCATCGATTGTTCGTAAAAGATGTTAAAACAAATTTCAAATTTTTGGTCGATACCGGAGCAGACGTATCCGTTATACCTTACACTGGCAAGAACAATCAAAACTCCTCAGATTTTAAATTATTTGCCGCAAATGGTTCAATAATACCCACGTATGGTACCAAGGTACTTACCATTAATTTAGGCTTAAGGAGAAACTTTGAGTGGCCATTCTGCGTAGCGGGAACCACAAAAGGGATTATAGGGGCTGATTTTTTAAAATATTTTGACCTTTTGGTCGACATTAAAAATAAAAGATTGATTGATAACAAAACTAAATTACGCTGCCATGGGATGATAGCAACAATTTCCAAAGCAGAAGTGATCAGTTCATTAAATTCAAACAATCCATTCATAGAATTATTAAAAAATTATCCTGATCTCACCAAACCTAACAATACTCTAGTAAATGAAGTGAAACACAATATTAAACATTACATTTCTACATCTCCTGGACCACCAGTTTTTAGTAAAGCACGTCGACTCGACCCCGAAAAAATAGACATAGCGAAAAAAGAATTTCAATTTTTATTAAATCACAACATTATTCGCTATTCAAATTCCGAATGGGCCAGTCCAATTCATTTAACAACCAAGAAAAATGGGCAATGGCGAGTTTGTGGGGATTATAGGCGACTAAATGACCGTACCCTCCCAGACCGTTATCCAATCCCAAGAATTGAAGATGTCCAAAATATTTTAGAAAATAAAACCATTTTTTCAAAAATAGATCTTCAGCAAGCATTTTATCATATTCCACTAGCAGAAGAAGATCGACACAAAACTGCTGTTATCACGCCTTTTGGGTTGTTCGAATTTATTTACATGCCTTTTGGATTAAGAAATGCCCCCAGTTCTTTTCAAAGATTTATGTCGGAGGTTACACAAGGCCTGGATTTTTGTTTTGTGTATATTGACGACATTCTAATAGCGTCTAGATCGATGGAGGAACATCATGACCACCTAAGAACAGTATTCGATAGATTCCACAGTTACGGCCTACGAATCAATCTATCGAAATCCGAATTTGGTACAAAAGAAATTAAATTTTTGGGTTACCTCATAACTGTGAACGGAACTCAACCAGATCCAGAACGAGTGGAAGCAATTCAAAATATGCAACTACCGAAAACCATAAAAGAGCTACGAGCATTTTTAGGCATCTTAAACTTTTATCGTAGACATCTACGTAAAGCAGCAAATGACCAAGCCCTTCTTAATGAATATTTAAAAGGTAGTGGTAAAAATGATAAAAGGCCAATAGAATGGAGTGCAGAAGCAAAACTTAAATTTCAGGAATGCAAGGACGCTTTAGTACAAGCTACTATGCTCTCCTGTCCTAAAAGAAATTCAAAGTTAGCCTTATTTGTAGATGCTTCTGACATAGCGATCGGAGGAGCTTTATGTCAACTCGAGGAATCTTGGAAACCTATAGCTTTTTACTCTAAAAAATTAAGTGAAACAGAACGAAATTATAGTACCTATGATAGGGAACTGCTAAGCATATACCTATCAATCAAGCACTTCAAACATTTTCTTGAATTTAGAGATTTTGATGTGTTTACAGATCATAAACCCCTTATCTTTGCATTTAAACAGAAGAACGAAAAAGCAAGCCCTCGACAAGTACGACAATTACAGTATATATAAGAATTTAATACTAGTATTCGACATATCAGTGGCAAGGATAACGTCGTGGCGGATACATTATCAAGATGTGAAGAATTATCTTCAGTGGATTATGACAAAATTTCCGAAGAACAAAAAACCGATGAAGAACTGAAAGATCTCATGAAAAAAGAAAACTCCCTGCAATTGAGAAAATGTTCTCTTCCATCAAATAAATATTTATGGTGTGACACCTCTACACCCATTATTCGTCCCTATATACCGAAATCACACAGAAGACAAGTATTCAATTCTATTCATAATCTTGCTCATCCAGGCGCAAAATCTACAGTAAAACAAATATCTGCACGATTTGTGTGGCCAGGTATTAAAACAGATATTAGAAAATGGGCACAAGCGTGCGTTCGATGTCAGAAAAGCAAAGTTACTCGACATACAAAAACACCTGTAGAAGAATTCGCAGAAACAGATGAAAGATTTTCAGTAATTCACATAGACATTATCGGACCTCTGCCTCCATCTAATAACAAAATATACTGTTTAACTTGTATAGATCGGTATACATCATGGATGGAAATAGTACCATTAGAAACGATCACAGCGGAATCAGTAGCAAAGGCCTTCTATAAACATTGGATATGCCGATTTGGAGCACCAGTACAACTTATTACCGACCAAGGACGTCAATTCACCTCTGAACTTTTTAAATCATTAACCGCCTTCTGTGGAATTCGTCTGCAACATACAACATCATACCACCCCCAAGCAAATGGGAAAATTGAAAGACTACATCGCACAATCAAATCTGCACTAAAAGCTCATGGAAGAACACAATGGACAGAAACCATTCCCACGATTCTATTAGGACTTCGAGCTGCATTGAGAGAAGACGGAAATTACACATTAGCACAGATGGTTTATGGAAAAAATATAAGACTGCCTGGAGAATTTTTTGAAGATAAACAAATCGTTGAAAATACTGACTCTTTTACGGCCAGCCTTCAACGACAAATGCAAACTTTGAAACCTTTAAAAATTAATAAAAATCATTCACAAACAATTTTTGTTCACAGAGACCTGCAAAGTTGTGCACAAGTATTTGTTCGAATCGATCGAGTGAAGAAAGCTTTGGAACCCCCCTATGAAGGACCTTATAAAATTTTAGCTAGAAATTCAAAATATTACACTCTCGACATTAAAGGAAAATCAACCAATATTTCGTTGGATCGGCTTAAACCTGCTTATCTTTTGGCTCCAGATAATAACCAACCAGTAAAATCACATCATAATGTGATTCCTGAAGAACCACTTCAGCGAATTACCAAACGTGGACGTATGGTGAAATTCCCTTCTAAATTCGTATATAAAATTTGTTATTAATTTTTAATTGTAAATAATTGTACTTTATTTTATTTTTGCTTTTAAAAATCGTAACTAAGTTACTGAGGGGAGGATAGTGTAGCAGGCCTAGAAAAACTTAATTGATTACCTAAGATTCGAAAAACAGAAAAAGAGATATCAATTGTCAAAAAAGTAAAAAAATTGTAAATTTAAAAATAAAATAAATAATTGTGTAATTAAGAGAATAAAATTAGTTCAATAAAATAAAAGACAATTATAACACAGCGGTCGTTAGAAATTTGAAAACGGTGTTCGAGGAAAGTGACGGCGTGGACTATTATTGCATATTCTGCACGGAAAAATATGAATCGCCCCCTAAAGAAGACTGGATTATGTGTACCAAATGTAAGAAATGGGCCCATGATGTATGTACGAACGGTCAATACATGTGTAATAATTACGTCTGTGATTTGTGTGAAACATAGTTAATCATTAAATTTTATATTATATATATTATCATTACCCAATGCAGTTTCTATTTCCCCCGTGGATTGATTTCAATTACCCCACACACTACCGGGGAAATAGGAATGGCAATAGTTTTTATATTCTAAATTTTTGTTATTCTAATGTTAATTTAAAAAAGTTTTGTGATCAAATTATTAAAGTAGATAAGTTAAAGTTTATGTTATAGCAAAAGTTTACTAAACTTGTTATTTTATATTATTAATTAGGATAATTTGAAGTTTATTGTTCTCAAATACCCCACTTTCCCCTACATAATACATAATAATATACATTAAGATATTTAGATACTAGATATTACTTTTTAATATTAGATATAATATAGATATAATATTTAAATTCAAAATCCACAAAAATTGAGCTTTTTTAAATATCTATGGACATTTTTTTTCCGCGATCTTTGTTAGTATTTGACTCTTTGAAAAGTTGTCGATATAAATGTGTCTAAAATTTAGTCTTTAGCAAGTTTTGTCGTTAGCATTACCTTAATAATGCTAGGTTTATTATGGAGTTCAATACAAACTCACTTAATAGGGGTAGCCTACAGCTAAAATTTCACACGAATTTCATGGTTTTTGGCCCCCTCCCCCGTCCTTGTCAAAGCTGGTCACACTTGTGAGACCCACCCCCCTTAGTGTGACGTCACATATTGTAAAATTTTACATCTACAAATAATTTATTGAATTAAAACAGCAGTTCCAAAATTTGTTTTCTTTCAATTTAAATGATTTTTTAATCATATTCCAACAATTCAAACATTTCAAGAAATAAACAAAAAAACGACTAATAATATTAATTAATGTACCTCCTTAGTGTGACGTCACATATTTAATTAAACTTAATCATCTTGAAAATCAATTGTTAAATTAAATAAAGTATCACCGCTAGGCGTAGTGTAGCATTTAGCGGCATTTATCAAAGGGCAATAGTATCGGCGCGTAACACTACACCAAGAAAACAATTCTCTTCGGCCAATTAATCTTTAAATCAATTAATAAATATAAATATTTGATTGGCAATGGGCTATCAAATCATTTTGTTGGTGTAAATGAAATTCAGTTGTCAGAAGAGAATTTTTTTTTTCCAGTGTAGTCGAGCGGGTGGCCGACAAAACAATTTGAACCTTATGTTTCTACAGATAGTGTTGCAAATGTTTTTGAGTTTTTTGTTAAAAGTTCGTGTTTTACTTAACATTTACAATTAAATTAAAATAGATTTTGAAATGTGACGTCACGAAATTTAGGACCCCTCCCGCTCCTTGTCACACAATGACACATTTCGTTGGCCCCTCCCTCCCCCTTAACGTGTGACGTAATTTTTGGATGGCCCCTTATATGTAATTTAACTGTGTTTTGGGTTAGTTTCATATCGCTAGAACGCATTAATCTACCTATATTACATTATTTTAAATTATTTTTTTCTATACGACGATGATCACAGACTGAATTAAATTCGTATCTCAAGGTACCACTGTACTCTGAAATGCTAATAACATATAAAATAGTTTAAATAAAACATTTATAACTTAATCTATCGTATTATTGTACAGTTATCATGAAAGAGTACACTTGCAATATGATAGTTTACTAAAGTCAATACATTAATATCGTTAAAAGTTGAAAATGTAATCCCAAGTCCTCGTTATCAGTTAATATTGTTGTATTTTAATGACATTTGGTCGTTTGAATCAACGGAATCGATTTATATAATTACTAGATTCATTTAATAGCTATTTAATTTATAAACTTTAATTTGTTGAGAAGAGTAAAATTAGTTTTTGTAAACTTTAATTGTTGAGACTTTACGGTGTAACGATAGTATTAGTATTAGTTACAAACCAATAACGGATTTTGCAATTTGTTTATATTGATTACTTTGTCTTTGTGTGCGTATTTTCGTTAAGCATGAGATCTATTTAGCTCACAAATCTCTAACTTTAAAAAATGTCAGTCTTCATTTACAATACTAGAATACGGCCATTTTAGCGAGAGAAAATAATGTTTCTATTTATAATAATTTAAAAACTTAAAGTTTATTGATAAATACGTCTGAAAATAATGATTTTTAAAAACTTATGCAAAAATGTATTTTCTAATGTTAGGGATGTATTACTTAAATAATATATATTCTTAATATATAGGTACTATATAATTCATATTATATTCATATATCATCATATATTATTCATTATTAATATATAACTAGAATAAATATTACTTATATCTATTGATTTAAGTTGTCGCGAATATCCGGGTTTAACATTCATAAACCTTTATTTACACATGTTTCTAGCCAAAGTAAAGAATCAAGAAAGTACTCATTTAAAAATCGCTCTTTAGAACATTCTTGCGAAAATGTATAAGTTTTACAATTGCTTTAACCCTAAAACCTATTACAGTTTTTTTCTGTTTTCCACTGACTATAATATAAATCAAAGCCAATAAAACAAAAATTTTCCTGTTCTTGCTTTAATCTAATAAAAAGCAGTAGGAGGTAATGAACAGAGCCGTATCGTGATATTACGACCGACGCCTGGTGCGAAAAGATAAAATGATGTTCCCTGCTCCCCGTTTTATGATATACTTATATCTTTGAAATATATTAGAAAATTATAGAATCATACATAATTATATGTATTACTGAAATATTAGAAATGTTTTGAGATTAAAATAACATTTATATTGCTTGCCGTTTTTATCGTGCGGTGCCTTCTTGATTATTCAGCGCCTAATACCGAAGAAGCCCTTGCACCACCCCCACTATGGCTGTAACAATAAAAATTTCAAAAATAACATATTTCACTAATCATTATAAACTAGAACTATATGTGGACTCAATCACCGACCTATGATAGACTCATAGTGTGTAATCTCTGTACATACTCGTATAGCTATAAAACATTAGGGGAGACCGGGGGAAGACGAAGCTCGGGGCAGGATGGGAAAAGTGTTTTTGTGCGTGACTGGTGAACACAACAGAGCCTAACATAGTGTCATTCGGGCGATGTTTGGTCACGTCACACGAGTCTGATCGGCTCGTCTTTGTCACTACTTGTTTTGGCTGCGTGGCGAGAAAAAACAGCTTTTTGGAGAATTTTAACCAAGTATATGGTTTCTAAGAAGATGTGCACAGAGGTAGATATCAGTGCTATTGTAAAATTTTAAGACGTACTTTTAGTAATGGTGTAAGACTAATGAATTTAGATTGGATTTTTGCAGAATAATTTTTGTAGGTTGGAACTGTTGTTACTTTTACAAAATATGTCTAATGGGGCAAAAAAGTCGGGGCATAATGGGACTGCAACAAATAATAAAAAAGTAAGAAAAATGAAAAATAAAACCTGAAAAAAAGCATTTGAATAAAAGGCACAAAAAAGAAATTGAAACGGAAAGTAGTTCATCCAAAGAAGAAAATGAGGACTGTGCTTGCATCTATTGCGGGTACCTATACTCAGAGTCAATCGAAGGTTGGGATATCTGCAACGTATGCCGTGTATGGGCACATAATTCTTGTGCTGTAGTTGATAAAGAAGATGAAGAAGGGCACACTTGTGAACAATGTCTGACGGATTGAATATAATATGTAATATGAAATTTAAAATGAATATGTCCTCGTTTTGCCCCGCAGCGTTTCCCATTTTACCCCACCCGTGGGGCAAGACGGGAAATTTGACAACTTTTTTTAAAATTCTATTTGTCAAAACAATTATATGATTTTAGACGTAACAAGGTATAATTATAGTAGATAAGTCTATACGTTTTATTGCTTTTGTAAAAGAATTTCAATAAAGAGTTTATTTTTCTTTCTGTGACAATTTTTGTCTTAGCTATCCCGTCCTGCCCCGGTCTCCCCTACCTATTGTGACTAAATGAAAGAAACGTTGACGCTAATCCATTGAAGACAAAATATATTGTTTGAGAATTTTACACTTGAGAACTATACGCTTTACTCAAGAACACTTCAACAATTTCAACCCAAATTGGGTCAAACAGAGCCCCATTGTCAGTTTAATATTTTTACGTCTAACTTTTAAACTATCAGATTTCCTCAAACTTTTATGGAAATATTCTGAATTTATATGAAAATATAAACAACCTCTGTTTTTGTAATTTTAAAATACATACATTGACGTACATATTTTATAGACTCCATGAGAACAAAGCGCTCATAATAGAAGTTTTCCTGTTGTTTGTTTTTTTAGATAAAACGCCATTTTCTAAACGAGAACTGTACTTTCTTCTTTTGAAAAATTTTACATTGATAAAGTTATTGGTACCCTACTAGTGGGTACTTGCATGTAAAAAGTTTAGTTATTAATATATGAACAAAAGCTTATAATTACAATTTTCCTTTCTTATTTATTCTAGTAAGGAAAAATGAACGTTGGCCACGTGCAATGTGCATACATCGACAATTGGCTTCCAGTATGAATTACATATGAATCACAACAAGAGACTCGAGGTATTGTAAGTTTTATTTTATTTGAAAATGAACTGTTTTTATTATATGCTAACACTATTACTGGATAGTTGAAATTATAAACTAAAATTAGGTACCTAAAGTAATAATAATAATAAATAATAATTTAGACTTTTAACACCAAGCTTAGATTTAAAAGATAGATAGATAATAAATAATAATAAAAATAAAACTAATAAAAATTTAGACTTTAAACTACAAGCTTAGATTTTTAAACTTAATAAAATGAACTAATATTACAAAAATCGACTTTCTCAATGTTCTTTTTTAATAATTTCTCTCTTGTTAGTTGCAGCTAGAAATTGTAATACCTTCACGGCATGTTTATATAATTTGAAGTTGAATTTAATTATTATTGGCCAATTTAAGTTGAACTCAAAACTAGAAAATATAAGAGTAAGTTGATTTTTATAATACCTACTTGTATTTATCAAGAGTTTTATGTAATTTCTTGTTCTTTGATTACCATATTGAATATACCAATCATAAATGAAACGATTGTGTATATAAGGATTAGGTTTATGTTATGTATGAAAACATATATGTTGAAATCAGTTGAATATTGAATTGTTTGTTATTACTTGAATGATTCATTAGTGTCATTTCAAAAATAATACCTAAATAAATTTATCCATGTACTCTTACACTTGTTAATATACAGACGTCGCTCAAAAAGAATCAATTTGCGATATATTTTCAAATGTTATTACTCTTAGTTTCTTAAATTGTTTCAAAGTAAAAGACAATAATGTACATTTTATGAGTTATAAATAGAATTTACCTTTCAGGTAAAACTTATATTATACATTGATTCTTAATTTTAAAACGATGTTAATTTAAAATAATTAATTAACTTAAAAAAGGAATTTTTTAAAAATTGATGTTCGAAAATCGCAGAATGTTAGAATCTGTTGTTCATTTCTTAAAGTACTTATCGAGACATTTTTTAAATCTTCAAACAGAAAAATAGAAAACTAAAATCTCACAACATATTCTATGTTAATAGAATATCATGTTTCATATTTACTTTTCTCTATGCGTTGTGCATAACAAAGATTCTAAGTTCTTAAACTAATACATTGCAACGTTTCCATAAAAACGCCACACGAATGGAATGTTGAATCTCAAAAGAAATCTTTCTATTTTAAGTTGTTTTCAACTTCTTATTGAAGTTATATGTGCACGTATAGAAAATAGCTAGACTTCAACGCGACATTGAAAGTCATTTTTGATTGAAAATCTATGTTAGTCAATATAGCACGTAACTTTTTGCAAGTAAGTTTCTATTGATTTATAAAAACACTTGTGAGATACTTTATCCATAACGGAAATATCTTTTTTTATTAATATTTTTAAGAAATGCTACTTCTTCCAATCTTTGAAAAATGTTTTGAATTCAAAATTTTGAGTGAAGGATGAAACTCACCAGCTTGCCAATATCAGACTACAGGTGGTTCTAAATGAAATAGATCAACGGTGCAAAAAGTGGCGGGTCAGTACCATTCACTCTAAACAAAGAACCGTACAGAGAACAATTACACTTAAATGGTACGCCCGGACAGTTAGACACTCGGTATAGTACTAATAGAGCCAGATAAGCAATACGGTTAATGTATATGATGCTTATTCGACCAATTTGGTGATATGTATGCGGTCTCTGGGGTTCAGCGGCCTTATGCCATTTAAAGCGAATTTAGGTTATACAGAACGGGGTGCTACGAATGATCACTGGTGCGCCATGGTATGTGCAAGGCTCAGTTTTACATAATAACTTGGAAGTGGCATAAGACAAGATGTGATAAGAAACGCTTATGGTCACCTACTCATAAGCATGAAAAATCACAAAAACGAGCAAATTAATGAGAAAGCACCAAGAATAGTAATGCAAAACAGACGACTCAAGAGGAAAAGACTATAGAATAGCCTTAATTTTAATTAAATATATTAAGAAATAATTTAATATACACTAAATGAAATAGTTAAACAATATCTGGCGCGGGATTGTTAGTGGACAATTGCCGAACACAAGTGACACGTAAATTAGATATTATATCCGTATACTTTATAGTATGTATCTACTTTTAATAAAAAAACACAACTGCAAGTCACGTAGAGAATCAACAATTCAATTCAAAACAATTCAACAATAAACAACATTATAAAAAAGTTCGAGGAAACTGAAAACTTTAGAGATAGGGTAAGCAGTGGGAATCATCCGTGGGAAGACCCGGAATTATCGATTCGCCATCGTTCGTAGAGTTTGTTATTTTTATGGCCCCTTTGACGCATTTTGCATAAACATTTTAGCCTACATCTACAAAAAATTCAGTTTATTAAAGAATTGAAGCCCAGAGACTGGAAAGTGAAGAATATACGCTGAGGGGTTGTTACAAAAGCTGGAAGCTGATGCTAATTTTTCTAAGAAAATGTTTTTTCTGGTGGAGTTCACTTCCAGATATGTGGTTATGTCAATAAACAAATTTCTGAAAATCCTCATGTGATATACACAAAATTCTATTGCACGCCTAAAAAATAACTGAGTGGTGTGTATTGTCGCCGGGAAGTGTAATTAGACTTTTTTTTAATTGTAGTGGTTGAAAAAATCTTTAAAAGACACCAACAGGGATGAAATTGAAGATTGTGTTGGTAGTGTGGGATTTTTACCCACTAAAAACAATCCTCTTACTGCCCTTCGGTGTGGAAGGGGGCCAGACCGGAAACCGCGTTCGCATTACTACAGCCTGCCCCTGGTCGCACGGCTACGCAGTCACTGTGCGTTCTTCGGCTTTTTTAGCCGTCCTCCGTATATTTCATCATTGCTCTCCAGTAAATTTCTGAACCAGCAATTACTTTTATAATGCTGTTTGGGTTTGGTACTACTCCTAGTGCTTTCCACGTGTTACTTCGCTCTTTGGACCATCGCCCACATGCGAAGAACGTGTGTCACACGTCATCAACTTCGTCTCTACAATATGAACAGAATGAACTGTTCCGCAGTCTCATTCGGTAGAGGTACTCGTTGAACAGGCCATGTCCAGTGAGAAACTGGGTGAAATAGAAATTGGTCTCCGCGTGCTGGCATTCTGTCCATACCGTCAGAACAGGTATAAGCTCTGACGTCCACCGCCCAGTTGTCGAGCTTTGCCACCGCTCTTGCCATTCGCTCATGGTCTGCCCCTGTATTTTGCTTCTGATCCAGGGTACCGGCGTTTTGGTGTTCATAAAGCCGTTTTCTTTCTTGCGCCATGAGGACGATCGGTTGTGTTTTTGCGATGACTAGCACTGCGGCTTTTGACGCTGTCCGATATGCGCAGACTACGCGGAGAGCCGCTTTTCTCTGTATAGACACCAGTTTGCACCCATATTTCCGCCGCGTAGAACACGTAATTGGGCCTTACTTTCTTAAAAACGATGAAAGTTTGACAGAGACAGTAGGTTCGTTCGCGGTACTGATGGTACTGATCCGGAACTGGTAAAGAAGCATTAGATAGGATAATCGCCAAACGCATACAGCGTTATGACTGATTAAGGGTTATTTTCTCGTGAACAAGTTTGAAAATGTTCGGAAGTAAGACGAGGATTAACGAGAACCCACGAAAATTGTTATATGAATTGAAGTTGATGCTTCGTTCACACGAGTCAACTTTAGTTAACCGATTTTAGTTAATCGATCAAAACTGGAATGAAAACCTAGTGTGATGACTTATTCAAACTTTTTTTGATCCACTAAAATGTTGATTACGGTTCTCACACGAGGTTTTTTATTCAATTTTTTTTGATCAACTAAAAACGGCCTACTAAAATTGACTCGTGTGAATGCAGCATGCCAGCGAAACTGTATTAGGAAATAGGCCCCAATTTAGCAAACTGCGCATGAGTAAGAGAATATAATTTTTTATCCTAACAAAAATCTGAGGATTGCTAGAACCAATTATGAATCGGTAACGAACGCATTTCGTGTGAACCGCGAATATCGGTCCGTAACTCGGCTCATAAACTTGCATGCGCTTGGCGATGATCCTAAATCGGTCTTGAACTGATTCGTTACCGACTCATTATCACATCCGCGAACGAACCTAGTGAGTGCCAAAAACGCATGATAAATTTTTGGCATAATATTTAAGATATGCATCTGAAAAATATGTGACTCCAGCAAGATAATGCGACAGGTCACGTATTGCGAAAAACGTTAGATGTTTTACGTGAAAAGTTTCAATTGGCCGCCATCATGCAATTTGACGTCTTTAGATTTGTTTTGTGGGGTTTTCTAAAAAGCATTTAATAAGACTATACCCCACTTATAATGTACACGCGTACATATTTACGTGGATTTTGAAGCTTTTTTATAAAGAATGTATCTTTCTACATTTCATATTCGAACACTGGTTAACAGTGAAGTTTACTTAACTTATGACATTTAAATTATCTTTTGTATGATGCTAATTGAAAATAATATTTGTATCCTACCTACTACACAAATATTTTACGGGTACGTGACCTGATATAATCATCATTTGTGCTATTTATTTATACAACCAAAGCATTGCTTTTTTTAACTTTTATAATAATTTATTCATAACTATGATTTATACAGATAAAAGTATTATCAGATAAAAATTTAATACATTGCTTTGTATTTTTAATGTATAAAGTACTTTTTTTGATCATAAAAGAAGAAAAAAAAATGTTATTTAAAGATATTCAATATTAATAATAAATTTGTAAAGTTTAACCAATCAGGAAAATATTATTTAAAACATAACTTATCGTTTAACCTCTTAAATACCGTAGCAAAAATTTTGTAAAGCTCATCAAGCAAAAAATAAAACATTAATGATGAAAGCTTTTAAAGAACATTAGGAATTAAATGGACCGTTCTTTTAAGCAGATACGCGTATACATAATATATTTTCACGTCTGAACAAATCTATGTAATTCATTTCCAAGACAAAACTTTTCAAATTTATTTTGTTTACGTTAGAAAATGTTACATTTTGTAACTAAATACAAAATCGGAAAATTTCTGAATGTTCAGAATTTTAGTTTCAGTTTTCTAATAGTTGTGATGAACTCCTTTCTATAAGATGAATATTGATTGCAAATGAGTCGATAAAAACGATATAAGTAAACATGTAACACTTTACGATTTAAATTACTATTTATTTTGAAAGGCCATCACATTATCAGACCCAAGCTACCAAGTTTATCGCATCCCACGTAGGTACGACATCAGGAGAGATTAACCATTAAATAAATAATTAAAATAAAATTTATTGCTCATAATATGTACAAAACAAATACATTTGGTTCTATTTGAATTTTGATGTGTGATGTACCTTTCATAAACCATCCAATCAGCGTTCGTAAATTCTGAACTAGGATCAATAAGTTTTTGGCTAGGACAATATATTGTAATTAAGTCTGTGTTGGGGAAAAATTATCGGCAATGTTTAAAAAACCCCAAATATTGTGTCTAACTTTAGCGTAGTAAGACATGTTTTGTCCTCTTATGTTTGTATTTCCTATATTTTTTGTTTAGGTCATCAAGAGTGTAGTTACTAATGCCTCTTATTAGCTGGCTTGTACAATTTTTACAATTTTCAAAGAATTTTTGTGTCAAGGCCAGGATATATAAATCTATTGTTAACACCTTTAATTCCTCATGTAAGCCATGGATTCTATATTTTGCCGGGTAGTTTCCTATCATTTTTAGTAACTTGTTTTGTATTCTCTGTAGAGTTTAAAACTTCGTTTTGCTTACCAAACTCCAGACTGGGCATGCGTATGTCAATACAGGTCTGAGCGTTGTTTTATATATTATCATTTTATTGTTAGTAGACAACTTGGAGTTCTTGTTTAACAACGGATATAGGATGTTGGTGCGAGGCATTATTTTGTTTTTAGCAACCTTTATATGCTCAGTAAAGTTAAGTCTGGAATCCAGTCGCATCCCTAAGTATTTTACGGTTTTTTTCCCATTCTATTTTTTCCCCATTAACTTCTACCTTTACATGTTTATTGGGTCTTCTTCTTGTGAATAGAATAGCTTCAGTTTTGGCATCATTTGCTTTTATTTTCCGTTTGTTAAAAAACAGCATTATTTTTTTAGGGCATTATTAATCCTACTGGCCACGGTGTCAGGTCTTCATGAGGATGTGTAAATTGCTGTGTCGTCGGCAAAAAGGGAGAGCGAAGCATTAGGTGTTCGTCTGATGTCGTTTATGTATAGTATGAATAATATAGTTCCCA